>CM041745.1:42500-5042500 GCA_023373885.1 Hestina assimilis | reverse complement strand
AATATGGAATAATATTACAAAATGTACCCTGCATGTTCGCACCATCTGTGAAGACTATGCATAACAAGTATTAAGAAAAGAGAATCTGCAATAGTTCTTTATCGGATAAATTTCAAATAATATACGTCGTTTTGTAAATATATGGTTGTATCCAAATGTATAATACGTATTGTATTTGAGTGGTCCACTGCAGTGTCAGTTATTCTCCCTTAAAGCAGTATCCTATGTTTCGGTATGAACACTGTTGCTAGTGAAATTACTGGGCAAAGGAGATTTAAGAACCAATATCTCGAGATTGGCAACGCGTGAGTGACAGCTACAAATGTGGGTATAGTCTACGACAACCGCTTACCTTCTGCTTGCTTGCCAACTTAGTCACATATTAAATATATAAAAAATGTTAAAATCTTGTATCTACCCGTGACTCCGACCAAGATGACTTTGGAATTGGCTTCAGAGAGAAATGAAATTTTGTCAACAACTATATGCACACTGCACACTCAACGGCCCCCATTAGGATAGTGATATTCTTTGTCGGGGGTTCGAAAACACATACAAGGACAAGGAAAAATACACCCAGACCGGGAAATATGCTTGCATGGTCTATGAAAACATATTATGCTCCGAGCGGGAATCGAACCCGCGACCTGTGGCGTTTAAGGCAGGTTCGCTGCCGCTGCGCCACAACGTCGTCAATATACAATAATATCGTCGTATATGCTTTTAAAATACGTTTTATTTTTTAACTAAAGCTTAGGACTAACTGGACGCAAAAAGCAATACCATGTCAACCCACAAAATTGAAAAAACTGAGTTATAATTGCAGAAGTGTTGGTAAATGGCTGATGAACATTTTTCCTTAATATTTGCAGGATTTTAAGCTTTAAATCTTCTAAAATAGACATTTTTTCAATAATTCAATTTATGTATTTTTAATACATTTTGGGTCATATTATATACGAAATATGCAGTTTGTATACTTATTTTTGTGAAAATAAGTAAAATAACTTACATAAATCTGAAATTGCCAAAAAGTTGACCAATAAATAAAAAATAATTTATATAAAGCAAGTTGTTCAAAATTTTCAAACGCGTTTTTCTCGAAATGACATTCGTGTGGGTTGACATGGTATTGCTTATTTGCGTCCAACTTAACGTGACGATTAATTAAAAATACAAATTACTATGTTTATTTATCATGAAAAAGAACGAAAAAATATTGAGTGTTTGTAGACATGGGTGCATTATTTTAACAGTTTTATTTTTGTGTCTATATATATACTTGTTCACATCTTAAAAAATAGGTATTATATTTATATATGTGCTTTAAACTAATTACATGTGAATAATATAAAATATGAATAGTTTAAAATACTAATCATTCTAATATGATGCCTCTCTAAAATCTATTGCAGCATATAAAGATTACTTTGGCCTAATTTTATGGAACATATAATATATTAATTTAACTAATTTACAGAAGATAGCAAAATATCTTTTATATCGAACATATTTAAAAAATTATGATACGGATGAGATTTTTCTTCAAACAATTCGGGAAAAAATTACCTTTACATTCCTTGGCTTAAACTACAAATAAATTATATGTATATTGTGTATTTATCTGACGCCCGTTGTGTTGAAAATGTTTATGAAAGAAGATACAAGATAAAATTTAAGAACATACATTTTATATAAATATTTCTTGAAATGTGTTTGCGCCATAAAATCTTAACTTTTAAGAGTTAAATGTATTCCCGACGCATTCTCGAGTACATTTAAATGGCGTTTTTGACTTTGTGACAATAGAAATAAGGTAAAACATAGCCCTTTAGTGTTAGTCGTAGTTTAATATGTTCGGTCAAAGCGTTCTCGCTGAAATGGGGTCAGGTGTTCCTTGGGAAAGTTGGAATAGTAGAAGGTATCTGCAGTCCTGTTATTACTTAGACCCTACTTTACTTGTTATTATTATATATTAGCAATAATTTTTTAGAATAAAAAAAAAAAGATTTTTGTCACTATAGGTTACAATATTTGTAAAGCCGGGTTTCAATAAAACGTTGTAGTGAACGAATAATAATTTATTACATGTCTAAAATTCTACAGATTTTAAATTTTATCTTGTGATGAGTTTTTAGCGCGTTGTAGCGTGATCGCTTTAGCTTTTATATGGCGTTGGTAACGCGATATTGATGAGTTCTCACTTCATACATGAGTGTGAAAGCTGCAATCTCCGATACCCACTGATTCGGAAATTTATTAAGAAACGTGTGGATCTCTGTGCTTCGACATATTAATTTATTTTGTATTAATTTTAATTTTTTTTTATTTATTTATTTAAAATCAGGCAACAAGACCCATGCATATGCATGAGTTTATTTCTCTCTTTCTGGCCAAAAATCAGGGCTGTGGAGGACGTACTTATACTTATCACGACAATCTGGAGGAGTTACGATTTGAAGTTTGTGTCAAGACTCAACTCGTTGCTGCAATTTCAGCACCGCCTTTCCGTCAGCAACAACTTTCTCAAGGCTATTCTTAAGGATATATTCTGATCTACTCTCCCGATGTCGTTTGGTCCACTCGGCCGAAGTAATAAAGCATCCACCATGCATGCACTGCAGATTCAAAAACTGCGACTGCAGATGCAGTAACTACCACGCTTGTTGCGGTTGCGATGACAACATCGTCTCTATTTATTTTCAACCAGGATAAAGCCCTTATCCACTTCACCGTTTATCGCCCTCACTCGTTCGTTCTCAACGTACCCCTGATGTTCCGAAATTATGTTATTACTTTCTCATAACTCTTTGTTAAACTTTAAAAATTTAGTGAACACTTGTTGGAACATTGTACTGATGCCAAAATTAAAATTAAAGATTAAAACTTCTACATTGTATAAAACAAAGTCGTCACTCTTTGTATTTCCAGTAGCTCCTTCTAAAGCACGCAATGGATGTTGATAAGGTTTCCACCATCATCTAGTTAAATTTTCCCGAAAAGTTTATATATAATTATAATAGTACTCAGAGCAAAGCAAAGTCGGGTCGCTAGTAATTTATAACTATAAAAATATAAATATCTCGCATTACGTGATTCCGAGCTATGAATGTGATTTTTACGTTAAATTAATATCGTAACATCAATATAAATTAAGAGTTAGCGATAAGCTGAAACGATTTAATCATCATTTTCCCAAACGATTTTTCCTTTTTACAAGAACATTTGTTTTAATAAGAAACGATATTTTGTAGTGCGGAGGATATTCTTTATATTAATAAAAAATTCGAAGAGAGACATATTCAATAGAATAAAAATTGATTATTTATACACAAAATATAATTAATATTACAGGAATACTGTACAACGTCAGCGTTGGTTCCAAAAGAAACAAATTTACTTATTTACTTCAAATTAAGTTTTGAAATTATTTCCTAAAACTTAATCGTTATTTTAGTTCTGATTTTTGATTAAAGCAAGTCACCATTTCAATCACTTTAATAACGCCACAATTCCGATGGCTTCAGTCTTAACAGAATTAGAGATATAACGCAGGCATAACCTTATGCAATGTTATTAATTTATTTTATTACTAAGGGAATGTCATTTTTTGTTTATCTTCATAACAATATAATGGACTGTCTGACACTAATAAATCCGAAGCGTCATAGCTTAGAGAAGTAAGGCTCTGAATTTTCCAATGAGTTTTCATGACTGTCACCATTCGTGCGAAAAAATGGAATAATCCGAACTTTAAATAACTAAGAAAGTATGATATTACTTTTACTAGAGAGCTTTTAATCAGATGAAACTCAACTTTGTATAAAATGATCTAATTTTAATGACATTAACATTACAATGGCAATAATGCCAAATATATAATAAAAAATAAATAATTAAATTCGCCTTGGTTATTAATATTATATTTCATTTTTAGAAATAAAATCCAACTTATTATGACTTTTAATACCTAATACAGTTTCATCAACAGTTAGCTGTAGAGATAAATTAATTAGTTCATATGCAGTGGAGTAGAGTAGAGTGAAGTGGGCATGGGCGTAGCGAGGTTGGAGCAAGGGGACAGCTCCACCCCCTTGGACCTTGTTAAAAACTGAGAAAGACTAATAATATTGAAAAAAATAATATAATCATTCTGCCCATCTGTACCCTAAAGGCTAAGGGCGTGTAAACAACGTTTTTAGGCCATAATTTTCATGAATGTAACAATCGTTATAAGAATTTTATTGGGGCTTTCAGTGGGGCTAGAGATAAGGTCTCACTAGTTATAATAGAACCACCAACGCTTTGAAAGTGACAACTAATTTTCAGAGAATCACGATGGGTATTCGGTCCTAAAGTTGTGTGTTCTAATTTTCGTTTTTTTTTTCTTTTTGTATGTTAGATGTTGGCAAACAAGCATACGGCCCACCTGATAGTAAGTGGTTGCCGTAGCCTATGAGCGCTTGCAGCACCATTAGTAGGTGCCACTCACGCGTTGCCAACCTCGAGATATTAGTTCTTAAATCTCGTTCGCCCAGTAACTTCACTAGCGTACAATGCCCTTCAAACTGGAACACAGTAGTGCCTAAGCACTACTATTTGGCGGCAGAATATTGGACACTGCGGTGGTACCTACCTAGCCGGCCTTGTAAGAGTACAACAAAAGACCTACCACCAGTGAGACTGATTGCACTGGTGGAATAATCTCTGTTGTGACAGAGGTCATCCCAACAGCGGGCGATGGGGTCATCACATCCCGACGCCTTTTTTTCATAGAGCACAACGATAAGATTAGATTTTATATGAAATTTGGCATATCCTTTTGACGCTTGGCAAACAAGCATGCGGTTAAGTATCACATGCGCATTACCAACTTAAGGGAAGGAAAGCAATAAGAGGGGAAAAAAGAAAGGGAACATATGGGGTGGCAGACTGGGCCTCCCGCTCACTCATGCCACGAAAAGCAAAGATACTCTGGTACTTAACGCCGATTTTCTGTAAGAGGGTAGCACTCCCCCGGTCGTGCCGGTCCATTTGTGCAGATAGAAATATGGCTGTACTACTACAATCCAGGGCATATACCAAAAAATATTTTAATACATATTATTATATACGTGGAACTATTATATAAACATATTTTAATTGATTAAAATTATAACTTTAAAACCAATTGCAAGCCAGGGCAGATACATTCATTTTGATTATTTTTGGAACAGTAGGTACATGGGGTTCATTTTAAATCCAATTTGCCCCTTTCATCCGCTCATTAGCTCGTAATAAAGAAGTAATTAAAGCCGGGTTTCATTGTATTATAAAAAGTCCTATATATAACAAATATTCTCTTTATCTATGGTTAAAAAAATATAATCAGTTATATAGAACACTATGTTTTTTTTTATTTTGTAATTCAGTTGAATTTTCCTTAATAATATATTTAATTTAGAATAAATATGGATTGGAAAATCATTAGAAAAAACTACTTTGTATTAGGATATGACTTAGTAAATACTGTAAAAATTCCTGTTCAACGCTATAGAACTGATCAACTGATGATGTGAAAGCTAAAGTCAACGTAAATCTTTAGGGCAACAAAAGAACATTAAAAGTATACAGTACTGTAATATATGTAACCTTTAATTTAAGACATAATTATGTCTGTCTCTTTTGACAATTGTGTCAGCCGTTTATAAAATTAATAATACGCATTACCATCACCGCTGCCTTTATTTAAGATGTCACAAGTACTTTCTGTTGTAAGAAGTACATAATACTTGATACGTATGAAAGATGTGATACAATCTCAGATGACATACTCATATCTGTTAATATAGGCCCGATACAAGACAGGCCATTAGGCTCGGAAAGATATTGGTTACGGCGCTAGGATCATTTCTCATATAGTAGGTTAAATTTTGAAATCCTCGGCTGCATTTATTAAAGAAAGGACACAGCAAGAGTGCAAAATATAAAAATTAAACTAAAATTCCTCGATTATAAATATCGACATTGTTTAAAAAAATATAAGATGAAACTTTAAATAATTTAGTATTGTTCGGAGACAAGTCATAACTATTAATTGTTTGGAGCTTAAGTTGATTTTACAGTTTAAGAAAGTGTTTAGTATAAGTTTTAAATCTTTGCAGCTGATAATATCCTTCTACTTCAGACTTCCAGGTGAATAAAATACAAATACATTCATCAAATAGTGTATTTTATAACCAAATAAATCCTCGGAATTACTTGCATAAGCCGGAGATTACTGTCGTGGTAAACGGGCATTCCATTCATCTGTGAGACAGCTTTAGTAATAGTTGAGATGCACAGTGCAGTACCATCATTAATTTTCAGGTTCTACTTTAAGACACGTTTCGTGGATCTTTCTATTTTTACTTCGTTATACGGTTTTATTTTACGTGTATCGTGCCTCGGAGAGCACGTTAAGCTGTCAGTCCCGGATGTTATCATTACATCTGTTGATAATCGTAAACTCTTGATAGGTAATCTGCTCTTATCCAATGAGATACTGGTGCGAACCAGTACCTTAACCTACCGTACCGTACCAGTACCGTAACCTTTGGGTTGCGTAGGTTAGATGGCAATCACTCTATGTAAAAACTAGTAACTCGCCAATTAAGGATAAGAGTTTAGTCACTCGTCATTTGAGGATAAGAGTGTAGTATCTCTTCGATTGAGGATACGAGTGTAGTAACTCGTCGATTGAGGATAAGAGTATAAGTAGACACTGGGTAAATACTGGGAATAATTCTAGGAAGAAAAAGAAGATTCATTATTCTTTGCATGAATTATATTTTTCGATAATCGAAGACAAAATTTTCTAATACGGAATGTATTCTTTTACTCGTATGTTATTGTTTAGCGTTTATAAGTTATTGTTATTGCGCATGTGCAATAGTATAATCATTAGGGTATCGTTTTAAAGTAGTTTATGCCTCAACAACTCGACTAATACTCGGTTAAAGGCCCGAATCCGCTCCGTTAACGTGAGAGTTGCGGGTTCGATCCTGCCCCCGTAGGCTATTGTCGTACCCAGTATTAGCGCGAGCTACGACCTTATTGTGGCCGCTATAGGAATATTAGTAATCATTTTAAAAATAAATCCTAATAATCTTTATTTTTTAAAGTCATTCTTAGATAAAGCGTGTGCATTTACTTTATGTATATGAAACGATTATTTGAAAAATTATTTTACCGCAAACAAAAAAACAACTATATTATACGTGTAAGCATATGTTGCTTACATTATAATAATAAAGGTTCAAAAGCAATATGTAAAACGGTGAAATCGGAACGTACCCCTTTGAAATGCAAACAAGTCGGGTTCACAATAAAAAAACCAAAAAGCGCTACGGCGAACGCGGACGTTCTGTTGTGACCTCAGGTCACTCTCTAATGAACTAAATTATAAGTAAGCATTTCTATCTTTACCCAGCATTTGTAATGGTGAAATATATAATATTGGACATTCAATATAAGAAAATCGTTGATCATAAGTTTTTGTTCTTAACATAAAAAGCAGTATGTACCTACTTAAATAAAAATGAAATGAACGGGTGCTCTGTTTTTGATAAGAAAATTCTGAAATAAACTAAATTACGAGTAATTATTTTTATCTTTACCTAGGATTTGTGATTGTCAATAATATAATATTGAACATTCAATATAATAGATATGATATTTTCTTTTAAGAATATCGTTGCTCATAAGTTATTGTCTTTAACGTAAAAAGCTGTATGTATTTTAAATAAAAAAGCGATACGGTGCGTCCGGACGTTCTGTTTATGACCAGAGAACACTAATGAACTAAATTACGAGTTAGCATTTCTTTTTTTATCCAGTATTTCTGGAGAAAATATAGTATTAGAAATTCAATTTGTAAATTAAGTCTTGTGACAAGGAATCTGTTTTTGTAGCAGTAGAGAAAGTAAAATAGTCTACAAAAGTGACCTACAAAACCCATAAAAGAGGATAAGGTATAATAATATTACAAAGGATAGGAATAATTCTAGGAAGAAAAAGAAGATGATGATAATGAGTATTGTTTCACGGTTTGATTTAAATGTAATATTTTTAGCAACACTTTCTTAATATTTTGAGATAGGTAAGAAGCGGCTGCAATCTACTTAGATAATAAGATTTTTTGGGACTAAATTGATAACAGATGCGAATTCGTTTCTACCTAAGTGAATTCTATTAGGGTTCTGAAAATTGTATTGTTCCTTATAAGAATGAAAACGTATAACCAAAAGATATAACGTAAGCCTAGAGTATTCTACTGTGAAGTAGTTATATTTTCGTTAATATGTGCAAAAAAAAGTCGCTAATAATAATACCTATCAATGAATAGCAAAAATTAATTTGCTGTCTTTTGTTATAAACAAATAAATATCCTTATTTTTAGTATAAAACTAAACAGTAAATACTTTGTATAAATAAAACGGACGCTAGCACTTTATTTAGCGCAGCAATCGTAGCCTATCTTCAACAATAACACCCGAGACAAACTACGGTTTTGGGCAAAGTTTCGATAAGATTGTTGTTAACTTAACAAGTTAACAGTTTTTCACTTAAGTAATAAAACTCGCTAAAAAAAGCTGGATGTTAAAAAAATAAAAACCGTTTTCATTAAAAAAAATCAAATCATGTTCTTACAGCCCGTCTCAATTCCTCCACCTCAGGACAAGAGCAGGTTAATTTTTTGTCGAAAGAATAAAGGTAATTCGTAATTCAGCACGATAATGCAGTTAGTATAATTATTTAATTTGAGTTTTGACCAGTAAATGTGCTGGTATATTGGTTATAAATAAATGTAAACAATTTGACTTATTATTAAATCTGTCTCTTAAAATGAATACCTTAAATTAAAAACACAACTTGTAGAAAAACCTTTACGCCTTGGGCGTCCTTCGTAATTGTGTCGTTTGCACTGCAACAGAAAAAACTGTGGCTTTATTCGGTTTTATAGTTTCTATTTTGTAGAATAATTCCGAGAGCTTTTCTTGTGAATAATTCGTGTCTTTTACAGTGCGAAGTATATTAAAATACAGTAACACAAAAATTAAATTCTTTAACAGAATTTAAATGTAGAAAATTATCAATTAGTACAAAATTACTTATTTTTGTATTGAGCAATGACCGTTTACGTATGTGAAATGAATGAATACGAAAATGAATGTATACGTATGTGAATGTACCCTAAACAGCATCTTTGACGTCATCATTTCCTATATATAAAACAAAAAGGCACTCGACAAAGAAGAGTAGTTATAACGCTTTGCTCGAGTTAGAAAAACTTGACCGTATACCTACTGCGTACGGACGCTACTCCTAGGTGAACTTGTTAGAAGATTTATTTTCCTTTAACCGATGTGATTCTTATTAATTATATATTTTATTTGAAAATGTATAAATAAAAAAATAAATAAACACTACACACTCAACGCCCCCATTAAGATAGTTATATCCTGTGTCGGAGGTAAGAAACATTTACAAGGACAAGGACAAACACATCCAGACCGGAAAACGTGCCTGTATACTCAAAACAAACATCTGCTCCGAGCGGAAATCGAACCTGCGACCTGTGGCGCTTAAGGAAGGTTCGCTACCGTTCCGGGGCGTCATGGTTGTATGCGCAACCGACCCCATTACGTCCCAATATGGCGATGAGGGTTCCACTGAGTTCAGTAGTTCCTGCACTACCACTGCCTAGTGTACTTGAAGAAAACAGTACGTGTAATAGTGTGCGTAAATGCATTTCTCAGAGAAAACAAAAAAAAGGTTCTCTACCGTCGCGCCACAAGGTCGTCTAATATACATATAGTTGATATATAGGTATAGATATATCAATGTAGATACAACAAGTCTACAATCCAGTTACTAGTATAAAAGTATAAATCTTTTTTTTTTCTTTTTCGGAATGTGCATTGTTGTTGGCCCTACTGGCTTACAGAGACTCAGCCGTGATAAAGGGGCAGCCCTCACGGGGCTCAAATTTGATTCCGTCCTTAGGGTGCCTCCTGCGAAGCCGAACCACGGCTAAGGATGTCATCGGAGATGGAGGCAGTGCTCCGAGCGCATCCTATACGATATAGAATCACCCGACGAGCGCGACGCGACGTGCGAAACAAAGCGACCTCGTCCTCGCCGGCGAAGACGGTTTTGTGTGCGTGTCTGTGCTGTGTAAGAGGTACTTTCTAATGTAATCCTATTCTCAGGATTTTGCAGGACGTGCTTAGGACACCGAGGTTTTGTCGGTTGGTTACATCGGTCTGTGTAGATCTTATAAATCTGATACCAGCGTCTTGTATCAAAAGTTGTTATTGGCCAACTTTCTTGCATCTTAAAGGATGTGAGTACTTCGATTATAATTTAACGAGAGTTTGCCTCGGGCCGTGTGGGATGTTGGACCAAGTTCATTATTTATTCTCGTTTGCTGATGTACTTGTTCTTGATACTTTTTATTTATTCTTTTGATCTCTAAAAAAACAACATTAATATTAGAACAATCTGTTCCGACGATAAGGCATATTGAGAAAGAAAATTATGTTAAAAAGAAATTATCTTATTTAAGTTTTGTCTAATTTTGAATTTGCAATTAATTTGAAAATTGACAATTAATATGATATTATGTATGATGTCATTATATTTATGTTATTTATATTAATATGTGTTTATTATCAATTTTAATTCCATATTTATTTTCTGAACTAAAATGAATGATTTCAAGAGACCATCTCTTATTAAATAACTAGCGGGCCCGCTCCGGCTTCGCACGGGTATAAAATATATAGCCTATGTCATTCACTGAAAAAATGATTAAAATCAATCCAGTAGTTTTGATTTATTCATTACTGCCCGTGGCCCGCACGCGTTAAACGTAATTATTTACGACATCACATTAGAATCTTTTTTCTCCACTATCTAATGGATGTTATTATACATATAAACCTTTTTCTTCAATCACTCTATCTATAAAAAAAAACCGCATCAAAATCTGTTGCATAGTCTTAAACATTTAAGCATACATATGGACAGAGAAAGCGACTTTGTTTTATACTATGTAGTGAAGCCTTATGACTAACTGTTTGACGACGTTGTTTGCACGCCAGTAGCGAACCTGCCTTACGCGCCACAGGTCGCGGGTTCGATTCGCACTCGGAACAGATGTTTGTATTGACCATACATGCTTGTTTTCCGGTCTGGGTGTGTTTGTCCTTGTCATTGTGTATGGTTCCGGAACCCCGACGCAGGATTTTACTATCCTAATGGGGGCCGTTAAATGTATAGCGTTAATTTATCAATATTTATTTCAACTATATTATAACTAAATGATAAAAACATTAATAAAAAAATTAAATTGATAAAATTCCTCTATATTTTTTTCTCCTCCTTCCAATTTCAAATCTCCACATGACACGGTGTTTGAGATAAATGCATTAAGTAGTTGTAGAGTTAATAATTCTCTAGACTACGTCTCTCTTACTTGTTGAGAGGAATTTTGAAAACAATACATTTCCTAATACACTTGTGATACTATATTATATGGATTAGTTATTCTATGATATATTTATTAGTCGGTTGTTTCTATTTTAAACATTAGAAATTAGCAACATTTCGATTACAAACTACGTTATTTAATATTCAATAAGTAACCGCAACGAGGCATTTCGAGATTAAAATTGTTTTACCCTCATCCAATGATCTAGCCCTAGAGATAGTTTTATTATTGCAGCTGATTATATTATAATCTTTATAGATAACATGTTTCCATTAACTTTTTTTTATTAAGAATATTAGCAATTACTTTTAAGTCATTATTAATACCTACTCTTATTGGCCCTCCAAATAAGGCCATAGCTTGCGCTATGAGTGGGTACGACAATACCCCTAGGAGGTAATCGGATTATTGATCGACCATCGGTTTTGGAATTATTTTGGGATATTATAAATTAAGTTTAAGAATTTAAGATGTGGTGAAAGCCGGCATAAAAAATATTTCTACTAATTATTATTCGTCTTAAACACGCTTTACTGACGGTTAAGCGCGTAAATCGCGGCCATGAAATTAGGGTCTTATCCCGAATTACACTCTACATTGAGTTTTTAACGCTCTCCGCTCAGCCGATGTCTATATGACGGTACTCTGTAATTTTTAAACGTTTACTTCATTCATGAATCACAATTAAATAAAGAATTAACAGTATTCGTACTATTCAGTATAACTAAGTAACACATATGATTTTGTTTCTATTTAATTATTTTTTCATCAGAAGTAACCATTGCATTCGATGCAACTTCTCGACTGATCAATCTTTTGAATTTTTGGGTAACATCCTTAGTGTTTAAAAAGTAAACAGGGCTTACGTAACTTTTTAATGATGTTCAGTTATTAGAACATTGCTTATTATGTTTAAAATGATTTATAAAATTCGTTCTAAATCCCATTGAAGTAATTTTTCAGACTGTTTCTGTGTTTGAAGTTTTTTTTCAGACTATTTGTCATATAGTAACTAACAAACAAGTTTCTTCACTTTTCTTTATTAAATTCTGTGCCGTCGCCATTGACTCCAGATATTCTCAGGGTGAATTTTTCTTTTTACTTAAATCGAATATTACTTCCGCAATAAACGTACCTGGCAGTTAAGATTGGAGAATAATATATAACTCAAGTTGTCTTAAAAAACTATTACAATATGGTTTTTGCATGTGAAGGACTATTATAGATATATAAGAAATTAAGAATAGACCACGCTAATAATGGGGCTGTCGTGTAAGTGTACCATAATCTTGTGGATCTAAAACACTAAAGTCTAAAGTAAAAAGTTTAATAAAAAGGGAACGAATTTTGTCTGTTCCAAAAAGAACGTGGTGTTAAGACAACATCCTGATGTTGGTTCTTAAAAAACGGGAAGAGAGTTGTAATAGCTTTTGATCGAATCAAAGTATATTATGCCCACTTCACTACGCACTACACTAACTAGATAATAATTCAATATAAAGTTGAGTTTGGTCCCAATTCACCCCTCTCACGTACCTAATAATATTACTTAACATCAAAGATTTAATAATGAAAGATAATAGTTAATCATAATTTTATCGGTGTTCGAATGTTCTATTTTCTTACGCTTACTCGGCTAGAGAAAATTAAATCAGCGTAGTTTACTTTGTTGTATGTAATATTGTTTAAAGATATTGTCCATATCTATGGTCATATTGAATGTTACCAACATACAGGACGCGTCGGTATTCGTATTTCAGATTTGAATTGACATTTCGCGGCGTCTCAACAGCTGTTCGACCATTACCTCAACCTCAAAGCACGATTTTGAATAAGTTGGTGTATTGCATTGCACGTGTTAGCGTAACTTTATAAGGATATTAGATTTAACTTTTTATCATTAATTTCAAGCATGGATGAGGACGCAGGCGTCAAGGGTAAGTAGATATACCATTGTAAAATTAGAAAATTAGTTGACCGAAACTACGCGTTATCTATAATTTGACCGGTAGACCTCATGCTTTTAGATTATTTAAAAGTAAATTATAACTTAAATCTTAAATTAGGTATCTCAGTATAGTTTTAGCTAAATCTTTATTATTATTATTACAAAAATCAATAATTAAAATTTTAGGTAATAAAAAAATATTCAATTGAATTTTCTGGTTAAACTGAAATGTATTTCTAAAGATATGTACCATTATAAACATAAATGATTCACAGCACCAGTAACTCGCTTAAGAAGAAGGCTTTCCATAGAACAGTCTGAGGAGAGCAAGTCACCTGCACTTAACACTCCAACTAAAAAAAGAGGCGGAAGAAAAAATGTGAAACCTGATTTGGAACTTATTGATGAGAATAGTAAGTATCTTTTTCATACTACTAAGGTGGTATATAAGTGTACAACTTACGCAATTGTAAACTATGGTACGAGATAATGATAATACATGGTAAGTGTAGGCTATAAAGATTTGCTATTACAAGCATGTTGCTGTCCCAAGGAAGGGAGAGACAAAGAAAGGATAAAAATGGGTGGGGCTTAGACTCATGAAACAAAACGAAACAGTAAAGATATTGTTACTACATTTTGATACTCTGTTGAAAGATATTGTTACTACATTTTGACACTCTGAATGAAATGGAATTATTAAAAATAAATATATGCTTATTGAGCTAAGTATCAAAAGCTTAACGCTGATTGACTAGATAATGTTTCAGTACTTAGTTATTTTTTTTTTAATTACAAGGAAGCAGTACAAAGCTTTTACATCAATCTTTTTCAATGTTACAATATCAGTGGAACAAATATTATGTGGTCTTGTTTATTTATAATGTAAAATATTGTTTGTTTAGAATTATTATCATAGTAATTATTTATTTTAAATTTCAATTTAAATAATATATTATGTTTAATAAAAAAGGTAAACTAGTTTTAGTTTATTGTTATTTGGTTGTTTTGAGCTATAATGCATGTGTTTGTATCAGCCCCAGATAATAGTTCTGCTAAGAACACAACCAAGAATATTGTTGATGCTCCGGAGAAACCTGTCACACCTTCGAGGCGAAGTACTCGAATAAAGTCAAACACAAGTATTGTATCAGAGACATCTGTAGCGGTTGGAACGCCACGGGCTAAAAGAGCTGCTGCGAGAAGAACGTCACAAGTTGGTGTGTATTATCTTATAAGTTTTACTTTTCGAATTTAAAATAAATTATTGTACCTATATTAATATTATGACTCAAAAACTTATTTGTTCACGAACACTACTCTCAGCTCGCTGATAAGTGCTATACCTAGTTTACATCCCACCTAAATAATATTATAAGGGTTTGTTTGTTTGTGATGTTTTCATGCCTAAACTGCTGAACCGATTATGATCAATTGTGGTACAGAGATAGAAGGGACTGTAGTGACAGTTATAGGCTACTTTTGTTGTGAAAATAATTTCTACTGCTTTTAAATCTCAGCAAAAATTTCTGCTGTTTTTAAATCTTTCCCTCTCTTATTTCTGTTTGACTCCACTATTACTAAACATTATAATTATACACTGATTCTATTGTTAAAAAATTACAGGAAGTGACTCTGAAGCACCACTTACACCCATAAGACAAACTCGAAGAACAAGAAAAGATTCTACTTCTAGCATTGAAAAAGGTAGGAAGTTGATTTGAAATTATTTCAATGAACTGAAATTAAAAAAACAAGTTCAATTTAATCCATGCAAGTGCAGATCTTGGGGAAGAATCAACTTCTCACTCAAATCAGTTTCATTAAGAAATTTATTTTTTTAAGAAGTTTTATTGCTTCTGACTTAAATCTCACAGTGTAAAAACGAAAAAACAGAAGATTAGAATTTATCATTTAACTTATAAGCTGTAGGATATAGTCTATCTATATAGCCTATTTATAATGATATCCTATTAATTCATTTTTCAATTATCTTTTAACCATCCTAAGAAACAATATTCTTTTTTCTATTTATAATTAATAGTATATTTGATTAATTTTAGTTTTTCGGTATCTATAAAGCCCTGTAAAGTTTAACTTATCGAGACCTCATTTAAATCGATAATATGTCATTTAAAAATTACAGGAGAAACAGTTACCAGTGCTAAGCCAGCAAAACAAATTACTGAAGTTATAGTGGAAGAATCTGAAAATTCAACGAAATCTTCAAATAATTCTGAAATTGAAAATAAAACATCCCCCAGCCATCTCCGAAAGAGCCCAAGGCTTAGTAAAAAAATTAAGAAAAATACACCTAATGACAAGATTGATCATGTGGATAGTAACTCTTCTATTGATAAAAGCGAAAACACGCCATCAAAAAGGTCTGTGGAATCCCCAAATAAAATTTCACTTGAACAAAAAAAGGAACAAAGCTCAGAAATAAAAGTGTCCAAAAACAATCGATTGTCTTTATCTTCTTCTAACTTGATCAAAAGCTTAAATACAGATATAAAATCTAGACCAGTAAACCTTAACAAAAGCACTTCAGCCATAGAGCGAAATACTAAACCAAAAAGAGGGAGAACAAACTCTTGGAACACTACTACTATTGTAAATGAAAGTACTTTTTATAGTGATAATGAAATCTTAAAGAAAAAAGGCCTGAAGAAAAATAAAATTCCTATAGTTAAACTAGATAAGTTCAAGTTATGCGATGGATTGTTCAATACAAGTTCAAATAAAGAAAACACTGTCACAATGTCTAATAATAAAAAAAAGAAAAACAGCAACAGCTTTGTGACTGAAGATATTGACACGTCTTTGACAAATCCAATTATTAAATATATAGATACTAAATTTATAGATACAAATAATGAGGCAAACCAATTACCATTAACAACTACTCAAAATGATATGAATGCCGAAAATAATGACATTATAAACAAACTGTTTGGGCAAGAACCTAGTTCTAATATAAAAACTATGGTATATATTGAAGATGACTCTGATACAAATTCTGGAAAAGTTATTAAAAATATTCAGGAATCTGAAGACAAATGTATTCAGGAGGTAAAACATACTCAATTGGAAAAAGAAGATACACAATTTTCTTTGACAGCTGATAAAACAGATGCAAATTTATCAAACAAATCTAAAGATAAAATTATTATGAACAATAGCTATGAACCAATGGATGTTGATGAAACAATACCAGAAAGTCTACTCAAAACTGAAATAAACAAGAATGAAACCAGTTCATCTGTAACAAATCAATTAGATATGAATGATTCTACTAAAGAAAAACTTCATAAATCTAAAAGAAAATCGTCTATTTCACATACTGTAAATGGAAGTGAATATGAAAATAAAAGTACACTAATATTATCACAGCTTAAAGATACATCTACAGGTGACATAAATAATATTAAATCTCCACAACATAAATATGACAGTTTGGCTAAACCTACAGATGATTTGAATAGTACTCAAGAAAATGATATCATTAAAAGAAATCTTTCGATAAACTGTGCGACTACAAGCACGCCATTACAAAAAAAAACATTGCAGAATATAGTTATTAATACATCTATCATTACATCCAACAATGATGAAAAAGATATACTTACAAAGGACTTGCCCAAATCTAAAAATAAAAGTAAATTATCCAATAGTGTGGCTAATGAAACTTTTCCAGTTGAAAAATCAAATCAGGAGAACAAAAGTGACAATATTCATTCTATTAGTAATGATAAATCAGGTTTAAACAATTCTGAAAACTGTAATGAAAAATCTGAAACTAACAACAAATCAGTAAAGAATAAAAAGAATGATTCAAAAAAGACCAATAAAAACTTATCTAACAATTCACTCACTGATTCAGATTCAGATGATGAACCAGTTCCCACTTCAAAAAAAAGCTTATCTATGTCATCAAATGATTCTAAAGCTAAATCCGAAAGTAAAATGGAATCTGATGACGAATCGCAAACTAGTAATTTGCTTATAGATGAAGCAGAAGACGCAGGTGAAGACTACGAATCGGGTGATAGTCTAGACGAGAACGAACGAAACTACTTTAAAGAAAATGAAATTATAGAAAAAGGTGTTACACTTACATCAGAAAGTGAATTGTCTGATAATGAAGATAATTCTTATGAAAAAGACTCTTTTGTCGTTAGTTCAGATGAAGAAGATAATGAATTATTAGATGGTATTGATGATGATTTATCTATGAGTGACAATGAACTGAAAATGACAGAAAAGTCTAAGAAAAAATATAACGAACGCAAAGCTAAAGAAGCTAAAACAGCCTCAAGAGAAATGTATAGATCTAGGCATAAAATAAACGTATCAAATAGAAGTGATAATTCTGAAGTGGGTAAACCAAAAAAAAATAAACCACAAAAGTCAAGTCAATTAGAATCTGAAGAAGAAGAAGAAGAAGAAAAACAACCAAAAAAAAATAACAGAATGAGATTAGATTCCAGTAATGACGATAGTATGGCTGAGGAAGTTGAAAATAAAATATCAAACGAAAAAGCATTATCTAAAAGTATTTGTAACGAAAATGTATTAAATGAAAAAGAAATAAGTATATGTAATCAGAGTGTAAAAGAAGTTGATCCCCTATCGGTTAATGTAAAAGAGGAACCCAAAACACCTCGGACAAGTAACACATCGATAGCATTTATAAATTACGATAATGATCCAAATAATGAAAATGAGCTAACACGAACTCAAACCGAAATTGCAGATCCTTTGGATGATTCTATGAATGAAGAGGGCTCTCTAAGCGATGATAGTGACAACGAAAATATAATGCAAAATTACGACTCAATACTAGAATGTCTCAACAAAAATAATAAGACAAAGCCTAAGGCATTTGATATTTCCCTAAATATTGATAAGAAAAATAAAAAAAAGGTAAAAACAGGTATAGTCGATGAACTAAACTTAACTCAGGTGAGATCTGCTAAGAAAGAAAAGAAAAAAGAAAGTAAACAAGTTAAAAACGAGAAAGACTCAATCAAAGCTGACTTCAGCGACATTGAATCGTCTGATTCCATAGATTTGCATTTACTGTTTTCTGAAGAAAGTAGCAACAGTGATGATGTTCAAAACAAAAAGAATAATGTTAGTAATTCAGAACAGTATATTCCTCTGAAGAGAATAGAAGGCAAGACCGATATAAGAGAAAACAAAGGTAACTTTTAAAATTATTTTCTTAGGTTTCATATCCTTAACTTTATGCATAAAGCACCTCTACTTGAACATTAATAAATATTTCATAAATTATAACATTATCATATTATATACCTGAAATTGTTTTTTTCTTCTTTCATTTATATTTATGAATTATTCACTATTCCGTTATTATATATTATTGTGAATATAATAATTAAGACTGTCATTAGCTTTAATGGTCGCAAGTTAAATTCCTTTTCTAGGCTAATTTCCCTTTTCCCATTCTTTCTGAACCCAGTCGTTGCTATAACAACTGATAATAATAATAATCGCTGCAATCTCAACATCACGTTTAGCTTTATAAGTTAATTTGCTTTTTATTCTATGAGTTACTGGTTCGCCATTAGGGTTGTGGTGTTCAGGTGGCAATTGTTATGTATAAAAACTAAGCATAAACAGACACTCTAGAAAAAAATACCTGGACTAATCCTAAAAAGTAGAAGATTGCATATTAATTATTTAAAAGCAAACTACTTACAGATACCACAGATGATAACAGTATTAGCTTTTTTGTTGATACAGAAGGTACACATACTTCAACAAACAAAAGTCTTAACAACAGCTTGAAAAGTAATAAAAAGAAAATGTTCACTGAAGATGATGGTGAGTAATTTCCTAATAATATTATAAAAGTTTGTGAGGATGATTGGATTGATAGATGTTAGTTACCCTTTAATGCAAAAACTACTGAACGAATTTGCATGAAATATTGACACACAGATAGCTTATTACCTAAGATTTATATATATATATTAATTAAGAGCCACAAGCATGGCTAGTTTAATTTATATAAACAGTCATATGCTTGTTTTATGGAAACCTTTACTTTATACTCATACGAGGTATAAACGGATTAACTAACTAAATATATATGCAAGTCCAAGAGAAGCCATAGAGAATCCATGTATTTTTTAATAGAGGATAATTTTTAATTACATTTAGTTATTATTGCATTAATAAATCCTATATTCGCCAATTGTTGTTGTCCCTTTTCAGATAGTGTTGATTCAGAATCGAATGAAGTTGAAAGAAAAGAAGATGAAAGATCAGTCAAAACAGAAGATTCTAAAGAAAATATAATAGGTAAATATGACACTCCCCTAATAAAATAAATATAATGCAATAGGCACAGATGGTTTTATTGCTGATAAGCGATCACATAAACTGTCATAAACATACAACCATAAAGAAAAAAAAAATTATTTCTATCAATATGGAAGGTGGAGCTTATAAGTTCCATAAAATAAAGAGTGCACCCACTGATCATTAAATGATCAATAACGATAAGCAACTTTTTAACAAAAGTTATAATAATTGTTCTTATCTGGTACCAAATAAATAATTTTTCTTTCTTTCTTTCTTTCAACTTTATTTGTATTTTAACTGAGCGTCTCCGTGCTCCGGAGGGCACGTAAAAAATCGGTCCCGGCTTTGACAATTTGGCAACATTGAAAAATCAAGTCGCGGGCAACAACTAATAACAATTTAATTTAAAAAAATTCAGTGTAGTTTATCTTTAAAAATATTGTAACATACAGTGCAAAAAATAGGAATATAATATCAACAATTCTTTTTTCAGACACTAACGAAAATTCCGACTCCGATGCACCAATGGATGTACCTATTGTGAAAGAAAAGAGAACATCGAAAGTAAAAGATGACGGAGGAAATGATGAGACAGGTTTGGTCATAAATATAATTAAACCTGTTAACTATCTTACTTTTTAATGTCAATTTAGAGAATTATAGGGTTCTTTAGTTTGTTTAATATAGAACTGATTAAGTTAATTTGGTTGCTTGATAAAATATATTGGTTTAATATATTTTTCAAGGAAATCGGCTTGGAGCATTCAATTATTAATAAATATTAAATAATTCAACTTTATTCCGAAGTTTGAATTTTGATAGTATTTCTAAAACATCTGCATCATACACATCAATCTAGATTTTAGAATTATTAGTTTATAGTATTGAAACAAACAGACATTTTAAATTCTATAGGATTGAGTGTATATTACTATATTGCCTATAGTACATTCTTTACATAATTATAGAGTTCAAAGTAAAACAAATATTATCATCTTTATAATTTTATAAAAGGTAGGGGTCCTAAATTTCGTGACGTCAAATATCAAATGTAAGATATCTAAGTATAATATCAAATTTGCATTGCTAACGAAAAACTT
Source organism: Hestina assimilis (assembly GCA_023373885.1). Taxonomy (NCBI): domain Eukaryota; kingdom Metazoa; phylum Arthropoda; class Insecta; order Lepidoptera; family Nymphalidae; genus Hestina; species Hestina assimilis. The sequence goes on along the minus strand of CM041745.1, from coordinate 5,021,604 downwards.
AAAAATGGATCTTAATTAACTAATTTCGGAATTGCCGTTTTAATTCAACGACTTCTAGATATAAAATTGCAAACTTTATAGATGTCACATTATGAAGAAAGGAGTCGAGTTACGACAAAGACAGGGGTGGGATCAAGAATAAGGAAAATCGTGTATCGGAATTTATGGACGGCCCCTAAAAAATGTTATGACTTTTATTTACAGATTTAATAATAAATAAATAAACAAAAAAATTTACAGATTTAGCAAGAGACAAATCTATGAACAAATTAGTCGCTAAAACACCAGCCAGTGATAAGAAGAAAAAGAAGGGGAGACAGTCTCAAATCTCAGAACAAAATGGTATATATACATACAAATAAGATTAATGTGTATATTTATTACGTCAAAATAAACGGTACACACTCAACGGCCCCCATTAGGATAGTTATATCCTGTGTCGGGGTCCGGAAACATACAAGGACAAGGACAAACACCCAGACCGGAAAATATGCGTGCATGGTCAATACAAACATATTATGCTCCGTGCGGGAATCGAACCCGCGACCTGTGGCGTTTAAGGCAGGTTCGCTACCGCTGCGCCACAACGTCGTCAAATAATAATAATAAATAATAAATAAATAATAGCTTTTTACTGAATGATAATGAAAGTATAATTATATTATAGGGCACTAATGACAAAATGTTCTTTTTTTGTCTATCTGTTTATTACACTTGTCTCTGAAAGGGCGTGACCGATTTTAACAGTTTCACTGATGATAGCTGATATTATAAAGAGTAAGGAGGTAACTTTTGTTTTAGAAAAAGGAGAAAAATTCCCACAGATAAAAAACTAAATAATACCACGCAAGTGAAGCCGTGGGCACAGCTAGTTTATGCTAGCCTCAATTTAACGGTTAAAGGGCTAACTCCACTCCGTTAACACCAGACTTGCGGGTTGATCTTGACTTGAAAAAGGATTACTAATATAAAAAAAAAATCATAACATACATGTTTTTCAAACATGAATAATTATAACGCCTAAATATTATAATGTATAATTTTGACAGAATTAAAGAAAATATGTATTAAAGTCTTTTAATTCTTTCCAGAAAACGACAATATTGCTGAAGAGCCAGTGAATATTTCCTTAAGTAGTTCGAAAAAGAAAAAGAAATCCGAAGTCACTGAAAATGATCTCTTTAAAGAAGGTAAATGGTTGTCTCTCTTTCTTAGAATAGCATTACTCAGGGTATGTTATTACTCTTATCGGGATTTGTATATCGATCATTTATTACCGGCAGTTTTATGACCGCAGTGGCGCAGTGATAGTGAACCTGCCATAAGCGCCACAGGTAGCAGGCTCGATTCCCGATCGGGATAGATGTTTGTATTGACCATACAGGCATGTGTCTGGGTGTATTTGTGCGTTTCATTGGGTGTTTCCGGACGTAGCGTTTATTTTTTTTTACAACCGCTGTGGGGCAATGATCACTGTTCAGTTCTTTCTTGGATGGACTTCTTGTATTGACTCTTGAAAACTCTTTTTGTATAGACCAAGTCAATACAAAAAGTTTTCTGGTCTGGTTGTGTTACTGAGAGCCGTTGAGTATTTATTTAATGATGATTCATGAATAATTTGATGAATGACGGGTTTTAATATAGATATAAATGGAACCTTGAAGAAGAACATAGCTTTTGTCGAGAAATGAAGGTGAAAAAGTGGTAAAATAGGGGATGAAAATTTGTATGAGGAACCAATCATTTTAATTGCAATAAAGCTGCCTTATTCATGCGGGCTTAACCACTTGCAAAATCTAGAGATTTAATGAAGATGCAAGGAAAATCACTGACTAATCATACTATTTTGAGAGTGTCCAATTTCAAATTTGAAAGAATTTCAAAGAAGTAAAACCGTCTCCTGTTTTTATTTTAAATTTCTTTGTGGGCTGTGCTTGAATTACCATTTATCTGAATTTGAGTGCATTCAAGTTACTTTACATGATATTTAAAAAAAAATCAAAGAGTAATCCAATTGTTTGTTTTTTTTTCATACGAGTCACGAGGCTTTTATTTGTTGCTAGCGATTTCGAAAAGTTACTAATTTAACATCTTACTTATTGCAGAAGAGCAAGACAATGAGCCCTTGGAAAAATCTTTCAAAAAAACACCTAAGAGTGATAAGAAGAAGAAGCCTTTATTCTCAACTGAAGAAGATGATACTCAGATAGGTAACTAAACTTTTTTATTAAAGATATATTTAGAATAATAATAAAGTATAAATAAATGAGGATGGTAAAGTCCAGGATCCGAAAACCCACACATTATGTATGTATGGTCAATACAAACATTATATCATTGTATACATAAAATATTTTATCATTATAGATTTTATCGATAAATCGCTCGATAAGTCCATACTGAAGACACATGGTAGCCAGAAGAAGAAGAAAATAAAAGTGGGTTCTCTGGACAGTGAAAATACAGGTTAATAAATTTATTTTAACAAAATTAATGTCTTACTAAACTTATTGCTTACTGTTTCTTGAACTTTATATAACATATTGACTTTTAAGTAATTTTATGTGCTTATCTGTGATTCTTGTTTTTATTTCTTTTACAGAAGCTCAAGGGGACGTATCCGTTGATAAATCTTCTAACAAAACACCAAAAAGTGAAAAAAAGAAGAAACATTCCTTTATTATGGAAGATGATCAACATGGTAAGTTTTATATAAAGAGCTATTTTTTTTAAATTATGTATTTAATACCCTTACCGCAATAAGTACTTTCTAATTATTTTTTATTTATTTGTTGATGTCCATAATAATTTTATTTAAGAAAAAAAAGTCCAAGTAATAAATTATTGTATCAAAAAAAATAATTATTACCTTAAAATATTGAACAATCAAGCTTTGAAATCATGTACTAAAAATTTAAAAAAAAAAAACAATTTTTAATTGAATGCAATCATTGTATTCCTACAGAACTAAAAGAGCAATATAATACGTCGAAACAGAAAACACCGGGCAGCCAAAAGAAAAAGAAAAGAACAGAATCTCAAGAGAATGATCAAGCAGGTAGGCATTTTTAATTTAATTAAAGCCATCGATTTATAGATATGGAGGAGGGAGCTAAAACTTTCACTATCTAAGCAAATACTGCGCCCTTTCTAAGTACGACTGTAATGATAAGTCGACGGCAGAATAAATTAAACGTCCATCGCGGTTGAGAAGTTTGTTTATTTTCCCAACAACCATTATCATTACATGGAAACCTTGCCAGGATTCCAACCTGGAATCTTCTGATGGATATTACGAACGAACTTAATGTCACGCTAACTTCATTCGTTTTTTTTTTTTAAGTTTTTGTAGCTCTGTTCAGTTGTGTTGATGTTCAATTTACCAAGGTGCACCAGTGAATCGGTGACATATTGTCTCTACAAATGGGTCGGTTCATACTATGTCTATCTCTAAAATCTAAATTATCCTCAATTCTTTTTTTTTTTAAGGTACTTCTGAACAGTCTGTTAATAATTCCAAAGTGAAAACACCGGGTAGTAGTCAGAAGAAGAAGAACGTGACACATTTGTTGGAAGAAAATGGTAAGCGTAAACTTTAAAAATAAAAATTCTTGTCAAAATATTACAATTGCGACTCAGTTTTTAAAATAAAGTAATTATATTATTATACATATACGTCCTTGTCGTTATCAATGTTTCCGGACCCCATAACAGGATATAGCTATCCTAATGTGGGCCATACATTGTTAGAAATATTTGTTATTTATCCTATAAATACTTACTATAAACAATAATATACGACGGATCCCATTAGGATAGTGATATCCTGTATCGGGGATCTGAAAAAACACAAACAAGGACAAACATACCCAGACCAGAACACATGTCTGTATGATCAATACAAACATCTGCTCCAAGTGTCAATCGAACCCGCGACCTGTGTCGCTTAATGCACGATTGCTACCAATGCGTCACAACGTCGTCAATGAATTTATTATATTAATATTTAATTTTTATAGAAATATTTGTATAAAATTCCTTTTTATTTTTTGTACGGTAAATATTTTCTTTATCTTAAAACAGTTCACATCCAAGGTAGTTTCTTTTGCATAAATCAGTAGTATGGTGTTTAGTTTATTATATATATTGTTTCCATCCGTATTCGTATAATGTTAAAAACGAAAGCACAAGGTAATGGTAAAACTTTTGTTTTAGAAAATGAGAATGGGACCAGTATCACATTTGGTAGCAATAAAAATCCAAAAATCTCTTTCATGTTCTGTTACCACAAAAATTGACTTGATAACTACGACAGGTAAACATTTGTAATAACATAATATAACTCTATAAATATTGCTTTTAAAATATTAAAATGTTTTTTTTTAGAGGAACCACCTCACAATGATACAAGTACAAAGCAACGTAAAAGAAAATCATCTCTTGTTCCAGATGAAGAAACAGTTGCAGGAGGTATTTATTTTTAATTAATTTAAAGGCAACTAAATTGTAAAATTAATAGACGCGCTCTAAAAATTACAATTATAAATTAATATAGTATTCAATAAAGTTAAAAATTTCAATATAATATGTAAGTTGAAATAAAAACATTCATAATTTCTTTTTTTACTAAATGTCATTGACTTGTTATTATTATTATTATATTCGTATTATTATTTGCAAAATATAACCGAATGAAGTTAGCGTACGCGAATGAAGTTGGTGTTAAATTTACTAAGGGAACCAATGAGTATGATATTTTACATGTATAGAAGCTTCGATCCATAATATATAATAAGGTCTATGACGCTGGGGCTACGAAGTTTATTTTAATCGAAGTGTAACACTTCTTATTTTATAGTATCAGAATGCTGCTGAATAAATTATTTTTAGTGTTTTAGAGTTGTGTTGCAAATAAAAAAGTTTAAATATTTACAAGTTAATTAGGATTGATATTTTTTTCTCAATATTCAATATCTATCTCAATTACAAATAAATGGGCCGGCTCGTCGTCAAATTCTCTCACAGAAAAACGGAAAAATACTATCATTAAAATAACAAAATCTTGAAATGGTAGTGCCATTTCAAGAAAAAAACATCATAGTGTTAGATTTTTCATATAAAGCTATGAAAAAAATTAATATATATTAACTATGTAAATCACTTTTGTTTATCAAAATAAAGTTGTCTTAACATAAATAGTATGATTATGACCTAAATGTTCTCTCCCAGGGAGCGTAACCTAATTAACTAAATTATTTTTATGAAAAAAATCACACCACACATAGAATTTTTGCACAATTTTACTACCGCTGGACTAGAAATAGATTAGATTTGAAGGAATTTTTTATTAAAGAATTATGTTTTAGGTGACCAAAATACATCTAAAAAGTCGGACGAATCATGCGGCGGTAGTCAAAAGAAAAAGAGGAAGATATCTCAAACTGAGGAACTATCTAGTAAGCAAAATGGCAAAACATATAACTGTATATATACATACTTAAGTATAGGTATATATATATATATATGTATTGACGACGTTTTGGCGCAGCGGTGAACCTGCCTTAGCGCCACAGGTCGCGGGTTCAATTCCCGCTCGGAGCAGATGTTTGTATTGACCATGCAAGCATGCGTTTCTGTCTGCGTATGTTTGATCTTGTCTTTGTGTATGTTTCCGGACCACCGACCCAGGATATAACTATCCTAATGGAGGCCGTTGAGTGTGTAGTGTTTATAATTTATTTTTATTTCTATTTACCTTTGATTAACTTATTGATATATTTTTTAAATAGTAGTTGAAGTACCAGTCTCAGGAGAAAACTTCACGCAGTCTCTAAATGTAAGCAAAGAAAGGAAACTGAAACAAGAAGAAGAATTAGTAAGCAATAGAAATAATAAAGGTACACATTTTTTATTAAAGAAATTTATTGCCTGAATTTATTAAACTGGGTGCAAAAAAAACAATATTTTCAGCTATTGAATATTATTAAATTGTTTCAGATTTGACTAAGACAAAGATAAGTAAAAAACGCAAACAGCGAGAAGACGACGAAGAAAACAAAATTTCTAAGGTTATATATGGATACAATTTACAAATAAAAATAACTCTAAAATAACTATAGTCTAAATATTTTAATATAATTTTATTTTTTAGGTTTTAAAAGAGAATTCATTTGACAAAGTACATGTACCTCGGCTGCCGGCCAGCATCTTAAACCAGTTGGATGACAAACCCACAAGAATCCCTGTTACCAAGAAATATAAAGTGATCTCAACGTCACAATTCTCAGTGGTGGAAGCGAAGAAACGAAAGAACAAACCGTCGAATTACTTAGAAGAAAGTGTATACCTAAACGATGACGACGTTGAAATCAAAAAGCAGAAGAAAAACCTTCTAAAACCAAAAGTATTACCCTTCGTGCCTACCGCATCCACATCCGCCAGTGGCTACACAACTAATTTTAAAGTGAATGTGATACCTAGCGAAACTAAGTTTGTCGCCCAATCAAATACAGTTACTAATTTTAAAGATGATTATTTATACAATAAAAAAATAAAAAGGCAAGGCACATATGAGTTATATAAAAGAAACAGAAATATAAAATTATCCAAATTTTAGTACTAGCTTAACTTAGTTTTAGAGCAACAATACTTCCCTACTTCTGCCTTAATTGTAATAAAGCTTGTGCAGCATTTACTGTGTGCTATGACTGCTGAAATTGTTAATTGACTGAAAATAGGTGATATTATAAAATAAGGTGTTGTTGGTAATAATTGTAGTTGTTAAATGACATAGTTATTTTCTTAATGTTAATCTTATTTGCTTGCATTTTACTATTATTATTATCTTTCTTAAAATGAGTATAATTATTTGCTATTAATATTCAACCATACTTTATTTTTATTCTGTACTACTCTTTTCTTAGTATGTATAGTTTAATTTTTATTGTTAGCTATTAGCAAAAAGGCTTCTAGACTACCATAACATTTGCAAAACTAAAAAAAAAAACAAGATTTAAATAATAATGTTATGAACACAAAAAATGTTATCAAAACTATGTTACTGACATTTGTTTTATTTGTAAATTAAGGTATTTTCATTATGTTATAGTATTTAAGGTTGTTTAAATTTCCCGCTATATCTTGTTTTGCTGTTTCAATGTTATTTTAGATGGCGCTAGTGATTGTGTTAATTTTGTATCGCCCATGTGCCGTGTTTTCGATTAAATGTTAATGATATATAGCAAAATTTGTTATTTATTTTAATAAAATATATTTCGACAAGAAATAGGTGTAAGGATTTCGTTATTGTTTGAATTTTATGCAGACAAACCATTGAAATGCTTCCCGCCTTATCGTGCCGGTGTAAACAAACCGCCATGTTGTCGAAAATAGACGAGTCATGATAAATGGTAAGTACATTACTAACTCATACATCGAACTCGTAAATATAAAATAAATTAAGAATATTCTCAATTTATTATTTCTGACTATATTTATTTAAATAACAATAAATAAAAACTTATTTAATTTTAAAAAGTAGTTTAACGATTATGACGTCAATCGGTTGGTTATTTTTAACCAATAGCATCGTCTTTACACTGTCACGTGGTCAGAGTTCACCAATAGAAAACCGAGCCATTCTTTGTGTACCTTTTCGTATAATAGCAAAACAGAATACATAGTCTATGGAGTGAGTGGTGTTATATTTGTCAATTTCATGACGCTAAAAACGTAAATGTGTGAAATTCAGGATTATAGTATTGAGCATAAGGATATTTATTGGAATAAATATTCGGTAAGTAACATTTTATACGTTAAAGGTTATTTATACTTCTATAATATATCATGATACAAGGTATGAGAAAGTAACAGAGCCCATGTCCCGCTCTTTTTAATGTCATTCATACAAAAAACATATTTGTATAATTTAAGAATTTGTTTTTGTTTCGTAATTATGGCAGAATATTATTTTGCAAGTAATTTGGTTAACTATTTGTCGTATTATTATGTGTGTCAAAGTGGCGGGAAATCGTTCCATTTTGTTACGTAGTCTCTTTCTCTATAAAATCATTACGTGTTATAATATAACTGATATATAAAAATAAAGTTTTAAATATTTCCTTTACAACTTTAAGATGCGAAACTCTTATTTAATGTTAAATTAACGCATTTATAAACACGCGGTGTATAAATACATGTAACGGACGAAATTGTTTCATGTTTTATCTCTTTCACTCACATTCAATGACATGGAGTACGATAAAGACAGTATATTATTATTATTTATCGAGTTATTTTAGTAATTACTATATTGTTAATCATGTTTCTGTTTCAATAAAACGTACACGTTGTATTCAGATACATTAACAGATAGCTGTTTCATTATAAATCGCATTAGTAAATGTTAAAACGGCGCCAATTCGCCGTCAATGAACTTAACGTAAGTTGTAACAACTACGGAAGATGTGTGTGCTTATAAATATCTACGCTAGGTTTGCATAATTCACATCTGTACTCTATATCCACGTAGTTACAGCAAATTAAATGGCTCTTTTTTATTATAATTGAATTAATTATTGTTAATTAGCATAACTTCAATTTATGACTCGTAACTTAATTGATATTATTTTTTTTATAATGTAAGTCCGTCTACGAAGTAGTGATGTGGTTCCCACGGCCGGTTCCGAGCGAGAATTTCAAAACGTTTAACAATGAGTGCACCTCGTCTATGTAGTTGTGTGTTATCGAACGAACGAGCTTGTGTATCGTATGCCACAGTCTACATAATACGATTAGGATTATTATAAAATATTATATAATCATTTTTAAATAAATTTATTGTTTCTGCCAATAATGAACAACTATTTAAGTTTTATTATAATTAACTCTATTGTTTTTTTTTTTTTTTTTAATTTTATATAAATTTATTTTAATTGTAAAAGATATACCACAACATGTAATAATAAAAAACTTTGTATAACGCAAACATCAAAATATTATCTTATATCAATAAACAAATTAAACTATTCTGTGGGAAATGCAGTCAACGAAAAAGGGACTGGCTGCAACCTGTTGTTGTGTGTGTATCCTGTTGTATGTAGTAGTAGTTTTTGTGTACGAACATGAAACGCACACACCTGTGGTTATTCCATCAGCCGTTACACTCTCCCCTAACGTTTAACGGTTGGTGTTCCAAGTAAGCGAAAACAAAAAGCTCCTTCTCATTTTATTAATTTTCGCTAAATGTTGTTTCACTTTACAAGTTCTCCCTGACCTCAATTGTTAACGACTTCTGTCACAGAATTAAGCTTAGAACTTAGCCAACAAGATTAAATTTACTAAATTTAATTTTATTGACGGCGTTTGCAAAATATATGATTATCATTGAACTTTATCTGTGTATCTAGAAGGTAACTAAAGCTTGAAGTACATAACCTATTTAAAAATCTTAATTAAAAAAGCTACTCATTTGCACTTACGAATTAAAGTCCAACTTACAGAGACCGTATGTTATATTCATATATATTTACAATTATTTTTCAATTTTCTTTATGCAAAATTCGTCTCTCGATAGCTATTTTTATAAAGCCAAATTCAGTAAGGATTATAAGAAAATTCGGTTAATTTTCTTCAAACGCATAAGATCTAAGTAACACAAAACAATTTAGGTAGCTAATTATAGTGGTCGCAGGTTTTATATCTTATAATAATTATATGCTATAAGTATCTCCAAGCCCTTGATGCGGTCATCCCGAAATGCCCTGAAAGTAATCCTTATCCAATTGAAGTAATCATCAAAATCCGTTCGCAAATTCTGACGAAATGAGAACCTTCTTAGATCTGAAGCCTGTTTGTAGAGAAATAGTTATTTAAGAATATTTATTTTTTTATTACAAAGGGATTTTCTAACAATTTGCCAAAACAAATTTTTCAATTTTATAACATAATAGCTATACTTCGGTATAATCTATAAAAATAAATAAAAATGTAGTGTCGGTTTGTTATTCTAAACTAATGGCTTTTCACTAAACGCATATGAAAGTAATACCTACTTTCATACTGGGTACATAAAAAATCTATTTTTATAATTTTTGTCTGTCTGCTTGTTCCGGCTAACCTTTGAAACAGCTGAACCGATTTTATTAGGACTTTCACTGTTAGATAGCTGATGTTATAAGCAGCAACTTGAACTACTTTTATTAAAAAAAAATAATTGGGATTCTGTGCAATAAAGAAATATCGAAACATAATGCGAGCGACGCCGCGGGCGCGGCTAGTAATTAATTTTTGTATTAAAGACTAGTTGGGCCCGTAAGTAGGTACCGTATATATATAACTTTCATATGCATTGAGAAAAGCTGTTTATTTGGAATTACAAACAGACACATCAATTGGACGCAAATAAGCAATACCATGTCAACCCACACGAATGTAATTTCGAGAAAAACGCGTTCGAAAAATTTGAACAACTTGCTTTATATGATTTTTTTAATGTATTGGTCAAGTTTTTGGCAATTTCAAGATGTATGTAAGTTATTTTACTTATTTTCACATAAAATAAGCATACAACTGCATATTTCGTATATAATATAACCCAAAACGTTTAAAATAATACATAAATTGAATGATTAAAAAATGTCTTTTTTAGAAGTTTTAAAGCTAAAAACCCTACAAATATTAAAGAAAAATGTTCTTCAGCCATTTACCAACACTTCTGCATATATAACTCAGTTTTTTCAATTTTGTGGGTTTACATGGTATTGCTTATTTGCGTCCAATTTTATTTAGGTATTTGTATAGATATGGAAAACCCTATCGCGAAACTTTAAAAAAACCGGCTAGATGCCAATAATATATTAAAAAAAAATCATAATATTCAATTAATATAATTATTATTTTGTTGTATTTCCTTTATTAAGATACGTTATTATGGCTTCCAAGACTGTAATATGTACCTACATACCCTTTTCGGAACATCATCAGCAAAATTTCTATTGCTTCCTGAAACCTTATAACTACGAAAATATTTTGACGTGTTGTTTGTACAAGCTTGCATAATCATTTTAAATCGTGTTTGTTAATAATATTTTTGTATTAATAAATAGTATAGATAGGTGTTGCAATTTCATACATTGAATAGTTTTTCTTTATTTTCTCACGATGATTATTTGGAGATTTATTATATTAATGTGTCTACAATTAAAGACTGATGAGTCTACTTATCACACAAGCAAAGCTGAGTCAGTATACTTAATACGAGAGGACATTGACCCGACAGGTGTCATCATTCCACAAATCGCGAATAATTTGTACATTCAATATTGGGCATATCTTCGTAGGTACAAGAAATTGAACCTTTTGTAAAAATCTTTATATTGAACTGACGTTGGTATATAATATATTTAATTGTATGCACTATACATTGTATATATTAGGTATATTATTAATTTTATTTTCCGTCTTCACTTCAAAAGTTTTCTTTGAAGTCCAGACGTAATAAAATATATAAAAGTTTACGTAGAGAATATTCAGTTTCCCTCCCTTTTAACAGGGAAGTAGACGGCGACGGAGGGGAGTGACTACGTTACATCCAATCAATACGGAACCCCTCCTTTTCCGATGTACTGCGCGCGCAGAGTGAAAACTCATTGAATTTATTTTCGCGCCAAGCAACTTTAACATAATAATTTATGTATTTACCTATTTATATCAATATTCAAGAGTAACCCACTCACTAAGCTTAATTTTTAATATTTAAATGTATAACATGATAAGGTTAAAATAGATCAAGGTTGATATACAAAAAAAAATAACAAAACGAAGAAAGGTAATTTATAGCCATAGGTACATAAGTCGAGGTCAAACTTTGTCTATCAATATATTTCCGCATCATGGAAAAGTTCAGTAACCAATAAAACTTACAATATAGGTATTTATAAAAACGTAATTTATTTGAAGGGAGAAATATACCAGGGCCGCACATGTAGAGGCGTAAGTCGCAGGCGCTATTTACCTACCTACCCAGTCGTCTAGTGGATATTTAAGAATTGTCTAGTTTTAGTTCACTTTTTATTCTTGTAAAATATTTTTCGCGGTAATGCAGACTTCCAGCGTAGACGTAAGGTTATTTGTACAAGCAGACTACGAGTTCAAGGCGATCGAGCGCGGTCAGGTTCGAGGACACGAGGCGGCCCCTCACAGCGCCTCTAGGCCCCCCGCTATCATTTTCAAGAATAACACTGAAATTATTCATACGATCGCTTAAACCAACAACGATATTGAAATTTTACAGGAAAATTTAAATATGAAGAGAAAACCTTGAAAATTGGAAACGTGTTAAAAATTTATAAACTGGTTAACTTTTATAATGTTAAATGGTCTAAGCTTTTATTAGCTTGTAAATAATGAAAAGGCATGCTCTAAAAAAACCAGCGGACCGATTTTGCCGTTCCCAGCTACCTGCTCCTCAACAAAAAGATTGTAAAGAATTCAATAGGAAACACGTTGATACCTACTCACTGGAAATATTTCATTTAACAAATTATCTCAACATTGAAGTAACGAACTTTTATGCTTTAGCGACCATTGAAGATATTACGTTTTAAAAGTTTTTTATTGGTGAAGTATCACGTTTGATAGAAGTCATTCATGGTTTGGTAGAAACAAGTTTTAATTAATGCGGTAGGTATCTGACGGTGTTTCCGTTTCCTTTGTAATTTATTTTTTAAATTTAAAACAGCCAAGTTGTTATGATATTTATATTGATAGGCAATTATCATATTTGAATAGTTCATTAATTTATTAATTAAATCTAAAATTAGATACAATGTTATCAAATTACTAAATAATATAAAGGATAATAAAAAATATCTGTAATTCTATATTCTGATATAGCGATTATCTAACCACTTAAAAGTTGAAAAGAAACATTTCAAAAATATCTTTTAATAGTTCCTATTTCATATCGCACGTAACCGAGATGAACTCTTAGTAATAAAGACCGAGTTCATGGCCCTCTGTGGCATGGCTGTACTCCGGCACTCGCGAGACGGATGTACAGACGTTTTCGGCCTGTGGAACATTTAACATAAAAACACTGAATAATAAAACGCTCATGACACGTTTTCAATACCTATTCATTTCGTATTGAAAAGAAAAAATATTTTAAATTTCTGAATGTTATATTGTAAATTGTATGTGGATAATATTCGTACATATCGTTAGATAGCTGCAGATATAAAACATTATAAGTATTTAAATAAAGGTTTTTACATACAATTTTAAAGGAATTAATTATAATAATTATAAAACAATGGAATACAAAAATAAAACTATTTGTATAATAGATATTTTCATTTATTTTCACATAAATTATGTTCGTCCGAAAAATGCTTGTAGTCTGCCTGTGTTAACTCAAAGGGCGCGGTATAGCGGCTGCGATGTCATTAGGGGTCGATCCACCCTCTTTCGATCTCATATAGCCGTCTCTCTCTGTCACCCCAATTTTAAAGTTTCTCTCGTAGATATTCGGTGAAATATAGTATAAAAACAAAAATCTAAATCGAATACCCTAACAACCTAGAGATATGTATATCAGGTAGAATTGTTTACTTTTCTTATCATTCAAAAAGTTTGACGATAACGATTAGTGAAAGCTAAATGATTAAAAAAGGTAGTTTGTTTCTGATTGGCCAAAGATATCGTACTTACGGTTTGCCTTATCTGTCAGTGCACTCGTTTCGCATTCAGAATAATATTTTGTATACATATAGATACATGCCTATTTATTTCAATATTTTTATCAAATAAATTATTATTTATGAGTTTTCAGAAATGGCTTATCCGAGTTTTTGATGAAGAAACCCATAAATTCGTTTATATATTGTATGGCGTAACTTAAAAAACGAAATACACACCCGAATGCCACTTAAATACACAGGCATACATACAATTAAAAAACATTTCCTCCGTCTGACGCAGTCGGCTAAAAGCATGAGAATGGAATTTGCAAGAACGAAAAAAAAATTACAACTAAACATTAGTATCAATTTCTTTATGACGTACACTATGAATAAAGTCAGATATCAAAATAGCTTGTATTAAATATAATCAAAAAAGTCTTTTATTAAAGGCAATTTGATCGTCGAGTGTGAACTGAAATGAAATAAATATACAGCCACATCTGTCTTGTGACTTCCCATGAATCTTATGCTCTGCTACCTTTGTTCCTTGACTCTAGTCCCTTGTCATTTTTTTTGTGTTGTTACTTCTTTGTAAGGACACAAAAGATAATGACTGCGAAGCTTCGTTACAAAGATGTGTTCACATAGTAAAAATATTAGAACTTACTAATTAGGTACCAATGAAGTAATATTTATATGATATTAAAAAAAACAACTACTTCCGATCGGAAGATGAAAGTGAATTATTTTAATATACAGTTCAAGAACACGTGGTTTCAGAGAAAGAAGTTTTATTTATAGCTCTCTACGTTGAAGTTTCGACAAAAAATATCGTCTCGAAAATTGGAAGCCTTCCGATGCGCTTCGGCGTGAAGGTTTTTTTATGCATGTCACTAGGTACACGACGGGCACACGGTCTGGTCCTCGCCATTACAATGAATTATTTGTTGATGTAGGTCTTTAAAAAAAATAAAAATGTTTGGTATCAATCACCATGACACATCTAACAAGTTACCAATTACGATATATTTTAATATCTATGTTATTTTATGAATGAAAAATAGTACATGAATAAACAAAAAAATATCGTAATGATCCATTGATTTAGAGTAATATCGAGTGTAGATATTTTTACGTCCTTGTAATGAACCGGTACGAGACGGCATTATAAATATACTCTGTCTCTTTCACTGCTAGGGCAACGCATACCATGAGACGAAAACAGGTTTCACTACAAAGTATTGGAACCCATTCCCTTCTTTCGTTCCTTACGAAAAATACTCGATATTTATAAAATAAAAATGGCGCGAAAGTTGTCTCGCAAACTTCGTGCTATGTCTGCAGACAATATGTTTTATGTACTAGTAATATGAATTTATTTATGAACAGCATTTATGTTTTATTTATAGGCGTGCTTAGACATGGATTTATACATAACCGATTCACTCCAGGATATGCTGGATATGGACATCAAAAATGAAATAGCAACAGATTTGAGCAGCATAACGGATTTTTCCGTTAGTATTCACAATGTAATAAAAAAATAAAATTATCAATAATTGGAATAAAGTAATAATTTCAGTTTCAATTTCATTTCAGGATTCGCTGGGACTAAATTTTTCAGAAATGCCGCCATTATTAGATATGGACACAGATAACTCTGTGACATGGCTTAATAACTCCTCTTCAAGTTTTGTACATAATCTTGACTTATACGGTTCAGAAGCGAATGCTGTTATGGTAAATCCAAACTCAGTCATGCCTTCTAGCTTCGCTGAAACACCAGTCAAGAGCATAGTTAAAGAAGAAGCATCAAATCTACTACTAACATCAGCCATTAATAAAGATCTCAATAACAGTACGTCACTATCTAGCCCCAAAGAAGAAAAAAGTCATTTAACATTTTCACCGAGTACTATAAAGGTATCGAAAGTTCAGGAGTCAGACGAACCGATCTCTAAGAAACCACTAGAAGAAGCTACTCAAATGGTTATCTACGTAAGAAAACAAGACAAAACTGTTGTAAAGGATCTTTTAAAAGATCTAGACTCGACTAAATCAAAATTCAATAGTATACAAACGGTAACACCCACAGTTCGGATAAAAACGAGCCAATCTGAAGTATTAAAAGTTAACAATAAGAATTGTTCGATATTAAATAGTAGCCAAAAATTAAGTCAATCATTAGGTACTAAGACGATTATATCTGGTAATATACACATATTGGATGCCCAACAATCTAGGACAATTTTAGCAAATGGTAATAAAAGTCAGGCAACGATATTGATCGATAATTCGCTAAATAATAGGCAAATAATTAAAACAGCTGTCAGCGGTGCATTCACCGTGGACACGAGCCAAGCTAAATATGTAAATAACACTAGTAAAACTGTTGCGGGAGAATTTCCGAAGCCGGCCTATTCGTACTCGTGTTTAATTGCAATGGCGCTAAAGAATTCCAGAACGGGAAGCTTACCAGTTTCGGAAATTTATAATTTTATGTGGTTAGTATTAAATTAACTACCAGACAATTTTAATACGACTTTACTCGTATTTATTAAATATATATTTTTTTTTCAGTCAACATTTTCCTTATTTCAAAACGGCACCAAATGGATGGAAGAATTCAGTCCGACACAATCTTAGTCTAAATAAGTGTTTTGAGAAGATAGAGAAACCTTCGACCAATGGAAGTCAAAGAAAAGGTAAAATCAATTTTATTAAAACAAAATCGGTGTGATACACAAATTATTTAAAAGTCAAATAAGCATATTGTACCTTATAGTTTTAATAATTCTTATTAAAATAGACCTATACCAATTTATTTTTTGCATTAACTTAGTCTGGTGGACGAAAGATCTTGAAGTCCACTAATCACGGTTTGATTACATTTTTTGTATTTTTTTATCATTGTAGGTTGCTTATGGGCCATGAATCCGTCGAAAGTTGGAAAAATGGACGAAGAAGTGCAAAAATGGTCAAGAAAAGATCCACAAGCCATCAAGAAAGCGATGATATATCCTGGTAAATACACAACCTGAATTTTAATGATCATTACCATCATTATAAATAATTGCCGGTTTTATTAAATATTTAAACTTTAAAGATATTATTGCCAAATACTATATTTGCTCTGCCTGACGTAGGTCACGTCCGCTTGTTGGTTTTAGATGAACTGTCGCGTTTATTTTTTTAAAATCAATCTCGCATAAATATTTATACAGTAGGTATACAATATGGATACAGTTAAGTATCTCAGTTAATTAGCTCTTATGATTTCTTGAGTAATTCCATCTTCGAAATGTTGATTTAATTAATTTAAAATTAATCGGCAATGCTATCACGTAACACATAGTAGACTGTTTTGTTGTATAAATAGTGGGTATTTATGAGTTATTAGTTAAATACTAAATACCACAGATATTTTTTGACAATTATCTAAAAAACTTACTTCCAAAAAATTTCTACATTCAAATATGCGAAAATTTTAGAAGTGTGTGAGTAAAATAAAAAAATATCAGTCCAGTGCGTTGTGCACCATGCACAGTTGAAAATAAAGGGTTCCGCAGCTGGGTTATGAAGAATCTAAAGGACTTTAAAAATAATACCGAATTAAAATGGACCTCAAAATAAGTTGGTAAATACATAGTAATTATGAAAAGTAATATGAAAAACAATGTTATGGGACCAACCTATATATTTCAAAATTTTGTTGACCTATCTTCTTTAAACCAAATGTGGATGAAAGTTCATGTAGTATTTTACAAGCTCAAATTTTTCCAGAATTTTAAATTCCATAGTTCAAAAGTTAGAGTTAGAGACTTTAGGAGCTAATATCTCAACAACTACTGACTTAATGAAAAAGTCAAAATCAAACCTCGTTATCATTTTAAAAGAGTTATTCAAAGATACCTCACACGTTTGCATACGTTGAATTTTTTTTTTTCAACACTCAGTTACATGTATGGACTGCTACCCTTATTTCTTATATATTTTAAGATTTCATTACAAAATCGTTGTGCGGTTCATAGAATACACCTATTTAGTGAATTTCGTATAGATTGAGCCAATGGTGTCCGAGTAAAATGACTGTGACATACGGACTGACAGATGGACAGACGGACTTGACGAAACTATAAGGGTTCCGTTTTTGCCATTTGGCTAAGGAACCCTAAAATTGTAATATAAGGTTAATGCAATTATTTAAATAATCGTTAACTCTTGTTTGGTAACTCTTATTTAATGACGGTAACTTCTTTAGATAACGTTGCCAGCTTGTAACTAACTTCGTTTCATTGCATCGTTGTTTACGACGGAGCACCAGCGAGTCTGAATTTTGTTATATATAGTCTCATAATAAGTCTATGTTTATACTTATATATTATAATTTAATTCCAGAGAGCCTCGAGGCGTTGGAGCGCGGCGAGATGAAGTACAGCGGGTTCGGCAGCGACGGCGAGGCCGAGGACGATGTGGACGCGGACGCTGAGCTCGACGACTATGAGATCGACCCCGAAGTCAAGGAAGAGCCTGAAGATGAAGTCGAACAAGTATGTACACACTTCATCACATCACCTATCTATCCAATCTGTCTTACTAGGTTCCATCCATAGCCTATTCAGACACAATAACCAATCAAACAATTGAACTAAGCCATATGTGGTTAATATCAGCAGAAGGTCGACTCTTTTGACCCAGAGTGTCTCTCGGGGTTCCTAAGCAGGAGTGCAGGACCCTTTACCGTACACCTTATGAGGTGACTAATTAAATGATTATTATATATTTATTCGTTAAAGAAAACCACAAATCTATATCTAATCTATCTAAAATATCGAGCATAACAAGTTTCATTAATTTTTCAAATTATAAGTAAAACACGAAAACACTCGTTTTCTGATAATATTGTAATATGTGGGATAAGTAGTTGACATTGAACAAAAAACGTACATTCATATATCCTCTGTGAGTGACCTCTTGAGAATGCAAATATGCAGTGATACGATAGCAAACGTTCAATGTCAAGGCATAATGTCAAGCGTGTTCAGTGTTTTTTTTTTTCGTTTTATTGTTCCTAAAATCAGGAAACAAAATTTTCAAAGTCTACTATAATAATTAGATTTTACGAAAAAAAAGAACGGCTACAACACAAATATGAAATCAATCTATCAATGACTCATTTTTTGGCTATTTAAAACATTTATCCAAACAATGAGCCTAACACGCACATGATATATGATGAGTATATTGTAATAAATGTGCGTCGCTAGTCTAGTTGACGTCACTAGTATGTTGATGACGCAAACTCATAAGTTTCGTTCCACTAAAAATCACTGAACATAGCTAAAGAATGGTAGGTCCATAAACTATACGGACCT
Organism: Hestina assimilis; assembly: GCA_023373885.1. Classification (NCBI taxonomy): domain Eukaryota; kingdom Metazoa; phylum Arthropoda; class Insecta; order Lepidoptera; family Nymphalidae; genus Hestina; species Hestina assimilis. Next base: position 5,002,547 of record CM041745.1, on the reverse strand, counting down.
ATAGGAAAAAAAGTTGCAACATAAAGAAGTTAGCGTCACAAGCTAACAAAAATCCAATAAGTTACTACGTGACTAATTTCATTTAGCTCCGTTGATGTTGAATCTACTAACGAGCACCAACAAGTCTGGACGTATTGTCTGTAACGAAGGGCCTGTATAAAGTATATAGTAAGTCTATGTGTAGTTCGTATAATTTTATTAATTGAAATGTATTTCCATCATCAGCAGGAGGTATCAGACCAGGAGCTGGAAGTTGAGGAGGTGGTGGAAGGCACGGGCATGGTGGGCGGCACCTACCGCCTGCTGGCCACCGGACCCTCGCTCGCCGCGCTCGGGCATGACGACTCTGAGCTCAGCGACGTCGAGGTGAGCACAAACCCTTTTACCTTTATCTCTATAACTTCACAATAGAACGGCCGACTCTGTTAGCGCGAGAGTTGCAGGTTCCATCCCGACTTACCCGCTTCTAGCAAAAGCTACATGGTGAAAACACCAAAAGCATTGATATTTTTTGTTTTAAATGAAATTCGTGCCCTCCGGAGCACGAAGACGCTGAGTTTATATACCACTATGGTTACCTAACTATTGACGGATCGTGCCTAACGTCGCTTATCCCACTAATCGTGTACTGATCGTATATGTGATAAAAACTGGAACAAACTTTTTATGTGTCCTTCGAAGCTCAGAGACTGTTTTTGCTCACGGCTCGTAGCAATAATTAAAAGAATTACTAATGTTTCGAAAGATGGATATAACTGAGTTCGATTTAATTGCGAAAATGGTGTTTCTAGAAATTCCAGCTCCAATTTATTTATCAAACTGTATTAAAAATAATGTTTTTTGTTATTATAATATTAATTAGAAGAATGTTTGTTATCAGGTATTGGAGCAGTCTTATGAAGAAATCGATATCGATGTAACGAAACCCGTCAAGCTAGACTTATCACTTACAGAAAATTATACGAGTAAGTATTTTTTATGTGTCTATGTTGGCAAGCAAGCATACGACCCAACTGATAGTAAGTGGCCGTCATAGTCTTAGCAGTGAGCGCTTGCGCCTCCACACATTTGTAGGTGACACTCACGCGTTGGCAACATGGAGATACTACTTCTTAATTCTCCTTTGCTCAGTAATTGCACTAGCTACAGTGCCCTTCAAACCGAAACTTTATTGTTTCCTCTTTAGACACATACATTGATACTTAAAGTCACTCCTTAATTTCTCATATGCTGGTGGACAGAATTAATGAAACAAAACAGGTCTTTAAAAAATAGAGGTGTCTGAGATGGTGGGCATTTCTGTGAAAATAGCAGGCCTAAATGGCATTTTTCGTCACCAATATATTTATAGACATTTGTCTTATCTTGGTTCTAGTAAATAATAGTGGAGTATTTTCAAGGACCTTAAACAAAAAAGAATAAATTATGATTTACATGTATAAAAATATATTTATATGACGTTTTATTGTACAGTTCATCCAGCGAAGAGATCGAAGACGAGCTTCATATACCAACCAGTCAGCACGCAGACACATACAAGTAGACGGAAGACACCGCTCGTGAATCGAGTAGCACTAGTTTAATAGAAAGTAAACATAAAAACATTATCAATTTCAATAAAATTTATGTGATTTAAAAACACGGGGTAAAAGCACCCAGTGACGGTTCCAATATTATTTTTAAAATGAAATAAATTTAAGTGTAATTATAGTCGTGCGCATGTGTGTGTTGTATGTGAAATAGTTAAGTGATAGTCTGTACCAGATAAGTGTATTTACGTTTTACGAAAATGGAACACTCGTTACATATCGTACACTGTAAAAATTTAATTTTTTCCTAATTATTAAGTTAAACGAAAAGGCACTGTATGCGTTTGCTGTTAACGTTTTGTTTTATCTTATAAATTTCTCAAAATCAAATGGAATCTATATATAGCTAATAAGTGGTTAAAAAACCATACACTCTCAGTACAAAATATGTATTTTGCTGCTCTAGTGATGAGTTTTCGTGTATTTAAATTTGAGTTTCCAAATATGAGACGGAAAACAAGTTGACAAAGTAGTTTATTTAATTTTATAATTAATAATATAATGATAAACTAATTCTAATAATTGTAATTCTGTTAAAATATCAATATAACAAAATCAAATTATAAACTATAAATACTATGTTTTGTTTACTTGTTCTTTTGGAACAAAAATTCGGAAACTATGGCTATAGTAGCAAAAATTCATAGCGGGTATATAATATAAAAGTTCCCACCGCTTGTATATATTTACTTTATTGTGTGCATTTCATTTGTTGACGCTGGCAGCTCTTATTAATTTCTCACAAATGATTTCCGAGCCGAAACCTTAAACCTTTGAATATATTTATGCTATTTTCATGGCATGACTAGATTCGACGGTTATATGTAACTTATAATTAATTTTATATAATAAGACAACAGGAATATTAAATTGATCTTCGTAATATTAATTATCGTCATAGTGTAATCTTAGTTCTGTGTTTCACTTGTGTAATAAGGTTAAAAAGAGCTCAGATCTCATTTGTCTCGAAATATCCTTTATAATAATTTATATAAATAGTTTTTCCTATACTCCGTCACATGGTAAAACCCCATTCTGACCGAGTATGGGAAAACATAGCTTAGAAATGTCTTATTAATTTTGAAATTAAATTATGGTGAATTTACATACAACGTTAATGTAAAATTCATTAACATTCAATGACAGAGTATATAATTTAAACAATTTTTCATAATTATGATGTATCTTTAAAAAGACAAGTTTACTTTATATATTTTAAATATATAATCTGTCACTTATTTTCTAGTATTTCAAATATATTAATTTTACTATAGTATAATTTCTACTTTCTCGTTTGCAACTATGCTTATGAGCGTAATTTTTTTTTGGTTGTTATTTCGGAACAACGTTTTTGCTTACCTACGTGAAAATGTTAGGCCTGAATTAAGTTTATCTGCATCGATTAGAATTTAGAAAATAGCCATTTTGTATGAAGGATGCGTGTACGCATCAAATATTGTAATTTCAACAGGAATTCGCATTACACGTTTTTTTGTATTAAACAGTTATAAGTGTAAAACTCTATTTAATATGTTATAATATGCTTACAGCTGTTAAAGTAGGTATGCATAAGCATGCGGGGACGGACAAATCTTACGATGAGCCGATGTAATCGGTTGGTAACTTAGACCAGGGAGGGGGAAGCGCGAGCTTTAGCAGCTGAAAGCGTAACCATGCGAAAGATAGGGATGATCGATATTACAAAAACATCGATGTGTGATAATAACCTGAACTTCGAGCAAAAATTTCCAGCTTCTACATATCGATACAATATTTATCAATGTTCCAGTAGTATACTCGTACTACTACCGATGCTTAAGAGAATTTAAAATCGATGTTAAAATATCGATGTTTTCCTGCTAACCATCGATGAATATCGATCATCCTTAGCATATGCGTAGATAAATGATGCCTTTAGCATTGAATCCGTATAAGTGTGTCCAAAATCATTATACCATGATAACCAGATAAATGCGAATTGATGCTGACAAATTTAATTCAGACCTTTTTAATATTGTAAGGAATGTTGGTGTGTGTAGAATGAAAGTTTTCAAAAGGTCTATGTAGTAGAATTGGTTGTGAATTATTTTGTCTAAAGTAAGATATGTGAAGTGTTATGTAAATCGTTCCCTGGATACGAATTTTTCGTTTTTGTAAATTATTTAGAATTTATTAAATTTACATTTCACGAAACAGCATGTATTGCATATTTTGTCGACCGATTCGGGTATAATATAAGGTTGCAATTATAAAAGTATCAATTAAAAAATTCAATCAAAAAGTGATATATATGTCTGCAATCAAAATGTGTTATTATAAAATGTACTCTTAACATATACAATAATCTAATCAAATCAAGTTACGTCCTTTGATATTCGCACCATTTTTAAACACAAAATTTAGATAAGACAAAGCTGTGATACGATTTGACTACTTAATCACATAAAATCCGAATTGCAAATTGTAAAGGCCCAGTGAGCCTTATCATATTTCAGTACAAAAATCAAAAGTTTTAAAGTAAATTGACATTTTGTAAAGTACATTTTTACACAATTATATTGTTAACAACAAAGTAGAGGTTGTATCCGTGTATTTATTAAATTGAGAAAATTTATTATGGTAGGAATGGTAAAAATAATTTTAAGTAATTTTGGTCTCGTAGTGCAAAGAGTTAGCAGTGCTGTAACAACAGCACCGTGAGCGTAGACTGTAGAAGGAAATTATTATAGACATTATCCTAAAAGTTAAACACACAGTTCAGTACACGATTTAAACAGTTTTATATCTCGTATTTTTTTTCATAATCAAAGGCGATAAAAGTTTTTTTTACTATAGTGTGCAATTTTGTAAATATTATTATCTACCTTAGGATCTTCTTAAAAATCTTGCTTATAATTTACTAACGCTTTAATATGAATTTAAGTTCTAATACGTCATTTATAAGTAATAGTAAAATTGATCAATATTGCGCAATAAAACAAAACATGTAAAAATTAATGGCCATATATTCACAATAGCCAAGTAGTTATATTTGCTATGTATCATAATACAAGAAATGTATTTTTCCACTGCCAGTATTTCAACATCCATATTAATTTTAAGTGTAAGAGTTAGAATGTAAGAGTAGAAGTAGTTTAATTGTGTAGTTGTAGATTATAAGTCAGCTAAGTTGAATGATTTTTAATAACTTTTTGGTAATAAAAATGAAAATAGTAATTTTGGAGTTTTCTTTATACTGCTTTCTTTTAGTTAAACCGAACGCTCGGTGGATCGCATAACCACCCCCGCGCGCTAATAAGTGGGCTGTAGTGAGTGAATCAACGATCCAGTCAAAGGCGAGTCGATTTTCCTTTTAGCTTTTGCTTAAACTTTTATTTAAAAAAATGATTTTTGCATGACGGTTTTCTGATGTTTTAAAGGTAGAAATCTGCAACAAATTTGCCGATGAATTTTCATTTTCCTATCCTATATCCTATCCTATTTTCCTATTAACCAGAGGCAAGGGTGGCAAAAACCTTAGAGCCTATACCTTGACAATTTGTAAATCCGCCACTGCGACTACGTCTGATAATCAGCCTCCTTCAATCTGAACCTGCATCCCCCATAAAGAGAATTTGGCCCAGGAGAGGGAAAAATCTTTTAATTTAGGGCCTAAAGGGGGTGCAAAGTGACTATTTACTTCAATAGTTATTGGTTCCAAAAGTTCCAAATGTATTATATTCGTACATTTATCAGTATTATTAACAGAAACACCTACATAATTTTAAAGTGGTATGGCACCAGAAATTGGACCAGGAGTTGTGTGTGAGATCTTCTATGTTCTAGTTCAGGAATCCAATTCAGAAACTCCAATTCGTATTATAAATTCATTCATAGTTTTAATTTAATTTTCAATATTTTATTTTTAAAGAACTAAAACAACCGTGAGCGAGTGTACCAAACGGGTCGAGCATCGCCGCGTTGCTATAGTTTTGTAGGGTTGGTGGGGAAGAAACGGCGTTGGAGGAATATTAAGGGGACTATAATAACTGAAGAAAAAGTCTAATGGTAGAAGAGATCATAAACTGAAAGATGTAAAACAATGATGAAAGAATTTCCCTAGACAGTTAACAAGCCCTAAAAGAGGGCAACATCTCAAATTAAATCAGATATTACGTATCTGGCTACGTGTTTTATGTCCGTCTGTAATAATGACTCAGTGGTAAAGTAGTAGAATGCATTGCATTGACTTAAATGATGAAAACTGTAATTGAAGTGAAACTTCTTTAGAATTGTTGTGATTTCAAACCAGATGTAACGGAAAAAACGACAGGTAAGAGACACAAATACAAAAATGTGTAGGAAGAATGAAACAGAAATATACATACTATTTTATATTATCGGTCTCCTCTTTGCGCCATGCTTTAGTGAGCCAGAGCGAGAGCACAATGTCGGTGTGTATGTATATTGCACACTGTTTAATACTTGCTTGTATTTGAGCATTTAACGTGTGTTAGTATATGTGAAAAGTACGTGTGCTAATACTACTGTACACTGTATGCGACTGCGTATTAGTAAGAAGTCAGCGTGGTGTGATTTAACAGTGTTTGTGAATATTTTTATATCTTGTTATATATATTCGTCTCATTATGTTGTCGATTTACTGAAGTTTCACTTCTATCGTGTGTGAATCGCACACACACCTTTTTAAATAATATTATTGTATAAGTACTCTGATTAAACAACTGGAACCCTGCTGTTTGCCCTTTACTTAAGAGGATACCAGGTCATAGGATATTGCACAATCAATAACAACAGCAAAGGACAGCTATAAGAAAAAAAACATTGGAATCCACGCAACGCTCTGGATGGACTGGGTTGAAGTTTAAAATTGAATGAGATAAAAAAATTGAATTATTTAAAATAAAATAGCTTTTCTATTAAAAAAAAAAATTGGGGGTTTTTTCTTCAAAATCTCAATTTTGGTTGATTTGGTGGATTTCAGACAAGATTTGGATAAACCCCAAAATCACTTGGCAACCCTGATCTGTAAGTATGTATTGACAATTCAAATTTCACAGATGTTGACAATTTGTCATTTATTTATTAGTATTTCTATTTTCTACTCTAATGAGTTCAAATTCAAAACTGCAGAAGTATTTATAGTATAAAGCAACAAAGTAGAAATATTACAATATAAATGAACATTCATATTTACTATGTCTACACGAGAAATACTTACGCTGCAATTTGGACAGTACGCAAATTATGTAGGTGCGCATTTCTGGAATATTCAAGAGTTAAGCTTTGACTACACCGGTACACTAAAAACAGAATGTAATCATGATATTTTATACCGAGAGGGTCGAACTGCCACAGGCGATGTTACTTACACTCCCCGGCTACTCTTGGCTGATTTAAAAGGATCTTTGAAAACTCTGCCGGCAAGCGGAGGGCTAGAGGAAATAAACATAGAAGAAAATCTTCCATGGAGCGTCGTTGAAAAGATCCAGGAGCCAGAAGCTGATAAGAATGAGTATTTAAAAGATATTGACACAGAAAATGCAGCACATGTTGTAAATAAACAGTATAATTTAGATCAACAAGTTGATACTTGGACTGATTACTTGTTTCCTAGATTTCATTCTCGTACTGTTAATATAATCAAGGAATATGAATCTGGTAATGGAAATGTAAGTATATATCATTGATTATATTGTTTTAGATTATTTGGCAAATTATTTAATTTCTCATTTTTTTCCCTAATGCTGAAATTGTTTCAGAATGGATTTTTAAAATATTTTTTTTGATGCTACACTTACACTATTTATCACTAAATTGAATCTTTTTTAAATATAAAAGTAATCCATATAATACTGTTACTAGTATTTTTAAAGATAAATTCATTATTTAACTAAGAAATTTTTTACATAATAAAATGTTATAAGAGTACTAATTTTGTTTTAGGAAGGTTTTGACATCAACTGCTCTGGCCGTCATATGTGGAAATCAGATTTTGGCGAATCATTTGCTGATAAAATCAGAAAATATATTGAAGAATGTGACAGCATGCAAGGATTCCAAGTTAGTTTTGATTGCACTGATGGGTTTTCGGGCCTTGCTTTGGGTTGTATTGAGCACCTCTCTGATGAATACACAAAAAGCATTCTAGCATATCCCATAATAGCATCTCATTTTCCTGACAATAATGCTTCAATGGAAGAGGAAAGAGAGAAATCAACCATCAAAGATTCTATGAGATTAGTGAACATTGCATTATCAATTGAAGAATTGTCACAATATACTAATTTATTTGTGCCTTTGTGTACTGGAGATAAAGGTTGGAGGAAACCAGGAAATCCCAGATTATTTGATTATATTAACTATAAACCAGAACAATATTATCATTCTTCAGCTTTACTGGCATCAGCTCTAGACACATTGAGTCAGAAATATAGACATAAAAGTAATTTTCATACCATGTCAGATATATGTGCAGATATGACGGGGTATGGAAGGAAAATGGCTGCTGCATCACTTGGAGTACCTGTTGCAATAAACGAGTCTGAATACCTTATTGATTATCTGAATAACCTGACTAAACCTCTGTACAAATCTATTACACCTAGTTGTAAAATTGCTACAGATAAGCTGTTCCAACTTATTACTGTTAGAGGAATACCAGAGTCTTATCTCAAAGCAGCAATGAAAGAAGCTAAAGAACAAATGAATCTTCCTGCATATAGGTGCAGTGATGTAAAGGAAATGTTTGAATTATATTTTCAAGCTAATAATTTCCTGTCAGCGACAAATGTTACTGTTTGTGAGAAGCCACTGGAGTTAAAAACACCATTTCCTTCTATTTTCTCAGATTCACTGAATAAGTATGGATTTGTCAAATCGGACAATCAGATTGAGAAGGTAGAAAGTTGTCCAGTCATAGCAGGATTCCATAATGGTAATTTCATGGCTGACATGATAGAGAAACTTCATAGGGATGTGAGTAGAATTAAGTTTGCTAAACTTCATAAATTCCAAACAGAAGGCTTAGAGTATGCTGATTTTCAAGAAAGCCTGTCAAGGTTGCAAGAGTTTAAGGATAATTATGAAGATGATTTTGAGCTTTAAGTGGAAGTATATTTTTACATTTAACAATAAATAAATTAATTACACATTATAAAGTTTTTTCTTTTAATAAAATAAAGTAAAATTCATATAATTTTATTTCAGATGATTTAGATAAAATAAATCAATCTCATTCACACAGTCGCAATTATACACATTTACATCTAAGTATCATCTACAGGCGATCACGTTGACCTTTCCAATGCTCTTTCTTTCATTCTCGTGATAAATGCTGCACCTTTGTTCTTTCTGAAGTTTTCATATGGATCATTTAAGTTAACTCCAACTCCTGTAAATAAAGATTATACTTTAGCAGTGGACATAATATCATTTCATTAAAATTGTTAAATTTTTTAATAAAAGCAATCATCAATCAATCAATCAATTGTGTTAGAGAAGCAATTTTTCTCTTAAATATCTTAACTATCAAGCCAAAGAAAAACTATATTTTTTTCAGAATCATGTGTTTAAATTTGTAGATTGTATATCTTATTTCTTTAACAAGACCAGTATCTTTCGCCCAGTAATTTCACTAGCCATGGAGTCCTTCAATCTGAAACATAGTAATACAAAACACACTTCTGCTTTGTAGTAGAACATATGACACCGCGGTGGCAACTACCTGGCCAGGCTCTTGCATTAAAAGGCCCACCACCAGTAATGAAGGAGGTGTACTTTACAAAAAGAAACCATTTTCATTTGGAAAATAGCACAAATTTGTGTGAAGATCATACAGCTCTTGAATGAGATAAGCCAATATACCTTTGTACTGGTCCTGGCGGTCACGCACGGAGCCGCCGCTGATGGGCTCGGCGATGCCCTGGCCGGCCGCGCCCAGCCCGCCCGCGCTCCAGCCCATCTTCTGCAGCAGCTGGTGGCCCTTGTTGCTCGAGTCCAGCCCGCTCGACGACGGGTAAGATGCTCCTCTGACGATGTATATGATTGTTAACATTCCAAGTAAATCTCGCGACAAGAATTTAAACTATATTATAGTTAGTCAGTTATATTTTCATGCCTTAAACTTTTAACCAATTATTATCAATGGGATTTTGGAGAAGGATATTGTTTAATACAAGGTAGTTTTTAATTTTAAGTGATTGTCTTTTAAGCCGCGTTGAGCGATTAATGGTAGGCGCAAAACGTGCGTGCATATTGATACTTTAATTATTCATACCATGATATAAGAAAAGAATAATATATATCTTTTTTTTTTATGTTAGAAGTTGGCAAACAAGCGTACGGCCCACCTGATGGTAAGTGGCTGCCGCAGCCTATGAGCGCTTGCAGCACCATTAGTAGGTGCCACTCACGCGTTGCCAACCTCGAGATATTAGTTCTTAAATCTCGTTCGCCCAGTAATTTCACTAGCGTACAATGCCCTTCAAACCGGAACACAGTAGTGCCTAAACACTACTATTTGGCGGCAGAATATTGGACACTGCGGTGGTACCTACCTAGCCGGCCTCTTGCAACAAAAGACCTACCACCAGTGTGACTGATTGCACTGGTGGAATAATCTCTGTTGTGACAGAGGTTATCCCAACAGCGGGCGATGGGGTCGTCACATCCCGACGCCTTAAATATCATAACCATAAATAATAAAATTGTATTGCAGTCATAGACTCCAACCCTAAATAGTGTGCTGGTAATATACTATAGGGATGGGCAAGTGAAGAAAATAAATATATTGATAAATCGATATTTTTGGTGTGTCTTGTGACCTTTTTATCAAAAGCAAAACATCTGCATTTTGAAATTATTGATAAAACCGTATTTTTTTTTTATACAAAAAAGCCAAATAGCTGTACTTGTATCTTAATTAGTCTGAGGGTTTACATTTGATGCTTTATAATATATCGAATTCGATACTCGCAATTAATTAATATAGACTATCGATTTATGTAGAATAAAAACATCGATGATATTTATCGATTGTTTTACCCAAGTCTAATGAGATACTAACAGGAAGCTAGGCGGTGTGGGTGAGCGCGATCGTTCGACGCGTCGTTGTCGCGGCGATTCGCGATGTCTCTCTCTGTCGCGGGATCGGCTGCGCGAGCGCGAGCGAGAGCGCGTCCGCGATCTTCGCCGATCTGAGAAGAGCAAACATTCCATTATACACTATCTAATATCTCATTTTTCATGTTAATTCTGCTGATGTTTGTATCTATATTTTTGCCGAATGAAATTTATGTTCAATTAACAGAACCCCAATAATACCAATTTTAGTAAAACAGTCCTGTAAATACTCACCGTAACAGGAGGTATTTTTAACAATAAAAATTTCATTGTTAATTTATTTTTAAAACTCTTCTATGTTAGGAAAAGTTATTTTGCAATTTAGGTAGCTGCAGAAAGTATCAGACGTTGAATAGATGAGGGCCTCTTCAACGAGATGGAAACTCTTGTCGTACGAACTGAAGTGCAACTTTGCACAACAAAGAAACCTCAATTCATAATTTAAAGAAAATAAAGCTTCAAGAAAATTATCAAAACTGAAAGAGCGACATAACCAAAAATAGCACTACATTGTCATTACTATCTAATTTTAAATTGACTCTTTTAACGACATTATTCAAACAAATATTTTGCTGTTGTATAAAAATAATAATTAACATGAATAATAATGTATTATTTTTATCATCTTTATAGTAATGTATAGGTAGTTTATTTTATAATCTACGCATTGTATGAACAATTATACACGCTAAAATAACGTAATAAAAAAGTAGTTTTTTCTTAACAACAAGACCTTATAAATTGTACACGGTTTTGCGATAAATAAATGAATATGAAAAAACGAATATTTCATGACAAAAACACATAATTTTCTGTAAATATTTAAGACTCACTGTCCCTTTCTCGCCTCCATGATGTTTTTCGTCGCGGCGAAGGCGACCGCGATCGAGACTTTTTTGGCGGTGTTTTCTCTGGTGTTCTACTTAATGACCTAATTTAATGTACAAAATATCGTTATTCATTTTGTAAATAACTTAATGGTTATGATTTATTATGATAAAATATTTAATGATTCTAAAATTAATGATCAAGTATGGCTTATATAATAGTAACTATAGTTGTATTTCCAATACCTGTATCGCCGTCCAGGAGGTGTGGGTTGTTTCTGTAAGTCTTTTGGAATGGGGCTCGGAGATTTCGACTTCGGTCTCAAACCTTGGGCGATTGCTTCTTCTTTGTTTTTCCGAGCTGCGTTTTTAGCTTTGTAGTATTCATATAATCCTAATTTCTCCCATCCTTCACTAAATGGGAATAAAAAATTTAAAAGTTAATCACAATATTTCACATTTTTCATATACTATATTATATTCAGTTCGGTTATTATATAATATTCAGTTCGATCGAAACCGAAACTTAGGTTTTTAGACACAAAAAAATGCCTTCGGTTTAAATTTCCAGAACCGAAAGTTAATTAAAACTTCAAATAAAATATTAGAGGAAATAAATAATATTTTTGAAATTATCTCGAAGTATTATTATTCTTAACAAAGTAAATGAAGTGCATTTTTAAGAAACCATTCTTTTTTTGACCAATTTCAATGAATTAATCAACTTCAGCCAGTATTGAATTTTGTTCGGACAGTAATTAAATAATTCTCACTTGTCTCTGGGTCGTTCGTGATTGGGAGATGCGTAGAAAGCGTCTACAGCCGCTAGCAGTCTCTCGTTAGGTGGCGCTGGAGGCGGAAGGCGGATCTTAGCAGGGTCTAATGGTTTGTACTTATCATCCTCTAGCTGGAAAGTTATATTATATTAGAGAAGGAAAATAATGCGTCAATGCTACAGACTTAAAAAAACAAACAAAATGTTTATAAATAATCATAAAACCTCAGCCATTGATGTTTAATGCATGTAGGCCGCACAATGGTCATCTTGAAAAAGAAAAATACCTAACAATTATTCTATACCTGTTTAAGTTTTGCATGAAAAATACTTTTATACGACTTACCATTATAAGAGGTACCATTAACCCAGCTGGCAATTCGAAGTATGGAACTGAAGGCATCAGATCTTCATTGTTTATTTCAAGGAATGGCGGGAATCCAGGAGGAGGTTTGCTTAGATCTGGAAGACCATTCTGGAATGCTAGCATCACTGGACTTTCTTGTGGTTTAAACCCTGGTGGTGGTTGTGAAAAGTTTACATTCGGAAGGTTTGATAAGTCCAGCTCATCTACAGCCTCATGTTTCTTCTGGCTTGTGATTTGATCAAACATTTGACTGTCATAACTATTTTCATTACCGCTAATGCTATTGTTCGAGGGATAATTGTCTCCACTCTCACTGCCATATTGTTGGTGGCTGGAGTTAAAATTTTGATCATAATTACCCATTTGCTGGTAGCTTTGATCACTAAAATTGCCACTTTGGAAAGGGTTCTGTATGTTATTCTGTTGTTGGGTGTCTTTATTATGATCATGACTGTTTTGTAATTCAATTGCATGCTTCTGCATTTCCATTTGTTGTATTTGCTGCATTGTGTGGGCGACAAACGCTTGATGCTGAGTTTGGTAGCTGAAAATAAAGATAATTCAATTAGAACCTATATGTACAAAAATCTTTTATATAATACTTATATACATACTTCTCAAATGTTGTTTTTGTTTGTTGCGTTAAATGCGCAATGGCATTTGAATGCTGAGCTATCAGATTGTTTTGATACTCCTGGTATGAAGTTGTCGGAGTCTTCATTTTCTCAATAACGGTAGAGTCAAAGTAGTTGGACTTTGATTCCCAGAGACGCAGCAGCTTGTTCAACTTAGCCTCCTGTTCTTCGGTGACAGCTGAAACAGCAAAATATTTAAAGAGTGGTCGTAAAAGCCAAGATGTATCAAGCAAGTTACCTGACTGTTAAACCACAGTTGACAGTGTTCTAGATGCATTAAATGAAGAATATGCACAGTCAGACATAGACCTAAATCTTTGTGGACATTATTATAAATATGTTACCTATACTGGCATTGCAAAACATTGGAACCACCACATTTTCCAAATTTTTCTTGAGATCTTCTGCGTTTTTGCGTGCACTGTAATTAGGAATAATCTTATCATAGACACCAAATCGGCATTCATTGCAAGGGTGACGTTAAAATAAATGACATTTTTAGTAGGCAAAAAGTTCATTAATAATAAATAAGCCCTCATCTTACTCAATGACAAATATAAAATGAATTATAATTTGAACACCCTTTATGTGAAACTGATATATTTATTCAAGTATTAGAAAATAAAAAGCTAAACATAATTTAATAACAACACTGTGCAATACCCACTTCTTTAAAACAATTACTTTAAATTTTTCAAAACCAATAAATAATCTAACATTGATGAATGTTAACTAACCAGTGGTGTAGAACATCATTGACAAGGTAAATGATGTGTAGCTTTTGCGAGAAAGCGGCACCAGGTTGTGTGACTTTCCTCAGAAGATGCTGTGATATCACCTTCCCCGCATCATGTGATGTTGCATGTTGCAATATCCAGCCTTTTCCTAAAGCAAATATTTTATTTATAATTTTTTTTATACCACGATGGCAGGCGGTCACCGTAGCCTATAAACACCTGCCAACCCCTTAAAAACTTTTTTAACCTTCCCTTAAAGAACGAGAAAGAAGTTTTGGGAAAACCTTAGCATATAATATTGAGCGTTTAAATTTAGTTCAGGTGTTATATAGTAATTATTATTTTTTCATAATTATTCAATGTTAATAAAATAATAAATAATTGATTAATTAGGTTTGTTTATATGTTGTAAACCAGTACAATATAAAAACAAATCTTTAAACAGCTTAAATAATATAAATAAAAAATTACATAGTTATCAATAAGAAAATAATTTAGAGGTTGGTAGCAGTCTTACTTATAAGAGGTATTGGTAATGTTGTATTTTCATTAAGGGTGAACTCCAGAATGGTGTGAACACCGAGATAATATAGCAATAATAATAGAATGGATTGAGTACCAGAAGGGGAAAAGGTCTGTGGTATTGCTTATATAGTAAATATAGGCTATGAGAACTGCTTTTCTTGATTGTCATTGTGTCAAAGGATTACAGTTAAAAAGTGTTAAAAAAACATACAAATATATATTTATTATTAACTAACAATATAGTTTCTAACTCTAGAAAGCTATGGAGGTTTCAGAGGAAATATCAATATCTAATTGTGTGTTTACCCCTAGCACAACATTTAATGGGACAGACCATACTAACTTCTATTCCTCAGCAGCATACTTTGAAATTTCTTATTATATACATTTGCCAATTTAAATATAAAACTTTTACCATATGGCAATATAAAACAACATTTGTTATTTAATATATTTTTTGTGCTATTATTTATTACATTACAATAATTTGTTATTATACTCTTAGATCAGTTTTATTTCTAACTATAATTAATTACGTTTAAATTTATAAAATATATTATTACTTGTAAAATTGATAAAGAAAATTTAAAATTTACAATCAAGTTTCAATTCATTGTTGCAATTGTTATTTTTTTACTACTGCCAGCAAAAAAAATTATGTTTAGTAATTCATTATCATAAAAAAATTAAGGGATTACCTGTTGAAATACTGTCTTTAGTACAAGTGTCGATGATTGGTTGCAAGATGCTGTCAAGCTCCGAGAGACTTATTCTGTTTTCTTCTGCCATTATTTGTATGGTTTCCACTTGGGCCTTGCTCACCAGCTCATTGAGTTTAGCTTGTTGTTGCTGTATCAACACCTATAATAAACAAGCATTGTTAATATACTGTTGTTACTAAAACCCTATAATTATATAGGATGCAAAAAGAAATAAAAAAGCTAAAAAGATGTTTTAAGAAAATCTAGTCTAAATGTTTCTTGTTTAATATTGTATAGTATCATTGTTACATCTATTTCTATTTTAATTTTACTTAAACATAGCAAAGAATCACATGCAATCAAGAATTAGGAATGTTGTGTAGACAAAATTCATGCATTTGTGTTTATTGTAATGACTACCTGCCTGTTTTATGTAATTATACTGAAAATCACTCATTAAGAAAACACTTTAGGAATTGAAAACAACTAAAATAAATAAAACATATTGGTTTTCCAACAGTAACATATGTTACATTAAACATTTAGTTTTATTGAATTTTAACTATAGAAAATGTCAACTTACAGTATGCTGTGCACTGAGATTGTTTTCCGATTGGGTGATCTGTTCTTTTAACATGTTGATCTGAGCATTGACGTTGTCGATGTCAACAGAGTGCTGCGCGGCAGGCGGCGCGGAGTTAGCTGCGAGCCACTGCTGCAGCGCGGGAGCCGCCGCCATCGACGCCACCAGGCCCAGCTGCGCTGGAGTCGCGCTGGCCTGTTGGGGCATTACATATTGCCTGTTCTGTGCCATATAAGCCCCGGCAGGAGCGGGTGCCGCCTGGCCACCGGCCGATTGCTTTAGAACTATAAACAGCGGAGGGTCACTTGAAACGGTTACATCAACACGCAAGCAGCGATCGGGCGCGACCGCGATTATCTATTTTCACCATCATCAATATGCTTACTTGCTTGCTCTGTCGTCACTTTGTACTGGTAATAGTTGAAGTATTCACCACCGTAGAGAAAACTGAATTTGGGGTTGTTTTTTTGCTTTGTCTTGGTCATTTTCTCGAATTCCGGTCCATTTCGTGCAACAAACTGCGCGAGTTTGTCGATTATGTTGCGGAGATCTTGATCTATAAACATTAATAAGAACAAGTATAGTCATATAAACCATTTATAAAATTCAATAAATAATAGAAATATATCATACCTTGCGGTGGTTGTGGGAGCTCCATTTTAATTTTGAGGTTAGCAGTTAATTTGACGACAGAAATGACATAAGTGCCTGTTTTCTTAGCCTTTTAATTAAAATAATTAAATTCATAACACGTTATTTTATAATGAAATTAAACACTGACAAAATACCTTAACGCCACTTATAGTCAGCCATTTGTAATTGTATTTTTTATCACAATGCACAGCATAACATAATCTATGGACTCTATGTTAGCACTGTTATATAGCTATGGCATATATAATTAAATACAATGAAAAATAGATGGCGTATCTCTATTTAAAATTAATAAAAAATTTAGGGATGAACTAGCACAACCTATGAAGTGGCTTGAATAAAAATATGATGCATAACTTTGTTATTTTGCGAAAGTAAGAATAAGAATTAGGCTGAGATATTGACCAATGACATTCACGGTTTTGTAGCGGTGTATAGAAATTGTAAACTATAACCGAAGATCACGAGTTCAAATCCGGGCAAGCAACTCTGAGTTTCTTCTGAATTTCCAAGTACCTAATTTGTGTTTCAATTTCATTTCATGCTTCAAATCTTCAATTCCAAGGAAACTTAAACAGATAGAAACAATTCACGTATTTTAGCAGCCATAGTAGAAATTTGTAAGAAATGTGATTAATGCAAAGTAACAAGTCCGACAGTTTCATTTTCGTTTATATTTGCACACAATTGCTTGTTTAAATATTTTAAAAATATGTCTTTGTCCATATTTCTGAGGACAGTCTTAAAAGGGAAATTTATAGTCAAGTTAAAGTGTCAACCGAAATATCATTAGAACTTTGATGAACGAACTATGATAAGAACGTACGGAACGTACATTAGATGCAAACCTTTAATCAATATTTTGAACCGTTATCTTATTTATTTCTTACTGAAAATATGGTAAAATTGGAACTAGCTATTGATTTATTTTGAGCTGTCAACTTTGAAGTTCGATTTCTAAATTCTATAACTTATGTCAATATGAATTGTGACAGTAGTTTTCTGAACAGGCGGTGTGTGTTGAAATTTTAATAAATAAACAAACACTACTGGTAGGCGAAAAGTTAGTATAAATTATAACATAGCAATATATATTTCATTTTGAAATGTTCTTGAATATACATATTGTATATATTTCCAAATGTATTGACTATGGATTCTTTTTGTTATAGACATGGGTCGCCGCAAATCCAAAAGAAAGCCTCCACCAAAACGAAAAGCTATAGAACCACTAGATCAACAGTTCAATTGCCCTTTCTGCAACCATGAAAAATCTTGTGAAGTAAAAATGTTTGTATGCCAATTTTCTATCAACCTTTATCATAGAACAAGAAAATCCTAAGGGTTAATTAAAGCTTATTGTTAAAAATGTATTTAAAGTATAATTTGTTGTTATAGGGATCGAGCGAGAAATACAGCTAGAATACAATGTCGAGTTTGTTTAGAAGATTTCCAAACAACCACAAATGTTTTGTCTGAGCCCATAGATGTTTATAACGACTGGGTGGATGCCTGCGAAACTGCTAATTAGTTTTAAGGTTACTTTACTTTAACTTTCAATATTATGTATTTGAATGTATGCTTGGTTTAAACTTAATAAATATCTGTATATTTTAAGTTCAAAGTCATCAAGTTTTAATCTCATATTTTTTATTAAAATTATTCTAAATCAAAAAATATCTGTATTATTTGCTGTCTAGTGCAGAAACCAATTTAGTTTTTTTTTATAAACAGCACTTCTATAAATGAGTACTCATATTGATTCAGAGTTTGCATAACTGAGAAAGTATTTGGCTGCAAGTCTGTAACTTGTTGAGGGGCACAAAATAAACAATTTTTTGTTAAATGATGAGCTGGCAGAATAAAAAAGAATGTTATATGGAATGTGAAATTTGCATTAGTTATAAAATATTGAACCACTAAGTTGTTGAAAATAATATATATATATATTGAAACAGAAGGAAAAATAAAAATCTGATTCTTCTATAATTATCTTTCTATTCATTTTATTCCATACTTTTCATAAAACATCACATAACGTCAATACCGACAATCGAATGACATTCCTTACTTTTTCTTTAAAAAAATAAAGTAACTGGCCAGTTGGCTGGCTGGCTATCTGGCTGACTGGCTGGCTTGCTAGCTGGCTGGCTGGCTTGCTAACTGGCTGGCTAGCTAGCTGGCATTGCTAGCTGCCTGGCATGGCAACGGCTTGGCAGCAGCAGCAGCTGGCTAGCTGGCATTGCTAGCTGCCTGGCATGGCTTGGCAAGCAGCTAGCTGGCATTGCTAGCTGCCTGGCATGGCTTAGCAGCTTGGCTTGGCAGCCGCTAGCTGGCATTGCTAACTGCCTGGCATGGCTTGGCTTGGTTTGGCTTATTGGTAAGCGTAGCGTTACAATCGGCCATTCTGCAACAATTGCTCCCGCAATGGGAACAGAAAAAAATAATTAGCTCTCTAATAAATCTATAAGGTCTTAGAAAGTCAGCGGATACTAGAAACTTTTGTATCCTCTCAAACGTTTGATACTTGTTATCCCGTATCTGTCATTGTCAATAACTTTTATTATAATACAAGGCCCCAAATAAAGATCTAGTTTACGATTGACTCTACAAGCGCTACTAGTAGGAGCTTGTCTCCAAAGAACTAAATACCCCTTTTTGTACAATTTACTGTGTTTCGGGCGTTTATCAAAATAGCGTTCCATTTTAGCACTAGCTTTCTTTATTCGTGGCTTTGACACCTTTGGACTGAGTAGGCTTATCATTATCTATTCAGAATCTAAATATCACAAACTGATCTACCGCTACGTGAAAACATTAGATCAAAAGGTTTAAACATAATAGTATCGTTGTGTGTGTTATTAATATACCCCACAAGATATCTGAAAAACAATTAGCCCAATTGTTATCGGCTTCACTGGGGTTAGTTGCAGGAAGTGCATTTAGAATAATACGATTAGTGCGCTCAATTTGACCGTTTGCTCGCGGGCGTGCAATAGCATTTAGATTATGTCTGAAATGTTTGTCTGTAAGCAATTTTTTGAAGTGAGTTGTAGTTACGATTCCATCAGTATCTAAACAATCCAAAAACTTCAAAACCCTGATCGTTTCAAAAATTCACTGCTCGAGTCAGCTCGCCAATAACAAATTTAAAAAAAAACGTCAGTCAAAACTAACATATTCATTACCTTTTTTTGTCCTACAAAATGAGCCTAAATGATCTACATGAATCATTCTATAAGGTTCTTTAGGTTTAGGGCTCCGGTGTAACTTGCCTTCTCATACGCACAATGTAAATAAGTCATTACGTACTTTCTAATAAAATGAGATATTTAAGAAAACCAGAAATGATTTTTAATGAGGTTCATGGCACGTTTAATTCCTTTGTCCCCTATTTCACCAAGATGCATCTGAACAATTTTCCATCTAGCCGGTCCGGGAACGACAAGAAGGTTCCATTAATGGTTTTCCTATATAATCTGTCATCTAACAAAACATAATTATTTTTCATATCAAGTGACGTATCATTTTTAATTATTACATTTTAATCAGTAATTTCAAGGTGATTAATGTTTAAAGCGTCAATGGGATTTCTACTCAAGGCATCGCCTTGTTTCATTCGTTCCCCTGGTCTACATTCTACATTTAGGTCCTGTATTAACAACCACCACCTTGCAATGCCGGTAATAATGTCGCGTTTCGTTAGAGTAGCACGTGCGGTGGTGCAATCGAAAACTACTTCAATATGTTTACCTACTACGTAAACTCGAAATTTTTGTAACGACTCAACTACCAAAACGGTTTTAGGTTCGTAACTGTGAAACACACTTTCCTCTTAAGAAGTTACACAACTAAAATACATGGCAGACCGTAAAGTTTTATCTAATTGATATTGTAATAAAATGCCGGCTATACCTATTTTGCACACGTCTGTATATATTTCTGTTTACAATGACGGGTCGTATACTGCTAGCACTGATTTGGAACACCGACAAGCTCTTTAATCCTTCTTTGGGGGGGATTATATCCTTCTTTGGGGAAAGGCGGCTGACATTAATACTATTTTTATTCTTCAAAAAAGGATAATTCGGGCAATTTATAATTTAAGAGCGCGGGCCTCTCTAAGAGATGTTTTTAAGGATATAGGCATAATGACTGTGGTGTCACAATTTATTTATTCTAACCTCTTATATATTAGGAATAATTTAAAGTCTTTTAGCAAAAATAGCGATGTACATTCCATTAACACTAGAAACAAAAATAAACTTTGTAATCCTAGCTTTCGTTTGCGTAAAGTCAGTAATTCTTTTAAGGGGCTAGGTATTCGCATTTTCAACAAAATTCCAGATGGCTTATTAGAACTGCCAACAAGCAAGTTCTAAATGTATATAAAAAATAAACTTATCAATAAAGCCTATTATTCGTTATAGGAATATTTTTCCGATAAAAATGCTTGGGACTCTTAATATTGCTGGATCTCATTCAAGAACCAAATTTTATATGAAAAGAATGCAATTGTAAAAAAACATATATTTGAAAACAGTAACTGTCGAGTTTCTTGTCGGTTCTTCTCGATAGAATCAACCTTCAGAACCGTCGGTAGCGTGTGACTATTCTATACTATTCTATACTATTTAAGTACTTTTTAAAAGTCTACTTGAATAAAAATAATTTTGATTTGATTTGATTTAATCGGTCAAACTCTTAGTTTGCTTAATACCCCAAACCTATACGACATTATTTTTTGTTAAACCAGTGAGCGAGCAATTTTTGTACTATTTGCGAGACTATCCTTTAACACCAAAGTAATAAATTAATTAAATTATCACGTTCGTTTGCATTTAATATTCCTACCTGAATCTCTGCTTGTGGAACGCCACCTATGCTCACATAAAAGATTTGACTTGTGGTTAAAATAGTAAACAACGAACTATAACTAGTAAAAGCATCGGAACCCTTAGTCACAGATTTCGAATCAGACAGCAAATGAGTTGGATTGGCTGATAATGGCATGGCTTTACAACGAACCTGGCTGACTGTTGTTGATTCTTTTCGCTGCGTGTTAGGACTTGACCAACCTTCCATACGACGTCCTGTTCACTAGTATTGATGACTTTGATGTGTCCTCCACATCCTCGAAGTAACCTAGCTGGTAAAGAGTAGGACACTACTTCTAACTCAGGAGCTAAACATACATTGTTGTTTTAGGGTTTTCCAATACATGAACTTTGATGATGGAAATGCCAAGTGGTAAAGTGTCTATATGCCGTGACCACCTTAAACTTCTGAAGATTCTCGACTACGACAATTGGTGCTATAAACACAGGGTTAGGCATCAATGTCGCTGTTCCATTGCTCACTTGCTCAGTTATTGGAATTTATAATGGGTTGATCTATCAGATACCGACTGATACCGCCCATGTAAATATCCGTTAAGTATGACTTACATTGTATCTGAATGTTGTCAACTTCTAAGTCAAATATCACTTCTCCATGACTTGTTATCAAATCCACTAGAAAATCCATTCAATATTGTCTTTGTAGGTATTGCGTTTAATGCAAGTTGAGCTCTTTTTCTGCTGCTCTTGACATTCACTTGACTTCCCGTATCAATATAAATTTTAACAAAAACGTCGTTGTTCTTGGCTACTTTCTTGTAAATATTATTATAACTCACTTACGGGCTTGACGAAGTTTATCTTGTAGATGAAATGCTTTAATTTTTACATTCCTTTGTGCATGTCTCCTAAATACAATTTTTTTCCCCCGCTGATACAGTACAAACGTTTCCATCTGGGTCTAATTCTCGAAATAAGCGATGAGGCACGGTTGATTTTAATACAGCCGAACGTTGTTTCGTGGTCGAGGTCACGTATCGCCCTGTCGACTACATTTTGCAGCGAGTTTTTCAATAGTTTTCTGGCAGAAAGAGAACTATCGCTATCTTCACCGTAATCTCTCTCTTCGGTTGAAGAACTCCATCTCAGTCGATGGATTCCTTGTCCAAATACTTCAGGACGATTACGCATCATATCCCACTTCTGAGTGAAACAGAAGGAAAAATAAAGTACGATTCTTCTATAATTATCTTTCTATTCATTTTATTCCATACTTTTCATAAAACATCACATAACGTCAATACCGACAATCGAATGACATTCCTTACTTTTTCTTTAAAAAAATAAAGTAACTGGCCAGTTGGCTGGCTGGCTATCTGGCTGACTGGCTGGCTTGCTAGCTGGCTGGCTGGCTTGCTAACTGGCTGGCTAGCTAGCTGGCATTGCTAGCTGCCTGGCATGGCTTGGCTAGCTAGCTGGCATTGCTAGCTGCCTGGCATGGCTTGGCTAGCTAGCTGGCATTGCTAGCTGCCTGGCATGGCTTGGCTTGGCTAGCTAGCTGGCATTGCTAACTGCCTGGCATGGCTTGGCTTGGTTTGGCTTATTGGTAAGCGTAGCGTTACAATATATAGTGTTCAAATTTGCAAGTTTTCAAGTATTTAAAAAAAAAAAGTTGTATTTGTTTTTTTATTTTGTTGTGATAAGCTGGATTTTGGTATTTTTTTACTAATGGCCCTATTGTATCATGTGCAGGAAAATAAACTATTTTTTTTTAAACCGACAACATAAAAACCTTGCATTTTGTTTATTTTATGGTATAGATATTGGTACCTTTAAAATATCTAAAAATATAAACAATACCTCCTTGTTTATTTTTTTTAAATTAAATATCCTCTCCTTTTCCCTTAGTTCATCATTCATCTGGGAGTAATGAAAGAAAAAACGTAATTGTCAATTTCTTTATTTCATAATTTTGTAACAACAAAATATTATCAGCAAAGTTTTTAATTTCATTTGAGAAAATATATAAGATGTGTAATAAGAATATGTAAGATACATCATATACGTTTGTATATTTTTAACACATTTGTATCAATTCCTTAACAATTTAGTGAGTGACATCAATACTCTAATATAAAGTGAGTATATTTCTGAAATAAACTTTGCTGATATAATCTGAGTTTAAAATTCACAATACACTCGAGAAGAAAGACCTTAGTTGCTATTTATTCGAAATGCAACTACTGTATTCAATAAGCGTTCATTAATTTGAACATAAGAGATTTCTCTTAACATTTTGCATATATAATATCAAACAATGATTGAATACATGACTTGATGAAAGCAAAATGGAATGTTCTATGTAAGTAATAATGCATTGTGTGAAGTAACATGATAGCGATTTGATTGATTTGATCGATTGATCTAAATATACTTATATATTATTTCAACGAGTTATTATATATTTGATTATATACTTAATCTTGTGAACTAGAACAAACTTTTAACTTATGTTAGTTTTCTTCAACATTTGGCAACATATAATATATTGACAGCATTTTAATAATTTATTTTATGTGCTGTAGATATTTCTGTGTTCGTTAAAGACTTGAACTACTAAGTACAACATCAAAAGCTTAATATTTTACTAAAAATTAATTGTACTCTTCAATGTCATAAAATAGTAAAGGTTCTACCTCTACCAACAACAATGCTTGCAAACTCTAATACTAAGAACAATAAATACATCATATTGACATTTTCCCTTAAAAAGCTATGCCTATTAGTAATTTTAATAACGATCAAAATATACTTATATCCACACTTAATATATGCTATTGATCAGTCCAGATAAAATGTCACAGTCTCGCTGGTGCCACTTCGTGAATTAAACACTCAATAGGCCAGTCAATAGTAAATATTAAGCCTGTGCTTATATCATAAAATAAACAGCGTCAAGCTGTATCACATTTACACAACAAAATAAATAAATAACATAGCTTTTGAAACTATATTACATTATACAAAAAAATTGAGCTATTGCCTAGACTTACAACCCTGGGATATCTGTAACCATGTCATAGTGCAAGAATTCTACTGTATCAAATATTATATTATATAAAATAAAAATATTTACAAAGACTTTTTGTAATATCAACAAACTAGTAATACATATTGGAAGAGAACAATGACATGGTCACTAGAGTCGCATACCACCCAGCCCTTCGAGCTTAAGCTGTGTTAAAATAGGTTTATAGGGCTTTAATAGCTCAGAATAGGTAATATAGGTAATATGTTGTAGACCATAAAATAGTGCCGAACAATTTGAAAGTGGAATGTATACTACAACCACAAAACTGTGAGTTTAGATAAAAAAGCAAAATTATCAAAAAATAAAATTAAACTTTGCTAAAATTGTGTAAAAATATATAAATAAAAGCTTTAATAAAGCGTTTAAAGATTTAAAATTTTCCAATATCAACAAACGAATCATACTGTAGTTCATTACTGTCACATAAGTTTTGTTCATCTAAGACATCGGGCAGAGTATTATCAAGTGTTTTTTCAGTTACCCCATCGCATACAGCCGTGTTATCTGAACTGTCACTATTGCTATTGACATATTCATATAATCTATACTTCCCATCATCTTCCACACTAGGGTCTGAAACCTCACATATACTCATCACTGTTGACATATCATCAACATTGACAGCATCGAATGAATTAGAAAGCACGGCATCATCATACGTTATTATGGGCACTTCGATGTGAGATGATGAAGCCTCTTCAGTGAAACGTCCCGAATCACCTATTTCTGATACGTTTAATGATAATGTATCATCGTTTATCAAACTTACCGGCTCATGTGAAACTTCGACTTTTCTCTTATTAGGGATATTACCGACAGCTCCTTTTGGAGAATACGAGTTGTCATCAGATAAATCAGCTTCAGCGTTCAATGTTATGGAATCATCATCTTTCTCCCCTTGCAAATTTTCTAAATCATCCACGCATTTTGTGGAATCGTCACTGTCTGATACAGTCAATTCTATGCTGCGATCTAACAGGCCAGTGTCAGTGTATGTTGACATTTCGTCTTCGAATACGATTTCGACGCTTCGTATTCTCATTAGGGGCATTTTAACTGGTGATATCTCGTTTCCTTTGGCAGTTCTACCGAGTCTGTGTGTTCCGGAGTCGGTGGCCTCGCTGAGGTCGTCGTAGTCGATCTCGTAGCTGCGGAGGTCGGAGGCGCAGGGGGAGCTCTCGGTGGCTCGGTAGGGGGGGTGTGGTCTGGATGCGTGTGTGTGTGCGTGTGTGTCGGGTGAGGGCGTGCGTGTGGTATGCGTATGTAATCCCTAAGGTTGCAATCATTCTTATTGTATAGTAGTGCCGAGGTCGAGGCCGCCCTCCTCTTGCATCTTCGTGAGGAACTTGAATACTCTCGATTCGTCGTCCATCTGCTTCACCATGTCTATCAGAGCTAGCAGCTTCTTGATACCGATGAAAATCCTGTAAAAGCAAACCAAATTATTGTATTTTTTTATACAATTTTTAAGCAGTATATTGATTGAACGTTATTGAAGGCATTTTCTTTGAAGGATACACATATATGTTTGGTGCGCTTGGCACTTGGATTTCGGAGCAAAAAACAAATGACCTTACGAGCGACTGGTATCGCATCTTATTAAAGTATACTGAGATTGTTGGTGTTTATTAATGCTTTGAGACTTTGTGAGTGTGTGAGTTTGTAGTTCGTAGTTTTTGACACGTTACAATATAATTCAATTCTTTAGAGCGAATAAAATTACTATAAATTATTGTGGTCGAAAAATAAATATAATAATTTTAAGAAAGGGCTAAGCTGAATTTAAAAAGTTTGTTTGTAACGCACAACTAATTTATTAAGTTTATTGTTTATGCAAGAATGGGCTGTAGGCTCACCCACAGGTGATTTTCTCCGCACTTGGATACCCGCAACACCAGGTGGATTGGAACAGGGTTGCCGACCTTTAAGAAAAGCAGAAGCTCTTTTCTTGAAGGTTAGGTGACAGCTGATCTTTTTGTTATTCGGAATTTATTTTAATTTCTACAGCATAATTATAGCCGAAGTATAATTTTCAACTCATCCGACACCAATTCAATTTCCCACCACATAGATTTATTACCTCAATAACTGAGCTTTTTAAGTCTTTCGATTTAATTTTAAAAACAGGATGAAAGGCGAGTTAATGAGGAGGAAGGCTTTAGTATTTATTATGGCGTGTATGATGTGGTGATTGTAGTTGTAGTAGTAGTGGTGGTGGTGGTGGTGGTAGTGGTAGTAGTGGTGGTGGTGGTGGTGGTAGTTGTGGTGATAGTGGTAGAAGTAATGGTGGTGGTGGTAGTTGTAGTGGTGGTAGTAGTAGTGGTGGTAGTAGTAGTGGTGGTAGTAGTAGTGGCGGTGGTGATGGTAATAGTAGGGAGGCGGTCAGACTTGGCCTGCCGGAGGTCGTGGTGCACGGCCGTGAGCTGGCGGCGCGAGAACACGTCGCAGTGCTCCAGCACGGCGCCCACGTGCTCGGCCGCCGACAGGTTGGACACGTGCAGCACGCCCGTGAACGCAGACAGCATCTCCATGTCCTCCAGCACTTGCCTACAGACACACCATAGATATAGAGGATAATAGACTGTTCGTCTTTTTCTTTCTTCTTCCTAGCATTATTCCCGGCATTAGACGTTTATAAAACCCACCCCAGGTTAACCCAAGGTTTGCTTATTACTGTTGTCTGGATTTGACAGGTTACTAGTTTTTACACAGAGCGATTGCCATTTGAGCTCCGTAACGCTAAGGGCGAACCAGTAACTCATTGGATAAGAGCAATTTATTTATCAGACGTTATGCGATAACAACCGGGACCGACAGCTTAACGTGCTCTCCGAGGCACGGTGGCGGGACCCAGAAGGGCAAACACCCAAACCGAAACAGATATTTGCAAATGCAAACATCTGCAAGAGCTGTAATCGAACCCACAACCGTAGAGGTTAAAACCAGACTCACTACGCACAATGCCACAACGGTGTTAGAAAATATACTGCTCGTTAATATGTCGTTAAATGATAAAAAGTGCCATCATCAACTACATAATTACATCGGACGCAAATACACAAGTTCTTAGTTAATATTACAACCCCATGTCATTGATTTTTTTTTAATGAAACATTGGTGTATACATATAATATAAAGTATGAAAGTTTAGTTTGAAACTCATTATATTCACTCACCTTCGACTGCTGGTACACAGAATGAGTAATTTCCTGCCCTTCGGTGGTTGTTTCTTCAACAGCACGAGCAAAGCCTGCAGTGTTAAGTTGGAGTAACGAGGGCCGATGGGACCGTAGTCGAGAAGACGTTCAATGTTGTCCACCAAGATACAAGACAGGGTTGAACGATATGCATCGTCGAAGACCTAGAAAATATTTTATATTAACTTTAAATCCCTGTTAAAGAAGAAAGAAGCAGTTTTTATAATTGTTGTCATTGATAATTACTCATAATTAGACAATTCACAATTGTGAATCAATATGATTTCTTTCAAAATCATACTCGTAAATATAGGTTAAAAATAAATGCAAAAATGTATATATTGAATATAGTCAAAAATTACACATACTTTTCGAATCTGCAAGCACTTGGCGGTTTCGGTGAAACCGATCATATCTTCGGGCGAGCAGACCTTGACGAAGGGGAAATCTGACAACTTGGCCAGTTGGGCTGCCAAGGCTGTCTTGCCACTGTTCGGCGGACCCTCCAATAATACTGATACCAGACCTGAATGAAAACAAAAATTCAAGTAAATATTTAAAGCAAGAAAATTAAAGTTTGATATGATTTTTGGACCCAATATAAAACCCTGAGGTACACCACATGAAGAAGATGTTCTGACTTCGAAAACTGTTTTTTCATTAAACCTTTCATAATACGAAGGTAAATCAGTAAAAGGTTTAATTTTTATTTATGTTTATGACTTGGTTTTTAGACAGTACTAAATGAATCACGTAATCAAAAGCTTCTTCAAAATTTACGTCAATCAGACCAAGACTTTATCAATAGGTTAAAAGTTCAAATTTCATTATCTAATAGCTTACCACTAGCCTCCGTGGCTCTAGCTTGCTGAATATATAACTGCCCATCTTCCAATAGAGATGATACTGGACTTCCCCAGTTGATAATACCACGAGCGAGGAAATGTTCCAACGCTTCTGCTGCTGTGCCGAAAGCCTAAAGAAATTTACAAGACTTTATATTACCTACTAACATAATAATTTATTGCTTCAAACAAATAATCTAAAATCTAGTTTCTCTCCTTATCTAGTTAGCCGTCAACTTAGAGTGGTCAGGTCACCTTTGACTTGACTTATTGATCTTGGTGACTGACGTATTACGTGACTTTAGTCAGATAACACCACACGGTCGCCAACCCATAGACTGACCATGACTAAAGCTGTGCTTAGCCCAATGACCATTTCCCACCATTGATTGTACCTAGATATGAGCTTCTCGCATAATATTCACCAACTTACCGGTTTTATATCATTCTCGAGAGCGTGCAAGAAGTCACCTCTCTCCACCATGAGTTTCTCCATGGCCTCGGGATCCACTTCAACCTTGCTCGATGCTTTGATGAGACGGTTCATGGCAGTCGACTGCGCCGCACGGACCAGACCTTCGAGCTCAGCGCCTGAGAAGTTCTTGGTGAGCGCTGCTAGCTCCTGAAATATATTCATTAGTTTACAAATTTGCATACAATTATATTATGAAGCAGACTTGTTACCTGACAATGCTAAAGATAATGATTTTTATGCTGATGTGTGTTGTACATTTGGTACGATTGATTTTAAGTATTTTATTATCATGGCGACTGGCATGCAATCGTTTAGGGCTAAGAAAAACTAACCCCAGATTACGATTATAACTATGATGGGTGGGTGGGCTATTTTCGGTTGCCTTATTGTTGAATAAATTGCATACTATACTAGATGCGGGATATCTGTTGTGACTTTGTCGCCACAATAGTGACTTATGAGCCACGACCGGTGCTGGCATGCATTAGTATCGTTTATTCACTTTGTTTACCATTGCTTTATAAGCTATTCAATAATCGGAGCGGTACAAAGGCACTTAGCAATGTAATGTAAAACTTACGATATCGTCGTGACGTATGAGGTATTGACAGTTGGGTAGAAAAAATTTAGAACCGTGGCGACACTTTTTCTAAGTTTTAAGATTGTTTCTAAGTTTTAAGGTTGTTTCTAAGTGTTAAAATTGACAGTTGTTTCTAAGTTTTAAGATTTCTGTGTCTGCACCTAAAACATTACCTTAGAGTCAACATCCTCAGCAATCTTCTTATACTCCTTCATACGCTTTGTGTGAATATTCAAGATCTGAACGCGACCCTTTTCATCAGGTAGACCGATTTCCATCTGGACCTCCAGTCTACCGGGTCGGAGGAGAGCCTCATCTATCATGTCCCGTCTGTTCGTCATACCGATTACCAGTATGTTGTTTAGTTGGTCAACACCTAGGAACATCACATTGTTAATGATTGACCTAGTTTTTTTTAAATAAAAAAGTAACCTAACAGATACAGATACTTAAAAGATAAGTTGCTTTTAAAAATGTAGGTAAAGCTGAAGGATTAAAATAAGGAAGAAATAATAATTAGAATTGTTTTTGTTTTTAATGTAAAGAACATACCATCGATTTTGGACAGAAGTTGATTGACAACAGTGTCGTGAACACCAGTATTGCCTCCAACGGATCCTCTAGATTTGCAAATGGCGTCGATTTCATCAAAGATTATGATATGAAGACCGCTGTTCGGACCACACTAGAAAAATTCATAATCAATTAAATTAACAAGTTAATGCTCATCTTATTCCTAGCATTATTCCCAGTATTATATGACTATTTAGGGTCTGCTTATTATTATTGCCTGGATTGGGCTATGAATTTTACTCATGAAGAGTAAGCGATTATTGTTAGATGTTATGTGATATCAACTGGAACTGACAGCTTAAAGTGCTCTCCGAGGCACTGTGACGGGACCCACAAGCACAAACGCCCAGACCGAAACAGATATTTGTAAGATCAGTGCCAAAATCGGTCCGAGCGGGAATAGAGCCCGCAACCGTTGAGGCTAAAGATAGACTCGCAACCCACAACGCCACATGTGTCGTAATAAGTTAACTGTCATATCGGTGTCATTGTAATTGTATAACTATATTCTTTACTGGTCTGATCTACTGTCTGTCTGTGAGTGTGATATGTTTATATATCGTCATTATAAAATTTTAATATAACATTGGTCTCGATCACTAAGTATTTCTAATATACCAACCTTAAGAGTATGATAAAATAAGATTTTTTAAACTAGACGCATGAATTTTTTTTTTTGCGAACAATTAAACAAAAGGAAGCACTTTTTTTAAATTTTATAAAATTCCAACACTGAAGGGAAGAGAAATGGGGGTTTAAAGTTTGTATTAAAATCGTTATTCATGCTAGCGAAATTGTTGACAGAAGAAGTAATAAATAAGTCAACATCCAATATTTAATAATGTATAAATTTATAAATTAAAATTACCCTCTTTTCTTCCTCTTCAGCATCAGCAAACAGTCTCCTAATGTTGGCCTCACTTTCACCAACATACTTGTCCAATATCTGAGGACCGTTCACGATCTTGGGTTCTCTGGCGTTCAACATCTTACCGATCTGACGGGCCATCAAAGTTTTACCAGTTCCGGGCGGGCCGTACAGCAGGATACCCTTCACGTGCTTGCAGCCTGAAATGGTGGTACTAATATTATAAATGGAAAAGTAATTGTGTCTGCCTATCTATCAGGCTTTCACCCTAAAACGACAGAAGAGGTTGTGATGAAATTTGGTAATTTTTTATTCCGATAAAAGCTTTGAAAGATTTTGAGGAAGAAAGGGGGTGAAAGATTTTAGGGGAACTAATTATTTCTATATAGAAACATTTAAATTCGTTATCCATGCGGGTTTATCCGTTGGCAGAAGCTCATCCTCATTCTCTTCTTCTGTCTTCTATCATTATGAGAATTAGCCCAACCTGACCGACCCACCGACCGTGGGACCGCTCAGAACGAAACAGATATTTGTATGATCAATACAAACATCCGCCCTGAGCGGGAATCGAACTCGCGACTGTTGAAGCTAAACTACGCAGGCTCGCTACCAACGTGCCACAGTGGTCGTCATTTATATTACAGAATAATTTATAAGGAAGATATTTTGAACACTAACCCAATTGTTCAACAACCTCTGGCGGGAAGACTCGAGAGGCGAAGGCTCGTCTGAAGATCGCGTTGAACTCATTGTCCAAACCACCGATACCCATTTTCCCGAAATCCCAGTCTGGGTTGATGATGGACTGCCTGGGCTGTTTACTGTATAAAAATAATTTAAAAATTAGAGAAACAATATAAATAGGTGACATACAGCAGGTTATGGTTTTCAAGGAAATCCCAAAACTTATACTCAATTTATATGTGTGTATTGGTTAAGTCTATCGCATTGGGAAAAAATATTGTGTTTTGTGTGAAAAAAATACTTCCATACAGATTATAAAACCGAATATATTTTTGTCTGCAACACACATGTATTAATATCCATGTCATCTCGATGTACTATATCTTTGGGATTTAGGGTGTAGTAATTTTTCAATATCAGTATTAACTTGCCTATGTATTAAGGCCTGAATTACATAAATCAGCATCAATCAGCGTTCTGTCTATAGAAAATAGCTATTTCGTATGAAGATACGTACGCATAAATTCTGATTTCAAAATCGATTCGGATTTCGCATTTTTCTGTTTTAAATGCTTATATGTGTAACACTCGATATAACATACCAAACTACAGGAATAAACAGCCGTTAAAGTATGCTGAAGAATGCGGACGCATGTTTACGGATGCTGAAGCATGCTTACGGAGGCTCCAGAATACTATGCTCATAAGTGTGTCCAAGCTGGTCGATGCTGATAAATGTAATTCTGGTCTTATGCTTTATTTATTTTTAAAAACCTAAAACAATAATTCAAAAGTTAAAGCGAGCAGCCACCCACTTTCGTTGTATCATTTACCAACAATTTGGCTTACCATTAGAAAAATATTCATCTTAAAACATCTTACCCCTTAGCTTTACCAACAAGGTTGAGCGAGGAGTTCTCAGCCTTGTCAAACTGGATACAGGCATCTGGTAGAAGGCGGCCCATTCTAACACGACGGGGCACTGCGTTTGAACCGGCTGCTAAAGCCGCTACATCCACAGCTAACATAAACATAACCATTTAAATCATAGACCTATTATATATGGACATACCCTTCCATAGTAAAAAAAAGTCAATAGAGCCGCTGATGCTCTTTTGTAAATTCGCAAGCTTTCCAAGCTTAATAATAATAATAAATATACTTTATTTGCACACCACAAAGATAAACAAAAAGTAAATTACAAATTTCTAAAATGTACAAAAGGCGGCCTTATCGCTAAGTCAGCGATCTCTTCCAGGCAACCTTTAGATGGAGGAGATGAACATGAGAAGCGGTGGAGGAGGTGTACAGTGAGAAGGCTTAAAATTAATTATAATATAATATATAATTATTATATATGATAAAATAAATAGATTTAACATACATACATATATAAATAAATAATATATATATATATATATACCTATATAAACTAGTACATAAATAATACAAAACGACAGACAAAACAATAAAGGCAAGAAAATACAAGAAATTACAAGGATAAGTAATAGTCTTTCAAAAGTTTTTAAAAGTAAAAGAGATTGAGCACGTCTTATATTCAACGGCAAGGAATTCCACAGCCAAGCAGCTTGAACCGTGAATGATTCTGTGTAGAAAGAAGAGGTGTGAGAAGGAATTTTAAGCAAGAGTGTTTCATTTGACCGCAGTTTACGGTCATGTGAGTCTGTTAAAAATTCGAAACGTCGTTTTAGATAGCAAGGAGTATTAGCATTGAACAGTATACAGTAGAGAAGAGAAAGGATATGAGAATTCCTGCGAAGGCGAATCGGGAGCCACTTGGGCTTATTGCGAAACTCAGAGACGTGATCATATTTGCAAAGGCCTATTTAAGGCAAAATATGTACCTTATGCAAAGATTTTGAATGCGCTCAAGCTTGTTAAATTGATCTTCTCTGAGATCAAGATAACTAATGTCAGCATAATCAAGAATTGGTAAAAGGATGCTATGTGCTAACGCAATTTTGGTGGGAATTGGTAAAAGATTACGAAGTCTTCGAATACATCCAGTTGCGGCAAACATTCTCTTGCACACCTCATTAATCTGAGGCGTCCAAGAAAGTGTTCGATCAAAAGATATACCTAAATTTTTCAATTTGTCACTATAAGGAATTACAATTTTATTAAATATTATAGAAGGTAGAAGTGAAAAATCTATCCGAGAAATTAGCTTCGGACTCCCCATAACAATAGCTTGGCATTTTAAAGGGTTTACTCTCAATCCAAACAAGTTACTCCAATTTATAATTTGATTTAGGTCAGAATTTAAAGTAAGAATCGCTTGTGGTAAGAAGCTTACAACATAATTGAGTAAAGTTAGCGTGTAAATAAATTCGGTTCGTTTCGTTTCGTTACTGCGAAATTTAAGGAGCACCAGTGAGTCTTAGGCATTTTTTCTGTATAGAAGAACCAGTCCTTAGTTTATGGTAAGACAATTATTTTAATTATGAAATTTGAACTAAAAATAAATAAGCACATAAACCTGGACAACTTAGAAAATAATGTGAAACAGAATTAAAAATAAAAAAAATAATATTTTCTCCAACAGAAGTTGGTACCAATGTTTATCTTAGCAGTTGGTATTTTTTCCTAATTTTTTTTTACACAATTTTTTAAAATTTTTTTGTTAGGCAACCATTTTAAAATATCTACCCATGAACAATTTATTATTATTTTCTAGTTACAGGGTCATCTGTGATCATCACCAGCAGTACCACTAAATGTTTTTCCCATGCAAATGTATAGAGTTACTTTAAAAAATATCGAAATCGCAACAGATGACCCAATAACATTTACAGAGTTCCCTTGACTGCTCTAGAATTCGATCATCAGATCTTGACTTGATGAAAATTGGAAATTATACCAGAAAAAATTATACAAATCCATCCAGCGGTCTTCCAGTAATTGAGTCATACATGAAAAAAGCACTAATAGGCTTATCATCAGGTGGGATGTATGTTTGCCATCTTAGTCCCTTTAAATAAAAAAAACTATTAAAATAAGAAGTCACCTTCCAAATTTTTCACAATCAAAGATAGTACTTTCTTTTCTTGGAATGCAAAAGCGAGTTGCTGTCCCACTGTGAATATCTGATTCGAGAACTGAATAAGGAAATCACGTGCCATCTGTTCAGAGTCATACGGCTCCATTGAAGTTCTGTGAGAAGAGAATTTATTTATTTAAATTTGCACAGGGTTAATTATGAATTTCTATTGAATCATACTTACGTTTTCTTCACCATGAAATCTGCTTCTAAGGTGACACTGCAGAGGCAGTCAGCATTTTGGGGCTTAAATGGCTTCACATCAATAGTCTTTAAAGAAAAAAAATGTTACTATTATCATATTCACATCTTCAAAAAAAAATTTTTTTAATGATTGTTCATTTTATCATTTATTATTAATCAAACAATATATGATTTGTTAAAATTAAATTGCACTAGGCATGATTGGAATTAAAATGTTAATTTTCTTTGAATTTGATATAAAATATTATGTTTGTAATACCTGTCCAATGGACAATGTTGCCCATTTCCTTTGAGGTGCAGAGAAACCAACGGTTCCTCGGTCCACTCCACTAAAGAATCTGATGCTGAAGATAAAGTGCTGTGAAGGCCCAGTAGATATCTCTATATGCCTGAGAATGAGTAATGATAATTTTCCTTACTTACAATTTTTTTTTATTTTTCTGCTTTTTCTTAAGTATAAAAAATCTTATTTTGTTTAGGAACAAAAGCAAGGTTAACTGGTAAATTTACACAATAATTAAACTATTAAAATGAGTTCGGAAATCTGTATAAAATTTTTTTAATTCCTAATAATATGAAGATTAAATTATGATGTTACAAGTAAAGAATTAAGATTAATAATCTTATTTTTATATAAAAATCATAAATGAGGGTGTGTTTATATCATTACAAGGTTTTATATTCAGTTGAGTAATATAATACATAGAAGTGTTGTAATTTAATTACTCACTTAACATCACTGGGAAAATCATCCGGGTTGATAAGAGCACAGTTGGTGATAGCTAGCTCGTCTGAGGGACATTTTGCAGCTTTCATCCGCTGAAATACAGGAAAACTATGAAATATAATTAATTATAAAAAAATGTGCAAAGCTCTTATTGTGTGGTAAGTATTAACTGTAAATACTACCTTTCATAAAAAAAAAAATATTATATACAAAAGAATGACGAATGAAAACAAATTAATAGTTAGGTAAAATTCATTTAATGAATTAATAAGATTTATTTAATTTTTCTTTTAAATCACTTAACAGTGAAAGTATCTAATAGGGTGTCATCGCATGAGGTATTTTTTTTAATACTTACCATTGAAGACATTGTAAATTATTATTGATTTCTTATTTTATGAGCAATGTTTTGACAATAATGATTCACGTTGATTGACTTGACGTCAACGAGTAATGAATAGTCTGCACTCTGCCTTGGATTTTTCACTACCCATTGAAGTAGCGATTGGCTAATGGCTACACAACGGACTGCAGTAAAATATTTTAGCTGCAAACTATTGGTTCAACCGATCAATACAGCAAAACACGTGTTGCCATAAGTAAGAAATAAAATAGGCAAAAATTTTAAAAGAGTAACGAAACAAATCTAATTTTTAAAAATTAATTTAGAAACGAGGTAGCTGCTCCACCCTGGACCTTGTAAAATACTAAGAAATTGAACAATTTATAATACATTTTGAACTGTTTGACCAATAGCTATTGGTGAGAATGGTAATTTTGCTCCATTCTAGGCCCTAAATTACTGGCCTCTGTTTTGTATATTCCAATGCATTCTAGTAGTCTATAGTATTCAATGTATCTGTTTGATGCATAAATAAATTAATTAAGATTTTCCCTTCCCTGTAACAAATCCTGGGACGCCCATGCCCCATACATGCTTGTAGTCTATTTAAGAGTGCCTGAGAAAAGATCGCTTTTCGAAAAAATAGACTATAATATAATAATTTTAAAATATGTTCATAATGAAACAAATTTCATAAGCTTTAAGTCCCAGTTGTTATCACATAACATCATTATAATAATCGATAACTCTTAATAAGTAAATTGCTCTTATCCAATAAGTTAGTGGTTCGCCCTTAGGGTGACGGAGGTTAGATGATAATCACACCGTGTAAAAACTAGTACCCTATCAAATCCGGACAAGAGTTATAAGCAGACCCTGGTTTGACCCTGACCCTGGCATTATCTTATGAGTATTATACGAGTATAAAATACTCACGAAAAGAAGAAGAAGAAGAAGACTCACGTGGACGAAATCAGGGGCATAAGCTAGTCTTAAAATAAATATAGTTTATACAATTTTGATTCAAATTATTTTAGTGTTTGAAATTACTGAACTGTTTAGTTATTTATTTTTAGAAAGAACAACAGCAATATTTAGTTAAAGGGATTTTGTTGCTATTTTCCTTATTTAATAATTTTAACATTACTCGTAAGTTTCATCTACACGTAGGCATATTCTTTAGCAGATGTCATCTGCAGATGCGACCACAACGCGCGACTGCCAAGAATTAACATAGAGTGGAGGACCTACGAACGTATAGTCGGCTCGTAATTTATCGGGCATCATCCGCGGTGGCATCTGTCGATGTGTAGAGGAGGCTTTATGGAGATAAATAATTAAGTACTGGCAGCACTGATTAGTGACAACTGTCATTTGTCAATTTTAACATGAATAAGTTGCTTGGTTTGTAACCGTTTGTTTTATGTTTTCATTAAATATTTCGATCATTAAATGATATCATAATATAATAAAATGGCCATAGTACGAAGCATACCTCTATACATATTTTTAATACTAGTTTTAAGTGCAAGTAAGTTTTAAATACGTAAATATTTTAAAAACAGTACATAGTTGGATACGCCCAATACCAAAATTAATAATTCTATATTGCAGTTTCTTCTATATCGGCGGATTGTACGATACCTATCGTTTTAAGAAATACATGGTTTTCATTTGAAAATGGAAAACAGACGATTACAGATATAAATGCAAGTGATATGACTGGAAGGTATGTAATTTATGAATGCTTACAGCCTTAAACTTCATAAAAGTTTTCTAATATATTATACTCGATCGATTTTTTTTGAAAGCACGCGTTTTAAATAGACTTCTTTGTTGTGTATGGTTTAGTGTAAAAATCTTGTTAGAAAAATAGTTTTACTTGCCATGAAGAATGTGATACTAGTATTAAAGTCAGTAAAGTCATTTTAATTAATACATCAATATAGAAATTAAAATAATAAAAAAATTTACTTTTATTTCATGGTATATAATATTATTTATGTTACAATACTATAAATAAATGATTTTGGGATTTGGAGCTTTAACAATGTTTACAAGGTGCTTGTCAAACTGTGTATTTCTAGACCTGTTTTCTGCACCTGGACTGTTGTTTTTTTTCTTTTATATTTGTTACTACTGAAATACAAACACAATATCTGAGGCCTAGATGATGCTAATTAATTATAGGGTTTTTCATACCATAATTTCTTCCGTTTTAAAAATTTGACTAAATGTTTTGTTCTTCTACTTACACATAATTATCAATTCTTATGCAATTAGATTAAAACCATTATTTTGTTTTTAGAGGTGTATGTGTTAATATAAAGGCAGATTACCATGTCAACTATACAATGGTATTCCATTACACAAAGTGTTACTATTGTGTCAAGCTGATAGTTCGGACAGTTAATGTTCTGGAGAAAATTGAAACACCGTGTCTTGATGTAGGACCTGATGAAGAGCCAACAGTGGAGAGAGTCTGTAAAGGCCTTAACCCTGATCAGAATTTGATTACACTGTTTTCTGAGAACTCGGTTCCTGTAAGTTTTTGTATATTTTTATATTATAATTACATTATTGTTTATTAATAAGATGAAATTAAATATCAACTGTTTTTTTAAATTGATATATTATTTACTTTATCTGGGTTTTATTTCATAATGTTCTTTTCTGTCAGGTGAATTGTAGATCATCGCTTGAAGGAGTTTGGCAGTTTGCCTATCAGAATCGTTTTAGATTCACTGGTGAATGCAATCATCCAGATGCTCAGATCAAATCGTGTCAAACTGCGGGAACACAGTTCTTGATTACGAATCAGAAGTTCAATATCACTTATAGGAAGTGTCCTGGGATGTCTGGCACTTTTGATGGAGTAGTTGAATACAGCTGTCTAGGTATGGATGCTTCTTCATATATTTTAGTTTTTTTTTTAATAATAATTTATCCAAGGATGTATATAGTGGTGTATAAAGTTGTTTGGTTAATTCCTTAATAGTTCTCAAAATTGTCCTAGTAATGTTATTGGCTTGTTATTAATGTTATTCCACTTATCTGGTCTGTAAAAAAATAAGAAAAAGGTCAAGTTTGATAAAGAACAATCCACCAATAAAATATAAATATAATTGATTGTCACTGGTTACAAAAAAAAAAAACCTTGTTGCACACACTTTGTGATTCGTCTGTAAATTTTTGACCTCCTAATTAATAATAAATGAATCAACTTATTTCACTAAACAAACTATAGCCGATTGACACCCAGCATATTTATTTAATTAACTGCAATTGGTGCTACTTCACTTTTTAGTAATCTATGCAACTGCATGATTATTGAAATTTAACTATTTTAAATCTAATAATATGTTTGGGTACAAAATGTACCTATGAAATAAACATACATACATCCTTATCATTTTCGGGTCTGGGTGTGTTTTTGTTTCCCCAACACAGGATATAAATATTCTAATGGGGCTGTTTAATGTGTAGCTTATTATTCTTATGGGATTGAAAGTCAGATTAAAATTTGAAGGATAATTAAAAAAATATCTTCATTTTATTACTTAGGTCATTGGTTTATTGATAAGAATCAGTTCTTCGCTGTGGCTAATACTAAGGAGTCACGTAAAGATGAAAGATACCGTTGCTTCTTAAAGAACAGAGACGATGATCTTTACATCGGTGCTTCCATCACTCCACAGTGTAATACTTTGAAAACTGTTGAGAAATCTCCTGAGAGATACAGAATAAATCCCGTAAAGGTGAGTATTCAAAGTTTTTATTATATTATTAGTTACATTTGCACTATGCGCTTTCGATCGTATCATAATATGCATGGTGTCTGTATTTTCGAACACTTATCACATGAATCTCTTCAAAGTGCGAGTACACAGGCTTCTTATGAGTAAGCTCACTCCATTGTAGACCTCATCTATGCCTTCGCGCTTGATTTAGTTCAAGAGCTTACCAATTTTTAAATAAAAAAATAGTTATGTAACTGTACCAAGATTATAAAAATACAAAATCTATTTATAAATAAGCAAAGAAAAAAAAGATTAATAACTATTGCTCCTTTGTCAAGAATTTTTTTGTTACAAAAAAGAATAGAATTGCTATTACTATTTGTCTTTTAAAATATTGAATAAAATAGATTAATAAAATATAATAATTTTAGGCAGAAGTTGTCGAACCGGGATGTCGATTACCTCAAAACTTTTCCGGTGATTGGATCAACACAGCTAACATTGATGCCGATGTGTTTATCAATGAGACACACATCATTGAAACTTATTATCCAGACGAAGGCAGATTCAGACGTACTATTTATGTCTGCAGGTAAGAATTAATGTCATATTGCTTTCATCAAGAGTTAGATCTCTGTACTTAGTAATTATTTACATAAGATAATGATCTATATTACCAGTGGTTACACAGTTATTTGCTGTTCTGAATTAGACCACAATTACATTTATCGATTTGCATAAAGCTTGATGATTTTGGACAAAATTATACTCATCAAATGCATTTAGCATACTAAAGAATGCTGGAATATTGGCTTATCTTTGATTTGACTGTTCTCATGCTAACGCATACTTAGGCATACTTTAACAGCTAAAAGCACCCTTTAACATGTTAAGTCGAGTGTTACACTCACAATCATTTAAGACAGACAAAATCTAAATACAACAAAATATAATTTCTATGAATAAAATGCGAAGCTATGCTGATAAATGTAATTCAGGCCTAAAGTTGAATGTAAAAGGTTATTCAGGTACAGAGAGCAGATAATTGTACCATTCATACAAATATGACAGTGTAAGTAAGTAATGTCATCATACTAATATTATAAATGTGAAAGTTTGCAAAGATGGATGGATGGATGGATATATATTTTTTCTTTTGTATTTTAGAGAGCAACGTGATAGCAGAGTTATGATGGCCAGACTTACGGTTGATGGTTGCCAGAAAGATTATGTTTGTTTCGATTTTGTGCCACAACATCATAATGTTATAAGGTAAGATTTGTTATTCCACTCCGCTATAAGGAGGAAAAGCTTTGAGTTTTTTTCTTCTTATTGTGTAATGCTGTTGGCCTTGACAGCGTCAGACGCAGACTCGGAGGTAAAAGTTTCTCAATCAATTTTAAAGCTATTCATCAATATTTATATACCATTGTAGTTATAATTAAGACTCAGGAATAAAAGGATCATATTATTATTATTTACAAAGCTATTATAAGTATCAAAACTTAGATGGCAAAGTGGAAAGAAAATGTAGACTTTAACCAAATGTTATTTGAGTTACAAGACTTTAATTTGTGTGAAAATATTTTGAATCCTACATGTCTGAAGAAATTCTAGAGAAGCAAATCCACAGTCGAGAACCATTTTGCATTAAGCTCCTAACTGTTTTTTTACTTATGTGATATATTAGTTATAAATATCATGTTATATTAAGTCCATGTTGCCATTCTTATTCAAATGATTTAATCGAGTTCGTGATTTAATAAATATAAAATGACGTTTTATTCAATTAGACCATTTAGTTATTATTATAATTCTTCTTTCCAGCATTGGTTAAGTTACCCATGGTCCGTTTATAATCTTATTCTTAATGGACGGGTTACTAGTTTTTACTCAGAGCAATCGCTCTGACCTCCGCAACCCAAAGAGGGAACCAGTAGCTCAGGCTTGGATAAGAACAAATTACTTATCAAGAGTTAACGATTATATCAGATATGGTAACCACCGAGACCGACTGCTTAACGTGCTCTCCGAAGCACGATCGGGAGACCTACAAGTGCAAACGCCCAGAAAAAGACAGATATTTTAAGATCAATACAAATATCCGATCTGAGCGGGAATCGAACCCACGACCGTCGAGACTAAAGGTATCGCCGTCAACACGCCACAACGGTCGTTGTTAGATAGTTATTATTATTATAAGTATTAATTTTTTTTTTCACAGATATCGCAAAGGCTTAGCTATGATACAGAGCAATTTCCATACCGTTTGTTCGTGGGTACAATTTAAGAACCACCAAAAATGGCGATATGATATATTTCTAAAGAAAGATCCGTCGCCGATACGTTGTCCCGTCGCTGGTAAATTTAATTTCACACAAAAAGGCGATGTTAAATTCGAAACGAGAATCCTCGGTGGTGTCACACTAAGTCCTCGACCAAACTTACACTGCAAATTGAATTTAAGTGATTTCTCAGTATGCGATGTTGATCAGAAAACTATACAGATAAAAGAGAATTATTGTCTTACTGTGGACTATTTAGGTAGACCCGTGGATATTTACAGTGACCCAGATTATAGAATGAAATGTATCGGTTATTGGAAGGAGAATTTGAAATCTTACCTCATCACTTACGATGAATTGGATCCCTTCTCAAAGTACAGATGTTGGGTGTATCAGAGAGCTGATCTGAACAGGTGAGTTGATTTTAATAAAGGAACTTTTTTGATGTTGCGGATTCGATTCCCGCTGGAGATTATATTTGGCCTATATGTTTAAAAAAAAAGTTAATGTAAATTATTAATATTGAGACAGACTTCTTCGTATCTTCCGCAGTATTATTCAGAGAATTAGTTATATTATTTTCTTTTAAAAAATAACTATAAACGTCAAATACCATCCTTCTCTCCCGTCTCCTTAAAGTTGATTATGGTCGTGGCATTATCTTAAAATAAATGTTAACACACTTGACAAAACTAATTTATATTTTAATTTAATTTTTAATAATTTATTATTAAAGAACTAAAACAACCGTGAGCGAGTATACTAAACGCGGCCCCCTTCATACTGCATACGGTTGAGACCCAAAAACGTGTTACTGCGCATGGTTCAACTTACATTTAACAGACTATAACATTTATTTGTTGTTACAAAATACAGTTTTAGAAACCAGTTTTCAAAATCATTACAGTCCAAAGTTTTTAGTAGATCAAAAAATTTTTTTTAAACATGCCATGTTGAGTAAGAATGGTGGACTTAAAATGAAGCATATTAGTATTTGTTTTATTTACATAAAATGGCTATGTCTAGAAGCTATTCGTTATATTTTCCAAAGGAAATAGAAATAGCATGTATACTGCACTCTTGCGTTCTTTTTTTTTTTTAATTTTTCTTACACATCAAAGTATTGAAATGATCTGATTGTGAAATTTTACGCACCAGTAGGTTTAGTCATTTTCTGTGAATAATATAAATTCATCAAATTTTTGGCCAAAAATTCCGACAATGGTACATAAATTAGGAAAACTAAGTTATTAAATCCAAATATCTGTTTCGAGTAGGAATCAAACCTGTTACTATCAGCGTGATTTTTCGTTGATTGTCATGGCAATATTTTTTAAAATTTTCAGAGTTCTCATGTCACAAGCATTGGGTCCATACTGTGACTTGAGACAAGATGTGACGTCATGGAACTACACGGAAGGCGCAGCTGTCGCCATCGAAATGGAAGAATATGAAAGGGAGAGGGACCAATGTCCAATGCATTTTGATGACGGCACTGACCCCTGGTCAACTAAAGAAAATTACATCAAAGTGTTCTCGTTCAGTTATTCGTTTTGGAGGAATAATAGTGCATCTATGTTAAAAGTGTATGCGCAGCTTTTAGTTTTAGCTTTAATTTACTTATTAAAATAGTCCCAAATGAATGAATTCTGCCATGAAAACAAATTAATATAACTTAAATGTTTTTCAAACTGAAATTTACTGAATTGTTATTTTAAACCAATTTTTTCTTGGTGAAAAGACAGCTAACATAAATCTAATAAAATTTGGCAACTTTAACACAACTGTAATGCCCATTTTCAATGGCACTAAATATTATTATACTTAATAATATACACATATAATATTATTTTACTTGCATAGAACTAATTTTGTTTGTAGAATAATTATTAAATATGCACAAAAAAATTATTACATATTATATTATATGTGATTATAATTTGTATTTAATTTTGTGACCATAAACTTACTAGTTAAGGTCCTTTCATATGGACAAAATGTCAGAGAATTGTTGGTGCTCCTGGGTAAGTCACACTTAGTAGTCACAGTAACTTCATTTGATTATGTAACAAGCTTGTGCCTCGCTTTGATACTGAATTTGCAATGGAGTACCAGCAAGTCTTGGATATTTTGTATTCTGTTTGACATAGTACTATATAGTAACTATGTTTGTAACATATTTTATTGATATTATTCTTTATGTAGTAGTTTTGTTAAGATATATTACCATCCAACATGGGATCCCAAAATTCAATTTTTTTTTTAGTATTTTTGTAAAATGTTGAAAATTTGTATAGAATTTTGCCACAAGGGTATTAGAATACATGAATATGAAGAGTTCAGTCCATGAAAAATATTACAAAATAGACTAAGGGAAGGAATACACTTGCTGTATATTATTATAAAGAAATGATGGTAATCATTGTGATGATAGGAATTCTGTGCAGCTATTGAAATCAGTGTAGAAGACTAAGATAGAAATCTGAATATATACATATATTCAATTTTTTTTTTTTGGGAAAAACCTATA
Source organism: Hestina assimilis (assembly GCA_023373885.1). NCBI lineage: Eukaryota > Metazoa > Arthropoda > Insecta > Lepidoptera > Nymphalidae > Hestina > Hestina assimilis. The sequence goes on along the minus strand of CM041745.1, from coordinate 4,957,987 downwards.
AGTAAAAATCACACCATAGATTTTACCTTAAGATATATGTACTTATGTTTCAAACGTAATTATTTTACGTTTTGTTTGTATATGTAAATGGTAGCTTAAATGAGTAATGCAACCATATTAGTATAGACATGAATCATCCTGTTCTACTAATAAATAATAATAAACAAACGCTACACACTCAACGGCCCCCATTAGGATAATTATATCCTGTGTGGGGGATCCGGAAACATTCACAATGACAAGGACAAACACAACCAGACCGGAAAACATGCCTGTACGATTAATACAAACATCTGCCCAGAGCGGGAATCGAACCCACAACCGTCGAGGCTTAAGGCAGACTCGCTACCCACAACGCCACAACGGTGTCTAATATTATCTAACAAAATATCAACTTGTACTAGCTGTAATCTCAAGCAATTTATATTTTATTTTTTTATGTTATAAATTGGCAAGCAAGCATACGGTCCACCTGATAGCAAGCAGTTGCTGTAGCCCATGAGCGCGCGCAACACTATTAGTAGTTACCATTCACGCATTGCCAACCTCAAGATATTGGTTCTTGAATCTCCTTTGTCTAGTAATTTCACTAGCCTACAGTGCCCTTCAAACCGGAACACAGTAATGCCTAAGCACTACTATTTGGCAGTAGAATATTTGACACTGCAGTAGTACCTACCTAGCTGCCTCTTGCAACAAAAGATGTACATCACCAGTGAAAAATATTGGCTATCCCTTCTGCCCCCACTCCATATCTTTCTTTATTCCCTAGTCATTGTCCTGCTGGATCTGGACATGTTACTACCCTCAAAGACTGTTAACAGAAGAATTGTCAGCTGTTTCACTCCTGTTTCTTCACCACTAGCATTATATTGAACAACATTGTATTTTGAAACATCTTGCTAAAGTAATCCATAATACCATAAATTTGTTTGCAGAAATATCTAACTTGAAATAGCCGAGGGATGATAAATTTGCATGGTTGTGGTTCATGTATAATATGCATAAGCAACTGACAGCAAACATATTTTTAATTAAGATTTATCAAATGATGACTGAAAAATTTAATATTAAACAAAAATTTTTATTACGATTTCTAATCTTGGAAGTTTTCTAAAACTAAAAGAGAAAAGGTATTAAGGGTGTTTCTCAGTCTTGAATGATTGCAATCTTAACATTTAGGAATTATCTTCGTAGACCTTAAGTAGCATTAAAGAATCTCTTATTAGACTAGTTTTACATGTGCCTTTTTTTATTTGACTAATGTAAAGTTACTGAGTATATTAATTATTATTCCTTTTAATATATATTATTCCAATTATGTGAGTCCGTCCAATGAAACTGCATTTTTATTGGTTTTTATACATATATTTTTACAATAACTGTTTCAAAGAATAAAAAATAATCAATTTTAATGTGTTTTTATTTTTATGACCTACTTTCATTAATAATAGGTCATGGCTAAATTTACTTAGTCCAAGATACTTTTGGAATATCAAAGTGTTCTGTCAAGCTATCCAAATGTTGGTTGAACTTCTCTACTCGCTGCTTGTGAGTCATTTCTGCTTTCTGGAGAATTCTTTGTTTTTGCTGGAAGGAAAATAATAATCATCAAATATTAAAATAATAACTCATTTAAAAGTTACATAATAATTACGATAAATGATAAAAATTTATAAAATTAATATATTTTTAATTTACTTATTGATTATCTACATTATATATACAAATAGATATTTCTAAGCTTTTTGGATTGATAATTCTAACATGATTACATGTGAGAGCAATATCGATACTTACCATCTTCTCTTGCATTTTCTGGAACGCTAATTCAGCTTTCGTCCGAGTATCTGCATTCACTTGTTGTTTTATTTGTTGTTTAACTTCATTTTGAATAACTTTTTCAGTTTCTTTATTTGTTTTCTTCTTCTTTTTCTTTTTTATTCCAGAAGTATCCTTGATTCGTAATTGGGTTTTGTTTACACAAGCATATTCATCTTCTTCCACCATATTTACTTGTATTACAACTGAATTACAATGTTGTGAATCTTTCCACTACAAGTTATCCAATGTTATATTTCTACAAAAATAGGAGAAATAAAATTTGTTTATTTGTAGATATGTTACGAGTTTTGACATTACAGAATTGACAATTGGTAGCACAGATTGGTAGATGATAACTTGACAAGTTGACACTATATAGATAACGCATTGACACAGATAATAAAGGAAATAAAATCGACTAATATTCTATTCGTTATTGAAAAAACTGCGATTAATTTTTCGATTAATAAGAATTCTAATTTGAAGCTTAGCTTAAAAAAAGCTTAAAGAATAGTTTTAATTTTTTTTTGCCAAGAGTTTTTAATTTAGATTTGTTTTAGGGCAAATACAATTAAAACTGAAAAATGATTTGTATGTCGCCAAAATTTAAACGATTTATTTGGAAATCTAATATAAAAAATAATCGTATCAAGTTATTTTGACCTATTTATCCAGCAATGTGAAGAATGAGCAGTCTCTAAGAGCACCTGCGTGTTCTGTTTGTATAAGTACTATACTTTTACAGAATATCGAAGTCACAGTACGTAAATAAGAGCGTAGGGAACAAAATTCTCAGTCCTTGTTTTGTTTTTCTTCCTCTTTTCTTCTTCTACTTTTTGGACGATATTACGCATGTCACATAATTTGTGTCCAACGTAGTATAAAATTACATAGACTTCCCGTTGATTGTGTAGCGTTTATTTACTATGGAGTATGGACCCTCCCTTCCATACCGACAAAATGTCACGTACGTCAACGAAACGTAGCATGTTTGGAAGGGCCTGTCTAGAGTATTATTAAAGTAAGTCTATGATATTGATGTAGATATTATATGTGACTCTGGTATCAGAACGTAATAATTAAAAGCTATAAGGGACAACAAATTGCTATAAATGCATCCAGCTTCTGCACGAACTTAACATTCCTGGGAAATATTTTCTAGTTGTAATTTTCTACAATCCTGTTTCATAAAAACACTTTCCAGAAACAGAACCTCAGATTACTGACATGTAAAATTTATAGTGTATATATTAAGATTTTCGTTGCCGAAGCCTTCATTTAGATTCCAAAATAATAAATTAGTATAAATAGCTACTTTAATAAACAGTTTTTCTGTGACGACGTTGTGGCGCAGCGGTGGCGAACTTGCCCTTACGCCACAGGTCGTGGTCGTTCCCACTTGGGACAGATGTTTTTATCAACCATACTGGCACGTGTTCCGGTCTGGATGTGATTGTCCATGTCTTTTTGTGTGTTTCCAGACCCCCGACGAAGTTAGAACGCTCTTCCAGAATATTGAAGTGAAGTTGAGTACATACGTACCTACTCGTAGAAGAGGTACGTATACTTTTACAGTGCATCAGATGAATGTAAGCACCGGAGACGAAAATTCTACACCTTCTCTATGCATCTTCCTCCCATCACCATTTTTTCCTCTTTTCGTTTGTGATATACAAAAAACTAAAGAATCAATTTAGATTTAGGGGCTTACTCTTCTGTAACTAAACATATTTTGCTTGAGTAACCAAAGTGCGTCAACGCATTAGGGTGGCAGGTTACTTGTAGCAAATATTATAAATAAATATGTGATTGTTCGCGACAAAAGAACGGGAATGAATGGCATTTCTTGGCCTTATCGGCGTGGCGCACGCGCTCCGCCCGCCGCTGACGCGTACGGCTCCGAGATTAGTTCGATTTGATGCCACGTGGCGCCACGTGCGAACTCACTACCCGCCAAATAAGATTAACGGATTTGCACACTACAGATTGCACACGAATGGGCAGGAAGTGTAAAGTGAAACGCCGGTAATGAGATTGTTATGGAATCTTCTAAAGTAATATTGCGTTTCAATCCACCAGTATGAGTGATAATTTAAGTTAGCTATGCACGGCTTGAATAAGGCTTACGGTTAAATTATAAACTAAGCTTTCACTTTTTATCGGTATCAGTATTACTATTTACTTACACAGTATACAAAATAGTATTTAGTACACAATTTATCAAATATAGAGTTGTAATAGTAACCAACTTCAGTTAGACAAAACTACATAAGATGTCTTAGGACTTAGGTTACACTGGGACGCCTGTCTGGTTTGCTGATAAGACTCCCCTATTTATACTCAAATTTAAAGTAACTCAAAAATGCTCTAAACAAAACCCTATTTCTTATATGAACTAGGCAACTAATATTTATAGTATAAACTATAAGCTAAATAATTAATACAATTAGGTGTATATGTAAATACAGTTTATATGGTACTTATATTAAAAAAAAAAAAATTTTAATTCTTTTTTTCTTTCTGATGTCTTTCACCATTAAGCTGCTGAAGCTACTTTTTTTGAAACTCGATTGACTTTCATTCGCAACTATATTTTATATTAATTTCCAGATTCCAGCGGTCGTACCTAAATTACCTCTTATTGCAATTCAAATGACGACCGAAACTGAGCTTAATCGCAATTTCGTACCATCATTATATTATATTTATACGTCATGCTCATATAAAATCTGACTGTCAAAATTGAATTGGATTGATTTGGTCGTCATTTGAATCGCAATAAGAGTTAATAGTAAGCCCGCAGAGGCTTACTATGAACATTTAACAACAATTCTATGGCGATCCAATTAAATTCAGGTAGTAAAACGTTTCAGATTTTATATGAGCATGACGTAAGAATAAGGTAATAGCGATGTATAGGTTTTCATTTTAATTGCGTTAAGAGTTCATGGTGGGCCCCAGACCACAAATCTGCCAACCCTACACTTATTCAAAAGCTATGAATTTGTATGAGTAAAAAATATTCCACATCAAATTAACTTAGTGTAAATTACAGAGTACATATAATTTTTCGAATTATTAAAGGATTAGCGTCTGTTTATTTAATGTAATAATCGTACTTGACTTTTGTTTGTACTGGCATCTCTCGTGCGAAATCGGCTGGCTTAGCACGTCGCATTAACTTAATAAATCTGAATAAATCGTCGACTCTAGTCCAGAACAAAGCGTGGCTTCTAATAGACATTAATATGGCATTAGCTGTAAGGGTGGCGGCACACGCCAGTGACGCCTTGTTTGCTAAACTGGCCTAATCCGCTATTTGTAACGGGGATACCATGAGAGAGTTAGTGTGTAGGATAAATTAAAAAAATATTAAGGTGAAAAATCATAATATAAGTACAATCATGTTAAAAAAGCCAAGTGCGACTTCAGAGTCGCGCTGTGAGGACAAACTACAAAAATTAAAAATCAATTTTTGAGATCTCGTTAATGGGGTTTTCCTTCCATTCATTTTCTGTCTATATATATACTGTATAGGCTACGGTGATCGTTTACCATCAAACAGGCCAGGGACACAAACCAACAAACAGGTCTTCATTGCCACTTCAATGTAATAAAAAAGAATTCCGACTTTTATAGTTTTAATTTGATTGTTCAACTTATTAATAAAACTTAAAATTAAAATAAGTTCTTACAATTAAGGTAAGCTTTTAACATTATGTAAGGATCATCCCATCAAGCGTACAAACCTTACTCACCCTATTTTGTTGCAGAATGCCCGCTTTGACTTCTGAGAGGAAATCCTTTTCCCACGAGCTTTATTCAAACATATGTAAAGCGTATGATGGATGACGCCGACGCCTATGGCCGGGGGATAGACGCTTAAATCACAATCGTGTGGTCCCTAAATTTTTTCGCCGGTCATAGAACGACCACGTCAAAATTTATAATGTAATGGATACTGGTAGAGTTCATTCGATGAACGAGTTAAAATGGCACACGTCGAAATGATTGCGCATTTTATTGTCGGAGGGAGAATTGAATTACAAAGTTTTTAAACTGAAAATTCACAAATCATATGGCATATGAAACGATTTAAGTAAATTTGTAACCGATAGCTAATGGGTGTTAAAACAATATAAACTTTTATTTATATGTTTGTATTAACGCAAAAATCCTCGGTGTATTCAAAGTGAGACGGGGTGGAGGCTTCGAAGTTTTCCCATTACGCAACTCGCAGACATTAGCGGCCCGCTTAGGTTCATTAAAATTTGTCAGCTTGTCGTATACGAGCAACTTCCAAATGGATGTAGAAACTCGTTTAAGTGAAACTAGGCTGACGTAAAAAGTTCGCTGGATTTCGTCTTCCCAGTTTTTTTTCGACACCATCAATTTCTCAGCCCGTCAAGAAGATTTTTTGCACTCGTAATGCGGAAAAAGAGTAATTTAAGTTTTCGAGAAGAGTCGTTGCGTGGGAATTATGATCTTTGTTTCAAAGTTTGATTGATTTATAAAATTTTCGCTGTCTACCAAGCCGATTAAGGGATCGACTAAGTTTCTACGAGAAAAAGTTCTGGCTATCCATACTGAAACATTTTAACGAAATTTAAGGTACGTTCTTCAGCATCTTTAATCATTTCACATTTTAAATCGAATGTACTTAAACAACTAATGAAATTTTTGCCATAATGTACTTATTAATAAACAGCTATAACAAAAATCGATATAAAATCCCTACAAGATCGTCCCTAAAGTGGGGCTGTTAAACGGTTGCAATCAGCTTCCCGGCCACCCTTGGCCCAGTGCGTTATTGTTCCGTTTTATGATCGAGGGGGTTAAATGAGCCCTGGAACATCAGGGGGTGTCACCGAGAGCCCAATAGTTTAGCTTTAAATAACAGATGTAATTGTGTTTAGATGATTAACTCGAGACAGGGCAGTTAAAAATGAAGCTTATTTAATAGTATCAAAGAAATAACATTTTTCTCAAATTATTATATTTAATATTTTTTAATGTCCTATATCCCATGTAAAAATCTATTTCTGTGCCAAATGTCACCTAAATCCGTTCAGCCGTTTTTCGTGATTGAGTTACAAACATCAAAACATACAAACTTTTGACATTATTATATTAGTAAGATATAGCCTCCGGTAAAGTACTATTTTCATTTCGTTGGAATAATGTGAGCGCTGAATTCTCAAACTCCCACTTCTTCTGTCTCATCATTTTACTCCCATCCTTTCTGTTTCAATCTTCCAGGTAATATTTCTAGTGTTGCCAGAATCCATAGGCAACGGTGACCGCTTACCAATAAACGTAGAGTTGTTTGCCGCTTTATAAAAAATAGTAATAGAAATAATATAATATGTTTACTTTTATATTAGCCGCGAGTTTATTATTGTGAAGTTTAATTAAATATCAGTGTCATTCGCTTGTAACCGCGGGAGCAATCAACGGTTGTAATGTAACCAGAGATGCTATCGCAGCAGTAAATCAGATTTATTTGAGGGGTGAATAGCTACTATCTGTAGCCAAATCTGGTGGTATAGGTTATTATTTAGTTTTTACATTAAAAAATTATTATAGTCATTGCTTTTATTGTTTCAATATTATCATTTTTAAATTTATAATTGATTAATATTATATAATTAATTAATAACGTAATGTACATTTTTATTTTTTAAATAAAGTTATATTGTTGTTTTTTTTATAAGTTCTAGCGTTTCTTGGTGTTGTAGTATTCTATAACCTTGTATTTTCCTATAATAAAAAATAAATCAACAATTTCATCCTAATTGACAATAACTTTCCAATCTAGTGAGATATTTTTTAGCATTGAAAGTAATTTTAAAGAGTATGAAACAAACAATACTAGGCACTAGGTAACTAGTAACACTAGGCAAATTAAAACAAACTTTAAGAAACACGAACACATTTATACTATGTTGTTTTTGATGTGTGACTTTGGCAAACAAGCATACGGGTCACCTGATGGTAAGCGGTTGCCGTAGGCTACGTGTGTGAGCGCTTGGAACACCATACATTGACAGGTCTTACTCACGCGTTGCCAACTTCTAGATATTGGTTCTTATATCTCACGTGCCCTGTAATTTCACTAGCTACAGTGTCCTTCAAACCGAAACAGTAATGTAAAACACACTACTGCTTTGCGGTAGAATATCTGAAACTGATGTTACCTACCTAGCCGGCTTCTTGCTTCATCGAAGTCATTGTAATTAAACATTGTCGCTTGTATAATGTCAAATGTCATTTAGTTACAATTTAATAGGAGCAGACATACTCGCGGTTGGTGATAGACAAAGCGCACGCGCCGCGACGCACGCGAATCAAGCCAGGCTAATTCACACTTCCTGACACACGGGTGTTGGGTGTCGGGGGAGAAAAGATAATAATTGAAATCGAACACACAATAAAAAATATGTTTCATGTCACTTTGTACATGAGTACACTTTTAGGTTCCGTAGCCAAATGGAAAAAACTGAACCCTTACAGTTTCGTCATGTCCGTCTGTCCGTCCGTCCGTCTGTCCGTCCGTCCGTCTGTCCGTCCGTCCGTCTGTCCGTCCGTCCGTCTGTCCGTCCGTCCGTCTGTCCGTCCGTCCGTCTGTCCGTCCGTCCGTCCGTCCGTCTGTCCGTCTGTCCGTCTGTCCGTCTGTCCGTCTGTCCGTCTGTCCGTCTGTCCGTCTGTCCGTCTGTCCGTCTGTCCGTCTGTCCGTCTGTCCGTCTGTCCGTCTGTCCGTCTGTCCGTCTGTCCGTCTGTCCGTCTGTCCATCTGTCCGTCTGTCCGTCCTTCCGTATGTCACAGTCATTTTACTCGGAGACCATTGGCTCTATCTATACAAAATTAACTAGATATCGTATTCTATGAACTGCACAACGGTTCTGTAATGAAATCTTAAAAGATATAAGAATTAAGGGTAGCAGTCCATACATCTGAGTGTTGAAAAAAAAAAATTTCAACGTATGTCAACATGTGAGATATCTTTGAATAGGTCTTTCCAAATAATAAGGAGGTTTGATTTTGACTTTTTCATTAAGTCAGTAGTTGTTGAGATATTAGCTCCTAAAGTCATAAAAATTTTGTCCCCCCCTCTAACTTTTGAACTATGGGATTTAAAATTTTGGAAAAATTTTAGCTTGTAGGACATCAAATAAAATTTCAACCACATTTGGTTTGAAGAAGATACAAGGTCTACAATTTTAAGAGATATATAAGTTTTTCCCATAACTTTGTTTTTCATATAACTTTTAATAATTACTATGAAATTACCAACTTATTTTTACAGTCGATTTTAATTTGTTATTATTTTTAAAGGCCTTGAGATTCTTCATAACCAAGCTGCGGAGCCCTTTAGTTTCAACTGTGCGTGGTCCACAACGTACTTGACTGCAAATTTTTTATTAACTTTCGGTTTTGAATTTATATTAATGTTTTTTTTTTGTAATAATTTTGGCAGAGAAAATGGGTAAGATTTTTCATACTAAAAATGCGTTAATTTATCATATAAACTACCCTCATATGGACTGAGAAGCAGTAAGTGTAGCGTTAGCAATAAATGGCGAAAACTAAAAAGCTCTAGGTACTGCTCACGAAAGTTAATCGTCGAGTAGGTATAATTCCTACAGTGTGTATAAGATTACTAACCCCAAAGTGACTGTGCATGTCTGTCACGTTTTCATTCCTGTAACAACAAACAATTTTGTATAGAAAAGCATGGGGCTTTAGAGGAAGACATAGGCTACTTATTGTCGCGGAAACAAATATTAAAAACAGTAAAATAGGAGACGAAACGATGTATGGGGAAATCCATCATTTCTATTGCAATAAATCATGCTTCACAATCATTATTCAAGCGGGCAAAGTTGCGGTCTAGTAGTTCTATAGTAATTTTATTGTTGACACCGTTGTGGCGTTGTGGGTAGCGAGTATGCCTTTAGTCTCGACGGTTGCGGGTTCGATTCCCGCTCGGGCAAATGTCTGTTAAAATTTCTGTCTCGGCCTGGACGTTTGTCCGTGTGGATCTCCCCACCCTGCCTCGGAGAGCACGTTAAGCTGTCGGCCCCGGCTATTATCAATAACGTCTGATAATAATCGCTAACTCTTGATAAGTAAATTACTCTTATCCAATGAGTTACTGGTTCGCCCTTAGGGTTGCGGAGGTCAGATGGCAATCGCTCCGTGTAAAAACTAGTAACGTATCAAATCCGGATAAGAGTAATAAGCAGACCCTGGGTACATAAAAATACCGGGAATAATGCTAGGATGAAGAAGTAATTTTATTGTTGACGCTTAAACAGAATTGCTCTTTTATTTTTAACCACAAACCCTATAGAGCTTCTATAGAGTAAGTAGCAGATGTTACCACAATATAAAAGCGCCATTACAACTAGCACAACAGTGTTGACAAACATTATACAAGACAGTATATCTGTTGTTATGTTTATATGTAAGTTAGGGAGAGTTAACTTCGGCATTTGTTCTGCTTGTATATGACAATGTTCGCGGTGCATTTTGCGCAAATTAATGAGTTAACAAAATGTTCACTGTGGTTTTACGTCGTTAATGTTAAGGGAGGATAAATTAAAGAAATATCAATTTATTATTTATTTATTTGCCAACAGAATCGGGATTTCGATTCAGCGAGGAAATGCAGCTAGTAATCTTGTCGCCATTCCCCGTAGAATTGATTTGTAAAGTTTTAATTATTTGTAAATATGTTCTTCTTCTTCGTCCTAGCATTATTCCCGGAATTTTATTTACCCAGGGTCTGCTTATTACTATTATCCGGATTTGACAGGTTACTAGTTTTGACCTTCACAAACCTAAGGGCGAACCAGTAACTCATTGGATAAGAGCAATTTACTTATCACGAGCTAACTATTATTATCTGATTTTATGTGATAACAACGAGAGCCGACAGCTTAATGTGCTCTCCGAGGCACGGTGGGGAGACCCACACGGTCAAACGCCCCGACCGAAACAGAAATTTTACAAACATCTGCCCGAGCGGGAATCGAACCCGAAACCGTCGACAATAAAGGCAGACTCTCTACCCACTTTTTAAATATGTTATAGTCATTATTTATTAAGTCGGTGGTTAGAATACTAAACTAGATTGCTTGGAACAAAATTTTTATTCTATTTTATATAACTACCTATGGTTCAAATTAACACAAGAAAAGAAAGCTATTTTACCATAAAAAGAAAAAACCTTTAATAATAAAATTGATTATATAGAATTGAATGTAGGTACATATAAATTCATAAAAATAAAAACACTAAACATAAAGGCGGTCCACACACTACGTATAGCGGCGGAAATGGCGTCTAACCGGATATTGTATCGCGCCTTCATCTCCGGCGAGCTTCCGCTTCCTCCTGCCTCGTGCGTCGCCTAATTACTTGTTACATACACATATATTAGATTTGTCGATCTATTTATATATTAAAGTATGTTATGAACGTTTTATAACGCGAAGATATAATATTATTATTTTGACTTCGATTCTCGTTCAGGGCAGATATTTGTATTTATCCTATTGATCTGTCCGGGTCTGGGAGTTTGCCTTTGTGGCTCAACCCACCGTGCCTCAGAGACGTGCACGTTAAAATGTTGGTCCCGGTTATCATAACTTCTCATAATAATCGTTAAGTCTTGATAGGAAATTTGCTTTAATCCAACGAGCTACTGGTTCGCCCTTAGGGTTGCGGAGCTCAGATGGCAATCGCTCTTTGTAAAAACTGTGAAATCCTGATAAGAGTAAGAAGACCCTGTGCATTCTGCACAGGGTCTTCTTACTCTTACCAGGGTGAATGTTAAGAAGAAGAAAAAGGAGAAGAAGTATTAACTTTTACACATTTGTCTAAAGGATTAATGAATAGATATTTATATAATGTATACGGTTTGCTAATTTTATATCATTAATTCTTAATTTTTATTATAATAGAAGGCTATAAATAAATTCAAAATGACTAGGTCTAGTGCCTTTCGTAGCGTAACGCATAGATCAAATAAAAATACTTTAATGGAACGGGTTTTATCGATTTACGATGAAAATTTATTCAGTTGTTAAAATTACAAGCTCTTTTTGAATTGTATCTTGTGTATGTATGTGTTTATACAATGCAATTCTTATGGCAAGTTTATCAATAACATAATAAGTGTGTGTAAAAATGTTTCTTTATGTGTAAATATGAATAAATGTATATATATAATTATGCCGGTTTATAATTTTAATAACATGTAATTAACATAACGTCTTGTACTAAAACTAAACATTATTTTACAATAATTAACTTTATGCACAACTCTGTATCAAATAGCAGAGAAGCAAAATTCCTAGAAGTATATCCGTAAAAAAATTAAATAATATTATATACTAATATAGGATACTTTTATGCAAAAAAATATCTTTAAGGGTTGACGTTGGCGATGAAATTTTGTACAAATAACCAATAATTTTCATAGCAATAATGTCTCTTTATTGCCTCATTAACAATCGTTATATACGCGGACGAAGCCGCGAACAAAGCCGATTATTAATAAATCAAATCAAAGCATTGAAATATTAAAAAAATCTTTTGTCTCACTATAAGTTCTAAAATCGTTTGAACAACAAGGACACAATATAGGGACGTCCAATAGAGATCACTTAATCCTCTCATTGCAAAAATCGCTTAAACGCTTAATCCACACGATCCTTTTGAACAAAAGGAGCTCGAGTGACTGCGGTAACGGACCTCTTTAGAGGTGATGACTTCACGCTGCTCTGCCTTATCAACGTCATCAGCAAACCTCCTTCTGTACGAAAACGGTCTTTTAACTCGGATACGCCCGAGTTTTTTAACCCCTAACTGAAAAGATACATTGTATTATTACACAGAATTACGTGTGATGTGAAATTTTGAAATTTGATACTTTTGTATAGTTCAAAAATTTCTGGTCTGTCTGTCTATCACGCTTTCACGTTTAAGCCACTGAATCAATGTTGCTAAAATTTGGTATAGAGATTTTTTTTTTTTTTTTTATGTTACAAGTTGGCAAACAAGCATACGGCCCCACCTGATGGTAAGTGGTTGCCGTAGCCTATGAGCGCTTGCAGCACCATTAGTAGGTGCCACTCACGCGTTGCCAACCTCGAGATATTAGTTCGTAAATCTCGTTCGCCCAGTAATTTCACTAGCGTACAATGCCCTTCAAACCGGAACACAGTAGTGCCTAATCACTACTATTTGGCGGCAGAATATTGGACACTGCGGTGGTACCTACCTAGCCGGCCTCTTGCAACAAAAGACCTACCACCAGTGTGACTGATTGCACTGGTGGAATAATCTCTGTTGTGACAGAGGTTATCCCAACAGCGGGCGGTGGGGTCGTCACATCCCGACGCCTTTTATAGATAGACTACACTTTTGAAAACTTTTTGTCGGGAAAACAAAACTGAGTGAATGAAATAACGTGGATAACGTATGGAGAAGTAACTATTTCTATATTGCATTAAAGATGCCTCATTGAAAACCATTTTTCACGAGGGCGAAGTCAAGGGTAGAAGTTAGTACGCTATACATATTTTTTTTAATGTATAAAAGTAGTATTATAAACTCTATTATATTATATTTTAAAATGTGCATACGTAAAAAGTAAATACTAACAAATGAACAACTGAAAAACCAACCCATAAGCTTATCTCAGATAGAATCGAGATAGAAATGTTTATTGAAATCATAGTTCGCCGTGTACTACAGTACATGTCGGTACATGTTATAATAATTATTTGGCGGGCGCGATTATACAGATTTAGATAGGCTCCGACGACGGAGATAACCTCTTACATAGCTCATAGCACATAGCACCACCCTTTGTACTGTCCGCAGATAAATAATTCCTGCAAAATATTTGTTTTTTGTACATTTATTTTGATTTTGATAATTACATAGTGTGTTGAAAAATTCTTTGTAGTTTATTTATAAGGTGACTTATTGTCATAACATTATAATTATTAATATTTATATCATATATTTATATGATTTGTACAATTGTAATTGTTTGTAATTATGGTAAGTATTGAAATGTAAATGGTTGAGTAGGTAATATTTTAATAAAATGTTTCTTTTTAAATTTAATTTCAAAGATTGTCTGATTTCAGATTTATTTCTCAAAAATTTGGAAGTAGTAAATAGGTTAGTTTATCAGTACCTAATTATCATATATGTTGTTATAGGATCTGATATGATTTGATAATTATGTGTAAAAATTCTTATTGGGAATATTTTGCATACTCGTTATACTGCTATGTTTGGACTTAGTTTAAGAACATACTAAACACTACTGTTTGACATTGCGGACGGTATGTTCAGATTTCTAAAGGATCTTAGGAGGGTGGTATAGCCTCGAGGATGCGCTCGGGGCGGGGGAGGGCCGTGACGTCACGTCCTATCTCGGCGGCCATCTTGGATTATCTCGTCGCACCTGCGGGGCGCGGGACGTCAGTATCGACCGCGCTAGCCGTGCACATTTTTCAGGGAAACTCTTAATTTAAAGCAATCCCATTTTGAATCCTTATCTGTAACAATAAATCAAATATTACATATTTAATATTTAGAATTTTTGTTATTTATTATATATATACTCACCAATCTACTCTAATTTCTCTCTCAGTTCTGCGAAGCTAAATATCAAAATTAAATAAACATCAAAATTAACTTCAATAGTTGTGTTTTAATTTGTTTTAATTAAAATGGCAATCGTTCTGTGTAAAAACTAGTAGGTAACCTGTCAAATCCAGACAAAAGTAATAAGCAGACCCTGAGTAAATACTCGTATAATACTCGTATAATACCGGGAATAATGCTAGAAAGATGAAGAAGTTGTGTTTTAATATCAATAAAAATAATGTATAATTATAATTGTAATTAAATTTTTAATATCGATGAATTTAGAATTTTCGTATTTAACTCATAGAAAACGAACAAAAATGTAAATTATAACTTTGTCACAACAAAAACAAACTCTAAATCTATTAAATTAATAGACAAATAGGAGATACGTACATTAGAATTCATCTCGCTCACAAGCACGCACTATCTGGATGCGGCAGCGGTCTGATACTATCAGTCCCTTACCCTGTTCCGCTCACTCACTAGGCTTTGTGCGACTTCAAACGATCCCTACAAAGACCTATTTTATTCTCATTTTTACCGGCTATAAAGACGCCACTGAAGTGGAGGGTGGAAATAATTAACTCGGCGCTTTTCAGATTCCCTTCTTTACGCGGTGCTATTTAAATTGTTGAATTTTTTGCTGTTCTTTTAATTTTTATTACACCGTACTCTATATTTGTTTTTTTTTGTTACGACTAAGTTTTAACGTAAAAATATTCTTTTGAAAAGTCTACTAATTTCCGGATCTGTCTGTATCTTCAGTAACTCCTTTTCGACCACACAACGGATTTTGATGCGGTTTTCACCTTTGGTTAGATAATTTTTTACGGAAGGTATAAATGTTAAGATTATATAATAGTACCTACCCAGAGAGTAGCGAGGGTGGGTTGCTAGTAAATAGTACTAGATAAGTCATAAGAGAGAAGTAGAATAGGATTTCATGTGTAAGTCAAAGATGACACAAAAAAAAATTGATAAGGTTTGTCTGACTAAAAGCATCAAAGCTTACGGGTATTTATTACTTTTTCTCCTAGTTTCTTATTTGCACTGGTAAATGTTTGTCATAGTTCTATTATTAACTTGACACCGTTGTGGCGTTGTGGGTAGCCAGTCAGCCTTTGGTCTCGACGGTTGCTCCCGTTGTTCGATTCCTGCTCGGGCAGATCTTCGTTAAAAGTTCTGTCTCGGTCTGGGCGTTTGTCCGTGTGGGTCTCCCCACCGTGCCTCGGAGAGCACGTTAAGCTGTCGGTTATTATCAATAACATCTGATAATAATCGTTAACTCTTGATAAGGAAATTGCCCTTATCCAATGAGTTACTGGTTCGCCCTTAGGGTTGCAGAGGTCAGATGGCAATCGTTCCGTGTAAAAATTAGTAACCTGTCAAATCCGGATAAGAGTAATAAGCAGACCCTGGGTACATAAAATACCGGGAATAATGCTAGGATGAAGAAGTTCTATTGTTAATTTATTAGAAGTCTCCACCTTGGATTCTATAGTCTAAAAGTAAATACAGGGAAGTCATTAAGTGGCAATCAATGTTAATTTTAGACCACCGTGCAAACACTCGTTGAAAACAATGTGATTCGCGTCATTAAGAGCGCGTGCGGTCGCAGCTGCGTGTGCGCACCTCGTAGCGACTTTGTGTACACTTGTAGGGGGCGCTGTTGTTTCTATCGAGGGTGCTATCGAGGATGTCAGAGAGTGCTAGTGAGAGGGTAAACGAAGGCACGTGCTGCCGCCCGGTGGGCTGACCTCCGTGCTATCGGATACTTGCCATTCAAATAAAAAAATACTTACCTTTAATTATTATTTAAGTAGTTTGTACGGAAGTCACTTTAAACAAAAGATAAATATTATGAAAGAGTTTGCAAAAGTTTTAAATATATATTGACGACCGTTGTGGCGTAGATTTTTTTATAAATACATTAAGCTGTTTGTTTCGGTTGTTATCATAACATCTGACAATAATCGTTAACTCTTGATAGGTAGGTAATTTGCTCTTATCCAACGAGTTACTGATTCGCCCTTAGGTTTGCGAAGGTTTGATGGCAAACGCTCTGTGTAAAAACTAGTAACCCGTCAAATCCGGATAAGAGTATAAGTAAATACCAGGAACAATGTTATGAAGAAGAATATAATATTATTAAACTATTTGGAGGTACAAATGATGTATAATGATTTTGCCTGAGTCCTAATATGGAAATTTAAAAATATACGAGAACCGAAAGCGATATTACATCAACGTTGAATTAACGCCGTCTCGAGGGAAAACTACATGATAACATAACAGTAAAGATAAAGATAAAATGTTCAGATAAGAAATATTCCTACAAGAATCCTATTGGTAACTTGCGTTGAGGGCAATTTTGTGGCGATGTTACGAGGGTATGTATAATCCAAATATTCTACGGTAAAAATGACATTATATTATAATCATACAGGCAATAGAGCGAATGATACTCAATTTATGCAACCTTGGTCATTTTTGATTAGATAGTTTACTCTTAAAAAGTATTCCATTTTTTTAACAGTAAACTATTATAATTGAAGGTTCGTGAAGGAGATTTGATCGTAACGTTCAAGCTATCCAAGGTTCGCTGAACCAGCGTTAAAAAAAACACAAATAAACGAATAAACGCTGCACACTCAAAGGCCCCCATTAGGATAGTGATATCCTGTATGGGGGGTCTGGAAACATATAGCACAAGGTCACATACACCCAGACCGGAAAATATGCTTGCATGGTCAATACAAACATATTATGCTCCGAGCGGGAATCGAACCCACGACTAACGAACGCCACAACTTCGTCGTTACCAATAAAACATTCAGACAAACAAATTTCTATATTAAATTGTTACCATGTCAATATGGCAAAAGGCGGAAGATTTATTCGTGTCGAAAGGAAACCAGAGTCATCAAATTCGACCCCTCCCGCTTGGTGACGCTGTCCAGGTCCAATAGGACCAAAAGCAATACACATTCCGAAAAAAATCACTTATGGACGTGTTCACTAGTTATAAAGATTTAACTTAAGCCTCAATAGCTCGAAAAAGGGCCGACTCTGTTAACACGAGAGTTTGGGATCAATCTTTACCCCCTTGGACAATTGTCATACCCATCCCTAGAGCAAGCTACAAACTTATATGGGCGGACAATAAGAGTATTATGTTATTAGTAATGGCTTTAAAAACGAAAATTATTTAGCTGGTTCTAAAGCTTAGATGAGGAAGTTCTCAAAGAAAAGTTATTGTAATGTAGTATCGCGGGTATTTCAATTCAATTCAATTCAAATATCTTTATTTATGTGCACATTTCAACACAAATAAAAAAAAATTACAAAAACTAACTAAACAAAAAAAGTTATACAACGATGTTCCAAGATTTAAAAAAAACATCTTAAAGAGAAATGAAACCTTATACACAGGAAAAAGAAACTTCATTTTAGATAAATAACTATAACTAACTTAAGTAACTAAACTTTTACTGAATAAACCTTAACTAGCTAAATAAATAAACAATCAATTAAAAATAATAAGAATATTAATAAAAAGAACATTATAATATACAAATAAATAATTAAATGCATAAAAATAAGACTCATCTAAATAGACATACATAAAAATAATTTTTTGAAGCAAAAACTTCTTTTAGTCCATTTGGTCTACATGTCTAATACTTGGTCTATAGAATTACTTGCTGTTTAGTAGGTATTTCTATTGCGTGAAACCCTACTTCTTTTCTAAATTAACAAGTCGGTTTTACTGTTTCGATTAGCAGGAACAAAGAGATAGGCAAAACTTATTTGCGAAAACCACTTCAATGTAAATATTCGCTTGTTACCTATTGTCATTAAATCATTACATTTAGATTCGACTCATTCATTTGTAACGTATAATATATATCTAAAAACAGTTGTTAGTGACAGATTCCAACAGCTCGTTAGTATTTAAATTATTATAGATGTGATTTAATTAAAAACTGGCTTTTTATGTTGTGACACGATGTCGTTTTAGTGACGTGGTTTCAGATAAAATTTACATCGCTTTATGATAAGTTATTATGTAGGCTTTTATGTAAGAATGATCTTACTGATAGAATAGTGGTAAATTTGCTTTTAAAGTGTCTGAAAATGTTAATTCTTTTATGAAAATTAAAAATGAAAATAAAATCGCGAGTCCACGTACACGCGGTAGAAGTAAAACTTTGTATTCTAATTAATTGTTAGAGAATGAGATGAACTATTTTGGAGGAGGTAAATAGAGAGAGAAAGTGATTGACCGTCAATTGTTTTTATTGATTGAACCAGGAAAGAACGAAAGAATGTGAAAGAAAGAGAGATATACATACATTTTACTACAAAAGTCTTTGTCGTTATACTATTTCGTTTCATAAAATCCAATTCAAGGATAATAGGCATTATTAGTCTTGTTAGAAAACGTAACAGGATAGTAAGAGCGGGTGAAAGACTCACTACTAGCCTACCGAAGCGATAACGCCCTGTAATCAATTCGATCGGTACGCGGTGGCGGAGCACGTACATTTCATTTGTTAAACGCCACCCGTACCCATTACTCCAATTTTATTATTTATTAAAGCAGCCACACTTCTATTCAATAGTAGGGATTAAATATTTTAGTGTTTCACTCGTTGTTAAGCTTCAAAGTAAATAATTGTTTTTACATTACCGGATTCATGTGCATAAAAATATTTTATACATGAATATATATTTTTTAACATATTAACTAGTTACCTTACCTTACTGTTTTTGACATGAGTATTCAATCTGGGCAGGTGTTAAACTATACGGAATGGCTTTGTGAAGTACATAGATGTACAGTTAGGTACAGTTGTTTTTCGATCGGAAAGTTACTAGGAGATTTTGAGGTTCAGGTGATTATAAATGTTCAAAGCTTTTCCAAAAAGCAAACATTATGTGCTAAGAAATATGTCGTTATATTTCATAATAAATACTCTTAGATTTTACTAAAAACACGTCTATTTTATTTGAAACCTTCACAGATTTGCATATCAAATAGGTCATTTGAAACTCTATTGACGCAGGTGAGGATAACTCGAAATTAATATTCCTCTGTAATAAAATATCGGTAGAGAAAAAAAGCAGATACTTATTTAAAATTTTGTATAAGTTTGAACGTCAATATAATAAAATGATTTTCAAATGCTTTGTATGTTCAAAGAAGTGGTTGAGATGGCGTCGTGTTTCAAAACATTGAATTTGATATCTTGGCTTTCCGCGTGTATGACAGGTTGGGGTTTATTCAAGTGTTTTGTTTATTTTTTTTCAATAAATTTCAATCCTTTGCTATTTCTTTTTTATGTGACTAAGTTGACAAGCAAGCATACGACCCACCTGATGGTAAGCTGTTGCCGTAGCCTATGAGCGCTTGCAACGCTTACACGTTGTCAACCTTGAGATATTTGCCCCTTTGCGAAATAATTTCACAAGCTATAGTGTCCTACAAACTGAAACACAGTAGCCCGCCATTTTATTTATACGTATTTGATTATATATATATTTAAGTATTTTTTTTATTAATTTATTTATCTATTTATATATATTTATATCATTATATCTATTTTTATATATACATATACATATATATATATAGTTGTCTAAGATATAATCTATAATACTTACCACCTACTTATCACATATATATATTTTTTTCCTATGCGCTCAGGTTGTCTGGTAGAAATTGCTTTTTAGCAATAAGGCCGCCTGGTTGTACCATTTATGCTAAATTTGTATGGTTTTTGTTTTTTTGTCAATGTCATGGTATACAATAAAGTATTATTATTATTATTATTTTGCGGTAGAGTAACTGACATTGTGGTGGTACCTACCTAACCGGCCTTACGCAGTAATAAATTTCAATAAAGTATTATAAAGTTTACTAATTCGCCCAAAGAATCGGGATTGCCATTCAGCGGACATACGTAGCTAGCATTCTTGCCACCTTTCCCCGTGGACATTATTTGTACAATTGTAATTATTTGTACATGTAGTTAATTTTCGATTGTAAACATGTTGTAAGTAATATTGGTTGTAAATAAATACAAAGTTTATAATTACATAATGTTTATGAAACTATTCTAAAAACGTAAAGTTTATAAAACAAATAATCAAGTATTTTTTAAAATAAATTATAATTAATTTATTTAATTGAATTCGTTTTAATTACGAAAAAGATTGGTTCTTTGTTTATGTTTTCTAAGAATTATTATAATGTATAATTTTGTACTAAAGCAATTAACGCTATATCTTTACAATTTCAACAGTAATTTCATTAATTTAAATGATTGAAGGATATCACGCGAACATCAAGAACACGCGTCGAAAAAATAAATCAAACATTCTCTTACGACGCCCACCATTAATAAAACTCTTTAAAATATATTTAATAATGTCCACAAAGGTAGAGAGCACAATGCTCCATCCATAAAGGGGCAGCATTTATTATAGCGACAATATATCGAATACAAAAAGATAGTGTGACAAAGAAGCGTACTTTTTAATAATATTGTCATTTCTCAGCAGCAGTGGACTCTTTCAAAAAGCCATAATGCAATAATTTATTTCTTTATAAGAGTTTTTTCTTTGTGGGAGAGTAGAGCCAGGTGAGCACGGGTTAACTGATTTTAGAGAAGCCTTTGTGAGGGCTTTTGAACTATTTGATATGATTTTATGAATGTTACAAGCATTGATAATTTTTGTTTGTAGACGAGCGTTTGTATCTAGCGTGTGCTTACTTGTTGAATTTTATAGGAGGATTGTGGCAGTAGTTGTAAATTAACGGTATATTTATTAAGATTTTTTTTATTTGTGTCAAAGGACACACACAAATCAGACCAAAACAATTGCCTCAAGCATGCATGAGACTTTTGCCTGTGACCTGCCTTAAGCTCTGATTTAAAGCATATTCGCTAATACATGCGTCAGAACGAACGTTATTGATATTTATTCTTTTTTAAAATAATAATCTAAAATACTGCTATACAAATAACGTTTATAAATTACATTGATAAATTAAGAGTCTTCTTCGTCCAACCATTATTCCCGGTACTTATCCAGGGTCTGCTTATTCTTATCCTGATTTGATGGGTTGCTAGTTTTTACACCAAGCGATTGACATCTGACCTCCGCAACCCAAAGGCCGAACTAGTAACTCATTGAATAAGAACAAATTACCTATCAAGGGTTGATGATTTTTATCAGATGTTATGATAACAACCAGGACCGACAGTTGAACGTGCTCTACAAGGCATGATAGGGTGACCCACAAAGACAAACACCCAGGCCGAAACAGATATTAATAAGAAACTACCAGCACGCGACAGCGGTCGTTACTTAAGACTATCAAATTAATTATATATAGAGCAATAAAATTTTTACATTCTTATTTTTTTAAATACATTTTGAATAAATTCGATATATAACAAGATTTGCGCAAAAAACCGTCGCTTTTATAGTTTTCGTCGAGACAAAGTTGACATCGGAGCCATAATAAAATCGATGAAATATCTTTAGGGGCTGTGACAATAACTCATAGTATACTCCGTGTCTGTTTGCACAGGTAGGCCCATTGCGTTCTGTTGTGGCGCTTAGATTACGAGCGTCTTTTGGTAGTTTTTTTTATGACAATTGCTTCAATGATTTGTTGTTTTGTTCTTGAAATTTTATGGTCAGTTAAAATATTTTGGTTGAATGTGAAATCTTAAGTTTAAATTTTTTAACTCATGTTTTTATTATCAATTTTGTTAATCAAATAAACCCATTTAGATTAATTAATTAGAGAGATTCCTAAGCTCTGTCTAAATTGGTATTTAGGTTTATTCACTTAGACTAATACATAAAAGATAGTATTTTTCTTTTAGGATCTTTTCAAGAATTTAAAATACTGCTTTTAAGCGAAGGAGAAATGCGTAATTACTCATAAATATTTTTAATTTTTTTACGCTATTGTACCCAAGAGTTGTCAAGGGCTATTACTAAGCCAACGGTGTTCGACCGTCCATCCGTCCATCTGCCCGGCTATCATTCCTGATTTGCTGTATCTCACGAACCTTAATAGGTAGATTTTTGAAATTTTTGACGTTTTTGCTGTAAGTACTATAATATTCAAATACTTTCTAAGTTTCTATACATTTCACAGTAGTAAGGAACCCTTTATGTACGACTCCGACACGCTCTTGCCTGGTCTTTTCCTTTGCTTATAATTACAATGTTTTTGTAATTCGAAAAATTTCTTTGAATATTTATACAAAACAGCTAAGTACAGCTGTGAGAATATAGTCTAGCTTCTACCTTAATCAGATTAAATATCTGAGCGTAATGAGCTAGGTTTACAAATACGATCACGTATAAGTAGACTGAAGTCTAAATCCCGTCACCTCCTGGGTTCCGGGAAGGCGCATGAAGTCGTCACGCGGGACGCCCCGCCGGGACGGTAGCGTGCGGGCGGTCTGTGCCCGCCTTAATTAATTTTGATGCATTTACCTGCACGCCTCGAATACGGGATAGTTAATTTTGTTTAGTGTCACATGCCATTAACATATTTGAGCTAGTTTCTTTGACTTCTGAGATCCTTGTAGACGAGTAATTTTGATTTTACGTTATACGCTTTGCTTATGTAATAAAATGAAGTAATTAATTAAATTTATTCGAAGATCGACATACATATCTTGTAGAGGTTTTGCTGGGTTTTGGGCAAATATCTTTTGCAGCGCTAGCAAGCGTATGACATTTCGTTACGTGACGATTTTTACTTAATCGCACTACCAGTATACAGTGGGTGGTGTTTATGGCCCCTGTTTTATACACATACCGAACGAAAAGTAACAGTACAAAATATAATACTACTTTATATTGATATTCTATGAAAGGATAGGATGAGTCGGTAACGAAAAAGTAACTATTTAAAAAAAAGTACACCCCAAACTATTAGGATAGGTCGAAGATCAGAACATATATTTGTATGATCATTACAAACATATGTATGTCCCGAGTCTCACCACAATGGTCGTCAATGAAACGAATGAATTGACGACGAAATTGACGACGTTGTGGCGCAGCGGTAGCAAACCTGCCTTAAACGCCACAGGTCGCGGGTTCGATTCCCGCTCGGAGCATAATATGTTTGTATTGACCATGCAAGCATATTTTCCGGTCTGGATGTATTTGTCCTTGTCATTGTGAATGTTTCCAGACCCCCGAACCAGGATATTACTATCCTAATGGGGGCCGTTGAGTGTGCAGCGTTTATTTAAAAAAAAAAATCTTCTAATCAAAATGAATAAACTTAGATTAGATGCATGGGCGCAGCCAGCATTTGTCCTAGGGCAGGCAATCTTAATTTAGAGTCCAGAGGGGTGAAACATGACTATATTCATCAATAGTTCCAAAATGCATTATATTCGTGCAATTTTCAGTATTTCGCAATGCGTAGCTGCCCCCCTAGCTATTCCCATGGTATGATGATCTTCCAAGTCCCTGCTGACAATGTGATTAAGATAAGAATCTACTTCCGAAAATCCGATCTTTAGACCACCGCTGTAGTCATATAATAAAACTTTATGTTTAATTATAAAACCGCCTTTGATGTAAACAAACATACGGATTTTTAGAATGAGAAATTTTACATATTCAAATTATAACTAATTAAAAAGCTATGTTGTCTTGAAGTTTAGAGTTATAAAGACAAGTAAAACTCATTTAAGGATTTTTTTTTCTTAAACCTTCTGTTCTTGTTTTTAGGGTTCCATAGCCAAATGGCATAAACGGAACCCTTATAATTTCGTCATGTCCGTCGGTCCGCCCGTCCGTCTATCCGACCGGCTGTATATCATAGTCATTTTCCTCGGAGACTATTTGCTCTATCTATATGAAATTTAGTAAATAGGTGTATTATATGAACCGCTACAGAATTGTGTCATGAAATAATAAAATATATAAAAAGCAAGCGTAGCAGTCCATACATGTCCAAAAGTTCAGCGTTAGCTTAATTAAAGTTCTTCTTTACAGTTTGGTTTTAAATGTAAAATTAATGTATAAATTAATTTAATTAAGTACCTTAATTTCTACATTCATAAAAGATTTTTTTTCAATTATAATTGGTAATAAATTTAGTATCGCTGATTAAGTAATTGTATTTTGTTATAATTAATTCAATAAAAAGTGTAATAAAAAGAACATATATTATATAAGAATTATGATAATAATTTTAATATTTAAATCACAAAAATAAAAATACTATTTTGCCAACAATTAAGATATGCAATTAACTTAATAGTTTCATCGTTTATCTTACAGACGTCCGATAATGTGGGGTGTAACATTTAGTTTTATTTATCTGCCACCATAACCAATCACTGATTAGGCGTTACTAATCGCCCCTTGTAAATATGCGTTTTATTTTCCTAAACTATGAGAAGCTACTAATATTTTATATTTGCAGTACAGTGACGAATATAAATGGTACAAATTACACAGTGAACCACACAAAGTTTATACTTACTTTATAACTATTGCAAACTAAATTAGTAGATATAATTTAATATGAGTAACATAAATGTTTTCACTTTTCTAACGTAATGCCAACAGGAATACATTTTCAGAACCCCGCTAGTGATCGATATCCTTTTTCTTTTTTTTTTTTGGGAGGTAACCTGTTCACAGACACCTCCTGACAAACGATCTCCTGGGGAGTAGAACAGGGTTACGTAGGGTTCCATGACAGATGGTCGGCCATAGGGACCCACTAAAACCTCGGTGACCGACCTCAGTGAGAGACACAGAGGCTCTAGGATCTCTTGGAGAACTCAATACTGGGGCACCTGGATCAGTTTCCTGGTAGAGCTCAGTCCCAGGGGAGGAGATAGTCGTGATCGATACCCATTCAAAGCTTCGTCGTGTTCGATACCCACTCAAAACATCGTCTTTCAGTTTCAGTTTACTACAGAAAATTTTTTGGTCTAAGTTTGCCCTTATCAAGACAATCCGCCTTACAGTACCTTAGGGAGCATCTTAAGCAATCAATTTTGGATTTCATACTAATCGCTATACTTTTGTAAACAAAACAATTCACTTTAAGCCCATGTGATATTGGTTCGCTCTTAAAGGATTTCGGAGATCGAGCGGCAATTGCTTTCATAAAAACTAGTAACCTGTGAAATGTGTATTACAATGATAAGCAGTTATTGGAGAAATTTGAGAAAAAAATCAGAAGAAAAGGTACCAAAATTAATATAACAAAAAGCAATGTACCTAACTTTTTATAATAAACACTAGAAATATATATATTTTTTATGTTACTAAGTTTGCAAGCAAGCATACGAACCACCTGATGATAAGTGGTTGTCGTTGCCTATGAGCGGTTGCAACACCATTCATTTGCCACCGCTCTCGCATGGACAACGTCGAGATATAGGTTCTTAAATCTCCTTTACCCAGAAATTTTACTATCTAGTGTTCCTGAAACCGAAACACATTGATGCAAATAACATTACTTCATTGTGGTAGAATATCTAAAACTGCAACTTTTGCAATAAAAGGCCTACTACTATGTTTTCTGATATCAATCTAAGGGATGTATTTATAGTTATTATCTATAAAGTTATATTTTTTTCATTAAATTTACGACGATATAATCGCGATGAACACGAGCCTGAAGCGTTCCTCCCACAATTCGATGTGACATAAAATTGAAATTACGCACTCAACCTCACGCCCAAGCGATTAGAAAGTTGCGAAATCTTTGTCAACGAATTAAACTTTGACCGAATTATCGTCGTTTGAATTGCGTTCACATCGTAAAATTATCTCGTATTGCAATAAACATGTCGGTGTTTCGGCGTGTTTGGAAACAAGGCGGCCGTGTCGAATGCTAATAGAGCGTGCAATGGGGATCGCTCGCGCTGTGTGGCGCTGTCCGTCATTTTTGAGATTTACGTTTATGAATGTTTATTGATTTATTGTAACTATCGTTTGTTTACTAAATCTTGTGCAAGAATAGTTAATGCAGCTTAAACTTTATTATCGTGTTATAAGATATGTTGTATCGCATAATATTGCGCCTGCGGAAATAATCAAATACTTACTAATACTAATTACTAAGTTTTGATTCGACAATAAGAAGATTTGAAAAATCTATATACACGAGTGTACAACATTTGTTATTATATTTTTTACTTACTAGTTGGATTTTAGTGCGGTTTTCACAAGAGTAGAATGTAAGTATGTTTATCCGCGTCCGTAGTTATAGTGTGCTTTATCGCTGAGATAGATATATTTAATAATCTCTAAATCTTCAGAAACTTAATGGTGTAAGTTTTAAACGAATATTGTACAGTTTGATCAGATTTTAAAATATTAAAGATTTTAAAATATTATTATTTTTTATTTTAGTTTTGTCCTGAAATAATGTGTTTTATTATTCTTAATGACGGTGATAATAATTTTAATATCGATATGTTTTCATATACACATTAACGACGATAATTTAGTCTACCATTTAAGAATATCTTCATAAATAAAAAAATAACATAAAATTACTTTTTTTTATTTTGTATAAATAAATATTTTCTATAAATCAATAAATCAATCAATATTTATATTCGGTACAATGGTTAAATACTGCATATGTATTTATTTGATATACTGTGTAAAATGTATTTACAACAATACTTTTTTTATATTATAAGCTTAAGTATTCAATTGTTCTCGGCGCAGAAAAAAAGTCTAGTAGCCTTTCCTTTCTTTATAATCTGTGGCAAACGGTGCATGTTTGCCTATTGAAGACAAAGGCATCAAACTAAGCGCCGGATAAAAGGCATTTGTTGCATTTTTTTACACCCACTCGAATTTTTTACACTCTTCTGATTTGTTGTATTACCGAAGCGAAAATATTTTCGTTTACATAATACTTTCCCTTAAAAATTTACAATAGTATTTTATATAAACAAATTAATTAAAAATATCTAAAGCCGTAATAAATTTGAACATACAAATAATATTTGGTTATTTTTATGATCGTAATTTTTTTTAAAATATTTATTCATAATATTTGCTTGGAATGTAAAGCTAACAGGATTTCTCGCTGAAACCCAGTTTTGATTATTTTGGCGAAAAATTAAACCACTCTAGAGATAGTATGAGAAGTTAGGGTTTTAAAGATTTTCAATCTAAAAGACTTTTAGTTTAAGAACTAATACTCCATTGCCCAGTTAATATTACTGCCAGCACTAAAAACGGCAAGTACACATGTTGCCTTCAAGTAGTTAGATAGCTGTATAGAAAACAAAATTATTTGTTTAGATAAATGTGCCAATGAAAGCTACTTGTGTTAGCAATACAAACGTTTCCAAAGAATGGTCAACTGTGTATTCTTTTGGTACATAAATCTGGGTAACAAAATAAATAAATACCATTATTGTGTTCGCAACTTAAGTTCTGTGTTGTCACACAAAAGAATCAATAAATCCTAATACAATACTTTGTCACCGCATTTGTTATGCAATTAATAGAAAAATAGTTATAAATGGGCATGCAGAGCGTTAAATTGTGAATATGAATTATTAGAAATGTGAAAGAAATTGGTGGGACGAATGTGTGGTTTATGTCTATTTATTGGAGTTTGTTTTTTTGTTATATTTTGTACTGGTAGGACTTTTATTTAGGTACCACCGCAGTGTCAGATATTCTATCGCAAACCAACCGTTTTTTGTGTTTTGCACTATTGTGTTTTGGCTTGAAGGACACAGTGGCTTGCGTAGTTACTGGGCATAGGAGATTTAAGAACCAATATTTCGATGGTACGCGTGAGTGAGTTTATAGGTGACAAAATAATGATGCTACAAGGGCCCATAGGCTATCTTGACAACCGCTGAGTAAACTCAAATCAAAAACTCTTGTGTTATGACAATCAAAAACGATAGGTCACGTGGTATTTCAAAAGCTTATGCTAATTTCCATACATTTCGGAATTATCTTATTTCGTTATCGATCAATAATTAAATGCGACGTATGTATAAGTATTTCAAGATATCTTGAAATACGTAGGACTTGTACTTGTACCTTGTACTTATTTTGATGCAATTCTCAAATGTTTTAAATTCTGTTTCTTTGATATGTTAATAATGATTATGCTGTCTTTTATTTCCATCCGCCTCCGTCACATTCCAAGGCTGGCCAGTAACTCGGTGAATAAGAGTAACTTACTTAACAAATGTATATTTATATCTAACATTCAAATGTTTTGTGCACACAATGGCCTCATAACTTTGTAAACTATCATACAAGCAAACATCTAACTCGAAATGAAATTGAAACCGTGATCACAAGCCATAGCATTGGCTATATTTTATACTTGACTACATTTTCAATGTTTATAAGGTATACCTACAATCAAGAATTTTAGGAAAAAAATATTTATTAAGATAGCATACAAATTAACAATACATAAACCCTAGCTTCTATTTTTTTTATGTTACAAGTTGGCAAACAAGCATACGGCCCACCTGGTTGTAAGAGAGCGCCGTAGCCTATTAGCGCTTGCAACACCATTAGTAGGTGCCACTCACGCGTTGCCAACCTCAAGATATTAGTTCTTAAATCTCCTCTGCCCAGTAATTTCACTAGCGTACAGTGCCCTTCAAACCGGAACACAGTAATGCCTAAGCACCACTATTTGGCGGTAGAATATTTGACACTGCGGTGGTACCTACCTAGCCGGCCTCTTGCAACAAAAGACCAACCATGATTGTGACTGATTGCACTGGTGGAATAATGCTATGACAGAGGCTATCCCAACAGCGGGCGATGGGGTCGTCACATCCCGACGCCGGCGAAAACAAATATCTTTAATTTTTTTTATAGATAGGGCTAAATACAGTCTCCATAAAACGGCTAAACGGCACAGATATACGGACGGAAATTATGAAATAAACTCTAAAAATCGACGTATTTAAAAAATGCCAATCCAGCCACGAATACGTCAGATATTAAAGAATCATTAGCCCGTCACAGCGCATACCTGGCTATTCATTATGCTGTCAAAATATTTCTACCAGACGATACTTTTGGGATATTTTGGTGAATTTTTCGTTTCACAATGACATCTCAATATTCGCAACAAAGGGATGCATTTGTCATTGTCCATTAGACTATATTGTTGGGAAACATGTAAAATATTACTCGCTATTGCGATTGATCAATTCGAGAACGTAGCGTTAATTTTTGTATTATCTGTGAGATCATAATGTTGTTTACGAGGGGCGTAGTCCGCTTCATTGTACAGATAGTGAAAAAAAGCTTTTATTTCAACTATTTCGTGGTAAGATTATGGGTATATTAATATAATACGAATGTTTTATATTATACATCACTGTTTCTGTTGTATATTTTAAATTATTTAGGTATATAATGTGTAATGGTATATAAGATTTCAATGATCCACCAGCGATTTTTTTTTCTAACTGGTAATTCATGTGTAGAATGTGTAAAAGTATTTGAAAGCAAGAGTACACTCATAATTTCGTTAATAAAGTAGATAAATAATACTTAATACTGAAAATAGATATGAAAAGAGTTGACTTCAAAAATTATTATCAATATCAATTTATTACAAAAAAAGACTTTCTAAAAAGTATATTCATTATATATCAGCACAACGTCTCAGCAGTAATAAATCCCGTAAAATATTTTGTAAGTAGGTACATAGCATTCCAAATGGGAATCGTTTTCACTGATAAAGTTTAACACGCCTAATATATTCATAGGTGCAAAAATAGGTTAGATAAAACACATAGAAATACAACAGTAAATACAGCATAAAATAAAAATCGCTTTGTAATCCGGTATTGGCCGTAGATAAGGAGGGATTGTGACAAGGAAAGAATTATGTGCTCCAGAGGGCAATTTTTCTTTCCCGGGATTTATTCTCGTAATTTATAGAGGATCTGTCTGTATCTGGACTAACCCGGTCGGGTCCATGGTTCCCAATTAAGGAGTAACAACACTACGACTGTGATTAGAATTTAATGTTTTCTTTGAATACAAGTCATATTCGTTCCACTTATAAATAAATGCTGATTTTCGAACCATTCGATTTGTCATAATATCATTGTAGAAGATAAACTTATATAATAAGCACTAATTAGGAAATTGTGCTCATAAACTTTTGGCTTATAAAAAGGACTTTTGACTGTAAAAAAACAAAACAGTTTATAGACCGTGGGCCAATATATAACACCACAGCATTTTCTCTGCTTAGGGACTTGTCCTCAGAATGCCAGATTAAATGACTTTTAGAGTTACTTCTCCGCTCCTATTATATTAAAAAAGATTTTTATAAATCAGATTGATACTTCTTAAGTTTAGTGTGTCAAACCTATGAAGACAACTTATCAGTTTTATAATGTCAGTATAGGTTAGTTTGATTCACGAAGTGCACATGATAACAGGTGTTTCTCCATTGCTGATCTATCTATGATCTGCAGCGATTGAACGCATCGTAGCAATTTGACACGCAGAGTTTTTAACGAACGTGCCTTGCCATGAATTGTTGGTGACAAAAGTGTTCCCGGCAGCAAACGTCGAGAGTCGGCTTATAAAGGCTCCCACCCCTCGACCGCAGTCGTAAATTTAGGGTTTCATAAAACCAGATCTGAGATAAGACACAGTGTGGAGAGAGCGTCCCGGATCAAATGCGAACCTTCGAACCTACCATAGACAATAAAAATAATGTCGGCGCATCTGCGGATACCATGCTACATACAAGCCACGAAATTTGTCGTGTTTACATAAAATACGCGCTGACGATAGCGATCGAGGATTCGCCAGAACTCGTGAAAAAATAAACATGTCATTTGCAAGCTCACTCGTCGCTATACGAAACCGAAGCCTAGTAAGAAAAAAACATCACAAAGTGATCTGTCAAGGGACTCACAAAAGCGCATTATGATTTTAACAAGTTTCTGAATTGTTCCACTATTATGAGGCGTGTATTAAGTTTTTCAGTCATAGTAAGGGTATTTGGGCGTCTTTGTGGCTCGGTATTGACAAATAACTTAAGATTTACGCTTAAAGTAAAAATAATGAAGGATTAGTGCGCTGAGGCGCTGAGTAAAACTTTTTGTTAGAACTTTCATAGTTGGATGGCGCCACTGGCCCGGTATTGCATTAATCCCTTGTTCAGTCGGCTCGAGTCTTATGTTGAGTTAGCCAAAGTATTGGAATTAGATCACGTGGAACTTTCAACGCTGTTAACAAGTAGGAAAAGTAGTTTGCGTAAGCATCTATATAGAATAAACAACCCGTCGGTAAACACAATAAGCCGCGCTGGAATGTCTGAGTAATAATTAAAACTTGAATATCAATTTTTGTATATTTCACTAACTTCTTGTGAGATGCTATCATATTGATATACTTAAGTGTTGGATACGCAGTAGCCTTCCAGTTATAAAATTTAGATCAGAACATCCTATTCAGGGCCAGAACGGGTTGTAGGCACAGTAACGTGTCGGGACATATATTTAAAGCTTCAGTAGATAGGGGTGCAATAATTTTGACAATGACTAGCAGCCTTACCCTGGCGAGGCGTAGGCGCGGGGTAGCGCGGGGCGCGGGGGGCAATCTGCGCACTAAATCACGCTACGAATAAAATTTATGGCGCCGAGATAAAAACTCGCAGCTTTTCTCTTTTACGTTCCTTCCCTCGTCCCCCCCGGCGGTCGCCTCACTCCCGCGCGGAAAATCCATAGGGATTTTTCCAAGTGTTCCGGCGACGGCGTGTGTGGGGTCGAAACGATTTTGTTTTATGCTTATTGCCGGCTCCGATGTTTTGTTTGCTAACTTGCACAGATAAGGGATAGGTACCTACGTAGATTGTCTCCTCAGCCGGACTATTTACAGAGGTTTTTTCGGTCGCGTGACAACTATATTGGCGTTAAAGCATTATTTTATGTTTTGTGTACCTTCTTTTTTTACATTGAATAAAATAGATTGTATTAATTTTTGTAACATCTAAATCTCTCCGGTAGCTCAAGAGCTATTTAATGTTGAATGCGCGCATTTGGAAGGAAAACAAGTATGTGCAGTGTATGTGCCTTTTTCTTTAGAATAACGTTCAACGAGAAAAGGTAAACGTCATAAAATTTTCGTAAATTTTTTAAACTATTAGATTCATTCAATCGTATTAGATAAAATTTAGGATTTATATTTAATCTTCCGTTTCAAGCTTTGTTAAAAATAGTATAATTAGTATAGAAAACAAATAATAACAATAAAATAATATACCATTTAAAAACATGGATATATAGGTAAATGCTGTGTCATTAATAAATATCCAATTTTAATTAAATTCACCCAATATTGTCATTGAAATGGTGGAGTACAATAAGCATCTGCTTGTCACTTTCTGTGAAAAGAAGATCCGTATTTAATACTAAAAATGAGACAAATTCATACCACAACAAAACCTTCGCATTCACGTCATTCCGATTGTCTTATTTATCTCTACTCAATCAGTGTTTACATTATTACAACGGCGTGATCCACATCAAAATAATGTCCTTATTAGACTACAAAGCGTTTTCAAAGAAACTACAGCAAAAAAATGACAAAAATATCCACGCCGAGCCCAGAGATTACTCGAGAGCAAGGCCATCTGTGGATATTGAGACCATCTCACACGAGATAGCTTATCAGCCGATCTCGACTCAGATTTTGTGAAGAAAAAGCGAAAGAAAAGGCTCCCATTTATAGATGAAGAGCCATAGACTACGAGAGCAAGCCACAATCGCATTAGGTCGGCGGCTGTCGAACGCAACGATGATTTGAATTTTCATTGTTTATGGTGGCAGACATGTGTCAAAGTTCGATTGGAATTTAAATTCGGCTCCTTTGTTATACATGTTTTTTTGTCGAGTTGTAAACACAGCACGGTGATGTTCCAATTTGGTTACCAGTCTTCTTTGATGGAAGGTTGTATCTATGACTGCTCGTATAGCTCAGATGATACTTTTGACGTTGGTATGTAGTATGAATAATTACAAATCATGCTCCGACCAGACCGCCGCGCGCCGTTACCAAGTTGTGTAACAAAACATACCTTTGCATCAAATGAAGCTAGATTTCTGACTCACTAACAGAATTCGGTACATCAAAGCTAGCTAGCATCTGTTAAATTAGCGAATTCAACTCAGCCGAGCGAGGGAAAGGCACAAAGCGGCGACCATTTTGTTCCGACACTTTTCGAAATTGGAACGTGACGGTTGCAAGCGCTGCCAAGCAGAGACAATAACATGAAAAGGAAAAATATAAATGGTTCTATTTTAAACAGAGGTATTGCGACGACTAATATTTTATGCGGCTTTTCAAACAATAGTGAATATATCATTTTAGTTTCTAATAACAGGGACTTAAGGTTAAATATCCTACGAATGAAATGAGTCGGTTGCGTCGTTTTTATAGTCGATGGTGTTAATTTAAAAGTGCGTTCTTGAACCCTTTCAGAGGTATTGTATCTTTGTACGCTTTGTACGAGAGATGGTTTATCTGCGTCGCGGGGTACATAAGTGCTGTTTTTTCATTCCGTAATGCTTTTACATTTCAAAGGGGTTAAATGTTATTCAGACTGGCTGCCCGCTTAGAGCGTGTGGGTGTCGAGGGGAACGGGAAATATCTATTTACCCTGTTTTCGTGCAGTTGTTTTACTGCATACATATTTTATGTGCACATATAATTAAAACGACAAACCTGTCTTCTCTTTTATATAGCATGCATTACAAATAATACGTTTCAAAATGTGCTTTTTAAAAGAGTAAGAGAACCATGCTCCTCCTGCGAAGTACTGCCCTCTCATAGAAAATCGGCTTAAAGTAACATGACAAACAAACTGATTAACTATTGAATAGACCATCATGACATTATGCATATAGGATACATACAGGATACAGCCACAAAAAAAAGTACTGTTCCTGAGGGATAGCAAATAACTTTTAGATAGTCGTCCAGGATATCAATAACTATGTCTACTGAATGTATTGTACATTCGAAATAAAGTTATTAATATCCTATACTTACTTACTGTAATAGTATTTGACTAGGAGAGCCTTAAACAGAATGATGGAAAGAAATGGAGGAGGCCTTTGCTAAAGCTGGGCAAAGAGACGAAGTTATTGGTGTCATAGACTCACCAGAGTTGTAAATATAAGACTTGAACTAAATTGTTCACATATATGTCTCCATAAAGGCTTATATTATTATTACTTACTCACTGACATTTTTCTTGAACACAATAAATAAATAAACGCGACACACTCAACAGCCCCTATTACATAGGATAGTTATATCCTGCGGTCGTAAAACATACACAATGACAAGGACAAATACATCCAGACCGGAAAACATGTCAATACAGACATCTGCTCCGAGCGGCAATCGAACCAGCGACCTGTGGCGCTTAAGGCAGATTCACTACGGCTGCGCCACAGCGTCGTCACTTCTAAAATCTATGGAGACGATGTCTCGGTTAGATGCTATTATAAAACAAACTGAATCAAATATGGCACTAGAAATTTTAAGTTTGTTGGCGCATAACGAAGTATAGAACTTATTTACTACGTTGGATTGGAAAAACAATATTTGAAAAGATGTCATTCTAACAGAGCGTCACATTGATGGTTACTTCAATACTTCACCATACAGAACCTTATTGTCGTACCGCATATAAAAGGACGAATCGTTGAAATCCGACGTAGTAGTTACAGTGCTGTGCAATTTATTGTGTTATTTAGTAAATGGATTAAAAGCATTGTTGATTAAAATAAGTTGTTCATAATGTTAATCTACTTAAATTCATAAAGACTCCAAGCTATCTTTAGCTTAGTTTGATTCAAAATGAATACTGATAAAACCACAGGCGCGGTTTTATGTTTATATTGAGTAATATATTTTTCTCGTTTTTGTTTTCTCAAAGTTGGACGTACATTTTAATCTGAATGTACATCATTTATGAAATAGCTTTACGTACAAGGGGTCATAAGCTAAGTACGTAAGCGTTTCATCACGTGCACTGATATACACCACTATCTACCCACGCCTTTATAGTTACAGGATCCGTTTCAATGGAAGAAAAAGCGGTGAACAAAATAATTGTATTGTTTAAAAGAACAAACCACTTTACGTAACTTAGGCATAGGTCTCAAAAATGTCTGTCAATTGTTGGCAACGCGTGAGTGACATCTACAAATGTATGGTGTTGCAAGCGCTCATAGGCTAACAAAACCGCTTACCATCAATAATCGACCGCTCAACTTAAATAAAAAACTACTTCTTTTTAAACTAATATTAAATTAATAGTATTTAATGAATTAATAATAAAGTTATATACCATTGAAAACACATAATTGTATAGTTTATTTTTTGTCACTTTCGTTTTTAAAAATATAGGTACATTAAATTGGGGCTGAATTTTAGACAATGTTAAGTCACGTGTTTTTTATTTTTGTAAGCTTAAAAACGAAGTGTCGTACTTCTCGTTTCAAAAATAACAGAAACCATAAAACCATTTAACCCCCTTTTCATGCACTTAAATGAATGTCGAAAAATCCTATCTTCGTGGACGTTTTGTGTTAAAAACAACACCTATGAACAAATCAGCTTTCTAGGTCCGAGGGTTTAGTCTGGGCGTTAATATGTCACTCCACCTGAGTGACATATTAACATATATAGATTATCTATGTTTTATAGCTAAGCTATTGAAAAATTTAATGACTGAAATGTTCATTATTTTTATCCTCGCTTAATTAAAAAAACGTAGGAACTGGAAATAGAAAGTCATATCGGCTTATATTAAATTAAATTAAACTTGTCGTGTGTGTTTTTATACGAAAGCTGTGTTTTTGTTTGCTTATCTCGTTTTCAAAAACATAGTTACAGACAAACAGGAAGTAGGTATACTAAATTCTGAGTTGAAATATCAACCACGACTTTTGATTTTTTTTTTCGGAATGTGTATTGCTGTTGGCCCTACTGGCCTTGACAGCGTCACCGAGCGGGGGTAGCTGAGTACAGAGACTCAGCCGTGATACAGGGGCAGCCCTCACGGGGGCTCAAATTTAATTTCGTCGCTAGGGTGCCTCCTGCGAAGCCGAACCACGGCTAAGGACGTCATCGGAGATGGACGCAGCGTTCCGAGCGCGACTTTTGATGACATAGGCATAATGCTTACGATTTGTTTTCCAGCCGACGCCTTTTGGGTCTCTTTTTATGTTCCATAAAACACACCTACACATAAAGAGGATAGGTATTTCATGTAATTCATGTGTGGATATGGAAGGTATTAGATAAAACATATTATTGGGGAGGGGAAAACAATAGAACAGATATTAAAATTTATATGTTTGTCTTTGCGTTTGTGCAGGCTAATCTGATGAAATATTAGCTGCGTTCGTTTTTGAACTCTACTTCCACTTATCATCAGGGTTGTTTGTCCCCGGGGCTAATAGGTTGAACCATTTTGGTTGCAATCGAAAAAACCTGGATTGACAATCTGGATATATTTTATCCCGGAAATATGTTAGATTTACACGGAATTATCAAAATCTACATTAACACGAGCAAAGCCGCGGACACAACTGATCTTAAACAATTTGACTGTTTTCTAGTTCCAACTACCACCAAGGCAAACCAACAGAGAAATATAACTCCAAAACCAGTTGTTAATTACGGTTTATTAATTTTACGAGTTCTATTCTTTATCCGCCATCTTTGATCCATCAGAGATTTATACGAAAACCACTTATAAGCTTTTGTCTAAATCGATTAATTCGTTTTCGTAAAACCGGTGAAACTACATAAAATCGAAATACCTACTACTGTTTTTTAGTAAAAATAAATAACTTAGTGACTAAACCTTCAACATTTATGTAGTAATTATTGCACTAATGACGTCGTCAACAATAAAACTTATAAGTCAAGTTCACCCGTTATTTCGAATGTCACCCAAACAACATTAAATCGATTTTGGTACCATTTAGAAAGTTGTAAGATCTTCGTGAAGGAATAAACATGTAATTTTATGTAGTCAGAATGTCTGGGAGTCCGGACAATATAAAATACTTAGTCAGTCATACATTAGTCATGACAATTCTACGACGATCTGTAAAGTATTTTAAGTATTTAAGGATCAGGGAGCACAAAATTAAGTAGAATAATTTTCTCTTTGAAAACTACTAGCGTCTATCCGCGGTTTCGCCCGTAAATAGAATGAAGTTGTAAAAATTATCAAGAAAATTATCAACCAATGAAAGCAATTGAATTAATTTTAATGTTCTATTATAAAGAAAATATTAATGAACTGTTAACTTTATGCGACTAATACCAAGTATAAATAAAGTGGTGTGAGTATGCAGTATGATGCTTAGTAGATTTTATAGTCTGAAAGGCGCAGGGTTGTATCTAAAGCTGAATTCACGGTGGGTAAAGGCTGTATTCAAATCTCCAACTTCAGGTTGAGTAACACGCGCTCGGAGCGCTGCCTCCATTTCCGATGACGTGAGGGCTGCCCCTTTATCACGGAGTCTCTGTACTCGGCCTCCCCGCTCGGTGACTCTGTCAAGGCCAGTAGGGCCAACAGCAATACACATTCCGAAAAAAAGGTTGAGTAATAGGTATACCTATTGTTGAGATTTCCCCGGTTGATTTGTTGAAAGGTATACCTACATAATATAAAAATGTTTTACTACTTATTTTTTTATGACAATTGGCAAAGAAGCATGCGGACCACCTGAAGGTAAGCAGTCGCCACAACCTATGAACGGAGCAATAATAATAAATAATAATAATAAAGGCTACACACTCAACGGCCCCCATTAGGATAGTGATATCCTGTGTCGGGGGTCCGGAAACACATACAAGGACAGGGACACATACACCCAGACCGGAAAATATGCTTGCATGGTCAATACAAACATATTATGCTTCGAGCGGGAATCGAACCTACGACCTGTGGCGTTTAAGGCAGGTTCGCTACTGCTGCGCCACAACGTCACTTATATGCAATACTTGAAGTATCACATGCGCGTCGCCATTCCAAGGGTTAACAAGGAAAGGAAGGGAATAGAGGGATGGGCGATTGGACCTCCAGCGCTCCCACTCATTGCGCGAAACGCAACAATACTCTGTTACTTTACGTCGATTTTCTGTGAGAGAGTAGTACTTCCCGTGTCCATTGTCGGCTCATTTGTGCTAAAAGAAGCATGGCTCTATTCAATATCATATATATTAAATATTTGTAAATTTTCAATGAAATAGAGTTGCTAAATAGTAAGTGCATACGGTTCGGTATGTTATGTTATAATATGCATTTTATGTTACAAGTTGGCAAACAATCATACGGCCTACCTATGGTAAGTGGTAGCCGTAGCTTATGAGCGTTTGTAGCACCATTAGTAGGTGTGACTCACGCGTTGCCAACGTCGAGATATTAGTTATTAAATCTCCTCTGTCCAGTAATTTCACTAGCGTAGAGTGCTCTTCAAACCGGAACACAGTAATGCCTAAGCACTACTATTTGGCGGTAGAATATTTGACACTGCGGTGGTACCTACCTAGCCGGCCTCTTACAACAAAAGACCTACCACCAGTGCCATGTAGGTGCCATAATAGTATTCTCTGGAACGCGCACCTTTACGGTTCGGCAATTTATCGTCAATGGTTATATGAATCTTCAAAATCCTTGAAATTGTTTTAACTATATTTTTATTTTAAAATACACCGATATCGATTTTTGCTTTACGATTTTCAATATTTTAATTTATTATAATATCATAATTAAGTACCT
This sequence comes from Hestina assimilis, assembly GCA_023373885.1. Lineage (NCBI taxonomy): Eukaryota > Metazoa > Arthropoda > Insecta > Lepidoptera > Nymphalidae > Hestina > Hestina assimilis. Next base: position 4,918,614 of record CM041745.1, on the reverse strand, counting down.
ATATATCTTCATAATAAATGTGGCTGCAAGTTATTTTTATGTTCTACAACCTTCAATTTTTCCATAATTTTTAAATTCCATAGTTTGAAAGTTAGAAAGAGGGAAGGATTTTTTGACTTTAGGGGCTAATAATTCAACTTCTATTAACACAATCAAAAAGGTTAAAATCAAACCTCCTTGTCATTTTAAAAGACCTCGGTATACAAAGATACATTACACAATGCTAACATTGAAATCTTTATTTTCAACCCTCAGATACATATATACAGTGTTACCCTTAATTTTTATATAGTTTACGATTTCAATACAAAATTGTGTAGCGGTTAATAGAATACATTTATTTACTAAATTTCGTATAGATGAAGCCGCGAAAAAATCACTGCGACATACGGACGGATAGCAAGACAGACGGACATGACGAAATTATAAGTGTTCCGTTTTTGCCTTTTGGCTACGGAAACCTACAACCAATGCTCTGTGACTTTATTCGCGTAATATTTGAACAATTGTCTTATCTCATCGAACTAAGGTATAATATGACTGATAAGTAAGTATATATTTTAGGTTCAATAACACATTTTTAAATGTACAAAGTACGTACCTATATTAGGCGTTTTTATTAAATAATATATAGTATTGATTAATATATTATATTTTGCATTCGTAAAAATACATATGTACATAATTGTATGTATATATCAAATATTTATCTAGAATATAATCCATTAAAATATTTTAATATATCTAAATTACAAATCATACATATTTGGAATATAATTATCATAGTAATGTTATTGGGTTTTAATTTATTAATTCGTCTTACTACATTAATTTGTTTTACGAAAAGAAAGTTATATTTAATATGTAGAGTTTATTTTTATTCAAATTTAGATAAATGTTAAGCTATTTCTATCTTCTTCCGATTTCATAATCGACAATAGTTAAAGTTGAAAAACTTCTACTAAACGACTTCAAAAACCCTTTTATTTTTAAAATTAACACTTCAACTATTACTTATTATATACAGTAAGTGTATTCAACTAAATTGTTATTTTATGTACGTAATTTTTCATGAATAATACATATTTTAACATTGTTAACTATGAAATGATAAAGTGCTCAATTTTGTTTAACTTCATATCTAGCGTTTTATATAAGTTCTACATTTTCATAACTTGTTTCTTAATAAAATAAAATGAAATATTATGATACTTATTTGATTATGATGATATTTATTTGATTATTTTTTCAACAAAACGAGACGGTTTTAATGTTTCATTATCTAAATATTCATAGATTAAATAAGGAAACAACTAAGCATGACCATCCATATACAAAACTAAAACGCAATGCTCAATAATACAACATCCATCACTCGCGGCGCGAGCGCGACTGACGCACACCACTGCACGCCCAAAAAGAGAAAAAGAAAATTTAAAAAGAGAACACTCCCATCGTTAGTCACGCCCTCAAACCGCCCGTGGAGGCTTCCACCAATGAGGTGGGATGTGCATCGCGGCGGCGGTTGTTACCGAGCGGAGCCGAGGGCGGCCGACGCGTTCACAACAAAAAGTCACACGACTGGTTTAGTGTCGGGTCGCGTCCCAACGACGCCGCTTCACGTGCCGCGTTCTGGCTTCACGCGCCTGCGCACTCACTGAACTATATTCAAAACATCTTTGTATCACCACACTTAAAACGTTTATAGAAATATTTATTAAACACATGTGAGCTGTGATAGATATAATTCTTATTGAAAATGGACTTGACGGAATGGAGCGTATGATTTCAGTGTGTTTTTGTATCGCAACGATAATAGTGATTAGTGATAGTGAACGATATATAAGTGATACGCATCTCACGAGGACAATTATTAAGGTAATTGATTGTGTTATGATATAAAAGAAAATTGAATTCTAAGAAAATATTTTTTAGGTTATTTGTACATTATCTAATTCATTAAGATTAATATAAGGGCAAATACAACTGACAAATTTTAACATTATAATAGAGCTTAACCAAATCTAACCAATGTTAAAATCGCTACGGATCCCATCAAATTTAAAGTTGTATTGAAAAAAATATCAAAGGTCATTGAACCGTTTTTTGACAACAAAACAAAAATATATCTCTTAATATACAGAATAAATTAAATTAATTCTCGAATATATTTTAATTTTATTAATAACAGTTGCTGAAAATTTTCAAATCGGTCAGTCAACATGAACGAAGTGTACCGACGGAACATAAACCTTATGAAAGTGTTATTTAAAACGATACTCTTACTATTACTATTTATAAATAAATGAGTAAAATTTGATTATCTATTTATATCGGAGCTAAATATAACATATAATAACTAAATTATAAGATTAAACAGCATGTGGTAGAATTTCATTACCATAAATAATAATAGAGTACAAAAGTATTTTTTTAAAGTTGCATTAATTTAATAAAAATATATTTAGTATATATTTATATAAAATTCCAATTATAAAAAGAAAAAATTTGGTACATAAAAATATCATATAAGAATTTTAACTTTTATTGTATACAGAACTGTTATAAGGTACATACGTATTTTCGTAACTTGTATTTAGGTATGAAAATGGTTTCCAAAAAATATTTATAATACGCATAATAATATTAAAATAATAATCTCATTAATTTTAATGATTTTATGTGACTTGATTCACATGTATGCGGAATGGGAATACCATTAATTTATAAATAAACAAAACTATTAATTACGAGGGCGGCTATTTTATACATAATTAATTAATATTAAAAAAAAAGTTCATTCTATTTAAAAAAAAATAAGTCGGATTTTTTTTTGTAACTAAAGAAAAGCTTAAAAAAATCCTTTCCTAAATGAAAACTGCACATTTTTTTAAATAATACCTACTACAGATTATATATATTTTTTGGTTGGTTTGTTATTTTTTAATTTCTTTGTAAAGCTCTATATTTGCGGCAACGACGGCGAAGCCAGTGGATTTATTTTATTCCATTTACCGGTAACATTGTTCTCAAATATCTGTAAGTAGATCCGCAAATATATCAACAAATCAATGTCAATGTCACTTATCAATTCGTATTATTCAGCTTTCGGACGTAACGATTGGACGCCATGACAGTTCGCGTTCGAAATTTGAATGCGGCCCGAGATGCGCAAAGGCAGCCATCGATTAGCCTTCGATAAGGCTTATATGTGTGCGTTATGTATGTACACGTTTCCGCCGGAGGTACATGTAGAAGCAATATCCTGTTGTTAATTTTTTTTTAATATATTGTTTATCAAAACTCTAAGAAAGCCTATCATTTATTATAACAAATAAAAATTGAAGTACCATATAAATTAATACATAAAGAGAAACAAACAAGCAACTTTTAATATTATATTTGTGCAATAAATATTTCAAAGTATTGTCTTTAATTTATAGATACAAATTACGCTATCATTAAATAATTTATAATATGAACACATGTTTATATAATATTGTATAAATAAATAAATTTGAATATAAAAATAATTTAATTCTGGTCTATCGTCAAGAGAAAAACCATAAACATTTTTTTATTTTATTTTTATATATTTTTCGATAAATATAATTTTATTATAAAGATTAAATCAATAAGCATTATTCATATAAACGATAAACATAAAGTATCACAATTAGCACTTTTATATCAACAATATTGTTTAGACTTTTGATACATAATATAAATATCTTAATTACTATTAAATAATATTAAATATATGCGTATTTGCATGTGTGCGTTAGCCACATTAATTTATCCAGATTCTAGATTCATTTAATAGTGTAAATGCGAGAGTACTGTTCGTCACGTTTTCACAAGTAAGCAACTCAACCAATCTTATAGAATTTTAGTATAGAAATAGATAAGAATTTGGAGAAAGAAGTGACTACTTTTTGTCGCAAAAAATAAAACTTAATAGGGTGAAATTAATGATGAAAGTTTGTATGGGTACAATCAAAGAATGATATTCATATGATTCTAATGCAAAGCCGCGGGCAGTAGCTAGTTGTCCATAAATCTTTTATAAATAATAAAGGTTTTATTATTTATACTGTACAACAAAATAATTACCCGCTAATGAATATTTAAACGTTAAGATAAGCGCCAATGGACGTTTCAAATGGTTTTTATAAACAAAAAAATGATTCAAAGTCTCTATAAATTATTCAATCCGATCTTTTTAAAATGCATCCATCAAACCCTATCAGGTTAACGTCGAGGAAATAAAGTAAAATGAACTCTGTTTCTATTCTCGGAGATTAACTTGGAAACGGCTTAAAGATTATTAGAGATCCGCTAAATATTATTGTCTTAGAAATATTTTTATATTTAAATTATGTAAAATTTTAATAAGAAATATTACTTATATATCAATAATTCAATAAATTAAATAATAAGACAAATATTAAGTGTCTTCTAACAAGTGGTATAGGGGCAGGGGAGGTGAAAATATTATTCACTAGCATTTTTCCTGTGACTCCGTCTGCGTGTAATTTTATACCTAATAAAGAGAAATCAAGATGTATCTTTTATTATACTTAATGAATTTTAGTGAGGCATAGTTTAGATATTTAGTTGAAAGTCACGTTATGCATGCATGCTAAAATAATGTTTTAAATAGTTAGGTCCTTATTCTAAAAGATTTAAGTAGAAGCTTTAAGTATTGTAAAGTTTCAAACTTAAAACTTTCACCAAAACTTGGTAAAAATGAGAGATAAAAATTATAAATTTATACAGAACCAATTTTACTAAAAATGGAATTAAAATTTAGTATCTCATATTGAGTTCAGTTTTAGAGAGCTTAGAAATAATCTTCTTTGTTTCAACATGTTACTATTATAATGCTTTTATAAGAGAATTTAGATACAAGCTATAATACATTCATTATACTTGCGTAACGATTATTTTGATAATCTTTCTTAGGTAGTGGTTATTAAGGTTATATTGATATAATAATACACACGATGTATATAAAATAAACAGATGTTTATTGCCTTTTTTAATTACTTCATAAATTAAATTTTAGTTACAATTTTCAATTATACTTCCATTTTTATACAATATCCATGATTGAACGTTTTTATGTCTCGAGATATATTTATTATTTATGTAGGAAGAAGAAAAGATAGGTTGTAATGCTTCTTATTAATAATTTAAATAAAAAGTCCCAATGATGCTGACGAGACCAATAGTAATAGACGTTCTGAATAACAAAATTTAGTCTTTCATTTCTATGGAGACAGAATAACAAAATAACATTTGAAAATGTAAATAAATATTTAAAAAAAACCAAACTGTTTTGTAGAAGTCGTATCACGTCAGATCTCGATAAAGTATCAGAAGATTGTGTCGGACATATTTATTTTGGTCCTAACCGGCGGGAGAGGAATCAATTATCTTAATTGGAAGTTAGGCTAATCTTAATAAGGCACAGATAACGCAACGGGTGTAAGTCAAACATGTTCATATTAATAACGTAACTCGTCTCGTAATGGTATCTCGATTGATGTTAAGACTATGTTTTAATGGTGTTATAATTGATGTTCAATTTTATATTTTTGTGTATACGTTCTTATAGATGATTAAGGTTTTATATGTGGTGTGAACATTTTCTTTCATCTCGCTAAACGAATAGGTTGATTTAGGGTCTTTTAAAGCAATCCTTGTTAGAGCTTTTTATATATAAATCTATATACCTATTTGCACTATTAGATTATATTTAATTTGAGATGAAGAAGAAGATGAATTTGAGATTATTATTAATTTAATAAAGGTGAGGATACAAGAAATTTAATGATTTTTAACTTTATAAAAGATTTAGATAATTTATTTTCTTTCTTATAAGGTTGTTTTATTTTTAAATTTACATTTAAAAAATTAGAGTGCATTACACCATTATACGTAAAAATTAACATTTTCGGGGGTGAAGGGGATAATGTACATTTGTACTAGTAGTTAAACGAACAAACAAACTTCTGTATTTATCTACTACCTACGTTAATATAATTAATAAAAAATACATTTAAGCCTCAATAGCTCAACGCATAATCTCATCCAGAAGACTAATCTCGAAATTAAAAACCGTATTACTTACTATTTAGTATACCTATACATACATATAAATTTGAATATATTATTTTGTAATTAATTTAATAATAAAAAAAATCCTAGATTGTAAGTTAATTAATTATAAAAGTAGATACTTTTTGATAAGAAATAATCTCTATCAAAATTTAATCGTAAGAGGTAAGAAACATTTTTTTATTTAAAATATTACTGTTAATAAAGATAACACAGGTACGAGGTAATGACTTTATAATTGTGTTCGGATAACAGTAAATGGTAAAGAAAATATATTTAACAACTAATTTTGCATATTCTTAATTATTGAGGTATTTTTTTAAAATTCAAACCCCATCGAGAAATAAAAGATTATTTGTATGGAAGTTCTTTTGGATTGAACATAAATTATTTTAAATACTTCAAAAGTAGTGAAAATTTTAGACTTTTCAAAATTTTAATGCGCATTTAGTAGATAAATAGAGGCATTTTAAAAATTTGACAGTTAAATGTACTTACATAGTTTGCATTTACAATAAAAATTACCGGCGTCGGGATGTGACGACCCCATCGCCCGCTGTTAGGATAACCTCTGTCACAGCGGAGATTATTCCAGCAGTGCAATCAGTCACACTGGTGGTAGGTCTTTTATTCCAAGAGGCCGGCTAGGTAGGTAGCACCTCAGTGTCAAATATTCTGCCGCCAAATAGTAGTGCTTAGGCATTACTGTGTTACGGTTTGAAGGGCACTGTACGCTAGTGAAATTATTGGGCGGACGAGATTTAAGAACTAATATCTCGAGGTTGACAACGCGTGAGTGGCACCTACTAATGGTGCTGCAAGCGCTCATAGGCTATGGCAACCACTTACCATCAGGTGAGCCGTATGCTTGTTTGCCAACTTCTAACACCAAATGTTTTGTGATATCTTCAATTGTTGTAATCAGAGGTATCAAACATTCAATGTAATGTTTTATTACAAACTTTAAAAAAATCGTTTAGTCTACTGATTAGAAACTTACACATAATCAAAAGACAATTTTACCAGGCAGGTCACTAGAATGATAACTTTTTGGCTTTCAAAACTAACCGACGGCTTTACGTTTTTCTAAACGAAATTCAAATTCTAATGAATATAATTATTATAATAAAATATTTTCTCAATTTACATGTAATCAAATAAAAACTGTATACGATAATTATATTTCGTTAATTATAATATTAGATAGGACCTTGAATTATTAAAAACTTTATTTAGTAGTCCTTGCAAGCTTATCGTCTTATCAGACGGTATTACGAGGAAATCGTACGAAATGGACGCAAATTGCGATAAATATTTGATTTCTTTTTTTTTATCTGCGAAATGATTTTTTTTCAGTCGATCGTCAGATAGCGCCTTCAGCGGTTGTGAAAGATAAACATAAGTAGTTAATATCCTGATCCCATCTTATCTGGTGAGATTTATTTTTTATTTTATAATGATGATTTGAATAAAAAAATTGTTTATTTTGAATCATTTAGTTTTATGGCAATGTGTGAACATTGTCTGTACCATAGACATACTTTGATATATATTTCATATAATTTTATTTATTGTGTGTTAGTACATTTAGAGAGGCATATATGAATGAAGTGGCACTATACTGAATAGTTTGCATTTTAGTAACTATTTTACATTTTTGTTTAGTTTTTTAGTTAACTAATATCGTATTCAAATATTAAACCATAGTTATTAAGCGTTAATACTGTTGTGTTAAATTGTAAAGAGGCATAATCTGCATAAAAAAATTATAAAATCAAGCTTATACTAATTTTCAAGACCATAACCAAAATATACTTAATAAATAAACGCTACACACTCTACGGCCATTAGTATAGTGATATCCTGTGTCGGGGATCCGGAAACACAGAAGGACAAGGGCAAACACACCCAGACCGGAACAGATGTTTGTATGGTCAATACAAACATCTGCATACCATACCCCATCTGCGAAACCGAAGACTTCTGGCGTTTAAGAAAGGTTCCCTACCGCTGCGCCATAACATTGTCATGAACCAACTAAATATAATGTAACATGCTTATATGATTTATTAGCATCCATATCGTCTGGATCTAATCTTATATCTAATCTTGATCAAAAATAATACCAGTAGCGCATATTTCACATATTTATGGATCTGGTAATATCTGTGAGAGCGATTAAACCAAAAATGCTTAGCCATGTATTCACCGAAAAGCAATGTTTCGGTTAAAAATTTTAATACTACCTAGTAGCTAGGTAGTATTAAAATTTATTTAAATTTCATAGGTATTTGCTTTAAGAAGCATATTTTTTTATTACACATATAATACATAACTAAATAAAAAATAGTTATGTAGCTTTTTCGGGTCTGTTATCGATAAAAAAACATTGACATTTTCAATATTGAGTAGTACGGTCGACATTCGACCACTAGGTGAACACTAGTCGATATAATATTTCACTTATTATATCTATATAAGAACTAACATCTGGCTTATTTCGACGAGTTTTAGAACACTAAATAAGGATAATACAATGAAAAATTTCAGTTTCTAGGGCGGTGCCAGATTAAGCAAGCGCGGGGCTGGTAGCAATTTTTATCCCAGGGGCCCTTGATCTGCTCTAAGTAATGTGGGTACGAAAAATCAATACTTCATATGTCCATTCATCAATAATATTTTTATTCGCCATCTAAGAGTTAAAAAAAATACTTATCTAAGATTTTTTTTCATAATTGTATTAATATACTTTTTATATGTAAGCGGGCTTGGATACGCGAGGGCTCTTTTCCTGCGGGGCCCGTAATAATTGCTACTCTTGCTACTATTGTTAATCCGGCACTGTTCTAGAGTATGCCAGATTGATTGACATTTATGGTTACTGCCCCACTCTTAGAGGTGGTAGCGTGTTGGGTAGCCTATAACTTGCCCTAACGTCTAACAAACTTTACTTGTTACTACGACGACGATATTGTGGCACAGCGGTAGCGAACCTGCCTTAAACGCCACAGGTCGCGGGTTCGATTCCCGTTCGGAGCAGATGTTTGTATTGACCATACAAGAAAGTTTTCCGATGTGTCTTTGTTATTGTCATTGTGTATGTTTCTTGACCCCCGACACAGGATATAACTATCCTAATGGGGGGTTGAGTGTGTAGCGTTAATTTATAGCTTTTAATACTAGGTAGATAAAATTTTATATCTATGTTTGTATTTGTATATTATTAAGTAATATATTATGTATAACGTACTAAAGCTTGGAATAGGTACTTACATTATTATGCATTGCTCATTTTTTGTGGGTAGAATCTATATAAAATGGTATGGTAATATATTGTGTTATCCGTGAATTATAATTAAGGATTAAAGCATTTAGTTAATTATTCGTATGGAACGGAAAAAATAAAACAATTAACTTTATTTAGATTACATTTTTGTGTTACTGTTAAGTTGCGAAATGAAAGGGTAAACGGTGCAGTTTTTATATTTCAAAATTAAAAATATTTTTGTATTGTTATTTAAATCTTTATTATAAAATTAAATTTATGCAATAAGAATTGAAAAAAATATAAACGAATTGCAAGTTTAAACTAATATTTTACCACATAGAGCCATACATTTTTTTGATATAAGATCGAGTAGAATTATTATTAGGTTCGGGTGTAGTATACTTGCTTCTTAATACCATTACAATTGGACAATTCCATTTCATGAAGTCCTGGGCCTTCATTTGTGACTTTGAGTCAACTTTGAGCCCTCGTGCTTTCCCCTTTTATCGGATCTCAATATCACAGGGGGTCTCAGTGATTCAAGACCAGTAAGGCCAACAGACAAAAATGAGAAATATGTGCTAGTTCTCATGGTATGGTAAAATCAATGTTAAGAACATACAGGTAGTGACCTACTTTGAGACCCGACGGTCGCGGGCTCGATTCCCACTCGGAGCAGATTTCACCTAAATATCGATTTCTGTCTGGCTGTTTATCCTTGTGAGCCTCTCGTGCCTCGAAGAGCACGTTAAGCAGCCGGTCCCGGCTGTTATCATAACATCTGATAATAAAATCTCTTGTTAATTTGCTCTTATCCAATGAGTTACTGGTTCGCCTTTTGGATTGCGGAGTTTAGATGACGATGTGTAAAAGCTAGTAACCTGTCAAGTCTGGATAAGAGTATAAGCAGAGGCTGGGTAAATACCGGGAATAATGCTAGGAAGAAGACGTCATTATTTGTATATGTAATTTGTATGCATGCGGTTACATGTGTCAAACGCATGATTTTAAGATTTCACCGTTATCTATGATTTCGTGCGTCAATAGCCACTCGAGTGTTATCCGCTAAACGCCGTTCTTATAGGCCATTTTGAAGAAACACTTTAACAAATGCTTAATATACTTACTATACTATACTTTATAAAAATATACAAACAAAATTCAGTACAAATGGTTCGCATCGACGGAGGATTAGTACTGTTTCGTTTCGTCCGATGAGATGCTCCCAGCATCGGAGATTCAATGTACCTCTATGTACCGTTGAATTTTTCTTGGTCATCCAGTCCCTCCTATCGATTGGATATTACTTTGTAGTATAGAGTCTTATTGTTTTCAAAATGTTTGGCTATTGGGGTCAGAAATAAACCCACTAACTACCCTTGTAAAAAAAATCTACTTTACGCAGCACTAGATGTCATAAACTTCTACATAAATAAATAATATATACTTAGTAACTATTCTACACCCAACAAATATTTCATATAGACTACGACTAACGGACTGATCAAATTATATATTATCTTTATATTCAAAACACAAATTTACACTCGCATGTATAATATTAGTGTATAATATTAGCATACAGAAAGTAATATACACAATATATAAATTATACTATAATTATTAAATACCGTAATACGAAAGATATTATAGGTTATAAGGGATTTAATAAATACTTATATTAGCTTTGATTTACATCGTTAAGGCACGTATCGTGTATTATTAATTTGGACATTGAATGCGATAAAATCGTATCGATATTATCGTTTTCAATTTTTGACGTATCTTATCTTAATACAGATTAATAGACAAGAGCGTAAGTGCTAGTAATCATTTCTTTGGTTTTTAGCATTATCAAAAGGATTATATTATGTTCATATTATACCTAAACTATTCTCGTTTCTTTTTATTTTTTATTATTATGTTAGAAGTTGGCAAGCATACGGCCCACCTGATGGTGAGTACCGTAGCCGAGCGCTTGCAGCACCAATAGTATGAGCCACTCACGCGTTGCCAACCTCGAGACATTAATTCTTAAATCTCCTCTGCCCAGTAATTTTACTAGCGTACAGTGTTCTTCAAACCGGAACACAGTAATGCCTAAGCACAACTATTTGGCGGCAGAATATTTGACACTGCGGTGGTACCTGCCTAGCCGGCCTCTTGCAACAAAAGACCTACCACCAGTGTGTTTTATTGTTGCTATTGATAATTTATATATATTTTCATATTTACAATTGCTTTTAGATTTCGTTCGTATTAAAAAAGTTCGATATTATCTTTCCGCTCAATGTAATTTTCTATGTAATGTCAGATACATATAATTATTATAGTTACAAATATTAGGAGCGTGGAAGCAATTCATCAAAATAAACAAATTCTTTAGTCGTGTACACCGTTCGGATAGTTGAATAAGTAAGTAGTTATTTATTCGCAAGGCGTTTGACTAGACACCTTCTACATAGAGTGGTTTCAAAGAACGCCAGATAAAAACATTTGTGAAACTATTCCATACATGTCGTGCTATTTCAAAGAAAATCCTTCTTCATAAATTGAACAGAATCTACTTTATAAAAATGTGTTTTCACGGAAATATTTAAAGTATTAATTACATTATTGTTAATATTAAAATATGTTAAATACTACCTCGTGTCTGCGGGTAACTAGATACAATGTACAGATATCCTCAGTGAGTTTAGTAGTAATAAAAATCAGTGCTCAGTTGGCTAACAACGCTTAATGCGCGGTTGCACCTTATCGCAGCCGTATCGAGTGTTGTTTGCGGTATATCAGTTAATCAAATTGGGAGCGTATCGATATCACGGACGTCTTTCGATAGCGCACCATTTTTATCTTAATTGATTGTCTCCTTTTTGACATAATACCGACTTATTATTTTACTGATTTATTCCTTTGATGTAGCGAAAATGGCCCGCATTTCTAATCGCCATTCGTCTTTGCAGATACGGGCATGAGTCGCTGTTCGAGTCGGGACGCGTGATCGTGAGGCCCTCGGTTTCAATGATGTCAAGACTTCGCTCGGTCGACTCTCAGTAAATAGGTCAGCGAGCGTATATTGGCCGATTGACTTTTGAAATGCAGATAGGGGTGCGGACTTAAAGTGCGTGTGTATAAAAGCGATGCATGGTTTGTGAGGTCGGAGCGGCGGTCATGGACATGAGCGGTGAGGGAGGAGGAGCGGGCGCGGGGGGCGCGCTTCAGCAGCGGTGGTACGACAGCCGCGTGAACGGCAGCCCTGCCGCCGGCGACGTCAGCTCCGAGACGAATGGAGACGGCTTCTTCCACTCGCCGCTGGAGGGCGGACACCACAGCCGCGCCCGCTACTACCATCAGCAAATGCACGCCCCTTACTCCACAGCGGTCGGCTCGCATGGTAAGATATATTTCTTAAATCTTTTATTAAAATATTCAACATAGATTGCATAATAAAAATTAAAGTGGCATAAATATGTAGAGGTTGTTCGATTGTTATTGTTAGATCCGTGTTTCTCATTGATTTTGATCACTTTATATAGTTTTTATTAATTTATAATGAGATAAATAAACCTTAAAGTATAAATCTTTATAAACAATTTTCTCAAACACCACAAATAAGTAAATTCCCGAGCTATATTTCGTTACGAAAGGGTCAGTATTAAAGCCAAATTGCGGACAGAGTCGGTAGGCAGCCGTCCGTTGAACTTTATCGCTCATCAGATAATATCTCTCGAAAAACTGGACAATTAATTCAAAAGGTCCGAACAGTCAAAATCGCCATTCTATAAGGTGACAGCTTAGGTAAACACGATCTAAAATGGGCCTCGACCGTAAAAGAAAAAATCATATTATACTTTTTGTTTTTGTCTTTTGAGGTTTAAATTTTATTGCCGCTATAAAGTTTTTCGTGGAGACAGGTGGCTCTTCTTTATAATTTAACTACTCGCCCGATCGCGTACGAAACCTCGTCTAGAGTATCGTCCTTAAGGGCTAGATTGGCATGCGGCCGATACTCTTTAATTTATTAAGCGGTGTGTCGGTAGTGATGTGACACTTAAGAAACTGTGTCACTTCTTGGAATCGGAACTGGGAATCGATTTTGTCGCGTTCACAGCAGTAATGTGCCGTAGTTTATGTGAGCTCTCGTTCGACTAAATTTTTAGCCTGTTTGTAAACTCACTCTTATCGTGTTATGTCCGCAGTCACGATGCGGCTCCTTGTCGCTTTGATTATATCTAAATTTGGTAAATTCATTTGTCGACAACGGCTGTTGACTCGATTAGGTACTATAAAATTTCGTGAAACACCGATACTCTTATTTTATGCCTCCTTCATTTACGCCACTGAAAATTCGATAAAAAATATTTTAACGTTTGAAAACTCTATTGAATTTCACTTAGCGCTTCTGACGGATTTTTGTTTTATTTATATGCTTCTTTGTCCTGTCTTTTCTGGCTGGTAAAAAGTAATAAAACATATTTTTAAGTTGGCTGAGGTGTATATAAACTTGCTACGATGACAACGCGGATCGTTTTCACTTTACATTTTACGAGCGGCTCTCCGGCTCGCCCTCACTCGCCCGTCGCATAATTGTATTAACTTTATTTATTTAATAAACTTTAATGCCTTATATTTTCCATCATATCACTGGACTTCTTAGAATCTTTTTTATAAATAACAATAATAAATAATCTCTACACACTGTACAGCCTCCATTAGGATAGTTATGTCGTAGGTCTGCGAACCTACGCAACGACAAGGATAAATACACCCAGACCGGAAAACATGTCTGTATGGTATTGAAATCTGCTCCCAGCGGGTATCGAACCCGCGGAATGTGCCGCTTAAGGCAGGTTCGCTACCGCTGCGCCATAACATCATCGTCATGAACGAACTAAATACAGTAAATAAAATTATATGATTTATTAGCGTACCGCATATCGTCTGAATCGAATCAAAATATTTGTATACATAAACAATTTTTTAAATACATATCTATATAGGTATATTTATTTAAATTGTAACAAACATTCAATATCAATTGTAGATTGCATATCTAAAACTTAATTTTGTCACTTAACCATAGTTATCTAAACACACAAATATAATCGTAAATGTGCGATGTCTATCTATTGAGATAAGGAGTGAGGTGCGTGTTCGATTGAGCCTTGATAAATCTATAGAAGTTGTTTAACACGAGCTAAAACAAAACGTTTCTTAATTTGATTTATTCCTAAAATATATTTTAAACTAGCTTCTGACAGATGCTTCGCCCGCGTGAATAACGATTTTAATACAAACTCTGACCTCTCCTGTCTTTTACAAACTTTGAATGGCATATTTATTTATATCGAATCAACAGCTGAAAAAATAAGTTTCAACCTTCTAGCTCTAAAAATTACTAAACTTTCATACAACTTTTCATCCCCCCTTTTCAACCCCTTACAACCCTCTTTTCGCATTACAAAGTAGCCTCTGTCTTTTCTCAGGCTCTAGACTATCTGTGTACCACATTTCATTCAAATCGGTTCAGTAATTTTGGCGTGAAAGCTCGAGAGACAGAGAAACAGAATTACTTTTGCATTTATAATATTAAGTAAGGATAAGGATTACAATTGGTTATTACATATAGATATTTAGATATTTAATCTCAGTGGTAAATTTAGCTTGTAATCTTTTGAAAGTGATTAAAAACCTTAATAATAAATCATGTTGTGCCTAAATTTTTAACGGTTTTCTGTGTTCGAGCCTTATAGTTTCGTCATGTCCGTCTGTCCATCCGTCCGTCTGTTCCTCTGTACGTCTGTCTGTCCGTCCGTCCGTATGTCACAGTCATTTTACTCGGAGACCAGTGGCTCTATCTGTATGAAATTTACTAAATAATTATAAGGAGGTTAACATTCCATACGTAAGTGCGCTGGAGCTTTAAACTCCCTTTCCACCTGTACTCTTAGTTTTCTCCTTCTCACGTCACCTTTTTATCTATTTCTCAATTTCGGGAAGTAAGGCTCGCAAACTTTTTATATCTAATGTTGATGTGAGCATAAGTTGTGGTAATTGCTATCTATTAAGTAGACCGTATGATATTAGCCACTTTAGTAAAAAATATTATGCATATAGATAAAAATTTATAAATTATGTCACACATAGGAGGGTGGCCATTCCTAAGTATCGTGACGTCACATTTCAAAATTGCAAACTTTAATGTAATTATCTAAGTAATTAAACGCGAAATTGAATTGTTAACGAAAAACTTACTTTTACTAAATTAACTGATTTCGGATCTGCTGTTTTAATTAAACAATTTCTAGATTTATGATGTGGCCCACTGATTAACTGGTTTTAAGTATTAAAATATATTCTATATATATATATATACCATAAAACTATTTATGTATATTATTTAAGCCAATGGAATGCTAGGGTAAAAACGGTTTACGTAATGGGCCAGTTGTAACGCGATACAGGGCAGATTTGACGCTCATCCAATAATTTATGGTTTGGCGACGCGATTGATGGCGCGGATAAAATTATTTATTTCACACCGTTTTAGATTCACTGCGAGTGTCTTGTTATTCTAAGAAACTTTAATTAATATACACGTACCTAATGTCGTGTGATAGTTTTATTTTTAAAAGAATCTAGTTTTAAACCTTTTGGTTTATGTCTCATTGTAATATTTTTTTAAAAGTGAGTTACCACTAGTAAATTGAGTTACCACTAGTAGTAAAGTGAATGTGGAGCATTTTTCATGGACGTTAGGATGGTTTATGCACAAATATTTGTATATTTTGTATCATCTATATTATCTTCTATAGGTATATATAAAAGGCAAAGACCTGACTGACTTATCAACGCCCAGCTTAAACCCTTTCATCTAGAAAGCTGAGTTTTTCACAGACATTGTTTTTAAAACGTAAACGCGCACTGAGACCGGAAAGGTGGTTGAAAGTTTGTATGAACGTCCGTCATTATTGAACCTAGAAGCATGAAATTTTGTTATTCGACCAACAATTAAATATAAAGCAAAACGTTTTTAACATTTTCCAAACTTACACTCTTGAAGGATTGAGATAAGAGTTCAAAGTTTGTATTAAAATCGTTATTCACGCGGGCAAGACCGCTGGCAGAAGCTAGTTTTGAATGAAGTCGCTAAAATAGTTTGAAATTCCTCGTAGTAGTTAACCTTTTATGCAAATATCTTAATATGGAAGTTAAATGTATTCATGTAATTGATTCCGTTAAAAAAAAAGTTAGACTTGTTTAACACTAAAAAGTATCTTATTTTTTTAAATTGTTTTAAGACTAATCAACAGGTGAACGGTTACAATTACATCTAGGAATTAAAATTTTTTCTGTAAACGACACCAGCGATTACGAATACTTTCTTATTGTCGTCAGATGTTGTACTAGGAACTGTAGTAATCGTTTTTTACCTTAAATTGTTACTCATATTAAAAACCATTAGAGTCATTTTAGTTTATTTTATAGTTTATTTGCATTATAACGATCGGTGGGTTGAGAAAATTTAAGTGCGGTCAGTCACTAGATGAGTGATCGCATAGTGGTATTTCAACTGAGCGTCTCTCTGCTTCGGGGGGCACGTAAAAAGTCGGCCGGGCTACAACCACCAATTACCAATTTGACAATAGTCGATAAGTCAAGTAAGAGGCCTATACCGACGGCCGACGTGAACAACGCTGACACTAGATTGGCCACTAACCACTCGATAAGAAGAAGAAGAAGTTTAACTTGTTCACATGTATGTAGTGTGAAAATCGTTGAATTATAATATTATGATACTTTTTTCTTACGGATTTATCCGCAAATGTATTTATTAGAATAATTTATAATTTTTATGTTATATTTCTGACTTGAGATGTAAGTTTTAAATCTAACTGATTAAATTAACTCAATAAATTTCATTTAAAATCATTAAAATTAAAACTTTTTACATTCTATATTACCTATTTGTTTATATATCATATATTAAATCTTGTTTCCTCCAAGTTCCAAAAAAAATTGTATCAAGCTCAAAAATTTAATTATGCCGTATTATATTATTAAATCGAATTAGAGATATTAAAAAAAAATATAACCTTTTAAATTTTCGTATTCGTTTCTACTAATTCTCTTACAAACGATTTGTCAGAAGAGAAATGAAAGAAAAGTAGAGGCAATAGAAAGTGAAATAAGGAAAAAAATATTGAATTCAGTGTAGCTTTTCTGTATCAGACTCATCGGCGATTTCACGCATAGCCTCGTACATAGCTTGCATTGCCTTTCATAATAACCCTTTGAAATTAACCGATCCGATTTATCTACAAATGTATTGTACATAGTAAATAGGAATATTGCGTTAGACTTTCTAAACACAACGCCTAGGTGTTTTATAAGTTATTTTTAAGGTAAAATGCGTTACCAAATACTAGTGATCGACTAATGTATGTTTTTATTTTTATGTATAGAAATGCCATAAAGAAAAGATAAAAATCTATATAATATTAATAACAAAACAATTAAATTGGCTTTGTGTGCTTGCAGATTAGTTGGAAAAACGAAAATGACAAACAAGACTGATATGTTTTATTCATAAATAATTTACGTATTTATGTAATTACTAACGAAAATTATTTAACATTATTTTGTCTTGACAGTTTTATATCTCTATAGTGAGAAACAAGTGTAGGTGTAGTTTTTTTGGTGGTAATCTGTAGCCGTAGCCTTTAGACGCTTGTGTCACCAGTGGTCCGGCCTAGGTGTAAGGGATTTCTTCCCAGAATTCTTTCCTCGGAGGAGGGTGAAGAAGGAGATGACAAGGATGATGATGAATGGAACAGTATAGATCTCTATAATACGGCTGTCCCATAGTAGTGGTAGAGCCATGCTTCTCTCAGCACGAACGGGCTGGCTGGACCGGGGAAGTGCTACCCTCTCACAGAAAATCGGCGTACGGTAACAGTATCAGTACTATTAGGTTTTGTGAGTTCGTTAATTTCCCGTCTTATCTCTTCGCTCCTATCCCTTGACAACGCGTTTTGGATACATCAAGTATCGCAAGCGCTTATAGGACGCGGTGCCTGTTTATCTTATGCTTGATAGTTATATGAATAATTGTCATTACATAAAATAAATGTTGTTGACTTATTAATAATCATAAAAAGCACGTAACATTTTTTTAAAGTGTTATGTTATGTGTATATGTTATTCCACGCTACAAAAAGCCGTGAGTGATGATCGTAAGTGTGCCACTATCATACTGATAGCAATTAGCATCGCCGAATATGGCGAGCGGTTTTAAGAATAATATAAAAACTTATATTCCGATTACCATTTACGCTTAACTATCGTAAATATCGACCGATTACACAGCTGTCGCTGCTTAAGTAACATCGTTGTGAATGTTTACGTTTTTTTTTATAATATCCAGCGTGACACAAATACCTACGTCAAATATGATAGGCCATAAAATATCTTCATGTTATGAATTCAATAAAACGTAATATCGAACGACATTCTATTTTATGAGTTATGAGAGGATCAATACAATGTCCAGTCGTCCACCTGCCAACTGGTTGGAAATCATTGTCTTTTTATAACCATTCCCTTAACAGGGTAGATTTTTTTTCAATTACCCCGTCTGGTGAGGTAAATGAATATGAAAGTGCCTGCCTCATCACTATACCAATTAAATTGACTATACATTCCTTTTGCTCAAATGTGCTCTACCGCTGTCCGTCCGTCTCCTATAGACACTACCCGTCATTCTACTTCACGAACCTAATAGTCTTATTGTGTCCACAATTCCGTCTTCTTTGTTTTTATTTTGTCTGGCACTTACATAATATGTCATGTGAAAAAGTTTGCCAGCTTATATCTGATGATATATTATATATAATCATAGTGTATAACTATTCATTACGAGGTAGCTACATTAATTCCTTTTGTAATTCAACAATGAATGAGTGCCGCAAAAAATCTGTGCGTGCATTTGCCTAATAAGCTATACATTTTACTTGTCAATCGTGAATGTGTGGTTTGTAACGCTTGTGTGAGTTTGTAAAAATGCGTGTGTGCGTGAGACGCGTCCCGCAGATTGGCGCAATTAGTTGCGGGGGGCGGGGCCTGCGCCTGCGCAGCGACATCTCCTCCCCGCACGCACACATGGCTTATCGTGGCACAAAATAATGATGCCATGAAGCATTAATTATTTCCCCCATCCTCGGCTTACATTAGCAGGCGGCAATTGTGGTTGCTAAAATGCTAAGTAAATTACTTTTATTCCAGCGAGGAGATGTCATATTGTATAGTGTAATATTTTACTTTGATAAAACAAACCCTTAATGTTTCCTTGACACTGGTGTCGCAGGCACCTGAGGTGTCACAGTAGTAATAACCGCTTACACGTAATAAAAGTACCTATTTATAAAATTAATATAAGATAATGTAAAAGTTTTGCAAAAGTACTAACGTTATCTGAAGACATTTCATGTCATTAACAAATAAAAATGTTTTTGCATATTAAATAACTATAATTCATCATAATTCTACATTATGAAGAGATAATTTAAAGCTTTACTTTGTTTCATTATCTCACTTAATACAGACAATTATTAAAACTTTATCTTTGGCTTTATTGAACGTCTAAACCAACTTTTTGCTTGAAATAATTATGTGTATTAAATCACACTTATTGGAGCAATAATAATTGATGAGAAAAGGACATTTTTTTATACACATATGTAATTCATATATTGTGGTATCAAGGGCTCTCAATTTAGGTACTTGGAAAGTCAATGGTATTTTCTTCAAGTATTTGATCATTCAAAATCATTCAACTACCTTTTAATATCCAAAATACTTTCCTTATATATCTGGTAGGTCATCTTTTTCACGCCGAGTTACATGGTTTCACGGTTATAACGAACCGATCGATAGTGGTCTTCTTCTTCTTATCGAGTGGTTAGTGTTCAACCTAGTGTCAGAGTTGCTCAGTTCGCTCGTATAGGGCTCTGACTTGACTTTTCAAATATAATCGATAACAGCCGAGACCGATTTTTCACGTGCCCTCCGAAACACGGAGACGCTCAGTTGAATCTTGTGACTGACCGCATCATGCTTAACCCACCGATCGTTTACCGATCAGTGAGCGCATCCGCCCATGAGCGTCTTGTAAATAATCTATACCTATATAAAAGACTAGGATATTTGATAATGAAAGAAACAAAGTTTTGGTCAAAGACTTAAAGATAATTTTGTCTATTTTATAAGTACATAATTATATACCTAGAAGAACCTTAGAACATGTCGGTTAACTGTAGTTAGTTGTTTTTTGACCACGTTTTTAAAATAATTTTCCAACCATTTGTGCTATCATAATATTCATCTAGATAAGCCGTATTAGGTAAAGTATATGAAATGTTCTCGCTCGTGAATATCGAGTAGGTACAGAATGTGTGCTTCCAAGTGTGGTAAGCGATGAGCCTGGAACGCTCGCAGAAATGGAATATTGCCGTAAACTTTCCAGACGGGACCGTTTTGTTACGAATATCAATATGTACCGAATTCTTGTTTCAACGACGATCATTTGAAATTAAGACTCGTAATGTGTTTAATGTCTCAAGTTTTAGACGTCTGCAAAGAATGTGAAGCGTGCTAAACGTAATTATGAACTTATTAATGTTACTAAATAATGGGAGAACTTATTAATCTTAAATGTGAGTTTGAATGTTTGTAACTTAATCACGCACAAAATGGCTGAAAAGATTTGGATGAAATTTTGGTACCTATAGATATAGCGTGTTACCTGGATTAAGACAAAGGATACTTTTTGTCCCGGATTTTTTTTAAGTACCTGTGGGAATATCCAAAATTATGCTACAGGGCGTATTTAATTGAAATTCATAGACCTGTCTGATGGAACTTTCTACTTACAAATGATTCATTTCTTTCCTGAAGCCAATTCTAAGGTCACCCCGGACGAAGTCACGGGCTGACGCTGGTTGACTTACAAATGAAGGAAGTTGTTAATCTGTCTGTTTTCTGGTTTATTTGTTGCTTAATATCTTCCGCATTTGATAATTGACTCTTCTTGATTTTATAGGGTATCCCTGTGCCTAAATGAGCCCATCATTTAGATATTTCAATGATCTGATCTCAGATTGCAGATATATATATATATATATATATATATATATATATATATATATATATATATATATATATATATATATATATATATATATATTTTTTTTTTTTTTTATGTTAGAAGTTGGCAAACAAGCATACGGCCCACCTGATGGTAAGTGGTTGCGTAGCCTATGAGCGCTTGCAGCACCATGAGTAGGTGCCACTCACGCGTTGCCAACCTCGAGATATTAGTTCTTACATAAAAAAAAAAAAAAAAAATCTCGTTCGCCCAGTAATTTCACTAGCGTACAATGCCCTTCAAACCGGAACACAGTAGTGCCTACTAAACACTATTTGGAGGCAGAATATTGGACACTGCGGTGGTACCTACCTAGCCGGCCTCTTGCAACAAAAGACCTACCACCAGTGTGACTGATTGCACTGGTGGAATAATGCCTGTTGTGACAGAGGTTATCCCAACAGCGGGCGATGGGGTCGTCACATCCCGACGCCTTTAAACGAAGAACTTTATAGAACGGAAGTTAAAATTTTTATTTTTATTGTATTTTTTTTGTAATCAGGCCTTATCTAGATATAGATTGATAAAGTTGTTTTTTTGTGGTACTAATTATTATTTTTACACAACCAACATATACCTATCGATAAAATTTTACTTTTCTTCTGATATTAACAGGTACTTTACTAACGAGCAAATAAATTAATCACGTAATAATTCCTTGTGAAAAGAAAAAAAAGTGTTTACAATTAAAATTCTAACTTTATAAATGCACCGGGTTTTTTCTTGTTACATTCAATTAACTGAGGCTGGCAAAAACTCTAGAATTGATTTCTCCAGTCTAATGATTACCATTCACTATGTATGAAAAAAATCGAAAGTCTCCAGGAGCTTCACGATTAATTAAGTCTGAAACCGTTATTCATTAGAGTTGGATTTTATTAACCGTCACATTACATTTAACAAGCGGTCGCTTTGAGCATTTTATATATTAAAATAAAGTATATGTAAATGCTAAGGCATAGATGTTAAAGACGGCGGTATCACTTTTGGTAAAGGATTTATAGGGTACGAGTATATAATAATGGGTAATTAAAGATATAAATGATTACTGTATTATGCGTGAATTTGTTGTTATATAATCGTATTCTGGAAGTTTTATCGTAATTTGAATATTATATTAATTTATTTTCATAGGTTGCGGTGCTTACCATCAAGCAGACCGTATGCTTGTTTGCCAACCGTCTTGAATAAAAAAAAATCAGCAAAGACAAGTGGTTTTATTTAGGTCTAGCTTCGCCCGCATGAATAATGACTTTAATAAAACTTTGTACCTACATTTCACCCCTTGAGTGGTGGAATTTTAGAAAACATTAAATACCAAATGAGTCACTGTTACTTGAAATAAATGATTTTTATTTTATTTATTTATTAAAACACGCGTTTCTTTATCATACATAGTTGCCAAAAAATAAAGTTTCTTGCTTCTAGTTTAAAAAATTACGGACATGCTATACAAATTTTCAACCCTTTTGTTTAAATAATGCACTCATTTTTCTATACACAATTCTAAAAAACGTAGTAATATAATATATTGCACGGGTCGTGTAAGTTTATAAGTTGCATGTCGCTTTTAATGTGAATGAGAAACCACTTTCCGTTGAACCTTCGCGTCGCGTCGGTTAGACGGTTACAATTAGAAAAATCGATCGTACGACCGCCAACAAATAGTAGAGCGAAGCGTTTAATTTTATTGCCTACATAGGCATTGTACACACATACAACCCAAACCATAGTACAGTAACACTCAGAGTAACTTATTAAAGTCCCACTGCTGGGCAACGGCCTTAAAAAAGATTGAAGTTTTATCGAGCCCTCTGGTCCATTGCAGATTGGTGAATACATTTTTCGTTCATGAAGGTTTCCTTAGAAGGTTATTCCTTTAACGTAAAGCACGAAACAATTTCGACACCACAGAGTTCATTGACTAGCTAAGGATTTGAACATACGACTTTTTTTTAAAGTCTACATTTTCTACCAACTGATCTATCTCAAAACATTAATTTATTATTCATAGTATTAATTTGCGCTTAGTTAGTTAGTTATGTAAATTTCTAGAGATGTCGGAATAAAAAGGCCGTGTGAACATGTCACATTATCTATAAAAATGTACTTCACATTGTAGGTAGCATTGATTAATTTGTATCTTTTTTGTCTATCAATATTTTTGACAACCATGATATACTTATGTATATTTTTGTTAACAACATTAACTTGTATTGAATTGTAAATTTTATTATGTGACAACTAGGGCTAAACAATACCAGGTAATTAAAAAAAAACTATTAAGAAAATTGGTTTAGTATTTTACATATTTACTTTCATACCTCTTCATATTAATGAAAATAGAATTTTACATCAGTATTATAAATAATTACAACTATTTTTAGGTAGACCTTTTTGTAGTATTGTGTGCGTTGGCTATTGCTGCAAGTTTGCCCTCTCATCGATCGATATAACCTCTAAACACGGGACGAGTTGACCTAATTAGTAAACTTTTTATACTTTCTACTCTTGCTTAACTTTTATATTATCATTGTAACACGCTTCGAAGAACTTACATAGTAACTTAGCTTGTAGCGTTCTATTTGAAACAGTTTTTTAAACCTAAATATTTCATATAAACAATACTGTTTTATTAAATCATGGTTTTTAAAATTAATATGCTATAATGAGCGAAAATAATGTTTTCCTTTGTTTCTTTGAGTATTATTATGTTAATAATAAAAAGCAGCGTATAACCACTAATTGCTTTTGTAAATGACCAGCCTCGTTGTATGATCCGACCCTAATGTAAAACGTACACCGTTTTACGTGCACCTTGGCTCATCTTATTAAAAGCTAATTAACAAAGTTGCTGACGTCATGACAATAATATTTAATACGGTGGGTACACAGTGCGCCGGCGGGTTTTTAAATATATAATCGCTCATAGTCTTATAAAAAGGTTCGGGCCGGTCCGTTGCACAGACGTCGCTCACTATTTTAATATATTCATTTTGCTTTTATGTCTTTCGCGTGATTAGCTTTGATTGATTGCATATAAACATTGATTCTCACTATCAAAATTAGACGGCATTTATTGTAAGGGAGAATAGGGCATAGAGTAGTACCTACTGTACAAGGGCGTTTTGAAATTCTTTCGTAATTATAATAATGCTATTTATACTTAAGATACTCCTATCAGTGGCAGATATAATAACGATATTAATCGATTTATTTAGAGTGTTATCATTAATGATTATATTAACATTATAAAACTTTTAATTAGGTAGCATAAAACATTGGACACTTTGTTATGGGATTACGTAACCGGTTTAAGGACTATTTTTTTGTGTTGAATTATATACTGGAAGATTGATAGTTTTGTTTACATTGGAAGTTATTTGAGGGCCTCGGTCCAATTTGGTGTCTCGGGTCCCTGTTTCCGGTCGATTGCTACGATGAAGGTGATGCGCGGAGAGCTTGATGGATGAAGGTAGCGAAGTCATGCGACCCGGCCACAAGAATTCGTGTTTGTCCAGACAAAAAAGAACCCTATCATCGATGTACGTTTAAATGTTTTTGTGGTAACGTCTGCTGTATTTACATAAGGTGGATTTTAGCTTGCTTTTAGATTTTCGTGGCTGTATTTGTATATTTGCAAGTGACACGGCGTGGATGAGTTGGTGGTTATGTCACGATTTGTCATATGTCTCTTTGTGGTTAGTAACATCCCCAGGGTAACTTCAGATTTAAGCAGCAGTTATTTAAAAAAAAACAAAACCTAAAACAATTAAAATTATCTACTTTTTACTTTACGTATGAATATACAAAATAAGTAGATGTATATTTAATATGCAAGACAATAAATTTATTCTAACATTTCAATATAGCTTATTATAATATGAACTTTAACTTACGAGAAACCTTAAACCTTGGCTCTGTGTCAGCACTTATAATATAATAGGCGACAAAATTTAATAAATCAAATTCGCCACACTTTCGCAATAAAACGAAAGGAATTTTGAATATTTAGCGAGCGCTATACGCTCGACACCTTACTGAAATCGCTTAAATGAGATTTATGCTTTCATTACGCCATATTTTCTAGGTTAGGACATTTAGGGCAGAGGGCGTTAGCGTCGCACGAGTCGTTCCGCCTGGAAGGCTATTTTCGCAGCACATTACTAAGGATGAATGATTTCCTGGCGAGCCATGATTTATACGTCGTTGTTTTGTAGTGGCTACCAGCGGGCAACCTACATAGACTCATTACAGGCTGTTGGTAAAGAATGGAGCTATCCATTCATACCTTTGTGTGAAGCAACCAGCATTTGTCTTTGTTGCGCTCGCGACGCGATATCACGTCGCATCGATCGCTCTTATCGTTATCGAAATTTGCTTTAAACATTTCTTATTATTGTCACCATAACAAAATACGTACATAATAGTTAAGAAATTTTTCTAAGAAGACTTAAATTCACTATAAACACCATAATAAAAATCAAACCCGTTTTGGCCACACTCCTATACTGCCTTTTCTATTGTAACAAGAATTCTTAAATTTATTATTAATAAATGAATACATTAGCTTTAAACATTTTCTATTGCATACTTGGAAGTTAAATAGATAAACAAATCACGTAACGGAGTAATAAAATATCGTACAGTCCTTTATTTAACATAACATAAATCCTTATTCATCCATCGAACGTGGAATTTGTTAACAATATTCTATCTGTGGAACGGAAAATTTAAGTGTATTGGTATATAATCTGTGGTCGGATGGCGCGTGCAAGCGAAATAACTATCATCAAGTGCGGAGCACGCTGCTGGTGCGTTCTAACCCTTAGTTATCTTTGCCGCAAACTTGAAGTTTGTTTTCGGCTCGAACTATACTTATTGGTTACTTTAAAATAACTTAATAATAATAATAAACACTGCACATTCAACGGCCCCCATTAGGATAGTCATCCTGTGTCGGGGTCCGAAACACATACAACGACAAGGACAAATACACCCAGACCGGAAAATATGCTTGCATGGTTAATACAAACATGTTATGCTCCGAGCGGGATCGAACCCGCGACCTGTGGCGTTTAAGGCAGGTTCGCTGCCGCTGCGCCACAACGTTGTCAACAACTTGACATTATAAATGATTTAGTTATTTAAAATTACGTATAGAAAATTCACTATACAGATTATTATCATTAACTAAATTGTCTACTTTAGTAATTTTATTTTTAAATAAGACGATAATATCAAACCGCAAATATATACTAATTATATAATACGATAAAAAATCTTAAACAAAGTCGCTAGCTTCTAAACGTGATCTACTTTCTATAAAACAGGATATAATCCATCCGATAATAATATTGTACAGTCAATTACATAAATATTAAATGTACACAATATACTAGTTTACATTTCGGTTATGCAACTCGAGTGATAACAAAGTTTTGTCATTGACTGTACATGTAATTCTAGTGTTGGCATTGATCACGTCACAGGTGACGATTGCTGCAACCTTTCATCGCATGGCAACATTGATTATAATGTCCGCTTTACGTCCACGAGTGAGTCGTAAGACTGATTTATTAGTTACGATCATTGATATCGATGCATTAGCGAATTCTCTAGCAAGATTACGCTTTAGGAGTATTCAATATATCTTAGTAGGCAATTAATTATAAATCTTTCAACGGTAAAATCGATTATCGAGGTGTCGATAACTTTGGTTCTTGGTAAAGACAAATTAATACATTTCGGTTATTTTCGCAACGTTGGCATGGTCGCGGCTTATCGCCATTAAATCTATATTTGCTATTGCTATCGTGGTCCATACCAATATTCATGATCGGTTCAGCCCTATGGTTATGAAAAAATGATTAGTTGAGATATATTTACATCAAATATTGATTCTATGACGTCGGTTAATAGTTTGGTGCTCGCTAAAGCCGCTCAAGTCGATACCGGATTAAGTTATAGGTTATTGGCGATCAGCGAACGGGCGAGACACCGTATCCACAGGAGCGGACTCATTTATTCAGAAAATCATAATATTATATTTTCAATTTTATAATATTTAATTTTTAGCATTAGTAAATAATGAAATAGAAACATAAGCTCAGGAATTTTTCAACGTAAACAACTTTAGCAAGTTTTAGAAAGTCCATCAAAAGTCACACGCTCCTTTCACTAACTACAAACGAATATACCAATAAATATGTGTCAGCCGCCTGCTCTGTTTGTAGTGATTATCAAATAGCAATTCCAGTGAAACATAATTTATTTAAACTATACGTTAAACTGTATCTGTGTCTAGTTTGTTAATGTAATAGTGGACATGGTTGTCATTCCGTCTCTGTGCGTACTCGTATTTTTCTCCCGATACCGTAATGCGCAAGTCACGCGGTTACATAAGTTGCCATGGCTGCCGGCCGGCGCCGTCATTATAGGCATTATTATTGGAACACTCGGTCTCTCGCCCGGCCATTGTCAAGATTGTGGGGTCAGAGAGACCCAGACGTTAGCCAACATCGTAATTTCGCTATTCGTATAACCTTATAAATCCTATCGTAAAACAATTTACCTGATTTTACGTTGAAAATCCTAGAGCTTAGATCACGTTTAATGGTAGACATCGTGAGCGCGCGGTTATTAATTATTGAAATGATTATGGCGGCTCATATTCTGCTCATGTCGTGTCTCGGCTATAGCCGCTGTACGTCAGATGTCTATTGTCATAATTCAAATGTGCTATAAGTTAGCCCGCTTAGTGCCACACTGGGCTATTCGCTGATAGTGTTTATAATTAACAAGATACCTAAACGACGCGCATTTGCTTCTATATTATATAAAATTTACTTAAGGTTTATTATATTAAATGAAAAATGAAGTAAATTCGCATTTAGTGGACACAATTAGAAGGTTATTTTATTACTATATTAATAATACAAACATCTGCTCCAAGCGGGAATCGAACTCGTGACCTGTGGCGCTTAAGACAGGTTCGGTACCTGCGCCACAACGTCGTCAACTATGTTAAACTGAATTAGAAAAATATACCCACAAATACACATCGCTGTCGCACATATAATCTAATACAAAGTATATTCGCAGGATCGAATTAATATTAACAATTAACTAGTCCATTCCGTACTAACTGTCGAGTCAAATGTAGTGGAAATTTTCTAGGCTGCGCGTACGCCGCCGGCATCGCAAAGCGTCGGTGTGTTTGATCAAGTGAATCACAAGTGTAGCGTGACATATCCGATGCTGCGGTCGCGGTCGCTATGAAATATATTTACGGATCTATGAACTCTGTCCGAAGACGGACTGCCGAACTTGGATCTTAAAAGAAACATTTCATTTCAATGTTGCTTATGGCTTATATCAAGCCCGCTTTCTTTGAATTATTATTAATTGATCAAATATTAGTTTTGAGTTTTCGATAAATCTGTATAAAATATCGCGTGGCGCTAGACCAATTTCATGCACATTAAGTCATGGATATATGCAAATGAAAACGGTTTAATTTTATTCAAAGAATGTCCAAATACTCTCACAAAAGACAAGAACAAGATGCTACTTCCTTCCTTACTCGGAAACGAAAGAAAACCATTGACAAGACATCCGAACAATGAAATTTATTAAAATGCAATAACAATAAAATTCGTGTCCGGACATTAGCGATGTTAAGTTATTCTCCAAACGCCACTTAATGAGAAGTGATGGGTTCGTAAGAAAATAAAAATACAATGTACCCACCCCGGGTATCAACGATGCATTGCGTATGCAGGGCGCGTGCAGTTAAAATTACATGTCCTGTATGCAAAGAAATGCTCGCCTGTATTGTTTTAACAGAGAAGAAATTATTAGGACATCTACATATTTTCATACATTATATCACAACAAATCCTGAACATGTTAAAACTTGATATTTTAATACAACTAGAAATACCTTGATATGTAAGCCCTATCTTTATTTTTCAATAAGCATCTAATTGTTGATTCGATTTGATTATCATAAAGTTCACATGCATCTAATATGGTAGTAAAGAGACGGCGAATGCGACGCGGCGTCCATTAGAAACCAGTTTGAGCGTACCGATTCACAAAACAATCGACGGTTTATCAGTTGCCCGCTGTTTTAAGCGTTTCACAATTCATCTTTATTAACAGGAACGCGTTATGTATATAGGAACTTTATAGCTTCGATACGGGGCTATAAATCACTGAGAGACACCCACGACGACTCAACTCGACTATTCGGCATAATCCGAGTCGGCTTAACGGCTCCTGTCTCTTTCGAAGACTAGTGACGTGCACTCCAGATTGTCAAATCGAATGTTGAATGCGTATCAGTCACATTCGCCTCTTTAGTTACGTTCCAAATTAAAGAAACGGAAGCCGTATCTACGTTATATAGGTTGCGTAATGGAATAAGTCGATGATTTGACAGAGTCTAATTAAAACTTCTCAACGCAGCGAATTAACAACCTGAATTTCGACTAGCAAAACCCGGATATTAAACGGACTCAAGTTCGAATAGATCGAGCGAGGCTTGTCGTTCGGGCGAACGTTCTTCCGCTCATCGTCACTAGTTATTATTCCCGACGTTGCCTGTCACACGGCACGGTAGCCAACCGTAATAATAAGAATCGTAATATAATAGCATTATAATCCAATCAGGAGGCAACGTGAGGTGACCGCCCGTGCGCCCAATTTACCATTCGGGACGCGACTGTGGAGCTCGTAAAACATTTTTTGGGTGTATAAGTACAACACTTATAGGAATTAGAAGGACGTTTTGTATTGAATCGGTGCATAATGGTTACATAAATGTAAATTATATCAACTGCATGTGTGGCGTAACTTAGAAGCGCTTACAATAGTCTGCACTGGTATACACACGGTTAAAGTACTAACTAACGTGAAAAGTGTTTTGAAGTTTGCTGCACGACACGACGTTGACATTTGTAACTATGTTATAGAGATGATTTTTTATATAAATGATTTAGATTTTTTAAAGTTACTTATTTATGGTAAAGACGCTAAGCAAAAACCCAAGAGTGGATTAGTAGCGTGACGCTCCTAAGTAGTACGAGTGCATGAGATTGTTTAAATTATTTGCATTTTAAAACTTTACATAGGTACCTAACAATATATTATTTTGAGCGGGTAAGACTTACATATATTATAATAGGGTCGTTCACTTTGACTTTTGAAGGATAATAAATTAACCTAACTTAATTACCATTTTTATATTAACTTTAAATCGTTTTATGCAATTAAAAAAGGACGTTATTTATACAGTAAAATGTTGATAACATAAATGTATTATTTTATAAATTTTGACGACGTTGAGACGCAGCGGTAGCGAACCTGCCTTAAGTGCCACAGTCACGAGTTCGATCAGTTGTTTGTATTGACCATATATGCATGTTTTCTGGTCTGCGTGTGTTTGTCCCTGCCTTTGTGTATATTTCCGGACCCTCAAAATAGGGGGGACCGTGAAGCGTTGATTTTTTATTTCCCGAATTACGTAAGTTTATGTAGAATTTAAAGTGCTAAGCTTGGAATTGTTTCTTTAAGTGGTTATTGTTTTAGATATAT
This sequence comes from Hestina assimilis, assembly GCA_023373885.1. Classification (NCBI taxonomy): domain Eukaryota; kingdom Metazoa; phylum Arthropoda; class Insecta; order Lepidoptera; family Nymphalidae; genus Hestina; species Hestina assimilis. The sequence goes on along the minus strand of CM041745.1, from coordinate 4,887,418 downwards.
TAATTATCTACTAATACACAGTTACATGTTAATGCTATTTCGATTTATCAGCGGATGTTAATGAGGCCATTAGAAGTGTTGAAAGTGTAGGTAAAAAAATTAACGTCAATTTATTTTTTAAAATTATAATCATGTCACGCTTGTCGATACATGTTTAACCTCGCTGTATGTAAATTTGATATATTAATCTACAGATAGCGTCGGACTAACATATGTTCATACGAAACATTCCAAACTTATTAAGATAAAAAGAAAAACTTATCAGAAACGTCAAAAATATATAAACTGATAATTACTTTAAATTATATCAACGTCCGTGGTTAGAACTGCATTATCTCGTCGATATAAATGAATATATTTTAATAAATTATATATTTTATCGATCCGAAGTTTGTTTTTCAACTGTTGTCAGCTCGAATACCAATAAACGTGTGAACGGATTATATAGTTGATATTGATTCCACATCAGCGGTAATCAATTTCCGAATTCGATTTTCATTAAGTTATACTTTAAAAAAATATTGTTAATAGTCATTTAACAAGCGACTGGACTGTCTTAGTAGGTACCTAAAATTCTCGGCGTCGATACGACGATCAATAAATTAAAATTAATTCGGCGTGCGAACGGCGAGATCCGATACGCGATACTGACGCCTACATTTATCATTCGCTAACACGTCGGACATTTCACAGGGGACGCATGTCGGGGTATTGTAGCGTTTACAACGTAAGGCATAAGGGTTACTGGTACGCCGATGATGGAGTACGTAATGATCTGACGCAGGAACAAAGGATAACACTTCGTAAGACAATAACTGGAAGGGATAACTTGGCATGCGTGTTGGCGGTTAAGACGGCGACACACGCGCCAGCACGCACTCCGCATTCGGATGATGCCGTGCAAATAAACCGCGGTAGACTGGACGACGACACCGCGGCCTGCGCTGCCTCGATGGCCTTGGCGATGGGAAGTTTCTCACGATACAATATTTCTACACTTGATACATTTTTATTTAGCCCGTAAGACCAATGACACGAATTTTAATTAATCATTAGTAGAGATTACGTTATTTCTGTTTTTAATTACTTATATCGCCTAATTAAAGTCGTTGTCTAATAAGTGTCAATATTTTAATATTAGCTGTTATAATTATTTTTAATTTTAACGATAATACGAGTATTTTTTGTATGTCATTGAATTTGACGTCAATTATTTTGGTAAAATAATTTGATCAGCCAAAATTTATTTGGGATCAACTCGTCGGATTGCGCTTTCGAATAATATAAGATATACCAAAAATACAGACCAATTGATAAACTCAGGTAAATAATAAAGGTGAAAAATGAAGCCTCAAAAGCTCAAAAGGGCCGACTCCGCTCCGTTAACACAAGAGCGACTCTTGTCGGGTCCGATCCTGACCGACCTTGTATGGTCAATACAAACATCTGCTCCGATCGGGAATCGAATTCGCGACCTGTGGCGCTTGAGGTTTGCTACCGCTGCGCCACAACGTCATCAAATTATTACATTAGGGATTTAAAATGTAACGACATCTAGTAAAGTAGACTGTAGTTGCATGAGTATACGCATAGCGTGTACGGCTTACATAGTAATAAGTCGAATGGGGTAATTTTATGCCTAAATATTATTTTAAGCAATGCCGAGTAAAGCATTGGCACTTAAGGTACCGGCTTTTATTTTTAAACATTGTCGGTATTATATTTTTTGTATAAATAAATCCGGCATAATAATTCGGCAACCACAGTAATATCTGTGGCTATAAATATTTTTATATTTATCCAGGACGCTAGTGTGCTGATGCTGAATGGTGTGGCTATCTCGAAATTATACCCTTCCAAATAAAAAAAGAATGTTCCAAATCGGTCCAGCCAGTCTTCGAGTAATCGAGTAGCAAACATACAAAATAAAATTAGGTATAGTCGAACTGAATTTTTATTTTTATTTTATTTTGATTTTTTTTTCGAAATGTGTATTGCTGTTGGCCGTACTGGCCTTCACAGCGTCACCGGGCGGGGGGCCCGAGTACTAGACTCAGCCGTGATAAAGGATCAGCCCTCACGGGGGCTCAATCGTCGAATTGAGAACCTTCTTTCCTTTCCTTCTGAACTCGACTAATAAGTTAACCTACAAAGATCCTACCTAAAAATAAATCATTTTGTTCGTTAGAGTAAGATTCAATTTTGGCTATATCTGGCTTAAACTTACATTATAAAAGGAAATATTTTCTTTGAAAAATAATCTTTCTTATCGCTAGAACTAATGTAGTATATTACAAATCCTTTCGGGTAAGATAACATGTATATTGACCAACCTGAAGAAGGTTCATACATGTTTTCTGTGACAATATCTTAAAGTAACCATAAATGGCAATCAATTTGGTAAAATATAGGCAAGTACGAAAAGCGACTCGGGTTATAAAACAATGTAACTACTGTAAACGTAAAACGCGGATAAAACCGCGGACAGACGTAATGTAAATTATTTTATTTATTTAGGTCAATACCGATCACGTTTTCATCAATACGTAACTAATATTAGGCTGTATGAAATAAAATATAAATATTTTATAAGAATTTGTTTATGATATATTGTTAAAGATTGTATACAGTTTCATTAAGAACAATATTTTGAATTCATTTCTATAATGCTTCCTTAGGGTTTTCTTATCTTCCAATTCAATTTCACCAAGTTAGGATCATATTTATTCGTACAAATGTAGCAGACAGAGTCCGTATTATTTTTAAGAAAGAAGTTGTATTTATAAGTAATAATTTGTGTTTCTATAAAAAATAACATAGCTTTATAATTTTTAGAAGTGTTAAAAGACATTATTATTAATAAAGTTAATAACCTTTTTCGGTAGTATTAAGGTGGTATACGGAGGGGGCATCACAAAAACCGTTACAGAATAAACTTGGCGTCGATTCGAACAACACTTTCAGTGCCCTGTGGCGCGACGCGTGATAAGATCTCGGGCTGCATCTGCCGGGGGTACATGGGGGCAGGGGTTGGGGTTCAATTCCGGTGTTTTGTTCGCCGGCTGTGAGAACTTGCTATGATTGGTTTATGATTTAATTTACTATTTACTTTAATTAATTCTGTCGATATGTCTACCGATAAGTTTATTAGAAGTGATTACATTTAATATTATTTCTGACGTTATTTAGAAGTTATTATAATCAAACAGGTTTCTTCTAAATTCCTCTATAGTTTTGTATTCAAAAATTACAAAGCGAATTATGTTGTAAAATGTTGAAAGAATCCAATAAGATGAAATATAGAAATGTATATGAAACTCTATTAAACCGAAAATCCCGGTCTCTATATTAAATTGTATTAATTCTCATACAAAATCCCCTAACAATTAAGGCTTAGCACACATATCCGGCACAATGGATGAAACTAGCTGCCCTAATGAATAAAAAGCGTCCACAGTTCCCTTACTATGTTACGCGAACGTATGTATAGAATAAAACTTTTGTTCGACTCTACATATAATAGTGTCGCATCGTTTGCCGATTTTTGTCATCATGGTAGGGGGCAGGTAGGGCATGTGGCGAGATGGCGCGATAACAGGAATTATTCATACGTTATCGGGTTGCCATCGCTGGTGGCATTGTGAACGAGGGGTGGCTGCCGGTGTCGTGGACGCTGTCAAAACGTTGTGTGTGTATTCGGCTTAATGTGACGGTGCCGACTGATTATTGTTTTATTTCGTGTTTACCGTAATTGCGATCGATATTAAATATTAAAAAAAACTAATTGATAATGCTTTCTAACTAAAACTTACGGCTGTTTATAAATTTCTCCTTTTATTGCAAGAATGCGTATCGATTAGACTTTAAACAATTTATTTAGATAGTTGTAACTTTAGTTCTTAAAAAGATAAACAATAGTGGGAACTAATTAATATTTCGTCGTACAATACTAAATTCAGTTTTTTTTTCAACTACGGGCGATCTGATAAGTATCTCGGGTTATCTCTCGCTTCGATCAGCACCTGCATCTACTTGATGCGGGCTCATCGACGCAAACACGGCACGTAGGACCTAGTTTTTATTGTACGAACATTTTACAACTCAAACGTCAATAAATCTGTTGACAAATGTTGTTTTAAATCAGTCGATAAAAGTCGAAAAAGATAATTTGAGTTAGTATGTTGGTGTCTTTGTATCTTTAATTTCGTTTTAATAAAAAATATTTTTACTACTTTAAGAATTGTTTCTATAATTTTCCGTTGTAATATTAACTATTCATGAAATTTCGTAACTTTGGATATAAAGTTAGGCTTGCCCCATTTAATAATCTTTTAATGATAATAGTTATGAAGTTCTTCGGAGTTAATTTAGACAGATTTTATTTATATAAAACAGATATAGAGTTCGTGTAATAAGCTGTCGGCTTCGCTTCGTCCTAGCATTATTACCGGTATTTTATTCTACCCAGGGTCTGCTTATTACTCTTATCCGGATTTGACGGGTTACTCGTCTTTACACAGAGCGATTGCCATCTGACCTCCGCAACTCTAAGGGCGAACCTGTAACTCATTGGATAAGAGCAATTTACTTTTCAAGAGTTAACGATTATTATCAGATGTGTTGTGATAACAACCGGGACCGACAGCTTAACGTGGCACTGTGGCTCTCCGAGGCACGGTGGGTAGACCCACAGACAAACGCCCAGATCGAGACAGAAATTTAACAAATATCTGCCCGAGCGGGAATCGAACCCGCAACCGTCGAGACTAAAGGCGGTGTCAAATGCTAATGTAATAAGCTGTCCGCTATTCCATCCAAATTGCCAATTTTTCTTTCATACAAATAGGAATACAACAACATAGAAATCACCCAAATCCGTCAAGCATTTTTCAAGTGATGATCTTTCATACATGAACTTGATTTTATTTATATAGATGTTTAAAAATAATTGAAAATAAGTTCTAAATGCAACCGCTATGAAGCGGCTTAGTTACGGGAGAAGAAAGCATTCCCGCTGGTCATAATCCTGTTAATTAGTTTTTAACATTTTGACGAGTTCCGCTCTCGATCTTCGGCGTCCTTGGTTAGATCATCAAGAAATTTATATAGATTCTTACAAAAAAAAACGTTTTAAGCTACTCAAATTAATTACGCCGCTTACAAGGCGGAAAAAAAAGTAAATTTTTTGATGATTTTTTTATTTGTGTATTTAATTAAGTTACCTACATAATTGTGTGAACAAAAAAAATACAAGATACTTCAATAACCCAAAGCTTAGATTTATAAGGTCTAGACAATTAGGACGTCGAAGGAGTCTTTTCCTCCTTATCTTAATAAGTAAAAGTCCTTGGTAGATTTTCGAGAGTTTAATATGTAGGTATACCCCATAATGGAGGTTTCGTACGATGAGTGAGAGGCCCAATAAGGCTGACCGTGTGCTTGTTTGCCTAGCGTCATAACATAAAAAATATTTTTAGAGGTATATAAGGACGCAAATAAGCAATACCATGTTAACCCACACGAATGTCATTTCGAGAAAAACGCGTTTGAAAATTTTGGACAACCTGCTTTATAAGATTTTTTTATTTACTTGATCAAGTTTTTGGCAATTTCAGATTTATGTAAGTTATTTTACTTATTTTCACAAAAATAAGTATACAAACTGCATATTTCGTATATAATATAACCCAAAACGTTTAACTTGCGTGATTAAAAAATGGCTTTTTAGAAGTTTTATTGCTTAAAACTCTACAAATATTAAAGAAAAATGTTCTACAGCCATTTACCATAACTTCTGCATATATAACTCAGTCTTTTCAATTTTGTGGGTTGACATGGTATTGCTTATTTGCGTCCATATATTGAATGCAGGCATTGGAGGCAATTATCACATATAATTCGAAGACTTACAGACCACCACTGAAGTAATTAATAAAAAGGATCTTAAAGTTTGTTCAATTAAAAGTTGATCTAAGTAGAAAATTATTTATTTGGAGTATTTTTTTATATTAGACATCAAAGTGAAGGAATGGTAACAGCGATTACTTTTACTGTTTACCTTTTTGATGGTCAGTCATGTTAAGATAAGTTCGGGTAACTTAATCACAGATAAGATACGTAGTTAAGATAACGAATCGAACCCAGTTTCGGCAGTTATACATTTAACGTACTCAAGTAATTAATTATTAAAATTTGTTTACTATTTATAGGATGCTTCTTTAGCGTAATTAGTAGCTATAGGAACGTCGATATAATTGTAATATATTAAGAAATTTAACTTATTAAGGATGCGATTGAAACTTTTATCGAACCGGGGCCGTCCGTCCAGACGTCATCGGGTTGTATCTCACGAACCGTAATAGGTACCGAATTGAAATTTTCAGTTTATAATATTTCTTTTTGCTGCTATAATAGCAAATACTGAAATTTTAAAATACAATGGGTCACCACACAAGAAACTTGATATTTCTCTACGTTGGTATGGACCCATTCTGTGTGAGTCCGACACGCGCTTGACCCATTTTACTTTTGACGTTTTTTTTTATTTCCGAACAATGTAGACCCCAGAGACTTGAATACATCAGTGTGGAGTAAGTTATTAACTTATTTACTTAGCTATTGTGTAAACAAGCATATGCGTTTTTACCATGTAATCAAAATAGAAATACTATTCCATACAGTCATTATAATATTCAATATGCAACATTGAAAATACAATGTATAGTTTTACATCGATATGAAATAAAATATAGGTTTTGTTACAAACCAACTATTAGCTCCCGCAGCGCACCGCAGGTTCATAGGGTACAATTCTTACCCTGTTTTATATTTACAAGGGTGTAAGGATGGTCCCCTTCCGTAGATCAGCCAATCCACGATTCACAGGAACAATTATCATTACCCTTGCTTAGTACATATGTTGGCGTTCAATGTTAAATAATAATTGTTGAGTGAATTGAATGGGGTATTTTGCGTGTGTGAGTTTTATTTAATGTAATTTTATTTGTTAAAAATGAATATGTGTTCGATCTCCAATGGGGTTCTCATCTATTCATTTGAATACATGTATCCTAAAAGATTATGAAATTAAAAGATCTAGGAAAAAATAGGTATTTCTAAGCAAGTCCGTTGTAATCAACCTCGTAGGACCTAATTGATTAAATGTAATAATTAAAAATAGTTTTAAATTTTGTTGTTGTATTTATATTACACTGGCTGTTTTCAATGATCTCAGCAGTATTATATTATAATATATTCGAAAAAAATGTCAATTTTACAATTTCAATTTATATATTTTAATAAAGTGACGCATTAACAGTCCGACTTTTTCAAAAGATGTAACAAAATATAATTTTCTTTCATAATTATTTTAATATGTGCATACGATATGAAACGAATCACGGCGTTCGAGGCTGAGTATTTAATTAACAAAATTTCCAGTTGGCCCACTACTTTAATTGGCCGTTGTTGTGACACGACTTTTGTAATATTTCGGAATCGCCCGCCTTTGTTCTCGCGCGCAACCATCGCGACTACGGTATAATAGAGGTTATTTGTTTATCAAATACGCATTAAAGCTTAGAATATACATGGTCATGTTAATTTAAAAGAATAGAGATGTCGTGTGAAAGAGTTGTTGGTTCCAAATGATATTAATTTCGGTATCACGGGCGGGTCGCAACGCCTCCAAATAGTCCGCCCTAATGACGGCTAGTTCGGACAATGACTCGGCTATCGGTCGATCTCTGTCAGCTGTGCTTATAGAGTTTAGTGCCGCTAACTTTCCGAAATACGTATTTATTTATTACGTCTTGTTTCATTATAATTTCTGATGTTTAATCATTTATTTGTTCTTTTTTTTCTATTTAAATAATAAATGTAAGTAATCGTCAAGATTAAAATTTGTTTTAAGCTGTTTAAATTATTCAGTTGTTTTTCTTACAGCGCGTATTACGTATTCTAGATGTATGAGTGTAATTAAGTTATAAGTTTTTGATTATAAATTATTACTGTGCAGGTCGGACGCTAAGCGGCGGCAGCGGGCAGGTGTGCAGGCCGCATTTCCATACGCCGCTTCACCCTTGGCTCGATTCCAAAGCCTTGGGTAGCGGCGCTTGGGGCGGTGGCTTCCAGCAAGACGCCGCGCCCGCCGATAAACCCCTCTCTCCAGCTCAGCATCCTCATCCCCACCCCTTATTTTCCTTCCCACCCACACCACCGAAAGACTCTACTCCCGACTCAGTTGCTGCGGCAGCGCTAGGTCAACAAGATTACCAAGCGGCTGTCGCGCACGCAACGGCGATGAGCGTCGCGTTCATGCAGCAGCAACAGGAATTGCCACTATGCGGCGACGTCAAGCCCATGATGGGCGCCCCACCTTCCAAGCAACGAGAAGGTGCGCAGCCGGACTCGTGTCCCCAGGAGAGTCAGCCCTCTGGGGAATACAACACGCAATACAACGCCGCCGCCGGCGACTACTACAGCTACCAGGGGAAAGGGTATAGCGGGCAGCAGCAGAGTAAACCGCGACCGAACAAGACGCGAACTAGCGCCGGTGAGTCCGCGCGGACCGTACGCACTGCACCGCCCTCGCTCGCACTCACAATCACGTCCACACGCTTATCCGATCAATTATCCAATCACTATAAAGAGATATACTAAGTACAGAACAAAGATTTAAAAAAAAAAGATAATTACATTGCCAAATGATTAATTTTCATCTTCTGCTCCATTTTGATTTGGATCAGATCAAAGTACAGCTTTCAAAATCCTAACTACTAATCGGTAAAATCAAATAATCGAGCCGTTGTCTCGAATTATAACGGAATGGTGAGCGCTATAGTAGCTGTAATTAGAATCGCATTGCGGTGTCTCATCGTCTGCGATTATTAATTAGATAATGGAGAGTTTAACATCGTTCTATTCGATTGTTAGAAGGTATGATGTGGTCTGATAAGCGTGTTCGCACTGGGGATGGTTACACGGTTTTTGTACATCACAGTGGTTTTACGATGGTGTCATGGGTATAACGCTTGGTTTAAATGCTAAATCGGTGGAGGTTACTAACATTATATATACATTAACCGAAAATCTAATAACGTTAAACATGTTTCTCTAAAGGGTATGGTGTTGGTGGATATATCTCTCTCTCTCTCTCATGTTGGTGGATATCATCATTTTATTTGAAGAAGTATAGGTAATTTAATTCAAGAATAAACTTGTCACTTTTAATAATTAATTCAGATATGAATAATGCACTGACGAAATATGATGCCGTTTCGAGTCCGGATGCTTTTTACGTGCGAAATTATTGCATTGTTAAATATAGAATTTTATTTAAATTTAACTTAATTATTTAATTATTCACGGTTTATCCCAAAAGAATAAAGAAGAACAAAAACATCTTTTGAATAATAATTTATTTTACAGCGCACTGAAAAAAAAATTAGGTATAAAATAATGAATATTTTAGATTAAAACTAATAGTTAGTCAAGGATTTTGTAGATTTCAGAACAGACTATACTATTATTATTAGACTAGACTATTTTTTATCCTGTTCTTAAAAAAATAAATTTTAAAGTCTATGCTGTCAACGTTCAGCCTATGTAACAGCCCACAACTCGTCTCTAGTTTCAAATGATCTAATTAAAGATTGTTTGACGTGTATATTTACAGTTAAGGGTATTTTTGGTTTAATTTTTCAAAGACAATCTTCGGAATTAACTTCTTAAGAAACCGACGAATCATCTTTGTTTGCTTTAAATTTAAATATGTAAGAGTTAATCAGCGGAACTTGGCTTACATTTTAATTAATTTACTTGCGTACTTAAATGAATAAATTATAAATATTTTTGCTATGCTTTATAATGTGATCCGAATTTATTTTAATTATGAAACTTATTTCATAAGTTAATAAGAACCTTAAAAAATTATCATTGCAGGTAAAGTAAGTACAGATTTTTCTTAAGCAACCAAATTTAAAACAAATGCTTATTCAAAACTTTAGTAACAATAGAATTTCAATTATTCACATAGTCTTAAGTGGATTAAAACATTTTATAAATAATTTAATATTAAATGTAAATAAACTAATAAAAATGTATAATGATGTAGTTACAATGTGTCTGTGTGTGTGTATTAAATATAACAAACACTAAATCTGAAGTTGTAATTAAAACACAGATTCGCGTAATATTGTTCCACTGACCTCTGCTCCTAATGCGACCATTGTTACCTCAACAATTGGACCAAGTTTTCGCAATAACCGAGCACAATAATATGACGAATATTCATATTACTGAGAATTACTCAACAGTAATTGTATTACGTTCGCTTTATTTTATACATAAATATGTAATTATAACTCTCATAGTTAAGCTTTGACAATGGTGGGGAACAAAAAGCGGTCGTTTATTGTCTCTCATTACTGACTTAAATTTACATTACATGATAATGCCAACATTCAATTTAGACCAATTATGGTTATTCAATATTTTTGTGAAATTTCAACTCTGATTAAAACGTTACGATCTCACGGGGACGGATCTAATCTCACTAATGGGTTTCTCAGGGATAATTAGACACGTAGTGAAAAAGACAGCATTAATTGCCTTAGAAAAAGTGGAACCGCGTTGTCAATAAGCTTTACAACGATTATAATCATACCACAGCTATCGGTGGCGGAAATCGCAATTCTTATTGAATTATGTGATGATTTATAGATCGCTTTATCGACAATGCCATTCGAATAGTAATGAAACGGCGTACTTCGTTAAGGACGCGCGTTGATATTAACTTTAGTTTATATGGAAATGTTAACAGAACGTCTGATGTTTAGTATTCTAGTGTTTTTATGTTATTGAGATGCTATATTTTATGATAGACCAGCTGAGCTCAGGGCGTCAGTCGCCTGGGTTAGAGAATTATTATTAGTTTTTTAGTGCGCAAAACCTTTATTAAAATGAAAGTACCTACCAAAAATTTCTGAGATTATCCGGAAAAAACAGACAGACAATATTGCCGTTATGTTATGGGTGCCGTATATACTTTCATATGGTGTTTGTTAAAACTTGCAATGTTGACATTAAAAATTTAATCTTGTTTATATTTATCGATAGGTGTTTAATCGTTTTAACTAGGGAACTCTTTTATGCAATATCGATTTGAAGTAGCTGTATACATACTGTTATAATTATTTCTTCTTTCCCTTCCTTCCTCTTGCCATCATGTCCAACTCAGGTGGCAACGAACGATAATGCCTCTGGTCACACTCAGTTGGACAGAACGTTTGTTTGCGAATTTCGTTACAAAAAACATAATATATTGAAAATAAAACATATTACCCATTTTACTTTAATACACACACTAGAAATGAATTAATTGATGCGATTCTTTTTACTACTCTTTTTACAAAGTAATTCCTAGAACATACATATAGAATTATCATACGAAGACATTTAAGAGCTGTTACACATATTTTATCTAAAACAACATGTAAGAAACTTTTAAATTGGCCACACCGCTTTATTATCGTTTTATTTATTCGTATAATGTCAAATTACTATTACGGTCTTTATAATAATTTCGTATAATGAGTATTATCAACCGGTTCTAGAGAAAACTTGTTCTTGACAGCATTTGAGAAAAAAAGCCAAGCGCAACTCTTGGATTATTGGAAATTGTTACTAGCAAATTGTATAAATAGTTTAATTATAATTTATAACTGTATTGAACGGCTACTGTTTATATAATTAATCGGGTGATAATAAATTTTATCAACACTTTTATGTAAAATATTTTTACATAAAAAAACTATATAATAATTACGTTATTATTTAATGAATCCCGCTGTGATATCTATTTTATATAAAAGATTATAAGTAAGATAATGCAGCTTATTCGAATAAATATTTCTTAATTAAGCGGAAATCTTACTTAAACAAATTTTGTATTGAAACATTTCAATTCAATACTAGAACTTTATGTACCGTCAGAAAATAAATCAAAAATATTTGTTTCGCAGTTTTTTTATTTTTTTCAAAATTTTGAAATAAATGCACATTAGTGCAAAAATATTAATTTTTGTGGTAGGTACCTATAGTTTTTATGCAAAATTGATTTTCATTATAATTAGACAAAGTATTATTTTTCCATACTTACAACTTTAAAGTGATTTTTGTAAAAGATTTCGGGACTTCAGTCTTAAAGTACCCCTTAAATTCGGCCCTGTATCGGTCGCTATTAATTTGTAATAGCTAAACTTCTGTACTATATAAACTTTACTGACCTCTAAACCTAGGTTCAAGGAAAATGCTATGTTAGTTATGTTCATTGTTCACACTGAATGTTTGATAGAATATTCACATATTTTTAATGTTTTAATAATGCAATTATTATTGAACTTATAAACAAATATAACTTATCAAATGTCTAACTTAGTCGTATTATAGGAACTGTTGTCAATCAAGTACATATATATTAAATGATTTAATAGCCTCAATAGCTCAACGGTAGAAGGGCTGATTAACGAAATCAGCCCTTCTACCGTGAGAGTTTCGGGTTCGATCATGACCCCCTTGGGTTATTGTTGTACCCACTTCTAGCGCAAGCTATGAGCTTATTGGAGGGGAAATGAGTATTAGTGATGACTTAAAAAAGTATTGCTAATATTCTTTAAAAAAAAATTGAAAACTCATCCCTTTTTGAGAATTTTCTATAAATTATATTCAGGGACGTGCGAAGGTATTCGACGGAACCACGCCCGAATTCTAAATGATAGTTCAAGGCAACTGTTCACAAAAGCCTTATTCGTTGTTCGAGATATAGGATCTTAAGGTCGACGCTGATAACACACTTGGCGCCATTAAATATTATTTTTAATACAATGATGGTTCAATCCTAATATGGAGGTGTTAACTTCATAATATAATTTATATACTATTATATTACATTTAATCTTGAATATTTAATAAGAAAGATTATGAATGTGTTATTTACGAATTTTCTATAAAAAACGTATTGATTGTTGACGTATTGATGAATTATATAAAATAGATTGTACATGTATTTAATATGTTTTTCTTTTGATATAAATTGCAATCCACAAAAGCAAATATTGAGTTGAGGATGAACTTAAATGCCGCATAAATCGACGCTATAGACCCAAGCGTATAACATGGCAGATTCTTGGTAATCATAGAAGAAAAAAAAAAGAAATGACATCACTTTATTTTGTTTTGTGGAATTAACAACTTAATACTACTGAATCGGTGTGTACCTGATCTGTGGGGTTAATAAGGGTTATAACAATAGTAATTGTTGTTAGGTGGCGTTGATAAAATGTTTGAAATTTCTGACGTCATATCTGTGTTTTATGTTCTTTGATGGAAGCAATATTATGATAATGCGGCTGCCCGGATGTAGCCCATTCCATTGTTGCCGATCTGACCTCGCCGTTACACATAAAACAAGCGGATTTTAGAAGAAATTAAAGTATTTCAATCTATCACGATTATTATGCTAATATCGTTTGTATTTTGTAAAAAGGAATTACCGTTAAATATTCTATTACATTTTAAATATATGTCTAAAAAACTTTTAATTAGAATAGTTCAAAATCGTTTTTGTCCACAGTGTATTAAAGTTAGTTTAATAAAATGAGTAATAAGACTAACAACGACCAGCCAATACTAGATTTAAACTTCCAAATGGTTTCTTTGTTTACTTTCTAAAACAATACTTTGGTACGTTCACTTAAATGTCATTTAATTTAAACTACAATTCCAGTGTTTCAACGATAATTCAAATACAAACGTATCTCGAGTCCGTTGCACTTTTAGTCGGTAGTTCTTAACAAAAGGTCTTATGACTCATAATTGTATGTCTTTATCTAAACTATAATATAACCAGGACTGTTTCTATGCAACTCACGTAGTGTTGCAGCAGCAAAGATGTTTTGCGGAAAGTTGCGCAACCAATTAGCGAAGTAGTACATTTCACTAAAAAATTACGTTCGACTTCCTAAATGCGCATGTAACTATGGTCTCTATATCGTTGATTTAAATATTAAAATTGTATAAAAATTCAACGTGGTTTCCCAGTGGTGTTTGATTGTACGCCACGGACCGCCGGCTAGGAGGAATGAAGCCGGGACGGTTCTCGTGGTGTGTTATTATTTTTGTTGAGTACTTTTATGCTTGAAATACTGCAATGACTCTACAAAGATCTGCATAGTGATCTCAGTTTTTGTACTAAATTCATATTTCCATTTAATTGAATTGCAACTCGTTAAATCAGTATGTTGTTCAATGAAAACTAGGATACTTATAGGTTAAATTGTTTTTTATAAGGTCAAAGACTTTAGCTAAACGAATAATAATAAACTTAACGTGTAATTAACTATTTTGATAGTTACAAAACAATAAAGAGATTTACCGAGCTATTTTAAAACGAGCCACTAATGAATATTTTGTGTTAAATATTCTTGTGGCTAACAATATGTTGTAGGTAACAATACAGTGGTCCGTCATGGTCTGTTGGTATAGTACTACAGTGTGGGATACAATGCAACATACGAAATTTGCATATAACTTCGACGGAACTTCAGTGATTAATTCATTATAAAAGTGTACTTGCAGAACGTTAAATTAGTTTTGTATTTAACATTTAATGAATGTATCCGTATACACTTAATTACTATCCGAATCTGATTACGATATTTTGTTAGATTCACATCCGAGTTGCTATACCTTACGACCGTCTTAAAGTTAGTAATAGTACTTTTCCTGAATTAAAGGTATCTACGTCCCTTTCTTTGCCTCTGACAACGCGTATACATTTCATGATAATCAATTAAGTAAAGCGTGTACTCGTAAGAAGGAAACGTACTCACATTCGTCTTTATGATATTCTAGTTAAGATTATTAGAAAAAATATATCTCACTGGCACGTTTGTTCGTATTATTAAGCTCGCGTCATATCACCGATGTGTATAATTATACAGAGTCCGCTGCAACTCGTTGCAGTGGCGTCACACGTAATTATCTGGTATGATAATAACCAATGCAAACATGAGCGCCGCAGTATTGGCCTGTGCAGGCGCCGTGAAAAATGACTTTATTCCTCACCATGTCATCCTTATATGCTGCTGTTTATTATTTATAAAATTATATTCAAATCTGTATAGCGTAGTTTGCGAAAATCATTAAATAAAACTATGAACGACTATCGGATACAATACAATTTTCTATTTCCATACAGATGTATAATTAAGGAATAATAACAGCCTCTGTGGCGCAACAAAGAATAAGTTTTAAGCAATAATTTAATGGTTTGTATGCAAAATAGCCTCACCGTTACGTGTTGATGGGCCGATGCGCCGAGAGAGTGCGTCACGGTAGACGGGAGCAAATTAGTCCTTCATTTAAATTACATTACCCCGCTTCGAATAAGCGTTATACGTGACTATGTACCAGTTTTTACAGCGCAATTTTCATTGAGGAGTAACGGGCTGTCTTCATTTATTTTGAACGCATCGATAATTCCGGAGAGGTTAGTTTTATATGTTATTCGCGGTGTCAGCAATCCTAAAGGGTTAATGCGGCGGGATATTTTCCCAGCGCGAGAGGGGCGTGTGAAAACTTTGCGCGCACTCTTCGAGGCCGGAGTGCGCTCGCTTGGAGACTCTCGAAAAATAAAAACCGCCCACTCGGCTACGTAAATATGGCAGATGAAAATCTTTTATCGCGGTCACGTAGCACCGCCGCGTCACGACCGCACGTCACTCCGGGCAATAAAGAGCGCGCCGCATTCTAATTTTGAACAAACACTGGAATTTTTCGCTCAAACTTCTGCAGTCGTTCAGGATAGGTTTATCTACAGCTGGACAGGCACCGTTACGTGCGGCACTAAATGATATCTTTATTTCACGTCAGAATCACGTCCAGTGAGCGAGCGGCGAACGTTAGATCATTCGATAGTCAAAACAAGAACAGAAATAAGCAGTATTTCTCATAATATAAGAAAAGTATGTTACATTGTAGATAAATTAATCAAAACCGTGCTATCTCAGATAATAAGTGTGATTTTGTTGTATTGGTCCAGATGGGTTATAAATATAAACGTTGTCGCCTGAGGCCGCACCGACTTTTGTAAATGTTATACCAATGGAGATGTTACTATTGAATTTGAAAGGTTTCCGTGCCAGAGACAATATCATAAAACGTTCACGTTGCTTGTAATATCCTGTTATTTTTTCGTAATAATCGTTATTGGTGTTTATTTATTAGAAATCTTGGAACAAATTACAGGGTTTATCGTCGTAAAAAAAAAATAAAGGGTTAGGCCCAAAAAGTGAGTTGTCGGTTCGATCGCAATAAGTTTTCGATAAGGTCCGGGCGATTTAATTGCCGGTTGTGATCTGGTTTTACATAAAAAAAAGATAAATGGCTATACTGCCTTAAGCCCGAGGAACATTCTGTGCTCGGTTGTGGAGTTTTTTCTATCAGACGAACACTTTCACCTTTCTTGTTAGATTCCTGAGCGGGAATCATTATTTATTCAGTGCGCCGCGGCGTCTGCCCGGGGACTTGGATAATCGGATCTAGATACATATTATCATCGTATAGATAGAAATCTATCGATAAAATCCACTGATACCATCACTAGAGCAATAAACCTGTTCCGTTTAAGGTAATGCTACGCACTTCCGAATGAGTGTTATTGACAACATACTTTAGTTAAGCATAATCTGTTGTTAAAAAATCAGCAAAATAATGATTTCTATTGTCAATATAATCTGTGAACGCGTTACAAAGATAGGATGGGAAGGAACTAAATGGGTTTTAAAATCGATTTCGATAAATAATCGATCCGGTAATCGAGTTTAGAGAAAGATTAGGGGCGGTCTGCTCTCTATACGAGCATCCTTTGTAAGTAATCGAGTCACGTTAAATTGATTTCGCATAAAAAATATAACCATTTACAAAAATAATTTAATGGAAAAAAGGTATATCACATTTCAAAGTGTTTTTATTAAAAAAATACAATTTTGTAGTAAACATTATGATTACAGGGATAAAATAAAATTTGAAGGTATTTGCGTTGTGTGAAGACACAATTATTCTCCCAGAGGGCCACTCGTCTGGGGTCAATTAACTATTTGCATGTCTTTTTATAATTTACTAGAGCATGTTTTTAAATGTAACCAAGATTTTGCTAATTTTTGAGATTGGATTTATTTGGTTTTGTAGGAAAATCAGTGGTGTTAATATATAGGATGTAATTGTTAGGTTTTTTTTATAGATAAGTATGCGGATATTATGTTTTACAGTTGCAATGCTTGCGTTTGAAGTTATAACTTGTGTACGTATAATAAAATTACAAATAGTGAAAATTAGCATGTAGGTAATACTTTATAGCTCCTTTACGCTCTGTTTGTTAAATCGCTCTCGTCTGTTTTTGCAACGTTTTTTTGTTATTTTTAACTCGCTTTTGTTCATACAATGAATGGGATATAACGAGAAATTTTATTAGTGTTATGCTATTTTTAATTACGGCTTTTATGAAATAATTGAGCGATGATAAAGCTTAGGCAAATGTTTAAAAAATATAATACATTTGAATTAACACTATAAATGTTACAATTTAGTATTGCTTGAGATTTTACGTTAGCCTTTTCAAATAATTACAGGGTACGCTTTGAGTAATAAGCAACGGTACTTTCTCCATGTTTTTCCTTGCGTGTTAAAAAAAATCTTGATATTTTCCACGAGTGAAACCTGACTCGCTTTCCCTTGTTAATTGAATATTTTTATATATTTCACAGTAATTGCAATACGTTAAAACATGAGCTGTAGTATGTGATTATTTTGATAGTGTGTGTATTTTGCATGGATAAGTAAATAGATAAATTTGATTGGTAATGGTTCTGAATGTGTTTTCTCTCGTCTTCCCAGCCTGCCAGGAAACAGGTAAATCGCAAATTTAACTTCAAACGTTACATATTAATTTTAAAAACAGCTTCCTTATGATATCTAATGTATCATTTGCTATTTTGAATTTTTATACTAATAAATTAATCATACACATTTTGTTTTGTAACATCAAAAAAAATACAATTTTTGTTAAGTTTTATGACATATTAATCAAAATATTACCAACTACTAAGATAAATTAGACATGATATAGATATATTCTTTTATTAATTACTTTTTATAGGTCTGGCAATATGATGTATATATTAATCGTTATTATTATGTGCAGAGGGTCGGGAGTGCGTCAACTGCGGTGCAACCAGCACGCCGCTGTGGCGGCGCGACGGCACCGGGCATTACCTCTGTAACGCGTGCGGACTATACTACAAGATGAACGGACAGAACCGACCCCTCATCAAGCCTAAGCGAAGACTGGTGAGTGTAAGAATCCGACCAATTTTATTGAGTTTTTTCAAACTTTATTCAAGATAGGTCGTTCTGTATATCACTTACATTATAAAGAATGCATGAAAGCTGATTACTTTAAATCTATATCTTACAAATTTTTAGACAATTTTGAGTTATCCTTATATCTAAAGTTAACGGAGACTTTTTGTGTAAGCCATTATTATTTTATTGAGCGTATTTATTTAAATATCAAGTTGAATTACAAGCTCGAGTAAGTCGCTCACCAAACCCAGAATGGGTGTTTACAGTTAGGGGCAGCAATAAAAAGGCGGGGCATGCATACGAGCACGACAGCGCATTAAACGCTCCCACAAATTGGGCTCTTAAGAAACCTGAGCGTTACGACGAAAGATCTCTCCGTCCACGAAACTAGCCTCTCTATGACCGCCATAAATCTTCCAGTTAACGTTTAATCTAAAAGGTCGGGCACGCATAAAACTGAAACAATGCGACATCGCCGCTGAGACGTCACGTCGGCCCGGCTCGTCCGCTGCCGCTAACGAGTGGCCCGTGCCCACAATTGTACAATTTACCTTAATACCCTTTTCGCGGACATAAACTAGTGGAGCAGCTCGAAATAGTCGCCTTTTGTTCGCTAAATTATGTAATGTCCAAACATTATGATATAATCGCATGAACTGGTAACTTCAAGACGTTTTGAACTATGTATATGCTCGAAATGATTTCGGTTATTACGTCTGTGCCTGTACTAATATTTATTTGTTTTAATTCCACTGGCCCATCCATTGCAAACTTTTTCAAGAACCTCATTCAGTCATGGTTTTTAAACCCGGATGTAATGATACTGACGTAGTTTTAATATTTAAAGTCAGTGTACTGTATGTTACCGTTAATGCGTTTTGCGGGAGATTGAATTTTCACTTTTAGTTTCGTTGTTGGAAATTACAAAACAATGCTTGTATTTAAGAAAGGAAGCGCTGGTGTTAATCCTTGTGTTAAATTCTTAACGGCATGTTTTTTAGGGAAAGGAATATTTTAAGTTTAATTTTTAAAGGAATGTCTTTAGATGAATATTTATAATTTCCTAAATAGATTAAATTCAATGTCTTTTGAATTTAATTACGAATTAAATGTGCCTGGTAATAAGTATAACAAGTGAACCAATTTTGAATGTAATAAAGGCAGACGATTATGAAACTTAGACCTTGTCGGAGTAAAGCATAATAATTGAGCTCTACTTAAATTATTAAAGAAATGCTTATTATAAAATAGACTAATTACTTAAATGCACTTGACACGGATGAGAATTGAAGTGGGAATCTTTTGACAATACAAATTAGTGGTCTAGACGCAAATGTGACAATGAAATTGTTAGACAATTTTGAATAATCAACAATGAATAGATGTAATTGGCTATTAAGATTATATCTCGTTTTAAATAAAACGTTTGTGCAATATTAATTTGGTTTAGTATTTTAATTAAGAATAAATCATTAAATGAAGTAATAATTATATTTTTATAACAATATATTAATCATGCCTAATTATTAAGTTAATTTCTTTTGACATCTTTTTACCGAATAAAATATTATTTTGACAAACTTAAAATAATTTTTTGAGACGCTCAGTCGCTCATGGCTAAAGCATTATTAGCCTGTAAATAAATAGTGGGTTAAACAACTTTTGGTGAGGTTTATAGATGTGTGACCGCATAGTGTTTTTGACAACAGATAAAATGCTGGTCACGGCTATTATCAATTTGATAATAGTGTTTAAGCTAGCCACATGATAAGATGAAAAGAAGTTTAACGCTATGTAAAGCAAGTATTTTGATATTTCATTTATATTATTTTCATGTATTTCAATTCGTTATAGATTTAAACTTAATTTTAGATGGAAAAGGAATTTGTGTTTTATTGTTTGTAATAAAATATAATGTTGATGCAAGTAGGTACGTATTCAGTAGTAAATGTTTTTTGTAACTTAAACTTTGCAAAAAGATTGGTATAAGATAAACTTTATGGCTCAGTTTTGAAATTATTATATCTTAATTTTATTATATTATTATCAAATGCATATGGCTTATGGAATAAGTACTATAGTTATTTAGAACTCTTCTTTCGAACTCAGAATGCCTTAAACTTAGGAGCTTCCGATCCAATTTCATTGGTTTTTTTTTGCGTTAGATTGTCCGGCAAGTGAGTACTACTAGTACACCTGGTTCTTTAAAAATTTGGGTAACTTGGAGCATTTCATTTCAGATATCGCATGTAGAGTATGTGGAACGAAGATCACAATAATATGAAATTAGGTTTCTTTTACAGAATTTATTTTAAATGGAATTCGTTAACAAAACAATATACAATTTACAAAAGTAATAAATCGCGTAGATATCCAGTATAAAAAGAAAAGAGAGCAACAACGAGGCGCTGCTGTGCTTCAAGTAACATAAAGATAGAGTTACATTGCAACAATCTTGATATAAAATGATTTTATCACAAATGTATGAGGCATTACTTACTTTTGTATTACTGGTTGTTAGGCAATTCGACTGACCGCTATTTTAATTGATATTTGACAACTCTACTATTTAATTTACTAACTGGACGCAAATAAGCAATACCATGTCAACCCACAAAATTGAAAAAACTGAATTATATATGCAGAAGTGTTGTTAAATGGCTGAAGAACATTTTTCTTTAATATTTGTAGAGTTTTATCTTATTAATAATATCTTCATTAAAAATATCTTATTAATATTTTTAATGAGAAAGTTTGTGATTATGGATGTTTTTTTCACGCGAGAATGGAGGGTTGGAGAGTGAAATCGATCCCCGAAAAATATTACTTTCCTGTAGGATTATCGAAAACGGACTGCATTGGACGTATCCATTCAAAATTGATATAAACATGTCTTATGGAATTAAAAAAAATTTGAAATGGTCATTCGGCATAACAACTACATTAAGGCGAGCGTAGCCGAAGAAGCCGATGTGCTAGTAAATAAAATAATATTTTAAGTAATTTTTTTGGGACTAATGTTATCAAATCTGTATGTTATCATAAAAACAAGACATCGTCGGATAAAAAAATTGTTTCAAAAATTAATCAAGCGCATTGGCAGCGATGTAAAATTTATTTTCTCGAAAATCGCATACAAAATCTCTCACGCTATGTAATCGATCTAGTTGGCTTGCAAATGTCTCAATTATAAGGTACTATATAGTACTATCACATAGCTATGTAACCACATACACGGCCTATACATGAGCTCCAGCAGGCGGGCGGGTCATAGACACTTGCCTACTTGGCATTCATGGCCCTAACAAGTGCCAAATAAATATTACAATAAGAATTCTATAGCCTCAGCTTATGTACGAGTCGGTCCCACACTGTCTGCCATACGTGCCTCGACATGACGTCATACGAGGATGAATAAGAATGTTTGAAAAAAAAAACATTCGCTTTGTTTAAATTTATAATTCTGGGAAATATTTTATAAAAAAGAAATTCCGAAGATTTTCATTTATTTATAATTTATAATTTCTGAAAAAGGAGGTTCTTGATTCGGTTGTTTTTTTTTGTGTATGTTAACGTACATAATATATCACGCGATGTCATCAACAATTTTTAAACAAATTTTATATATATTTTTTGTTAGGTTTACCTTTGAAATCACGACCATAGTAAGTAAATGCGTTTAGTTATATGATTATTGTGATTCTTGAATTAACCGCTGTAAATAGCCATATATAAATGAAGCTATTAAACGTGCATGTCAATAGTTTATTAATTATATTTCGTATAGTTTTTTATTGTTCATACAGTAGTGACCGTTGTCGGTGTCGCCGGAGACCGCTCGCCGCTCATCGATCACCGAGAACCGTCGAATAAATCTTGCTTCACTCTCTGGTTCAATTTATAAGCTTAAGCGGGAAAGAGAAAACAATAATTGAATACTTTAAAATTATTTGAATTAATAAAATAGCCTTTAGTACGGATAGTGATATTCTATAATGTTTCAAAAGTTACATAAAAACCGTGTTTGAACTCATAAAAAAATACGATTTAATGGAATGTACTTAATCATTATAAACACTGAATTATGATTTCATTAACTTGTCAAACAACTGAAATTGTAACTTAAAATACCTCTGCGCACAGCTTAATTTCGCTTAAAATTAAAGCTAATTAAAATTTGTTTAAACAAGAACGTATTATAAGTAAAATTTAGTGAAATAGCATGCGATATGAGCTGGTATCGTGATTCAATTGACTCACTCATGTGTAGCTAGGTCATTCACGTTGCGGTCACTGATTCAAAGATTACGAATGCTTGCTTATAATACCTATTTAATAGTTCTAAAATGTAAGTATACGTCAAAATATGTTAAAAGGACTATAGCTAGGACTCAGACTCTACTTGGACAGTCCAGCAAATGTATATATGACATTAAAAATAACTGTTAATAGTTGGTCCAATCCTTATAAAAGTTGGTACGTAAGTTTTATCAATATAAGCGCTTAGCTTAGTTAACAAGCAGGTCCTACTCTTTTTATAAAAGTATGATAATAAGGTGATAGGGGCTTCTAAAAGTAGTTTTTATATTCGTTTAGGAATTTTTTTGTTAAAAATGAAAATCATATACTATTTCTAAAACGGTATAGCGCTAGATTAAATTTCTGCTCAAACTAGTAAAATGAAATATGTCACACTTTTGTTTGTCACAGTACTTTTAGGTATTTAAAAGTTCAAGTTGGGATCCTTGGAAGCCAACTGCACATTATATTAACTCAAAATTAACAACAAGAAAATTATTTTTACAATATACATATTTGACTATAACCTAAAATACGAATATATAAACCTTATAGTTACTCTTTAACAGGTTAAATAATCGAATATAAAACGCAACACGTAATTTATTAACTGTGTCCGTCTTTTAAATATTCAAAACAATTAACTGTCAGATCGAATGTCGTAAATTGTTTTAATTGTGTACCGAAACTACAATAAAAACAACATTTCTGGGCACATTTCGCGTCGTAAAGATGCTATAAGTTGAAATTCTAATGAGGTAATGAAATTAATGTTGCAACAATCTTGATTTTAACTAAAGAATTTTAAATTTCATTGCTATAGCTAATATGTTTTTTATATATTGTGCCATATACAAATACTTCTTAATAACCTGCCAGTACTAACAATTGTAATATTTAAAATAGTTTTTAATACAAGGTACAATAGGTTCTCACGCAGGGCCTTGCTCGGTGAGTGACACGGCCTCGCGGCGGGGGTGCACTAACATTTTATCAATCTTACTCGAGACGGTTACCTGAGTAACCTGTGCCACCTGCTAGCATATCGAAGTTCGATTCCTGACTTACGCAGTAAAGATTAAAAACATTTGCTGAGAAAAATATAAAAAAAAACAAAACGATAATATTAAATATAAAGATAAAAATAAATGTGATGAAATAATTTGACAAAACATAGTATTTTAATAAATTTTTTTATAATGATATAATATAATATATGACACAATCACAGCTATGCAAGCCTGCGTCCGTTCGGCATTCGCGTGTCTTTTATTGCATTTCCATAAACACGGACCCTTTTTTCATCCCACGGCCCGGCCACGAGAAAAAAATTCCACTTTTGTCAACGCCTTGATTGATATGGTAACCTTCCCTTGTTTTAGCAATAACCCAAGATCCTTAGTCCGTTTTTTCTCCACTGCCTCGTACATTTTTATTTGCTACGTCGAACAGGTTTGACATATCACTAAATTTTGTAAGAAAAATTACAATTCTCAGGATTTTTACACCGGTGGCCGGGTTAGCGGGAGGTGTTATAAATTTTCAAATTTTTTTTTCGGAGTCACCGTTCATTGTTCGGAATTGAATGTTTTTGTATACGCACTTCTATGGTCTATCTACCTGTACTAGGCGCCAGTGGCTGCGACATTTATGGGTAGGATATCGGGAATGTATTAATGTCGATATTAATAACGTAGAACGGTGTTTTCGTAGGTTATAAATTTATATGATAGATTGAAGGGTTTTTGTTTTATTTCCTTGTCAAAATAGAGGCTGACTTTTATGTATGGTTTAATGGGTGTGTGATATTTTTAGGTAGCTCTGATAGAAAGGTTGGTAGTATGACGTAGTAATCGAGTGATTCGCTTAAACGGAACGTTTCAGAAGCGCTGCGGTGCGAGCGATTTCACGCGTGAACCGGAGAGAATCGATTGGCAGCTACATGTATGGACTCAATTTGGAGCCTGTGTGGCTACTTTATAGTTTTTTTTATCGTTTACTGAAATGTCAAAAGCAGCGTAATCTTGACAAGTAAAGTTGGGATCAAGTGGTATTTTGACAACTACTTTTAAGCGAAACTAAATGAAATAGTAGGTAAGTAAGTACATTGTACCGAGGGAGACAAGTAGAACATTGTAAGCTGCGGATTATTAACATTGATGACAATCGCGAGAGAGAATCCGGCACTTTTCTTCCTCGCACTACGGCTTGAAAGCAAACAGGTAGGAAACAATATATCTTAACGAAAACGTGAATATGTTCGTGTAATGAATATATTAATTAAATGCACGTTTGATTGTCCATCACACCTGTTATCCGCCATCGAACTTATATTTACAGGTCTTGAATTACCGACAATAATAACTTAATAAGAACGATATAGTTTGTAGAGGAAAGACCCTCGTGTTACACAAATCGTTTCGCGCGGAATTATTTATCGGTAGCCGCTGTTTGTCTGCGGACGTCTTTGATTTAGAGCCTCAAATTGCACGCCTCGGAGATATGAGTGTATATCTTGGACTTACCATTTTATTCACGTTTTTATTAAGGTATTTCTCAAAAAACGATAATTTAAATATGTAATTTTAATGTGTTTTTAATATCAAAATTATATTAAATTGCGTAGTTTACCAAATTCATAACTTTCAAGTTCTCAAATGATATGTATAATTCACATGAATATGTACTCATCTGTAAAAATGCCAATCATCATATTTCTTCATGTTGTTGCTCCCAAACTAAGCAATTAAAAGCATTAAGCAATCGTTTGAATGACATCAAAGGCAAGCGAACTACCGTATTACGTTATAATCTGGCCTAAGCCTCGTCCGGACTGACAGTATGTAAGTGCTGCTACCGAACGTGACGCACCACACCTGACCGAAAGTAGTTCTAATAAATAATTCGATGTATGCAACTATCGACTTCCTAAGTAATTAACAAAGCAGGAAGCCATCGCTGTCATTAGCCCGTCAGCGCCAACTGTTCCTAAAAGTACACGAATCACGGTATACTCTCCGATATAATTAGGTACGATGCGTTATAAATACAAATAAATAAACTTCGGTACGATGGCAGGCCGCAATTTAGCGGTGCGTTCGCTACGTTCAAATTGTTGGTTGCGAGCGATGTCTCGCTGACTAATGACGACTGCCGCACTAAGCCAAATCGGTGTGAGCATATTTAATAAGTATCAAATTGAATATTCATGTCATCGTATGTTCCAGATATACTACAGCATACTTTAACTAAAACGTAACTCTATATCAAACACTTCATTTTATTACAATACAATATCACTAACAAATATTTTTTTCATACGTAACTCAGTTACAATTGCAATCGAAACCGGTACAACTTGAATGTTATATAAAAGATTATATATCATGTTATTAATATCTTAATCTACAAGTTAATTTAGACTTATTTATTAATACAATAAATTCATTTGAAACAATATTCATTATGAAATCGTTAAATAGTTTATAGTATACTATATTACTTAACTCGACAACGAGCAACATTTTGTCAACTGTGGTGTAACATCCCACGCGCGCGCTGTACAAGCCACTGGACCAGACGTCGAATCTCCCTTCGCTTCCGTATACAACTCCTACTTACATGTCCACTAAACAGAGATTTTGTCATACTATTACTGATAATAGACTTCCCGGCAAGTTGCTTTAAGATTTTTAAAAACAACATTGTACAAAACAATTTATTTCCAATCTAAAAAATTGATAATGTAGGCTTAAAATGGTGGTATTTATCGTTCTCAAATATGTAAACACAAAATATTATCAAAAAACATGTGTATTTTAAATGTACTAATACGATGTTTTATATGAGTCGAACTCGTTATTCGCCAAATATGAGGGTCGTCGCATACAATACATTTAAATGTATCGGCCGATCGGTCGATCCGTCGTAATTGACGCAATCCGATATTATCCAACGCGAGATCACACGTCGACGCGATAGCCTTACTGCGACAATATTCACGTGAAATGCTTAATGAGCCGCAAATTTACATAATTGCTTTTATTTGTTTAAGTAATCATGCATATTGTAACAGCCTTTGATTAATTGCACTATAAAAGAACGCAATGGAGTAATTACATTTACATTAAACGGTCGCTGTTTGAGTTACGGCTTTATTACTATTGAATAAATACATAAAAATCATGTAAAAAATAACAATATGTTTATACATTGTTGAAAATGGCGTTATAATATAACATTTCTTTATAATTATAATTTTTTTAAAGTGTTTAGTCTTTCTAACAATTTAATATGGTAGGAAGCGAAAGATATAAATCTTGCCGATTGTTTCAAAGCGATGTTATCTGGATAATGACAGAAAAAGCACTTAAAGGCAACTAAGTAGTGAATGAAGAAAATATTTCTATAAAATAGCGAGTTAGGTTAGCTCAGAGAAAAACGCTACATATGTATAAAGTGATCACATTGTTCAACCGTGTTAAAGACCGGTTGGATGCGGAGTAACGAGCATTTCGTATACAATAGACCTTTTAGCGTCATCTCGACGTACGTCAATCGCGAGTTGATCCGAGTGAGCGCTAGTGAGCGACAACCTTTATTATTCCCGAGCGATACGGTTACCCGAGGCGACACGACATGACTATGCCATAATTATTATAATTTTAATAATTGATCGCCGTTTATAGAAAGTGCACTAATTTTATGCAAAGGTTATTCTGTATTACTATAATGTTACCTAATTATTGATTTAGCGAATTTATTAATAGTTAATTTTGCGTAACAAAACAGCATTTATTATTGACCATTTTTTTATTTTATGAAATATTATTTTACCGACAACATTGTGGCTAAGCGGTAGCAAACTAGCCTTAAGTGATTCGCCTTAAGTGGTCGCGGATTCGATTCCCGACCGGGACAGATGTTTGTATTTGTTCCAGTCTGGGTATGTTTGTTTTATCCTGACCTAATCAACTCAACGTTCCCCCGTTGAGTATATAGAGTTTATTATTATTACTTATCATGTTTTTTTTTTAACAAAAACGTTTGTGAGAAGGCGTTTCATGCATATATGAAAAAGATTAAAAGCATCATTTTGCTGAATTGTCGTTTATGTCTTATTGTTGATAAAATAAAAAGAGAATATCAATAAACGTTTATAAAATAAATCGTATACGCGAGTCCGACATCTATGATAACAAAAAACGAGCCGAGTCGGTTGAATTCGTATAAAATAAAACGCATCCACGGGACTGACGTGCGTCTGGCGTCACTTAGCAGCGCTGGAATGATGTGACAGGCCTTGCCGAACCGAATACCTTTTTCAAATTTAAAATTAAAAACAAAACAAGAAGCAAACTTTCCGAATCTGTTCCATTGTGTTCACGTTTCGGAAAAATTTAAATGGCCCAATGCCGGCCGTTTTTTCACCGTTGGGAATCTTGAATTCGGCGTTTAAATACATACAGTTTCGCGGTTTAGCGCCATGTTTTTTCCATTTTCTGCGCATTCCGATGGATTGGATACGAGGCAATGCGGTAGATTTTGCACGATTAAATCCCGGAGTGAGATAGGAATGAGTTGTTAGTGTTAACGATTCGGAAACTATATTTTATCACCCATTTCGTAGTTAGACATTAGTCTTGGTTTATTTGTCTATGATCAGTGGCTTAATTCCGTTAAACCGGTTCGTACGGAGGCAGCTTGTTCACAGGTACTTGTAATTAATGCTAATATTATTTGACATGCAGCGATCGAGCGGTGAAAGTTTTTTTTTTAGGTTCGAGAGCTTATTTCATATATTAGGAGTGGCAATACGAATGTATTTATACAGCCAGGGCGGCCTCTTCCTAACAATGCTACGCTTGTCGCAGCCACCGGCATAGGGCTGGCTATAATGCTATTTTGTCTAATAAATATGCGAATTTCGCTAAACAATTTAAATAAGTAAATGAACGTTATACACTCAAAAGCTTTCATTAGGATAGTGATATCTTGTATCAGGGCCAACACACAAGAATATGGACAGACACCCAGACCGGTACCAGTACTTCTATTAGTAATCAAAACATTTGCTCCGAATCGAACCAGCAACCTGTGCTTAGAGCAGGTTTGCAACCATAAACGTAATCACTTTTTGGTTGAAAAATAAACTGTTTATCTTAATCACTCATTAATCATTTGATTTTAAAAAAACGCTCACAGTTTTTTTATAAGTTTCAAAATTGGTAGTAATGACTAAATGAGTTCGTTCAACCCTATTAGCAGGGTCGTGAATCAGGGCTGACACAGTCGCCGGTGGTCCGCGTGTCAGCAGCGCGTGCGCAGCTCTCTTCAACCCTTCCAATTTACATAAACAGTCTAGATACAGCTATAGTAGGCATTTTATAATAAAAAATCTAATAAAATTGTAATATATTCAGTGATACATATTTTGCATATATTATTTCTACTTACATATCATTAAATTATTTCTTATAAAAGTTATTTTTATTATTGTACAACAATAATATTCAGATTTACTATTCAACTAAGCAATAAGTTAGTTTAAATAAAGTTAACTATCGATAAAATGTCAGAGGTAATTATTAAAACGATTATTATCGAGTCGGGTAATAAATTAGGTATTAACGGCTAGTTTCCCACAAGTATAAAGACTTAAATGCTGTGGCGCAGCGGTAGTGAACCTGCCTTAAGAGCCACAGGTCGTGGGTTCGATTTCCGCTTGGGGCAGATGTTTGTGTTACCCATACAAACATGTGTTCCGGTCTGGGTGTGTTTGTCCTTGTCCTTGTTTGTGTTTCCGATCTCTGACTCACATGAGCGTAGCCAGGATTAGCCCCAGGAGAGGGCAAAATCTAGGTGGCGGTAAAATGACTACAGTCCAGGATGGACCCGCTGCCCCCTTTCTACCTCGCTACGCCCATACGGCACAGGATATCACTATCCTAATGGGCGTCGTTGAGTATGTTTTGTATGCGTTATTATCAATATTTTTTAATTACATGAAACCTTATATTTCTATTACATGCAATACAGTTTATTTGAAAACAATAGTTAGTAAGTCAGTTCATATCTTAAGCGAAGCCGGCGGCAAGCGTTCATTTTGATTCATTTTTGTTCATTTTGCGCCGTTCCATTGTGTTTACCGCGTTTACCATTGTTCGAGGCCCATATAAATTGGATCGCGCTGTTTTACAGCGGTGACAGGTATATTTGAGTGGTCGATTTTGGCTGATAATTAATCCGTATTGTAAAACGTTGGGCCACCCTTGCAAGTCGAGAAACCAGCTTTGTATTTTCTCCTTAATTCTTACCGATCTTTCGTTAGTGAATAACTTCTTCTTCGTCTTCCTAGCATTATTCCCGGTGTTTAGGGTCAGCTTATACTGTTATAGGAATTTGACGGGTTACTAGTTTTTATACAGAGTAATTGCCATTTAAAGGCGTCGGGATGTGACGACCCCATCGCCCGCTGTTGGGATAACCTCTGTCACAACAGAGATTATTCTACCAGTGCAATCAGTCACACTGGTAGGTCTTTTGTTGCAAGAGGCTGGCTAGGTAGGTACCACCGCAGTGTCCAATATTCTGCCGCCAAATAGTAGTGCTTAGGCACTACTGTGTTCCGGTTTGAAGGGCATTGTACGCTAGTGAAATTACTGGGCGAACGAGATTTAAGACCTAATATCTCGAGGTTGGCAACGCGTGAGTGGCACCTACTAATGGTGCTGTAAGCGCTCATAGGCTGCGGCAGCCACTTACCATCAGGTGGGCCGTATGCTTGTTTGCCAACTTCCAACATAAAAAAAAAGCTTGTAACCCGTTAGGGTTGCAGCCAACCGGGAACTCATTGAATAAGAGCAAATTATCAGATATTATGATAACAACCAGGATCGTCAGCTTAACGTGCTCTCCGAAGAATGGCGGGTAACGCCCGAAACAGATATTTATAATAGACGTCTGCTCCAAGCGGGAATCGAACCTGTAACAGTCGAGGCTCAAAGCAGGCTAGCTAATATTATTTATATGTACTAAATCTTATTATTAATATTTTATAAATGTGATAGGCGATTTACCACCACCGTATTCTTTATGAGAAATTTAAAAAAATAAAGAAATAAACATTAATTTGCTCAGTCTATGAAGCATCAGTCACGCGTCAACAAAAACAGAAAATGTGCAAATTGCTCTAGAAAAAGTTCTATTGCACACGTTGAATGTCATTTCACGGTCACTTAGGGCTAACATAGCATTAATTAAGGAACCAGCATTATTCGCTCAGATAATAAATATTAAACTAATTAAATATAGCATTTTATTAAGTTTTTGGCACGTCGGAATGTGATAAGAATTAATTTAGCGTAATTATTTCAAAAATTGCTTTTAATTACCCGATAAAAGTTAGGCATAAGTGAAGAACATGAAAGCACTTGCAAAAAATAACTCATTATTAAACGAATAAAATAAGATAAGAGAAATATTATTATCATAATAGATATAATTATACTTTATATTAGAATTAAATAGACATTTTAATTATAGAAAAAAGCGTGTGTCAGCTCTGACTCACGACTGGATTTTACTCTTTAACCTTAAATAAGGTCTTTGAATATGCAATAGGCAACATAAAAATAGTAAACAGGAAAACAATAATAATAAATAAAAATGTCTTTCGAGTTAATCTTTTTCGTTTCGTCAAACTTTTTTCATACAGCGCCTTATAAGAAAATCGATTCATAAGGTCTAAACTCCAAAAAATATAATGAGTTTAAGCTAAGTTAATTCTTGTTCTCAGATAATTTAAGTTACAAAACGATACATAATACCGATATCCTAGTTGCTTAGTGAAAGCCTAAGCTACTCATTAGTTTCGTTTCGACGCGGGTAGCCGTCATAGGGGAATTATTAAAGGTGTACCAATCAACTTTATGTCCGTGGAAATGAAGAGCTGTCGGCTAAGTGACGCGTGGCTGACTACCGTCTTCACGAGTACGACTGACGTACGTCTCTGATTGCGCACAGATGTTGAAAATATTTGACCTTTGGGGTGACTAGACTTTTAAAATTATATGTGAGATCTGTTACGGAGAGCTTCAGTATTTAATTTGAAATTATTAATATTGAAGTATTTAGTTTTCTAATATAAAAAGTTTACACATATGCATTTTTAAATGATAAACCTAGCGCAGATGGTTAATGTGAAGGTTTTGGTATTAATAATAACATAAGAAAAGCCATCGCCTTAAAAATTTTGCACCGAAAGGAATGAGAGAAATGCTTCCTCGAAAGCGTCTCTTAACTCACACTCAACGTATTATTTTGCCAATTAATTTGCGTGAAAGAGAGATCCGTGTAATGATCCCGTCGCACCCATCGTCGAGGCTTATCATTTCTCGTTAAAAAAATGATCCAATTGATGGTCACGGAGAGCATCAATAAGTTACCGAGGGCCAGTTAAAATCTCTCGCACACCCATTGTAATAACGTATGCGCTCTCAATATTAAAATTTAACAAGGTATTAATTAAAAAAACTAAAGCGAAAATATCTTTAAATTTTCTCAGGGCACGCAGAGGGGTCGTTGTTTTATTTTTAATTCATTTTATTCGGCGCTGGCCGAGCGGTTCGTCCCGCCCACCGGTGATTTAAAATTTTGATTTATCGACACGGGCGCGGGCGAAGCGCGGGAGAGCGCCTAGCACGCGTTGCGACTGGGCCGCGGGTAATTATAAATATGACGCGGTGCTAAACTGTGCGAATTGACCCTTCGACCTGCGAAACCTTGTTCACTGCACCTTTCGATTTGTACTATCGAATGACTAACTAAAATATATTAAGATATTGATAAATCTTATTAAATAAAAGCCTTGAAAGATAGTGTTATAAGAAGTTCTTAACGAATGATTCACAAGAAATCTTAAATTATATTTAGCTGGAATAATTTAAAGCTATTTAGTTTTATAATCAGTGGTAGGTAGAGAGATAACAATAGATAGTAGGTATATGAAATAAATTACTAATCTAATTTCCCAATTCCGATGCAAATGTAAAAAATCATGGAAACTAGACAGGCAGCTGCCGTATTTACGACTTCCCTCGCTACCCTCGGCGACCCGACTTCGCTCGTGTCAGTTGTTGCGCACCTGTTTTTATGATTAATCATACATTATTCCTTTATATAACTGTCCGGTTTTACACCTTAACGTCTGGCTTGGTAAGTCTTTGTTCTATATTGTATGTTAATTGTATAATATTTTTTGCTCATATTACATAATACAAGTGTGGAAATTTAAGACTATGATTACTCGAAAATATACATATGATACTTTAAAAAAAATACATTAACATTTAATCAAAATAGTGCGAGTATGAGCATTTCTTTCAGAATTGAAAAACATTTGCATAGTCCCACAGATTATCGGCAAGTAGCAGTCTCTGTACTGCTGCGTTTCGTCATAAAGTTAAAGTACCCGTGGTAGGTAAAGCAACTCACGTGGTATTATTCTTGCAAGCGTCCATAAGTGAACGGTGACCGCTTACCATCTAATCTCCGTTTTCTGTGAATAGAATATTTAACAGCAACGTTAAAAGAGTACAAAAAACAATATATATTGGTGCAGCGTACGAATAATAACGAAATAACAATCGAAAATTCAAAATTAACGAACAATAAAGGACAAATAAAATTGTTGAATTATGATCGCGTTAAAGTCTAGAAATACTACAATATTAATAAAACATAAGGCTTTTATCCATAAAGCAAGATATAAAAACTGTAATGTTGAACATTATTAATGGTCTGAGTCGTGAAACCATAAATAAAAGCTTAAGGACAACTATAAGTTATTGTGTCATTGAAGTAAGTAGGTAAATCACAAACGGTAACCTTTCTGTTCCGTTCTAATAAAATAGTCACAGTTTTCGATAACGTGACACAGAGAACACAGTGCCGCACAGTGTTACATAGATGAGAGGAATCCCATTGAATTCCATACGAATACAAAACACAGTGTAACCAGCGGCCTCGCCTTGTATCTAATTTGAAAACGCCCGCACTGTTCTTTGCCATTCAATGCAAATTCACACGTTACAAGAAGCGATCCGACGCTGAATTACCAACGTTTAGTCGCCTCTGGAAAATTGTTTTTAACTTGCGTCGTATGTCATTTAAGCGGAATTAATTTTTTCCTCATGCCATGGAGATAATGTTAAATTTTTGAAAGTACTTTTCTTCATATCCCATAATATGTTCAGATAATCTTAACATACACAACTGTGAATGTATTGTGTATGTTATATCCTAACATATATTTGAAATGCGTCTGTAGGTTTGTTTGAGGTTGTGACAAACATGCTTTAAGCCATGCCAAGCCTCGCAGGTCGCGAGTTCTAAACTCGTTCGTAGCAGATGTTTGTATTGACCATACGTGCATGAATTCTGATCTTGGTGTTTTTTTTTTTTTTTAATGTTAGAAGTTGGCAAACAAGCATACGGCCCACCTGATGGTAAGTGGTTGCCGTAGCCTATGAGCGCTTGCAGCACCATTAGTAGGTGCCACTCACGCGTTGCCAACCTCGAGATATTAGTTCTTAAATCTCGTTCGCCCAGTAATTTCACTAGCGTACAATGCCCTTCAAACGGAACACAGTAGTGCCTAAGCACTACTATTGGGCGGCAGAATATTGGACACTGCGGTGGTACCTACCTAGCCGGCCTCTTGCAACAAAAGACCTACCACCAGTGTGACTGATTGCACTGGTGGAATAATCTCTGTTGTGACAGAGGTTATCCCAACAGCGGGCGATGGGGTCGTCACATCCCGACGCCTATAAATGGTGTGTTTGTCCTTGTCCCTGTGTGTGTTTCCGTACCTCTGAAACAGGATATCACTATCCTAATCCATTGATTGTAAAACCTTCCCAAACGATCATCGTGAAATTTTGCATCGGTTATGAAATAAATAAGCGAGTTTTTATATTTAATGAAAATAGCTTCACGTGTCTTTCTGTAGCTTGCAATTTCATCTAAATTTTGGTGACAACACTAAGTAGATCCTCGGCCAAGCGAGACTTTCAAGGCGAATAAGGCACCTTCAGAAAGAAATCTGTATATAGTTCACAGCTTTTTATGCCTATAAAAGATTGAAACTATTTCTTTATCGCATAAGAACCAAGTCCAAACTACATACATGGCTTTTTAACTTTAATTAAAGGCATTAGGAAGAATTGTTACCTCAATACTAACAGTAATGTGAAAGATAACGATTGTATAACCTTAACTAAACGATAGGACCAATGCCGTTTGTTATCTATCAAGATAATCTGATAAGGCCTAAATAGATTAAGCTAGTTCAAATAAAATAGACCATTATGAGATACGTTTCAATCAATAAATAAATATAAAAATTTAAAGCCTTAATTATGTACAATATACATTTATAATTATGATTCTTTTTGTATAGATGCTAATAGCTACATATACCTAGGTAAGGTAGATCACAATAAACGGTGGAATTAATCGATAGGAAATGCTGAGAAAAATAGTTTATAAATAGTAAGCAGGTTCACTATCACGACGCCAAAACGTTAGTCATAATCTAATATATAAAATTCTCATGTCGCGGTGTTTGTTACCGAACTCCTCCGAAACGGCTCGAACCATTTTGATGAATTTTTGACTGCATATCAAATTTTTCATTTTTATTTTTTTATGACGTTCCATTAAAAATACAAACAACCCAAAATTTTCACACTTCTACCATCAACCCCTATTTTTTAATAGCGATATAAGTAATTCAATCATTTTCAACCTTCCCGCCAGGCGTCTACCACTGTCACTTCTGTTCACAATTAGACTCAGTTAAGTTAGGAGCGCTGCTATCGGGTCCCAGACTTTTTCGGGGCAGGAGAACGTCTGCCGAGCCAGCTATTATTAATATATTACGTATAAGTACATATTAATTTGTTGCTGCTTGATTGAGATATAAAATGTCGATAAAGTTTGAAGGAAATAAAAGTACAACATAATAATTTACAAATAAAACTGAATTTAACCATTCATTTATTCACTACAATACTACGAAGTCGAAAAAATACAATTTATCACTACATTTAGTAGTCTCAAATTGTTAAAAAAAACATTTAATTTTACGCTTGCGAAGTAGTGTTGTACTTGCATTGTAGTGTTGTACTATCCATCAACGTCTGACTGAACTAATTGCAGTTGATTCCCATAAATTTTTGTTATCTATAATAAGCATCACATACTTATTGTTTCTTCGTGCAATAGTGACAGGAAATGACGTTTTATTGCAAATTGATTTAAATAGTAGTTGTTCTATACGAAAATTATTTTTGTTTCTTTGCTTTGTTTTAAATCATAAGTGCTTGTTGAATTATTGTTTTCGTTTTGTTGAATTATGGCGTCAATATAAAAGTAGAGCAAAAAAAAACCATTCTTAATTTGATAGTATACTTAATTGCACTAACATCATACGTTTTTTATGTATTAAAATATGTATATACAAACAATATTATAACATATATACAATTTAAAACAAACTATATTAACAGTAACTGTAGTAATTCGGGGTATGTTGGGAAGAATGCTAGCTGCATTTCTTCGCTAAATCACAATCCTATTTCTTTGAGTGAAAATTGCCAGCCTTCCTATCACCTATGGAGGCACTAACTATACACCTTATATACACCTTCAATGACAAAATTTTGAAATAATATATATTATGCGTATCATCTTATCGAGTGGTTAGTGGCCAACCTAGTGTCAAGGTTGTTCAGGTCGCCCGTATTGGCCTCAGACATCACTTTTCGACTATTGTTAAATTGATTTTCCCTTCGCCGTAAAGTGAGATACAAATTCGAAGAATAAACTAGGCACTTGAAACAGAGGCGATCAATCTGATTATTGTTGAAAAACTGTTAGTTTTAAGAATTGATAGAAACGCAATCGAAGTGTTCCAAGCATCAAACTTTTGACAAACGTTTAATATTGATTATAAAAGAATTTGGTAAGTCGGATGACGTGGCAGCGTGACGCGGGCGTCGATTACGATGTACGCGATGTAATCTCGATGGCGGCTTGATGTGTCAATCCGAATGCGATACTATCGCGATAGCTCCTATTGGGCAACCGCTTCGCTTTGTTATCCTAACGGATTTATAAAATTCGGTCTGTACTGTTATCAAATACCTCGCCTCGCCCAGCTGTCATTTTTATTGACTTTAAAATATTATATAATAACGAAATATAATATAATTGTTTGTTTAACATCAAAGAGAGTCCAACGTTGAATTTTCTACAATGGCTGGCAAGGTTAAATCAAGCTAGCTCTTTCTAAAGTTTACGAAATGGCGTGTATATACAATGCAATATTGGAAAAAGCTCAATTATATGGCCTTTCAAGTATTATTCTGTACTAAAATATTGAAGCTAACAAATCTATAAGAACACATTTTGTATTATATTTGATATAAATTCAAGGGCTTTAACCTTTATTTCAAACACCCTTCATGTAAACCTATACAAAACTCTTAATGTCTACACAGCACACGCGCAAAACCACCGCTATATTATTGTTCAGCTGAAACTGGCTTGGTGTGAGTGAACACGATGAAAATCTTTATTTTCACGCTCTATCTCTCTTTATCTAATCGCTCCGGTCTGATAAGGACGGAGCGCCGGAAAAACTGGTGCGGGGCGAGGGGTAAAGGCTACATCGATTCCGCGCTTTCACTGCTAGGGGCCGTGTAAACCTTTAAAAACAGTACCCTTGCTATGCGATAGTCATCTTACAGTGCATTCATTTAAGAGACGAATTTCACTACAGAGAGTTCTTCGGTAAATGGATTGCCTCCCTCTTGGGGGTTCTCATAGTGGGATCTAGATGACGTAGATATGCTGATACGCGGCTATGTGTGCATGATGTGCCCCAACAAAGTTTGTCTGTGTGTAGACAAGTAGGTTTGTGTTTTCCGGCTACGAAGTTAGGTATGTATATGGGTGTAGTACAGGGAAGCTTCCGATGGGTTAAATTTTGCCAGTGTTTGCAAATATATGAGGGGCTGTAGGTAACCATCCCTTTTTGTAATATAATTTTATGTTTGAGTGTAGATAGGCGGATAGATTAGGGAAGACGGAGGCTGTGATTTGATTTGATTAGGAGGTGTTTGCAGTAGGGTCGGGGAAGATAAGGCTGATTGGATCGCGAGAAAGTGGGGAGGGCTGTCCTTTATAGAAATATGTTTTTAATGTGGGTAGCTTATTGAATTAGACTTTAAGTGAGTTGGTATTAAGCTAATCCGTTTGCCGCGTTGGTTCGTAATAATTAAACAAGTGTATTCATTGAATAAATACAATTATTTCTATTTAATTTGTTTTTAGCTGGTAATTGCTTTCATTGGCATGTGGAAAGCAATTATCTGACATGTATTATCTAAATTACAGTAAAAATGGCTTGCATTTAATTTGCAATTGGTTTAAATTGTCCACTTATAAGGACAGTATTATGTCTATTATAATCAGTAAATTCGGTCCAAAATGGTAACAATAGACCTGTTTTTGTTCGTGTCACAGCACAAAAGAAGCCCTGATGTTGTCATTGCGCCCGATCCTTTGAGTTTACACTACACTGAAAATTAGAGTACTGCCATAACAATATGTACTGAATTTAGCCTGTTTGTTTGTGTACGGGATCTTTTTATCTTTGTCGGCGTGTTTTATGTTCGATAGTTATTTTTGGAAGCCTGCGCGATATCGATCGCGGAGGAATGCTGTTGACAGTGAAATGGGTTTAACAATTAATAAAACTCTTTTACGTCTGGTACAAGTGTCCGCGTGCTTAAGATTTTATTCATTCTACTCAGGAATGCGAAGTATTCTCATCTCCTATGTTTAATTATGGCCGAAGCTTTCACTGAGGTCTCGTCGTGACTGAACTGAATAAAAAATCATCCATAAAATTTACGATGTTTTTCAAACGTTTTCAGTGTTTTAGGAGCGAAAGTAATTTGGTCATAAAATTACGACTAAACAGCCGTTTTTCCGAGGGAATAAAAGCGCCCCCGCGACCGGTTGACTTTTGTAATCCGCTTAGTCCGTACCCCTCCGATTTAGACGGCCCCCTGGGACCAGCGTGATGCAGCGGGTGTTATAGCTTGATGAGAAAACCTTATCTGCAGATTATAAAATCGGTTTCGCGTAATTGAGTCATAAAACCTGAAGTTAATTTTTGGCTCGCTTTATGTGAGTTCGAACGTGGATGCGGACGCACAGATAAATTTTAATTTCTTGATGGACTGATACAGATGAACAGAATTTGACTTAAGTCATTCTTCGATAGGGAGAAAAAGTTTCGGTTGTTGGCTCGGCTAATATGGCGAGCTCTAATCTTATTCAGGCACAAAGGAGATGCCATGACGAGGCGAATATTGACGCGAACCATTTAATATTTAGGTATTCCAATATGCATCTGTACCGGCGTGTACAGCGGGCATTTTAACCCGCAATAATATTTTGTTTAGTATTGACACTTGATTTATTTACTTCATATTATATTATCGGAATAAGCTTAGTATTTGCATTAACTACGTTTGACAAGAATATACACTTAACGTACTACAATAATGCTTTATGTAATGTTGATCACGATTATTGTGTTATTAAAATTTTATTCATTACAAGAATATTCATTGTGAATACCGAATGGAATAAATATCAATCGTTTCTTACTCAGGTATGATTATGTTTCATTTTCGAGCTCGTCAGTACTCGACCTGAGAACGATACAGTCACTTATAATATTAAATCGGGCAATACGCCGGTGCGGTCACGATAATCTTGGTAGTATTCGATTCTAGTTACCGAGAATCGATCCGAGTCGACGTTCCGAATAGTTCGTTGGTAATATTTTACGACCTCAATACTTTTTGTTCGATAAATGACATGACAAATTAATGGATTTATTATGAGTCGGATTGTGCGGCTCGTTTTATTTTCATGTCGGTTTAGGACGAATGCATTTTTAATTGAGTGAGGCACTCTTGTGGACTGTATAAAACGGCCACCGCATGCCGTGGATAATTTTTTTGTTTGATTGACGTGTAGTAATGGGCAGGTGCGTAAGAGGGCCCGGCGATAGCTACTCGCTTTTTCGACTCCACATTCAAATGTTCACTTTTTGTCGGTCGAGTCGTTTTGCGACCCGCTTTTGTTGTATGGCGATTGTTTTTAACATTAATGGGGCCGTAAATTAGCCAATGACGTTTTGCATGTGTCTAATTTGCGATTAATCAATGTTTACGAGGCTTCTATTTGAATTATACTTTAAACCATATAATATCCTGTACCGACTGTGTACGAATTTAAAATGAGTGTTTCACGTTAAGAACCTCTTAATAGTGTTTAATAATTTAAACTTTTTTCTTACTTGTTTTAATTATTATTTAAGATATTTCAAATATGATAAATGTTATGAATTCCTTTGATGAATAATTTAACTTATAGTAAGAAAAACATCAATGAAAGCTGATGATGATTATGATTTTTTCATTTTTTTTATGATGATATTAAGTCATAATAATCATAGACACAAAATCTCATTTTCCATAATATTATTTTAAACAACGAAGAGACTTACAATTGTTGTATTCTAAATCCTTTTAATAATAAAAATAAAAGAATCTGGTTTATCTTAAGATAATCAAGTTTTGATATGTATTTTTAACATAATTAATATAGTTTTAACTACTTCCAGTCGTTGCAAAGTGCGGCGAGACGAGCGGGCACGTCGTGTGCGAACTGCAAGACGACAACCACGACGCTGTGGCGACGCAACCAGAACGGAGAACCAGTGTGCAACGCTTGTGGACTCTATTACAAACTACATAACGTGAGTAGCCTTTTATTATACTTCGTGATCCTTAATTTAAAGAACGTCTGAAAGAAATTAGCTTCAATAAATTTACTCCCTGATAGATATCTAATATATACAATTATATATAGGTATATCCTCTTGAATAATAGCACAAAATTAACTAATTTAACTAGGTTTCCTTAACTCAAGTGTGTTAGCTAGAATTGAATAGATATGCAGAGATTGACTTACCATAAACTAAGGACTAAATTTATAACTAACGTAACGAAAAGAAGTTAGTTAAGCCTCCTCAATTTAGTAAAAGAGTTATTATTTAATAAAATCAATAGTCAAACTATAGAATGATAAATGAATCTTATCTAATAGTTATTAAAAAGTGAAAAGTATAATATCGTATTAAGTGTAGAATTTCTTGCCGTTTCTTCTCTGCAGAATCTACCATTCGAATCAGCGGTAGCTTCACTTAGACAGAATACAGCAGACTGTATATTTGACGATTCAAAAGTACTTAAAAGCCTATTTGAATAAAGTATATTTTGAGTTTGAGTTTGAGTGAATACTATTAAGTGGATCGTATTAAGTTGATACCGGAAGCTATTCTTATAAAAATAGTAGGGCTTGACAGCCAATTGTTATGGAGACACTCATTTAATAAACGCTTCAGTAAATATGATTTAAAGTATTAACAAAATATTAAGTCCCCTCCATTACCTCTCCCAAGGGCCGGTAATCCCTAAGGATGATTTGACTGTATCTCGGTGCAGCTTAGGGTCCATCCTCCCTACAGGGAGTAATGTGTCATAACACCCATACAATTGTGTCAAGTTAAAACTAATTATATCGATGACATTGCTTATATTCTGTGGTTATGTTTTGTCACGTATCCAATAAATTATCATTATTTATGTTTGCTAACATTTTTGTATAAAGCTATTGTAGTGTAATATTAAAAGTTCAACTTAAATTACGTAGTGAAAGTTTATTTATTTATTTATTTATTTATTTATTTATTTATTTATTTATTT
Organism: Hestina assimilis; assembly: GCA_023373885.1. Lineage (NCBI taxonomy): Eukaryota > Metazoa > Arthropoda > Insecta > Lepidoptera > Nymphalidae > Hestina > Hestina assimilis. The sequence continues at coordinate 4,845,778 of CM041745.1, read as the reverse complement.
ATTTATTTATTTATTGAATCATATCCTCAGTATGCTTACAGCGAGGCCAAATCGCATACTAAGTCAGCGCTTACACAGCTTACAAAATGCATTGAGATCAAGTTGTATTCGTTAAAATTTTAGTTTCTATTTACAACGTACTTCATCAAATCATCACTAATTCTTTTGAAATGTGTCTGATGCTCTACTCCTTTCAATAAAAAAACCCAACGTCTACGTAGGTCGAATCGAAAACCTCGTTTTGTATACAACTATGATTGCGTATAAGAGTTAATCCCACCTCATGGTGAGAGTTCATCTTTGCCTATGGACGCCTGCAATAGCAGGTTATATGCCTATTGGGAGCCCATTTAGGAGCAAAATAAAGAGGCAGATGAAAAGACAGACAATACAGGCTATGGAAGTTTCCGTCTCCAGCACACTCACTTGTCAAACAAAACGCAACTTAACGTTGCGCTGCGCGTCGATATTCTGAAAAATAGTACCTACTTCTCTGGTAAAATCTTAATTTTTTAAATTGCTCACTATTAATTGTACCAGTACCTTTTACTCTTAACTACAAATACCTTGTATAAGTAACTGTTGTTCTTCAAATACATTACTAAAACAATTCTCACGACTCTCACAGCCCCGTGTATCAAACGCCCTTACGCTCGGCTATACACAGTAAAAGAACAAATGTCACCGAATGAAACGTTACAATGACAAGAATTAACAGTCAGAGCGACCCTAATAGTCGAGATTTTTTTGTTGTAATGTATACTTTACTGCCGCTCCAAGTATTCGAGAAATATTGTTCGGTCTAATTATTCGTCAAGAGCGACAAAGAGGCTGCTACTTCAAACGTTGAAGGTATAATGACGGCTGTACAATACGGGAACGAACCAGTAGCGATGTCAAGACGTAAGGAACGCCTTCTCATACATATTTATAAATATCTTGTAAACATTGGCCCCTTGGCCTTCGCAGCCAGCGCATTGATCAATCATATATAAAAATGTGAGAATCTAGTTTCGTGGAAACAAGTTGAATCCACTGGCAAGATAAATGTCTTCACGTTGACTGAGAAATTTATTGAAATGTGCATTTATTTGCATTTAGATTATCCAGTTTTACGTACGAACTAATTCACCTTATCAGATTGTGTAGTTACGAGTTACATGTCAATTATGTATACAAATTGACTGCGTTTTTAAAATGCTTGTGACTTTCGACAATTTCTCTCAACATTTACATGTTGTAATACGGTCAAATAGCTCTCAATATTTCAATAGTATCTGTATTGGTAATGATCAGCTGTAACGTTATCTTGGTCGAAAGAGAAAACCTTCGTAAATTCGTATCCTTTACAGTTGTTGAGGCCATTACCTTATAGTGAAACACACGATCTCTTTTGGAAACTTAAGAGAATTTAAGAATGATGCATGATAAAAGAGCGGCAAAATAAAAGGATATTTTAGTAACAATGCGTAAATAAATACAGTATAATGTCGGGGACGTAGCTCGTGATCGATTTCACTCAAAAAACGCAATTCATACAATAAAGCACGGGCCTATTGTGATGCACCAGCGTCACCAGTCTATATCGTAACTGACTACTCTTGATAGTTTATTATTTTAAAATTGTATTATTATTATTATTTTTAAATTGCACTTCGTAATATATATACTATAGGCATACTAATTTACATGTTTTAATAATTCCATATTATGAATTATGATTAGCATAACCTTCTAAAACTTTTTACTATAGTTACTTTATGTTTTGTCAGAACTTTATAAATTTTTATAATACAATTTAAATTGAAATGACACCGTAGTGGCGTTGTGGGTAGCGAATCTGCCTTTATTCTCGATGGTTGCGGGTTCGATTCCCGCTTGGGCAGAGGTTTGTTATGCAGAGCACGTTAAGCTGCCGGTCCCGGTTGTTATCACATAACATCTGATAATAATCGTTAATTATTGATAAGTAATTTGCTGTTGTCCAATGAGTTGCTGGTTCGCCCTTAGGGTTCTGGAGGTCAGGTGGCAATCGTTCTGTGTAAACACTAGTAACCTGTCAAATCCAGATTGATTTAACAAGCAAACTCTGGGTAAATAAAATACCGGAAATAATGCTAGAATGAAAAAGAAGAATTTAAATTGAAGTATTTATGTATTTTATTATTTAAATATTTTTGCTATGAACAATCTTGTTTACATTTAACCTATAAGCAACCCATTAAAAGGAATTTTATAAAACATTTTTATTTTACTGAAATAAATAGCAAGAATGAAAAATAAAATCAATACCAAAGTTTAAATTGATTCAAGTATCAAAACGTTTGAATTTAACAATACCTCTTTAAACATGAGTGTTTACTCAAAACACGCCTCTCGAGCAACAATTGAGACCGCTAAAATTGCCCTCACTAATATTATACTGTTACAAAAGCAACGATCATGCTCCTTCGGTCTCACTAGACGCATTCATGTATTATTGTTTTTAATAAAAACATTTTATTGGCCCTTTGTGATACATTGTTTGTTTGTTCGTTTGATTGATATGGGAAAAGATTCTTGTAGGGAAATCAAAGAAGATTTACAAATCTTATACGAGAAATATTGTGGTACATTTTATTATATATTTTTTGTAAAGTTTATATTTTTCGTTCAGCATTTGTTTTTGAAAATTCTTATAAAACCATGTTTATAAGTTTATGACGACCGTTATGGCGTGCTGGTCACGGGTTCGATTCCCGCTGGGAGCAGATGTTTTTATAAATATCTGTTCTAGTCTGAGCGTTTGTCCTTGTGAGTATCCCCACTGTGCCTCGGAGAGCACGTTAAGCTGTTTTTCCGGTTGTTGTCATAACATCTGATAATAATCGTTAACTCTTGATAAGTAATTTGCGGTTGTCCAATATTTGCCCTTAGGGTTGCGGAGGTCAGATGGCTCTGTGTAAAATCTAGTTAACTGTGAAATCTGGATAAGAGAATAAGCAGACCCTGGGTAAATACCAGGATTAATGCTAAGAAGTAGAAGCTTTTATAACTTTATAATGATTTCTAGAGATATTTTTCATTGAGATTAAAATTATTTCTATGCAATTATTCTTAAGTAAATGACAAAAACTGTTTAAATAAAAACCTATTTTAAAAGCTCTGTGGGTTTCAATTGAATGTAATCGAAAATAAATTATTTATTTGAGCAACCACAATAGTCGGTTAATAGGATTATCGTGGTGCGTGGGTTCGATTCTCGTCAGTCATTGTAAAATTTAATAAAATTTTTAAGCTAGATTGAACTTTGATCCGTTGTAATAAAAGTTAAATTTGTTTAAAACCAAAAGCGTTTACTAACCGCGAATGTAACAAAGCGCCTATCCGTCTGTCCGTGGGCTTTTTTATAAATGTTTATTTAATTTATCACGCTCGTTTATTCGGTACTTCCTTCGATTTATACATGATTAGGTTTTTGTGGCCTATAGGCCTTTTTACCAGAAAACCTTTTTAAGCATTCGATTATCAGGTCCAAGTTTTTTCGGCTTCCGTTACTTAACGTGTATATACTTAACGATATTCGCGATAAAGTATATACGTTCTAATTATGGTTTTTTAACCATGGGAACTAATTAAGAAACGTTGCTCGTTAGAGAAGCGATTTGAGATTTCGAAATACGCTATACAAACTCTTCGTCTTCTTAGCATTATACCCGCTATTTACCCAGGGTCTGCTTATACTCTTATCCGGATTTGACTAGTTTTTATACACAGAGCGATTGCCATCTGACCTCCGCAACCCAATGGCGAACCAGTAACTCACTGGGTACGAGCAAATTACCTATCAAGAATTAACTATTATTATCAGATGTTACGATAACAACCGGGACCGACAGCTTAACGTGCTCTCCAAGGCACGGTGGGGAGACCCACAAAACAAACGCTCAGACCGAAACCGATATTTATATCAAATATCTGCTGCGATCGGGAATCGAACCCACGACTTTCGAGGCTCAAGGCAGGCTTGCTACCAGAACGCCACAACGGTCATCACATACGCTACACAAAATGTGTATAAGGTAACTTATTTTAATAAGAAAACAACCTCTTATACGGTTTAATATAAAATACTAAACGGATTATGTTTTATACTTCTAACAGCACATCAGTCGTTTCGTAACTAGATCGTAACGTTAAGTGCCTCCCATACAAAAGTATTGGATTACCAGGTTGCATTGCTAGAGAGCGCCCATAATAACAGCTCAAATGATACATTTCGAATACAATGGGGCGATCAATTCAATTTCTGAATTGAGAACGCTCTCCTAGTTCTTTTTTTTTTCATTTCGTCTAAAGTGCTGTTTTGTTCAGCCAACATCCGAGGGAATCTGACAGTCACTGTTTTTTCTCCCGTTTTTATTTTGCATTAGATTTAAATGTAGGTTTATAGATACAAAGTGATCCTTTGTTTTTTTTTGTGCGCCACTTCAAAAGATTTTAAACTATGGGTAATAATAAGGAAATATATTTTTTGTTTTAAATTTTGTTACATTTTATTAACCGGTTATTGAACCTGGTTGTGACTAGCGGCAAAGATAAAAAGATCGTTTAATTTACTCATTACATTACATTACATTACACATGCAACTGGCTGGTGGCCAAACGGCCAGCACGTTTGGGCGAATGTTATAATGACATCAATTTGAATATTCAACATCGAACAGCGATCGCATTTACATAGATTCGACCGTTGAATTTTGTGGCTTTGCAAAATGTCGTTCACTCCTAATTATGTTGCTGTACTTACTGTTTAATTTTAGCCATAATTTGTAAAATATTATACGGTTATTATTAAAATTTATAAGTTGTTTTAACATATAACAGTTGTTTAATATGACACAATTTGCCAAACTCATCGTTTGTGTAAAATAAAAATATAAGTGGGCGTTTGCGCAGTAGGCCGGAAAGATTTTATCTGTTGGCAATACAGAAAAAATGGCGCCCACCGGAAGTGTCCGAGCGCGGCGCGCGGCGCGTTACCATTTTTTCTTTTTGTTTTAAATGGCTTTTTCCCGGCAGCGTTCGGCCGGAAATGCGTTTGCGTAGAACTGCTGTACAAAGTACAACCGTAATATGTCCTATAAATTTTATATACAATTCTAATACTTGACACCGTTTCCTTAGAGTTAAATTTCGAATACCTACCATCGATGTGAAACCGTTTTCTGTAGAGCGGAGGGCATGGTGTGTAGCGCTAAATAGCATGTTTTTATTCATGAGGCTCCCATTCTGTTTAGCGAGCGATTCTCAGCTGATTTATTGTCTTTGTAATAAATTTGGGAAACTGTGAGCCGTTCCTCTTCACGAGAACGTTTTAAATACATGCATGTTAAGGAACTTTAAAAGTTCAATGTGCGATCTGTTTTTTCGTTTTAAAGTTATTTAAATTTAAAAATTAGAAAACCTTTGACCATTTTTTACGTACAATTTGAATTATAGTCTCGATGTATTTATAACTTTAGTAACTTAAATTTTAATTGTAGCGGTGTAACAAAAAGTATATAATATATATTATGATTACTTAAATTCATACTTCGAACTGGCAGTCTTAAAATCTATTTATTTTTAATTTATTTGGCGGGGATTTTAAAAAGGACCATAAAGGCAGCTGCAGTTAGTTGAGCGATCGTTCGCGCGATACGCGTGTCCTTCTACAAAACAATTACTTTTAAGTCTCTTCATATGGATTTGCGTTATGAACAATCTCGCCCTTATATGTATGTGTACAGATAGTATTTGCAGGTTTTTTTTGCTGGATACTATATTTCAAAGCATAATAAAACATTTCAAGATAGTAGTAGATTGAATCAAGGCATGCACTTTATCAACACTATTAATTTTTCCAGTGGTTTTACTTTATAATATATAATTGGAATTTAATTTATAAAAAAATAGGTGAATTTAATCCGAAGATTTATTATTAAAGTTTTATATTAATAAGTGTTTGTAAAGATCAAACCTCTGCAGATAGTAATTAGGCGTTGAGACAGCGAGTTAGATGATCGCTGATCTGGCGACTGGCCACGCTATCAGCGCCATCTAGCGTGATCTACGGGCTCAGGAATAACCTTGCATTGAGGACAGGTTAGATATATTGGTTACAAATTCTTGCAAAGAGAGAAAAATATATTAAATCGGAAATCGTTCTTCATTTTAGCATTTCTTGAGGTCGAATTAAGTTATATTATTGACAATCGGATCAATATATGTAATTTTACAATTGTAATAATTATACTTTTTAGAAAAATTTAAGGAGAACTAGATAGAACTAGCAAACTTTGTTTATATAGTTACATTAATGGTTAATAATAATAAATGAATCAATACAAATATCCTACCCAAGCCTTTATATTTTAATATAAAGTATAAAAACTTAAATTAATTAACAAAAATAAGCTATCTAACTGAGCATGAACCATCCACTTTCCAATGACTGTAACAAATATTTCTAAATACAAACTCAGAAATATGTTGTATTTTTAGCCGTCTATTAAATCTTCAATACTTTCAACCGCATCATAACTCACATAGCACGGACGTGGGTAAAGCACAGGTAATTAACTCGCATATCAACCATATTAGAGCGTCGCTCGATTGCGTTCACCAGAGATTCGGGCCGGTCCCCCTCCGGTACATCTGTAAACATCTTATAGATAACCATCTGACGTTTGACACAAAGCGCGGTTGCGGGAGATACTATCTAAGAACTATCCGAATACCCCTCCCCTCTCGCTCCTCACTCCCCCAACTTCCTCAGCTCTCCGTCTAATTATTTATTTATGCCCGCTTATCATAGGATCGATGCGCTCGGCGGCAAAACTGCGTGTTTTCATGAGCGCAATTTTAGAATGGAGCCATAACCTTATCACTGGGCGATCTTAGTGACAGTCCGTTCTAAAATCTCTTTAATACTTTTGCTATTCTATTTATGCTAACTTAAACGTTGAACCACGGCTGACTTTCGAACTACCTTGGTCGCGTTATTTTTAAAGAATCGAGATTGGCAATTGTTTTGTCGGCTACCTGTAGGCAGTTCATCTTTGTTTTCTATAAATAAATAAATAATAAATAAATAAACGCTACACACTCAACGGCCCCCATTAGAATTGTTATATCCTTTGTCGATGGTCCGGAAACACATACAAGGACAAGGACAAATACACCCAGACCGGAAAATATGCTTGCATGGTCAATACAAACATATTATGCTCCGAGCGGGAATCGAACCCGCGACCTGTGGCGTTTAAAGCAGGTTCGCTGCCGCTGCGCCACAACGTCGTCAAATATTCTATAACTCCCTAAAGGTAACTAGTTTCACATTTTGAATCAGCCAATAACATTAACTCTAAGGTTGATATGCGACAGTTAGAACTCTCCCAACTATTTAAAACATAAATATGTAGAACAGGATGTAAAATAATAATAGAACAAAGCTGTCGCCGATCGATAACCTCAAAGAGTCGAAATAATAATTGTGGCACCGTTTTACACCGTTACCAAGAAACCGTCGTATGTAATGACGGAATAAAAAAAGTTTATGACATCTCATTCTTTCGAAGTGTAGCCAGGCCAAGGTGTAATTTGATTGAAAGCACCAAAAAAGCCTTATAATCATATAATAAGTGGTGGAATAATTACTGGGGTCTTAGGAGCAGGTGCGTCTCACAAGCGCACGCGCCGCCGGCCCATTTACAACTTCTGACCAAGAGAGACATGATTACATTAACAAAACACTAAATTGTAGTAAAAATATTGCTTTGTAACGAATTACATATTCTAGTCATAAATTTTTATATTGTGTTTTAAAACAGCAGCTGAGTTTAAATGATGCAGTTAAAATTAGAAAGCCAAATTAATAATGCTTAGAACAGTTTTTTAATCAAATAATCCTTACATTACTAATATTATAAATGCGAAAGTAATTCCGTTCTGTTGCGCTTTTACGCATAAACTACTGAACCGATTTAAATGAAGTTTAGTACACAGATAGTCTAGAGCCTGAGATAGGCCATAGGCTACTTTATAATTCGAAAAAACTATTGTAAGGGAGGAATGAAAAGTTTTATGGAAGTCCTCATTTTTAGACCTAGAAGCTTGAAACTTATTTTTTAAGCTTTTCATACGATATAAATATATATGACATTCAACGTTTGTAAAAGGGTAAAAGGTTGTTCAGAGTTTGTATATAAATCGTTATTCACGCGGGCGAAGCCGCTGGCAGAAGCTAGTCAAAATATAAAAACATAAATCAGTTTTAGGGTCTTTTAGGTTTTAGATATCGATATCAGAAAAGACTTATATCTGCTATGACATGTTCATAGGTGTTAAGATATTGAGTAATAAAATAAGTCGACGGAATGAAAGGATGGGTGTGCGAAGCTGAGTTATTGGTAATCGGGCTGTTAAATCCTGTGTCCATGTCGACAGTTACGTTGGTCCGTCGGCGCTTGCGTATGAATTAGGGTAGCGTGGTAGCCGTAAGAGATTTACTGAGGATGCAGTCCACATCTAATTGGACTGGGTTCGATGCCACGGGCAAAATATATAATTTATTGTTTTCCATAATTGTTTTTGTGATGTGATCTCGGAGAACTAGTAGCGCCATCTTTATTATGAGGTATGGTATATGTATTTGTTGATAACGAGGTTAGGGTAATAAAAATGGTGTTCATGTAAAACTACAATTTACCAGCAAAATATCTGCTTCCGTATAAAAAGTTGGTAATAATTTTACAACGTCCAACAAGTAGCTTCGCTTGATATTCGCGTCAAATGAATAACTTCCGTTTTCATAATATCTATTATTTATTAGTTTATATTATAAGTAAGCCTCGTTTACATACGCCGTGGAGTTTTGGGTCGTGCTTGTAAATCGTTTGGGGAGAAATTTAATATAATTCATGCGTAATTAAAAATGTTGCGAGCCGGTCGTAATATTTAAGTTTACAAATCAAGTTAATTTACGATCTGTTTCCGCGATACGAACACTAATATCGATAGTGAGAACTAATTAACATTTGATAAGCGAACAATTAAAAACTGCCATAATGTTTTTCGTAAAATAAAACCGCAATAAAGTCACCTTTGGAGATAGCCGCTATGAGATTATGCGAGGTTATTTAAATTGAATTATCTATTGTGAATTTATAAAGGCTATCTATGATATATAGACATAAATACACAGACTATCATACTCAAACACACATTATAAAACACCGTTTATTATAATATCTAAGTACTAACCTAAGTTTGAATTGGTTTCGAAGGTGGGCGTTCATATCTATAACGCAGTTTTAACTTTTTGTCATTATTATTGATGTATCAAAATCACAGTATATTCTAGAAATTATATTGATTGTTTTTAACCTTCTGCAAAAAGAAGGTTCTCGAACGACTTTATTTGTTTGTACGTAACGCGATATGTTCATATTTATACAGGATAAGGCTTAAGTCCATATTATTGGTGATGGTTTGAGCAAGAAGACTGAAGTTAGAAAACAGTACTCAAAGTAAAGGAGCCGATTAGTTCAAACTTAGTTCGAATTTGATTAATTTTGTGTGTTTGTGTATGTATCGCTGGTAATTAAAGTATGCTATTCTTGTTTTACTAAAATAGAATAAGTACGTAAGAAGACAATTACAAATAAAATTGTAAATGCATGAACTTAATACGTACAGCCCTTTAACAAGATAGTCGATATATGAGTCATAACATATGTAAGGTTGCGCCCGCTATAAATCGAGGTTGTCGATAAATTTGGCGGGTTTATAAATCGTATTTTCAATTATACCCCAGAGTAGCAGATGTCCGACTACTGCCCGGAGTATTTATTTTAATCATGCGCGCACATCAAACACTCAAGAGTTGGTGTTTCGTCGACATCTCTCGAGGCACATCCTTAATTATGAAATATTGCTTATTGCAATCACAGAACCAATTGTCAATTAACGACGCTCGAGGTGTTGTGTATTTATATAGGATCTGTTGTAAATAATCTTTCATTATCGATATATATAGGTTCTTAAATTTATACGCGTCCCTTTAAAGTTATATTTATACTAATATTCGAAGAGAAAACTATGTACTACTTTCTATGCACATTTTGTTCGCATAGATCACACATCTTTGGCATAGTTCAACCTTAGAAAAATGCAGAAAGTTCAAATTTATATAATTATGTAACAAAATAAAATATCAAATGTTTAAAATATAAAATGTTTTGTTATAAATGTGTTATCAAATCAAACATTTGATACATTTGAAACATTCGAACATATTGACGAACTTAGAAACAATTCATTCTATTAAATCCTCTATAAAACCAAAACTGCACCGTAGCGGTTCTTTAGAAAGAATAATTTTACTAATAATATAAAGAAAAAAAATTAAATAAAAATATCAACGGCAAATGCGGTTACAATGTATAAAATCGTAATTAAACATAAGTATTATAGGTTTCTCAGGCTAATGTATGAACGCTTTGAGATAAGTCTAGTGCTAAATAAATCATATATAAAATGTAACCAATAAACGCATATACTAGACAACCATTATCGTAAACGTTACAATGTATACAAATTATCATAGATACTTGAACTATTAATTACATCGTTAGAGAGCATCTTAAGATGCGATTTTATAATGGCCAATTCTTTATGAGCTAATTATTTATTTACGCTGTAACTTATAGCGTGTAATTGCTCTATAAATTTATGTATATGGTCCTTAATTTTATTTATTTAATTTATTTCATTAAAACCAAAAATATTAAGAGTTAATCCCTTGCTTATTAGCACTCGTCTACTTAATTAATCTATTAAAACAAATATTAGCTCGGAGTTCTTAGAATCGCATGAAATGGCGCCTTTAGAGGTTCAAGTCTGAAGACGCGCTGCTCAGGCGCCGGCAAGCCCGATTGCTGCGCTAACAACGCGGAACTAATTCACAACACTCTTCACTGACAACACTAAAATAACCTTTTATTAAGCCAAGCAAATAGAATTTGTTTTAGGGACTGAGCATTTTTTCTACTTAAAAACATTTTATAATGTAGAAAATACATTATACGTTAACTCAATTTTGAATTGAAGAAATTTGAATTGAAGCCTCAATAGCTCAACAGTAGAAGGGCCCACTCCGCTCCGTTAACGCGAGAGTCGCGGGTTCGATCCTGACCCCCTGGGCTATTGTCATACCCACTTATTTGGAGGGGCAATTAGTAATGCCTTGAACAAAAGTATTGCTAATATTCTTTTCTTTTTTTTTTTTAAAACAGTGCCTTAAAAATAATTTCATATTAGGTAATTTTCTTAAAGACACATTTAAATCTTGAAAGTGGCATTTTCAAAACGTGTATCAATAATTGCTCGCATTGTCTTGGTTTCAACGAAATGTATTAGGTTTAATGTATTCTATTTTGGTGTATGAATCGTTACCTCTACAATTTTGTTATCTACAAGATTTCACCAGCTTTTTCTCCTCATTGTTGAGGTTTCATTAAAATTCTTATACATCAAAAAAGTACAACCTTTCTAAAATTTATCAGAAATGAACGCCAAAAAATTCTATTTAGAATATTTTATATTTTCGAATACTGAAATGCATACAGCAAATAAAATATTGCTTTAAAATATCATGAACCCTTTCTTAACAGTCGGTTGGTTTTCACTCACGCGCCACTGTATCCCAGCTGAAACTTTATCGAGGCGCCAGTTTTTATACAACAAAAAATTACTTTTACCTAAAATAATTTAAGCGGATATTTATTTAAAACTAACAAACAATCCGTGTGCTTCTTATTTTCTATATTTCTGATGAAGTCTTGAATAAAAATTAATCAGTTACAATTTAACTAAACATCAAAAACATTTCATAAAATGTACCTAATAATTGAATCGTTAAAATTTCGTGAATTGTCCAATGATTATCAAAGTCGTTTGTATCGTATCGTTATCCCTTATTTTCATTGGAAGATTCATAAGTACTTTTTAAAAGTCTACTTGAATAAAACATATTGTTGATTTTGTATGTAAGCTACACGTAAATTCCCAAGTATCTCGATTCCGCGTACCAATGTTGCGTGTGGGCATCGTCGCGGGCAATTGCATACCTCGTTTATTTGTCTCTACGTCTCATTTCTCTCGTCCTCGACCATTTCGCCCTTTAATTGCAACTTTCGACACTCCACTGATTGGATCAGATGGGCAGACTCTTTTTGTTATGTCTTTATTTGTTTTGCTTCTGAGAATTCTTGGTGGATTTGCGTTATCGTTGTAATTTTAGAATAAAATGTATTTATAAATTGAAAAAAGTAGTGTCTAAATATTGTTTATTTTTTTATTTTTTTTTTATTTGGAAAGTAGGGCAGATAGACTCTACTCCATCTGATGGTAAGTGGAAATAAAGTCGAAACGCGAAGGCGGCTAACAGAGTTGCGGAATGCAATAATAGAAATTATCACAAGTGTATGATATAACAGTATGATAATATCCTAGTCATTAGCTTTTATTAGTGAAGATAGGTCGATAAAACTTATAGCTATATTTATAAAACTATCATCCCACAGATCTGAATGATGTTAAATAGAAAATTAAATTTATTTTAAGCTTCTTCCTCTTTTTAATAGATAGTAAGAAAATCAAAATGTACGTGAAAATAATAAATTTTCACAGGTATTATTATTTTCAAATTTTATAAAAATATGTTTAAAATTACCAGTCATAATTTTTAGAATACAAAAACCGTCCATTGTTCCAATAAACGCATTGTTCAATAAAACAGTTCTCATTAATACATTTAATGATATTATGTGCTGTCGTTTTTACTGATATTACTGTCATTGATATAATAATTAAAGATATAAAACATGCGAACTAGAAGGCGTGTGCGACTCTTTTATGTTCAACAATTTATAGTGTGTTCGCGGTTCACACGATTGATATCTATTGTAACTCGATCTTGTCACTTCTTGTTGACTGTTATGAGTATGAAATGTCTATGAATAAAAAGAAATGCGCACGCGACGTTGAGCTTTTGTCTAGAATAATAAGTGTACTATAAGTGTGAAAGGACATCCTTTTGCAAATTACTGTAGTAAAATAAAAATATACATGTATTTATATTGCGAACGTGCAATTATAAATACATCGTTTCGATACTTCTTTTTTTTTAAAACAGAAGTGTTTTACTGACATTTATTACATATAAGTAAAGCCTATGTTATAAGTAAATCATATGTTATAAGTAAAGCATATGTTGTTAGCATGAATGGGCCAACTCAAATGTGGAAGGGTTATCCTATTATTGGATAGCGACGTGAACTAGGAGTATTTGAACTGTTGCGTTTCGTTCGAAAAGTAAAAGCATGACTTTGGATGGACGACGGTCCAAATCCCCATCTTCTCCCTTTTTTGCCTTCTATTTAACCTCTTACCTTAAGATCTGTATCACATACATAATACTTACTCATTGCAACACGGGTTCATAGGCTACGATGACCGCTTCCCATCATCATAGGGCGTCTCTTATTGTGTATGTATCTCTTCGACCATTGAACAAAGGACAAATGGTCTAATATGTATTCTGACAAACACGAATTACTAGATACCATAAACTTAAACAACGATATTTTACTCAACACAACAGCTACGATGTAATTATGTCAATGAAAATGAGTTATAAACCCATACTTAATTTGACGGCTTTGACAAGTCTAGTATGATAGTCATAACGCGAGATGTCCGGTTCCCTTATAAAGGTAATTGCAATCATTATTTAGGTAAACATCGATATCGATAGGCTATTATCCGACAAGAACAAAAAGTCACACGTGTCACCAAACGGGGTTTCAATAAAGCCATTTAAGGTAGTTTTTGCTTGATAAAGGCTGTACATTTTTTGTTGTGTAATTGGTTGCTAATTCTTAAGGTTTGTCGTGCACTGGTACGCCTGTCTAATTTATCTGATCTTTATCGATTGATTTACAGCTAAGCGGAGTTTGTACAATTTCTCTCGCTTCGTGTCCGTTGCATTCCATTTTGTTCTGGTTTTGTTGCGACAATTGGAACATTTGGAACGGTACCGAATTTCGTTTTGTGTTTGTTCTTTTGTGTGTCCAAATGAAATTATGTTCAGACACTTGGTTACAACTCAATTCGATATATCTTACTCGTAATGTAACTATTAAAAATCTATGTCTGTTATTGCTAATTATAAGCAATAAAGTCAATTGTGCGCAAATAACTCAATCGATTTTCTTTTGTTTCGTTGTAACGCAGTAAAACATTCGTAATGCCGCTTTAATTACACACAGACGAGTATAAAGCTTTCTAGCTGTCGGAAAAATTATGCGCATCGGGGGCCGCATTTTCCATGGCATTGTATGTGAGCCTGTTATTTTCCCATTTGAGTGGTTTTATGGCGGCTGTGGCCAGATGGAAACAGATAGCACGTACACTAGAAACCTAACGTAATTATTCACACGCACAGCAAACAAGGCCTAAAAGTTTATTTTTTACAATGCACTGCTTCGTTATTTCGTTTTTGTATTGTTCCGCCACAAATAAATTATGTAAACTTTTTATTGTATACTACTATTAAATTATATTTAACTACACATAACTCTGAAAATGGTCTTTAATAAGTCATCATAACAATTTTAATAGAACAATGGTATTCTTAAAAGAAATAAATTAACTCAATTTTTAATTACCAAACGATATCACTAATAACAAGGTTTTGCCGAAAGAAGGTAGGTTAGGTAGCTTAGGTAATATACATATATTTGTATAGAATTTATTTTAAGATTGAGTGCAAGGCTATAGCATATAAGCGAATGTGAACTGCACACGCGATCCTACCCTTATGGCATGGGAGCATGACTTTGCCTTGTAATTGCTCACTGACTTATACACATAAGAATAACTTTATGTAGAGAAATGTTAGTACTAGAATATAACACACTAAATTACTCACATATAACAATTGGTTAAAATGAAAAAAGATTACGTATAAATAACTTTATTCTGTGTCAAAACTTTGCGTCATTGTTGTAATTAGTAAATTAATTCAGATTGTTACTGAAGTTTAATACGAAATTACGTACACTTGTCCACATGTAAGCATTCAACTGCTTTTCTCTTACTAAGCATTAAAACTACAATCTATTGGAAATTATATTTCTAGTTTCAGTTTACAAGACACCACAATACGACCAATTATTATAGGAGGCAATATAACCTTTATTGCTCTTTCATTGATATCAGAATTGTGTGTTAATGTGATGTTGATATAGACTTTTCTATTAAACAGATATCACATAAACGTATGCGAATATGATACTTATCTCTATTGGAGTAGGAATTGTAATCGTATATACATTTCCGTTTATCGTTTGGTCGGCCGTACAAAGAGGCGGAATGTTGCATGCAAAGTGCGTGTATCGTTAGCAAGGAAACGGATTCACTAGCATATGACCAAGATATTTCTCTACGTAATGGTGATTGTTTCCCTACTTGAATTACCTAACTTTTAATATATTAATCCCTAGTAATATCTTCTTCTTATCGATTGGTTAGTGGTCAACCTAGTGTCAGAGTTGTTCAGGTCGCCCGTAGGCCTCTGACTTGACTTATCGACTGTTGTCTAATTGTCAACAGCTGGGACCGACTTTTACGTGCCCTCCGAAGCACGGAGACGCTCGGTTGAAATACCACTATGCGATCACCCATCTAGTGACTGACCGCGCCTAAAGTCGCTTAACCTACCGATCGTTTACCGATCAGCGGGTGCACTCGCTTATGAGCGTCCCTAGTAATATTATAAATGCGAAACTAACTTTGTCTGTCTTGTACGCTTTCCCGCCTAACTCAAATGATTTTGATGAAATTTGATACAGATTTAGAACAAACAGACTTTGGGAAAGGACATTTGTCGCGAAAAAGGTTTGTATTGGGAACCATTTATTTCCTCATTAAAAATCGCGATGATGCCGTGGTAACAGCTAGTATAAAATATTTTACAAACAAAATGATTAAAAAAATCTAACTAATTTATCATCGAATTTGTCACTTTTTCAAAGTTATATAGAAACCGTTATTTAAAAAAAGGTTTATTTTTATATTTATTTCACAAAAAGTCCGCTTATATATAGCATTTTACACATTTGTCCTTTTATATTACTCTATCGTTTCGTGTTAGTCGAATGCAACGAGCCTGCAATGCCTTCGTGTATACAGAGCGCATCGTCTCAGTGGGAACGGCAATGTAATTAACCTGACATAATGGCCAGTTATTAAGCAATTCAACTCCAACATGGCGGACGTCTTGAGATGTAACCACTAACTGTACTGGTATATCTAGGTATCCATTTGAGGTACTGATACGCCTTCCGCGGCGCTGGTTATGGGACTATAATCCTTAAATGGGATTGAATTTCGCATGCAAACAACGTATGCTTGACGTTTGCGAACTTGGTTACATTTTCCTGTTTGATGTATTATTTGTTTTTAAATCTTTACACGTTTTGACATAATTTTTAATAAAATTTAAACTTCTTTATACGATTAAGTTGGCAAACAAGTATATGGCTCACCTGATAAGCGACTGTCGTGTGTACTACACGCGTTGTCAACGTTGAGATATTGGTTCTTAAATCTTCTTTGCCCTGTATTTTCACCGTGTCATTGAATCCTAAAAACAGTCATTGAAATAACTAGATAGGTATTGTTTTTTGGTGAAATGTCTGCGGTGGCCTAGCCGGCCTCTTGAAATAAAAGGTCTACCACCAATAAATTTAATCTATATTTTGCTAGTAATAGACTGGTTTTCTGTGTGAATCGGCAATACTTCCTGATTGGTCCAGTTATTGTGAACAATGAAATATTTTTTAAACTGTATTTTCAGTAGTTCGAATGCACTTAGATTCATCACATGAAGGCTTCACAATGACCTAATTACGTTGCGCTAAATCTGCCGTCAGTGCTAATGTTAATGCATTTTATATTGGTTCAATTGCAAGCAGCGACGGCGCGGTATGCGAGTGTCGTGATGTGTGGGCGATTCGTAGGAACTTATTAGGGACATTGGGAATTAGCACGCACGGTTTTACTGCACTTGCCGTTTTAAATGACCTTCCATTGAAAAAGATTAAAAATGCGACTGTATCCAATTGAAAAGAGCATCGCTATGTAGCAACTTTACGTTATATTCCTAAACCTAACTAAAGAAGCTTATTACTTCATAAAAAGAACATGGATTACTTAAAGAGGAAGCTGTTCTTTGGAAAGTCTTAGTTATTTTGATTATACTCTGGACTATCGTAAATATAAGCTCGTTAGCTGCTGTTGCTTAGAATTACGTCTGATGAGAGGGACATCGATTTTGATGATCACGTCACACGCGTTACACCGAACGCGTAAATAAGATCAGGTCATGCGCATGAGCTGGTGCCGGCGGCAGGCGCGGGTGCAATGAAATCGTGCGTTTAGGCCACATGCCGCCGCCAAGTTCCATGGAAGGCGATGAATAACTCATTGTCCGTCCGTCCGTCCGTCGTGACGCACGCTTCTCAGAAATAACGATGCAATGCAGAAAGTGACCGAGATACTTGACCCGCGAAATGCACAAATATGAAAGTGCAATTCGCACGCGAAACAATAAAACTGTCCGATACTTTCTACGGACTCGCTACAACACCTTGCATGAGAACGCTATATACTTGGCTTCAATCAAGGTAGCCCATTTTCCCGGCACAAAACGCTCAACTTAGAAGTATTAAGTCCAGGTCATACAAAAATTAAAATAAAATGTACTCTTCAAATAATTCTAAATCTGGTGCAGTACTAATTGGCACACTTACTATATAACACTTTCCTAAAACATCAAGTTTAACGTTTGCGCCAATAAACAAGTTTCTTAGCATTTAGGCATATGAATGTCCGATGACGCAACTTAAGTTTCCCACCAAATGCAAACAAATGTAGTCACAATGTGCATCGCTGCAGTAATTAGGATGCGTCGTAGGTCCACTTCACGCATGTCGGCTTCGGCCACCAAACAGCTAAATATTCGCACACAGCCCATTGTGATACCATTTTATGGTCTCGGCTTGCCTTTATACTTCTTACTTAGCATTCCAAATTAGTTTGCAAACGTTTTTTATACAACATTAATGTCATGTCATAGCAATAAAGTGGGAACGCGTTGGTAAAACTGAGCCAGGTTGCTACGATTGTTAACCTCTTGATGACTTGGTTCAATGAAGAATGCTATACGTGCCGGCGTGTAGGTGAACTTGCATTTCCTTTTTAAGATATACATATTAAAATAACTGTGTACGAAAATGTTACAAACAATACTTATAACAACGGTTTTTGTTCAATTTATGTTATGTTATAGTTAGAGATACATATTGTATTATAATTTGTTTTCGTATTAGGATTAAATGTATTTGGTCATAAAAGATAGGAAATTAAAAGCAGTGTTTTATCTCAATAAGGCATTAAAACAAAAAATAAAGGTTTTGACGAAAACGCGGTAAACAAAGCACATAAACAAGTACTGCGAAAATCGTTAGAAAACTGCTTCCAGTGACATATTTTATTTACATTTGTTTTCAATATCGTTGAATCCCATGGGATGCCATTTCCAAAAAGGAAAAACCCCAAAAATGTCGATTTAGTGCATTCCTAATTATCACGGCAGAATAGTCACAGAAAGGGTATAAGTTTTTAAAATTATGATTTCTTTTGGCGCAGGTTAATCGGCCATTGACAATGAAGAAAGAAGGTATCCAAACAAGGAATCGCAAGTTAAGCAGTAAAAGCAAGAAGAAGAAGGGTGGTATGGGGATGGGTGGTGGCGGCGCATGCGCACTGGCGCTCGGTGGCGTCATGGGAGACATGATCAAGCCTCTCGGAGATGCCACCAAAGGTTTTGGTGGATCTGCCTTCCCATCGGCTATGGATTTCGGTAAGATACAACACATTTCAAGGTCTTTATAATATGTAATGTCTTATGAATAGTAATCGTTTTATTATTGCCGATATATGTAAATCATTGAAAATTTTATTAAAGAATTAATTATCATAAAATTAATATTAATTCTATATAATTATACAACAATTAGTAGAATGGTAATTTTTAACTGTATATGTTTTGTTTCTGCCTATAGGTCAGCACCAAGTTGGACTAGTGCACCCTGCGGCGGCGCACATGTCGCACTGGTACGGAGCCCCTCACCAGGGTTTTGCCCCACCACCAGCCTCACATAATCCCTATCATCATCACCACCTCGCGCAACTAAACTCTATGGTAAGTAGAGTAGTAGAATAATAGAATAATTAGGTTATACATATCATTAATTTGCATAATTGGATGGTACATAGAGATTATTGCTAATAATAGTTTCTGGACCCCTGCTTCAGGATATTAATATCCTAATGAGGGCCGTTGAGTGTTTAGCTTTTATTTTTTATTTGTAATAAATCATATATGTAAATTGTATGTTAATACGAGAATTTCTTTACAGACGGGCTGGAGGAGCGAGTACACGTGATAAGTCAGTCAGACCAGATAAAAACAGTGAAAATGTAGGTACGTCTCGCCAGGAGCGACCTGGGACGGATACATCACAAACTAGATACTGTGATTACACTTCTAGCATGATAGGTCATCACAATACACATCACACTAATTAATAAGACTGCGAAAGAATTGATGTTTCTAAGCGCTATACAAAACTAACTAACTCGGTTTGATGAATGAATCAACATATCTGATCAAAACCAGTTGTTATCCCCAATGTTTATACAGTGATTCGTTCCCTACGAGTATTAACAATTAAGTCGTGTCACACTAAACTACCGAATTTTACATCGACCTTTTTGGATTCCGATTTTAACGATAATCGTATTTCGATTTTACCTGTTTTTGTTGATCACGAATGGACGAATTCAAATTATAGTTCCTTTTAAAGCTTGAGACGTTGAATATCGGTAATAAATGAAGTTGAGTTTAGAAATGGAAGGTCGCAAAGTATGTTTGTATTCAAACTAACTTTTGATAACCTAGTTTAGTGTGACACGGGACTAAAATCATTTTACAAGGTGAAGTAACTAGCGAAATTGTACAGTATTATAATAATAGATAAGATTACTATGTCCGCTTAGATGATTTATATAAATATATAAGTAGGTATCGCTTGTAAGGAATTTGTGTATTATGTAAATATCTTATTAAGTTATATTACGTTCCTGTATAGATTTTTTCTTTTTTTATTTAATTTGAACTGTTCAGTTCGCTATAGGAATTGTGATGTGTTTGAACACATCACAATTCCTATTTATTTGAATAAAATTCCATGTTTCTTTTGTAAATTCGATTCGTGTAGTCTATATTAAAATGCAATAGTAATTTATATGATAGATGTAATTCGTATGTTGTAAATAAATTTACGATATAAAACATTGTCAGTATGAGGAACAATTATTTGTGGATATCACAATATTTTGTATAAATAATAACAGGTCACAGAATTGGGTTGTAATAGTTTTACCGTATGTATGTTTTATTATAAAATGTCATCATTTATTTGTATTGCTGTACTTTAAAAATAAGATATTGTGTGGCCATAAATTAATCGCGAAATGTTGTTTTTGGGGTGTGCCATTTTGGAAATAAATACAAAAAATAAATGACGCTTCCTAAAAACATCAATTTCGATATCAAAAATATATGTAAATATAAAGAAATGTAAATGACCTTACATATTAAAAGTAACAAAATATTACGAAAAATGTAAATTAGCGATCACCGCAGAACAGCCTGTAACGATATCCCGTACCTAAAGTTTTTAGTTTTTAAAACGAAACATTGTGAAGTTGTGTATTTTAAATAAAATTGCGAATAAATTATCAATAATTATTGATATTTCAATATGGCTTTTTATTTGTCCGCTCGAACAAACTATCTAAAATAACACATACCTAATATGCAGTAGGAAGTACGTAACATAACTACATGAAATTGATAAGAAATTCCATATTATCCGGTCAAATGAACTCGAATCTCATACACATCGAATGGCACTGAATTAAATTAGAAGCCGATTCAATTGACCGTCCGTCTTACGTTCGCCATAAGTCACCGGATCAATTCCGCCATTCCGCAGAAAAAGTCCAAAACTCGAGCTTATCTCGCGGCAAATTGAAAATGCAGCCGGCCGTGTGATTGTGACGCAACGGGGCCGCTGTCGGCGACATATGGACCTATTCAATTTTAATCGCATTTCAGAATAAAGGACATCGGATAATGTACCTATAAAACGCTCCCCGACTCGCCTTGCTATGTCGGTTTTATATGCGGTTTTAAGCGTCCGGATTTCAAGGGTGGTTCGTTGTTGTACACAATCAATGTTTACGATTGATCTTTTTAGTTACATGAGATTTCGTTAGTTTGTATAAGTTTCCGCCTCAATGGTTTTGTGGTCGCGACGTTTCCAGCTGGTTCGTTCTTATTAAACTTTTTCTTGAATCTTATTCTTTAATAAATAATAAGATTAGGTAGTGTGTTTTTGCAAAAATC
The DNA here is from genome assembly GCA_023373885.1 of Hestina assimilis. NCBI lineage: Eukaryota > Metazoa > Arthropoda > Insecta > Lepidoptera > Nymphalidae > Hestina > Hestina assimilis. The sequence continues at coordinate 4,824,153 of CM041745.1, read as the reverse complement.
TTTAGATACTAAAAAATGTTTAGACTCACGGATGTCTCCACGACAGATTGATTGCCAAAAGAGTACAAATATCAATAAAATTTATTAAAGGTATTATATTAAAGGTTCTATGTACAGCCACGTAGAACTGACGGAGGCAAGAAGTATTAAGTACGAATAAAAAGTAACCAAAAGGTATAATATCCCTTTCAAAAATGGCGTGGTTTATTTTAAGCGGGACTTGAGACAACCGCATAAGTCACTACGTACCGGCCGGTGATATATGCGGCACTAGCGCGGGAAAAAATGTCGCGCAACAAAAAGCGCGCCATCACTCCACGCGATTTATTGCGTGTGGCAACACCGCGGAATATTCGAGGCTTACAACACTGGGCGCATATTCTTACACCTAACCGAGAATGCGCGTACCCCCCGATGTGACGGAACTTCGCACTTCGCTAAATTACGACTGTAAAACTGTTGTATTTCCTCCCAACAAAGGTTTCTGTATGTATATTCGAACATGTAACTCGAGCCTAAATTGAATAAAGATAAGATATATGAAAGATACGATGACGATGGAATAATCATTAAACTTATATTATCAAGCCGATTATCACACTATACAAAATTTTCATCAAATGTCGCAATAAAACTTTACCGATATAAGAGTTTATATACCCGATAGTTGTAGTTCATAAATCAGGTAGCCAATATCCATTCCGAGTCAAAAGTGTTAAGGAATAGCATCGTAAATCCCTTTAGGAGTTAGTCATAGAGATCAGTGGGTCGTGAGTAAGGAATCGTCCACACTCCAGTGCTTGCGACTATCCTTCTGATCCGGGAATCAATCTTAGACTTACCCGGGCTTATCTCGCTGACCCCGCGCCACATGAGTGTCAAGACATATTTGACTGGCTTTTCAATTTTATAGCACAATTCTTTATTACAATAAGATCATCGTAAGGGATACAATTGACTGCTCAACTTTTCTACACAATAAAAGAGGCTGGAGACTTGATAGTAATGTACTCGTATGTTATTATAAATACTTTTTGGCTTCATAAAGTGAATATGTCGATGTAGACACCGTTGTGGCGTTGTGGGTAGCGAGTCTGCCTTAAGCCTCGACGGTTGCGGGTTCGATTCCCGCTCGGAGCAGATGTTTGTATTAATCGTACAGGCACGTTTTCCGGTCTGGTTGTGTTTGTCCTTGTCATTGTGAATGTTTCCGGACCCCCGACACAGGATATAATTATCCTAATGGGGGCCGTTGAGTGTGTAGCGTTTATTTATGTATGTATTATGTATGTTCTGGGTATTCGATTATTTTCCACAATCAATTTTGAATCTGCCGGCTTTGAAATTAAAATCTTATTTTAAGCCTATTATTCATGATTATGAGACGTTGAATTAAACTACGTTGAATTTCATGCAGGATATACAACTAAATTATACTACAATAAGACAAAAGCTATTGATTATATATTAAAACAGTAACTGTAGTTTCTTGCCGATTGTTCTTTGCAGAATCTACTTTCCAAATCAGCGATAATTTCACTGAATTAGGCACAACATACTGTTAGTTTGACGATTCAAAAGTGTTTAAAGGCCTATTTGATTGAAGAATATTTTAGTTTGAGTTTGAATAAATAACATTTTAAATATTATTGATTTTCTTGTAATGTGCTTGACAGAAAGCAAATATCATATCCTAAGTATGTTCACTACTCTCCTATTGAGGTAGAGAGAGAAAGAGAAGAAAAAAAAGAGACAGAAGGCATAGGATTTGGGACTCAAACGCTAGAACTTATTGAACAAAATGTAAAGTACGAATACCACTGATTATCCTCTATATACTCCGTATTGATATTGATTAAAAGCAAAAATATTTAAACACAATAACATATAATTATCTCGTTTTAAACTTACTACAAAAGGTACTACATACTACATAGTTAGATACTATAAAACGAATCTGTCTCGTCCGTTCGAAACCAAACATAACTTCTGAAACAATTACAAAAAAAATATTAGGCATGCAGTGGTATGAAAGCGCAAGGGATATTCTAGGCAAAAAAACACTAGTTGCCGTATACCAAAGAGGTATATAAAATTTCCTGTTTAACCTAATATAATTATGTGTCATATTTAACCAGACTTTTAAAAAACTAACAAGATATCAATTCAAATTTAAAATAAGAAAGAAAATAACAGTCATCCGATTTATTAATTATAGGTCAAAAATATTTTTCACAGACTCGCAAGTTAAGTCTCATTCAAGAAAATTTGCACTAATAGTTTAGGTACATATTTAACATTTCATATATAAGTTACTAATTTTTCGCTCTGCAATTAAAAATATTTGTTATCGACTTAAAATATTTAAACAGTTAAGTGTAAATAAGTTTATTTTTAAAGTTTTAGATAGAACGATATCAAATTATGTTTAATTTCTTAAAAAACACATTAAAACATATAAATAAAAAATAGTGTAAACCTGATTAGTGCATCCAATTTTTTTTGGATCCTCATGGTAATCGTAGTTATCGTACCCTTAGGCAAACACAGCTCCATTTTCCAATGCGAATGTGTAGCCATCAAGGAGGCAGCTACAGCTGTACTGAGACGGAAGATGAACGATCATAATATCAGGATCATCTCCGACAGTATGGCCGTACTAATGGCACTGCAGAGTAATACTATTACCTCAGGGCTAATGTACGAATGTCACAAGTCCCTAGAGCGGATAGCCTCCGCCAACAGGGTAATCCTGCAATGGATTAAAGGACATAGTCGATCACTAGGTAACGACGCAGCCGATGAGCTGGCAAGAAGGGGATCAATGGCTCAGGTGGCTGGCCCCATGCCCCTACTGCCAATACCCTACAGCCAAATACGCACATGGCTACGCGCCTTTACCAAAACCGAACATAATTCCCGATGGGCAAACCTCACGAGCTGCCGACAGTCGAAAGAAGCGATGCCTGCACCGTCGCCAAGACTGACCAGACGACTCCTCGGCTTCAGCAAGCATGACCTCCGAATTTTAGTGAGCACCCTTACAGGGCACATATCACTAAATAAACACCTATTTACAATCGGCGTAACGGACAACCCCCTGTGCAGGGGCTGTTTGAACGAGGAAGAGACAGTCACCCATGTAATCCTGGACTGTGCAGGGGTGGCTGATCAACGGGCAAAAATCCTCAAGGATATGAGGTCGCTCCAAGAAGTCTGTGAACATCCCAGGAAAGTTCTGAACTTCTGGAAGGAGCTGGGCTGGTTGGAATAGACTGGCCAATCCCACACACAAAAAGGACCAAATTACGAGTCTAATTGTGGAAAAGGGAGCCCCACTACTACTACTACTACTACGTAGTTATCGTAGGCTGAAGTCGGCAATTTAACATTGTTTTATCAGATAAATTTCTATCCTTGATTATCGAAATCTGTAAACGGACAAAACAATAAATCCCTAATGCAATGCAGTAAAACGCATTACACGTATGCCATTTGAGTAAAATATAAATTAATTAAATTATGTTAACCTTGAAGTTGATGCAATAAATTTGAATGAGCTTAACAATTCTAATGTCTACTACTAAAGGTTAATGCGTTATTAAAGGTATAGTTGTTATGTTTGTCGGTGTATTTGATGTTAATTTAATTTAATTTTATTTTGCCAATAAAGATCCATAGTACAAAAACAAAAATGACACAAAATTAGTTACAATGCCGGAGACAAATGCCAATAATTACAATTTAATCTTATGGATTGATATATTTAGTTTGATTGCCTTGGTGCTTTTTGATTCACACTCGGATCATATTTTAACTTTTTTTTAAAGAATGTAAGCAATGTTTTTTATATTCGTTACTAATATTCCTATTTCATAATTATCACGAATAAGTAATCGTTATTATTAATATTGCATCAAAACACAGTGATGGCCTCTAGTGTTGTTAATTGTTAGTATATGTACGAGTACTACACTAATAAGTTCGTATCCGGTAGACCACAGCATTCTTCTTACTGTGTGGTTCGTGGCCAACCTTGGTTCAGAGTGTTCAAGGTTGGTCAATATACGCTTCTGATTTAACTTATTGACAATTGTGAGAGTGATAACAACCGGGACCAGATTTTTACGTGAGAAGCTCAGTAGTAATCGCACCATAAAGTCACCCATCCATAGACTGACCGTGCCTAAAGCTGCCAAACCCACTAATCATTTTCCGACATAGATTTTATATTGGTCGCATCACGACAATGTAACTATTTTCATAGAATATCTTATTGAGATATAATTGCAGTATGTTGTAGACGAAGCTTAAAGAGAGAATGAACCCTCAGTCGTCTTAACAACAGGTTGTAGTAATTATTACACAACAGACAAAAATGTTTATAGCATTAATAGGAATAGAAATAAAAATTTAAATAACAATCTATAAAACAGCAATAAACGATGATGTAGCTAATATTCATCTGTTACAATCAAAGAATTTATTCTTAGAAATATTTATAGTAGATAAGAAATCGAGATAATTTCAAATAAGCATACCATATCCTTACAAGATCATATAAAAACTTACAAGCTTAACTACGCTGCTATGAAAATCATATATTTAAATTTTTTATGTGTAGTTGTAGTATTTAAGTTAGTGACCGACCGAAATTTCGGTTTCGGTTTCGGTTTCGGCCAGTTTCGGCCAAAAATCTAGTTTCGGCTTTAGTTTCGGTTTCGGCCAAAATATAGCCGAAACTTTCGGCCTCGCCGAAACTCGAGTGTTCGTGAGTTTTCGTGCGTGCGTTCGGTAAACTTCGCAGCCAACTTCAGACCGCTCGCTGACGCGGCCAAAAATCTCCAGAAATAAGTATTACATTGATCTTTAAAATATTGTGAACACAACCTATTATTAGTTAGTTATATACCTAGTATATCTAACTACAAGTTGTTTCTTTTTTAGGTTTACTTCCAATAGTAAGTCCTATATATACATGACAGAAAAAATAATTATGACTTTAATGAATTTTTAGTTTTTATTTTATTTAACTCTATTTAACTGTCTATATTATATACAATGTTGGTCAACTAATTAGGGACATTGGTATAATAAGAGTAACATTTATTTATATTTTCCGTAATTTCAGTTTACATGACGTCTTCATTACGTTTTTTTAATGTTGATCGGATCTTGATCATTTAATCAATGTTTTATTAATAGAATTATTAATTATTGGAATGGATTGTAATTAAAAATTACAACTATTAAAATTGAACTTTACTTCTCTTTCGTGCTAATATAACTCTGGACAAGTAATTAGGGACACTTAAGAAAACATTAGAAAAAATAAACGCAGAATGTAATGGAAGAGAAAAATGTACATTTATTATTATTTCATCATATTCATCTAAAAGGCAACGTTTTCTAATAAAAATTAACATTAAATGTGATTGCCATTATTAGCTATAGCCATATCGACATCGGCGCGGCATCGACTCGATCAAATATGATAAGTTTCATTAGTGAAGTTCAGGCGTCTTTGGAACTACTAGAGTTTTTTTAAATTTCCATTTTGTTGTACCACAAATGTTCCAAAGAATTCTTCTCTAGGCTATTGGCAAGCCAATCTAAAACTGATAGTATTTCACCGGCTAGAAATTATTTAATAAACTGTGAAGTATATTTTGCATCGTTTTCGTGTTAAAGCGCCCATGTAACTTCGCCACTAAGTTCTACTTTTTTAATAATTACAGAGGCCACAAAGGGATTTTTTATAAAGCTATTACCAGTCTACGATCTAAATTTCTTTCTAGGTACACAGTTTCAGTAGTTTTATAGGTTTGAAAATATTGCACAGCGTTGAAAACCATACTTTTGGAGCAAATCAAACGGTAAACTATTTTACGGTATGGCCATTTACGTTGAGATAAAATTGTTTTCGCTTGGTCGTTTCACAACTCAAATAAGTGACCCATGTTTAAGCAATAAATTGTGATATTAATTTTAGAAATCAAAACTATTAACTAAAGAATGACGCCAAATAAAAATACAAAGGCTTTCCGCCTTTGTATTTCAGGTTTATTTTTTAAAAATCGAAAATAAATCAGTAACCCTTGCTGTTTCTAATTAGATGGTCAGCCAGTAAATTAGCAATTTCGATGCAAGAGATTTCTTTTTAAATAAACCACCATAAAATATTCTTAACCTCGAAAAGGTGCACACCATTGAACAGTATACTTTATAACAAACAGTATCTCATAAAATTAAACTTTTAAAATATTTAACCATATTGTTTTCGGTTCCTAATTAGTTGACTACGAATGTAACATGCAACTAAATGTAAAAAAACTTGAAATTCAAATTTCAGTAAAAAAAACGTAATTTTAAATATTTTTAAAAAGTTTCGGTTTCGGTTTCGGCCGAAACTGAGAGGGAGGCCGAAAGTTCGGTTTCGGTTTCGGTTTCGGCTGAAAAACCAGTTTCGGTCGGACCCTAATTTAAGTATGAATGAGTCGATATGGTATTTGAGTATAATTTGACTAGGGAATTCAACTGGGAAAGTACACAGAATATTTACAAAAAAGTAATGAATGGGAGCAATGAAGGCACAAACTCCTCTTCTCATTCATCTCCTTCACATGGGAAATACAATTATACTACTATTGTTGCAAGCGTCTATAACCTACAGGCGGGTCATCGAACGGGCCAGCATTTGGCCCAGACCATAGCTAAATTAATAATTTATTCTAATTAAATTGTTTTAAATTAATTATTACATTAATTAATACATTTCTCAGATTAGATATTAAGAGGTACATGAAAATTGTTTTGAGCGAGAGCTTCAGACCAACATTATTATTATTGAGTTTTGGATCGTATAAAATAGAAAAAATAATTATAAATTTACTTATTCTATTCACTAGAGGTGCCCAATGTCAATGTTGGTCAAGGCCCAGGGCAGCTGATAAATCCTTGCCCCCATTGTCCTTACACCAGTAGGCTTATGAGTCCTAAGTTAGTAAAAATGGTTTCTTAATAAATTTTAGAGGGACGTGACGACCCCATCGCCCGCTGTTGGGATAATCTCTGATATAGCAGAGATAATTCCACCTGTGCAATTAGTCACACTGATGGTAGGTCTCTTGTTACAAGAGGCCGGATTTGTAGGTTCCACCCCAGTGTCGAATATTCTACCGCCAGACAGTAGTGCTTAGGCATTACTGTGTTACGGTTTGAGGGGCACTGTAGGCTGAGTGAAATTACTGGGCAAAGGAGATTTAAGAGTTGCTACTCACGCTGGCAAAGCGTGAGTGGCACCTATTAATGGTGTTGCAAGCGCTCATAGGCCACGGCACCAGCTTACCATCAGGTGGGCTGTATGCGCTTGCCAACCTAGTAACATAAAAAAAGTGCTCTGTACTGTACTCAAACTAAATTTGTTTTTTTAGTGATAGGAATGCAGACTTGTTCAATTACGTCAATTACATCGAAATACATCGCTTCTCCGTAAAACGAAGCCGAGCAGGTTGGCCAGCGCAATGAAAATAGTATGACCATAAATAAAAACGATAATTGACTAAGATCCCATTGAAAAAAAGTTAAAATATTTCATTGTTTTTATCGTGAGTTTGCATATTGACATTATTATAACTTCATTTCGAAGCAAAGAAGGTTATCAATTTGTATTCTTGTTTATATAGCTACTTAATGCCTCACGTTATTAACCATGATAATTACGAAAGTATCATCTGCTTAGCACAATATAACCAATATATCTCCTCAAAAACTAGTTTTAATTAGGCTTTATAATTATAATAAATCTGAAAGTTTGTATATCTGGATGTTTCGATGTTTAGGTGTTTGTTACTTACGCAAAAACAGCATAACGGATTTAGATTAAATTTGGCATAGATATAGATTGTTACCTGGAGTAAGACTCAGGATAATATTTATCCCGGAAAAATGTTTGGTTCCTGGGGAATTGACAAAAATATGCTACGGGACGTATTTAATCGAAATTCGGTATAGATGTGTGTTATTTACTTACATGATTCATTTCACTCTGGAGCCAATTCTAAGGTCAAGGTCTGTTTACTAGTTGTTTACACAGAGCGATTGCTATCTGACCTCCGCAACTCAAAGGGTGAACTTGTAACTTATTAGCTAAAAGCAAATTACCTATTAAGAACGACCGAAGAGCGGACCGATAGCTTAAGGTAGACTACCTTAAGCTATCGGTCCGATCTTCCTAGGCCCGGTGGGGAGACCCACAAAGACAAAACACCTATATGGAAACAGATATTTATAAAAAACATCGGCTCCGAGCGGGAATCGAACCCGCGACCTACGAGGCTCAAAGCAGGTCCGCTACCAGCACGCCACAACGGTCGTCCTAAATTTATGTAGACAAATTATTATGAACGATAAAACATATGATTCTGTTGTAGCGGCAGAAATCTGCTTACTGCGCCGACGGTCGTGAGTCCAACTTCAATACAATACAGATATTAGTGCCTTAATCTAGTTATACAGATATTAGTGCCTTCATCTTGTTATACAGATATTAGTGCCTGTGTGCTTTGGTGTTGTTTTCCGGACTCCCAATATAGGATAATTTCTCAGTTATGGCCAGTGCAGGCTTAACGTTTTTTTTTTAACGCTACACACTCAACAGCTATTAGGATAGTTGGACCCAAATAAGCAATGCCATGTCAACCCATAAAATTGAAAAAACTGGGTTACATAATATGCAGAAGTGTTGTTAAATGGCTGAAGAACAATTTTTCTTTAATATTTGTAGGGTTTTAAGCTTTAAAACTTCTAAAAACACCATTTTTTAATCATACAATTATTTTGTTAAACGTTTTGGTTTATATTATATACGAAATATCCTGTGTCGGGGTCCGGAAAATACCCAACGACAAAGACAATTACACACAGACCGGAAAAGATGTATGGTAAATACAAACATCAGCTCCGAGCGGGAATCGAAGCCGTGACCTGTGGCGCTTAAAGCAGGTTTGTTTGCTTATTTACGTTATTGTAATTTTAGTCACCGAAAGCCGCCAAAAACATTACCAACATTATGTAATACCTGACTTATACACTCATAACGTAGTGAGTCAGTTTTGAGTGTCTGTAACTTAATAGTGCTGGATACACCTGCCGGGCTCCCTCGTACATTAATATTATAATATATACGGACAAAACGACCCTTAATGCATTCGGCAGACGAACTGCCTTCATTATAATTTGGTGCAAATGTATTGAATTTTTAAGTCGTGTATTGGGGCAAATAATCTTTTATTCGAGTAAAAGTATGCTAATTATTAACCGTAGTAACGGGCTCCGGGACATGGGGCAGGTGACCTGACAAAAAGTTACGGAATTCCCTCCGCGATAATATTAATTATTTATTAATAACTGTATGATATTTTTGTCATTATGAAAGTATAACGAAATTGAAAAAAAATATTGTGCTTATTTTTAATGGAAATTGTTATACCAAATATTTTTAATGATTATAACCCCAGTAGAGCCTTGCTGTGTTGTTCATGTATGGACCATCTCGTCGTAAAGAATTTTGATATGAAGTTTGAGAACCGATAGCTTATTTAGATTATAATAGATCCGAAAAATAAATCTAAAACTTTTTATGTTACAATTTTTAGAAGCTTGAATGTTTGTTTGTAAATCACTTGAATGTTACTAAAATTAAATTTGAATATTACTCAATCACGGGGATGGTGAATAATCCAGGTAGTAAAATATCTATGTAACTTACATCCAAATCACTCCAGGCATTGCATGACTAACTAACAAACATCTAAACATATTTCCAAGTGGATCCTAACCTAACATACTTCCGGGATAAAAAGTATCCTATGTTTTAATTCGGGTACTGCCACCTGATTCACATAATATGTACCAAATTTCATTCAAATCTTTTAAGACTTTTTGCGTGATTGAATACAACTTCCAAACAAAGTAACTTTTACATTTATTATCTTAGTATAATGAGATTGGATTTTTTTTTAATTATAAAAACTGCACACTCAACGGCCCCCATTAGGATAGTAATATACTGTGTCAACACACACACATGTGGTCCGGAAACATTCACAATGACAAGGACAAACCAGACCGGAAAATACGCTTGCATGGTCAATACAAACATATTATGCTCCGAGCGGGAATTGAACCCGCGACCTGTGGCGTTTAAGGCAGGTTCGCTACGGCTGCGCCACAACGTCGTCAATTATTTCTGGAACCAATTCTAATGTCATTACAGATGTTGCGAAAGTCATAGGCAGATGATATATATTCCAGTTTAAGATGATTCTGGTGCTATACATGAACATAGGCTTAATATTAATATTGCAGATAATGTGGCATGGAATTAATATACGTTGAGTTTCATGCGGGATATATATCTTAATTGTACATTTGACAAATGTAATGTGATTATTTTTGAAAAGAGTAACTGTAGAGTTTCTTGCCGTTTCTTCTCTGCAGAATCTACCTTCCGAATCGGCGGTAGCTTCACTTAGGCGGACATAACAGACGGTATATTTGACGATTCAAAAGCGCTTAAAAGCCTATTTGAATAAAGAATATTTTGAGTTTGAGTTTGAATATCGGACGGGCTAGAGGCTTGTTTGTCATATTGGTAACGCAAAAACTCTTTTATAATAATCATTATGTCATAATACTTCTTTCATTTTTGATTTTTTTAACTGAAACGAGACAATGGAAAAAAATCGAACAAAATTAATTTAATAATCAAGTTAATTTTACAATTGGCAATTCCCCTTTGTATTTTACACCCTGTCATAGGAACGAAGGATTAAAACTTTAAAAGATAGGATTTTTTTAACAGAACGAGAGCACCTGTGCTTAAAGCTGCGCCGGGTTTATAGGCGACTGAGTACAAACGGAAGTTTAGACACGCACCTTTAGCCAACGGCACACTAATTACAAGGTTCTTGACTTTTTCCTGGATTTCTGATTGAGAAATATTTATTGAATAAATTAAGTATTTGTGTGTTAATTGTATAGAAGACTTAACTGGACACCGTTGTGGCGTTGTGGGTAGCGAGTCTGCCTTTAGTCTCGACGGTTGCGGGTTCGATTCCCGCTCGGGCAGATGTTTGTTAAAATTTCTGTCTCGGTCTTGGCATTTGTCCTTGTGGGTCTCCCCACCGTGCCTCGGAGCACGTTAAGCTGTCGGTCCCGGTTGTTATCACATGATTTCTGATAATAATCGTTTACTCATGATAAGTAATTTGCTCATATCTAATAAGTTATTGGTTCGCCCTTAGGGTTACAGAGGTCAGATGGCAATCACTATGTGTAAAAACTAGTAACCTGTCAAATCCGGATAAGAGTAATAAGCAGACTCTGGGTGAAAATGAAATACCGGGAATAATGCTAGGACGAAGTAGATTTTGTTTTTTTATGAAAAAAATAGAAATATTACTAAAAAGTTAAGAGATAAACACAACAGAGATTATTCCACCAGTGCAATCAGTCACACTGGTGGTAGGTCTTTTGTTGCAAGAGGCCGGCTAGGTAGGTACCACCGCTGTGTCCAATATTCTGCCACCAAATAGTAGTATTTAGGCACTACTGTGTTCCGGTATGAAGGGCACTGTACGCTAGTGAAATTACTGGGCGAACGAGATTTAAGAACTAATATCTCGAGGTTGGCAACGCGTGAGTGGCACCTACTAATGGTGCTGCAAGCGCTCATAGGCTGCGGCAGCCACTTACCATCATGTGGGCCGTATGCTTGTTTGCCAACTTCTAACAAAAAAAAAGAGAACAAGCTCATTTATGAATACCTTATGAACACGTATAAACCGCTTAACCCACTTGATGGAAAGCAATCACCGCAACCTGTGAACGCTTGTGATACTTGAAATATTGCATGCGGGTTGTCAACCCAAGGAATAGGAGGAATGAAAAAGGTATAAGGGAGGGAACAGAGGGAGTTGGAGATTAAGCCTCCTTTCCTCCTATGAATTTTTTTTTTTAAAAATCCGGAATGATTTTTCCAAGTCTAATTTAGTCAAATTACCAAAATTACAATAAAACTTTAATGAAAAAAGCATGTCTTATAATTAAAAGTTAATATGCAAGCAGAAAAACATTACAAGATTAAAAATATACGTTTAAATAGCAGCCTTTGCTATCGGTAGACATTAGTATTGTTAAAAGCTCAGTGCATTAAAATTTATTGCAATATTCAAGGTTACATGTATTAGAGATTTATGTTTATTATTTACATATTGTGATTGTCAATGACCATACTTTATCCGCTGATCAAAATTGTATAGGTACATATTATATAGGTCTATATTAAAATATCCGTCTCTAAATATAAACGATTCTACTATTTAGCTTTTAAATTTCTGCTACATTCCTATCAAAGTATATAAAATTTTACAGAAATAGTGTCTCTCGTAGCAACAATTGAAGTCTGTGGCAAGTATTAGATGACAATGAACACTGCACATTTTAATAAATAAATATTTTAATTGGGATCTAAGGAATTGGGATAAAAAAATATTTATTTTGTCTAGATTCACATAATTACAAGCAGATTTACCCACCCATATACCCATTTGTATAGCGAAAATATATCTTGACCGGTAAAAGAGCGCGCGTCTATTAGGACTATAGGCAGAATTAAAAAAACCGGCCAAGTGCGCACGATGGGTGGATGGATGGGATAACGATCTATAAACGAAATCACATATCTTGTATGAAAGCCCCTTAAATATTTATTTTAGTACTTGTTAAAGCGGCATCAGAAATACGTCACATGTGAAAATTTAATTGTATAATTATAACGGTTCATGAGATACAGCTTGGTGACAGACGTACAGATAGAAAGACGGTCGAACAGTGGAGTGGTAACAATAGGGTCTCGTTTTACGTTTTGGGTACTTATTTTGGATAATTTAAAACAAATAGAGTTTTAATCGACGTGAAAAAGGATGATGTTTTTAATCGTCTGAATATTTTTCGTTATTAATGTTATTTTTTCAAACACCATGTATGTTAAAAATGACTCCTTACACTAACTAACTCTTTCACCTTATATCATAGTATATCTAGTAGTGTGTCATATTGACGTTGACGTGTGTACAAGATTAAGTTATGCGAAATAAAATATAACTCGGACTTTTGCGATGTTCCGAGAAGTGAACGGTTGAATCCGTCAGTTCACCTGAGGTTAACTGTCAAAGTTCCGCGCACGCGCCTCTGCACCTGACCGAATTTATATACAGGGGAAATTTGTTTATATTAATATAAAATTACTATAAATAAGTAGTTGTGCATATATTACCAATGATTTTGTTTAAAATTATTAATAGGAGAAACTTTTGTACATGAAATAAAAAGTATGTTTCGTTGACTTTTTAATGTGACATTAATAAAATAACGTTTGATTACACCGATATAAAACGACGCGGAAAATATCAAAAGCTAGTAATTTTATATTATAACTCATGCTTAGCGATTTTGTTCCCTTCTGTTTATGACGACCGCTGTGGTGTACTGGTAGGCCTGCTTTGAGCCTCGATGGTCGCGGGCTCGATTCCCGCTCGGATCAAATGTTTGTTATAAATATCTGTTTCGGTCTGGGTGTTTGATCACGTTAAGCGGTCGGTCCCGGTTGGTATCATAACATCTCATAATAATCGCTAACTCTTGATATGTAATTTGCTCTTATCCAATGAGTTTCTGGTGCGCCCTTTGGATTGCGGAGGTCCGATGACAATTGCTCTGTGTTAAAACTATTAAGCTGTCAAATTAGGATAATGGTATTAACAGATACTGGGTTTGATAGACATACTTATATTTATAGGAATTTTTGAAAGTTACAGCATAAAATAAAATAATATTAAGCATTTCTAAATTAAAAATTAAGTGAAACTTAACACATTCCATCTCCGATGACGTCCTTGGCCGTGGTTCGGCATCGCAGGAGTCAGCCTAAGGACGCAATCAAATTTGAGCCCCTGTGAGGGCTGCCTTTTTATCACGGCTGAGTCTCTGTACTCGGCCCCGCTCTCGGTGACGCTGTCAAGGCAAGTAGGGCCAACAGCAATACACATTCCGAAAAAAAAAAACTTGACACGTTGAGTCGTATCAATGAATAATCCCACGACACGATGTTTCTGTTTACAACGCAAAAGCATTAGATGTAAGCCAATTTTGATCCATAAAACAGCAATAAAGGTAGAAAAAAAGTGGTAATTTCGCGCAAGAAAACAATAGGTTATTATTTTATTATAGTCCTTGAATAAGCACCTTGTTAAACAAATACACCTGATCGGTCCTTGCACCTTGCTCCAAGCGTGAGCTGTCTACACCTGTCTCCTTCGTTTTCTTTTATTATGTGGCATATCCCAGTTCCAAGCTAGATTTAAAAGGAAATATTTGTTGCATTTGTCCTTTATTTAATCCTTATAAAATTTATATAATCAATCACCTGGTTCTTCCTCACAGCTTTGCAAAATATTTAGTGCACAGTAATTTTTAAATGACTTGAATCCCGTCTCATTACTTCCACAGGTGACACAGGGCTGGTTCATTTTTCGCCCAAAAAATCGGGATTTCGATTTTCGATTTCGATTTCGATTTTCGATGGGATTTCGAAAATGCAGTTAGCATTCCTGCCGGTACGTGGGTTTACAGATTTACTTAATGTAATAAAGGAAGTAGTGGATTTCTTAATTTAATGATAGCAATTTTAATTCTAACATCCCGATCGCAGAGAAAAAAGTTCTTTCTCACTCCCTCTAGTACCTACTTTGTAAAGGTAAATCATTTGACATCATGATTGACTTAGACCATTCCCAATTTAAATAAATAAACGCTGCACACTCAACGTTTGTTCTTATAGAGTGAATTTAACAAAGTCGCATAGACTTAAAGGTCTCAAATAACTCTCTATAACACGTATTTAATTTTTCATTTCATACTTCTCGTTTTACTGTGGATTTGAACTCACGTTTTTGAAGTTATTATTGATGGCATAATAGAGGGTATTTTAGTCGCTAAGTAAATATAATAGATATCCGCATTATAATCTACGAATTAAAGGTCAATAAAACCTTTAAGCGTCTCAAAGTCACCGTTATTTCTTGGAACAGAAGCTCTCATCGTCTAATGGCTTCGTCCCGAACGTGTCTAACCTTATTACTTCAGCAATTGGTGTTTAAATCTAGCTTCTAACTAGATTCTGATTAGAGATGCCTATTTAGTACTTACTCGTAAAAGATAAAAACTCTACATATTTGAATCCGCTCGCATTTTGAGTTGTTTCACCTCATTACGTGCACGAATAGCTTTAGAACTACAACTGATATATTAATATTTATATTGCAAGTGAATTGCGACTTTAGCCCGTTTGTATAGAGGCGAAAAGCCCTTGATAAGGTACCAATAGTTGGTGTCTCATTGGTCGTTATTTATTTGCAAATTTATACTTAAAGGATATCGCAGGAAAGTTGGGAATTGATTGTTATTTAAATAAGGTGATTTGAATATCAAGCGCAAGGTAAATGATATTTTATTACTTGACGCTTGAAGTATAAAATTGCTTGTATAATCGCTGTACAAAGGTGTGAAGACACGCGCAGGCAGGCCGTTGTGAATGCGACAATTTCGCTCATTGAAATACTGGAACTGGACTAATGCCCACTATCCTTTATGTCTCCAATTAAAATTATTCTCAACATATACTGCATATGTTATGTTGCATTCCTTTTAAACAAACTGTCAAATAATTACAAAAAAATTGAATTGCGAAAGAAATATTTGACTAATAATATTATAATATTTTATGGATAAAGCATTGGATGGCGTTGCAGTTATTTTAACGCACAGCGCACATGCATACTCACACACACATACACATAAACACACACGCACGCACGCGGACAAAAGTGTATATAATTAAGAAGTCAATAATTGTTTAAAGGTAAATTGAAGAAGACAGTTCTCAGACAGAAACGTTATATTAATTGTGCTATGGCGTTGGGGATACAGGTGTGTATTTCTGTTAAATTCGTAAAGGGTTTAAGAAAATTTATGTCTACATTAACCTTTGTTTTATTATTTTTGTTCGTATCAATTTAACAAGGCAATATGTGTAATCCGTTTAAAATCTCTAGACTTATAAAAACCTTTTGCGCATTATTTAATTGTAATGGTTTTATTTATATAAAACTTTAACAATATATCAGTGAGTAAATGTAACAAGTTAAAGTCCTTATCGTCTTTATGAAATCTGAAAACGTTACACTTAACGCAGCCGTCTGTCACCATCTTTAATTAATTGAGAAGTTTCAGTAGATGCGTGTAAAATTTGCATAAACAGAGCGTTCACTATCGCAAAACGCAAAACAAGATTTTCGAACTCGGGCTCACATTGGATAAATCGAATAAAAAATCGATTTTAAGCGTTCGATCTTCGCAGTGGATGCAATTAAAGAGTTCTGGGAATCGATGGGCCCGCGCCGGACTGCACGGAGACCGCACGAATATAAAACCTTCGTTATTAGGTATGTCTGAAAACTCGATTAATAGATAGAATATACATTTTATACATATATAACCAGATGGACACCTTTGTGGCGTATTGGTAGCGAGTACTTTTAGCCTCAATGGTTTTAGGTTTGACTCCCGTTCGGGCAGATGTTTGCCCACCGTGCCTCGGAGAGCAAGCTGTCGGTCCGGATTATTATCACATATCGATATCATAGATAATAATCGTTAACTCTTGATAAGTAATTTGCTCATATCTAATGAGTAACTGGTTCGCCCTTAGAGTTGCAGAGGTCTGATGGCAAACGATCTGTATAAAAACTAGTAACCTGTCAAATCTGGATAAGAGTAATAAGTAGACCCTGGGTAGATAAAACACCGGAAAAATGCTAGGAAGAAGAAGAAGAGAAGAGAAGAAGGAATTCTCATCACCTATTTAAAACTAAACACAAAAAGCAAACTCTTATTTCATCAAAAAGGCCATAAATACACAATTTTAATTTTAAAAACTTATATTTTTAGTCATCAACATATTGCACAAAATGTATGGAACGAAATTACTTTACGTAAAAATACCGTAAACAACGACCAAGAGCGTGTTGGACTCGCAAATAAGGGGTTCCGGACCACTGATTATAAAAATATGAAGTTTCTTTTAATTCTGCAATTAAATTTGTTTTTAATTATTTATATTATAGCGCCCATAGAAATACGAAATAAATTTGAAAATTCTAATCGAAGCCTTAATAGGGCCAACTCCACTCTGTTAACGCGAGAGTCGAGGGTTCGATCCTAATCCCCTTGGGCTATTGTCGTACCCACTCCTAACGCAAGCTTCGATCTTATTTGGAGGGGCAAGAGGAATATTAGTAATGCGTTGAAAGAACATTAGTAATATTTAAAAAAAAAGAAATATCTATTACCGATTTCATGTGATATAGCAAGAAACGTCAAGAAATATCATGCGTTTTGCATGGTCTCCATATTTTTAATTTTACAACAGAAAAACATAATATTCTGTGAAAATTAACTACTGTTTTTCTCTATTGGTTATGTTATGCAGCCTGCTGACAGACGAACGAATGGACATATGAGGCTTAGCAATAGGGTGCCGTTGGTAGGATACGGAACCCTAAAAGACGTCCATATACCTGTTTTTAAATAACATCACAAATCAACATAAATAATTGTATCATTATATAGCATGATTTAAGACAAACAGCGTTCATTTGGCCGTGGCTGCATAACTGTCGACCGTCGACATTTGCCCGCTACTGAAAGAACTGGTTTATTTTATCTGTACTAAATTCTCCTAAGAGGAGATAAATGTCATAGTTTGCGAGGCACAGTGGGCCAATGGCCATACGGTTTAAGATTATAGTCCACAAGAAGGTGGAACTGAATTATAGTTTTTGATATACGTTCATATACTCATTATATATGGATAGGCCCTTTCAAAGACATGTCAAAAACACTCGCTGGTGCTCCTTTGTAAATCCAACATTGATGCAACGTAACGAAATTAGTCACAAGCATAAAGCTAGTTTGTGACTAACTTCGTTTTTGCATTCGGGTTGAATTTAGTAGGAGCAGCAGCGAATCCTTGGATATGTTTTTGGGCAGTTTTTTTTCTGATTGTGCTTTGCCCTACTTGCCTTCACAGCGTCACCGGGCGGGGGTGGCTGAGTACTGAGATCCAGTGGATTTAGGAACAGCCTTTGCGGACGCCCAAAGTTGATTTCGTCCACAGGTTGCTTCCTGCGAGGCCGAACGGCGTCTATGGACGTCATCGGGAATGGACGCGACGCTCCGATGCGAGGGTAGTGTTTTTCGAGCCTATTATGTCTATTTCTTTGTGACGCTCTACAGACTAGCCTTTCACGGATTTCAACATATGCGGTATCATTAGATTCTTAGAGGGGGGCCTCACCCGGTGACCCTGTCAACTAGGGCCAACAGTAATAGACACTCTGAAAAACAAAGGGGAATTGAACCCGCGACACGCTGCGCCACAACGTCGCCAAGTTAGTGTTACCTTCATTTTTTTTAGTATTTCAAGATCTGGTCGGTAATGTAGAAGTGATTACATACAAGGTTTTTAAGTCATGTCTCGATAAGGAGTGAACAAGTGACATGTTGGTTGGGTTAATCGTGTACAGGAGGTGTTAACAACAACTTTAACAGGCAGGCTGGAATGCTCTTGTCTTAAAGCAGATGGTAATGAAATATTTTTTATGGAATACTAAGCTGTTCGAAAATGATTATTCTTATAAAAAAACGCTGAATGGCTAGTTGCTTTAATGACCAGTTTGGTCAGTATATGAAATTAGCTAGCTTTTGCCCGACTCATACTGACTTCGTCTGTACAGAACTCAGTTAAAAACACTGCTTTAGTTTTGGCGTGGCTTTGCAAACGGAAAGAATTTTGAGCCCACGCGAGGGCTGTCTCTTTTTCACGGGTGGGTCTCAGTACTCAGCTCCTCCACCCGTTGACGCTGTCAAGGCCAGTACGGTTAACAGCAAGACACATAAAAAAAAGTTAAAAACACTTTATTTATATGTACGTAAATAGGTCTATTTTTCATAGAATTCTGAAACGTAGCCCAGATTTTAAGTTAACAATTACTTACAGCATACAACTACTTATATGCAAAAGTTTTCGCGTAATGCATGTATAAACATACGAACAGCCAGACAAAGAAAATTCTAAAAATAATTGTTTTAACTTCTATTACTGTTATAAAGAGATATTCACAGACAGTTATAATTTTATTGTATGAGTATAATAATAATTTTTCATTTAATTAATTTCTTACTAATTGATTTCTTGTAAACGTTGACAACAAGGTTAAGATTTTATCACAATTATTTAAAAAAATATAGCAGGCATATCTTTTTATTTATTAAAATTAAATACTTTTTTCCCAGCGTTTTCGTTAACTCTGCTGCAAATGGGTATCGTATCAAATATCTTTATCAATGTTATCATCAAACAAAGCTCGCAGACGACTAAACAAGGTGTTTACGAAGTCGATTCCGATCGAATGAAATAAAAAAACAAACGAATCCTCAAAGAATAAATTATAAAGAGAGAGTACGGGGCTGGCCGTGTTGGTCCTTAATTGGGCCATGTCGCATGGACAACGGAAAAAACTTAACATTTGTTAGGTATTCCAAGAATTATACACTTGTTGCTCTCGACCGGTCAGTTTTATTTTGCATACGTATAATGTGTTAGGCGTACGCGATACGGCAAAAGCGGTGAGATGGCATTTTTTAAAAGATTGTTATTTTAATTTTTCGTTTAGGTTTTAATTAATAATAACGTACGACTATAATGACTCGACGGGTGGTGACTTTCACTATAGTGACATAATTTCTATTTTAGTGAGAACATTTTTACATTAGAGTTATGCTTTTTCCAGCACAAATGGGCCAGCTAAGTACTACCCTCTCACAGAAAATCAGCATAAAGTAACAGTATCAGAAGGTACTGTTGCGTTTCGTTGCGATGAGGAGAGCGCAGGAGGACCAATCTCCCTTCCCCTCTGTATCCCTTGGGTTGGCAACGCGCATGTGATACTTCAAGTATCGCTAGCTTTCATAGGTTGCTGTGACTGCTTCCCATCAGGCGGACTGTAGGTATGCTTGTTTGTCATTAAATAAAAAAATACCTGGTAGGATTAATGTCAACTATTTTCGCTCGAAACCTTAGAAAGATACTGTTGCCTTATCATGTTGTAATTGAAATTTCTGACAAAAGTCGATATATACATATATAGGTTTATTACTTGCTTCTATTTAAGTCTGCATTTATACGATTTAATTAAGGAGCTACGTAACAACTAATGTTAAACTATTTAGTGTTTTATATCTATAATTAAAGATATTTAAAACGATTTTTATATTCAAATGGAATTTTGCTGATGGGACTGGCAGGTGACAGTCGTAAGTTGTTCTTGCTTCCTAGAACACCATAGTTAGCAAAATATATGCACATGATTACCTGCGCAAGTAATTGAAAATGGCTGAAAATAAAATACAAACACATTGGTTGTTGCGGGTTCGATCTCATCTAACCATATAAGCATGTTTCGATATGATTTCGATTGATTTTGATTTTTTTGATGGCTATGCTAATTTTTTGTGTATCCAGACCCTTTGCTTGCGTTTAATTTTGATAACAATGTCGAAAAATCTTCCAACTAACATGTAATAGTTTACAAATAAATTTATCTTTTTCTTGGTTCTTATAATAATTAGTCTATAATTTAAATCAATAATCTTTTTAGTGAATCATTAAAATCATAATAATAATAATTAGTAATAATTATATTACAAATCAAAGAGTTGTAAGTAATTCTCATCAGCCTTGCGATATATAAATTTGTTTTCATATATTTCAAAATTACTCTCCATAAGATTCAATATATGTTCTGTAGTATGTCTATGAGAATTATCATCAGAAAAATCCACATTGTATATGAAACAACAACCTTCATTAGCTGAGCCGTTCCAAGCATTTTTCTCAATTAGAATGTCATCGAAAGCTATAACTCCTTCATCATACATGAAGTACACTTGGTTGTTTTTATTAATTGTTTTCTAATGCGTTCCTCTTTATTCGACTCCATGATCGTGATAGTCCAAACTAAAGGGTTCCGCAGCTTGATGGTAAAGAATCTTATAGACTTCAATCAATTTAGTCAAATTAAAATCGACTAAAAATAAGTTGGTAATTTAATAGTAATTATTTAAAGTAATATGAAAAACAAAGTTATGGGAAAACGCTAGATATCTCTAATATTTGTGGAGCTATCTTCTTCAAAATAAATGTGGTTGAAACTTTTATTAATGTTCTACAACCTTCAATTTTTTTATATTTTTAAATCCCATAGTTCAGAAGTGAAAGCACGGGGATATAATTTTGATGACTTTAGGTACTAATATCTCAACAGCTACTGACTTAATCATAAAAAGCTAAATTAAACCTCTTTATTATTTTGAAAGACCTATTTGGATATCTTTGGAGATACCTCAAACGTTTCCATACGTTGAAAGTTTTACCCTTAATTTATGGCTTACCCTTAATTTTTATATATTTTAGGATTTCATTACAAAATTGCGTAGTAGTTTATGGATTACACCTATGTACTAAATTTCGTATTGATAGAGCCTATAGTTTCCGAGTAAAATGAAAAAAGACGGACGGACGGATGAACAGACATGACGAATTTATTGCCCTTTCGTTACGGAACCCTAAAAAACAAACGTCAAAATTGTAAAAGTCCAAAGTTAAGGTAAATATAAAACTTTACATCTGCTGTTTTCACTTTGCCAGAAAAAAATTATAAAGCGTTTATTTTACCCGCAAACTACAAATTAATTCTATGTTCATAAAGATGTTACCGGCCAACATAATGACTACCATCAATCAGCAAAAAGGAATATATTTTCTAGAAACAACTTTAAAATGCCTTCTTTTCAAGACCATGCTTAAAAGTAGGTTATTTTTATAGCCTATAAAATTTGCTATGTTTGATCATAATGTGATTAGAGGTATTTAAATTGGCTATTTCTGTTCTGTGCTGCCATATTTTTCTTAGAGAGAGCCTACGTTTTCTATTTATATAAATAGGTATAAATATAGCAATTTTCTTTGACAACAAAAATATTTTTCTTATGATAGTACAGTACCCACTTTTTTCCTGCGATGAAAAGTTCGTTTTTAGTTGCTGGTACGAGGGATAAATATATCGTTGCTAGGTTACCGCGAGGTATAAGAAGTTAATTATTGAATTGAAGCCTCCATAGCTCAACGGTAGAAAGGCCGACTTCGCTCCGTTAACGCGAGAGTCGAGGGTTCGATCCTGACCCCTTGGGCTATTGTCGTACCCACTCCTAGCGCAAGCTTCGAGCTTATTTGGACGGGCAATATGAATATTAGTAATGCCTTGAAAAAGCATTGCTAATATTCATTAAAAAAAAAAATTGTGTCATCTTGCCGGGAGAGAATTGGGCACTTTTATCCCCGTACAAACAACAACCCTAAAATGGCGAACCTTTCATCGAGGTATGAAAAAATCTATATTTTATTTAAATGAAAATAGTATACAGTATATTACTTATGTTAGTTATATTTAATTTATATAAAATGTATATATGTTTTTAATGTTTGTTCCATCGTCATTCTAAAAGATGCAGTAAAAAGCTCAGATACTTGGATACAAGAATACTCGAGAGATTTCCCTCAGAGCTGCGTTCGTGTAAAAATCTCTGATGGTTAATACTAAAGTGTAATGACGCGCTCGCGCGTGTCAGCGAACGTAAATTGTTTATTATTTTTTATGGTATTTTCATGGGAAGAGCGGGATCGTTAAGGAAGCTAGGCGACTCTCGTTTCGTCTTCTTTATGAATCTACAAGTACTTTAAATTTAGACTCACTAAGTAAGCGTCATGCTTCACTACATAGTATAAAACAAAGTCGCTTTCTCTGTCCCTATGTATGCTTAAATCTTTAAAACTACGCAACGAATTTTGATGCGGTTTTTAATAGATAGAGTGATTGAAGAGGACGGTTTATATGATAGTGGAAAAACAAAAAAATTGAGGTTTCTAATGTGATGTCGTAAATAATTACATTTAACGCGTGCGGGCCACGGGCAGTAATGAATAATTCAAAACTACTGGTTCAATTTTAATCATTTTTTCAGTGAATGACATAGGATATATATTTTATACCCGTTTGAAGCCGGAGCGGGCCGCTAGTTATTAATAAACGTTTTGTATAATAATCACGTATTAAAAAGTTTTATAATTTTGAACTATTGTAATAATTTCATTATCCTACCTTTACCTACACTATGCCTTAAAATGTGTGTCTTGTGATAATTTTAGTTTTGTTACAGAATATAATACTGAATCTTCATTATTATTCACAACATATTATGACAGTATAGCACAACTGATTTGGACTTTCTTAATATCTATCAAGAAGTACCTAATTTTAAGAAACATATTAGATACATATTTAAGTAAAATAAAACACATTTAAGGAACAAAATACATATGAAAAAAACAATAAATTATATTATGTTTGTTGGAATTAGAAATCTTAAATCAAGAGTTGGTGTCACATTAAGCAGCCTTATACAAGGCAAATGTATGCTTTTCGAGGTGAAATCGCTAAGCGTTACCCTGTCAGGCATGAGCAACGACCGGATAGGTGGGGAGGGGGGGTGGAATATGGGTTGGTTTGAGGGGTGAGGTGGTGTATTGTAAACACAATTACCCTCCCACGGGGCAACAAATGGCGCCTAAACGACCCATTCGCTTGTGATTTGTTAGCAATATGCTTGAGCTGTAGGAGTGCTTAAGGTGTAAAAATTTTTTTTTGTTTAATCATTATAGATACCTATTAAAAGACCTTACCATACCGATCACCTAAACACATCGAACGTTTCACGGATCAAAGAGTTTTTGAAAATGTTTGTATAATATCATTGAAAAGATTCGTAACTTTTAGGAGAAAGAAGAATGAAAGAAAGATAATTATTTATTGTCCTAAGTATTAACATATTTTAAAAAGTATTTTTAATTTTAATTTCTAAAAGATATTACACCTATTTCATTACTTCCTCAGGTGACAGGACAGGACAGCTAGCATTTTTGCCACTATTCCCTGTAGACATGATTTGTATATTTGTCAATATAGCTAATATTGAATTGTAAATATGTTGCACTATTAGTTGTAAATAAATGTGTAGCATTTTTGTAAATGTCAAAAAATCTTGTACTTATAACGGTGTTTTCATTTTCTTAATGTACAACTCCATAGAGGACAAAACTCCATAGAGGAAAATTGACGACGTTGTGGCGCAGCGGTAGCGAACCTGCCTTAAGCGCCACAGGTCGCGGGTTCGATTCCCGCTCGGAGCATAATATGTTTGTATTGACCATGCAAGCATATTTTCCGGTCTGGGTGTATTTGTCCTTGTCATTGTGAATGTTTCCGGACCCCGAACCAGGATGTCACTATCCTAATGGGGGCCGTTGAGTGTGTGGCGTTTATTATTATTATTATGTTTGTTTTTTAAATGTGTATATTTTTTTTACCATTGCTGGCAAGATAGATTAATTTCGCAGGCTTTTGGCCAAAACGAAATTAATTGGTAAAATTTATAGTTTTACGTATCTAGGGACATAAATTTTCTAACAATTCTGCAAGTATTAAGGATAGCAGCCTTTTGGATGAGTGTAAATGTAAGGGGATGAATTTGAAGTGTTTTTAAGCTTAAGAGTAGAGATTTCGGGACAACACCTGTAGATGATATAATAATAGGGACTGTTCGCACTACATCGACTTTCCATTGGGTTTTCAATTCTATGGACAGATCTGTATACTTTGCTATTTTCTCGGTGTATGTGGTTTGCAGATTGTGTGTATTAGGAACAGAGATATCAATGAGAAACACAGTTTTATTATTTTTATCATGTAGAGTTATATCTGGTCTATTGTGGTGGATTGTTTTATCTGTCATTATAGTCCGATCCCAATAAAGCTTGTAGTCATCGGATTCCAGTATAATTTGAGGTACATATTTGTAATAAGCAGTCTTTTTCGGTATTAATTTATATTTGTAAGCAAGGTATTGGTGTATTATTGCAGCTATTTGGTCATGCCTGTGTTTATAATCGGTTTGCGATATAGATTTGCAAGCTCCTGTAATATGTTGGATGGTCTCTGAACTATTGTGGCAGTGTCGACAAAGGTCATTTTGTGCAGCCGGGTCCCGTATGATATGTTTTCTGTAATTTTTAGTTTCAATAGTCTGATCTTGTATGGCGATTATGAAACCTTCCGTTTCAGGAAACAATTCTCCTCGCCTGAGCCATGCGTTTGACGCATTCTTGTCAACGTTTATACTAGCTAAGTTGAGTCGATGCCGTCCATGGAGAGATTTCTGAGTCCATACGTCCAGTTTCTGTGAAAAACTAATTAGATTTAATTTAAAACTGTTATTTGACACATTTAGAGTGTGTATGTTTGTGTATTATTATTATTATTATTATTATTATTATAGAGTGATTTAGCTCCATATACAAGTTTGGTATTTGTAAGCGTTTGCTTTTCCCTCACAAGTCAAAAACTCAAGTCTTGATGAAGTACAAAGTGGCTGTGCAGTTATTCCAATCGGAATTGATCACGGAAGACTTGTAACTCGTTAATCCCATCGAGCGAGGCGCCGCGCGGGGGCGGGCCGAGAGATCTCTCCCGTATAAACAACTCAACTACAACATTTAATTATCGCTCTTTATTAAACCAGACGCCCTACCATCGCCCTACACACCTACAGAGCGGATAACAACTGATACAAATCATAAGGATGAAACATCGTTCGGATGAGGTGCTAACACCTACTATAGCTGAGTATTCGAGAGTCCATTGTTGCTATTGTTTTTTCTATTGGAAGGTTTTTAACGAGACTGGATCAAATACGATTTGTAATAGATGAATTTGATTATCTAATGATTATGAAACCTTCGCGTCAATATCTATTGTTGTCTGTGACATTCTCATTTAGAGAAGTCGCTAATCATTGTGGAGGTGGCGTTTTAACATAAGTTTATGAGGCTATATGTATTTTGATATATTATAAAAGTGGAAAAGTTAATCTTCTTCAACTTCAGCCTTATTATTTTTTAGGTTAGGTAGTATCACGTTTTAGGGAAACCATCAGGTACCTGGGGTGCGGAATACGATGTACTGTTTGTCTGGATATGATATGGCTACTTTCCAATACTTCTTATCTACAAAATATTCAAAATCACACATTGGAAATATAATTAAAGGTAGTAAGTTGGTCTAAGTGTTACGGTATAATTTTATAGGCAAAGATAAAGTCACCTTGAGGCGATAGAAAGTTTAGGTATCAAAATATATATATATATAGTTTAAGTTCTATGAAGCTGAAATCATCTAAGAATATCTTTAAAAAGTACGTGAACGGAATGAAGTGTAACGTTTTAAGGTGTGCAAAGCAGAGCAAGAGCCGGCGGCTGCGCAGACTTGGACGGCGCGGGCGCATATCGCGCCCCCACGCCCTGCGCTCGCGGCGCCCGCACGACCACCACGCCTACACGGAACGGACTGTAAATACACACGGATTATAGAAATCTACCAAAATGGCTGATCATTCTTATTTGACACATTTCACAATATTTTACTGAACCGTTGTGGCGTTGTG
The DNA here is from genome assembly GCA_023373885.1 of Hestina assimilis. Classification (NCBI taxonomy): domain Eukaryota; kingdom Metazoa; phylum Arthropoda; class Insecta; order Lepidoptera; family Nymphalidae; genus Hestina; species Hestina assimilis. Next base: position 4,797,357 of record CM041745.1, on the reverse strand, counting down.
GGTAGCGAGTCTGCCTTTAGCCTCGACGGTTGCGGGTTCTATTCCCGCTCGGAGCAAATGTTTGAATTAATCGTACAGGCACGTTTTCCGGTCAGGGTGTGTTTGTCCTTGTCATTGTGAATGTTTCCGGACCCCCGACACAGGATATAATTATTCTAATTGGGGCCGTTGAGTGTGTAGTATTTATTATTATTATTATTTACTGAACGAACTTACTTACTCCGCTGGCTCAGCGACCTAAAGTTTGTCATCGCCTTTGAAATCAGAGATTTCCAGCTTTTTTTTTTTTTTTTTTTTTATGTTAGAAGTTGGCAAACAAGCATACGGCCCACCTGATGGTAAGTGGGTGCCGCAGCCTATGAGCGCTTGCAGCACCATTAGTAGGTGCCACTCACGCGTTGCCAACCTCGAGATATTAGTTCTTAAATCTCGTTCGCCCAGTAATTTCACTAGCGTACAGTGCCCTTCAAACTGGAACACAGTAGTGCCTAAGCACTACTATTTGGCGGCAGAATATTGGACACTGCGGTGGTACCTACCTAGCCGGCCTCTTGCAATAAAAGACCTACCACCAGTGTGACTGATTGCACTGGTGGAATAATCTCTGTTGTGACCGAGGTTATCCCAACAGCGGGCGATGGGGTCGTCACCTCCCGACGCCTTTGTCTGTTCTGTGCTACTTCTTGCCAATTATGGACTTGAATATCACGCAGTTCAGCTTTAACCCTCCCTCCTAGGGCTAAGAGTGATCCCTAGGAAGACCCAAAGACCACACCAGTACCTCATTCTAGGTAAAAGATGTATGGAATGGTATGGAAGCTAAATGACGACATTGTGAAGCATTGGTACCGAACCTGTCTTCAGCGCCACGGGTCGGGTGTTTCCCGCTCTTAGTAGATGTTTTTATAACTATATACCATACAGGTAGGTGTTCCGGTCTGGGTGTGTTGTGCTTGTCTTAGTGTGTTTGTGCTTGTCTTAGTGTGTCTTTTCGGACCCCCAACACAGGATATTAGTATTGTAATGGGACGGTTGAGTGTTTAGCGTTGATTAATATCCCTAAGGTCAATGTAACAGAAATATCACCTGTCAAGAAAATCTTTAGTCTACTTTTTATATTATATTTTTACTTAATAATTCTTAGAGAGCCAATATTAAGACAGCGAATGAAGCAATTACAAAATTAAGATGTTCAGATGGGTCCTGATTCAAACATGCCTGCTTTGGTTAAGATCAAAGTCTTTTAACTATTGAGAAGTGTATGTGACGTGGAACTTGGTTTTAAAATAATTAGTCATATAATCAAAGTGAATATTAAATTAGTTTTATTTTTGTATTTACCAGCACAAATACATTTTATTAAAACGCACTAATTATTACATTGACTCAAGAGTTAATATAAACCCGTAAATTATACGTAAAAATTAAAAAACAAGTAATGAATGAGCAGTGTCAAGGTGCGAATTGTAAAGAAGCCCAATTTATCATCCAAATATCCTCACAAGAAACCAAGGAAAATGGCGATAAGATCTAAAATGATGTGACCACGCCTGAGGTGATTTCAAATCGGCAAAATACTTCTCCTAAAATATTATTATATATAAAAACATAATAAGAAAGTATTTAAATTATCCAATTATATTTGACCACTTGGATGGTATTACCATTTAAATTCTGACGTAAGTGGTCTAATGGTAATAAACGACATTGATGGTGATCGTTATACTTTTTCCTAAACGAAGGTTCGCATTTAAGAAATCGTAGGAACGTCTTGAGTATTTCTTATACGGCATTTCAAAGTTAAAGATCGTAAAGATATTTCAATTGGTACTCGGAAGCCGACCATAGCCCGTGCAAGCGCACGAGTTACTAATATGATTGCCTTCTCCCAATCAGACGTTCTCGTAAGACTTTATAATACCTGTACTCATTAAAATTGCAATAATTCGAATCACTGCACATTGTTTTACTAGATTGATTTACAATACATTTTTATTATAATTTTTATGTAATTTTTTAACAATAATAACAGTAGACATTTCATTTTACACACATACTTTACTGGAAGATTATCCTGGTATGGGCATGTAATGTGCAGAGAAGAAAGCAATACAGCGATGGCTTTGAAAGTGAGTGGTATAGTGAAGAAAAGACGACCGAAAAACACGTAGATAAAATGTCTGGAAGAGGATATCCTCTTCTATCCGCATATGCGTAGAAAGGGAGTGAGTGCAGAGATGACGAACGATAGAAAAGAAGGGCAGAAGAAGACGTACTGTGCCGACCCCATTTAGGGTGGGATAAGGCCAAGATGAAGCAGAAGAATTTTACTAACAAATTGTTTATTGGCAAAATAGAAAATACAAGTCCGCTGATAGACGGGCGGATAGACAGCGAAGGCCTAGTAATACGGTTCCGTTGACACCCTTTGGTTACGTAACCATATAAACTGTCAAACTAATATTATCTTCAGTGTAAAAAACTATTTATTTTAACACAAAAACTTTGTAAAAATATAAAAAAATAACTGTATAGTTATATACTTTATTATAATAATAAATATACTACGAGTTGTTACCATTACCTTTTAATCTAAGTACGTCCCTGTGCCCGCGCCCAATCCCTGCATCAAAAGGACGCGTGAAATATTGTAGACTATATCCAGCGATTCGCTATTGTAATGAGATGTTATTTATTGTACAACCCTCACACTCATACTAATCATTTTGCACCTCGCTTCAAGCTAACTGTAACATTACTTACGAAACTACATTATTCTACATCTCTAAAACTAATGACATTTAGAAAACTGGGAATAAAATAATAGAAATGTATTATTTCATTTGTGTTTTGAATTTAGGTTTATAATTAAATTGGTAGGGCTCTTATTGCAAGAGGCTGTCTAGGCAGGTAACACCGCAGTGTCACATATTCTACCGCAAAGCAGTAGTGTGTTTTGCATTGTGTTTATGTTTGAGGACACTGCGGCTACCAAAAGTACTGGAAGGAAAATTAAGAACCAATATAAACCAAAGGAAATTTAAGAACCAATATATTTTAGAGGTTAACGCGTGAGCTACACCGATCGATCAAAGTATGGAGATACAGTTATTGAAACGATGTTTTAGTAGATTTATTGTTGTAATAGAATGTTACACATTTCACTTTAATATTGAATGCATTAAATTTTAAAGGCGTCGGGATGTGACGACCCCATCGCCCGCTGTTGGGATAACCTCTGTCACAGCAGAGATTATTCCACCAGTGCAATCAGTCACACTGGTGGTAGGTCTTTTGTTGCAAGAGGCCGGCTAGGTAGGTACCACCGCAGTGTCCAATATTCTGCCGCCAAATAGTAGTGCTTAGGCACTACTGTGTTCCAGTTTGAAGGGCATTGTACGCTAGTGAAATTACTGGGCGAACGAGATTTAAGAACTAATATCTCGAGGTTGGCAACGCGTGAGTGGCACCTACTAATGGTGCTGCAAGCGCTCATAGGCTGCGGCAGCCACTTACCATCAGGTGGGCCGTATGCTTGTTTGCCAACTTCTAACATAAAAAAAAAAAAAAATTAATTTTCACTTCCTTATGCATACTCAAAACCTTTAAAGTCATTTGTTAGATACATTTTAAATAACTTACATTACATTCAGAAATTTTCGTAATTGTCTCTAGTTTTTTTAAATATTAGGTATAGAAAATATTTTACGGACAAATTAAAAAAATACTTAAACGTATGCAACATAAATATGAACATACATAATGAAAACCGTTTAAGCCGAGTTCGCCTGTATATCCATAACACATGCGCGCGAACGCCCACCGAAGATAGCGCTAACGAGAGTACTTATCGGATCGGGCGCAGGTTGTTCTTCATAGCGGCCTAGGATTATTCATACTTAGCTATGCACTCCAATCAATATGTCGATCGAATTATGCATTTTTACATAAAATATCGTACGATGTATAGTGATATATTATAATCGACGTCAAAAGTATGGGGTTTTTGTATCAAGTTTTGTCGTATTTTTGATTTTTGGTGTCAATTTCGATTAAAATAACTTCAATTGTATAATATTGAATTCACAAAATATATTATGCTATTGATGAAATTACAACTTTACAGGGAATCTATCTACATCTTAAAAAAAGGAAGGTAAGCAATTATTATTTTATTAATTATTATTATATCATAATAATTTTTCAAGAGTACGATTATAGTATAGTTTTGATTTTTTTCTGTATATTTCCCAAGACAGTAATTTTTAGTAGAACTAAATCGGTTCTGTTGTAGTCAATAATAACCATAGCATTTATCTATATTTCTATTATATTAAAACCCGAGGGGACACAAGTGAACAGAAAACATAGACTATAACCCAATGGTAAAGTTTTTATATGCTTTTATTTCAAATTCACCATGCGCTTACCTTCTTCGAGAAGAAAATTCCATGGCTTAAACTATATATCTCTTTAGAATTACACTAAATTAATGGTGAAATTTAATTTACCATATTAAATAAGCTTTAAAATACGACTAACTTAAGCAAGCATTGACGTTTCACAAGAATATTTACCTTGAAATGAACGCACGACATCTATACATCTAACGATACCTACGCCTTTTTCAAAACACTTTAGTTTCTCACAAGTCATATATATTTTTACATAAAACCATTTAAGCCTTATTTTACAGGGTCTTCCATACAAACAAAATGTAAGACTCGCAGTGCGGCTTCATAAATTCAACATCGACACAAACGAAGCTAGTCACAAGCAACATAATAGAATACAGTTAGCGTGTGACTCACTTCGTTTCGTTGCGTTAGTTCGAATTTACAAAAGAGTCCCAGCGAATCTTTTTTTATGTTTAGAAGGTCTTTAGTGTGTAGCAAGTCAATGCCGTATAGTAGTATATAAATAACAACGCTTAGTGACTATAGATAGTACGTGAATCAGCATTTTATTATTCTCACGATCAGAGCTTCCTTGTTAAATATATTTGCAATACAATACAGACGATAGGTAACTGTTTGATATATACATATATTATAATAATTTATTTTTGATACCATAAATACTGTTCTTTTTGATAATATTAAGAAGTGTTCACATTCAGTTATCTTTAAAGTTTGAAGAAAACTGCCTAAAGATCGCTCATATTATATAGGGGGCCTAGACAAACGGTAATCGCTCCTTGTCGACTCCATTTTGGAAATCAAAACGATAGGAGGTCACGTGGTATTTCGAAAATGCCAATTTCCATAAATAAATAAATAAACGCTGCACACTCAATGACCGCCATTAGAATAGTGGTATCCTGTGTCGGGGGTCCGGAAATACATACAAGGATAAGGTAGAAAACACCGAGCCCGGAAAATATGCTTGCATGGTCAATACAAACATATTATTATGATCCGACCGGTAATCAAACCCGCGACCTGTGGCGTTTAAACGGACATGACGACCCCATCGCCCGCTGTTGGGAAAACCGCAGTAGATTATTCCATCAGTGCAATTAGTCACACTGTTGTTAGGTCTTTTGTAGAAAGAGGCCGACTAGGTAGGTACCACCGCAGCGTCAAATGTTCTGCCGCCAAATAGTAGTGCTTAGGCATTACTGTGTTCCGGTTTGAAGGGCACTGTATGCTAGTGAAATTACTGGGCAGAAGAGATTTATGAACCAATATCTCGAGGTTGGCAACGTGTGAGTGGCACCTACTAATGGTGCTGCAAGCACTCATAGGATACGGCAACCACTTACCATCAAGTGGCCCGTATACTTTTTTGCCTACTTGTAACATAAAAAAAATAAAATAAAGGTTCGCTACCTTGCGTCACAACATCTTCATTCAACAATTTCCATACCGTTCCAAATTGTCTAATTTTGTTGTCGATAATAATTAAATGTGACTTGGTCTTGGCCCCCTTTTCTTTAAGTACTTGATTCTTGATTCCGTTGATATGTATACAGCTTTATAAAGTAATTCGATACATTAGTACATTAGCATTCATAGATGTCTGTTGTTTATCACCTCGTATGAAACGGAACTATTAACATTGAAGATGTGTGATTTTACGAGCAAATTCATGAAAGTGTCAAATAACAATATTGAATTAATTATTATTTTTTTATTTCACAATCATAATGATTGTTACTAAGACGTTTTATGCTGGGGAAATATAAAAATCAAATGAAAAATATGTGTTATACTCTGTGTTGGGGTCCCAGAAACATACACAAGGACAAGTACACACAGACCGGAAAACATGCCTGTATGGAGAATACAAACATCTTCAAAGGTTTCAAAACCGCGACTTTTGGCACTTAATGCTGGTTCGTTACCGTTTTTACTATGTCGTTGTTGTCAAACTGCTGGTGTAGGTCTCTTTTTGTTATCATCAACGTCGGCATCGTTGTTGTCAACCCTCCAATGCCCGCAGGATAATGCAATGCAGGATATCTCTTCTAAACAATTCCAACAGGAACGATTTTGTACCAATTACGTCAACGAATTCCACCAATTTTAAAGTTATTCGTCCACCATAGATCTACCTAGATATCAAATTAAACGTGTTGGCGACCGCTGTGTCTTGTTGGTAACCTGCCTTTAGCCGCAACGGTCACAGGTTCGATTCCCACACGAGGTGCACATTTGTGTTGATCTTATAAATATCTGTCTCGGTGAAGGCGTTTGTCCTTGTGGGTCTCTCCACAGTGTTTCGAAGACCACGTCACGATACTGGTTCGCCCTCAGAGTTGCAGAGGCCACATGGCAATCGCTGTGTATAAAAATTATTAGGTAACCTGTCGAATCCGGATAAGAGCAGACCTTGACCTGGATAAAATATTGGTATTATTGTAAGGAATAATAAGATAAAATGAATCATTAAAAAAAATGTAGATTTTAGACATATCTTTCCTTCTTCCTAGCATTATTCCCGGTACAATAATTTAGATATATGATATCTATCTATGTATATTGACTTCGCAATTACATAAATATTCCAATTAATAACTGACTATGTATGAAAAGTACATAGTTATATGAATGACCGCGTGAAATCCGTTAGTTAAATTAGCTTAGCACCAATATTCCCATGCTGTCTTACCGTCAAAAACAACAAACATAGAGACGATATCCATTCACAAAACCTATTATGTTAATTTAAAACACATCAGAGCCCTGATAACATCTGACTCGTTCACACCACACCTCCCGAAACAATAGTTAATAAGATGATTTATATCGATCCGAGATAGTGAGTTCGACACGTCTAACATCGCTTTAGCATAATCTCGATTTAGGATCGAGTGCCATATCGATTTGTACAGATGTTACAAACAACGGTGGACGCACAACAACCTCACAGCTAATAACTTTCCCAGTACGATGATACGCAAAATTATACCAGATTTGTTTTTACTGTTGCAAATGTAACCAATGAATATATACTAACTTTTATAACAATACAAAACAATTAAACGTCTATTGAATAAGACACAGTTATTTTTCGTGTGTCTCTAAGAGAATCAATGACAATAATTCATTAATTACGATTGTATCACGAATTCGGGTTGCAGAAACGGCAATAAGGCGAGCGACGTTACCGCCCAGATTGTGGCAATTAATTTGGTAAGAGTTGGTTATTCGGCCGCAGCATGACACGGAGGTTTCTCGCCCTGTATCAAAGTTATTATAGAATAATGAAAGGTGCGCCGCCCGCTGCGAACCACAATTGGTCTGCTTAGTGGCGGGGAAGCCCGTTTAGCTATTTTAATTTTTAGTTTGTCTAATAACGGAGCGTTTCGTAAGCCTGTATCGGCCGATCAAATCCAAGTATACAGCTGTTTAATCGTTGATTGCTGTTTGAGGTGGATTTGATTTAAGTTACGGCGATGATGAGTCAGGTCTTAAAAACAGACAGAGTCAGAGAGATCGTATCACTTAAAATATTGTTTACGAAATGCTCTATTTAATGTACCACCTATCTATTCTAATTAAATTAATTTGAAAGTAGTTGGAGAAAATCTTGAATGTGTGGAAGAGGATACGGAATAAGAAGGCGTGCTTTGCCACCCCACTTAGCGTGGGATAAAGGCAATAAGAAGAAGAGTCGTTGGAGCCTGTGTTGACAATCTTTTAGGACTGATGGTTACGAGTCCGATTCCGACTGTTAGCATGCATTTTGCTGTGGACCTCGCTACAACGTAACTGCTACTTCGAGAGCACGTTAAGCTATTGATCTCGGTTTTAATAACAACAGCTGATTATAATGTTAGTCTCTACCATTACCATATGAATTCCACAACGTAAAAGACATTAATATATCAAAAGTTTATAAGAATTAAAGAGAGATCGTCGAAAACGTAAGCAACAACATGATGTGGCGTCATGGCGTTTGTGAAAATTAATATTTACGTAACACCGTTGCCTTTGTTCGATAAATAAATTAAAACAAAAAGTGATAAAAATACATCGTTATCTAATAAATACCATTAACGAAATATCTAAAAATCCTATCGAACTAATTACGGATTGTCTCACACCATGGAAAGTGAATAAAAATCCATTTACAATCAGCGAAATGATCGCGGTCTGCGCATACGCAGGCGTCATGTGGCAGGGCGGTTGGCTATCGCGGGATCTTCACGCGTCGCCGACCGTACCCCTTGCAGTACGATTAGTGTCCAAGCGAATAACACTTGATGAGAATTGTAGATAACATATACAATTTTTTTAATTAGGTTATCTAGGGCAGAATATAATTCATTTTGATGTTACATTCATAGATTAAAAACGCATCATGACGTTTGAAGGTGATATAATATTGTAATTGTATACAGCTTTTTAATTTTTTCTATTGATTAGAAATAACATTCTGGTGTAGCAGTAACGAATCTGCCTCAAGAGCCACAGGTCTCGATTCTCGCACGAAGCAGATATATAACCACACGTCTGGGTGTGTTTCTCCTTGTCCTCTTGTATGTGTTATATTTATGTCTGGACCCGGACATAAGATATCACTATCCTAATGAAGGCATTTAGCATATATAAATAAATTTTTAAAAAAAAATGGCTGATTATCTTTGAAGTGATATATGATGATTCTAATATAAAATCCATCTGGCAGCTCCTTTTAAAAATCAATAAATAACAAATTTACCATACACTGTTAACCGTAAAATTGTCTCATCTTGCTCGAATAAAACGTTACTATAGATTGTAACCAAGCATAAAATGCTTTACGTCACAAACGACATGGTACACTTAAGCAATTTCACGAATAGGAAACGTAAAACGCGTCGATCAAGGCGAGCTTTAATCAATGAAGTTATGTCGGCCTCTTTGGGACTTAACTAACCGAGTCGGACGAAGAGCTAATAACAAATAGACGCGGCATGTAATGGCAATGACAGAATTCGTAGAAATTACAGAACAATATCCTCCCAATCGTCGGCCGAATATTGATACAGCGAAAGAATAAAAATAATAATAAAAATGTTTATGATTCAATTTTTATACGTCATAAATAGTTACTTTAGTGACGACCGTTGTGGCGTGCTGGTAGCGAGCCTACCTTAAATCTCGACGTTTGCGAGTTCGATTCTCGCTCGGGACAGATATTTGTATTAATCTTATAAATATCTGTTTCGGTCTGGGCGTTTGTCCTTGTGCCCACGGTCTCCCCAACGTGCCTCGGAGAACACGTAAAGCTGTCAGTCTCGCTTGTTATCATAGCATCCGATGATAATCGTTAACTCTTTATAGGTAGGTAATCCGCTCTTATCCAAGGAGTTACTGGTGGCAGTCGCTCTGTATGAACTAGTAACCCTTCAAATCCGGTAAAGGGGGATAAAAAGATAAACCGTTAGTTTAGTGTATGCTTAGCTTGGCTTGTAGTAGAAAATTATTATTATATGAATACAATTAATCATTGATAAAAATATTTTAAACCGCTAAGTCCAAAGTTTTTACTATTATTGTTAAATAGACGTGAATAGGCCACCTGCCTGTATCGCAAATTGTTTTAGGGCTACCTAATATTATGTTAATTTAACAGCTGACATGCGGTGTATCTCTACAAACGATCTAAACATCTACAAGTTTCCGTAATAAAAGTAAATTAAATTAATTATTAAAGCCATTGTTTTAGCTTTGTTCTTTCTGTATTGCTTAAATATTTCATTTAGTACCATTCTTGTTTTCAATATGAATGGTTCAAGTCGGCCTACCAATACCTTTTGCGTAATATGTGACTGCTCAAGCTCGGATCTAGAAGGAGGAGGGGGAATCGGAGGCAATTTAAGGGGGCGCCAAATTCGTGTGTTTGAATATTTCTTTCTTCATGTTTTGTCTGTTACCAAAAAATCATTTTTGAAATTCGGCGCTAATTCCAAGTTTTTGCGTCAGGTCAAAAGAATCTCAGATCCGGGCCTGGTACTGCTGCATTTCATTCGGTAATATCATCCGTGTTTCTTCTGTGTATGACCATTATCTTACCCATTCTGTTGTCTCTAGTAAACATAGGGCACAATGATTGATTTAAAGAACTTTTATGTTCAAAATAATAATCAACACACAGACGTTTCTTTCAACGAATACTATCAAATTATCAATATACGTATCTTATAATGTAATATTAATTGCAGTAGAATGTTTCGTAGTTCGTTGTAGTTACAAGTCATGTCCCACAAGTTTTCTGCTGAGTCAGCATCTCCTCTTTAACTCTTTCCAGCGATTGTTCTGTCCGGCATTGTCATGTCAATGCCTCCCCCGCCGGTTAATTACTTTTCATTAGACAATCAACGTGTGTTGTTTGGAGATCATTGTGAAATCTAAGATCGCTATAGGTTTGCATATGTTTGCATATAATTGCTACATGTTGCATGTAGGTGGTCGTGTCTTTTAAGAATCAACAAGGAAGCATCGTGATGATACTACACTAGTGCTTGTAGATTGGCCCGGAATGAAGCTATTTGAATTGAAACTTGTTTAGGCGCTTTTCGGAAAAAAAATGAGTGATTTTCTACAGTACACGTGCAAAGTGACAGATTTTTCGACACAATGAAAAGCATCTCTGTCTAATACAGTCTAAAATGCCAGTTTTCGTATTACAGAAACAAGATGGCGGAATAATTACAGCTATTTTTTTACATAACGATTGATTGTCAAGGTAATTTTCGATAGTACTATAAATTAACGCTATACATTCAACGGCTCCCATTAGAATAATAATATCTTGATCCTGTTGGGGTGCGGAATCTTACACAACGACAAGCACAAACACAACCAGACCGGAACACATGCCTGTATGGCCTGTATCGAACCTGCAACCTGTGGCGCTTCAGGCCAGTTCGCTACAGCTGCGCCACAATGGTCGTAAAGCATTGCATTGTGGCAGCTAAAAAGTTGTTTGTACTTCATATCATATATATTTATTTTTATACGAACATGTATAGAGCCAAAGATACCTTGTTTCGCACGGCGCAACGCGCTCACACGGTCGGCTGAGTCCATCGGTTTAAATGCACTCGGAGCGCTAACTCCCTTCTTGATAACTTCCTAAGCTGTAGTCTAGCTTAAAGACGGAGACAACTCTGAACATTCACGAGTGCTGCTCCTTTTTTACAACTGCCCATTTTTGGCTCACTACTTTGCCCCACCCGGTGAAGTCGTCAAAACCAGTAGGGCAACTTCAATACACATTCAGAAAACGTGTTTGTTTAAACAATAGACACAATACACAAATATGCGAAATCCGTCGAGATGCAATAGCTCACAAGCATGGACAGACGCACTATGTTTCATAAAACCCAGTAACTCTGGGCCTTAAAAACCCGGATAAAAATTAAATCGTAAGATCGTAATCGTAAAACGTAGAATTAGAATGTGCAAGGCATATTCAAGCAATCGTTTTGCCGGAAAATCATAATATAACACGCCAATATGACCCCTTATTGACGTATTAGATTATGAGCCTGCCCCAGTCGTGTACTGAAACAGCTTTAAACTAAGTTCATAGCCTTTTTCCTAGCATAGAAAATGCATCTTTAAGGTTGATAAGTAGTGGTTTTATTTTTTTGTATTTCTATATATGTAAATAAATGTATATATTATTATTATTATTTTATATGATTCGCAAAAGATGATATTGAAAATTGGAAAAAATTATACCTTTTCAATAACCAAATCTAAACTTGTGTAAATATTTTTATATCATGTGTAATTATTGACTGTCATCAAAACGTACATAAGTAGTTTATTTTATTTTCACTTTCAGAAAACTTGTTTATTTAAACAATAGGCACAATACACTAATATGCGAAATCCGTCGAGATGCAATAGCTCAAGTTACAATATACGCGATAAATCCTTTATGCCATTTATATTCGACTGTCACATCGTAAAATATTACAAACATACACTGTACTGTCGTATTGAGTAATTACTGCGCCTACATATTAGTTAGGTAATCTATGTGCTTTGAAACGCTGACAAATAAAACGATATTGTTAATAATAAACATAAGATAACTTTATTATATTAAAAATAATAGTCAATTTTATTGTTATAAAATATATAGGTATGTGTGTAGTTTATTACTAAATGCGTATGAAACTACGTAATTATATATCGTACTACGTAATTATATATATAAAGCACTTACAAAAAAACTACTTTAATAACTTTTGTGTGACTGTTATTTTGTTCCGGCTAACGATTTTAAACATATATTTAAAGCAGTATTGATATTATTGAAGACGTTGTGGCGCAACGGTAGCGAACTTGACTTAAGCGCCACAGGTCGCGGGTTTGATTCCCGCTTGGAGCATGTGTTTGTAATAACCATACAGGCATGTTCTCCGGTTTAAGTGTATTTGTCCTTGTCGTTTTGTTTGTTTCCGGACACTTCACACAGGATATAACTATTCTAATGGGGCCGTTGAGTGTGTAGCGTTTATTTATTATTTGCTTTACACCATATATATAATTAAGAATTTAAATAGAACTTTCTAGATATCAAATATGCGGAAATGTATTCAAATAAATAAGTATAAATGTTATCTAAGCCATGACCTATTACATTTATAGCTTATACAACAAATACTTAGGTGTACCCCGCAGTTACAGCCATGTTACAATTAGTATAAGGGCGGTTACAGACCAGCGGTCTATACGAGCGGTCGCAATAAGTTGGTTTTTTGAAGAGCGTAAAGGCGCGCTTTTGAAGCGTTAAGCGTTGAAGAAACGTTTATTTTAATAATGAACGATACCGACCATCGCCACTACCAGTACGAGCGTGTACGCGCGTTCGGGTTTTTAAAGCGCGAAATGAACAGCGGTAAGCACTTATGCAGAAACCACCGAAAAAAAGACGCTGGACAGAAACCGCCTTAAGACTGTTGCATAGAACCAACGGAATGGTAACGTTGAATTATAAATAAATAAATAAATAAATTGAATTGAAGACTCAATAGCTCCGTTAACGCGGGAGTCGAGGGTTCGATCCTGACCCCTTGGGCTATTGTCGTACCCACTCCTAGCGCAAGCTTCAAGCTTATTTGGAGGGGCAATAGTAATATTAGTAATGCCTTGTAAAAAGCATTGCTAATATTCTTTAAAACTAAAAATAATTTTTTTATACATTTTACGGGATGATTTCCTTGGAAATCCTAGACAGAATTGTATCAATTGTATTAATTATTCGCTAATGTTAATTCCAAATGCATTGTTAGTATTGCTTGGGAACGTAGTCTATTGTCATTTATTATGGTATTTTCCATAGCGCAACCATAGAAATATAACTATTAAATAATCTTCACTAATACATATGTTTATACATAAATTCTTGCTTTAAATTTACTCAGGACGTTACGAGCGAAAGGCAACAATTTGAACGTATGGTATGTTTCTATAGCAATTGGACAAAATATAATAATAATGGCTCCACTTTCCAAAGTAAACGTCCTCACAAAACAGGATTTAAATTTCTAAGGTAAGGATATAAACTCTTCAAAGTTAAAGAGATTATTGCATTCAAATTTATGAGTATCAAATATGTATAATTATTATCTTGTTATATCATCATATTATGAGCATATCATCATATCAACTAATACTTTAGGTTGTTGAAATCCGCTGAAATTGTGTTCTTGATATTAGTTGTAATTGTATCCCTAAAGTAAGTCTTTATCCGAAAGAAAATAAGGAAGTTCTTAATTCGGTTGTATTATGTTAAATGTTACACTACATTTTAACTAGTGTAACTGACGTAACCCAAAAATCAGAATACTGAAATGCCAGTGGGCTGGCCACCTTTGTCGTAAAACAGATGGCCGTTGGAGCTGACGAATTCTTGAGTGGAGGCCGCAAATCGGTAAGCGTAGGACGCGCTCCGGCCCGGCTGGCTGATGACGTTAAGAAGGTAGGTAGGTGATATTGGCTGGATGAGAACAGCAGAGAACAGAATGTAGGGGCAAACCTTGGGAGAGACCTATGGCCAGCAGTACCTCACAACTTCGTCTTTTATAAAACGATTTGTTTTATAGGTTATTCATTAAAATTGGTTCCATGGACATTTCCTCAATACGAATAATAGGTAAATGAAGTGATTTTCTGTGTCTATAACTCTATACCTAGAGTTCAGGTGATTGAAGGCGGTTCAGTTCTATTTGAAAGCAGGCCAAATACGTTTCCTGTGTCCAATTTCTATTCAAACAGACTATACGTAATTCCGTGCCGTAGGACGTTCTACATCCGTATTTCCATAGTAATCGTCGTACGGACGGCTTTTAATTGCGACCCTTACAAACTTTACTATGAGTATATTCGTATTCCTCCACCGAACATGTTTTATAGTCTATATTGAAACATGTTACGCTTATCTGAAATGTTTAACATAAAGGTTACTGGATTTATTAAAGGCTAAGTTTTGGGTACAGCTCGTTAGGGTTTTTGATAATACATATTATGAAATGTCAAGCGAATTCCTTACTTTTTAATTAAATAGTATAAACGCTACACACTCACTTTACAAAATATTTCAACCAGCAAATGTCTATTAGTTAAATATAGTAATATTGAAAAGTAAATATTTTTGTAATTTTTTTCTGTTTTCTTACAAGTTTATTTGATCTTAAAAGGTTAAAAATACACAAATCAAATTTTCAAAATGATCGTTGTTTAAGTTTTTTTTATATGTTATGACGGTTGGAAAACAAGAATACGGTCACCGTGATGGTGAGCAGTCTCCGCAACCTGTAAACGCTTGCGATACTTGAGGTATCACATGCGCGTTGCCAACCCAAGGGACAGGAAGGAAGGGATGAGAAGGAAAAAAAGGAAGGGAACACAGGGGGTGAGATTGGCCTCTGGCGTTCTCACTTTGCGCACGAAACGAAACGGTACCTAGTGTTACTTTACGCCGATTACAAACATGCCTAATTATCATGTCAAAATTGTAAAACTTCCATAGTAAAACACGTGAAAGTCGTAAAAATAACAGCGTACAATCATACTAATTAAGAGTTAATCAAGCGACACAGAAATAACTACAAACGCAATACCAAGCAGTAGTGCTATTAACATACCTCTTTAACTGTTGGTCCTAGTTTATGACACTTCAGTCTAACGTTCATGCCTGGTCGCCGTTTGTGAGACCCCGTCTTGACCCGGGCAATAACAATTAATTAAAATACAATGTAGTCGCCCTGCAAGCAACATTGCTACCACAAAAGCCAGCCGTCAAAATGTCAAGATGGCGAAAAATATAGGCCCCTAAATAGGGTAAAACCACAGTAAGTTAGAAAATGCAAATGTGTTGCTATATTTTGTCACTGTTAAACACGATTTGAATACCTTGGTTTTGGGACATTTGATCGTTTTATATAAACGAAATACGTACCTATATTATTCACTTAAACTTGTATCTACCGAGCTGTATTATATATACCGTTGAATTTTATAAAGCTTCTGTTTAAAATTAATTATCATTTACTTAAAAGTTATAAAGGTGGTATGCTAGACTTATCTTTAGTGTTTCTTATTTAAAGATATTGTGTAACCCAGAATTGTTCAGCTTTTGAGAGAAGTTACAAATTAAAGAGTTCTGGCTTATGGCAAGTGATTATTGTTTTTAAAAGTAAAAGAAAGATGTTTGTCAGCTATATATTATTGTGTATCTGTTCTTGGCATCATATTTCTGATAAAGCTAAACCCATTTTGATTTTAGTTTGTAAGTTGACATCAAAACTCTAAATTCCATTCTTACCACCTCGATGTTTGTAAATCCACAACAACGCGATTTAGAAGACATTTTCTTCCTCACTTAACCACTCTGTGAAATCAACTTCCACCGGTGGTCTTTGCGAACCGATACGACTTGGGAACCTTCAAGAAAAGACCGTGTTCTTTCCTTAAAGGTCGGCAACGCACCTGCATGCCCTCTTGTGTTGTAGATGTTCATGGGTGGCGGTGATCGTTTAACATCAACTGGTGGTACGGGTCTTTTGTTGCAAGAGGCCGGCTAGGTAGGTACCACCGCAGTGTCCAATATTCTGCCGCCAAATAGTAGTGCTTAGGCACTACTGTGTTCCAGTTTGAAGGGCATTGTACGCTAGTGAAATTACTGGGCGAACGAGATTTAGAACTAATATCTCGAGGTTGGCAACGCGCGAGTGGCACCTACTAATGGTGCTGCAAGCGCTCATAGGCTACGGCAACCACTTACCATCAGGTGGGCCGTATGCTTGTTTGCCAACTTCTAACATAAAAAAAAAAAAAAAAAAAAAAAACATCAGGTGAGCCTCCTGGCTGTTTGCCCTCTCTTACACAAAAAAACATCGACTGTTGTTTAAATTGTTGTCTAGCCATGTGGAGACTATAATATTTTCTAGTTGATAGCTTTATAAGTATGCATATAAAACAATACCTCAATGACACTACAAATAGTTGAATTTTAAGTAACTTAAAAACTAGCGACATCGCATCTATTTCACAAAAGGGTTGTGTCAATTGTGCGTATGCATTGCAGTGTGAACTTGTGATAGCTCGACAAATAAAAATGTTTTTATTTAAACATTCAGATGACACTGTTATTGGATCTACCTTAAAAACGTTTTTTTTTTTGCGTAAGTGGTCATCTTTCGTCACAAGTAAAGAAATTCTTATAAAAAAAATCTACTTATCGTATTGACCCGGGAGCTTTACTCTAATGCTTAAAATGATAAAAACTATCGATTTCAATAATAAAATCGGAATGAGATAAAAATGTATTTTATAAAACACACTAAGACAGTAAAGAGAGAGTACTGACATGATAATGACTTTTTCATATCATTTAGAGATCGCATGTAAACATTTTCAAGGCAGAGCCTTAGTTTTCTTCATAAATTAAAATCTATCAATATCTATACACGGCTATTCATAAAACCTTACAAAAAGGAACGTCCAAACCTTTTGACTCGCATTCGACAGCATAAAGGGCTTTATTAATTTCCCACTTTTCCACATCTATAATAATTTCACGAGCAATGGCTCGTCGAGAACGCGGACTCCGCATCGCTGGATACCGTTATCAGGGCAACAATGAGTTTCTGACTGGATGACCATCTTCAAACGTAATTCACATTTTTCACGGCTGCGCAGGGAGGCGCCTGGCGCCCCCACAACTCTGCCGGCTTTATGTTTCTATGTAAAACGAAATTGAATATATTTATTCACTTTAAAATATTTTGTCAATTCAATTGGATTGTTGACTTACATTGGGTGGTTTTCAGTTTGGAATTCACGAATTTTGTTGTTCAATTTTAAATAACTGCGCTTTTGTTCTCTGGATTCGGCCGCGTGAATAACGATTGAAAATATACCAGACAGACAGAGTCAATATTGCATTTATAATATTAGTCTGAATAGTCTGTATATCTGGATTGTAATAGAGTGGATTGACTTAAGTTTTTTTTTTATGTTAGAAGTTGGCAAACAAGCATACGGCCCACCTGATGGTAAGTGGTTGCCGTAGCCTATGAGCGCTTGCAGCACCATTAGTAGGAGCCACTCACGCGTTGCCAACCTCGAGATATTAGTTCTTAAATCTCGTTCGCCCAGTAATTTCACTAGCGTACAATGCCCTTCAAACTGGAACACAGTAGTGCCTAAGCACTACTATTTGGCGGCAGAATATTTGACACTGCGGTGGTACCTACCTAGCCGGCCTCTTGCAAGAAACGACCTACCACCAGTGTGACTGATTGCACTGGTGGAATAATCTCTGCTGAGGTTATCCCAACAGCGGGCGATGGGGTCGTCACATCCCGACGCCTGTAAAATAAAAGAAATAAAGTAAAAAAGAAAGTAAAATTAAAGAAGTCAATATTATAATATTTGGAAAGTATTGTTTAAAGAATTGAACGTTGATAAAATAATGTTATATTATTGGAACGAAGTTCCTTAACGCGGCTTACGGGTAGCGCCATTTAGTAGAAATCGTCACGTAACGAAATGCCGTATCGTGTGTGTGTGCGTGTGTCTATCGAGCTCACGAGCAAGTAAGTGCCTAGTCGGGTGCGCAACTTTCTCTATCTCGGCCCCTGTCTCTTTTTATCATATAACCTGTTGAAATATACAGATTTCATTTCGAATTATATTCGAAATTAAGAAAAAACGTAAAGAACTTTGTTGTTGACGGGGGTCCCCTAGCGCACATTTTTTTTAACATCACCACCACAATGATAACAAGCGTATGATCTATGTATTCTAGTTCATTTGTAATTATGGACATAACAGTGCGCTATAATATGAGAATTAGGGACGAAGGTATAGGAAGAAGAAGAATCACTTTCACTTATAAACAAACTAACAAACAAACGTAATGACGTTCATACGACGTTCACTGATACTGCAATATCACTGGTATTTTCTACGAGAGGTTAGTACTATCCTTGTGGAAACGTCTGGAAACAGTCAAGCTGAAAACAGTAAGACTTTACAACCAAATAATACTCAGGTTTATTTTTGACACCGTTGTGGCGTTGTGAATAGCGAGTCTACCTTTAAATAAATAAATAAAGTAAACGCTATACACTCAATGGCCCCCAGTAGGATGGTGATATCCTATGTCCGGGGTCCCGAAACATACACAAAGACAAGGACAAACACACCCAGACCGGACCAAACATGCCTGTATGGTAAATACAAACATCTGCTCCTGCTTAAGGCAGGTTCGCTACTAAGCAGGTTCGCTACCGCTGATCCACAACCACAACCTTTAGCCTCGAGTCCTGCTCGGACAGATGTTTGCATTGATCTTACAAATTATCTGTTTCAGTGTGGGCGTTTGTCCTTGTGGGTGGGGACCCGAGTCTTAGAGAGCACGTTAAGCTGTCGGTCTCGGTTGTTATCACATAACATCTGATAACAATCGGTAACTCTTGATAAGTAAATTGCTCTTATCCAATGAGTTACTGGTTTGCCTTTTGGGTTGAGCAGGTTAGAATTGGTAATCGCTCTGTGTAAACTAATAACCTGTCACAAGAGTAATAAGCAGAAAGTAAATACTCGTATAGTACCGTTTTTGGTCGATATAATATTCGTTTCGATTAATTGTATTATTAAAGCGTGTTACATTAGTTCACGTGCGTTATTGAGTTGCGGGATTTCGGATACACGGTGTAGGAAAGCGGTCACGAGTCAACCAACTGACAACTAACATACAATAAAATACACAGTATAGGTAAAATCTCAAATGAATCCGAAGACACTTTGTTTTAAAAGATTTGGTAATAATACAACAATAACTGTGCACCTATGCGTCTTCAATTAACATGTAGAGACATTTCCACCAGTTAGATAATTACATTCTGTTTCGACTTCAGTATTGTTAATGATGCTTATCACAATTATAAATCCTACTTAATTAAAACATTACTTACTTACATGCTGTAAATAATTAATATAACAGGGTCAACAAGCACAAAAGATTTCTTGGATTCTTTATTGTTTTCACTTAACAATTATATTATTTTGTTTGATTTTTATGCAACCAATTTTCAGGGTGGTCACGTATACATTCTATGATGTTCTTATCAAGGATTTCAGAGATATAGAACAGAACTTCTCAAATAATAAAACCACTCAATGCAGTCACTTGGTTAATATGACTTAAAACATTATAGATTATCCTCGGTTAAAGTCAGCTAGCTATTATTTAAAACAGTCCAATTATCAAATATAATTTTAACAACAATACAATAATAAATATTTAGTGTACATGTTTGCCTTATACTGCGCCGGTAGGCTGTTCCGAGTGTTCCACGTGCCCGGCCGGCCGTTAATTGACTTTTGGCTCCAAGTGTTTCGGCCAGTCATCGCTCTAGTTTTATATTTTGGCGCCTATTTCCAACCTAACAGCCCTCTATATTTTTTACATGGCAGATCAATTATGATTTCGAATTGGTTTGATGAATCTGAATAAAATTCCATTGCTGTTGTTTAATTGCCTTGTTGGATGTTTGAAAAATAGTTTAATCAATACAATAGCGGAGGGTTTTGTTGTTAACTTAGTTAATCGAGAGCTGTTATGTTTCGTGTCGAATTATATCTGTGTTGTTATGACGTCGGTTGAAACCTTTTAAGTATGTTATGGTATTTATTATATATCACTAATGTATTGTACCAATATTGTGTTTTGAAATGGTAGATATAGCAAAAGATTTTTTTTATGTTAATAGTTGCCAAACAAGCATATGGTCCACCTGGTAGTAAGTGGTTGCCCTAGCCAATGAGCGTTTGCAGCACCATTAGTAGATGCCACTCACGCGTTGCCAACCTCGACATATTGGTTCTTAAATCTCCTTTTCCCAGTAATTTCACTAGTCTACAGTGCCCTTCTAACCGGAACACAGTAATGCTTAGTTTATTACTTAGACTACTATTTGGCGGTAGAATATTTGACATTGCGATGGTACCTACCTAGCCGGCCTCTTGCAACAAAAGACCTACCACCAGTGTGACTGATTGCACTAGTAGAATAAACTCTGTGCTGTGACAGAGGTTATCCCAACAACGGGCGATGGGGTCGTCTCGTCCCGACGTCGAAAAGTTATGTCTTTGTATACGAATTATCTGACCCTTTTTAAATTATGCAAAATATTAATTTCTGTTTTAATGTTGATAGCAGTTGTAGAAATTTAATTTCTTCGTTCACTTATATTTTTTGTTATGGTTGTAAAATACCAATTATACACGCATTACGAGCATGCGTGCACGCATTCTACCGGCCAGTAAAAACAATTTCGATGCAAATAACGAAAATTACGATTTTCCCTTTCGATCCCTCGATTCGAATCTTTTAATTGTCGTATATATGTAATTTAAAATATGAATTTATGTAAATTTCTTTGCAAAAAGCTAGCGTTGCATCCCGGTGCGTGGGCCATCGGGGGTAGGGCGATTGGAGATGCGATTTCGATAAGTTAGCTACAGTTTGCGGCGAGAAACTTACAAGGTTCTGAGCGAATGCGGGCCGGTCACGCGATACACGTCGCTGGCACCGTGATGAACGGAGCCTTACTTTACAAAGTAAAGCAGTTAAAATTAATTTTAACTTCGAACTGGTACAAATATACCAGCTTGCTCAATGTCTGCTATTTGTCAGAGGGTATTTCTAACAGACTAGTTAGATGATGTCTCTGTATTCTTCATTGTAGATAAAGAGTTATCACGAATATTTAAAACAATCAAACATATATGTAGTAGTTAGTAGTCTTGAGGCTCTTGTTAAAAAAACAATAATAATACAATAAGTAGGCTTTTTTTCATTAGTTCCTATGTTTAGCACTATTTTACTCCGGCCCAAATGAATTGGATAGTGTAGATGGCATGATTAACAAAGTAAGTTGGTAAAAACACATATACCAGAATTCTCTAAATGTTCTTCTCCTATGTATTTTAAAACTTTTATGTGCCTGAAACGACTAATAATTCTGTGTTACCTATATAATATTTTAAAACACGGATCTTATACCTCATTATCATCGTAAATAATTCTAGCATAATTCTATGTGATAATAGATAAATAATTATATACGTAAGTCCTCGTTAAAGTTCAGTAACATCTTAATTGAAAATTATAGTCCTATAAAACACGGATTTTCTAATAGACATATTTCTTGAAAGCCTATAAAAACTAGCCTATTATTAAAAGGTATGGAATAATCTTAAACGTAATAAGTTTCATTCAATGATCGATAAATACTTGTATTTTTACTTTATTTTTTTCGCGACACGCTAATTGAATAAGCCATTAAAAGTTGTTATCTATGTCCGATATCACACCTATTAAATGTTATTGAAATTTGTAATGCAATTTTCACATAATTAGACATGCATGTATGACGAAGGAAGGGCATCGATTAATGTGCTAGTGCGCTTGCCAGTGTCATAAAAATAAAAATTGCCACCTCTGAAATAAAAAAAATTGTACGGTTGTAAGGAAGAACGTCGTTGATCCAATCAGTCAAATGAACACACATAAGAATATTTAATTACAATAGAATAAATACAATATTATTGATTGACAGAAAATAAATTAAATGTAAATTATAACATATAATTATCTTGTTTATAATGTTAATATAAATAGTATTAATTTCATGGGCGTCGTCAGGATTTGGCACAAGGAAGGGCAAAATCTTTATTTGGGGCCTAGAGGCTTTTCTCCTTTAGATTTTGAATAAAATGACTATTCTGTCCAATAGCTATTGGTTAAATAGCTTAAAATGTATTATGTTCTTCCATTTCTGAGTATTTAACAAGAGCCAAGAGGGAGTCGCTGGGACACAAATAAGCAATACCATGTCAACCCACAAATTGAAAAACTGAGTTATATATGCAGAAGTGTTGGTAAATGGCTGAAGAATATTTTTCTTTAATATTTGAAGGGTTTTAAGCTTTAAAACTTCTAAAAAGCCATTTTTAAATCATGCAATTTATGTATTATGTTAAACGTTTTGGGTTATATTATATACGAAATATGCAGTTTGTATACTTATTTTTGTGAAAATAAGTATAAATAACTTACATAAATCTGAAATTGCCAAAAACTTGAGCAATACATAAAAAAATTCTAAAAAAGCAAGTTGTTAAAAATTTTCAAACGCGTTTTTCTCGAAATGACATTCGTGTGGGTTGACGTGGTATTGCTTATTTGCGTCCATTTTTACTGAAATGTATCTCGTTGCTTAGGAAATAGAATGAAGTCTCAAAATTAATAGCAATACAAACCTGTAATATTTATTTGTTCTTATCAATTTAAAGTCTTCTTTTCAGGTAATCAGGTATATGTCAAATTTAATAAGGTGATAATATTTAAAAGACACAGCTTGAGTATTATAAGTTACAACAGCAAAATATATGTCTTTTGGACTGGGTTCTGTCTTTGCGATCGGAACAGTTACCTATCGTGTCCCTAGTACCATTGGGTCTACTAAATTCGATAAGGTTATAAAATATGACAATTTTTTTTAAAAAACTTGGAAAAACAACATCAACGAGCGAACAACTTTTTTGACGTAACATTTTGCGACGTAACGTTGTAACACAAATTGTTTGATACGTTGCTGTAAAACCTACGCATTTGCGACAAAAATGTTGGTAACAGCTGATGAGTTAGACACAGTAATAGCAATTATAGCGACGTTTGTTTGATTAATTACGAACAATAATAAATATAATTAATTGTCAACGTAACGCAATCCACGTCACTAATCATTGTTCCTCCTCTACCTCAGTGGCATGGCTAATCAATGAGGAAAAAAGTTTATCAAATAAAAGAAATGCCTAAACATACAAGATGCGTATAGAAAAACTATTATCTAATACAAAATAAGGTTCAATATTGTGTATCATGATTGTAATATAAACTGAACGTATAACGTCGGTTTTTATTAAGTTTGCAATGCTAGACTAAGCAGGTGTCGTCAGCCCTTTGTAGAAAGGATGTTATCAAATTAATTGCTATTAAATTATACACATCAAGAAATTTTTAAGTAATTGATAATTTTTAAAGTCTTACAACTCAAACGCGTGAATAAGCACGTAACTCATGTATTTCTTATTCAATCATCTGTCATGTCAATTAATTCTATGATTATTATTGAAACCGATTGAACATTAAAATTGCAATTATATATGAATTAAGTATATTTAAAAAAGGTATCGATGTCTGTCATAGATTTAATGATATTATATGGACCGGCCCTTTCATACAAAAAAATCCATAGATTCGCTGGTGTTTCTTCATAAATTCAATATCCACGTACGAAGTTAGTCACAAGCTTGAAACGTAAGTGAATGAAGTTAGTGCGACTAACTTCGTTTCGTTGCATTAGAATTGAATTTGCGTAGAATCACCAGCGAATCTTTGTTCTTTTTTTATGAAACCCTTATATACCCTTGTTTTATTGTAATGACGTCTGTTTTCACTTTTGTCATTACTCAATTGAAAATAAGAATATAGAAATATATCTATTAAAATTTAAAAAGTATCTGAATAAAAAAAACATGAAACCACTAAAATTTAAATGTTTTAAGAACTAAACAGTATAATTCAAACATATATATATTATGTTCAACACATTGTTAATAGCGAGCAGGTTGTCGACAGCTCGTTTTCAAATCATCTTAAACCGCAAAGAACGGTTGTTCGCGTGATCAACACTCCTGCGGTTTTGCGTTTTAACTAAAATAACCAAAGATTATTCGTATAAATTTAAATTAAATTAAATATCATTATTGTTGATGCATGCGGTTTTTCGCTTTGTATAATTATTAAAAATTGTTTTTCATATGTTGTGTATCAGTATGTAATGAGAGTCGAACTATATTTTTTAAAATCAATTTCAAATATAATTTTTTTTGCCCGGGAGTTTAAAAAAGTAAACTATAAACGTATAGATCCGATCCGAATCCGATTAGATTATAAAATGTATATTGGAATATGAAAACGATTAGGTATTAGTTTATAATGTGTAAAGCTTTCATTTGGCATTCTCTCGTAGTTTGTTTTGTGCTTGCATTTTACCCAAATGGAGCCCAAAAGACTTGTGACCACTAATGACAGTGTCAATCAGAAACTCAATTCTCCAACATCACTATATGTTGGAGGAAAACGTCTTACTATGCTTGCGAAGTTTTGAACCAGAAATAACAAATCTATCTAATCTAATAAAGAAAGTACCACCCACATAAATAGATGTAGTAGAGCCATTATCCTCCTAGCTCAAATGGGCCGGCTCGAACTAAGAAGACTTTCCCACTGAAAATCGACGTAAAATAAAAGTAAAGTAAGGATGGGAGCGCTGGAGAACCAATCTCCCACTACCTTAGATTCCTTTCATTTTTACCTTCTTATACCTTGGATTGGCAACGCGAATGTGATACTTAAAATATCGCAAGCTGTCATAGGTTGCAGTGACTGCTTAACATCAGGTGGACCGCATGGTTGTTTGCCAACCATCATGGCATGAAAAAGCAGCAGAACCATTGTGTTTTGTTCCTCGTGGGAAGAACTACACTCTGCCTCCTTCTTTTCTCTATCTATCCTTCCACACTTGTAACACTACTGAAACTGCATGTATATTGTCTATAGTGATTGCTCATCATCAGGTAGGAGACTTGATTGACATTTTAAAATATATATTAAAAATCCTTTACTTTCATAGGAGTAGAACCCTTTGTACAACAGTGCGACACTAAAATAGTATATACTTTTCAAATGAGCTCTAAATTTTGTTTGGATTTCCAAAATTGGCATCTTCATAGATTGCATAGCGAATAGAGAATCTGTCTTAACAAGTATTACGTTATTGGTTGCAGTGAACAAGTCTTATTGCAATGTACGTGTCTACTGTCTTATGATTTATTATATTTGTAACTTGGGTACCATATCATCCGTTGTGGAACTTCGCTATAGTGTCTCAACTATATAATTCATACAAATACGTAGGTACTGTATGATTTTGCTTGTATATTGGAGGTATTGAAAGAGTATAATATTATTTTGTTGGAAACTAAATAATATATTATATAGTAATAGCTAGATCTATTTTGCCTTTTACTATGATAACAGTCGAATTTGTAGGCACCTTTAGTTTTTATTATCCTCCAATAATAATCGTTAAACGATAATTTAGTGGTCAATTTTGATTACAGTCATTTTATTTAAAAAGGAATACTAGTCTTGGAGACTGACAGATATAGATTTTCGGAAAAAACCTATCAAAATATGGGGAACATTCTAAGCCAAAAGTAATAGAATATACAAGCCGACTACAAAATTAAAAATCCCTTTAACAGTTCTCGTACTCAGATTATCATTTTTTAATAACTTTGTCATGTTCTCATAAAATATCTTCAGTAATAGAGGCAATAATAGTGCCTATAGTTAGAATACGTTTATATATATTATAGATAGCTGACTTAAGAATACTTTTCTTTAAAACTGTACTGTACAGTCCTGTGGCATACAGGTAAACTTAATGTTATGTTGGTTACAAACCCCTGAAACAAAATTATTTTTTAAATTAAATAAATAAATAAACGCTACACACTCAACCGTTTAGGATAGTTATATCTTGTGTCGCGGGTCCGGAAACATACACAATGACAAGGCCAAACAAGACCCAGACCGGAAAACATACCTGTATGATCAGTACAAACATCTGCTCCGAACGGGAAGCAAACCGACTTGTATTGCTTAAGGCAGGTTGGCTGCCGCTGCGCCACAACGTCGTCATTATCAAATAGTTAGTTTCTAACCGAAAAGTAATCGTAGATAATAATGCGTGTTCTATTAAATTTTTTGAATAAACCACATTATTATGTGTCTACTTGGCTATCGCCAAAGTAAAGAAAATCATATGATCTCGCCTTTATATAAAAATCGAAACATGTTCTAATAGTTTTTCTATTTTGTACAAAATACTTTTATGAAAAGGGCAAGCAATTTTTATAATGTATTCGTTGATGTAATGCTATGTGTATGCTCGAGTACACGTAATTCATTCGTTAACATTTCTCGTCGTTCATAAATAAAATTCTGCAAGACTTACTATTTTGATAACAGCACAAATTTAAATTTATGCTCATGGTATGCATTTTAAACGTGTAAAGGCTGGTTCGGAATAAAAACTGTTGTGGAAGCGCTAATCTCACGTGATCTCGTTTCCTTGTTCAGTTCTCAAACATCTGGTGATGAAATGTGTTTTTGCATTTTTATATTAAGTTTTCGTATTAAATTACGATAAATGTTTAATATAACGACGTGGTAATGCATTTCAAATTAATTTGGTTTTATGGCCTTCTTTTTGGGTTGGATTCTATGCGAAAGTATATTATTTTTGCTGTTGTGGATATCACAGGTATTAAATTTTAACATAACTAAC
This sequence comes from Hestina assimilis, assembly GCA_023373885.1. Classification (NCBI taxonomy): domain Eukaryota; kingdom Metazoa; phylum Arthropoda; class Insecta; order Lepidoptera; family Nymphalidae; genus Hestina; species Hestina assimilis. The sequence goes on along the minus strand of CM041745.1, from coordinate 4,769,912 downwards.
TTAATTATGATTTCTATATTTAATTAGATTTACTTTTTTAAAGTGTATTGCTGATGACCTTCCTGTCTTGATAGAGTTACCGTACTTTTAAAAGGTACAGCTCTGGCCGGAACTCAAAATTGATTTTATTAACAGAGTACCTCTTGCGAGACCGAACCACAGGATGTTTAGGTACGGAATCAGGACGTCTTCGGAAATTGAGGCAGAGCTCCGATTGCAATGCCATGAACATCACATGTCTGTTGCTAATCCATAGGTTAGAAGAGAAGGGAAAAGGAGAAAAAAGGTTTTCTACACTCTCTGTCACTCTCTGTGTGTCCCTTCACTCTCATTCCATGAGCGAAACTCAATACCTAGTACATATACAGCAACTTTATTTCCTACAAAGTATATAGATAATCCGATCCTGGTCAAATATTTTGAGCGCGTACCAAGTGAAAATATCAAAGTTACCAGAACCAACTTAATAGCTAAATCCATTACTTATAAGTTTGCACTGTTATTCTAACAAAACATTTCATAGAAATAAATATTAGTATGCAAAAATGTGTCGTGCCATATCAATCATCGTGAACGAAAATTATGATTAATAACTTGTATCCCATGCTTAATATTCTCATTAAGCATTCAGCTCCTACTGTTGGAGACAGGTGAGCCAGTAGTGGTTATAATGCATACCATTCATTATCAGAGCGATGCCGATCTCTGTTCTGATGACGAAACGCGCGACAAATATGATGCATTGGAACGATTGGTGATAGCACGGCCTGTATAGAGAAAAGTAAATCAAAAACCGTCGCACAACAGAAACGAGGCGCGAATTTCAACCTTCTGTTTAACGAAATACAGAACAAACCTTTGAGGTAAGGGTTATTTGGACAGCATTAAGTTATTTTGTCGTTGTTTATCGCAATTATTAGTGCAGGAGAATCAATGATGCCTCATTTGGTGGATTACCTCCATACTCACGTGAAATGAGTGATCGAAGCTTACATTGAGATATATCTAGTGGATATTTTACTTAAATAATGGGAATGGACGTATTGTGAACGAAATGGTGGAAAATCAATCGGCAAATGGGAATTTAGGTTCGTTAGATTGGCGTTTTATCTCGTCCATCATTTTGATGGTTTCTAAAATCTAAATAAATACTTGGTATTTTGCTCTGGATTAATTTTAGAATTTAGATTAAATTGGATTTTTTTAGAATATATATTTTAATACATGTTTTAGATCGTTTATTATTAGTTAATCTTATAAGTTCATTATTTTTTATAGATGCTATTTAAACTCATTACTGATAATGTGACCCCTCCAAATAAGCCTGTAGCTTGCACTAGGAGTGGGTATAACAATAGCCCAAAGGGTTCAGGATTGAAGCCGCAACTCTGGCGATAACGGAGCGGAGTCGGCCCTTCAACCTTTGAACTATTGAGGTTTCACTTTTTAACATTAGCATCACAATTTTAAAATTACTATTTCACGTTGATATGCGTCATGTTTGGAATATATTATTAATACATTGAGGGGTATATGACAATAGCGATGACGATGTCGTTCAAAATAGATTTTGGAACGTTAACCTTAACAATTGAATCCTCTACATTTTACTATTAAGGTTTTATTTTAATTTTTAAAGACTTTTCTAATGGACAAGATGGTAAAAATACAAAATTTTCCATATTATTTTAAGTCGATATCGAGGAGGAGAATACAAAACCCTATTTTATATTTTCTATTATATTTATCAACATACTTCAAGAAGGACAAAAATGGATACTGAATACGTCAGAACTTTTTCTGTGTTTTTGACAGCTTTAATATAACTATTTATTAGTATTTTAGCAGATTAGGTATAGGTATTTTAAAGACCACTTTTTAAAATGGTAAATTATTAAGGTCTTATTTAGGTCCATATAGGCTACCCAACATTCATGATATACGCGTTTCAAAACAAGTTCCTTTACTAACATAACAAGTTAAGCTCGTTAGCAATTTCATTATAAAATAAACGAAGACACACGTTATGACTGAGCAAGTTAAAAAGGAAATGAGACCACACGTTGAACGGGGTAATTAAAATCGTAGGCAAACTAAGTGATGAGTTATCCTAATCGGTCATTGGCATTGTGGATGCGATGGCCTGATAAGGCGTGTCACATGCGCGGCATAAACGAGCGATTGTGGCCCGCACACGGTGCTTGCGCGCTTTGCATAACAAAGGGCGCAATTTGGAGGAAAAATGGGCGCAATCTCGGAACATCTCGGCTGTTCTCGGTCGAGCTCGGCTGTTATCGGATGCTCTCGCGCTTACTAATCAGCTCCCTTCTGTGTTCATAGAGTTTAGATGTTTATGTTAAACTTATGGATATTGTGTTGACTAATTTCTATTGGAGTAATTCAAATCTGACCTTTATACTTCTTCTACGTTGGTTGTTATTTGTCAGAAGAGTTAGGTATTGTACAGAGTAATAATCCGTCTTCTATATATATAAAAGGCTTTGTCCTGAATGACTCACGGATCAACGAACAGCCTCAACCCATGATCGTAGAGACCTGAAAATTGGAGGGTTTGTTCTTTGTATGATGTAGGCATCCGATAAAAAAGTTTTTCTGATATTATCTAAGGGAAAATGAAATCTTCTAAGGGGTTGAAAAGGGGACAAAGTTCGTATAGGACATTTGCCCCCTCTTACATAAAAAAATGCGATTCCTTGGTTTAAACTACTTCAAATTTAGCATAAACCTTTTTAAAAGAGTTGATGGAAGACGTGTTTTGTATTCATTGAAAATAAACCCCTAACGGGATTAAAAACGTGTAGAAAGTTATTTTCGTTCGAAGTTTATATCAATACTTTAATTTAATACGACGTTGTAGCGCTGCGGTAGCGAACCTGCCTTAAACGCCACAAGTCGCGGATTCGATTCCCGCTCGGAGCATAATATGTTTGTATTGACCATGCAAGCATATTTTCCGGTCTGGGTGTATTTGTCCTTGTCATTGTGAATGTTTCCGGACCCCCGACACAGGATATTACTATCCTAATGGGGGCCGTTAAGTGTGCAGCGTTTATTTATTATTATTTATGTTTATACTCTTTAGTGCTTTTGATTTAAATTACATTTTATTTTGACACATGTTTGAAAACTCAATCCGATACATGGCATATCAACGACTAGCCTAAACTTGAAATAATAGTTTTCTGATTTTTTCACAGGTGTTGTTTTTAAAACGTAAACGAGCATAAGGAAACTATGTTTCGGAATTCAACCCACAAGTAATCAAATAGGTAAAAAGGATTTTGTAGACGCATGAAACTCTGTTTTTTGGCGAACAGTTAAGACGTGTTGTAACATTTTCGGAAATTCCACAACTGCAGAGGTCAAATGAAGGTTCAAAGAATATAATAAAATCGTTATTCTCGCTCGCAGAAGCTCGTATGGTATATACATACACAGTGTCTCGTTAAACTACATATAATTATTTATTTCATCCAAATAATTCTGACATTATGTGTCTTTATGGGAAGTTATCGTTTGAAATTTTTGCAAATATTCTTCTCAAGACTAAGATGAGTAATTATTAACGCAACGCATTTTATTTAGAATGGATATATTTTTAAACATCATGAGTTTGTTGAATTTTTGATAATGATTATACTCGAATTTTGACTACTGGCTAAAAATTATTATTAGATACGAAAATTACCGAAATGCAACTTACAAGTATAGACATAATAATGATTAAGATTATAGACATAGAATTATTAAGCTTTTAAATGGGTGCAATGGAAAAATTGATATATTTAAAGAATCTTTTCTTTCATTTAGGAAGAAAGTAAAAACAATAAGTCTTAGATTGTAAGTCTTTCTTTTTGTCTTTTAAAGAACTCGCAAATAATATCCAATGTTGTTTGCCTTAATATAGTTATACATTTAGATCGTTTATAATTTTTGCAAATAGTTTAACATTGTAACATTGTAGTAACTGCTGGTGAACTTTTTTTAAATAAATAAAATAATAGACATTCATACATTGAACCTACATGGTCATCAATAAAATAGTAGGTACTTAGGTATTAAAAAAAAATAGAATATTAGCAATGCTTCAAGCTCAGAGGGGGTCAAGATCGAAACCGTAACCCTCTCGCTAACGGAGTGGAGTCGGCAATTTGACCGTTGAGCCTTTATGACAGTAAGTTTTGAGTTAGAGCTTGACATTCCTACAATCTAATTCCGAGCATGACCCAACCACTAGAGATAGACACGCGGATATGTATCTTAATATTTATTATTCTCGACAACCGCACGACTTACATTTCACCTAATGAATATTTTAAGAGATTTATGTCGAAAAACGGAAATCTGAAGAAATTAAATTAAATTAAATGTACGTAGTAGAAGAGCTATGTTTCTCTCAGCACAAATGGGCTGGCTCCACCAGGGAAGTGTTACCCTCTCAATAGAAATCGGCGTAAAGTAATAGTCTCCCGCCCCCTCTTTTCTTTTCCTTTTTCCCTTCTTATTCCTTTCCTCCTATCCCCAATGGATAGAGCTGGCAACGCGCATGGGATACTTCAATAATCGCACGCGTTCATAACCTGTGACTGCTTACCATCAGTCGGACCGTATGCATGTTTGCCAAACGTCATGAAATATGAAAAAAACTGAGCTCTGTACTTTATTATGATAATCTAAGCTACTAAGCCATCAATGCTAGCAAAACATAGTTAGATTTTGATCGTAAATCGTGGCTGTAATTCTAGACAAGCACATTTTTAATATTTATACCTAAATATACAAATTCATTACCCGTTTTCTATTGAAGTAAAGTGGCATTCATTAGGGAATCTGCATGTTTAGGAATAAATTCTTAAGCAAATTCTTGTACACGACACTGATGTAGCGTATCGAATTAAGATCTTTATTCTCAATGACAGAAGAAATTTGCCCAGCAATAGATATCTTAAATATGTATAGCTTAACGTCTTAGTAATATATTCATGGTATGAATATATTTTCATAGTAAAATAAGTTTAAACAAATAAAAACAATACAACAGTAGATTGAAACAAAATGTAAATGAATTCATTTTATGACAGATTTTTATAAAATCTATACAAATAAATAAATTTGAAGTATTTGTAATTCCAAATTAATGCTTTTCATTTTGACGACGTTGTGGCGCAGCGGTAGTGAACCTGCCTTAAACGCCACAGGTCGCGGGTTCGATTCCGCTCGGATCATAATATGTTTGTATTGACCATGCAAGCATATTTTCCAGTCTGAGTGTATTTGTCCTTGTCATTGTGAATATTTCCGGACCCCCGACACAGGATATTAATATCCTAATGGGATCCGTTGAGTGTGCAACGTTTATAGAGTGTGCAACGTTCATTAAATGCATATAAAAGTATAAACTGGACTTAAAAAAAAACAGGTTTTAAATTTTTGACTGCATGTTAGTTCCTTCTGTTTTAGTATATTAGTTAGTTAGATTTTAACAGGATTTTCACTGACAGATAGTTGATATAGTTATAAGCAATAACTTAGGTTACTTTTATTTACGAAAAATAATTAGGGTTCTACGAAAAATAATTAGGGTTCTGCAATAAAGAAAAATCGGTACATCACGCGAGTGGAGTCGCGGGAACAGCTATTTAATCAATATAATATTTTAATAGAGCCTAAAATGATGGTTGCTATTTATAAATACTTACATATTCAATTCATCTATAGTTAAACATAAATACAAACGTATAGAATATTTTAATTTATTCAAATGTATGCAAAGAATAGTGACACTTTATTATAAAGGTGAACAGGTACTTCACGGGTATTAAGACACCAAAAGAAATGCTTAAATAACCCATTGTTCAGTTGAAAATATGTGTATTGTAAGCGGCACCGTGTTAAAGTACCTAATATTAATTAACAATGGTTAGTTCTAGAGCGAGCCGGCTTCCTGCGGGGCCGTTGCGACACGCTGCGCACTCGTTTGCACAACAATCGCAAGTTTTTAGTGATTTCACGATTTACATGCGACCCTCGGAACAATGTACCGAGTTGTTAATATCACTGGGAATTAAACGGGAGTGGATTGTCGCTTACCAGCACAATAAACAATACAAAACGGAGCCGGACAAAAACGAACTATAGAAACGTCGCACAACAAGAAGAATAGGAAAATTGCTTTTGTTTAAAAAAAATCTATTTGTTCGTGTCTCGAGATGAACGCGCCTATAGTGCGTTTGCGTCGGACCAATCGTGAACGAGTTGCTACCCGCCCCTGCGACGTCGGCCAATAGCGGCGCACCCGCAGTCGCAAGAGCAGTTTCCTTTTTAAAAGTTTCGCCTTCGACTTCCATCCGATTTCCCGCCTCATCATCTTAAGTTATGGACGATGAAAAAAATCCGTTGATTTATTTATTAAGACACAAGTTTTTACGAGGCTTAAATTATGATGTCGGCTGAAGCGGCCCAGAGCACTGAACGTTTACAGTTTTTACGGGCCGGCGACGGCGTCTGAACGGCGTCTATATTATAATTTCAATTGAAATTTTTATTGGAAGAAACGTGCCCGCAATGAGTAAGCGACGCAGTGTCAGATGCATCTAAGCGATTTGCCACTTTCTTCGGCACGTTCCCACGTTAACGAGCATTCATCGGCAGTCGGCGCACACGCCGTCGAGTGCCGGTCAATGATTTGCGTCCTTCAACTGTGCTACACGCTACTGACACTTTCATTTGTAATTGGAAAGAACTTTAAATATTGCAGCACATAAAGAATTACTTTTTGTTACATTTTACACGACGCTTTTAATTTTTAGGCATAGTTTCTATACATACACCTCCAGCTCAATCTTTGGACTCGCTAAAGCATATAACTCAAGTCCAAAACTTGAGAGGATTACTATAATAAGCTGTTGAGTTCCGCCATTCACATGCTTGCTTACAACTTACTTAAGATGCCGACAGACACTTTTAGTTACAAGTGAAGTGTAATAAAAACATGTTAAAAATGAGTTAAGTTAAAAATTACTACACTAAACACTTTTTCAAACTAAGTAGATGTAAAGTATGTAAAATACAATAACATTAATAAATCAAAGTTATCACGGATATATATGTCCGTGTCCTTGAAATAAAGATGACGAGTCCATACGAAAATGTAAAGAAGGATAGTTAAGGAATTGAACATCTCCGGATTCCTTGCTAAGATCATTACGAAAGTTTTATGAAACTATTATGAAAGTTGGTACACCTATACAATTACAATCTCAATAATACTGAAGACATCGTGTAACATGCATACCATTGTGAAAGCGTTAACAGCCTCATCGAGCCTTCTAGAACCTTCTCGAGCCTTCTTTTGAAGTCTACTAAAAATCTAATACTCGTAATCCAAGTGTCGAAATATAGTACGTACTTTTTATTTTATTTTAAGAAATTTAAGTCTAAATAAGAAATTACCACGGCTAAAATGTTATGTCCGAGGTTCAAAAGAAAGAACAGCCACTCAGCCCAAAGCTAAACAGTACTTACGATCAATGCAAATATCTATTTCTACAATCTTATTTTTAAAGTCAAGACATCTTGTATTCGAATTCAAAGGGAAAAGTTAAAATATTTTGTACTCGAATAAAACTATAGCTTGTTATATACAATATTAATACAAACCATAATGTCTTATGTAATTATAACTCACGGTTCTCGTTAAAACATAAGCGTTTCGGTTGTTGAAGATAACTATTACTACAAAGTTATCAAGTAATTAAATTTATTGGTTGGATGTTTTATCGGTTATTTTAATTATAAAAAATTTGAATGTTTTATATTTTTGTACACTAGCTTGTTCTTTTCAATAAATTTTCCACACAATAATAAAAATCGCTAAACACTCAACGGCCCCCAATAGAATATTTTTATCCTGTCTCAGGAGTGCGGAAACATATACAATGACAAGGACAAACACACCCAGACCAGAAAAGGTGTATGGTCAATACAGACATCTGCTCCGAGCGGGAATCGAACCCACGACCTGTGGCGTTTAAGGCAGGTTCGCTACCGCTGCGCCACAACGTCGTCAATGGGTGACTGTATAGTGGTATTTCAACTGAACCTCTCCGTGCTCCGGAGGGCATGTAAAAAGTCGGCCCTGGCTGCTATCTAACTTGATAATAGTTGAAAAGTGGAAAGTGAAAACGTGCGAGCATCAAGATCTTTCCTCCCACGTACGTGCAAACTCTGGAATAGTTTACCTCCCGAAGTCTTCCCTGCTCGATATGATTTAGAAGTCTTCAAGCGTCGAGTATATAGACACCTTTTCCTCAAAGGCCGGCAACGCATTCTCGACCCCCTTGGTGTTGTGGATGTTCATGGGCGATAGTTGCCACTTACCATCAGGTAGAGAGGTAGGTTACATCTCGTTTGCCCCTCTATGATATAAAAAAAAAGGTCTATGCGGGCGACCTGAACAACTCTGACACTAGGTTGACCACTAACCACTCGATAAGAAGACGAAGAAGCATGTATTTAAAATGATGTATAGATTTATTGTTACTAGTAGACCCGACCGTTCGTTTCTGGAACAAGAAATATTTCGATTAAATTCTATAAACTAAGTACCTGCTCTCCATACTAAAAAATGTCCAAACATTTGCCAGTGGCTTCGTGGTAAATTCAGTTACGTTGCAAAAGTGACTAACTTTTTTTAATGTTACAAGTTGACAAGCAAGCATACGGCCCACCTGATGGTAAGCGGTTGCCGCAGTCCATGAGCGCTTGCAGCACTATTAATAGGTTCCACTGACGCGTTGGCAACCTCGAGATATTGGTTCTTAAATCTCCTTTGCCCAGTAATTTCACTAGCCAACAGTGCTCTTCAAACCGGAACACAGTAATGCCTAAGCACAGTTTGGCGGTAGATTATTCGACACTGCGGTGGTACCTACCTAGGCGGCCTCTTGCAACAAAAGACCTACTACGAGTGTGACTGATAGCACTGGAGGAATAATCTCTGCTGTGACAGAGGTTATTCTAACAGCGGGCGATGGGGTCTGGGGTCATCACGTCCCGACGCCGGTAAACTTTGAAGCATTTACGAAGGAGCGCCAGTTAGTCTTTGACATATTGTTTGTATGGAAGATCCTGTCCATATTTACCTAATAAGTCTATCCACAGATAGTTAATTATCTACAATAACAAATAAGACACTTTTATACCTAAAACATTACTCAATAATCACTTAAGATTTGGTTTAGTGTCCCATTGTTATTTAATGCTAAGGTCATAGCGGACGAAGTCGTGGGCTGGTGTTAGTATAATATATAAGATACTCAGGCTCCTGATGTGGTAGCGAGACAAAATAGGTTCAGCAAAGAAGGAAGCCCTAAGAAAGCCCAAAGAAATAAGCTGGCTACTAAAATTATAATAATTTATTGTTTGACTTCCACTTCTTTCTTTAAAAATAAATAAATAAACGCTACACGCTTAACGGCCTCCATTTGGATAGTTATATAGGGTCCGGACACATACACAATGATAAAGACAAACACACACAAACCGGAAAACATGCCTGTTTAGTCAATATATATATCTGCTTGGAGTGGGAATCGAACTCGCGACTGTGTAGGGCTTAAGATAGGTTCGCTGCCGCTGCGCCACAACGTCGTCAATAACTCAATGGTTTTTGGTGCGCTTTACTTACCCTGCAATATGACTATATTTTTGTAATATATTTCTAATCCACGAGACTAAGAAACTTTGTGTTTTTGTCGAATATAACTTTCAATTTAGAAAAAATATTTCACACTTAAAATGAAAGAAAGAAAGAGGTAGCCGGGCTCATTTATAAATAGATTCAAAGGTTTATTTAGATTAATGGACTAATGACGTTAGATTTGCAAATAATTGACCACACAAATAAACCTCGTGGCTGTCCTCAAAAGGCAATTGGTAATGAGGAATTAAAGGCGATAATGGAACTTGAACTGTTTCAAACTAAAGCTTAACTGGTGTTTGCCATTGATAGTGTTTATAAAATATAAGATTTTATGGCGGAAATCGATAAGAAAGCTTGTAAAAAATTACCAATTTTGCACAAAGCAAACGAGCATACGGTCCGCCTGCTAGAAAGAACTCAAGAGTTGGCAACACGCATTTGACTGCTTTCCGTCTGAACTCCTTGGAATTGGAGGGAAAAGATCAGGAGAGAAAAAAAGAAAGGGAGAAAACCAAAGTAGTGAGAGATTAGGCTGTTGGTGCTCACACTCATTGCAGGAAATGCAACAGTACTTCTTCTTTCTTATCGAGTGGTTAGTGGCCAACCTAGTGTCAGAGTTGTTCAGGTCGCCCGTATAGGCCTCTGACTTGACTTATCGACTGTTGTCAAATTGTCAACAGCCGACTTTTTACCTGCAAAAAACATAGTACATAATATTTTTTAGGGCTTCATACCCAAAAGATACCTCGGGACCCTATTACTAAGGGTACGCTTTACGTCCGTCCGTCTGTTTGTCCATCTAACACCAGGCTGTATTTCATGAACCGTGATAGTTAGACAGTTAAAATTTGAACAGATGTATTTCTGTTGTCGCTAAAAACAGAATAAAATAAATATTTAAGGGGTAAACATAAAACAACCGTGATTTTTTTCTCGTTTTTTTTTTGCCTGATATTGATAACAGCAACAGGTAGACGCTTGAAATATTCACAAAATATTTATTTATATATTGGCTTTAAAAATAAGTAATTAAATTAAAATAAGACGAATATTTCAGGGGGGCTCCCATACAACAAACGTGTTTTTTCGGCGGTTTTATAGATAATGTTACGGTTTTTATATATTAGTCTAATATAAAGTATTTTAATGTGAAATAATTTTTTTTTTTTTTTTTTATAAACGGTACACACTCAACGGCCCCCATTAGGATATTGATATCCTGTGTCGGGGTCCGGAAACATACACAATGACATGGACAAACACACCCAGACCGGAAAATATGCTTGCATGGTCAACACAAACATATTATGCTCCGAGCGGGAATCGAACCCGCGACCTGTGGCGTTTAAGGCAGGTTGGCTACCGCTGCGCCACAACGTCGTCATTTTATGCTTATAACAAGCATGCGTCCGTCGGTGATAAAGGCAACGAAATGTTGTCGTGTTTGTTGGTTACAAATTGTTACAAATATTTATTAAGAACTCTTCTTATTTCCCTGTAAAATAACCGGCTTATAAACCGTGAATATATCCTGGTACTTAACCTTAAAATCAAAAATGCATATCTAAATAATTGGTAATGAAAATAAAAATCGAAAACTATAAAAAGAAAACGAAATTTTTGTTTACATACTTATATTTGAGTTCTGATCTGAGAATAGATATTATTTTAATTGAATTTGAAAAATAATAATTTACTAAATATTAGAGTTTATTGATAATAAAATAAGATCGAAAATATTAGATTCAGAGACTATCTCTTATAGTTTGAAAAGGTAGGAGAGTTTTCAAAAATTATTAATTTTGAGAAGAGCTTGTAAAGAAATTATAATTAAATTTTTAAGTGAAATATTCGTAATTAGTTATTTAAATACTCTTAAAAAATAGAATTAAAAATACACACCAAATAGCTCATTAAAAATTCCATGTGACTGATTAACTGCGCACATTTCGTAAATTAAAAATACATCGAACATCGCTCATAATTCCAAAACAATCAATAAACAACGTATCTATCATAAATCGATCTTTGAACAAAACACATATCATTTGCCTAATTAGATTGGGCGTTAAATCGCCAAACAACCATTTATAATCTGTGAGTTTAAAAATAATGAAATAAAAAACTCGTCAAAGATATTGTCAGGAGATACGAGCGAGTCTGTTCGCGGGCTTCGAAAAAACTTGAAAAAAAACACTCGAGGCGATCCGTGACTCTTATTTTTTGTTTTATTATTTTTAATTCATATTATCGTACGGCTATCCCCTTTAATTTTGTTTTTAAGTATGGCTCTCGGTATGCTGGCAGCGTTTATGGATATTCGGAATTCCGTTGGGTTATGTTTGAGGGCAATTTGGTTTTATGTAAATGTGGTGCCCAATGCAGGTGCGTTACAATGTTTGTGACAGATGGAAGTTCGATCTAACTATGGTTAATGTAGACAAATTTGTTAAAATTAATAAAAAAGGTGAAAGCGGTCGCCGACTTAAAGCTAATTTGTAATGACATAAAACATTCATTTCAATTAAGATTGTAATACCTACGTCCTACAAGTTAGTATTGACGCTTAAGTATTAATTAATATGTACAATTCTACCAGTGAGACTGCTACTATGCTTTATAAACTACATTTTTTTATATATTAATAAGTTAAATTAAATTCTTCTTTTTCCTAGCATTATTCCCGGTATTATACAAGTATTTACCCAGGGTCTGCTTATTACTCTTGTCCGGATTTAACATGTTACTAATCTTTATACAGAGCAATTGCCATCTGACCTCCGCATCCCTAAGGGCAAACCGGTAACTCATTGGATAAGAGCTAATTACCTATCAAAAGTTTACGATTATTATCAGATGTTATGATTACAACTGGGACCGATAGCTTAACGTGCTCTCCGAGGCGCTAGGGACCCACAAGGACAAACGCCCAGAACGAATCAGATATTTGTAAGATCAATGCAAACATCTGTCCGAGCCGGAATCGAACCCGCAATCGTCGAGGATAAAGGCAGACTCGCTATCCACAACGCCCCAACGGTGTCAAATCAGTCATTAAAATGTTTGAAAATATTTTTATAAGGTAGATTACTGACGCCGCTATAAGACTCCGAGTGTAATTAAGAAAGGGTCGTTAATGTTCACGTTTTAATTTACACAAGTATTAAAGTTAAATTTCTTATACCATATATAAATCACTAGCTTAATGAGGGAAAAGGACGGTTACAATAGCGGACCTGTTAAATTGAATTTAAAAGTAAAAACAGTCTTAAATGATACACTTTAAAGTAAATGTTTAATCAATTACTTTATTTTATATGCCATTAATAAAATTTAAAAAAAGTAATTTATTGAACAACTACTAAGTTTTCTTACAAGTGTCTGTCCTTAAAGTTTTGTATTACATCCATGTTTGAAACAATACAAACTATTTAAACCTAACTTTAATTTACAAACCAATATTATAACATAATAACAATTTTATAGATTACTTACAAATATTACAACTGTACAAATCATGTCCATGGGAAATGGTGGCAAGAATGCAACCTGTATTTCCCCGCTGAATCGCAATCCCGATTCTTTGGGCAAAAATGAACTAGCCCTCCTATTTTGGAGGCAATGAGTCGCGTGTAATATCTTTTAGATATTGCTTAATACAAAGAAATATTGTAAATGTAAAAGTTAGTTTTGACGTTTCAAGGCATAAGATTCTGAACTAATTCTGATGAATTTTGCTATAAATGTATATGGGAACATGGAGACGGTTTTAGGATACTTTTTGTAGCGGACAGAAAAGTTGAGTGAAATAGGGGATGAAATATTGTTTGAGAAGCCAATTACTTATGTATTGCATTAAAGATGTTTTTCAAACCCCAGTGTTTAAATATAGTAAATTACTTGATCTACTTACCTAAGTGGTATCAAAGGTAAAGCTAGCTCATGAATTTGTTGTATCAAAAATCACTACGTACTCGTAGTATAAAACAAAGTCGCTTTTTCTGTCCCCATATCCCTATGTTCGCAACGGATTTTGATGTGGTTTTTTTAATAGATAGAGTGATTAAAGAGGAAGGTTTATATTTATAATAACATCCATTAAATAGTGGAGAAATACTCTTATTTTTGAGGTTTCTAATGTGATGTCGTTAATAAATACATTTAACGCGTGCGGGCCACGGGCAGTAATGAATAAATGAAAACTATTGGATCGATTTAATCATTTTTTCAGTAAATGACATAGGCTATATATTTTATACCCGTGCGAAGCCGGAGCGGGCCGCTAGTATACAATAAAATCGTCAAGTTACTAAGAATAAAATGAAGAGAAAAACCATATATCTTATCGTACCATATTCTAAAAGCCTCGTTTAGAAGTAATGCTTGAACACTTTGTTACTCTTCAAACAAAAACTGGTCAATAGATTTTGATGAAATTTAGCATAGTTCATTCTGAGAAAAAATATGTAAGGCTCTCATGAAATTATTAAAAAATCACATTGCCGCGGGTTAAACTACAGTTTCTAATATATGTAATAACCTTCAATATGATTTTCTATAAAATACTTTGTCTATTTTAAAAAGCACGCGTAATTCAATAAACAATTATGACACTGGCTGGCGTCTTCTGGCGTAGAGAAGAAAATGATTTATAAATCGATTTTATAATCGATTTTCGCGTAAGACAAATAGATGTTTTGAAATACGAGTCAGATTCGATGCATCGTGAAGTCACTATCCTGGATCTCGGGCATTATCGACCCCGCCTACGGCCGGTGCAAGGGCGGCGCGGTAACTTTTTGTAGGACCTTATTGCACTTTGAGTTATGAAGTGGGAACATTATACTGTGAAATTTGCACATACCTACAACTACTTTAAGTTATGTACCGCTGAATAGCTCGTTTTGAATGTAACATTATTAATTTAATGCAAAAATATTGTCTATCTAATATATTATAAATTCTCGTGTCACAGTTTTAGTTCTAAAACCACTTGACCGATTTTGATAACATTTTATATGTATATTCAATAGGTCTGAGAATAGGTTGTTAGCTATTTTTAAACCTCTATGTGATAAGGGTGGTCGATAATAAATTTTTATTTTTAGAACAATTTTTTTCTTATGATACGGTATTAAAAATACATACAACCCAAAATTTTCCCCCTTCTACCATCAACCACATTTTTAATAGCGATATTAGTAATTTAATTAAATTTTCACCGGTGTCACTTCTGTTCACAGTAAGACTCAGTTAGGAGGCGCTGCAATCGGGTCTCAGATTTCTTTTCGTGGCAAGAAAAACGTCTGCCGAGCCTGTTAGTTTTTCTGTACCATTTTCCAGACTTGTTTTGTATATGTTATCAAAACATTAAGATTCAAATGAATATCATCGGTAAAAATATTTACGTTCTATGAGGTTTAAGTATTGTCGATTATATTATTTTTAATAACCTCCCTCCGTAGTATTAATATTATGTAATTCTGTATAAAACAGTAGGTTTACTTTATTGTTAAACATACTTTTGAGGTCTAAATAAGAATGGTTGTTGATATCCAGTCTATTTCCTATTTAGGTATATCAATGAAATAATCAAAATATACATAAAGGTATTAGTATACGTTAACAAGATCTCTTATGTAAAGTAACAATATTTTGCATTTAATAAGGCAACGTACAGCGCGTGGCCGACGGCGAGATGGACGGAGCGATACCACAACTTTTCGATCGGGACTCGTTGAGTATGAAATTATTGGGAAACTCACTTCGTGCACGATGCATCTGCCGGCTAATGTTGCTTGCAAACGATCCGAGAAACCCGGGTAGGTTTTAAGCGATTAATCTCCGAGATAGCGCGACTAACTTAGCGAGCCCGACGCATATTACAGTTCGCGAGAAACTTTTGCCATCTCGAATAGTTTGAATTTAAATTCTTAATCAGACTAGCTCGTCCGAATTTTAAATTCTTATCAACGGAACAGAGAGAAACTAAAAAAAATTTTTCTAAAGAATATTTTCTTCAGAATTCGGTGCTAAATAAATTAATATGTATAAAAAATACATATGCTTTTTAATTTTGATGTCGGTATTTTTTGTAAAAATTATTTCATTTTATACTTTTTAGTTACGAATTTAACTAACTCACTAGTCGCCACTACGATTTCCGAAGATTCCCCTCCATTTCTCTAGTATGCCATCATCAGATCCTGGATTCCTTATCATAGTTTGGATTGGGATATTTTCCTTCCAATAGAAATCGGTCGTCGGTTCCTCATCAAAATCGGTCGGCGTCATATTGAGCTATTCGTCTATTTGTCGTGCACATACTTAATGCCATTGTCAGAACTGGACCAAATTGAAATGTACCACATTGGAAGCACCAGTTTAAAAAAAAAACGAATCATCAAAATCTGTTCATCAAGTCGTAATTATGAGGTAACAAACATTAAAAAAACAGGTGAATTAAGAACCTCCTCCTTTTTTGAAGTCGATTAAAAATTAAACGGAACAGTGAAAAAATCTTTAAATGCTTCTACTCGCCGCTTCGTCCGAATATATCTAGTGTTTTTGTACTTTTTTTTAAATTTATTGTCTCCTAACAACATTTCAAAAAAGTATCTTACTTATAGTTCAAGAATTTTACTTTTTACAAAAATGTACAGATGTTTTATTTTAATAATTATTCATATGTCATACACGTACATTAAAATATTAATTAAAAAATAAAATGATTTACTACATTCAATTTGTTGACCACATTACAAAATACCGTGACAAAATTCTTACAAATTTAATTTGACTACTATATTTTCTTCTTTTAAAAATCGTTTCATATACAAACATCATGTTCCTGAAGCATTCAAGATTATCACATATGAGGAACCTTGTATATCCTTTATTTTGGATACACACACAAAAATCACACACCTATAGTACAGATTAATACAAAGATCTGGTCACTAAAAAAATCTGCCCTTAGTGGGCACCAAACATTAAAACCTGCGTCACAGGCAGATTCTATACCACTGCCAAAGTAGCGACTAGCGATAAACAATTCAAAATTGTTTTATGTACATAGTTATAACTTAGGATATTGTAATCGGTTAGTAGTTTTGTTGTTCTTCCATTATAAAATGCTTAAAGTTAAGCACTCGTATCATCAGTAATATAGCTTTATCCATCATTGGCAGTTCCATCATAAATCCGCCAGAGGTCACCAACCTATACGAATCCAAATATAATATTGGACATACTCGTAAATTAATAAGTCTTAAAGCATTGCGTTTCTACCACGGGCTAAGTGTCGGGGCCTGGGGCCGGGGCGGGTCCAGCCACCTGTACGATTTGAATATTCAAAATCGATATTTTATGTGATCGCCTCTGTAATTAAGTCGGAATTAATCATCAATTCTTTAGGAACGAATATTCACGCCTAGGCGTTGCCATCGACACTATCACAGTTTTCGTTTTATTGACTTTCTGTTACAATATAACTTCTTTACCTCAAATAACATTTAGAAAGTCTTTTCTTACTGAAAGAAATAATGGGCGTTTATGGAGTTTTTTTTGCAATGCAATAACTGGATACTGTGGAATCCGTAAAATGTTCAGATTTATCAAAAATACATACACTTTAATAATAAACGCAAACAAATATAAAATACATAAATTACGAAAAAAGGCATCAACCATTCCATATACAGTAATTCCTTACATATATAAGACATTTACGGTATACTCTTATCGACCATAAATGAATAAATAAAGCCGAATATAATAACAAGCCCGCGCTTAAGTAATGGCTGCCAGAAGGCAGTGTTATATATATTACGAGATCCATCGATTTTATAATTTTTACGTACATTTTTTTAGCGTTATATTAAAACTCTTAAACACTATAATTTCGGGTTTTGAGGTTGTCGATTTTGTTTTAGTCTCGAATGTCTTGATAAAAAAGAAGCGCCCGTGAACGCGGGAATTTTCTTCCGACTATTGTATTACATACATAGGTATTTATATTTTATTATGATCAGAAAGAGTTTTTGTAAAATATTATATATCAATGATTATATGATTCAAATCTCTCTCTCTTTCTCGGTCTTTAATTTATCATTGTATAGATATAATTAAGTGAATTGAATGCGGTTTTTATAACCTTTCGAATATTCTTGTGTCTCTTGTTATCTTAATTTTATTAACAGAATATCGACGTGCAATAATGGTATCTATACTGTTGAAATTCAACGAGTATGTCCTAAACTGCCAACAAATTCCTCTTCCTTCTCCCTTAACAACTTTCCTGTCCCATGAGTCATATGTGATTGTCATGTTACTTTAATTTTTTAACCATTGTGTCCACTGTCTGGGCAGTAAAGTTGTCAATATCTCAAGTATTAACCTGAAGATAGTCTTTAAAAATATTGTTAAGATATTGTTGTATCTTTGTTTCATTTTGTATCATTGTTGTTGTTTCTTCTATTTATTTATGCTTAAATGGGTGAGCTCTTGATCTCCATCGAGCGTAAAGGCATAGATAGTCTACGGTGGAGCGAGCTTACTCATGAGGAGCCTATGTACTCGCACCTTGAAGAGGTATCTTGTATCATTGTTCTATCTTCTATCAGGCGGACCGTGCGATTGTTTACTGTTTTGGTGACTTTCAAGTTCAAAATTGATATCTAAATCTTCTAAGTGGTTTTCTGGCATCTAAATTTAAACGTGCCAATTGAGTATTATAGTTATTATATTCGATTTTCTAGCAATTATCTTCTGTATCTAAAGCTATAAATTATAGTCAAATACATATCTATATTATTAAGTATTCTGACCAATTAGTTATTAACTAATAATTTTACAAGCAATAAAATATTTTTTTCACAAAAGAAGATGCACATAGTCATCACATCAACACCAATGTTGGCAGTGATCGGCCATAACTTCTTCAGAGCCGTTAGGCTAATTAGATGGTAAAAATTTAATTACTAAGTATAAGGAAACAATATTTTTTAGCGTTATCAGTTAAAGCTTATTTTCAAATGCAATTTATGACATTTTAATTAAACCACTGAAGCTATATTGAAAAGCGCAAAACAAATTAATTTTAAGACACGACGATTGATATAAATGATATAATATGATTGAACAATACAACGTTAAAGAAGTGTTATTGTTATGACACAAACTACCAATCTATAATTAATCAAGAAACAAGTAATTAAATTGACCACGTCACATGACTTTTAACTGCCTATTATTATATTTATTATTTAATATTTATCAATATTCGTAACTTGAAAAACGTTGGAATTCATATTTTCGTCCGCTTTTGGTGCGAGCGAGGTTAAGAGCGACGAAATCAGCACCAACGGTGACAAAACTTACACTTAAAAAGTGGTTAATAGCATTCCACTAAAGCAAATTGGGCTTATTTATTTTCTTGTCCTGCACTTAGCTACAGATATATTTTGACAACGCGTCGAACATCCGTTCGCCACCAGAGATGGTGGTTTTTATAAGCGATTGAGTTCGAGAATGTCAATGAGAAAATATAAGTAATGTGAATCACTCGCGAAGAAGATGGAATAAATCAATCGCGTAAAAAGATCGAACGGACACAGAATATTTTATTCGCGGTATGAAAAAAAGGTAATGCTAAGGTTCTCTAGGATGCCATCACGATCGGGCGGTGGTGAAGAGTTCTCAAAGGGATTGCGCGGGTGCCTCGGGTTGAGGACTTTATCCACGGAGGGCATGTCTTTGGTGTCCCGCGATCTAGATGAGCGGCGCCGGCGACGGGCGGCGCGATGCTATCGTTAAGCGTTGTCCGCGCGACAATTGCTAACAACGGCGCCGCGAAATATTCACACATCCAAGCTATGTACCTTTAAGTGTACCTTTAAGTTTCTGCAATCATTGACATACCAATTTTCTATTGCTATTTGCAAGTGCGTACAATAAATACGTGATTGTCATTATAAATTTGTTTTGTAGATAATGTTTATGGAGCGCAACATAAATGTAAATTCCATTTTCGTTTCACTTATTCTATGTCACAATGTAACGAAATATATGGTAAAGTGCATGGTTTTTAAGAATACTTGAGAAATTATAATTTAGTCCTACATTTTTCCACTTTTGAGACATGAGCGGTAAAAGCAAAGGCGTACTAGTGTCGTCAGAGTGGTCACGTATTTCAACAAACATGGCTGAAGACAGGACGGCGCATAGGAGGATAACAACCACGGATGAAATAGAGATGACCATCCGCCAGATAAGGATGATCTCCAACGCAACTTGCAAGTGAGCCATCGTGCCTCTGGCGTGGTAATCTTTGTGTTCTAGATACTTATATAAAATTATGATATGTGGCCGCAAAAAGTTTGGACACCTTTAAAAATTTGGACCGTTTTTCGTCATTAGAAACAGGAGGCAAATATTTTTATTATGAAATACATATTATGCACGCTTATTTTTTTTGACTTCAGTTCGAATTTCAAGGATTGCGCAGGTTAGATAGTGGATGCTGAATTTAAAATCTGTACATAATAAACAGATCCTAGCCCATAATCCATATAACAAATACCTACTACACAAATATTTATGAAACAAACTAACTAATCTTAACTAAAATTAAAATAAAAAAACTAAAATATTCTTTGAATACAAACATACTTCATATAGAGCATTAGCAAATTGCTCGAAACGATTTTACATATTTATGAAATAAAGCGAAAATATTTCTGTCTGTATATAAATTCAGAATCTGAAATGTCACCAGGAAACTAGAAGGTATCTAAGATAAGGTGGACATGATCCCCAATGTCCCGTTCGTGGAAGGCGGGGGGCGGGGCGGGATGCCGTCACGTGCGCGCGCATCTGATACCGCGCCGACGCGGACGCGGAATGCTGCGCGGGCGCAACCGTACCGACACGCAAACGAGCAACTCAGCAAGTACCTCCTAAACTAACATATTTACTTATTTAGATATATTTAATTGTTAGCATTAAGCATAATTACAAATAACGATAATTTTAATAACTTTAATATAAAATATAATATAATTTAATATAAATTCGATTATTGAGAGGAAGTAAAAGTGCAAAAGTTTTAAGTTATGTATAAAATGTTATTTTTTTAAATTAACCATACTTATAAAGTATGACATATTTGCTCGAAAATGTAAATTTGGAGTGAATTATTATTCGTTATATTTTTCTATGTATCTAGAAAGTGGCAAATAAGCATACGATCCGCTTGTAAAAGGCAGTAGTCATTATAGCCCATAGACGTATGCAATACGTCTCCTATGTAGTACTGAGTAGTATCACAAGTAAACAGTCAGCCTAAGGGGAAAATGGGAGGAATAAAGGAGCAAAAGGAAGGGAGAGATTGAATATGAATATACCATAACGCTTTGACGGATACACTTTTCTAACGAAATACAACAACATAGCTACTATAGCCACGTGTCGATTCAGTTGGCTACAAACAAAACAACCATGCTTTAATACCCATAAAAGTTAATATTACTTATTGTAGAAACAAGATCAAAAAACTACATAATATATTTGAAAGTAATTATGTAAGTATCCCGTGCTTTGCTAAAATATGCGGCTTAAGATTATATTAAGCTCCAGTTAATAACAATATTTTTGCGTTAATAATAGCACACTCAGACTTCAAGTATCGTGTGATAATAATTATAAGTCTCATTAAGTGAAGAAGCTAAAAACTGAAAATTAAAATTAACTGATTTTATGGACTTCGCCTTTCAGGATTCAAAGGATGCTGGATGGTGAATTTCACCCCATAATTTTACAACAATATCCATCAATTTGTATCCAAGCCCGAAACTGAGTAATGTAGCCCAAATGAGACATCCAGACAGTTGAAAACTCTTGCAGTTAAAACATACCACTGTAAAAGCTCAAATAACTACAGAGTTTAGGTGCCAACGCCTTAGGCAACAAAAAGCTTATTGAATTTTCGTCTCCGTCAGGTGGCATTTAGGAGCACATAGAGCGAATTACGCTTTGAGTTTTTTTTAAAGATTCAGCAAGGAAATGTAAAAAAATGTCCCAAACCAAGCATATACAAATAAAAATTATACCAGTGACAGAACACAAAAACTATCACGACAAATGGAATCTAGCATCGAAATGCGATTATATACGCAACACAAAAACCTGCCCTACATCAAATATCTATCAAAATATCATTATGAAAATTTGGTGGCATTAAAAATCGCCAGGGCACGACTCTCGCGCGTCGACCGCCGGCGCGCTGCGTAGCGAGCATTCCCGCCTTTTTGCCAGCCGATGTATTTATTGCCAACACTGATGCATCGTTGGTCCGAGATACCCTTAAGATACCAGATTTGACAACGATGCAACGCACTTTGATACCAAAGGCTATTGTATCTGCCGTCGTTTTTGCCTAATGTTATAAATTCGTTAATATTCGTGTTCCAGAATTTAATATCAGTTAGCTGATTGTATAGATTTTGTGTAGTGTTTTGTTTATTGCTGTGTTATTTGACAGATATAGGAATATTTTATTTGAAAATAAGTTTTCGAGAAAATTACCTATATTGGAAAGATCCTTCCTTTACGATTTGTGTCAATTGTTTCTGGTTTAAAATTAATTTTATTCAAACTATAAACACATTTACACAATACAAATTTAGTATCAATCGTTTATTCTTAAAATATTAAACATAAACAATCGAACGATACCAAAAGTCAAAATAAACACAACTAATAATTTAAAAGGTTTCAAATCTGCGGTTTTGTGTTAACTCCGCCGGCGGCATCAGAAGGAATATGAATAAATTGTATAAATATTTATCGGCACGCATTATGCCACCGCAGCTCTAACCGGCGTCTAGAGGCAAAAGGAACACGAAACAAATACAAGATTCAGGACCGACATAATTGTTTTTGCAGATGCCCGGGAATCTTATCGACCGAGGCGCACACCGCTAGTGCCAGTTTTGAGAGGGAATGATTTATTCAGCCACGACTCCTGTGTTCTACTTTTTAGACGGAATCCTGTCAATAAAGTATGTTTTATGCGCTCGGAACAAAGTTAAGGTGGTAGGTGAGAGATCTCGGCAGCGGAGCAGCGTATTGGTATGCTGTTTCGGTACACGAAGGGAGAGTGGTGAGTGGTCACTACGTACGGTCGAACAGCAACTAATAAAATGTATCAAGACGTTTTTGTTTCCATCGTATATATTAACGTGATTGAACGAATAAATGTTCTCAAAAAGGTAGCTGAGAGTTTCGTCCCACGGTCACACGGCTGGCTCACTCAGTTATCGTCAGAATCGACGTACGCTTTTTGTGAACCTGGTGTAATTAGTCTATAAACGAACATTATCAAAAAAGCAGAAAGTGAATTTAAATCGAATATTCACCGGCTATGTGTATACTTAGCCAATATTTACTTCACTGGCATCTGCCAGCGGTTTGTCACGAGAATATCGATTTTTATACAATCTTTGAACCCCCCATTAAACCCTTCTTCTAGAATTTTAGACAATTTTAATACTCGTGTTTTTCTTTAATTTAAAATAAAGTTTCATATTTGTGTTTCAAAAAATGACGAACTACAACACCTTTATCACCCCCTCAACAGAAAAATCTGACTGAAAGTCATCGTTTTCAAAAGTCAATATTGTCAAACTCTCTCTTAACACGAGTCTATTCAGCCCATGTACATTGTACGTATTACTTATATAAGACTTTATTGGTTTCATTTCAGAAGTCTGTTTCAAATAGATCAATGTTTGAGGCCATATTAAAATAATTGATTATGTGTGCTCAAAGTACTCCAAACGTTGGAAATCAAGTCTGCCTATTCAATAGCAAGTAAAGAATAATAACTTCACTCAATAATACAAGATCAAAACGGAAACAAAAATAAAAGCCAAAGCTTTCCGCAACGAGCATGCTCCTCATATTTCCATAAAAGTGATCATTCCAATGACCGCAGAGGATATTCCGAACATGATCCTTGTTGTAACAATTCCTGCGATCCCGCGAATCGTAACCGAATGCAAACATGAGGCATTGTCAGTCGCATCGGCATAAATCAAGCAGTTGCTCTATCCGTCGCTTCAGTCGTACCGGCGTCCTGCTGTTTTACCGCACAAATTTACGAGCACCTCTGTACATTTCCCTGGCCCGTACTCCGCGAGATGCTGATCAATTCCTCCGCGTTATTTCAACAAAATATCGTGATTTATTCAAAGTGCACAATACTGTGACACACCAAATTATACCTTATTCAATAAGACAATAAATTGTAGAATTGCTTCTCGTGTAAAAAAATGGTACTTATATATACTTTTTAGTGGTTCAATACAATTCTAATGGGCTGCAAAATAAGGAGTGGCGTATGCTAGACCTATAACATCTAAAGAGATAAGCCTTTAAAATGTGCTGATCTATTGCAATGTAGAATGATAGGAAATAAAATTGAATGCAAAGAATGACAAGTAGATAATCGAGATTTGTATACAACACAGATATCTACTTAATGAACTACCGTATAAATTATAAACCAAGTTTAACTTTTATTTACATAAAGTGTAACAGCGTTGGTTTATACCTATTCAAGTTTATTCATCACCATTTATTAAAACAGTGATGAAATAAATAACTTTTCGAGAGACGATTTGATAATATTCCACATCTCCGATTTCATTTTATTTTCTGACGAAATGCTGAGATATAGCTGATGCAAGAATATGTGAGAATTCACAATACGTATACAAACCGAAGATTTCACGACGAGAACACGAATAAATATTTCTTTTATTCCAATTTGTCAGCTAAGCCACTCACAGCGGCGACTTATCTCCGTATTCAACGGTAAGCTCCCGCCAAAACAATACAGCAGTATCGTTAAAAAACGTGCTCGAATACAGCATTTATCATCGTTGATTAAATACCATTGTTTTGTATCGGACGGAGTCGGGAACTCCGTGGCTCTTCGTCCTTTTGCCTCTCCCAACGTCTCGCATTATGGCTGCCCGGAGACAATAAGTCTGTTAAATTGGCCTCCTCTATATAATGCTTGTTTGTGTATTTATGCCTGTGCCAGACGCGTGTTCGCTTGCTCGCCTTCGTCTTGTAAATTCCTTTGTTGACTGAAATTTGTTTTCAATCGAATAAGTATTATGATCAGTGGTTTAAAATTTTTGGTTTTTAAATTAGACTGTGTTATAACCGTTGATATATAAGACACCGTTGTGGCGTTGTGGGTACCGAGTCTGTCTCGACAGTTGCGGGTTCGATTCCCGCGATATCTGTTTCGGTCTGGGCGTTTGTCCCCATCGTGCCTCGGCGACCACGTTAAGATGTCAGTTCCGGTTGTTATCAAAAAACAATAATGATAATAATCGTTAACACATGATATGTAATTTGCTGTTATCTATTGAGTTACTGGTCTGTATAAAAAGTAGTAACCTGTCAAATCCGGATAAGAGTAATAAGCAGTCCCCGGGTAAATAAAATACTGGGAATAATGGTAGGACGAAAAAGATTATGTTATAAAATTCGGTTAAACTTTTTGAATTATTATAATTTTTTTTTATTATTAGTATTTTTAAACCACATTGAATTAAATTTTTTTTTTTTTTTTTATGTTAGAAGTTGGCAAACAAGCATACGACCCACCTGATGGTAAGTGGCTGCCGCAGCCTAGAGCGCTTGCAGCACCATTAGTAGGTGCCACTCGCGCGTTGCCAACCTCGAGATATTAGTTCTTAAATCTCGTTCGCCCAGTAATTTCACTAGCGTACAATGCCCTTCAAACCGGAACACAGTAGTGCCTAATCACTACTATTTGGCGGCAGAATATTGGACACTGCGGTGGTACCTACCTAGCCGGCCTCTTGCAACAAAAGACGTACCACCAGTGTGACTGATTGCACTGGTGGAATAATCTCTGTTGTGACAGAGGTTATCCTAACAGCGGGCGATGGGGTCGTCACATCCCGACGCCTTAAATTAACGTACATTGAATTAACGTACATTTTACTAAAAAAAAAACAAAACACCTGGCGGTTATTAGTGATTCTTCTTAAAAAGTCTATTTGTGGTTTCTTATTCACATCTATTAATGTTTAAAAACTATCGAGCCATTCTGAAATTATTTCATATACATTATACATTTTAATGCAGTAGGTGTTTTACGGAAACTTATCTAGAATTTTTTTTTTTTATGTTAGAAGTTGGCAAACAAGCATACAGCCTACCCGATGGCAAGTGGTTGCCGTAGCCTATGAGCGCTTGCAGCACCATTAGTAGGTGCCACTCACGCGTTGCCAACCTCGAGATATTAGTTCTTAAATCTCGTCCGCCCAGTAATTTCACTAGCGTACAGTGCCCTTCAAACCGGAACAAAGTAGTGCCTAAGCACTACTGTTTGGCGGCAGAATATTTGACACTGCGGTGGTACCTACCTAGCTGGTCTCTTGCAACAAAAGACCTACCACCAGTGTGACTGATTGCACTGGTGGAATAATCTCTGCTGTGACAGAGGTTATCCCAACAGCGGGCGATGGGGTCGTCACATCACGACGCCGGGAAAATTAAACATAATACATATCTGGGTGGGTATAACCACTTAATTACGTAGCCATTTTTGCATGCAATTAAAAAAACCTTATAAGTGATACAGAAAAATCTCGTCACGAAATGGTTTCCGTGATTTGTTAAGGAGCTAATTGTTTTTCTCGGTCATTTTGAATATATTTTAGTAAGTTATGAACATTTAACAGATATGTATGTAGCTTAAATATAGTTGAAAAGCGAACTCATAATATTGCCATGTATTGAAATAAACCGTAATAACACGTACAGCAATTCTATATCTAGATCGAAAAATGAATGGGCAGCGTTCCTAAAACTGAGTTATATTTCAAGAATACGCTCGGAGGTAAGTACGTGACAACTTCGTGCTTGTCGGCAAACTTCAATCGACACGTGGACCAGACTGTTTTAGTGATTATATCTCAAAAATACTTAAAACTATACATAAAATTATGCATTGTTATTAGATGTAAGTACACTTTTTTTCTTAAGAATTTCTAAATAATTCTTATTTACTTTAGTGTCTTGCAAATGTTCATAATGTAACGGAAGGCAAATTATAAAATAGCTACACATCGAGAAAATGAAAAAAATGCGTAGTAAATTCATTGGGTATTTTTTGATAGTAGAAGGTACCAGTAATTCGCACCGTATACAGAGCCCTCACAATGTACCTGCTGTTTTTATTAGAAATAAATACGGGTTTTTTATAAACATCAAATGTCGTCCAATATGAATTATAGCATATAATTATATTTATACGTCATGCTCATATAAAATAAGAGTTAATGATAAGCCCCCAGAACAGATAATGATGAAGTGGTCTTCAATTTAGCTCATAGGTCAAAAATCGATTGTCTTAAAAAATATGGGTTACATTTTTTCAGATTTAATTTATGCATTTAATCTAATAACTATCTGATAACCTATCTCCTAAGTCTCTCGGATTAATTTAAATGGCAAATTTTAAAGGCTGGCCAAGTCCACGATCTGTCCTGTGGCATGTTTCACTTTCCAGTTCATATATTGAAGATCTGCATCCCTATTAGCTTCATAGAATTCGTCACTAATAAAACAACCTGTCCAATCTTCATAAAGAACAGAACGCTATGAACGTTTATTCCGGCGTCGGGATGTGACGACCCCATCGCCCGCTGTTGGGATAACCTCTGTCACAGCAGAGATTATTCCACCAGTGCAATCAGTCACACCGGTGGTAGGTCTTTTGTTGCAAGAGGACCGGCTAGGTAGGTACCACCGCAGTGTAAAATATTCTGCCGCCAAATAGTAGTGCTTAGGCACTACTGTGTTCCGGTTTGAAGGGCACTGTACGCTAGTGAAATTACTGGGCGGACGAGATTTAAGAACTAATATCTCGAGGTTGGCAACCCGTGAGTGGCACCTACTAATGGTGCTGCAAGCGCTCATAGGCTACGGCAACCACTTACCATCAGGTGGGCCGTATGCTTGTTTGCCAACTTCTAACATAAAAAAAGAACATAGAAAAATTTTTCTATACCATTTTCGGGTGGCAGGCCTTCTATTTCATGTGCCCGACGAGGTAGGTCCACCGCATTGTCAGATATTCAACCACAAAGGAGCAATGTGTTTCAGTTTGTAAGACACTAGCTGTTAGCATTTGGGATTGACATCTGTAAATGGTGTAGCAAGCGCTCATAGGCTACGATAACCCCTTAAAGTTTTATTCCCTACTTATTAAAATAAAAAATACCATTTCATGTCGATGACCATGGACAGATAGCTTCATTAACACTTTCCTTTTTTTCCGCTCCTCTTGCTTCGCCACAAACAAAACAGGAAAAGATCATTGAGAGCCCCTAATTTTAACTTTTACCTCAACAAAATATGGTTTTCAGTTTTAACTACGTTTGCGTTTTTCGACGAAGCCGCCGACAGAAGCTTGTCTTAAATAAATATGAATTATAATAAATATTTATTTATTTAAGATCATACCAAACAATGTAAGTATTAATCAGAAAAGTTTGCAGTCATTTCTATTAATTAGTAATGCTGGGGGCCTACTATGAACTCTTATTGCGATTCAAATGACAACCTAAACTTCATCGCTATTTCGTAGCATTACATACCTATATAATGATGTATATTCATACTTCATACCCATATGAAATGTTAATCGCTATACTACCTGAATTGAATTAGGTTTCAATAGAATTGTTTCAATAAGTTCATGGTAGACCCACAGATCTCACATTAGATGTCTTTTTAGATCAAACTTCAGATATTGATTATTAATTATACAATAGCAGTACTTAATATTCTACTTATGAATCGACAAGACAACAAAAAAGTAACGATTGTTATATCTTTCAGTACCGACACAGTCGTAATCGAATAAGCTTTTGTATAAGTACGATACATATTCATAAAGCAACGAAAACACAGAAGAAAATCTGTCATAAATTATGACGAAATATTATCGTTTTAATTATAAAAATATGAATGAACATGATAACATGGTCCCAATTAGGAGTTCATCGCGATACTCATTATAATTTTAATAAATTAATTACAAAATATGAAACGTATGACGACATGGTGCCATTTGCTGTTCACCTGCAAAAAGGGGAATGCTGCGGCTCGCCATATAAATGTAGTTCAAACAAGACTATAAAAAAACTGGAATCGTTCATGCGTTGTATGAACATGGTAAATTAATTTATTAATTAGCATCAATTAATCGTAATACGGCGGCGCAAAGGAGCCTTCGATGCACTTCAATAAATTTTCCATGAAAAAGTTTTTTGACGACTATAAGTCTGACATTTAGAAATTACAAAGTGCGATAGCTCGGAACTCGAGGACATATTCGTCTGAGTAAAATTTATTGTAAACGATCGATTCCAGCAAAAAGCTTGCGATCGATACGGAAAAATAACTAGCGTGCATTCGTTTGATTCTTATGTACTCCACTGGAAACAATCACACAGGAATGCAGGAATGTGATGGAGGCCGTGTCTTACGACTTTCTTATGTAAATTCGAATATTTGCTGATGATGCCCGGACGCGAGTGCAGTGGACATTGATAAATAAACAGCTGTCAGTAGGCTGTCCGAGCGGCGGCGAAATTCGAAAATGGTTCGTATTCATTAATAACCGGAATGGATAGTGTGTCGCGAGCGAGATGTTGCGATATGCTACCTGTGTTCGTGATTAGCCCGCGAGCGCTGCGCCGTGGCTCCAGACCGGTCGCTGCCTCACGAAAAAATAATAGAATACCTATTCTATTTTTACAGAAGACTTGTAATGCACGATGTTTTTTAAACTTTTTCTATTAAATTAATGTGATAATCTTTAAATTTGCAATGATATATATTAGGTAATAACTACTACTTTTTCCGGTGTCGGGATGTGACGACCCCATCGCCAGCTGTTGGGATAACCTCTGTCACAGCAGAGATTATTCCACCAGTGCAATCAATCACACTGGTGGTATGTCTTTTGTTGCAAGAGGCTGGCTAGGTAGGTACCACCGCAGTGTCAAATATTCTGCCGCCAAATAGTAGTGCTTAGGCACTACTGTGTTCCGGTTTTAAGGGCACTGTACGCTATTGAAATTACTGGGCGGACGAGATTTAAGAACTAATATCTCGAGGTTGGCAACGCGTGAGTGGCACCTACTAATGGTGCTGCAAGCGCTCATAGGCTACGGCAACCACTTACCATCAGGTGGGCCGTATGCTTGTTTGCCAACTTCTAACATAAAAAAAACTAACCGCTTAGCATAACGTTGTATTTATAATTCTAGTTACTGCTATTAAAATAGCTTTATAGACTCTTATAATGATCTTTCTATTTCAAAGTATTGAAATGTGGTAACGGGGCGATCAGCGGGACGCTCAGCAAGGTCACATTTTCTTATTATATTTTTATCGACGATTAGCATAAACTTTTGCTCGACGTACCATTAAGTTTTATTGTGGTATTTTATGTTAAGCGTTGTAAGTATTGACAGTCTTCGCCGTGAATATCTGTGTGACGATTAGGGCAACCGCGGCGGCGTTTTGTCGACTCATTTATGGGTCGTATACTTGCTTTACTGGGGTCGTTCTAGATAACGGTATTGACTGCTTTTAGATTAGGCTAGAGCGATCAATGTAACGCGTCCGATCTGACATAAAATTAGCACAGCTACACCGCTAATATGTTTTTTATGCAGTCAAAGTATTTTACCTATAAAATCTGGCTTAGAATGAGTTTTCATTTGTTTCGGATTAGTTTGCTAACATCAAACTCGTTAACAAACTAGACTTGGTACAGAAAGGCATATAAAAATAAAATAAGACAAATATAAAAACCAGAGAAGAGCGGGATTCGCTAACTGGAAGTTCCGTAGCAGAAAAATACCTGCGAAATAAATTGTGTTTTTTTCGAATTTGGCTAAGTGGGTTTCGACTTTTTATATTTATTACTTTTACATTTATGGTAGTTGCCGGATTTACATTAATTATATAAAAATCAAGGGGGAATAACGTGGCATACAGACTGCTGGGCAAAGGCCTCCTCCCCTGTTCAGAGAATGGATTAGGAGCTTAATCCACCACGCTGCTCCACTGCAGATTGGTGATTGACATGCAGGTTTCCTCAAAAAGTTTGCCTTCACAAATATAGGTGCTTTTAGGTGCTTTCCCTGAATGCATTATGTTCCTGCTTACAGAACCCTAAAAACATTTAAATAACTTTTACTACTTATTAAAATTTTTAATCTATATCTAGAATCATTTATTAATCAAATTGCTCCAACGTCATCTTAACGTTCATCAGTTTGGTATGCAATGAATAACATGCACTTAACGTGAGCTACCGTACTATACGATATTCGGTAGCTTATCACTATCTATGCCATAGACATATAAGAATAGACCACGCTAGTAATGGGACTTTCGTGGAAGGCAACGTTAATTTTTTTTTATCTAAGAGGAGACAAACAAAACTTTTAAGGAGTAGGGATGTGACGATAAATTTTGTTACAGCAAAGATTATTCCACCAGAGCAATCAGTCACACTGGTGGTCGATCTTTTTTTGCAAGAGGCGGGCTAGCTAGGTACCACCGCAGTAAGCTGTGTTTCGGTTTGAGGGCACTGTAGGCTAGTGCAATTACTGGGCAAAACAGATTTAAGAACAAATATCTCGTGGTTGCCAATGTGCGAGTGGCACCTGCTAATGTTGTTACAAGCACTCATAGGCTACGGCAAATGCTTACCATCACGTGGGCCGTATACTTGCTTGCCAACTTAGTAACATAAAAAAACAGTCATGAGGCTCATCTGATGATAAGCGAGCACCGCCCTCCATAAACATCTGAAACATCATGCACTGTCATGTAGGTGCGTTGCCGACCTTTGGAAAGAATAGGCTATTTTCTTGAAAGTTCCGAGGTCGTATCGTTTCGGAATATGAAAATCTTTGTCTATTATAGCATAGATGAGACTTAGCGAGTAGACACGAAACAATTGTGTTTAAAGTACTTTGTCGTGGCTAAAAAGGGAAGTAAGGAGTGTTGTAAATTGGTTGCTTTTTACCAATTCAACGCATATCACTCACACTGTTCAGTCTATTCTTATATGTCTATGATCTATCCATTACTTATCTCGTATCTCGACCCAAAACTCTCATGTTGTCGATGCTCAAATATACTGGCCAGTTTGACTTTTTATATAAGAAAAAAGTTATCTCTATCTATGGTCGTAACTAGAGGTTAGAATTCGAAGATTATATTAAAACAACGATCGTTTTAGATGCTTCGGATGCTTTCTTCGGTATGAGTGTTGTAGATAGAAAATGATTGATTTTATAGATAAGTGAGTATGTATTCTCGTTTTTATTTAATTGTCGGTTTTATTAACAATTTCCTGACCCGCCGCGTCGTCAAAGGCGCCGTTTGTGCTACTGTTTTTGAAATTAGTAATAAATAAATAAATAATAAATAAACGTTGCACACTCAACGGCCCCCATTAGGATAGTAATATCCTGTGTCGGGGTCCGGAAACATTCACAATGACAAGGACAAATACACCCAGACCGGAAAATATGCTTGCATGGTCAATACAAACATATTATGCTCCGAGCGGGAATCGAACCCGCGACCTGTGGCGTTTAAGGCAGGTTCGCTACCGCTGCGCCACAACGTCGTCAAAATAAAGTAATATAAGTAATAATAATAATAAACGTTACACACTCAGCGGCCCCCATTAAGATATATCATGTGTCGGGGGTTCGGAAACATACACATTGACAAGTACAAATACACCCAAACTGGAAAACATGCCTGTATGGTCCATACAAACATCTGCTCCGAGCGCGAATCAAGCCCGCGACCTGTGCCGCTTAAGTCAGGTTTGCTACGCCACAACGTCGTCGAAGGTAATAAATGTTTAAAGAACAAGTGCTTACAAAGTGGCTTTAACACAGATGGCGGTGGGTTTGATTCCCGCTTGAAGCAGATGTTTCATTTCATCATTTGTGTTGATCAAGACATCGTTTAGGGCTCGGAGACCCAAAAACCGCACCTCGGAGAGCACGTTGAGCTGTGAATGCTGTGTCTTATTAGAAAATGTCTGAATAATCTCAGAAAACAAAATCTTATTATACAAACTAATAAATTTATTAAACTAATCATTTTAATTTTAACAAACTTTAATAAGTAGACCTTTACAAACTTTCTGGGATATGATTGTTATAAGAAAATGTTAAAACGTTTGTTGGTAGGGCTTACACGGACCGCCTGGTAAGCTTCCGCCGTACTTTTTTTACCGGCGTCGGGATGTGACGACCCCATCGCCCGCTGTTGGGATAACCTCTGTCATAGCAGAGATTATTCCACCAGTGCAATCAGTCACACTGGTGGTAGGTCTTTTGTTGCATGGGGCCGGCTAGGTAGGTACCACCGCAGTGTCAAATATTCTGCCGCCAAATAGTAGTGCTTATGCATTACTGTGTTCCGGTTTGAAGGGTACTGTACGCTAGTGATATTACTGGGCGGACGAGATTTAAGAACTAATATCTCGAGGTTGGCAACGCGTGAGTGGCACCTACTAATGGTGCTGCAAGCGCTCATAGGTTACGGCAACCACTTACCATCAGGTGGGCCGTATGCTTGTTTGCCAACTTCTAACATAAAAAAACTTTGGTGATAAACTCGTGAAGTAACTGGTCAAGTGGTCAGCGTATAACCAATACCTTTTAGGATACAAAAGCATCTGCATGCCCTCTGGTATTGTATGATGTTCATAGGCGGCGGTAATCACTTAATATCAGGAGACACAAAAAAAAGTCGTTTCATAATACTGTGTCTAGCTTAGCCCCAAAAACCTACCATACAATATTATTTTATATCATTTACCTAGAGTATAGAATTAAATTATATTTTTGGCAAGGATCGGCACGATTTTAGTCATTATTATAGGTCACTATAGTGGCAAACTTTTAACGGCTCGCCTAGTTATAAGCGGTTACTATTTCTTATTTACTTCATTAGATACGTAAATTAAGAGGTAAATAGAGATCCGAACTAAATGCAACAGTACGGATACTGCAGTACCGCTACTTCACATTCATATTCAGATTATTCAATACGGCTTAACTGCCTTACAGAAACCAGCCAAGTGCGTGTCAGACACGCACATAAAGGGTTCTGACCACTGTGGCGTAAAAATATCAACATATACATGGGGACCCCTTTAAATTTTAAATTAAATTTGTTGTTTTTGTTTGTTAAAATCTATGAAAATTCCAATTATTTATCTATTACAGCTCATGGGATACAACAAAAAAACGTCGTAAATGTCTATGGCAACAGAATCTGTGGAAAATTTAACTCCCTACCTATTATGGTTCGTGTGATACAGCCCGCGACAGAAAGACGGACACGGACGGATGGCGGAGATTTATTAATAGGGTTTTATTTACACTCTTTGATTACGGAATCCTAAAAAAACAAATCTAATTGCTAAAACCAAGCTTTTTTTTGAAATGACAATTTAAATAGATTTACATCTAAAAGACTGAATCGCGTATATGAGTTCGTTATTACTGTGTTTTACAACGTACAGAAAGACATATTTTCAATACATTATTTATTTAATTAACTGATATACATAAATGGAATAGATTATGATTATATTTTCAAACAGGGTTGTGTTGGTAATTATAAATATTTATAATAGAAATTAATGGGCGAATGACAGAAGACCAGCAGGAGGTTAACCCGGCTACCGGCGCTGGTTTCCGATCCCCATGACGTAACATCGTAAACAGTGGGTCTTATTACATAGAATATAGTGGTTATATTGCTATAAATATTTGAGATTGTTTTATCTGTTTTTGTCACATTCATCGATAAAATACAACGTTTATTTACCTACTATCTTTTTCTTTGAACAGGACATAATAAATTATAATTTACTTTCTTCTGAAGATTTTTTAAAATCTTAAATTATAAATAGAAATACTTTTTTATCATTTAATAAAATAGTACATAAATGAATTATATAAGTAGCGCCTATTTTTAACTTAAATAAATATCTTTTTCATATGACGTTTAAACGAACGAGTCCTACTTAGTATTCCGACCCGAGCATCCATTATAAATATTGCACTATTATAAAAAGACTAGCCCGTGTAAGCACATAGCCACCTACGTGAACGTTTTTCTTGGAAGCAACCATAAGCCTTCTGAAGTAACGAGCTTCACGGGACACCATCAGTCACTGCTTTTCAATTATAATGATGTTAAAAATGTAACCTAACAGCCGTTCTTGTCCACCCATTGTACTGCTCAATACCCAAACAAAATATAAAAAATGCCTCTTAAAAATGACTTCCAATTTATTTGAAGTATAAAGAGTCTCATTTCCCATGACATCGGCCTGGGAGTTCGTTTGTCCGAACGCCATCCTTCTTTATATCTTTTGTGTTTTTTTTTATTTGAGCGGCTTTGACATTTGGAAGTCGGGTCACTTATTAAATTAGCCTTTGTATTTAAATTAACAATTCTAATTATGTTGAACTACTTAGATTTGAGATCGTGATGCTGGGAGGCGTTCTCATTTTCTATCTACTCTTATAACGTACAAGCGATTTTTTTATAACACGATGCCGCTCACCGTAACCTATGGACCCTTGTAGAGCCAAAAGCCTAACAATCAGAATGCTGGTCCGTGTGATAAAATGAGAAGTAAACAAAAAGGAAAGCGAGAGGGCTGAAGTTTAGATATTCGGCACTCTGATTATTTATACGAAACGTAAGAAATTGATACTGCAACTTCAAATCGATATTCGTTGAGAGTGTATACCGTCCCAGTCAAACTAATCATGCCGAAACAGGGAAATTTGGATGGTACCTGGGAGGCAGCTTGAATCTTTGGGAAGGAAATATTATTTATGATGATGCTTTATTTAAAAGCATATCGTAATCGAAACGAAATAAAAATGTGTAAGGTCTAGTTTAATGAATACTAAGCTGTTGAAAACCCTATTTTGTATAATGTTGTATGAAAAATGCAAACATTTATTGAATAGATTCTTAAGACCCTAATCCAAATATTTCAATGATTGCACTAACTTATATTACATCAATAATAAAATTC
Source organism: Hestina assimilis (assembly GCA_023373885.1). Lineage (NCBI taxonomy): Eukaryota > Metazoa > Arthropoda > Insecta > Lepidoptera > Nymphalidae > Hestina > Hestina assimilis. The sequence goes on along the minus strand of CM041745.1, from coordinate 4,733,958 downwards.
AAATGACTCTTCAACAACAGCCAATAACTCATACGAGTTTTTAATATCAACTGATAGATTTCATACTCATTATAATATTGATAAAGCACCAGTAGTAAGTACAGTGAGATCGGTAAGAACGGTAAGTCACGTACATTGTATTATGACCCTTATTAGATTAAGTATAAGAGCTATAAGGATATGTAGTATACACTGTACTCAATCAGCATCGTACATCAAGCATCGATACGAATCAATCGATCTACGGGGCCGAATCGAGCGATTGTGTCGGCGTTTCGATAATGTACAGTAATGAGCGCTATGATGGACGACGCGACTATTGCAACTCTTAGTTTTATTTATTGGTTAGTTATTTACCGTAAAGCTTTTGTGATTTAAGATCAATTAGTAATTAGTCCTGATACTTTAAATGTAGGTTTCGATGACCTTAATGTAAATTATGCTTTTTATTTGGTCTTACTTTTGTTGCTTTTAAATCATAGAATCATTATGGATGATATAGATGGTCTCGTTAAGTTAGGCATTCTTCTTAATGGCATAGGTTTTAGTATTAGTTAAATAATTAGTTTAATAATTAAAAACCTATGAACGCTTGTGATACTTGAAGTATCACAATTGCGTTGCCAACCCAAGGAACAGGAGGGACGGGATCAGAAGGGAAAAAAAGGAAGGGAACAGAGAGGGTGGGAGAATGGGCCTCCGGCGCTCTCACTCATCGCACGAAACGCAACGGTACCTAATGATACTGTTGACACCGATTATATGGGAGACTTAAGAGAGTACTTCCCCGGTCGAGCCGGCCCTTTTGTGTTGAGAGAAGCATGGCTCTACTACCGTAAAAAGTAATAAATAAAAAAAATCTTATAAAAAAATTGAAACTATAATATAATTTCTATAACACCTTAAAAATAGATCCCAATTTTGATTTCGCGCAAACTCATTGGCTACCTACAAAAAGGTTTGAATAATTAATCAGTAGCAGAGATTATATCAGCATCTTCCGAGTCATTCAATATTTTGAATATACCATTAAATACTCAATTCCCATGACAGTTCGCCGTCAGTATCGAACAGTGTACGGGGACACACGGGTTACTGATGTCCGACATTAATCCTAATGTACCGATCTACTGGCTAAACGTCGTTTAATCTAAACAAAAATATTTCAATGCATCCAATAAAACTATGGAGCGGAGAAAAAAAGTTGGAATGGTACACGGTGCTCGTAAGGTATTCGATGAGTATGACTTCTGGGAAGCAATGCCGTCCAATGTCATATCACGACAGGTAGTGATGGGTAGAGGTGAGTGGGGTATCGATATATGAGTTTCATGTTTTTTGGTTCCCATTATGGCGTATAGCTACCGAGTCTGCCTTTAGCCTCGAAGGCTTGAAAGTTCGATTCCCCCTCGCGTAGATGTTTGTATTGATTTTGCAAATATTTGTTTCTGTCTGAGCGATTCAACTGTGCCTCGGAGAGCACATTAAGCTGTCGGTCTCGGTTGTTATCACATTGTGATGTGATAAGATGTGTCTTATAATAATCTTTAACTCTTGATAAGTAATTTGTTTATAACCAATGAGTTACTGGTTCACCCTTAGGGCTGCGGAGGTCAGTTGGCAATCGCTCTGTGTAAAAACTAGTAACCGGTCAGTTCCAGATAAGATTAATAAGCAGTAATCTTATACGTCGTTATCAATATTAGTTAATATTTTTTCATATGTCAGTAAAAATATTGATTATAGTACGGAAATAAAAAATATTTATATTTGTTAAAATGAAATTAAATCATAACAATTATGTTAAATGTAAATAACTTTTTCGATATCGATACAAGTTTCACAGTACGTCACTAGTGTTGCAGGCGCAGGCGCACGACAGATGATCAGTCATGGCCCAGATGTTGCGATAAGCCAGCGGTAGCCGCTCATTAATCTACCCACTCCCCACCAAACACCACTTCAATAATTAACTGGACATACATACATACACTTTGGTTTCTACGAATCTGGGCCGGTGCCATCTATCCAAATTTCTTTGTAGTAATAGATACTAGTTGTCATACAATCCGATCGGATGAAAGTTTTATAGAAACGAATACGAACAACGCCAACATTTATTGTGGTTTATGTTAACAAATGACTGAATTACATAATAAAATGCCTCGCTATTGATACCGACGGTATATTTTATTTTAAACTTGGCATTTGTAAACTGGTTTCATTGCTGTACTGACATAAAATTCATGTCAAACTTGGATAAAGCTATATCGTAAGCCAAAAAATTGCGTATTTAAGAAGCAATCATAACACATTCGTTGTGATTTATCTTAATTGATGAGATACACATCAATGGGAATGTTTATGAGTGGTTCATGGTTAATGTGAGTAATAAATGTGATTCCAAAGAAATCGAGCGAGGTTTATATAATTGAGGGAGTTAGCGCGCCACGGGCGGCCGCTGCTGTATTCAACCCTTAACAGTTGTTTAATTTTTATATCGATATCGTGGTTTATGTTAATTTATCTTAATTTTATTATTGTTTTTATTATGGTCGTTATAATCTTTATGGGACAAAAAGCCCCCATGCTTTAAAACCACTGACTCTACACGATTCTTTAAATTTTTATAATAACTAGCGGGCCCGGCAAATGTTGTCCTGTCCCGAAAAAAAATCTGGGACCCGATAGCAGCGCCCCCTGACTGAGTCTAATTGTAAACAGAAGTGACACCAGTAAAAATTATTGAATTACTAATATCGCTATTAAAAATACTGTATTTTTAATTCCCGATCTCAAAAAAATAATTTTTTTTTTATTGTTGTTGTTGTAGTACAACTTATTTTTAGACCTATTGAATATACATATAAAATTTTGTAATTATGGGTCAAACAGTTTCGAAGGAGTATGGTAACTAAAACTGTGAAACGAGAATTTTATATAATACTTAGATTATTACATTAATTTTGTGAAAATTTTTAAATATTATATCATTATACCTGAAAATAAATATCCCAATTCAGATTATCCTATTAAAAAAAATTATGGGGATTATTAGTATGCATATCAAAAATCCTGCTTAAAATTTTATTATATATCCAGATTATGTAAAAAATAGATATCTCACAAGTGTGATTAAAAGGAATGGAATGTCCATCTGGCTGGTTTTACGACATCCTACGACAAGAAATATTTCCTTCAGACAACATCAATTTTGAAGTCAGGTCACGAGTGGTCCAGCCCGTGGCCCACCTAATTTAATTTAGACAATTTACCGTTTCAGAGTTTCGTGTCTGATGCGAGATGTTCTCGGAACTCGTAAATGCTTCGTGCTGGACGGTTCCCTATTTATATCATTCTACTTTCTTTTTGTATATCATATAAACACGATTACTTATTAGGAATGAAATAACAGTTTTGTCAGGTGCGTATGGCACTTACACTAATAAATTGTCACATTTATACTAATAAATTGTATTGTCTGTTCGTAATTCCAAATTAACAGACTTTCACTAAATGCGTATGTATATTCGGTACTTACATTTAAAAATAAATTATAAATGTTTGTCTGTTTGTCTGTCTCTCAGAAACGGCTAGACCGATTTCAACGGGAGCCTCACTGGAAGATAGCTGATGTTGTAAGAAATAACTTAGACTTGACTTCATTTTGGAAATAGAATTAGGGTTCCGTGCAATAAAAAATAGGAGGCGCGTGCGTCTAGTAAAAATATAAAATTAATCCGGTTAACTGGTGCAGATTACACATAGTTACAGTTCAAGGTTTTTACAAAATACTACCTTCTTACTGCGGTTTCATCCGTCTGTAATGATATTTTATTGCGCTCTGATAAAAACACAAACAAAACTCGTAAATGTAATAAATGTAGGGGTAAAAATACCCCACAATAAATGCATTGTAATTTTTACAAAAATATATTGACCAGAAAAAACGAAATCTAAACCGGTGAACATCATAGACAGAATTTTGTGCGAATAAAGAACCTTTTTGATTTCGTCAATTCTCATATACTCGTAAATGTTAAAGTTGAGTAGGTACTCCGCATCTACAGTGGATAAGCCGCCTGACATCTGTACAGGCGGTAACCAAAACATGGATTATGTATTATTCATAGCAGAGCAATGCACTGTAGATGTACATCTAACTGTTTGCAAATGTTTGCTGCGTCTTACATTTGTAATAAATCTTTTATATGACGAATTTATTGCTATCGATACTTTCTCAAAGGATAAATTATAGATACCAGCAATAAGTACCTACTTAGATTAATAATAATAAATAATAAATAAACGCTACACACTCAACGGCCCCCATTAGGATAATTATATCCTGTGTCGGGGGTCCGGAAACATTCACAATGACAAGGACAAACACAACCAGACCGGAAAACATGCCTGTACGAATAATACAAACATCTGCTCCGAGCGGGAATCGAACTGTCGAGGCTTAAGGCAGACTCGCTACCCACAACGCCACAACGGTGTCTAATTTAGATTATGCGTCTACTTAAGTATTTGGAAATATTTTGCAGCATGGCAAATGTATAGTACATATTTTTGTTCTTAAGGATTATTATATAAGACGATATTGTGACAGCGGCGGTAGCGAACATATGCATAGGTCGCACGTTCGATTCCCGCTCAGAGCAGATGTTTATATTGCCCATACATACAACAAGTGCTTTTTCCTTGTCCTTCCTTGTGTATGTTTCCGGACAGTCATGATGCCGTCGCCGTCCAGTGGAGCCGTCGTGTGTGTAGCGTAGCGTCTATTATGACTATTGATATGAGTCTCTTAAAATTTCTATATAATTATAGGTTTAGCTTAAGCCATTATTTACAGTCCACCGACGGTGCTATGGTAATACGACTTTTAACGCCTAGATTGTGGATTCGATCAAGAGTTCTTCTTCGTATAAGCTATATAGATATTTTGGTCCAGTCTGGTAAATTGTGTTTGCTATTGGAGCGTTAATTTATCAATAAACAAATGTAGAACAGATTGAATATTTTTAATATGAAAATAGTTAAAAATAATAATCCAAAATAGCTTTTAATTATATCTCATTAATAATTATAATTTAGATAATTTATACTCAATGGTTTTGCCACTATCACGATTTAATTTGTTACTATTTGTTTTTCTTAACAAAACTCTAACATTTTACTGATCTTAAAATACTTACTCTCAATGTAATGATTAAAGGACTAACGCCAACTAACAAGCGTTGCAAATGTCTAAAGAAAAATACCAAGTAGACGTGCAATGATATAAATCAACAAAACCTGGGTTAGAACACGGTTAAACGCCACTCCATTTCCATCTCATTAAATAAGTGCGTTCTAATTGGATCCGCTCTCATTTTAATTAGTTACACCGGCCTTTCCCACACATTTACTTGTAATCTCAGGAGATACAGTTGTCCTAAATACAGTTAATATAAACGAAGTTGTAGAGTCTTGCTAGTTTTTAAATGGGAGTCTGACTCCAATGAGGTCATATAGTCATATAATAGTATTCGTACTGTTGCATTTAGTTGACTTGTGTGGTGTCGGATGTCAACACATAGATCTATCACATTTCTTTTCCTTCTCCCAACTACGTCCTTCCCCCATTTTAGATGGTGATTCACAGTGATATTTTTGGAGTTGATAGATTCATTGGCGTAGCGAGGAGCATGGGGTGCTGCCCACCCCGGACTTCGTTAAATACTCAGAAATGGAAGAATATAATAATAAATTTTGAATTATTTAAGTAATAACTACTGGAAAGAATAGTCATTTTGTCTCATTGTCATGACCTCTAGGCCCTAAATTAAGATTTTGTCCTCCGCTGGGCCAAATTCTGGCTACGCCCATGGTGACATTATAACGTTAGTTCCTTAATAGGTAAATCTTATTTTTGTATGAATTGACGACCGGTCAATCAATGTCACGAGTTCGGATCCCCTTCTATAGAAGTACTTAATAATTGAAAAAGAAGTCGTACTATACCAAATCTTAAGTAATTAATTTATATAATCCTTAATATGGTTTTAAAAGATAGTACAAATCCTCATCAATTCTCGTGGGTAACTATGATATTGGAATCTTATTACTGCCCAAGTTTATCCTAATATGAATGCAGCTAAAATTAAAATATACGTAATAAATCTTCATAATTAAACCAGTCTTTATACACAAGTGGAAAGAGTTAAACGTGAGTGCAAGCAAAGCAGTGTTGAATAGACAGCTTATTAATATCGTCCGGCGGTCAAAAGTTAATCGGGTTTAAGTCGCTCGCATCGCCCACGAAGATCCATCACAATCGTCATTATTCACACACAAATTATGTAATTTCAATAAATGAAACTTATTGAATAGTGATGAGCGTCGGTAGGCCGCCGAGGAACCCCTGCCGCGTCCTCACAACCGACCATCGATAATACGATTTAATATCTCTAAACTTATTCCAGATCCTAATCCATTACTTAATCTCATATATCCTTGTAGAACCGAGTCAACTGAATGCGCAATGTAGTACACTTTCGAATATTTATTGTTGTTGGTGAGGGGGCAATCTTCCTATAAGCACTTAGATCCTCATTGTTTAAAATAAATGTATTTTATTTGAATATATCGAGTAGTTGGACAGAGGTCGTGTCGGGTGTTAATGAATCGTACGTAATGGAACGAAATATATAATTTTTAGTAGTTTATTTTAAAATACATTACATTCTTTTATAATAACAGTATTTAAGTTTTGATCATTTACTACAGTTTTTTTGCGATAATAAGGATTAAACTACATACAGAATTCATTTAATTCATTCGTTCAAAGTTCAGCCGTTTTGTCGTAAAAAGTAACTTTCGTATATATACGTTACTAGCGACCCGCTCCGGCTTCGCACGGGTATAAAATATAAAGCCTATGTCATTCACTGTAAAAATTATTAAAATCGATACATAGTTTTGATTTATTCATTACTGCCCGTGGCCCGCGCGCGTTAATTGTAATTATTTACGACATCACATTAGGAACCTCAAAAATAACAGTACCTATTCTCTTCTATTTAATGGATGTTATTATACATATAAACCTTTCTCTTCAATCACTCTATCTATTAAAAAAAACCGCATTAAAATCCGTTGCGTATTTTTAAAGATTTATTAAGCATACATAGGGATATAGGGACAGAGAAAGCGACTTTGTTTTGTATTATGTAGTGATGATATTAGTGCAGTGTGAATGTAGGGTAGGTGTTAAAAAGTTAATTATTTCCCAAAAATTCTCAAAGGATTTCAATGTTTTTGAATATTTACGTGTCTTAATAAAAATAGTTTCTTATTCAAAGAAATACGAATACGGGTAAAGACTCTTTTATCCTTTACTGGCTCTAAGCACAGAAATTCTTGAGTAGCGGATAATAGAATTCTAAAAATTTCAAAACTCTTTCTGGTATAGTCTCAACATACGTCTTACCTGTATCTAATTTTGTGTGACATTCAAATGATAACTTAAATTTTTCTAAAATATGCTTGAGTTAAGTTTTAATTTCGGAATTTTTAATATTATCTTAGTAATCTATTGTTTTTATACGACAATGAATATCAGTGACTGGCCGACTAACCATGCAGTGAGTCATGGGTTTAGTTTGAGGGAATCCTCAATAGTTAACCGGTAGAAGGGTCGACTTCGATATCGCGAGTTGCGGGTTCGATCATGACCCCCTAGGGCTATTGTCGTATCCACTCCTAGAGTTACAAGCTTATTTGAAGGTACAATAGGAGTATTAGGAATGACTAAAAAAAAAACTTTAGTAATATACATGATAAATAATAACTGTAATTAATTTACAAGAAAAAATATTTACGACTTAACTTAAATAAGGTTTGTGGCTTATAAGGTCCATCGTTACATAAGTTTTACACAAATCGAAAGCTGTTAGAACTATAGGTGGGTAAAACCTTGGGCGAGGATAGCGTCTATGAACTAGTGAATGTAAGCACGTATTGTACTAACACAGTGTGAAACTTTGTAGATAATTTATCATTACCTTAAAGAAAGGCACAATAATAGAGCGTTAAGCGGACTCGCCACACGCTTGTAATTGATTTATAGGCAAATATTAAATCTGTTCTCACCAGGCCCCGCTGTGAGTAATGACCGTGGCCAATGCTGTTTGAGTGTTCGAGGTTTTGTTACCAACTCGTTGGTTGTGATTGACAGTGCATTTCATATGAGTATAATGAATTGAAGAGCATAAAAGAAGGAAAAAACAATTAAAGGGATTTTAACTCATTTACCCCCGTATCGATCATCTGTGTAGACTGAATGTAAAACGTCAACAAAACGTCCAAATGCAACATCATCACACTTATCAAAACAATACAAAATGCGGGATGTTATCGATAATGATCACGGGCACGACAAGTCTCTAAGTCCATTTTTTGTGGGTTGACATCGCGCTAATAATACTCATGAGAAAAATGCGCGCTGGACCCCCGTCATCCTTTTGTTTTTAATTTCTACCTCAGTGGCACCGATTTAATTGGGCTCAACTCGAGCGAGCGCACCTTCGTATTTCACCTCGGCTCGCTTCATTTGAATATTTAAAGCATTTCGGGTTCCCGTCGCATTATTTTATTTATTTACACAAATACAATATTATATATTTATTTCAGGGCCGCGATCATTTATTAGGTGACGTGACTTACCGATGTCGCGTCCTTCCCAGTATCGCCATAGTTAACGCGGTGAATTCACTCGCGTTCCATTTAAAAGTTTGAGGTTGTTTGTTTGAATTTACTTTTTGTCCGGTCGCGTCGCAGACGCGTGTGGCAAGTTGCGCTCTTCGTTGTTTTCTCGCCAGCCCTTATCTTGGACAAGATTGCTCGTTTATAAATGAAGTTATATCGTTGAATTGAACACAGGGCTACGGAGGCGAGGCGAATTTTTAATTAGTTTCCGAAGATAGAGAATTTTAAGGAGGAATGCAGGAGCCGTGTTACGAGTGTGTGCAGTTTTCTTAATTGAAACGTAAACGCTCAAGTGAATTCGAAAGTTAATTTGTAAATTACGATAAGATAATTACAAAAAGTACAATTAGGAAGCGGTATTAAGTTTTGTAATATATTGTTTGTAACGGCCATATTAAAAAATAACAAACTTCAACCCAAAAAACTTGTTTAAATAAAAAATGTAACTATATAAAATATTGTTATCTTTATTATTATTATGAAGAAATGAAAAATTAATAAACGATGTTAGTCTAATATTACTGGGCGGGAACCAAAGCGACTACATTAAAACCAATATTATCGGGTTCGCGTTCAATGAATTTACGGCAAACTTTCGCAGCATCCTCCAGAAATTTTTCAGCAGTCGTTGGCCCGTGGTTTATAGGCAAAGCTTTACGTCCATCTAATTCGTACAGATGTCCATCTTTATGTATGAATGTAACAAAGTGATTATTCACTGTTTCGTTCTCTTCAACGTCTGCTCCAACGTCAACAACATCTTTGTAAGCCTCCAAAATATTGGCAGAGTTTTCTAAAAGCGCGCCTTTAGCTGCAGCGTCTAGGCCCTTAGAATCATTTATGAAATTCTTAAGTATTCCATCTTCTAAGTCAATCTGGTGAATGTTATTGGCCACGCTATGGACTAATGCTACGGTGCCACAAACATTGCTGAGAACTTGTTTTAAATGGAAGACATCATCTGGAGCTTTTTGTCCTATGCTCAACAATTCGTTTTCTTGCTGCACTCGATGTTGCTCATAAGTTGTAGATAATGGAAATAGGAGAATCACTGCCAGGACAGGACGCGGAACCCAGTTCAGAGCATCTCCCTCTAGACCGATTACATCTACCATTTGCCATTTATTAGGTACTCCAAGTTTCTGCAGATACTTATTCATAGTTTCTGGGTTCGATTCCATTGGTAAAGCAGCAGCCATTTTGATATACAAAGCAGAAAAATTGAGCAAATTATTGAAATTGTTTTTAATATTTTATCAATAAATGATAGTCCACTGTTTGTCAATACTAAATGTCAGAATTTTTCGTAATTCATAAATTTTAAGCAGAGAAAAAATCAATGAATAATTAACAGTCAGTACTGATGTTTATAATATTTTTTCTTCTAAGTATGCATTCTTACCTTATATTATTGTAATATTTTAGGACAATTACTGTTATCAACAATCTAGTTGCTTACAAAATTAGATATACAAGCTATATCCCTATAGAAAAGACGATTATGCATAGAAATAATATATATTAATTCTATGCGATTATGTAATATCGCGACAAACTCTGACCCCAGTTTAATGTTTTTAACGATGGACATTAAGGTGACTTTAATAATGTTAGAACGACTAAAATTAACTTTGTAAATCCAATAAATGACTATTATGTCAGCATATGCATATTATAGTTCATTTAAACCTCTATAGTCTGGAGCATCGACGTAAGGCTTCCTGTCTAACGGTATTCTATAGAATATATGACTTTAAGTCAAGAGTGAATAGGCATCTTCTAGGCAAGCGCTCTTCACCCATCTTACGCTGTATCATCAGTGTGCATCGGATGTGATAATAGCTAAGCGCTAGTCTATATATTACAAAAAAATCCAATCTATAATTAAAATAATATTGCATAAATCGTGAAACGTATTATGAATCAGCCAAGACGCTACCTCTCATTAAAATGTCAAATTTTGTCAAACATTCTTTACATCCATTAAGGGCAAAGAATAGGCGGAGCTTTAGGCAACTTTTTATATTATCGTGATATACATGAAATCGATATCGTCAGATACAAAAAAAAATTAAAAAATATATATTGCAAATGAAATCTAGCCTTAACAGCTTTTCGCTTTAGTTAAATGGCAAAAAATCTCGAAAATTTGTTGGGAAAATTAGATTAGAAAATTTAAATTGTACTTTTATATTTATTTGTGTATTCCTAGTAAGTTATAATTAGATAAAATGAGTATTTTTTTTTAAATACCGTGTTTAAAATCATCGGACTAATCTGAAGATGAGGTTAGTTCTGTACCAATGGGTGTGTCCAACAAGACTACGCTCAATTACAGTGTCAGAGTGGTTATTATATCGAAATGCACTCGATAAATACAATAATCGGCTCGCCGTGACACCTCGCCGTCGGCACTGCGCGCACGCTAGTAGGCGGACTTTAAGAAACACTTTTTATTTCTAATATTAGGCTTAACATTGATGTATTGTTACATTTTTGCAAGCCATATTTTCAAGTTATTGCTTTAATAGTAGTTTGAAAGAATTATTAAATATAAAAAAAATTCTTATTTTTCAAAACCACTTTTTTCATTATTCAAATCCAAAAATTAGTATAGACGTAAGTAATTTTTGAATTGATCAAATAAATTCGATGCGAATAGTCAAATAACATCCGCAAATTAGTAAAGAAAGATGTTGATTAAAGAAAAAAACAACTGCATAATTTTTTTCGCCCCGCCCGGTGACGCTATCAAGGCCAGTAGGCCCAACAGCAATACTCAAATCAGAAAAAAAGATATTGATTAAAAAAAACAACTACGTCATATTTTGTTGGTAGGAGAAATAAAAAAATAATAATTTCCATCTAAATATTTATTTCGCCCATTTGCATAAACATTTCGATTTAAATTGCATACGGATACATTTTATATTCAGCATCTTCACATTTACCGCTATTATTTGTACTTAACGATTCTTTGACGGTATCCATCCATCACACGTATTGCCAGTGCACATATTTAAAATATTATAAACAAATGATAAAAAAAACTTTTAATACAGATTAAATTGAAATTAATTTAAATTTTAATAATGGCAACACTGCTTAAAATACATACTCCTTTGAAATATATCCACTGACAATTTTTCTCAAACACTCAACAATAGCGAAGTAAAAATTGATTCATGCGAGTATCACAATAGAATGACGAAATAAATCTATTTGAGATAATACATTATAAAAATAGCCGACCATTTTTTTTGGTAAGATTAAATATTACACAATATCGGGTGATAACATTGAACCGATTAAGACTACAACTAGTGAGAAATATTCATGTAACAAACGCATGTTATAATGACAATAAATTCACTAAATAACTATAGAATAATATCAGTCAAAATCATTGATGCTTAGGTAACTCTATACAGTTTTTAATTAAGACACTGTTTATACTTTTAATTTATGTGGTTAAGACTTTTAGATAAGTAATGCTTTTTCTATTATTTTGATATCCTAAGTCAAAAATTTCGATAAACATCAGGTCAATTTTAATAAAAATATGTATACCAAAAATATGTATTTTGTAGGTGACGCTGTTAAAGCCAGTGGGGCCACACTAATTCACATTCGGAAAAGGAATCAGATAAATAATTAAAAGTTATTATAATTTACGCTCTTAAATTGTTTTCCCAATGAAGTCACAATAACGATTTATTGGTCTCGTTCGTTAAGATTAATTAAAATATAAATATGCATTTTTAATCTATTTAGTTGGCAAGGAACACCATATATAGGTGGGTGTCAGTCAAACTAGTTCTAAGTAGGTTGGCAACCTCGAGGTATTGATTCTTAAATCTCCTCTGTAATACAAAATTCACTATTGTCTGCCGCTTTCAAGAAAAGGTCTAGCACTAGTAAGAATAGAGGAATAATTGATTTGTTTCTTTTAAAACAGTGTCTTAAATAAAAACCTTCTGAACATGTAACTATACGATTAAAATACAAATATAAACAGGTCCTAGTGACAACTATAGAAGGATTAATACGATTAAACACATGATTATATCTAAAACGTTACAGACATTGTTCGTTGGAATAGCGACTGTAGCGTCAACCACTTAAAAGCTATAATTAAAAAAGTTAATGTAGAAAATTGTTTAAAATATCACTTGTTTATTGGAAAGACTTATGAAAGACAGTAAAATTCCGGAGTTATCGAACAATAATTCTATATATTCAGAAAAAGTTTGTTTACTTATTAAAATAGTCGTATAAAAATTACATTCGAAACCGTGTTATTTCAATATATTTTTTAAAAAATTGTTACAATCCGAGAGATCATAATTATAATTAAAGCACGATAGAAAACGAAATTATGTATATAATACTATAATTCAGTACCAATGGAAATTAATAAATATTAAAAAAAAAAAAAAAAATTGCACAGTATTTAATACAATTATAATAACATTTGAGGACATGGTTTAAACCTGGTTTCATATAACGGATTGGGTATCAATAATCAACTTTAAATGCATTGCAATAACATTAAAATATAATAAGGTCAACAAGAGTGATTTTGTGTTAAGCAAAAACGTGGGTTATTGCGTCATTAAAATCGCACGTTGCTGCATTCAGAGAGGTTTCCCCTCAGGTGTCCACGAAGTTTAATAGATTTTAAATGTTTGATTGGTTTAAATTTCATATAAAATAAGGCAGAAAATATAGTTACCAAACCATGTCAAACACTTCAAAGTCATAGAAATACTATGTAACATGGACAGGCCTTTCCTCCTAACGAAACGAAGTTACTCACAAGCATCATAACTGAATGATGTTATCATGTGACTAATTTCGTTCCGTTACGTTTGTGTTGCATGTACAAAGGATGAAAGGACAGCCTGAACAGCATGTACAAAGAGCCTGTCGAAACTATACCTGAGCCTGTTGAAAGTATGTTCAAAGTCAAAATACAATCGATAATTGTTATATAAAATGACTTAATTATAATAGTATGAAATATATACGATAATTAATTTATTTGAGTTAATCTTTAAATAAAATAAATGTAAATTTTGAATTTCAAATTAATTTTAAAGTAATATAAATGAGATAGTAAGCTGATAATAAAAAAATATCAAAATAGAATTTAAAAAAATTGACATTTTGAGCAATTAAATAGGAAATGTACCAAAAAAATACATTTGCCAAAAAGCTTGTGTCATTAAAAAATATATATAAAAATATATTAGCTAATACTTTTTGTTTTAAATTGATTATAATTTAATTAAAAATATTCTTTAATATAAATTACAAATAAATACGTGAAAATATTATCAATAAAGTAAGGACGTCTCAGACATTTATTACTGAGAATCGATAAAATCGTAAATTGCTAAATAGAAATACGAAACGAAGTCGAATATAGATAATGCTACGGATATATAAAATAAAAAAAAATAAAAAATAATCTTTATCCATTTGACACACAATTATCACCGTTAACATAATATGTTATTTACCTAAGATTAAACTAAAATATATTTGGTTAAAATAAGAATATTACGTTGATGTACAACAATAACTGCTTGGTAATAAAAAAAAATATATAAAGTAAAATAAACTTTAAAATGAAAGCCCTAAGTATTATTTTAGCTATTGCAAGACCACTGAGCCATTTTTCGTGAATAGTTTTATCACCTGTTTTATGGCCCCAACGATAAACTAAATGCATGACACAATTGCATAACATTACATTTTATATCATTAAGCTTAATCAAAAAGTACCTAAAAATGATATGCAGAACATGAAAGAAGCGCCTGACCTTTCTAGAATGATTTAAAATTAATAGTAAATTGTAGCAATTTGTCATGTTTGTAAGTATTGCTATAAGCATTTAGCAGGCGCTTTGCTTACTACCATACTTTAATCAAACCATGTTTATACGCAGGCGTTTTTGGCGCGTTAAAAATATTTTTATAATAATAAAATAGTCAAATTTATTAAAAATTGGACAAAGCAATATGGCGAACCTTTTATTATTAAACACAGTACACAGTAACTAATTTCGGTCGCCTCATAAAACCTGTCTATCCATAGACATATCCCTCACCATAGCCTTGTTACATCCTGCGCAAAAACATGGTCATTTTTGTTTTTGTTTTTTGCAATCTTTATTAAATGCAATATATAATTTTATCTCTTTAGTCCACTAAAAGCGTAGCTCTTAAATATTACTAAGAACCTTTTATTTTTAAATTATAAAGTTAAATACTACACATGCACGTTACGTTTAAAATAAAATATCTACGTCTATAAAAATATAGATACTATTCTCGTTTTTATCTTGTACTTATAAAATTATAACTTTGTAATTAAATTAATAATAAAATACACCATTTCGTCTGGTTAAAAATTCAGAATTATGGCACACTGAGACAATATTTATATACAATATCGGTTAATTAATATTAAATTTGTATTTCAATTTTTTGAACATTATATTTAATTTTACTTTATATTTGGTCAATGGTAAAACCACCAATAAATAATAGAAAAAAGTATTTACTATTTAGTTATGAAATTTAACGGCTTTTTATTACCTAGTTTTAAAATAAAATTAAACAGCAGTTTAAAGTAAAAAAAAAAATTAATTTTCAATAAAATTGTTTGATAGCTAGCTGACCTACTTGAAGTGGCGTTTTTAATTGTATTTTTGTCGAAAACAGGCATTTGTGAAGTTATGCGCGTGCCTACGCAGTAGCAAAATATTAGGCGTCGAAAAGCACTGAAGTTGTTGCGAATCCAACTCCACATCCGCCATTTTATTACAATTAAATGAGACAACGTACTGATAGAATTTATTAAATTCACGTTTCAGACGAAAAATTGAATTTAGCATGATTTTATTATGTCCAAGAAGTGTAAGCATTCACGACAAAAATATATATTCTGATGCTATCCTAATATTTTTTTATGTTGTATTGGACCGATCTTTTTGAGGTACTTTTATTAATCACTTAGTTCCTTTGCCATGTAATAAATTGGTCGGTAATAATAATGGCATTGTGTTATCAAAAGCTTAATGATTAATAAAAATCTCTATTTAAAATGGGGATCATTGGAGAAAAACATGGAATGTCGCAAAGTAAAAAAGTAAATGTAATTTTAGGGTTTAGGCTGTGGGAGAAAGAGATGAAATACGTTTCTTTAATTTTCCTATCGTTCGTGGTATGGATATTAACGTCCTCTACCGTCGTATACGGACCAGTACACTAAAAAGTAAAAGATAGAGAGACTCTTTTTACCACTTCCATAGTGTACTCATCTTTTACAAATTAACGAGAATAGATAGTTTCACTTCTACCGCATGTGAACTCATACTTAATTTCTTTGAAGATTGCTGTGATGTTAATGGAAAGTGTATTTAGGCGTATCATCCTGCCAATTTTTTACTTCAAAATATCGTTAGTTGAGAAGAGACACATATTATGTCGTACTAGCTTCTGCCCGCGGCTTCGCCTGCGTAAATAACGATTTTTAATAAGCCTTTAATGTAATATAAAAATAATTGGTTCCCGATACAAAACTTTCATTCCCTGTTGCACCCCCCAAAAAGTAGTCTATAACAGTCTCCATGACACCATCTATATCTATAATAAATTTTATCATAATTGGTACAGCGGTTTAGGCGTGAAATCGTAACAAAAAAACTCACTTCCGCATTTCATTTCGTTCGCATTTCGCGGATCTCATGTTTTTCCCTTGTTCATATGTTTAAGATAATTAAAGATTGTTTCAAAAATCTAAAACAAAGTATTGAATCAGTGTGCCTTTAACCCAATCGTCTCTGAGAAAGCGCTGTGGTAATTGTTAGCAATGCGACTCGCCGTTCTCGTGGTGTCCCGAGTCGAAGCTGCTGAGGTGTCCGAGCCCTTTGGGATGGGGGCGGAGTCTCTCCCTCGTCCACGTGCAATGGCTCCGACATCATTGCGATTATTTCCTCGTAACGAAGCGACTCCACTATGTCAATGTCTGGAATGAAAAATGTAATTAAAATAAATAATTCCTAAATAAATTTCGTATTTATTTAAAAAAAAAAAAAAAAAAATGCGGTGCGGATAAAAGTATATCAGATTTTTATGACCACAATCATACACACACACATGAAGCACGTGATCTTCAAAACCATCGCAATGGAACGAAGTTATTCACATGCTAAACTTCATTCGGTTTCATTTTGCATATCATAACCGAGTGAAGTTCTCGTGATTAAGTTAGTTCCTAATAAACATCGTAGTTCTCAGAGGCGGAGCTGTAGTAATTTCTAAGTTTACGGTGAATCAATTCTTTATACATCGATGTATTAAAGCAGTTAAGGTGGTCAAAAAAAATTAGAACGTTTAAGAGATAAAAACGAAAAAGAAATCCTTTTGCAAATTATAAGGGAAATTAAATATCACTTTACGTCTTGTAGAAATTAGATATCGAGCACTTGGAGCAGTATTTTTTCCAACCCTAACAGAAATCTTGACAAAATACTTTTAATTTTTTTTAAATTGTCAGTTATAATTGGACGCAAATAAGCAATACCATGTCAACCCACAAAATTGAAAAATCTAAGTTATATATGCAGAAGTGTTGGTAAATGGCTGAAGAACATTTTTCTTTAATATTTGTAAGGTTTTAAGCTTTAAAACTTCTAAATAAGCCATTTTTTAAACATGCAATTTATGTATTATTTTAAACGTTTTGGGTTATATTATAAACGAAATATGCAGTTTGTATACTTAGTTTTTGTGAAAATAAGTAAAATAACTGACATAAATCTGAAATTGCCAAAAACTTGAACAATACATAAAAAAAATTATATAAAGCAAGTTGTTCAAAATTTTCAAACGCGTTTTTCTCGAAATGACATTCGTGTGGGTTGATATGGTATTGCTTATTTGCGTCCAATTATAACCGTGTTCGTGTCGCTCGGGCGCGTTGGTGTAGAGGTGCGTGTCGACGCTCACGCCCGAGTCGCGCTCCTCCGCGCCGCGCGCGCGCCGCGGCACCGCCGGCGCCTCGCCCCACGAGCGCTTGTCACCTGCGACATGTCGGGGATTACACACCGACTCACGACTAACAACTCACTTTCATTGTTTTTTATGACAGCATACGATCCGCCTGATGGTAAGCAGTAACCGCAGCCTATTAGTGCGATACTTGAAGTACCACATGTGCGTTGCCAACCCAAGGTATAGGGTGAGAAGGGAAAAAAGGAAGGTGTAGACACGATGGGAGATATACTATACACTTAATTAGTTGTCCAGTTTTAATTAAGTGTGAACAACGTCAGATTACTTTTTCGTTAACTAATTTTTAAATCACATCGTTCCAAGAGAATTTAAGAAAGTAGTAGCATGAAACTTTGATTTTAAAAACCACGTATTTCAGCCATTTCTAAAATTCCACTTCTGACTTCTGAATGGTTGAAATGAAATGAAATTAAAAAATAATAATAACTGCAACAGACTTAACGCCCCCCATTAGTTATATTCTGTTTCGGGGGTGCGGAAACATATAGAATGACAAGAACAAACACCCCCAGACTGGAAAACATGTCTGTATGATCAATATAAACATTTGCTCCAAGCGGGAATCGAACCCGCGACCTGCGGCACTTAAGGCAGGTTCGCTACCGTTGCGCCACGACGTCGTTAAAGTTAGTATTGAAAAAGTTAAAAACAGCAGTGTGTTTACCGGAGACGCGCGGCGGCAGCGGCGGCGCGTCGGGCGGCTCGCTCCACGACGCGCGGCTGTGGCGCCGCGGCTCCACCTCCTCGTCCTCGCTGCGCGGCGGCGAGCGCGCCTGCAGGTGGGGAGCGTCCTGGGGACGAGCGGTTACTTACTATTTTATATTTTTATTAGGGCTGTACAATTAAGCCGGCTATCTCTATTAAGTTAGTTAACTAGCCAATAAAATTAGCTTAGGTAAATTAAGGTTAAGTAGATACAGGCACGGTCAGTTTATGGATGGGTGATCATGTAGGTATCTTCAGGCGAGATCAATGTGTGGTGAGTGAGCGATTGATTCAGTTACTTTAAGCACGGTCAGTATATTGATGGGTGACCGGTTAATTAGCTTCAGGCGCGGTCAGCGTAATCAACAAATTCGCCGAATTTTTGTAAGTTTAAATAAATACAAAGTCATACTAACCGATATTTCTCCAAAGGTGGTCTAGTAGGGCTCCTCGGGTCCCCGGACTTGGGTCGCGAGGGTAACGGTGGTGCTGACTTGATCATGGAGTTATCATCGGGGCAGTCTCTATTGTCTCTATTGTCCCTGTTGTCCCTGTTGTCCCTATTGTCGTTCACTGGGAGACTGTTCGACATTATACCGCTCTGCTGATCAATCGAATCTTCGAGAGAATACTGGAAATTAATGTTCAATATTGAATTAGTAATAATGTGTAAAAGCAAAACTTATATGATTATTTCCCAGTTAGCATTTATTGAAAAAAAAAAAATTATTATACTGAGACATATTATAATAGAATTTAATTGATTTTTATATTAAACTAAAATTTAACAATTTCTTAATTAATGTAACTTACAGTTGTTTGCTATTATTGATTATTATTTTTTAACCCTGAAGACTTCAGTGGTTTCTGAATCTTTTTATTACTATATACTTATAGTTATAGTTATAATAATAATAATAATAATAAAAATCTTTATTCACATAAAAAATAACAAGTAACAAATTATAATGAAGTCTCTGATATCTGTGATAGGCTCAAAGACCTGTATTACAGAAATCAGTGTCCTCTCTCATATTTTAATGAAATATTGTTCTATGTAAATAAAAAAATTATTACTGTTAAATTTATGTATGTATTTTTAAACTGTTTGTCTTCGGTATAAATACATATAATTGATTTAAAAATTCATAACATCGATGTTTCATTATTGTAATGCAATATAATTAAACTCACAATAGGTTTGTTGTACAGATGTCCATCATCGTAGTAAGTGTCGTTCTGTTGAATGCTATGCGACCTCTTATCCAAAGGCAGGTACGGGGGCAATGGTGTGCTGTAATTAAAATTTAACTCGTTTTCATTATGTATACAACAATTTGTTTTGGTTTATTTTTAGACTTTAAGACTTTCTACCCTAGAGGTAGGGCAATGTAGCCATGTTAGTAAGAACCATATTTTTATTTCATGACGGTTGGCAAACAAGCATACGGTCCGCCTGCTGGTAAGCAGTGACCGCAACCTATGAACGCGCACGATACTTGAAGTATCACATGCGCGTTGCCAACCCAAGGGATATAGGCAGGAAGGGATGAGTAGGGAAAAAAGGAAGGTTAATGTGGGGTGGGAGATTGGGCCTCTAGTGCTCTTACTCATCGCATGAAAAGCAACAGTAACTACTGATACTGTTACATTACGCCGATTTTCTGTGAGAGGGTAGTTCTTCCCTGGTTGTGCCGGCCCATTTGTGCTAGGAAAAGCATGGCTCTACTAGTTCATTTACATGTATGGCTTGTACAGCTTCATCAAGATCAGTAAAGGTTCCGGTGATTTTAAAGAATATTACTAACAATAAATGCCCACAAACCGGGATGCTCTAATGGATAGAAAACAAAGAGAAGTCTGCATATTTTAGACCAAATAATCGCCAATTTGCAATTTATAATCTTGGCGGATTGGGACCAAGATAATTAGTAGATATTAGGTTTTAATTATACTAATTATTTACATGAGAGTGGTTAGCTATTAAGGAAATTTCTGTAAGAACAAAAACTATATATAAATAAATAAATAAACGCTGCACACTCAACGGCCCCCATTATGATAGTGATATTCTGTCGGGGGTCCGGATATACAAGGACAAGGACAAATACACCCAGACCGGGAAATATGCTTGCATGATCAATACAAACATATTATGCTCCGAGCGGGAATCGAACCCGCGACCTGTCGCGTTTAAGGCAGGTTCGCTACCGCTGCGCCACAGCCTCGTCAAAATATAAAACTATAATATCTTACATGCGAGTGGAACTTACTTGACAATACTTTCGGATAGTTGTCGTCTCGCACGCGCCAGCCCCGGCCCTAAGTTCTGTCGCAGTTGTGTAAACCGCTCTACTAGCCGACTGAAAAAGACAATAATGTTAGTTTAAAAAGGCATTATTATTTGTTTTATTAAAACTTAAATAGCTTGTATTTTTCATTTATATTAATAATCAATATTATTAATTTATTATACTTTTAAATTGTCAAATTGTACAAAAAATAAAAATTATGCATTTCTTATAGTAAACAATGCTGACATTTTCGTACTTAATTGTTGAGAAAATTCTAGTCTATACAAATAAATAAAATTTTGCGTAATGAAAGTATACAATACCCATATTTTTATTTTTTATTTTTGTTCTGGTTAATCTCTGAAATAGTTGAACCGATTTTGATAGGACTGCAGATAGCTGATGCTCTTTTATTTCAGAAAAGTAATTACGGTTTCACACAGAAAAAATGCCCATCATGGAGACTGTCGATATAAGTTTCGAATAACTGTATTTTTTCTTCATTATATATAGTACGAAAAACTAAAAATTCATATTTTAAAAATTTCAATTATTAGTGTCTTATAAGCAGGCGCGTCGCAAGTTTGACGTAGTACGTCACACGAAGCATGTCGTGACGTCAGGTGACCCGAATCCATACGCCTATCAAAAATAGTCAACCACCGCTAAACTGACCTCTGCAAGGGCTTGACCTCCTCGGGCGCCAGGCGGCCGTGCAGCGCGAGCCCCGCCTCCACCACGGCCAGCTGCGACGCCACGAGGCGGCGCAGCCTGGCGGCGGCGGCGGCCTCGCGCGGCGCGGCGCTGCGCGCGAAGTCCGCCGTGAGGAAGGCCTGCTCGTACTTGCTGATGCCGCCCTGCACGTTCGCGTCGATGGTGCCCTGCAGCCTCATCGACAACGGGTTGATGTTCTGCGTCGGGTCGGCCGTGTACTGCGATATCAGGCTGCGGAGTTCCCTCTCGGTGGCTTCCATCGTTTCGCAGGCGAACTGGAAAAATTTAGTAGTCAGTATTTTGTGTGTGATTTTGTTTCTGCACCACGTTTAACTGGTTTATTACGGATCTATTTTTGATCATCTTGACATAGGCAAATCTTTCGATTAAGAAACCAAGACTGCAATCGTTTTAACAAAAAGACCATCTGCTAGACACAAAAATATTTTTTTCTTATACAGGTATTAAAGCTGTTAAAGTTAAAACGTCAGTGTAACTGCAACAGCGTTTTACCAAATTGATATGAATAAAATATACTACTTTTAATAATATAGAAAAATCCTATACTTACTTCGACTGGTGGAATTTCTTCGACAGAGCGTGATATAACTTCAGACCACCTTAGTATTCCGGGTAGCGTATTTTCTGTCACGAGTGTTGTACGTTCGATCCATAAACTCTAAAATAAATAATGAGTATTTCAATTTGTAGGTATTATTAAATAATAGCTCTTTCCCGCATGAATATTTAGTGACACCTTTAATGCAATTTAAAAATAATGATTTCCCATCCCAAACTTTTATCCCCTATTTCACTCCCCTTCAAGTTTTGATTTTGTGGAAAATGTTTAAGGGGTTGAAATATAACCATCTTTGTAGTTCCTATCCCATGGTAACTTTTCCTGATATACTTATTTTGTTAGAAATAAGTTATGACCCTTAAATTGTTGTTTTTTCAATTACGTCACATTTTAGAAATATTTAAGAAAACTCTAATTTATTATATTGCGGTAACGAGACATAATTTCAGTCGAAAAACATTATAGTAATACAAATTTGTTAGTAATGTATATAAAATAATAATAAACGTTTATTTTTAAGCTAAAAATCTAAAGACTTAGAAATAAAGTTGTCAGAAAAACTTAAGACAAAAATATGTAGACCATATAGTTATTATACTAATTAAAACCTTTCTTTGCGTTTGAAAATTTTGAACAACTTGCTTTATATGAATTCTTTTTTATGTATTGGTCAAGTTTTTTCAAATGTATGTAAGCTATTTTACTTATTTTCACAAAATAACAAGTATACAAGCTGCATTTTTCGTATATAATATAAACCAAAACGTTTAACATAATACATAAATTGCATGATTAAGAAAATGGATTTTTAGAAGTTTTAAAGCTTAAAACCCTACAAATATTAAAGAAAAATGTTCTTCGGCCTTCAGCAGTTCTATAACTCAGTTTTTTAAATTTTGTGGGTTGACATGGTATTGCTTATTTTCGTCCACATAATGTATCGCGTGTTTACCATAATTTAATGTGCCAACTGAATTATTTAACAAATAAATAATGATTGTTGAATGAATGTGTAGTTCGGCACCTTGAACTCGTTGTCCTTGTCGATGGGCGGCTTGTGCAGCGGCCGGTCGCACAGGAACGTGTCCACGTCGTTGCACGCGTAGAAGCGCTTGGCGGGCTCCGGCGCGCCGCCCGGCCACGCGCGCCGCGCCGCCACCGGCTTCACGTTGCAGATCTGGATGTCTGCCGGGTCATAGCAACTACGTTAAGCCATTCCCTGCTCATAAAACAGACATCATTTTTAATTTTGGAACTTAAACTTACGGGTAGTGCGATTTAGTAGTAGAAATCGTCACGTACGAAATGTCATATGCTGTTTATGGGAGCATGTGTGTGTATATTGACCTTACTACAAACAAATGAGGACACGAGCCCGTGAGTGCGCAGCCGGGTCCGCAATTCTCTCTCCGTCTCTGTTCCTGTCTCTTTTTACCATATAAGCTATTGAAATATACAGATTTTATTTCGAATTACATTCGAAGTTGAAAAATAAACATCAGGAACGAATGACGAGAATCGCCCGACCGTACAATTTTTTTTAAATATTATTAAGAATGATCATCATCAAGGAAAGAAGAAGAGATCTCCAAATTAGGTTGTAGCTTGCGCTAGTAGTGGATACGACAATAGCCCAAGAGGGTCAGGATCGATTCCGCACTCTCGCGTTAATGGAGTCATTTATTAATATATCAATTTAATATCAATTATATAAATTTACATAGCAAATTGACATACATTGTCCGTCGGAAGCGATGACGGAGTCGTCGGGCGGCGTGTTCCGCATGAGGATGTGCGCGGACACGTACTCCGCCTGCAGGCGCTGCGTGAACGCGCCGATGCGCTCGTACTCCAGCCCGCGGTACACGAACTGCTTGTTCTACGAAAAACAATTAAAACAATATTAGCGTAAAATAAAATATATCTGAAGAAATACAGTGAACTCGTTTATAAAAAAAAATAAACTTTAAAATAACAATATGGACGATAAAACATTGTGCAATGCTCGTAAGTCAATTTTTACAAAATTGTTGACCAGATAGGCTATGTATTTCACACTAACAGTATATGTTAGACTTTTTATTGTAGTAATGCTGTTAGCTTATTGATTGACCAATTTTATAATATATTTGTTGGGTCATATATAAGCTGTCCAAAAATAAAAGTGTATCGATAAGCTAAGAATTTTTTTATACATTTCAATTTTTTTAAATATTTTCCATTGTTTGTGTAAACACAAAAAATAGTAGACACTAAAAATTACCACGTTTGCATTAAAGAAATCGAATTTTTTAAGAAAAATCGAAAAATTTTGTTCATTTTTGGAAAATAGTACCACAATATTGAAAAAATAAACTTGTTTTTTTGCCATATTGAGGCTACTTTCGCTCTTTAGAAGCTCACCCACCCTAACAAATAGCGGACAGCCCTTCCCGTAGAAGCCGACGCGGAAGTACTCGGGCTCGGGGCGCAGCTGCGTGAGCACGCAGTCCAGGAACGTGGCGTGCGTGCGCAGCGTGTGCGCGAGGCGCGCGTAGTCGCACAGCCGCGCCTCGTACAGCGCGCCCAGCTCGCGCAGCAGCGGCAGGCCCTTCTCCCAGCACTGACAACAAACATTGCTTTTTTTTCTACCCACCATTTTTCCCAGGGTTTGCTCATGAATCATAGATAGGTATTCGAACTAAAAATAAAATGGCGCATGTGCGAAAGTAATAGTAAGAATGGGCCTGGGATAGTGGTCAATGACATTGAACGTTTTAGTAGCGCTTGCGTATTGTTATAAACATCTCCCGTAACAGTACGATCGTATAATTTAGTTCACAGCCGCTTGTTAGATGGCGATTCAATTTTAAACGCAATCTAGCCATTTCTATATCTATGTTATTACTGCTATCCAGATTTGACAGATTACTAGTTTTAAAAAAACTTTGCTATCTGATCTGCACCCTTAAGGACGAACCAGTAACTTATTAGATAAGAGCTAATTGTGTACCCAAAGTTAAAGATTATTATCTGATTTATGTGATATTAACCAGAACCCTGTTGGTTCTGGTTACTGTTACTGTTGGTCTCCAATAGACGGTGAGTATGTTCACAAAACCAACGAAACCAGATCGGAAAAGATATGTATGACAAATATCTGTCCCAAGCGGGAGTAGGCCCGCGACCATCGAGACTAAGGCAAGCGTTCTACCACAGGGTTACAACTTACACGTACATTTCTCTTATCACTGTTATTAGATTCTGCAAGCGAATACAAAATCGATCTTACTTTTCCACGGTCGAAATACTGCAGAACTTGATTATACAATGCCTCTTTACGTTTCCATTCTGGTGTTTCCGGATGTTCTGGATCGACGCCTATCTGATCGCTGTCCCAGTTCAATGTTTCCGCATAAAGCTACAAACATTAAAAAAATTGTTTTTGAATTATTAAAATCTAGCTGTAAAAATATATTACTCATAGACTTATTATATATGGACATTGGACAAGCATGTCCATGCAACCAACATTTTACCGGCGTCGGGACGTGACGAGCCTATCGCCCGCTGTTGGGATAATCTCTGTCACAGCAGAGATTATTCCACCAGTGCAATAAGTCACACTGGTCTTTTGTTGCAAGAGGCCGGCTAGGTACGTACCACGGCAGTGTCAAATATTCTGCCACCAAATAGTAGTGCTTAGGCATCACTGTGTTCCGGTATGAAGGGCACTGTAGGCTAGTGAAATTACTGGGCAAAGGAGATTCAAGAACCAATATCTCGAGGTTGGCAACACGTGAGGTGCACCTACTAATGGTGTTGCGCGCGGTCATAGGCTACGGCGACCGCTTACCATCAGGAGGGCCGTATGCTTGCTTGCCAACTTGTAACATAATATTTAAAAAAAAAAAGTTCTAGATTCGGATTCCGATTTCTCCTTCTTTTCACATGCTTGCAACAGAATCGAATGTAGTTAGCATGTGACAACTGAACACATTGAAACCTATATCTATATCGTCGCGAACAGTGCTATTGCAAAGGAATTTTCTACCGCGAACCCTCCGGTTGTGGAATGAGATGAGGTCTTCCCATCACACTACAGTATGGGGTTCGGTTCCCTTCGAGGAAGGTTGAAAAGGTTTTTAAGGAGTCCGCAGTTGCAGGCGTTCATAGGGTGCGGTAACCGCTTACTATCAGGCGGGCCGTACGCTTGTTTGCCACCATCGTTGTATAAAAAAAAAACTTAATTTGGCTGCATTAGTGAATTTACAAAGGAGTAATAGCGAATCTTTGGTATTTTTTTCTGTATCGTAGGGCGGTTCTTTTATAGTAATTCTATGAACATTAATTTAATATTCTTTACGTACCAGAAGTGTACAACCAGCTTCAACCCAGTTATCGGAAGCAATATGCAGATCGTGCAGCTTGTAAACGTAACGCAGGTACATTTCCTTGCGATCAATTTCATTTTTGTAAAAGTTCTGAAATAAATAAATAAATATACCAATTAAATTACTTTAAAGTACTAATTGCTTGCAGGTTCAAATCTAGGGTAAGCTCTTCTAAATTCTTTCCCTCTCTTGGTTTTAAGCTCGTTCTTTTAAGGAGATGAGATCTTTGAAGAGGGACATTATTGTGTTAGTACTTCGTATTATAAGGAATATTGAGCCTTTTCAAGAAAAACATGTTAAGCACCAAAAGTCTTCAAATTTTTTGTCCAAAAGTACCTTTGCAATTTGGATAATTAAAATGAAATAAGTAAGTAATGACTTAAAAGTTATATTATGTAATTACTAATTACTTAAATAAAATGGACTGGACAAAACAAAATTTAAAATCAGTAAACTTACAAACTTCAACTGAAAAGGCTCAATATTTTATGAAACTCATATCGTTGTTTTAAAGTTTTCCGAATTTCACAACTGTTTTAATTTTTTTAATTTCGCGAAACTGACAGTCGTGAGAGCGACCTCCGACGGCAGGTGTAGCGTTACCAGCAGGTTGACGGTGGCGGCCATGCGCTTGTCGCGGTGCTCGGCGCCCTGCATGACGGCGCGGTAGTCCAGCAGGCGCTCCAGCAGGCGCGTCACGCAGCCCACGAAGGCCGCGCCCGCCTCGCGCCAGCCCTCCGTCGACACGCGCTCCATCAGACTAACCACAAGCGGAATTTATAAACGCTTATTAATTACATTCTAGCGTACGCGTATGGTTCTAGTATCAAAACCCTTTATACTTCTTTTTTTTTTTTTAATGTGTGCAATGCTTTTTCAAGTCTTTTATCCCTACGAGTTATTAAGGCGTAATCTGCCTGTATGTTTGTTACTGGTAATCTACTGCTGCTGATATTATAGGGACTAGCTTGAGCTACTTTTATTTTAAAAAAATAATAAGAGTAAAAGAATTAAGTAATTAAAAAATATATATATAAGCTATAGTTTTGTTGACCCTACAGTCCTGGGCACAGCTAATTGTAATTATTTATTCGTTATTTAAGAGTCGAAAATATTGACCTTCTCATTTGAACCTTTGACTTTTAATTATATTATAACAAAAAAAGGGAAAATTATTCTTTTTTGCACTGCAATTATTTATTATTTATAACACTTCACATTAATTGAAAATAGTACAAGTTTTACAAAACAATAAAACTTGTATTATTTAGCAGAGACGATGCACAGCATCTGTGAGAGTGCGTCATACTTCCCTTTCGAGTTCTAGCCAATCACAGCGACTTTCGTTTCTTTCGTCCAATGAGCTTTCGACCAATGAGCGCAGAGTAATGTCACGTGGTCACAGGTGTCAACTTAGGGAGGGCTCGAACCGTTATTCTTCATAGAGTCTCTCACCAGGAGGCCTTATTAGGATGCTGTGCATCGTCTCTGCTAAATAATACAAGTTTTATTGTTTTGTAAAACTTGTACTATTATTCGGCATGTGACGATGCACAGCATCTGTGAGAGAAGTGTTTATTAGCTGCCTGGTGACCACGAACCGACGCTATGTGATATTATTAAAAGAGGAATAGTAAGGGTCTGTAACAGAGAATAATAGTATTATATTATAATCATTACTGAAAAACCAATGATTGATATTCAAATTGAACAATAAGAAAATCCCTAGATTATAAATATGTAAAAAACAAAGTCACACTGGTTTCAAATTAACTGAAAGGCCTTTCATGTGAAGGCCCTGATTTACCTTCACTCTGTTGCTAGCAAAATTATACATACTACCTGGAGCAGCGGATATGCCGGCTGCTCTTAAAATTTATTTTAACTGATTGCCAATAGCAATTCGTTAAGCTGAGTTATTGGAACCCTTAATCGTAACAAATAAAGCGTTACAGCAATTAGTTACTTTTCACAACCAAAGTAAAGGTTATTATAATCTACAATGATGTTATAAACGATAATCGCCTTCATCTATGTAAAGATCAGGTGAAATACTTAAAAGTTAAATTACGTACTTGAAGCTAGAAGAAGTATACAAGCTGACCTTCGTGATCCTTCGAGCATCAGCTTCCTTGACTGGAAAGCTATCTTGCAACCAGGCAACCAGTTGATTTGGATCCTAAAATGTAGGTTTCCCTGCTTTTGGTACCATATGGGTGCTTAAAATTACAATAATGCACCATTTAAATCAAATATTCCAAGCTGGTACTTCTTAACGTGGACTTCTCTCCATCTAGAGATGAGCATTGCTTTCTCAGCTTCTTACCACTCGTTGGCAAAATCGTTCCAGCCCCAATTATCCATACACAGTAGGCTCTGTAGTGGAAAAGTCCACGCCAGATGAAACCGCCACTTTCGGCTAAATGCGTTGAACATATTTCTCAACGCCTCAGCTTCTTTGCTCGCAAAGACGTCTATCTGAGGAGTACAGAGTCGTTGGATAATTTACCTGGAAGCTGGATGCAGGAGGGGCCATTCTGCTGGAAGTTTCCATAGAAATAAATTGTACGCAATGATGTCGAGTATCCCAGGGAGGCACTCCGCTGTTATTAAGATGTCCCATGCATCTAGACGGGCTTGAAGTTAGTAGGTCAAGTGCACCTCTCAACTTACACTGTTCACCGTGTTCCGCCCTATTTTTGCGCGTACAGCATGATAAGTACGATTGTAATAAAGCCAAGCAAGTCATCTGGAGTACCTGCCATTTGTATATCAAACTTCGAAAACGACGATGGCACTCCAAAATGCTCACGTGACTTAATTAGTATTTGCGAGTTGCTCAAAACTTTCGCTTTTGCTTTAAATGCAGCTCTTACTGAAAGCAATTCTTTCTGGTTTCTGTGCAATTTCCTTTATTTCGGTGTCCAAACACCAGACTATCGTTCTAGACATTATCATTCCATCTAACTGGGCGCCCCAGCTAATGTCCGAAGCGTCCGTCGCTAGGAAAGCATGGTTGGTTTTGCGTGAATTGGTACCGAGCAGCATGTAGCTCCGCGGCACTAGACCATCTCTTAACAAGTTTAGTATGCCGGAGTCATTTTGTTGAAATGTCGAAGAAACATTTGCAAATTGTTATCCCAAGGATCTTACGGCTTCCGCAGCCCAAGGACTACTTGGGTTCTACCAACCAAGATATTCCAGGGATTTTACGGCTTCCGCAGCCTGAAGACTTTACTTGATTCTGCCAACATATATCACAAGAGTCTTACGGCTTCCGCAGCCTGAAGATTACTTGGGTTCTACCAACCGAGATGTTCCAAGGATCTTACGGCTTCCACAGCCTGAAGACTTTACCTGGAATCTGCTAACATATATAACAAGAGTCTTACGGCTTCCGCAGCCTGAAGATTACTTGGGTTCTAATAACAGAGATGTTCCAAGGATCTTACGGCTTCCGCAGCCTGTAGACAACTTTGATTCTGTCAGCCAAGATGTTCAAAGGATCTTACGGCTTCCGCAGCCTGAAGACAGCTTGGATTCTGCCAACCAAGATGTTCCAAGGATCTTATGGCTTCCGCAGCCTGAAGACGACTTGGATTCTGTCAGCCAAGATGTTCCAAGTATCTTACGGCTTCCGCAGCCTAAAGACAGCTTGGATTCTGCCAACCAAGATGTTCCAAGAATCTTAAGCTTCCACGGCCTGAAGATTTTGCTTGGATTCTGCCCACATAGATGATGAGTCTTAAGACTTTCGCAACCGAAAGACTTAACTTGGATTAGTTCTGATAAATCAGAAGGGAGTCGTCCAAGTCTACGATACTAGAACTTTACCTTCCTTCGTCTGCCGAGTCTCCGCGACGCAGCATGAAACAGGTGTGGTGCTGATGCCGGAAAGGCACGTCATCTCGAATAATCGATCTTGATAGCCGATTCTTAAGAAGAAGCAATGTGACCTGGGTGTTTTTCTGGCCGGACTATGCCTTGTTCTATCAGATCTTTGACTATTCAAGTAGTTCTTGTTGACGGCTTGGTGGCATACTAATCCATTGGAAGGTGGCTAAAGACAGATCTATCTTCGCACCCAATCTAATGTCTGAAGAAAGCGAGGAGTCTGGAAGGGACACAATTATTAATTTGATAGGCTTTGGCATCCTCAACTGAATCAATCGTTTCAGGTTGAATATAGGTCCGTCTCTTTCGTGGTTCTTTTGCTTCCGAAACATTGAAGATAAAAACCTGGAGGATAGATTTTGTCGATCCACTACCTCCATCATTCGTTGGCGGAGTAATAATTCGATCTGCTTTGACATTATAGATGAGTGGTTTCGAACCGGCGTAGACCCCTTTGTCATGGGTAGACAAGTAGTGGTCCTGAGGTAAATGGGAGACGCATTCCCGTGATAATTCCGAGAAGGGCCTTCGGAGCCCAAAGCGTCTGCCACTGCCTCAGATACGCTCGGAGACAGCCCCAGTAAAACTCCCGTTCTGAAGTCGGGGAGTCATTGAGCGCTTTCGAACCAGCGAAGTCCTTGGTGATGGGTAGACAAGTAGTGGTCGGGAGGTAAATGACAAGACGCATTCCCGGTTCCGAGAAGAGTCTGCGGAGCCCGAGCCATCTGCCACTGCCTCCGATACGCTCGGGAGGCAGCCCCCTCGCACTTTGCACTCGACTCTGAGTCATTTGTCTAGCTGTCTTTTAACTGGCTGAGCTTCCCTTCTGTAAGACCTTCTGTATTCTATAGATCGTTTAAAGAAGCTTGCGTTATATTTCTATTCTTGTTGGTCAGCACCATCATGCGCTCGAATGGCTCGAATGGCTTGCCGATACTGAAAAACCACTTACTTGGATTATTAAAATCTTATTCGTCTGGACTGATTCTTTTTCCAGGTTGAACCAACCCACTTATCTATGTCGCCTGTATTTTGTATATATGCTTGAAGAAGAGCCTCACTAAACAAGCATCTTGAACTCTGCTGTATCTTACGCAGACCCTCTTGCAAATTCTTATAATGTATCTCGTTGCGATCGCGACGGTTTACTACATATTCAGCTCGCTTTCCGCAAACAAACTGTATTATTTCTTAATTCGTTTTGTGAAATTTTGAGTCTCGTTTAAATTTAGCTGAAATTTCATCAAAACACTTGTGGCCGATAATACTATCTGGCAATGCCGTCCCGTCCACTAATTGCTGTAAATTTCGACTAAGTAACATTCTGTCAAAAATAGGTATTAAATATAGCAACAATTATTCTCTCCGAATTAGCCACGTAATCTTACCCCTTAATAAACTGCCCGAGCTCTTCATTAAATGTTTTGTTCAAAGAATCCTGGCAATGTGTTATGCATCTTTAGGGCATAAGTGTACCGAACAACCTTCCAGCTCGGATCGTGAAAACATTGAAATGTTTCAAGCAGTGCCCACGGCCGAGGTTTGAATGTGGAAAGGTCGGAACTGCGGTACCTAATATACGTAAGGTTGAACGCGGCGGCTCCAATGCACAGTCGGGGATGGCCGCGGCGGCATGTTTAACGTTAAGCTCAATGATTGAGAACTAGGACTCGGCACCGGCTTCCCGCCGGCCCCGGACTCTCCTGGTGGCAGCGAATGCGCCCCAGGTAATTGCAGACAATAAATCGTTACAATAAGTTAACAACAAATTCGTTAAAATAATCACTCGATTAGTTAAATTTATATATCAGACTTACCGCGTTTGCCGTTTTACTTAAGGTGCCGAGCATTCTAAATTATTCAAATTTATACTCGCTTGATACCGGAGGTAGATTACCAATACCTGAAGGCTCCGACAATCCTTCAACATGGCTTCCCTCCATGTTAACGGAATAATTTACTCCATTGCAAACACTTATAATCTGAAATTATTACTTAAAACTTTTTCAACATCTTAAATTTAAGTATTTCACTTCACTTCACTTTTACTTAAATTTGTGATGTTGTTCACTCGAGAAGTAACGACGCTATGAAGAATAACGGTTCGAGCCCTCCATAAGTTGACACCTGTGACCACGTGACATTACTCTGCGCTCATTGGTCGAAAGCTCATTGGACGAAAGAAACGAAAGTCGCTGTGATTGGCTAGAACTCGAAAGGGAAGTATGACGCACTCTCACAGATGCTGTGCATCGTCACATGCCGAATAATAGACATTTTTAACAATAACTAAACTTCATAACACAAGGTTTTATTATAAAAACATACGTATTCATTATTATTTAGTTAAGTATTCAAACTAGTTTTCTGATAAAAATTCGAATAATACTTATAAATTAAGGGAGATAAAACTGTATTTAAAAATACTTACACAGAACTCAAGTGCTCCCTGAAGTTAGTGAGTTGGCAAGAACATTACAAGCATTATTTAAAAAATATATACATCAAAGAACTGAAGATACACATTTGAGGTTTGCATTTTAATTTACAGATACTTCTCGAATGTTCTACTACAGAGATAGTTCCCACATGTCGGGTGTCGGGCCCCAGGTTCCCTGTCCCATGAATCATATATGAACATTTCAATACCTACTGTCTCTATTGTCTGGATTATTAGGGTGTACGGATGGTCGGTCGGTAGACTTCAACAGGCATAAACACGATTAAGAGTCAACGAATCTTTTATTGCGATGTATTATTCGACAGGAAAACAAAGAAGAAATCCATGAGAAAAATTGGTGTCACTCAAGTCAAAGAAAAAGAAGCCGCTAGCGACGGACGGAAAAGCAGGAGGACGTAGAGGATAGTCGGGCCCGATCGACATAACGTAACGCAATTTTCACAGACGTAGAGGGCTGACAAAACACCCAACATATCTTATCGACGCCGACAAAAATCGGTGTTGGATAAGTGTAAACAGCTCCATACAAAATGTTCTGCAACTAGAGCAGCCGAATTTCTGCCGGGCCCGACAAGTGGGAACGGACTCTTGAACATAATAAAACATCCCTCCCGAAAACGTCCTAAGCCTACATCTAGCGTTGGGACATCTTTAACTTGTGCCCAATCTGTGGCAGAGGCTGTCAATTTAGTAACGGCCGAGCCTAATAGTCAATCCGAGAAAAATACATAAATAAATAATAATAAATAAATGCTGCACTCTTAACGGCCCCCATTAGGATAGTAATATCCTGTCGGGGGTCCGGAAACATTCACAATGACAAGGACAAATACACCCAGACCGGAAAATATGCTTGCATGGTCAATACAAACATATTATGCTCCGAGCGGGAAGCGAACCCGCGACCTGTGGCGTTTAAGGCAGGTTCGCTACCGCTGCGCCACAACGTCCTCAATATACATGTCTTGGATATCGATGTATGTATGTGAATAAAATATTTAGCAAAGAAATAAACTCACACAGTATCAAAGAGTCTTCGATAATGATCGTCCGCCTTGTTGTCAGCGACGAGCGAGTCCAGCTTGTCCACTAGCGCGGCCTCGGTGCGGCGCGCGGAGCCGGTGGCGGCGCGCTCCGCCGCCATCAGCGCGACCAGGGCTCCCAGCGCCGCCCGCCGCAGCGACACCACCAGCGTCACCTCCAGCAGGGCGCCCACACCGGGCCCGATCAGCTGCAGCTGTGCTGGACCTGAGTCATGTTCGTTTTAAACCATCATGAGAATTACGCTATGTGGTCAGAGTTTTTGTAGTGTCACCGATTATCTACTCTAGCATCGTTATTACAAACGAGGTGGAGTTATTAAAATGTATGTAAAAATAGCATCGCGATAACAATTAGTGCCAAGGCAACGTTAGTGAACGAGTTTAGGACGATATGTATAATAGTTAACTGTTTCAAATACGACAATTGACGATTGTGATATTTTATTGTTGGAGTAATTCTAATTTTGATTTTATTGTTAATAATTTTGATAGATTAAACGTACTTTTTTGAGTGAAGTAAAGCGACTCAACTAGCTACATTATAAATTAACACAATTATTTTGGTGTAAATTATTATTTTATATTTGGTGCCAATTCATATAACTTTTCATCCCCTCTTTCAACCACTTACAACCCATTTTTCGCATTATAAAGTAAAAGTCCTTTCTCAGGCTCTACACTATCTGCATACCAAATTTCATTTAAATATGTTCAGTAGCTTTAGCGTGAAAGCGCGTCAGAGAGACAGAGTTGCTTTCGCATGTATAATATTAGAAAGGATAATGAATATTATTTACAAAGATCGGTACAAAGTTAGCAGACCGGAAGCAGCTTATATATAACGCGTATAGCTCACCGAGCGCGGACCAGACGGCGAGCAGGTGCAGCGCGGCGGCGGCGCGCATGGAGGCGCGCTGCGGCGCGCGCGAGCCCTGCTCCGCCTGCAGCGCGCCCGCCGTCACCAGCGACACGCCCAGCTCCAGGTAGCCCGACCACAGCTGGCGGACGACGAACAACTCGTTACACATTAACAGTGGCAGCGCAGCCACAGGTAGCGGACGAACGAACATTCGTTATACTGCTACTGGTAGCGCGACCACAGTTAGCGGACGAATAACCATTCGTCATATTGTTACTGCTAGCTCGACCACAGCTACCGGACCAGCAACCATTCAATATATATTAATAGTGGTAGCGCAACCACGGTTACTGGACGAACAAACATTCAATATATATTAATAGTGATAGCGCAACCAGGGCTACGGGACGAACAATCTTTCGTTATATTTATATTGGTAGCCTGGCTACAGCTGCGTAACAATAAACAGATATTCTTTACAATAATGGTAGCCCAACCACAAGTAGGAGACTAGCAACTATTCGTTATATTGTTACTAAGCGAAAAAAGATTTCAATTCACCATTCTATTATTACAGGTAGACTAAGTACAGCTACCAAACAATCAATTATTATTTATATTTGACAATTATATTGTGTTGAAAAAATAAAAACACATACAATAAACTACCATTTATGTTCGTGTTTTCAGATAAATTATTATCAATATTTCCAGTTTTCTCACCTGTGAATCAAACTGCGGAGGTTCATCACCCAAAAATCTCTCCAGGAGCGGCTTCGCTAAGCCCTGTAATGCTGACAGCATCACTTTGCAACTCTGGACTCTTAATCCCATCCAATACGTTGGGTAAACCTTAAAATACATAAACAACTTAAATTAAAACAAAAGCCGTAATTGCATAATTTATTTTGCAGCGATCATTTTTTTTTCTAAATAAAACATTTTTTATTAAATAAAAACATGATACGCGAGTTTTAATCAAATTTCCAAATTTCCAAATAAAATGACGACGTTGTGGCGCAGTGGTAGCGAACCTGCCTTAAACGCCACAGGTCGCGGGTTCGATTCCCGCTCGGAGCATAATATGTTTGTATTGACCATGCAAGCGTATTTTCCGGTCTGGGTGTATTTGTCCTTGTCATTGTGAATGTTTCCGGACCCCCGACACAGGACATTACTATCCTAATGGGGGCCGTTGAGTGTGCAGCGTTTATTATTATTTATTATTTATTTATAAATAAAATCATATAATATAATTTGTTTTATGACGAGCTAGCGATTTAAAAATATAAGAATATATTATTATCAGAATTTTTTGATTAACAAGAAAGAACATTGGCAATAGGAAATTCTCATCAATCGTGATTATTGCGAAGGTTTTATTTTCGTCTGTCTAGCAATTACAAGTTTGCCCGCTATTTTGATAAGTCAGGTATTGTTTTGAAATCAGCCAGTATATTACTTAATGAAATTTAGAATTACAGATATATTTTTAAATTTTTAATTGAAATGAAGAATTTAATAAATTACGAACGACATATATATATTATTTATATGGAATTAATGTTTTTACAGAAAAGATCATCAAAATTGCTTAAAAAGATATACATACGTCTTGTTCAATAAGATGTCTGAAGACAAGGAAGGCCCGCATCAGGAAGTCCTTGAGCGGCTTCCGGTCGTGCGGGTGCGGCGCGAGGTGGCTCCACAGGCGCTGGTAGTGCGCCGGCCGCAGCAGCTCCATCACGCCCAGCAGGCTGGCCACCATCGGACCCTGGAAATTATTAATGATTTAGGTATTCCTTACAGTAAAATAAGTAAAACTAATTAATATTTAATAAGTCTTTTGACGACGTTGTGGCGCAGCGGTAGCGAACCTGCCTTAAGCACCACAGGTCGCGGGTTCGATTCCCGCTCGGGCTAGATGTTTGTATTGACCATACAGGCATGTGTTCCGGTCTGGGTGTTTGTCCTTGTACCTATATATCACTATCGATAGTTTATTATTTTTTGTTTATTAATTTACAAATCCAAGTCCCATTTCTTTTTTTTTTCAGTCCAGTACTATAATTGAATTTTATAATTTTATTTATCATTAAATAATTCAATTGTATGAGATAATTATAATTGAACTCTAACTTGCAACGTGAGTATTTGCTATTTTGTAAATCAATTATCTATTCTATGGTTCTATTGTCTATTGTTATTCTAATATAGTAACAAAGTAGATTAGATTGATTTGTATTTCAAACATTTACATACTTTTGAGGTACAAGTAACTCAAAAAGACTCACCAGTACAGGTGATTTGCCACCAATTAAATGTAGCACAGTTTCAACCAACACATCCAAGGTATTGAGGCACAAGACGTCCACGTCAGGGTCCAGTTCGTCTTCGTCCACCGGCTGTTCAGGGTCCTCCTTCTTCCATAACAAAGTGACCAACTCTCCGACCATATCAGCACACTCTGACAGCTCGTCTCGCCTCGCGAGATGAACTCGTAAATGATGGCATGCAGTTGTTAGTACGATGTTACGTGCTTCTGTGAAATATATTTGAAGTGTACATAGTATTGAAAATTTTGCACTGGTGATAGGTCTATTTTTTGCAAGAGGCCGGCTAGGTAGGTACCACCGCAGTGTGAAATATTCTACCGCCAAATAGTAGTGCTTAGGCATTACTGTGTTCCGGTTTGAAGGGCATAGTACGCTATTGAAATTACTGGGCAAAGGAGATTTAAGGACTAATATCTCGAGGTTGGTAACGCGTGAGTGCCACCTACTAAAGGTGCTGCGCGCGCTCATAGGCTACGGCAACCACTTACCATCAGGTGGGCCGTATGCTTGTTTGCCAACTTGTGACATTAAAAAAGTATAGATAAGGAGCTGTTTAAAATTGCTTGTTTCGTTAAAGCTAGATGATGTATTAAAAAGTTTCGTCAACGTTTTTTTAAAGAATATTAGCAATGCTTTTTTCAAAGCATTTCTAATATTTCTATTGCCCCTCTGAATAAGCTCAAAGCATGCGCTAGGAGTGGATACGACAATAGCCCAATGGGGTCAAGATCGAACCCGCGACTCTCTAGTTAACGGAACAGAGTCGGCCCGTGTTAAGCTATTGAGGCTTCAAACTATTGATTTTATCTATTAGTGACCAGTGACCGAGAGAACTTATAAACAACCAAGACGATTAAGATCACAAAATTGTGAAATATATCAAATAATGGTAAAGAAAATGGTTTATAGCTAAGTTAGGATTTGTTAGACTATATTGTAATCAAGTTATGGAAATAATTTTATGATAATTTCAAAAATAGATTTTGAACAACTCACAAAGACTTTAATTTACTTAAGTCATCAGTCACATTTTTTTTTTTTTATGTTAGAAGTTGGCAAACAAGCATACGGCCCACCTGATGGTAAGTGGCTGCCGCAGCCTATGAGCGCTTGCAGCACCATTAGCAGGTGCCACTCGCGCGTTGCCAACCTCGAGATATTAGTTCTTAAATCTCGTTCGCCCAGTAATTTCACTAGCGTACAATGCCCTTCAAACTGGAACACAGTAGTGCCTAAGCACTACTATTTGACGGCAGAATATTGGACACTGCGGTGGTACCTACTTAGCCGGCCTCTTGCAATAAAGACCTACCACCAGTGTCACTGATTGCACTGGTGGAATAATCTCTGTTGTGACAGAAGTTATCCCAACAGCGGGCGATGGGGTCGTCACATCCCGACGCCTTAAACACGACGACGACGACATACCAGGATCTTGACCCAGAGGTCCTTTCAATATGTCCTGAGCGGCGGCTCGTCGCGCTCTGGCCAATGCTGGCGGCGCATTGGCCGCAGGTGCTTCCAACATGGCCGCGGTGATGCGTCCGGCCTCGGCGGGTCCTAGAGCTGATGCTACTTCCTTTGCTACACTCGCCCATGATGTCATCAAGGCGATCTAGAATGTGGTCAAATTAGTTGTATTTGTTTGTTACAAGCGGACAAGATGTAAAAGAACTTTGTTGTTTTTGAGATGAAAGAACCAGCTCGAATGGGTCGGAAAAATGATAAGACCTAAAACGTAGTATGGGAATTCCGCACTATCAA
Organism: Hestina assimilis; assembly: GCA_023373885.1. Classification (NCBI taxonomy): domain Eukaryota; kingdom Metazoa; phylum Arthropoda; class Insecta; order Lepidoptera; family Nymphalidae; genus Hestina; species Hestina assimilis. Next base: position 4,695,091 of record CM041745.1, on the reverse strand, counting down.
TATGTCGACAACCAGCGAAGGTATTTGAATAAGGTAGCGTGTTTTAACTTTCTTAAGCCGTGTACAACAACCGAACACTATGTTGTTGTGTAGTCGTGTGTATAACTCGCGGCACATAAGTTGAACTATGCAGTAACTTAGTTTGGGATCTCAATAGAAGTGCGGAGCGAAGGAGCGCGCGTAACTATAGTAACGCGGCGAAGCTAGTCCTCACTCAGTTGCATTCTGGCCCTTGAGGACACTCGCGCATAGATTTTTGATTCTTTGAAATTTATATTAAATTAATTAATTTACTCATTGTTATATTTAATAACATATGTTAGTAATTAATAATAATTAATAAATAAGGTATTGAATTTAGAAGATACAATAATTAAATTGTATACTTAATTTCGTTTTCACACTTTATAAAAAAAGAAAACTATTTAAATACTATGAAATCACGTTTGAATTTCGCGGGCAACCGCTAAGCACCGGTGCAACACTTCCGTGCTCGCCAGTACCTGCGCGGGCGCGAGGTGGTCGGAGTGCGGGTGCTGCGCGAGCGCCTTGAGCGCGTGCAGCGCGGCGCGCACGTCGCGGCGGAAGCTGTCCTCGTACTGGCCGCCCGTGGCGCGCGCGAACAGGCCGCGCGAGCGCACCGCCAGCCGGAACACGGCGCCCAGCGAGCGCAGGCACTTGCGGATCGGCTCCTGCCCCTCCGCGCCCGCCGCCCACTCCGCGCAGTGCTGCACCGACGACAGCAGGCCCCTGCAGCACGCACAAACACATTACCAATCATATACAAAGGTTCAGCCTTTCAGTCATTATAATCGAATTTTAGCTTTTTCTGTGTATATAGACATCACAGAAAAAAGCGTTACCTAAAGTTTCAACCCTTCTATATAAGAAGATTTAGTGATACTTTCTAAATTCAATTACCTATTAAATTTATAACAAGCAATACAAACTCTAAGTCAATTTTTTAATATTTTTTTGCCTATTGAAAACCACAAACACACATGCTTTTTTATTTCAAAACACTGGTTTTTAATGTACCTATGTTTAATAGGTATAAGGACTGTACACTATATTAAATACAAAAAATAGCCATTAATTATCTAATCCCGAAAACATCTTTATACTTAAATTATTGAAATGTAATAAATTACGTACTTATAAACGAGAGCGGCCGAAAAATGTTCCTCAATATAAACGTCCAGAATCGGCCGGAAATGTTGGAAGCGAGGTTCATCAAGCAAACTGCATATTGACACTAGGACGAGAAAAACCGTGCCAGAGTGTGGTGTGCTGAAAGTAATAAAAAAAAAATTTTTAGACAAAGAACCATAGACATACTATACACTAAGGACTGGCGCTTTCATAAAGAAAGAAATGTCCAAAGATTCGATGATGCTCCTCTATAACTTTAGCATGGATTCACCGAAGCGAAGTTAGGTCTTCTTCTTATCGAGTGGTTCGTGGCCAATCTAGTGTAGGAGTTGTTCAGGTCACCCGTACAGTCCTCTGACTTGACTTTGTGATTTTTTTCAAATTGATAACAGCCGGGACCGACTTTTACGTGCCCTCCGAAGCACGGAGACGCTCAGTTGAAGTACCAATAAGAGATCACCCATCTAGTGACTGACCGCACCTAAAGTTGCTTAACCTACCGCTTGTTTACCCATCAGTGAGCACATCCGGGTATGAGCGTAACGAAGTTAGGTACAAGCTTGCAACGAAATCGAATAGTTAGCGTGAAACTAACTTCATTTCGTTGCGTCGATGAAGGAGCGCCAGTGAGACTCTGACATTTTATTTATATGGAAGGGCCTGTCCATATATAAGAAGTGTATTCAAAGAATATAATTTATTTTTGCATCATACTCTACATTATACATAAACAAACAATTTACCTATTACCATCTTCAGTAGAAAACAAAGCGAATAAAGCGTCCAACACGTCCCTTAGAAATTTAATTAACTCTTCACAACTGAGTCCGTCCCCCAATCGCAGTACACGAAGTAAAGTCTCTTGTACTTTCTCAGGTCTGGCACGCCATTGCAACAGCGCCAACAAATCCTCTGCGAATTAATAGTATGATATAATTATGTAAATATTATTATTTGTCTACAAATTATTCAACATTCAAATTACATGTACCTTAAAATATATCGATTAATAATAAACAGTCGTAACAAATATACCCACTATTTTTGAGACCAATTTCTTTATTTTAAGTAAACTGACTACGCATATATTGAGAACATATAAATTGCAAGTGCTTATGAAATCATTAATTTCAAAACATTCATTAAACAATATTTAAAAATTGATGTACTTTATGTTTTCCAAAAGAGCGTATGGATATTTACGAATTATAAAAAATAGTTTAAAAATATGTAATGTATCTATACAGTCTTGGAGTAAGCTAAAAGTAACTATAATAAAACTACATCATATGTATTTAAAAAAAAACTGTTATTTCTATATACAAAACAACAACTAATAAGTAATAAATATATAAGATCTAATGTTACCGTTCTGCGTTAACTTCGTGGAACAAAGTAGTGTGCTAATAATGCAGTTCTCTTTGGTGCTGCGCTGAAACGTCGCCAGCACGCCGTTGGGCGGCGCGCGCGCCGCGTCGCTGGCGCACGAGGGCAGAGACAGGTAACTCGCTGACACTAGCCTGTGAGAAAACACCAATTAATGATTATTAAGATGGCAAATAAAGTCTCAATAGCTCAACGGTAGAAGGGCCAACTTCACTCCGTTAACGCGAGAGTCGAAGGTTCGATCCGGACTCCCTTGGGCTATTGTTTGGAGAGGCAATAGGAGTAATAGTAATGCCTTAAAAAAGCATTGCTAATATTCTTTAAAAAAAAAAAAAAAAGATTAATAAAAGTCCTCCTCCTCTCGTCGTATTCCTCATTACTGAGAGTCATGATTTCACCGATGAAAAATTTTGTTATGAATATCTATTCCATCTTTGACCACGTGGAGCACATCGTTGAATTTGGTGTACAACACGGAGCGTATTTGGTCAGACCATCGGATTGGTCTTCAGCCTTTCGAGCGTCTGCCATCGACCTTGCCAGAAATCAGAAGTTGTTCTTGAAAGCCAATGAGCAGAAAAAGAATAAGAATTATCAAATTTAGAAGAATTTTATTTTATATTTTTGCAAGATTCCAACCTCATGTTTTACTGTGTTTACATAAATTATCGTCTCACTAATACATATAGCCGTAATAATCTTCGTGTCAAAGCCATTTGGGTGGAGTCCTTTTGATTTCAGCATAAGCCTTACTTGCTCGACTTTTACACAAAGTATCGACTTGAATTAAATATGTACTGTTTTCTCCGATTTTGAAAAATCTTTTTTATTTCAAAGGTTGGGCAAATTGGTCAGGATCAGAAGATGGAATCTTAAAAAAAACAAGGGAACTCAAATATTCAAATGTTACAAGCACACTTATTGCAATTTGGATTTTATTTTTAATCTCAAAAAGCAAAGCGCAATATAGCCGCTTGTTAAAAAAGTTTTGATTTCCATCAAGCAGGCTGTATGGTTGTTTCTCAGTGTCGTACTATTTTTTTAATAGTTATGCAATCGTTTCTCACTTGGAGGGATCGTCGCACTTGTAGACGTAGAGGTCGTGCGCGCCGTCGCGCAGCGTGGCGCCGCTCGCCTCCATGAGGCGCGCGAACGAGAACCCGAACAGCTTGCGCTCGTTCTTGTCACGTGCTGTGGGTTACCGACTTATATTAATTAACGTTTTTGTATAATATAAAAAAGCAGTAGGCGTAATTTTTTATTTTATAGAAACAAATATTAGGAAGGTATAAGTGATGATCTTCGCAAGATGGCTGGTGGCTGATGAGTGGCCGAGGATCATGCTTAGTGGCGTACAGTTGGAAAAGCAAATTGAAATTCAGTAGTGGACCGTAAAAAACGATGACGACGATGATAATGATGATGATAATGATAATGATGATGATGATGATAATGATGATGATGATGATGATGATGATGATGATGATGATGATGATGATGATGATGATGGTGATGATGATGATGATGATGATGATGATGATGATGATGATGATGATAATAATAACGATGATAATGGTGATAATAATGACACAACTATACGTAGCGTGGCGTGTACTGACTGGAGCAGTGGCGGTACTCGATGCGCACGTGCGCGTGCGTGAAGGTGTCGAGCGGCACGGTGAGGCGCAGCTGCTCGGCCCACGCGGGCGCGTTGTTGTGGTACAGCACCAGCGACTCGTACGACGTCGAGCCCGCGCCGCTCGCGCCGAACACGCAGTCCTACGGACATAATACACTATTATCCAGACTAATTTTATAAATTATGATAATGTAACTCTGTCTATTTGTTGAAAATCAAAATATACATTTTTACGTAATTTATTTAACGTAAAAAACAAAGTTGTTGAAATTCAGATTCTACCACCGGCTCCAACATTAAACATCTACCTGCGAAAAACAGGTTAATCTAACTCAGGGTTTTTTTTAAATATATTTTCATTAATTGTCAAATTTATTTACATATCATTCATACTGAACGCGAAAATCGCAGGAGAAATCGTCTCATTAACAAAGTATAAGTTATATTTGTACGCCTCTCCAACTTCCAATTTTATTTCATATTTAGCCTCTCCCCTAATCCTCCTTTCCCCCTCTTTTACTACTTCACCCCACTGTCACTCTTCATAGTTCAGAAAAGGGAAGAGCTAGCCGAGTTTGATTTCTCTGGGATCAGCAAGACGAACCCTATAATCTCACTCCAGAAGAATTTAATTTTTTTAAAAGGTTTCCTTTCATAAAGCTATTTTAGTTCCATTCCTAAAAATGAAAATAAAAATACTCACATCGATAACTTGTCCGGTACTATCATGTACACTAACAGTTGCTAGAACATTCTTTGCCGTACTTTTCCCGCCTCTTTCGAATTCTGCCCTCTCTAAGGTCAAGTAGAGGTCGTTGCGCACATCGCCCGGCATGATGACGTCGGGGAAACCACGTTTAGCCGACACCGTGGCACCAGATGCCACCGCCTCCGATATACTACCCATATTCGTCATTAGTCTTAAAGCAACAACTATACCTGTAAAGAAAACAAAACTAAGTTGTGGTAATATTGTTTCGAGATAGTAATATTGATGGTAAGCAGTCACCGTAACCTATGAACGCTTGCGATACTTAAACTACCACATGCGCGTTGCCAACCCTAATGATAGAATGGAGAAAATGAGATGGGAAAAAAGGAAGGGAACAGAGGGGTGGGAGATTGGGCGCTCACTCATCGCACGAAACGTAACAGTACCTACTGATACCGTTACTTTACGCATATTTCCTATGAGATAGTAGTACTTCTCCGGTCGAGCCGGCCCATTAATGCTGGGAAGAGCATGGCTGTACAACTACAAAATGACCACCTGATGGTAAGTGGAAGTAGAGTCCAAACGTGAAGGCGGCTGATACTGTTGCAGGAGGCCAAATGCACTAGCTGTCATTGCCCTTCCTACTCGCAAACAGCATATAATTATAAGCTTGCAGACCTCAAGGGCGACTGATGAACAGTCACATTAAGAGTTTTTTTTTTTACCAAAGTATGGTGGTAGGTAAGTAACTAAGCGTTCAAGCCCTACCACCAGCATAAATAAATGAGAAGCATTCAAACGCCATCCATTAGGATATTTATATCATTGTTTACGGCAGGTAAAGTATCGTGTACGATCAATCTAGACCCGAGCAGCCCCGAGCAGGAATCGAACCCGTCGAAAATCGTATTTCACCGTTTAGAGGTCGCTACCAAACCGCGCCAGAACGGGGAATATCTATATAAGTATATGGACGCAAATAAGCAATACCATGTCAACCCACAAAATTGAAAAAACTGAGTTATATATGCAGAAGTGTTGGTAAATGGCTGCAGAACATTTTTCTTTAATATTTGTAAGGTTTTAAGCTTTAAAACTTCTAAAAAGCCATTTTTAATCAATGCAATTTATGTATTATGTTAAACGTTTGGGGTTATATTATATACGAAATATACAGTTTGTATACTTATTTTTTGTGAAAATAAGTAAAATAACTTACATATAAATCTGAAATTTCCAAAAACTTGACCAATACTTAAAAAAACATCATATAAAGCAAGTTGTTAAAAATTTTCAAACGCTTTTTTCTCGAAATGACATTCGTGTGCGTTGACATGGTATTGCTTATTTGCGTCCATATAACAAGATGGCTGTTAAAGTAGTTACCATAATTTGGTTGTCCAGGTAAAATGTTACACTTGTTCGTTTGTTTTCGAATAAGCATGTCATGTAACTGGTGGAAGTCCTTCTCTTCACACTGATACACCTGAAAGCAATGATTAAACTATTAATTTGTGCTTTATGTAAGGTGATTAAGGTTGCTTTTTCCTCTTGATTTTTATTTCAATTTATAGATGAAAAAAATCTATCACTTTAACTCTCATATCTTCTTATTCTTCGTTCTACCATTGGACAAGTTACTAGTTTTTAAACAGAGCGATTGCCATCTGAACTCCACAACCCTAAGGGAGCACCTAGTAACTCATCGGATAAGGGCAAATTACCTATCAAGAGTTAACGACTATTATCAGATGTTATGTGACAGAAACCGGCCTGCCCCGGTGCCTCTTAACTTAGCTTAACGTGCTCTCCGAGGCATGGTGCGGAGAGACCCCACGCCCAGACCGAAACAGATATTTATAACAAATATCTGCTCCGAGCGGGAATCGAACCCGCAACAACCTCGAAGCTTTTGGCAGGCTCAGTAACCAGCACGCCACAACGGTTGTCACTTTAACTCTCATATCATACGTGACTTTATCCCGTCTACGGCAAGCCCAACCTCATTTTCATTTTCATCAAAGCATTACAATCTAAGATTTGGAGAAAATGTTGAAAGAAAACCTTCCATTTACCTTAAACGTGTACTCTTTCTCAGCGGTCTGTGATTCAGACTGCCTCAGGAACTCGGCTAGCGGTAACACACCAGCTCCGAGGGGCCTTCTCGCGACAGGCCCTCTCCTCTCCCCCGTGCCACTCCCACCAGCCCCCGACCAGCGCCCCACACGGATAACCCACGCGACTAGCCATAGCTCTCGTGATAGGTCCGTACTTGAAAGATCCTGGAATTATTCATGAAATTTATAATTAACAGGTTCCCGTGTGCCATTAAGCGTACATGACGATCCCATTTTACGGACAGTCGGAATCCTAACCTGTAATTTGACTAATAATTTGGCTGTTAGTCTAAATACCTTAATCTTAAGAATTATAGAAAAAAAGAGCCTTGCTTTTTTTTATTCAAGGGTCGACCGGGGAAGTACTACCTTCTCACAGAATATCGAGGTGAAGTAGGAGTTTCTGTACTGTTGCGTTTCTTCTTCTTTTTCTTTCATCTTACTCTTTACTTATTTGATTTGAATTAACCGAAAGGACCGGAGTGGTCCTCTTGCTATTGATTCTACTATTATAATAATCACCAGTAACCGCATCAGGCTGACCGTATGGTTGTTTGCCACCTTTATTAAAAAGATAACAAAACTCACAACCCGATTATAAATAATCTTTTTGCCTTACACAGCATTTATGAAGATTATAAAAACGTACATCTCGGTAGCATCAATCTATTCGTTAGCATCATATGACGTGTTGCGAGACAACGTTTCGCTTGATTTTCGCAACAGATTTGCTGTATAAATCTGACAAGTAGTATTTTAATTCAAAGCGGGTTTTCACCCGTTTTAAATATAAGCTAGTTATTTAATAACGTACTGACAGACAAATATCTTTCCTGATGTTACTAGTAAAAAGCAGCTTAATTCATTGCGCTAGTTTACTGATCCTTGGCGGATATAATTATGTAAAAATATTTTCAAGGTGCAATCGTAACTTTAATAGCTCAACGATAAAAGGGCCGACTCCGTTAATACCAGAGTTGTGGGTTCGATTCTCGTTCCCTCGGACTATTTCCTCACTCCTAACGCAAGCTTATTTGGAAGGGCAACAGAGGTATTACTTGAAAAAGCATTGCTAAATTTCTTTATAAGCAAAAGTGGATATATTAGGGAACAGATTAAGTCCTTGTAAACTCAGGCCCTCTTATTGAAAATGACCGCTACCTATTATCTATGTCCTTAAGCTTATTTTACAGTGATAAATTTCTTTGTGATTCATTTTAATACAGAGATTTAAAAACCTTAAGATTTAAAGAAATAAATTTTATAAATTAATGCCGTCGCATAAAGATTGTTTCTGTACTTTAAAAAATCATTAACGCAAACAACTCTCGATCACTACAATCTACTCGATAAAACTAACGTGCAATAATCATAAATAAAAATAAATTAGCTTTTGAGTTACCTACAAGTTGTTCGCTAGGAATTCAACTAAGATTCTTAGCAATCATGTTGCAAGATATTACGAATATTCACCGCAAATGACTATCAGCTACAGTGCAACCTTTAAGAATATAGGGTCATTGTAAGGAATTGCTTTTGTAGTCTTTTATATATTTAACTAGCTTCAGTCAGCGGCTCTGCCAACGTGAATAACGATTTTAATACAAACTTCAATACCCCATTTCAATCCTTCAGGGGTAGAATTTTAGAAATTATTCAAACGTGTTTCTATATCTTTTTAATTGTGCGCCAAAAAACAACGTTCTGTTTTATTGTCTAAAAATGACGGACATCCCATACAAACTTGTGGGACCCACACATTTCATTATTAAATTATTTTTTTATATAACCAGAACAGCCATTTTAAAGATCCACTCAAAACTGATCAGTTGCACCCTAGCACAAGATATATTCAATCTAGCAAATGAAGCGCTTTTCGTCCTACTGTGATTGATAATTATCGATCACAGTAGAACGAAAATCGTAATAAAATTAGTATTAATATTAGTATTGTAATATTGAAATAACCGTTTTTTACTACATGTATGTGAATATATATACGGTACATATACCAAAACAACAATTTTTTTTTTCAATTTTTGTCTGTCTGTCTGTCTGTTTGTTACGGCTAATATCTGAAATGGCTGGACCGATTTTGACGGGACTTTTATGGGCAGGTAGCTTATATAATAAGGAGTAACTTAGACTTTTATTTTAGAAAAAGAATAAGAGTTCCGTGTAATAAAGAAAAAATGGTATATCACGCGAGCAGAGTCGCGGGCGCAGCTAGTAGTAAGATAAAACTCAATAAAATTCTAATTACATGGATGAAGTCGTGAGCAAAAGCTTATCAAATATTATATGTTACCTCAACTAAGTATATCTATAATATGTATGTATACTTACCGCAAAAAGTGTGCTATTTGCGTGCAGCCTATCAGTGTAATTGCAAAAGCCAAATCTCGCTATCCGCATCCTAAATCTCTCCGACAATGGCTGAGCTCTCCTCGCGTCATGGAGCCATAACAACAGTTCCGCCTCGTCCCCACCCGCAGTATGACCGAAATCACGCATACTGCACATTAGATAGTGAGATTGGACAGTCGTCGTGGTGATGTTTGAAGTGGTCGTGAGCGTCCCAGAGTTGAAGCTGCTCCCAGAACCGCCGGCGCGACGTAATGTACCACGCCACTGAAAATACATTGATATTTTATACATAATACGTACTAAAAATAGTGGTAATAATACCAAATAAATATATAAACGCTAAACATACAACGGCCCCATTAGGATAGTGGTATCCTGTCGGGGGTCCGGCAAAATCAAAATTATTTTTATTCAAGTAGACTTTTAAAAAGTACTTTTGAATAGTCAAACGCTTCCGACATACATAAGAACATGGAGGAACACATCCAGACCGGACACCGGACACATGCCCGTATGATCAATACAAAAATCTGCTCCGAGTGCGAATCGAAACCGCGACCTGTGACGCTTAATGAATCTGTTATTATAGCTGCGCCTCAACGTCGTCAACCAAAGAGCTTGACAAATTGAGTAGTTTTAAATAATATCACAGCCGAGTTAGTTGAACTCGGCATGAGCACACTATTACAATTTTGATCGTAATCGGGGGCAGTTAGTTACCTCAGATATTTAAGGAGTTTGCATCTTAACACATTAACAGTCCAGTGAACCGAATACGGTACATAACAGTTGTTTAACTATTTTGTATAATCGCGACAATGAATGTGTTAATCTGGAGGTCTTGGTGAAATCATTATGAAATCGACGCTGAGGCTGAGACGCTCATACCCGTTGCGCTCACTGATCGGTAAACGATCGGCTGGTAAAGCAACTTTAGGCTCGGACAGTCACTACATGGGTGATCGCATAGTGGTATTTCAACTGAGCGTCTCCGTGCTTCACGTAAAAAGTCGGTCCGAGCTGTTATTAATTTGATATTGGTAGAAAAGTTAAGTCAGAGGCCGCCTATACGGCGTCGAAATGTGACGACCCTATCGCCCGTTGTTGGGATAACCTCTGTCACGGCAGAGATTATTCCACCAGTGCAATCAGTCACACTGGTAGTAGGTCTTTTGTTGCAAGAGGCCGGCTAGGTAGGTACCACCGCAGTGTCAAATATTCTGCCGCAAAATAGTAATGCTTAGGCATTACTGTCTTCCAGTTTGAAGGGCACTGTACGCTAGTGAAATTACTGGGCAGACGAGATTTGAGAACCAATATCTCGAGGTTGGCAACGCGTGAGTGGCACCACTGCAAGCGCTCATAGGCTACGGCAACCACTTACCATCAGGTGGGCCGTATGCTTGTTTGCCAACTTTTAACATAACAAAAAAAAAATTAAAAAATTCGGGCTACCTGAACAACTTCGACACTAGGTTGGCCACTAACCACTCGATAAGAAGAGGAATCATGAAATTTATATAGGACCATAGAACTAGGATTCATACAAACTGTATCCAACAAAAAATACTTATCAAGCGGCAAAAATATCACGTAACATTGACAAAGAAAAAAAGAGGTGAATTGATGGCTATCAATTTCTTCCACTTTTTGTAAAAATGAAGAAGGATAGAATATACAAAAAAAATGTGTATTGAATTTTGATAGATTATAAGATATTATTAATTAATTAATTAAATTAAACCCTGATTTTGAAAGAATAATTTAAAAAAAAATTTTATTCAAAATTAAAAATATTTCTTAGCGATTAAGAAATAAGCATTTTTTTACGGCAGTTGATTTTTTCATATATAAAAAATTGAGTGAGCATTATACTTTATGATTATTCTTATATAATAGTTACAAAAAAGTAGAACTTGCTACATCACGTCAATTGCGGTATAAAACTAATATTAGTTAGTAATGTTATTAAAACTAAGGATTTCGAAAAAAGGCGTTGAAAATTTAAATGTCATTCTATCCAATAATGTGTCATATTATGTGGTAACATGTTCCCATTTCGCGTAACTAAACGAGGTAAATCAGACCAAGTTATTGCACAGTATCTCATACGAGCGGAGCGCGGGGAGTAAGTATATTATATATTTCGCAGCGATATTAAGAAACATGACCTCTTGTATCTCATACAGTTACATAAAAGATCTATAAAAGGCGTAATGCTGTGTGTGCACGAGACTCGCCGCGTCAATGTAAAAGGATATCGTCAATTGTCCATACAAAGACATTTAGTTTAGACATGACGACTACGAAACACTGATGTTAAAATCCAGAGACACTACAATATTGACTAATTTATCTACTACTTAACTACTGATGTTACAAATGCGTAAGTAACTCAGTCTGTCTGTCACGCTTTCACGTCGAAATGACTGAACCGATTTTAATGAAATTTGGTACAGAGATAGACTATAAAACAAGCCTTAAAGACGTTGAAAGAGGGGACGAAAGATTTTATGGGGAACCAATTATTTCAATATTTTCATTAAGTTCATAAGTCGTATTAAGCATTGCTATTAATGAGGGTGAAGCCGCGGGCAGGAGCTTTTAAAAAAATAAATCCATGACGTCAAATAAATAAACTTATATAAGTTTATTTATATCACATGTAAAGCGCCATGCTTTTGTAAAAATAGTATACGAAATGAATAATAGACTTATTCTGTTAGAACAGCGAAAAATTAAATTGTCCTACGCCAAAACTTATTCACGCGCTATATTATTATTCTTAATTTAAGTTTAACAAGTTTACATCCACTCGACACAAATTGAACTCGAAAATAAACAGATCGCTACTTGGGACGAAAACAGGCAATAATAAAGTACTAGACTTTAGAGAAAATCCCAAGAAAATTCAAAGCTTTAAGTAAATAAATAAGAATACATCAACGGTTTCAACTTGTTACACTTTTCTACAAAAATAATTCATTCGAACTAAAGGGAGATTTATTTCAAATAAAGATTCCCCATAACCAAAAAATCGAAGCATCGCACTTTTTTTATTGTGCCGGTTGTTTTCCTTAGTAGCGAAGTATTAAGTTCAAGTTAAGTTCAAAACAACTATTTTTCCAAGCTGCGTATCTAGTACGTTCGAAAAAACATATTTCCATGCACTTGTACAACGCTGTTGATAAGCTTGATGCAATCAGTGGTTCATATACGTTATAGAATATTATTTTATAATAAAATAAACATTTATTTTATTAATAATAAAATTATTTTTACCATTAAATTTGTTATTATTAACTAGAATCTGATTTGAACTTGTAAAAAGTCGTAATTAAAATATATTATGTGGTAAATTCCTATAATATATACCAATACAATAAAATATACCCGGTTAAAATACCGGTAACAATAAAAGCCTCTCAGTAGTTTTAGAGTTTATCGCGAACAGACAGACGGACAGATGTTACGGGGGAACTCTCTTTTATCTTCTTCTTCGTCCTAGCATTATTCCCATTATTTTATTTACCCATGGTTGCTTATTACTCTTATCCGAATTTGACAGGTGACTAGTTTTTACACTGAGCGATTGCCATCTGACCTCAGCAACCCTAAGGGCGAACCAGTAACTGATTAGATAAGAGCAATTTGCTTATCAAGAGTTAATTATTATCAGATGTTATGTGATGACAAAAGAAACTACGATATGCAAATAAGTAACAAAAAATCAAATGAATTTTCGTCCTTCGCATACAAATAGCATCAATCTGAGTTGACTCATGTAAATATGTCTGAAGTCATAAAAAATCTTATGATCAAAAGATGATAATATGATTAAATATACTATAGCAGAGTTATTTATTGTGTTAAACTTTATAATATAAAGATGTCTGACAAAAAGGACAGAATAGAAGCTTATATAGAACTGTAGCCATTCTTGTCGGAGCTACTATATTTTTTCGGCGTAAGTAATTTTTTTTTTTTTGAGTCCTTGTAGAGAGCTAGGCGGTCTCGATTGTTATCATACCATCTGATAATAATCGTTAACTCTTGATAGGTAATTTGCTCTTATCCAATTAGTTACGGGATCGCCCTTAGGGTTGCAGAGCTCAGAGGGCAATCGCTCTGTGTAAAAACTAGTAACCAGTCAAATCCGGATAAAAGTATAAGCAAAACCTGGGTAATACCGGGAATAATTCTAAGGAGAAGAAGACACTTGAACTTTGATTTATTTTCTATGATTTTTATAAGCCACCAAAGCTGATTGGTGATCAACATCTAGCTAGCTATCAATATAGAGAAACCTTAAAACGAATAATGTAGGTTTTATTACATTAGAAAATAATTCTAGTACAGGTTTCCTTATACATACAATTTATGTTTTCAACAGTCTGCAACTTGGTATGATATTTCTGAGAAATGAAAACACGACTCAACCGCAAACTCAAAGGCAATCACGTAGTCAACCCGTCAAGTCATTCAAAAGCCTCAAACATAAGAATAACGGGTAAATTACAATAATATATATTTTATAGGCTCATGAATGAAATCACTTTGAAACAGGACAAAAATGACAAAAAATTTCTTACTGATGCTGCACGTTTGGCACTCTCCGCGTGTACTCTGTACAGTTCAACTAAGCTTATGTCCTCCGGGTCAACGGCTTCTGCTCCGCGACGGGGCACCAGTTCCAAACCAAGCTTTCTGCAACAAGAGACCAATTAAACGTCAATAATTAATAGTTATCTAGTTATTTTTTTAAATTACTATGATTCTGAAAATGTTAAATTTACAGACGCGCATTTATTTTCTAAATCTCATTAAATACAATTATTTTGAATAGATTCTACTTATTTTAATAACTAACTTGTTACATAACTATTAATTATCAAACTACGGATGTTTTGGTTGTAGATGACTCGATGATAGCTTAATTAAAAGACTGTCCGAGTTTGTTTTGGTTTTTCTAATTTTGACATAATGGGTAAAGTCCCATTTAAATTTTAGGAAAATCAACGGTGCAAATATATGACGTATGTAAAATATAATTGTTAGCAACATTACTATACAAAATATTAAATATTGACCGGTACCTTTTTTTCAATAAATTATACAACATAAGATTCCGAGTAAAAACGGAATCATGCAAATATGAACGTACATGTGGTGAATACTTATTGCATGTCGTATGGTGACAGTGATTCAAGGAATTGTAAACCTTTTAATTGCCTAAAGTAAGCACACTTTGTTCAAGATATATTAGAAAAAAAGCCCTAATAATTACTATGTATTTCAGTTAAACTATCGTATTTTACCCGTCAGTTGTCATTTGTTAATACGATTTTAAATAAGGGAAATGAATGCCTAATGATACGTTAAGAACAGAAAGATTTAAAATAACTAAATTAGATGATAGGATAATCGATCACGTAGACGCCATTACGGATCAAGCATTCAATCAATTTACGTATAAAAATACAGAAAGCTGAGACTTTAAAAGTGATGCAACTAAAACAGGTCTTTAATTTTTTGAGGTTGAATGTACAATGCGGTTTTTATTTATTTAAAGGAAACAGAACCTTATTGCAATAGTATTAAGATAATTGCCTTAAGGTGAAATTTGAATGCTTGGTTGATGTTTCGCAACGTTCCGTTTTTTTGCAAGTCAATTTTTTGCTCACTTTTCAGATAATTAAAATTTATCATGACACTACCAACCAATCATATTATCGGAAAGTGTAAGAGACCTGTTTAAATATTGGAAAGCCTCATTTAATTAATGAAATATCAGTATAATAACGGACAGCTGTAAGCGGAACTTTATAAAACTTTTAAAGTTTTGATTACATAGTGTCATTTGAGTTACTATGTAATAAGCTTTCAATCATTTTCGTAGCTTATTTTATTGACTTGACAATGAAGAACAATGCAATGAACAAAATGAAAATGGCCTTCTACTGTTGTTTCCAATTTAGATTTCCCAAAAATCAACATCCTAAAGATTCATTTCGTTCGGCGACGTGCAGAAAGGTCGCCAAACCTGTTCTACAAGCGACACTGACTGACTATAGTCGACACAAGCCGTCTCCCGAGCCCTATCGGGATAAGTATAATTCATAACAATTAATAAATTAATCAAATATTTAAAACTAAAGAGCCATGTTCTTTTTTTATGTTTACATTTTTTTGTACCCTGTACAATGTTATTGAATTACGAGTTATATATTTTCTTTGTAACTAATACTTATTTTGCAGATAAAATATTAAGAGACTAACATTTCGTCTTTTTTCATTTATTCAGCATCAGCGTTTTAGTATCGTTTTGAGAAAAATAGAATCGTCAGAAATTTCTGTTATTCTTATGTCAAACCGTACCTACCTACATTACAAAGAAAATTGTCAAAAAGTATAAGAGAGAGAATCGATGTACCTACCAAGTGAATAAAAAAATATCCCATTTTTTCAACTAAGTTTATTTCAATTTACGCGATCACAATTAGGAAATACAAACTACAATAGAAACATATTTGGCTGTTAGTAAAATAATTAATTTACTGCGAACTTGTGAATTGCAACCTTGAACTTCTTCCCCATTCCGGAACCCTTCACAGTGGAGGGTCACTGTGCTTGATTCAAACACGCTTTATCCGGTATTTTTTGTGCTATATCTTACATAAATAAATTATTCACACATGTTTTGAATTCAATACCAGCTGCCATTACACAAAATCATTTTTGGATTTAGGATATTATTTTACGTACAATTTTATTTATCTTAACAATCCGGCTACTTACGACCTATTTTTGATATAATAGCAAATAGGCTAATGGATATTTAATATCTTTTGTATACAAACGACATTCTATGAATCTTTTCAACGAGAAAAATGATAGAAGCATTTTTTCATTACATTTTTATCTCAATCAAATATTTCTAAGCGATAAATAGTAGTTTTGAGTAGTCATTAATTATAGACTCGGGTTGGAATATTGATGAGGCAACGACAGCTGAGATAATACTTGCCAATTAAAAGCATTAATAATATCAAATTTTGACCATAATTATAAAAATGTTCCAATCAATTCAGAGAAAAATACTAGCTGTGCCCGTAGTTCTGACTTAATGTAGTTTAATGATAAAGATACGGAAACCTTTTTCGGGATAACAAGTATCCTATTTGCCAATTTTATCCAAATCCGTAAAATACATTTTCCTGGTTAATACTAAAATACTCAGACTAAATTATGTTTATAAGAACTGTGGAAAATATCTAAGAAAAATTCATACAGTTCAAGTAAGTAAAAATTCATACAGTTTTAAGGCGTCGGGATGTGACGACCCTATCGCCCGCTGTTGGGATAACCTCTGTCACAACAGAGATTATTCCACCAGTGCAATCAGTCACACTGGTGGTAGGTCTTTTGTTGCAAGAGGCCGGCTAGGTAGGTACCACCGCAGTGTCCAATATTCTGCCGCCAAATAGTAGTGTTTAGGCACTACTGTGTTCCAGTATGAAGGGCACTGTACGCTAGTGAAATTACTGGGCGAACGAGATTAAGAACTAATATCTCGAGGTTGGCAACGCGTGAGTGGGACCTACTAATGGTACTGCAAGCGCTCATAGGCTGCGGCAGCCACTTACCATCAGGTGGGCCGTATGCTTGTTTGCCAACTTCTAACATAAAAAAAAAAAGTAAGTAGAGCCTGCACAGTATGTACGTACAGACATTATATAACATAATGAAAGAAAGTAATAGTTAATCTTATATTATATCCTTTATAACATCTTAAGTGTATAAGTTATGTTAATAAGCGGTTTATAATAACGTAAGAGATAGATATATGTTATGTAATCTATAACATACAAAATTAAGTTTCAGACGTCTAGATAGCTCGCACGACAATCGTAGAACTGGTAAATCAAGTTTTGGTAGCGTTTTTAGCACATTGAACTTCAGATCTTTATGCCTATTAGTTAATATTTGTCTGTCTTTATTAATCTTTTAATTTTTTCCTCGTTTAAAGATTTTGTTCAAATTATTCGGTTGAATTTATAAAGCGTATAAAGCATTCACATAAACGGTACATATTTCCACATAAACTTTCATCCCCTATTCCCAATTGCTATTTTACATCCTTGAAGGTAAAACTTTTGCAAACTTTGACTGTCACATTTATTTATATCGAATCATTAGCCTAAAAAGTAATTTTCAAGCTTCTAGACTGAAAATGACGTCACTAAGTTTAAAGCTTCTATTCTAAAAATGATGATACTTCCATACAATTTTTCATTCCTCCTTTCAATCCCTTACAACCCTTTCTTCGAATTTAAAAGTAGTCCATATTTCATTTAAATCGGTTCAGTAGTTTTGTTGTGAAAGCGCGACAAACAGACAGGCAGACAGAGCTACTTTCGCATTTATAATATTAGTAAGAATACCATTTCCTCATTTTTGAATTTCAATGGGAATTTTTGTCTTGACCACAAACCGACCACTAAATGTAAATACCAATTGATGTTATTGAAATTATTGAATTTAAAAAATATTGACGAGTCATTGCAATAGTTAAAGTTTTGTCCCACTGAAATCGTGCACGTACTTCGTTGTTTTATTAAATCATTTTATGTAAATGAAAGGCTTAAATATTTTTTGCGTTTTTCAAGAAAATGTAACAGTTATGTTTTCTATTCCATATCACATATCTTTACCAAATTTCAAATGGATACGACTGTACTAAAGTACTGTTTTGGAAATCCGACAGCAAACTTATATTTTTCTAGAATATTTCTGTAATGTAAATATAAAATTCTACCTAGATTAGAAAATCCATAATATCTAATAATCTATTTTTGTGTCTATAACAATTTCACCTAAATCCATCCATCCGTTTTTGGATGAAAGCGTTCAAACGTACTAATTTAGACACTACACTAAGACTAGGATATTATATTGTATATATATCGATAAATTGTCATGACACAGTATCCTTGAAACATTTGACCAATGCAACGTGCTTTTTTTAAAAGAAAAGAAACGATCCGAGCACAGGTAGAACGGTCAAAATGCCTAGCCAATGACAGAGCAGCTGACCTCAGCTCCAGACAAGACCTCTTTTGTAGATTATTATTAATTGTGATAGCTCGTTCATATTGGCGCGAAGCGAGGATGCAGACATATATAAAGTTTAATGAATTCTTGCATTTATTAGGAATGATAAATTACTGTTTTACTCATATTACACTTGTATTAATGAAGAATAATTGCTTGACAGGAAGTAAAAATGCATAATTAATTCACGTTAAAAATACCTGGCATACCTGCGTTGTAAATTATTAATTATTATATTAAATGTTTATATTAAATTAACACTATAGAGGATAATTTTAATGAAACATATGAATATTTAAAATTCAAATAAATAAAATATAATATATCATGGAATAAAAAACGATGACTTAACAAGGTAATAATTTAAAGATAAACTAAGCACAAACAAAGAAGTAGAACGAATATTTCAAGCTGACATAATAATAGGAGTGACCAATGTATTTAATTAAAAGCCGCGAGCAATTTTCACCCGTTACAATCAGTAATCATATTCATAACCGCTTTAAATTAGCGTATAGAACTTTGAAGCATCCGCCACGGAGACAAACGCGCAAGAAGTCGAGATGGACAGAACTCGTTCCCCAATGGATTCTCGACACTGACTACTGTGCATTTACTCTGGCTCGGAGGAAGCGAGACGGATAACATTAATACCGCAGTGATTGTGGCCGAGAAAGAGATAGATAGACTCATGCGCATACGCTGCTGTTCGGTAGTGAAACACGCGCGAGTCGATGCTCGAGCCGATCGAGTGCGCTTTCCAGTTCGCGTTCTCAACCCAAGAGCAGCTGGTGTGCGGCGTGGCGGCCACTATTGCCACTCGTTTTACTCCAATAATTCAGCTTCACTAAATTACGTATCCCGAATAATATGACGTAAAACTGACGTGACTACGTGCAATCGAACGCGCGGTTGTGTTTGTTGTGTTGTGATACGACGAGACGTGCGCGTTTTGAAAAATCTCAGCGGGTAAAATTACAGTTACTTTTGAAAAGGTAAGCTATGTTACAAAAGCTCAGAATGTATTGAGACACGCTTAGCGGCTATCGACGACGGTGGAATGCAGTTTGACGGCATACATATGAGCATGTGCAGGAACAAAAGCCTCGTGCATAGTCATCGAAGTTTTTTTTTCTCATCGCTTTCTTGTAAGGGCGGTTGGTTGAAAATGACAGATGAAGATGACGTATAGTAGTGCAGGGTATGAATCAAACCAGTTACAAGGTGTTAAATCTCCCACAGGTAGCGAGTATGCTCACATTTACCTGCAGAAAGGGGAAAGGACGCTGTGTCCTTTACTGGGAATTTTATGAATAGAACGAATGGGGCGCGCTAGAAAATATTATTAATGGTTTATTTGTTATAACGAAAAAATGCCACGTTAAAATTCAACATTCGCTGAATTTTGTAATCGTTAATTAAGTAATAAATGACCAATTTTTTCAAACGACATCGTTATGATCGTTAATTAATTTTGCAGGTGAATACATTATAATTTCATTTGCTGCTTTTCAATTAAAATAATATAGATAATTTAAATTCTTGATGTACATTTTGTAATTTATTCTAAGAAATGTTAACGAGGAATTATTGTCAATCAAAGTGACAGTATTATTTATCAAATATTCAAAGAGAAAATATTTCTAAACAAATATCGTTGGAGTTTTAAATAATTAATAGAGAATCAATTTCTATATTTCTTTTGTTTGTTTCAATGTCAAAGTACAGTTAGTTCTACGTCATGAATATCTTAAGTACAAATGTCATTATCATTAGTAATTTGCATTTTGTTTATATTAACAAAAAGGGTTCAGTTAAAACATACGATGTCTTGAGTTCTTTATGCAGACAACAGAAACAATAATATATAAAGCTTCATCTTACTAGCTATCTTATGACTAGATTTTAAAATATATCTATATAATAGCTTCGTTCGAAGAAGTTTATATTCAAATTCTAACCAAGTAAAAAACACGAATTCTCGAAACATATTTAAATAACAAATTACGATGCGCAAGACGCGGTAAGAAAATAATGCGGTTGTTTGGAGACCCTTTCCCAAGTTAATAGTAATACTATAGTGTTCGACTTTTGACAACTTGAATATACCAAAAAAATATCTAAATTAAGAAAAGTTACTCCATGGGAATGATATTTAAATTTCGTTTTACAAAAAAAAAGATAGTTCGTTGGTTCCATGACACAAGTCCGGTTTTAACGATATCTTCTATTTGCTTAAGACATGAGGAATTAACGATAAGAGTTTTTAAACTTATCGCTACGGATAAAAATGTCAAGCTTTTGAATACATCGAATAATTTTTTGGAAAAGAAATTTCGTAGTCTACTCGTATAAGGAATGTAATACATTCTGTATGTAGTTCATTGTACGGGCAATGAGCATATCTTTAACAGGTCACAAACAAGGGATTCTTGTCACGGACTATGCTCGCCACCTGCATAGTGATCCCGATCACATGATAACCTCTCACATACATCTAGATCTATTTGAATTCAACGGTCTTTATGAGACTTAATGTTTTAAGACTTAAAAACAATACAATACTAATTTTATAACTTATTAATATACGTCATAGCTAAATAGACAAACATGTAGCCAAATGGGGTCACAATTCCATAAAAAAACATAAGCTGATGTCACGTGTTTTCGACAACGACGACAAAGCAGTAACCATACAAGGGATAACAAACAAAATTGTACTAATAAATTTTAAAGTAATAACAATATTTGATCACAGGAAAGTTACCAAATAATATATACATTATTTGCTGAGTGAGGTCTTTGTCAACGATAATGAATCAGTCATTGGTGAATAATGTAGTTTAAAACAGCGTATTGTGTATTCCACACACGCGATAACAATTAGTTGTAACAAGTTTTTCAATACGCTACTTGATTATATATCTTGATTAACTCGCAACTTTGACCTTTGTGATAACGGTACATCTGACAAACATTATCCATATACATTAAGTCTTGTCTTGAGTTGCCAAAAACATATATTAGTGTATGACGTTTTGTTTTGAAGAAGTAACGGTATGATAAATGCGAAGAATTCAGAATGTATAATAACATGTCACGTTTCATAAGCATATACTAATTTATCACCTCAATGCATTTTATGAAACTTAACCCTATAATGCAACCGCAATGTAGGTTTGGACCGCGTTTCCGTATTATGATATTATATTAGTAACTTAGAGGGCGACGGATGCGATGACGGATATGAAAAGCTTATCTTAACATACGCCCCATCCGAATTTGTAATAAAAAATACTCATCCATCATTATTTCATGAGGAATATCCGATATGTATTATTATGTAATATAACTTTGCCAATTATATAATATGTAATTTTATTTCAGATTCTTAAAATTTTACATTAATTTTATTTTAATCTGTATATTGTAAAGGTTAAACAAAATTTATAATTTCTAAGCACTGATTGATTTCGACTTTTCAAATATTAATTTAGAAGGACTGATAGCTTCTGGTTTTCATAATCACGTTCTTACCTATAGACTGTAACATTATATACAGGGCTTTCCATAGTAAAGGTGCTCTTTCGTAAATTCAACATCAAACCAAAGAAACGAAGTTAGTCACACGCTAACTTTATTCGAGTATGTTGCAAGCTTGTGACTAACTTCGTTTCGTGTCGTTGTTATTGAATTAACGAAAGAGCACCAGCGAGTATTTGACATTTTGCCTAAATGGACCTGTCTATAGTATATAGTAAGTCAATGGTCATACTATTTTTTAAATAACAACGAGAGACGTTGCAATAGTCAATGGAGTTAATTATATCGAGCGAGACGTCACCATTATAACAGCAACTTGTTGCGAGATCACGTAGATTGCATTCTACCATTCACTAGCATTATACCTTTTATTATTCAAACTTTTATTATTTAGATATTACTAGGTAATACAGTACAGAGAAATTACAAATTGAATAGAAATTCTGTATCGATATTTTCAGTATTGAACAACAGTGTTCTCACGGAATATGGTTGCTAGTGAATGTACTGAGATTTACTTCCCACGAGCGGATTCCCTGAATTAAAAAGTCGTACTGACGCCGTCAGCTGTAATTAGTAATAAAGTCCAGTCGACGCGTGCCGGCAGCTGTTAACACGCCTAAATCGTTATAGTCGGTATCATTACGCTACTACATAGGTATCTGAAATTCAATACGAATTGCATGTAAAAAATGAACGTAGCTTTTTGCGAGTTCGAATATGAAATGGTCATTGAACTGAAGCAATAACGTAGAACGTTGAGAAAAACTTTATTAGATTTTATTTTGCCTTTTTTTATGAAACTTGAGAACAATGAACTGTAAGCGATTGTATAATTTTATTTTAAAAGATTTGAATCGTTCTCTTAGAACGAATCTAACATTGTTTTAAACGTACACAGCATTTATTTTAAGACACGAACAATCGTGCGCCCGTGTATGTCATAAATCGTGGAATTTACATTCTATACACCACTTGACTACTCTTCGTTTCACTGCTTATCCACGAATTGGTAAAGAGATACCTAATAATTTGGTCAAAAAGTCTAACCATTGCATAAGAGCTATGAAAGGGAAACGAATTTTACCACACAAATTAATTTGTACCGCGGACGTTTTTAGTTGATTTCATTACAATTTATAGTCTCGAGTTATCACGAACATTTCAATCTTAAAAAAAGGCAGTCGTAGACAGACGTGCGAAACGGGTAAAGACTGTCGCTACCCAGACTAGTAAACTGGTTTCCGGGTAAAATTCGCGTTGCCACGCGATGCATCACTCTGGACCGAGGGCGGTAAGGCAGTGGGAGGAGGGGAGGTTGAAAATGCAGGAGGCGAAGAGCGGCCGGTCGACGACCCGCCGCAGGCCCTGCGTCGGCGCACCATTCGCCTTTACCGCAACCAAAGTCGATCCAGTCCAACAGATTTATGAGATTATAAGATGCAATATCTTAATATTTCTGAGAAATCGAAAGCTGTAGCTAGAATAGTTAACATGTAGTAGTTACAAGTTCCGGATACAAAATTATGTAAAAAGGTTTAGAAGCAATCTTCATTCAACAATACGCCTACATTCCTACAATTGAGGATGACAACAACAACAGTTATTAATTTTTGTTCCCCTCACGCCTTAAATAATTTATCTTAGACACACGACACTGCGTAGGAACGAGATCAAGAAGTCGTCAAGGTTGGATCCATTTGTGATGAATTGCCACTTATGATAGTGGATAACTACTTCTGTTATGTGGCTGCCGTTCATTGTAGTCAATTCATTATCGAATACTATTACGCTAATGAGTATGAATAGTGTACAAAAATGAATAAGAAATGTTTAAAGAGCGTAGGCAGATCTTAGAAACATGTGAGGTCAATGATTGAATAAATAAAGCTCAAATAGTAGATGGCCACATATGGTAGCCATAATTCTCGCTTAACGGTATTAAGAATTAACGACAATCATTTACGCGCGACGTGGAATCTTCCAAACACTCATTAAATTGTCATATCAATAAATGTGTGACAAGTAAACAAACATTGTTGATATCAATATCTTCCTTGGTACAAATATTAAAATGGGGGCAGTAAAGTTGGGATTTTAGCTAGTCATGAACAAGAACTACACATACCTATTATATTAGTTTTATACATGTATGTTATTTTTGTATTATTCTTACTTCTTATGAACACAGCATAACTATAAGTCATTGTTGATTTGATTGTTTCAGATATAAGCAAAGAGGCTGATTAGAAATGGCGGTGTTTGGCATGGCCTCGGCGGTAGCGGGCTTCGTGAAAGTCCGCTACCTTGTCGATAAGGCTGTCATCGATAACATGGTTTTTAGACTGCACTACAGAATCACTTCGGCTATTATGTTCCTGTCCTGCATCCTTGTTACTGCTAATAATCTAATTGGTAAGTTTACCTTTATTATTTTTATTAATCTGACTTTAAAATTGACCTCCATTTTACGCAATTAAACCTGGCAAAAACTACACGCGTTTAAAAAGCAATTTTGTTTTAAATATTGCGAAAGTTTTTATATAGGTATTGCAAAGAGAAAGTAAACTGTTAATCGGGTACAATATTAAGCCACTAATTGACTTTGAAACCTACATGTTAATTATAACCAAAATCTTGACCCACATGCTGTAAACTATTAACCTGAGAATACTTAGAAATAACAGTCAGTCTGGTCAGTCATCTCTAAACTACGGTAAAATGAGTCATTTTCAGTTCATTGTTCAATAAACCATCTGTAGTTATTGTAACAGTTACCCAAATTGAGATGTCATGAGCAAATTGTTTGTACACACAAATATTGAGAGGCGTGTGCGAACGTGATAAGGTTGAAATCATTGAAACGAAACGTGCTACTGACCTATTACATCAAAGTATTTGAACACTACATTAATTTGGCGTGTATACTGTAGCAAACAGAAATTAATATGAAACCATTGTAGAACATGCCGTTACAGATATTTAAAAAAAATAACTGGGTTGTTTTAACCAGCTTCAGCAGCCAAGGCACATTGTACACAAAATCAGTATGGATGCAGTAATCTTGGGTACAAGCTATTATATTTTGAGGAATAACCCCTGGTATCCTATAAGCATATCCTATTCAAACAAACTTAATTTAGGTAATAAAATACTTATTTAAAACATTTTTATTATAAATCATTTTTTGGATAAAATGATTTTTAAATACGAATCGTTAATACTTAATATACATTCTTGCAATGATTGATTAAATCATTAATTAATTGACAAGAATAATAAAATGTACGAACGATAAATGACGAATTAATTGTAGCCTTTATTAAAATGTTAATCATAAGTACATTATCTCTTATGAATATTTACGGTTATATGATGATTTAGTAAAACACTCAATATTGCGACATTTACGTAGACCTAAACTGGAACTCATTTATTGTTCAAATAACATACTATTATGCTATGCCATGTTTCTTTGATTTAGTAAAGACCAGTCTCCATTGTAAATTTTAAAGTTTTAGATCGTAATTTTTATATTCATCCTAATATGTATGAGAAATTGACACCGTTGCGGCGTTGTGGGTAGCGAGTCTGCCTTTAGTCTCGACGGTTTCGGGTTCGATTCCCGATCGGGCGGATATTTGTCAAAATTTCTGCTTCGGTCTCGGCGTTTGTCCGTGTGGGTATCGCCACCGTGCCTCGGAGAGCACGTTAAGCTAAATTACTCTTATCTTATCTTATCGTTAGTTAAATTACTCTTATCCAATGAGTTACTGGTTCGCCCTTAGGGTTGCAGAGGTCAGATGACAATCGCTCCGTGTAAAAACTAGTAACCTGTCACATCCGGATAGCAGTAATAAATAGCAGACCCTGGGTAAATAAATTACCGGTAATAATGCTAGGATGAAGGAGCTATGTATGAGAAATTCTGAAGTGGCAACGAAGCTCATATGAACATCGCATTTTGTTTACGATCGTGTTATCGCGTGCCCCTTATTTATGGTACTGCCAACATAAACAGACTCTTAATCAAGTTGTGATGAACCAAACAACCTATATCCGCTTGTTTTCGACTTCCTAATCTATATCGAATCACACTATGTTATAAATCAGTTCACAGTTGTATTTTTATAGCTTTCTCATTTCTTATTTGTCTCATCTTTTTTGTATTCTATTTCAACCAAAAGCCAATATTGAAAAATGTAATTGAATTGTATTCTACTTTTTACGTTAAATATTGAGTCATAGAAGATAAATCCGGAGAATGGATTTTTTGCTCGCAGTTCCGCTATACTGAATTCCACTTGACTTTCCTAAGTCTGATAGCTATATTATTTCTACTTCGAGATCTTTTTTTCAAACTTTCTATATGTATATTTATATAAGATCTGTGTGCCTGCACATATGTTATACGATATACTTTATTTATTACATACAAAGCTAACAATACAAGCAGTTAACTGTTCTAGGTCACGTATTAAATCATAATATTGTGGTGAGAGTTTTAAAAGGTCCGTACATATATACAATTTTCTAATTTAATAATTTGACTCAATTTGACCTCATGTCTTGATGTTTTAGATGATCATTGTGTAGTAAAATATTTCATCATTGCCTTGAGTCACTTCGAGGATAGAAAAAGTTACCTGGTCTTTTATAAATTTCTGCGTAAAATATTTGAATCATATATCCTTATTTACCACAGATCATTTTATATATACTATATTTGTTATCGGTGAGTTTTAAAATATTTAAATAGTCATACAATACACATTGTAGTAATGTTAACAATTATGTGTACAAAGGTTTATATTTGCTGTAATGCAGTTTTACAATCACTGCAATATTGCTGTGTATTATAAGTTCACATCTGCAGGCCAGGTGTAGGCTATCAAACAGCACACGTTAACAATTAAAACCATTCTAGAGTGTTTGTAGGGGAAACTTTTTCAAGGCTATACAATATGATTTGTTTTAAAATAATATTAGCAATGCTTTTTCAAGTCATTACTACTATTGCCCCTCCAAATAAGCTTGCGCTAGGAGTGGGAACGACAATAGCCTAAGGGGGTCAGGATCGAACTCACAATTTTCATGTTAACGGAGTCTGTCTTTCTACCGTTGAGCTATTGAGGGTTTGAATAAATTAAAACATCGATTAGGTAACTTAAACATAACATAAATTAGGAAGCGATATGTTTAGCCTCAATATAATATTTATCACGTATACAATTTATTTAAAATTACGTAATTTAAAATGATTTCTCATAGTTTATATCAAAAGTTGGAAATGTCTCGATTATTCTTAATGTTCCAATACAGATAACCTCGTTCCTATTTATAATAACAAATATTAACCTATGAATATATTACGTACTTCATATTGGATTTTATATTTATAAATTGGAATCATTTATGAAATAACGCATTGATATTGAAGGTTTATTAAAACAAAAATAAGTTTTATGTCTCGTATTCCCAGCCTATACTTATATACACTAGCTAATGTATAAAAATAACAGAAAATTCCATAAAAGTACAAAATATCGAAACACAACAGGTGTCCGCCAGTCTTTAGTAGACCTCAAGTTTACCGTGACCTAGAATAGCAGTCTATAGCTAGAAATCATATAAAATATATTCTAGACACCAACTCATTTAAGCTAGTGCTTAATAGGTGACAATCACCTCCTAGGTTCTTCTGCTTAATAACTTTACATATCAATGTATTAAGTATAGTAATCAGGTTCCCTTGGGCGTAGCGAGGTAGGAGCAAAGGGGGGTGCTGCCCCACCCTGGACCTTCCAAAATAATAAGAAATGTAAGAATATAATATATTTTGAACTGTTTAACCAATAACTATTGGTGCGATTGGTCATTTTGCCCTCCTCTAAGCCATTGTGCCCTCCGTGGGCCGAATCCTACGCTACGCTACGCCTATGGATTCTCCGGCGTCTTTCGTCTGATCGTAATAAACTTAAAAACAACTAAAACAGTTTTTCATGCAGCTTTCAGCCTTTGCAAATTTGTTAAAATACGACGATAAAACTGTTCAAAATATTGTAAAAATGAAGCGTAATCCCTTGTTGCCATAGCAACGCGGTCTGCTAGTATTAGCTAATAGCAATTGGTATTTAGCAATTAACCTTATCGCTTTACCCGTACTCGTAGTACCTGTATTCGCATCAATTACGATCGAAGATGACCTATTTTCATGCAATGCTTTGCATATGCAATGCTGTTTGTTTTTGCAATTTTCATCTTCGTTGTTGCGTTGTCGTCATGTTATTTAGAATTATCGCATTATGCATGTCAGGTCTTGTCAGGGTTGTAATATTGATCATCATTACCACCAGGGTATCTTATTAACCCTAATTATTTTTTGAGTCTAATAAAAATAGTCAATTATTTTTTATAAAAAAATAAAATTATTGAAATCCGATTTATTGATACATTTTATATTTAGCACCTTGAAACGCCATAAACATCACTATCGTGATGTAATGTACACAGCTATTGCTGGCCAGTAAACGTAAGAATTGGAATTTGAGTTTTCAAAATTATTAATTCCTTGAACGTTTGTGAAGGTTCCTGAGTTGTGTTAGAAGAACCTATAAATTCATAAGAAACTCATAAAAAAAGTTGAGTCTTCATAATAAATATAACAATAACTGTACATGAACGGTTACTGATGTAACATTAGTAAGGTAATTTGATGATAAATGTTCTAATAATGCTAAGTGCTCGTTATGGGGCAATTAGCAACAATGCGATTTGCTCAATTGGCAATAATCTTCTAAGTATTTTATTCAGTTCACGCAAATATCATTTACATCTTACTGAATTTCTTGATGCAACAAATATATTAGGCATATATTTCTTTACATTAGAGTTCTGCAAAACATTTAAAAGGGTCATAGTTTTAACTTACTATATACTGCTAGTTGTGCCCATGACTTCCTCTGCATGGAATAGTCTCTTTAGGAAGCATTTTTAATGATTTCATCCTCTATTCCCTATTGTTATTATACACCCTTGAGAGTAAAACCTTTACAAACTTTGAATGTCATATTTATTTATATCAACAACTAAAAAAATAAGTTGCAAACTTCTAACTCTAAAAATGACGATACTTTCATACAAATTTTCATCCCCCCTTTCAATCCTTTCTTCGCATTAAAAGTAACCTATGGCCTTTCTTAGGCGCTAGACTATCTGTGTACCAAATTTCATTTAAATCGGTTCGGTCGTGAAAGCGTGACAGACCGACAGAGTTACTTTCGTATTTATAATATTAGTAAGGATGGACCGAGCCTTTTATACAGACTAAATGTCATAGTCTCTGTGGTGCCTCTTTGTAAATTCAACGCCAAAGCATATTTTGCATATCATAATCAAATATCGAATGACGTTAGAGTGTGACTAACTTCATCCCTTTGTTTTGTTCAGTAAGTCTATAGTCATAGTGCGTTTTATTTTGAGGAAGTAGTTTTGTCAGATATTTTTGTAATCTCCGTACTTCGGACGTATGTATAATTGGTTTTCAAATTAAAATATCACATCAATGAGATACGATATCAGTAACTACTGGATACCAATGTCCATTGTAATGTGTAAACAGTATTTAGATATACGGACCGACAAATCACATTTAGCTCAATGTCATTTAACAAATAACAAATGGACTATATATAGCTAATAAAGGATGCCTTACAGTAATACTAATTATTCATTTACCAGTTTCTTATTATTATAATGCAAAATATTGAAACATGTTTATCCGTACTGACTAATATTTCTGGAAATGTTGTGAGTGATTTTATTGTTGAGCTTCGTAAAAATGTTACGACTTTAATCACGTAAAATTATAGCGCAGTGAATACAATGAATTATGAATTTAAATATAGTTTGTGTTTGATACTATTTATAATATAGCCCTGAACAAGGGCAAGGTGATCAAGTCACGACCGACAATTACGACAGGTGGGGGCAGATGCACCATTATACCGAACATTAGTGCCATCCGCAATATACGATACAATGTCGAGGACACGAGAGAAAACAGTAATACTAATACATCCTCTTCTAGTACTTACCTATAACTTTAAACATAGCGTTTAGCTGTTAAATACACTATTAAGAGAAAATGTTAAATTAACATAATTGGTTTTTCGATTTCGTTACGTGGTTAGCGGTGAATGAAAACATCGTGAGGAAACTTGTATGTCTTCGAGACAATCTGAGGTATTCTGAAAATCCGCAGTAAAGCAGAATGGTGAATTAAGTTTCTAATATTATTTCTTAATAGGGGAGATCTTTGCCCATCACTGGGCCAGTATCGATTTGTTACTAGTACTTATGCTTTCATTTGATTGTCGAACATTTTAAAAGTACTATCTTTTTCTAGGGGACCCGATATCATGCGTTGGCGACGGAGCAGTTCCAGGTCATATAATGAATACTTTTTGCTGGATCACGTACACATTCACTCTGCCCTACAGCGGCCATAAGGAGATCGCTCATCCCGGTCTTGGTAACGACCATCAAGAAGAGAAACGCATCCATTCCTACTATCAGTGGGTGCCATTTATGCTGTTCTTCCAGGTAAATTGTGCTCATACAACAAACTAGATGTTCTTAATACTCTATAATCTAATCCGATTTTTAATTAAGCAAATTAAACATTTTTTTGTTAACAACGGAAATAATAAAACTGCCTTTGAGTAACTAATAAAAACGTAAGCTTTTTTAACTCAAACATAATAAAGGATATTACGTATTGCCTTAATATAAATGTCCATGACTTTGTATAATATTTCTATTTTATTTTCAGGGTCTTCTCTTCTACATTCCTCATTGGATCTGGAAGAACTGGGAAGAAGGCAAGGTCCGTATGATCTCCGACGGTATGCGAGGAACAATGGCCACCATTGCTGACGATAAGACTAACCGACAGGTAAATAAAATAAATAAATATGTCTGTTAATTTTGTCTGAATAACCCAACCTTTTTGTTTGTACTTCCTATATGTTTATTAATATATGCAAATAAACAAACAATATCATTATACACGCACGAGAAGGACATGTTAATGTACTCTTTCATCATGAACATAGTGACCAGCTCCTTCAATTGGTACAATTAAGATAAGACGTACTAATAAAACTCGATGTCTAATAATTGACCTGAAGTCAAAGTTGCATAATATGATCGAATGCCTTTGTTATTTATGAAGAAATTTATTCTAATTTATGAATAAAATTTATACTTATTACAATTTTACTTTGTTACAGAATCGCTTGGTCCAATATCTACTTGATACACTTCATATGCACAATACCTATTCGTTCGGTTATTTCTTTTGCGAAGTTCTGAACTTTGTCAATGTCGTAAGTATTATTTTAAAGAATATTAACAAGTAATTACTAATATTACTACAGTTGGTACAACAATAGCCCAAGGGATCGAACGTGCATCTCTCGCTTAAACAGAGTCGACCCTCGATGAGCTATTGATTTCAAAAAATTCTGTATTGGTTACAAAATTACATTTCTAATCTTCATTATATTTTAGGTCGGTAACATATTCTTCCTGGATACGTTCCTTGGTGGTGCATTCTTGACATACGGAACCGACGTTGTTAAGTTCTCTAACTTGAACCAGGAGCAACGAATTGACCCTATGGTAAAGTGTTTTGTTTAATTCGCCTGTTATATAACATTCCCATACGCCTTTTAATACTTAAACTCTTTATTAAAAAGATGTTTCCTAATAAACTATAATTACTTTCCAGATCGAGGTATTTCCCAGAGTTACAAAGTGTACATTCCACAAATTTGGTCCGTCTGGATCGATCCAGAAACATGACGCACTATGCGTTCTTGCTTTGAACATCCTTAATGAAAAGATATTTATTTTCCTGTGGTTCTGGTAAGCAAGCGTTTAAATATTTTGTTTTAATTCGTGTATGATATTAGCATGCATTTAAAAATTAAAGCTTTTAAAACGTTTATATCACCTTAACGTAATTATAAACAGCCTTGAATCGGTGAACGAACCTACATTGGATGAAATTGTTTCTTTGTTATTTTAAAGTCTTTTGTTTGATGTGTATTAAAGATTTGTCTTGCACAAAAAATTTTATGTTCAGTAACTTAGTTCCTAATGTAAGGATTTTTTTTTAGGTTTATCATCCTTTCCGTTGTTTCTGGCCTGGCTCTCGTTTACTCTACGGCCGTCATCATGTTGCCGAGCACGCGCGAAACTATTTTGAAAAGACGTTTCCGTTTCGGATCTCCCAACGGGGTTGAAGCTCTTGTTAGAAAGACACAGGTAATTTTTAAATCAACTGTTATATTTGAATTTTTTTTTACTTCATGACGATTGACAAACAAGCATATGGTCCGCCTGATGGTATAAACAGTCACTGCTGCCTATGAACGCTTGCTATACTTGAAGTACCACATGCGCGTTGCCAAGTCAAAAAATAAGAAAGATAGAAAAAGAAAACGAAGAGAATAGAGGGGTGGGAGATTGGGCCTAAATACGTTACAAGAATTAAGTACACCCGTTTATAATTAATGACGAATTTAACTATACCTGCAAGCCATTTAAGCTACAGGTCGTGCCAAATCTTATCCTCCTAGGATAGTCATGTAAAAAGTAGCAAAATGACAATAGACTAAATTAGATTATAATTTTATAGGTTGGCGATTTTCTGCTTCTCCATTTGCTTGGCCAGAACATTTCGCTTCGTGTTTTCGGCGAAGTATTGGATGAGTTAGCACGCCGACTTCACCTGGGTTCCAACGCACCGTCTGCGCCATCTACATTAGAAATGGCGCCGATATATCCGGACATCGACAAGTTCTCTAAGGAGACTGAGACTTAAGGTAGCAACAATATCCTACTCGTTTAATATATTTGCATGTTACAGCTCAAATACATTCTTTGAGAAACGTTTGCTATTTTTAAGATTACACTATATCGTTGTCGATTTCTTAAATGCTGTGTTTGAGCTACAGTATCATAAAACATGGATATATTTTCAAATTCACCATCATCGGTTGCTATCAGTATAAAGTTGTGTACACTGATATTTGACTACGCAAATCATTAAAAGTTCATGACATTCCTTTATATTAACTTAGATAAATATTATCAAGCAGCCGAATTTGCCTTTCCTGTGTAAAGCCGTAGCTTTAAATCATAAGGTCTCAATAAATTTTAAGACATTTTCGATGAACTAACATTAGTTAAATTTATTGTTAGAAAAATATTGTAATGTGAAGTATTTGTAAATGTTAAATTGAATGAAATTATCGTTGTTTTTTCAATGTTCTGAAAGCTAAAGACTGTTTGCGTAGATTTTAATTGGTTGAAAAAATGTGAATTAAAAAAAATGAATGTATAATATGTACGTATACGATCATTGTATACAATATATAAAACTTTTTTTATCATAGTATATAATAGTTATTGTGATAAGTATAAAAATGAAGTTTAATCATTATAAAAAGAATGGCATACATATCACCAGCTCAAAATTTTTTGTCACGTGAAAAGTTTTACTTTTAAATATTTTAATACGTGACTGAAACCTTATCTTTAATTCGATGATTTGTAATCCTTAAGATGAATTTTATTTTTAAATAATTATTATAACACTTGATATTATATTATTTTTAATAAAAGACATAAAAATTAAAGGCATTTACTAAAGTACAAACCGTTTCTAAAGACGAGTGACAGTTTGACTTGCCTTTGAATATTTTTGATTTTTTAAAAAATAAGTAGTAGGTTAAGATATTTGGTGCAAAAGACAAGGTCCTGTAGATGATATACTCAAGTGATTTACTCAAATGTTCGTGCCATTTAACCGGTTTTCTATCGAAATTCACTCATTATATCATTTCCTGACCAAATGGTTACATCTTCAGATTTTTATCATTCCGTAAGCATAACATTTCCTATTTTACATTATTTAGTATAGGTTAAGAGGTTATTTTGAGTCAACTAAGCCATATTCATTAAGATAATCTTAGATCTTACATATTACTGGACTTCCATGAATCTCGTATTCTTCCAATAGCATAATATAAGCCCCAGTATATTGATATAAAGAAATAATAATTTTTGTAGTAAGTATTATAATTATATTAAGTAATAAGCCATTTGTACGGCGATCGTACGTTTAGTACACATGCATGTAATTAAAAGTACACTTTTTTCTTTTATTAGTTTTATTTTTTTTATTGTATTAATGACATGTTTACTAGCGTTCTTTAACCAGTTCTATTCGACCTAAAAATTATTGACAGTAAAAGAAAATCTAATACTTATTATATGGTTTCTTTAGATCTCTAAATAATAAAATGGGTCACATTGAATGGTTAAGAAATGCTTACAGATACATTTATCATTCCGATATAAAGACTTGTGAGGTTTCTCGAATATTGGATTATAGCATTTGAATTAAACAAATTTAAAATAATAAAGGCGTTTTATTTCAATTTTTTTAATGTCTTTAGAATGTGCCTTGCAATGTCTTGGAGATTCCAACGTTTTTATAAATGTAGGTATGTGTATTTGTTGAAACTTGTTAAAATTTAGCGAGTGGGTCTTTTATATTAGCAGACTATTAAGGTTTTTATTTATACCACGATGGCGGCAAATAAGCGTACGGCCCGCTTGATGGTAAGCGGTCACCGTAACCGATGAACGCCTGCAACCCCAGAGGTATCGCATGCATGTTACCGATTCCTTGAAAACTTTTTCAACCTTCCCTTGAAGAATCCCATATTATTTATTACATATTATTGTTAAAATATAGCTCATATTTTACTTTTGAGAATTATGGAAGAAAAGAGACCTTAGTCATTATTATACTCTTATCCGGATTTGGCAGGTTATTAGTTTATATACAGAAATAGATAATCGGCAATGGAAAAAAATCTTTTTCTTACGGAAGAAAAGTGACCTTATCAGAGATAATACGGGGCATTAAGAAAAATACAGCTTATAATTATTATAGATTTTTTCCTTTAAAGAAATACGATATTATATTACTAAGCAACAATACATCGCGAGGTCTCAGTTCTAAGCCTTTTAATGTTATAGAGAATTTTTTATTTTCGACAAACCCATTCATCAGAAATATACAAAAAAGAAACTATTTTTGAGTAATTTCATTTGATTGCGAACTGACAGGTAAGGGGCGGAAAAAAATTCTCAGTACTTTTTGCGTAATTCAGTGTCCTTTCATTAAACACTACTTATTCCATGAAGGTAATTATTATTTCGAAAAAAAAACTTATAATAGTAAGGAGTTGTCATTACAATTTCTGCTTCATAATAAATTATTTATTTTAAATTTAAATATAGTTTTTGAATAATACCTTAATTATGAAGGGACGAATTATTTTAGCTATACCGTTAAATACCTTCGTGAATCTCCTTAAGGCTAATCATTATTTTTTGATCAACAAAGAATAATGCATGAAAATTGGTTTTTCCCACCGATAGGAATTAATAATAAAAACTAGATTTAGTGGTTTTAAACGTTATTTCTTCCAAGAAGGAGGAAGGTTGTTAGAAGGGTAATTTATATAATTTTATAAAATTAAAAATATCTTAAATTATTCCATTCAATTATAGAATAAGTGTTTGTCAAAGAACATGACTGTGATGGGGTGGGCGCTTTAGTTCTTTTTATTTAGCCCAGAGGTCAGATGACTCTACTCCAGCTGCTGGTACGTGGAAGTAGATTCCAAACGCCAATACAAATAATACCTTTAATATATGAATAATACCGCTAAAGGCGAACTGCACTAGCCGTCCTTGCCCAAGATGCATCTGGTTATATTCTGGCTGATTTTGAAACGCCGCTGAAGAGCACGAATTTTTCACCAACATACGGAGATAGCCAACCAGGTGGGAAATTATGCCCCAAGACCAGATAAAGGCCACAACAAGGATTGGCGGATTATACATAGGTAATTTAAACATATGTAATCTTACAGGTTTCCTCACGACGTTTTCCTTCATCGCCAAGCACGAGATATATTCAAAACCCAAAATCAAGCACTTGAAACCTCAGAAATGCTTGCCAGGACCTTGAGTTTTTTGAGTTTTTGTTTAATTTGTAACGATTTTGCGGAAATTGGTTGAAAATATCAGAAAAAGTCAAGCTGAATCCATATTTGCTACAGCAACTAACTCTGCTATAACCATGAGACCTGAAGCCTTATGAAGCATTTTTTTATATCACGATGGTGAAAAACAAGCGCACAGACCCTGATTGTAAGGTTATTGTACGCTTATAATTCCCAAACCATTGCAAGCATATTACAGTAGACATCTTCAGCTAATATGAAAAGTGGGGGAAAGGTTAGAGAAGGACGAGAAAGGCAAAGAGAAGAAGTACACTTATATAAAGAATAGAATCTGTATATCCCGAAAGAAGTTTGCTAATCCGGTAGTTCTTTAAATAGACGCTTCCAAAATTAGCGCTTTGCCGACCCAAGGGAAGGGAGGAAGAGAGAAGGGAGGTACAGAGAAGGGAGGAAGAGAGAATAGAGGAACAGAGAAGGGAGGAAGAGAGAAGGGAGGAAGAGAGAAGTGAGGAAAAAGATTAAACAGACCTGAGCCTCCGCTCCTCCATCGCAACTTATTACACGACTGTGCGACCAATATTAAATTCATCATCGTAAAAGTTGATACCAGAGAGAAAATTTTCAAAAAGAAACTTCACTTACCTATTACCCCAGTCTATTTTATCGACCAGTTTCAGTCGCAAGGCTCTCGTCTGGTCTTGGGTCAGGGTCCCGGTCAGTAGAGCACGTCGACCGCTCAGGAGTTCGTGCATAACCTTCTCAACGGCATTGAATCTGTACGTCTCACGTTCCTACGAATGTAATAATAAAATTATTGTCTTAAATAATTTGCGACCTTTAAGACCATTGTGGCGTGCTGGTAACGCGCCTGCGTTGAGCCTCGGCGGACGCGGGTTGGATTCCCGCACGTAGAAAAAAAATGTTATAAATATGTCTGAGCGTTTGTCTTTGCAAATCTCCCCAAAATGCCTCGGACGGCAAGTTAAGCTGTCGGTCCCAGCTATTATCATAACATCTGATAATAATCGTTAACACCTGATAGGTAACTCCTGAATTTGCTCTTATCCAATGAGTTACTGGTTTGCTGTTTTGGTTGCGGAGTTCAAATAACAACCTCTCAGTGTAAAAACTAGTAACCCCTCAAATCCGGATATGAATATAAGCAGACCCTGTGTTAATACCGAGAATAAAGGTAGGAAGAAGAAGATTGTCTTAAATAAGTTTTTATTCAGGTATTACTTTGCGGCAGTGGTAGTGAATCTTAGTTGGTTGGTCACTTTGGCTGGTTGGGTGGTTGTGTTTGTGTGTCCGGACCAACTGTGACACAACATAATTGTAACCTACCCGGGGACCGTTGAGTGTTTTATTCATTATCATAAACATTTTCGTTATATGTTAATCAGGAAGATAAAATATAAAGTCAGAATATAATTTTCATATCATGCGGTGATGAAAATCAAAGAGAGAAACCCATTATCCGATACGGGATAAGCAGCAAGACCCAAAAAAAGCATAATTCATCGTTAATAATAAGTAGATACACATTTAATCTCTTGTCAAAATAATTTTTAATACTGTCAACATCATTCAAAGCCATGAACGATTACAATTTAATCCTTACGTTACCGAGCACATTGTTTCACTAATCCCCTGTTAGACGTGTTTATACACGGCTCATTGATTTACGCGAAACATTTACGATCTATTTTAGGTTTTATTGTCAGCAGCTTTTTGTTTAAACTAATAAATTAAACTAGTATTATTAATAAAAAATTGAATCTGTTTGTCTGTTAACCTTTCATTCTCTACCACCACGCCGATAATCATAAAACTCTAATGTTATATGTGGTACAATATATAAAAAAGTAAAGTAAAGAACATACCCAAGGTACGCTACCTTTCAACCAGAGAAAAAATATTGTTCCCGTTAAAAAAAATATTAAAACGTCGCCGGTCATAATAAAAGCACCAGCGAGTCTTCGACATTTTGTCTGTATGGTAGGGTCTGTCTATAGTATATAATAAATCTATGACTTCAGAAATGTTGTTTTTCAAGTTTATTTACTAAGTATGACTATTTCTGGTCACTATCTATAGCTTAATGACACATAATTGTTACACTTGTTTTAATTATGAAAATTGACGTAATACGATTTAAAAAACCTTTTTCGGTATTACGAATGCCAATGTATAGGTGACAATGTTTGGAATAAATTAGTTACCATCCTTGTTGACTCACATCAACTTCACATAAAACTAAAATTGTGAACTAAGCAATGTATTTTTTTTTTTTTGAGTCTATCAACTTTGAAGTTTTACAATAATTCTTGAAAGAATTAAATACACACGTATATCGAGAGGTCTTGATATACTTGTGATTAATATACTACATAATTATATAATATATAGTATACTAATATTATAATTGCGATAGTAACTCTAGCTCTTACGTTTTTACGCCTAAATTGATACACTAATTTTGATGAATTATGTTACAGGAATACATGATACCTTGGAGGATATTTATACTACTTTTTGAAAAAGAAAAATTAAAAACTTGAAGGGGTGAAATGGGGTATGAAATTTTCTATTGGAAAACAATCATAAACATTTATATTCACGCGTGCGAAGCCGAGGGAAAAGTTAGTTTCTTTAATATAAATAATGATAATCAGATGTAAGAATTTAGAGATAAAGAAAGAAAACATTCAATACTTATTTCATTTAGTCAAACAGGTTTTTAAGAGCATATTATTAATTTTTCCAGTAGCTCAATCATAATTTTGTTTTTTGCATTTGTTTTAGAAAATAATCTTGAATCTTGAATGACCTTCTCAGAACACAATAAATACTACTTAATAGTTTCCTTAAACAAGAATACAACCATATCAGATAATGTAAATGACTGACTCTAAGTAAACAATAACATTTTTCCAACATCCATTAGTAACATGAAGTATGATTCAGATGGTAATGAATGAACAAAGAAACTAGAAATGGTCTAAGAAAAATTACTACTAGGTAATGTGGGTAATTTATACTTGAAGTTTTTACTAAATGCATACAGATAATAATTTGTAAAAAAAACCCAAATTTAAAATTTTTGCTGTGTGTTTGTTCCAGCTAATCTCAGTTAAAAATAAAACGTTAAAACCTATTTTGGTGAGATTTTAACTGGCATATAGTTGGGTGTTACAAGCTTAGGCTACTTTTGTTTTAGACAAAACATTAGATAAAATATATAATATAAATGCAAATGAAGCCAGGGGCACAACTATTATTAAAATAAATACATACCACATAGAGCTTTTTCCATAGTCGAGCCCATTCTCTTAATACGCAAGCGATTTCACGGACTACGGGATCATCTTTGAATTCTGCAATTGCCGAAGCACCAGTGCCTTTTACGGTACATGGTCTGATGGAAATAACACAAGCCGGGAATATACCCCAGTTTGATCTATTCTTTGTGCTAAAGCCACGATACCAACCTGAAAATACATTGGGGATCCATTAGACAATAGATTTTGTGCATATGACCAACACTTCTATTCTTAGATAGATGACATTTGTGTGTGCCTATGGAGCAAAGATTATTTTGACTGACACTTAGATCTCCTAGATCTATTTGCATGAGGGCATACTAGAATAGGCATTTAGTATTAGTAAGCCTTTTGGCCTGCAGTGGGGTTTTATAAATAAGATAAATTGAACTATAATATGCTTAATAATAATAACTTATCTTGATTAAAATTCACCGTTTTACGTTTTTTTCTTAATCAATTAATAAAAGCCTGACTGTTAACATAACTCCACCTGTAAGGTGGCAGTAGGCTGTAACATTACTTTCCACCAGGTGTAACAGCAATCAAGTGCTAGGCCATGTATTTAAAAAAAATTACTGTTTAACAGTCTCTGTCCCATAACATAATATGTAGTTAAATAAATTACTGGGCTTTTAACATTTTTAATGATCTACTTAAGATATTATCATCTCAACTTAGAAGCACAACCATAATTTATCTTACCTCCATGCTCTTCTAATATTTGTACTGTTTCCCCAATTTCTAGTGGTAATCCTGAACGAACATCTCCTTTCCAATTATAAACAGCTAAAAAAAACAATGTAATATTATAAAAAATGTATTTATGTAATTTGAATAACTTGTAAAATAAGTAAAACAATTAAAATCACAATAGATGTACTTTAATAAAACTTGTCATTCAGAATTCTATTTTAGTTTCATGATTCAGGACATAATTATATCTACAAAATTGTGACCACTTTAAGTTCAGATCCAAGTGTAAAAGTCATAGGAAAAGTTCCATAGTTTTTACTCTTTATTTATTTATAAAAATTAAATTAAAGACTTTCTTTATCTATTAATTTGTTAAGTGCCTATAATTTATAGCATATTGTAACACTTTAATACTCATATCAACAATTAACTGCAATGTTTATAATTAAACTTACAGCAATAATCCATGTTATTATTCTTTATCCTATATGCCTTTTATAGAATTATATCTTGATAAATATTTTGTAATATTTTTGAAAAATTTTGACAGGAGTTTTTTTTTTAATAATTTACCAATACATTTACAAAGATTCCACAGATTCTATAGCAATCACTATAGGAAAGGATGCTTATCTTAAATCAAAGTATATAAAGTAATCAAATAATAGGCAGAAACCACAATAACTTGTAGCAATGGTATGTAGATTATCAGGATTGAATAGACTCAATGTGTAACTTTTTCTATGAAAATTTTTAATTCTTACTGTGAAGAGTTATGTAGAGACTATTTTAATATGTAATCTGATGTACTTTTTTTTTTTAATTGTCATATACCTGACTGACTATTGTTACAGCCAGATTCTTAATTTTTAATTCAAAGCATAGCACAATTGAATCATGCGGGTGCTTCCGCGCTGCATACCTTGTGCATTGATATATATATTAAAGCAGTTTACTATAGTAGTATACAAAGTATACAAATAGTGTTTACTTATATTTTTCTAACACTGAAAATTTATTATAGGCGTAAATTGAAAAGCTCTCATCAAAATGAATTGTACAAGAATTATTTTAAAGTCGGAAATAAATTATTACGAATTCATATCATGTATTTACGTTTCCTGTAATTGTGCAGGATGTATTGGTGATTGAATCTAAACGTCAAACTTACCGACAGCCAATTTAGGAGATTTTGTAGGAATCCACATTTTTGATACCCTACAGGTTACAGAAAATCATGAATGGTTTCATATGTCTTCACTCGATCATCATATTGTCTAAATTAAAATAAAACACAATTTTCACGAATTTGCGACCAATTTGTTTTTATAGCTGTCGCATAGATTCATAATTTCAGACTGACTAGAAACCAGTGTTGTCACATCAAAAAATCAATGGTCCAGTTCAAGAAATCCCTAAGTCCGTTTTTTCCCTTTTGAGAAAAGTGCATTAATATGTTTTACTTCGCCTTTTTTGCCTTTGAAATAAATTTGTGATATCCAAATGTAGGTCCTAAAGTCTTTTTTCCCATAGGCTTAAAATAAATATGTCTTTTTCAAATTTGTTGAAGAAAATCGGAAAAATGTTGCGGAAAAAACGTGGACTTAGGGACTTTATGATGGACTTAGTGACTTTCGTAAAAAATAGATGGACTTAGGGACTTATTAGGCTTTTTTTGCAAAACAGGTAGGCACAACTACATAGACATGGATTGTACACACAAGCAACGTTTTTTTGCGTCGGGAGGTAAACATGACAGATATGATGATACCAACTCGGAAAAAATATTTACCCTTAAACTGCTGTCAAAACCCCTTGAAACCGCTCAACTATTTGGAAATATCTCAAACAAAATATAACAATTAGGCTTATATTATAACATAAAGCTGCTGAAATAATATGAAAGCGTCTTTTAACATACGATGTCTATAAGTTAACATACGATGTCTATAAGTTAACATACGATGTCTATAAGTTAACATACGATGTCTATAAGTGTCTCCAGAATCATCCAGATAATTACTTATCAATGCTGATAGATATAATTCAGACCATAAGGCTTTATATGTATATTCCTTACTTGGTATTATCAGACTTTCTACAAATAAGTGTTATGCTTTTTATGTTGAATAAAAATATTTGATTTTATTTGATTGAACAATATAAAAATATAAAATCCGAACTCACTTATTTTCATCCTAAATTTAGGGAAAACATCTGAGTTGGGGAACACTGGTTTTTGAACATTGATTTAACATTTTGAACTACATAGAGCTATAAAGTAATTAAGTCCGCTGTACCTAGAGAGTGCATAGCTTGTTTTTAAGTTTCAACTATCATAATAAATATTGTACAATATTTATTATGATATGATAAATTAATTATATTTATTCATAAAGAATAAAAAGAGTATCTAAATATTATAATGCTTACATGAAATAATTATAGCTACGGGATAGCCTACTCAATTCATTATACGTGTATATAGATACATATAGACATTACTTTAAAAAATATTATTTTAACGGAGACAACCACCGACTGAAACGTGCTGACAGACTGCGATTTTTGAGAAAGACGTTCATGACGGTTGTGAGAGTTGACGAGTTCTACTGAATTCTATTCTTTGATTGAATTCATAATTCTATGTTGTATAAAAACTATTGGGATCATAGAGATTAAAACTACGGAAATGGTAACTAACTCGAAATAATGAGTATCAAGGTCAATGCCAAAATGTGACTCGAAATGGCTGCCAAGAAATGAAAAATGTTCTGAAAATCGGTTAAATGCATATAGTTTCTATTAATCGAATCTTATACATTTATAAAACAATTTAAAATATAATCATTATTACTAATTCCAAACAAAAGATTTTATTATATTTTCCTTCATATATTTTTAATGTTTATTAAATGGCTTATTTATATTGTTAGTGTTGCCCAGTTATTTACTCAATTAAAGAAAATATAATGAAATAGTTAAGTAAGCTGCAGTGAGTTCTATTTTAGAATGAGCATCTAAAGCAGCTCTGACGGGCTCTTTTTAAATTTGGCTAGAGAGGAGGAGGAATGCAGGCAGTGCAAGGTGAGCGGGTCGCAAGACCTGGGAAATGCTTGGAGTTTCTCCCACAACCACACGATGAATAACGCAACTCTATGTTTATTACTTCTTCGTCTTTTTATGTAATATTTGATGATTAAAATTTTCTGTAGACGAATATAGCATCTCCATATCTTTTATGCTCTTTGATGGCGACGATGGATTTGACTTATGACTTATGAAACTGATGAGACTAGACTAGACTTGTGGACTTAGGTACTTCTTAAAACTTGAGGATAAAACATCTTTTAAAAGTGCGACGTAGAAATAAGTTAGAAATTAACCGATTAGACTGAACGATAGATAATGAGATTCTGTTTATTTTGGTGTTATTAGTGCATAAAGTTATTAGTGCATAAAGACTTCTTGAAATGGGTCATCCAAATGTATGGTCCAATCCTGTCTATATATTTATGATCCTACGGATAATGTCTACGCTATGATCCAATCACAAAATTCACCAGCATGGGTAAATTTCAAATTAAGCTATTAATTTTCTTCACCGTCAGATTTTTTCAGCATTTTAGAAGTTCTGTTTATTTTTATCCATATTCGATATAATAATCTTATATAAAGTGATAATTTTGTCAATTGCCACTTAACATCCGCAATTCTAATCGCAAACCAATTACTAGGATCCATGGATAATTAAAATTAAGAAGCACGCTCTCTGTGTTGAAAAACTTTGTTGCACTACAGTAGCATAA
Organism: Hestina assimilis; assembly: GCA_023373885.1. Classification (NCBI taxonomy): domain Eukaryota; kingdom Metazoa; phylum Arthropoda; class Insecta; order Lepidoptera; family Nymphalidae; genus Hestina; species Hestina assimilis. The sequence goes on along the minus strand of CM041745.1, from coordinate 4,651,116 downwards.
TTATGGGTAAATTAATAAAAGTGCTACAAATTATTAGATTAGAATAGAGAAATAAATAAGGACGGAAACAAATCTGCTTTATTATAGCGCACTTGTTAGAATCACCTTAAATATAAATGTATGACGGAATAAAAATAATAATAACGTAATAACGTTATACAATGAAACAATCAGTAAATATTTATGAAAACAAAAATTATTTTCATGAAATCTGTGTGTTCAAACTTTGTACAATGCACAATGCACACTTCATTGATCCGTCCACAACGGCTAAGTTAAGTTCATGCTCTTTTGCTACTCTAGCGCCATTCTGGGGGATTTTGAAACTGTTATTTATTGCTTCTACTGGACAATTTTGCATCTATTCCCCCATATGAGATTGTGCTCTTTATTTATTAATCTCTAAGTATTAATTTATATTTACCAAAAGTTTAACATAATCTCACAGGTACAGTATGTACAGTAGTGATGTGACCTAATTAGAATAATTATTTTCTATAATGCGTGTATCGATTAATTTCAACGTTGTTTCAAATTTAAACATTTTATCTTTATGTCTTGGATACATAACAAAATAAAAACAAATAATTAATTTATTAATCGAATAAATAGGATTATTTAATGAAGGTCAAATCGTGATTGATGAAACAGTGATTTCTTGGAAATGAAGAGGAAGTGAGTAAGGATATTCCTGAAAGCCAAGGAAACTAGCACTGTTTCAACTTCTTACTTAATTAATCCGTTTATATAAACGGTTATGTACATCACTAATTTTAATTTGTTTCTCCATGGTTTCTCCATAACACAGGTCGCAGAGGTCATTGCTGTCAGCTGTCAGTGTCAGCTGTTTTACATTTTTTGTAAATTGTAACTCTCAAATTTTGAGTTTGATTGATCATTGAAGTTTGATTTTTGATTTCTTGTAGTTTATCAGCTTGAATTAAATTGAAAAAAAAAAGTTGTTAGTTCATAATTAAATAATTAGAATAAGCAACAGAAATAAATATGTCTGATGATTTTATTCCATTAAATCAAAGTACTCCAGTGCAAGGGAGGTGGCAAGGTAGAAATCAACAACATAGTGGTTACCAAAACAATTGGCAACAAAAAAATCAAAGACGACGTGGTCACAATCAGAGACAATGGTCAAATAATTCATCTCAAAGTAATAGTTTTAGTGTAAGTGTTTGCATTGTACTGTAAGCAACTTCCAAATGTATTGAATGTATTTCGGAATGTGACAAATTCTAATGTTTGTATGATTTTAATCGGACTAGTGGCAGTAGAAACTTGAAACGAATTAATTGATTAGCACTAATTTAAATGCTGTCATAAACTTGTTAGTTTAGCTTTAAATAATGCCAAATTAGTGCAGGTAGTCTCTACTATTAATATTCTCAAATGATATTACTTTATTTTTCAGAGTGACTACAACAGTAGCTATGGGAGGGACAACAAAACAAATATTGATGCGTATTTACACCCTTCAATGTTAAAAGACCCTTGGGCACACTTACAATCCAGAACTCAGTGAATTATCTATTTAATCCTGTAATATGTTGTATTATAAGGACTAGATATAAGTGTTTATATTATGAGCTATTTTGAAATCAATATTTTGTTTCTTTTTCATCATATTGTCATATTTTTCAATAGTTGAATGGTGCGAGGGCCAACTCTGCTCTGTTAACGCAAGAATTGTGGGTTCAATCCTCCTTTTGCTATTTTCATACCCACTCCTAGTGCCCTTTGCTATTGTCATACCCACTCCTAGTGCAAACTTGAGCTTATTTGGAGGGGCAATAGGAATATTAGGCAATGCCTTGAAAAAAGCATTGCTAATATTATTTAAAAAAAATTCAATTAACCACACATTCAGGCCCGCCACAAGGCAATGTCACCTACCTGGTCAGAGGAGCCTCCTTTTGTGTTGGTGGGACATCACTCTTCTTCATAGTGGCATAATGACTTAAATACATAGTAAATAACACAAAAAATACATTAAGCTTATATTGCAATAATAAAGTTAGAAGTAACATTAAATGATAATAAAAAAATATGATTAGTGTTGAAATTGATAGCATTTTTTTCCTTAATAGATCCAATTAAATAATTATGTATACATTATATTTTATGCGACTTAAGTTATCAAGCAACCATATCGTTCACCTGATGGTATGTAGTAATAGTTATTCTTTATTTGCCTTATTTCATGGTAGGTGGCATGCCATACAAGCATATTCCGCCTGATGATAAGCAGTCACACACACACACCGTTGTGGCGTTGTGGGTAGCGAGTCTGCCTTTAGTCTCGCCGGTTGCGGGTTCGATTCCCGCTCGGGCAGATGTTTGTTAAAATTTCTGTCTCGGTCTGGGCGTTTGTCAATGTGAGTCTCCCCATCGTGCATCGGAGAGCACGTTAAGCTGTCGGTCCCGGTTGTTGTCACATAATATTTGATAATAATCGTTAACTCTTGATAAGTAAATCGCTCTTATCCAATGAGTTACTTGTTTGCCCTTAGGGTTGCGGAGGGCAGATGGCAATCGCTCCGTGTAAAAACTAGTGACCTGTCAAATCCGGATAAGAGTAATAGTAGCCCCTGGGTAAAATAAAATACCGGGAATAATGGTAAGACGAAGAAGATAAGCAGTCAGCATCACCTATTAAAGCTTGCGAAAACCCAAGGGTTAGAATGAAAGCGTTGTGAAGGGAGAAAAGGGCGCAAAGGTGATGGGGTCGCTTTTACTAATCATCATTTATGCCAATTTTCTGTGAGAGGGTAGTATTGCATCGGTCGAGCGGGCGCATTGGCGCTGGGAGGAGTGTGGCGATGTTTGGGCGTCCTAGCCTATAGTGCCTTTTATTTAAAAAACAGGCCAAGTGCCCAGGAAGGGTTCCGTAACATTACACAATATTATCTGTTGTATGGGAGTCCCACTTAAATATTGTTTTATTTTAATTTAAGTAATTATTTAATTTTATATTGATTATAAATATTTCAAGTGTCAACTTGTTGCCGTTATCAATATCGAGCAAAAACGAGCAAAAAAATATTTTTTGAATAGGAACTCCCTCTCCTACCTATTTATTTTATTCTGTTGTTACAGCAGCAACAGAAATAGATCAACTGTGAAAATATGAACTGTCTAACTATCACGGTTTATGAGATACAGCCTGATGACAGAAGGACAGAGAGACAGATGGATGGAGCTGAGTTTTAGTAATAGGGTCCGATTTTACCCGTTTGATACATATATCCGGTACCCTAATCCAAAGTACCTAACGTGTATAACTTTAAATACATTCAGTAGAAACTGTATGATTTTACTTAACAAACAGATACAAAATAATGATTTCTTAGTTCATTTTCTTTCTATATTTACGGAGTCCTTGAATACATAATTGCATTTTGATATGGAAACTATGATATAGAAAAATCTGAATTGTTAATTAGGCTAGGAATCTCTGTCTATGCTAGGAATACATGAAGATGATACGCATGAAGTAAACGTCACAACCTTCCATCATAAAGTTAGCGTGTAACTAATTTCGTTTCGTTGCGTTAGCGCGAATTTAGGAAGGAGCACCATCAAATCTTGGATATTATTTCTGTATGGAAGGGCAGGTAGCTTATCTTATACTAAGTTGTCTGGGAGAAATGGCTAATTAGCGATAAGACCACCTACATGTACATTTATATATAGCTTTTAAGTTCTTGAACGTAACTCGTTTTTAGTGGTGTACAATAAAGACTATTCTATTTATCTATCTATCTAAGTCAATGAATATTTCGTGATGATAAGTTGAGACGAAGGATTACAAACAAACGAGGTTTTCGGTCAGTTATGTGTGTGTTATATGTGACAATATCTAAGTTAAATGTATAACAGGAGAAATCTGGAATAGAATTAAAATTTTAAATTTATGAAAGCTACATGCTACGCGTATAGGCTTCATACGTACCTATTTTTTTATTGTAAACGATAAATTATTAAACAAATATTCAAAATATTTATCTACGCGATGCTCGATGTTGCGAACTAATAAAAATAGGAACAATTTGTAAAAAAAAAACCTAATTTATTTCATTCGAAAACATGGCAGTGCCAATTAACAACTCAATCAAAATATAAAATGACATTTGAACTGAACAATTAAGGGGTCGCTAACTTTTTTAGATACACTGTAATTTCAATTTTTAATTGTATTTCTAACTTTAGGGGAAAAGTTGTTTTGTATCTAAGTAGAGTATATATCATAGCGACTTAACGCAATATTTTATTTTACAGTCTGTTTTGCCTTAAATATAAATAGTACGGCAAAATTAAAAGATTGGTTTGGGTTGATACGGTCCTCGTAGAATTTGTTGTAAAAATTAATTTTGAAGGACGACTTTCAGGCAACCTATTTGCATAAGTAAAATTTTCGTAGTTACTGAATATTAGTTAGTGACAATTGAGACGCTCGTAGCCGGGTGCGCTCACTGATCGGTAAACGATCGGTGGGAAAAGCAACTTTAGGCGCGGTCAGTCACTAGATGGGTGATCGCATAGTGGTATTTCAACCGAATGTCTCCGTCCTTCGGAGGGCACGTAAAAAGTCGGTCCCGGCTGATCAATTTGATGACAGTCGTAATAACTTACGACTGTCATCAAATGATCAGTCAAATCAAATGTCAGAGGTCTATACGGGTGACCTGAACAACTCTGACACTAGGTTGGCCACTAACCACTCGATAAGATAAGAAGTTAATGAATATTAAACACAATATTAACCTTTCAAGACAAAACAGTGAAATACTGACATGACACTAAATAATAGAACTGCCTCATACGTCATCGAATTAGAGTGTTTGTTCAGGAGGCTTACCTGATGTTTAGCGGTCGCCGCCGCCCATGAACATATGCAACACCAAAGGGCATGCAGGTGCGTTGCCGATCTTTAAGAAAAGAATAGGCTCTGCTTTCGAAGGTTCCCAAGTCGTATCGGTTTGGAAAGACGGCGGGGGAAGTTGGTTCCACAACGTGGCACCACACGTGGTTCCACAACGTGGCACCACACGTGGTTCCACAAAAACTTCCTTAGAACATTCCCCGTAATCGATGCGATAGAAGATGCAGAGTGATCCAACATCTCTAAGCAGTGCCAAAGAATCAAGCCCATCGGAAAGGGCTCAATCCTCAACAATTCGAGCTGCTCTAAGTTGGATGCGGTCAATTGGATGTAGCTGGTACTGGGTAGCTCCCCCTGAGCTTCGAGATGAGAGCAGTAATAGATAGACAATGAAGAGTACTATTGCGATTTGTACAATGAGTGTCTTCGCCGGTGGTTCAAAATTCAACTCTCTCTGCCTCCTTTTTTCCTTTTCTTCCTACCCCTTCCTCAGGAAGCAACGCACGTATATAGTACTGGTGTTGCAAGTGAACATCACGGTTACTTATTATCAGGTGCACCGTAACATGAATAAACGAAAGCGTTTCTAACACCAAAGTAACTAATTTTTAATTACTATATTCATTAAAAAGCTTAGGAGCCAGTTACGTTCGTAGTTCGTTTGTATATAGTTTGATGATTACATCGTGTCGAGTCGTGGCTTTAAGAAGAAAGTGAAAAATGTGACAATAAAAAGTATTTTGTATCGTCATTTTAGTCCTGAGGTTCTATTAAATATAAGGAAATTTAACTTTTAACATAAATAAATTGTATCTTTTTTTTATATAAAGCAACAGAGCCGAAACAAAAAGACGGTCTGTCCGTTCACTGTTCGAGCTACGCTTCTTCTGTATATCTACGATTTAGCTACGAATACTCTACGCAATGAACACAACAGCAATAAATAAAACGAATATGAAGTCTCCTTAAAAATAATTAATTTTACTAATCTCGATTTTATGTGACACCGTTGTGGCGTTGTGTGGTAGCGAGTTTGCCTTTAGTCTCGACGGTTGTGGGTTTGATTCCCGCTCGGGCAGATGTTTGTTAAAAATTTCTGTTTCGGTCTGGGCGTTTGTCCGTGTGGGTCTTCCCACCTCGGAGAGCTCGTCGAATCGTTACCTCTTGATGAGTAAATTGCTCTTATCCAATGAGTTACTGGTTCGCCCTTAGGGTTGCGGAGGTCAGGCGGCAATAGCTCCATGTAAAAACCAGTAATCTATCAAATCCGGATCAGAGTAATAAGCAGACTATGGGTAAAATAAAATACCGGGAATAATGCTAGAACGAAGAAGACTAATCTCAATTTTATTTACATTAATTTACGATTCATTTTCATAAATTAAATGATTGATGTCAAGGTATTCAGACATCACGTACTTCACATTCCAAGATTTTAAAATTAATATTCACTAAAGGATTTCTCTGCATCCGATAAAAACTTGGATAGTTTTCAGTGACCGAATTCGTAAGAACTAAAATATAGGGCACTTTTATGTACCGTTTACAGCCGGTCATTGCCTTCATTTTTATTTTCCTCTTACACATTTAATAAGATAAATTTTGTACTAGTCTGAAAGAAACAGTAACTTCTATCCGGAATATCAAAATATGTATTTATTGTGACCACAATTTTTTATTCCAAGAAAGATGAGCATTGTGTATTTAGTCGATTTGTCATATTATTTACCACATAAGTCAATAAATAAAGATACAAATTTATTTATATAATTCAAAATATCAACTATGTTGCGATATCAAAGTTATAGTCTCCGCTTGGAATGGTGGCTCCATATCAACAATGAATTACAATACTGATTCTTTGGCTGGAAAATAAATGTGCCTTTCTGTCACCTGTGGTTTGAGACGCTCATAGCCGAGTGCACCCGCTGATCGGTAAACGATCGGTAGGTTAAGCAACTTTAGGCGCGGTCAGTCACTAGATGGGTGATCGCATAGTGGTACTTCAACCGAGCGTCTCCGTGCTTCAGAGGGCACGTAAAAAGTCGGTCCCGGCTGTTGACAATTAGACATCAGTCGATAAGTCAAGTCAGAGGCCTACGGGCGACCTGAACAACTCTGACACTAGGTTGACCACTAACCAATCGATAAGAAGAAGACCTGTGGAGGAAATGAGACGGAGTGTAAACTCTTTTAAAAATTACTTAGCATTGATATTTTATGTCCTAAGTGTTTTCATTGCAAAGGATAGCAGTTGCTCTCACCCGATATAAGATTGATTTGGACGTGGCGTCAATCTATCAGGTGATCTTGATTAATTTTCTATAAGAGTAGAATATAGAATAAAGAGTAGAGGCGAGAGTTCTTTCTATTGTATCGTTTAGGGGCCCGCGGTGAAAATAAAAAGCCAACATGAACTCCTTGGGCAGAACGTTCCATGCAATCCCAAGACTTCTAAGTGTTTGCATATCGACACCTGTGGTCAAAACAAAAAAGTATAAATATAATTATGTAAGTTGCGTATTTTATTTGTACTTTGATGTAAGTAAAGAACTCAGTGTGTTTGGTGAAAAGTTTTCAGCGAGTCATCACTGTTAAAGAAACTGAAATAAAAACAATTTACTAAATTGCCGTAATCAATTCATGTGGGGAACACCACGCCATTTCGAAATTAAGAATTTCTTTCTGAACTCCTGCGTATTGTTATATAAAACGAAAATTTATCATATTATTAATAATTTCAAATATTTGAGTCGTATACAATATATTCATTACACCATAAACCGTTTATGTAGCGTCTATGTAAACATGCTGAAATGGAGGTGTTGTTTTTTTTAAATTAATATTTCGGCAAGTTAATTACAGTAATTGACTCCGTCAACTAAGCGTGCATTATGTATTCCCCTTTTAATTGGCGCAATTGCCTGATGTGTCAATTCTGACGTGAACAAGTACATCCATAAGGGTCGTTGAAATTCCATTAATTTGGTAAAGCGGGAAAGTGGACGACTTTCAGGACTTTGCGAGCCTTCCCGTGTGGTTTTGTCGGCTCTTTGTGTGGTCGCCAAAAGTTATATCTTACTCGCTATGGCTTATTATCATCCTAACAATGTATTAACTTTGAACCCTTTTAATAACAACTCTCCCATATGAAAATTTGTTTGTTGATAACCATTCTTCAACAATGTTGCAAAGTTTTTTTTTCGTAATTATGATTTATGTATATTGAAATACCTAAAATAATTGTGTAATGTATTTTATTCATACCGAACACATATCACAAGCTTGTGTTGAATAGTGGTAAAGTGTTAGTAATTTTAGTTCATGTCATCAATGAAGGAAAGTTGACTATTAATTTCAAGTATAACGATTACTGAAACGTTTGTGTAGAAAATAGATTTTTATTAATGATATTAGATTGTTATCAATGGATGTCAAAAAGCGATTAATAGGTCGTCTGGCGGTTGCATCGCGGTCTAGCGGAAGCGACTCGCACCGAATAATCGCATCGATCGCCAAAAAACTAACCCACATACGCACTGGCAGCGTAGCCGGAATTATTAATCGTGAGGAGTAAGTGTGGGGGTGTTGGGTGGTGTCAGAGGGCGCAGGCGCGGGCGTGCGGCGGGCACTCCGCGAGGAAGGCTCGCGCGCTCCGGCCGCGTACGAGGCGCGACCGCGACCGCGATGCGCGAGCTGCCGTCACCGCGGCCGCTCCCGCAAGCGCCGCGCTAACCTGTACCGATGCAGTGGCGAAAACTAACCAGGTTGAAATCTTCGCCGGGCGGACAGTCGCGCGCTCGGAGGATGCTCTGCTGCGGCCGCAGGAAGGTATGCGATCCGATCGATAACGCGCGCCGAAACCGTCGCCCCTCCCGGCCCGGACGCCGACGCCGTTCGACGACCCCGCTTGCTAAGGCCTCACTAACTCCTAGAGTCTGTGAATTTTCCTGGACCTTCTCCCTACACAATATCGTCAATTTACCGCAAATCTTGGTGTTATTGTGTATTTCATCACTAATCTGTAGATAACCTTTAGTTTTTTCGCCATATGTTCTACGCCTTCGCAAATATGCAAAGTACATATTGCAGTGTGCCTGTATCAAAACCGTTGTCGATGATATCTAGTGATAAGGCCATGCTTAAAAAAACCCTATACCCAAATAATGTAGATAATATAATATCACGTTTTATGTTGAGTCAACGACTAGGGCGCCAAATCATTAGAAACGAACTTAATAACTTGCTTTGGAATTCAAATTTAACATGTTAATTATCTGAAAGCCTACGTGTTTGTATCGACTTCGTATAAAGTTCCAAGGCGTTTCGAATTTCCTTTAACAGCTTAAAACTTAAAAGTGATTGTATTTACAATTATCTTCATGGCTATCGACTGTACCATTCATATATTATTTTATTTCTTATAATAAGCATTATTAGTTAAGTCATACTCAATTTTAAAATTGATAAAGGTCGTTATAATCCAAGAAGCTATCTTCGCCATCTTGGTTGTATATTATCATGCGCTAAGGAAACAAGTCTTAAAATGTAGAAACGATTTCATTTACAATATACGAGTTTTAAAACATCAGTACCCTATCAATATGTCAACAAGAGCTATATTCGCTTAATTTATATTTCAATTCCCTACACGTAGCTATGTGTATATGTTGCCACGATAATATAATTTTATAACATAATAGCACAGCATAATTTGCTTTATCTTTTGGAACGTGGGGCGTCGAACCTAATAACGTTTCTATACATGACAAAATATACCGATGACATGTCAAGATAAGGGTAACTTTTATGTAACTAAATGGAAGGCTATACTTACATTGCTATGAGCTATATGTTACAGATGTTTATTAATCGCTAATTTTAACGCTATAAATTGATTGATATATTGGTTTCTCGTTTGTAAGTATAAGGCGGCTGCCCGTCCAGACACAATATACAAAACTATTGTCTGTGAAACGGTTAGCTGACAGATTTCAGTACCTCATTGAATTTTTAATAGGCACGCATGTTGATAATGTAGGTCAATCGTATCGTATTAGGGGGTTAATAATCGAAACATCATCTATTTTCAACGCACTAACCCTCTCACCTACTTAAGAGCCTTACATTTAAATAATGCTTTTGTTGTACAGGGCTCGATTTTAATGCATTATGCGCTGTGTTCTGAGTAATATCATCAAGAAGTAGATTTGAATTGTGAATAAATAAACCTTTATAATTTGTATATGCATGTGTATGAATATAAACTGCATTTCGTTTTTGGATTCATGAACTAAAATGCGCTGTATAATTATATTATTTGACACCGTTGTGGGTAGCGAGTCTGCCTTTAGCTTCGACGATTGCGGGTTCGATTCCCTCTCGTGCAGATGTTTGTTTTGATCTTACAAATATCAGTTTTCGGCCTGGGGGTTTATTCTTGTGGCTCTCCCCACCGTGCCTCGAAGGGCACGTTAAGCTGTCGGTCCTGGTTTTTATCACATATGATCTGATAATAATCGTTAACTCTTGATGAGTAAATTGCTCATATCCAACGAGTTACTAGTTTGCCCTTAGGGTTACGGTGGTCAGATGGCAATCGCTCTGTGTAAAAACTAGTAATCTGTCAAATGTTGAGTAATAAACAGAGCCTGGGTAAATACTTGTATAATATCGGGAATAATGCTAGGAAGAAGAAGAATTATATCGGTTTTGATCAATTAATAAAAAACGGCCAAGTGCCTGTCGAACTCCCATAGAAAGGGTCTCTGACCAACGTAGAAAAATGTCAAGTTTCTTGTAGAGGAACCATCGTTAATTTTGGAATTAATTTTGTTTTTATTGTTTGTTATTATAGCGGCTATAGAAATACAAAATCTATTAAAATTTCAACTTTTATCTTACACTTCATGAGATACAACATGCAGCAATTTCTTTGAATATTTTTCAGGTGCATTATGACTTTTTTTTGCTGATTTTAGGTTTATTAAAAATGTTATTATCTTTATATGTATAATATAATGAAGATACTTTTTATATATACATTTAAAACGTATATAATTTATACTATAGTATAATTTTCTTGTTCATATGTTTTATTTCTACTTATTTTTGTTACAAGATTTGTTATGAAATTCTAAATTTTCGTATTCGCTGTTTTTTTCCTAAATAAATTGCTATAAGTATAATAAGTTAAAGTCGGTTTTTATTACGTTTTTTTATAAACAACTTTATATCTTTTGTACTTCTACACATTTTGAATACATTTTGTTTCAACGAAATATAGCTTAAAATTAATAAAAATTTAAAGAAGCATTAATAAATTCTTATATACCTTTTATTTGGCATATTAGGAGTACTGAATTTTTAATATTTCAAAAGTAACTAGGTCACGGTTAAATGACTGTTATACGCCCTCATTTCATTTATATCAACATAAGACCTATGTGAAGTTGGCAACCGAGTATGCAATAAAAAAATTTATGTTCACCATTCGATTGTACCACGTTTGTACCGGATTGTACCACTTTTATAATCGTTTGTACCTCAAAGGTGTAAAAGTTATGGGGGTCCGAAATTATAGTAGAAAACGAATTTTCGATTTCAGGATTTTTGATGATGGCATCTAAAAGAGTATCGTTTGTACCGGATTGTACCACCAGCAGAAATAAAAAAAGTTAAGGAACACATTTGCCCGTTACTTAAATTCATAACTTATGAAAATTGAAAAATTCGAATAAAAAATTAGGGAAAAGCGTTTCGATTAATATCATTGAGGTGTAAACGAGAGAGCTATGGGTACAAACGATACGAAGATAGTCCTATAAGGTACAAACGATAAGACCTAGGTTTTGTTTAGCAAATTGATGGCTAATTTGAAAAAATTTGATTAGCCGAAAAAATGCTTTCAAATCTTATTCCGTTGGTTTCTTTAGGGTAAACACAAGATATCTGGGTACAAACGATAGGAACCAAGTCCTAAGAGGTACAAAGGTTTTTATAGACATTCAAAATCTTTCAATTTAGCCGTCAATGTGCTAGGCTAAATCTAGGTTTTGTCGTTTGTACCTCTTAGGACTAAGTTCACATCGTTTGTACCCTTAGATATCTTGTGTTTAACGCAAAGAAACCAACGGAATAACATTAACGTAGCATTCTTTTAGCCAATCAAATTCTATCAATTTAGGCTTCAATGTGCTTGGCTAAATCTAGGTTCTATCGTTTGTACCTCTTAGGACTTGGTTCCTATCGTTTGTACTCCTTAGATATCTTGTATATACCGTAAAAACGAATGGAATATCATTTACTAAGCATTTTTTCAGCCAATCAAATTCTATCAATTTAGGCTTCAATGTGCTAGGCTAAATCTAGGTTCTATCGTTTGTACCTCTTAGGACTTGGTTCCTATCGTTTGTACCCTTAGATATCTTGTATATACCGTAAAAAAACGAACGGAATATCATTTACTAAGCATTTTTTTCAGCCAATCAAATTCTATCAATTTAGGCTTCAATGTGCTAGGCTAAATCTAGGTTCTATCGTTTGTACCTCTTAGGACTTGGTTCCTATCGTTTGTACCCTTAGATATCTTGTGTATACCGTAAAAAAACGAACGGAATATGATTTACTAAGCATTTTTTTCAGCCAATCAAATTCTATCAATTTAGGCTTCAATATGCTAGGCTAAATCTAGGTTCTATCGTTTGTACCTCTTAGGACTTGGTTCCTATCGTTTGTACCCTTAGATATCTTGTGTATACCGTAAAAAACGAACGGAATATCATTTACTAAGCATTTTTTTTAGCTAATCAAATTCTATCAATTTAGGCTTCAATGTGCTAGGCTAAATCTAGGTTCTATCGTTTGTACCTCTTAGGACTTGGTTCCTATCGTTTGTATCCTTAGATATCTTGTATATACCGTAAAAAACGAACGGAATATCATTTACTAAGCATTTTTTCAGCCAATCAAATTCTATCAATTTAGGCTTCAATGTGCTAGGCTAAATCTAGGTTCTATCGTTTGTACCTCTTAGGACTTGGTTCCTATCGTTTGTACCCTTAGATATCTTGTATATACCGTAAAAAACGAACGGAATATCATTTACTAAGCATTTTTTTCAGCCAATCAAATTCTATCAATTTAGGCTTCAATGTGCTAGGCTAAATCTAGGTTCTATCGTTTGTACCTCTTAGGACTTGGTTCCTATCGTTTGTACCCTTAGATATCTTGTGTATACCGTAAAAAACGAACGGAAAATCATTTACTAGCATTTTTTCAGCCAATCAAATTCTATCAATTTAGGCTTCAATGTGCTAGGCTAAATCTAGGTTCTATCGTTTGTACCTCTTAGGACTTGGTTCCTATCGTTTGTAAATTTTAGATATCTTGTATATACCGTAAAAACGAACGGAATATCATTTACTAAGCATTTTTTCAGCCAATCAAATTCTATCAATTTAGGCTTCAATGTGCTAGGCTAAATCTAGGTTCTATCGTTTGTACCTCTTAGGACTTGGTTCCTATCGTTTGTACCCTTAGATATCTTGTGAATACCGTAAAAAAACGAACGGAAAATCATTTACTAAGCATTTTTTCAGCCAATCAAATTCTATCAATTTAGGCTTCAATGTGCTAGGCTAAATCTAGGTTCTATCGTTTGTACCTCTTAGGACTTGGTTCCTATCGTTTGTACCCTTAGATATCTTGTATATACCGTAAAAAACGAACGGAATATCATTTACTAAGCATTTTTTCAGCCAATCAAATTCTATCAATTTAGGCTTCAATGTGCTAGGCTAAATCTAGGTTCTATCGTTTGTACCTCTTAGGACTTGGTTCCTATCGTTTGTACCCTTAGATATCTTTGTGAATACCGTAAAAAAACGAACGGAAAATCATTTACTAAGCATTTTTTCAGCCAATCAAATTCTATCAATTTAGGCTTCAATGTGCTAGGCTAAATCTAGGTTCTATCGTTTGTACCTCTTAGGACTTGGTTCCTATCGTTTGTACCCTTAGATATCTTGTATATACCGTAAAAAAACGAACGGAATATCATTTACTAAGCATTTTTTTCAGCCAATCAAATTCTATCAATTTAGGCTTCAATGTGCTAGGCTAAATCTAGGTTCTATCGTTTTTACCTCTTAGGACTTGGTTCCTATCGTTTGTACCCTTAGATATCTTGTGTATACCGTAAAAAACGAACGGAATATCATTTACTAAGCATTTTTTTCAGCTAATCAAATTCTATCAATTTAGGCTTCAATGTGCTAGGCTAAATCTAGGTTCTATCGTTTGTACCTCTTAGGACTTGGTTCCTATCGTTTGTACCCTTAGATATCTTGTATATACCGTAAAAAACGAACGGAATATCATTTACTAAGCATTTTTTCAGCCAATCAAATTCTATCAATTTAGGCTTCAATGTGCTAGGCTAAATCTAGGTTCTATCGTTTGTACTTCTTAGGACTTGGTTCCTATCGTTTGTACCCTTAGATATCTTGTATATACCGTAAAAAACGAACGGAATATCATTTACTAAGCATTTTTTCAGCCAATCAAATTCTATCAATTTAGGCTTCAATGTGCTAGGCTAAATCTAGGTTCTATCGTTTGTACCTCTTAGGACTTGGTTCCTATCGTTTGTACCCTTAGATATCTTGTGTATACCGTAAAAAAACGAACGGAAAATCATTTACTAAGCATTTTTTCAGCCAATCAAATTCTATCAATTTAGGCTTCAATGTGCTAGGCTAAATCTAGGTTCTATCGTTTGTACCTCTTAGGACTTGGTTCCTATCGTTTGTACCCTTAGATATCTTGTATATACCGTAAAAAAACGAACGGAATATCATTTACTAAGCATTTTTTCAGCCAATCAAATTCTATCAATTTAGGCTTCAATGTGCTAGGCTAAATCTAGGTTCTATCGTTTGTACCTCTTAGGACTTGGTTCCTATCGTTTGTACCCTTAGATATCTTGTGAATACCGTAAAAAAACGAACGGAAAATCATTTACTAAGCATTTTTTCAGCCAATCAAATTCTATCAATTTAGGCTTCAATGTGCTAGGCTAAATCTAGGTTCTATCGTTTGTACCTCTTAGGACTTGGTTCCTATCGTTTGTACCCTTAGATATCTTGTATATACCGTAAAAAACGAACGGAATATCATTTACTAAGCATTTTTTCAGCCAATCAAATTCTATCAATTTAGGCTTCAATGTGCTAGGCTAAATCTAGGTTCTATCGTTTGTACCTCTTAGGACTTGGTTCCTATCGTTTGTACCCAGATATCTTGTGTATACCGTAAAAACGAACGGAAAATCATTTACTAAGCATTTTTTCAGCCAATCAAATTCTATCAATTTAGGCTTCAATGTGCTAGGCTAAATCTAGGTTCTATCGTTTGTACCTCTTAGGACTTGGTTCCTATCGTTTGTACCCTTAGATATCTTGTATATACCGTAAAAAACGAACGGAATATCATTTACTAAGCATTTTTTCAGCCAATCAAATTCTATCAATTTAGGCTTCAATGTGCTAGGCTAAATCTAGGTTCTATCGTTTGTACCTCTTAGGACTTGGTTCCTATCGTTTGTACCCTTAGATATCTTGTATATACCGTAAAAAACGAACGGAATATCATTTACTAAGCATTTTTTCAGCCAATCAAATTCTATCAATTTAGGCTTCAATGTGCTAGGCTAAATCTAGGTTCTATCGTTTGTACCTCTTAGAACTTGGTTCCTATCGTTTGTACCCTTAGATATCTTGTATATACCGTAAAAAACGAACGGAATATCATTTACTAAGCATTTTTTCAGCCAATCAAATTCTATCAATTTAGGCTTCAATGTGCTAGACTAAATCTAGGTTCTATCGTTTGTACCTCTTAGGACTTGGTTCCTATCGTTTGTACCCTTAGATATCTTGTGTATACCGTAAAAAACGAACGGAATATCATTTACTAAGCATTTTTTCAGCCAATCAAATTCTATCAATTTAGGCTTCAATGTGCTAGGCTAAATCTAGGTTCTATCGTTTGTACCTCTTAGGACTTGGTTCCTATCGTTTGTACCCTTAGATATCTTGTGTATACCGTAAAAAACGAACGGAATATCATTTACTAAGCATTTTTTTCAGCTAATCAAATTCTATCAATTTAGGCTTCAATGTGCTAGGCTAAATCTAGGTTCTATCGTTTGTACCTCTTAGGACTTGGTTCCTATCGTTTGTACCCTTAGATATCTTGTATATACCGTAAAAAACGAACGGAATATCATTTACTAAGCATTTTTTCAGCCAATCAAATTCTATCAATTTAGGCTTCAATGTGCTAGGCTAAATCTAGGTTCTATCGTTTGTACCTCTTAGGACTTGGTTCCTATCGTTTGTACCCCCTTAGATATCTTGTGTATACCGTAAAGAAACCAACGGAATAAGATTTGGAAAGCATTTTTTCGGCTAATCAAATTTTTTCAAATTAGCCATCAATTTGCTAAACAAAACCTAGGTCTTATCGTTTGTACCTTATAGGACTATCTTCGTATCGTTTGTACCCATAGCTCTCTCGTTTACACCTCAATGATATTAATCGAAACGCTTTTCCCTAATTTTTTATTCGAATTTTTCAATTTTCATAAGTTATGAATTTAAGTAACGGGCAAATGTGTTCCTTTACTTTTTTTTATTTCTGCTGGTGGTACAATCCGGTACAAACGATACTCTTTTAGATGCCATCATCAAAAATCCTGAAATCGAAAATTCGTTTTCTACTATAATTTCGGACCCCATAACTTTTACACCTTTGAGGTACAAACGATTTTAAAAGTGGTACAATCCGGTACAAACGTGGTACAATCGAATGGTGAACATAAATTTTTTTATTGCATACTCGGTTGCCAACTTCACATAGGTCAACATAAGATGAAAAAATCTGAATCGATTCAGCTCATTTCAAAAGAATGTATAATTCTTTTGCAATTTTAATGCCAGAGAATTGTTAGACACTTTTTATTATTTAAAACACGCTTGGAATATAATTCAAGCTATTCAAATTTTTTGATGAAATCTGATGTACAATAATAATATAATAGTGCTCGTACTGACTAACGGTTTGGCATTATTGTTTAATACACTTGTTTCGAACACTTTAATGTTAGTTGTACCAGCAATTCTTGTATATATATATATATACAGTCTGAATCGTGGAAAGGGCTCCAACGATTTTCATGAAATTTAGTGTGCAGGGGTTTCAGGGGCGATAAATCGATCTAGCTGCGATTCGTTTTTAGAAAATTTCCTTTTATCGGTGTTTTCAGAATGAATGAAAACCACGGTTTGATCCACGAGTTCGATGATAATCTTTTATTATTATGTCCGTCTTAAGGAATTTCAGAATAATTATTATTATTCTGAAATTATTAATAATATATATATCTGAAATTATTAATAATTATATATTTTCGTTCCTAGTCAAGAGGGTGAATTAGGGGATGAAAGTTTGTATCGGGAAATGTGGTCGGTTAAGGTATGTCGATAACTGTTTGTAGTTGTATTTCAATAAAGGTATTCTACAAGGATATACGCAGGAGAAGCCACGTTTATGTTTTAGTTATAAAAGACTACTTTAATAATATAAGAACTTTAATGTGATGAGAATATTAATTATCATTAAATAAAAAATCTAACGATATTGTTTCAGTTTTTGTAAATAATGCTTCTAACTTCCTGGTTAGAGAACCTTAAAATGTGACACCTTGAACTATAATAATTCATTCGTGTCGGTGTAAAGTGCTGTAGTTACGTGGTGGGGGCGTGGCTCGAAAAACGTAGTGTAATCACGGCGTAGCTTGTTGAATTAGTAACGTTATGATTGATCCACGATTTGAAACATGTTTTGGATTATTTGGATCATTTTTTTATGTAAGAAAAATGTAGTGTTCGGAAATTTGAATTTAGAAATGGTATAAGTTTTTATTTAATTAACTAGAATCTTCTTGTTATTATTCCTACGATTAATCCCGGTATCTTTTATCCCAAGGTCTGCTTATAACCCTTATCCGGATTTGACCGGTTAAAAACAGAATATCAATAAGATTAAAAAGGCACGGACAAATATGTCGTGTACATATTTATACATAATATAAAAAGTGCTCTACGGGGCACGGTGGGGAAATCAACGAGAACAAACGCCCAGACCGAGACAGATATTTATTATTTCAATACAAATGTCTGCCCGAGCGGGAATCAAACTTGCAAGCGTCGAGACTGACGGCAGGCTCGCTACTAACAGGTCAAAATGGTTATCATCACAACTAAACTACCCTATGGTACTTATGGATAAAATGTTTATTTATTTAGTTACTCTGCAATACGTCTTGTCAGGTTGTCATTATGAATATATGGACGCAAACAAGCAATACTATTCCAACCCACAAAATTGAAAAAACTGAGTTATATATGCAGAAGTGTTGGTAAATGGCTGAAGAACATTTTTCTTTAATATATGTAGGGTTTTAAGCTTTAAACATTTTTTAATCATGCAAATTTTGAGTATTATGTTAAACGTTTTGGGTTATATTATATACGAAATATGCAGTTTCTATACTTATTTTTGTGAAAATAAGTAAAATAACTTAAATAAATCTGAAATTGCCAAAAACTTGACCAAGACATAAAAAAAATCATATAAAGCAAGATGTTCAAAATTTTCAAACGCGTTTTTCTCGAAATGACATTCGTGTGGGTTGACATGGTATTGCTTATTTGCGTCCATATGTAGTATCGGGTAAATAAATAAAAGCTCAAGATGGAAAGCAATGTGGAAATTCGTTAATAAAAAGAGTTAATTTAAAGCGTTGCACAAGTTCCTTCCAAGTAAGTAGATTAACTAACGATTATAAAATACGGCTTCACTATTTACTGAAAGAAAACACTTATTGCAGTATGTAATACGCTTACTCAAGTCTCAAAATAAGATTTATCAAGAATATAAAATCTATACAAATAAATAAAGTTGAAGTCTGTTTGTAATTCCAAATTAACAGCTTTTCAATAAATGCACATTCAAATATATACGGTATTCAGATTAAAAAAATTAAAAAAATTCTTTCTCTCTGTCTGTTTGTTCCGGCTAATCTGTGTAACTGCTAGACCAATTTTAACTAGACTTTCACTGGCATAGCTGATGTTATCAAGAGTTACTTAGGCTACTATTATTTTAGAAAAATAGATAGGGTTCCTAGAGCGCAGCTTAACGTGCTCTCCGAGGCACGCTGGTTCTCTAAAAAGAACTATTAAAATATAATAATAGCTCACGAAACTATTATTAAGTTTATAATTGTAAAAACTAACATTACGAACAGCTCACGTAATGAAATAATAAAAGTATAATATGTATGGTAATTCCGGTATTATTGCTGACTGGGTCAGTAAGTAGACGAGATTATTTATATATGAATGCAGTTTAACTGAATTAGTACAGTGCTTTGCCGTCTTTTAATGCTTAAACCATTCATAAACATGCTAATCTCCTTATGAATATCATGTGTGCAATCAAACAGTCTACGTCATAGATAGGTTGCACGCTATTTAATGAAATGGTTTTTTTAAAAGAAATAAACGCTACACCCCAACCAGTCCGAGTCCGGAAACACAAGGACTAGGACAAACACACCTAGACCGAAACACATGTCTATACGGTCAATACAAACTTCTATCCCGAGCGGGGATCGCACCTGTGACCTGACGCTTAAAGCAGGCTCGCTACCGCTGCGCCACAACGTTCTGGTAGCCAGCTTGCTGAGCCTCGACGGTTGTGGTTTCGGCTTTCGCTCGAAACAGATGTCTCGGAGAGCACGTGAGGCTTTCGGTCCACATTGTTATCATAACATCTGATAATAGTACTTACCTCTTGATAGATAACTTGCTCTTATCCAATGAGTTACTGGTTCGCTGTTAGGATTGAGGAGGATAGGAGGCAATCGCTCTGTGTAAAAACTAGTAACCCGTCAAATCCGGATATGATAAAAGCAGACTCAGATCAGATATAAATACCGGGTATAATGATACGAAGTCAATTGGTGACGTCATTCTTAATAACCCCTACGTCGGTATATAATACATGGTGTTAAAATAGAAATAGACGCTTTGAAATGTGATAAAGTGCACTAGACGTCGTTCTCGGTGTTTAACGGCCTTAGATATAGTTATTGGGTCTCACCTTGCGGTAGATATTCTATTATAGAAATCATTTTATATGTTTTAGTGTATTACAATTTATTCATTCATTGTTATAATTGTATTCAACATATGTATTATCAAAATAATATGTAAAGGTTACTGAATAAACGTAATAAATAATTTTCAAGTATTTTTTGCCTTGAATGTTAAGTATTGCTTATTCCGTTTATAGCTTAATGTCGAATAAGTTGTTTTGTTAATTAATATAATTATTATATACTAGCAGATACGCCCAATCGCCCAAGCGTTGCTATGCCAAATTCACTCAATAATCTTAAGAATCTCAATCCTAATATGAAAATCATTAATTTTGCAATAATAACAATAAACAACAAACCAATAGGATAGGCCCCATTACGATAATTATATCCTGTGTCGGGATTCCAGAATCATTCATAATGATAAGGACAAACACACCCATACCGGAAAATTAAAAAAACACACTGCACACTCAACGGCGCCATTAGGATAGTGATATCCTGTGTCGGGGTCCGGAAACACATACAAAGACAAGGACAAATACACCCAGACCGGAAAATATGCTTGCATGGTCAATACAATCATATTATGTTCCGAGCGGGAATCGAAACCGCGACCTGTGGCGTTTAAGGCAGGTTCGCTACCGCAGCGCCACAACGTCGTCAATATGCCTATATTGACCATATATACAAACATCTGCTCCGAATGGGAATCGAATCCGTGACCTGTGGCGCTTGATACAGGTGTGCTATCGCTGCTCCACGACGTAGTCAAAATCAGGATCAATTTTAAGTTGTTACAAATCACAAATTGAAAGAAAAAATAGTTAAGATCTGATAAGTACTTTCAGAGTTCATCGCAGACCAACACGGCAATGTTATATATTGAGAATTACTATTTAGTTGTTTTATAAGGCTATATATAACCTTATATTATAATATAGTCGACCCAGTTTGCCTTAAATTCTGCTATAAGTGACAATTTACATGTTCCTAAGGCTAGTGGGATGCTTAAGATGAGTGGCGACGCTCCGTTGACTTCGTAAACCTAAGCACATTTCGACTCGTCTAAGTAGACCTACTTACATGATTAAAAAAATATTATTAGCTAATGATGTCTTGTTTTCACATGATATAAATAGAAAAAAAAGTCTTTATGAGAAAATACAAGAGTTTTTTAATTTAAATTAACCTGTTTATTTACAAAGATAATATACGTAAAACCTCGCTTTTCATTCCATAAAACTAAAAACAACAAAAGAGGTAAAAATTGTTTGTTCTGTACAAAAGATAAAGGGTCTTGTACAATGTAAAATTTCGACAGAAGGCCTTGGCTGTTTATGAAAGTAAAAAAAATGTTCTTTCAACAAAAAGGTCTGAAGGAATAATTATTCAATAAATAAGTTTGCTTTTCATAAATTTTCTGGTGAGTGAAGTGAGTAGTCTTCGGATTCTTATAGATAATTATAGTTTATCCGATCACGCAAAGGCGTAGGTAGACGGGGCAGTGTGTGGGAAGTTTAGATTTATGGAGTCAAGGATCAGTAGCTATATAATAATGTACGTTTTTAAATTATTATGTCAGACTTTAATTAAAGAAAATCTGCTCTAAAACTTAATAGCTTAATTCAAAGAAATCTATTCTAAATCTTAATAGCCTCAAAGGCTTAATCAGCTCGTCTATCGGACCGACTCCACTCCGTTAACGAGATACTTGCAGGTTCAATCCTGACCAGCTTGGGCTATTGTTGCACTCACTCCTAAAGCCTTACTAAAAGCCTTGAAAAAGCATTGCTAATATTATTTTAAAAAAAAGTTTTTAGTGATTGGTTAAAATTAATTGCTGAAAACTCAAGTTAGCTTTTTAGTTAATTTTCAGTACTTCAGGAAAATGCTCCCTTAATGGGTAAATTATGCGACGAAAGTATGTAGGGCAGCTTAGTTTGAAAATATAAATTTCGCCTAATGTAATCGTTTTATAGAATTTATCATCTTCCCGATGGATTTCAATTTTTATAATATAAGGAATATATTTTGAAAGTATTTTCATCAAATAAGCGAGGATTCGTATTTACTTAACAATTCTTTAAGTGAAAGAATACAGACAACTATGTAACTTTGACAAATACTTGAGAGAAACATGAATTATTTAGTTTCTGAATTATTTATAACTGTTTTGTTCATGATTTTTGAAAAGTCCTAATAATTTTCTTAAGGAAAATTAAACAAATAAAATTAATAATTAAATTAAGCTGTTCTGTTGTTTTTAAGATTTAGGAAAAGTAAAAGATTTTTCGAAAGTCATCCGTTAGGGGGGTGAAAAGGGGTTTGAAAATTTAAATGGAAGTCTGTCATTTTTGAAGCTAGAAGGATGCATCTTTATTTTAGGCTCACAATTACAACAGGATTAGGATACAAAAACATATTTTAAGTTTTTCTAAAAGTCCACTTCTAAATTGGTCAAACGGGGCTTCAAAGTTTGTATGGGGAATCAATATCTGTATTGCATTAATGGCGTTTCATTAAAATTGTTATTTACCCGGTAAAGCCGCGTGCAGAAGCTAGTACTTAATAAACGCATATTACATGTTTACTGTTAGGCGGCTAAATTAACGCTGACGAAAACTACATGTCTAAGTTGGGAGACGTGTTGTGGAACCGCAGGGATGCGAAGTACTTACTTCGATTCTCATTACAAGTTTGTATGATTTGTTGTGCATATTAGTTTGTGCACGCAAACACGTCTTAATTGTTTCTGGATATATCCAGACTAAAATATTGTGACTGGGTTCGCTGATTCGGATTAAAACACCTGATGGCTCTAAGTGAGACTTTAATGAGGTTTTCAGATTACAGAACAGAACTTCCAAATCTAAGGTCAATCGTAGACCAGAATGATAGCCGAGGTCACTAGGTTTTGAACTTGATCACTTGTATCACTTAAAATTTTTTTGCTTGTCGCTCAGAACCGAATGACTCGTCGATTCGCCGGCCCGCTTATACAGCGCGGAATAGGTGTTCGAGAGAGTTCCATCTATGGAATGCTATACACTATTCTTTGAAAATACAACTTTCGGGAACGTACGCGTTAATAAGGAAAGAGACCGAGAGAGTAAAGAGCGATTGTGAAGCTTATGACCCTGGCAATAAGGTTCTCCGTAACAATATAAAATCCCTTCTTCACAAGTGTGCTATTTTTAATTCATTCAATGTCCAGAAAGTAATAAATAAAGTGTTTAAAACAACGCTTTCAAAAAGAATCAAAGTTACTCCTTCTATTATGCTAACGTTAGACAATTTTCTTAAATGAATATCAGCAATGCTTTTTTCACGACACGTCAATGAGAATTTGAACAAATTTGCGTCCAAAATCGAAACTTTTTCAGTTAAAGTCGCGAAAAAAAGAGTAAAAGACAAGTTTTTCGGTAAATAGCCAAAAATTCGTCGTATCTCCTCTTTTTGTGAACATTTCCCTGTCCGCCAAAGCTAGTATTGGAATGAATCTAACTGAAATATGAAAGTTTGAATGGATGTATATTTGTTACTCTTTCAAGCAAAAACTAATGGAAAGATTTGTATGAAATTTGGTACACACATAGCCTATTACCTGGATTAATATACAGCACACTTTTTATCCCGGAAAAAATTTGGCCCCCGTGGGATCATCAAAATACTAAATACGCGAGCGGAGCCAGGCACATCTCGTACGTACTGTACGAGTTTTTCTCATAAATATTTCTAAATCTTAGCGTAATCAGTGTACATAAATAAATAAAAAACCTGTGGCACTCGGGGACTGCCGCGGTAAAGCTATTGCATAGCATTTTTTATTAACTTATGCAATACATACAATCTTGGTTGTTTTTAAAAAGTTAAAATACAAATGAAATCGACCATTAATTTCAAGCCAATAAAATATAATTTCGTCTATAGTGCAAAATTTCATTGAAATAAAGTAAGAAACTTTATTTGCAACTAATTCAAAATATTTGAATTTGGAACGAAAATACATCATCAAAAGATACATTTTATATGGAACTTTAACTTTATAGAATAATCGCCTTAATTCTCTTTGAGTTAAAGACGAAAATCCTTTGCATATATTTTATTTTCGTTACGGAATTTCTTGATTCGGTCGCCGCGCTCAAAGCCCGCGATAAAAGCTATGCAATAGCTTAAAAATACCAATCGAATTGATAAACTCCTTTTTGAAGTCTGTTAATGAAAACCATCAAGAAAAGAGTTTACGCTTAGTTAGAGTTTTCTTAACCTTAACAACAAGCAAGGCCAGCAACAATCACAACTAGCAAAAGTCCATGGGCGGAGATCATCACATTTTGGTGAGCCTCCACTTACCCTCCCTACCCTACAAAATGTATATCAATAATGTGTGATTATGTAAAAAAAGCATAAAGCGTTCCACTGTCGTAGATAGCTACGACATCGTAGTACTACTACGAATTTTATGTAACAATTTATTTATAATTTTTCGTCCAGCATCTATCGTTTTTATGTGTACTTAATTGAACATTGATTTTCTATCAAAATACAACAATATTAATCTTTGTTATTCAAAATAAAAAAATAATAGCGTAAAGTGTACCCTTATTAAATTATTAAATATTCATGATAAAAACGCTACCATAATACATTTGTTTGAAATGTATTATGGTAGCCTATCACATGTAATGCTAATGGTTCAATAATTGCATGGAATTTTATGTATCCTTAAGGTTAAATATTTTAGTTTTATAAAGTAGTCGTCCAAGCGATGGTCAGATCGATTCGACTACATTATAAACACGAAAAACCTTTTGGTTGAAAACAAGAAATGACATAAAATTAATGGGTTGGCGGGGTGGTTGTAGTGGAATTTTACTGACTTAACATTGTCTGTCACGTGTGATGCCTCATCAGGAACAATGTTTGGTTAAACTATACTGAAATAAATAGAATATCATGTCTGGAAATCCACACCAGCGCGATTTAGAAGACATTTTCTTCCTTGCACAACCACTTTGTGGAATCAACTTCCGCCGGCGGTCTTCCCGAACCGATACGACTTGGGAACCTTCAAGAGAAGAGCGTATTCTTTCCTTAACGGACGGCAACGCACCTGCATGTCTTCTGGTGTTGCAGATGTTCATGGGCGGCGGTGATCGCTCAACATCAGGTGAGCATCCTGCCCGTTTGCCAGTCTCACAAAAAAAAAAATACTGATTAAGTAGGTAAAATATATGCATGTTTAATCTTTTCTTGGCTTGGCCGATGGCCTCGGCTTTTTCATGGCTTTAACGAATCACATAATTCATAATGTATTCATGATAATCTAACCAACAAAACTAGATATAGAGAACAGAACACTTCAAAATATATGAATCGATTAGTATTTGCCCATGACTTTGTCTATCGTTTTTTGAACAGTCCAATTTCTTAACACTAGTTTATGTACCAAGAGACAGACAGCTTTCTAGATGCAATAGACAATTTAGTATGTCTCTTAAATTATTATTTGATTGATTAAACATTTCAACTCGTTAAAAACGCCAACCTTATTTATTCATGATCGGTATTTAATATTCATACAGTTTCTTTAAAGACACATAAATATTTCTATTATATCACAATGAACCATTTTCACACTATTTTATAAATCGTACACGATATTTTAAGGTAATAATATTCTTGAATAAAACTAAAACGTATAAGATAAGATAAGAGGACAGAGGATAAAGAAAATTATTTTAAAAATGGAATCCTTGGAAAATTCGATAGCACTACGCTTTAGCTGTATAAATTCATATATTTTTGTCGGTAAGCGCTTTATCGCTTTGATGATAGAGTTTCTTTCTTACGTTCGGGTGCTCCAGTTTTGAATTGTTTGCTCTTCACTGTAGTGCTCTTTAGAGTTCGAGTTGGCGCCAAATTTTAGATCTACGCTTCTCATTAGGCATTGCTCAGAAAAGGCGAGATGGAGGCGATCGGGAGGGGCGTAGTCCATGCTAAGATGAACGTTTTGTTTCATCCCTCTGTATACGCTGTCTGTGCCCGCATCTTTTAACAAGCGTTGAGTGTTTGTATGTATCACTTTGTGATATTAACACTCCGTAACAGATTCGGAAACGCCATATAAGAATTGATTTTTGATACTGGTTGTTCTGTTCTTTAAATGTTACTTTTTTTAGAGATTTTTGAGAGAAGAAGTTATTCGTCGATTTTTAAGTATGCTAAAACATACATTTCTTTTAATTTTAAATTCTTAGATATGAATCTAATCAGTAATTCTCAGTTTCCATTTCAACGATGTTAGATTGTGATAAAGTTTTCACATTCTATATTTTTTTAAAGCAGCCCACTCGGCCAGGCTTTTACTATTGCCTATAAAGTTGTAGAGATAAAAAGTCTACACAAATAAAGATTTATAATTTAAAATGAAAACGAAACAATCTTAAAATATTCTGTGACAGCTTTAGACTTTTATTAATGCATTTGAATCTCAATCTAAGTAATGGATAATTTGCGAACGTCCCTCTGAAGGGTATTTAAAAATTCAAACAGGCATCTTTCGTTTTTTTACCCTCTGAACGGAAGAAAAACACTTAAGTATTAAGTATCTTTTAATACTCGTTTTCAAACAATAAATATATTTCTTTAATTTGGAGAATTTATTTCTCATTTTTCAAGCCAACTTAAAAAGGCTGATTTTTAAATGTCTTATTATTATTAACTACAAACAAAGCTATTTTAATTTCGTAACTTTGAATTCTTCTTCTTCTTATTGAGTGGTTAGTGGCCATCCTAGTGTCAGAGTTTTTCAAGGCGCTCGTATAAGCCTCTGACTTGACTTTTCGTCTATTGTTAAATTGGTAGCAGACGGGACCGACTTTTTACGTGCCCTCCGAAGCACGGTGACGCTCAGTTGAAATACTACATGCGATCACCCATCTAGTTACTGACCGGCTTGTCTATAGTTTATGGTAAGTCTATAGTTAGTTATTGTTTTTAATTTAAGTTATTATTTGTCATTATTTAAACAACAGGACAGTTCAAAAGAAAACGTCCTTTAATAGACAACAAGACAGACGAGTCAGGTTTTATAAAGCTTATGATATGTTATCCTGGGCTTGAATTGAATTATAAGGATATTTTAAGATTATTTCTTAAGCTTGAGTACATTCGTGAACAAGAGCTAATTACCAGTGCTAATTACATTTTCTGTGGTTTTGCGGTCAGTCATCAGCCAGGCTTACGATTAGAGACCCGCCTTTTTTGTATACATCTAAATTTGTCTAGACGCTGTATATTATTCAGCAGTTGTTTGTGAATCTGAAAGGTTGTCTAGTCTAAATTAATTTTAGAATTGTTGATATTTTTCGTGCTTCAAAGTATGGTTATAATACAGAAAGTGTCTGTTTGTAATTCCAAATTAACAGCTTTTCACTGAATGCATATGAAAGTATATACATAAAAAAATCAATTTTTAAAATTCGGCAGATAGCTGATGTTATAAGGAGTAACTTTTATTTTAGAAAAACAAAATTAGGGTTCCACGCAGTAAAGAAAAATCGGTATACTACGCGATCGGAGCACCGGACGCAGATATTAAATAAAAACGATAGAATTTAAATTACAAGAAAAAAACACTTTTATTATTTTTTTAATATTATTATTTTATTTATTTATTAGTCAATATAATGTTTACAATTTGTTGTATATTATAGTCTCACAAAACCAGACAATTGGTTTAACTGCAAGATCAGAGTTACTATTAAGTTAAATAAATATACTAATAACAAAATTTAACATTTAAATAATAATAACGTATGTCTAAGAAAAAACGAGAAAATAATTAGAATTATAATAAACAATATATACAAATAACTGTAACATAACGATGACAATAATGTAAGTAAGAATAATAATAATAATAATAATAGTCAGAAAATTTCTATCTTTGGAATAAAAAAAAAAAAAAAAATACATCATATTCCCCCTATTTCTTGCTTGGTCAAAAGCCCGCAAGAATAGACTACTACCCCAATCACCTGGGAGATAAAAGTATGAAAAAAAAAAAAAAAATAATAATAATAAAACAAAAACATTAACACATAGTATCAACATCTTAGACATGCCCACACACGTTCTTACACTGCTACAAAAAGTCACCATCTTACCTGTCGTATCACTCGCAAGTTCCCCACATTATCATCTACATATTCAATTTGTAATGCTAATAGAGAATGTACATCGAGTTGTGTAATAAATAATACATTACGTCAATTTTCACGAGTAATAAACAGTTTAACGCGAAAGATGACAGCGTAAAATGAAGCTATCCTGCTATTACGAAGAAATTTTATGGTTACCTTACACAAGCCTAATTTTTTATTAATAAGAAATATTTTATTTACTTTCTTTGTATAAGATTACAGATCTTAAGACTAAAATTTATAAAATAATTCAAACACTTACTAATATTACCCTATGAATTTGAAATTAGCAATGTTTTTTTAAATAAGAAACCCCACATATATAATAATAATAAACATATTAATAATAATCGTTAGCTCTTGATAGGTAATTTGCTCTTATCCGGTGAGTTACTGGCTCGCCCATTTGTTTTGCAGAGGTCAGATGGCAACCGCTCTGTGTAAAAACGAGTAATACGTGAAATCCGGATAAAATGATAAGTAGACCCTGGGTAAATTAATACCGGGAAAGTGCTAAGAAGACGCTTCATATATGTAAACTTGATGTGGAAAAAAAATTGATGTGATAGGTAAATAATTTCACTGTCAATCTAAAATCGATTAAAAGTGTGTTGGACGTGGACCAGCGATTTTCATTAAGGCAAGGAAACTTTAAGTGGGCGGGACTGACGTCTCGAACAAGCGCTGTAGGCGGCTCTAATGAGCTACGACAGGATCCAACGCAAATGGTGCTTTATTTACTACATCATTAAGTTGATTTTGCATCACGAGACCATTTCAACAACCATTTTACGAGAGGATGTCAGAGATTGACAGGAAGTTATTAGGAGATTGGGGAGTTAGAAAATTTTCATCTTAGTTAGAAATATAGGTGTCGGTCTGGAGCCGCCTTATTTTTCGTAAATTATACTAATTATTTTTGTCAAAAATGTAACTCTAAAAGTATTATAGCACGCGTATTTAAATACATTTTTCTCTGTCATCTTCATAATTATATACTTTCACTATACAAAAGCTCACACACCTCCGCGCACGAAATGTGTTTTGGGGAAAAATTTCTCTTTAGATATTTATATAATATAGGAAAGACGTGTTTCACGACTGTTGAGGCGTGCAGACTGCTTTGCGCCTGTACGATCGTGGGTTCGATTCCCGCTCGGAGCAGATGTTTGTTACAAATACCTGTTTCGGCTTGGACGTTTGTCCGTGCCTCGGAGAGCACGTTAAGATGGCGGTCCCGGTTGTTATCATAACACCTGATAATAATCGTTAACTCTTGATAGGTATATATATTTGTTATCCAATGAATTACTGGTTCGCCCTTTAGGTTGCGGTCAGATTGCAATCGTACTGTGTAAAACTAGTCGCCCGTCAATTTAGTGTAGCACTTTAAGCAGACCCTGAAACTACCAGGAATAACGATAGGAAGAAGAAGAGAAGAGGTGTTCAATTTTAACAAAGAAGTCATCCTTAGATTAACGATGTGCTTTGCAACACTCCCACGGAAAAACCACGATACCTGACTAAGAACTTGCAAACATATTTGGCATTTCCTTCTAATAAATAAATAAACGTTACAAAATGGTTCCTATTGACTGTGTCACGTTTATATTTTGTGTACGAATACAAACACAATCAAAACCACTAGAACACAGGTTTGTATGGTCAATATAAACATCCGCCCATAGCACGAAATAAACCTGCAAGCTGAGCGTTTTTAAGGCATTTTCTATTACCCCAAAGGTAATCAAGTATTAAATACTTAAAAACCTGCTGATGCTCCTACCTCCTCTTATCATAAATATAAATCATGAAAGTGAAGTTGCAGAGATAATAAGTGCATTATTTAGAATAACAGTCAGTGCAGGCTGTAAGTAACGATGCTATTTACCGTATTACCTTTAAAAAATTCAGCGGCTTAAAAACTATATTCTAGGTACGTCATAAACAACCTACAGCGTAGTTCTAGTATTAATGTACTGCAGTGTAATTTTTCAATTTAAAATTTCATATCAAAAATAAAATAGAAATGGCCTGAAACCACTAAGGTCGTTTATTATATAGCTTAAAGTTCAATTTGTTTTACAATTATCCCACGAATATAAAAAGTTATATGAAATTTAGTTATTTTGATGTTTGTAACTCGATCACGGAATGGCAGAACGGATTTGGATGAAATTTGGCACAGATATAGATGGAATAAGATTTAGGATAGTTTTTATCCCGAAAAAATGGTCAGTTCCTGTGAGATTATCAAAAATAAGCAATAGGACCTATTGAATTGATATTCGTCATATATGTGTCTTCGGGAACTTTATTTTCTTACAAATAATTCATTTATCTCTGCAGCCATTTCCAAGGTCACCGCGGTCGAAGTCGCGGGCACATGCTAGTTTTTAATATTAATCAAAAAATTATGCGTTGTGTAAGAATATATAATTATTCTTATGTACAGAACACAACATTTAAATTTATTGTTAAACATTTTATATAAGTATACTCGATCACTTCATAATGTACCCTTTTAAGGCAGACTTCACATTTCCTGTCGGAAATACCTTAAGTCCAATATTAATGTATGAAGTTGGCTCAAGTTGGTAATGGCGATCACGTGACACACCCAAAAAGCCTTTTCGCGACCGCGTTAAGTGCGAGATGAGTTTAGTTTGTAACTTGTAAGTGTCTTCATGGGTATTTTCATATAATGTGTATTCTAATAAATTAAAATTTATAGATAATGTATTCATAATTAAAGCTGTAGTGAGATAGCTAAAGTAGTTTTGTTGCAAGAGGCCGGCTAGGTAGGTACCACCGCAGTGTCAAATATTCTGCTGCGAAATAGTAGTGCTTAGGCATTACTGTGTTCCGGTTTGAAGGGCACTGTACGCTAGTGAAATTACTGGGCAGGGAGATTTAAGAACCAATATCTCGAGGTTGGCAACGCGTGAATGGCACCTACTAATGGTGCTGCAAGCGCTCATAGGCTATGGCAGCCACTTACCATCAGGTGGGCCGTATGCTTGTTTGCCAACTAGTAACATAAAAAAGCCTTGAGATAGAATAAATATGAGGCTTAGGCCAAATATGACAAGAAATTGTATTTTGATAGAGTGCTTAAATTTAGGATTATAACTTTGATATAATAGCAATGTACAAAATAAGTAAGCAATGTACGGAACATTACCAACCAACCATAACACAATCAATAAGAATTTTTCATGCTTTTTTTTAATTTTACCTAAACATAATCATTGTTATTCTTACGATTTCACTAAACAAATATTTTTTTTCATTTATTTTTGGTTTTAGCGTTAACTTTTCAAAAATATTGATAGTTGGTATCAATTGCTACAAAAAAGTATGGAAATTTTTGTTTCAATTTATCGAAATAAAATTTTATCGAGTCGATTAATACAATAGTAAATTTTACAGTTATTAAAAAACTGGTCTAATTTTGAGATCTATTTCGATAAGGAGATTGAGATTTTAGATAAAGAAAAGCAAAAGAAGTTAAATCGGTTTTGTCATAACCTTATAAATGAAACATGGAATGGTCATAAAGGTACCATTCGGTACCAATAGTTACTATGAATATTCTTAAAATAAGGGTGAACGTACTACATACCAGCACGCATACACATATATAAAACATACACACATACAGTACCTCGAATGTATATTTAATTTAGAATTATTACACTAGCATATTGGAATTCTGTGGCACACACAAAAAGACATAGGCAAACACACCCACACCGGAAAACATGCCTGTTTGGTTAATACAAACATTCGCTCTGAGCGGGAACCGAACACATGACACGTGGCACTTAAGGCAGGTTCACCACCGCTGCGCCACAACGTCGTCAATTTTTTTATATAAGAGAGGGCAAACGGCCAGGAGGCTCACATGATGTTAAGCGATCACCACCGCCCATAAACATTTGCAAAACCAGAGGGCATACAGATACGTTGCCGACCTTTAAGGAAAGAATACGCTCTTCTCTTGGAGGTTCCAAGTCGTATCGGTTCGGAAAGGCCGCCGGTGGAAGTTAAATACAGTGCAATAACTGGTAATTACTTTTACAAAAGTGTCAAAACATTTGACATAAATTGCATAGATAAAACAGCAAGTCTATTTATTTGATGACGTATTCTCTGTATTTTAATACAAGTTTAAAGGTTCCTCTATTAAAAGCACATAAAGGGTTGAATCATCTCTTAGCTAGAAACAAAGCAAAGCATTGATTGTTCGCTGACTCATAGCCTTAGATGTGTAACTAATGTGGTATTCCCCGAATAAAGTTATTAGTATTACATTTTAAACTTCGTTGAAAATAATAATTGTTATATATTTTCCATGAAAAACCTGCCTAGCGCCAGTGAAAATTATAGTAGCTTTTTCTTTATCCCTTCCTAAAGTCAATAAGTAAAAAAAAACGTATTAATAGGTACTTTTCAATGTACATTTATTTATCTAACTATCAGCATCTGCCCGCGACTTTGTATAACTCCATATTGTTGTCTGTTAAGAGAACCTCGATAGCTCATTACAGATCCGGAACGATTGCAAGAAGAAATTCCTCTAAAATATCTTTGTGAGTAAACCTGCTTATTCAAACCATTGAGGTTTCAAGATATTCTGAGCAACGAGGCCGTTGTCATTTAAAGCAAGTACTTGGAACATTATCTATTATAAATTATATAATAATTTAAATACTAGTTGCGCCCGCGGGTTATTTCACGTGGTGACCTAATTCTTATTTATTGCACGGAACCTTAATTCGTTTTCTAAAATAAAACTAACCTAAGTTACTCCTTATAACATCAGCTATCTGCCAGTTAAAGTCCTGCTTAAATAGCTCCAGCCTTTTAAATACTAGCCGGAACAAAAAGACATACACAAAAAAAATTAAAATTGTATATAATCTCATATGCATTTAGTGAAAAGGAATATGGACTTACAGCACACATAAATATAAATAAAATAACTATAATGAAATAAAATCGCTGACGTAATAGTGCGATTCGAATCATTTTAAGCTTTCAAATTTATACTATTATTATAAAGAGGAAAGATTTGTATTTTTGTGTGTATGTTTGCAATAAATAAACTCAAAAACTACGGTGCCGATTTCAAAAATGCATTCACCATTTGAAAGCTACATTCACCCTGAGTATTATAGGCTATATTTATTGCTAGAAAACATTAGGGATCCTTAGTAAAACTTAACTAACGTAATCCAAAGTGTGCCCTAAAAGTGTCTTTCGTCGCATGCGCTGCGGAAACTGTTGATGATAGAACAAAAGTATGTGCTACAATATCAAAGAACATCTTCAATAAAAGAAATAATAATATCAACAAAAAATATAAAAATCTTATGTCCACCCGTGCGAAACCGGGACGGGCCGCTAGTAATAAATAATTGAATTGATATAATTATGTTGGTATCTAGACTTCGTAAAAAACATAAAAAGGAATATTTTTTATTTAAGCGCAAAATGAAACTAACAAAAAGTTCTCACTGCGTTTCAAAGCGTTCACTCTAATGAGTAGGTAAAACGAATGCTTATCTCAGTTCTAATATAACCTAGATTACCCCCAGTACTTTAGAAAACAACTTAGTCGCATACAGACAGTGCCTGCATTGTGGCATGTCGTTTTATAGCGCTATTAGATTTATGATAGTCATAAAACTTGAAATTGATTTTAAAATAATTACATTTCAAGCATTCGATTACATTTTCCATATTGAACTATTTCAATTTTATCATGGTAAAATGTAACAATAATTATAGTTTAGTCTTTCCTCACGGCTGACGTTGCTAACCTAATCATTTGCTGCAGAGAGAAATGAATCATTTTTAAATAAATAATGTTTCATGTCACATATCTTTACCGAATTTCATTTAATACGTCTTGTAGCATGTTTTTGATAAACCCACGGGAACCTTACATTTTTCCGGGATAAGAGTGTCGTATATGTTAATCTTGGTAATAAACTATGTCTGTGCCAAATTTCATCCAAATTCGATCAGCACTGAATCATCCCATTCTCCGTCATTTCTATGATCTGGTTTCAAAGTTTTTATTAATTACTAGCATCTGACCGCGATTTTGGACTCCATTTTCACTTAACATCAGGTGGACTAGAGTCATCAGCACCACAGGCTCCAGATAAAAAAAATCATAGGCGATAACCTTAGATTTTAGAATTGGCTTCAGAGAGCCATAAAACGCTTATAAATAAATAATGTTCCATAAGACACATTTACCAAAAGTTGATATCTTTAGTTTAACAGTACGTTTCTTCTTGATTCACATGTTTTTGCTTGATTGAGTAGGAAACATTCCATGGATACGCCATGTAGTACTTTTTTACCATCTTACGGGAACCTATTTTGAATAAGTAACGAATACTTACGCTGCTTAATGAAATCAGAGTTTTCCGAAGCAGCTCACACGCATAAAACCCTTACATGTCGCTTTCTTAGAACCTAAAAAATATGGTTGTTTAATCGTCCTTGAAATACCCTTGACCCTATTAAGATAGTGCTGTTCATAAAATATACATATATGTCACAACAGTTTTCAATTTCCCTGTTACTATCCAACGATTTCACCTTGACATTGGCCCATTATATCAATTTCGGCAACACACTGAAACTAACATAAATTCTCCGAATTCCTGTAAGCATTACACCTAAATTGCTTCAAAAGCCATTACATACCGTACGATGCCAACTGGGTTACTACTTACTACGAATATTTTGACGTACTCACGCATATGTTATTAAGTATATTGAATAATTTTATTTTTATAGAATTGTGTTAAGAATGCCAGTTATAAATTGTGTTTAAATCGAAATTCCTACATAAAGAGTATTCAATAATTGTTGAAATGTCGCTACTTGGGGATAAAACCGACACAACTCAAAATGATTACTTTAGAGAAAATATCAGATGCTTCAAACATTTAAATCGTGACACTTTTATTTAAAATGACATAATCTATAAATCGCACGTTTTTGAGTTGTGCCAGTTCTCTTCAAAAGAAGCGATGTAATAGGAGTGTTGTGGAAAAGCTTTGTAACTAAGCAAAACGCTTTGTAACGAAGCAAAGGACTGCCTATTTTTTATGATCGTAGCATCATGCCAAACTACTGGGATATAGGGAGTTCGGGCTGTGCGTTGATGTTAGTCAGTCAACCAGTTATAAAACGCTAGACATGTTATCATTTTTATATACTTACTTTTCTAGATCCAAGATCACACGTTATTTTAAAATAGTATAATGTAATAGTTAATATATTCCTAGAAATTAATTGTATTAATTCAGTCAATATGACTTGTGGCTTAATAAACCTTATTCGCCAGTCTTATATTCCTATTTCTAGGAATATATTAACTATTACATTATACTATTTTAAAATGACGTGTTATTATGAAAAAACTATAAAGAGATGTCATTATAAAATTAATATATTTTTTTTTTTTAAACGCTACACACTCAACGGCCCCCATTAGGATAATTATATCCTGTGTCGGGGGTCCGGAAACATTCACAATGACAAGGACAAACACAACCAGACCGGAAAACATGCCTGTACGATTAATACAAACATCTGCTCCGAGCGGGAATCGAACCCGCAACCGTCGAGGCTTAAGGCAGACTCGCTACCCACAACGCCACAACGGTGTCAAAATCAATATATACTACTATCGTTCTCATAATAATCTTATGCATGTCATATGTCACTATATAATAAAGAGAAAAATAGAGCTAAAAAGATTGTAGATAGCTTCTTAATTGTAGATTTCGTTCCACTTTACAATAAACATAAGCATGACAGAAAAATGTTCACTACATAATATAAAGAATATATGAATATAGGGTACTGTTAAAAAGGTCACAGAAAGAACAAAATCTACTTCAAAGTTCTTTATTGAAGGACAATTTAGTTACGTCAGCGTGTCAGATGCCATCTAATGGTAAGTGCCGGCGCCAGTCTAGACGGCTGGAACCTGGTATATTATGTCAAGGCATCTCCATACAATCTGCTTTTTCATCATTTCATTCATGCATTCAATATATGTATTCAAATATGGGAAATATGGGACACGATATCCGATCCTTAATATTAAAATGATCTCAAATAATGGAGGTCTATAGGTGTTAATGAAAATTCTTATCTGTTGATACGTGGGAGTATGATATAGCTTAACATTTAACTTGTTATATTGACACTTTTTTTCTTCTTGATTTGTATTTACCCAGGTTCTGCTTATTACTTTTATCCGGATTTGACAGGTAACTAGTTTTTACATAGAGCGA
Source organism: Hestina assimilis (assembly GCA_023373885.1). Taxonomy (NCBI): domain Eukaryota; kingdom Metazoa; phylum Arthropoda; class Insecta; order Lepidoptera; family Nymphalidae; genus Hestina; species Hestina assimilis. Next base: position 4,614,450 of record CM041745.1, on the reverse strand, counting down.
TTGCCATTTGACCTCCATAGCCCCCAAGGAGTCCATAACCTCCGTAACCCACAAGGACAAACGCCCAGACTGAAACAGATATTTGTAAGATCAATGCAAACCTAAATGCAGACTCGCTACCCACAACGCCACATCGTTGTCAATAGACACTGTGACATTAATTTACACTTGGTAACCAAATAATCAATGTGACTTTGTAATGCCGACTGATGAACAATTTTCGATAATAATATTGTTAGCATTTATGTTCACCATTGAGGAAAACTTTTATATGATTTGCATCATAAATAAAATGTCAACTTATAATAAAACGGAAAAGTTTACCAAAGATTTTTTATAATATATAGTTCGTTCGTTTTTGTAGTGTGCAGCATTAGCGTATAGATCAAAATATATTACTAATTACTAATAAAATTAATAGTGTTGGCATCCTGTCTGGCGATAATCAAGACATTAATTAAATTTGTAACTAGGTCATATCTTAAAATTTTAAGTTAGCTATTCTTGTGTCGGCATAATACTATCCATACTAATATTTTAAATGCGAAACAAACTCTGTCTTTCTGTCTATCTGTTTGTAAAACTACTAAACCTTTTTAATACAAAAATGCGTTGTAAGGGGTTAAAAGCGAGGGATGAAAAGTTGTATGGAAGAATCGTCATTTTTAGAGCTAGAAGCTTGCAGCTTATTTTTTAGGCTGTTGATTCGATATAAATAAATGGCTGCAAATAAGCAATACCATGTCAACCCACAAAATTTAAAAACTGAGTTATATATGCAGAAGTGTTGGTAAATGGCTGAAGAACATTTTTCTTTAATATTTGTAGGGTTTTGAGCTTTAAAACTTCTAAAAAGGCCATTTTTTTAATCATGCAATGTATGTATTATGTTAATCGTTATGGGTTATATTACATACGAAATATGCAGTGTGTTTGCTTATTTTATATGTAAATAAGTAAAATAACTTACATACATCTTGAAATTGTCAAAAACTTGACCAATACATTAAAAAAATCATATACAACAAGTTGTCCAAAATTTTCAAACGCGTTTTTCTCGAAATGACATTCGTGTGAGTTGACATGGTATTGCTTATTTGCGTCCAAATATGACATACAAAGTTTGTAAAAGGGGTTCAGAGTTTTTATTAAAACAGTTATTCACGCGAACAAAGTCGCTGGCAGAAACTAGTATGTAATAAATATATAATATAAGAAATATATAAGATAAGATTTTAGTATCCTTGTTAATATCTCTGTAAGTATCGAGTAAGGCTCAATTTTCTGGAGAGAAATATAAATAATAATAGTATGTTTACCAGTGGACTTTTATTTTCAAAAGAAAGAAGAAAATTTACGGAATACCCTTAAATCATATATAAATGTAAAATAAAAGAGATTAATATGAAATAAGCTTACGAGGCTTTAAAGTTCGACCTTTTGATGAGGCCTATCATATAGATATAATAACAAATCTCCCTTCACTGATTGTTCGTGGAAATCTCTGAAGCGTTAGATCAAAGGGCGCTTTGAAAATGATTATGATTCTAAATATTTAAATACACTTAAAGTGAGATCGAAACGATAGCTGTAGGGTTAACGTGTAGCCCCATGTTTGTTTTAACCGTTTTCAATTTCACAGTCAATATAAAATGTATGTATCAGATGTAGTAATGACTTAGAACCAGCCTTCAACACGTCTAGATGGTGTAGCCTTGATGATGATGATGACTTTATACCCCTTGGTATATTTAACACATACAGTACACAGTTGTAGTAGAGCCACGGTTCTCCTAGAACAAATGGGCCGGCTCGACATAAGAGTTTCTGGCCTCTCACAGAAAATAGGTGTAGAGAAACGGTATAAGTAGAAGCTGTTGCGTTTCGTGCGATGAGTGAGACCGGAGGCCCAATCTCCCCTCTTCTGTTCCTTTACTTTTTTCCCTTGGGTTGGCAACGCGAATGTGGTACTTCAGGTATCGCAAGGGTTCAAAGGTTGCGGTGACTTACCATCAGGCGGACCGTATGCTTGTTTGCCAACCGTCATGATATAAAAAAAACCGTTTTCAATTTCGCAGTCAATGTAAAATGTATACAGCAGATGTAGTAATGACTTAGAACCAGCGACACGTCTAGACGGTGTAGCCTTGACGAAGCTTCGTTCCCCTTCGTATAATTTCATACAGTACACAACTTTACTACACGACACACATAACCGAGTACTTTTAAAAGGGGTGAGACGTCTTAAAAGAAATCTTTGCAACCTAACGTTTGCAACCTAGTTGAAGGAAACTGAGCATTTTTTATTTTAAGCTTTGAATGATATGGTATGTACGTTGAATTTGTAATGCCGATTTTATAATATTTAACGATAAAAAGATTTTACTATGTATAAATAAAAAAAGCTACGCTTAACTTACGGTCTATAATTAAACGGTTAAATTTTAAACTAACTGATTGAACATGAGAGTTGCAACTTGCAGGTTCTATTTTCACCACCTTGGTTAGTAACTGCTATCCTTAGTAAAGAGTAAAACGCTTAATAGGAACAGAAAAAGAAATATTAATAATGACTTAAAGCTGTGCTAATATATTTTTAATCTGTAGCGTGCATTATATGTATATGTTTAATATCTGTGGTTTATGCCTGAACTGCTATGGAAGCCTAATGTCTATAATACATAAAATATGCCGTGTGAAGGGATCGAAATCACATTTACCAATAAGAGGTATTAAATACCTCTTAACAGTTATAGCGATGCTTCTTATTATTACTTTTTGACACAATAATTTACAATATAAAAACTCATTCCGCAAAAAAAATTAATGACGTAAATTAATATGTCTCTACTTATTAACCGGTCTTAGCTGTATATCTTTTACTGCTATAATTAACTAAAAAAATAGTTCAGAAAAATATACTGATTGGAACTAGTATTTGCCCGCCACTCCACCCGCTTGATTAGGGCAGCTTTGTTGCATACATAAAATTTTTCACCACTTTCGTTTTTTTCGCGATAAAAAGTAGTCAAGGTTTCATCTAAATTTGTTCATTGCTGTTCATGTGATTGGTGCACAAAAAAAAAACAATAAAAATGTGAATACTGAAATATATAAAATTATACGTAAATTATGCAATCAAATAGAAAGAAATGAAATTGTATACGTGTACATCAATAAAAACCACTCATTATAGACTACCGATAACGAAGATCATTATCATGCTTCCACTAGCCACTACTATGCACCCTTGAGTGCAGCGCCGAAGGTTGCCGCGGTGCATTGACACTGGTTACCCGCCTAAATTCGGAGCGAGTGTTAAATAAACGCCGTAGTGATGGGCGGGGTTTTTTTGAATATAGCCGGGTTATAGCTATATGGTAGTAATGCAACAGGTAGCTGCGCGTTACGTAAGGCGGGCGGCGCGCGCAGTTCATTCAGGCAAGTAGTACGGCGTATCGATTAGGCGTACGAGGCTCATCGATTCGCGTTCTGAGCGTCTTTTTAACTGCCCCGTCTTGGATTGTCTCTTGTATTTTTAATCTGGACGCCTCGTTAACTTTTACAGATTACTTTTAAGCATACTTTTATTTAAATATATATTTTAAATGTCTTCTACAAGTAATATTGTTGAATCTTCTTCTTCTTATCGTGTGGTTAGTGGCCAACCTAGTGTCAGAGTTGTTCAGGTCACCCGTTTAGACCTCTGCCTTGACTTATCGACTGTCATCAAATTGATAACAGCCGAGACCGACTTTTTAAGTGCCCTCCGAAGAACGGAGACGCTCAGTTGAAATACCACTATGCGATCACCCATCTAGTGACTGACCGCGCCTAAAGTTGCTTTACCCACATATCGTTTACCGATCAGTGAGCGCACCCGGCTATGAGCGTCTCATATTGTTGAAAGGAAATGTATAATTAAAGATAAGGATAGTAAAAATGTATAGGTTAATAAGTATTAAAAATAATACGAACATGTAAAGTATAGTTTACATGAAATAGAAATTACAGCGGAAAAGTGTAATGACATAGATTTCTTTGAAGGTCTGCAAATAGCACAGCTTTAATTCACTATGCATAAATTATATTGACAAATGATAGCGCTAGCTTCGTGTAGTTGAATATCGTTCTTTATACTTATGTTTTATGATCTAAAATAGCGTGCACGCTTTAAAACATTAACTGCATACTGGCATTTCTATATTTAAAGGTACTTTTTGATAATGGAGGTAAACGTGAATTTTATTTCATAACCATTTTAGTTTGTACTGTAAAATAGGAAATTGACATTAATAATCGTTGTATTCATATTTTATGTGTTTTGGATTTAAAATATACTAAAGAAATACGAAGCTTAGAAATAGATATGCTGAAGCCAATAACAGAAATATGACGCGTGATAGCTTATTATCCTTCACCCTAACTATTGTTCTATGTTCTACGTGGATCAAATCTAGATATTAATTTATAGTCAGTGTAATATAGATCTTATGCATTACGAATACAACTTATTTTAAAACAACGTACAGCTTTAGCTTAGAAACGTATGCGTAGAACGCTAGTAAAGAGTGGTTGTCTCGTGTATGATATTATTACGAAAGTGGGTGAAATGTCACGTCTGAAGGGATGAAAATCGTATTTTTCAGTTACTTACCCTACGTTTTGTTCTCAAATGAATCAACAGTACCGATATGAATCATGAGTTTGCGTTTACTTTTGTTTTGTATTGTTGGAAATTATGGCGTTAATATTTTCCTTTGTTTATGTCATTGTTTCATTCTAAAAGAGATTTATCTGTTTTTCTTCGATTAACTTCGATGAATGCCATTATATATTTCAGTTTTTTAATACGAGTGTTTAATATAATTTTTAAATACTATTAATAATGCACTGTCGACCGATTTAATGCATGATTAAAAATTTCCAGACTTAAATATATTTAGCTACCATCCGACAATAGGTTGTCTGGACCACGATTGACCTAAAAATAAAGATTTATTTAGACTGAAACCTACATTTTAAGCTATCTATAATTATCTTGATAAAATACGAGTAGGTAGTAGAAGTAGTAATAGTCATTGATTCAGAAGATATTATTAAATATAGAACGGAACGGAACAGAACAAAAGTCTGGATAGCAAAATATATTTTTTTAAGAATACTGCCAACACTTTTTCAAGCCATTGCTATAAATACTCCTATTGCCCTTCCAAAATAAGCTTATAGCTTGCGCTGGGAGGGGCAAATAGCCTAAGAATAGCCTAATGGGGCAGGATTGAGCCTGCCACTCTCTCGTTAAATTGTTCGAGCCGTGCGTCGCACACTACCACCTAGTGGTACGCGTTATTGCGTTTCCCCAACGTCAAAAAACGGTCCTTCAACCATTAATCTATTGAGGCTTGTATCAATACATCGAAACAGACTCGAAGAATGAGTCCATTATATAATTTTAATATAATATGAAAAGATGACAATCATGTTGGACATTGATCCACAGAATTTTGTCAATATTTTTACTCTACAATTTTTAATAATGTCCAGTGACTAAGATTACGTCCATTCATTGCCTTTGGTCTGTAGTAAAAAATTCTTTTGGCTTTCAAACGCAATAAAGCTTAAACAATTTTACCAATCGTTCGCAACTATTTGTATCTTAGCATTTTATCTAGAAGTTAACGAAAGTAGAGCGTCGGCAGATAAAAGCACTTGGTGGCTCGAGATCGTCCAGTCACCTCTGCGGCATTCGGGATCTTGCAGCTGCAGTACAGTGACCTCGTGCGTACGAGAGGGAAGTAGGTCAGGGACCGCCCGCCTCCCTCGATCGACCGCCGAATAACGTTCCACAGATACACAATCTTAACGGGGTGGGGTATAAAATTGTTTGCTGTTTAACGTCTACTATACGCTGTTCTACAAGTTGGTTGAACTATTTGATTTATTATACTTACTTTATATTTTATTTTGATATGTTTTGACAGAAATAGTATTTATTTTAAACACAATCATTGCTTATATAAAAATTTATTATAATTAAAGCTTATATAAAAAATTATATATACCTTTGCTATGATAAATGAAAGTATTGCATAGTCGAAATAAATAAATTCCTAATATTAAAGAAAATGTTAATAGAGGCAATAGAACTTTTATCACTGTCTAGTTTTAGAATAAAATATTAACTAAAAACAAAAAAAAAACTATAAAGATGTCGATAGGTATTGGTGAATTCTGGTTCCGAATAAAAACAGACATGGTAATTTATCTGTAAACTTTAACCTAGTTTTGGGTTACGACTAAGGAAAACGATCCTTTCATGCCTTCATTGTGTTTTCCATTTACATGCATCTCGCAACGAATAGCGAAATAGAATAGAGAGAAATAAATGAAACAAAAATAATGGAGTGCGCTGTCAACTGCACGTTTCCGCTGTTTGCAATTAAAATATTAATGAAGAATCTTATAATTGTTGGATTTTATATGTGGTATTTAATTTCGCATACAGGACAAGACTAAAATAGAAACGTAGAATTGAAAATTGCGAACGTTTCCCATATGCTGCAGCGGATTTTTTGTTTGTACTGTTTTGTGCTGTTTGTTTTGTCCATCAATCTGTTCCAATTTTTCGTTTTATATTTTGTATCATTCCTGCGTCAGCATTAGCTGATACGATGAATCATAAAAAATATTCCAATTTTACACAGACTGTTTATGTGTCTGCGTTAAATTGTGGTTAGGTTATAATATAAGTACAATGTGTAATAGGGGTATTTTGCCCCTACTGGTGACGCTGTTAAGGTTAGTAAGGCCAACAGCAATACATAATAAGGAAAAATTGGTGTTAGGTAAAGAGAAACAGAACTCGTTTGTATCTACAATAGGGTGCCAATTTGTATTATTAAACTTTAAGTAAAATTTGCATTTTAACAGGAAAATGGCCGCGCGGCTCAGATTTGACGGCTTCGCCGGGCCGCGCGCCGCCCGGTCCGCCGCAGCCCTCACGCGCTAACCATGCGCCGCCCTGCGTCCTGCAGCCGGATTTCAGAAAGGTCTGAATCATTTATACACTTCAATTTCAGTATAATTTTTGAATAATATAGCATAGCATAAATGCTACATACTAACCTCCATTAGTCGTCGAAATACTGATAGCTATTTTAATAGATGAATATAATAACTGGAATATCTCTATCATATGCTCTGCCTAATGAATGGTTAGCATAGTCTATGTTCACAAGAAACAGAGGCAAAATTATTGTACGTTTCCTTTATAATAGAAGTAGGAAGGATGAAGGTTTAGAACCGAAGCGTGGCCTTCGGCACTCCCACTCGCAAAAGGAGACGCACCATTACGTACTACGTAGTATACTGCTACGAGTAATTCCGTATGATATTTCTTCTGTGAGAATTTTTCCGGTTAGTCCGGACGAATGATAAAAAGCACGGTTCTAATACTCTAGATCTTATGATACCAGGGATGATTTCGACATATTTGATCATTCTATGAAAAAAGAAACAATATTTTTATATTAAATTTAAAGTAATTATAGATTATATTTGTCTGTATAATTATAGATATAGTTATTTTATTATATAATGCATAATTACTTAAATCTTTATCTTTATACTTTATACTTTCGTTACTATTTTCGTTCATTTTATGATAATCCGGCTCTCAGATCCAACATAATATTTCCAGGTGTCGGGCGTCAGCAATGAAATCTTCAGGCAAATTGAAATGGTGGAAAATGATCACGACGCCACTACGGCCGCAGCGCTTGAGGTTTTTATATTAAATTTATTCGTTATTAATTTTATAGCGATGTAAGATTTGAATAATTACCTAGTATGAATTTTTCATCCATATTATCTTCTATATTTTATGTGACTAAGTTGGCACGCAAGCTTGCCACCCACCTGATGTCGTAGCCTAGCTGCGCTTGCAACACCATCCATTTGTAGGAGTCACTCACGACAACCTCGAGATATCGGTTCTTAAATCTCTTTTGCCCCGTAATTTATCTAGCTACAGTGTCCTTAAATTACATTCAAAATATATTAACTGAAATGAAACATGATGAATGATGACATGACATGAAAAATGATGAAATAAATGTTATTAAAGTCCACGTTTTCTACAGATTGACCTACCGCGTCTTTTTAAGTTTAACAATTATGAACATTTAATTCGTTTTATAGGCAGTGGAACGACGCGGTGAGATGATAGTACGGATTCTTGAAATACGACAAGTTGGACGAAATAATGTAGAAGCTGCTAAGAAATTCTTCTCTTTGCAGGTACGCCTTTAGTTTTAACACCAATGAATAACGTAACTTAAAACATTACTTCACATACCAAAGATATTTTAAATTGGCATACAAAATGCCGAAGCAATTGTCAGCGAAAAAAAAGTTTTTAAGGAAAAAATGCTTCAAAGGCAGTGATGTTACCCACATCACCCTCGCATCTCAGTTCAATATTCTTTGACGATGAAATATATTCATCGATATTTGCATATTCTAGATTACCATTTAATTTCGTTTTGAAACAGGTAATTTTACCCGCTCCATTGACCTGAATACTCAGCTCGTAACCCAGCAGAACGAAAGAGCTCACTCCAGACAGCCCTATTGTTCCTGCCCTAGATCGGTGGGAATGCGAACGCAATCTAGACTAGCATTGTTGGGATGTGCACTCTCAGTTCTTGTCCCTTGCTATTCATTGTGGGAGTCCTGCCCCATTCTGTGGCGGATTCGAGCATTGCGTCTCTGACTTTGCATTCTTGAATCGGTGAATGTTAAGTCACCATAATTATCATACTAATATTACCACAAAATAATCAGTAGCTATATAGATAAATGCTTGTATATATACATGCATCCAAACGTATTCATTCAAACATTTCCTAGAAATAACTAAAAATGAAAAGAAAGTAAAGTAAGCTTTACAATAAAGTTTTGTCTGTTTAATTTCTTGATCAATTGAGATAGTAAAAATTACCAGTCAAGTGCGTTGTGGACCACGCACAGTTGAATCTAAAGGGTTCCGCAGCAATAATAATATATATAATAATAACTTTATTTCGACCAACAATGGATCATATGTTGTTAGTAATACAAGTATCTTACGCCTATTTGTTAGTAATTTCTAAAACTTATTTAACCCAAGACAGGATTAATTTGTCAGCACGTGAATCCGATAGCAGTGGTTCACATACAAACAACTTCTATTAACAAATGCTCTCAGGACGCCACTTGAGTTGGAAAGAATCCTGCGCAACAACGATGTGCACCGCTTTCGCATACTGGTATAAAAACAGTCCACATACGCCTCGGCAAACATCCCCGATGCACTACAAAAACGAGGCATACCCATTAGCATTGTTATATTGTACACGCAGGGCGTTGTACTGTTTCCGCGTATAGTCTGCCCACATGCTGCTAGGGTAAAATGTGGTACAGTAAGCTCTGAAAAGCGTTATTTTGACTGGCACTGAGCAACGAGCAAACCTGCAAACAATCATATTTGCCCTAACAGATAAAGGCCTGCGTTCTCTCTCAATATCTGCATTGTCTTTCAAGTCATAGAATACTATATGGCCAAGATATTTAAAGCATTCAACTCTCTTTAGTGGAACCCCGTGTAACTTGATAGCAGGTAGAATAGATGGAATCGATTTTCCCCTGGCCTGAAAGACCATGCATTCGCTTTTCTTACAGTTATAGACTAAGCCATGACGTTTGAAATAGTTCTCACAAAGACTTAGCAGTTTTGCTAAGCCACAGACAGATGCACTCAGCAGAACCATGTCGTTTGCGTAACTAATGTTATTAAGACAGACTCCGTCAATATGACATCCGACACGAGTGCTACTGAACGTCTGTATTAGGGCATTCACATACAGATTAAACAACTTGGGTGATGTCAGGCCGCCCTGCCTCACCCCACATTCCAACCTGTAAGACCTTGAGTAGCTCTCTGACCATCGCACAACAGTAACCTTATTTTTATACCAAAACTTAAAAATCCTGTTGATCTCTTCAGGCATGCCAGTGAGTTTTAATTTCTGCCATAAGACATCGTAATTAACCAGGTCAAAAGCCTTGGATAAATCGAGAAAACAGGCGTAAATGGGTGATGGTAAGGTTATGAAGAATGTTAACGGTTTTAAAAATAATAACGAATTAAAACCGACCGCAAAAATAAGTTGGTAGTTTCATAGTAATTATTAAAAGTAATATGAAAAACAAGGACAGACGGACGGACGGACAGACGGACATGACGAAACTATAAGGGTTCCGTTTTAGCCATTTGGCTACGGAACCCTAAAAACTAGTATCTTATTAAATCATAGTATATACTGATATGGTACGCATACACAGGTATTGGGCATATACATGCCGGAAATAATGCAATGAACTAGTAGAAACGACTGTGGATCCTTTTATCTAAAAATAGTTTAAGAAATATTTACTAAGAGGCCAGGAGTTGTGAGGGTTGGGAGAATTGTTTTTATTTTTTATAAAAAGTTTGCATATATAAAATAATTGTAAACAACAACAAAAAACGGTAATTTCAATTAGAGAAAGATTGTTTTTTTTTTTAATTTAAAAATGTAGTAATTTTGCTATTGTTTTGTGTCAGGACACGCGCCACATAGTTCAACTAGTGGAGATCGTCAAGCGCCCCGGTCAAACCTTGGGCCTATATATTAGAGAGGGAGATGGCGGGGCAAGGACAGATGGGGTGTTCATATCTCGGATAGCATTGGAATCAGCAGTTTACAATAGTGGTTGTCTAAAAGTTGGCGATGAGATCTTGGCCGTCAATTTGGTTGATGTCAGACGCATGTCACTGGACGATGTAGTAATCATCATGTCAATACCACGACGACTACTGCTTTGTACTAGACAGAGAAAAGGTATTAAATCATTTTACTGCTACTTCTACAGATTTCAGAGCTTTTTTTTGCTTGTTATATTTTTTTAATTATAAGCAAATACTTACTTACTTAGAAGATAAACAGAATATCCATTTTTCTCAAGATTCGAATAAAATTACATGATCGTATGTGTTTTCTTCCAGGAAAATCAGGTCCAGGATCACCATCGTTGCCGCGCGCAGAGCACAAACCTCCACCTGTCGTCGTTTTAAAACGTGACTGTCGAGATGATGACGATAGGGATCGAGACAGAGTTGACGGGCTTTATTCACAGTAAATTATTATATTTTTATTCTTAGTCACCTCAAGTAATAAATTTTTAAATGACAACTCTTTCCAAAAGTAAAAAATGCGTTTAGGTAGATTATCAAACCAAAAAAACTTGTAAACTCCGAAATAGATGAATTTGTGCACCAAGGGACATACAAGTTTCATTAAAATTTCTTTATTTATAAGCATTATTGGGCACGTTTGTTCAAGCCAAAATATTGAACAAAATATAAATAATTCTTATTCGTTTTCTTTTATTTATTTAGAACAAATTTCAGACATGGTACACTCCGTTCGACCGGAGGTCCTGGGGGCGGTGTGAGGCCTGTTGGTGATGGCAGAGAAGAGAGAAGTCGTATGCAACTAGGAGCGCTGTCACCAGACTCAACGCCTTTGGATCTGTATTATAATTCACGACCACCTTCCGATCATTCAACTTGGAGGTAATTTAGTTTTAAAGTACTCTTATATTCAATTATATCATTAAAAAAATTACTAAAAATATATTGATTTTTTTTTCGTTATAAGTAGCTAATTATTAGTCTTTTTAATTTAACAGTATTGAAAATTGTCAACAGCTATAGACCGCCACCACCAGTTATAACAGAACAGCCAAAATCAGCTGCAACACATTTTGTTCCATACGAACGCTCTTATCCAAATACATTAGAAAGTCTAGCAGAAAAAGTTCATTCTTTCTATCCTGAAACTGGAAGGTATCATAATTTAATTTATGGGTATTTATTTACTATTACTTGAGAACAAACTCTTAGAGAACTATATCTATATAATTTCAATTATTTACTTTGTCATTTGAAGATTATAATTAAGATATTTTTTTAGCGGTCGTTTTGGAGGAAGAGTTCCACGTTCTGGTTCTGAACAACAGTTGCCCAGAGCGGAAACGCATTCTGATTTTGGACGTCATTCACTACTTCGATCTAGTTTGAAGGCATCTGCTGCAGGACCTGGTGCGGGTGAATTCTCAAATATAATTCAATTTAAAATAAGATATAAAATAAATTCGTCTTTTCTTTTATCGTTACAGCATCCAGTTTAACAAGATACGGACAGCGTTATGGTGGTGTTGGAATGCCTGGCTCTGGCTTACCGTCTAGTCTTACGGGAACTGGACTTGCAGGGACTGGATTAGGAGGATCTGGGCTACCTTCTGGCTTATCATCTACAGGCCTAAGTGGCTTAACAGGTTCAAGCTTAGTAGGCTCAGGTTTAACAAGTTCAGGATTGGGCACTGGATTATCAGGAACTGGATTAAGTTCAACTCTTGGAGCAGGATATGGAACTACAGGACTAGGATTATCATCATATGGCAGCAAGTTTGGAACTGCCAGAAGAAACCGTAGTTTGGATTACTCATCTGACACCGAAGCGACAGCACCTACAAGGACTCCGTATTATTCTGGTTTAAGTGGTTACAGGAGTAGTACATTAGGAAGAGACATTGGATCAAAGTTTAATTCATTACCAAGAGACGTAAGAGGAACGGGCCAACGGTGAGATTCAATAATAAAGTAATCAATGTATACATTTATTATCATAAAAATTCAATATTTTTTTCACTTTATTAGATTGGGTCTATCTAGGCGTGCTGGAAGTGTTCTACAAGATGAGCCTGAGCCTTTGTCTTCACGATTAGATTTACGTTCATCCAGAGGTATTTTAAACATTGAATTTAAATATTTATTCTAAATTTATGTTTGTCTTCTCCTACTAATTTATAAAATGATGAAATACTATTAGAGTACCTATTTTTCGTTGGTTCAAGAGTTTCAATATGAAGTAATCATGTAATTTAAACAGGGTCTGTAATTTCGCATTGGAGTTTGTAGCTCAAATATAAAAACTTAAACATCAAAACCTAAAATCTCGATGTTTCAAATATTATGTGCAGGTCGATTGCCTTCTTCTCCCTCAGTTTTCACATCGGATGAATATCGGGCGTGGTTGTCTCGTGCTCCATCCACTAGCGCGCTGTACGAAACACTTCGCCCAAGACTTCCTACACACTACTCCGCTGAGAATATACACGATGCTCTTAAAAATGTAAGCTTAACACATAATTCATTTTTTTTAAATATTTTATATCTTAAGTATAATTTTGGTATACAATCTTACGTTCCATTTGATAACATCATAGCTAAGGAGGGAGGAGGAAGTAAGATGAGGAAACAAGGAAGGAAATAGCGGAAATGGAACTTTCAATCATCGAACGAAACGCAAAAGTTCAGATATTGCTATTTAATGTCGATATTCTAACTACTTAACCGTACTTCGCTGGTCGAACCGTCCCATTCATATCGAAAATAGTGATTCTACTATTCGTAAAATAGTATCTTACAAGTTTACAAACTGATCTTGATATTCTATCTACTTAAAGGTACTTCGCTAGTCGATCAGGTTAAGTTATATCGAAAATAGTGACTCTACTATTCGTAAAATCGTATCTTACAAGTTTACAAAGTACACGAGTTGTTCTTTAGTGTCTCTTATTTGTTTGAATAATAATTCTTCTTTTTACTATAATTAATTAAGTAATTAGTTCAATTAAATCACAAATAGGATAGCCATTTTTCATTTAAGACTTGTAATAAGATTTTATATATACTTTAATCCTATCTCTTATTGAACATTTTTTTCATGCAGTACAATTTATTCCATGTGTTATTTTATTAAAATTTTAAATGTAAAATCAATAACATTCAAATCACAGATGGAAAGCGGAAGTCGCTTTGGTTCATCTCTTGGTCTGGCAGCGCGTCGTATTGAACGACCACGTCACTTGCCAGCACGCTCACTATCATCGCAGCAGCTGGGCCCTACAGCTGGAGGGTCACCTTCAGCTCGACGTGTTAGGCAGTTGCTCGAGTTGGGATCAAAGTTTAGCTGTCCGAACCCTAGCCCTGTACCGACACCTGGTTCAAGACATCAGCGTCATCTAGATATCAATCCCAATGGTGATAATATTTAGGATCATATACTTTTAATTACTAGTAATTACATATTTAATAAAATTAATAATTGTTTTTTTAGAGTTCCTAAAATACAAAGTAGACAAACTGGGTACAGGAGGCCTTTCTACATCTATGACGGGATTGTCTCGTATATCTGGAGGTGTCTCAGGAATGCTTTGGGTGCATCTTCTCGCTGGTCGTGGATTGCGGCCAGCACCAACTGGATCTTCTCCAGGGTCACCACCATCTGGTCCCCTTGCACCACCACAACCTCCAGTAGCACCACGTGATCTTTATTGTGTATTGGAATGTGATCGTGTTCACAAAGCTCGTACTGTGGTCAGTACTCGCATAAGAAATTTGTCTATTTGTACTAGTTTTGTAAATTCAATTTGACATTTGTTTGATATTTTAGGTTCGTACCGGTGAACTTCAATTTGATTGGGACGAGTCATTTGAATTAGAACTTGTTGATAATCGTCAGCTAGATGTATTGGTATACTCCTGGGATCCACAACATAGGCATAAACTATGTTTCCGAGGTGCTGTTACACTGCCCGACTTATTAGCTCGTTCGCCATCCCATCAGCTTGCGATAAAAGTAAGTTATAGTTAATACCTTTTTTATTTTAAATATATAAAATTTTAAATAAATAGTATAAATACCAGGAATAGGGTGATAAGTAAATGTAAATTGGCTGTAAATTGGCTGTATAATTGAACCCAGTTGGTTGAGTTGTTTATAATAATTATTCCACGAATTATTTTTAATATTAATCTCAAAATAGTTACTTGAATAATTGTCATTAAAACGCTTAATTTTTCTTCTTTCTGCAGATGGAACCTCGAGGAACACTTTATATGCGTGTTCGCCATACAGAGCCGCATGAACTATTTCGCCGCCGACCCGCCGCACCGCGTCTAGCCCCTCCACCGTTATTTGGGGCAGAGCTAGAGGCGGTGGTAGCTCGTGAACTGCGACCACCGCATGCACCGCCCGTACCATTGGTGGTGAGACGGTGCGTGGAGGAAATTGAAAGACGCGGCTTGGACATTATTGGTACATACATCTTGACTTTATAAATTAAATATAGAGAATATGTACTGATATTCGTGACTTTTGATCTCGCTAAGTCACATATGCTCCTATTTATTGATTTTCTTAACCTTTAATTTATCAGTATATATTAATATTTCATATACATATACATTATACATCTTTGTTTATAGGCCTCTATCGATTGTGCGGTTCTGCAAATAAAAAGCGAATACTTCGAGAAGCATTCGAGCGTAACGCCCGTGGCGTAGAATTGACTCCTGACTCAGTCCCAGATATCAATGTTATTACCGGAGTGTTGAAAGATTATTTAACAGAGCTACCACAGCCATTGTTTAGCCGTTGCTTGTATCAAATGACCTTGGATGCTCTGGGTGAGTTATCTGTTTTCAACATTTTAGATTAATCCACTTTTTGTTTTCGGAGATAAATCATTAGAAGAATAATTATGTATGTATGTAAAGTTGATCACCACATTCAACTTGTTTTTAGGAGTATGCCTTCCAGATGACAAAGAAGGGAATGCACGTTTGATGGCATCAATAGTTGAATGCTTGCCTCGCGCTGCTCAAAAGTGACTTTAGTCTTCCTTCTTGATCACTTAGCCTTGGTTGTCGCCGCTCAAGATCGTAATAAGATGTCACCACAACACCTAGCTGTCGCAATGGCACCACCTCTAATGCTCCAGTCTCAGCCACCGACTGAGTTGGATTATCAGCGTCCGATACATGTGCTTCAATGTCTCCTACAGATCTGGCCAGCTCCGAAGCGTTCAGGTAATGTCATCGTCTGTGTCATTGCTTTTTATTGATGTTTCCTAATAAATATGCTTTTTAATTTTTATTTATATTCACAACAAAAATCTGAAAAGTCTTATCTCTGTTTTTAACTTTTTATTACCTCACTCTTCTAAAAATATTTTTTGGCTGCATAATTTCTTCTACAGCTTTACTTTTTGAGATTTCTGGCACATAATATTATTCTTGTGTTATATTTTTATGTGATTAAGTTGGCAAGGAAGCATACGACTCACCTGATGGTAAGCGGTTGTCGTAGCCTATGAGCGCTTGCAACACCATATCTATGGTGTTGCAATCTTTGTAGGTGTCACTTACGCGTTGCCAACCTCGAGTTATTGATTCCTATATCTCCTTTGCCCTGTAATTTTACGAGCTACAGTGTCCTTCAAATATTATACAGAATTCTGCTTTGCGGTAGAATAACTGACACTCTGGTGATACCTACCTAGCCGGCATCTTGCAATAAAAGGACACTAGTAGAATATTTTTGTATTAGAAAAAGTTAATAAATTGAAACATCTCAGAAAACTCGAGTGAGTGAAATAAATAAAGGGACAGCGAATTTTACTTTTTACAATTTCTTCAAACATCAATAAAGTTTTTGATTAAAATTATTTCATTTTAAGCAGCGCTTACATTACATTATAATATGTTATAGAGTGACTCTGCCAATACCGTTATTGGATAGTAGCTTGAAAAATATTATTCACAGTAATTATACTGTAGTATATATGTACATAACACCCTCTCGAACACTAAACTAACATTCTATTTACTAATGTAAGCGTTGCATAACATTGATGAATATTTTCACAATATCTGTTATAATAATATGCTTATGCCTCTTGTTTTTTGTTGCATGTTGTTGTTGTTGTCGTTGTTGTGATTAAACTAAGCGGAACCTTAACGCATGTATGTTTGTAGACAGTTCGGCGCGGCGAGCCAGCAACCGGGCCGCGTGGAAACAGAGTCAGTGCGTCGCCAGTGGTCTCAGCCACCCTCCCCCCAGGTTCAAAGACTATTTACTAGTTTTGTTATGACAACGTAGTGACTCTATGAAATGATGATGAGCCGTGTCGAACTGTTTATTATGCTTTGAACTCCACTCGATTATTAAAAAGTATTTTTGAATCACTTTTGTCTTCTTTATTAAAATGAATTTATGTATTCAAACTTTCCATTTTTTCATTAAAATAATCAGTTAGGTTTTAGTCGCTTGAATATTATAGCGATAGCTCATCTGTTTGATTATCAAATTCTCAATTCTATATAATATATACCGAAAGACTATAATGACATGATTTTTATTACGTTTCACCAGGCCGAGTTCCGCCCTCAGTCAGTCCATATCGGCATCAAGCGGCAGCATTAGCAGCATCTCCGCCGCCAGCTCTCTCGGGTCGGCCCGTAGCAGACCGCTCGCCGCCCGCACATGTGCGTACACTTTGTAAATCCTAATTATATTCAACACTAGCAGCCCGCTCCGGCTTCGCACGGGTATAAAATATATAGCCTATGTCATTCACTGAAAAACTGATTAAAATCGATCCAGTAGTTTTGATTTATTCATTACTGCCTGTGGCCCGCACGCGTTAAATGTAATTATTTACGACATCACATTAGAAACCTCAAAAATAACAGTATTTCTCCACTATTTAATGAATGTTATTATACATATAAACTTTCCTCTTCAATCACTCTATCTATTAAAAAGAAGCCGCAGCAAAATCCGTTGCGTAGTTTTAAAGATTTAAGCATACATAAAGATATAGGGACAGAGAAAGCGACTTTGTTTTATACTATGTAGTGATTAGTATCTAATTTTTTGCCCATTTCCTTGTTTCCAGGTTCTCTCATCAGTCAGGGTCGGCCAATATCGTCCGCAGTCGCCTCTTCGAGGCCCTCTGCCCGCTCCTCCTCGCTCCCGTCAGGTGACAGTATCGTCCCCCGGTTCGCCCAGTAGCAGTTCCGGTAGCCACAGCCCGGCTGACACCATCAAGCACGGCGGATCCGTATCGTCGATTCTGCGGCAGCCAGAGCGGGCGAGCTCACCTCGTGCGTCTCCTCGGCACTCTCCCCGAGCCTCCCCGCGTGAGTCTCCACGCAGCACTCCTCGTGACCCAACACCGAGGGCGACTACGCCAAGGGAGTTTATGTCAAGAGAGTCGAGAGAAGGGACATCACGTGAGGGTACGCCCCGCGAAGGATCTTCTCGCGAGGGTACGCCACGCGACGGTGGTTCTCGAGAGTCACCACGCTCCGCCATCCCGGGCACGTCGGCGGGGCTGGCGGTGACGTTGAACTCGGGTGCGCCGAGCCCTCGCTACAGCTCCACTAACCCGTTCCTGCAGCAGTACGACGAGGAGGAGGAAGCGGAGGCGTGGCGCGCTGCTGACATTTTCTCCTCAACATCTACGCACACATAGTGCTCATAGCGAATTGAGATTTTCTAGTCAATTTTTTTATCGAATCGAAAGAGTGCTACGATTCCGCTGTATATTATGTTGTTCGACGAGCGTGGTGCGCGCTCGTGAAATGTTTGTTATATATAGAGCGAGTTACGATGTATATTATTGTGATGAATGTTTACCTTCTGACGCGCGAGGCAACGCCTCGTCGGCCGCCGGCGCCCCGCCCCGTAGACGCTATAGTGTTTATCGTATTGTAATGTACATTGTATATATATGAATACGTATATGTAGGTACGCTCCAGTTTTGTACCGTTCGGGCGGGCCTCGGCGGACGGCCCGAAGCGCTACACACATCGTCCCACATATCAGAGGCTTGCGTACACGTTCGACACATCATCGGCACACGAGGAACTTCTTCAGGATATTCTGATTTTTTCATGAGACCACGACGTTCATTCGAACAGAATTTGCGCCACCGTGGGCCCGAGTGTCGACCGTGGGCACAAGTTAGTAGGTCGAGTAGGGAGAGTATCATAGATCAGGCGCGGACCGTCTTGAGACTGAGACCATATCAGTAGATCGTAGTAGGCACCACTCGATGGACATCCGTTGTAGAACGAGCGATTACGTGACAAGTTGGAAGGTTTACATTGCTGTTATAAATGTTTTGAATATTCCAAATAATCCTTGTTCATTAAATACTTAAATATATGTATAACGGTATATTAAACTAACATAGAATTTAGTAAAGCATTTTTACGAGTCGCTAATTCTATGAAGGAATGGATTTTTATCCTATGAGATCGGTCGCAATCTCAAGATCGGAGTTATTATTTTCGAATTTCAAAGATTTAGAATTTACTATTTATTAACTAGTGAAGGGTAGGCAAAATTTCAATATAACTATATCTTAAAATTTATATAACTATTAATTAATTATTATAATCGAGTGGTCATAATATAAGTAAGCATTATTAATATATTAATACAATTTCCACACAAAATAAGCTACACATTCTAAACCGATGCTATGTTTGCATTAAAAATGTTATCGATGAAACGTTGAAATTCGCAGATAATACCTCAGTTCTTAAAACTAGCGTCGGCTAGACATATAAGGGTGGTAGAAATCGACCAATGACAGCACTGATTAAATTCTCACTGCCATGATTGGTCCATTTTTTTATAGAGAACATATTGTATTAATTACACTTATTTATATGTCTGTCGGAGGCTGTTTGGTTACGAATGGCTTTTGAGCAACACTTCAAGAGAAGTTTTGTTATAAATGTTTATTATAAAATAGCATTGCACAAAGAACACGACTGATATGGGACACAACGTTTTTGATACTTTACCGTTTTACCTGTTTCTCGTTTGTGATAATACTAGGACTTGTGTTGGAACCTCGCCTGTTATATAAACCGAATGTTCGCTCATGAATTCTTATTCTACTCTCACTTATTTACAATGAAGAGGAATTTCTTCGTCATGTTCTATGTTAAATTAATCTTAAAGTATTTCTAAATATAATTAATAAAAGTTGGATTTTATTGTATTGAAATGTTAATGTGCTTATGTATGATTAAACGTAAATATATGGAAAAAAAGAGAATTTATTGGTAGATATTTAGAATGTTGCAATGTGTATGCGACTCGTGTAGATTGTGGTAGAGAATTCATGCACGGATATTTCATAATGATAATCTTTTCTGAAGGTTGAAAATCTATGACAATATGATTTTTGAAGTGAATTTATAAAAGTCTAATACATTAAATGGAAATCGCCTTCGCGTTTGTACAGGATACTCACGAATGGAATTAGTACATTATTCACTGCTAAGTCATTCATATTTCAATCTCTTATAAATATATCATACAACGATATAAACATTTAAGGTAAAATCCGTATATCGAAGTTAAAAGCTATAATTTATATATTGTATTAATTTCATTCGTGCAATTATGATTGAATTTTTCGGGTCGTATTATTGGAGAAGTACCATAAAACTAATGAAATATAGCTGCAACAACGATTTTTAAACTTTATATGCCGTAAACATTAAGAGAAATAAATCTTTTCTATACGATATGTAATTATAAATAATTTATAAAGAATGTTTAAAATTTACATAACATATCTACATCGCTTTTACATAAATTCTTATTAGCGTTTGTTTTTTTTTCTATAACCTATATAATAGGTGCAATCTGTATCGATAATAAATTCACTAAAAATTGTTACGTCTTTAAGAAAAATATTAAACATAAATTGCTTTCCTAGGGATTTCTAGGAGCTGAGATATTATCGTATCGATAAGTTCGCGCAAAATCGCGATCTATAGTATTAATTATAAAACGATATAAGATAAATAAACGTAAATATATTTAAATTATATTCAATAGTACGATCCGTACTTACAGCATAGATGTAAATATTACTTGAAGTGTCGCTCGACAGTGTGTAGCCAGCCGCAGTAGCGGCAGTAGTGTGTAGTGACTACGGCGCACGGCTTCAGTTGGCTTCGACGCGACGGCAACAATGAGAGACAGCATTTGTAGCGTTATTTATGTAGATAAAATTATATGTTGTGAATTTATGTAAATACACCCGGTCGGTTTAATGAGATGGGATTATATAAAATCGTTGTGCTTCTTATCTATTGTTCATTCGCGTTAAGAAAATAGTTGGTCACCAAGAGTAAAGGTAATTTCAATATATTCTAATAAATTAAGTTAAGTGGATGAAAATCAACGTAATCATCTCAAATCGAAATATAGTTATCAATAATGTATTTAATCAGTATCACTAAAATCTTCATTTGTCTTTATTATAACTAATTTCTGCGAGTTCCTTGACTCGTATGTATAATAGTCTATCTTTGACTGGTCATATTGAACTTAGTAGTTTTATGCGACTTAGGGGTGTACCATGAACTTTTTTTTATTGCGATTCAAATGCTTCGTGGTCATATAAAATCTGAAACATTTTACTACCTGAATTGGATTACATTGCAATAGAATTATTACTAAAAGTTCTTGGCGGACACCTTGATTGGCGGCTAGGTGGGCGGACAACGAAGTCTTACATTTTCTTCACGCGAATGGATTATTTTGAGGACTTTTCTTAATATGATGTTTATTTGTTTTCAGACTACGTTTATTCTCAATTCTTTTAGTTTTCTTTCTCAATTTTTAGCTGTAATAAAACATCTTCGACTCAATTACAAGGAGTTCCGTCCTTAAGATACGAAGACCGAAATTTGGTCAATTAACTGCCATGCTATATATAAAAATATTATTAAATAATTACGATCTGTTTGAGTCATTTAAAGTACAACTATCACGTAGAAAAAAACATTTTTTTAATTTTGGTATTGTTAATTATCATCTCATTAAAGTGATGGGTCTAGCAAATATATAGGTTATATCGTTTAGGATAGCTCTAAAACGAATGAACTAATTAGATTCCTATCTAACCACACAATAGTATTGACAGATGGTGCCAAAGCATTCCTTCCTTGACCTTCAGTGTTCATTTAGATAATTAAAAAAACAACTTCGCTTCGAAGGGAGTATTGATACGAAATAAAAAACGAAATCTGTTTTCATATAGAGCAATAACCAATGTATATTGTATTGATGTTTTAAATAGTGTAAATAGTTTCTTTTATGATTTGTGTCATGAATGTTTAATGTTTAAATGTTATAGAGTATTTCTAAGCTCGAATGTTCGTCTCTCAAGACTATCGCCGTTGTTTGTTTGCGTTGCGGGACATTGTCCCTCAGATAATATCAGTATTTCGAAAAAATTTGGTAAAGTAGCGTTACTACGTGTACTTAAAGTAATAAACATACGCCGCTCGCTGTACCGGGCGGCTGGAACACAGACGAAAATAAATAATACAACGTTGATTATGTGTTTTATTTTCAATTGCATTTAATTATAAACGCAACTCACTCAACGGCCTTCATTAGGATAGATATATCCTGTGTCGGGGGTTCGGAAACATACACATGCTCCGAGCGGAAATCGAATCCGCGATCACGCCACACGATTAAGGCAGATTCGCCACTGCGCTAACGGGACTACTGTTACTAAGCCTCCGCTGTCCGTCCGCCAGCTAGCGGGCTGTATCTGAAGACCCATAATAGGTATACAATTGAAACTTTCACAGAATCTGTATTCTGTTTGCACTACAACAACGAATAATGAAAAGAGATAAATATAGGGAGTCCCCATATATTTATGATTTTACGTCTTTTGTTCTATCTCATGAAATATAATAGATATACATTTTATTTTTTCTATGACTATTATAATAAAAAAAAACAAATTTAATACCAAAATTAAAGCTGGTCCTCAGGTAACTTGATATTTTTACTCTACGGTGGTACATGCACTAAGACGGCTTTTCATTTATTGCGACTAAGTCGGCAACTTACAATCACGTAGGTCGTATGTTTATTTGACCCACGTGATGCTAAGCGATTGACAGCCTATGAGCGATTGCTAAACCATTGATTTGTAGATACCACTCACGCGTTGCCAACCTCAAGATATTGTCTATTAAATCTCCTTGTTCCAGTAATTTTATTAAATTTACTACGTAAATTAGTAAATTGAGTACTAGAAGAGCGGTGCTTTTCTCACCACAAATGGGCCGGCTGGACCTGGGAAGTACTACCTTCTCACTGAAAATTGGCGTAAAGTAATAGAGTATTGTTGTGTTTCGAGCGATGAGTGAGAGTGCTAGAGGTCCAATCACCAACCCTCTCTACACTTTTCCTTTTTTCCTTCTCATCTCTTCCCTTCTATTCCTTGGGTTGGCACTGCGCATATGATACTTATTCCGAAAAAAAAAAATATATGATACTCGCATGGGATGAAAGTTTGTATGAGCAACCAATCGTTTCGATTTTAATAAAGCTGCCTTATTCACGCGAGCGAAGCCAATAGGTATAAGTAATATATGAATCTCATAATACTTACGACAGAGTCAGAATGTTTCATTGGTTTTTATATTAAAATCTATTCTTAACACCAACAAAAATGTTACCATTCTCTAACAAAATCTAAATATTGTTATATAACAATAATGTATTTTAAAATTGTTTTAAATCAGTAAAGACGGAAAGGTTATTGCCATCCGCGATTGTCGCGACCGTGACGTCAATAATCGCTATTTCATATTCATTACAATAATCCGTGGGTGAGAATTTCCTGTTTTCTCCCTAGGTGCGTAATGTACTATTATATTATATGTTTTAAATTTTTGTGGTAAAATTACTTTTCTTTTGACCAATTCCCAACGAGAAAGACGAAAGTTAGCGAAAGTTAAGACTTGGAATTTGAATGTTCGGAATATTTCGGCTTACCCGAAAAGTTCATCATAGTCTAATAAAAAGTTTTGAATTTCCTTTCAAATTTCTAAATTCTTTAAATTGTTTTATATAAAAGAGTTTGATGATTGTCTTGAATATATTTAAAAAGGAGCAGAAGGCTGAATATTTAATTTAAAAAAGTGCGGTCGAGTTCCTGGTCAGGAAAGAAGTTCCTTACTTTTTCTTCACTCCGAATGTAATTTGAAATGAATTCTGTATATTTCAATAGGTTGTATGATATAAAGAGACAGGGACAGAGAGAGAGAGAGAGAGTTGCGCACCCGGCTGCGCACTCACATGCTCTTGTGCTCATCGTAGTAGACTCGATACACACACGCACACATACACACGCTCAGTCCCTCTGTTTGTGTATTTATAACGTTTTCACTCTAGCCACTGAACCGATATTGATGAATTATTGAACTTTTCTTCGTGAAAATAATGAAATCTAATAAAATAATTAAATTTATTAATAGCGTCGCTTTCAGTTAATATTGAAATAGCGGATCTAATGAAATAATTAAAGTTAATTATAGCTTAGTCTTTGTTTATATCAACATTTCCTTAAAGACTTCAATAAAGGTTTTGTTGTAGACCAATTTAAGCTTTCGCTAATAATAAAAAATAAAAAGGAATATTAATTATTATATGATCGCTTTTTGTAAACAATTTTAGTTTTCAAACACGCGTTTAGTTAATTTTCCAAAGGCAAGCTTTGCGTCGATTTTGTAATTCTGCTAAGCTTTGCACCAAATAGTTTTATCCTTTAGTCGAGTAATTGCTTAAACTCCATCGTGGTAGAAGTTTATTGTTAAACTGGTTCGGTGGAACGTTAAACTTTAGTTCGACGATTCATCTCTACCGCTCTAATTTATTTTCCTCTAACTAATTTGCCTGTAAAGAATGTAATTTAGTTTTAAGCAGTTTTAATGAGTTTGGATATACATTTGGATATACACTCATATGTTTTTCTTCTTGGCATTACTCCCGGTATTTATTTATTTAGGGTCTGCTTATCACCGGATCACATCCGGATTGCGATTGCCATCTGACCTCCGCAACCGCAAGGGCGAACCAGTAACCCAATCACCAGTAATTTTACGAATGTTTTCGTTGTGAAAATTAATTAAAAATCAATGTATAGTAATATAAGTTCGTATTTAATAACGACAGAGTTGCATATTATATTTTATACTCTAATTTCTATCTTAGTACTATGGTTTTAATTTCTAGACTATAATTTTTGTCATGACACGATATATTATGTTATTTTAATATCTTTAGTCATTTATATTTTAAAGCGCATTTTGTTTAATATATATTGCTCCCCAAATTTTTATACACCTCAGCATCAGTGGAGTAATATTCCATTTCTATCTTTGCTGGATATATATATATAGTTTTATTATGAATTTCTTTTACACAATGCACGTGGAAACGTTCGTATAAACCCGTGGTGGTCACGATATATTGCCACAATTTAGATGGAACGTGTCTGAAAAAGGTTATTGTGACTAGCAAAAGTGCGCTCGGAATTTCAACTGTTAGATGTTTTTTAAGACTATACACTAGTTTATACTTAAATAGATATAACTTATTTGTAAAAATAAAACCTTTAAGACTAAGATTTATAATTATCACCTTTAATCAATTAGTATAGTTTCGTTCTAAGTTAGCTCATATAAATATAAAATTAGTAAACTAGTGTATTCGTACTTATGTATGTTCATTATAGATTCATGTTGTGTTTACTAAAGTCAACAATTAAATTCGCAACTAAATTTAAAGTTAAATTCAACGCTTTAATTCTATGAAAGAAATTAATTCAAGTTCTATTAACAAGAATGGACTGATCGCGGCTTATTTTCTATTGTCCGTTATGAAGGTCTGTTCATTGTTCTCGGAGCTATTAATTAAGTCATCACAAAATGTACTGAAATTAAAATAAATTGTGATTCAGAAATCTCGAAGAAATGATGACCATTAATAAAGGACTGAGGATCATTTTAAATATATGAACTCTCTTCTCGATGAGAACGTATTTTGTAAAAAATATTTTTTAAGGTACTGTTATTTAAATTGCTCACACATAATAGAAATTTATTTTACGTTTGCTTTTATTTCAGCGAAAATAAAGCATTTCATTTGCAATATGAAGAAATGATATCTGCAAATATTTGTCAAACATATTATATTTTATGAAATATAGAGCAACTAATTTTATTCAATATTTATAAAACGAAAGTTAGATTTTACAAAGCCTTTTAGTTTGATTTTACCAAAATTTTTATTTGGGATTTTTGAATTTTACATTTCATTATTTTTAGTTAGTTAAATTCTTCACTGAAAAATTTAGTCCGTTTTTAATTGATATGTCTTCAAAAATTACATACAGTCCCACAGTCTTCAAAAATTTAATATGTAAAGCTTGTTAAATGTAAGTTTTGTGACTTTTAAATAAGTAGAACTTTTATTATAAAAAATATTTAAAATACGTTAATGGTTTATAAATAATATGATTAATTACGTTTAGAGCAACTCTTCACCGAAATATTCAAATCACTTATAGGATAACAAAAAGAGGAAATCCTTCATGGTAACGTCGACAATTAATCATACTCGTGACACGACCATTTTTTAATATGCCTAATCTTTTTCGCGATATTGCAAAGTAATTTCTAAACAACCACATTCAATTACAAAATCGATGATGGTGGATTTTTATTAAGAGTATAAGATTTCTAAATTGGCTAACTTTAGTAGTAGTAGAACCATGCTCCTACTGGCACAAATGAGCCGGCGTGACCGATGAAGTACTACTCTCACAGAAAATTGGCGTAAAGTAACAGTATGACAGCGATGAGTGAGAGCGTCGAAGGCCCCATCTCCCAACCCCTCTGTTCTCGTCCTTTTTTTTTCCTTCTCATCTCGTCCCTCCTGTTCCTTGGGTTGGCAAAGCGCTTGTAATACTTCAAGTATCGCAAGCGTTCAAGCATAAGTTGCGGTGACTGCTTACCATCAGGCGGACCGTATGCTTAATACAACTAAAAAAAACTACTAAAATTAAAAAAATATATTATATCAAACATTAATTAATATTGTAGTAACTGAAATACATACAATAAAATTAATAGCTAGTTGAAAATAATTCGAACAATCGAAATCGAAAATATATATAGTTTATGTCATTCACTGAAAAAATGATTAAAATCGATTTTTGATTTATTCATTACTGCCCATGGCCTGCACGCGTTAATTGTAATTATTTACGACATCACATTAGAAACCTCTTTTTCTCCACTATTTTTATACATATAAACATTCCTCTTCAATCACTCTATCTATTTAAAAACCGCATCAAAATCCGTTGCGTAGTTTTAAAGATTTAAGCATACATAGGGACAGAGAAAGCGACTTTGTTTTATACTATGTAGTGATTATAAAGTATAAAAGAGATTCAACAGAATTACGGTAACGCAAGATCCTGTTTAAAACAACCGCAACAACAAGCTTTGAAGCTACGAATGAACCTATTAATATAAAGCTATGCATGCTGAACCTTAATTGCGTACTGTGTGGACTTGAGAGTGGCAACAATTTATCAATTTATCATTAACTCAGCATTTTTTTTTTATGTTACAAGTTGGCAAACAAGCATACGGCCCACCTGATGGTAAGTGGAGTGGTAGCCGTAGCCTATGAGCGTTTGTAGCACCATTAGTAGGTGTGCCTCACGCGTTACCAACGTCGAGATATTAGTTATTAAATCTCTTCTGCCCAGTAATTTCACTAGCATACAGTGCCCTTCAAACCGGAACACAGTAATGCCTAAGCACTACTATTTGGCGGCAGAATATTTGACACTGCGGTGGTACCTACCTAGCTAGCCTCTTGCAACAAAAGACCTACAACCAGTATGACTGATTGCACTGGTGGAATAATCTCTGCTGTGACAGAGGTTATCCCAACAGCGGGCGATAGGTTCGTCACATCCCGACGCCGGCATTGTTCGAAAAAGTACAAGCGGCGCAAAATTTGGAAGCGATAAAGGAACTTGAAATTAGTCATATCCCACGAAAGCCATCAGTTATGAGCTTATACCTGTGAACTTTCCTTTTTTTAATTTTATTCCAAATCATCTTATAGAAAAAAAATTATGTTAAGAAGTTTTTTCCCTAAAACCCAAGTTGAGCAAAATCTAAAAGTAAAGTTTTAATCTCAATAACCGGTCAGCCAAATCGTCTTCTTCGGTCATTAATTCGCGTTCAAAGGAAAATCGACATAACTAATTAATATGGTACAGATTTAATATCACATGACGCTTTGATGAATGTTCAATGATTCGTTCTTGGATTAGAAGATGAAACACCGTGAGTTTCAAGATGTGTATCGATATTTGCTTTGATCATATATCATCACTATTCTAGTTCTTACTTTCTTTCTAAGGCGATTGAAAGCACCATGATTTTGATACTGCGATCAAACGCATATATTCGCAAAATCGTTGATTGTCAATGCTGAAAGTAGCGTGTCTGCTAGAGCTCTTAATTCAATTAAACGGCGAGATGTCTTGTTACATTTATAATTACTCCCAACAAGAATCATTCTTTGTATGTTGTATTGTGGCACAGCTCCATTATATCCTAAAGGATACAATATGTCAAACCGTAATTTCCATTGACCCTACAGAGGTTTGCATTCAGTGGGTGGCTGTGTTTATGTATAGTAGTGTGTGTGTGTTTTCAGACCCCCAACACTGGTTATTATTATTACTATCCTAAGAAGAAGCCAAGAAGTATTTATTATTTATTTATTTTAATTTGCCATGAGCTGTGAACTGTATCGATAAGTCTTTTTCTTGCAAGAAGCATTTGTTTTCGGAGTGCTCTCATATACAGATAATTATCAGTCTAAGGACTCTGATAATTGAGAATGGAACCTCTCAAAACACTTGAGAGAATTAAGTGCAAAGCACGAACATTAGGCGATTGACGTCGAATAGTTTTTAGAGTAGATTGCATATTGATGATAATTAGAATGTTAAGTAGAATTTAGTTTTGAATATAGGTAATATTATTTTTTTGAGATTTTAAATTCTAATTTACTTTTACAATGTATTAAAAACTGTTAATCATAAGAGGAAAGTATACATATTATTTTTGCTTTATATATTAGATACCTAATGATTGTTAATTCGCTAAAGTATGGGATTCTTCAAGGGAAGGTTGAAAAAGTTTTTATGGGGTCGGCGACACGCATGCGATACCTCTGGGGTCGCAGGCGTCCATAGGCAACGGTGACCGCTTACCATTAGGCGAGCCGTAAGCTTGTGTGCCACCATCGTGGTATAAAAAAAATAACGCTTAACTTTATGATTTATATTATATTTGCGTTCTAAATATTAATTAAGTTTTTGTTCTGATTCAACTTGAAACCTCAGTTTTCCAATATATCTGCAATGACAGCACCCTATTGAAGGAACTCGAGCTATTTCAATAGACCCGCTGTTCCATTCCCACTATTCAGAACAAGATAAATATTTCCAATATTTTCAGATAATAATATTTAATTCTGCCATATTCGAATGCTGAACACTGGAACACTTGAAGCAATGAATTATAAATATTGAATAATGAATAATGAAAATATGAATCATTAATAACACAAGTCAACAAAAAAAATATTTTTCTTTGAGTCTGTTATTTAGTGAATATTTTCTGATTGTATACATCGAAAAAAAAGCAGAAACTCCATTTATAATAAATAAAGTTTGCTTTTGTACCTTTACACAATGTAAAACGAATATTATAGTGTTTTAGCAGTTTTTTTAGGAGCCGTTGCATATAAGATACAGGAGAGGGGAAGGGGGAGCTGACACATACATTAAATGTGTCATTCGTTATTCAATAATGTTAATTTTTTTCTAGCCTGGTACCGAGGAGAAAAAAAAGTATGAAGTTAGGTTAGGCTAAAATTAAAGCTGGTATTTTCATCGGTCCACAAATAAAGAAAATAATGGCCAGTGAACAATTCCTACAGCTTCTCAGTACCCACGAAAAACAAGCCTGGCTCAGCCTTAAAGCAGTGATTCATGGCTTTCTTGGCAACAGAAAGGCAGAGAATTACACGGAGCTTATTACTGATATGCTTCACAACTTCAAAGTTATGGGTTGCAGAATGTCTTTGAAAGTCCACATGCTACATGCTCATTTGGATAAATTTAAAGACCACTTAGGTGCAGATTCAGAAAAGCAAGGAGAACGTTTCCACCAAGATGTAATGAACTTTGAAAAGCGTTATCAAGGACAATATAATGAAAACATGATGGGTGACTACATTTGGGGGCTCATACGAAAAAGTCCCAACTTACACAGAAGAAATACCAAATCTGTTCATTTTTAAAGTCTTTTTTGTATTCTTTTTTGTATTTGTGGGTTTATTTATGCCGTATTGTATAATTAAAGTCAATAAAAATATGTGAATTCAAAACTGTTTTCCTTTTACATATAATTGAAATTAAAAAATAGAGCTTTTTCATAAAAATTAAAATTTCGTTTTAGTAATTACAAAAGCAAACTTTATTAGATAAAAATATTTTTTCTTTATTTAGTTAGGCATAAGTAATCAAAATCAGAGGTACTTGTGACTTGTTGACTTGTGTAATAATCTATACTTGTATATATTTCGGTGTGTTTGTTATGTTAACAAGCAAAAACTACCTTGAACTAAGGAGTGTGTGGCATTTAAATAGTTTTAATTTTTATTCAAATCCACATTACAACCGGAAATTCATTTTAATTTCCCTGGAGAATAAAATTCCACGCGGCTGTAGTCACAACCAAGAGATTATTTCAAAATATATTTACATTAAATAATTGTCGATATATAAAATTTGGTAAAAAGACGTGCGTTGTGGTGTGCTGGTAGCGGACCTGCTTTGATCCTCGACGGTTACGGGTTCGATTCCCGCTCGCTCATGCGCTCGAAGCAAATGTTTGTTATATTATAAATATCTGTTTCGGTCTGTGCGTTTGTCCTCTCCACTCTGCCTCGAAGTACAAGTTAAGCTTTCGGTTCGTCGTATATCATGATAATCGTAACTTTTGATAGGTAATTTACTCTTATCCAATAACTAACCTGTTACTCATTGAATAAATCGCTTTTTGGGTTGCAGTCAGATTGTAATAACTCTATGTAAAAACAAAACTTGTATCCTATCAAACGACAAACGACATGACAAAAGTATGAACAGACCCTGGGTAAATACCGGCAATAATGCTAGGAAGAAGATGAACTTTGTAAAAAAAAATCCCTTTCCGAAAAGTCATCGTGTGGACAGAGCCATGTTCAGTCATTTCATTCGTCTAACGAATAAAGTCATCATTATTACGACAGTAGTAAACATTTTATATTTCCAATTCCATTGATACGCAACAAAACAGCTGGAGGGCTGTATTCCTTGAGCGAATTGAATGTAAATAACGAATGAGTTGAGCCATCAGACGAAGTAGACTAACAGTCGTAAACTTGGAAAAGGGTTGATATCCACGGCATTTCGATTTAGCGTTATAGGCCTTCTTTGAAACTTTCTTATTCTGTATATTTCTTGTTGTTTTTCTTATACGATTTCAAAACGAATTCTCAATTCGGTTGTTTTTGGGTGTGTTGAACGAGATGATTGTGAATGGGTTTTGGTGATTTTTGGTTCACAATAGAAAAATGAAAGTCTTCAATATTTATGTGTACCCATTCTTTAGTTCCATTTATTTTTTAAATAGTGGTTATTTATGTTATACCTACAGGTTACATTTCTTTGATGTAGGGTTGTTATATATTCCTCCCCCCAACCGCAGGGGTTAAACCTTGCGGTATCCTGGCCTTGTCGTGCCGGGGTAGTAGTAGTACTCTCAGTAGACGAGAGCCGGTATATACCCGGTGAAATTAACATAGTTCGAATGTTCGGCGTGGGGCGTTTATCTTCAGACCGCGCCCCAGAGTTTTGTGTCGTAAGAGTCGCTTTGGTACTTTTCTGTTTATCAGAATGGACTTTGAACGGCTCCTGGGACACCAGTGTTTTAACCGGGGTCTTCAGCCCCAGTCTGGCAGAAGAGAAAGAAAACCTTTTTAAAAAATAATGACGTTCGGTCGTAGAGGAAAACAACCTCATCAAAAGTTTGTATCGAGACGATTGCCGGAGCCTTAGGGTCCTGGTAGGTGTAACAGTACATAGTCGTAGAGTCACAACTCATACTTTATAAACCTGAAAAACTTCGAACTATACTTTTGAAAGGAAAATAATTAGGGTTCCTTGCAGTAAAGAAAAATCGTATGTACACCACGTGAGTGTAATCGGGGGTGCAACTAGTATAAAATATAGCATTACTTTGTTTCATAAGTTCATGATACACTATATATAACTTACTATACGTATATTACACTTACGATACGCCTACGTTAATCTTTACCTATTATATACACTTATGTATTTCTTCTCATGCACAATATACAGTAGATAATATTTAAAAATTATACGTAGGCGTATCGTAAGTGTATTAAATTCGATTGATATTCAGTCGTACAAGTAAAAACGCCGAAAAAGGCACTTTTCTCAATCCATTTTGGTAAAAATATAAACTTCATTTCTTCATCCTTTTCCTTAACCTTAAAACGAATGACTGTGAAAGGGGAGGAAATTACACGAGACGTGAACTTATCGCTCTCATGTCAAAATGTAATTTCGCTTTTTACGGTAGACAATTTAATTTTCCTATAGTATAGACGAGACGAACGCTTGGCTAATTTGGCGAAATAAATAACATTTCAAATTCTTTCTCTACCCGAATAATATTACAAGGGTAAGATATCATGTAAGCTGTTTGACTTATAGGAGAGGAGACGGTGGGAGACTGACTTTCAATCATCTGACAATTAAATGAGACACCTTTTTTAAAAATTATTGTTATCTTTTGTAGGTTTTATAATAACATATTTATTTCAAGAAATTTTTCGCTATTATAACTACATAATAAGTCAGTCATAGTTATAGTTATAGCAGTCATAGCCGGGTGTGCTCATTAGAGACGCTCATAGCGCTCACTGATCGGTAAACGATCGGTGGGTAAAGCAACTTTAGGCGCGGTCAGCTACTAGATGGGTGATAGCATAGTAGTATTTCAATTAATCGTGTCCGTGCTTCGGAGGGCACGTAAAACGTCGGACCTGGCTGTTATCAATTTGATGACAGTTGATAAGTCAAGTCTGAGACCTACACGGGCGACCCGAACAACTCTGTCATTAGGTTGGCCACTAACCACTTGAGAAGAAGAAGAAGTCAGTCTCTTACATATTTTGCCGAATTTAACTTGTACTTTTTCCAGAAGAAATCAAGGTAAAGAAACAACACTTCCTCACTATTAAAAAAAGGTCAAAGAACGTTTGTGTGGTAAAGGTTATTATAAAATTGGTGAATACCTTGAGGACACCACGCCTTGGGAATGAGACAGTCACTCCAGGCTTTTCAGTGATTATAATATGTAAACTAATATCAGTTTAAAAAAATACATATATAAAAAAAGATAAAACCCCTGAGTTTGTTTCGCCGGTTCTTCTCAGGTAGAGGTTTAATTTTGGAGCCGGTGGTAGAATCTGACTTTCAACAAATAAGTGTAATGCTTTTTATGTTGAATAAAAATATTTGATTTTTTTTTTGATTGATAAAGGTGACATCTTAGTATATGTCGGAGATGAATAGAAAGAGGGTAATACATATATAAATCTGTTCTAAGATAAAGTTATTCAAACCACATCACTAGGGGCATGAGCGGAAAGATATTTGCATTCAACCGTTCATAGATTTGACCTTCAAGAATGCGTTAATCGGAAATCCAAGGAGAAAACACAGAAATAAAATGAATTGAATAAACATTTGTATTTTAATACCACTATCACTAAACAAGCATACGGCCTTTTTTTATGTTAGAAGTTGGCAAACAAGCATACGGCCCACCTGATGGTAAGTGGCTGCCGCAGCCTATGAGCGCTTGCAGCACCATTAGTAGGTGCCACTCACGCGTTGCCAACCTCGAGATATTACTTCTTAAATCTCGTTCGCCCAGTAATTTCACTAGCGTACAATGCCCTTCTAACCGGAACACAGTAGTGCCTAAACACTACTATTTGGCGGCAGAATATTGGACACTGCGGTGGTACCTACCTAGCCGGCCTCTTGCAACAAAAGTCCTACCACCAGTGTAACTGATTGCACTGGTGGAATAATCTCTGTTATGACAGAGGTTATCCCAACAGCGGGTGATGGGGTCGTCACATCCCGACGCCTATAATAAGCTGTGTACAAACGCTTGCAAACCAGAATGTCACGTGCGTGTTGTTCTCAATAGGTAAGAATAGGAGAGGAAGGGGAGGGAATTTTTTTTTTTAATTTTTTTTTAAAAAAGGGAATGTACGGTAATAGCAATGGTGGGCCTCCGATACTCACATGGAACAAAACGTAGCAGTACGGATACTACTACTTTACTTCCATATTTTGTATATGGTACTAGTAGTGTTGGTAACAAAGCTACAATATGAAATATTGACGACGTTGTGGAGCAGCGGTAGCGAACCTGCCTTAAACGCTAGGTTGCGGGTTCGATATGTTTGTATTGACCATAAAAGCATGTTTTCCGTTCTGGATGTATTTGTCCTTGTCATTGTGTATTTTTCAAAACCCTCGAAATAGGATATCACTATCCTAATGGGGGCCGTTGAGTTTGTAGTGTTTAATTATTCAATGTTTAATGAATATTAACTTGGTAAAGTGTCGTGGTAACAGGTGGAGTAAGGTGGTGACACATTGGTGGCTGACAACTGGCAAGCAAAGCGTCAGACGTTCAGTGGCAATATGGGTGGATACGTCAAAGTCATGGGTCGAATCTGAATTAGGTGGGCACAGGACCACGTAGAAGGGCGACAGAAATAAGAAAGAAAGACAACAAGGAGAGACCTATACCCAGAAGTGGGTGATGTCAGGCTGCAGCTGATGCTGCGGCATATTAATATGACTAATCTTTATGAACATTTTTTTATATCCATGTTTAATCTGTTTGAGGATGTCGTCACACAAGGGTAGGCAGTGTAAGGCGCATACTAAAGAGTAAGGGTCTTTAGAAATGAGACGGGAAAATAAATGATATGGAGTGATGGCCTTCACCTTATAGAATAGTGTGTAGAATAATGATGAATAAAATATGACTAAAAAAATTATAAAATAAAATATTTACAATGAAATTAGTACGAAAGATAATTATCATTACCTGGGTGACAGCTTGGTAAATCGTGTTTATTGGAAAATAACTTGAACCGGGATTTTTATTGAACGAAAACAAGAATAAAACGACATTTTCTTTATCGCCCCTGAAACCCCTGCAAGTAAATAAGTAAATTTCATGAAAATCATTGGAGCTTTTCCGAAATTTAGATATGTACTAGAATTGCTCGCTTAAAAGTATTCGATTCTATATTTTTAAGACTCAAAAATTATTTTATATATCATAGGTTATCATTATATAAAGACTGACTTTAGCTTCGGTTGCGGGTTCGATGCCCTCTTGGGCAGATGTTTTTATTGATCTTACAAATATTTGTTTCGGTTTGGGCATTCGTCCGTGTGGGTCCTCATAATGCCTCGGAGAGCACGTTAAGCAGTCTGTCCCGGTTGTTATCAAAAACATCTGGTAATAATCGTTAACTCTTGATAAGTAAATTGCTCTTATCCAATGTGTTACTGGTTCGCCCTTAGGGTTGCGGAGGTCAGATGGCAATCACTGTGTGTAAAAAGTAGTAACTTGTCAAATCTTGACAAAAGTAATAAGCAGACTCTGGGCAAATACTCGTATAGTACCGGGGCAAAAGAAATTTGTTAAAGTTTTAAATTATCAATCTAATAGTACAAGGCTGACTTACATAAATTCTCTTAAAAAATCGAAGAAAGCTCAAAGATATAATGTTACTCTATAAAATTTCAAATAATAAAATCGACTGTTTTTACTTACTTTCAAGAATTCCTTTCACTGTACGAGTCAGACTCCCGGTTCGCTCCTGCCGTAAAGTAAATATTTTTGTTCCACCCCGTTACAAAAAAAAATACACACGTAATAGTTATATACCAAGATGCTTAAGTTTATATATTAGGAGTTTTCTGATTTTGATGTTTTTGGCTCATTTTACACAGATTTCAAAAAGGAATTTTTAATATTTTTTTCTTAAGCTCAATTTGAACTTTTTATATGCTATTTTTATTTACATTTTTTATGTAGTTTTTTTGTTTTCTTTTTAGACTCGTTTCTGTTATCATTTAGTATTAAATTGCTCTTAAATTTATTTTGTAATTATCGGCACTGTTTGTCTTATTTATTGTTACTTGTTATGTTTTGTTAATTCCGATTTGTATTATGACTGTTTGTTGCCATAATAAATTAAAAAAAAAAAGATTGCTATACATGACAATTCAAAACAAAGTATCTTAAACACGTTAAATCAAAACAACGTCCACTGTATTCGAAGTCTAAAATAAGAAGACAGTGGTAGAACATACTCCACCATAGAGTAATAAATTTCGCTTTACCTCATAGTTCTATGTATTCCACGCTGTTTTATACTTTTAGATTAACCTTTTTTTTCATACCATCACAGCTGCCAGTTAACAAAGGATATTTCCACAATCGTCATAAAACATTAAAGTAGGTTTCTTTTTATTATAAAAAGAATAAATAGCGCTAACCTAAATCATATTCTATTCAAAGCTGGGATTTATTTTGTCTGTATATTAAGCTGGGATGTTGGTTATTGAAATACATGAAAGGCTTAGTTAAGTTAAGAACTCTTGTTCTTACTATGTATTCGTATTTTTTTCTTATTATCATGATCCAAATTTTAATATAAATAGCTCAAATGTAGAAGGGCCGACTTCGCTCCGTTAATGCGAGAGTCGAGGGTTCGATCCTGACCCCTTGACCTATTGTCGTACCCACTCCTAGCACAAGCTTCGAGCTTATTTGTAGGGGCCACTGGAATAATAGTAATGCTTTGAAAAAAGTTTTGCTAATATTCTTGAAACAAAAAATAAATCATAAATGCGACAGTCAGCAGCAGCTAAAGGGCTGAACCGATTATGATGAATTTTAAAAGTTAGACATTGATGAAATTTTGTATGGAAAACTAATAATGAAAATAATTATTCACGAGTTTAATG
The DNA here is from genome assembly GCA_023373885.1 of Hestina assimilis. NCBI lineage: Eukaryota > Metazoa > Arthropoda > Insecta > Lepidoptera > Nymphalidae > Hestina > Hestina assimilis. The sequence continues at coordinate 4,577,363 of CM041745.1, read as the reverse complement.
AAATGGCAAATGCACCATCATCATCATCATTGAATGATTTTTTTATGATTCCACGGGAACAAGAAACATAATTTTTCCGGAATGAAAAGTATCATATACAGTAATCGATCGATCGACGATAATAAGCTATGTGTGTACAAAATTTCATCAAAATATGTTCAGTATTATTTTTGTGTAACAGAGTAACAAACATCTATTAATTCATCCAAAAAACTTTCACGTTTATACTATATTAATACAATAGGATATTTGAATAGGATTGATTTTTGATAAAAATTAACAATTGACTACAAAATTTATAATACTATCCTACACAATATATTATGCAATATATAATATCATCTTACACAATAATTATTATAATAAAGATCGTAATTTTATTTTATACATTACGTTTTTTCCTTATTCAAGTAATTTGAGCAATTCAATCCAGAAAAGTATTCTAAAGCTATAGATAATCGCAAAATATAATGAAGCGTGATTTTTTACTTCATTCGCCTCGAAGGCGAAGGTTAATGAGGGTTTGCCGCCGTTCCACTTTCCATACACTCATTTCTTTGGCGTTGCAAAGAGAAAAGTGGGTCGGGTTCGAGATATTTGACTTAGATAAAACGTGCCTAATGATGATATGAAAAATATAGAAGGCGACAGAAATTTAAAATTTTACCAAAATTATTTTTTTATACAATATAACTTGTTTTTATTGCTTACTCTATGGTGACAATATCGCCGTGATGAAAAGTGGATACCATAGTTTATATTCTCTAGCAACACTAGAGGCCACTACCAGGTGTCTCTTCACTTGGGATTTAATGTAACAGGGGATGAGGGGGAGGAAAAGAAATAAGGATCTGGTTTCCTAGGCTCACAAACATCTAGCTCACGCATCACGCTTATTCTGTGGGATGGTTCGGTCGAGCAATGCACAATTGCACATGGTGTATTCAATCCGACAATGCTCTATTATTACTACTTATATTTTTAAGGAGAGCGCCGGAGGCCTGATCTTCCAATCCTCTATCCCTTCCCATTTTGTCTTCTCATCCCTTCTTGTTCCTTGGGTTGGCAACGGCTATGCAATACTTCAAGTATCGCAAGCGTTCATAGTTCACGGTGTCTGCTTACCATCAGGCGGACCGTGAGATTGCTTGCCAACCGTCATGTAATTAAAATAAAATACTTCAAAATATTGGAAGAAGGTCATAGACATAGATCTTTTAACAATATTACCTTTTTATGATTTGATAAGCCGGTAACATAGAATGTTTGAATATATTTCAAATAAAAAAAATATTACTCAATGAGATCTTTGGGTTGTTTGTAAAAATTATTTTCTAACTTTACGTAATAAGATTATGTTAGATATTTCAGAATAAAATAAATATATTCGGATGAATAATCAAGAAAAATTATGGTTGTTTGTCGGTATCCACGAGCAGACAGATCATTATTCTTGATTGCACGCGTTCTTTCATCCGAGAATTTTATCTCAATTTGTATAACGCCTCCAGATTCTTTGACAAGAGATCTCAATCACGACTAAGTTTATTATTTCAAAATAATATTCGAAACCTATTTTTATTTTATATTTCGTATTTTACTCACTTTATTTAGTTTCATTTATAAGAATTATCTTCCTTCAAAATCATCACTCTAAAATATATACACTATAACATTTTACAATATAGCCTATATTTAGAGTAATCTTCCTACTCTGTTAAAATATCATATTTTCATAACGCATTGTTGCGTGATCACGCATATAGCTTTCTTTACTGTTATTGTTGTTATGAAATTTAGCACAGAGGTTATTATCTAGATCAACACGTGGGATAATTTTTTTTCCATGAGATAATCTAGATTATCAAAAAGCATAGTTCCTGTGGGATTATCAATAAATATGTTACAGGAAGTACTCTTTTTTTTCGGTATGTGTATTGCTGTTGGCCCTACTGGCTTTGACAGCGTCACCGGGCGGGCAGGGCAGCCCTCACGGGGTCTCATATTTGATTCCGTCCTTAGGTAAGGACGTACTCAATTGAAATTCGGTATAGATATGTCTTATGGAACACTATGTAAGAAGTACAAATGATTCTTTTCTCTCGGGAGCTTATTCTAAGATAACCGCGAACGAAGTCGTCGACAGATGCTTGTATCAGAAATCAGGACAACATTTCTACGACCATAGGTGCAAAAGGTAGGCTCCATACCAACAAGCTAAAACAGTCGTCAGCCTATTTTAATCACTGATAAAAATAAAAACAAGTTATGTATGTAAAGTATTTCCTTATAATTTACATTTTACAAATTGTCTTTTAAAATATTGTAAAAGCTTTTTTTACATAAAATACAGTGAATCCATAAAAATAAGTCTGATTTTGGAGTTTATTTCTGTTTCTCGTAATTCTTATTTAACACGTATGTAATAAATGACGTCGACGAATGAGGAAGTCCCGAAGGAGATACAAGGCCTTGTTAACAAATCAAAATAGGTTGTTTAAATATCTAAGCATACTTTCCTTGACATTATTAATCTATGATGAAAATATAAAAATTAAATTATTAGTAAGGCCAAAAAACTACAAAACGTATATTTTCTCTGTCTATGTATAAAATTACTCGATATAATTATTTCATTTAAAAAAAAGTTGAAATGGAGTTTTTGTTAATGAGTATACTGTCCTTTGAGCGACGATTGAACAAAGGAAAACACTTATAGCCATTAGCTCTGTATATTTAAATAGCCTATGATTAACATCTCAGGTTGACAATTATCTATTATCTTGAAATTTAAGGGACAAAATGGTTTGAAATTATGTTAAAATTACAGTGTACCAAAATATTACTTTTACGATCAGCTTTGGTTGTAGTTGACAAATAAAACAATTTTAAAGTATTTAGCACACGATAAAGTTACAAATTAATAGATAGAAGATACCACGTGGATACCGCACTATCATACGCATCATGAGATCGCTTTGATCTTAAAGACGATGAAGGTGAAGAACAGTGCCAGCGTTAGAGCCACTAATACCGCAAGAATATTGTGGCAACTACTATTTTTTTGCGTTAAGCAAACAATATTTGAAATATAATCTTTCCTTTTATTTATCGTTACCAAGAGTTATAGGGCGGGCGTAGAAAGTTTAGTAGCTCTTTTCTGCACTCCGTAGCAGCCAAAACATTGGAGGCGATATTCTTACTGCGTGATTTCATTGAGCTAGAGACGAGAAACACAAATCAACGAAATCGCATGTCAGCTTGACGGTGAAAGTATCCCATCCCCACAATCATCCTCCCGAAATTTGGCGCTCTGGGCCGTTGCCCATTGCTTTCCCGCTTATGTTCGGTGCCCTACACGCTTTTTTTGTCACCTTTGTTATACAAAAATAAAACAGACCTCACCTTAAGCTCAGGTGTTTTAATCCTAATCCACGAACCCCAGCCTGTAACAATACTGTGAAAAATTAGAACCTGCAGCTTTGTCCACTCCACTCACACTCCATTTTTCGGAAAAAAACAGTTGCTTGTATAATATTATGTAAAGTATTTTGGACTTTTCATATTAATTAAGTAGGGTTTCGCTTGAGAATAATCTACAAAGCGACATGTTAAAAGCTTTTCTTTGCACAACGTAGACATTCTTAGAACTTGGAAAGCACTTTGCATATTAATATTCGAAAACTTTAGCCGTAGAATAGAACTTCTAAATAATAATCAAGGAATACTTTTAAATCTGTATCTGCATTAATTACACCGAAAGACAAGGCGAGAATAAAAATTCTACTTAATATGTGTACGAATTTTTTTCAGCTTAATTATGAACGTTGTACGTTTTTAATTATCTTTTTATTTATATTTTATTCTAAGAAACCAAAGTAATTTATATCTTTTATAGGAAAACTATATAATAATGTATAGTATTCTCAGAGCTAAACCGTAAAAACAGTTTTATGATCTTTCTAGAACATTCGAGACGATCTCACCGCTCAGTGGAAAACTACGCATCTGTTCCTTAGAGACTTACTTTTTATGTATTAACTTAGTAAATAGACGCTTCAATGAAGTTTCCAAATAAGTCTTATTGTTTTACACGAACGAAAATATTTTTGCAAAAATGTTGTTTAGCAAATAATAAATCGATTCTGCAAAATCCCACATGACTACAATTTATATAAAAGGGTGATTTTTTAATTAAATATATTGACACAGATTTTTATTTTAATGATAAATATTGACGCTATATTTAAGAAGAGAGGTGGGTCCAGACGATTCGGACATATACAGGAACCTAACGTGAGTGAAACCACGGATACAGCATTTCTATACAAAGACTTAAATTTTATTTATATATAGAGCTCGTTCAAAATATGGTGGTTTTAATAAATCCAAAATTTAATAAAGCTTTGGATGAAATATTCGCTGTGAAAATATACATAGGATTAGCTCCAAAAGCCTTTGTTATTAATGGCTTGTAGCCGTCGTGGGGAAAGGTTGGCTTTTCTTATTTACCGCATGAATTAAGTAAATAATTCAAACCACCGATGCTAAAATAGATAAGGTATACTTTTATAACTTCTATTTATTCCCAGAAAAAAGTATATGCGATGCGAAATCACTAGACCATTTAGTATAATGTAGTTGCCATCATAATTATATACATTCAGGCCCAGCTTTAACCATATACCTTTACCATATAAGGCCATATAATGTGCCATGAATGTAACGTGGCACATTATAACGTGGCACCCTAGGCGAGTCATGTATTTTAAATTTTTTAAAATATTTAAAAAGCTTTTACCATTTTTTCTAAGTTCATTCGTACTACAGGGACAAATAACTTCGTGAAGGTTAATACACCAATATTATATTTTATTCGCTTAAGATAAGGATTAAATTTAATTGGTGGAGTTATGTTGGCGCCGTCCTGTAAACCTCCGCGCCCTGGACTGATGCCCGGGCTGCCCCCCTAAAGTCGGTGCTGTATACATTTGATGATCGTGGTGGCGTAGTAGATAGCAACCTTTTTTAAAAACGGGACGTAGGCGACACGCATTTACGCGTACGTCTACTGATAGTGTGAGACTCACCGCTCGCTAATCAAGCTAAGTAACACTAAAACCCAACAATCCGCGTAGACAACAACTCTATCCTAAACGCAATTAACCATATAGACACGTATTCTGCTATGAGTGGTTTTGGTTGTCCAGACACTCAACACAGGGTTTTGGTGGAAGTTAAGTGTGTGGCGTTCATTATTATAATATTTATGACCTACCGAACGTTTTGAAAGTAAACACAAAAACGTGATATTTATACGAGATCCTAAGAAAATAGTGGTTTTATTATGCGTGACACAAAATCGTTCAATATTGACTCTACCTCAAACAACGAGTCTTGTTGTGATACAGAATATATTATGCAAAGTACGATAGATCTGTATTAACCTATGTATATCTATTTGTTGATTGATGTTGATCATCGTAGACTAGCCAATGGTGATAATGATTTTTGTGCATTCGTCCCAAATGGTTATAGATTATGAACCAGTTTTGATGTTCTTTTTTCTGTACAGAGATTACTTCCAAGGTTTGCGTTGCGATAGTTTTTTTTTTTTGTTGATGATCTAATCATGGCTTACGGTTTACGGACAGGGAGGCGGCTGGTTTTAGCTGTGCAATTGTTTTTATATGAGTTGGTAAGCAGGTGTGCGGTCCACGTAATATAGCAAGGAGTTGTCGTAGCCTACGCTTGCAACGCCATTCATGTCGGTGTTACTAACTCGTTGCCAACCTCGAGATATTGATCCTTACATCTTCTACACAGTAATGCAAAATACACTACTTCTTTGCGATAGGATATCTAACACTGTGGTGGTAGTTACCTAGCCGACTTCTTGCAATGGCCTACTACTAGTAGTAATACAAATATAAGTTCAAATAATGAGGAATGCACTAATACATATAATACATTGCCATACACATACATATACATTGTACATACGTAAGAATCAAAAATAGTTAAGCTAATGCAATTCAAACATTTTGTTAAAAACAACCTTCTCATAAAATCAGGTCAATACTTTATAGATATATTTAAACAAAGCTGAAAACGCTCTAACATTCAAAATAAAAAATATAATGGAGATGCTATATATATTTTTGCAATTGCGTATTACGTAATATATATTTCTGCAATCGGAAAATAGTTTGCATCGAGAGATTTTAATCTCGGATCAGACGGTTGAGATTAAATCCTGAAATTATTTATAGTATAATAATATAGCTGTATTTCTGTTACCTCATATAGCTTTTTCTGAAACGTTTCAAATATTTTTCCAAATATCTATTAATAATTTAGTAAGTAACTGTTCAAAAATATTTAATATATATTGTAAAGCATGTATATATTATAATGTGGGTATATAATATTTATTTTAGTTTTGATAGTTATTATAATATTTATTTGCTTAAATACATGTTTTTTTTTGCTTTTGACACATTTTTTTTTGCATTGTAACAATTTCATACATCAAAAGGTTGTCTGTTACAGATTGCTTGTAGCAGTAAGACTGCCTTTGCATAGCAGAAATTATCCTAAGATTAATGGTATACCTTATTTTGTTGTGTTTTTATGCGCAATAAAGCTTTTATCTGTCTATTTTTCAACAAGTACAGACAATTAGAGTTTTAATCATTACAAAAGTATTGCCAAACTGCGGTACAGTTTGTTAGCGATTAGTATTAAAAAAGTGATTAACAGCGTTGAATATAAATGACCTCGTGACCTATGCCAACACTGAATCTGAATAGGAAAGTTTGAATGTAAAAACTTATGCAGACTATAGTTATGAATTTTTCAGGGTTAGGAACCATACGCTGTCATCGTTACGTTTATATGGATACATTAGTATTTAAAAAGTATTTTTTATTATGATAAAATAGTATAAAATAATACATTCTGCTGGAGCACGTAACAAACCCACGTCCTACAAAGTCAGCTTACGCTATGAGCTTAGAAGCGCTTCATAAAATTTTATGCTCTAGAAACAAGCATACATATTTTATGTGTAATACTAGTATATAGTGATCCTAGAATAGTGGGACTTTTATACTTTTATCTGATAAACAGAAAGAGATTATCTATTCGTGTTATAGCGATAATTTCAAAGTCTGTAAACAGATTTTGATGATGGATTTTTGAAGTGAAACTTCTTTAGAATCGTTATGATTTCAAACCGGATGCAAAGGAAAAAATGACAGGCAAGAGACACAAATATAAAAATGTGTAGGATGAAGCCGGCAAAGAATGAGAAATATAATAAATAAATGAAAGAAATATACATACTATTTTATATTATCGGTTTCTCCTCTTTGCGCCATGCTTCGTAACATTCCCACTCCCGTCTTCTAAGCATCGTTACTGGATTTTCACTTCTATCGTGTGTGAATCGCACACACACACTCTTTTTGTTTCATAGACTATAATTCGGCGGTGGTCTCGTACTAATATAGTGATAATCTTAACAAGAACTCTAAGCACAGCAAGAAAAATCAACATTGAAACTCAAATTACTAGCCCTTTATGTTTAAAGTCAATTAATAAGAATCGTAATTATTACGACAGTAGTAAACATTTTACATTTCCAATTCCATTGATACGTAACAACAGCTGGGAGCTGTATTTCTTCAGTGAATTCAAACATGAATGTAAATAACGAATGAACCATCAGATGTAGTGGTCTTATAGTTGTGAACTCGAATGCGGTTTTATTGATAACTTAACTTATTTCGATCTAATGTTGACCTTCTTATCGAGTGGTTAGTGATCAATCTAGTATCAGAGTTGTTCAGGTCGCTCATATACTGGATATATACTGGGTTTTTGTGCCTTCCGAAATACGTAGACGCTCAGTTGAAATATTACCATGCGGTCACCCTATTGACTGACTGCGCCTAAAGTTGCTTAACCCGATCGATCGTTTACCGATCTGGGACCGCATCTGGTTTAATATAATAAAATAAATATATAGATTCTGTAAAAGCGTCTCCTTAGATATTCAACGGGAGCTTACCGCTTTCACGTTGAAATATTATTACGTGTTTTTTTGCGGTAGATAATTCAATTTACTAATGGCGTGTTTAGGATGGAAGCCAGGTTAATTTAGTGAAGTCAATGTTATATACAAATACCATTAAGAAACTTCATCCTAGCATTATTCCCGGTATTTTTATGTACCCAGGGTCTGCTTATTACTCTTATCCGGATTTGACAGGTGACTAGTTTTTACACAGAGCGATTGCCATCTGACCTCTGCAACCCTAAGGGCGAACCAGTTACTCATTGGATAAGAGCAATTTACTTATCAAGAGTTAACGATTATTATCAGATGTTATTGATAATAACCGGGACCGACAGCTTAACGTGCTCTCTGAGGCACGGTGGGGAGACCCACAAACAAATACCATTAAGAAACATACACCTACAAATAAATTAAGAAAGCAACAACGAATGAAAGTTATTTATTGTCTCAAGAGTAATCGTTCTTAAAAATAGTTATATTATGAAATAATACAGTAAGTTAAAAGGAAGAAGCTCACGTGATGCTGTCTCGGGAACGTAATCTCGAGCAGCGCTGGTTTACAGAATCTCCCTTGTTGTGAGTGGAATTCGAAAGCATAATAGGACGCAAATAAGCAATACTATGTCAACCCACACGAATGTCATTTCGAGAAAAACAAGTTTGAAAATTTTGAACAACTTGCTTTATATTAATTCTTTTTTTATGTTTTAGTCAAGTTTTTGGCAATTTCAGATTTATGTAAGTTATTTTACTTATTTGCCCAAAAATAAGTATACAAACTGCATATTTCGTACATAATATAACCCAAAACGTTTGACTTAATACATAAATTGCTTTATTAAAAAATGGCTTTTTAGAAGTTTTAAAGCTTAAAACCCTACAAATATTAAAGAAAAATGTTCTTCAGCCATTTACCAACACTTCTGCATATTATATAACTCAGTTTTTTCAATTTTGTGGGTTGAATGGTATTGCTCATTTGCGTCCTAATAAGGCTTTAAATGTTGGGTAACATTTCCGAGTCAATCAAATATTTAAACAAAATTTAGTCATTATATGACTATAATAATAACATTACCTACTTATGTAAGACATTGTAAATGGTTCTTTATATAATTATAAGTATTATTAATTTTTTTTTTTTTTTATGTTAGAAGTTGGCAAACAAGCATACGGCCCACCTAATGGTAAGTGGCTGCCGCAGGCTATGAGCGCTTGCAGCACCATTAGTAGGTGCCACTCACGCGTTGCCAACCTCGAGATATTAGTTCTTAAATCTCGTTCGCCCAGTAATTTCACTAGCGTACAATGCCCTTCAAACTGAACACAGTAGTGCCTAAGCACTACTATTTGGCGGCAGAATATTGGACACTGCGGTGGTACCAACCTAGCCGGCCTCTTGCAACAAAAGACCTACCACCAGTGTTACTGATTATTAAATGGAAATATCGTGTTCTTTGAAGTAATGGTACTTCAATATTTGCATACAATTATTTCGATTTGATATATGAATACAAATAAATGATAATTTCACTTTGACATCCTCACAGCGGTATTAGATAAACGGAGCAAACGTTTATAGAATAGAAAAATCAATATACGAGATCGACTTACACTTACGAGTTATAATTTGATTCAACGTATCAAATTTGAGATAATTGATAGCCAAATAAAAAAAAAGTAAAAAAAAAAGTTGTATTCTATTCGATAAAACAAAATGCCGAAGTAGTACATTATTCTCTGTAGAAAACGTGACTACGTTTGGACCTTTTTACTAACGAATTCAACTGTAAGCGTACGACACTTAGCGACGCTTCACCTTGTAAATAACGCCATAAAATTGCCAATGCCTGCTTCCATTTCATTCTTCTCTATTCTTCCCCATTCAACCCGTCACCTAAATATAAGTCTGCTTCTACTCTTTTGTAATCGCTTTGAATACTGAAAACGTACTCGAAATTAAATAATATGGACAGGCAAAAATTTAATTATAGCCTCGCTTAGCAATTTTTAAGAAGCTAACTATACCCTGTTATTTCCTTCTTCAATTCCACATAACCATTAGTTTCTCCAAATTTAACACGAAAATACTTTGTAACGTACGGCAAAGTATGTAGGAAATATGATAGAATTAGCGAAGCAAAGCTTTATACTCTTTCCGTTAGTATATTAATAATTAAGTTAGTACATTTATTGTTAAACGTAACCGATTTTTTTACCTAATTTGTAATTAAAAATATCACATCAGAATAAATTTTTGACTTACATTTGCGATGTTTTTTTCTATAAGATATAGAAATATATTTCTAAGATAATTTGAGTTTTTATTACTTGTGTCACACAGAATCTTGTCTTCTCTTAAAATCAAATGATCCCCGGGCAGTACAAAATAATTCCATTAGGAAGTAACGTCGGTTATGAAAGAAGCAGCGAAGATCAGACCCTTTCGTCGGAAATTAGGACCCCAATCATTTGATCGTGTGGAAAATCAGTAGGTATACCTATGTACTACTTTTCTATTCGAACAAAGACCATTTCACTTGATTAGACGCTTTCCTTCATATCTTAACACAGTACAATACGTTACTGGACCTCTCTCAATAATATAATATTTTAACATCTTCTTCTTCTTCGTCCTAGCATTATTCCCGGAATTTTATTGTACCCAGGGTCTGCTTATTACTCTTATCCGGATTTGACGGGCTACTAGTCTTTACACAGAGCGATTGCCATCTGACCTCCGCAACCCTAAGGGCGAACCAGTATCTCATTGGATAAGAGCAATTTACTTATCAAGAGTTAACGATTATTATCAGATGTTTTGTGATAACAACCGGGACCGACAGCTTAACGTGCTCTCCGAGGCACGGTGGGGAGACCCACAGACAAACGCCCATACCGAGACAGAAACTTAACAAATATCTGCCCGAGCGGGAATCGAACCCGCAACCGTCGAGACTAAAGGCAGACACGCTACCCACAACGCCACAACGGTGTCCTGTTGGCAAATGTTCGGCAACCAGCCAGCAGCAATCGGTATAAAACCTAATAAGCGCACAATGTAGTAGTAGTGACCGGTGTAGAAATACCAAATAGCAAATACCATAGAATATAATCTTTGTGACGTCATTAAATCAGTAAAAATTATTGTAAAATAACGTGGAATGAAAATGAAAAAAGATTTACTCCTAAACTTATTAGCGTCGCAGTCCCTTTATTAATAAATTATTCACCTGGGAGAAAATATTAAAAAGCATATCCAAGCGAGCGAGGCGAATCTGTAAATTATTAAAAACGTTGAGCTACCTGAACGCTTTATGAAAATTTTCTATAAAGCACTTACCTTCAATTTACGCTCAGCAAATCACAGGACTAAAACCACTATCCTACCGACAAAGGGATAGTTCTAAAAATAATAAAAAAAATAATATAAAATCCACTGTGTTGACTTCATTGACTAATCATTGCAAAATTATAATATAAAAAAAAAAAAAACTATCCCGCATAGTAAATAGCTGGAGATTGTGATGTAGTTGGCGGTAATTAAAAATGTAGGGGAACAAGCAAATTTGTCTTAGTAGTTGTGCACGTATTTTTTTAATGTCTGTGCTAATTTATATGGAATTTAGTCTACACCATTTAATATTTTTTATACGAATAGGTATATCCCCGGGACATGGAAGAACTAGTTTTTAAATTCGAATTTCACTCCAACGTATAGGTTGTGCTAGCAATGGTTACGACAATAGCCTTAGAAGGCCGGGTTCGAAACTTATATTCACACACTACAGATCGGCTCTTCTAACGTTAAGCTATAGAGGTTATTGAAGAATGTATTCGATTAAAATCACAAGGCAACAACCTAAAATAAATATTATACTAATGGACACAACCAAAAATATGAACTTTTCATTTAAATAAATGCTTGATAATTTAATAAGAATCTAAATGAAATGTTTACTGCTATATAAAAAGCTTCGAAAGCCTTTATTATTAATGATTTATTGCCACCGACGGTAAAGGTCGGCTTTTCTTACCTGGATTCATTTAATGAAATGCTCTCAGAAAATAAATTATTCTGGCACTACTTTCGAGACACAAAGTGGACGCCCCTTCGGTTACGAAAACCATTATACTAGCAATCAGGAAATATATACAATACGATACATTTTTTATTTTTTTATGTAAGTAGGGGCAAACGGGCTAAGATCTGGCAACGGGCAGAACTGGTGTTAAGATCACATCTGCAACACCAGAGAGCATGCAGGTGCGTTGCCGAAATTAAGGAAGGAATACGCTCTTCTCTTGAAGGTACCCATATAAATTATATTATATTTTTTGTTCTTATACAATGAGTTACTGGTTCGCCGTTTGGGTTGCGGAGGTTAATCGGTCTGGGGAAAAACTATTAACCCGTCAAATCAGGATAAGAGTATAAGCAGAATCGGTAAGTACCGGTAATAATGCTAGGGAAATATTTTTATACACATCTTAAACGTTTAATAAAGTTAGATATGAAATTTATATTTTAATTTAATTTAATTAACTTTTATATCAACTTAAAATGTAATAGTTTCTTATGTAATGAAATGTAATAAAAAATTATTGTACTGTTGAAAAGACCGGTTCAGGTGACATGTATAGTTTAAAGTTTAAAACAGACTGGTAATCTGTAAAACAGTTACATTAGTACGGATACCAGTCTCTCACAAGGGATTATGTATTCTAAATACTGTAAGGTATATTCTAAATTGTGGCGCAGCGGTAGCGAATCCGCCTTAAACGCCACAGGTCGCAGGTTCGATTCTCGCTCGGAGCATGATATGTTTTTATTGACCATGCAAGCATATTTTCCGGTCTGGGTGAATTTGTCCTTGTCCTTGTACGTGTTTCTGGACCCCGACACAAGATATCATTATCCTAATGGGGGCCATTGAATGTGCAGTATTTATTATTTATTAAAATGTTATAAATAGTTTTTTCTTGTTTCTTTTATTTATGGTTTTGTAAAACTTTTGCTTTGTGTAAAAATAAATAAATAGGAAATAATATAAGAAATAAATGAATATTTGATTTGATTTGAAGTTGTGTAAAACTAAATAGTATACATATTTATATAGAAAAGAATGCTTGAGGGTAATGTACTGCAGCCACTACCCTAAGATGTTTTTATTACGCCCGGGGATAATACACGCTCTACTCTCTGTTGTTCTCTTTCACACACTCTTTCAACATAAAATAACAACGCTATAAAGCACTTTAATGTTTTCATATAAAGTTTCTGTCGCTATAACACCTTATCTTAGAAGTAGTTTAAAATAAACCTAACGAGCTTAAATTATTAAATGAAACGAAAAACCCGATTGCATTAAAAATACTAAAAAGAAATAAAATTGGAATGGAAAAAATTAAAACATTTATCATCGATTTCGATCAAAAAAAAATTATTCTTATTTTGTCAAGTTCTACAAAGAACTATCGTCAGATTTTGGCGCTGTAAGAATTGCAATATTTATTAGGAAATATTTGTGTTTCCCACGGGCACCATATTAAAATAAACTACCCTATGTCACTCTCACAACTGAGACGAATCTAATGGTACCCCATAAGTCGAAATCCGTCCAAGGGTTTAGTCTGAAGGGCGTCACAAAGAAATAGACATACATAACCTCGACAACATTACCCTCCGGCAGTCGGGTAAAAATGCTAATTGCTTTTGCATTAATTGAATTTTTTAAGATAATTAAAACAAAACAGGAGAGAGGAGGGGAGAGAGGTTTATTATTTTGCGGAGACTTCATTTGTATTTTTGCTACTTCAGAGTCTTGTGAATACGGGTTTATTATTTTCATATAATAGTAAAAATTAAATATTTACTAAAAATGTATACTAAAATATGACACTGTTGTGGCGTTGTGGGTAGCGAGTCTGCCTTTAGTCTCGACGGTTGCGAGTTCGATTCCCGCTCGGGCAGATGTTTGTTAAAATTTCTGTCTCGGCCTGGTCGGTAGTTAAGCTGTAGGTTCTGGTTGATATCACATAACATTTGATAATAATCGTTAACTCTTGATAAGTAAATTGCTTTTATGCAATGAGTTACTGGTTCGCCCTTAGGGTTGCGGAGGTCAGATGGCAATCGCTCTGTGTAAAAACTAGTAACCTGTCAAATCCGGATAAGAGTAATAAGCAGACCCTGGGTTAAATAAAATACCGGGAATAATGCTAGGACGAAGAAGAAGTATACTAAAATATGACCACGACCATTATCGAACTTTAAAAAAAGACCGTACTGACGCAGTAGCAACGAGCCGGCTTATAAAGGTGACCATAATGGGTATTTATTACCTCTTGGAACTCATTTTTTTTCTTTGTTACGGGGAAACAGGAGGCTATGTCGGACTTTTACCTACTAAAATCTAATGGTATTAACCGCAATGACTTTTTCGGAACTATGGTGCGCTTTCATATTCTTCCACGGTTCCGAAATCGCAAGCCCTCTTAGAACTCATGTATCATTGTCATCATCATCATCAATACGCCAACATATTTAAATAAAACTTATATTGCATGGGCAATTCTTACGTTTTCAAAATACTAACCCACTCTTATGTCATACTAAGCTTAGGGTTTTCTTAAAATTGCAATAGCTTGTGAAGAGTTAAACTGATTTTAATGATACGAAGACCAAATTTTACTCGACAATTTATTTATTTAAATTCTTTATTGTACACACAAGAGAAAATATAACATAATTGATTAATTTGACAAAGATCTCTCTACGGGCAATAGTTTGCCACGTGACATTTTTGAATTTATTATTTGTATGTATAATGCATATTATTAGGTATAGATGTAGATTATATTATTTATAGTCATATAATAGGGCCTATATTTAAATAATTGGCTTAAGAATTATGCAAGTAATTCTATTATACTCGTGTTTAATTTTATGAAAGGCAGCTTGTGGTATGTAACTCTTAATGCACAGAAATATCTTTAGCTTTTCAATAACTCTGAAATGGAAGCGCCTCAATGGTGGAAGCCGAGCTATTTCAATATACTCGCTATTTCCCGTTCCTTATTCAGTGTAAATATTTCACAAGAAAACAAACAGCAGTTTCATATTACTCGCGATAAAGATTTTACAACCTGGCATTGTCACAACTCTGCTCATGTTAGCGAGCTACTTATTGTTAGTATTAAATTATTTTATTTTATTAAAAAGATTATCTATCATAACAAACATAATGTTACATCTTTAAATAAATAAATAAACGCTTTTTAATCAACTGCTTCCATTATGAGAGTAATATGTGTCGAGGTCCCTAAAAATATACAACAACAAACACAGACACATCGGAAAAGATGCCAGTATGGTCAATACAAACATCTGCTCTGAGCCAGAAGTCGAATTTATACTGTTACGGTTAACAATAAATGAATATAAACATATGGTTATGTCTGGGCGTCCGTCCTTGCGGGTCTCCCCACCCACCTCGGAGAGCACGTTACGCTGCCAGTCCCGGTTGTTATTAAAAAATCTAATAATAATCGTTAACTCTTGCGATGTAATTTGCGCTTATCCAATGAGTTACTGGTTCGCCCATTAGGTTGCGGATGTAAGATGACAATGGCTCTGTGTAAAAACTAGTAATCATCAATTAAGGATATAAGCGGAGTATAAGCGGGCCCTGGGTCAGTACAAGAAATAATGCTTAGGAAGAAGAACAATAAATGAATATGAAAAACTTTTGTTTCATATTTGTGAGTCTTTAATACTATACAATGCAACTGAGGGAAGCATCGACGTCAATGGGTGGTAGGGACCAAGTTTTGACTAAGAATCTGATATTTTTTCCTCGCGGGTTCTTTTCCTCACTTAGTCCGAGATTCTGATGTAAAAGAGCTTTCAATTGGTTAGAGAGCCTTATAGAGTATAATGGACGCAAATAAGCAATACCATGTCAATTCACAAAATTGAAAAAACCGAGTTTAATATGCAGAAGTGTTGGTAAATGGCTGAAGAACATTTTTTTTTAATATTTGTAGGGTTTTAAGTTTTAAAACTTCTATAAAAGCCATTTTTTAATCATGCAATTTATGTATTATTTTAAAAGTTTTCTGTTATATTATATACGAAATATGCAGTTTGTATACTTATTTTTGTGAAAATAAGTTAAATAACTTACATAAATCTGAAATTGCCAAAAACTTGAGCAATACATAAAAAAATCATATAAAGCAAGTTGTTCAAAATTTTCAAACGCGTTTTTCTCGAAATGACATTCGTGTGGGTTGACATGGTATTGCTTATTTGCGTTCATATATAATCATCAAAAAAGGGAATGAAGAAAAACAGTATGGACAAGTCGATTTACTGTGAGAATGTATTCCTTTTTTTGCACCCTACGGACGGAATCATTTTTGCGCTCCCGTGTGTGTAGTCTCTTTTTCATGCCATCTCAGTATACGAACACCCACCGTCTCGCCGCACGGAACACGTTCCGAAAAAAATACACGGAGTACTCCGGAGTTGAACAGCAAGACTGCTATAGAGTCGTCTCTTAATTTATTCCGTTAATTGGATTTCTTCATATAGCACTTTAATATACTTTACTGTCAAGTCTTATTTTTTCATGACAGTTGGCAATCAAGCATACGGTCTTGTTAGCAAGCAGTCAGCGAAGTTGCGCACTGCCAACTTATGTGATAGAAGGGAAAAGTATGAGTGATAAAAGGAAAGGAACAGGAGGTAGGAGATTGGCGATGTTGTGGCGCAGCGGTAGCGAACCTGCCTTAAACGCCACATGTCGCGGGTTCGATTCCCGCTCGGATCATAATATGTTTGTATTGACCATGCAAGCATATATTCCGGTCTGGGTGTATTTGTCCTTGTCATTGTGAATGTTTCCGGACCCCCGACACAGGATATTAATATCCTAATGGGGGCCGTTGAGTGTGCAACGTTTATTATTATTATTATTGAGCCTTCGGTGCTCTCGCGTATCCCACGAAACACAACAGAACCTACTGATACTGTTACTTTACACCAAATTTCTGTGAGAGGGTAGTACTTCCTCGGTCAAGCGGGAAATTGGTGCTGGGAGGAGCATGGCTCTACTACTACTAAATCCATTTTTATGTGAAAATATCATACCTGAACTATTTACAATCATGTATATAAAATAACTCTACAGTTTACCAAAATCTAAAAGCGTTATTATCAAAATAAACACTAAAGGCACGCTCGCTAAGTGTTTGATATTATATAATTGCAGCTACTTAAATAGATTGCATGTAAATTGATATGAATAATGTATTTAGAGCGAACTTGCATTACACGCTTGTAGGAAAACGTTGACGTCTAAAATTAATAGCACGGTGTTGAAAACAGTGAGAGCAATTTGTCGCGTATATTACTTAAGTTTTGGTGACGTCTTTGTCATCACGTCTTATGATGTAAGGTCAAGAAAAGTCATTGATAGTGGTATCTATTAGTTGTATTTCAATTTAGAAAATGTTGAAAATGATTTGCCTTTAAGGCTGTGGGGATGAAATGAAATAACAATTCTTCTTTGTTGCTCGGAGCAGATGTTTGTATTGACCATACAGGCTTGTTTTCCGGTCTGAGTGTGAAATTGTGAATATCCTTACCATTGTGTATATTTCCGGACACAGGATATAACTATCCTAATGGGGGCTGTTGAGTGTATACCTTTTATTTATTATTTCTTATTTCCTCTGTCGTCTTCTTTCCGCATCTCTACTTGGAAAATGATAGGAAAAAATCCAAAAACATAACACTTCCTCTTGCTACTGTGAATTAGTATTCTAGAAAAGGACGGATAACATGTTTGGTAGAATTTCATTAGCAATTTAAAATTCTAAATAACGAATTTGGTTGCATATTTACAAAATATATACCAAAATATAATAAATGTGCGTATAAATTGTGGTCGTAATCGGGATTAAAATTTCGGTTTGATATCCACCGAACGATAATATCTCGCAGAGGAAATTAATGGAAATACAAATCCTGATGAGTTCAATGCTTTAATATGTAAAATGTTGAAAAGATTCTCTTCAAATAATAATCTTCCCAACCTTTAACCGACATCAAAAAGGATGTTGTAGCTAGTATTTTTTTAACTGTGTTTATATTACGAGATAATTTCTTCGTTTGTAAATCGATTTTGATTTTTTTCTGATGGATAAGTTCTGCTTTTCGTGTAGCCTATATAAATTTAGTGATGATCTAATCACTATCGGCGCTTCGGAGAGTCAAGAGAATCATCAATCATCAGTATAGGACTCGAAGGTATAAGAATATAATTGTAATAATTACACGCAATTACAGCATCTTCATTTTATTAGAATCTTTGCCTTAAATCTTAAGTGGTTGAAGATGTTTTGCTTATTTCGAAAACAGTCCAAATACGGCAAAATTTAGTTTTATTCATGAAAGAAAATCTCTTTTAAAAACTGTGTTCTCTGGCATCTATTTTCTCAGTCATAAAAAATCATATTCTCTAAGGAAAAAAATGCGTAGATTCTGCTGAGCGCGTCTCTAAACTACTAAAGATAGACAATAAAATGGTTTTTACTGTCTAGGTCTGGAAACACTGTATATTGTATTCAGTTTTGTTCTTCGAAATGTTCGGAAAATATTTAAGTAGAATTTTCTTCAGTAAAATTTGGATGAAATTTGTTAGGTAGATGTTTTTTTTAATTCAAAAAATGAGTAAGCTCTTGTCCTTCATCGAGCGCGAAGGTATGGATTGTCGCAAAAGCATGGATGAAGAGGTCTACGATGGAGCGAGCTTACTCATAAGAAGCCTGTGCAGTCACACCTTGAAGAGGTACAGACGCCGGAAGAGCATACCACTGCCTGGCCGTCCACAATATAAACGAAGATGGAAAGCGCATAGTTCGAATGCTCGCACATATATTAGTTTTATCGATAGATTTCAGCTTCGGATTGCAAATTATGACATTAATAGCATAATATAGCATTATTCCTGGTATTATACAGGGTCCACTTATTACTATTATCCGGATTTGACAGGTTACTAATTTTTATACAGAGCGATTACTATCTGACGTCCGCAACGCTCAGGGACGAACTAGTAACTCGTTGGATATGAGCAAATTGATATTTTACCAATATCTTAAAAGTGAAAATAAATTTGATTATCAAAGTAAAAAAAAATTGTCATAATATTTTTCATTTCAAACACTAAAATATATATATTTGTTATCTCATAACATTACATTTTGAGTAATTAAATTCGAAATAAAATAATATAATAAACATAAATAGATATATAATTAAAAGATTATATAGTATATAAAGAACCGGGATTGCGATTCAGTGGGGAATTGCAGCTAGCAGTCTTGCCACCATTCCTCGTGGACATGATTTGTACAGTCGTAATTTTATTTTGTAAATAAAGCTAGTAAAGAATTGAAAATATGTCATAATATTGGACGTAAATAAAGGATGTATATACATAAAATTTTTACAGTATAAAATATATTTGCTACTTAAATACTTTATGAATATTAATGTGCGACGAGACCTTATGTTCCGAAAATGTTTCAGTTGAACAAAGAAAAGCTTTTAGCATTTCGTCTCCTACACTATTCTCACATGAACAGTAAAGTTACCAAACACCTAAAATATATACTTTGATACTGAATATGGATGTTTTAGTTCATTTATAATTACTCATATAAATGAACTCAAACTTAAAAATTCTACTATTAATAATTATTATAAACTTACATCCTTCGTCCTAGCATTATTCCCGGTATTTTATTTTTACCCAGGGTCTGCTTATTACTCTTATCCGGATTTGACAGGTTACTAGTTTTTACACGGAGCGATTGCCATCTGATCTCCGCAACCCTAAGGGCGAACCAGTAACTTATTGGATAAGAGCAATTTACTTATCAAGAGTTAACGATTATTATCAGATGTTATGTTATAACAACCGGGACCGACAGCTTAACGTGCTCTCCGAGGCACGGTGGGGAGACCCACGGATAAACGCCCAGACCGAGACAAAAATTTTAACAAACATCTGCCCGAGCGGGATTCGAACCCGCAACCGTCGAGACTAAAGGCAGACACGCTACCCACAACGCCACAACGGTGTCAAATTATTATAAACTTACATATTTTTACTATTTATTCAACCTTAAATATTCCTCAACTTTTCGAGAATTTTCAGTGCTCAAAAACATACATATGTGAGATAAGTTATTGTTATTGATATACGAGTACATTCCTATGTTAGTCTCAATAACTGCGTGTATTCGGACGCATTAATTAAAAAAATCCCTCGCGAAACTTATAAGATTTAGCTACAGACATATTCAAAGAAAAAAATCAGCTTTTCTACCAAAGACTTTTTTTTTAAGAAATACATTTCTATTCGAGTATAAGAAGAACTTAACATAATTTTAACGATGTAAACTTCTGTTCACTATAAAAAAGTTTTATCTTTTATGACGCGAAGGAGACTGATTGGACTGTTTATAATGGGATAAATTTGCATAAAGACTGAAATTTCCGCTAAGAGAAAATACATACATTGAAGTAATTAAGGTACAAACATAATTTTATGTATCTAAATTCGTCATTGAGTGATTTTCCAAAAAAAAAAAACACCTAAATAGAACAATTTTAATTCTCATGGACATTTTTATAGTAGTTACATTATATATACAGACTACTTTCGTAAAATGTGTTCAAGAGTTTCGTAAATGTTTTATATATTACACTTTTTCAATATTTCTTTAATATTTAAAGAAATTCTTTTCCATTGCAAATTTTCTCTTTATCATCATCATCGTTTTAAACAATAATAATGTTTATATTTATAACCAAATTTGTTCTATATTCGTAGTAAACGTAAGCTATAGAATTTTTTTTCATAATTATAATAGAATATAGATCGGATACCCTTAACCCAGCTACCTCTTGTATTACAAGAGTCCGTATATTTTGTTTCGAATTAACCTTGAACGTTATGGCAAAGACAAACTGTGAGAGATACTTTATAATAATTGTCTACCCACAGTGGGCTAATATCAATGAGTGTGTTGTTTTTTTGTCACTATTTTGAGTGGCAAAACATATGACACTACTGGTGATGCAAGCGTGCATAAACTACTAACACCATTAGAGGGGTTAAATAATTGTTTTCCAAAATCGTGATAAAAAACATAGAACACCTAATTCTTATTCTTAACAGGCCCAGTATCCAACAATAACATGAAGTAATATCGTCCCTATTTTTATTTAATTTCATAACCGTATCCTGATTTAAAATTAATTCAACCCCAGAGGCCTTTGTCCTAGATAAATGAGAAAATATATGCAAATTTATACCCATTGAAACGACGGGCTTAGTTCGTATAGGATCGACGTATAACTTTACCAGGGTTTTTTTATTTAACAGCTATTCATATGGAAATATAAATTGGGTTCTGCTAGCTATTTTTGCAAGTAAAAGTATTTTTTATTATATTCTACATGAGTTAAGCAGTCCAGTAATTTAATGCTGAGTATAAAAAGATATATATTTAGTTATGAATTTAAGGAACGTGCGAAGGTTTTTTGAGCGTAGGAAACTCTGATAGCGCGATTTAGGATCGTGACGTTCGTTGGTCGTCCATATCGTTGTGTAGTATGCCGTGTAGGTGTCATTGTAGCTTGATGCGACTTTGTGACTATATTGTCTTTCTATCGAGTTACGTCTTGTTGCATGTAGATGTCGCTACATTACTCCCCTCCCGAGACCGGAGTTCGATGAGAAGCTTGAAGAGTCTTGATTGCTTGCCAGGGACAGTGAATATGGTTCCAGTGAGTCGGAGCCAGATGCCGCGTAGTTCGTGGTGAGTCGGAACTGTATGCGGTGAGTTGCTGCTACACGTGCTCCAGTGAGTCGGAGTGATGGCGTGTAGTGAAGGCTGGCTGCTGCGTCGACCAGGCGAGAATGGGTCTGCTAGATGACCGGCCGAAGTGCAGTGTCCTGTGCTAATCGCTGATGAAGCCGAAGGTGTTGACCAGGCCTGCGCGTTCGCTGCATGCTTGTGGTCGGGGTACCCGAAGAGGCTGAATGCTGCTGGCTGGCGGTATGCGTTGCTAGACTGAATGCTTGCTGAAGGGGTCCGGGGATGATGTATGATAATGCCACTGCAAGGGCTGCGAAGGTTGGATGTTCTGAAGGGTTCACCAAGTGGAAGGTGAAGATTACGTCGGAAGTAATGACTGTGGAGGGTAAGACGTCTGAAATGTATCTGAACACAACTGGAGGATAAGTACTAGCTCTAGCATCCGAAATTTATAGAAAATGCTATTCTATATTTAAATGTATAACTTCCAATCACCATCACTGAACGTAAGTGTTTTTCACGGCACATAATTCTGTCCTCAAATGATTAAATTTCACCAACACCTATACCTCTTTAACGTAATCGATATACGATTTCAGACGTAGTGGTCTAAAACGACCCTCTTGACGTTTTGTAGCAGTTTCTTAAATAAAATAAACGCTACACTCTCAACGGCCCCATTAGGATAGCAATATCCTGCGTCGGGGGCCTGGAAACATACACAATGACAAGGACAAACAGGGAACACATGCGTGTATGGTCAATACAAACATCTGCTCCGAGCGAAAAAAGAACCCGCGACCCATGGCTCTTAAGGCGGGTTCACAACAACTGCGCCACAATTTCGTCATTTATAGCATTATCGTTTCTGTTACATTTAGTTTAATGACTGTGTGACAAAGATCCTGTCCTTTCCTTTTCGTCACCTTGTCTTTTAAGACCTCGAGTTAGCCGGGTCACAGTCCCGACTGACAAAATAGTAAAACAATTGCCTTATACCGCATACGGTACATCGAACAGTGAACCTGTTAACGCATGATGCCTTTAATTTTACACGTTAACCAAGATTACATTGACCGCATCCAATATGTGCCATTAGGGTGACCAATACTTGCTTAGCTAGATAATAATAATAATAATAATCACTTTATTTCATAAAAGGTGCTATAGTACAATTCAATTAACTATTTATAGTATAAATAAGCACAAAACACACTACAGTAAAAGGTGCAGGTACTGTCCTCTTAGATAGGCTATAGAATAACCTGTAATAAAGAGTAACAGTGCCGTATCCCTATGGGTTGGAGTAATTGTGTTTTTGTTACAAGGTTACAAGTCACAACTATATTTTAATTACAAATACTAAAATAAGACTATAAATATTATGATTATTATCAGAGTTCGGTGTATGTGTATATTATGTCGTCGGTGCGTGTGTAAAAGTGTTGTGTATGTATGTATACGTGTGTGTTGTGCGTGTAGCGTAAAGTTTATTAATATAATTTATCGTAAGGATTTCAAAAGGGATTCCGATTCATCGTAAGTTTTATATAGTAAGATGGAAACCAATTGTATCCCATATCCGCAACCTTCTCATGAATCAGTGCCGGTAATGTAATTAGTGCTGAAATATCTCAACCGCATCATCAACCACAGGGGAATGCCGTGGAAGCTGCGGCTTGCATGCTTTGGAAATTAAATGATTTATGGTTTGTGTGTACAATGGAATCAAATTATAGGTCGATAAACAGAGCGAACCTGTCTTTAGTCTCGACGGTCGCGCGATCGATTCCCGTTTGGGGCAGATATTTGTATTGATGTTATAAATATTAATGTCGGTCTGGGCGTTTGTCCTTGTGGCTCTCCCTACTTTGCCTCCGACAGCACGTTAAGCTTTCGGTCCCGGTTATTAATAAAACATCTGATGATAATCGTTAACTCTTGATAAGTAAATTGCATCACACACCAGTCCAGTCTGAGTGATCGAAAGTGCGTAAAGTGCATTTCCCAAGTAAAAAAAGAAGGTTCGCTACCGCTGCGCGACAACGTCGTCATTTATTGTCAGTACGTTTCTTTAAATAGCTTTTGTGGTTTCTGGATGTATTTTTAACGATTTCGTCTTTATCCGTTGTCTTTGTCAACAGACCGTCCCTGCCTTTGGCATCTTATATAATTGTACGACCTTTTTGTGATTAAGTTTGATGTTATAGTATTATTTTTAGTCTTTACAATAAAGAACACCTTTTGGATACAATGGCGATCAACGAACAATAGAATATCTCAGTTACAAGAGGCTATCATCTAACTGTATTGTGCTCGTAGGTGTCTAAAAGGGAACTCGAGAAAAGGGAAACTGTTTATTGGAAAAATGAAGAATGTTCTCGAAAATTTATGAACTTTTTTTTTCATCTTTAAATACTTTTTTTTAATTACAACTAATAATACAACACTGAATTGCTATGCTGATTCTTTTGGCGATGAATGAACCAGCCCTCTGTCAGCTGTGGAGACAATGAGTCGGGGTGCTATATCTTTAGAAATTGTTTTGCACTAACGCTCTATGGCTTTGTGTAAACTAAAAAATTGCTTTAATAATTTATTGAAAAATAAATCTAGAATTATAATAATTATGAAGGTATGATAAAAAAATCTTAGCGAATACTTTAGACTAAACTTGTCCAACTTTTTCGGAATTAAAAAAACGGCAAGAAGACACTGAATTAATTGCTCCTTTTACTCTTGTAGTTTAATTTCACTATGAATGTACTTACCTATTGAATTTATTTTATTTAAATAGACGCAGACGAGATGGTAGCTGCGGCAGCCATGTCAAATAACACGACACTGTACTTGAGTTTAATTTCCGGGTAAATGCCGTTGGGAGGTTTATTGATGTGGAAATATTAAAAATGTTTAAAATTATTAGGGTTTATAAATATTCATATTTATAATGCTTTCTCGTTTCTGATACGCACCGTAAAGGTCTAGAATACCAACCTCCAAATTAAAAGTGACCGACCACTTCACATCAAGTGTGATAAAAGTCAAGCACTGGCCTATATATTTGAAAATAAAAAAAAAGATAACCGTGCCTATGCATACAATGCTCATGTGTGTTTGTCCAAAACCATCAAAAAATTTGGGCCTAAGCAGTGATTTCTTGCTTAAATAATATAATATAAGTACTTAATAATTATTTTGCT
This sequence comes from Hestina assimilis, assembly GCA_023373885.1. Lineage (NCBI taxonomy): Eukaryota > Metazoa > Arthropoda > Insecta > Lepidoptera > Nymphalidae > Hestina > Hestina assimilis. Next base: position 4,552,175 of record CM041745.1, on the reverse strand, counting down.
TCTATAGTGTATATATAATGTAGCAGAAATTAGATCGGATAGTGCTCTTAGGCGCTCTCAGTTCCACTTAGCATCTGAGGACCATCTGTAGAGGCTATTACGCTATAATTACGAATCAATTTAGTTTTCCATTAGGCATATTATGGTTGAACAGACGAAGTAATTTTAATTTACCTCATTTACAATGTCTAACTTAATTTCGAGTGATAAATTATTCAAGACCCATTGTAGGTTTTTAAGAAGTCTTAGAGTGCCCGTAACAAGAATATCAGATAAGTCTACAATTATATTTATATTTCAAATAATATTATTTAGATATTTGGTCCTCTATGTAGCCTTTCGCTCTTCATCTCTTATGGACCCCTCACACAAAAGGCTTTATTACCTCTCCTAGATTACTGCATGCCGACTTCATTCTTGTGTAATACATTTCATCGCCAAAATAGTATTGTACTTCCTTGTTAAATATTGAAATTATTTTCGTGTCATAGTTTCATTAGGATCGGTGAAAGCAATGATTTATTAACAAATTTAAAATATTTGTGTGGTACCAGAAGTTTAAATTTAAAATAATTAAATCTCGTAATAAGAGTTGTGGTCGGGGAATATTGAAAAGTTTTATAAAATCTGAATTGCAGTTTCGTGACGTGGATAAATGAGGAGACTCGATAGAAAAACTTTTTCTTTTCTTCGTTATTACACAGTTTATAAGAGAATTTTATGGTACAATGATTAATTATTATTACTGAAGTCTAGAAAATATTGAATTTTTTTTAAATCATTTAAAGTACGCTTTCGCGTTGCTGACATGATATTGGTTTATAAATTTTCTTTGCCCAGTTTTGCACTTTTTTGTCTTTGCACTAGTGTACAATTGTACATCAAACCGAAACAAAGTAGTTCAAAATACAATACTGTTACGTGGTAGAATATCTGACTATTTGGTACCTAGCTAGCCAGTCCCTTGCAAAAACAGTTCTACCAGCCAGTCATAATTGAAATAATGAATATAATGTATATACTAATTAGATTCATTATAAAATGCCTATTTATACGTCCTGGAGAGCTCAACGGTAGAAGGGCCAACTAAGTTAAACGCACGATTTACCGGTTCTACCTCCTCTGGGCTATTGTCATACCCACTCCTAGCGCAAACTGCGTTCTTATTTGGAGGGGCAATAGGTTTATCAGTAATGACTTGAGACGCTCATAGCCGAGTGCGCCCGCTGATCGGTAAACGATCGGTAGGTTAAGCAACTTTAGGCGCGGTCGGTCACTAGATGGGTGATCGCATAGTGGTATTTCAACCGAGCGTCTCCGTGCTTCGGAGGGCACGTAAAAGGTCGGTCCCGGCTGTTGACAATTTGACAGCAGTCGATAAGTCAAGTCAGAGGCCTACGGGCGACCTGAACAACTCTGACACTAGGTTGACCACTAACCAATCGATAAGTAAGTAAGTAATGACTTGACAAAGTATTGCTAATATTCTAATAAAAAGAAGAAAAAAGCAAAGTCTGTCTGTTTTCATTTTTTGAAATAATTTCATTTTGTATGCCTGGCGACACGTTGAAATTTGCTTTCTTAAACATGTGACTTACATGGCAGATTTTGTTCACGTACGAGAAGGCGTCATTAATAATTCATGATTCAGAACGCTTAGGTATAATTCAGGAGGCTAATACTTGATTTTTTGAAATAATATAAATACATAATTATTTAGTGCAGGTTATGTACAATGTACATCTTCTGAGACGCTCATAGCCGGGAGCGCTCATTGATCGGTTAAAAATCTGTCGGGTAAGCAACTTTAGGCGCGGTCACTGACTGACCATGCTCAGATGGGTGCTCCCATAGTAGTATTTCAACTGACCATCTCCGCGTTTCGGAGAGCATGTTATAAATCGGTCCCGGCTGTTATCAATTTGATAATAGTCGAAAAGACAAGTCAGAGGCCTACTCGTATATGGGCGACCTGAACGACTCTGACAATAGGTTGGCCACCAACCACTCGATAAGAAGAAGAACAATGTACATGTTTTGGTACAGATCTGATAGGGGTAAATTAATTTCCTACACCGTATGTACCTTATAAACGTAAAGTAACTTATCTATCTATATGTACCTGTATCTTTGAGGTATTTTAATACAAGTTTGACGACGTTGTGGCGCAGCGGTAGCGAACCTGTCTTAAACGCCACAGGTCGTGGGTTCGATTCCCGCTCGGAGCATAATATGTTTGTATTGTCCATGCAAGCATATTTTCCGGTCTGGGTGTATTTGTCCTTGTCATTGTGAATGTTTCCAGACCCCCGACACAGAATATTACTATCCTAATGGGGGCCGTCGAGTGTGCAGCGTTTATTTATTTATTTATTTATAAGTGTTTTTCTAAGTAAGATCTCTAGAAGCAGTGTTAATTGAAAACCGCGTTTAATTTACACATAAAGCTTTATGTGACCAGATCCGTCAATAATAAATTATTATTTGATGTTAAAATGAACACTCTTCATCGTTCCAATAACATTGTTTTATTATATCCATTAATGAAATGTTCAGACAAAATTACGTTTAATTATATGCTTTCAGTAATTAATTGAAGCGTGTTTAAATATATATAATTAAAATTAAACGTTTTCGTATAAAGATGTTGTCATTAATTTTATTTTTAATTATTAAATGTAAATTTTATTTTTCTCTATGAAATGTTCAAAATATTTACTGATTTCTAATTTTGTTATGATTCTATGTATTCTATTATTGGTTGTAACAACTCTGTAACGAAAAAAAAAATGACGTAGTTTAACGCTAGGTTTTTAAATCTGATTATAGTTTACATACCTCTCAATAGTAAAGCAGATATTAAGACAATCAAAAAGTGTAGGTATTAAAATGAATAAAGATAATAAACGCTACACACTGAACGGCCCCAATTAGAATAATTATATCCCGTGTCGGGGGTCCTGACGCGGGTGCATGTATGGTCAATACAAATATAATTATGCTCCTAGCGGGAATCGAACCCGTGACCTGAGGCGCTTAAGGCAGGATCGCTGCCGCTGCGCCACAACGTCGTCGTCACAATTAGTACCTACATATACTGTTTTACTTTCATTAAACTTATAAGTATTTGTATTTTTCAATTTTAAAGCAATAACATTGTTATATAATAAGACCAAATAAATTTCCTTATTATGTTTAATTAAAACTTATAACATTATGACGTAATAACTAAATATGTTATAATTCTGAATTAAAGTAAGAAACACGTAAATTTTAGCACTAAATTTGATTCTTGACGCACGAATTTGCTTGGATCGCTTATTTTTAAATTGAATTATGAAAAAAGTTTACGCAAAGAAGCTCTGTAAGAAGCAAATTCAAGCTATTTCTACGCTTCTGACGCACTATGATAACATAAACATAAATTACGCTTGCGACATCTTTCGTTTATACTAACGCAATAAAAGTACTGTAACTTATCAAAGGTTTTATTTTATATTCATAAAGAGTTTCATCGAAATCGGATCAATCAAAGATCCAGTCAGTAATTCGGAAAAATGACTCACGACGTTGTGCCGCAACGGTAGCGAACCTGCCTTAAGCGCCACAGGTCGCAGGTTCGATTCCCGCTCGGAGCAGATGTTTGGTGATCTTACACTCATGTTTTCCGTTCTGCGTGTATTTGTCCTTGTCATGTATGTTTCCGGACCCCCGATATACGTATACAGGATATAACTATTCTAATTTAGGCCGTAGAGTGAAGCGTTTATTTATGTATTATTTAATGTTAATGTGTAAGAAATGCAAGTGAAACGAGAAAGCTGGTTTTTGGATAGGTAAGAAGATTTCTTATATGCAGTCTGCACCATCTTGGAAAAAGGGTTCAATTTAATTTCCTTGCAATAGCTCACCTTCCTGCCGAAATACGAAGACTTCAATAAGATACTTTTTTGTTGCTTTTTGTGATATATAATTTTGACAAATACATTTTTACCTACCGTTATATCGTTACCGTTACCGGTACAGGTATATAGTTGTTGAGTTGTTACAAAATTTATACAATCTCAAAATTTCTTACAAGAGATTCAAATTTCTGCACGGTGTTTTACTTCACTGTAAATCATAAAACGTATTTGAAACAAAAACAGTAAACACTAGTTGTTTACTATTACAAAGTTTATTACATACACAAGTCTATTATAATTAAATTGTTAACTCAAGTACTGAAATAATTCTCATCTAAAAGCCAAACAAACATCTAAATATCAAAGATAAGTCTAGGATAAGTATGGTAAACATTTATATTAACACTGATAAAGCCGCAGGCATGAGCGATTTAATGCAATATAACATTTTGAAACCCAAAATGTATTGAAATTAAAGTCCACGAATACAAGGCTCGATGAGTGAAAGCGCCAGAGGCCCAGTCTCCCACCCCTTTTATTCCTTTCCAAAAAGAATGGAGATGAGAATGGAAAAAAATCCATTCTCATTTCTTCTCTCTCCTATCGTCATTCTTTATTTTTTCCTGATGCAAGTGTTTTTTTTTTCAAATTTATTTTGCTCTTCTTTTATCCTGATTCAAGTTTTTTTCACTTTCTAAATCGTCTTAATTGTTATCCTATATACAGTTTGTATATAACATATTAAAGGAACATAATTAGCGCATTATAAAAACTTTTTCGGTATAAATTTAGCTCCCAAAGTATATCGAAACATAACACATCATTTGTATACTCCGTTTTAATTAATTTATGTGCTTAATCGAGAAACTTCGCTTCGAAATTCAGTAAGCTCTATTTACTTATTACTTAAATGCCAAACAACTAAATACTATTACATTAGTGCCAAGAGGAGTTGGATCGCTAATTACAATAACTTTACAGTATAAGGAAGTTACCACATATGTACAATCTTTTCTGTATTATCATAGTAACAAGTACTATTAATTACTCACACTCGTGATTTGTTTTACAATTAAAAATAAGATTTTTGCTACGTCTAATTCCCTAGACTGATTAATTGTCTTAGAATGATATCACAGTCATATTGACTTTACTATCCTAAGATTATTATTGCTGATGGATTGGTTAAAAACAAGCTAACACACATATTACTAATAAATGTTTAAGATTCTTATTATCATAATATACAGATTTTACCGATACCAATTTTTTACAAGTACTTTCTACAATTTAAAATCATATAATAATAAAAGTAATAAACATTAACAAAAATAATATAATACTAGATTCCAAGCATGATTTTTAACAAGATTTATTATATTATAATAAAATTTACACACTAAAGATTAAGAGTCAAACAAGTGTGAGTTGGGGTCGCACATAAAGGGTTACAAATCATCGTAGAAATGAATTAAAACACGATAAATGTGATCTCAAAATTGTTATTGTACTAACAATTTTATTAAAGAACGTAATTATTATTGTGTTAATCATCTGATTAATTCATTGTTAACATGTAACTAATAATCAATAATCCCATAAACAATTTTTATAATGAATATTTATGAACAATCTTATCTCACGATAATAGAGCCTTATCACTCTATTTACAGCAAACTTATAACTCATTGTTCATCAAAGATTTTACCGTTAGTGACGTGTGTATAATGTTATCGTAACTAGTGAAAATGTAATTACTAATTAACTTAGAAAAAACAAATAGAAATGGGAGAATGGTTTGTCAAATCACTCAGCACGAGAGTATTGTACAAAACACACTTTATGGCGATCTAAAAAGTATACGACATCGATATTATGATAAATATAATTTGTTTGTATAAAATTTTGAGCGAGTAGAAGAAAATGATGTTTGAATGGGATTGCTGGACTGTATTGTACACTTCAGAGAATAACTCGTCGTTGCTAGCAATATTTACCTTCACATGCAGCACGATCGGAATGATACTATCGATTATAGCACTCATGCTACTGGTTTTGACGGCTGTGTTCTACCCAGAATGGAGACAGAATTACAAAAACAAACTCCTAATTCAGTTTATGTTGGCGAGATTCTTCTACACCTTTCTGAGATATTACTACGATGTATCAAACTTCTTTAATATCAGACGTTTCTCCCCTATCAACTTAGAAACAATACCGATGGCGTACAGCGAAATGGCACTTGTAACCTGGATGTTTGTGTTCAGCAAACAAATGTACGACAGCTTCGTGAAAGTGTTTAATATTGGTTCACAGAGTTTACTCAAAGTGTCTCTATCCGCATGGCTCATACCAGCGATAGTATCAATACTGTTTTTTATAGCTTATAGCATTCAAAACAATAGGGATGTACAGTTTTTTGTTGTATATTTATTTCTCCTAAAGTGGCCAGTTCTGTGTTCGAATGGTATTTTACTGGTTTCTGTTCTAAAGTCCATTATACATAGTAATAAGAGTAAAACGGAAAATAATCCTCGTATCGTTATTGTAATGATTACACTTATATTTACTTTCTGTTTTCAGCAAGCTTTAATTGATGTGTACAAATTATTGTATGTTATTTTTAATTTGAATAAGGATATTGTGTATACGCCTTTATGTTTTATATTCACTAATATTGTAACCATATATCATTGTGCGTTTTCTATATTTTTTTGGCTATTCGCAAACAAGAAGACAAGAGTCTTGTGGGGATTTAGCAAAGAACATAATAATACGCCTAATCTTCCAACTCAAGTTGCGTGCAACACAATATCATAGAAAAATGAAATCAACTAGAATTAAATTTAATTATATTTCGTTGATTTTATAGACTGTCTCCTATCTAATAAATAATTTAATAACGGGGCGGCTTTTTTCATTTCATTATGTATATTTTACACCATATATATGTATATTTGACACCGTCGTGGCGTTGTTGGTAGCGAGTCTGCCTTTAGACTCGACGGTTCGGGTTCGATTCCCGCTCGGAGCAGATGTTTGTATTAATCGTACAGGTATGTTTTCCGGTCTGGGTGTGTTTGTCCTTGTCATTGTGAATGTTTCCGGACCCCGACACAGGATATAATTATCCTAATGGGGGCCGTTGAATGTGTAGCGTTTATTTATTTATTTATTTTTATACTAATACAGTAAAACATTTTTATGTGTCTTTATTTATCGTTAATGTTATATTAATCGTAGCTAGTTATATTTAACTTCCTTTCTTGAATGAACTTCTTCATCACGGGTTGGGTTAGGTGAGGTTTTTTTAAATGCTCTAAAAAGAAAAAAATAATTTTTAAATTAATATAAAAGCTTGTCGCGTGATTTACCTAAATGGAGGTATTTATAAAATGCATTCTATTTTCTGATTTTATTTTTATTTTCTTATGTCAAAATCAAGTTTCTAAATTTTATTCTTGTTTATCTACATAATCTCGCGTCAAGCTTTTATATTTTTGTAATAGGATAGTATGATTTTTTAAAAATTATTTATTAAATCCAATCATATTTATTTAACCGTAAATCTGTATGTAATTACATCTTAACTTTCGAGGTAGTGCACCTAATAGCAAGCTAGATTGGTTCATAATTATAGCTTAGTTGCCTTTAGGTTTAGATAGACCTCAGACACTGAGCGAGTGTCAGAATTGCCTATCATAAGACCTATGTTATCTGGGTTGCTACATTTTTTTTAATATGTTAATTTATGTACGAGTTGATGTCCTGCAACATTGCGCTGGTTCCTTTCTTGTAGATACATATATAGGAATAATTGTCATAGGTGTTAGTCGTGAGTATGGAATAATTATTAGCTAAATTTCGTTCAAAATTTTGGATGATGGAGAATAGTGTGTGTTTGCTTTTTTATCTCTGTTTTGGGGTAAGTTTTCATATTCAAATTACGACAAATTTTTGGCGTGTTGGTAGCGAGCCTGCCCTAAGTCTCGTGTTCGATTCCGACGTGGAGCAGATATTTGTAATGATGTTATCTATAAATATGTAACTGTCTGTAACTGTCTGGGAGTTTGTCCTTGTGGGTCTTTCCACAGTGACTCGGAGAGCACGTTAAGCTGTCGGTCTCGGTTGTTATCATAACATCCGATAATAATTGTTAACTCTTAATAGGTAGTTTGCTCTTACCCAATGAGTTACTGGCTCGACCTTAGATTTGCGGAGGTCAGATGGCCACCACTCTGTGTAAAAACTAGCAAATCCAGGAAGCAGTATTCAGCAGACCCTGGGTAAAATACCGGGATTAATGCTAGGAAGAAGAAGATTACATATTCAAATTACTCGAAAACATAATAAGTGAAAAACATAAAATATTTAATTTATGGTTTTCTATAAACAAAAAAATATATTTTATGAATGAAAATTTTATTTCGAAAACTAATAATTATATTATAAAAAGATTGTAAAATTGTATGATATGTATATGAAAGTTAACCTGAACCAGGATAAAATTATATGTATTACGTATATATTTTAGTTGTAATATAAATAGCTTTTGTATTAATATTTTCATTCATCAAACGAGAGGGTTCTATGACAAAGGATGAATACGAACAAAGCGAATTTTCAAAACAAGAGCTATCCGAGTGATATTGAAGATCGTCCAAGTACAAGCCCCCAAACAAAAGACTTCAATAAGCCCTAACATAATATTTTATATTGTTTGACGTTCGGCTAAATTCATTTTGTCAATATTTTACAATAAGATGTTGTTTTAATTAATTCTTTTTTATAATAAAGTACTCTTTTATCTTTAAAGGCTTTGCTTTTCTTTATTTTAACTCGGCCAACAAAAATATTCTAAAAGTTACAAAAAAATTAAAAGAACACGATGAGCGAAGGGCGAACAAACTAATAATTACTTTAAGAACTACTACAGCTTTTCATAATGCAAAGTTTGAAAAAAAGTTGGTTCTGTTTATAAATTGTTTCTTGAAAAAGAGTTAAATGTTAAAGTAATTTTTAAATAAGATAGGCTTATCATAGATACAAAAAAAAATATTTTCGTTGGTGCTTCTTCGTAAATTCGCACTAACGCAACGAAACGAAGATAGTCACAAGTTTGCAATATAATCGAATAAAGTTAGTGTGTGACTAACATAGTTTCGTTGAATTTATGAAAGAGCAACAACGAAACTTTGTACATTTTTCTGTACGGGAAGGCCGGTCCTTAGTCTACAGTAAGACAATGATTGAATTGAATAAAATTACACATGACATGTGTCATTTTGTTTGATATTGGCAGTATGAATGTAAATATTATAGTCGATATTTAATTTTATTTATTGTATTGTATTTATTACATAATAAATTTTAATACTCTGAAACTTTTCTCACGTGAACATTAAAAAAACGGGTTCCAAAAATTCCTCTTTAAGTATTAAAACAGATAGTTTTAGACAGCTGTACTAAACTAAATTTACAAAGAGCTTAGACACTAAGAATTACTTTGGTTAAGGCTTCGAATATATTTGCAACCACAATATTTTTACAGTATATATAAAAAATTCTTTTTGTCTGTATAATATGACCATTTCTGGATTACTAAAAAGTTTTTAGTACGTTTAAATCTATTACTATTAGATACTGAAATTAACTGCATTTCAGTTTTCTGAGAGATCATATATTTGGAAAAATGTGTATCTTTTATTTAAGATCCATAAAAAACTGCAAAGAGCAATAATATAATTTCGTTCTCTCGACATGTGGCATAAATAATCATCTATGTAAAGTTGTATTATATTTAATTCAGTCACGAAGGCGAGTGAGTCATGCTTGTAATTGTGTATTGACACACACTTTCGTCAAACTTTGACGCGAAACAACAAGCAAGTCAGAGCGGTTCTACACACAAAAGACCAAACCGCATTCGTAAGATAAAACAACTATGTAAGATAAAAGAAAAAATCCCAGATAAAAGATAACAATTGTGTCCCGCTCAGATCGACAGTACTCTTGATTTGATCGATACGTTAACTTTGTGAATGTTTTCATAGTGCCTTTAAGTACACGATAGACGTTCAGTCTTTTTCGTTATCAGGTTGTGTTTAACAATAACTGCTATCTCTTGGCGAACAACTTACTGAAATTATATAAGTACTTGTTCGCCCTTGAGAAGATGGCTTTGATCGATGTACGTAAAACTTAGAATACGATAATATTAGGATAAAATGTCTAGTAAGTACTACGCAAATACGAATACGAAAAAATTGTTTCAATAAAAATAAATTGTTTTTAAGAAAAGAAAATGTACTTAACTATTTTTAGAAACACGAGAAAGTAATAAATTCAAATGTATGTACTTACACAGTTTATTACGTTTCTGTAATTGAAACTCTATTATAATATTTCTATATAAGCGACTAGCGTTCACTTTGGGTACTATTATATAGGTAAATCATTCGTGAAAAATTGTATGAACGTTGATGGAAACCGCATCGAAAAGCTTCGCGTGGTTAAGGAGTTAGCGGAAATACAGTTGGAAGCGGCAAGTGAGTAAATAAATAAACGCCACACACTCAACGGCCCCCGATATGATAGTTATATCCTGTGTCGGGGGACCTGAAACATACACAATGACGGGGACAAACGCACCCCCGACAGGAAAACATGCCCTTATGGTCATTATAAATAAACATCTGCTTCGAGCGGGAGTCGAACCGGCGACCTGTGGCGTTTAAGACAGGTTCGCTACCGCTGCGCCACAACGTCGTCATAAGTTCCCCATTAGGTGGTTTCTGAGAAACAAAGTATCTTAAACTGATTTCTTTTGAAACTAAATAAAAGATAACAATGATAAATCTTATAAACATCATTTTTAAATAATTCTTCTGTTATCTTTGACTTCATTCAGCTCGTAAGCAAATTAATTTAAGCCATTATTGCAAAATACTAAAAACATTTATTGTTCGATTCACTTCATAGAAAGATTAAGTATAAATTTACGAGGCGGGAATTATCTTTCTTTTATTTGAATAAATATGATTTAGAGCCGTATCCTTTCCAAATACTCCAATTTATTAAAAGACGTTTCTTCTTATTCCCGTTGTCTGTCAGCTTTTCGTTTCAGTATTTCTAGATTAATCTTGTGAAATTGATATCTAAACGGTCTATTATAATAGGCAAATTTTCGTTATAAAAAAAATACATAAGTATTTATAAGTCTTTTAGGAATCAGAAGTGAGTAGACTTTATTAAAATAACAATTTTAATAGATCTTCTTTACAAATAATCGAAATACACATACATCGATGAGCAGTTTAAATGACTGGCCTTTCTAACACATAACATTAACACTATTCAACACTTTGACATAATAACTTTAAACAAAGTATCTTAAATAGGTTAAATCAAATATATGTCCGCTCAGCACGAGGTTTATTACGAGGAGAGCCCTTCGAACTCGTCGCATGGTGTTTTCTACTTACATTTCTTCCTTTTTAGGGTTCCGTAGCCAAATGGCTAAAACGGAACCCTTATAGTTTCGTCATGTCCGTCTGTCCGTCTGTCCGTCTGTCCGTCTGTCTGTCTGTCCGTCTGTCCGTCTGTCCGTCTGTCCGTCTGTCCGTCTGTCCGTCTGTCCGTCTGTCCGTCTGTCCGTCTGTCCGTCTGTCCGTCTGTCCGTCTGTCCGTCTGTCCGTCTGTCCGTCTGTCCGTCTGTCCGTCTGTCCGTCTGTCCGTCCGTCCTTCCGTATGTTACAGTCATTTTACTCGGAGACCATTGAATCTATCTGTACGAAATTTACTAATTAGGTGTATTCCATGAACCGCACAAGGATTTTGTAATAAAATTTTAATATATATATGAATTAAGGGTAGCAGTCCATACATGTAACTGAGGATTGAAAAAAAAATTCAACGTATTGCAACGTGTGACATATCTTTGGATAGTTCTTATAAAATGATAAGGAAGTTTGATTTTGAGTTTTTTATTAAGCCAGTAGTTGTTGAGATATTAGCTCCTAAAGTCGTAAAAATCGTGTCCCCCTCTAACTTTTGAACTATGGGATTTAAAATTCTGGAAAAAATTGAGCTTGTAGAATACCACATGAACTTTCATCCACATTAAGTTTGAAGAAGATAGGTCAATAAATTTAAGAGATATATAAGTTTTTCCCATAACTTTGTTTTCATATTACTTTAAATAATTACTATGAAATTACCAACTTATTTTTGCGGTCGGTTTTAATTCGTTATTATTTTTAAAACCGTTAAGATTCTTCATAACCTTACCATCACCCATTTACGCCTGTTTTCTCGATTTATCCAAGGCATGGTTAAGACCAGACCTGGTTAATTACGATATCTTATGGCAGAAATTAAGACTCACTTGCATGCCTGAAGAGATCAACAGGATTTTTAAGTTTTGGTATAAAAATCAGGTTACTGTAGTGCGATGGTCAGAGAGCTACTCAAGGTCTTACAGGTTAGAATGTAGGGTGAGGCAGGGCGGCCTGACCTCACCCAAGTTGTTTAATCTGTATGTGAATGCCCTAATATAGACGCTCAGTAGCACTCCTGTCGGATGTCATATTGACGTAGTCTGTCTTAATAACATTAGTTACGCAGACGACATGGTTCTGCTGAGTGCATCTGTCTGTGGGTTAGCAAAACTGCTAAGTCTGTGTGAGAACTATTTCAATTTCGTCATGGTTTAGTCTATAACTGTAAGAAATGCGAATGCATGGTCTTTCAGGCCAGGGGAAAATCGATTCCATCTATTGTACCTGCTATCAAGTTACACGGGGTTCCACTAAAGAGAGTTGAATGCTTTAAATATCTTGGCCATATAGTATTCTATGACTTGAAAAACACTGCAGATATTGAGAGAGAACGCAGGGCTTTGTCTGTTAGGGCAAATATGATTGTTCGCAGGTTTGCTCGTTGCTCAATGCCAGTCAAAATAACGCTTTTCAGAGCTTACTGCACCACATTTTACCCTATCAGCCTGTGGGCAGACTATACGCGGAAACAGTACAACGCCCTGCGTGTACAATATAACAATGCTTTCAGGATGCTAATGGGTATGCCTCGTTTTTGTAGTGCATCGGGAATGTTTGCCGAGGCGTATGTGGACTGTTTTTATACCATTATGTGAAAGCGGTGCACATCGTTGTTGCGCAGGATTCTTTCCAGCTCAATTGGCGTCCTGAGAGCATTTGTTAATAGAAGTTGTTTGTATGTGAACCACTACTATCGGATTCACGTGCTGACAAATTAATCCTTTCTTAGGTTAAATAAGTTTTAGAAATTACTAACAAATAGGCGTAAGATACTTGTATTACTAACAACATATGATCCATTGTTGGTCGAAATAAAGATATTATTATATATATTAATATATAACCATGCTGCGCAACCCTTTAGATTCAACTGTGCGTGGTCCACAACGCACTTGACTGGTATTTCATGTACTGCCATCATTATTCCTAAAAATACTTTATAATTTTATCAAGTTACGCTATCCAATCTAGTACTCATTATTTATACATGAAAACGTTAAGAACGTCACAGTAAAGTAGATTAACGAGTAATGAGATCGCGAAATTCTATTAACAGAATAAATTAAGAAGCTATTACATGCTTACCAGAGTTTTCTTGCTTTAAGCGTGTTAAGCGCTCAAATTAAAAGCAAAAAAGTATTAGCCGTGTATTTGCGCTTCGTTAGGTCAGCGAGATATTGTTTTAGTTTTTCTCTTTTATTCTTCTTCTCCACTGTATGCTACCAACGCCTACGTAGTTACTGTTATTTTGAACATTGCCCAGAGACAACCAGACCATCCGGATAAACTGGGTTATAATAGGAATCAAGTTTTGTAAAGTTCTAATGATTCTGTTTGGTTCAAAATGAGAGTAAAACATGTATATATTATGTAGGGTCAATCGAGGTATAACTAGCCACTTTCAATAATTGGCCAGGTTTCCTTAAAACTCTCAAAAATAAGAAATTGCATACTCAGAATATGTCTGTTTTCGTTTTGTAATATAATTTATTCTATAGGTTTTCATTTTAATTCGCAATTGCGTTTCTATAATTAAAATGTGCGACAATAATGATCGTTTTCTATCGACAGTCGGGAAAAAGTATGTATTCGTGCGATTATATTTATAATAAAATGACGGGTTAGTGATCATTTAAAATATTAATTTTTTTCTTAACATTCTCGTTTTGCAGTGAATGATTAAAACTGAACTATATTAATTCAATACTGGCATTATAAACCAATATTATTTATTTTATTCTATTGAACATTTTTAATAGGGTGGCTAGAAACTGAAAATAGTACATTTTCAGTTACTGCTCTATGAATGAAATTTAATAACAAAACTACTTTTTGCTTTTTTTAAAAAAATAGCTACGTAAATTAAAAGTTTAGACTACTTACTTTATATGGATTATGATACTAATCTTTTTGGGGTTCTTTAAGTAGCTAGTATAGGTGGCCAGTTTTGTGGCTAGTTACCTACTAAAAGTAATATTGTTATATAAAATAATTAATAAGAAGATTATTTTTATTAACATTGCAGGTAATTAAAAAATCCATATTCACGTTGATTTCTTTTATTAATTGTTTTTCATTTCTTTTATTTTGTTGTTTTAACCAAGTTAAACTGTGGCTAGTTACTAAAGGATCATCATGCCAGTTTCTGATTTTGATGGCCAGTTCCTGGTCAAATTCGATAGTTTCGACTAAATATACTATAAAACTTTAACAACTGTGCTTTTCGTTTTTTATCATTCCTTTTTCAATTATGACTATCTTCTCTATTCGGCGATAGCATACAAGTATAATTTAAATGATGGAATTCAAAACTGTAACGATTTAAAGTGGTCAATGTGCTTAAGTGGCCAGTTACTGCAGGATTTACCCTATATACCCTATATATATATATATACGCCTATCTTAGCACACTTATTAACGTAGACTTCACAAATAAACCAAATACGGTAATTTAGCTAATTTACCAATAATATTTTTTATTTCATGACGATTGGCAAACAAGCATACGGTCCGGTAGAATGGTAAGCCTATACACACTTATAACCTATGAACGTTTGTAATGCTTGAAGTGTCACATGCGCGTTGCCATCCTAAGTGATAGGAGGAAAAAAGGAAGGGAACAGAGGGGAGTGGAGATTTGACCTCCGGTGCTCTTACTCATCAAATAAAACGCAACAGTACTGTTACTTTAAGGCGATTTCCTGTTAGAGGTTAATACTTTCCCGGTCGAGCCATCCCATTTGTGCTGGGAGGAGCATGGCTCTACTACTAAGATTCGTTACTAAGTGTTGGGAGATTCGTCTTCAACCCATTAAAATGTTAAGAAGCACTGATTGCGGCTTTTCTTAAGATGTGTAGCAGTAAGGTACGCTACGATAGGAAATACTAATGAGTTATTGGTTCGCCCTTTGGGTTACGGAGGTCAGATAGCAATCGCTCTGTAGAAAAACTAGTAACCCTTCAAATCCGGATAAGGGTAATTAAAAATACCGGGATAAATGCTAGGAAAGAGATATGATATATATATAAGGCTAAATATATAAGTAGTTATAGGGTTCTGTCTCTTATTTAAAGCTTTTAGAAGGTTATATAAAACTTAGTCCGTAGCTCCCATTTACTTCGATATCGAGCCCTTAGCGGCATCCTGGAGTGTTAAAGACTGTCGAGTGGCGAGGAGTGACAGGCACTCTGGGATTTCGATCAAACAGTCACCCTCGCAATTTCTCCAGTTTTACATAATTAAATTTGAATATTTCTGAATTTAAAACAAAAGGCTATATTTTCGGTTATAATATAAAAGTAAAACTAATAATAATAAATTCAAATAAATTGCCTTAGAAATGAACGATGGTAATGTTACTATTGATAACTGGAACAATGTAAAACATCACAAAGAAATATTAATCCATCAATGTACGACGGCAGCGGAGGTTCCAAAAAAAAAAACAAAATTACATAATATTAATTTAATTCAAAAATAAATTACATGACTAAATATAAAACTGTACTATACTACTTGCTCGATGTGAGAAGCAAGAGTACTAATTAAAGTATATTTAATTCTTAAATTTTAAATATAATTTGACAACGTTGTGGCGCAGTGGCAGCGAACCGCTGGAGCATAATATGTTTGTATTGACCATGCAAGCATATTTTCCGGTCTGGGTGTATTTGTCCTTGTCTTTGTATGTGTTTCCGGAACCCCGACAAATGATATCACTATCCTAATAGCGGCCGTAGAGTATTGAGTGTGCAGTGTTTATAGTTATATTTACTAAAAAAAATCAGTACTGACCATTTTGTCTCAACATTTTTCTGTTTCTGATTAAATCGGTTTCGCACTTCAATGATTGCGACGAAAACCCGACGACGAACGACGGTGATCTGCTATTTCGTGGACTTGGTAACATGTGGGAACATAACACATCAAAGATTTGTTTTTGTCTTGTGTCATGTCTCTTTTTAGGTTTCCGTACCCAAAGGCTACCAACGGAACAGTATTAATAAGCCTCCGCTCTCCGGTTGACCCTCCGTCCGTCCGTTTTTCAGCGGTCTGTATATCACGAATCGTAATAGGTAGAGTTGCAATTTTTACAGAATTAAAATTTAATTATTTCTGTTGCCAGTATGCTGTACTAAAAATAAAATAAAATTTAAATAAAAGGGGCATCATACAAGAAACTATATATTTTTATTCTATGGTGGTACGGAACCCAGACGAAGGTTTTTTTTACTACAATCCGTAATATGTCCTGATTAGTATTATAATGAAGATAAGACGAAAATTAAAATAATTTATTGAAATTGAAATCTTAGTATAATTTTGCGTTGTCTAAAATTTAGTCATTTCAAAATAAAATAAAAATAGTTTAAGCTTTTTAATTTTATTAGAATAATTAAAAAAACACATACACATATAATATAGATGTGACTTTATGCATAAAACACTTAAATCTTAAATCTTATATTAAGCTTATATTTTTTTCTGTCACAACACCATGAATTCTAACTCTATTTGTAAGATAATTTTTAAGAATTCCAAAGCAATTTAGACGGAAATTCAAAACTTTGAATTGGATTATGATGAACTTCTCGGGTAAGCCTAAATATGCTCGATATTTAAATTCCACGGCTAAACTTTCCTGAACTTTTCTTTGAATAATTTCATTTCCTACCACTTTAAAATGAAATTTTAATTGATAAAAAACTTAAAGTCAAGGATTTTTTTTTAAGTTATGTATTTTTTTTTTTAATCCAATGTTGTGATTATTTATTTTATTTGCTACAATTTCAGTAAATGTTTTCAGTCCACAGGCATACTGTTATAGACTTATTAGAACCTGGAACCTTGTTCGGTGTTTTTTTTTTATTAAATCATGTTTTTTGGAAAATAATAGTTGTCACAAAAGAAGTCTTGAGCACGAAGGGTTCCGTACCATTATCTTCAATAAATATTTTCTTTTATTTTCTTTCACACAATAGCACAATTTTATTTATTTTCCTTTTTAGGGTTCCGTAGCCAAATGGCAAAAACGGAACCCTTATAGTTTCGTCATGTCCGTCTGTCCATCTGTCCGTCTGTCCGTCTGTCCGTCTGTCCGTCTGTCCGTCTGTCCGTCTGTCCGTCTGTCCGTCTGTCCGTCTGTCCGTCTGTCCGTCTGTCCGTCTGTCCGTCTGTCCGTCTGTCCGTCTGTCCGTCTGTCCGTCTGTCCGTCTGTCCGTCTGTCCGTCTGTCCGTCTGTCCGTCTGTCCGTCTGTCCGTCTGTCCGTCTGTCCGTTCGTCCGTCTGTCCGTCTGTCCGTCTGTCCGTCTGTCCGTCTGTCCGTCTGTCCGTCTGTCCGTCTGTCCGTCTGTCCGTCTGTCCGTCTGTCCGTTCGTCCGTCTGTCCGTCTGTCCGTCTGTCCGTCTGTCCGTCTGTCCGTCTGTCCGTCTGTCCGTCTGTCCGTCTGTCCGTCTGTCCGTCTGTCCGTCTGTCCGTCTGTCCGTCTGTCCGTCTGTCCGTCTGTCCGTCTGTCCGTCTGTCCGTCTGTCCGTCTGTCCGTCTGTCCGTCTGTCCGTCTGTCCGTCTGTCCGTCTGTCCGTCTGTCCGTCTGTCCGTCTGTCCGTCTGTCCGTATGTCCCAGTCATTTTACTCGGAGACCATTGGTTCTATCTATACAAAATTTTATTTTCGGAATTGTGTTAAATCATTTAAATATAGTTTTATTAATAAATTCTAATATTCATATCTAAATATAAATATTTCAATTGTATTAAAATAAGAATAAAAGAAAATCTCCCACCTCGTAAATATACACTCAATGAAATACCGCGATTTGAAACAAACCAATAAATTTTGTCATGGCTTTGTAATGATCGCCTTATAATTTATTTTCTCAATTAACAGTTGAATAAATTTATACGAAAGGACAATTATAAGTGTAAAATTATTGGGTGCTAGCTTTATAATAAATGCGAATGTAAGTTTTGTTTGTTTGGTGCTTTAACTACATATCATCAAGAAATCAGGAAAATTATATGTCGAATGAAAAGTACATAGCGCTACCTTTCTTTTAGAAAACAAGAACTGTTTCTTAGAGATAAAAACAATTTATAGTAGACCTTCTGGTCATAATTAACACCAAAAATATTCATGTATTGTATTAACGTTTAAGTGGCCTCAAAACAGTACAATACAACCTAAAGATGGATTTAGGTCCATGTCTTATTTAAATGGCAGGTTTCATTGTTCAGGACACCACCCCGTGGAGCTGTCAAAGCCAAAAGGCTCAGCAGCAGTATGCGGACATAAAAAAGCTGTTTAATAGATAGAAAAGTCTGTTTAAAAAATACTGTGTCTGACAGACTAACGACCTGATGCAACGCTTTGTGCCTAGGATGCATAGTCTAACAATGCATTTTATTCAATAGTTAGCTAATTATTAAAAATATATAAAAAATATAAAATGAATTTCTTTAGCTTTTTTTTTGTATTTATCTAAGTCTATATCTCTTACAATAGAACAGCAATAGTCACCTAGCATGGCCTTTCCCAGTATCGCTGATAATTTTGATAAAAAAATAAGATCTTGGTAAAAACGCTCTCCATGTTCGTCGGGGACGTGTCCAAGGTTTTCCGGGAATAAATCTAGATGTGAACTTAGGAAATGAACTTTTAGAGACATGTTGTAATAAATTTATTATAGTTACTTAAAACTATATAGTGTATAGAATATTATATACCGCCTACAACTAGATATATATTACATTTGTACTTTTTGTCTTGGGATGTTCACAATATAATTCTATCTACGTTAAGTAAGATAATAGGATTTGTGCTGTTTCGCGAGAAATACACGCAAAGTGTTTTTGTTAAGATATCATTTTACACACGCCGCTTGAAAGTACTTTCCCGTCAGGTTTATGTATCTTTGTTACGACATATTTATATGGTGTTCTGAAAATGATGTATGTAGAAGAAATTATCCTTTATTTTTTTATGTCTATTGCCGTTGGCCGTACTAGTCTTGACAACGTTACTGGGCTAGAGTTGTGTCTGTGGACTGTACTGAGGAAGCTATCATTATAGTGGCGCAATGTATCCCAAATATTATACGATTAATAAAATCCATTTCCAATATTTTGTTGTAAAATAATATCTCAACCACAATGACATTCCAAAACAACATTAAAACTAAAGTACATCGAACAATAATATAGACACAAAACTATTGAAATATTTGTGAGAAATACAAAGCTAACGTGAATATTTCATTGTGACGTCATCGTCATAACAATTGAATTCCGAAATATCCTTCAGAATTCTAACTGGAGAATAACTTCGGTCGCATGCACTGGCTTAATAGGAATACCAACCAGAACCTAACCTAATATTCGTATGACAAGGAATTTTAGGCTTTGCGATTTCTGAATAAGAGTCAAAATTCAATAAATGATGTGGTATTTCAGAAAGACAAGCTGACGCCACGTCGAGTTTCGACAAGTTACCATCAGTCTCCGTCGGGAGATAATGTAATAGAAAACAAACAATACATGAAACAGCTCTCTTTGAGATTAAAACAAGGATGTTTTGTTTGTTTGAAATTGTACTGTTCCTGCGTGTAGTGTAGTTACTATATTTCAGGTGACTAAATATAATAAGGCGGTTCAGTCATTTAGTTTTTTTTTTGTTCACAGTCCAATACCAATTTCCTAATTCTTAACTCCTGACGCATAAACGTCGGGATTTTATAAGTTATCTGTGCCATCGTAGCTCTCAAACGGATGAACCAGTAACAGTATCAGTAGGTACTGCATTTCGTGCGATGCGGTGTGAGTGAGAGCGCTGGAGGCCCAATCTCCCACCCCCCTCTGTTCCCTTCCTTTTTTTCCCGTCTCCTCCTGTCCCTCCTGTTCCTTGGGTTGGCAACGCGCTTGTGATACTTCAAGTATCGCGCGTTCCTAGGTTGCGGTGACTGCTTATCATCAGGCGGACCGTATGCTTTTTTGCCAACTGTCAAGAAATAAAGAAAAATATATCAGAGTGACTGCAATGTAAATTTTTGTTGTAAGTAGGAAATAAATAAACTTAAATAAGGCGAAAAGGTGATTATTCGCAATGTAAATCACAAAGAGACTTCTGTAAGAGAAAATCGGATTTCAATTCAATACGTATCTCAAAGTTCAGACTGATCATGTTACGATGTGATTTTGAACATAAGAGCAACCGAACATTACTTACATTCTTCTTGGAATGTATACCCCCTGATCTAGTACTATATTTTAATTTCATTTCTACCGAGAAGATATAAATTATACTAAAGTATAAACTTCGTTATCAATATCAACCAAAAACATCATATAATTTTATATACACATAACTTTCGCCTCTATTCAATGTAACTAATTTTATAAGTCACTAGCTTCTGCCAGCGGCTTCGTCCTCGTGAAACACTATTTTAAAACAAACTTTGAACCCTCGTTTCTTTATCTTCAATCGCCAAAAAACAACGATTCATTCTTCTATCCTAGTTTCAAAAATGACGGACATCCAATATTCAATCAAAGGAAGTTTGAAGGAAAATTTTAAAACTTCATTTCCATATAAAATAAAAGCAATCATAATTATATTGCATTTTTATATTTTTATATCATTTTTATATATTGTATATATATTATTTGCATATAAACAACATAATATTAATATACAAAAGCTGAAGTATTTGACGTTTTCATATTGTAACGAAGTTCCTTATCGCGTGTTGCGAAAGGGGGCTAGACGGAAAAAATTAGGACCAAAAGTTGTAACGACACTTTTGCTATAGTTGTAAGCCGTGCGGCGTGCGCGTGTTTCTCTGTCTGTCTGTCTCTCTCTCTCTCTCTCTCATAGAAAGCAAGCCAGTTATTATCGTTTCGTCTTTCTATTTCGCATTGAAAAGTTTAGTGTCGTGACGATTATTAAAATAAAAAATTAATTAGTTTTTAATAATTAAATTTAAATTTTATTACAATTCCTTGACTAATTAATCGAAAGGAACTTCGTTCCATCCCTTGACACTTCTCAAGTTTCTTATATTTTCCCGCCCGCGATATTTTCCCCGTTAAAATTCAACTCTAAATTAAAGAACACTTTATTTTCTTATTTGATAGACGTTGTCAGTATTTATCGTCTAATAAAAATTTTCTTTCACCAATTTTACTGAAAAAGTCGTCATTTTTATAAATCAGTTTTATTTTTTACTTAATAAAACTCTCTATTCGTGACATAAAATATTTGTTGGGGAACTCCGTTGAAGCGTCTATTTATTCAGTAAAACATAAAAAGTAAGTCTCTGACGAACAGATGGGTAATTTTCCACGGAGCGTGTCTAAGCTTCTAGAAAGATAATAAAACGGTTTTTACTATCAAACTTTGAAAACACTGTTATATACAAGACCCACCCAGTTTTCCTATTAAATATATTACTTTTGTATTATATATCACTTAAGTAAACAAAAAATAAAATAAAGAAAGGTAGCCTAAACTTACCAGGGAGCACCGCAGTAGCCAAGTCGAGCAGCCCAGGCGTAACATATTTTCTCGAAGCGACACATAGCACTTTTGGTCTCCCTGTAACTTCGTTGATAATAAAAAGTTAGAATTTTTTGTGATCAAAAGAAGTCACTAAAACTAGCTATATTGCTAATGCATCTAATACACCTAATCATACCTTTGTGAGATCCCATAACAAAAAAACATTAAATTAAAAAATCCTAAGTCTCACAACGCAGATCTAATAATTCTGAAACAAAACAAATACGGCAACATAATTATTGTTTCGATAGAGTGGTACCTATCGTTGTTACGAGCTAACTAAAATAGGTCCAACCCTATCGAAACGCCAGGAAAATAAAAAGGTATGATCGTGATTTTACCCGTTAAATTTACAATATACTATAGAAATATAGAATAACTCTTTATAATACTAATATAGACTAGAAATTGCTTACTTAAATAATCTCAAAAACACACATACATACACAAAATAATAAATAAAAATCCAAGATAAAATCGTTAATAAAACAATACACTGACATAATTATGATAAATAGCATTAGGCGAAGCGATATTATAAAGAGATAATAAAAGTAAGATGAAACAGGAAAATTGTGAGTAATCGTCTTTTATTTTCCGCTTCCATTTTCCGGACATATTGTTTATCTTCATTGTGAAGTGTAACGTTTTATGTCGTATCATACTTTTTAACTTCATAATCTTTATTACAATATTGCATTAATTCGAATGTAATCATTTCAAAGGGTCAATGACCTGTTTTTTGTTTTGAACAATAAAATAATGGTACTAACTGAATAATGGAATTGGAACTCGAATTAACTAATTAACTGTTTTGTTTTGTTTTGAATACTAAAATAATGGAAGTATCACTTACATAGACATATGGAATAATAAAATACTTAAAAATTCAACAAAAAGTATTTCAAACAAATGTTGACCATGTTCCCTTTTAGCAATGATTGATTTTAAAAACTAAGAGTTTTCGTAATGATTTTTCTATAATATTGTATTTGCGTATAATTATATATCATTATTTATATGTCATTATTTATATATCATTATTTCCAAGGGAATACTATTTAGCACATCTACATAATACCATTCGGTCATAATTATTTTGAAGTCATATTCAAATGCTAAACTTTATGAATATTAATGTGCAAAGTGCTTCCCGAGTTCTGGGAATGTCTATGTTGTGCAAAGAAAAGCTTTTAACATGTCGTTCCGAAGATTATTCTTAATGGAATTCATTAATTAATTAGTATCAAAAGTAATATTTTACAAAACATGGTACAGTAAACATTTCTGATGAAAAATACGTGTAAGTGTATTTTAATAAATAAATATAAAATAGCGTGGAATACGTAAAGGGTCAAGCTTGGATTAGCCCGATACATTTGTTTCCTGTTTTTAGAATACTCAGTGGGTAGAGAAAATTGTTCACGAAAATATTTTATATCGGACCAACTACACCATACATTTTTCTAACAAACAATAAAAATATAAACTTACGTCACTTCCCAGCGGTTTCGTTCTTAATTTCATGCTTCGGTGGTTTTTTGTTAATTTGCAGTCAAATGCAGTGACAAGTTTAGTGTACTCGCATTCAAAGGAATGATTATTTCCAGTGTCTATTTTACCATTGTAAAAACAATATTAATACAATAAACGTATTAATTTTAACTTGGTTTCGCTAACTAAATTGGCTATCAAGCATACAGGCCACCTGATAATAAGCGGTTGCTACACCGTAGCCTATGAGCGCTTGCAACACTACGTGTTGCCAACCTCGAGATATTAAAACTCCTTTGCCCACTAATTTCGGTGACCTTCTAATTTCGTGAAACCGAAACAAAATATTAAAAATACTACTGCTTTGCTGTAGAATATCCATAACGTTTGTTGCAATAAAAGACCTACCACTCGTGAATAATAATAATTTTATATTTGCTTACTTGTTTGAGTAGTCAACCTATAATAAGTTGGTGTGCAAGAGGTTCTCTGTATTACACCTGATAAGACATGACCTTGAATAGTCATGGGCATCACCATTAAACGTAATAAAAATGACAAATAATTGTCTCGTACACAATCACTTTTAGTAAACCACAGAACCTTTGAGAACCTCATAAATAAATAATTAATACACGTGAAGACGAAGATAAATCGTTTAATGTCTAAGAAGTCTTCAAGCAGATCAAAACAGAGATGAACTCTAGATGAGTTTATAAATTTCAATATGAAATGAATTATTATTTATTACAACAATACAAATTAAAACTATGATTGAATTATCTTCAAATACTTATGCCTTGTATAAGCAATGTATAAGCATTATGGTGGGACTTTTTTTATAAATTGACGGTTGGCAAACAAGCATAAGGTCCGTCTGATGGAAAGCAGTTACCACAATATGAACGCTTGCGATACTTGAAGTATCACATGCGCGTTGCCAACTATAGGGATGAAGGGAGGGGCGGAAACAGGAAGGGTACAGAATAGATGGGAGATGGGGCCTTCGGGGCTCTCTAGCTACTGATACTGATACTTTACGCCGATTTTCTGTGAAAGGATAGTACTTCACCAATCAAGTCTGGCCGGGCATTTGTGCTGGACAGGGCATGACTGTATTAATACTAAGCAATCTTTTTATAATATTTACTATACACAATCTTTTCTTCCTTGCTCAAATTGAAAGATTATACCAATTGGGAGTTACACGAAAACAGAAACTGATAACTGTTTCCATATTTTACAGTAAGTGTGGAATCTGTCGAAGAGCACTTTCTAGAAATTGACGGTAATTTATTTCCCTTACTAAAGCGTGAGAGCTATAATAGTGATCCTTAATCACAGTGACGGAGGAGGGTTGAGAGAATTTTTTTTATTATTGAGTAGCCATAGCTCATTATAACGAAATTAATCCTGTTAAAAATTCACCCTATGAATCTTTTATTATGCTGTTCTTGAAAATACAATCCTGTTATATATAAAACACATAATTTGTGTGATTGGTTACCAAAATCTGTTTAAATTTGACCCACGCTATAACAACTGCAGCTTCCAAATTATTCTAATGTTTTATGTGCACGAAACTTATGCTAAAATAATCCAACTAATGGTTTTTTAGTAGCTAATATATTTTGTCTTGAAGAGCCGCCGATTTTACTAAGAGATCAAATGTAACTCATATTGTACAGCTTGTGTACTTCTTCATCCTAGTATTATTCCCGGTATTTTTATGTACCCAGGGTCTGCTTATTACTCATATCCGGAATTGACAGGTTACTAGTTTTTACACAGAGCGATTGCCATCTGACTTCCGCAACCCTAAGGGCGAACCAGTAACCCATTGGATAAGAGCAATTTACTTATCAAGAGTTAACGATTATTATTAGATGTTATTGATAATAACCAGGACCGACAGGTTAACGTGCTCTCCGAGGCACCCACACGGACAAACGCCCAGACCGAGACAGAAATTTTAACAAACATCTGCCCGAGCGGGAATCGAACCCACAACCGTTGAGACTAAAGGCAGACTCGCTACCCACAACGCCACAACGGTGTAGCTTGTATACTATAAAGTTTATTCTATCAAATACGTTTTATTTTACTTATATCAAATAACATAACAGATTCATAGAATTGTGAACACAAACGATGTTGTTATAGTTTGCCGCAATTTAGGAGCAATTCGAACGACAAAATAGACTGCAAAGTGCTTTAGGGTAACTACAGCACTTAAAGTGATTTGTATCCAAAATAGAAATATTTTCAGTTAGTGGAAAGGCCAAGACCATATTACCTTTTATGTGGAATGAGAGTTTATTTACTCGAAAATATAAGTTTTTCGTGCACGTAGAAAAATAAATTGGCGTTGATAAAATGTATGGGTGACACCGTTGTGGCGTTGTGGGTAGCGAGTCTGCCTTTAGTCTCGACGGTTGCGGGTTCGATTCCCGCTCGGGCAGATGTTTGTTAAAATTTCTGTCTCGGTCTGGGCGTTTGTCCGTGTGGGTCTCCCCACCGTGCCTCGGAGAGCACGTCAAGCTGTCGGTACCGGTTATTATCAATAAAATGTGATAATAGTCGATAAGTAAATTGCTCTTATCCAATGAGTTACTGGTTCGCCCTTAGGGTTGCGGAGGTCAGATGGCAATCGCTCCGTGTTAAAACTAGTAACCTGTCAAATCCGGATAAGAGTAATAAGCAGACCCTGGGTACATAAAATACCGGGAATAATGCTAGGATGAAGAAGTTGATAAAATGTATGGGTAATGCAAAATTTAAATACTGTTAATTAGAGTTTTCTTATATTGGATATTTTATCTTTTAAGGAAGGCATTATAATAATGTAACAATCTTTGGATCAACAATTTAAATTACTAAAACATCAAAAAAAAGTAAAAATAAGTAAACATATTAATAAAATTCAATATAAAAAGTATAAAAATGAAAGAAATTTATGTAAATTATTGCAGGAGCTTGGCAAGGTAGGCTACAGATTCTACTATGAAACAGTATACTGTGTTTTGGTTTGAAAGACACTGCAGCTAGTGAAATTACTTGGCAATGGAGGTTTAAGAACCTCATATACCTCAAGGTAGGCAACCCGTGAGTGACACCTACAAATGAATGGTGTTGCAAGCGCTCATAGGCTACGACAATCGCTTACCATCAGGTGGGTCGTATATAAACAATTCCTGACTCTATGTTTGGGGCTCTACGCCTACTAAACGGTGAAATATTATCCTCATAGAAATATATTTGTTTTTTTTTTCGGAATATGTATTGCTGTTGGCCGTACTGGCCTTGACAGCGTCACCGAGTTGGGGGGGCGAGAACAGAGACTCTGCCGTGATAAAGGGGCAGCCTTCACGGGGGCTCAAATTTCATTCCGTCCTTAGGGTGCCTCCTGCGAAGCCGAACCACGGCTAAGAACGTCATCGGAGGTGTATATTTATGTATTCAATACAATTGTATGGTCTAAGAACACGTAGTAAGCTCACAAATCTGTGTGTCGGTATTGAGATAAATCTGTAATAAATTGTCAAACCGAGATGGTCCGATAAATAGGAGATATTAAACGAAGATCGCTGATTCAAATTGTTCCCGATGACGTTCTATCCGTGGTTTGGCCTCGCAGGAGGCACCGTGAGGACGGAATCAAATTTGAGCCCTCGCGAGGGCTGTCTTTTTACACGGTTTGGTCTCAGTATTCGGCCCCCACCCATTGACGCTGTCAAGGCCAGTAGGGCCAACAGCAATACACATAAAAAATGGTTCAAATCCGGGCAAGCTCTGAGTTTTCGGAAGAACAAACAGAAATACACTTATATTGTATTTATTTGTGTACTTATCATTCTTTGAACGTCTTTTATGCTGATTAATATGATGAAGTGGTATTACTGATCCCGGATTACGCATTATGGCTCTCAATTATATTAATAAGATCCAAATTACGATATCTATCATCCTTATAAGCTCTTATTAAGTATTTTTCTATATATAACTAAAAATATATGAAGAAGAAGAGATACGGAAATGAAGTGTCTGTGGAGGTATCGATAAGTTGAATGTATCTCAACACAATGGGAGGATCGTCCGACCAGGCCGGTGATATTGCCTGGCGGGCTGAAGCCCTGGGCCGAAGCCCAACGACACGGAAAGTTTTACTTTGGAAAGTTGTATATATAGGTGAAGATTGTAGGAAACTCTGATAGCGCGATTTAGGATCGTGACGTTCGTTGGTCGTCCATATCGTTGCATAGTATATCCTGCAGGCTGTAGCTTGATGTGAGATTTGACAATCTTGTCTTTCTAACGAGTTGCATCGTGTTGCATGTAAATGTCACTACAGTGTCAATAAAATTATAAATAATACAAAAATAAAACGTATCTATTATGTATATTATATATATATATAGTATATACTTTGACGACGTTGTGGCGCAGCGGTAGCGAACCTGTCTTAAACGCCACAGGTCGCGGGTTCGATTCCCGCTCGGAGCATAATACGTTTGTATTGACCATGCAAGCATATTTTCCGGTCTGGGTTTATTTGTCCTAGTTATTGTGAATGTTTCCGGACCCTCGACACAGGATATTACTATCCTAATGGGGGCCGTTGAGTGTGCAGCGTTTATTTATTTATTATTTATTTATTATCTAATCCAAATACAATCAGCATGCCTCAATAGCTCAACGGTAGAAGGGCCGACTTCGCTCCGTTAACGCGAGAGTCGAGGGTTCGATCCTGACCCCCTTGGGCTATTGTCGTACCCACTCCTAGCGCAAGCTTCGAGCTTATTGGAGGGGCAATAGGAATATTAGTAAGTCCTTGAAAAAGCATTGCTAATATAATTAAAAAAAAATAATGTCATAGTGATGTCTGTAGTTTATTTAATCATCAAACAAAAGATTTACTAACTGGTTATTATTGTCCTCCATATTAAGAAATATGCCATGAATGATCATATCCGACCGATTTCGGCAATGGATACCACTTCGAGCACTAGTCGGAGACATGGCGCTGGTGCGCTCGAAGATGGCTTATTTAGCCTATCTTCGCGACGAAACTCCGTACGCACTGAGGGCTCGTGAGTACGCCGTCCTCATAATGATATGTTATGTCAGCAGGTTTAGAAATAATGCATAATTTAAAGCTATATTTACTCATATAGCTTACATTTAATACAAAATGTTAATATTTTCTGTAGTTGCGGAGTTGGGCCTAATTACTGTGACTTCAAAGTATGTTTGAATAAAGTTAATGCAAAGAGAAATAATAACTCAGAACTTTATACTGGAACGAAACAAACAAGAAACTCTTCTATCATCTTTCGTAATTAAATTTTGGATATTCATTTACATAATTTTAATTAAACGTTTCTAAATTGGTTATAATAAATGTTACACAGACTTAATATATAATATATACTACAGTCCGGCTCTTTCATACAGCCAAAATGTCAAAGACTCGTTGGTGCTGGTGGACCTTTGTAAATTCAACACCAAAAAATTGCTGTGCAAATAATGGCCGAATACCGAATGAAGTTAGCATGGGACTAACTACGGTCTGAAGGATCGCATCTTTAAGAAAGGGCTGCTCCGTGGTACATAGTAAGATTGTTAGACGACGTTGTGGCGCAGCGCTATCGAACCTCCCTTAAGCGCCACAGGCTGCTGTTCTAGGTGTTTTTGTCCTTGTCCTCGTTGAGTGTGTGGCGTTTATTCTTATATTTATTTTTGTAACGGAATTTCGGCTCCTCCTAAGCTACTGCGAAAGTTCTGCAAGAAATGATACATCCACTTTTCATTCCGCCCTTGTTAAACTCATCATCCGCGGAGGTAAAACTCTATGCCTCCTCATCCACTAAAAAGGCCTCCGTTACAACCCTATATAGTGTAGGTCTATGCATTCATCCGAATTGAGAACCTTATCCATTTTGAAGTCGGTTAAATAAATGCTTTAATCCAATTACTTTATAAACACTAGTTTCGGAACTAAAATAAACAAGGACCGAAAAGCAATATCAGAGCGAGCTTGGTATTGATCAATTAAATTTAATATCGTACACCCGCTTCTTCGAACTTGGCCTCAATAACTATGAGAGTTCCGACATTTAGTGTCTTAGTTTCCGAAAATAATAGCTTTTGATAATAAAGCCACGTTTCATCTTTAACGTAATCTTAAACAGGTATTAAAATGTAAGAATATAAAATAAGTAATAATAATTTTTTTTTTATTATTTTCCGCTTATATTTTGCTTGATTCTCATTTTTTTATGTTATCTCTATGCTTTATTTTTGTTTACATTATTCGATTATAATCGATTTTTCTATCTATCGGGCATTTAAATAAAAAAATATAAAGGACTCTTAAATCTTTCTCTTTTTGGAAAGTACTAGAAGTTCGAGAGTTAGAGTTTTTAATGCTTAACCTTGGGCTATTGTCGTACCCACTCCTAGTACAAGCTATATACATGGCTGGAGGGGAAAGAGGATTATTAGTAATGCCTTGAAAAATTAGTAATGCATTGCTAATATAAAAAAAAGAATTAGTCAAATTCACTATTGATTCATATTATAATTTTCAAAATCACCCTAGGGGCTTACTATTACCTGACCTAAACTGAGCTACATCGCTATATCGTACCATGACATCTATATTTATACATCATGCTCAAATAAAATCTGAATCGATTTACTATCAGAATTGAATTGGAACGAAATAGAATTTTTACTAAAAGTTAATGGTAAGACCGCAGGTGTCTGTAACGACGTTTCACTTAAACTGAATATAATTGAAAAAAAAAACGTGAATTTCGGTTCTAGTCATGATAAAGAATCCAATAACATTAATCGCTTTAGGTCGGGTCGAAATTGCAATTTTATTCCTATTACGGTAACTCCCATATATTTTGACCCGCAGACAGGTTAGCTTATTCGAGCATTCACAAATCATTGAAATTTAATTTGATTCTTGTAATTTTTTTAATTATTGTAACTATCGACGACGCTGTGGCGCAGCAAACCTAATATAATAAGCGCCACAGGTCACGGGTTCGATTCCCGCTAGGCACAGATGTTTCTATTGACCATACAGGCATGTTTTTCGGTGTGGGTGTGTTTTTCCTTGTCATTGTATATGTTTCCGGATCCTCGACGCAGGATATCTTTATCCGAATGGAGCCGTTGAGTGTGTAGCGTTTATTGTTTATTATTTTGTAAATCTGTTTATTAAAAATGTTTAAATTTTTTCACCTATTACTATCATTATTATATTCAATATCTTGAAACAAATATGTTTAGTCATTAGACTCATTTATGGTCTCCTTTTTTGTTTAAAAAAAAATATGTAAAAATATATTTTTTATCTTTCTCTTTAAATAATCTATTCTATATTTTATACAAATGTTTAATTTATTATTACATTAACACATATCAGACGTAAGTTCATCAGTTAAATACTAACGTTTAATATTTATACAGTGAATGTTACTCTAATTATAATACATATATACATTTTGTACGAATTCTTTTGCAGATACTTTTTTTAGTTCTTTCGTATTTCATAAACCTGTAAGAAACCATCCCTTACTTTACGCATTAAGCCGTCGGGCATACTTCTGTCCGATGAGGGTCTTGTAGATTGTACATACAGACAATATTCTTCGAACGTTCGTATCATTACGTTAATGAAAATAAAAATCAAAATCTAACCAATCATGAGAAAAATATATTTAGTTTTTTATTTTTTTAATTTTTAAGTTTGGATTGTGAGTGGCTAGTGTCAGTTGTGTGCAGGCTACCCATATAGACTTCTAACCTATTGACTCTTGTGAAATTATTAATAGACCAAACCAAAGCTGCATTCATTGATCGTTTACTGAGCAGTAAAAGAAAATAGCTATGAACTCCTCATGATGATGAGATTTAGATCTTGAATTAAAAAAACTACATACCTGATATAACATATATCATTATGTATATAACTATATGCTCACTCTCGCTTCGCATCGGATTAATCGAAATTTTATAAGCTTCTTAATTTCGGGGAGCATTACCTCCAATGTTTTTTTAAAATGTTATCATAATTTTATAATGTAGGAAAATATACTGAAGCTGATAAATGAGAACAGAAGAAGTAATTTGCGTTTACTCGGAATATAAGAAAATTCTTATTTATATCGAGAAGAAATATCATGCAGTGATAAATTAAGTGTATATATATTGTTAAAAATAGTTCTAATTTTGAAGTTATATAATTATATACTTACATTTTTCGTTGTGTAATAGACACAAACTTGACACAGTAACACAGCTGGGTAATGGGACAATAGCGTTTTGTTCCGTACAAACAATGTGCCGAGTAATTGTGAGTAAAGGATTTTGGCTTGTTAATTAAGTCTACGTAGGATGAGGAGGCAAGTAGCAATATAGTTGCTTTAACAAAGAAAGTTTATACAGAGACATGGTCTTTGCTTATTTTATTTTTGCGGACTTCTATATTTTTTACGCGACTAAGTTAGATATTAAACATACGAAGCGCCTTTATTATAATTTCGTCTAATTATAATGAAATATATTGAGCATGTGTAATTAATGACTGAATGAACAAAATTAAATGTAATTACGTGTCTACACTAAATTAACGGATACAATAGAATACAATATGAAGATGATTTAATATTTATTAATATACATTTTATTAATATACATAGTTTAAAACGAAATCACTACCCACGTGCATCTATATTTGCGCTAGCTCTAGAAGAGAGAACCATGAAATAAATTAAAATAATGCAATTCAATACTTGTTAGACAATTTTTCACGGAAGGTTTATATAATACAATAGTACCCAAAGGGAAGCAAGGGTTGGTCGCTAGTTTTACATACAATAATTATTTGTTATTGACGTCTCTTTTTACATAATATTACATTTACATAATAATAAACCTGTGGTTGAGACCCAGGTTATATATGAGTCAGGGTGGCAAGACCGCAAAATGCCATAGGACACCAGCTGGAAAAACCCCCTGATCAGAGAGGATCGTGTAATCACGGAAGATGAAGGATGAGAGAAAGAGTCATTGCATCGAAAGAGAGACCGCAGGAATTATATAGATAGTGTCAATAGTAAAAACATACAGACTGATAGACGAACATGTCTAAACTGTAAAGAATCCGTTTTCACCATTTGGCTACGAAATTTAAAAATGTGATTTCAATAATTGAAAATTATTTAGCCTTATATTTTCCATGCCGACATGCTAACGAGTCCCGAAATTGATATTGTAATGATCAAAGCATTAAACTCAAACGGTAAGGTCAAAAAAGTTAACGAGAGCAATTTAACATTTTGTACACTGTGCACAAAATGATGGCTGATTTTTTATGAAAATTTTGTCATACGAATTTAAATCATCATTATGATTTTTAAAAAGATTTCACTTAGGGTTCCGTACCCAAAGGGTGCCAATGGAACCATATTACTAAGACTTCGCTGTCCGTCCGTCCATCAGTGGGCTGCATCTGAGAATCATAATAGACATAGACAGTTTTCACATAACGTGATGCTGCTTTCTGGTGCTTTTACACAAACAAATATTAGAATAAAATAAAATTTAAAGTTAAAGAGGGTCTAAAATGAAACAAGTTTCATGTATTAAGATATTTAAAAAAATCTAATTTCAAAGTTTCAAATCTTTAGGTTATGAACTGTAATACTTAAATACTATCTTACTATCCCATATATTCTACGGTAGTAGAGAACGCTTTTATAAGTGCTAGTCCGACACGTACTTTGCCGGTTTCTTTCAGACATCTTAAAGTACGGAGTCTTTAAAGTTCTACAATTACACCGACAAAAGTAAAGATTAATCAAATATTGATTTGATTTTATTGTAGTTTATCGTAACATAAGAATTGAAGCTCAACTTAACTTTTGAAAAACGACCGCTGAAATGAGCCATCAAAAACATTAATCAAAATCAGTGTACGAACATAGTTAAAAAAAAAAGAAATTGAGATATGAGAACCTCCTTCTTTTTTAACCCCATATAGATGTCGGTTTAGTTTTAAAAATGTAGTTCAGTTTTCGCTATTTTATTTATTAAAGATGCGGGTAACAGCTGCGGTAAGATATTCTTTCAGTGGAGCCAAGTTATGACATAATCTTTATAGGTGCATAAACTATATAGCCGTTTGTATTAGAAACAATTTTATGATTCTTTTATATAAAATAATTTATCGGTATAATTAATTTTATATATAGGAAGTTAAATTGGCATTTTTTTATGTATAATAATTATATACTAGCAGGGGCGCAGCTTTTTTCGCGTGACTTATAAATTTTTTTCCTGAACCCTAATTCATTTTCTGAAATAAAAGTAGCCTCAGCCTTATAACATAAACTATCTGCCAATGAAAGTCCTGTTGAAATCGGTCTCGCCGTTTCAGAGACTAAGCGAATTAAATAAACATACAATAGTATATACAAGCACTATTGAGGCTTTCCACCCAGCCGCACGCGATACTAGTGTGATTTAATCCTGTAACATGCCCTGTATGGTGAGGTCATAATGCTTTTTTCTTACGTTAAGATTTCTACCTGTCAAACCCTACCGAGAGCGGCGTGGAAGAACTTCGCTGAAATCAAAAATATTGGTAAAAATATAAAATATAGACACAGAAATAAAGCTTATTTCAATCTTCTCTTAAATTACAAATAAAAACGCTGCATGTATAGGTATTTCAAAAAAATATCAATAATCAAAGTTTATTCTTAATCAATTGGTGCCAGGTGCGGTTAGGAATCGTTTGGTAACAATTGGGTCGCTATATCTATTAGCGTTACTGGAAATTCTATTGATTCAATCGTACAATTCCATTGGCCATTGTCGAGGATTGTATCGGAAATTGTGATTTTATGCCGTAGTAAAGTAACAAACATTAGAGTTTATTAAGAATAGTGTTTAACTGCAATGGATGATATGAGCAATGTCTTTTTATTGCTAATATGCAAAACAATACACTATAATTGGATATTTTTTACTCTAAAATATGCAAAGACTACCTTCTGCCAGTGGCATCGCCCAAGTGAGAATCATTCACATAAACTTATAATATTATATATACTTTACACTTCTTATAAATATGATCCACCTATGAATCTCCGCAGTTTTATGCTATTGACAGAATTAACTAGTTAAGAAGTGTTTAAAAGAAGCGTCATTGTTGCCCATTAAATGCTATCGTTTGCCGTCAGTTCAAGCGAAAAGGCGAAATTGAAAAACACAACCTTAACGGTATTGCCTTTTTTGCATTATTTTGTTTTTATTTATTTTTTAATATTTCAGGTTTACGATTACGACGTTTTTTCACCCTGGAGGGAAGATAGCTTTGCTCCACCTGATGATAAATGGCGAGTCCAAACGCGAAGACAGCTGGTACCGTTGGAAAAGGTGAACTGCTCTAGCCTCCATCTCCGATGACGTCCTTAGCCGTGATTCGGCTTCGCAGGAGGCACCCTAAGAACGAAGTCAAATTTGAGCCCCCGTAGGGGCCAGTAGGGACACAGCAATACACATTCCGAAAACTATTCTAGCCGCCCTTGCCCTGCGTGACCAGATGTATCTGGTAACTAAGATTAAGCATATACTATTAATATATAACAACACATTTATTGTATGTAAGTATGAATATAAATAATACTTACGAAACAGAAAAAAAAATAGTAACAAGGAGTTTACCTGATAAAAGTAATATGTATAAAGCAATAAAACGTTTTAAACATGAAAACAACAATTTTAATAAATAATTAATTAATCAAATTTATCAACATTATAAAAAAATGTGATTAATATTTAATAATATATAAAGTTAAGTTACATCCAGAATGGCAACATGATACGTACCTGACCCTATAAAAATCCATTAGGAATTTTTATTGTGTTTTTCCTCGAGGCGCGTGTTGATTGACAGTAAACATTCAACGTAATGAAAAGCACACTATAATTATGAATTCCCTGTGTATTTTATTTATAGTGTCATTTTACTTTCATTTAATTAAAGTGACAAGCTTAATTATAATAAAAAAATCCGTTGGAATAAATTTGCTTTAAGAAGAGACTACAGCGTCTGTCATGAATAATTTACGTAATTATGATTATTGTAAATATACTTTTCTCGTTATTTTAAATATTGCCTCAACTTAAAAGGTTGCGAGCTTTATTGGTTTTGGGAAAGTAAATTAAGGTAAAGGGTACTTATAATATATAAATATAACCAATACACCGAAAGAAATATTTCAGTCTGAGTAAGGGTCAGGTTTTGATCCAATTGTTGATAACCGTTTACCTAGTCCCATAAGCGTAAGGTTAAAGTGGGGTCAAAGTAATGTATTGAATAATGCAGGTAATTTTTCCGTCCTTACTTATATACTTTTACATATATTTCATCATCTTTGAGCCATAATAATAGCGATATTTTATAGAAGTAAGGCCTTAAACACTCTACTTTAATTTTGTTCTGTCTCGGGACGTCTGCTTCTTCGTATGCTTCATTACTTAAGCTCGTACTTGTCCTGAAGTGCCTTCACTTATTAGTCGAATACCTTTCCGCATAAAGGACGAATCTTTGAAAGCCATCCTAGTAGTTACAGTGCTGTGCAATTTATTGTGTTATCTAGTAAAGTGATAAAAAGCGTTGTTGATTATAATAAGTTGTTCATAAAGTGCACCCACTTGGATGAGATTGATAAAGTTGTTGGGAACGCTATTGGGATAACCTCTGTCACAGCAGATATTCTTCCACCAGTGCAATCAGTCATACTGGTGGTAGGTCTTTTGTTGCAAGAGGCCGGCTAGGTAGGTACCACCACAGTGTCAAATATTCTGCCGCCAAATAGTAATGCTTAGGCATTATTGTGTTCCGGTTTGAAGGGCACTGTACGCTAGTGAAATTACTGGGCAGAGGAGATTTATGCACCAATATCTCGAGGTTGGCGACGCGTGAGTAGCACCTACTAATGGTGCTGCAAGCTCTCATAGGCTACGGCAACCACTTACCATCAGGTGGGCCGTATGCTTGTTTGCCAACTTATAACATAAAAAAAAAAAAATAATAAAGGCTACAGGCTATCCTTAATTTAGTTTGATTCAAAATAAATACTGACAAAACCACAGGCGCGGCTTTATATGTATATAATATAATATTTATAAATTGTATATTTGTCATACTATGAAGATTATATTTCAAAACCTTCAATATTCATTTGCATATGAATAGGTATTTTATTCATATTCAAACCAAATTGCTACAAGTCAAGTTTGAGGAATCAGTGTTCATTTCAATACGTTGAATAAAGAGCAGATAGAATTCAACAAAGTTTGAGCGTCGGTGGATTAGGTTGAACGCAAGCGGTGGCAAAAGTTTCTATGACGCAAATCCCCAACGTACAAGTTCTGAATGTTGAATGTATAAAGAGTTATTGACTTTGTTACAAATAGTTTGTTTGTTGGGTAACAGTAACACAGATTTGTAATAATATAACTGAACTGTAAAATAACGTCTTCCACCGCCTAAACTCTAAGGTCCATTACCTATACAAAGTTATTGCGGATACAGTTATCGCGAGTAATTAGCTATAATCAGGGATATAATGGACATGAAATATCGGATTTGGTTATTTGATACTTGTTTCGGAGACGGTTACGGATATGAAATTATTTCGGATTATCCGATAGTTTCGGATAGTTTCAATAACGGATATTGGATTTTTATGGAATTGTAAAATTGACTAATTTAGTCTTCTCTATCCGTAATTATTTGAAACTTATTTCATATTTCGATACGCTATAGATAGAAAAAGAAGATAAATGGAACATTAGCTTAAAGCGCGTGCCCATATTTTATGTATTTTATGTGTGCGTAATATGTCACTTTATCATTGTGTTCATGTGGCACTTTATCATTTACAATCATTTTACAATAATTCTATTCAAATTACTAAATATATATAGGACTGTAGATACGTCAAGGAATTCTAAATTTAATTATATTATATTTAAATATTAAAAACAAAAAGAATTTCTAAAGGAAAATATTGTAATTATTCAATAAATTTACATTTATCCCCAGTCGCCTAATGATATGATAATGAACGTCTTAACATGCTGAACAGACATAGTAGAACGAGGCTTTAAAGATTCATGTGCAGTATAAGGAAAACGTCTCACCTAAAAACTAACGGAGTGGAACAGAGACGCATATTAGGATTCAGTAACGCTTGTTGAATACGTCGTAGGTTATGTGTTTTTTATTTATTTTACTAGACGAGAAAAATTTAAATAGATGAGTTCTATTTGGCTTTTTAAGATAACTAGAAAAGTAATGTTATAATTTTATTCAGTCATATGCATATAGTCTCAAAGTGTTTTGCCCACTCAAAAGAAGTGGCAAAAAGAAGGAAACGGCAGGGAAAACAGAAAGAAGTAGCAAGTTATTCAACCGGTACTCAGTTATCAAACAAAACGCAACTCTTATACAGTTAAGTGATATCAATATTCTGAGCGAGGTTGGCACTACACTGTTCAGTCGGACCTAAAAAGAGAGCACTGTCTCTACTACTATTGATAATCTCAAAAAATATAATTTTTAAGGACCAATTTTAATTTTTTTTTTGTGGATTGGGCGAGTTTCATGGGTGTTTAAGATTCATAATTCGATCCGGTAGGTGATGCTGTAATCATGTTCAAGATTTTTACAGAGCACTAGTGGAAAACGTCCGTCAGGCTGGCTAGTAGGTATACAAAAAACACATATAAGAAACACAGAGAATATATTTCAGATATAACATCACGACAGGTCAAAAATAAAACTCACTCGTGTGAGGAATAGGAAACCACGAATATATAAAATTCTATACAAATAGTTAACAAGGTGACAGTGTCTAACATTACGTTACATTATTGCGTACGTGTAAACGAGACTTTATACCAGAGACAATTTCACTAAACCTTTATTGTCATAGATTAAAAATGTTATGAAAAAGGAAAAAATTGAGTTAGATTTTTTTATTTATAATGAAATGACATTGATAATATTAATAATAAAAATATAAGTCGTCAAGGTTTAGAAAATTGTCTCTTACTTTTCAAATCCCAAAATATATAATGATAAAGCGTTGTCAAAGACATTTGTGATAGTCATAAGACTTGAAAAAAATTCGACAGTGGTATAGACTTACTATATTCTATAGACACGCCCTTCCATAGAGACAAAATGTCTCAGATTCGCTGATGCTAACGAAACTAAGTCACACGCTAACTTTATTCGGTTATGTTGCTAGCTTGTGACTAGCTTCGTTTCGTTGTGTTTTCTCGCGCTAACTGTATCCGGTTATATTTCAAGCTTGTGACTGGCTTCGTTTCGTTGTGTTTTCTCGAGCTAACTTGATCCAGTTATATTGCAAACCTGTGACTAGCTTCATTTCGTTGTGCTTTTGAATTTACGAAGGGGACCCAGCGAGTCTTTCACATTTCATCTGTATGGAAAGGCCTATCTATAATATATAGAAGGTCTATGAATAGTGGTAAGCTTAAACATCTACAAGTAAGTGCATCTACTTATGAATTATTATTGCGCTTCCTAAATTTTATAACATCTAGTAATTAAGTTACTTTAACCATTACTAAGACTATAATCAAAATTTAAAATTTACTTCACTCACTTTAACAGAAAAACTATTAAAAGTCTACGCTGCGAGAATGGAATTCTTTAACAAATATTTAACATAATATTCACCAGTTCTAGATATTATAGAATTCATACTGTAATGATTTTTATTGGCTTATTAAGATTGTAACTACACTTGTAGGATAGACTAGGTATTACTAGATTAAATGTTAATATATTTCTAAAATATTTGTAAGGGTAACTTTAACTATTTACTTATATAGAAGTCTTTATAAGGGATCACAGTTTGGAAAACTATTTCGATACAACCACAGAACAGTTAGATAATTAGAAATGGAATAAGTAATCACATAGTTTATATTATTTTATATCTGTTATTAATAGTGAGATTATGATTGCTAATAACTACCAAAAATTTATCCACGACATACATTCTTCTTACGGAAAAAATAACAATTATTATTTTTCAAATTTTGATAAATGAATGATTGTCATATAGGTATTTTTTATATTTTTCAAATTATTTCTAAGATCGCAAAGATCCAAGAGTACCTATTCGATGAAGGACCTTCTATTTTGAGATGTTGTTGAATTTTTGCGCAAGAGCATTTATAAATAATATGTATACCGAAGTTCTTAGGCAACAAGACATAGCCACATTAAAGCGTGGCCGGGTTTAGCTGGTTTCTTATAAATTGTTATTTGTATAAACCATTTCAAATAATCTGCCTGTTCTGAGGACACAACGATCGGGATGATAACTTTTAAGCTTAATATATTATGCAAGAACTATTAATTTCATTTAGAAGATAAATATTAATTACTTCAATTAAAAATGAAATTCATATGAATCAATGTTAAAAATATAATATTATTCCACAAAATTCGAAATATATTTAAATTAAAATTAAAAATAACTAATATGTTACATTATAATTTCAAATGTATAATTAGCTCCAAAATATTACATAAATAAATAAATTATTAAAAATTCGTAAAATCACTATTCAATAATTATTAATAATATTAACAAATAATAATTCGAAAACTCGCTGCTATATGGGTTCACTATACTAACTTAATACTATTATAATATTTATTATTAAGTAAAATTTTGACCAGTTTCCAGTTTTGTGCACATAAAAACTTAAAAATTAAAATAAATGTATTTGACACAGATAATAGCAGTTTTAAGGTATAACAAAGTGTAGCCATTTTTATACAGAAACTGGTCCGAGAACTAAACTAGTCTACAAGATCACATTGCATAGATGCTAGAAGTCTAAAAATACTTAGATACGCTAATTACTAACAAATGCCTAAATCTATGTGACCGAAGGCAGACATTACTTAACAGATGATACTATTAATTAATGCAAATAGAAATAACTGAGGATATAGAGACAGAATTGGGGACCTACCATGAAATCTTGTTGCGATTCAAACGACGACCTAAACTGAGCTACATCGCTATATAGCTGTGTCATGCTCATATAAAATCTGAATTGAAGTGGAACACAATAGAATTGTTACTTAAAAATCATGGTAGACCCCCTGGTGACTGTTTCCGTCTGTAGTAAGTATATATTACCACAGAGATTATAAGACTAATGTGGATAATTGCAAAGAAGAGAATTAACAAAGTAACTTTTTTAGTAATGGAAACAGCTTGAAACGAATTGAAGGATCAATATATTTTTAAATATAATTTATATCTACGGAAGTAGCATATACTGATATTCCACAAATAAAGTCTCTCGCCAATGTGACGTCGAATGAAAAAGATATGATAGAGATTGATAGTGGGAATGATATTACATTAGAAGAAAAATTACATTTCATTTAAAAAAATATTCCCGCTATTTTAACACAAATATAAACTATACAGATTACATAAACATTTTGTCTGTAGCTAAGAATTAGCCTAAAAGTTTAATGAGTACAAATTTAATGGAAGCGTTGAATTTGTTAAAAGTACTTTCGTCTAGGAAGGCTTTAGAGATCGACAAAACAGAATTTCATTTATAAATCATACAATAATTTATATTGAATCAATTATTGATTCAATATAAATTATTGAATCAATTATTGATTCAATATAAATTATTGAATCAATTATTGATTCAATATAAATTATTGTAGACAGTGAAACTTAGTTTCGTTAAAAAAGTATAAAATGAATAATAGCGTTAATTGGTAATAATATACACAGCAAAACAAAATGAGGCCAGCTCATTAATTAAACAGTTAAGCTAAGATAAAATTAATGAGACTAATTAAGAATTACGCTCGATGAAACTATTCCACCATATGTTCTGAAAGAAAAATATATAATGAATTATTTTAATTTAATAAAAAAAAATACAAAAAAATAAAAATTAATTAGTTAATTAAAAAAAGATTTCGAGTATTTGAAATATGTAGGGCCACTATATAATTTCTAATACTCGAAATCAAATTGCAATTTAATTATAAAATATTTTTATTTTAAATGTAAATAATAAATTTATGTTTTTGAATGTTCGCGAATGTTTATGTTTTTTGGACACAAGGTAAATATATCTTGGCAAGAGCCTAGATAATTTGATATTTTAAACTTTGATTTCTTTTATCTTTAGCAGAAATTAAAAATTATTTGTGCGCGATCATTAAATGATTACACTGACCTTGTTCGTCCACTGGAGTATGATCATCATCAGAAGAGTCCACTCTTTCAATCAGAGAACTCTGCTTCGATAGTGACTGTTAAAAAAATTCTATGTTTTATAAGATCCTTTTATAATGAAGTCTATTACAGTCATTTAAAGAATTTAATTTAAAATTCGAAGAATTGAATCGTGTTCTTAAACTTAATGAATCAATTTTCAAAAGTTTTGGTGATGAAAAGATAGTACCTATAGACTAAGTTCTAAAGGAAAATTAAAACTCACCTTATTCGAGCGTCGTCTTGGAGGTGATATTTTGTTCCAAAGAGCCTCGAGTTGATCAAAATGCTGTGATTGAGCGATTGCTGCCTGCTCAGGCCCCAGACTGACCTACACGCACCACAGTAACTGCTATTATTATGCACACAAATTTTATCTCATTATAGGTAAGCAATCTATACAATTATAAATATGTTTGTATGGTTGTCTGTATTTCGGTTTGACACTATTAGTGAAATTAACGGGCTAAGGAGATTAAGTAACAATACCTTGATAATGGCTAGGTGTGAGTGATAACTAAAAATGGTGTTGTAAAGAGCTCATAAGTTACGACAACCGCTTACCATCTGGTGAGCAATACGCTGGCTTGCCAACTTAGTATCTTAAAAAAAACAATGAAGCGACTATGATGAAACTTTGACAAAATGTTATGCATATATCCGTGAATGTTCCTGGCTTTAAACAATAACATTTTCAACGCAAATTTTTACGTGGAATTGTCCGCTGCAGTCAGTGAGCTATAAAATGTAAGAATATATATTCATACCTGTGAACCTAAGTCTTTGTTTTTTGCTTCCTGAATTTTAGATATCTCTTCCATTGATGCTGACACCGAAAATCTGAATGTAATGAATTGCAATGAGTACCATACAACAAATTCAACCGCATAAGTTATAACAAAAAATGGTGTACAGATCGATATTAATGATCTTTTATAGGAGTTTTAGGAGGAGTTCTCTACTGGTATCTACAAGTTTTAAATAAAATTATCATACAATTCACAAATCGAACACGTACAAGATATATAAAAAATTATTCTTTCGCCTTATTGAAGACGGTTGAAGTAAACTTTTATATCTTAGTAGAACTAAATATAATAGATAAGCCTTTGCCAAGTTCTACCATCATACGCACTATTTTTATTAGTAATAATTGTTGTTATTGCTTTATCACTATCCATAAAAAATATGAGTGATAAACTGTGAATTATGCCACATAGCGCTCAGTATTAATACGTTATATATAGATCAATTTATTTTATATAGTTATTGTTAGATATGAGTATGAATGTTCATGGCAATATAAGAAGGTATTTGCACTGTTCTTTTAACTCGAATACGGTTAACTGTCCAAATTTGAATAATGCAATTAGTGCTATAATCAGTATATCTATATATCCTTATGAATTGATAATTTTTCTTACTGCTAAACAAATATTAG
Source organism: Hestina assimilis (assembly GCA_023373885.1). Lineage (NCBI taxonomy): Eukaryota > Metazoa > Arthropoda > Insecta > Lepidoptera > Nymphalidae > Hestina > Hestina assimilis. The sequence goes on along the minus strand of CM041745.1, from coordinate 4,508,826 downwards.
CTTTGTAATATACTACTAATACCGTAAATATGAAAGTTTGTTTGTCCAATCACGCAGAAACGGTCGAACGGATAGATTATTACCAGATTCCCGAAGTAATTATAAATAAACGATTTACAGGACATATCAACTTAGAGTTGATAGAGATGTTAGTGTTGTTATGTATATTATTGAATATAAAAAAAGGATTGGAAAAAGTCCTAATTCTTACCGTCTCTTCAACCTTTCATCAACTTGTGCCATCATAGCGGCTGAAGTAAGGTGTCCGTACTTCTTTTGCCACGTGTACGTATCTAGAGATACTTCCTTCTTGAGTAACCTCCTCATTGGACGCTTCGGTGCTAATGGGCGCAATTCTAAATGAAAAAAAAATCATTCTTATCCTAGTATATTAAAATTGTAAGCATATTTCGACAAAAAATTTAAAGATTTTTGTATTCCAAAAAAATTTGAAGGTTTTATTTATAACACTAAATTAAATCAAAATGAATAATCTGTACACAATCAGTGAGATTAACTATAAAATAAAAATTGTGATTACGAAAAAAATATAGGTAGCAGTCATGACTTACCATCGACATCCTTAGTTGGTGCAGCATATGTAGGTATTTTGACGTAGGTGGCTGGCGTGTTGTGAAGGCATATGATTGGTAGGCAACCTATCGGAAAATCTCAATTCAAATAGTCTTACGTACTCAATTTATTTACGTATTCTACGATTTGAACCGTTCGTATAACTTTGACGTGTGTCTAGCTTAGATTTGAAGATGATGTATATGTTTTAACATACATATGGATGTAAGTGTGTATTTATGTGTCGCGTGTTTTAACAGTGTCATGTCTTCCAGTCTCGGTGTTAATGCTTGTGTCGAGGGTCTGGAAAGAAACACGTCTTTCCAGACCCTCGACACAGGATATTACTATCATAAGGGTGCCAGGAGAGTATTGTGTCAATATTATTTATAAGTATTAAAATTATTAGTATAGTAAAATAATAAATGTTTTTGAATACAAAGGCAAATGTTACACACATAAATGGATAGACCGCGCATTGAAAAAGCAAAATGATACATTTTATTTGCGGTGGCAAAAGTGGAACATCGTCTCACTGAATAATAATGAATGCATTATTATTATATGTATTTGTGTGAACAAAACCCGCTATTGTTGTTCTTTTGAGATATAAAAGATGTTACAATTTTGCTTTGAGGCTTTAGATATTAGTGCAACATAATATTAATATTTCTAAGAGAGCAATTTAATATTCTATCGATATTGAGATTATCTCGAGGAGCTTACAACTCGCAATATTGTAAAGATATCAAAAGAATTACCCTGTACCGAAGTTTACTGCAATGATATATGAAAGGAAGAAAAATATTAAAGGGGATAGATGTGTTACTTTATTCTACAGCGGTTAATAGTAGACGTTTTTTGTCAATATTCTACAAGAAAACTATAATTTTGAAAAAAAATAGCGCACGTTTAATAACGTAGTTATTTCATTGAAATTAACTTATTTTTCATTACATTAATATGACAATAAATCCTTTAAGATTGCAATGGGCACGTCATCACAACTGTTGCTAAAAAGTATTTTTCCATGTCAGAAACATTACAAACAAGTGAACAAAATGCGACATCACGCATAATATGAAACCGCAATAAGTAAGATCTTAAAATAAACGCATTTATATTAAAATATTTCTTACCTCTATCTAATAAATGCACGACAATTCGTGAGCAGTCGCTTGTTATCTGGAAACCCAATAGGGGCACGTGCAGAGCTAAAGAAGTTAGTGCTAAACCTCGTTTCGTTTCCCAAATGATTAGGGTTTTGTCTTCAGAACCTGTTTGAGTGAATTACTTATTACAATTTAAATTGTAAGGATTTAATGGGCGTATAATAGGCCATGTAACGTAACATGTAGTAGAGCCATGCTTCTCCCAGCATAAATAGGCTGGCTCGATCCGGGGAAGTAATATCAACGCGCATGTGATACTTCAAGTATCGCAAGCGTTCATAAGTTGCAGTGACTGCTTGCCATCAGGGGGACCGTATTTTTTGTTTGCCAACTGCCATGAAATAAAAAAAGAAAACATTTTCTATTATATTTTTCCAATAAGTTGAAAAATTCTCATACATTTTTGACATATACTCGAATAAGCCCAAAGCATTCTCATATTTTATAAGCTACAAACAACATTAGACTTACCAGAAACGGCAATCGTGCCATCGCCTGTGACCTTCACGCACGTAACTTTTCCCAAGTGACCAGACAGTAAATGGACGTCTGATCCAGTGTTAATATCCCAAACGATTAGATTGTAATCCCAGGAACCAGAAACTACTTGTGTTTTATTGGTAATAGACACAGCAACGCACGTCACTATGTCGGAGTGACCAACAAGAACCTAAGAAAATAAATATTTATAAATTCCATTTTCAAAAGAAAATAGAATTCAATTTTAAAATGATGACTTGCGCAAACCCAATCTTTCAGTCTTCTGTTAATGAATAATTTAATCTTTTAAGGAAAAAATAAGCGAAGCGTATTTTTTACAAAACAAAAGCAAGGGCAAAACCATTAAACTGATTACTGTTACAGATTTATATTTACATATAAAAGTATAATTAAATTTGACGAATCCGTTTTGTTCTTCTATTTGATAAACGATTTAACCTTTCCACCAAATTTCTTCAAGTATTAATTTTTGTTACAAAGACTTTTTATACATTTTATTTTTTCAATTATAATATATGACCCTCTAAGACGACTTTGTGTCCTTTGTGGACGCTAATATTATAATATTTATGGAACCATGTTCCGGTGGCGGTCTTTCCGAACCGATACGACCTTCAAGAGAAGAGCCTATTCTTTCCTTAAAGGTCGGCAACGCGCCTGCATGCCCTCTGATGTTGCAGATGTTTATGGGCAGCGGTGTCGCTAAGCGTCATGTGCCTCCTGCCCGTTTGCATAAAACCTCTTACATAAAAAAAAAACAAACAAAATGACACGCTACTATATTTGCTACATTACTAAAATAGAATTTTTATCCTTATATCAACAAGATTAAAGATCTACCTGGAAAAAAGCGCGGGGTTCAATTACATATTTATACGTTGTGTTAGCGTATTGAAAACGCTTACAGATAGTATAGTAGCCTAGTTTGTTAACATTCAACGAGATATTATGTCACCTGCGACAATTTCCCTCCGTCCAGTTGCCAAACTTTTAGCGACATGTCCATAGATCCAGTAACGATATGTTTCGAGTCAGATGTCAGAGCGAAGCATGTGATTCTCTCCGCATGTGACACGGACCGTTTCTCGTCTCCACAGTCGCCTTCCGCTAGCGCCCAAATACGAACAGAATTGTCACCATCCGATAGCACCTGGATTAATTTAATTAATTATTAATTTATTTTATAGAGAGACATATGTTATATTTTGTTTAAATGTAAAATTTTATTATTGGTATATTTATTTAACTTAAATATTAACTATGTTCTTAATGTCAAACCAATTATCTGGTTTTGTGAGACTATAATATAAAAAACAAATTGTAAACAATTCTATTATCTAATAAATAAATACATAAATAAAATAATTAATAAAAATGTTTAATTAGCCCACATTGTAAAAGAATTTTTGTAACCCGGGTTGTATTTTTAGATTCGATTGTATTATGTACTATGTATATTACTTTATCGTACTGTCAACTGTAGACCAGTGGGTGGATTTAAGCATGTTCTTAAACTCTTACGGCCGGTTTCAATATAAAATTTTCAGACTCAGATCAGTATCAATCCAAGGTTGAGCTCAATCTTTCGATTGGTCTCCGATCTTTGTCCCAATAACTGCAGCTTACGAATGTTATTCAATTTTATATGCTATCCAACATCCTCTATTAGAATATTCTAATAGAGAAGGATCCTACTAAACCTCTGCGAATCCGGATTAGTGCCCTCTGATAGGAAGATATTATTTTTGGGTTGATATTAGAATGTAAGAAAAGGGTATGGAAACCCATTTTTATATTATTAGATCGCAAATGCAAACAATACCGGTAAAAATGGATTGAGATTGCATATAGAAACCAGCCATTACTTATCTTTAAGATTGACCGTCAGTGTCATATAAAAGCTAAGTAAGGCTGTAATTAGTACTGGTAAGTACTGGTTATTAGGAGATTGGTAGGTAATATGTTTATGTGTTAAACAATTTTTGTAAATTTTTTTTGGTTGTTTTGTAAATAAACGTAGCTCATGGCCATATGAAAGAATACAACTATAAAGCAATTTTAGAAATCGTTGCAAAATCGTAATTTTAAACGAAGTAACAAATACTTAAGCATCTCATAAGATATATCAGTGCAATATATATATAAATAGAATATAATTGAGGAAACATTAACGGCAACTATTCACAGATTCACAAAATAGCGGTAGCAGTCTCGAGGGAATTTATATTATATAAAGTAATAAATAAAAACATGTGAAGCTCTTTGATACAAAGGTCTTTTTGTGTTTTTATTTATAAAGATCTGATACATTTTACGTGAAGAAAAACAAAAGCTTAGTTTATACAAAGATCTAAAACTATAAAAAGTATAGCTTTAGGCAGTGATTTCAATTTCAAAAGGTGAGCTCAGTTTTGGTAGTAAATAAGTTGAGATAATAAATAACAAAACTATTTTAAATATTTTGAGCTCAAGCAAGGTTTTAACTTGATTTGTTATTTTTAATATACTTTACGGAATATATTCGACGACGTTATGGCGCAGCGGTAGCGAACCTGCCTTAAACGCCGCAGGTCGCGGGTTCGATTCCCGCTCGGAGCACAATATGTTTGTATTAACCATGCAAGCATATTTTCCGGTCTGGGTGTATTTGTCCTTGTCCTTGTATGTGTCCGGACCCCCGACACAGGATATCACTATCCTAATGGGGGACTAAAAACTGCTTTATGTCCCGGTGACTTTAGACGCGTCACCGGCCAGGAGAAACTTCGTATTGTTACGGACAATCTTATCAGATTAGAAGGTTCAAAATCCCTCTCCATTCTCTCTGTTAACTCGTACGTTCTAGACAGTTCTATAATCGAAAAATAACGTATAACATTCCCTGGATGGAACTTTCTCGACCCGTGTTCCGAGCTATATAAGTGGCCCGGCGAGTCGACTGTTTCATTCAGTTCTCAGCGCCGAGCGAAGAAACTACAAGCGATACAAGTAATCAAGTGCGAAACCTAGTAATCTCAGCTATCTTTCTGAACTACGATTGACCTGTGATTTGGAAGTTCTGTATTGTAACCTTGAAGATCTCATTAAAGTGTTACTTAGAGCTATCAGGTCTTTTAATCCAAAATTCGAACCCCAGCGCGTAACAGTACAATAGCATATAGTTTTATGATCATCGTGATCATATCAAATGTTAACATTTATATAAAAGTAATCTTGTGAACAAATTCAAATTACATGATTTAGTATTTTTAATATAGGATAAAATAATGGTTCTATGTAATAATTGCATTTATTAAAATTCAATTTCCATTCTATTTTTAACAAAGACAATAAAGCTTCATCAGATTTTTTCAATTTCTAAAAGAGTCTAATATGAAGTTGTAATAAATAAAAGACCTTTAGTCTGATTCGTTCTCGACGATAAATGACGCCCTCCGTCGCGATTTTCCTTTGTGATTTTTTAAAGACTAAGATTTAATCCTTGAAATACAAAGCTTTTTAATCTAAGTCTTTTAATTATCATTCTATCTTTAAGAATCAGACTAATGAAAAATTTAATTGCTTGGAACTAAGTAAACTAACTTACTATAAACTAAGGACCGGCTCTTCCATACAGAAAAAATATCCACAGATTTGATGGCGCTCTGTCGTAACTTCGCGCTAACGCAACGAAATGAAGTTAGCCACACGTTAACTTTATTCTTTATGTTGGAAGCTTGTGTTTGCGCCATTTGACACCGTTGTGCCGCTGTGGGTAGCGAGTCTTCCTTTAGCCTCGAAGGTTGGGGGTTCGATTCCCTTTCGGGCAGATGTTTGCATTGTTCTGACAAATATTTGTTTTGGTCTAGGCGTTTGTCCTTCTGGGCCTCTCCGCCGTGCCTCGTAGAGCACGTTAAGCTGTTGGTCCTGGTTGTTATCACATAACTTCTGATAATAATCGTTAACTTGTTATGAGTATTTTGCTCATATCCCCTGAGTTACTGGTTCGCCCTTAGGGTTGCGAAGGTCGGTTGGCAATCACTCTGTTTAAAAATCAGTAACCTGTCGAATACGGATAAGAGAAATAAGCATACCTTGGGTAGATAGAATACCGATAATAGTGCTAGTAAGAAGTTAATAAAAAAAAGACGATCGGAAAACATAACTGCACTATGAGTTCATCATAATGTATTGTTTTATAATTATATCACTACAAAATGTATCAGTAGTAAACTAATGTTTGTTTCAAACTTACCGCAAACTTCATGTTCAAAGTAACGTCGATGCTAGTTGTGGGGTAGTTGGCAGAGAGTAAGACGATCCCCGAGTCCACGAGCCACACATGGACATTACGCGCACGGTCAGCTGACAGCGCTCGGCGACCGTCCGACATCATTAACAAGTTTTGTAGAGCAGATTGATGACCCTAGTGATATGAGGTATTATTAATTGGTAATCGAATATATCGAAATGAATCAAACAGTTGAATTTTTTTTATGTTTATTTTACAGGTCTTTTTATCAAGAAATCGGCTTAGTAGGTCAGGGTCACCACCACAGGGTCAGAATCTCTACCGAAAAGCTATAGCTTGTCTTGCATTACTGTGTTTCGGTTTAAGAGTTCACAAAAAAAAGTGAAGTTACTGATCAAAAGAGATTTATGAAGGCAACGCGTGATTGACACCTGCAATGAATGGTGTTGCAAGCACTAATAGGCTACGACAACCGCTTACTAGTAGTACCGTACACTTGTTTGCTAAATTAATTGCTTAAAAAACTTTAACAATAAAATTAAAAAAGCACTTAGCTTGATAAATAAAACATAAATATGCGGAGATCAAAATAATAAACACATTCATAATTCAAATTATTAGTCATAGCTATTGTAATATACATACTTTGTAGGTTAAAGACAGCGAATTATCAGCCAACTGCCACACAACCACTGTTCTATCTTCAGAACCACTCAGTACTAATAGATTGTTAGGGCTGAATGTAACACACGTGATATGTCCCATGTGTCCGCTGAGCGTGGCTTGCATACGGTGTGTGGAAAGATGCCAAACTCTTACTAATCCACGAGCACATCCACTGGCTGCAAGTTGTCCATCACGAGATACTTCTAAACAACTAATTGGGATCAATTCACTTTGTTCCGCCTAAAAATTATAGATTACTATTATATAAGAATAATTGGTTACTCATACAATATTTCATCAAAAAAAGTAGCAAATATCCCTTCCAACGGTCTAGTCTTTTTGTACCAATATCATCAAAATCGGTTCAGGCCTGAAAGCGTTATCTATAGACGGAGTAACTATTAGTAGGGAAGTAGGTATAATTTCATACATTACACCACTTTAATAAACTGAAATACAACGAGGTCAATAGTACGTTACCTGCAATAAGGTGATGTTTGTCGTTGATTTCGTTTGCCGTCTCTTCATCTGTTTCGTCGGCCGGAAGTTGGTTAAGTTGTCTTCCGTGTGAAACGAATATATTGTTACCCTATTACCACCTAAAAAATATGGAACTGTGAATGCAAAAAACTCTAGCATTATAAAAATAATGTCAAGTAATATATTTAAAATTACCAGCAGCTAACAGGAAGTGATCCTTATCAGCAACGGCTAGAGCTGATAAGTCATGAGCTGCCGCCAATGTCCTAAGTAGCTGTGCTGTGTGTAAGCTATACACATATATTCGTTGATCAGCGCAGCCGACTGCAGCTCTTGATGAATCATGGCCCACACAAAAACATTTTACCTAAGACAATAAATCATCCGATAATCGAACATACTTATCAAATTAAATCAAGAAGAAGGCAGACAAATGGACGTTGCTTTTTATAAAGCGAGTGGCACCAATTTGCACACTTAAATGGACCATACAAGGTATTTACCGCCTCCCATTATACATATATATATATATATATATATATACAAATATAGGCTTTACATACAAACAAATTCAAAATCACCCAGAACAAAAATCATGCATATATATGTATGCATATGAATAAGGCAAGAATACTATCACTGCGTCACAAGGGTCGTCAAAAGGTAACAGAGCAGATTGGGCTTAGGTAAGGCTTTTGTCGTCAATTTTCATGGAACAAAGTCCAACACTATGAATAATGTACTTTAAACCAAAAATCTTTGCGAAAGTGGAGCCGTCCAATTCGTGTAACTTATCAGAAAAACGCTTTAGTTAAACAAGAGATCGAGTATCTCAAATATAATCATGTCATTGACCGGCGTTGGGACGTGACAACTCTATCGCACGCTGTTGGGATAACCTTTGTGACAGCAGAGATTATTCCACCAGTGCAATCAGTCACTCTGGTGTAGGTCTTTTGTTGCAACAGGCCGGCTAGGTAGGTACCGCAGTGTCAAATATTCTATCGCAAAGTAGTAGTCTTTGGCATTACTGTGTTTCGGTTTGAAGGGCACTGTAGGCTAGTGAAATTACTAGGCAAAGGAGAATTAAGAACCAATATCTCGAGGTTGGCAACGCGTGAGTGGCACCTACTAACGGTGTTGCAAGCGCTCATTATAGGCTACGGCAGCCGCTTACCATCTGGTGGTACGCTTACCGTATGCTTGCTTGCCAACTTAGTAACATAAAAAATGTACCTACAAAGCAATCTTCTAATTTGCAGAAGTTTTTGAGCAGATTAAGCTAACCATGAAACTCACGTACATAAAGTTCAGTAAACAAGCGATAATAAACTTCGTGAAACATAATATATCAAATTACAACACGAACTCCAGCGTGATTGGACGTTGTTTGTATCGCAAAAGTTATTTTATCGCACAATTCTGCCCATTACTTAACACGTTCCTTGTCCGCTGAACCACATATTATGGCTCAGCTCAATTGTTTAACTATAGTGTCTACCACCTCAACTGCGAATGGGTTAATCAATACAATGCTACGGACTATCTTTGTTTTTTTTTTATATACCACAAGGTGGCTAATGATTGTACGATTAATGGTAAACTCTGACCGTAGCTTATAAAGCCTTGTAATGCCAAACGTATCAAGTAAGTTGCCGAACTGAGAAGGCGGACAAAAAGAAAGGTTCAATTAAAGGCGTCAGATTTTGGGCATCCGATGCTCACAATCGTTGAAAGAAACACAAAGAAATTTTGAAAATCGTCTCCACGGTTCCATATACACATCCACCAATTTTATTATAATAAGTTCAGCCTTTTAAAAAAAAAAAAAAAACTCAATTTCGTATTGATAATTTTAGTTAGTATTTACTATTGTATAGAATCTAAGGTAAGTAAACGTAAAATACAATCACTGTGCCACATTCACTAAAAACAAAAGTAGATTAAACTATAAGAGAATCTTAATTGTCGATAGAATAAAACAGTGATCAATATATCATCCCTAAATGTAATAAGAGTGGGAAAAGGTCTAAAGGCACTTACTAGAAATCGCCTGTAATTTATTTCTCTCACCAAAATGTAAGTAAGAGCTAAAACAATTCAGTGATCCTCAATTACAGCGACCGAAGAGGGTATAAAGACCATTCGGTTAACCATTGCTCGTTATAACGAAATTCATCTTGTTAAAGAGAACTACTTTATTCGTACACCTCCTTGGAATCTAATTACATGATTTTATGTATAAGTGTTTTTGCTTTTAATCTTGTGTTAAATTTATTCATGTGACTAGTTCTGCTGTTTGTCTATATTGACAATTAGAATAAATTGGAATAACATATTTAAAACTTCAAAAAAACCTGAGGTTTTACGCGGCATCTTTATCGTTTGCGAACTGATTTTAATGATATTTTTGGTTGAATATAGTATACTTCTATGGTGTTCTTGTATAAATTTCATGATTAAAATATTCGTAACCATTCTATCTTATTACTGACTTTAAAAAAATAAGGCCTTTTTCACAATAATACAATGTTTACTGAAGCTGACCAGTAACGTATATCTTGGGGACGGACATTGTTTAAGTATACTCTCTATTAGTAGTCTGGACAATGGGTTAGTATTTGTAAGATATATAGTTGGTATAGCAATATTTTTCAATCAAGTATATTTATTTATATCATAACTAACCTTTGCCTTGTGTCTTTTCAGTACGTGCAGATAGGTGCCTGTTATAAATGTTCTTATGTGCAGTTCATTTTCCCCTTGAAGTGTTACCAGGAACACATTATCTTCTGTAACTTCCATAGCGTGTATCGGAACACCAGCGGACACGGTACTGAGTAGAGTGAAGTTGTCAACATTCCACGTGCATACGGTGCCATCTTGTGAACACGTTACCATGATATCGCCATCTTGGATAACTTTTATAGCAGTTACCGGTCCGCGATGATGATCGAGTTTTGTTACCTATAAATAAATTTCACATGATTTTACCTGTACAAATTTACCTATAATTTTTATATTTAAGATATTTATCAGTCCTCTTACCAAAGCTCCATCAACTAATGACGTAATTATGACAGCTGAGTCTTCGCCACCGCTAATGACCAACGATCGATTGACAATAGCCGCTACACATAGTACAGGCGCTATGTGTTCTCTAAATAAACCAAAATTAAATTTTAATTAGCACCATTTTACACAAATTCCTACAAAAACATAAAATCAAAAAATTGATTTATCCATATATTTATCACATTCTGGATAAAGGTAAGGTGCTTTTGCATTATCACAAGGAAAACAATCGTAATACATGTCTAATGGTAAATATTCGCCAAAGCTACTCGCACAGATAATAATAATAATAAACGCTGCACACTCAACGGCCCCCATTACGATAATTATATCCTGTGTCGGGGGTCCAGAAACACATACAAGGACAAGGACAAATACACCCAGACCGGAAAATATGCTTGCATGGTCAATACAAACATATTATGCTCCGAGCGGGAATCTAACCCGCGACCTGTGGCGTATAAGGCACGTTCGCTACCGCTGCGCCACAACGTCGTCATCAGCATTAATACATATTGCCATCAGCGGTGAGTGACGGAGAAGATGGGATTGAAGTGGAAAACGAATAATACTCAGGAGATAGAAATTAGCATTATTATTATTATTGATTTATCAACATAATCAGTAACTGATATTGGATTTACAACAAACTGAACTAAAGACATATTGTAACTAACGATATAATTACTCTGAAACTGACACCATTTATCCGTTAAGCACTTAAGTGATAAGTAACAACAACAGCGATTATTCCACCAGTGCAATCAGTCACACTGGTGGTATGTCTTTTGTTGCAAGAGGCCGGCTAGGTAGGTACCACCGCAGTGTCCAATATTCTGCCGCCAAATAGTAGTGCTTAGGCACTACTGTGTTCCAGTTTGAAGGGCATTGTACGCTAGTGAAATTACTGGGCGAACGAGATTTAAGAACTAATATCTCGAGGTTGGCAACGCGCGAGTGGCACCTACTAATGGTGCTGCAAGCGCTCATAGGCTGCGGCAGCCACTTACCATCAGGTGGGCCGTATGCTTGTTTGCCAACTTCTAACATAAAAAAAAAAAAAAAAAAATCCATTAATGTTAATTCTAATGACATATAATGTTACAATTTACACTCGGAAGAGGGAATACAAATATGGAAACGGTAGTTATAGTTATAGTTTAAAACTAGAAACATGAAACTTCGTATTCATTTTCAAATTAGACATGAATAAACATGTAATTTACCGTTTTCTAAAATTCTAAAATGGGGGTTCTAAATTGGTTTTAAAATCGTTACTCAATCGGGTAAAGCCGCTGGCAGAAGCTAGTACAATATATAACGTGAGTATATTTCATAATTTTAGACAAAGTGACACGTAATGTCGATGTCAAGATAAGTTAATCTGAGACGGGCTGAAATCTCGAGTCTAAATCCATGCCATACTTACAAGATTTTCGTCTTAACGGCCAATGTGTGAAGATCCCAAACAACGACGCTCGTGTCTTCGGAACCGGTAAGTAGGTACTGGGATTCGCGCGTGACACACATACACAGTATCCGGCCAGAGTGACCTAAAAATTACGCTATTTTAGTTTATTTTACGACAAAAGTACGCGTGTTAAGGTAGGTTAAGATTAAAAGCTTTACAAAACCCTAAAACACTCTCCTGATCCACCTCTATAAAAATAACCAAAAAAACTTAAAAATAACTAATTATTCGTAATAAATATAACAATAAAAAGAATCACATCTAGTAATTATTCTTTTTAATTTCAGAATAGATGGGAACATGATGGATACAAATTACCGTAGCCTACGTTCTTCTACTCTATTCTCTCCTACAAGATGAAGAGTAGAAGAAGAAATAGAGAAATGTTTTCTCTAGGAAAGAAAAAAAGATTGACCGAAATGTAACAGTATGAACTACTACTTACTATTCTTTGCTATTTTCAGTGGTAGAAGTACGTTTATAGTTCGGCCGCCCATTCATGTCAAATAGAATCGATGTAATTGTAACCTGAATCTAGAGAACACTATTATAATTATAATACCTTTAAAAGTGTGCACTTTTGAGTTTGACATGACGTGCCATAGCTGTGGGTCTCCCGCGGATGGCGCCAGAACTAAGTGCTGTCCAGACGGGGCCAGCTGGAGCAATCGTACACCAGCACCAGGTGTTGAACCGCCAACTGACACCACGCGAACAGTTGATGCTATTGGTGGATGTAGCCTGATGACAAAATTGGTATTAGTATAATGTAGCCTGTATATTACAGTTGAATTCAGCTGTTATATTTGTGTTTGTAACAATATTATAAACCTATTAAATTTTTAACGATGTTCATGTTTATTGTGCCAACTTTTTATTATACATTCCACAAGTTAAAAGGTTTTTTTGTATTTAGTCCGGTGGATAAACTAAACGATAATGCAGGCAGATGCTAGTTTGTCGTATTTTATCAAAATGTACCTAATATATTTTATTGCTACCCTTTGAAATAAAGCGTTAGAAACATGTGGTCATATTAGAGGATTATATAACCTGACACTTCATGCAAAATCCCCATCATCACCGTTATAATGATCAAAGCAATTTACACAAACGATCCTCACCTGTACAACCGATGAGGTCGAGAAATTTAATGACATAGATAAACATAGCGATTAACAGTTAATTAAAGGTTCACTGTAGACAAGCTGGTAGGTAATCGGTCACAATTTATATTGTATGGGACGTGATCTCGGCTTTTTGTAGTTTACAGTTTACCAATTGATACGAATTTTTGTATTTTTTTAAATTATGTTTCACTTTTATTTTTAAATTTTCTCCACAGAAGTTACAAAAAATATGATACAATTTTATTATTTAGAAAGTAATAAAAGTAATCTTTTTCTACCAATCTTTTTCTACACAAAATTGTATTTCTTTGTCATACTTTAAAAATATATAACTTTAATAACAATTACTAAAATAAAAATATTTCAGTAATTTGGCATATTTTAGTAAAAAATTTCTGCAAAGCAGTTTGTTTTGTTTTGATGACAGCGTTTGGGTCGAGATTGACCACAACCCTATGAAGTAAAAAATAATTATTTTAAAACTTAATTATACAACATCTTGTAAAAAGGGATATTTCTATTATTCAATAATATAATACGCTTTCTTTTGTTAAAAACTAAAACCACTAAACCTTGCTGTATGTGTACTTAATGCGCTGGTCTAACCGGAGAAATTCTGTAATCCCAACATATCTTAACGTGAAATAGCAGAATTATTTGAATAAATAAACATAGAGGAATTACTTCGCTAATTTAGCATGAATGTTCTGCGAAACGTAAGCAATTTCTTTTTTAAATAAACGCTATACACTCAACGGCCCCCATTAAGATATTAATATCCTGTGTCGGGGTCCGGAAACATACACAATGACAAGAGGATAAGGACAAACACAACCAGACTAGAACACATGTTGGTTGTTGTTGGTTGGTTGCTGGTATGGTCAATACAAACATGTGTCGAGCGGGAACCAAACAAGCGACCTGTGGCACTCAAGGCAGGTTCGCTACCACTGCGCCACAACGTTGTCAATTTAGATCTTATTATATCTTTGAAACAACTCGTTAAATAGTGTTTCATTTTTGTTCTTTAAACATCAAACATTTCTTTACCGGCGTCGGGATGTGACGACCCCATCGCCCGCTGTTGGGATAACCTCTGTCACAGCAGAGATTATTCCACCAGTGCAATCAGTCACACTGGTGGTAGGTCTTTTGTTGCAAGAGGCCGGCTAGGTAGGTACCACCGCAGTGTCCAATATTCTGCCGCCAAATAGTAGTGCTTAGGCACTACTGTGTTCCGGTTTGAAGGGCATTGCACGCTAGTGAAATTACTGGGCGAACGAGATTCAAGAACTAATATCTCGAGGTTGGCAACGCGCGAGTGGCACCTACTAATGGTGCTGCAAGCGCTCATAGGCTGCGGCAGCCACTTACCATCAGGTGGGCCGTATGCTTGTTTGCCAACTTCTAACATAAAAAAAAAAATCAATATACACTGTTTTATTATTTAGTTGAGCAGCTTACGATTCGATAAAAATCGAAACATAATAATGGAGGGAAGGGTCATGAAAAGGGTCAGATCGTGAACAGGCATGTATTATAGAATTAGGCGTGGGTGAAAATCGGGGCACAGCTAATAATTAATAAATTTTAGGACCTTATGTTTTAAGTTGTTAGGAATGAATTTGTACTTAAAATTATTACTTGCATAGAATAGATAACAATGCTTAAATGTCAGTTAAGAAAAATAACTTTAGTATCTAGCCGACAATGAAATAAGGTGTGTTTGTAATATGCGTTATTTATACGTCATACAACATAGCTGTTTTTGGCAAGACTCTGACACAGAATATCGACGTGAATTTTTTGGCAATATACTTTCTGTTGTGTTTCGTTCAATGATTATGGACATTAGAAACTCAATTTTTTTTTTTATGTTAGAAGTTGGCAAACATGCATACGGCCCACCTGATGGTAAGTGAATGCCGTAGCCTATGAGCGTTTGCAGCACCATTAGTAGGTGCTACTCACGCGTTACCAACCTCGAGATAAATTCCTATTCCCCCTTATTATATCCCCATTAGGATAGTGATATCCTGTGTTGGGTCCGGAAACATATACAAGGACAAGGACAAATACACCTAGACCGGAAAACATGTTGGCATGGTAAATACAAGCATATGCTCCTAGCGGGAATCGAACCCGCGACCTGTGACGCATAATGTAATAATATGTTGAAAATACGTTTATGATATACTACAAGATTGTTACTAGCGTTTATATACGCTACGACGGTTCGGACGGTACGCTTGTTTCATTCATTTGCAGTTATTAATCACAATTTCGTTGTTAACAATTTTCATATTTTAAGTGTATCGTTGGCAAGTCAGTTAAATATATGTCATATAATTTAATCGGAAAGTTCTAAGGATTTCAGCAGCTCTAAAAGGTTTCGTTATAAATGATTAAAGCAACGGTATAAAACTTATGTAGTTGTGAAGTGAAAACTTTATTAATATAGAAGTTTATTTTATGTTAAACTAGTTGTACTCGCAGTACCGCTTATTATGTAGTTTTTCGATGATCCCACGGGAACTCAACATTTTTCCTAAAAGATAAGTTCCTACCTGATAATATGTTACTAGGTAATAAGCTATGTGTGTATCAAATTTCATTCAAATCTGTCCAGTAGTTTTTGCGTGAAAGAGTAATAAACATACATCCATTAAAACAAACTTTCACATTTATAATATTATATACGTGGGCCACTATATATTATATATATATATAAATATATATATTATATATATATATATATATATAATATATAAATATATATCATATATATATATAATATATATAAATATATATGTATATATATATATACTATATATATACTGGGACATGTAGGAAGGATAGGATAGCTAGCACGTGAGATTACGAATCTTTTAATAACGATTTGTTCGCTGCAAGCCACCGCATGCTACATATTATTAAGTTATTGGAATCTCTATAGTGAAATAGATTTAATCGAAAACTATTTCACTAATATTAGTAATATCTTATTAAGCACAGTGAGGTTGTTAGCTGATCAGACACAATCAAGATACTCTGACAAACGGTAAGCTTAAAAACTATAAATTGGTATTTTGAACCGAAATTTTAGAAAATAATTACGGGATGAGTAATGAAGATCTAAGTCCGTTTTTAATAAAATTGATCAATTAAAACCTTCGAGAAATGAAGTTGTAAAAAATCATGAACATTAATAAAATAGTGTAACTTGTCTCTTCCATTGTCAGTTAGTTTATTGACAATATTACATAATTAGATATACAAACGAGTTATTACACTCCTAAATAGTATCATTATTCTTTAGAAGAAAACAAAATTAAATGGCCAGCTATACAATTAAGTAATTTTATTGTTAATTAATTATCATAAAGCCCTGTTCGTGTTAATTGTATTACGACTGGACATGGAAATATATGAGTATTTTAACTTTTCTTTACAAAAAGCTAAAATAATATGTAGCCACTAGCCAATGTTTTTATTTTAGAGTTAGCTTATTGCGTATATTGATGTCATACCGGGTGGTTTAGTCACTTGGTCTGTTACGTAAAAACAATCGAATATTTCAAAGTTAGCACACCTACAGTGGAGGTTAGTTAGTTGAAAAACGTATAAAGCGTACAATCAGGCAATGACATGAACATGAAGTTATACTATCGAGATAAAAGAATGTTTAAAATAGTTGCTAAAATAATAAATAAACAAATTAAAATAATCGCTCACCATCCATTAAGCGGTACTAATAGCGGCTTGTCATATCCGTCGCACCAAGCCATGGCGGCGGTGACGAGTGTCGCTAGCACTCCACGCCGCGCAACCGCTGGGCGCAGCCACGCTATTATCTAGATTGAAAATTTAATAACATGAAAATCGTAGATAAAGATAAAAATACAATATCCAACTTAAGCATAGACTATATATTAATATCTGTAGTCAAGGCAGGTATCTCAAGGCTGTACTTAGACCATTAGACTTAATGACTTCCTATGTCTTTGTTTAAAGAGGTTAGCAGAAATTAGTATAAAATATGTAATTGGACAAAAACTTGAATATTTCTAAACTTAATTGTTTCCCATCAAAATATCTTAAAGATTAATGAAAACGGGAAACGCAAAAGGACTTAGCTCAGTCAACAGACAAAGAAGATACAAAACCCCTAAGATTATGTTAAGAACTTAAGAAGAGCAAGATTAAACCGGTTAACAAATAAGGTGACCTACTTAAAAATACATATAGAATTTTCTTCTTAAAAATTTACACTGTTTATCGCAATTCATATATGCCCAATTAGATTCAGCATTAGAAAATATTGACAATAAACGCAATGCCGACTTACAACTAAAATTATTAAATCAGGAACTTGACGAATAGAATACTCTAAAGTACATTACAGGATTAACTAAAGCTTTATTTACGCAGCCTTATCTCAAATCCCTGGTTATCTGCAGCTATTTAAACTTGGAGGGTCCTTAATGCTGTTAGGAGGACAGATTGGACTACAAAGGTCCAAAATGAGATAAGTTTGTAGATTGACCGAGATTTTCGTGACGTGGAGCAACGAACAAGCATTATATGTAAAGTAAGGCTTAGTTCAAAACTTGTTCAATTGTTTTTTCTATGACAATGTATATTTCCAATACATTTTGTTACGATAAGTTCTGTATAGTGAATGACGCATAAAAGTTAACCTTTCAGGCTGATTCCATATTAATTTGCCTCTGATGATGCTTTCTATACGACTTTTTTAAAGATTTTAAAAGACCATATCTATCTTACACATTTTGACGAGTAATTCTTGTATATAATAATTATGTATATAAGATGAAATGTCGGAAACGGCTACAACGATTTTCTCGAAAATTAGTAGGTGTGCAGAAAGTTTCTGGTACTATAAATCGATCTAGCTAGGATTCATTTTTAGAAAATGTCGTTTTTCTAAACTGAAAGACCCCAAATCGAGTTTAGAAGTCTCCAGTCCATTTATTTTTACCTTCTTTTTCAAGCTCCTTGTTTTGTGAGAAAAATATTATTTTCTAAAAACACGATTTAACAAAAAAATTACGGTCATCCTTAAGTACTATCATACCACTATTTAATATAAGTACCATCCTAAGTACTTGTAATAAAATGAGATCTCCTAATTTAAAGTCAGTTAAAAATAAATATTATGAATATTTCAAAAGTAAAACAGCTGAATCGTTAGCGGATAATTATGAAATTTTAATGTGTTTATATTTACTGCTAAAAGCAAGTATTAAATTTCAGTCTGCATTAACTTCATAGAGTATTTTAACGTCGTTATTTCACTTTTCATCAACGTAAATTAGGTATCTAATAGGTATATTAGACATGACACGAGAAGAAGTTTTCTTATATATTGATTTGCATTGAGAAAATATTTTTGTTCGTTATAACAATATGTCGGAGAAAATCGTATAATTTCAGCTTCGAATGACCTGTAAGTTTGAATGAATACAATATGCAAATTTACCTGAGCACCTAATTGCATAGGATCCCTTGTTAGAATGTCGCTAGATTTCCTCACGGCACCGTATACTAATTCTACATCTCGATCCAGGATATAACAACGGACGTGTTCCAGAATACAACGAAGGTAGGATATTGTTACTGTTTGTACCTGTTGAATAAATAACATTATATAAAATATTTAAAATCCGTAAGTAAGCTTATAGTTTTGTATAAAATTCTTACAGCAGCAAGTAGAAAGTCGAAATTGCACACGGTCAGATCTTTTAGTTTAGAAAAGTCACCAGCTAATAGTAGATGTAACCAAGATTCTTCAACGTGTCTCTGTGTGAAGGCAGCTGCAGTTCTGCTGGCGGAGTGAAAGGGCGTGGAGTCTAAAAGAGCATCGTCATCGTTTACGCAACCTAGTAAAGAAAAAATAAGATTTATTATTATTTATATTTTCAAATGAGAATTGATTACGCATCTTCATACAAAAGAGCTATTTTCTATAGAGAAATAGCTGATCGATGCTGATAAATATAATTCAAGCCTTAAAGAAGGATAATTTGGATATTAGACTAGCTCCCATACTACGAGTCCGTTTAGTATAATAATTTCGTAGTAGTCGAGCCCTCTCACGCTGTTTTCTCTATAAAAAGGCTGGCTCCAACATATCTCTCTCTCTCTCTCTCTTTCTCTCTCTAGTGTTACGTTTTATTCTTTTATTCGATGAATACGATTGCCGAAGGTCTAAGCCTCCCCTTGTCTTATATTGTCTTATCCTTTTCTTGTTTCACCTTTCTCTCTTCAATGCTTTCCTTATATTGGTAACATGCTTGTGATACCAGTAGGGTATCGCAAGCGTGTATGTATATACGCAATATACGGCTACGGAGGCCGCTTATCATTAAGCCGACCACAAACGCATTTATCACTTTTGTTATATACAAAAGAACATACCAGGTTCCTGTGTCTCTGAAGTGTCAGTATCATCGGCATCGTTGAGGAAGTTAGCGAAATGTAACGCAGCCAAGTCGGAATGCGTGTCCCGTAGAGCACTTTGTACGCGCACGTACCGGCGTCGTGCTCTAGCACTGGCAGCCGCTGCGCGCCATCGCCATGTACTTCTACCGGATACTACGTTCTCCGATATGACCGTACCTGATTTAACAGGGTTGTCTAAAGTATGGTACATATTTCTACTTAACAATAATATATTATGAAAGTAAGCACTAAGTGCACTTTTTCAGCTAAATTTATATTTAATTTCTTATTAAGAATATGTGTGATTACAAACATATTTTTAAATGTAAATCGTTTTTGTTTAGTGTTACAACTGTAAGATTTCGTTTTAATTATTTTTTACGTTTTTTGTTTACAAAATTTAATTAATTGCATTTTTGTTATTAATTTCAATTTATAAAAAAACGAATGAGATTATGGCGAATTTAATATTTATGATATCACATTACAAATTATTAAAACACCTTAAATTGTATTGTTATTTTTTTAACTCAATATCAATATATTTTTCAAATAATGTGTTTTTACGCTTTTTTGTTAAAGTTTACAAGCAATTAATTATAAAAATTATAATGATCTACATTCCCTATTATCTCCAATTTAATTTTATTATTTGCTACAAAACAGCGATTTCAGCAGCCATTATGTTATTGATATAATAATACGAAGTCGAACGAAAAGTTTGGATAAAAAAATAACATTATTTACTTTGTACAAGCAAGTTGAGAAGCGCACGAAAAACGTATATAATCAAACGTAAACTTTTCGTTACAAAAAAAAAAGAATCCAATCTAAGTTGAGTAACTTTGCGACGAGAAATCCAAATATATTCTGTACTTACTCATCATATATTTAGCGACACATAAAGTGGAAAAGTTGAAGTTGGCATCCTTGAGTGTAATAACAGCCTCGCTGTTACTAGTTGGCATCAAAAGTTCTAACAGTTCAAGTTCCGTAAGACCGAACTCCGAGCAAGTTATGTAACCTAAAACACAAAGGGAACAACTGCTAATATTATTTGTAATAGAATACAACGCAAACTTAGAAATGCCAAATGATTACCAGCCAATTTGCTGAACGCTTTCGAACCAAAGATGACTTCTAAATTATCAAAGGCACCGTCTATGTAGTCCCCGGAGCTATTATTCTCAGGAGTCTCCTCTATCGCATCCAACAAGTAATAACAATTCTGAACTTTAAACTTTTCCTTTTGTGCTGGCGTTAATTGCAATAGTTCTAAAGATACTGCACTTGTACAAACCATAAACACATTTCTTGGTAGCGACATTGGTAGCCAGGACAATCCGGTCACTATATCACATTCTAATGGATTCACTCTATGAACATTGTCGATAAAGATCAGCAATATTTCATCTTCCATATCTTCGCACCGTCTGAGTAAGCTTTGGAACCAGTTATTTATGTATAAAGGATCAAAACTTGCATCTTTTGGCAGATAGCCTTCCGGAATGTTTAAGATAATGGATATTTGTTGGCACATCACCCTCAGCAATTCTAGATTGTAAGCTGATCGTGGAGTAGATGAGGAAAAGCGTATTATCCTTAAGATAGGTTTAGGCAAAATTTCCTCGAATTTAAAATATAGATGAGTTAACAGAGAACTTTTCCCGGAAGCGTCGGGACCATATATCAATACTGGAGGATGCCGGGAACGGTTTTCGTAGTTTTCTTTAGCATTATTTAGTATAGCTTTAGCTGCATTTTCAATTTGCTTAGCATTAACTTTATACAGACGATTATGCTCTATACATATCCTAAGATGAGTAATGTGTTCCAAAAACACTTCCTGCAAAATAATTGAAGTTTAAAATTCACTGCTGTTTATATATAAAATAATTTGGGCGCATCGCATGACTTTTTTAGATATTGACAATATATATTTAATTACATAAATTAAAAAGCTACTACACTTTCCATCACTTTACGTGCTTTTTCATAAGCGTTTTTGCTATAATTGGATTCCTAGAGTACCAGTTTAGTGATATAAAATTAATACTGATATCCCAAACAAATATTATATATTCCGATACTCACTTGAACAGTCTTTTTCCTGCCTTTGCCCTGATCAGGTTCAGTACTGAGGCTATCATCGACCAGCGAGCTCACCACAGCCTGTACGCCTTCTCTAAAGGGAGACAATTTCTCCTCGTTGTCAGATGCTCCATCTGTTCGAGATGAGTCTGCCGATGTTGCTCTTGAGAAAACAGATTAAAATATACTTGATTATTTTACACACTTAATTATAAGATTTGTATATTTATTAAGTAAGTAGTCCGTGTTGATGTTTGCATATTATGCATATGAAACAATTGACGACGTTGTGGCGCAGCGGTAGCGAACCTGCCTTAAACGCCACAGGTCGCGGGTTCGATTCCCGCTCGGAGCATAATATGTTTGTATTGACCATGCAAGCATATTTTCCGGTCTGGGTGTATTTGTCCTAGTCATTGTGAATGTTTCCGGATCCCCGACACAGGATATTACTATCCTAATGGGGCCCGTTGAGTGTGCAGTGTTTAAAAATTCAAACAATAGTCATTTAATAAGACGCTTCTGAAACTCAAATTGTCTAGATTTGAAGACGAATGATTCAGCTTGTTCATATTTTTAAATCTATAAGCCAATATCAGTATTAAATACTACATATGAAACTTACTTTATTAACTTTATGCTTGCCTGTTTCATACTCAAAGTTGCGTACCTGCTTACACTTTATCAGATTGGTTGACGTTTATAATTAAAATCATTAATACTCAAAATATTTTATTTAAAATATTATTCTAATCCTAAGTAATAGCAAAATGAAAAAAAATTGTATCGGATCAATAGTCCCTGAGTTTAACATGCTGATAATAAACAAACAAATAATGATAGGCTAATATCATAATTAGTATAAATTGTAACTACTATTTAGATCACGGAATACTTACTCTAGCCTTATCACATGTGTATCTGGCAATAGATCTTCTAATCTTTTTTGTAACTTTCTTAATCTTTGATGAGCTAATGCAGTTAGTTTGGAGTCATCTGGCTCAAGATCTGGAATGTCTCTTAATACGGCAATCAAGCCTTTTGGATGTTTTCCACTATTAAGTAATTCTGAAACAAAGGCTCTAATAAGTTCAACAAGTAAAATAATAGGAAAAGCGTACGCTTGTTTGTCATCTTTTTCGAATAGAGATTTTATTTTCCCTTTTTCAATTACATTAATTAATTGGCCTTATTAAGTAATATTCACATTATATTAAAGTTAGGTCATTAAGTAAATGGGTTGAGTTGAATATGTAGCGTTTATTTATTTTTTTATTTAAACCTATATCCATCTAAAATTGGAATATAGATGGAAATAAGTTTAACTGTCACAGAAATATAAAAGATAATCAAAGATTTTGCTGATATCTGATGAGAATTAATGACTCGTAAAGAGCCACATAAAAGATTTAGTACAGTTTTCCTCATTTTATCGGATCTTTGATTTATAAATCGGTTAACATATTTGATATTATATTTAAAACCACTTCTGTGGTTATCAGTACTCATTTTATCAAACTAAGTCAAGGATAGCCTAGAGCCTTTATGTATTTCTTCCAAGTAAGTTAACATTATGAACAACTTATTGTAACTAATAATGCTTTTAATCCCTTGACTAGATAACATAATAAATTGCACAACACTGTAACTACTACGTCGGATTTCAATGATTCGTCCTTTTATATCCGGTACGACAAATCTCCGTTAAAATGACAAAGCTCCGTTAGAATGACATCTTTTCAAATATTGTCTTTTTAATCCAACGTATTAAATAGGTTCTATACTTCGTCATGTGCCAACATATTCATAACTTTACACTTTACCTACTATTTATTTGTATCAAAACATGTGCAAACAATGTTGGCTTTCATTCCTACGTTTAAATTTAGATATTCAAGTATATTGGAATAAGTGGAGCGTAAAAAAATATTTTTCAATCAGCAACTAGTTCAATAGTCCGTAGCAATACTTCTTTGTGATCGTAGCCGTTGTTTAAATGAATGAATAATTCATGTTTTGATTTTTAAGTATATTGCTTTGTTTCCAGAACGTGTGCTTATGTAGAAATTGTGCTTTGCAGTGACTTTTTCTTATATATTTCTCGTTTCCATTGTAGCTTCGGGATAAAAAACATTTATAAATACTCTTGGGCAAAAATGCAAAGTGTCAAAATATAAATCCAATCCATTGGCCAGTTTTGAAATTTTGACTAAACAAACAAAAAATTTTGATACATTAAAAACTTGTCGTAGAATCACATGCGCCCGTGGACGGTGGATAAACGCCCCCGAAACTTAGACCTGGCTACGCTCGTGGTATACGATATTCAAGTTTAATAATTTCTCAAATAATTTGTAACCAACTTAGTACTGACATAGTTTTGTCATGTCTAAATGTTGTAGATAATTATGGTACAGCTAACGAACCTGAAACGTAATTAACTAATAACACTACCACATATCTTTATTCTCTACTAGTTATCCGTTAAGGTATCTCTACACCTCATCAGGTCATTATAAAATGTTAATGGAATAAAAGCTGCAGATTGTATTCTTTTGAAAATAATCATGGACAACGTTGTGGCGTAACCATCAGGTGGAAAAAGGTCACGAGTTCGATTCCCGCTATGAGAAGATGTTTGTATTACCATACAGCTATGTGTTCCGGTCTGGGTGCGTTTATCCTTGTTCTTGTATATGTTTCCGGAACCCCGAGACAGGATATCACTATACTAATGGAGGCCGTTAAGTTTGTAGCGTTTATTTATGCATGGCCAACCAGATGGATCGATATACGAAAGTAGCTGACATCCAAAATAATTTGACTTATTAACGTGCTTTTGAAGAGGCCATCATTCAGCAGTGTACTACGGTCTGACTAAATGATGATAATAATGAATCATGAGACTTGAGAGTAACAGCCGAGAAAGATATACATCATATAAGATAGTAAAGTTGTGAAAAATACAATACATACCGAGTGCTACTTCGCATTGTATTTCTACAGGGCTACGAAGTAAATCAGCTACATTTGCTCCACCTTCTTGGGCTTCCAGCGCTAGTGTGTTGAAAACCTTTTGCACCGATAATAAACGTTTTCTTTGTTCGCCTCGCTCATGTAAATCGCTGTACCTGTTTTTTTTTATAATAATTTAAAAAATTCCAATACATTTTTGACAATAACTTAAGTACTAAGATAAGCATTAAAATATTTGAATGATTTTAATTTTATTAAATCAGAACAAAAGTTAATTTAAAATATTTTATCAAACATTGAATCCACATTTATTACTAAACAATATTATTTCATGTGTATTGCTGTTGGCCTTACCGGTTCTGATAGAGATATTTGGTGGGAAGTAAGTTCGTACCTAGCTTAGTTGTCAGACTTTTAAAATACTAATAATATTTACTTACATAATATATTAATAATTATTACATCTTAATCGTGAAAATAGCTCATTAATTTAACGTATTTACCTAAAATATATATTAAAATATAGTATGAAAATATGAATAAATCCCAAATTAAATATTTTATCTTCAAAGCGAGCTGGACCCTTCCAGTTTTTGATCCAATTCTTGATAACCTTTTACGTACCTACATAAGCATAAAGGTAAGGAGAGGGTCAACATATATTGAATAATGCAGGTAATCTTGCCTTTTCGTTACATTTCGTTGGGTATTTTCTCGTATTTGATAACCTTAAGCCCGCAGGAGCAACGATATTTATGTACGGGAATCTCTTGCCCGAACTATAAATTACTTACTTTACGATCCCAATGAGTAATCGAATCTTATTTCTGAGGAGCATCGTAAATTGTTATGCTTTAAATAGAGGTTTCGATTACTTATTTATAAATTTATTTTGCATTATTCCTCTTCATATTTTAATAATTTTAACAAATTTATAATTTTAAAATTGGATTATAATTATTTAAGATTTACAATTAATAACTTATTATAAATCTTACAGAAATTTATTGAAATTTTCAATATCCATAAAAAAAGATTGAACATGTTCGCTGGACAGCTTATTCAATCTCAATTCAATTATTTGAATGTGAATAGGTTGTAAATATGAATATTAATAGTAATCGTTAGGTCCCTGCTTAACAGACACAATACTTTTTTATACATGTTATACGGTTGGTCCTCCTGGTCTTAATTAACCGTTTTACCGGGTAAAAATGGGTATTAGTTTTTATTGCACCTGGTCAGCAAATGGATTCGCGCCCCTTAATAAATAAATTTTAGTATTAAACTAAACTACATCCTTCAAACGAAGATATAAACCCTCTGTTGACTGTTTATCAGATTTTTTGTTCCAATGCGGCCTTCTGCCTTCAGTGAATCATAATATATAATGTTTACCACTATAGCTTACCATTTCTCATCGCCTTCTAGATGGTAAGTGCCATCGCCATTAATTTTGTAGCATGCTCGAATAAGAGCCGTTTGTGCAGAGTCCGATTTTACCAATTTTTCGAAGATTTCAGCATCAATCTTGAATGGTAAGACCGGTTGATAGGTTGAAGCGTCACCGCCGATGAAACACTAGGAAGAAATTGATATGTTTAATTGGACGTTTATTTCAAATATTTAGCGATTTTCTGTTAGGTTTAATAGATATAATTTCATCATCATCATGATCTTGTGTTCAAAATCAAATGCCTTTGTTTCGTTTCAACACTAAAGTCATTAATTACAGAACTTATTTTGGTACGACAGTAACTTAGCAGTAAATGTTTAATAATTATAACTAAACTGCACTAGTAAGAGCTATTATTTTTGAGGTGTAATTTTCACTTAAAGCGTCTTTAACAATAGTATGTTTCTGCTAACAGTCTTGTCGGTTCAGCCATGAGTTCGATTTATTCTTTGCTTTTAAGTTGAATTTCGCAGAAGTCTTTCAAATTAAGATAAGTAATAAGAATTTAAAATTTGAATATATTGCTTTTTTTTTCTTATCTTCATTGGTCATGTAAGAGTTTTGACTGCATACTTTTATTGTTAGAATTAAAGCCTACATCTAAAAACAACATAACCGAATAACAAACTTAACACTTACATTTAAGTATTATACACTAATTAAGGCTATGTTTTTAACTGTTTATATTGTAAAGAAAAACAAATAAACCTTTTATAGGTTCTCAAAGAAAATATGACCACTTGAGACAATTAAAGCTGCTTATTCTTAAATTTGGAGAACGTTGTTGAACTAAATACACCGTGAGTGGATATATTATATGCTAAAACTTTCAATATAATTATCTAACTATTAAAATAGAAATTCTAATGGAATTGTTCATGTATAAAATTGCCTATATTTAATTTACATGTGTCAATGAGTCATTCGAACAGTACTTTTTTGATATAAATAAACTCTCTCTTCAAGGAAAGTACTTCCAACATAGAGCATATCCATACTGTCGCGTTTTACTCATAGATATAGAAAGAGGTAGGTAGTCCATATGGAGTAAAATGACAGTGCTTAAAGTACATCTAACAAGTGGCTAATATCAGCCTCCGCATGCACACCAAAACCTTAAATATTATTGGGCCCAATACCATTCTTACTCTTACTTTCGCACATGCCTTTTTATTAGCTCTAACTACTTAGTTTGTGGCACTGATGAACTAGCGCCACCGAAATCAATATGGCCAATTTCAACGATTGTGTATCCCGTGAATTGTAGTGTTTATTGTCCTCTATATCTGTGGTTTTATTTGATAACTTAGAACCAGAGGCAGGCACAAATGGGCCTGCACAACCGGGAAAGTACTATCATCTCACAGAAAACCGGCGTAAAGTGACACTATCAGTAGGTACTGTTGCGTTTCACGCGATGAGTGAGAGCGCCGGAGTCCCAATCTCCCACCCCTTTACCGTTCCTCGGGTTGGCAACGTGCTTTAAGTATTGCAGGCGATCATAGGTTGCGGCAACTGTCTACCATCAGGGGGACTGTATGCTTGCTTGCCAAGTGCGATGAAATAAAAAAAAACGAAAAAGAACTTACGAGAAAATATCCAGCTCTCGAGGTGTTATTACAGCATCGTATCTCATCGAGATGGTATCGCAGCAACGCGGGATTAGTTTCATCTCCGCCGTCCGTTCCATAGTGCATGTCCACGAATTCAAACTGTAGAGTAAAAACTAAAATTACATTCTATTTTATAAAACAAATTATAATTTGTTTTGTATTTCTGTTGCCGCTATAACAACAAATACTAATAATAAAATTAAATTTAAACATAAAAGTGGTCCCCATACAAGAGTAGGAATTCTAGAGATCATGATCAAATTAATCATAGACACTTAAAGTTCTGCGATAAATCAAATGCGTCGCATTTTCATTATGAGACGAGCTAGTTGGAATTCCCATCCGTTTTAATTTCGGCAGACTATAAATAGAACAATTATAAACACTTGCGTACACACACAGAGACAAATAAGCCCGGTTAGAATACGTAATTTTATGCCATTCCTAAGATTATTTGACGCTATAAATATCATTAAAAGCTGATATCTGCTCGTTTATATTCGCGGATAGTGAAATTGAAAGCTACTTCCACAACACTATATGTATATTAGAATAGAATTCTTCTAACCGACGCTGTGATTGTAGTAGAGCCATGCTCCAAGCACAAATAGGCCGGCTCACCTGAAGAAGTACTATTGTCTCGCGAAAAATCGGCGTAAATCGTGCGAAAGTGTGAGCACCGGAGGCCTAATCTCCCACCTTCCTTTCTCTTTTTTCCTTCTCAACCTTCCCTCTTATCCCTTAGGTTAGCAACGCGCATGTGATACTTCAAGTATTGCAAACGTTCAATATACTAATAATTGTGGTAACTGCTTACCATCAGGCGGACCATATGCTTGTTTGCCAACCGTCATGATGAAAAAAAATTATACGGATAGTACGTCGAACATAACGGTATACAATTAATTTTATTAATATATAACTTCTAATTTTACAACAAATATTATAAATAGTTCAAATATTAAGTTTCACAAAAAAAAATGGAAATATTTAAAAAAC
Organism: Hestina assimilis; assembly: GCA_023373885.1. Classification (NCBI taxonomy): domain Eukaryota; kingdom Metazoa; phylum Arthropoda; class Insecta; order Lepidoptera; family Nymphalidae; genus Hestina; species Hestina assimilis. The sequence continues at coordinate 4,479,927 of CM041745.1, read as the reverse complement.
GAAAAACACTGTCTAATCCTGACCCTGCTGACCACCTAAAATGTACAGAAACATTTTTATTACAATTTTATCCAAAGGTCTTATTTAATAAAATACTCTATATAAAAGAGAATACGTATTATAACCAATCATTAAAGATCTTTATATTTATGAAGTTTGAAATGATTCCACTATATTTCAAGCGAATTGTTAGTCTAAAGTGGCCTACATTTATTATTATTAGGTCATGAGTCCAATTCAGGAATGTCTCGGCAGCTGTTATTGATCCAACACCGCAGATGTGACCACACAACCATTTGTTCACTAAACGATTACATATTCATTTTTGAAGCTGATACTTTTTAGCGTTAAGCGAAAAACTATTGAAATTATAGCGGTAATAACCGTTATTATAAGAAAATAGAATTAAAAATAGAATTAAAAAAATAGTAAAGCGTACGAGTCGCACAAAAATTTTGAAGTCTCAATAGCTAAACGGTAGAAGTGCCAACTCCGCTCTAATAACGTGAGTGTCGTGGTTTCGTTCCTGCCTCCTTGAGCTATTGTCGTACCCACTTCTAGCGCAAGCTTATGTGGAGGGGCAATACGAATATTAGTATGCCTTATTGCCTTATATTATCAAAGTATTTTATTTTTTGTATGATATTAATTAGAGATGGTCCCACATAATACATTTTGTGATGATCTTATCCACGACTCCGAAGATACAGAAAGGAACTCGACAATGAGCATAAGTTATGTAAATACAATAAGTTACATCTTGTTACGAGTAACACCGTAAAGAGAAACACCGATCAGAATGTCCTGCTGAGAATTGTGAAAAAGTTCTAAAAATAAGTTCTTAACCACATGCTAGTTTCCTTGAAAAGTTGTCCGTTGTCACAAGTGATAAATTACAAATCAAGTGGCACAAACTTAGTGCGAAACTCAGAGGGACGTCTTCGGCTTGGACTTATAAAATGAATTAAGAATTTATGTTGCGAAAATATACGACACTGTTGTAGGGTTGTCGTATCGAGTCTGCCTTTAGTCTCGCCGGTTGCGGGTTAGATTATTTTCAGATGTTATGATTACAACCAGGACCAATAGCTTAACGTGCTCTCCGAGGCACGGTGGGAACACCCGCAAGGACAAACCCCAGATCGAGACACATATCTATATGATTAATACCCGATATATCTGTCCCGAGGAACCAGCGACAGTCGAGACTAAAGGCAGGTTCGCTATCAACACGTCACAACAGTCGTCAAATTAAATTCGACGTTGGGAATAATTGCGCAGGTGGAGCAGATTATGTATCACAAAGGTGATTTCAGGGTTATACGTGATCTCGTTTTAAAAAGATTTCTTACTACGTTTTAATGAGTTTTATAATGACTTTGAGGTGGTATGCATTATTAATGTAAATTACTTTTGCCTACTTAAACTAAGAAAGTTGTTAATGTCCCTAAATTATGTATTTGGCACCCATTTTGCAGAAGAATATATTTATGCATATCGCAGCAGTTTTAGTAGAAGGCACTTTGTATAATTCTTGAATTTATACCTCGTTCTGACCAGATATAGATTTGACGTATTTTAGAGACTTTGTTTTAATTATCATCTAATGTTTTATTTGTTTTAATTTTACGTGTACAATAGTTTAGTTGTTACATCAACAACAACATTTACACCCTTCATAACACAAATCCTTACAATCCTGCAATGCACTTTCGAAGATTTAGCGTAGTTAAATATATATACGATTTTCCAAGGCTAGCCTTCGGACAATGATACTAGATATGGTATCGAAAAATCATCTTTTTGTGTTAAAGAGAGACTTTAACTCGTTACTCAACATTTTTCTACTTCGATTATTTGTATCGGAGAATAACTAAAATTGTTACTTTTCTTCTAAAAAGTCGTTTAGTGGCCGATTTCTTATAATAATATAACAAATCATATATTCCATAAACTATAACTTTTCAACAAAATAATTTTAATAATTATTATAAATTAATAATATAAATTTAAGTGACAATTCTCACCTCAATATATCGATCATCGTAGGTAGATTGCAGTTCAGGTCCCACAAGTTCGAGAACCTGGCGACGCTCTTCTCGGAAATCTGCCCAACAAAGAATTAAAACTTTATAAATTTCTGTATAAGGAAAATAATTTAGGATAATCTTTTTAATAATAATAATAATAATAATAATAATAGGATTTATTTGATGGAAATATGGTAATACAAGGTCTTGATATATCTACATTTCATAAGTACAACATATTTTGCTGTCTCCAGCGTTCAAATGTTTAAAATGTTTAAATAATTTGTACAATATTTTATCCAACTCACTAACAATATCTTAAACAACTAGTTGAGGAATAAAAGAAAAGGATAGAATTACAATTTTGTTAATGAGTTTATATAAAAGTTAGTTAGTTATGAGTTTATATAAAAGTTAAGTTAAGTTAGTAGGTAGAAATTTTTCAATACTTTCCCATAGATAGTTATTGCTATTTAAGGACAAAACTCTAATGTTTAATCTGGTTCGTTCTGTAAGCGGCTTTGCGAATTAAAACAATTGTAAATATATTTCGTTTATCTCGTTGGAATTATTAATATTGTCTATTAAAAAGTTAAATTTCCCTTGCGGCTATTAAAAGGTCATCCTTTTGGACAATAAGTTTTTTTTTTTATTGACCATTTATTTTATTTTATTTCGATATAACCAACACTTATGATTAAATTATTACCAGTGTACAATATATAATTGATGCTTACCGTTGTAAACAGAGGCTACATATATTTTGACAGCTCGAGGTCCAGGCCACTTGTCACTTTGCTCCGTATAACCCTGCAGCGCTTTAAGCACTAATGGCTCTGGAGCGCTCATTGCGCCCCTGCTCCCTATACGTCAACCCGCACTCATTTCACATTATGGCATTCTGGGGACAAAGATAAAAATTTGAATACGTAGTAATATATTTAATAAACGTCATTACTAATTTAAAGAGATAAAAATTTAATAAAGATAAGCTATAAAAGGTATTTAAAAAAATTAACTCTATTTTGGTCGATATGACATAATTATTTTTTTATCGGTAAGTAAGTAATATATTTCTTCTACTTCGTAGCCTCATGACTGAGGGTCGTGGTCGTCGAGAACAGTTTTTACCACTAGGGTCTTCCAGGTTTTTCTGTTCTGGGAAAGTCGTATGAGTGTATATTGGTTTTACACGCCTGTTCTACGATGTCAGTCCATCGAAAAGGCACTCTACCTCTGGTTCTTTTTCATTATAAGTAGCCGACAACTCAAAGGTTTTCTACAATATGAAAGTCATAAAACCCCTAATCAAACCTAAGAAATAAGTCATACGCAACACTGGTATGAAATACCCCGCAACTATCATTTCATCTTATCAAATAAACCTTATGTCGGTTACGATTGGACGCAAATAAGCAGTACCATGTCAAACCACAAAATTGAAAAAACTGAGTTATATATGCAGAAGTGTTGGTAAATGGCTGATGAACATTTTTCTTTAATATTTGTAGGGCTTTAAGCTTTAAAACTTCTAAAAAGCCATTTTTAATCATGCAATTTATGTATTATGTTAATCGTTTTGGGTTATATTATATACGAAATATGCAGTTTGTATACTTATTTTTTGTGAAAATAAGTAAAATAACTTACATAAATCTGAAATTGCCAAAAACTTGACCAATACATGAAAAAATTCATATAAAGCAAGTTGTTCAAAATTTTCGCGTTTTTCTCTAAATGACATTCGTGTGGGTTGACATGGTATTGCTTATTTGCGTCCAATTAAGCTTACGAATAAAAAAAACGCTGACAATTCTTCGTAATTTGTAAAATGTATTCATTTCGTTTCGTATGAAAAATATACAATGGGCATTATAACAAAGGAATAGCGATCTCACAGATGGTACTACGAACATAAAGGAGTCTAATCAAAAGCAACTCGAACATTATTATTCGTCTTTTTATCAATACGGATGCTTGAAGATTTGTCGACGATAATATTTTGTTATAATAATAAAAATCTTTGCTGGATTAATGTACATTATTCCTTATATTGGATAAAGTCATAGAACAATTAATTATGTTACTATCATCGGCTCGCGACTTCACCCACATGATTAACGTTTTGTAATTAGGCACCTTTATTGCATTACAATTAAATGGTCACCGATACAAACTATCATCCTCCGCACTGTTTTTTTTCGCAACAAATTGTGAATTTCATAAGTACCATCATATCCAAATTCAAATCTTGCTATTCGTTTTTTGTTAATCTCACTGGAATTTAATACTTCTTCGGCATAAAATCAATCCTATGTGCTAATTCAGAAAGTCAGTGCGGTGTTGTTTTGATTAAGATTTTGTGGACAAAAACGTGTATATAATATTATGTCAGGTGCGTTGAAATTGCTATAAATATATTAAGAATGCTTAGAACTCGATATTGTAAACATAAGTATAACGGTATATGAAAATTTAGAAATAGTTTCCTTTTCCATTATTTTTCTTCTTATAGAGTGGTAAGTGGCCAAACTAGTGCCAAGTTGTTCAGGTCACCCGTATTGGCATCTGACTTGACTTTTCGACGATTATCAAATTGATAACAGCTGGGACTGAATTTTTAGGTGCTCTTGGAAGCACGACGACACTCAGTTGAAATACCACTATGTGGTCACCCATCTCTTTACTGACCACGCCTAACGTTTCATAACCCACCGATCGATTGAGTGAGCGCACCCGGCTAAGAGGATCTCGCTTTTTTCCATGATTCGTTTTTTACTCTAAAATCGTTTTAATTACAGCAAACATTAATTACGTGCGGCTTTGTTACGCACTCGTACAATCAGCAGAATTATTTAAACGTAATTATCCCTGTCAATTACAACTGTGCGAGCGGGGAATATCAAGGGAGAAATTAATCCACGACGTAATAATTGTGGATTTGCACAATTAATCAACAAACGTGGTATTGTCACAGAGAACTCAATATATTAGTATAGTTAGAATAAACCTTTAATATTATAAATGCAATAGTGTTTTTTATATTTTGTCGTGGAAATAAAACGTGTAGGGGTGGAATAGAAGACGAAAGTGCGGACCAATTATTTCGGTATTGAATTAAATTTGCCTCATTAAAAATCTCTATTCTAACGGATGAATCCGTGGGCAAAACTAAGTATATAATTAATATAAGATCTAAAATTGTCATGAATACTTTCTTAACTGTCCCATTGTAATTTGGTCATGGTCTTAGAGGGGAAATTCAGGGGACTCTTCGAATTTTAAAGGCACACCTGCAATAGGCTTTGCATATAAATTTTGATATTTTTTAAAAGTAGCTTGCCCCTTTGCCGGTGGATTTTCATTTGCAGGTGGCCACTGAAACTACACAGTAGTATAAATATTTCACGGGTTACGACACATTATATACTTTAATATGGTTGCCTAAGTATTATTAGTAACTGAAAAGTGAAATATAAAATAATTTGTACACATTAGAATACTGAAAATATTATCTTCAATTCTGTATCGCATTCCTTTAGAGATTTCGTATGAAAGCCGACAAGTCGCAATTATCTACTGAATTATTCAACGCTGGATAATTTACAGTACATCGTGTGAGCACCTGTGGCACTTTGTATATAATATACAAGGTTTATAGAATGCTTTACAACACAAGCATAAGCAGATATTATAAGACTCTTGTTCTTGAATATAATGTTTTTTTTTAACCGAGTTCAAAAAAAGAGGAGGTTCTACATTCGACGATATTTTTTTGATTTTGATGATTCTTTTTTATTTGAAAGCTGGTGCTCCCCACTGAAACTTGCATTAATCATAAAAACTATCATTCGTAACTAAGTAAAAACATCGCCTCATATGGCACCGACTTCTGTTGTAGAAAAAATTTTTTTAGTTTTGTTGTCAGTATTTTTTTAATTATTTTATCTTTGTCAATTTATGCATAGTAATTAGAAACATTTTCATAAAAGGTACTACCGGTGACTTATATTAACTACTTATCTACGTAGAATTGATACATTTAGAAGACTGAGTTTATATCAAAAATAATTCGTTTTCTAAATGGCGTATCTAGATGAAACTTATTGATTTTAAGTTCTACTTGCAATCATTGTGAAACCGCATTCAATTTCGTATAATAGTTTTTGCGTGATGCGCGTACTAAATATATCGACAGACAGACCAACAAAAATTGTTTCGGCTTCTATTACTATTATAAAGAACCGTTTATTTTATTTATTAATGTATTATTTCACTTTATTTAATTAAATCTCTATGATATAAATTGTATATTTACCACAATAATAGGCAAACCCAACATCTAATCAGCTATTCATTTTTAATATTTTTTATTTTATTTATTTAGTTTGTAAGAGAGAGAAAAGAAAAATTTTAAATTCTGTGTGACTAACAAATTAAAATATTATTTAGTGTAAATGTATACATGATCCAATTAAAAAATATATTATAAATATTCATTAAATAGGTATTCTTATCACTCCTATCATAGTGAGTAGATTAATAAAACAGGCACAATAAGTAGGTTTTAAGCATTATAAACTGCCTGAATTATAAAAATTTTCACAAGGATAATATCACCAACACGAAATACATGGCACGCGACATATTTTCCGCGAAAAGATAAGAAAAGGATTTTTAATTTAACCTGAACTTTTTACGACAGGTCATAATTTTTAAAAACTCTTTGTATTTTTTTCAAACAATTTTAAAATGGAGGAATTTTTTTTTTGTATGATTTTAACGATTCCTTTCTGTTGGTTGTTGGCGCAGCTTGGCTAGAGTTAACGAAGCTAGTATTCTTTAAGAGATTACTACTTAACTATTATAGAATACTAGCTTCGCTCGCGTTATTGTAGTTGTTATGCAGGACGACTATCTAAAAGTTTTGTTTTCTATTCCTTAATATACAAATTTAGATCAATACCATGTTTCAATTTAATTCTCCCCGTAGTTCGTTTATTGATGATCCCACAAGAACTTTACATTTTTCCAGGACAAAAAGTATCATATGAGCTATTCTTGGTAATAAACTATCAATGGAATTTTTACAAACTTTCACATTTCGTTAGATGAGAGCGTTAAATGACTTTTTTCTTTTTCCTTTAACCTTCTCAGTCCCAAAGATGTGTTACTATTGTTGTTGCCAGTGACCATAGATTACCTTTGCTTACCATCGAAGCGACAGTACGTTTGCCACCACATTAGTATTAAAAACATAAGAAAACTTAGGTATCTAACAATTTCACGTGTTTTTCGAAATTGTTTTGAGTTCTACATAATTGTTTGATTTCCCTTCTCCAAGAGCTTATAATTTAATGCCAGTCATATAAAGTAACATGAGAATTGCTACAATCAAAGTCAGTAACGTTCGAAGTGCCCTCGATAAATGAATGCCAATCTATTAATTACCATGGAGTGTTCTACGAAATTAATTTTCTCTGCGGGCTATATATACCCGTATGCGGTCTGGATATTACTACTGGTTCGTACATGTCTGAGAGACGGTAATAAACTTAATTATAGTAAGTGCACTTTGCTATAATTGAATAAGAGTGTTTGAGTGTGTAACATTTAAGATATGGAAGCCTCAATAGCTCAACAGTAGAACGGCCGACTACACTTCGTTAACGCGAGAGTTGTGGGTTTGATCGCGATCCCCTTGCGCTATTGACCTACCCACTTCTAGCTACGAAGTTATTTGGAGGGACAATAGGTATATTATTTATCACTTACATTTTTTTTCTTACCGTCCCTCTCTACACCACCAGTACCCACAAGGACCCTTGTTTACTTTGAAATGTTCACTTCGGAACATAATATTGGGATATTACTGATATTACATAGTTAGTTAATTATGCAAGACGTTCCTCTTTGTTATGTTTTGAATATCCAACTTATTATTTTTAATTTCATTAATTTTCCAACGTGGATGGAGCAACAAGTTTTAATTAAATAAACGAAAGAACTCCAAAACATTAAATTTAAAAACGTACACTACAATTCAGTAAATAGGTCATAAGCGTATGTTATTACGGTATATAAACATTACGTTTTAAAATAATTATATGTTGCTAAAGGGCTCTTATTACGTACCGTATATACGATTATTATTTCAGAATAACACTATAAGATAATAACTTAATTATTAACTCTAATTTAAGAAATTACTTTTATCCAATATCGACTATAAGTGTTACAATGAATTTTTTATATTAAAAACTTGTAGTCAATCGGAAATCGGATCGATATTAGTATAGGCTAACAATAAATCGATTCTAAGACATATCTCTTTTTGAGTCTATCCCTACTTAATATTACAAATGCCAAAGTAGCTCTGTCTTTCTGCCTATGGGTCACGCTTTCATGCCTACATACAAAGGTTCAGTAGAACCGATTTTGATGAAATTTTTACAAAGATAGACTAGACCTTCGGAAATTACTTATTTATGCGAATAAAATGCTTGAAGGAGTCGAAATTGAGAATGAAAGATTATATAGTGAAGCAATTATTTCTATATGGCAGTAAAGGTGCTGCATTAGAAAGCGATATTCATGTGGGCGAAGTCGCGGGAAGAAGCTATCAAATCATATTTTTGAATTACTTATGATATTATATAGATACGATGCTTTATAAATTTATCAATTCTTAAATTTTTGACGTAGTAAAAGTCTATGGAAGAGAAAAGAAAAAATGCCAGAACTAAAAATGGTGAAAATAATAACGTTAAGTTTTAAGGATTTTTCGTTCTTTTTCACAGCCCTTGATTAGCTCTTATAGGACTACCATAAAAGGTCAAAAAGAAAGCAAATAAAAAACGGCTATTATTCATATAGGCTACAAACAAAAAACGAAATATATAGTCGAATCGCTAAAGGAGCGTCCAAGTTTTTTTCTGTATGTTATTATACGAGTATACGATTTTGTAATCGTACTATACACTCGGCGTCATATCGTATCATATCATAGACCGTACGTTAACGGTGAAATTGCGAACTTAATATCATGATATCTTTATTAATATTGGATTAGCTATTCAAAGTTCTTTGATATTGATATTGCTATAATTACTGCTCATGAATGTCACTTTGAGTAAGTTAATTAATAAAAAAAATAAAGCATAAAAAACGGTAAACGATAGAAATGTATTCGTATTTAAAAGAAATTTCATTTTTACTGCCATATCGCGTGTAGGCATGTCACGGGTTATTTTAACGTCGTATAAATTACGTAAATATAGCTATTAGTTTTTCCGTTGTATATTTTTAGGCTATTTTTTGTTTAATAGGCTATTATAGACAGTGTTCAAATGGACGCAAATAAGCAATACCATGTCAACCCACACGAATGTCATTTCGAGAAAAACGCGTTTGAAGATTTTGAACAACTTGCTTTATATGATTTTTTTATGTATTGGTCAAGTTTTTGGCAATTTCAGATTTATGTAAGTTATTTATACATATTTTCACAAAAAATAAGTATACAAACTGCATATTTCCTATATAATATAACCCAAAACGTTAAAAATAATACATAAATTGCATGATTAAAAAATGTTTTTTTAGTAGTTTTAAAGCTTAAAACCCTACAAATATTAAAGAAAAACGCTCTTCAGCCATTTACCAACACTTCTGCATATATAACCCAGTTTTTTCAATTTTGTGGGTTGACATGGTATTGCTTATTTGCGTCCATTAATAGTAATATAAGGTATTGGATGGAACTTATGAAAACGCTCGTTGCGGACACTTAATCGCTCTTATATGCACCTAAGCAGGCTGTTTTTTAAGTTTTAATAGCAGTTATAAATCGCATGCTATATTATAATATAATGTTTTTGTGAAGTTTCTTTGTTCATGTTGGGTATTTCATCATTTACAATTGACGATTAATTTGATGTCTTTTGTTAGTTTTGCTATACCTCTTTACCGGTAAAACACTTAAAGTGATCAGTTATAAGATATGTATAATGTATATTTAATTTTAAAAAAAGACACCGTAACCAAGCAAAGAATGTCTGCTAAGAAGGATTGGTTATACTTACCTACAGTCCTACATGTTTTTGAATTTATTGCAAGACCAGGAATTTTCACAGATCAGGAATTTTCACATGGTATTTTCCAAAGTGTAAAATTCGAAACAAAAATTAAACGGTTTAAAAACTCAAAAACTAATTTCATTGCTAATTAATTTAACATGGCAATTTTTATTTAAAGGCTACAGTTTCTAACGATTGGATGGATTATCACTATCAATAATAAATAAATAAACGCTACACACTCAACGGCCCCCATTAGGATAGTCATATCCTGTGTTGGAAACATACAAAATGACAACGACAAACACACCCAGACCGGAAAACATGCCTGTATGTTCAATACAAACATCTGCTTCGAGCGGGAATCGAACCCACGACCTGTGGCGTTTAAGGGAGGTTCACTACCGCTGCGCCACAACGTCGTCAAACCAATTTTAGTAAAAATAAATTTAAGTACTTAAATTAAGGTGGAGATGCGTGCAAAAGACTCTCTTCTAATTATACACAATTCACATATTTCTTCAAGGCTTGTATACATTAATCCGCTTGCCTATTTAACAGACGGCTAAAAATATTCCATCCATCAATCTAATAAGATTGCATTCTAACTCTTTACTAAAACACATATCTTTGATTATATCGGAAGCACATCGGTTTTAAAACAAGATATTCTAAACATTTGTATAGCCTTGAGTTTTCATTGATTAATTGACAACCATTGCGGCGTATTGGCGTCGAGATTTCGATTCCCACTAGAGGCCGTTTGTAATGATCTTGCTTATATCTGCATCTGTCTGGGCGTCTGTTCTTGTGGGTCACCCACCGTGCCACGAGTAGCACGTGTACGGGTCTGATAACAATCGTTGACTCTTGATAGGTAATTTTGCTCTTATAAATAAACGCTACAAACGCTAAACGCTACACAATCAACGGCCCCCATTAGGATAGTGATATCCTGTGTCGGGGTCCGGAAACACATACAAGGACAAATACACCGAGACCGGAAAATATGCTCGCATGGTCAATACAAACATTTATGCTCCGAGCGAGAATAGAACGCGCGACCTGTGGCGTTTCAGGCAGGTTAACGCTACACACTCAACGGCCCCCATTAGGATGGTTATATCCTGTGTCGAGGATCTGGAAACATACACAAAGACAAGGACAAACTCACCCAGACCGGAAAACATGTCTGTATGGTCAATACAAACATCTTCTCCGAGCAACAATCGAACTCGCGACCTGTGGCGCTTAAGGCTGGTTCGCTACTGCTGCCAATGAGTTCCTAGTTCGCCCGAAGGTTTACAAAGGTCTGGGATAGCAATCCCTCTGTATAATAACACAAAGAAAACAAAATCAAGGATACGGGATAAAAGCATCTTAATACGGGGCATGGAGTATAAGGTTTATTTATTATATATCAATGTAACAGTGCCCGCGGCTCAGATATAGTATTTTGATGACCCCGCGGGAACCCAAAACTTTTCCGGTATAGAAAGTATCCTTTGTGTTAATCCAGACAATAAGCTATGCGTAGCAAATTTCATCCAAATGCGTGCATTCGTTTTTGCGTCTTCTTATCGATTGGTTAGTGGTCAACATAGTGTCAGAGTTGTTCAGGTCGCCCGTAGGCCTCTGACTTGACTTATCGACTGCTGTCTAATTGACAATTGTCAACAGCCGGGACCGACTTTTTACGTGCCTTCCGAAGCACGGAGACGCTCAGTTGAAATACGGCTATGCGATCACCCATCTAGTGACTGACCGCGCCTAAAGTTGCTTAACCTACCGATCGTTTACCGAGCAGCGGATGCACTCGGCTATGAGCGTCTCAGTTTTTGCGTGAAAGAGTAACTAACATCCATCTAAACTTTCACGTTTATAATATTAGTATAAATTACGTACATTATTATAACAGATATTATTTTTCGTATTTATAAAATTTGTCAAAAGATATACTCGCAAACTTAGTAAGATGTAATCGACAGATTTTATCGTTGCTGAATGTTTTACCATTGTTCAACATAAGTCTCACAGGAAATACCAAAATTAAGGAAATGACTCCTGATTTAGGGGACCACAGAACAATGGATACAGCAGTAATGGTATATTTTTTACCATAACATCGTTTAATATCAACATTTTTATAACATGTTTACAATACAACAACAGTTTAATTTCATAATATTTCTTACATCAAGATAGTCGGTAGATACAAGAATTTTAAATTTTTACTATTATTACAAAAACTGGCAACCTTTTACGGTGAGTTTGATGGCAATTAGTTAGTATTAAAAATGAGATAGAATACATGTTCCTTCTGTTCAAACTGATCGAATTAATTCGTACCATTCACATACACACACTACGTCAATATTTTAAGTAAGAGTAGTGAAGTTACTAATGCTGCATCCCAGCCACAGTTATTTTTGTTGAACAACACAATGTAACGCGGTAATATTAAGCAATTTTTCAACATTTCCTATAACATTTTCTGTAAGGTATATATGTATGTATGGGCCCTGTCGCCTGATTTTAAATAAATAAATAAAAAAATAAAAAATAACATATACTAACAACAAATAGGATTTTGTTATCAAATGTTGCCCAGAAATAAAGCTGCAGTGTGAATGCACCAATATAATTTTCAATGATATATGTCTAATTTCAGTGCAATCATCACGATTTTAAGTATTGTATCAAAACGTATCTCATTCAGTGATATATTCGGTAGTGCATTATAGGTAGGCCTTTTATTGCTAGATGCCAGTTAGGTAGGTTTTTTTTATACCACGATAGTGGCAAACAAGCGTACGGCCCGCCTGCTGGTAAGTATCCCCTTAAAACTTTTTCAACCTTCCCTTGAAGAACCCCATGCTGTAGAGTGTTGGGAAAACCTCAGCAGGAAGCTCATTGCAGAGCCGGAGGATTCACCGCGGTGTCAGATATTCTACCGCACAGTAGCCGAGTTTCGGTTTGATTGAAACTGTAGCTAGTCAAACTACCAGGCTAACGAGACTTAAGAACCAATATTGAACCAATTTGAACCCTCAATAGCTCAACGGTAGAATGACCGATTTTGCTCCGTTAACGCGAGAGTCAAGGGTTCGATCCTGACCCCCTTGGGCTATTGTCGTACCCAATCCTAGCGCAAGCTTCGAGCTTATATGGAGGGGCAATAGGAATATTAGTAATACCTTGAAAAAGCATTGCTAATAATCTTTATATAAAAAAAAAATATCTCGAGGTCGTCAACACATACAAATGGTATTGCAAGTGCTTATAGGCTACGGCAACCGCTTATTATCAGGTGAGCCGTATGATTCCTTGCAAATTTAGTAACAAAAAGTAGTACCCTAATACAAATTATCCGAATTCGAAATAAAATAGTTATGAATAAAGTATGGTTTTAATGACGTCATTTTCCTAACAGCTTAAACTCTGTGTAGAATTCGGCCCTTGCGTGTTGGCAATGAATATAATTTACGTTTACCGTGAAAAATATATTACGGTTAATGAACGGCAGGTCATTAGATCCTCCCTTACGATGTGTTTTTTATAAAACGATGGGTGGAGACGATCGAATATGAACAATTACGAGTCACGCATGCTATGGGTACTGAATGTGTGTTACTTATTACTTTCATGAAACTAAACTTAGTAATTTATACGAGACTTTTAAATTATGGCAGGAACGAGTGGACCTAACAAGTTGAAATTTATACCACATACTGAGGTCTATAGTCCCTATTAGGTGTATAAAAATCAAAGTCCTGAGTCAACACGATAAAAAGATGTGGGCAAATTTATATTTTCTCGAAAAAATTGTAAGTACCACAAACCTAAATTTTCAACATTTTTATTTTTCGAAATTTTCCCTTTACTTGGGCTGTAAGACCTTATTCATATACTCGACATCATTTGTCACATAACGAATATTTTGTCATGATAATTTAATATTTACATTGAGAAAATGGATTGTTCATTGAATTTTAAGCTGTTTAGCCATATTCGGACAATATTTTCAATTTGATTCGTTTAAATATTTATTTATGCGCTAAATTTATATCGAAAATCAAAGTAATTGTTAATGTTTTTAGCTTTTAATTAGTTCAGTTGGTTATATACTAATTTATGCTTGTGATATTTATGCTTAGATAGTCATCGGCAGTGGAGAAGTCAGAGCTGAGTACCCCGTACTGTTGTGTTGTTTGCAGCGATGATAAAATTATAACCTTGTTACCTAGCACCTATCACCGATGACGTTGGGGCGTAACGTCTGGGTGTGTTTGTCCTTGTCATTGTCTATGTTTTCGGACCCCCGACGTGTGTAACGTGTTACGTTCCCACGTCTCGCGGATTCAAGGAAATAACAGACCACCGGGCTTTCGCCGTAATAACCATTTCATCGGAAACTTCTAAATGTTTAAAAAGATATTGATTTAATTTTATATTCACTCGTCTCTCACATCGAGCAAGTAGTACTAGTTTTAAGTTTAGCAATGTTCAAAAAAAATTCATTTTTAATTAATTAAATTAGTATTAAGTAATTTTGTTTTTTTTGGACCCTCCGCTGCCGTCGTACATAATTAGCGTTTATTTATATATTATTATTTATTGTTACCTTTCTCATCTCCTACACCAAACGTATAGGCTCGATGTTGGCTCTAGTGTTGCTAGTCAGATAGACCTTGTTTCTTGCCACCTATATGGTACATAATATATTAAATTGTTGTATTGTATAGCTTGTCTTAAGATTTTTTTAGACACAATAAAACGATCTGATGTCTCATACATTCTCACTATGTTAACATTAAAATTGTAATATCAATTTGTATTCAAGTGTAATCCAATAAAATGAATATATTCAACAACTTTTATTCCGTCCGGCCAGTAATCCAACTTTTGATTGTGTATAAAATCCAGGGCTCGCCAGCCCTCGAGCTATCGTTAAGTCTTTGTGGCGCACCTGTTGCAAGCTTTATTTCAAAAGACATAACTCACACGGACATTTAAACGAAATTAGACCTTATTTCACGTACAAACAGTACGATCCAAAACTATTTTGATATATTTCGGGTGTTGCGTAAAATATCGATCCGGGAACGTAGAAGCTGGGCATTGTTTCGTGATCGCTCTTCCCATTTAGATCGAGTTTTGTGGTTTGTGTGGTTCATATGTATTGATAGGGATGGGTGAAGATGTTATTTTATGTATTTTTTTTAAAATGAGTTCTAAACTACACATTACTGTATTGCAGTACTTGTCTTGCAGTAGCTACATTTTTTTTTTGTTAAACTAGTACTCGCCCGAAACTTGCTTGGATTGATCCCGCCGGTGGAATTTCACCGTCGGGCATCGCGACAAAATCGAAATTCCACCCTTACAACCTCGATATCTGGAAATCCATAACGGTGCGATTTTGAAGATATTTTCTTCCTCGCACAACCGGTTTGTGGAACTAACTTCCACCGGCGGTCTTTCCGAACCGATACCGACTTGGGAACCTTCAAGAGAAGAGCCTACTCTTTCTTTGAAGGTCGGTAACGCGCCTGCATGCCCTCTGATGTTGCAGATTTTTATGGGCGGTGGTGATCGTTTAACATCAGGTGAGCGTCCAGCACCTTTGCCCCCTCTTACATAAAAAAAGAAACGTCATACTCGTAAAGTAATAATATTGCAAGTAAGCTTTTATTATTATAGCTTTATTTCATGAAAGTCTATCCCGGTCAAACTATATTATACCAATAAAACATCTATTACATAACATTTTAACTCTGCATCTAGTACCTATAACCATCGGGGCGTATTAAGTAAACAAATTTGATTTATGTTGAAGTGCATAAAACATTTTCATTGATCCGACGAAGTTATTTCGACAGTAAACAGAGATGTGATGGACTACATACAGAGCGATTCTTGAAATCAGTTCAGGGTTACTTGCTTTAAGAATTGAGTACATAATGTTAGCTAGTAAGTTTAAGTTGGTGCTCCTTCGTACTGTCAACACCAACTTCTATCTGTTATGTTGCAAACAAAATTTGACTAGGCTCGTTCCTAACTTACGTCGAAGTTTTTAGAGGGCACTTTAGTATTTGCTAAGTAAACGAAAGAAATTAGGTCACTCGACTGTATCAATTCCAGATGAAGCGATGGTTGAGACTAATATTATCTTAGTGATACTTTTGAGTACATGAGATTTGTTTTAAAAATAAAAATTACAATAATTAGAAAATGCTACTCCTCGAAATCTTACGTACATTTAACACATCTAGCATACAAAAAATCGCAAGTCTAAATAAATATTTGAAGTCGTTGACGACAATATTAAGATGATTTATTGAACAATGTAAATATAGTACATAAGTACATTTAATATGTACAATTATATGAATAATCACGACTTTGAATTTATTATAAAAATTGTATACTTGGTTCAGTTGAATGCAACTGTATATTATTACGAAATTTCGTAAATAATTATTTATTTTGTAATTGTTTCGAGTGTGTGAAACGTTTTATCTCCATAAATATTTACAACTAATTAAATTTCAACAACAAAAAAGTATATTCATGTTGCGACCGTCCCGAACCTGTCCTTTAAAAAAAGTAATTGAATAAAATAAAGAAATGCATAAAATGATGCGTATGTTTCAGTTGCTTGCTTTTATGGCTTTATTTATGACGGCAGACGTGTTTATGATTGATTTACGTACATACAAGACGTTGAGATTTTATTGTCATAGCGATTTTTGTAGTAAAAGTACTAGTTTTTTTTATTTCCATACTAAATTGACACATTGTTGGTTTATTATAATAGCTAGAAGAATGGAAGATTTTACGGCACTCTAAGAAAGTTAGTATAGTTGACTCTTTTGTGATAATATCGAAGGGACTTTGGCAAGAAAAGACGTGAAGTGTCGCTTATCAAAGATCTTCAAAAGCCTTTATTTGTCTGACCTGGATAAAGTGACACTATTTTTTTATTAGAATTTTTGCATACCCTTTCGTATTTTTAAAGGATATTCTATTATATCGGCTTACTGTGATATAAACTATTAGTTTATTGACCAAGATGTCGTCCGAATAAAATTAAGAATTTAGTCCAAAGAGAAATGACACATGTGATCTGGCAAACAAATTTATTTCTTTGTAATTTATTTAAGAGATAAAGTCATAGTAATAAATTAAATCCGCTATGAGCCATGGAGACCATGGAGTAGAGCCTGTAGACAACTATTCTGCTAACTGAGCGGTCTAGTTTCTCTGAAGCGTAAATTGTACAACTTCCACAACCCCTTATTAAGCTCATACAACTTGTTTTCAGTAATGAACTATTAATTTTAAATGTAATTTGTTACGTTATATTCAAACTACAAAATTACTCAAATGAACATTGACATACACAGATTTAGAGTTTCGGTGGACGTAATGGAGACTCTTTACAATATATTTTATTAATTAAAACTGACACAACTAACTGAACGACAAAACAGCTGATCTAGGTATGCAACGGATTTATTTAACCATCTTCCTCTAATTTTTTAGTAGCATACTTTGTATGAAGAATTATTTATTTTTCCTCAAAATATAATGCCCAGGTTTTATGCAATAACTCGTGTTCGGCAATTTGCGCGACATTATTATAATCGTAGTTTACCACAGATACAACAGCGGATTTTATTAATTATTAAATAAAAAAACACGCTATAGTTTTCAAAGTATATAAAGAGTTCTGATGCATTCAGTGAAACTGCATATTTATGACGTTGGAAACCCACTGCACCGGCACAGCTGGTTTTGACGTCAAAGGGGTTCACGTCACAGCTCGATTATTTTCATCCAAATACAGTGAATATGTATAATATACAGCTGATATAAAAGTGAGAGGTAGGCTATATTTTTGTAGGTTCAATGTATATTATAATATATACGAAATATACTAAAATCCAAAGTTTTTTCTTCAAGGGCTTTGTCGCACTTGCGATTTTGCCGCTTTTATGAGGTAAACAGTAGCTTTTAATAAATTAAGCAACGCACTATCAGATATCATAACAATTCCTATTTTTTTATATACATTTACTAATAAAATATTTATCATGAATATAAATACTTATTATTTATAATAACCCCGTTAAAATACCACAAATGGATAATCGCAATCATCCTTTAATATTTTCTACTTTAGAGGATCGATTAGATGTTTTCATTCAAATTCAAGACACAGTTTTGAAACGATTTAAATTATATTTTCTTTAATCATAAAACACAGTTCAAATCTTTACATGTTGCCAATATTGGCTTTAAAACGAAACCTTATAACATTAGTGAAAACAAATACTAAGATAGCTTCGGTAGAAAATATTCTCTTACATACGAATGTTTCCAGAATAAAGATGTATTGAGTTTCAAGAAATTCGATACAGCAGCCAATACAAATAAAACAAACAACTCGCATATAGAACATAATATAAATAAACTAAATATAGAACATAATATTATAGGGATTCAAAATGTTTTGATATAGATTAAAATTTAAGACCAAGTGACGCGTTGCTGTGGCACAATTAGGTACAATTCGTTCAATTATTATACATTAGCGATCCATTATTCATACAATTTTGTTTATCATAGAAAATTTATTCAATTTAAACAAATGACAGATATGTCTTGGACATTGGCAATTTGAATTTTTTACTATTTTTATCGTACGTTTAACACAAGTATGTAATTTTCATTTCTGCGCTACTTCTCCATATAAACTTGTAACTTGTTTATATATGCCAAAGCTCACATCACTCCGCGTAATATAGTATAAAGTCCTAAGTTCTGTCTTCAAGTTAATAAATAAATCATATTGAAGTTATTAAATTTTTAAGTACGATACCAATCTACTACTAAAACTGTAGTTTGTGAGACATACTATGCTTTTATTTATTAACCCAAGAACTCAAGATTTTAATCGGCGATATTGAATTTCGTCTTAACCTTGAGCATTGTAAAGTGTAAACTGAAAAACTGACATCTTTTACTTCATTGCAATATTAAGGAATATCCTAATCGCTATAAGTGTACCTATAAAATTTGAAGTATTTTCCCTTGATTTCAATCACATTTCATCATTCGATCCTCACCAAACTATAATGGGACCAACTAGAAAGACCCTTTCAAAAAGAAAAATAATTTCCAAATTTGGGTCACAATTGACGGAGAAATCGGTTAATATACAAAAGAAACATACATACAGTCGATCACAGAGGTTTAATCTGTTTTGGAGTCATTTAAATAGCACAAATCATTAATAAATTACTACTACTTTAATTTGTTTTTCTGACCATTCTTAGTAAAAATATGCTCAAAATTAATTCAGTAAAGAAATGTAAAACATCAGAGAGTAAATATATTTATTTCCTTTCGTTTTATCTCAACTCGTTTTACGCTAAAATACTGGAAACTTTCGGAATGAATCTGCGTTATCGATCAAACGAGTAATCCTAGCGTTGGTTTTTAGAGCTAATGGAATGCCCGCTTTTGTAACGAATAGACGTGCTATTGCAATCTGAAAGGCCATTAGGATGATTTAACGAAAACATTTTTAGAGATTAAAATATACGCTGCAGTTTACTTTAACCCAGATTTCTTAAATGTTAAAAATAGTTAAACATTTATAATAAAACAAGCTACTTTTTATAAGTCTTCTTATCGAGTGGTTTATCGCCAACCTAGTGTTGGAGTTGTTCAGGTCGTATGGGCCCCTGACTTGACTTTCGACTATTATCAATTTGATAACAGCCAGAAGCCGACTATTTACGTTCCCTCCGAAGCACGGAGATGCTCAGTCGAAATACCACTATGCTATCACCCACCTAGTGGCTGACCGCACTTAAAGTTGCTTAGCCCCACCGATCGTTTAGAGATCAGTGATCGCACCCGGCTATTATTATTCTTAATCATCATCATCATCTCAGCGTTAATCCCGGTTGCGTCCAGAGCGTTCGCTTCGGAGCCCGGGGTCCGCTTTCCGACATTTTCTTCTCCATTTGTTAACCAGCCGAAATATCTATGTATGTTATAATCGTTAAAGGATTCCCACGGTACAGGCTTGCCTAGTGTGGGTTCCAATAGATAGTGAAATATTGTATAAAAGTTTTTGTAATTAATAAATAAATTGTAATTGTATTTTGCCCGGTCTTCGGGATCTCTAATTGTAAGGCCATTGGTGCGCATGTCAACCTGCACAACGTCCAGCCAGCACTTCTTGGGCCTACCCCTTTTACCGGGACCTGGCGGAGGCGGCATGGCAAGACATTTGTTCCCCACATAGCCAGCCGGTTTATAGCCGGCTGTTATTATTCTTATTTATTGTAAATACTTTATTCATTATTGTTTGACATCTCCCTAATATGAACTTTATGTTCAATAAAAACACGCCTGAAAACGATCACTTATAGTGATCATCTCTGCACCTGCATCTGCATCACCTCTGCACCAATGTAAGTCTAAACGAGCTTTTGTTTTTGCCTATTTATAATTATTATATTTATATTTTATATCATTTTTTTTAAAATATTAACAATGCATTTTTTAAGGCATTGCTAATATTCCTATTGCCCCTCCAAATAACCTCGAAGCTTGCTCTAGGATTGGGTCGACAATAGCCCAAGGGGTCAGGACCGAACCCTTTTCTACCGTTGAACTATTGAGGCTTTAAAATTTTCTTACAGAGTTAGGTATAAGAACGTATCTAAACAATAACTACAGCTTCAAGCAATTACTTTATTATATTTAAATTATTTAGAGACGAAATTATAGATCTTTTGAGATTTTTTTAAACTTCGCGGCGGTTCTATTTTTATATTCCATCAACAATTCAATTTGTAAACAATTATATAAAAATATATTTATTAATATAAAAATTTAATTTAATTATAATTTCAATAACATTTCGTGCTCATTATCTAAGTCTCCTGGCGTGTTTAATCGCATTACCGCCGGCTTTTGAACGCATGACCAGCCTTTGTACCGCCTGTTCAGCTATATCTAGCACGTTTCATTATTATATTATAACTATATTACACAGACTACGAAAAAGTCTGCACTATTTAGGCCTTCTCTGGCCTTCCGTTCGCACGTCACATATGGACGCAAATAAGCAATACCATGTCAACCCACAAAATTGAAAAAACTAAGTTATATATGCAGAAGTGTTGGTTAATGGCTGGAGAACATTTTTCGTTAATATTTGTAGGGTTTTATAGCTTTATAGGTTTTAGCTTTGAAACTTATAAAAAAGCCATTTTTAATCATGCAATTCATGTATTATATTAAACGTTTTGGGTTTTATTATATACGAAATATGCAGTTTGTATACTTATTTTGTGTAAAAATAAGTAAAATAACTTACATAAATCGGAAATTGCCAAAAACTTTACCAATAAATAAAAAAAATTGTATAAAGCAAGTTAGAAAGTTTCAAACGCGTTTTTCTAGAAATGACATTCGTGTGGGTTGACATGGTATTGCTTATTTGCGTCCATATATAGAGAATTGAAATTTTCACAGATTATGTATTCCTATGGCGACTATAATAACAGATAATATAAACAAATTCAATTTCAATATTAAACAGGGGTTCTCATGCAAAAACTACATATGTTTATGCTATAATGGTAAGGAACCCTTTTTGACGCAGTTGTGGCGTTGTGAGTACCTGGTCTACCTTTAGACTCGATGGTTGCGGGTTCGATTCCCGCTCGGACAGATTTTTGCATTGATCTTTTGCAAATATCTTTTTCGGTCTGGGCGTTTGTTCTTGAGGGTCCCTCCCACTGTGCCTCAAGCTGTCGGTCCCGGTTGTTATCACATAATATCAGATAATAATTGTTAACTCTTGATAAGTAAATTGCTCTTATCCAATTAGTTACTGGTTCGCCCTTAGGGTTATGGAGGTCTAAAAACTAGTAAATTGTCAAATTCGGACAAGATTAATAAGCAGACCCTGGGTAAATAGTCGCATAATACCTGGAATAATGCTACGAAGAAAAAAGTACGGAAACCTCTAAGTGCGAGTCGGACTAAATGCCAAGTCGGTTTTGTATAACCCGTTTATCGAATTCCCTTTTGTTGTGTGTAAGATAAAAATAATCCAAAAGATTATAGATTAATAAAAGGTACCTAATTATGCATGTGAGCGTTCCGTTCAATAATTTCGTGACTCAGCATCTAAATTTGGGTGTTATTAGAGATTACGAGTGATTTTTTATCGTTTTTCAAATTCGTTTTCTCTTATCAAGCGATTTGTCGTGTTATATAAACACCCGTGTGATTATAATAAGTCATACAAAGTTATCTTTATTTCTACGTGATTATACAATCGATATTAGCTTTTTAGGTCATACTTTTTTTAAGTTAGATTATCATCACCGTGCGTTGTCTCTAAAACAAGCTGTTAAATCAAATCAAATCAAAATTATTTTTATCCAAGTAGACTTTTAAAAAGTACTTTTGAATAGTCAAACGCTACCGACGGTTCGGAAGGTTGATTCTATCGAGAAGAACCAACAAGAAACTCGACAGTTACTCTTTTCAAATATATGTTTTTTACAATTGTATTCTTTCATATAAAATTTGGTTCTTGAAGGAGATCCAGTAATATTAAGAGTCCCAAGCATTCCTATCGGAAAAATATTCCTCTAACGAATAATAGGCTTTATTGATAAGTTTATTTTTATGTACATTTGGAACTTGCTTATTGGCAGTTCCAATAAGCAATCTGGAATTTTGCTAAAAATGCGAAAGAATTACTGACTTTACGCAGACGAAAGCTAGGATTACAAAGTTTATTTTTGTTTCTAGTGTAATTGAATGGACATCGGTATTTTTGCTAAAAGACTTTAAATTATTCCTAATATATAAGAGGTTAGAAACATATCTTAGATCAAAAGAGGAGGAAAAATGACTCAAGCTAAAAATTTTTCTCTCAAATTTAGAGGGAGTAGTACTTGCCTATTCGACTCCGCCTATTAATGCTGAAAACATAAAGAATCATAAAAATAATTTGAATTCGTGTACCAAGTATAATATATGCTGCTATAATTCTTTTTTATTGGGAAATTTATGGAGGATCTTCTCTCAAAACACACGGAATGCCTGGCGTATACCAAGGCCTTAGGATGCTGGAACTACCATGGTTATTGTGACGATCTCAACATTACACTTTATTTAAATCTCTAAAGCAATATATTTTCTATAATATGAACCTATTTATGGACGGTCACCCATCCATTTACTGACCGCACCCAAAGTTGCTTAACCTAAAAGTCGTTTGCCGACCACGTGACTATGTGCAACGTAATACTAAGTATGGACATACCCCGAAAATAATATTTTTACAAAATCAAAAATTTATAAAATTTTGTATGAAAATTTCCATAGAAAAAGGAAAATGTATGGAAATTCACGGAGTCAGGTGCCGAATGTCATTGCAGCTGTTTCACATATAAAAGGGGTGTGGTGTCGGCGAAGGTGTCTCCGAGCGTATGCTTAGTGAGTGTCCGTCAGACGTCTCTACCCCCGCGTATATGTGGACGGTTTACCAAGGCGGTGCGTTCGGGCGGCTATGCTGCTAGAATGCTAGTTAAGGTTTCCGATCTTCGTATATGGTTTTTATACATATTATTAATGTTGACTGGTGATGCATGGCAAAGAATATATATAAAGTATATATTAAATATATATACAATAATTAATAAATAATGACGGTATGGTGGTCCGTCTATGATTACTGGCAAAGAGATCTAATATGAATAATATGATCTATACATGTTAAAGGCAAATTTATATCGTTGAAATATATTGAATATAATTTATTATTATAAATTAAATATTTAATGACGGTTTGTGGGTCCGTCAATTATGAATGTATATATGTTTGATACATATTAAGAAACGAAGTTTACTTCGTTTCTGTACTATTATGTGATATTGTAATTGTGAATATAATAGCGAAAGTAATGCTTCGGCGCAAATATTGTTTATGTTTCAGAATCTAATGGATTATTTGAAACCTAAGAAGAAGCGAATTCAATGAAGAGTTAAAAGTATGCGTTGGGAAGAATTTATGCGTCATAACTAATAAATAATTATATTTCAGCTGTATGCTGTGTATAATGTTTTGGCGAGTTGTAGTTGACCCGATACTTGAGTTTGAGGCTCTGATGTGACCTGAATCATGTCTATAGTGTCCTTAAGCGAGGCCCGAGGATTTTTAATCTTAGTTGACCCGATGCTTAAGTATGAGGCTCCGATATGATTTTGGTCATGTCTATAGTGTCCTCGAGTGAGGTCCTTTGACTTTGCTGATGTGATGTTGACATGGGGTTGACTCTGTGGTGCGATTTATATCGATGCAGTAGTTTCCTCAGGTCCATTGCTGAAGCGGCCCCAGTGATACAGATTAGAATTGCTGCGGTGGTGCGACTTAGGTCGATGCCGTGATGTAGTTCGGTTTGTTGCTGAGGTGCTGGAATATTATACATCGTTTGTAGCAAAATGACTCGTCTTCTTATTAGAGACGCCCCCTTAGCTTAGCAATAGGGATTTTTATAATTGACATTGTAGCATGTCGTACTATTAGGGCAACTGGTTGCTTCTCACTTCGAGATAGCTAACTAGTATTAGACAGTGTGGCCTGCTTAACTCTTATCATGCGTGTTTATCACGTCCTAAATAATGAACTGGATTCGGATGTATGTTTGAGTATTGAGCCAAAGGGTACCTTGCGTGAGCAATGTTTGCTATGGTTTTAATGATGCAAAACTGTAATAAGAAAACGACATAAATCAAAGAATATTAGTTGTAAGACAATGCGATTACGAATACGATATAAGCCCACGAATATTAACTATAAGACAATGCGATTATTTAAATACCAATTAGGTAGGGTTAGGTAGGACTTAGTTTTAAGGAATTGCGGTTGTGATATTATAAAGAACTGAATATTATCAATACTATATGACCCATATATAGTGATAAAAGAAATATACTTATAAATATAATTATTAATGAATTTGCCTACACTACGGTGAGGTTATTATAAATACTATATTACACATATATAGTGATAAAAGAAATATACGCTATAAATAGCATTATTGATGAAAATTCCTTAACAAAGGTGAAGTTTATGATAAATATAAACTCTATATTAACCACATATAGTGGTATGACAAATATACGTTATAAATGATATTAATTATTATTATTGATGAATTTTACTTCACTAAGGTGAGGTTGACGATTATAGCATTGTGCTTACGGAATGCCGCCTGGCGGCTTAATGTTCGAATACATATCTGAACCAGGGATTTATTCCCTTATATATATGACCAGGGCTTGTCCTTCAATTATTATGGCGTTTAGCCTTCTCATACAAAAATGAATATGAAATATTATACGACTTCGGTCTTGATTGATACCATTACAAAATATCAGGGCTTGAACCCTTTCTATGCGTGGCTTCGGCCTATGTAAATAACAACAATATGAAATAAATAAAGATTAGACTGATGTCTTGATAACGAAAATACTATAAATATAATTAATCAAATTGTGTGTCGCAGGCGCACTATAAATAGCCTATCCCTTACCCGGGAGGGCTCGTAGCTATGGTTGGAGCCCACAGTCGGTGGCGTGTGCGGGGCCAACGATCTCCCCTCTTCTTTATATTTTTACTATAGAGTTTAAGTATATAAGAATTGGAGGAGCGGACTACTTTCAGCTACTCGTAAGAGGTGTTGAAAGTATAGGGATATATTTATTATCTCACCATTTTGCCTTTATTGGCTTATATAAATAATTTTATTATTATAATCATATGACACTAAAATAATTAAACTATATAATAAATAAGGTATTATTGTTTTCCATTGTCGAGTTGAACCTATTGCCTCTGATGCTCTAAAAGAACACGGGTTATTACGAACATAACGTAACAAGGGTCCTGACCGCTAGACGATACACGTGCCAATTTCGTAGTTTTATGCTAGTTATTTACGTGCATTTGATTAGTATTTATTTAAATATATATTATTTCTATATTATATATATAATGTAAGGTAGGTTTAGTCACATTATGTAGCGCTTCACAGCGCGATTCAGGTCGGTCATAGTCTTTTGACTTGGTTTGTTGACTATTAACAAGATGATAACAAGCGGAACTCATTTTTAACGGACTTCAAAAAAGAAGAAGGTTGTCAATTCGACTGTATTTTTTTATGTTTGCTACCTCATAACTTTAGAATGGATGAACCGATTTTGATTATTATTATTTGAAAGTCTGAATCTATCAGTTCTGACACGGGACCTCTGGCGCTTAAAGCGGATTCGCTACCGCTGCACCACAACATAGGTAGTCCAATTGTATCTGCCTTTGTCCGCCATCATACATAGTGCTAATAAGTTGTCTTATCTACCGAATATTTCTCAAACACGATAGTACAAACACGATTATACCAAACATCTGTGTTTTGTAACCGTGAATCATAGCGGAGAGAAAACGACGGTGCATAAAAACTGAAATAGAAACGAAACTTTATCGTTAACGTAATGTTCTTTACTTCTTTATTACATACTGACGACGGCGCCCGACTTTGACACATATAAGAAACAAATATTCTATATCCAGGCCGTCTGCTGGTCACAATTTTTTCGTCGTTTTCATAATTTTTGGTATAGAAATAGAAGGGATTTTGGAAGAGAACATGTGCTACTTTTTGCAACGTAAACAAAATTTGAAAAGATTAAAATAGTGGATGAACTTTGTACCGAGAAACATTTATTTCTATTGCAATATTAGTAATAAATTACGAAGCCTCAATAGCTCAACGGTAGAAGGCCCGGCTCCACTCTGTTAACGCGAGAGTCGCGGGTTCGATCCTGACCCTTTTGGACTATTGTCATACCCACTCCTAGCGCAAGCTTCGAGCTTATTTGGAGGGGCAATAGGAATATTAGTAATGCCTTGAAAAAGCGTTGCTAATAATCTTAAAAAAAGGAAGAATAAAAAAAAATTAAAAATAAAGGTGCATTAGAAATCGTTATACACACGGGCGAAGCTGCAGGACGAAGCTAGGACATTATTAATTAATTGCCTGTCTTTGTTATTGACCTGTTTTTCACGTGTTAATTTTGATGTTACAAGCTTTTTTAAGCGAGTTATAAAAGTAAGTACTCAATTCGTCCGAGTTTTATTTTTGCGTTTGTTTTAAATATTATTGTTTTTTTTTTGTTCTAGATAGAGTATGCTTGCCTAGTGAAGGTGTAAATTGACTGATGATTTCATCAAGACCATCAGAGATAAGAATCTTCACAAGATAGAAGCTAATTAAGCGCTATCACTGAGTTCAATTTTTTTTTTGGTCATTTTAATCATTTTTAAAATATAATAGTCTAATTATTTATTATTAGTAACCCATACAAAGTTTCTTTAATATTTGTACCAATTTTTAATCTTTATACAAGCTTTAACTTTGTAAGACTTATGGAGGTTTTTATTAACCTTGAAATTATTTAGTTCGTGATAAAAACTAATAAAGTTTTTTTTTTAAATTTTTATTTTGAGTACTTCGATTAAGCCACTAGCGATTATTGTAATAATCCTAAGTAATATTATAAATGCGTAGGTGAATTTGTTTGTTTATGATGCTTCCACGATTAAAGCGCTGAGCCGATTATAATGAATATGAATTTTGGTATAATAGATAGAAGTGACCATATTACATTAAATATTGTTACTGATGCGGGCGAAGCCGACGGTAAAAGCTAGTAAATAATAAAAGCGTACACTAAATCAATATGGATACGATGCTTAGCTCGTATATTTTAACGAACTTCGTTCTGAATTTCTGGAGACCTTGTTCAGGCATCACATATTTTTATATGTAAAATCCGCAAGTCCATATCATATTCTACTAAAATCATCAAATTTCTTTCACAGACTATATGGCAGTACAAAAACGCAACTCCTCTTTTTTCAAGAATTAAATAAAAATACAATTTAAGCCACAATAGCTCAGTTCGATCATGACCCCATGAGCTATGATCGTGCCAACTCGTAGCACTAGCTGCACGCTTAGTTAGAGGTGAAATTGGAATATTAGTAATGGCATTAAAAACCATTGCTAATATTCTTTCTTAATATATATCAATATATTATATACTGATTTATGATCTCTGAAAATTTTACAAATCATTAAGATGTTTTTGAAGTTATTCTAGACAAACAACTAGTCAGGGAGAAACCTAAATAACAGATGTTGCTAAGAATTTGAAATCTCATCCCGAACACAACTTTATTTATAAGTTTTGCTATTTATTTAGAAGCGAGCTTTTCAAATATTTCAGAACTAGAATTTTCGTATGGAATTTTATTAATTTTAAGCAGTCGATGTGTTGATTTATTTGAAACTAGGGCAAAAACTATGCATTTTCGGAATAATATTATTAATTGACTTCTGAAAACTGTGTTCAATGTAGCTTCTGATGTGAAAGCTCGCGGATTAAAATATATTTACGATGTTTTAAAACGCGTAGCTTTTGTACATTTATTAAAACACCTTTAGCATCGTCACTAAGAAATGTTTATTACTTTTAATCGACTTTTTAAATGTTTCTCGTTTTAGTATTTTTTGTTGTCTCGTTTTCCACAATTATATGTATACGCTTTGCTGGCATCAGTGTGAATGTGCCAACTCGATGGGAAAGCACTTCTTCTTCCTAGCACTATCCCGGTATTGGTGCCCAGTGTCTGCTTATTACTCTTATCCGGATTGGACAGGTTACTAGTTTTTGCACAGATCTGTTTAAGACAAAATTAAGAAAATATTTTTTAAATTTATGTAACGGTTAAAAAAATCATTATAACTCTTTTTATTATTATTATTATCATTCTTACTGTCATGGTTATGTTACAGTTATTTGTATGTATATTAATTATTATAATTCTAATTATTTTCTCGTTTTTTTTTAGATATAGGTACGTTATATTTTATTGTTATGTTAAATGTATAAAATGTTGTTGTTATTAGTATATTTATTTGACTTAGTAGTATAACTTTAACTGATCTTACAGTCAAACCAATTGTCAGGTTTTGTAAGACTTTAGTATAAAACATATTGTTAATAAATATTGACTTAATAAATAAATAAAAATAAAAAATAATCTGACCTCCGCAGCCCAAATGGCGAACCAGTAACTCATTGGGTAAGAGAAAATTACCTATCAAGAGTTAACGATTATTATCAAATGTTATGATAACAACTGTGACCGATGACTTAACGTGCTTAACGTCCGAGGCACGATCAGGAGACTCACAACAAAAAACGCCCAGACCGAAACAGATATTTATATCAAAATTCTACTACGAGCGGGCATTGAACCCGAGTACGTTAAAGACTAAAGCAGGCGCACTACCAGCACGCCATTACGTTCGACCGGGAAAGCACTGTAATGATATATAATGTGAGTGTCGCACATGGAATAGTGACTTGTTCTTATCGTGGTTATTAGCCAATTCAGTGTCAAAGCTGTTTAGGTCGCTCATATAGACCTCTAACTTGACTTATTGATTGTTATCGAGATAAAAGCCGAGACCGAATTTTTACGTGCTTTCCGAAACACGGAGACGTTTAGTTGAAATTCTATTATGGGATTACCCATCCACAATCTGACCGCGCCCAAAGTTGCGTTACCCACGTATTATTTACAAAACTGTGAGTGCATCCGGTTATAAGCATCTAATATTGACCTGAAGTAGCAGATATGAATCCCTCCTTCCTTCCTTTTCAGACTTTGTAAATGTGTTGTGATCATCTACCACTAGGTGGGTAAGGGGTACAGTGATGCATATTTGCAACATTCGTGAAATAAAAATAGACGGCCAAATGCATGTCGGGCTCGCACATAAAAGGTTCCGTACACCTATAGAAATAAAACATCAAGTCTCTTGTATGAAGACCCGCTTTATTTTAAAAATTTACCCGCTTTATTAGTTGCAGCAGAAATACACATTCTTAGAAAATTTTAAATCTATACGGGACCCTAAAAACTGCTTGGTTACACATCCTCCTCATGAAGGAATAAAAGCTTAGTCACTGGGATTTTCAAAAATGAGTACTAAATTATTATACGTTATGACGTAATCTAAGAAATTTTAAAATAAAACTAAATAATTTGGCTCTGAATAAAATAAATTATCTCTAATTCACTACAAAGTGAAAATTTAGTCTACGTTCGTAAAGATATACAAACAAACTGAACGATGATAAATCTAAAAGCACATATTTCATTAATATACGGTTACGGGCGAGAAATTAAATTTGAACATTTTCAAAATGTATCTGAATATTAATAATTTCGTATAAAATAAATTTATTATTTTATCTAAAAATATATGAAATGCTTTTCTTCACCATCTGCTTAATATAGTTATTTGGAAATCGATAGGAACCACTTTAAGCTTGAACTTTAAGTCTTTTTATTAGTAGTAGAGCCATGCTCCTCTCACCATAAATGAGCCATCTCGACCGGGGAAGTACTACCCTCACACAGAAAATTGGCGTAATGTAACAGTATCAGTACTATAGCGTTTCCTGAGATAAGCGCGTAAGGCCCAATTTCCCAGCCTCACTTTTCCCTTTTATCTCTTCTCGTCACTCCCCTCCCATCCCTTGGGTTAGCAACTCGCATGTGATATTCGTACTTCAGGTATCACAAGATTCTACAGGTTGCAGTGACTGCTTACCATCAAGCGGGCCCTAGTCTTGTTTCCTTACCGACATAACTTAGAAAAGAAAGTAAAGCTCCAGTCTTAATCTTTTTCGTGTTATAGAATAACTATTTCAAGATCACTATCATCATAGTTTTATATTTCATAGTAAATTTCGAAAGCTATTATCGACTAAAACATTTAAATGTAGACCACATAGTATATAAAATAAGGTTTAAAATAAAGCATAATTTAAAAAAGAATTGAAAAATTTAACCGACATTTACACGAGAGTGACTTTAAGTAATCGCCGTTGTTTATCCTCTGGCTCCGGGATTGCAGTCGTGGAAAGCTTTTGACCTAGAATTTACTGTGAAAAGATATCAAGAAACTTTTAAATTCGAATTTTTATTTATACTGTGAAATTGCGTAACAGAGATTTTTGTTTTATGTTCATTGTAAGACTGTCTCATAACTCATATTTTATGATTGGGAATAAGCGCAGGTTTTTGGAACAGTTTGCAGTGACGTTAATAATGTTTAAATAAATAGTGCTACATACTCAACGGCCTTAATTAGGATAGTTACATACTGTGTCAGGAGTCGGAAAACATACACAATGACGACGACAAACACACCCAGATCGGAGAACATGTCTGTATGGTCAGTACAAACATCTGCTCCGAGCGGGAATCAAACCACCGGCCTATGATACTTGACCTATGACCTAAGACGTATTGACACTATTTCAGGTAATATGTAGTCGCCATTGCAACAGCTTTGGAACATAATGTCCCATCAATTCGTCAAGATATATGCTATGTGAATATAATTAGTAAATTTAAATCCACCTATACATGCACTATTAGATATCTATTAAATTCGAAACAAATTAATAAGCAACCCGTATTCTCTGACACTATAACTTCTCACATTTAGCGCAATCATAAACGACATGCCTTCCACCCCAGTGAAAACACGTGACTCGTTTAATTATTTCAAATGCGTCTTGGCACATAGCCAGTTCTGTCGCTCATATTAACTTCCTTTGATTGTAATTTTTACTTTAAAAACTATTACACTATAACTAGAAAATGTAATAATATGAGGGCTACTTTGAAAATCTCTCATTGTATAAAAAGGTCCATCGTCAAATATTTCAACTTAGTTTTCCAATAATATTCCGGATGTAGAACGAATTATTCTCTGAAAGGGTTTTAGACGTTTTTCTAAGAGAGGGATTAAAAGGTTTTTAAAGAAACGATTACACTTATGGTACTTCAGATCTTGCAATCCATCTAATGTTTCATTCAATGGACAACAATTTCTGTAGTTGCTATTTACATACACTGGTTTTGCACAATCGTAGCATAAAATATAAAAATGTATGCTTTGTCGGGAGCCCATACAAAAAAAGTAATGCCGAATACAATGAATGCTCTCGCATAAACATTAGCAAGAGCATTCTGCATGAGCATTAGATTCTCTATCATCATGCATTAAAAAAAACTCTTAAAATTGTATATAAGTATGAATGATAGTCTTTAAATAAACAAGAAGTCATAACAAATTTTGCAAGCACGATGATTCGTTTGCTAATCTTTTAACACAACATCATTGAAAAGAACGTTTCCGTCGGCTTGACACCATCGATATATTTTTTGTTCTTCAAATATTTACTTCTTCTTACTATTTATTCAAGGTCTCCTTACCACTGTTATCCAGATTTGACACGTTTAAGATTTTCACACAAAGTTATTGCTATCCAAGCTCCGCAACCTCATAGGGTGGAAGAAACGATGTGGCCTAAATACTCTACCGCGAATTAATGACTATCCCCATACGTAAGATAATATCGGCCTCGTGGTCATCAAGATACGACATAATTAGTTAGGGATATCCTACTAATGTAATAAATGTGAAAGTTTATATTATTTAGAAGTTTGGATCATTGTTACTCAATCACCCAAAAACGGCTGAACGGCACGGATGAAATTTGGCACCTATTACTGTTACCTGGATTTACGTATAGGATACTTATTTTTATCCTCCTATCCATTTAAAAATGTTAAGTTCCCGTACAATAAACCACAAAATCTAGAATTCCGTTGGATCTTATGTCGTCAAGAGATAAACATAATAATAGTAATAAATTTGAAGAATTTTGATACAAAATAGATGGGAATTTGGGCAACGACGCATGACACTTTTAATTGCGAATAAAAAAACGGGAAGAGTGTGAAATAAGGAATGAAACCATTTAGTAGTATTGCAATAGCACATTTATTGCAATACGTTATTCACTCGGGTGAAGCCACGGGCAGATGCAAATATTACGGAACTAAGGAGCAAGAGAGGAGGACGAAAAGAAAAAAAGAGGAGATGAGTGTTTCAGTGAAGCATTTTCTAAATAGAAAGAAAAAGAAATAACAATAATAAGTAAGAAAAAAGGTGTGTGTGCGATTCACATACGATAGAAGTGAAACGTTAGTAAATCGACAAAAGAATGAGATGAATTTAAGTAACAAGATATAAAAATATTCACAAACACTGTTAAATAATAACACATCACGCTGACTTCTTACTAAAAAGCTGTAATACGCAGCCGCGTACATATATATATAAATACACACCGACGTTTGCCCTCTCACTCTGGCTCACTAAAGCATGGCGCAAAGAGGAGAGACCGAGAATATAAAATAGTATGTATATTTCTGACTCATTCATTCCTACACATTTTTGTATTTGTGTCTCTTACCTGTCGTTTTTCCGTTGCACGATTTCAAATCACAACGATTCTATAGAAGTTTCACTTAAAAAAAGGTTAGTTTATTATGAATAAATTATATTACTAATTTTGCCGTACTATTAAATAAGATCTTAGCAAGGCGTAAACATGCTAATGAATTTCGTTACGCGTACAATCTAATGCATACAATTACAGCACTTATCTCGTAGCAATAAAGGTGGTATATGTCTGAATGTAATTATTTACTCAAAACGTAGAACGGTATTTGGTTTATAATCTTGCTAACCTGAAAACAAGTCTATTTTAGTAAGCGACAATATATTCACTCGTGACCTCGTTCCGGCTGTCAAGTTATTCTTTACATATACGATTCTTATATAATATATACTAAATTTTAAGCTAATGTTTGTGTGACTACTAATTTTTAAATATTTTGTATTATCTGAGCACAGTTTTATGTTGTTACATAAACCATATTTAAATAAGTTTTAGGAATGCTAATTTATTGTTATATTTTGCAGATAAGTACGTAATTAAAAAATTACAAGCACCCTACCACGGTTAATTATACTGGGGTAAAACCGATTTGGTAACGTTGTAGTAACTATAGTAGTATTTGTTGCTGAGTTGAAGCAACACTTTTACGCCGGCTACAAGCTCGGTTACCAGGGAATTGGTTTCGATAAAATTTCACCATCAAAGTCATCAAAATTCAAAATTAAAAGTGTCACTGCCACAATTACAGTCACCACCAGGTTCACCATTAACCGCCACCATTGGTAAACGGTCATCGGGATTGCTTTCTAGTTTCTCTCCCCGTCTACCGTACTTTCTTCCTAGAGCTCATCGTAGATGGCAATAAATGGGAGCCTCATTGCGATAGTAATATCCTGTGTCCTGGGTTCAAAAACAAACTCAAGGACAAGGAGAAACACACCCAGACTAGAGCACTAGCCTGAGGTGTCAGTACAAACATCTGGTCCGAGGCCACCGATATGGTAAAAACTGCTTTCTACTAAAAGTAATGTTAAAATATAATAATAGCCGCTACGCTAGCTATAGCAGTGGCAAAGATTTTTTTTGTGAAATGACAACAGAAACAAAATTATTTGCGTCTTTAGATACAATTGAGGTAATATATTGTATATGAAGACGATGCGTTTGACACATACGGCGTGTAATTACAACGTATACAAATTGAGACAATGGTCACAATCACTTGGGTCATGGGTTTGATTACACAATACGGAACAACAGTATTTGAAGAGGTTAAATAGTTATTTGTCTTCTACCTGCTTTAGTTCAGTTTGGACCCAAATGTACAAAGGTTTGATGAGTCGTCACTTTCACTATGGCTATTTGTTATCATAATAAAATGAAATTAGCATTGATTCGAAGCTCGAGACGACTGAGACATCTCTCTATTGTTTTGTATCATTTATATTAAGCTAGTAAACCGTAGACAGTTGCTATGGAATAGTTATAATTCGTTTAATAATTATAATAAGTTACTTATTATTCTTAAGAGATTTGGGAGTGGTCATTATTATTCGATACTAATTAGTCTACATTCATTGTCATTCTCGTTTCTTTAAATAGATATGTTGCGTGGTATGAGCACGAATTTCTCTACTGAACCATGCGAGTCCTGTTTTTTCGCATGTCCATGCCAGAAATTAAATTAGTTGCAAATAATTGAAAAGCGTTTCTTACGCATGGCTTCGGGTTGTCCATGGTATATGCCCAACGTAGATCTTCATAAAGAGTTTGAAATCGATTCAATCCATAATCATTTCAAGCGCTTATCGCAAAACTATTTCTATCAATCTGTCTCTCACTCAAATCCCTTGATTAGACAGGCTAGTATCTATACAGAGAAAGATGATAAATCAACTAAAGCAAGGCGTCCTAAGCACGTCCTATAAGACCCTGACGACAACATCACATTACACAATGCTCCATACACAGCTCAAACATGCACAATTGCACATAACACAGTCTTCGCCGGCAAAGACGAGGTTCCTTGTTCCACACGTCACGCCGCGTTCACACCGTCGGGTGAGTCCATCGACTAGAATACGCTCAGAGCGTTTCCGCCATTCCCGATGATGTCCTTAACCGTGGTTCGACCTCGGAGGAGGCACCGTAAGGACGGAAACTAAAAACGGAATTTCTAAAGAATGCATCTTGGTGTCCGGACCGTCATCTCTCTCACCGGTCCGCCCAAACCTCTCCTGATTATCATTCTTATGGCATTATAGTTGTACAGCCCATTATAAATTGATTTGATTAACAGAATCATAGAGTTTAAATTCATTATTTCATATAAAGAAAAAGATCCACGTTCAAGAGTGACGATCAGACAGGCTATTACGACCACGTGCAAGAAGTACGGTATTTCCTAATTTTCTTAGGTTCTCTCTCCTGAATCTTTCATCATCATCGATCATCGTTACTTGTTAAATAAAAATATGAAATATTCACGAGAAAACCATCATAACTTTTTAAGTAGAAACTGACGGACCGGCACATGCTGATTGCAGCAGTGTATTTTTAGCGAAGATGCCTAAGATAAATTGTTTAAGCTGCTATTTCCTCCTTGCCATTATATCTGTTTGGTTATGACGACGTTGTAGCGCAGCGGTAGCAAACCTGCCTTAAGCGCCAGAGATCGCAGGTTCGATTCCTACTCAGAGCAGATGTTTGTATTGACCATACAGGCATGTTTTCCAGTCTGGGTGTGTGTCATTGTGTATAATTCCGGACCCCGACACAGGATATAGCTATTCTAACGGATGCCGATGAGTATGTAGCGTTTAAAAAATTATAATTGCATCAATACAAAACAAGATAGCGACATCAGAGTTACATAAAAGGAAATTTTCACGTTAAAACAGTAAATGTTAATACGATTAAACGCATCAGAGAGTCCAGAATCGTTTGAACGCTATTGAATATAAGCATATTAAAATAACTGAAAAAGCGATTCAGATTATTGTATTTATTTAAATTTATTACAACCAACTTAAGTAATCAGATAAATTATGAAAGCACCCGTGAATACAAATTTTTACCTACGATATTAGCATTTATAAAAACTTTTTTGAAATGGGTTTATAATTTTAGGCCTTTTGCGAGTAAAGGTATTTTAATAGAATGTATATCTAATTCTCAGTGTCTTACAATACATTTTGGTAAACTTAAATAAAAATGAAACCTTTGTCGTACCTATATTTTAGAAACTAATTTTTGAACACAAGCCGTTAAATTTTTTTTTTTTTTTTTTTGATAATTCAATTTAGATACATAAGATAATATTATTTCTGTAAAAATTAAATTCGTTTCTTTTTAATCGATCGCGTTAAATTGATATTTTAAATACCTAAAGTTTCAATATCATTCTAAGCCTCAAGATTCTACAAGATTCTTATTCAGCATTAAAAAAACGATTTTGTAGTTTCAAATATATTAGTATGGTGATATGAGTGGAGTATGGTACATACCAGTATAATATTGACAAAATTATTCTCAACTCAACTTGTGCTGTAAATCCAGACAGACAGTAGACGTCGGATCATTTAAAATCGTGTGGGTGAATCTCGGAGACATATTTTATGACGTTTTTACAGCTCATATAATTTCCTGAATGGAGCCATAAAGCGTAGTGTTCATATCCGCATCTCGTATTTTTACCTTTTATTATAATTGCGTACAAAAAATGTGACACACATTTTACTGGCACATTTTCTTCCAGTTAACGAAAATGGATGGATTATGGCAAGAGGTAATTCAAACAAAAAGATAAAATGTTAAAGAATTCTAATTCTCGCAGCGTGGTTCTTTCTTTCTCTCTCTCTTTCTCACTACAAAAAGCAGCGAGATCTCAGGTAAAACCATGACCGAAAATTGGCAATGGCTTTTTACATTTTTTCCACCAAATTCTCACTACTTTCAAAATTTGTAGTTTATGAGACCGCTAGAAGTATCTTAGAATATTGGTGAGTGGCTCAGTGTTAAAAAAATCAACTAGCAATCATTCGTGAACATTAAAGTATAATGTAATAAAACAAACATTTAAAGTTCTTGCTTTAATCACTACGAAGTCCAACGGGTCAAAAGTGCTAGAAGTCTCTTCCGGAAACGGATTTTGCGAAATGACTCGACTTGACGAAGACACTGTCTTGGCCCCTGATAACCATTGTTCGTAGAGTATGGTAATTTGTTACAGTAAAGGCATAACTGTGAGTTCTTAGTTAGATAAGGAAGAGAAGATAATTCTGATTTTGAAACTTAAAGTGAAGGAAAGACACATGGGCCTATTTGTGACTGTAGGGCTAATCTAAGATACATTCTTTTTTACATTCATTCTTGAAATGAATGTAAAAAAGACTAACTACTACTACTACTTGTAGTTAAGATATATGTTTGTTTTTCGTTTCCTTCCTCATTTAATGATTAAAAACTTAGAAGCACTTATTCTTACTCCATTTCTTTACATTAAATGATATTACAATACATCATTATTTTTATCATTATAGCGCAGGCTTGAGGTCAAAATTGGATCAATTAATCAAATAAAAAAGAAAAACTTGCATCAGTTTATTCTAGGAGGTCATAAACGACAGAGAGCCACAAAGAAGTGTAGATATAGACCGTGATTGCGTCCTGTTTTGTATAACGAGGTCTCCCGCACTCACAAGTTGAAGAGCCCTCATGCCCGCACGGACCAAAGAACAGAGTTAATAAGATTATCGTAGGCACTTAGATAAAAATAAAACGGAGATTGTCTCCGGCTCGTATTCGAGATTTATAATATATTAAACTATGCATCTGCCCGTGACTTCGTCCTCGGTGACTCTTATAATGGGGTCCAGAGAGAAATGAGTCATTTTTAAGTAAATAATAATGTTTCATAAGACACATCCTATACCGAATTTTAATTGAATACGGTACTGTGGCATATCATTTGATAATCCCACAAGAATCAAGCACTTTTCCTTGATAAAATTATCCTATGTACTAATCCCAATAATAAGCTATCCGTGGACTAGCTTTCATCAAAACACGTTAAGCCATTTTTATGTGATTGACTAACAACCATCCAAACATACAGACTCACATTTATTATATTACTAGGATTAAAACAAACCCTCTTTTGGGCTCTTTGTCCCTCTTTCGCTCTCCCTGTTATTTTCTTTAGAGCTCAAAAGCCGCTATAATTAAATTTAATATTTTAACAATATTGTAGATGTCGGAAGTAAAGACAGGACAGATTGATATGGTATGGTATAATAGTAATTGTGTATCGGAATGGCACTCTCGACGTCAAAAGTGGACATAGATAGTTCTGTAATTAATATGAAATTATGATCAGAAATTATATTCAGGATACAGTAATTTATAATTCTATTAATTAAAATTAATTATTATATCAATTTCATATAGGCTGGCCGTGGTATGGCTATAAAGCTTAAAGAACGACAATAATGGTAAGCCGTGATATAATTACAATGCCAACAGAATTACATGAGAATCAGGATGAATTGGGACGGATCGTTGGACGCGGTAACGGTCCGTACACCAAGATGCAATCGTAAGAAATGCGTCCAGATGCATATACTGCATATACCGCAAATACTGCATAGGTATTTATAGAAACATACTAACAATGAATGTCACCTACATTCATTGTCAGTACGTTTCTGCAGAGAGACTAACTAACATCAAATATTTGACTACCGCCGCTACTATAAATTATGTAGTCAAATTGAGTAATATGCAAATACAGCCGTCTTGGTCTAGTTAACATCTAAATATAAAAGGAGAAAACCTGACAGACATATCAACGCCCAGCGTAATAAAGATTTGAATTGAAAGTGTTGATTTTATAACGAAAATGAATCGATTGAAATAGGGATTCAAAGTTTTTATTAAAATCATTATTCAGGCCGCCGCGAACCCGCTGGCAGAAGCTACTATGAAATACCTACACAAGTAGTGAAATAAATACCTACAGAAAACGAATCCATAAAATCATCTTACAAGTGGAAATTATTCCGAATCGTTTACGCAGTTGTGATACAGTGTCACTAGGGATTATGAGTCGAGATATCGAAATATCAGGCGTACAAATGGATAAAACTGAAATAATACAAAAACGGTATTCAATTACGTAACATTAGAAAGACACGTTTCGTTTTTTTTTAGAAAAAGGTCATTATTTTCTAAAATAATGAAGATATTTTTGGTTTATTTATTTTGGTAAATACCTATATATTTCGTAAAAAGATTTTTAATTAATCAAGATAAACATTGTCTAGATGATTTTCTTAGAACGAGTTGACATTTTTTCATGACTTTTGGCAAACACGTATACCGTCCGTGATGGTTAGCATTCATACCTATGAACGCTTGCGATACTTGAAGTATCACGAGCGTTTTGCCAAAACAAGAAACAGGAGGGTACGGATGAGAAGGGAAAAAAGGAAGGGAACAGAGGAGGGGGAGATTGGGCCTCCGGCGCTCTCACTCTTCATACGAAACACAACAGTACCTACTAATACTGTTACTTTACGCCGATTTTCTATTACATGTGACATAGTTATAATTGTGTATGCTAATTTATATTGAGTTTGACTCAAGGTTTTTCACACATAATTTTACTACTAATAGAGACTACCACAAAGCATATAAGCGATTAGTCCGCTTGCTGATAGGCAGTTAACGCGATCTATGAAAAACGAGTACAGCCGAGCCGTAGGTCGTAGTTTCCATTCCCACTAGGGACAAATGTATTAACGATACATGTTAGGGTCTGGATAGTCGTGTTAGTGCTTGTGTTTTTATGTGTTTTTGACCCTTGACCTAGAATAGTTTTAGTAGCAGTAGAGCGATACTTCTCCCAGCACACCTGGGCCGACTGGACCAGGGAAGGTTTTTACAGATTCCCTTTTCACAGAAAATCGACATACAGTAACAGTATTGTTGCGTTTCGTGTGATGAGTTAGAGTTAGATAAGAGAGGCCCAATTCCCCATTCACTCTGTTCCCTTCCTTTTAACCCTTCTCATATTCCCTCCTAATCCTTGGATTGGCAGCGCACATAACATCAAGTATCGCGCGCGTTCATAAGTTATGATGACTGCGTACCATCAAGCGGACCGCATGCATGCATGTTGGCAAACCGTCATGACCGAAATGGGTGCCGTTGAACGTATTGCGTTTATAAACGCTTACAACTACTAGGGCACAATGTTTGTAAGTGAGATTGAGGCCAGGAAAGTACAGAAACTGCTATTTGACGCCAATATTCAAACTAGAAAATTATTATTTTAATTTATTCATGCAAATCTCAGTTTACATAGTCACGATAAATATCGTAAACGAGGAATACCTAATTCCATTAAAGCATTGTTCCAACATAGATAATTAAAACAAATAAACCTTTTACGCTGTTATGTACATTTGTAATAATATTTGAGTACCTTCAAGATATATGGAACCTTCTAGATGCTTAATATTTGTACAGTGATAAAACTAACTAACCAAGCGTGAACTCTGTTTATACTCGTAATGCTAACAGAACTTCACACTTGAGAAGAAAATATTTGTTGTATTTAAATTTGCGCATAAACAAGCCTTGATTGTTCAGCGGAACTATTGGAGGTGACAATTCAACTGTAAACCAAACTAATTTAAGTATGATTGATAGATGGCTTTCAAAAAGACGAAAAGTGCTCCTTATTTTATTAATAGTAATGATTAATAAAACTTTTTGTGTATTAGTATTTTATTATCTTCTGATTATGGCCTGCGTTAATGGATACCCATATCTAAAATGTTTAAACAAACTTACAGAAATTCAAATAAAATTATTACATAATATGAATGTCAGAGATCAGTAGTAGATCTGTTTTCGACATGAATTTATCCACATGATCGGAGAAGTAATACCCACAAAATTTACCTACTTAGATATCATTAATGCCTAATTATATATGTATTCCCTGTAAGCGAATTGATAAAAATGATAAAATATATTAATATACACAATAAAATACAAGTAGTGGGTATGGCCCCTGTACTAGGATAGCAACCCTTATTACTGGGTATCATCCACCAGACAGTTTCACATAATTAATTTAATATAAGAAAATAAAAAGAGATCGATACAAAATAACAAAACAATAAAATAATTAGGTAGAACAGCACAAGTGAGAATGTGAGTGTGTGTATGTGTGTGTGAGTTTGTACGTAAATGTGAGTGCTTGTGTAGTGTGAAGTGGAATTATTTTGTTAAATAATATCTTGATGATGACAATTTATATACATAATCAATTAGAACATCCTGCATCTGCTATTGATATGTTAGTGTTATAACAATGACGTCAGATTTTTTATGTTAAAAAGTTGCCAAACATATTCTGATGGTTAGTGATCAGCCCACCTGATGGTTAGTGATTGCCGTAGCCTATGAGCGCTTGCAGCACCATTAGTAGGTGCCACTCATGCGGTGACAACCTCGAGATATTGGTTCATATATAATAATAAAATTATAAATCTTCTCTGCCCAGTAATTTCACTTGCGTACAGAGCCCTTTAAACCGGAACAC
The DNA here is from genome assembly GCA_023373885.1 of Hestina assimilis. NCBI lineage: Eukaryota > Metazoa > Arthropoda > Insecta > Lepidoptera > Nymphalidae > Hestina > Hestina assimilis. Next base: position 4,437,694 of record CM041745.1, on the reverse strand, counting down.
AGCAATGCCTTAGCACTGTTTGGCGACAGAATATTTGACACTGCGGTGGTACCTACCTAACCGGCCTCTTGTAACAAAAGACCTACCACCAGTGTGACTGATTGTACTGGTGGAATAACCTCTGCTGTGACGGAGGTTATCCCAACAGCGTGCGATGGGATCGTCACATCCCGACGGCGATAAAACATCCCGACGCCGATAAAATTGCTGCTTTGTGAATGCATGATTTCATACAAAGGTTACTTTTAAATGATGCTTTGTAGATATAGACACAGATCATATGTCAATATATATAGATTTTGCCTTCGGTTTTAACATACCGTAAAATAAACACGAATTATAAAAGATATTGAAAGAGAAAGTCTTATTATTTGCCCGGAATCAAATTAAACTCTTATTGGTATTGACTTACTCATTAAAATATTCGAAGCGAAGCAATTTCGGCAAGTTTACTTTAGCTAATAAATGACATCAAAAGCCAGATGTAATTGGACCAGATGTCACAACAGAAGCCTGACGAAATACTCGATTTATATCCCCGCAAAGAACAAAGGCATTACGGGCTTAGATTAAAGATCTTATCTCCTTAAGCGAAGGAACATTAGCGCAAAAACTTTTCGCTAAACATTTAATGACCAAATTTGAAAATTGAGAACCTTGTGGCGCAGCGGTAGCAAACCTGCCACAGGTTGCGAGTTCGATTCCCACTCGGAGCAGATGTTTGTATGGACCATGTAGGCATGTACTCCGGTCTGGGTGTGTTTGTCCTTGTCCCTGTGTATGTTTCCGGACCCCGACACAGGATATCATTATCCTAATGGGGGCCGTTGAGTGTGTAGCGTTTATTTATTCTATTTATTTAAATATTCCATAAGTTATTAAGGTCTAAGGCTAAATGCTCGATTAAGCGTGAAAGGGTATTGGGTATTTGGAAAGTTAGCGAAAAACCGCTTTAGAGTCGATCTCAAAACTAATTAGAAGTTTGGAACCGATGGACCGTCGTTAAGTTTTCTTCGGGCGACCTAATTATTTAATTAAAAACATTTAAGAACTATATTTTTTCCACGAAAATGTAATGAAATTTTGAGAATTGACTTTCTGGATGATAATTTAATTAAAAATGTTTGAGAACTATATTTTTGCAAGAAAATGTAGTTCAATTTTCTGAATTGATTTACTGGGTGATAATTTAATTAAAACATTTAAGAACTATATTTTTTCCAATAAAATGTAATAAAAGTTCACAACTAACTTTTTGGGTGTTTTTTAACTGCTCTTGCTCTCTAACTCAACGGTAGAACTGAACTGACGCTTAATATGTAATTACGAGAGTTTTTCTGCCGATAAACTGTCTTGCAGTTTGGCAGTGTCCTGTCCAGTTAAAGAATCCTAAAAAACTTTGGCCACATTGCCAGAAGGGATGACGGCAAATATGCAACGTTAGTGGTCACAATAAAAGTGGATACAAAAAGAAGTATAAGATGCTTTACACTCGGTGGCAGATAGGAACAGCTGGTGAATGAGCCACAATATATTCTTGTTTCGAGAAGGTGGTCACAGACCTCTGCGTTGAGGAAAACGAAGCGAGGAGTAAGAGGCCTCAATAATACATTTATTAATACCTAACACAGTAAATTTAAACTTCTTATGTGCTTCAATTTCGTTGCTTTCGTTAATAATATTCAAAACTAGATATTTTATAAAAAATTGTTGAAAAAGTTATAAAATATCCAAGGGAATCAATATTCGCTTATAAGTTCACGCATTTCTATAAGATTTTCAGTGTACCTACGGTTTTAATACAACTAAGTTTCTCTATAAATGTTTTGTACATACACGATCTTAATAACCTTAATGTAAACACCTCCCATCGTACATGTTTGTATCTGTATTTATTTATTCAAGAATTACGTGTGCCGATCTCCGATGTCACCGACTAACTGCGGCATCAATTCCATCGCAAACAATGAAGTTTGTCAATTCTTTTCTTTGTCGCGCATCAGAAGTAATGGAATTCCTCACCGGCTCATGTGTTCCGTCCTTCTTTACAATCTGGGGTCCTTCAAACGAAGCGTAAAAATGTATCTTGCGAGTAAGAAGGGCGAGGCGGGCTAGTGCAGTAAGCCTTCTGTAACCATATTAGCCACAGTCTCGTGTGGACTTCTACTTACACCCAGTCATTAAAAAAAGTAACTCAATTATTCATAGACTACCGATATTACCTTTGGTAGTTCTGGCATTCAGCACAATACAGCAAAGTATTGATTGCAGGCTGAGTAGTTAAAATAAAGCGATGCCGTCTCGTAGCTCTGTAAATAATTGATGCTACTCTCCGTACCGGCTTATCATTTATTCACCATGCCCCACTTCGAGAGAATTTTTGGGTATAATATCTTGCGAGTTGCTATTTATAATCTGAATAGCACTTATTTCTTATGATTCTTTTGTGAGATCATATCTGAAAAAATATTAACTACTTATAAGAGTATGAGCTTCTGCGGCTTCACCAGTGTGAATAACGAATTTTAATGCGGTACCTTTAATGCGATATAGAAATAATGGGCTTAGTTGTCAGTATGTCTATGTCAGACAATAAAATAATAATGTTCCAAAAAGGGTGATACAGTACTAATTGCAAAAATTGAATATATTTATAAAAAAATAGCGTACCTTCTTGTAAAAAATCATTATATTTATAAGTCAGAGAAAGTTTAAAAAATACTCTTTATCTAACATAATGGCTTGCTTGCTTGTTTGGTTAGTAACCGAGTATGCCGAGGGATGCTCGGCTTGCCAATATAGGTCTCTGACTTGACTTATCGATCATTATTGCTACATATTATAAAACAAAGTCGCTTTCTCTGTCCCTTTGTATGCTTAAATCTTTAAAACTACGCCGCGGATTTTGATGCGGTTTTTTTAATAGATAGAGTGATTGAAGAAAAAGGTTTATATGTATAAAAACTTAATTCAATCGCGCCACACACACTCACACTATAAACATTCACACTAAACACATTTACACTATACACATTCACACAATACGCATTAATCACACATACCTACACACTCACAAACATTATTGTTTTATTAGCTTGTAATTAAGTTTTTATATTATTCTTTTTAGATTATTCTGTTTTTATAATGTATAAAAAGTTAACTTTTGCTAAAATTGTGATGGATATGGAAGAGCGGAGCCACCTGATACAGGTTTCTGTAAAACCTACTAGGTGGCTCCAACCTAGTTTAAGACTTTGTACTGAAAGTTAACCAAATAAAAATTTTTCATTATTTTTTCATAAAAATAGTGGAGAAAATAAAAATTTGAGGTTTCTACTGTGATTTCGTAAATAATTACATTTAACGCGTGCGGGCCACGGGCAGTTATGAATAAATCAAAACTACTGAATAGATTTTAATTATTTTATATATTTTATACCCGTGCGAAGCCGGAGCGGGCCGCTAGTTGCTACATATTATAAAACAAAGTCGCTTTTCCTCTGTCTGTGTTTCCGCTAACTCCTCTCAATCCACGCAACGAGTTTGATGCAGTTTTCACCATAACTTGATAGTTTTTCACAGAAAATGTATACACCCACATAATAGTAGCCAGAACGGAGCAAGGGTGAGTCGCAGAGGCGTGCATTCCTTATAGGCAATTAAGCAGTGGTAGGTACTGCCTATCTCATAAAAATTCAAATACGCTATCCCTACCGAAGAATTGTATACTAATTTACAACATTGAGGTATTATATATACTATATAATACTATTTTGATGCTATATACCTTACCGTAAAAATGGCGTATTTGATTTTTTGCGAGGTGTACCTACCTTAATTGTCGCTAGTGAAATACATAAGAGACAAAACGCTGAATTTACGTACTCTACGAAGCACGAAGACTTATTTCATATTTTATTAAAGATCATCATACTAAAATTAAATTTGTAATATGTCTAATGCTGCAAAAGGGCTAAAATTACCAATTACCTATGCATTGAATACACACACCCAAATATTGTGGATATTCATATGCAAATTTCGTTACAAACATGATTAGATTCTATTCAGTGCTTCGACCCTAACCCACGGCGATAAGATTATACACTATTCACTTGCATTAGGTTGCTAAAGCGATCGGTTCTGTATTAATTAGAACTATAGGTTCAACGGTTGGTTTTCCATTATTATAGAGTAATTAAAATTATGAACGGAATACGAAGAAAAGGAAAACGAAGTATATTACAGCTGATATGAACACTAACGAGGTTTATAGACATATTTAGATCTCTATCTAAGATGTCTTAAAACTAGCCTTTTTAATTACTTGGTCAATGACCAAGGTCTTGATATCACTTGGCCTCAAAAATACTATTTTTTTATTATTATTAAAACTCTTTCGCTCTAATTTGTGGTTTGTGTTTGTGCCGCGTAATCCAACGCCATATGCCACGAAAATTAAATGTAAACAAAAAAGTCATCGCAAAATAAACCCTCTATGAAGTAGGGCGCTGGGCACAATGCTGGCGATGATCAAGTTTTAACTCCCCTCCGCCCCCCTTAACTTCATTGTTAATAATGGCAGAAGATCGAATTTTTAGTGATCAAGAGAACTCATTAAAACTCGTTATATTCATCATCATCATGTCAGCCAAATGACGTCCACTGCTGGTTTACGAATTACCGCTATACTTTAATTTTACTTCTTTAATTTTGTCACTTACTCATAACCATCAACATTCTAAGGTACTTCTAGCAGTCTCTCAAATTTCAAATTTTGAATTTAGTTCGCATTTACCCTACAAAGGAAGGAAATTAAAATACTTAAGTGTCGTCGTTGTGTCATAATTGTCATTTTACCCGAAAATCAAAAGCGAACTCATTATTCAAAATTTACAAAGCGGTTTTCATTGGTTAGACCACAATTATATGATTTATCTATCAACAAAATAACAATTTTTTCTATCTACAACATATTTAGTTTTTATTCAATTATTATTTACTGTTCATAAAAAACATGCGAGAAACACTGCGCAGAATCTAATAATACGATTAATGATTGTGTCATACTTGTACCAACGATACAACAACGGAAACGAGGTACATATTTGGCCATTCGAATTCGCACTAAATAAATTCGGCTCCTAATTTGAATACGCTAACTCCTGCTTTGATTTACAATATTCCCCTCTAATACTTAGTATGCTAAACGATCATTGATTGTAATCAATGTTTATAGAAATGGAAATTAATTCCACTAACACATTTTTATTGACGTTTTATCATAAACGGCTTTAGTGATGTATATGTGATAGTTAGCTTTGCGGAACCAGCTCTTTTTATTCGTTCGTATCAAAATCGGTTTACCAAGTCGAAAGTTCTGCGGTAACAAACGTAAAAAAAACGGAATTGAGAACTCCTTATTTGAAGTCGGTTAAAAAGGTACCAGTAATACGTACTTACGTCCGGATAACTTCTGCCGTATTTATATTATTTAAATTTAATAATTATTATACAGTTGAAATATTAATTATACAATTATATTTTATATTATCACGTGTTATACCGTAAACAAATTCCGTGTTGACTTTTTGCTTTTGTGTTATTGATTGCACACAAGTATATGTATTTATACAACTACTAAAATTTTTAGTTTTGTAACGTATACATATATTTTGTTATTATATCACAGAAGTGTGATTCGAAAATCGTCCCAGCGGGTGGGATCGTCGTCAACCCTTCTCATGTCATCACAACACTTGCTAATCAACAGATATAATTTATTACATTAAAACTATCCCTACAACATTCATTTGATATAACTTTGAACAATTGTCTAGGCGCCTGCGAAGGTTTTTATATGTAAATTTTGCCATTATGACAGAAGATAGAAAAGGTGATAAATGGCCCGGTATAATTTGTACAGTTATAAAATTTCAAGATAGACGACGCTGTGGTGTTTTGGTAGCGAGCTTGCCTCAACGGACCTTTAGCAAATATCTGTCTTGGTCTTGGCATTTGTCCTTATGGAGCACGCTAAGCTGTCGGTCCCGGTTGTTGACATATAACATCTGATAATAACTAACTCTTCACAGATAAACCTTATCCGATGTGTTACTGATTCGCCCTTATGGTTGTGGACGTAAGATGGCAATCGCTCTCTGTAAAAACTAGTAACCTGTGCAATCCAGATGGTAAATAAGCAGATACTAAGAAAAAACCGGGCATAATGCTAGGAGGAAGGAAGAAAAATAAAATTTAAAAATATAGTTATATAAAGCATTCATTAAACCTGATAGAAAATACGTACCGTTCCATAATTTTGTTCATAGTTACAGAGGCAGTGACGTCACTGCTTGCAATGAGGACTATAAAGAGGAGAACACGGACGAAAGAAGAGGAAAAATCAAGAAACAACAGTACCGATTGAGTGGACCTATTCATATAGGAAACATAATTATCTGCTATTATGTCTATGATAAAATTGGATAAATTAGACTTACAAAAGCGAAATTTCCTTTCATTCCATTATAACATATTAAAATAATTGGATCATACTTAACTTGATTAATCTTATTGCCATAAAATTGACAGTCCTAATTTGATTTCATAAAATCGTAACAAAATCCTCAATAAACTCTCTTTGTTCAACGAATAATATATCAAAATACTCGTATGATATTTTCAATCACTCGAGAGCACGATTGGTTACGAATGAAAGATATCAATCGAATATTATGTCAGCGATATCACAGCCGATATAGTCATAATATTTATTTGTACTGTGAGCCAATAAAAATGTATCATGCCATGAGTGAATATGGGTAAAGATGCTTGTATTTTATTTATAGATTTTGGCCTTCGAAGTAGGATATCTTTGTAGTAAAATTTGAGTACATCAACTATTTTAGTGACTGAACACCACAGACCTTATCATGTTTTGCCACCTGAGACATGAAAAATCCTCTATTTTTGGGGATGGGCAGAAGGAAAAAAGAACAAGGAAGGGAACGATAGGAACATGTCCTCTTCTTGGGTTGGGGCTGGAACTTTCGCGGTTTCATGGCGAAACCAGCAAGACCATAATATATTATATTGCCAAAAAATATATTTAATAATACAGTCTATGTTACACTTATCGCGATGGCATGGTTACGTTAATTATTGATATTAACAACACTAGTCCTGGCATCATAAATAATCTTATTTCTTAAATAGATATAACAGCTTATTTATTTAAACTAAGTTTTAACGTATTACTAGTAGAACTGTAAATTTGTATTGACCATACTGGCATGTGCATCTGGGTGTGTTTGTGTTTGTCCTTATATGTGTTTCAGGAGAGGACGTTTCATCTATCATGTGGGACGTAGAATGTGTAGCGTTAACAAAAAAAATCTACGAAATGTAATTATTAATGTATATTTACGAATCTCATTTGATTTCCGATTACCAATTTTAAAAAATGACAGTTAAAGTGGTTTTATATAATAAGCACCGTCGATTTTCTGTTCGTTCAATATCCCTTGATCGCGTTTCCGCTCATCCATGTCTGCTATCAATTTCAATTTGTACGAACGCTTCCAATCATTTCTGCTGACTAATATTGCATTTCAGTTTTCAGAAGATTAACAATCTTGCGGTATGGTAATACTTGTTTTAGGGCCTTGACAAAATAGCTACAATTTATTGAACTGGAAAAATTACTCTCAATGAAGTATCTATTTTTAGCTCTTGGGAGTTAATTTTGAAATGATGTACGAGTTAAATAAATGCTTAATTGCTTTTAGCCTTAGCCTTTTCATATAATTGAGGGAATATGAAAAGTTCTTTTATAACAATAATATTCATAGTTCAAATTGGTTCTGAAGTACGTATATTACATGTCCTAAAAATTCAAAAGAATACGTTTGTTTTGAACATAATTAAAAATATATATGCAACTAGCTGGCCACTATCACTCAGTCAGTGGTCAGTCTCTACTAATAATATTATAAATTTGAAAGTAACTCCATCTGCCTGTCTGACAATATTATCTTAATTCAACGTAGTACCTACTTATAAGAATTGAGATATAAAAATCCAACTTAAATAAAGCTTTAAAAGCTATGATGACAATTTTTTGAAACCCATGTTTAGTTAATACGAACGGCCAGCAGTTTTATCTCAAAGAGCCTTCGAGTTTCGAATAAAAAGACGAATGAAAATTAAAACGAGAAAGCGTTTGTCGGCAAAGTATTAAGCTGGTAAATTACAAATCCTTTAATTTCTTTGAATTTCGAAAGCCGTGAGCAAATTAAAACATGATAATGAGATACAAATCCATGGAAATATAATTAATGTTAAAGCGATTTATATTAGAACTTGTTCCCGAACTGAGATATGATGAGGCTTTGAAAATAATTTTTCAACAGATTCGTGTCAATGAAGGATGCGATTAATACTTTTTCTTACGATTTGCTTTACTGTTCAAACAAAAATTGCAAACATTATAAAATATTATATATAAAATATAAGGCCGGCTCGACCGAGGAAGTACTACCCTCTCACAGAAAATCGGCGTCAAGTACAGCATCATTAGGTACTGTTGCGTTTCGTGCGATGAACGAGAGCGCCGGAGGCCCAATCTTCCACCCCCTTTGATCCCTTCCTTTTTTTTCCTTCTCATCCCATCCCTCCTGTTTCTTGGGTTGGCAACGCGCTTGTGATAATTTAAATATCGCAAGCGACCATAGTTTGTCAACCGTCATGACATAAAAAAAAATTAGCTGTGCCTGCAGTTTCACCCACATTTATGGTTACTATGTCATATCGTGAACAAATTTGATTCCCCTAGAAAAGATTGTAATAAGTTAACCTAAAAAGATAGACGTATGCTGCCGCGGACATTTTATAGAACTTTTAAGGACAATAATTCCATTATACATTTTTGCATTACTTTAACTGTTCACGCAACGGAACGCAACGGAAGCTCTAAAAAGGAATGTTTTTTTCACGTTTTTGCCACATTTTTCAAAAATCTCCGCTGCTATGTGATGTGTGATTTAAATGGCCTTCCTCGATAAATGGACTATTCAACACAAAAATAATTTTTCTATTCAAATTAGTAGTTCCTGGAAAAAAGAACCCATTCAACCAAGCAAACAAACAGACTCTTCTGCTTTATAATATTGGTATAGATAAACGTAGATTTAAAAATCGGTCCATAAGAACTTGAGATTACCTCCTAAAATAAAACCACAAATCTGACCTTTTTATAATGTTTAAAGCTGAATAACAAAATTAATTATATCATATGAATATTCAATTCCTCGAATTTACAAATTGATTTCAATATAAGCAAAATGCTTTTCAATATGTAATTAATGCGAATTGATAAAAATGCACTTAATTTACAAAACTTTTTAAGAAAACATTATTCAGTATATTTAAAGTAGAGCATTTTGTACTTTCACATTACAAAGATCACAAATGAAGTTTATGGCCTTTTTTTCTCGAGTATAGGCGTTTATACGCGCACTTCATTTCGCGCTTCAAAAAAGAGACACTAGTATATTTCTTTTTTTTTTGTATTACTATTAGTCCTACTGGCATTGAAAGTATCGCCGAGTACTGAGACCCAGCCCTGAAAATGAGACAGCCATCGCGGGAGCACAAATTTGATTCCGTCCTTATGGTGACTGAGGCGAGGCCAAGCCACAGCTAAAGACGGAATAGAGGAAACGCTCCGAGTGCATTCTAGTCGATGGACTCACCAGACAGTGTGCGCGTCGTAACCTTTGCCATGTACACGTGCTTATACGAGCTTACAAGCGCGTCAACGCTCGTATAAGTTGCGCGTATGGTATAAAGTGCGCTTATAAGCCTATAAACACGAGCTTATACGCCTGTATAAAACGATAGTCTGCAACTGTATCTATGCTCAATTAGTTACGGTTATAAAATGATGTTTTGTATTATAAAATATATTATTCTTTGTTCGAATGTGTGAATCCAGAGATCAACCTGAACGTAGTTATATATCAATACAGATAAGTAATATATGTTTAGAAGATAACTCATTTATTGAGTATTTTTATCACGTGTGGCTTTATTATATTTTAGTTATATTCATTAAATAGTGACCTTTTTTTCTTATCGTGTTTGGTCTGTTAGTTTCTTGCCACCCAACGAGTTTCAAAAATATAAATAAATTAATATTAAAAATGTATTTTTACAAACTAACTTTCTTATTTAAAAGTTCTAAAAAGAATAAACCATACATTGAATCAAGCTCACTAATTTATTACTAAAATAGAAAAACTTGTCGCAAGATTTATTCCTAAAATGAATGCTTTTTTAATAAATTTACTTATTTCAGTGTCAAGTTTAATAATTATTGTATTCTTCTTTATTTAGCACAAATTGTTTATTTTATATTGAAATTAAAATAACAATTTCAATAACAAGACAGTATGAGTGCTATTTAATTTTGTATTATAGACAATATATATTGTAAAGGATATAATAATTTTTCTACTGATAAATCATGTCACACATTTCTTCGTCGCCAATATGTCTCACGATCATATTCTAGGGAGCACATTAATACTTTAGTTTCGATTCTCACCATAAAAATAGGAGTGAAATCATTAACACAATTTGCTATAACTCAAACCATAACAAACGCGTTTATAGTTTGGCCATAAAGAGTAAAAGGAATAAAAATAGGAGCAATAGTGCTCTGTGCAAAACTAGCCTTGCCGCAATCTTATCCGCGTAAATTACAATAATATTGGATTTTATAATCTACTGATGGCAGGCCTTTTATCCCAGTCCCAGATATTCTATCGCAAAACAGTATACTGTGTTTCGGTTTGAAAGAAACTGTAACTAGTCAAATCTGGAAATCGGCAACGCGTGCGTGATAACTAAAAATGTATGGTGTTGCAAGCACTCATAGGCCCTCATCATCATACCATAAGGTGGGTCGTATACTTGCTTGCGAACTTATTCACATAAAAAAACTAGATTTTGACTGCGGCGTTGGCGGCTAAAACTTTAAGAGACAATAGATTTTCTAATGTGTCTGGACGATTTTACGGTAGTAGAGCCATGCTTCTCTCAGCACAAAAGGGCCGGCTGGACCGGGAAAGTACTACCCTCTCACAGAAAATCGGCGTCAAGTAACACTAAGGTAAGGTACTGTTGCGTTTCGTGCGATAAGTAAGAGCGCCGGAGGCCCAATCTCCCACACCCTCTATTCCCTTCCTTTTTGTTCCTTCTCATCCCGTCGCTCCTGTTCCTTGGGTTGGCAACGCAGGTTGCGGTGGCTGCTTACCATCAGACGGACCGCATGCTTGTTTGCCAACCGTCATAACATAAAAAAAAACGTCGTCTAATGAATGAATGTTATTTTAAGGTTATTTTACCTCTACTTTTGAGAAGTTTTAAGTCATATTAGTCACAACTTTTAAATAATTAAATGCATTATAAGATAAAGATAAATTATAAATAGATAACATATGAATGTATAGATATATACGTATAGAAATGGTTGTGCGAGATCCATATACACTTGACCTGTTTTCAAAATGTCGTCGTTGCAAAGCCCCCCTCGACATATCGAACTCACCTCGGGATGGTTCTTTGTTATTTAATATTAGGTCAAGCTGTGTTTTAATATCAATTTAACTCTTTTTTATTATCAACCGACTTTACTTTAGAAAAAAAACAAATACATTGTGTATTATATTTAAAAAATCGTTTCAGATATCATTGTATTCATCTAAAGCAATCTACTTAGGTTAAAATAGATTTAATAAAGGAAGGCAAAAGATAAAAAATAAAATAAAATAAAATAAACGCTACAAACTTAACGGGCCCATTAGGATAGTTATATCCTATGTCGGGGGTCCAGATACATAGACAATGACAAGGACAAACAAACCTAGAACGCAAAACATGCCTGTATGGTTAATAAAAATATCGGTTCCGAGCCGGAATCGATCCCGATCAGAAAAAACCGACATCAAAATTAAAAAACACAAAAAAGTCCTTCAACACCAGTATGGCATCTAAGGCACCGACTTCTGCTGTTGAATTTTTATCTTTTGCTTTTTAGTTTAGACTCCGATTATCCTTTTTTATTTTATACTCTAAGGTTAGTAATAATAGTTCGTCAACTATACACCACGTGAAATATTTATTAGTATTCGGTCGTTCTGGTGATTATTTTTGTTTGCCATCAGCAGTGTCACTTCTTCAAATGGCGCTTTTCAAAAACAACATGTTCCTTAAAAACCCAAATCGCAAATAGGCGTCCCTGTAAAATTTTAAGAGTTCCCTCGATTTGACCAGCGTACAATGGGACAACTTCGAGAGTATACACACTATTAAACAAAAATTAGAATATATTAAATCTTTACACACTTATAAATAAAGCTTTAAAAGTCACTGTCTATTCAAAAATAATAACCACGATATCCATTACAAAGTCTGACGCAACAGGAATCTTAACGTTCTCGTTCGTATCTGACCTACAGCGACCTACATCGTTAGTATAGTAATACTATTTACATTTGAAAACTTTTATCTTTATGTGTTAAATGATAACAAAATCTTTTTACTACATTGGTGTTCCCAATTATTACTGTGATTACATGAGCGTACACGTGAGCGTTAAGATCATGGACTTGTTTATCTGAAGTTTTAATGCAGTGACTCCCAACCTTTTATTGATTAGGGACCATTTTGAATTACTTTGTTAATTTAAAGGCGTCGGGATGTGACGACCCCATCGCCCGCTGTTGGGATAACCTCTGTCACAACAGAGATTATTCCACCAGTGCAATCAGTCACACTGGTGGTAGGTCTTTTGTTGCAAGAGGCCGGCTAGGTAGGTACCACCGCAGTGTCCAATATTCTGCCGCCAAATAGTAGTGTTTAGGCACTACTGTGTTCCGGTTTGAAGGGCATTGTACGCTAGTGAAATTACTGGGCGAACGAGATTTAAGAACTAATATCTCGAGGTTGGCAACGCGTGAGTGGCACCTACTAATGGTGCTGCAAGCGCTCATAGGCTGCGGTAGCCACTTACCATCAGGTGGGCCGTATGCTTGTTTGCCAACTTCTATCATTAAAAAAAAAAAAAAACTTTGTGTTAGGAAGAACTACCATGTTCAAGATGTTTTTTTAAATGTTCACTATACCTCAGATATAACTTCGACATTTATACCGAACCGAACCGATATTGAAAATTATTTTTCAAACCAGTTTTGATCAAATTTAGCTTTTATTTCGGGACATCCTGGGGCCGTTCTTTCCTTTCGTCTCCTTCTCTTAATTCTTTTTTTAATTAATCCGTCTCTTAATTCATCCTATTACCTATGATGCTACTTTTATGATAACAATATTATATTTTCGCGTCATACTGCACAAAAATCCAAAATATCCTTCGATAAAGTTTATCATTGTAATGTGCGCAAATAATTTTGACTCCACTGACATAAATTGAGATCACTTATAATAAACTTCATAAACCATGTACGTTTATTACCACGCGTACAAAATTTAATCAATTATATTAGGAACTAACTACACATTCACTAAGTATTACTTTCAAATCTTATACATAATAAGTGTATACATGTCACCGCGCCACATGCGAGAGCGCAGAATAATTATTCATATTTACTTACTAGCTTCTACCAGCGGCTTGTCTTGCGTGAATAATGATTTTAATACAAACTTTGAACCCCTATCCCCTTTTATAAACTTTGAATGTCATATTTATATATAGTACCTCAACAGCCTAAAAAATAAGTTTCAAGCATCTAGCTCTAAAAATGACGACGCTTCCTTACAACTTTTCATCCCCCCTTTTAACCCCTTACAACACTTTTTTCTCATTACAAAGTAGCCTATGACCTTTCTCAGACTCACGTCTATCTGTGTACCTAATTTCATTAAAATCGGTTCAATAGATTTTGTGTGAAAGCACAACAGACAGAGAGACAGAGTTACTTTCGCATATATAATATTAGTAAAGATTTTTGGTAAGCCAAAAAAATATAACTTCTATAAGACAGTTCTAAACCGAATTGCTATTGAATTAATTTCATTCCAATCTGTTAATGCCGTTTATACGTGATTGAGTAACAAACATCGAAACACACAAACTTTTACATTTATTATATAATATAAGTAGGTCATGATTTTATTTATTAGTTTTAAATCTCGAACATAACATATAATTCACATTCGTCACAAGCATACACGTAGTATTTAGCATATTTATTTATTTTTGTTAACCCTACAAAATGAAACGCAGCTTGTGATATTCTAATTAAATTTTCATTTTTAATCAGGACTGTTACTGTCATAGTTTGAACAATGAAAGTTCATTCTATGTATACGCCACCGTACAACATGAACGATGTAGTGAATTAGGCCTAATTTAATAATTAATATACATAATATTTTCATATAGATAGAGCCTAGAAGCAAATTACTTTTTCTTGTATAACTTCGTAATTATCATCCCGAATATCAAGGGACATTAAACTAAGATACGAAATCATTTTTCTATGAAGTCCAGCAAATAATGTGTAATATTTTTCCATTTGCGTAATTTATTCTTTTTAGGTCAATAATAAATTCCTGAAATATGCAAAGGCAAAGCGAGCGAAAAAATAATAAGGTTTATTTTTCATAAAATAACAATAAATAAAAAAAAAACTTTGAAGGAACAAAAATATTAGTAATTTTTTAAGTATAACACAATTCTTATTCATAATTTACTAAGAAAATATGTGATACTGTCACATATATAATCTATGGCGCTATATCTGCTAGAGCATCTCAAACAAAGGTGTATTTGTGCATGTATAAAAAAAAATAATAAAATAATTTATAAACTTGCACTTTAAAAAAAATTATAATAACAAAACAAATTAATTCCATTAATCTTACCATAAAAACGCCACAATAGAAAAACGTAAATGAACTTCGTTGCACGTTAAACAATCACTTTAAAATCTTTGAAACACTGTCACTGAACAAGAAAATTGTGATTCACTTTATAATAGTTGAAATTTCACAAATTTTAATTCATATTTCTAGGATTTCCTTTTCGCGGCACGTTTACGAACTGCGCGTATATGACGACCGTCGGATACGCCAGTCGGAGGTAGACTGCGGCAAGGTGCGGGACGTAACCCATCACCCGTTCCCGTATTTCTCCACTCGTAGGCACCCGCAACCGCCCGCCCTAAGGTGGATCATCGCTACGCGTCATTGCTTCCTTGCTATCTTTATATTTCTATAACAATCCAAATGGTGTGACAAAAGAATGAGGATAAAAGATTGGAACTGAATGACTTGCTATGATTTTGCATTTTCGTAGGTATATCATTCACGATGGTTATTCCATTTTTCTATAAAAATAAAAATCTATTATATTTATACGAGTAGGCGGTAGTGGTTCTAGTGTAAATCAGATAGAAAAATATATTTCAGACAACAATTCAAAAAATCAGATCACTTCTAGTGATGAATTGGATGCTGTAACAGACAACTGTAATTAAAGGGTATTCGTCTACTTTCGCGATTATAATATTTATACTTAGAGGCGTAGAGACACTCTGATCATAGCTCTCTTTCTCTTTACCTACCGCTAAATTACACTGAGATTTCTTACGAGGCCCATGACAGTCGGCGTTTTTCACAGTTGGGGCCATGTACAAGGACCATATATTATCGTACAATATAACTGAAGGCTGAGACGAAAATCGAAAATCTTTGTTTCCACATAAGATATATGAATATAATATACATATTATATGCAGCTTAGACGTAGTGACTGCATTAATTAACTCTTACTCTTCAAGATGTAATTCTCTCGTTTGAATACTAATAAATAAGAAAATAATTAGTAAAAGCGGAACGTGGAATAATACATAAATAAAAATATCTGAAAAAATCTCTTCCTTTTCAAGTTGATTCAATGCAACAATTATATTACTTAATAGCAATAACAACCAATATTCATTATATATCAGGCTGTTTTGCTCAGAATTGTCAAAATTAAGTTGAATTACTCACGTTAAAGCGGTTTTATAAAGAAGCACGCTAGTACCGTAAGAAGATAAATTTAGATACGACATGTATAAGAGTAGCGGTAATAACACCATTGCAAGCTGAAAGCCTCCATCACCTGATAAGGTAAAGGATTTAAGCCTCTCTACGGATGATCATTATGTATAAACCTGGGAAGTTTCAAACATGGTATCAATTCCAAAGAACCGTAAAAATTGGATTTCTTAATGTATAAAATATTTAAAGAAACTTATTACACCTGACTGTCACCCAACCTATTAAAACCGCATTTGGTGGTACTAAACTTTTTAAAAGCCTAGGTCATTAGTACGAGACGATACAAACCATTAGAGTGTGTTTGTTGTCCACGCGGTTACCAAATGCTTAGTAATGTTTTATTTATTTATAAGTATACTGTTGCTTATTTCATAGTAATAGAGCGTTTTTGGAGTTTACTCCTTACGAATCCATTTTCATACTCGTACAAGACGGTATGAAGAGTAAAATTTAGTGATAAAAATATTAACTGGTAAGATTTTGAATTATTAGTATTTTACTTTTTAGTACTTTTGTGTAAGTATGTTTGTTCGCATGCATGTTTGCGTGTCTGTTTTGTCTTCATTAATCTTAACTTTTACTATTTTTATGCATGTTTATGTCGGAGCTGACACATACACGTTTTTTTGTTATCTCATGACGGTTGGCAAATAAACATATGGTCTGTCTTATGGTCTGAATATCACCAAAACCTATGAACGCTTGCGATACTTGAAGGCGCACACATACGCGACCAAAGGATTGAAACCAAAGGAGGGAATGAATGAGAAGGAAAAGGCCCTGTCCTCTCCCTCTCTGTGGGATTGACTACACAATGCTACTGATATTGCAGATGACCTTTGGCGGGCTGTTCGTTTGTATACGACCTTTGTTATTCGTACGTAAAATACAATCTTAAGAAATATTTTAATCACCGTTCTTAAGATACTGTATTATTCACCAAGCTTTAGATACTATAATCAGATATAACGGCGTTGTGGCGTATTGGTAGCGAGTCTGCCTTTAGCCTCGACGTTTACGGGCTCAATTCCTTCTCGGGCAGATGTTTGTTTTAATCTTACAAATATCTGTTTCGGTTTGTCATTGTGGGTCTCCTCATCGTGCCTCGAAGAGCATCTTAAGCGGTCGTGTGGTTAACCCTTGATAAGTGATTTGCTCATATTCAATGAGTGACTGGTTCACTCTTAGGGTTGCTGAGGTGAGATGGCAATCGCTCTGTGTAAAAACTAGTAACCTGTCAAATACCGGATAAGAGTAATAAGCACACCCTAGGTAGATAAGGTACCGGGAATAATGCTAGGAAGAAGATGAACAATAATCACATAGCCATTAAATCATCATTGTTATTCAACCATCAAAGGAATATGAAAGCTCGTTCTATGCGTGATTGGAAATATTAACTTTGTTTCGGTGAAATGACTTTCTGTTAGCATTTGATTAATGTTTACTCATTCATCATTGTCAATATGAAATTGGGTATTCTTTTATCTTCCTTTGTCATTACTTTTATCGATGCCGCAATGTTTTTTTTAATCGATTGTCAATTTACAAACGCCTGAGTAAGTACCTTCTTTTTTAAAGCGCGTTCCTCCGTCCTAACACCTTAGTAACCTAGAACTAGTCATAATTTTGACGAACGTTGTGGCGCGTTGCTTAGAAAGGCTTAAGTCTCGAGGATCGCGGGTTCGATTCCCGCTCATTGCGGATATCTGTATTGATCTTATAAATTTCTGTCTCGGCCTGGGTGTTTGTTCCTGTGGGCCTCAGAAAACACGTAAAGCTATCGGTTCCGGTTTTTATCATAACATAACCGTTAATTCTTAATACGTAATTTGCTTTTACCCAATCAGTTACTAGTTCGCCTTTAAGGTTAGGGAGGTCAGATGGCAATCGCTGTGTAAAAATTAGTAACTTGTCAAATCCGGATAAGAGTAATAAGCAGACTCTGAGTAAATATAATACCGGGAATGTTGCTAGAAAGAAAATGAACTAGTCATTATTTTCGTATCTCTTGACTTAATTGTATAAGCGTATCTTAACTAACTAGTGATGATTTCTATTGCTATTCAAGGCGATACGAATCATCATAGTTCAAATGATAAAGCTAACAAAATTAATACAATGTTAATATTAAAACTACAAGTGCATCGCGGTCGTACCGTTACATAAATCTTTAGTAAACAAGGCCTGCTTATGAAAATCATTTATTTATTCGTGTGTCGCAACTTAACACATGACAAATATAGCAAATCCACTACGTATTTGAGCCGCAGTCTGCTCGGCTTGTTGACAATAATTTAGATAGATAGATAGTTTATTAAGCTTAACAAAGTTCGTAACAACATTTCTCTTACATTATCCCTTAGTACTTATACAAAAATATATAAAATTATTAACTATAATATTATTAAATATATATATATATATATATATATATATATATTATTAGCATTTAAGACGCTATAGATTAACTAATACATAACTAGAACTTTATTATTAACTCTATGAACTAACTGAACTAACTGTCTATCTTTGTATTGTATCTTTGTATTACGGAAATAATTAAATTATTAATTTCATGGAATTTACAGGCTACTTCGAAAATTTACAGGCTAAATTTTATTGATAGAAACTTCTTCATCCTGGCGTAGGTCCCGGTATTTTACCCAGAGTTTACTTATTACTGTTGACATTTTTTACACAGAGAGATTTTCCATTCTGACCTCCACAGCCACAAACGACAAGTGACTACTGGGTAAGAGCAAATTACCTATCAAGAGTAAACGATTATTATGAGATTTTATGACAACAACCTGGACCAACTGCTTAACGTGCTCTCCGAGGCACTGTGGGGAGACCCACAAGGACAAACTCCCAGACAGAGACATATATTGATAACATCAATACATATATATACCCCTCGCGGGAACCGAACCCGCAACCGTCGAGACTTAAGGCAGGCGCTTTACCAACACACCACAACGACAACGACGTCGTCAATTTATTGATAGAAACTGCCTGTATTAGAATTGATTTTATTTTGGTGGAACAAATTTCACATTTTCCAATTTTCTACGTTCAGCTTCAAACTCAAGGATTTTCTATTCTGCACATTGAATCGTTAAAACGGCGTGACTAGTGACGCAAAAATACACCGATAACAATAAATCAGAGCACAATATAAAGAAATATATTATACGCCAGTATGCGAGACATCTTTTAAATAAGTCGATGTACGTCCAAGGGTTTATATGTTTAAACAAATTCATTGTACCTAATTGTACATACATACATACATTGGGAGTGGAATTGGCAATCACTAGCCAAAAATCAAACTTCAATCATCGATATCTCGAAAACTAAGCAATATATCGAAAAATTTTATTTTTACTTTTCGTCTTATTTTATCGAGTTCTACAAGGAAACATCATCAGATTTTAGCTTTGAGCGAACTGTGATATTCCGCTTTGAATATCTTTGCTTCTACGGAACCCATGTTAAAATAATGTAGCCTATGTCACTCTCACAACTGAGACGAATCTAATGATACCCTATAAGTCGATGTACGTCCAAGGGTTTAGCCTGTAGAGCGTCACAAAGAAATAGACATACATACATACATACATACATACATACATACATACATACGCTCGAAAACATTACCCTCCGGCAGTCGGGTAAAAATAAAATAATGCTTAAAATTTCTAGGGTTCCGTAGGCAAATGGCAATAACGAACTATGGGATTTAAAAATCTGTAAAAATTTGAGGTTGTAGATCATCAATATAACTTTCAACCATGTTTAGTTTGAAGAAGATAGGCTTACAAATATTTGAGATAATATAAGTTTTCCACATAACTTTGTTTTTCATATTACTTGTATAATTACTATAAAATTACCTACTTATTTTTACGGTCGATTTTTCATCGTTATTTTTTTTTAAGTCCTTGAGATTCTTGATCGTCAAGCTGCGGAATCCTTTAGTTTCGACTTCGTGATCCACAACGCACTTGACTGGTAATTATTTTAGCTATCTCTAAAAGTCAAGTTAAATGTCAACATTGTCATAATTGCAATGTGAGTTTGCATAAATACATGAAAGATAAATCCTCTTCGAATATCTTCGGCAGATATTAAGGCTTACATCTCCGATGTCACGTGAAATAAGCTGCATTTACAAACATGAGATAAGGTTATATGAGCTTTGTCACAGTAGAGACTTCGTTTCTCAATCGTGGCAGTATAATTACCCTCATAGAATATAGTCACGGATTCTCAGTACATTTTGTTTAATTCATGTGAGCACCTAAAAGCCTGAAGATGCATTTTACATTTTCATCCTCCTCCTGAGACCCTTCATTCATCATGAGAAGCTCATAGCTCGGTCCGCTCACTGATAGGTAAGCGATTGGTGTGTAAAGCAATTTTAGGCGCGGTCAGTCACTGATGGGCGATCGCATAATGGTATTTCAACTGAGCGTCTCCGTGCTTCGGACGGCAAGTAAAACGTCGGTCCCGGCTATTATCAGAAAAGTCGAAATGTCAGAGGCCTTTACGTGCGACCCGAACAACTCTGACACTATGTTAGCCACTTACCACTTGATAAGGAGAAGAAGATCTTCCTCCTTTCCTATGTTCTCTAAACCATCATATTAAGAGGAAACGCACTTGTAACCTGTGGTGTTACTAGGGAACATAGGCTGTGGTAAGATGCCGAAGATTTTATACTTGTTAGCCATCTTTGACACCGTTGTGGCGTTGTGGGTAGCGAATCTGCCTTAAGCCTCGACGGTTGCGGGTTCGATTCCCGGTCGGAGCAGATGTTTGTATTAATCGTACAGGCATGTTTTCCGGTCTGGTTGTGTTTGTCCTTGTCATTGTGAATGTTTCCGGACCCCCGACGCAGGATATAATTATCCTAATGGAGGCCGTTGAGTGTGTAGCGTTTATTTATTTATTTATTTATCTTTGAAAGAATATATATATGTATAAAAGATCTGTATCCACAGATAATTCATAAATGGAATTTTGCAACTAACTCTAGATTATTAAATCATGTGAAACGTGAAACCGACATTGTGGCATAAGACAACTCAAAATACAATACATTAAAGCAACGTGCAGTTAATCAGAAATAAACTAATTAAAACAAACATTGTGTCACAACCTCCTTTCCGCGGAATACCGCTAATTGAAAACACAATTTATATAAACTTTGCTTAGAAATTAATTTCATATATGGGTTTCATTTTAAGCCCGTATGATAAGGGAATATACTCCTTTTTTTTCTTCTTCTTAATGTTACCATATGGAATGTGGCGTTGACGTCCACTGCAGAATATACAAGTATTAGTTTTTTATTTCATGGTTGGCAACAACCATACTTTCCACCTGATGGTAAGCAGTTCCCACAACCACACACGCGATACAAGAAGTATCACATGTGCGTTGTCAACTCAAAGGATAGGAGGGAAGAGATGAGAAGGGAAAAGGAAACGAACCCCTCTGGGATTAGTCCTCAGGCGGTATTACTATGGATACTTTTACTTAACGTGGATTTTCTGTGAAAAAGCACTTCCCGGTCGAGCCACCCCATTTATGGTGGCTAAACATGGCTCTATTACTACTTCCAAATGATGTCTCCAGTAATTTTGACGCTTGCTACTAATCAACTTTTTTATTTCATCTTTTCAACTAGTGTAAGGTTTGCTGACGTCGTCACCTGGTGTAAAGCCATTCTCAGACCTTTATAATAATTCTACGTATACTGTTAATTTTTATCAGAAATACTACTAAGACAACCCCATAATGGAAACAAGTGGATATCCAGAATAACAGCACTAGAATCACTATATTATCATACTCGTGCGATATAGGCAAGCAGGTGAGCTAGACCTTGGGCTGGAAGAATTCGATTGACAAACACTATCCTCGTAAGAATATTAAGCAAACTTTGATTTTCTTATTCATTAATTTTTTTTTCAGCATTTACTCTGCTTATTGTACAAAGAAAATAAAAAAGTCTCTAGTTCTTACACGTATTGAGAGATTATCTCTCGCAACATTTTAGAACCGAAACACACATTCGATTAGAATAAGTACCCACTTAAGGGCAGTAGATAGTTAGCAGATTCTTGGTCGTGATCGTGTAATGGGCTCTTTGAGGCAATGGACTGCTTTGGTCTCAAAGACTGGTCGCACGTGAATCGTGAATATTAATTTATTAGCTGTCATCTTATCACTATTGGACTTTATAGATTAAGACTTCTGTATAAACGAGAAAAGGTAATTTTATGTTGAGACTCGCTTTTGCCCGCATCTTCGCCCACGTGAATAACGATTTTAATAGAAACTTTCAACCCTCATTTCACCCCTTCAGGGGTGTACTTAATTATTCGTCTAGAAACAAAGTTTCATGCTTCTAGTTTCAAATATGACGGACTTCCATACAAACTTTCAACTTCTTTTCACCCTCTTAAGGGTTGAATTTCGAAAATTACTTTCTTTGAGCCCACTTACATTTTAAAAACCAAACTTGTGAAAAATTTAGCTCTCTATGTCCAAGGGTTTAGGCTGGGCGTTGATATTTCAGTCAAGTCTTCTCGTTTTACATATACAGATTAAAATATCAATTAAATAAATAAGCAATAAAATAAACAAGTTATCTACAATAAAGGTACATAATTTTTTTTTAAAGTTATTTCAATGATAATTTTACGACTCCAGTGCTAAAGTGACTGTCGTAAATAAACTTATATGTAGTGTTTCGAGTATATGCAATTAAGGTGTCTGTATTTCACAGCCAGTAGTTACAAAAAGAAAGTTAAGACAAATGGAAATAATTAACATACTTTTAATTTACCCTTTTCTGTTGAATATTTAAAATAACATAAACTTTAAACGAAAGGACGAATTTTTCTTTGTTTTTAAGTTTCGTGCCTTTGCATGCGAGTCATTTTAAACTGTTTTAGTTTCATAGATCGTCTTCTTCGTCCTAGCATTATTCCCCGTATTTTTTTTTATTTTTACCCAGGGTCTGCTTATTACTCTTATCCGGATTTGACGGGTTACTAGTTTTTACACGGAGCGATTGCCATCTGACCTCCGCAACCCTAAGGGCGAACCAGTAACTCATTAGATAAGAGCAATTTACTTATCAAGAGTTAACGATTATTATCAGATGTTATGTGATAACAACCGGGACCGACAGCTTAACGTGCTCTCCGAGGCACGGTGGGGAGACCACAGACAAACGCCCAGACCGAGACAGAAATTTAACAAACATCTGCCCGAGCGGGAATTGAACCCGCAACCGTCGAGACTAAAGGCAGACACGCTACCCACAACGCCACAACGGTGTTTTAGTTTCATAGATGTGTTATTATTATTGTTAATTTCTTTATTAATATATTTCTTTATTTGTAAAAAAAATATAGTAGTGAATCGCTGGTGGCTATGGTAGGTATTTTAGAAAAAACCTGTGTTACAACCACCTTCATGCTTTTCATCTCTATATGAAAATTAACATAAATTTTTCGATTTTAAAATAACTTAAACTATTATTTAATATAAAAAACAAAAAACAGAAAGAATATACAAGCATTAAATTATTATTAAATACAAAGTAAAATGAAAAATAAAAATAAATAATAAATAGTATTTAAAATTAATAGTCTTAAATACATTAATATTATTTCAAATTATATATATAAAACCTGTATTTTGTGTACATGTTTATAAATATAATATAAATAAATAAACGCTGCACACTCAACGCCTCCCATTAGGATAGTGATATCCTGTATCGGGGGTTCAGAAACACATATAACAACAAGGAGAAATATACCCTTACCGGAAAATGTGCTTGCATGGTCAATACAAACATATTATGCTCCGACGAAGAATCGATCAAGCGACCTGTGGCGTGTAAAGCAGGTTACCTCTGCTCCACAACGTCGCCAAAAATGTATTTATAAACTAACAGTACCCAAGCGTTTAAGTCATCTTTAACACGGCTAAAATCTATTATAATTCGTGTCTCAGCTTAAAAACTTTGCTACAAATGTCCATGTCCTTTGTGTACTTCTAAGTTACTCTAAGATCACTTCCTCTGATATCAAATATCAATGTGAGGTTAAGTAGCTTTAGATACTGTCATTCAATAGATGGATGAATGAACGATGGTGGTATTTTAATAGAGAATCTCCAATATTAGTCGAGAAGCTATGTTAAAGGCCTACACAAACGAACTAAACAACTTTAATACTATGTTGGCCGGTAATCACACGATAAGAAAAAAAACTCATTCAATCGGACCTTTTTACAAGAGAGTATATAAAAGGTGTGGTTATTCTGATGACGTTGTGGCGCAACGTTAGTAAACCCGCCTTAAGCGCCACAGGTCGCGAGTTTGATTTCCACCCGAAGCAGGTGTTTTGCATTGACCATACAGGCATATGGTTATAGATTACGGTAAGAGCTTTCTACCAGGCAGCCTAAAGCTTGTTTGCCATCTATAGTATTAAAAAAATAAGACAAACATAAAAAGAAAACCCAGTTTGTAATTTATACCATTCAGAGACAGTTACTTTATATAGCGCTTTGCAATAATTTTCGTATTTCGATATAATTATATTAACATTTTCTAAATAAGGTTATTGGAAAGCCGAGAGTGCAAGCAAGCCTTGTGAAAGCGTAAAAGTTTTTAAGCTGCAAGGCGATAAATAGAAATGATGTAGAATAAAAAGTGTGTGCGTTTTTTTATTTGCCATTAATTATATCTGTGTTAATAGTGACTTATTTTTTCATTTGTATTTTTTCTGAGGCTTGCTATTTTATATAGACACCATTGTTGTAGTATGTCTGTCATTATTGGTTCGCACAGTACCTTTCGACCTCCCATCGGTTCCCCCAGGGTGAGAGCAACACCATCATCTCTCCCCGGTATGGGCTCAGTTGAGCGATGTGCTTGCGAGGCCCCGGAGTGCGTTCCACAGGAGTTCTCGGAGCCTCTCGCACGCACAGTGATCGGCCACCGAGGAGGTTTTAGTGGGACGCCGTGGCCAAACAGGATGCCAGAATCTGGTTGCAGATTTTCTCCACGTCAACAAAAAAAGTACAATATATATAATATATCACTTAACACCAGGTGAGCCTCCTGCTCGTTTGCCCCCTCTTACATAAAAAAAAAAAAAAAAAAAAAAAAAAAAAAATCTTATACTGGCTTGCCGCGTTGTGTGACCCGTCTTTTGTCTCTTCGGCTTAGCTATCTTGTTTCACAGGTAGGTTGTTAAACATGTAAAGTTAAAAATAATGAGTAGTTAAATTTATTTATTTCTGTATTTTTATTATATAACTTATTTCATAATATTTTTTATGGAATGAATACGATAAGCATATTATCAGTGATGTTCTTTTATAGGAAGAAAACAGCAAACAAGCATGCGGTTCAGGAGACGGGGTACCACAAATTATTACCATATGTCTAGTGCAAGATTAAGGACTGTAAAAAGGGATCTAAATAAGGTACTAAAACACATTGAACAAAAAACAAAAGTACGAATTCATATCAATATTCTGTGAGTCCCATTAGTGTTGAAAGCCGCAATGCCTATTTTTGTGGAAAACACATAAATCGATAAATAATTATAGTAAAGAATATTGTAAATTAAGTATTTTACGTAAAATAAAATCTGGGTGCCTTAAAATACAATGAAAATACATTCCCGAAAAAACAATTAATTCATGTTAAGCCCCCTTAAAGTTACCGCGTAAGCGTATATTAAAATCTTTCAAACGCTTTTTTCGCAAACTTAAGAGGTTTTCTCTATAAATAATTCAAGAGGTGATGAGGGGTGAGTCAAAGTTTATACGTTAAATCGTTTTTTTATGCTAAGCAAATACAATTAATGACCGCTTTTGGGAACTTGAGAAAATAATGGCGTACACAAGTCAAGAAAATAGTAAACGGATACTTAAGAAATTAAAGGTCGCTTAAAGTTTTCTATAGAGCAGGCAAAATTAATTTCTTTGAAATATATTTTAGAAATTTATGTCGACCAGTTTTACCTGCGACTTAATCTAAAAATTGTTTAAGGTTGTTAGTATCTGTAAACGTATTTAAAACTCACAAAAGTAAATTTTATTTTACTACTTCCGAATGGTTGTAAAATAAACGTAACACACTGAAATCAACGCTACACACTCAACGGCCCCCATTAGGATACTTATATGCTGTGTCGGGAGTCCGGAAACATACACAATGACAAACACACCCAGACCAGAAAACATGCCTGTATTGTCAATACAAACATTTCCTCCGAGCGGGAAGCGAACCAACGACCTGTGGCACCTAAGGAAGGTTCGCTACCACTGCGCCACAACGTCGTCATAATATATAAAACCACGCCTGTGGTTTTATCAGTATTCATTTTGAATCAAAGTCGAGTTTCAACAATTCGTCTTATCATATGCGGTACGGCAATAATTTTCTGCATGGTGAAATATTGAAGTAACCATCAATGTGACGCTTCATTGGAATGACATCTTTTTAAATATTGTCTTACTAATCCAACGTATTAAATAGGTGATATACTTCGTAAAGCGTTAACATATAATTTTACAACATTCTCGTTTTCTCTCATAAAGTTACATTTAATGTGTTTTCTGTCTTTCTCAACGTGACATTAGTTAAGACTAACAAGGCTAGAAACGAGTTCAGTCCAATCAATTTTGATGTCAATTAGTAACCCTTACATATACTGGTTTAAAACAAGATTACGTTTGAACACAACGTGAAACTATTTATTATAATAATAAATAAACGCTGCACACTCAACGGCCCCTATTAGGATAGTTATATCCTGTGTCGGGGTCCGGAAACACATACAAGGACAAGGACAAATACAACCAGACCTGAAAATATGCTTGCATGGTCAATACAAACATATTATCCTCCGAGCGAAAATCAAACCCGCGACCCGTTTGCGACAGGTTCGCTACCGCTGCGCCACAACGTCGTCATCATTTATTGTAATTGTTGATATAAACTGGTTATTTGTGACTAAAAACTTATACAAATAAATAGTTTAGATAAGAAATGCTACTTCATTAATGTTAATGTTATTTTAAAGTTCCGTGCACAAATAATAAAGAGAGGCGTTCGTAGTATGTAAAATTGTATAGAGGTCGATATGTAGTATACTACTGTTTACTAAACTTCGTAAAGACAAAGCCAATAGTCTTCTTGTTAATTGGCTTTTTTTTTTTTTTAATCGGGCAGGAGGCTCACCTGATGTTAAGTGATCACCGCTGCCCATGAACATCTGCAACACCAGAAGGCATGCAGGCGCGTTGCCGACCTTTAAGGAAAGAATAGGCTCTTCTCTTGAAGGTTCCCAAGTCGTATCGGTTCGGAAAAACCGCCGGCGGAAGTTGGTTCCACAGAGTGGTTGTGCGAGGAAGAACATGTCTTCTAAATCGCGCTGTTGTGGATTTCCAGACATCGAGGTGGTATGGATGGAACTTTAGAGTTTAGTCGCGATGTCCGATGGTGAAATTCTACCGGCGGGATCAATCCAAACAATTCCTCAGAACACTCAGAACAAGAACAGAACAAGAAGCTGTGACATACGGACGGACAGACGGTTATGACTTACTTATAATGGTTCTGTTTTTGCCATTTGGGTACGGAACCCTAAAATAAGATCACTGCAATAACAAATGATACCTGCTATAGTCCAAATCCTCAGTGAATGCATTTGCAGAATATTTTATTAATAAAATAAATATTGCCATATCCTCAGATGTGATACATCAGCTATTTTATAGATTATACAGAACCCTTAGTGCGTGTTGTCATCTCGTGCTTATGCATATGGTTTAATTTTACTTAAACATACACATAAAATATGGCCCCACGGTTTTAGCCAATAGGAAATTTTATGTTTGTAACGTTGCATTATATATGACTGAAGATAAAATAAGGCCAGACCGGAACACATGCCTGTATGGTCTATACAAATATGTGCTCCGAGCGGTAATCGAATACGCAACCTGTGTTGCTTAAGGCAGGTTCGCTACAGGTTGCAGGCAGTCGGTGAGGCCTCAACTGCCGTGCGCGCTTGCGTGGGAAGCGTAGGGGTGCATTCCATCTCGCCCCCTAGGACCGAGCTTTGCCAGCACAGTGTTCGAGAAGCACCAGTTTAGAATTCTCTAAGAGATCCCGGAGCCTCTCTTTGACACTGAGGTCGGCCACCGAGGAGGTTTTAGTGGGTCCCCATGACTGACCACCTGTCATGGAACCCCACATAACCCGGTTCGCCTCCCCAGGAGGCCAGGTATCTGTGAGCAGATACCTCCCCCGAAACCAAAAAAAAAGGTTCGCTACCGCTGCGCAACGCTGTCTGTCAACAAACACTGGACTGTCCATATACACTTTCCACCCGCATTTCACTCGATCGACCCCGCAATTGGGTCATATCGCAATATTTTACTGTTAAATATGTTATCAGACCAAATCAACCAATCACAATGAGTTACCGTATGAATTGACGTTTATAGCCGGGTGCGCTCACTGATTGGTGAACGATCGGTGGGGTTAAGCAACTTTAGGCGCTGTCAGTCACTAGATGGGTGATCGCATATTGGTATTTCAATTGATCGTTTCCGTGCTTCGGAGGGCACGAAAGGTTGGTCCCGATTGTTATCAATTTCATCATTTTCGTTCTAGCATTATTCCCGGTATTATACGAGTATTTACCCAAGGTCTGCTGAGTACTCTTGTCCGGATTTGACAGGTTTTTACACAGGGCGATAGCCATCTGATCTCCGCAATCCTAAGGGCGAATCAGTAACTCATTTGATAAGAGCAATTTACTGATCAAGAGCTAACGATTATTATCAGATGTTATTGATAATAACCGGGACCGACAGCTTAACGTGCTCTCCGAGGCACGGTTGAAAGTTCCACAAGGACAAATGCCCAGATCTAAACAGATGTTTGTATGATCAATGCAAACGTCTGTCCGAGCGGGAATCGAGCGATCAACCATCGAGGCTAAAGGCAGACTCGCTACCCACAACCACCGCTACAACAGTGCCGGGTTGTTATCAATTTGATATGTTGAGTCAGGCCTATGCGGCGACCTGAACAACTCTGACACTAAGTTGGCCACTAGCTACCCGATAAGAAGATAAGAAAATTGAACGAAATTGCATGATTAAGAAACATGTAATGAATATTAAACAGAACAATTTTCCGAATTCATATCAATTCCTTCGCGAACAAAGAAGTTTGCCAATTCTTTTCTTTGTCGTACTTCCAAAAGTGGAACTCATTGCCGGCTCACGTGTTCCCTCCTTCTTACGATCTGGGCTCCTTCAAACGAGGCGTGAAGAGGCATCTTGCGGGTAGGCAGGGCAAGGGTGGCTAACACGGTTGCATTCCGCAACTCTGTTAACCGCCTTCGCGTTTGGACTTTATTTCCACTAACCATCAGGTGTAGTAGAGTCATCTGCCTTACTTTCCAAATAAAATAAAAAAATCACAGTTTCATTGAAACTTTTCCCGTCTTCTTGAGTTTTTGCTGTCTCATTAATATCAAGACTATTTAATATTGAAGTTTTGTTTCAAACTTCGATTCATTTTGCTACGCGGTAACTTTACGAAATTTGACTTTTGAAATGCAAGTCTTTGCGACGAAATTATTTATGATCCAGGCAAGCACGTTTGAATTTTCAAGTTCGTCATACAAGCTTATGCCAGTGGCTTCGCTCGTGTGAATAACTATTTGAAACATAACTTCACCGTTTTAAGGTTGGAAATTTAGGGAATGTACCTGTTTCTTTATCTTTAATTGTTCACCCAAAAACTTTCGGACATCCCTTACAAGCTTTCAACCCCTTTTTCACATTTTAATGGTTCAATTTCAAAAAATCCTTTCTTAATTCACAATTACGTTTTAAAAATAATACCTATAAAATTTCAAAATTCATTTTTTTGGGTCTTAGACTATACTAGTTGATATGTCAGTCAGGTCGTCTCCTTTTATGTAGATAGATAAATTATAACTTAATTGAAAACAATTTTTAAAAATCCAGGGTGGTTTTTCGGAAAAAAAATATAAATCGTGAAAGCATTAAAGAATATTAATAAAATTTAAGGCATTTTAATTTTTAAAATTTTTAATAATTATCATATAAGCACTTTTCCCACCAGCCTCAAATATTGTATATTTTAAAAAAATGCACACTATTTAAAAGCCACTTGCTATTTTTACCTTTGATCTCTTACATACCCTTATGTAATTTACTACCCGATCCGATATAATGGCCTCTCTCGATCGCCCTTTTCCACTACCCTTCAACATTATTTTATAAATCGGTTTTCTTAGGCTGCGCTTATATGTTAGAACTTATATTTCCTTTATGTTTTAACATCAAAAAGGCGGAAAATCTCAATTAGGAGCCATTATTTTTTTGTGCTATCCGATAGTAAGCCTTTTCTTTTTAGGTACTAAAGAAAATGAAGTAAAGAATAGAAGTCCTTAGTGTGTAAAAGTAACTTAATCAGGCTAATTGCATTTTAAACGCTGCACAACGACCCCCATTAGGATAGTGATATCCTGTGTCGGAGGTCTGGCAACACATACAAGGACAAGGACAAATACACTATGGTCCATGGTCAATACAAACATATTATGCTCCGAGAGGGAATCAAACCCACGACCTATACGAGACAGGTCGTGGGTTCGATTCGATTAAGGCAGGCTCGCAACCGC
The DNA here is from genome assembly GCA_023373885.1 of Hestina assimilis. Classification (NCBI taxonomy): domain Eukaryota; kingdom Metazoa; phylum Arthropoda; class Insecta; order Lepidoptera; family Nymphalidae; genus Hestina; species Hestina assimilis. The sequence continues at coordinate 4,406,780 of CM041745.1, read as the reverse complement.
TGTGCCACAACGTCGTCAAATTTTATGTAATACTAGAGACGCTCATAGCCGAGTGCACCCACTGATCGGTAAACGATTGGTAGGTTAAGCAACTTTAGGCGCGGTCAGTCACTAGATGGGTGATCGCATAGTAGTATTTCAACTGAGCGTCCCCGTGCTTCGGAGGGCACGTAAGAAGTCGGTCCCGGCTGTTGACAATTTGACAGCAGTCGATAAGTGAATTCAGAGGCCTGTGGGCGACCTGAACCACTCTGACACTAGATTTGCCACTAACCACTCGATAAGAAGAAGAATGTAATACTAGCGTTGTTGATTAATCGTAGTTGACGATTTATGGATTTTTTTTTGGTGAACTGTTATATTTGCGCCGACATATAAATATTTATATACAAAATATTATGTTTCATTTTTATATAATAAATAATAATAAACGCTACACACTCAACGGCCCCCATTAGGGTAATTATATCCTGTGTCGGGGTCCGGAAACATTCACAATGACAAGGACAAACACAACCAGACCGGAAAACATGCCTGTACGATTAATACAGACATCTGCTCCGAGCGGGAATCGAACCCGCAACCGTCGAGGCTTAAGGCAGACTCGCTACCCACAACGCCACAACGGTGTCCAAACCTTTATACCTTTTATGAATGAATTTATTTCATTTAAAAAGCATAACTTATTATATAGCATTATTAATATTTTCATACAAGGCGGCTTTAAAGCATTTCATCTTAACACAAGGCTGGTCACCCAAAAGTTGTTTAACAGCTCTACAAATTCTTTTGTTCCCTAAAACTGCCTGAAAGCCTTTGTGGTTAAGCGTTTCCGTAAAACCTTACTCACTCTGACCACTTTACAGGGACTGAGCCCTCATTGTAGCTATACATACACAGCTATAGTAAGGAATGTTTCAATGGAAGTAACGTGAATAGTAAATGTCATTAAAAATTTCCAAATTATCATGATATTATTAAAGTTCTTGTTATAATAATAATGACAAATTATAATATTAAGTAACCTTCTATCTAAATTAGGGTTTAAAAACACTACGTCTTTTATCCTCTCTATCTTTTAAAAGACTACCCTCTAACGTGGACTAAAGTTATTTAAATTATTTATTATAAGATGAGAAAGTTCGAAAGGTGCCAACGAAACCCTATTATTAAGCCTCCACTGTCAGTCCATCCGTTTATCTGTCAGCGGGTTTCTCTCAACTGTAATATGTAGAGAGTTGAAAATTTTATACATTGTGTATTCCTATTGCCGCTATAATAACAATTAATAAAAATAAATTTTATTTCAATATTAAAGGGGGTCTCCATACAAGGAACTTCATATTTTTATTCTAGGGTGGTACGGAACCCTTTATGTGCGAGTCCAACTCGCACTTGGTCGCTTTTTGAGTAAAACCTAATTCTTAATTTTTCTTAATTTTAAGATGTCCACTTTCTTATAACGTAATTTCAATATTATAAATATTTTATTTCAATACTAAGTTATATTGGTTTTCTTCGTATTTTCTTCAATAATATTCTTAAGTCTCCTTGTTGTAGTAATCAAAATAATTACATTGTTGGTACTAGGTTGTGAATATATATTTGTCGTTTAACCCACATTCAGATTAGTTATCGAATATAATACGTAAACACTTGGGATAGACAGCTTAACTCCCCAAGGTAGGTTGGAGAGATCAACCCGGACACTCAGAACGTAATTAAATTTCGGATTAATTTTATATACCTGTTTTATATACCTGCATCATTTTTATATACCTGTAATCTGGTAATGAATGCTTACAAAAAGTATTGTACGTATAGAGTTACAATATAGTATGGGCAGACTCATTCATACAGACAAAATGTCACAGATTCGTTGGTGCTCTGGTGCCTCTACGTACATTGAACGCAACGAAATAAAACTCGTATGCTGTGCAAATTTTAACCGAATGAAGTGTGAGAAAAGAAGCGTTGGAAGTTCTCAATTTTGTATCGATTAAATATTAGTTGTGTATTTTAGTATCACGACGATTGCTATCAGGTAAGCAGTCACCGCAGCCTATGAACGCGCGCGATACTTGAAGTACTAATGCGCGTTGCCAACCTGAAGAATAAGAATGAAAAAGAAAGAGAACAGAGGAGGTGCCCATCGGAGGCAAGTCTCAGCCTTGGTTTGGTCGCTCCTGTAAAACGGCGTTTCGCCGAAAACGGGAATGCTACCAGAAGCCTGGGCTAAAGGCGTCGACGTCTCGTGATGTAAATACCAGCGCACTTAGAAAGGTACAACTCTGCCTCCAGGTCCTTCAAAAGGGTTATTGCCAAAAGCAAAGTCGGAGCACATCGGCAGAATTGGCGAGAGACTAGTGCATCTTCCTTCGGGTACACGTGCATTCTGGTCCCTCGCCAAGTCTGTCTTAGGGAATTTCTGTAAGCCATCATTTCCACCTCTGCATAGGGACGATGATTCGGTGGCCCATGCCGCGAAGGAGAAAGCTGATCTTCTGTGCTCTCTCTTCGCGTCCAACTCGACTGTGGATGACCAAGGAAAGTCACCACCGGCAATCCAGCGGTGTGATACCACGATGCCGGAGGTTAAATTCCGGCAAAGTGTAGTTCGCAGAGCACTTCTTTCCTTGGACATTCATAAGTCGAGTGGGCCTGATGGAATCCCCACGATCGTGTTGCGGACATGTGCTCCTGAGTTGGCGCCGGTTTTAACGCGTCTTTTCCGGTACTCCTACTCATCAGGCGTCGTCCAGAACTCATGGAAGACGGCTTTAGTGCACCGATCCTAAAAAGGCAACCGCTCGGATCCGTCCAATTATAGGCCAATTGCCATTACCTCCTTGTTCTCAAAGATAATGGAGTCCATTATCAACTGCCAGCTCCTGCGGTATCTAGAGTAGCACCAGCTGATTAGCGACCGCCAGTACGGTTTTCGTCGTGGTCGTTCAGCTGGTGATCTTTTAGTTTACCTGACACATAGATGGGCGGAAGCAGTTGAGTCCAAAGGGAGGCATTGGCGGCCAGTCTGGACATAGCGAAGGCCTTCGATCGGGTATGGCACAAGGCGCTTCTTTCGAAGCTTCCTTCCTATGGGCTTCCTGAAATTATGCGAATGGGTCACCAGCTTTTGGCAGATCGGAGCATCAAGGTCGTTGTCGACGGTGCATGCTCTGACTTAAAACCCATTAATGCTGGTGTCCCGCAAGGCTGCGTACTGTCCCCTACTTTGTTTCTTCTGCATATCAATGACATGTTGGAAATTTCCAACATTCATTGCTATGCGGACGACAACACTGTAGACGCTTTATACACCGGCCGCGCTAATATTTCTCAGGAAAACGTCATTGAGTGCCGGAACAAACTTGTGTCTGAAGTCGAGACTACATTGACCAAAGTCTCGGACTGGGGCCGACTAAATTTAGTCCAATTCAACCCCAAGAAGACACAAGTTTGCGCGTTAACCGCTAAAAAATCACCATTTGTCGTATCTCCTCGTTTTGAGAACACTCCCTGGCTGCCACAGCTAGTATCGGAATACTTGGTGTCGACATTTCGAGCGTCGTTCAGTTCCGCGGTCAGTTGGAAGGAAAGGTCAAATTGGCCTCTAAAAAGCTTGGTGTGCTCAGCAAGGCGAGGCACTACTTCACGTCGGCTCATCGCCCTAAAGCTCTACAAGGGCACAAATTCGACCACGTGGAGTACTGCTCTCACCTCTGGGCGGAGCTCCCCAGTACCAAGCTACTTCCAATTGACCGCATCCAACGTAGAGCGGCTCGAATTGTCGACGATCAAGCCCTTTCCGATCGGCTTGATCCTTTGGCATTGCGTAGAGATGTCGGATCACTCTGCATCTTCTATCGCATATATCACGGAGAGTGTTCTGAGGAATTGTTTGGATTGATCCCGCCGGTAGAATTTCACCATCGGACATCGCGACAAAACTCTAAGTTCCATCCATACCACCTCGATGTCTGAAAATCGACAACAGCGCGATTTAGAAGACATTTTCTTCCTCGCACAACCACTCTGTGGAATCAACTTCCGCCGGCGGTCTTTCCGAACCGATACGACTTGGGAACCTTCAAGAGAAGAGCCTATTCTTTCCTTAAAGGTCGGCAACGCGCCTGCATGCCTTCTGGTGTTGCAGATGTTCATGGGCGGCGGTGATCACTTAACATCAGGTGAGCCTCCTGCCCGTTTGCCCCCTCTTACATAAAAAAAAAAAAAAAAAAAAAGGTGGAAGATTGGGCCTCTCACTCATTGCAACGAAACGTAACGATACTCTTTTACTATACGCCGATTTTCTTTGAAAAGGTATAACTTAAAAGCTTCCAGCCAAGCCGGCCCATTTGTGCTAATAGAAGCGTGACTCTACTTCTACTAAATTGGGTGTACTAAGCCATTTACATGTAGATTCTATGTATTATTATTTTGTGACAAACGAAGACTTTTTGTAGGTAGAGGATGAATTAGATTGAATGATTAGAGCTAATTGTCCTTGATCCTGCAAGAATATTGTTGTACTTACCTATATATACTACATATTATGTCTCTTTTTAATAAATAATAAATAAATAAATAAACGCTACACACTCAACAGCCCCCATTAGGATAATTATATCCTGTGTCGGGGTTCCGGAAACATTCACAATGACAAGGACATACACAACCAGACCGGAAAACATGCCTGTACGATGACTACAAACATCTGCTCCGAGCGGGAATCGAACCCGCAACCGTCGAGGCTTAAGGCAGACTCGCTACCCACAACGCCACAACGGTGTCTTTTTGGTTATCACTTTTTAAATAAAACATTTCTTTCTTATAAGATAGGATTATTCTTTATAAGAATAAGTGTTATCTTAGAAAAGAAAGATATTATATCATATTTTCTAAGATTCTTTGCCAGTCCGTTTCATAACTATGAAAATGAGACAGCGCCTGTCATGTTACTGTCACTATTGAACGTAATCCCAAAATTTTAAAGTTGGCTAACTTCAATATTTCTTTTTCAAACTAAATCTTTAAAAAAATTATTTGAATTCATTAATTTATGTATCATATATCATCAATTACAGTGCATTGTTTTATATAAAAAATATAATATACGCCTGAGTAATTTTTAAATAATTTATACAAACAATATAAATTGAGCTAAAATCCATGGCCTTGTTTGGGCCATGAAATAAGTGATGAGTGATGATGAAGAGCTCATTGCATACTTCCTATTCTTATTCCCCATTCATCTAATCCCGGAAAAGTTTAATGAGTCCTAAAAAGCTCACAATATATTATCAAAGTATCAATTACTGTATCCTTAGCTCATTTCACCGTGAAATCCTTAGCATTTCACCGTATGAGCTATGAGGCACCAGCTACCATATCCTCTGTATCTTTGTATTCCATCTTATCCTATACTTCTACTCCAAGAGTTTACAGGCTATAGTGACTACTTACCATCATTGTATCTGAACTATTCCTTTCCGTCTACAGAAATAATATGGAACTTCTGTTATTTTAATCTATATGCTGTTATACTCTGATTTGATGATTCAGTCAGTCGTCGTAATTAGAGGCAGAGGAACATAAAAAGTCAATTCTCACAGTTAAGGTCACAAAAGCACTTTATGGCCAAACGACTCATTACTATCAGGTGGACATTTCGCTCATATACCAACCTAATTACCCATAAAAAGTATTATCTTTCTACGTGTTGAAGCGCAATAATGCGTATGGTATAATTACTATACGAAATTTAGTTTTTATTAACCGACTTTAAGAAGTAGGAGTTTTAGATCAATTTGTTTGACCGATTAGATTATTATATATATATATATATATATATATATTATTATTTTTAGATATGTTGCTTCTAAAGCGATCTCATATTTTTACCCAACTGCCGGAGGGTAATGTTTTTCGAGCGCATGTATGTAATATGTATGTATGTATATCTATTTCTTTGTGACGCCCTACAGGATAAACCCTTCGACGGATTTCGCCTTATGGGGTATCATTCGATTCGTCTCAGTTGTGAGAGTGACATAGGGTACATTATTTTAATGTGGGTTCAGCAGAAGCAAAGATATTCATTCAAGGTGGAATATCAAAGTCATATAAAGTCAAGATCTGATGATGGTTCCTCGTAGAACTCAACAAAATAAGATGAAAAGTCTGTATAAATTGTTTTGATATATTGCTTAGTTTTCGAGATATCGATGACTGAAGTTTGATTTTTTTGTGAGTGTTCACCAATTCTATTCCAAATGTTTTTGATTCTTTTAAATAATTAATTAAAGCATTTTCTATAAATCAAAAATACGGAATAATTATATAAAATAATTAAACTTCAAAAGCGTAAAACTATTATATATATTATATTATATATTATATATTCGTCTGCAGTACCTTTACTAACATTAAAGTAATATTGATATTATAGTAGTCATTATAGAGCTTGTTTTGAGCTTTTTAGGAATTATTATTAATGCAGTTGGGTTTTTTGTTTAATTTAATAATTTATTTTGTTTAAATCATATTTATTACTATGGACAAATATTATAATTTGTCAAAAACTGTTCAAAGTTAAAGCACTTTAGGTTCTTCATCTTACCATGTGTCAGTGTGTGTAGTGTCAGAGTTGTTTAGGTCATCTATACAGGCCTCTGACTTGATTTAGCAACTATTATCAAATTGATAACAGCAAGGCCTAACTTTTACACGCTCTTCGAAGCACGGAGTCGGTCTGTTGGAATACCACTATGCGGTCACACATTCATTGACTGATCGCGTGTAAAGCTGTTTAACCTACAAATCGTTTACCAACAAAAGAGCAGACCTAGCTAAGAGCTATTGTCTGATATAGGTAATGCCATTGAGCCTTAGACGATTGAATTCCACGTTTTAGGATAATAATGGATACTTTTTCTTATTACATGTTTTTATATAAATACAAAAATTAAATTTACCACACAATCTATATCACTTAGGTTATTGATGTCGTAAGGAAAAGAAAAAGTGCCCACAGCCTTCAGTACACAAATATTATGATCGAATGTCTCAAGATAAACGATACTGTCTACGGAGGGTCGCATGATGTATTGCACCTCTATAAGTGTATTGAAGCGAATTTTGGAAAGAAATAGCAATAAGTAGGTAATCCTCACAAAGAGAGCCACTCTTATTGGTATAATTTATAAAAACAAACAATATTTTTATTTACAAATAACCGTGATTTTTGTAATCTTAATTGTGTAGTAATTATAATTTCATTACGCGACCCTACGGACATGTTTTAATAAAATTAATTTTGTGTAAAATATAAAATTTTTGGCTTAATGTATATTAGTTTTGAGATAAAAAAAAAGATAAATCTCGACAGCTACGTTTTACTTACGTCAGCTGAAACCAACTGGAACAATAAAATATTCACAAATTTTATTGTAATCAAATTGTAAGTTTTAGTTTACCCAGTACGACCACAGTGTCACATGCTCTTTTAAGGTTAATTAATGGTTTCTACGATATACGTTTATAATAAAAAATATAATAAGAAAATTATAATGAGTATTATTCGTCTAAGACTCGAAGTTTGTCCATAAACTATAATAAAGATAAAAATGTTGCTAGAAAATAGGCACTAAGCAAACAAAACTATTAAATAAATTCAATTTCGGTGTGGGTTTTTAAAGCTAGTTAGTTTTGTGTAAGATTAGAATGCGTGCCCAAAGCTAATAAGAAACATACCTCCATATTTGTCCGTACAAAAACTCATCTATGTTACAAGCAGGACATTAGATAACCCTCCTAGTCTGCGCTGTAATTGGGTCAACGTAATGTGTTTTTACCAAACGCTTATCCTTGGAAATCGCCTGGTATTCACCACACACGGTCGTATTAATTTTACTCGACTATTCCGAACATAAATAATTCTTATTTTCTTCACTATTACGAACATTAATATTTTTTAAATTGGTATAAAGTAAAATAGTCTGGTAATTACTGGTTGCCAGAGGCCAGTACCTTACCACCGCAGTGTCAAATATTCTACCGCAGAGCAGTAGTGTCTTTGGCATTACTGTTTCTGTTTGAAGGGCACTGTAGGCAAGTGAAATTACTAGGCATAGGAGATTTAAGAGTCAATATAGGGAAGGAGCCTCAATAGCTCAACGGTACAAGGGCCGACTTCGCTCCGTTAACGCGATAGTCGAGGGTTCGAACCTGACCCCCTTGGGCTATTGTCGTACCCACTCCTAGCGCAAGCTTCGAGCTTATTTGGAGGGCAATAGGAATATTAGTAATGCCTTAACAAAGCATTGCTAATATTCTTTAAAAAAAAACTCAAGGTTGGTGTGAGTGGCACCTACTAATAGTGTTTTGCAAGAGCCCAGGCTACGGTAGCCGCTTACCATCAGATGTTACTTATGCTTGCTTAAAAAAATAGCCGATTTTAGAAGCATTAATTTGCACTAAAATGAAATTTGCTAATATTAGCAGGTTTTTAATAACGCTACAAATATTTTTCACTAATAAAACCTATACAAAAGATCATGATAATAGTTATTAACGAAACTGAAGATTTTTATCGATGTAGCATACCTACTTACTCAGATCAATAATTAATTAATAAAATAAAATATCCTTAAAGATATTATCAGTCAAACTTTTCATCATAAATAAATAAGTGCTACACAGTCAACAGCCTCTATTACGATAGTAATACCCTATCTTGGGCGTCCTGAAACACACACAAATAAAAGCAAAAACAACCAGACCGGAACTCACACACATGGTCAAAACAAAAGTTTCCCGGAGCGGGAATCCAACCTTCTACTATTTTGAAAAAGATAATTTTCCACTTTATTATCCATTATAGATTTAAAGCAGCTGGGATAACAAATATATGGTGCAAAATGTATTTTCAACTTTGTTTCATAAAATTCCATCAAATCTTACTAAATAATTTGAACAGAGTAAGCACCGTGTGGTACACGGCACATTTTTAGGGCACACGCGCACGAGCTGTGCTGTAACCATTTGTAATTGAAAATGGGTCAAGCACGTTTTTTTTTTTTTTTTTTTATGTAAGAGGGGGCAAACGGGCAGGAGGCTTACCTGATGTTAAGCAATCACCGCCGCCCATAAACATCTGCAACACCAGAAGGCATGCAGGCGCGTTGCCGACCTTTAAGGAAAGAATACGCTCTGCTCTTGAAGGTTCCCAAGTCGTATCGGTTCGGGAAGACCGCCGGCGGAAGTTGATTCCACAGAGTGGTTGTGCGAGGAAGAAAATGTCTTCTAAATCGCGCTGTTGTGGATTTCCAGACATCGAGGTGGTAGGGATGGAATTTAGAGTTTTGTCGCGATGTCCGATGGTGAAATTCAGCCGGCGGGATCAATCCAAACAATTCCTCAGAACATACTAATATACTACTAATATGTCGTCAGACAAATCTATAAAATGATATAACCATTATTTCTGTCACTTATAATAAAATAAAGGTAACAAGCACATCGTAAATACAATTTAAAAAAGTTGAATTGGCAAACTCTTTATTCTTGAATTCCAAAATGAAGAGTATAAATTCATAAAGAATTGCGTTTCATAATTATAAATAGTCAATTTTAATTCAGGTAGTTTATTTAATTAAAGTTCAGTGCAACAGTTCAGTGTATATGAAAAAATATATCACAAGCAAAGGTTCGAAAAAACTCTTTCTTGTATAAAATAAGGGAAATTGGATTATTTAATCTCCTGAATGTTGATTACTCGAATATTTTATTTCCCCATTCCACACAATCTTGTTTGTTTAATAAGACTGTAGATAATTTTACCATACCATTTTTTTATATTATCATGACTGTTGGCAAACTAGCATACAGTCCGGCTGATGTTAAGCAGTCACCGCAGCCTATATACGCTTGCGATACTTGAAGTATCACGAGCGCGTTGCCAACACAAGGAAGGGAAGGGAAGGGATGAGAAGGGGCAAAAGAATGGAACAAAGGACTCTACCACTCCTTTGGCCTCTCACTTATCGCACGAAACGCAACAGTACCTACTGATACTGTTACTTTACGACGATTTTCTGTGAGAGGATTGTACTTCCCCCGTCGAGCCGGCTGATCTATGCTGTAAAATGGTTATAATAATCCGTAAGATATCCTTTTTATCAATGTTGCAGTTTACAGAGAACAATATGATTAATAAATATCGTGAATACAAAATTGTTCTAAACTTTAGCTGAGTAATTTCCTCAACTCCGCTACAACAGAGGGTTGATATAAAGCTGGTTCAGTTTACACTGAACTTTAGTTCGATAATTCATCGCCAACCAATTTATTTTCATTTAACTAATTACTGTAGCAAGTATGCTACTGTGTAGTTTAATACCGTTTTACAAATTTTGATACAGAAATTAATGAGCAACCGATATATTAAAATGTTTGTAATTAATAGTAAATTATAAATAATATAATAAGTTTATATTAGCATAATTTGAATTTTATTATATTATATTATGATTTAATGAAGTTGCCGCTATTGTAGTTTTTCATTTGTTTGTTTTATTTATGAATACAGTTATTTTGTAGAACACGCACACATAACGCATATTCCGTATATATCAAATTCTCATTTATAAAGATGTCTGTACCTATACTTATACTGACGACGATACAACCTCACAAGTTCGATTCCCACTCAAAGCAGATGTTTGTATTGACAATCCAAGCATGACAGGTATGTTTTCTGGTCTGGCCGTGTTGCCTTGTCTTTGCCTATCTTTCCGGACACCTGACAAAGGATATAGCCATCTTAGTGGAAGGCATTGAGGGAGTTGCGTATATGAAATTTGAACCTTGGTTTTTACATTTTTTCTCACACAACATTTTTTAAAATTCGTTTTAGGTAGAAGTACCGACCAAATTACTTCCTTTTGTAGACGACAACGTATTTAGGAGAATCAAGTTCTGAATGAAGTAGGAGCGAATCAAAGAACAATGGTACATAATTATCAACCCTTTTGGACTAATTATTTAATGATAAAACGTTTTATTTTCACAACATATTTCCGTATTTTTATACTACAAAGTTGGTAAGTAAGCATAGGACTGTATGATAAAATTTGCTTTGGAAATGATTTAAGCCATGTTTTCTTCGCCATGATAGAAGACACATTTATCTCTATCGCAAGAACTATAACCAAAAATCAATAATATTAAAAGTAATGTTAAGAATTTTAGATCTTTATTCACTTTGGGCGTCAATTGTGCATGTATTCACATTTTCTTTTAACGAACTTTTAAATTCTTGACAACGCAGTGTCATAAAGTTTTTCGACCTCTTTTGAATCAACTAACTATATCTCATCACAACAACATTAAAAGCTCAGAATTCATCAAAGCTAATTCGTGAAAAGAACTTAGTAAGGTACAAAAGGTTGAAAACCACAAAGAGCCACATTCTAAGCTCAAAATTATATAATATAATATTGCAGTATATACAAAGATAAGCTTCACTTAATTCTATTTGAGTATTACAAGCGGGCTGTCTTTGAATTCAGCTCCTACCTACCGAGCTTCGGAGAAAATCATAACATCGCATGATTCAAAGCGTAAACATCATATTCTTCTTCTTCCTAGCATTATTGCCGATATTTTTATGTACCCAGGGTATGCATATTACTCTTATCCGGTTTTGACAGGTTACTAGTTTTTACACTGAGCGATTATTATCTGACCTCTGCAACCCTAAGGGCGAACCAGTAACTCATTGGATAAGAGCAATTTACTTATCAAGAGTTAACGATTATTATCAGACGTTATTGATAATAACCGGGACCAACAGCTTAACGTGCTCTCCGAGGCACGGTGGGGTGACCCACACGGACAAACGCCCAGACCGAGAGAGAAATTTTAACAAACATCTGCCCGAGCAAGAATCGAACCCGCAACCGTCGACACTAAAGGCAGACTCGCTACCCACAACGCCACAACGGTGTCAAAATAATGGTAAACATCATATATGCCTTTTAATATGTAGTTCTTGCAATAGTTCATGTGTCAATGTGTATCTTTGCAAATATACGTTTATACTCGCTCGTTACTCGAGTTATACTACACTATACTTGCGATAGCCTTTCGAATTGGGGTGACTTTTTTGTGTTTACGTTACGCAATATTTTCACTGTTTGTAGTTATGTTTTTCTTTTCTATTTTAGAGGGGGCAAACGGGAAAGAGGCTCATCTAATGTTAAGCGATTACCGCCGCCCATGAACATAGGCAATACCAGAAGCTTGCAGGTACTTTACCTACATTTAAGGACAGAATAGACTCTTCTCTTGAAGGTAGTCCGCCGGCTCTAACAATATTTTTTGGGTAAAAATTATAAAATTTTGAAAATATTTCTGAAATCAAAGTTAAACGATGATAGATCGCCAGCCGTCGTAAAATTGTTTACAAAATACAAATCAATATAATATAATAAACAATCTATTACGAAGTGAAATGCAAAGTCCATCCGCATAATGAAATAACAACTAAACAGAGCAAACAACGTGATTTATAGCTCTTAGCAAAGAGCACCGTAAAACTCGACAATGTCGAGCGCGGCGAACTGGGAGTCGTGAACAGTAAATGGAGAATTCATGTTTCCAGCGAATTTTGTCTCAAATTCCCTTTCGACGGGAACTTATGGGATGTCGGGATCAAGATCGAAAAGCCTGGGTGATCATTTCAGCCTACAAATTGCCTACAATGTGATGTATTATATCAACGGTGTTCACTTTGACAATTTCTTGCAGTAGGTACTCTAATTTTGTTCGTTTCCTTCAGAGAACACGAGAGAAAAGTTTTTGATTGCAGTGCAGGAGATTAATTTAAGCTTCCTGAAATATATTGTACTACTATATCTGCGTATTTTAATACGACTCTTCAAGTTACGCAAGTCAATAACGTCTGGTTTTATAGATCTGTTTCTATATGCGTTAATCTAAAATTCGAAGAGAATGTACACAGAAATAGTTCATATGGAAGAGAATTAGTACTTATTTATAAATAAAAATATCACTTTAAATCTGAATTGAAATCTTCAGCTTGCCACGAGAACGTAACATTTTGCCGGGTTATAAAGTCTCCATTCTATTAATCCTTCAGCCTTTTTGGTGTGATTGTGTAACAAGCATCGAAAGATTTAAGCATCCAAATCCCGCTCTGTGACGCTGTCAAGGCCAGTAGGGCCAACAGCATATAATAAACATCCAAACATACGATCCTTCAAATTTATAATATTAGTTTTTTTTTTTTAAATGTATAGGCCAGTGCTTGGCTGTTATCATACCTGATGTGTAATGGTGATACAGCCTAAGGTGGAGCGCGCTTGCCTAGAAGATGCCTATTCACTCTAGATTCGAAGGTACCTATATTGTAGGTGGTTGGGAAGACCGAGGTCGGCAGGGTATTCCATACCTTTGCGGTGCGTATCAGGAACAAACATGCACGATCGAACCTGAGCAGGATTGGATAACTTTAATGCATTTGTAACGTTACTTATAAATGTACACAAAAGCTTTCGGGTTATAAATATACATTAGATAGACCTTTCCATTACGTTTACTTCGATAAAACGCATATTCTCGCTAGATTGAATTGATTTATTCTAGGAATAATTTGTGAGGCGATAGAAATTCAAAAATACTGAAATTGCGATAGAACATGGTTGCAATCAGAAATTCCAGTACACATAAATACGCTACGTAGAATTTCACGGTAGTTTTATAAAGAAATTCTATATACTGCGATAATTACAAGTATATGTAAATAGGTAATTCATTTTTGATTTAACAAAAACTTATCTACGTTTCAATATTAAACTACAGACTGGCTTCTGGTAGCGGCTTCGTTTGCGTGAATAACGATTTTAATACGAATTTTGAAACCCCATTTCAACCCTTCCGGGGAAGAATTTTAAAACAATTTATACACCTGTTTCTTTATCATTAATTGTTTCCCAAAAAACAAAGTTTCATGCTTCTAATTTCAAAAACGGACATCCCTTGCAAACTTTCAACCCCTTATTCACCCCCTCAATTCAAAGTTTAAGTAAATTTAAGTCATCTGCGAACAGGACTTCTATGTAGAAGATTTATAGTAAAGATCAACAAATAGACTAATACACAGAATAATGAATAATTATTTATGGTCGTGAAAAATTTTCTTTTCAAAAAGATATAGTACTAGTTAGTGAATTTAGAATAAGTTGTTTTTCTAAAATAGGGCGTGTCCAACAACTAACCTATTTTTTTATTTTAATATATAGAAATGTATGTATCATATTGTTACGGTGAACCTGATCACCTGAGTGTAAAGTTCAAAATCGCTTGCTACCCTTTCTATCTATTTGCTTCATTCGCGTAGGTTCTAGAAGGAAGTGTTCTCGAAAATAACGTATAACATTCCGTGGACGGCACTTTCTCGAACTCGTGTTCAGCTCTATATACGTAGCCTGACCCGACGACTGAGTCATTCAGTCCTGAGCAACGAACGAAGGAATTACAAGCGAACAAGTGAATTAAAGACCTCGGCTATTGTTTTGGACTACGATTGACCTGTGATTTGGACCTATGATTTGTGTAGTTCTGTCGTGTGATCTAGAGGATTTCATTAAAGTCTTAAGTATTTAGAGCCAGGACGTGTTTATTTCCAAATCCGCGAACACCACCCCGTAAGAATATTATCATAATGCCATATAAGGACTGTAGCTTAAGCTGCATATATACAGCACGTCATGGCGATATATAAAGAAGCCTCTCTGTTTGCTTGATTCTCCTTGAAGGCGTGGGTTAATGAGGGTTCGCGTCGCCCTACTTTCCATACACGATTACGTGGCATTCTTTTCTTTGCACTTTACAAAGAGGGCAGGATGAACTCGAATATTCAATTGACTTATAAATTAAATTGAAGATAAGGAGATATTAGTAACTTTTTTTTTCAACCAAATTCAATACAGACTTATGTGAAAAAATAAAAAATATTATAGAATAGATTGTTATGTATTCGGAACAAAATTTTCACGCAGCTGATGTTTTTATATGAGTTGCTTACAATAAAATATTACAAATACTTATCACCTTTTTTAATGTAAAAAATATATATAAATAACGGTAAAATGGAATTTGTTATTTCCCTATGTACATAAATAAGAAAGAATATTGAATGGATGGATTAATTATTATTGATGGGGGTAGCGGAGCTTCCGAGACTGTGTTAATAAAGATTAGCAATGACTACAGGCGAAAGCTTTTAGTGCTGCTATCAACATCTCAAGTGAACAATTACCTATCTCATCCTTGAAAGAATAATGTGATTTCAATACTCATTGATAAGAGGCTTTTATGGAAGTACTGAAGAACTCAAACACTTAATTTCTTATATAACAAATAAGTTAGCACTCACTCTTTTTACACATTTTAAAATACACAAAAAAAAATTATTACTACGCATATTAGGAATTAGGTAATACCTCTAAGATGAAATATTCCTAGCTAACCTTGCTAACCGTGATCCAGCCGTGGATTATTTAAGCCGGCAAGCAAACTTTGTTTGAAGATGAATGCTGCTGTAACACGCTTTATTAAATTTTCATACACAGCGCTCGTCCTCGGCTTTATATTTCACGAATCTGCTTTGTACGTCGTCTCACTAAGCCACAAGATAGGAAAGGCTTATATTACATTTTTAAGCAAACGCTTAGTGTTAGTATTATGAAATAAGATATTTATATTTAAATATTCTGTTCTTTTTTATTTCTAGAATAAATTGTCAGAGGTGTCAAGCCTGCATGCCCTCTGGTGTAGCAGATGTTCATAGGTTGTCGTAATCGCTTTACATCAGGTGAGCTGCTGGTTGCTATAAAACTAGCTAACCACCTGACATCAAAAGAAAGTAAAAGAGAGTTATTACTAAGCAATGTCACTTATAGAGGTTCAAGATGTCTTGAGACCTCTCTTCGCTCAATTATGAGGCTATCATTAAAAAGCTTTGAAGACATTTATTATTCAATTCAAATCGTGAAAAGATTAATTGTCAATTTACAAGGTGACTTTCAAAACTTTTTATTTCATAAACGCAGATTAATTACTTGGGAACAATATAAAATACTTACCAATCTAAATTTGATAACTGAATAGCCTAGTCATTATTCAAAGAGTCAAAGTTTAGTAGGACTCGACCCTTCGAAGGTTTTAAAAACAATTGTTTTCGCTCTCCACCCTTATCGAATTGTAAATTATTTATCATCCCTTGTCAACCCCGACTGCCCAATATCCCCTCCGGCCCGAATCTTTTATCTAAACACAACAACGTTGAAAATGTCAATGGCATAAAACCTGCACAAGACTTTAAATTGAATTTCACTATTTAATTACTTAACAACTCAGAGTTAATGATAGTAAGAAAACAGATGATGATGAAACAGAGTCCTTTATCTTATTTTATTGTGTACAAATGTTGCTAAACAATTGCTAAAATTTCTTAAATAGGTCATGTTAGTTTCACATTCATTTTCTTATTCAGAAACTCATGCGGAAAGCTTAACGCGAAATTTTGCATTGTCACGAACTTCATAAGAAATTTAAGTGTTTCTCATAATTTTAACGTCGCGTTTCAACGTGAAATACAAGAAAGGGCGCCATTAGTTTAAAATATTAGTCAATAACATTTTATGTTTGTAGTATTTTTTTTGTAATTTGAAAAAACACCGCTTTTCGAATCTTTGTTTGTCATTTTTAATGGAATTCATATCCGTTCATGAAGAATTTTATAGTTTAGGTCTTACTGGACCAATGTGAATAAATTTTTATAGTTTAATTTATTATAGGAACATGAATAATTCGTCAAGTGACCTCAGTGCTACCAACTAGTTATTTAACGTTATCTGTTTATTAAATGTCTAATATTTAAAGTAAGCGGAGCCTTATTTGCACGAAACGGAGTTTTGACAAAATTTCGTCAAAATTATCAAATATATTGTGTGCTGTTGAACGAAATGAAAGTACAACTTTGTCAGAACGTGAAGACCCTATTGCCCGTTGTTGGGCGTAATCGAATAATCTCTGTCACAGCAGAGATTATTTCACCAGTGCAATCAGTCACAATGGGGGTAGGTCTTTTGTCGCAATTAACATTTTACGGTCAAATAATAGTGCTTAGGCGTTACTGAGTCCCGGTTTGAAGGGCACTCTAGGCTTTTACTGGGCAAATTACTGGACAAAGGAGATTCAAGAACCAATATCTCGAGGTTGGCAACGCGTGAGTAGTGGTCACCTACTAATGGTGTTGCGCGCGCTCATAGGCTACAGCAACCGCTTACCATCAGGTGGGCCGTATGCTTGCTTGCCAGTTGGCAACATAAACATATATGTAACATAAAAATAACAATACACAATTCTAAGAATATAATATATACTTGATCAAGCCATATTCATATAAGTACTTTTATAAATCGTTATAATGTTTTCATAATTGGAAATTGTCTACATGCGACTCGAAAAAGTAAGCGAAGTTATTTAAAAGTTCACCAAGTTTCGAAAAGTTTGAGAAAAAATCTCGTTCAATATTATACTCATACTTCTTGTAAGACCTTTAATTACTTTTACACGTTATATAATTATATCTGCCATTTATCCAGTTTTACAAAACTGATTTCTAATTTGTCCTGCTATCTTAACTTTAAAAATAAACGTTGCACACACATAAACGGAAAAAAATAGGAAAGAAAAGGGTATAAGTCTAAAATTAAAATTCTGTAAGTTTTTGAAACTAGAAGCTTGAAACTTTGACTTTAGATTAACAATCAAAGATAAAAAAAAACATGAAATTTAACGTTTTCTAAAATTCCATACCTGAAGGGGTGAAACGTTTTAAATTTATAAAGAAAAATTAGATTAATAGCTTAGTATTAGTAGAGCTATATTCCTCCCAGCACAAATGGCTCAACCAGGGAAGTAGTACGAGTACTAACAGAAATTTTACGTTAAGTAGCACTACCAGTAGCGTTTTCTACGATGAGTTCTCACTCATCGCAGCGCGGCAGGCCCAATCTCCCATCCCGCACCGCGCACGTGATACTTCAAGTATCGAAAGCGTTCAAAGGTTGCGGTGATTGCTTACCATTAGTTCGCCAACCGCAATGAAATAAAAAGATAAAAAAGGATCTATGTTAACCTAAATTTAACCCGAGCGAAGCCATGAGCAGAAACCAGTTATACATATATAGTAAGCTTCGACTTAGTCTTTTTATTTTATAATGAGATAAGTTTCATCTTTTTTTATTCATTACTATAATTAACTTTGTGTAAAAGTGCTACTAATCAAATTAATTTACGCTACGATGACACGACTAAAAGATCCTTTGGTAGTTTTAGGAACGAGGCAGCTCCCGTCATGTTACTGTCATGATTTGAACTTAAGCCGAAAATTCCATAAAGTTGGGAAATTTCAATGTTCTTCCTCAAGGAATTCGTTATAAGCGATATTAGCGAATCTTATTTGAACTTGTCAAAACTTGATTTCAATAATTTTATATAAAATTCCAGTGATTCAATTCGCCCTTGCTTCGCTTTTATTTTAATCGAGATACAATACAATTCAAACCTAACATTATTTTCCTTCTATTACTAAGCATCCGTTGTCCGTTTGTCTGTCCTTCTGTCAGCGGGCTGTTTCTCACGAACCGTAATAGGTAGAGCCTCTACCCGTTTGTTAATAGTTCATACTGTCATCAGAAATCAATCAAATCAATTTCCATACAAAAGACTATTTATGAGCGACTGGTTAATGCCAGCGACTATGCCCGTGGGAATAATAATTCTAAATAAAGTACCTTTATTGAAATCGGAATTATTACTTCCCCATATAAAGTTTCATCGCCTATTTCTCTCTCTCTCGCAAGTATTTTACGTGATAAATAAATAAACGCTACACACTCAACGGCCCCCATTAGGATAGTGATATCCTGTCCGGAAACATTCACAATGACAAGGACAAATACACCCAGACCGGAAAAAATATGCTTGCATGGTCAATACAAACATATTATGCTCCGAGCGGGAATCGAACCCGCGACCTGTGGCGTTTAAGGCAGGTTCGCTACCGGTGCGCCACAACGTCGTCAAGTGATAAAAAGCCTAGCCTAGAATTTGTCCTTCTCCGTCTATATATATGCAAATAAATGAAATTGAAGTGTGTATTTCTAAAATCAATCAAATTGAAAGTATATACGGTACTTATATTAAAAAAACCATTTTTAAAATTTTTGTTCGTCTATCTGTCTGTTCCGGCTAATCTCGGAAACGGCTTAACCGATTTTAACAGGATCTTCACTGGCAGATAGCTGATTAAGAAAAAAAAATACAATTCCGTGCAATAAAGAAAAATCAGCACACAACGCGAGGGGCGCCGCGGGTGTGTGTAGCTAGTCTTTACTAAAATTCATCAAAATTTGTTCAACACAGCGGCTTAGGCGTGAAAACGTAACAGATAGACAGAGAAACAGACAGAGCTTTTTTTGCATTTTTAATATTTTTCTGGGTTAGGCCTTTTCATTTCTTGTCTTTCTTTTCGGGAAAGAATACCTTGTAAATAATTTTAGTATTCAAAACGTATATTTAATAAATTTCACGAAGGCATTGTAACTATCCCAAGCTTTGTACCAAATTGCTTTATACTTTAGCTGAGTAATTGCTTAAAGTATTTTACAGTACAAGTTTCGTATGAAACTGGTTCGGGGTTACATTAAACTTTAGTTTCACGATTCACCGCTATCGCTCTAATTTATTTTCCTTTAACTAATTATTAATGAAGGGACTTAGTTTAGTTTAGGTTAACAATGTTTTCACGAATTTTGATAATAAAAGAAATTGACGAAACTTAATAATGACACAAATTTGCATAATTCATTTACTATGCTGACTCTCGAACGTAGTCAGGTTTAAATATCCATCTCGTGACGATATCCGTTGTATCCTAAAAAGACGGCAACGCACTATCCTAAAAAAGAGGACATGCATCCTCTGGTGTTGCAGATGTTCATGGGCGGCGGTAATAACTTAACATCAGGTTGTCCCCAACATCTAACATACACAAGGAGTTACGTGAACCACACAAGTGCATCTGCATGAATGCCAAAGAAATCCTACATGCCTTTTATTTGCCTTTCGCAACTGAACTTTTAAAGATTTGTTTTTTTCATTACATTTGTGTACTGAAATTAAGCAATAAATCAGTGGAAATGGTTTGAAAAGAGACATAAGCTACTTTTCACTCTGAATATTAACGAGAAATGAGAATGGAAAAAGGTTTCTAGCAAAAAAGACGAAAATAATAATTCTGTGCCCACTCCGGGTATACATAATTATGCGAAAATATTGTACGGCGAAAATGTCGACCTAAATATTCTACGAAAAATCCCGCAATATTGTAATAGTTCTCTAACTTTCACATTTACAAAAACTGTTTACTATTTTAAAATAAAATAATGATATTATATTAAGAGATTGAATAGTAAGTGATTTGTTGTAACAATAATTTACTCTGTGGAATCAGCTTCCGCCGGCGGTCTTTCCAACCGATACGACTTGGGAACCTTCAAGAGAAGAGCGTATTCTTTCCTTAAAGGTCGGCAACGCACCTGCATGCCTTCTGGTGTTGCAGATGTTCATTAGCGGCGGTGATCGCTTAACATCAGGTGAGCATCCTGCCCGTTTGCCCCCTCTTACATAAAAAAAATAATAATTTTGCGGAATTCAAAGAAGAAGGAGTTACTCAATTCGGATGTTTATAATACATTTTATTGCCCGCTGCTTCGCTCTCCTGTAAAAAGATATTTGACAAGCTATAATAACGTTATGATTAAGTGGTTTAAGTGAGTTAAGCACGACAAGTTCCTTAAGCGTGTTGCTCTCATATATTGCCCAAATTTAGACTACTTTATTCAACGGTTGTCAGTCGTTAATCCATTAATTTATGCAGTAATTTTTTTGCTGTACAAAGTCAGGCAAAAAGTCATCTTCTGGTAAGAGGAGAGAGAAATTGTATTATCTAGTGATTCTTCAGATGCGTTGAAACTCAAAGCAAAAAACATATACAATAAACGCAATACATTTCTGAAATATTCAAACCCCTTTATTAGAGACCTTAAAGAATAAATTATTTATGCTAACGTCGACCGTAAATTTCGTTCGTGACAGCCTGAACCATTTTTCGGTATTTAATATATGCAAAATCCCTGTAACGATAAGACCATTTCCTCGAAAGACGTAAATCACGAGAAATCATATTTCGTTCTTTGCGATAAATATTTTGTTAAATTTTCTTTTATTAATTTTAATTTACGCTTAATAAACAAAAATCTTACTATTTCTATAAATTAAAAAAACTGTAATTTACATAGAACACAATATTACAAATCGTCGTTGCAAATTTAAAATCACCTATGTGACAATTTTGTCATAAACGAGTTATTTATATATTTTAAAAGCAATTTTGTATACCTACACATTGCAAAAACTCCTATGTTAATATCTTAATTCATTTTTAAAGTATTCGCTAATTTAAAAAAATTTAGATTTTTTTATCCTATGTGCAGAAAAAAATTAAATGTATAAATATATATGCTAAATGATACATTATATAAGACACTTTTTATTTCAATATATTATAATTCCTTTACACTTAATTATACCTAAAAAAATCAAGAATGTTTTTTAGATTTTTTCAGGAAAGTGTTTTTCGTTTTTCTCGAAAAGTTACTTTTTACACATAGGAGATTTTAAATTTGCAACGACGAAATAATGCAATATATGAACGGCCTGATATGAAGCACAAGGCGAAAACGAAAACTATTAAAGAGTATCAGGGTTGATCAAACCTTCTCAGCTTTAAATTTTTATATCCAATATTCATTCATATTATTATGAGAGAAACATTCTGCATTTCCCATTTCCATTGACAAATAAAAAACAACTAGTTGTATTTCCTTAGCGAATTGAAAGTAAATAATGATCGAGTCGAGCTATCAGTCCAAGTGGGCTTGTAGCCCTTACTAGAAAGCAAACGTTGAAACGAGGCATTTTCATTTATCGTCGTTCCTTTTGTCTATAGCTTCGGGTTTTTTCTTGTTTAAAATTGTAACAACGCAATCAACAAAGGATAATTCTCATAACGAAAGAAACCTCTTATAACCTAATTCCTTCTTTAAACTATTTATAGGCACATGGAAAATATTATCGTTTAATTAATGTAAAACTTAATGTAATATGTAGATGAATTTTATGCATATTCATTGAGACATCAAACAAAATTGTGTAGCGTGCGCAGTTTGAGAGAACTTTTAGTAACATATTTATACAAAACTTCAATTATCTTAATAGTATTAATTATAGTTGTGTTATATAAGCGTGTAAAAATTTCATAAAACTACTATTTTATAATTATTAAGTAAATGAGAATATAATCCACATATTCTATGAATCTCGATTCGAATCATTTTATCTGTCAATGTCCAGATGAAATATGAAATAAAATAGAAAATATATCTTTTAGCTAATAGAAATCTCTGCTGTCAAGTATTCACGTCGGATACAGGCTGTCTCTGATGTCATCCTCTGTAAATAAAAACGATTCCTATTACGGATTTTGAAGGCGTCGGGATGTGATTGAAGGCGTCGGGATGTGACGACCCCATCGCCCGCTGTTGGGATAACCTCTGTCACAGCAGAGATTATTCCACCAGTGCAATCAGTCACACTGGTGGTAGGTCTTTTATTGCAAGAGGCCGGCTAGGTAGGTACCACCGCAGTGTCAAATATTCTGCCGCCAAATAGTAGTGCTTAGGCACTACTGTGTTCCGGTTTGAAGGGCACTGTACGCTAGTGAAATTACTGGGCGGACGAGATTTAAGAACTAATATCTCGAGGTTGGCAACGCGTGAGTGGCACCTACTAATGGTGCTGCAAGCGCTCATAGGCTACGGCAACCACTTACCATCAGGTGGGGCCACCTGATGGTACCATAAAAAAAAAAAAAAAACGGAACATTATTTAGTCTAACAGTTGCTGCTCACACAAATAATCTACGTCAAGTGTGAAATGACGTCTGAAGAATCACCGGAGGCCTAAGCCAGCTCATCGAATTTGCCTTGTCCTTCGATTTTCTTGACTATTCATGTGACGGATCATGTACTCCTATCCAGTGCCAATCTTTGACGACTTGGAAAGTTTCAAGAGAACACCCTGTTCCTTTCTTATAGGTCAGGTAACGTACCTGCATTCTCCCCGATGTTCCGGATGTTCACGGGCGGCGGTAATTGCTTAACATCAGTCGAAGGCTCACTCTGACTCTCTCTCTCTGCTTGTTTGCCCCTCTAATATTAAAAAGGCTCGTTTCTCATATAAAAACATATATAATGAACACATAGGTTATGAAAGGTAGGTACAATTTCTCCGTCCCCAAAAACTCCAAAAAATATGAAACAAAATTTGCAGCAGCATCCAGCAAAATAAACGATTGAATTATAAAATGTCATAAAATATATGCAAATGTTCAGTGATTTCTAGGTACCTAAATGAAACGGATAACTATATTTAATCAAGAACTTAATCCGGATGGTTTGTTTGAATTTCTCGTTTGTAATTAACAGGGTTTATATGTGTGTGGGATTTTATGTAATGTGTGGTAGTGCGCGCTAGAAACCCAAACCCTACAACTCTGTCCAAGAAGATAGAGTACCGTTTCTCTTTCCTTCCCCCTGTCTTCCTCTTTCTCATCTCAGAAAGCAATGCCTCTGATAACCACAAATGTTTGCCTGCAAGGTATACTATTTAAACCTTCTAAAAGCTATGAAAACCTCCATGTAACTACTTCTATAGAAATAAACTATTATTATGTTTAGATTACTATTAAGTTCTCCATTTTTTGACTGCGCCTTATGTTAATATAATATTTTGATTTATTTATGAATAACATTTCTTTTGTGTATCATAAAAAATTTACTCTAGGGAACGGAATACGTGATTTATTCGACAAAACGAACCGTAAAACTCGATACTGTCACATCGCACTATGCGTACCATAGAAATAAGAATATTAGAAGTGGTGTGGAGGCATATGAGTGCCTTCGTTATCTGACCAAGCTGAAAATTAATAGACAAATGTCGTTTCTGTCAATTACGTACACTGACAACAGCGATCCGTATATTTGTTTAAAATGCCTGAATATCAATTTTCATTGCTTCCTAAATACTAAGTAAATTCAACTATAAGTAAGTAACAAACAATGGAAAGAACGTCTTAGTATAATTTGAATAAATTTCTAGGAGTACATGCGCATATATGTGAGTAAGTTACTAGGTCATTAAAAAAATGAACGTTGCTTCTAAAGTTATAAAGTTTAATTTAAAATGTGCACTAAATGCAAATGTGTTCGTAATATATGAAATGACAAGTCATAGAAAAAACAGGCGACATCAAGTTACAATATATTTGAATTAAGAGGGCATATCTCCTCCTATTTCACATCTTTGATACGTACACCATCTAGTTCTTCAATACTCCAAATGGAGAATTCATGTTGCTGGCAAGTTTTATTACAAATTTCACTATCGATAAGAGACGTGCCTAACTGAAATCATCGAGCCTATGTCGATCGCTCATGCCATGACGATGACCATACCATGACGATGGCGTTGATTTTGACTTGATAATAGTTATGACTAAAAGTACTAACTTGAAAATATACTTGCAGTACTTCGGTGTCTTTTTTATAAAGTATTATAGGTGAACTAATAGTCTTATTAAAAGAATTAATAGAATAATAGTCTTAGAAAGGAAATATGGTTTTTATAGTTATTTATTGGTAGATTTTTTGTATATAGGTTTTGTATATAGGTTAAAATAAAACTGAAAACTAACAATCACGATGCACAGAAGCGCCACTGTTTGTTTGATTCCGTACGCGTAGATTAATGAGGATTTCCCGTCGTCCTACTTCCTATGCATTCACTTCTTTGTGGCACGAAGGGGTGGATTCAAGATGTTACATTTGTAACTATTTACATTCGTAATGATCCCATGAAAAAATTTAAAAGAATCCTAAAAAGCGAATACCATAATTATTTTGAAAAACTACAGTTATTATTCTACGTTCACGAACTGATGGTTAATTTTTTTAATTTTTTTTTATGTTTGAAGTTGGCAAACAAGCATACGGCCCACCTGATGGTAAGTGGATGCCGTAGCCTATGAACGCTTGCAGCACCATTAGTAGGTGCCACTCACGCGTTGCCAACCTCGAGATATTAGTTCTTAAATCTCGTTCGCCCAGTAATTTCACTAGCGTACAATGCCCTTCAAACCTTCCGGTTTGTACAGTAGTGCCTAAGCACTACTATTTGGCGGCAGAATATTGGACACTGCGGTGGTACCTACCTAGCCGGCCTCTTGCAACAAAAGACCTACCACCAGTGTGACTGATTGCACTGGTGGAATAATCTCTGTTGTGACAGAGGTTATCTCAACAGCGGGCGATGGGGTCGTCACATCCCGACGCCTTTAAACAGAACAGTTATACTCTATTTATAAGTCAGATTTTAAAAAATACGTGTTCTTCTTCTTCTTATCGAGTGATTAGTGGCCAACCTAGTGTCGTAGTTGTTCAAGTGGCCCGTATACGATTAGGCTTCTGACTTGACTTTTCGACTATTATCAAATTGATAACAGCCGGGACCGACTTTTTGCATGCCTTCCGAAGCACGGAGACGCTTAGTTGAAATACCACTATGCAATCACTCCAAGAACTGATCGCGTCTAAAGTCTCTTAACTCACCGATCGTCTACCGATCAGTAAGCGCACCTGGCTATGAGCGTCTCAAAAATAAATATAAAATACGTATAATTATTATTAAATAAACGAGGAATTCTTGTATATATATATATATATATAATTGGGATCTCGGAAACGGCTGCACCGATTATCATGAAATTTAGTATGCAGAGGTTTTCGGGGACGATAAATCGATCTAGCCAGGATTTATTTTAGAAAATGTGGCTTTGTCCGTGTTTTCAGGCCGTTGTCGATACGCCATCTATTATCAACAAAATAAATTAAAAATGTCAAAATATATAAATAAATTCACAGCGCACTTGAGCGACCACGCGTTGCTATGGCAACAAGGATTTATTGAATTAAATCGAATGACAAACATTTCTACAATGACAGTTGACAGCGATGCGTCCATTAGAGTTTAACAAAATACTCAACAATACCAATTTTCGCAGATATACCTTGTTGTCGAAATCGTTATTTTATTATCCAGGTAAGGTTTCAATCGAGTCTACCGTACCCTTAACGACTTTTGATTTACCAAAAACAAAAAAACCGAGCATAGCATCGGTCAACCAGGTACTAATTATTATAAGACCAAAAAAATTAAAAGTTTTAAATAAAAACAAAATAAGTACATTGGTTACTTACAATAATATAAACTTTACATGTAAACTTCAGAAAAACTATAATCGTAAGAGTACAACTTTTTTTAGATATATTAATGTAATACGTGAAACTTATAATATGCGTGTATTTACTATATATACGTTTTCTTTCAGTATTTTTACATTATTTGAAAACTCTACTTAAAACTGTTATTTATTTACTTTCAACATGCGTACATGCAAAGCCAGTCTTGGCATGGAAATTTATTATTTAAAATAAGTATAGTTATATAAAATAGAAATATACATAATAATATATTATTGAGTTAAAAAAATTAATAATTTAATAGCCGCCGTCAACGCAGCAGACGTGACTCGGCGCTCGGGAAAATAAACCCCTTACGAAATTCTGCTCACGAAAATATGCGAAGGATCTCATAAATAACCTTCTCAACAACTCTCATAGTAAATGTCTACGATATACAAAAAATATTTGTTTATCCTACAAAAAGTTTGCTATTAATAGACTTTCTTTTATTACCAATATTACAACATATTTACAATTTAATATTAACTATATTTACAAATAATTAAACTGTACAAATTATGTCCACGGGGAGTGGTGGCAAGAATGCTAGCTGATAATAGAATTAATAGATGATTGATGATTAGATTTATTGTAAAAACTTTATGCTATTTTATCTTTGTATTCATTTTTGGACCTTATTTATTGTAAGTGGTCAGAAAAGTTAAAAAAAATACAGGGCAAACACCGTTGCACTTTATAAGTTTCCCCGTTTGCTCCCTCTTACATAAAAAGGGCTTCATGTTTTGGTTTTTGTGAGTAAACCTACATGTTTTCTGATAATCAGAGATACCTTACACATGGAGAAACGTGAAGAAAACAACAAAGTGAAGGATTTTCTTTTCTCACACTGGTACTTTTTTATTTCTTCTATATATAATAGCTAAGCTATTCGAATTACAGCAAGCTGCAGGAACACTATAAATTGAATCTAATAATCTCTGATATTAAGTGTAAATTATAAAATACGTAAGTAATAAATATAATAATTTACAAGTCACGACACCTCCTTTTTAACTAATTCTAAGCTTAGATCTTAGGTTTTAGTAATTACTGTCGACACGTTCACCCTACACACACTGGCGAGAATAAAACAATGTACAGAACTTAACAAAACAATAATTAAAAATATTTTTGTTTTCAAATAAACTGTATTGTCTCCAACAATGTTCTCAACTAACGGACCGATCACACCTGTCACGCCCACGCTTTTCATCCACGCGTGACTGTCGCCGCTGAACGATATAACCATACGATTTTATATTCTATTTATAAACAACTTTATAAATAACTAGTTTTTGTCAACGGCTTCGCCCAGGTGGATAATTTTAATACAAATTTCGAACCCCTATTTCAATCCTTCAAATATGGAGTTTTAGAAAATATTAAAGCACGTCTTTCTTAATTTTTTAAATGTTTCATGAGACAAAAGGATTCTAGATTCTATATTCAAAAGGGACAGATCTACTATATAAACTTTCAACCCCTTTAAAATATTTATTAAATACTTTATTGACACCGTTGTGGCGTTGTGGGTAGCGAGTCTGCCTTAAGCCTCGACGGTTGCGGGTTCGATTCCGCTCGGAGCAGATGTTTGTATTAATCGTACAGGCATGTTTTCCGGTCTGGTTGTGTTTGTCCGTGTCATTGTGAATGTTTCCGGACCCCGACACAGGATATAATTATCCTAATGGGGGCCGTTGAGTGTGTAGCGTTTATTTATTTATTTATTTTATTTATTCATCTCTTTCTGTTAACCTTATAACAAAGTTTCATGATTTTAGTCTAAAAAAATAACAAACTTCCAGACAAACATTCAACCCCTTTTTAGCCCTTATGGGTTAAATATCTATAAATCCTTTTTGAGTTTACGTTATAAAAACAACACGTCAACGATCAGTCGTCTTTCCCTATACATACATAATTATATATCTTAAGAATGACATATTATTAACTTTTTAAGGTCTTGAGTATTTATGATATTCGATAATAAAGTTAAAAAATACAAAAATAACAGCTTCTTTAATATTTTATGAAACCGTGTAATTTTATTCAATCTTTTATTTCATCAACAACTTGTATCCAAGAAAAACTACTGAGATAGATGACGAGCCAGGGGCGGAACGTCCGTTGAAACTATTAACTAGCTTCTGAACAACTTCAACTTGTAATGACAAAAAGTCTAAGGAAAAAACGATTAACTTTGTTTCGAAACTCCGTCTCAACATTTGTATTATCTCTGCAAACTTTCTTTTAAGGATCACTTAGATTTCAATCAGAAAGGATAGCAACAGTTTTATGGACACATAAGTTAGGACCAATTTTCGTCGTCGTTCGGCATAGCAAGTATACGGCCCACGTGATGGTAAGTGGTTCACTCAGGCATTGCCAACTTAAGATATTGGTTCTTAAGACTCTTTTGCCCAGTAATTTCATTAGCCTACACTGCCCTTCAAACAACGAACACAGTTATGCTAAAGACACTACTGCTTGGCGGTAGAATATTTGACACTGCGGTGGCAACTACCTAGCCGCATCTTGCAACAAAAGACCTACCCACCAGCGTGACTGATTGCACTGGTGGAATAATCTCTGCTGTGACAGAGGTCACGTCCCGGCGCCGGTTAAGACACCGACGTCTTTCAGTAATACTGAATAGTATAAGTAATTTGTATTAAAAATGTTTACATTAAAATAAAAATCCTAATAAGAATACAAAGTAAAAACTATACGATATTGTTTCATTTTTCAGAGAACAGAAACGATAAAAGCTTAAGTCTTGTATAGAAGACTTGAATTTTTTTAAATATTGACGTGTATAACATATGTCAATATTTAAAAAGTCAGTGACGTCATTAGCTAACGTTATTAACATGGGCTCTTTTAAAAATAAATGCTATGTACAAACAAAAATAAATAAAAAAATTTGACGTCAAACAACTTCTAGATCTGCGTCATCAGTTAAAGGAACTTTTATTTTTAGCGAAAAAATAAATAAGTTGTTATTTATATATCTTATAAAACAACATTTCACAATATTTTTATTACAATGTATTTTCCTTAAAGAACACGATTGATAGGAAAACCATTCTTTCGAACGGAATAATCTTGAAAATGAAATTGAAATAAAAATAGACTTGAAGTTTCTTTTATGTCGGTACTTTGTAAATCTATATTATATTAGAATATAATTAAGTCGTTAAAAATATAGAATAGAATAAACTTCATAGTACACTACTAGTATACATTATGAGTTAGAATCACTTATTATACGTATCAATACATGTACAGACGCGGGCTTATCGCTAAGGAGTGATCTCTACTGGCAACCTTGGTTAAATATACTAAATAATAAACTAATCTTCATTTTAACACGTTCCTTTACCCATGAATCGTATATGAACATTTCAAATGCTTAAGAATTGCATATTTTATGGATAGAGATTGGGTTAAAGTAAAAGCAATTAATTGTAACTGCTTTCAGTGCCTTTTTAACGAAACTTAACAAAAAATATATTTATTTCATTACATTCTATAGTTAAAATAAAATAAATTAAATCTGGGGGCACGGCAGTGTCCCGGCCAAGTCGAGCAAAAAAGCGGCACGACCGTACTATCCTTTTCTCGAAGCACTTCAGGCCATTTTCAACGCCCTATAACTTCGTTATAGATAAAACTAAAAGCCTGAATTTTCAGTAACCGAGCAGGCACGGTTGTATGACTATAATAAGTTGTACGGCAACTTATTGTACTCATACAAATACTTTAGTGCCGTAAAACTGACAAGTTTCCGGCGTAGTTATACATCAGGTCTCACCACTTTTTGTAGTAGAAGAACTTGGATTTTTTTTACATTTTATCTTTTTGATGGGATTTATTTTACAGAATTACTTTACCGCTGTAAGGTTTTGTAATGGATTATGCAAATTAAAATCCAGCGGGATCCGGGTTTGTTTGCTTTGTAAAAACGTCACACTGACCCTTAGATACGAAAAAGTCGTTTTTAAATAACAGTCACAAAATAAAATGAATGGAATTAACATTTTCTATATACGTACGTACATCATGTATGTATGGATATTACATTTCTTGGCGGTATATCGCCATGTTGAAGTGGCAGAACGCTGAAGGTGGGTGACCATGGACCAGAATTCCCACTCAGCAGGAGAGTTCTTTAAGCCGCAAATTGCAGGTTTAGTGTAGAAGTAAGATTAAGTAAGTATACATTTTTGTAGATACCAAACTAATACAGAAAAGACTGAGAGAAATGAAGATATTAAATAAAAAAAAATTTGTCTTTTAAAATTTATTTCGCTGCCACAAGATAAAATCAAACAATATTACTATTTTCTATCCAGAATAGTAAAAAGTGCATAGGATGATCTCAATACCTGAAAAAAAAATTATATAAATATCGAGATCTCACTAATAGCACATTATATTTAAAATTTTAGATAGGAATTACTTTAATTTCATTTTAAATATATGTTTTTACGTGGCTAAGTTTGTAAGCTAGCATACGACGTGATGGTTGACGTATGAGCACTTGTTGAACCATCATTTGTTTCATTCATTAATCATTTGTATTCATCATTGCCAACCTCGAGATATTGGTTCTTAAATCTCTTTTGCCCAGTAATTTAACTAGCTGCAGTGGCCTTCAAACCGAAACACAGTAATGCCAAATGCCTACCTAGCCTGCGTACCATCAATTACAGTAATTAATGTTTTATAATTTCTTAAAAAATATGCAAAGTAAATATTATAATCTGTCTGGCTTTAAACCCACATTAAAGTTTGCCACTTCTGTTCCATTTATACATTTCGACTACTGGTACTGGTTCTAGTATTAAAGCTTTAAATAGGTACTAACCTTACAAAGCTAAAGATTTTTTAATTGTTTTTTTTTTTTGTTACAAGTTGGCAAACAAGCATACGGCCCACCTGATGGGAAGTGGTTGCCGTAGGCTATGAGCGCTTGCAGCACCATTAGTAGGCGCCACTCACGCGTTGCCAACCTCGAGATATTAGTTCTTAAATCTCCTCTGCCCAGTAATTTCACTAGCGTACAGTGTCTTCAAACCGGAACACAGCAATGCCTAAGCACTACTATTTGGCGGCAGAATATTGGACACTGCGGTGGTACCTACCTAGCCGGCCTCTTGCAACAAAAGACCTACCACCAGTGTGACTGATTGCACTGGTGGAATAATCTCTGCTGTGACAGAGATTATCCCAAAATTGTTTATTGAGGTTAGCTATATAGCATCACACTAGAAGCAAAACGGATAATCGTAAATCAGTCAACAAATCAGCAAGCTAATACGTACCTAAAGAAAAATCAATTCGGCGCGGCTGTACGGTGACTTTGGATACAAAACGGGCTTGTATCAATCCATTAGACGTCGGTGTTGCGCAGCGGTAGCGGACCTGCCTTAAGCACCACAGGTCGCGGGTTCGATTACCGCTCGGAGAAGATGTTTGTATTGACCATGCAGGCGTGTTTTCCGGTCTGGGTGTATTTGTCCTTGTCATTGTGAATGTCTCTGGACCCCCGCCACAGGATATAACAATCCTAATGGGGGCCGATGAGTGTGTAGCGTCTATTAAAAAAAAAATATTGTAATAAATAATAATTTTCTTACCGAAATATAGGTATCCAATGATAAAGGTATAACGCGGGCTGTGCAAGGCTCTATCGTACGCCTGCCTCTCTCCATCAACACGATCAGATGACGACGGAATCCAGGCGACATCAATAGCCAATTCGATTTATAAATTGACTCGTTGATTAAATCACTCTGGGGATATTATAAATAAATAATTTATTCCATTTAGTGATATTTAAATTTGATTTTATTTATTTGATTTACTAATTTTTATAAAGACGTCATTTTTGGCAAGAAATTCCCCTAATTTTTTTTTTTTTTATGGTAGGAGGTCCAATCTACCATCCTTTATTTAGCCTTCCTTTTTTCTTCTCAGCCTTTCTCTCCTTCTATCCCTTGAGTTGGCAACGTCCATGTGATACTTCAAGTCAAATTTTCTAGCGTTCATAGATTGCGGTGACTGCTTACCATTAGACGGATCGTATCCTTGTTTGCCAACCGTC
Source organism: Hestina assimilis (assembly GCA_023373885.1). Lineage (NCBI taxonomy): Eukaryota > Metazoa > Arthropoda > Insecta > Lepidoptera > Nymphalidae > Hestina > Hestina assimilis. Next base: position 4,374,089 of record CM041745.1, on the reverse strand, counting down.
ATGAAATAAAAATGTCCCTTTTTATGTTACTAAGTTGACAAAAAGCATACGGCCCACCTGATGGTAAGCGGTTGCCTAAGCTTATGAGCGCTTGCAACACTAATTGACGTAACCCACGCGTTGCCAACACGCGAGATATTGGTTCTTCAAACTCTTTTTCCCAGTAATTTCACTAGCCTACAGTGCCCTTCAAACCGAAAAATAGTATTATAAAAGACACTACTTCTTTGCTGATTGCACTGATGGAATAATCTCTGCTTTGACAGAGATTATCCCAATAGCGGGTGATGGGGTCGTCACGTCTCGACGCCGGAAATTAACTACACCTAAAACATTTTATTTATTACCTCAAATTTAAGATACGTTCCATAATAACAGTAAATAAATAATTGCGCCAACATACATCCAAGGTACATAGCCATCGAAATAAATTCCGCTGAAAATAATGGTAGCTGAAAATGAGAGAAAATATTTTAAGTGTAGTAGCAATATTATCTATCAATATGTCTGTTGTAAGCGGAAATTAAAGCCCGCACTCCGTCTGTCGCCTTCGTTTTTGTATTCCCCGTCGTTACTTCTCTCATACCTCTCATTAGGTATCGTCACTTGGTAGTAGGCGTATGCTTGTAGGCGCAATGATACCTCCCTCCTTCTGTGCTGTTCTGTGTTTCCGTGCTGTCCTTCAATGCCACCGAATGTGGCATCAAACAAGTCTGGCAATTCTTTTCTTCGTCGGACTTTTAAAAAGTGGAACTCATTGCCGGCACACGTGTTCCGTCCTTCCTATAATCTAGGCTCATTCAAACGAGGCGTGAAGACGTGGGTAGACAAAGCGAGGGTGGCTAATGCGGTGGCCTCCCGCAAGTGTATTAGCCGCCTTCACGTTTGGAGTTTACTGCCACTTACGATCAGTTGGAGTAGAGTCATTTGACCTCCTTCAAATCAATAAAATAATTATATCTAGTTTCGATAGACCCGGCTACAATTCCTCTGTATGAAAAAGTTGAGATAATAATAAATGGTATTTAAAATTAAATAATTTTTTATACTCACCCCAACTATCTTATACATAGTCATGCAAATTACCCATGCTACAACGAATAATTGAAGTACCATTGCTTCACTGAATATACATTCTATTTCTTTAGCATACCTGTAACGTTTTAGACACATTTTAAGTAAGCAGTAATTAGGAATTCCCAAGTGGTAGTATATACTACTATCGGGGATATAGAAACGTACAAAAAAGCTAATCATCAATATAAAAAATAGAAGGAACAAGTTACTTCAAAGACAAAACTGATATCATATTTTCTTTTATTTGAATAAATTATACTCGATTGTATATCAACAAGATTCTTTTAATCATATGTTATGAGTTATGTAATAAAGAATTTTAATATAAATGTAATACCATACTATCTGTTCGTAGTGCTTAATACAATTGACAAATCTTTCATGCAATATATTTTTAGCTTCAGCGTCATGGTCGACATATTTTAAACGTGGTCTCCTGACTTCTGTCTCGTCAACTAGATGTTCCAAATTATATCTCAAGATTTGCAACTGGACTTTAGCATATGCATAAAACGCTACAATGGTACAATCCATAGTGACGTGTCCGTAGGCTTGTAATGTTATAAGAATGCCCATGTAAGTTGCAGCTACCTCAAATCTGAACAGAAAAACACAGTATATTATTACTGGCTAATAAGAAACCAGCAATAAGACCGAAACAGGCAGCGTGTTATCTGAAGTGTCCACTCTTACTTTGCAATAGTACACCAAAAGCTTACAATATCATTAAAAATCCCCAGACTTTTCCGATAAGACTTTTTAATAAAGACGCGTGTTTTCTATTAAGTTACTACGAATTGAATACAACCAGTAACTCGTTGGATAAGAGCAAATTACCTATCAAGTGTTAATTTAAATTATATTATGAGATGTAATGTGATAGCAACTGGGACCAACAGTTTAACGGCCTCTCCGAGGCACTGTGGGGAGACCCGCAAGATATTTCTGTATATCTGCCGCGAGCGGAAACCCGTGATCTAAAGACAGGCTCGCTACTAACACGCCACAACGGTCGCTTGAACACATTCTGTAACATAAAATCAGTTTCAAATATTGTATTTTAGTGACACTCACACCGGCGAAGCATTTGTATCAAAAGGTATATATCCGGTCAGATAAACTTCGTCGCCTAAAGCCTTGTTAATAATCGGGTACGCTGTAAAAAGTACACCACAAATACCCACTGCTGCATGATATATCATCAACAGACGAGACATAGACACAGCATTAGCTCGTAATACATCGTCGTGGTAAGAATTTTTTGGAGTAAAAAGATCACCTGTAATAAAAAAATGGAAATGGAAATGAAAACTTGAAGATAACAAAGATGAATAGTCTGTTGTAGCTATAGAAATCTTAATACTAGCTGTGTGACCGCAAATGTGACTTATGAGCCACAAGCGGTACGCGCGTGCATCAGCGTCGTTTGTTTACTTTGTTTACCATTGCTGTTTAAGCTATTCCATATCCAGAGCAGTACAAGCGCACATAGCTATGTAATGTGAAGCTTACGATATCTTCGTGCTCTGGATGTGTAGTAGTGGTAACATGGGTGGGAGGAATCAAGCGGAAAGGTGGCGACAACTGTTTCGTAAGAAATAAGTGATTTTTAGATTTTTAGTATCTTATTATTAAAAATCTGATCTTTGATCTGAGTTTAACAAGATATACTTTATACAATAAAGTATTACACTTACCATTAATAATGCTGATAATATTATCAACACGTTTAGCTCTTAAGTTGAAAGATAGCTGCTTCCCAAGAGTATTCAGAGTAGTAAGAAGTATAAACAAAGTTCCAACGAGCTGTTTGGTACAATTCCTCGTCTAAAATATTTTTTAGAACTTAAAAAACCTTTCAAATCCGACTCACTTTTAAGATTATGAAAGGAAATTTTTGGTGCGATGTAACTTCATTCGTGTACAACTTATAAAAAATACAGATTTACTTTTATTCAAATGATTTTAACAAGATACTTGATGATTTCGCTGAAATTACTCATATTGAATTAGTTAATGGTGCAAAATGGTAGTATTTCTTATAATTTAGTGTACACTACGAGAAAATAGCAGTAAAAAATATTAATTAACGAAACACCGCCTAATAACTTAAAATGTATATTTAAAACATTATTTTTATGAAGGATTTAACACGCCTTAAAAAAACCTTAACATACCTCTTTTTTTTTATATTACAAGTTGGCAAACAAGCATACGGCCCACCTGATGGTAAGTGGTTGCCGTAGCCTATGAGCGCTTGCAGCACCATTAGTAGGTGCCACTCACGCGTTGCCAACCTCGAGATATTAGTTCTTAAATCTCCTCTGCCCAGTAATTTCACTAGCGTACAGTGCCCTTCAAACCGGAACACAGTAATGCCTAAGCACTTTTTGGCGGCAGAATATTGGACACTGCGGTGGTACCTACCTAGCCGGCCTCTTGCAACAAAAGACCTACCACCAGTGTGACTGATTGCACTGGTGGAATAATCTCTGCTGTGACAGAGGTTATCCCAACAGCGAGCGATGGGGTCGTCACATCCCGACGCCGATAAACCTCTCATCTACCACATTTACTTTATACGAATGTAATCATATATTCCTATAAAAATCATAAAGTTTTCATTGTATAGCTCTCCTTCTCCCCCTTCAAGAAAGGATTATAACCAGATATGACAATCAGTCATATTTCACTATTGAAACTGTTGCCGTCGAAAAATGAATTCACCAAAGTTAATTCAAATAATTATTACCTGTATTGCCTTTATAACATGTTGCAGGTTATAAGTAAGTACGCAAATCCATACAAATATCCGGTAGTAATAGTGTAATGTGCCTTTCCAATTGACTTCTGGCTGAAAAATTATTTTAAAATACCCAGCTCTTGCTAAAGCTGTAAAGTGAGGCCGAAACGCCTGATACGTGTCGTGCATTTTATTTAGCTCGTACTATTATGTTCTTTGGGAATGGTCTTATATATGTATGTGTTTACAGTTTTTATACATATCAGTGACAAGCGTTTCGATACAGGCTGATGATTTTATATTGGTTTTTATTCTAAAAGTGAACCTATACCACATCCTATGCTTGCCAGACCTATGACATGTGCGTTAAACAAAGAATAAAAAGGGAATAAAAGGGGAAAGGGATGAGACAGAGGCTTATATAATATGTCTAAATCAAATACGAGTGACCATTCAGACAATAAAAACTTTTGTAGATTGTAGGACCTTAAATTACACATTACTTAGGTACTATGACGACGTTGTGGCGCAGCGGTAGCGAACCTGCCTTAAACGCCACAGGTCGCGGGTTCGATTCCCGCTCGGAGCATAATATGTTTGTATTGACCATGCAAGCATATTTTCCGGTCTGGGTGTATTTGTCCTTGTCCTTGTATATGTTTCCGGACCCCCGACACAGGATATCATTGTCCTAATGGGGGCCGTTGAGTGTTGAGTGTGCAGCGTTTATGTTATGGAAATAATTATTTTATTAGCACAATTCTCAAGTCCAATCTATTTATTTTTCTGACTTTTCCATTAAAACTACAACAGCCTGTATTCACTAATAGGTGCTTATAAATCTGAAGGCGTTTATTTTGAAAATGATAAGCGACTAATTTATCATTAGAAAATTTTCAATTTGGCTTTTTTAATTAGTTAATAAGCACTCTGTACACACACAATTAATATTTTGTGAATTTTCTGCGCATTATTTATTTAAAATCCAGTAGAGATTTGTATTACAAATTATATGTTTGAAATCGGAATATTTTGACTAAAAAAATAGGACTAAACTGGCCCAGTATAAAGTATATTCAATCATACATACTTATATAATGATATACCTATGACTTTCTAAACTATTTTAAAATTACTAAACAAATAAACACATTTTACGGATTTACTTTATTATTAAGTTAGAAAAATAAAAGAAGAACGCCATGTCATATATTAGATGCTTTAAATGGAAAATATATTAAGTCTTATATTTAAGTCATTCAATGTAATAGGCATAGAAATAGTAACGGTATATAATATGGCCGGAAATTGTACCCAAAAACGCTGTTGAGTGATGAGAGAAGAGTACCTTCGTTATCCTCTCGTCTACGTCTGCTTAAATAAAATACATTAAGTTAAGAGACATTGAGATTGAACAGGTTGTAGTGACAAGAACCTAATTTAATATATTTTACTTGTACAATATCCTGTTATACCTTTGATCAAAGCATGTTAAGTTTCAGGAAGGAAATATCACAAATTCTGCCAAGAAGGAAACCTAATTCCTCTTTTAGGACAGTTTTGTTTGAATGGAAAATGTGTTCAAATTAATATAATAAAGCTGAATATTATGAATATTTGCTTGAATGTTTTAATTTCTATACCTTCTTTATTTATAATTTCTTATTTATAACGCCTTTTGGTGTTAGTATACAGAGGAGACTAAAGCTTAACAATTTAGCAGACGGTAGACTAGTTCACAAACGAGCACTATTATTGTTTTGCCATACATCGATAACTCGGGTTAAGTATCAATTGTAATTAAACCTATAAAGTTTTGCGATACTTGAAGTATCACATGCGTGTTGCCAAACCAAGGAATAGAAGGGAGGGAGAGTAAAGAAAAGAAGGGGTGGAAGGTTGTACCTCCGGCGCTCTAGCTCATTGCACGAAACACAATAGTACTGAATTACTGATACTGTTACTTTACGCCGATTTTCTGTTAGAAGGTAGTTTTTTTTTTTTATGTTAGAAGTTGGCAAACAAGCATACGGCCCACCTGATGGTAAGTGGCTGCCGCAGCCTATCAGCGCTTGCAGCACCATTAGTACGTGCCACTCGCGCGTTGCCAACCTCGAGATATTAGCTCTTAAATCTCGTTCGCCCAGTAATTTCACTAGCGTACAATGCCCTTCAAACTGGAACACAGTAGTGCCTAAGCACTACTATTTGGCGGCAGAATATTGGACACTGCGGTGGTACCTACCTAGCCGGCCTCTTGCAACAAAGACCTACCACCAGTGTGACTGATTGCACTGGTGGAATAATCTCTGTTGTGACAGACAGAGGTTATCCCAACAGCGGGCGATGGGGTCGTCACATCCCGACGCCTTGTACTTCTCTTGTCGAGCCAGTCCATGCTAGGAGTGGTATCGCTACACACTGAGCTTAATAAGTGTTAATACACTAAAAAAAAATCAAATTAATTTGAAAGAGAAAGGTGTTACGTAAGAACTCGAAATAAAAATAACGAGTTTTCCAATCAGCATTCGCTCCCAGTAATCCCTCCCGAGGGTGCAGACTCGGTGGTTAATTGGAGTAATGTAAAAAGAGGTTTTAATAAAACATTGCATAAACGTGGAATCGTTTTTCAAACGTAAATATCATGTGTATACTTTAAATGAAACCTTTTTATTAGCTTACTAATTAATGTTAAGTGAAGGAACGTCTACATTTATCGCGCACATATAATCAGGAATTACCCATGTATCTCATTTTAAAGGACCTATATATAATGTACGAAATGGTATGTACTAGTGATATTATATCTCGCAGTTGTGCAAACGTCGCCTTTAAATAAGTACGATTATAAACTTAATCCACATAAGCCTCAAAAGCTCATCGGTAAAGGGGCCGACTCCTCGCCGTTAACACGAGACTTGCGGGTTCGATCCTAACCCTGATCCTGATCATGGGCTATTGTCGTACCCACTCTTAGCGCAAGTTTCGAGCTTATTTAGAGGGGCAATAGGAATACTAGTAATGTCTAATAAAAAAGAGCATTGCTAATATTCTATAACAAAAAGATCCACAGCAGATTGGCAGAACTGTATATGTACAAGACATACTAAGTTTCTTCACGATGTTTTCCTTCATCGTGTTCAATGTAACGAATTCGGAGTAGCTTTATCAAGAGCTAGTGGGGTGTGTTATATTTATCAAAAAATTGTAAAGCCTTTGCTGTTTTCATCAAGAATGATGAGCTGGCGTGTGCTTTAGTCATGTACATGTTATGCGTTTTATTTAATTAGTAAGACTGACGGAGGTCCATTCCATCACATCTGCCTTTCTATCCCCTTCGTTTTATTGGTCCTCCATCGCCTAAGAGGTGACCACACGTGCGTGATAATCATGGTATTGTGTCAGTGGGCTATTATAATCGCTTTCCATCAAGCAGGCCGATTTGTAATTTGACATCATCGAGGTATAAAAAGCCGGTAAATACGTGATAAAGAATTTCGTTTTCATTGAAACAAATGATACTTCACCGCTTCTTCAAATTTTAAGACCATTTTAAGATACTTATACATCGATAAGAGACTCTTGTAACTGAGCAATTCTTTTCTTTTCTAAGTACTGCAACCCAAATGCCTCCTTTGTTGTAATTCTAAAAATATACCACACTCAGGCTGAGAGGTATAAAAATGCTTGCCAGTTATTCTAAAATTCAAACTAAATTTCACCACGTAAACTTAATGACTGTATGTACATACATATACGTAGATAGCCCTATTTTTCAATAACATAATTTCTGAATATGAAGCGTTATCAGTCCATACTAAATTTCATTTAAGTCGTAACCTGTGGTCGCTACCAACACTCTACCACTACTCTTGTCAGGGTAATCTACAAGGCTATTCAACAGCTCGTTTTAACACACATTTCACAATGCTGTATAATGACAAAGCTTGTTACATAAGTAAAAACACTCAAAATGTTTTACTAGTCAATATTAAAACATGTACGTAGTAAAAAATCTATGTCATCTTAACCTGGGACCTGGATCGCAAGCATATTAAGGACGTACAACATGTACTGAGGCCACAGTGCGTTAAATTGTTTCTAATAATAATTAAGATGATGTTTATTCTTTCAGTTAATGTGTAATATTAGCATTCGTTTTTATTTTAATTAAAGATATATCTGGATTATATAAATAAAATTGCTATCTGTTTTTGTTTTAATTATATAAATTAAAATGTTTGTGAAATTTCGTTTTGTTAAACACTAAATAATTGTATTAACTTTTAAATGAAACATACTTTTATTTTTATAATACAGAAACTTTAAATATAGTGTAGATAATATAATAACAAAACTTAATATAGCCATGAAGCTTAAGATAGTAGATAATAGAATTTAATGCGAAATAATTTCAATGCTTTGGATATAAAATTGATTGTGATACATTTTAAGAAGTGTCTCAGAATCAATTCATATATAATTCAATAAATATTCGAAAATTTATGAATCCATCTGTCAATTCTTACGTATCGTCGTACATATTTTGTCACTGTATTTTTAGATTCAAACGAAGCTCGAGCTAAAATGGGAATTTACAATTATAGTGCTGTATGTAACATCCACAAAGCTTCGCTTTTCATGCCTCTCTAAACTCAAGCAAATAAAACCGCACGCTACCTCCACGCGTTTCAGAGTATAAAAGTTACAATTTACGTGCCAGGAAAAATAGGATTCTTTTCGCGTTTGGCTGAAACAAAATGGGTTATTACTATGTAAACCTGGCAATTTTCTCGTCTTGAAAATAAAAATTTATGATTTTAATATAAATTAGATATTCTTATTATGTTATACAGTGTGTTTGATTGATAATTAAGTATCATCGATTTCGGATGTCAAAACAACGGGATTTAAAATAACTTGTTTTAAATCTAATATTAGTCAATGCCATGACAAGATATTATCATAAAACAATCCATGATATGTTTAGACAAATATTGTATTTAGAGTCAACACATACGACAAATACAAAAATTTAATAGAGCATATCTGTAATATAACTAAAAATTTTCTCTATAACGATATTGGTTCATGAAATTTAAATTGACGAATAAAAAATTGAAAAGGAATTGAGACCAATTGAGACCTAAAAAAATGGCTTTCTTTTATTGCATATAAAAATAATTAATATACTTTTTTAAGGGATAGTGAATGTATTGATAAACTAATCAACACTCTTCATTATATTCGAGAGAAGAGGAGAAGGCTCGTCAAAGGCTCGCCCGGATCTCATTATGAAAATTGCGTGTCCAGACAATTAAAAGTTTCCCTTGGATTATCGTGCTAAGATTACGATAAAATTTTATCAGAGAATTACTCATTTTAAAAAAATAACTCGTATATTATGTATTTAGATATTTTCTCATTATTAAATTTAAAAAATATTTGCCATTATACGTATAAATAACATTTACGTAAGTTATTTTTCTTTTGAAATAACTTTTTAAATTAGTCACATTAATTCTGTATATATAATGATAACAAACATTTAATGTCGAGTTCGTACATTGAATTGTCGAGAAAAGAAAGGAGTCTTTGTGCACAAGATATAAATTTCTTATAAAAACTTATAATTAACTTGCAATGTTTGTATGTTAAGGACAAATCTTCTAAGTCTAATTTGACCCACAACCCTTATAATTCCTTCACGGCTTTCAATTGCGTTGAAATTTGGTACACCTATGTGACTTGTATGACAATGCATTACTATGGTACCATTGAGCTTTACTGATAATGAAGTCGGTAGGTGAATAGAAAAATTTATTAATACTTGAACACGATTTTTTTAAAATATTTTTTTTATTAAAATTATTTTTTTATTTTTTAATATATATGTCGCATACCAGAAGTGAGGTTATTTAAAATAAATATGCAGAACCGCTGAACCTATGTAAGTCATCGGTTCTGCTATGCTTTTCAAACACAATAATAACAATACGCTGCGTATCACATTTTGATTTTAATTATTATGAGATTAAGTAAGGTAATTTGATACTAAATTCACACATATTTAAACAAGATAATTTTAAGAATGAAAAGCAAGTAAAATAATATTACAATTTTTAATAAAAGTGCCATACAGACTACTTACAGAGTTTCTGATCGAGAGGCAGGAGCAAAAGTGATTTCACAACACAAATCATTTGCTTTATAAAGCGTTCAACGGAAGTTAATGTTACAACATATTTTAAAACAATATTTCAAAATTGCTTCGATTTTTAATAATTTTTTCGAAAATACAATTAAAGGCTGCCAGGATCAAATTTTAATCTGAATTCCTTTTAATTCTTAAATAAATGGCTTTTATTACTAATGTCAATGAAGTAAATTCACAATAAGAATTTACGTAATAATTTTATGACTCTATCTATGCTTATTTAATTAAGTGATAAATCGGCGCGGCGACATATATTTTTATGTAAAACTGATACATAAGTGTATTTTTTTTATTCCTTAGTTTATAATCAATACAATAAAAATGTGCGTCTGGTATCCCAATTATTGGCACAACGGTCTACAAATCTATAGGTAAATCTAAGAAAAAAACATGCATTTTATAAATTAATCCACTTAAGGAAATCTCGTGACAACCTCTTATAATAGTAATAAATTGTTTGGTTTCATTGAATTTAAACTTTATTTTATTGTTTTAAGAGCATTTAAATAAAAGCTATTTTTTACTAATAAATTCCTTTAATTATAATATACATATTTTTATATAAATATTGCATGAAAAGCTGTTAAACAAATAACCCAGCGAAGTTGTTCCATTTCAGTCTTTTGCAGGATAAGCCCAGCGTTTCAATTTGCATAAATTTGCGTAGTGTATAAATTTTCTTTTAACTAGGACAGGGACCCTTCATGTCACATTAAATTAAAATCATGATAAGGCTTTTAATTAATATTGACCATCTAATAAAATAGTATAATTAAAACCGATAATTATTTGTTTATAGACTTTTGATTCACTCTCGCTTTCAAGTATTTTCATAACTATTTAATTTAGCTACAAAATAGTTTAGCATTTTTTTTTAGAATCAAGCATGTAATACATTCTGGTTAAATAGTCAATTTCCTAAACAACGCTTTATCCAATATTATTGTACCTTAGTAATAAATTGTATAAATACAATATCCAAATGATTACAATCATTTTAAACACTGATACTGATACTTATAATTTATTACAACGCCATTTTTTATTTTTTTTTAAATCTGCTAGTTAAACTACTACTACCAATTAAAGCAATAGAAATTGTTTCAATAGTTTGCCATTTTTCAAGTTTTGCTTTTGATTCACGTTTCCCGATTTGTTAATCCCTAAAGTATTTAGTGTTCACAATTATAAAATATAATGCAAAACATGCAAAAAAATTAACTAGAAACGTTTCAGAAAGAATAATTTTCAGATATGTAAGTATAAAAAATAACAACACTCAAAAAGGCGTCATGAAAATTCATACATATTTTGTTAAAATATTTAAAACACGCTCGCTGAATTCTTCAATTTCCACCATGTTGACTGCCACAGTTGAATCAGTTTTAATTGAACCGCCAAATTGCGTTCTTTCAAATTCATTTCATTTTTATGTGCATCAAATTTTTAATAACTAAAAATAAACCAGTTAAAAAAGAATTACAATTACTATCAAATTAAAATTTGTAAAAACAATATATCGCAATTGACTTTTACTATATTATTTGTTTTTTCAAACAATTTCAATCACTATCAACTTTTATTTGATTGTATTTATTGATAGATTCTGCCCGCCGTTACTTCATCTCTATTAAAATAGAAATATATCGTGCAAACTTTTATTTCTTTTTTCACCATCTTCTAGTTTTTTTTCCGCGATAATAACACTGCTCAACAGCACTAAACAATACGGAGCAACAAAACCACCATCGATGTTATGTTCACAGCAACACCTCTAAATACAGTTTTGCATGAATTACAAAGCCATAATCACAAAAGAAGCCAAGGAACCCCACATAAGTCACTTTTCTTCCCCAGAAGGGTTTCTTTCTCGCAAACAAAGAATGCTGTGCGAGGTATTAAATGCTGAAAGTACATGTCACAGAGTTCCGCATAAGCAAGTGTAAGTGTTCATGCCTCAGTGAACTTAAACATGTATTAATATGCGGTCTCATGCGTAAGTGATAACAAGCAGCCTTAAGTACGTTTTAGCGTACCACAGTAATACAATAAAGATAAATGCTTAAACGCATTTTGTACCGCAAAGCTAAAGATGGCTACGCACTTTATTAATAAAAGCATCTGTATCTTAATATATATAATTCTCCTGTCCGTATGTATATGTTTGAACTCCTAAAAAGCTAGACCGATTTTGATGATTAGTTTTGTGTGTTCCAGTAGACTCGATAATAATTCAGATTAACAAATGGATCCAGTAGGGGGCGCTACTATCGGGTGCCACATTTTTTTTTTTTTTTCATTATTGGGGCTGGACTACGTCTGCCGGACCTGCTAGTCTATATTATATAAAAATGAATATTCCATATGTTTGTCCACTATGCGTTTATAAAAATGAGATTTGATACACTAAAGGCTACCTTTTTATTGCAGTTTGTTAGTAAAATGGATTTTTCTATTTCGTTATTTCTATTATGTTAAGCTAGAGTTCTTTTTATTAAAAAATATTTACCAAAATATAGTTTCCATGTTTAAATAATGCATTATCTAAACATAAAAACTATATTATAATAAATTACTTCTATACATACAAAAAAACCTCAAACTTTTTTACTCTGTCTGTTTCATAATAACTTTTTTACTCTGTTACTAAATAGCACTAAACACATACATCGTAAGTCTATGATTAAACTTCATCAAGCCAGGAGCGAATATAAGAACTTCATTGAGCTAAGAATAATTGCTGCTTTTATTGGACAAGGAGACAATTTACTATGTACATTGTACGTCAAACATTATTAAGTTCCATATTGTATAAAAGAAGGAAAAACTTCAACAAAAGAATGTTGTAAGATTTCGCCACAGAGAAACTATATTCTCCTTCAACACTCTTTGCGGTAAATCTTGATAAGTATGTGGACGTGACAAAAATACGTTTTAGTGCGTTTTCAGACTAGCGTTTTTTCTTTTTCTTCCTAACATTATTCCCGGTATTTACCCAAGGTCTGCTTATACTCTTATCCTGATTTGACAGGTTACGTTTTTACACAGAGCGATTGCCATCTGACCTTCGCAACCCTAAGAGCGAACGGGTAACTCATTGGTAAAGCAAATTACAAATCAATAGTTAACGATTACTATCAGATGTTATGATAACAATCGAGACCGGCACTATAATGATTTCTGTGAGGCACGATGAAAAGACCCAAAAGGACAAACGCCCAGAAATAAACATAAATATAGCAAAAATCTAATAAATCGAAAATCGAACCCAAGGCCGTCGAGGCTCAAAGCAGGTTCGCTACCAGTACGTCACAATAGACCTCAGATACAGAATGCCACCCTTATTTCTTTTCTTATTTTATTTTCTTAATTTAACTTTAGCGTCGTGTAGCAGTTTATAAAAGACTCTAAATTCCATCCGTATTGCGTAAAAAGTCTCCTACTAAAATGTCAATGGCATTTGGATGGAAAGTACTGGGTGGAAATATTAGGGTTTCTATTTTTCTGAGGAACCCTCTAACGAGGCGTTCCAATTAGCCCTCGCACCGAGTAAGCTCTAGAGTATATGCGTGCTAGTTAATTGGAGAATCGTAAAAATAGCTGAACAAAAACATCTCACTCACTCGTGTCATGAATTTTGAACGAAAATTCATGAGCAAACTAATTACGTAAAGTGAATTTGAACTGAAATATTTCCTATATTTCAGTTCTTATTTCAGATAAATCTTAAAATCACCCGTCAAACTTTCTGCATTTTTAAATATATTTCCATTTTTAGGGTTCCGTAGCCAAATGGCTAAAACGGAACCCTTATAGTTTCGTCATGTCCGTCTGTCCGTCCGTCCGTCTGTCCGTCCGTATGTCACAGTCATTTTACTCGGAGACCATTGACTCTATCTATACGAAATTTACTTATTAGGTGTATTCCATGAACCGCACAAGGATTTTGCAATAAAATCTTAATATATATATGAATTAAGGGTAGCAGTCCATACATTTAACTGACGATTGAAAAAAAAATTCAACGTATGGCAACGTGTGAGATATCTTTGGATAGTTCTTTTAAAATGATAACGAGGTTTGATTTTGAGTTTTTTCATTAAGCCAGTAGTTATTGAGATATTAGCTCCTAAAGTCGTAAAAATCGTGTCCCCCTCTAACTTTTGAACTATGGGATTTAAAATTCTGGAAAAATTTGAGCTTGTAGAATACCACATGAACTTTCATCCACATTTAGTTTGAAGAAGATAGGTCTATAAATTTAAGAGATATATAAGTTTTTCCCATAACTTTGTTTTTCATATTACTTTTAATAATTACTATGAAATTACCAACTTATTTTTGCGGTCGGTTTTAATTCGTTATTATTTTTAAAACCGTTAAGATTCTTCATAACTTTACCATCACCCATTTACGCCTGTTTTCTCGATTTATCCAAGGCATTTTAATTACGATATCTTATGGCAGAAATTAAAACTCACTGGCATGCCTGAAGAGACACACACACAACAGGATTTTTAAGTTTTGGTATAAAAATCAGGTTACTGTTGTGCGATGGTCAGAGAGCTACTCAAGGTCTTACAGGTTGGAATGTGGGGTGAGGCAGGGTGGCCTGATATCACCCAAGTTGTTTAATCTGTATGTGAATGCCCTAATACAGACGCTCAGTAGCACTCGTGTCGGATGTCATATTGACGGAGTCTGTCTTAATAACATTAGTTACGCAAACGACATGGTTCTGCTGCGTGCATCTGTCTGTGGGTTAGCAAAACTGCTAAGTCTTTGTGAGAACTATTTCAAACATCATGGCTTAGTCTATAACTGTAAGAAAAGCGAATGCATGGTCTTTCAGGCCAGGGAAAAATCGATTCCATCTATTGTACCTGCTATCAAGTTACACGGGGTTCCACTAAAGAGAGTTGAATGCTTTAAATATCTTGGCCATGTAGTATTCTATGACTTGAAAGACAATGCAGATATTGAGAGAGAACGCAGGGCTTTGTCTGTTAGGGCAAATATAATTGTTCGCAGGATTGCTCGTTGCTCAATACCAGTCAAAATAACGCTTTTCAGAGCTTACTGCACCACATTTTACCCTAGCAGCCTGTGGGCAGACTATACGCGGAAACAGTACAACGCCCTGCGTGTACAATATAACAATGCTTTCAGGATGCTAATGGGTATGCCTCGTTTTTGTAGTGCATCGGGGATGTTTGCCGAGGCGTATGTGGACTGTTTTTATACCAATATGCGAAAGCGGTGCACATCATTGTTGCGCAGGATTCTTTCCAGCTCAAGTGGCGTCCTGAGAGCATTTGTTAATAGAAGTTGTCTGTATGTGAACCACTGCTATCGGATTCACGTGCTGACAAATTAATCCTGTCTTAGGTTAAATAAGTTTTAGAAATTACTAACAAATAGGCGTAAGATACTTGTATTACTAACAACATATGATCCATTGTTGGTCGAAATAAAGTTATTATTATATATATTATTATATAACCATGCTGCGGAACCCTTTAGATTCAACTGTGCGTGGTCCACAACGCACTTGACTGGTAATTTTTATTATTACTGGCCTTTTACTGCAAGTGGCCAGCTGGGTAGGTACCACTGCAATATCAGTTATTCTACCGTAAAGCAGAATACCTACTGTTTTCCGTTATTATCTCAAAGTTGGCAGTGCGTGAATAACACCTTCAAGATTATGGTGTTGCAAGCGCTCATTGGCTGCGACACCCACTTACCATCAGGACGATAGTATGCTTGCTTGCCAACTGAGTCACATAAAAAAATATATTGAGTTATTACTAGCAACTTACCTGACTGACGTCACTGAATAATGATACCGATCTATAAATAATTTACTGCCGTTTACGCGTCACACTTTCTGCATTTCATTTTTTATCAAACTACTAGGGACTTTAGTGACTGACGTCATCGAACGGTAATACCGTTCTATAAATAATGTTTTTTGTCTATCTGTTATTAAATTTTTATCAAAAAAAAAATAGACATTGTTGCATACAATGAATGAATGAAAAAACTTAAAATCGAACCTCCTTATCATTTTAAAAGAACTATTCAAAGATATCTCACACGTTGCCATACATTGAAATTTTTTTTTCAATCGTCAGTTACATGTATGGACTGCTACCCTTAATTCATATATATATTAAGATTTTATTACAAAATCCTTGTGCGGTTCATGGAATACACCTAATTAGTAAAGTTCGTATAGATAGAGTCAATGGTCTCCGAGTAAAATGACTGTGACATACGGACGGACGGACAGACGGACAGACGGACAGACGGACAGACGGACAGACGGACAGACGGACAGACGGACAGACGGACAGACGGACAGACGGACAGACGGACAGACGGACAGACGGACAGACGGACGGACGGACAGACGGACATGACGAAACTATAAGGGTTCCGTTTTAGCCATTTGGCTACGGAACCCTAAAAATACAATTAACTATTTACATACTCAAATAAAACTCGAACAATAGAAAAAGTAATATATCCTTCGTAAAAGAAGCACAATGTCGCTGTTCATGCAAACGATTTTAAAAGCCTTGCCTTGCAAAGAGATGTATGATTGCATAGCATATCTTAAAACATAAACAGATTCTCAAAGAATTGCGATTCGAAGAACTCAAGAATGTTCCAAAGTAATTTTACTTTACAGTTCAGCACAAAACCTTTACATGCTCAAATAACAATTTTAAATATTTGCAATAACGGTGTATCCGTGGTACAGCGAGGAGATTTTCCTAAAAAGAAAGGAATTCAGAGTGCCATGACAAAGCAAAATGAAAATGAAATGTCGTCATAACAACTTGCGAACCTTCTTCTTAGCATTATTCCCGGTATCTACCCAGGGTATACTTATAACTCTTATCCGGATTTGACAGACTTACTAGTTTATGCAACAGAGTGATTGCCATCTGGCATGAAGGAACCTATCAAGAGTTAACCATTATTACCAGATTTTATGATCAACCAGGACCGACGTAACGTGCTCTCCGAGGTGCGGTGGGGAGACCCACAAGGACAAACGCCCAGACCGAAACAGATGTTTGTAAGATGAATATAAACACCCGCCCCGAATGGTACCGTTGTGACTAAAGGCGGCCTAGCTACCAATACGCAGTGGTCGTTAAAACAACATGGGAATATATAGCTTAAATTTACTTACTTAAGTTAATGTTCATATTTTATTTGAAATAAAGTTACATTTTATCTTACAATCATTGTTATTGAAAGCAGTTTCTATGAAATTGATTTTGCGGTTGATAATAAAACATTTTGAAGCTAAATACTTTACTGACACGCTCCTGTGTGACTTGAAGTGACTTTGACTCTACGATGCAATTACGTGAACTAAAATCCTGCGCTCATTGTCGGCACATCATGGCAGGGGATTTATAATGTGACGGATAGAAATAAACCTTAAATGTATGATAGTAAATAAATAAATAAACGGTATAAACTCAATTGCCGCCATTAGTTATCCAGAAACGTACAAAATGATAAGGACAATCACATTCAGACCGGAAAATATGCCTGTATGGTCAGTATAGACATCTGCTCCGAGCGGGAAACGAACCCGCGATCGCGACCCGTGCTTAAGGCAGGTTCGTTACTATTTATTTCTTGATCTTACTTGGTTATTTCTTTCTATTTGTCACAAAAAATTCCCACGCGGTGCTGCCAATGAAGGCAGAGCTTTAGAGTTACGGGTTGAATCTTGGTTTACATATTGATTTCGTACTAGCTGCGTTCGCCGTTCCGCTCGTGAATATAGAGATTTTTTATCACACGCAACACTGATTTGTTCAAAAATAAATAACCTAATTAGCGTAATAAGTAGCCTACTTTACTTCTTATAACATCATGCTATCTGCCAGTGAAAGTTCTTTTAAAATATTCCAGCCGTCTCGGAGATTAGTCGGAACAAACACACAGATATACAGTTAGAAAAAAAATAGAGCTTACAGTTTAGTGTGTAATGTTTTTTATCAGCAAAAGTTACCTTGAAATGAAAGGCTATGGAAATCGTTTAAGGATATTTAATTAAACAAAATAAAAAAAAACCAATACTTCATTCTTCCACAACATTTTTTTTTTTTAAAGAATATTAGCAATGCTTTTTCAAGGTATTACTAATATTCCTATTGCCCCTCCAAATAAGCTCGAAGCTTGCGCTAGGAGTGGGTACGACAATAGCCCAAGGGGGTCAGGATCGAAGCCTCGACTCTCGCGTTAACGGAGCGAAGTCAGCCCTTCTACCGTTGAGCTATTGAGGCTTAAAATTTTTTATGTTATAAATTTGTTTGCCTCTAATGAGCGATGGGCCACGAAAAAGATTCTTAATTGATACAAGCAATTACCGTAATGAGAATCGAGTGAGCCTAAAAAAAACTCACTTCTGAGTACCCAGAAAAATAGACAACGATATTATATTTTAATAAAAATAGCGAGTAATTATTTACAAATAATATTGTAAGGTATCGCTTTAGCGTTTATTAAAATTCCAAAGTAAAATTTATTTCTTACTAGCGGCCCGCTCCGGCTTCGCACTGGTATAAAATATATAGCCTATGTCATTCACTGAAAAAATGATTAAAATCGATCCAGTACTTTTGATGTATTCATTACTGCCCGTGGCAAGCACGCGTTAAATGTAATTATTTACGACATCACATTAGAAACCGCAAAAACAACAGTTTTTTTCTCCTCCACTATCTAATGGATGTTATTATACATATAAACCTTCTTCTTCAATCAATCTATCTATTAAAAAAAACGCATCAAAATCCGTTGCGTAGTTTCAAAGATTTAAGCGTACATAGGGACAGAGAATGTTGTTTGTTTTATACTATGTAGTGAAGACAATGTGATAATATAATTTATTTACATAATTTTATAGAATTTTTTAATATCTAGTAAGCTGATATAAAGTAACTTAGACTAAAAATAATGAGAATACTTTTAATTCAATAATTTTAAACTTACACCTTACCGACATTTTATCGTATTTAAGAATTTTAGCAAGGCCTATAAATGTATAAGTAGGTATTTTAGTATGTCTTATAAACATATGCATATATATTTTTTGCATTGATGCATCAATGCCATTTTAAGCTCAAATACTATGAAGTCCTTATTGTATTATATCAAAAGATTTTGAAGTAAACTAAATTTAAAGGACATGCAGGTGCGCACTGCACTGCTACTGCATAGTACTGCATGACCTCTGGTGTTGCAGATGTTCATGGTCGGCGAGACTCGTACACATTTGTACCCTGTATCGTAAAAAAAAAATAATTGGAAGATTTTTAACAATTTGAATAATTACTAAAAACTAGTTAATCAATTTAACTATCAAATAACATTGAAAAAATTGGCGAAAAACACATTTTACCATTTATTAAAAAAACGTACAAAGCCTCCATTTAAGATTAAACAAGTTGTTGTCATTGTTCTAAATAATTAACTATCAGTCTCTCGGGAACTGGGAATAAATAATAAAATGTTGAAATAGACACAGGACAAGATTCTTCAAAACCTTATTCCGAAAACGTTTTAAAAACTAATTAATATGTGTGGATGTGAAGCAAATGTTTATTGTACATTTCACGTCGTGTAAATCGTAACTATATTGCTGTTTTATCTCAAAGAGTTCTCACAACCGACTTTCGATCTGTACCCTATCTGAAAATCAAGACCCGGTAAATTGTTTCTTGAACGAATTCTCCTTTTCATGGTAACAAGATATAACTGGTTTTTATCTTTTAAAAACAAGAAAGAATTACTTCTATTTGTTTAGTAGTTTATAGATTTTACGTAAGCTTATTAAAACATGCTGTCTATGAAAATAACGAGTAATGAAAAAAATATTATAGTAATTTTTATATTTCTATCAACTGAAGCGTATACTAGGTTGAAAAAAAAAATAGGGCATTCATTCTTGTTTTAGACTACGGTACAACGTAGAACTTCCCTATTTTTGTACAGAAGTTTACATTTAAAATTACAAGCGTTTATTCATAGCGTTTTGTTAGTTGCAGAAGAATTTTTATAATACATTACCCACAGCGGCGGCTGCTTCGTGAAATATTAAATTCACAAACTCATAACATTTTGGTTTCTGAATGTACACAATGGGAAAATAAACTTGTTACATTTTTACATATTCTAGACAAATGTAACCTAAAAGTTTTATTGTTACTAAAGCAATGCTAATACTAAAACAAGTTTGGCTTTACTGAACATACACTATATACCGGTGGTAGGTCTTTTATTGCAAGAGGCCGGCTAGGTAGGTAGTAGTAGCTAGTGAAATTACTAGGCAAAAGAGATTTAAAAACCAATATCTTTGTTTGCAACACGTTACTTCTTCTTCTTATCGAGTCTACCGAGAGTTCAACCTAATGTCAGAGTTGTTCAGGTCACCTGTAGGCCTGACTTGACTTTTCGACTATTGTCAAATTGATAACAGCCGGGACCGACTTTGTACGTTCCCTCTAAGCACGGAGATACTCAGTTGAATTACGACTATGCGATCACCCATCTTGAAACTGACCGCGCCTAAAGTTGCTTAACCCACCGATCACCCCGCACTCAGCTATAAGCGTCTCAAACAAACAAAAAAAACACGTTACTGACACCTACAATTGTATGATGTTGCAAGCGCTCATTGGCTAGGATAACCGCTTACTATCAGTTGGGTCTTATGCTTGCTTGCCAACTTATCTACATAAAAGACACACTTTTACCCAAGAGCTACTTGATTTACTACACCTAACACTTCAAGTTAGGTCTCAACAGTTCGACGATGGACGGGTCTCACTTTGGCTATTATTGTACCATAGCTTACAGCATCGTTTCTTAGACATAAGTTAACCTATGTAGCTTAGTTGTTATCTTGTAATAATCATTAACTTTTTTTCAGACAGCATTATTTAATCCAATAAGCTACTGAGTCGCCTTTTGAGAGTCGCAGGGGTCAGATGATATTCTATTTGTATAAAAAATAAAGTTCTAAAACTTGGTTTACAGCAAAGGGTAAAGGTAAATTGGTAAATCCTATTAAAATGACGGGGAAACTGTTTCTATCCGACTGCCCAAGAAGAACGTTAATATTTATCGATTTTATGTTGTTTTTTGTACACAAAACTTTTTTTTAATAACTAAATGAAACAATCAACGACCCTGATTAGGATACTCATATCCTGTGTTTTGTACCCATACACAGACACGAACTCAAACACTCAGACCTGAATAAATGCCTGTATGGTCAATATAAACTGCCCCGAACGGTAATCGAACCCGCGACACGTGACGTTTAAGGCAGGTTTCTAAAGTAATAAATTTCTTAAGAGATAATGTGAAAAATAATTCGTTATGAAAAATGTAGAGTCTAAATTATAATATCAATTTTAAATTTAGTAAACAGCGAAAGTATTCGTAATTTAATAATTTAAGGCACTAAAAGGATCACAGATTTAAAAAAATACTCTTAAGTTAATAGATGTTTGGCACGAGAGTTTTTATTCCCGAAAGAAATTTCGACTGAAAAATAATTTTCTTAATGCATGTAGCGCGAGGTTCGTAGCTTCTCTCAAATTTAATATTCCACTGGGAGCGGTAGCTACCTACTTAAATTAATAAACATGTTTCATATTTTGAATTATATTAGAATTTACTACCAGTAAAAGTGTCTTTTGTGTAGCACTCAATAAGACACATGAATCAGACTCCAACTAAAGTATACACTAGAAACAAGAGAAGTTAAAAAAATCACGAAAATTGATTCAATTTCCAATAATATGTTACAATTTCGAGATCCGTGCCACGAAGAGCATGTTAAATTATCGGTACCGGGTATTATCACCTAGTGTATAATAATAATCATTGTACTCGTATCTTGTCCAATTAATTATTTGTTCGCCCTTAGGGTTACGGACGTCAGAGGCAACTACTAACTTGTCAAATATACAGGAAAAAACCCGAGAATAATGCTAAGAAGAGAGAAAATATAGGTTTAGGGATTGGAAAACACGTTTTATACATAATCACTCTAAGTTTGAATAAGTATTTTCGTAGCTCATCGTGAAACAACAACGTGACAAGGGACCTGTATATATTCAAATATAATACTAATGATATATCCCGGGGTATTGTTTCAGTTTCGTTGCAAACATACTAGGTATAAATGTACCCGACCCTGTTTAGCAGTTTTTAACTTCGTACACTTAGGTGAGGTCGGCTAGCGATCGATTAATTAACGAGGTGTTTGTTGAGGACCGGACCGCGGGCGGGTCCATATCAAATGTAAACAGGCTTATTACAGTTTGTAGAATGTGAAATCTTTGGAGATATTCAACTGAGGTACATTTACTACTTACTAAAATAATGTATATGATGCTCATGTAAATGAATATGAAACGAGAAATCACAAGCTCACCATTGCAGTATTTGACATACACGCTTCTGAAGGAGTCTTGGCGTCAATAACTCCAAAACGCCTAAACCTTAGACTAAGAATCTCATGGATGGACCCACACCATGTTGCCGCTTTTGTAACGTTATTTCAAAGGAGATATTGTTATCTTAGCCTGTTGCTCGGAGCCATAATACGAGTAAAAGAAACAGATATATATAGGTTTAAATAAAATTTGTCACATAGCTTATTACGTGTTAACACATAGACATAGACTTCTTATATATTATAGACATGCCCTTTCATTTATTTATTTTTTTATGTTAGAAGTTGGCAAACAAGCATACGGCCCACCTGGTGGTAAGTGGTTGCCGTAGCCTATGAGCGCTTGCAGCACCATTAGTAGGTGCCACCCACGCGTTGCCAACCTCGAGATATTAGTTCTTAAATCTCCTCTGCCCAGTAATTTCACAAACGTACAGTGCCCTTCAAACCGGAACACAGTAATGCCTAAGCACTACTATTTAGCGGCAGAATATTTGACACTGCGGTGTCAAATGTCAAAGACCCACTGGTAGCGGTCCCCGGGCTTCGAAACGCACGCTCCGAACGCAACCGTGAGTTAAACTAGAATGATCGTGATGATTGACGGGCCGGTTTTAAGTCGTAGTCAGTAGTAAGTCTATGGTCATTACTAATATTCGTTTTTTCCCTCCAATTAAGGGGGTCAGGATCGTATCTGTAATTCTCGCCTTAAAATAGTCGCCTTCTAGAGTTGAACTATTGAAGCTATTTCTTTCAATATTTTACAAATAACTGGATTTCTTTTGTAATTTAGAATATTTTAATATACTTTTTTATTTTTGCACGGAACTTTTAATGAAATAACCAAACCGTAAATCTGGTGGATTTCCTCTTCACTAATTTAATTAGCGTAATCCATTCAAACCCTTTACAGCGATGAAATTATTCAGGAGATTGAAGATAAATCTTAGTACAGTAAGTAAGAAGATTTTCAATATTGATAAATATATTATAAATTGTAATTATTGAGTATAATTTATAAATTATAATTATAACTTAGTGATAACTAGCGGCCTGCTCCGGCTTCGCACGGGTATAAAATATATAGCCTATGTCATTCACTGAAAAAATGATTAAAATCGATCCAGTACTTTTGATTTATTCATTACTGCCCGTGGCCCGCGTTAAATGTATTTATTTACGACATCACATTAGAAACCTCAAAAATAACATTTTTTTCTCCACCTTTTCATGGATGTTATTATACATATAAACCTTCCTCTTAAATCACTCTATCTATTAAAAAAACCGAATCAAAATCCGTTGCGCAGTTTTAAAGATTTAAGCATACATAGGGACAGAGAAAGCGATTTTGTTTTATTCTATGTAGTGATAGTACAAACTGTTAATCGAAAATGCTATTATTGTTAGGGTTCCGCACCTACGAAGGGTGTAAACGGAACCCTGTACAGTGTACATAAACTTCCACTGTCCATCTGTCTATCCGTCAGCGGACTGTATCTCACAAACCTTAATAGGTTGAAATTTTCCTAGAATGTGTATTTCTGTTGCCGCTAAAACAACTTCTTCTTCTTAGCATTATTCCCGGTATTTTTATTTACCCAGGGTCTGCTTATTACTTTTATCCGGATTTGACAGGTTACTAGTTTATACACAGAGCGATTGCCACCTCACCTCCGTAACCCTAAGGGCAAACCAATACTCATTGGATGAGAGCAATTTACTTATAAAGAGTTAACGATTATTATCAGATGTTATTTGATAAGACATAGTATTAGTTATGCTAAAATAAAATTAAGGGTATCTTCATAGAGACAACTTGATATGTTTATAGTATGATATTACGAAACCTCTGTACACGCTCTTGGCCGGTTTTTTACAATACAGATTCAAAAATACTTTTTGACAGAAGTTTACTTATCCGTTTGTCAGTAATTGTATAAATTTGAATAATGTTAGCTTAATTTTAGAAAAGTATCTTAACAAATCTTATTAATGAATTAATCAGATTTTGTTAATCTAATCTTACGTTTCATTTCATTACATGAATCTCTTTTTTGGTACATTAGGCTTTGCAAGGCGTGAAATTAAAATATTGGTAGCACTTCATTATGAAAAAATAAGGGTTTATATCTTTATCTTCCACCATCGTGACAGAATATCTCAGATGACAATGATTTCAAATCACTGTTGTTCGTTGGTTTATTTCAAAATAACGTACCACGGGTGTTAATTAAAAAATCATTTATTCATGATTTGAAACAAGTACAACGACAGTTCAGGGGGCTTACCATAATCTCTTAATGGACAACTCTGGCATAAAGTTTTCCATGACAGACAAGCACGCATAGTAAGCAAAATACTGTGTGAATTCATAACGAGGCACCTTTAATGCAACATAGAAATAAATGGTTCCCTGTATAAATTTTTATTTACCGCTATCAAATTCTGTTGCCATGATAAAAAAAATCTAGCATGTAACCGTCTTAATCTGCTTATATATCTCTACCAAAGTTCATCACGATCATAGAAATATTGCAAGAAACATAATCACCTTACCGGCGTCGGGATGTGACGACCCCATCGCCCGCTGTTGGGATAACCTCTGTCACAGCAGAGATTATTCCACCACTGCAATCAGTCACACTGGTGGTAGGTCTTTTGTTGCAAGAGGCCGGCTAGGTAGGTACCACCGCAGTGTCCAATATTCTGCCGCCAAATAGTAGTACTTAGACACTACTGTGTTCCGGTTTGAAGGGCATTGTACGCTAGTGAAATTACTGGGCGAACGAGATTTAAGAACTAATATCTCGAGGTTGGCAACGCGCGAGTGGCACCTACTAATGGTGCTACAAGCGCTCATAGGCTGCGGCAGCCACTTACCATCAGGTGGGCCGTATGCTTGTGTGCCAACTTCTAACATAAAAAAAAAAAAAAAAAAAAAGTCAGTTCAGCGGATTAAGCCTGAAAGCGGTCACAAACTAACAAATTATAAACTCACTCGGGCATTTATAATATTAGTTCGGATAAACAAAAGAACCTAAAGACTTCAGTAAAGGTTTCAGTAACTCAATAAAATAATTTTTAAAAAAAGAATACAATTAGTTTTATCTATAGAATTTTTGCGAAATTGTTTCACTAGAATTATTTCTATCGAATTCCGAACAGTTGGGGTAGCAAAGCGGATTACGAAGGGGAAAATTTAATTAACCTGAAACAAGTTTTCTATACCTTCTACAGCGTGCCTTTGTATAACGAAAAATAAGTTAAATGCGAGTTGGACGGAGGGTTTCGTACCTGTAACCGTTAATATTAATTTGGGTGTAAATATTATTTTGATGTTGATTTAACAAGAGACTCACCTAGTCTATGTGTGGTTTTACTTGTAATCACATAAAGCTATATAGCTGAAACACCGTCGTCGGGATGTGACGACCCCATCGCCCACTGTTGGTATAACCTCAGTCGCAGCAGAGATTATTCCACCAGTGCAATCAATCACAGGTCAGGTGCAGGTCTTTTAGTGCTAGAGGCCAGCTAAGTAGGTACCACTGCAGTGTCAAATATTCTGCCGCCAAATAGTAGTGCTTAGGCATTACTGTGTTCTGGTTTGAAGGACACTGTAGGCTAGTGAAATTACTGGGCAGACGGGATTTAGGAACCAATATCTCGAGGTTGGCAACGCGTGAGTACTAATGGTGCTGCAAGCGCTCATAGGCCACGGCAACCACTTACCATCAGGTGGGCCGTATGCCTGTTTGCCAACTTTTAACATTAAAAAAAAACACGAAACAGTAAAAGAACTTTCTTTTTGACTATTTTTCTAAATTTGCTTTCTTTCTAACACAAAACCAAATAAGCGAATAAAGCATAATGAATTTTAAATTGAGAGTACCCCGTTTATTGAAAATAATTTGTTTGAGATGAAATGACAGATGCCTGTTAAAATTTTATCAAAAGACTTTGAAGCTGAAACCATTTTGACCAAAGTTAAAGGTCTTAGTATTTTAGGCTTAACCTTTTAGACCTTAGCAAATTTTTATAAGTATATAAATAAGCAATATACGTTAAATGGCCTCATTGTGATATTCTGCAGGACATATTGCAGGCATATGTTAAATGGTCAATGTGGTCAATAAAAACATCTGCTTCAAGCGGGAATCGAACGCGACCAATGCCCCATAAGGCAGGTTTTTATTTTTGATGGTGAACTATTTTTAACGTCCTTATTATAAATGTATCCCATCTTAGTTCAACACAGTATATTATAACAGTTTGGTGAGAGACATACACAGTATACACACTACAATACTAACTCATAAGCTATTAACTACCATGATTAAATGGAAATTACATAATAATCATATTACAGATAGATTTGAGTATTTATACGTATTGCGATATTTTAACTCTTACAGAATAAACAACCCTTGCATTCATGACTTATACGATAGTAGTAATCATTGATTATTGTAGTGGTTGCTTTAATTAAATAGAGTACATACAACCACAAACCTCAGAGGACATTAGTTGTGGTTATTGCCTTATTTCTGTGTACTTGGTGTATATAACATTAAACCCAAACAATAACACACTAATGACAAAAGCCTTCTTCATCTTCACTGGATTCCTTACTTCACTAGATACCTTATCCCACATTATATGAGATCGGCCTGCCACAAGACTATGCTTTATCTTATGCCGTGCAGGAGTCCAAATCAGCTTCTATCAGGTCTTTACCAACCGTCGTCAACCAAGTGGCAGGTGGTCTTCCACGTCACAAAAGCCTAGTGGATAAATACACACAGTATGTATACTTACTCTTCTGCCTAGCATGAATCCCGGTACTAACACAGAATCTGCTTTTACGCTTCCGGATATGATAGGTTAGTAGCTTTTACGCAGAGCGATTGCCATTTGACCTAATCCTAAAAGTGAACCAGTAACTCATTGGTTAAGAGCAAATTATCTATTAAGAGAGAGACCGACAGCTTCACGTGTTCTCCGCGGAACAGTGGAGAGACCCGAAAGGACAAACGCTCAGACCGAAACAGATATTTGCAAGGTCACACATAACCACCCCGCCAGGCATCGAACCCGCAACCAACGAAGCTAAAGACTAGTTTTTAATTCTTTTTTTTTAACATATTAGCCATATTTTAAATTGCCATATTTTTTATGAAGCTAAACCTATTCCGTTAATAATCTTTACGTCACATATTTATCGAGAAACATCCAAACATGCAAGTTATCTTGTAGAAGTCCCATTTTTCAGTCCAAATACAAATAAATATAAAAAGGATAAAAGTAATTCCACAGCTAAGGGAAAAGTAATTTTACATCTAAGTGGTTATAAACTTGGAGCCATTAAAAGTTTATGTAACTTGAATAAAAAACAAAGTTCTTATAATGATGTAAAGTTTTTTATTCGAATGAACCTAAACGCCTTTTAGGACATTCTTTAAGCTATTTGGATTGTTTTATTCAAAAATGTAGAGTATATTTCATTTCGAAATTGATAAATACCTTTTTTAATCACGGAGATGGCAAACAAACTTACGGTCCGCATGATGGTAAGTCTATAAGCGCTTTATATAATAACAAAATTATCATAAAGCGCTAAAAGAAAAAGGAGACAAAGGAGATAATACCTTTTGGTTAAAAGCCTCAATAGCTCAACGGTAGAAGGGCCGATTCTGCTCCGTTAACACGAGAGTCGCGAGTTCGATCCTGCCCCATTGGGCTATCGTCGTACCTACCCACTCCTAGCAAGCTTCGAGTTTATTTGGAGTGGCAATAGAAATATTAATATTGCCTTGAAAAAGCATTGCTAACATTCTTTATAATTATATAATAATATCGTCTTAGTTTTCATCAAACAGATAATAATCTTATGCCGCATTTTTGAAGATTTGTATAGATTTAGCTTAGCGAATATGAAGCGGTTAAGCATTTCATATTTTGATATATAATTTTCAAGTAAAATTCATTGATAAACGGTCAATTTCGCAAGTGAACGATTCACTCACTTTTCGATCGACGATTCACCTTCAAACTCATTGAACGAAATACCATAGTGCAGATACTGCTAGGTACTTCAACGTTTAATCGTCAGCGTCAAAGGACCGGCTTAACCGATAAAACTATTATCGCACAGAATATCGACGTGAAATTAGCAATTTGTAAAGCTTTATTGCGTAACCCGGTTCCATTCCATATATTTCTCGTTCTCCACTTTTACTCTCCGTTATTTCTTATAAATCAATGAATTTAAAAAAAAAACCTACTTCCAAATAAAAAAAATCGCTCTAACTATAAAAAACACAGCTGATTGCTTAATGTAAAGTTTTATTAAAATATTGACATAGGAAAAATCATTACTACGAAATTTATTTCTGTTAAAAGCAACGAACTCCGAAAACAGCCTACGGCTTACTCCGTATTGTTTTTACCCCTAAAAACCCTTACTGTTCGGAAACCCGTGTCAAAATTCAGTCATTATCGCGATTTTTTTTCTTTCCATTTCTTTTGATTTCAAGACAAGGACAAGATTACAATACATTTTCTTATAATGATAAGTACAAAAAAACAGTGAATAGCAAATTGAATGAGCTATATTAGATTGATGTAATATAGATAAAATGGAAGAAAATAAAAGCGTTGATTAAAAACATTTGTCATAATATAATTAAAATTAAGAATACAGAATTCATCTTACTAAGAATACATAAACACTATAGACTCTTAAAATATGTTTATTAAATAAATGGTGGAAATCGTATGGTTTGGTCCTAAAATTTTATTACGATAATTGTTACATAAACCTTAATTGAATAAATAAATATAATTTCTACCCTCCTGATATATCCTAAGCCACGTTGCCTTCTTTGATATCGATTCCGAAATATTAAAAGCCTTTATCGCAAAATTATTCCAATTAAATTATCGCCCATCCGAATCCCCTGAATGGACAAGCTTGTATTTATTTCGATGGATGTGATCAACGGACCGACGTCAGGCATCCGAAGCCCGTCACACTCACATTAGACAATGGCTCAAACATAGCACAGACAAAACCGTCTTCACGGGCGAGAAAGAGTTGTTTCGCATTTCGAACGACTAGAATGGGCCTCCTCTCTACGAGGGCTGTACATTTTTCACAGCTGGGTCTCGGTACTCACAGATGACACTGTCGAAGCTAGAAAGGCCCACAGCAATACATTAAGAAAAAAAATCATTTCTTTCACGACAACAATTGATAATTTTAACACTAAAGAGATTATAAACTATAGTATGTTAAACAAATTAAATAACGTTCATAATAATGTTATAAACCAACGTTTTCATCCCATATTACAAGCTTTGTCTGGTTAATCGAACACGCCCTGAGGTATGGCCGATAATGTAATTTTATGCCTTATTTATCCATTGCTTTATAGAGGAACTGTAGTTTATCGCGTATATTTATAAAAGACTTATTTATAGTTGATATAATATGGGAGAATCAGAATCGTTTCATAAGTAATTGATAACAAAACTTAAATCATTCTTTATATTGTGGCACAGCGATAGGTAACTTGCCTTAAGTGCTAATGGTAGTGGGTTAGATTCCCTTTGTATTGACCATGCAGGCAAATGTTCCGGTGGGTGGTTTTGTTTGTGTCTGTCGGTCTTCAGACTCACATTATATTACTTTACTAATGAGCACCGTTGAATGTGTACGTTTATGCGGCCTGATGGAAGATAATTGTTATGGTAGGCATTTTATTGCAAGAGGCTGGCTAAATAGGAACCACAGTAGTGTCAGATATTCCAGCTCAAAGTAGTATACTGTTTCGGTATGAAGCTGCAGCTAATGAAATTACTGGGCAAAGGAGATTTAAGAACCAATATCTTGAGGTTGGCAACGCGTGAGTGAAACCTGCATAACAAATATGTGGTGTTGCAAGCGCTCATAACTCACGATAACCGCTTACCATCAGGTGGATCGTATGCTTGCTTGCCAACTTAGTCTTTTTTTTTTTATGTTAGAAGTTGGCAAACAAGCATACGGCCCACCTGATGGTAAGTGGATGCCGTAGCCTATGAGCGCTTGCAGCACCATTAGTAGGTGCCACTCACGCGTTGCCAACCTCGAGATATTAGTTCTTAAATCTCGTTCGCCCAGTAATTTCGCTAGCGTACAATGCCCTTCAAACTGAACACAGTAGTGCCTAAGCACTACCATTTGGCGGCAGAATATTGGACACTACGGTGGTACCTACCTAGCCGGCCTCTTGCAACAAAAGACCTACCACCAGTGTGACTGATTGCACTGGTGGAATAATCTCTGTTGTGACAGAGGTTATCCCAACAGCGGGCGTTGGGGTCGTCACATCCCGACGCCTTTAGATACATAGTCATACATCAAAAGGGTATATACGTATACCTATAGGAATAAAAAAAATACCTATACATACCTGTACATGTAGTAACAGGTTTCTTGGAACTACACCTCCGCTGCTAATTTTCACCGAACAAATAAACATTCCTAGGGACTCATAACTTCAAACTGTTTATAATTTTCTCATTGTAAATCGCTTAAGATTTTTGGCCAAAATTTTCAATTTCCCTACAGCCATTACGTTTCAACAGATTTATTATAATAAAGATAAAGGAAGCTTTTAACATTTAGCAGTGCACTGCATACAATACTAGTTATTTTCATTTACTGTCTACAGTTTATTTCAAACTAGCGGCCCGCTCCGGCTTCGCACGGGTATAAAATATATAGCCTATGTATGTCATTCGCTGAAAAAATGATTCAAATCGATCCAGTAGTTTTGATTTATTCATTACTGCCCGTGGCCCGCACGCGTTAAATGTAATTATTTACGACATCACATTAGAAACCTCAAAAATAACAGTATTTCTCCACTATTTAATGGATGTTATTATACATATAAACCTTTCTCTTCAATCACTCTATCTATTAAAAAAACCGCATCAAAATCCGTTGCCTAGTTTTAAAGATTTAAGAATACATAAGGATATAGGGACTGAGAAAGTGACTTTGTTTTATACTATGTAGTGATTCAGCACCTAATATAAGTAAATGAAGTTATAGTTTTTAGTTCGTTAAATAATTTGTAAAGCTATTTAAATTAATTAAGCATACACTTCATCATTAAATTAAATTAAACAGCTTTTAATGAATTAGTCTCAAATTACGTTGTACGAATTTAGAAACAACCTTAAAAGCAAAGAACACAATTAAATCAATGCCAATCATAAATTTGTAAAATAATGAAATAAGTTATACTAAAATATATTTAAATTAAACTAACAAAGAGCCTTTTATATTTTAAGAAGAAACCGTCAAGATTACATTTAAGATACATAAACTTTTAAGTGCCTATTTAAGCTTATAGTCTTCTTCATTAAGGTGTTTTAGATTTTGTTTTGTTGGAGGTCACTCACTATCTACGCATAACATTGGTTTTAAAGAATCTTTTGTATATGTACAAAAGATCTAAATAATATAGAAGAGAATATAATATATTCTCTTTTCGACTTTTATTGTTGTACACATTTTTCATAATAGTTCCAATACAAATATAAAACAGTTCCTTTTGGAACTATTGCTTAACTCTTAATTCTAGTAAATGGCTAAAAAATTCTATGTATACAAATAAATAAAATTGAGATGTCTGTGTGTAATAAACGAATGTGAAACTGAAGTTTTGTCTGTAATTCCAAATTAACAACTTTTCTTTCTGTCTGCTGTCTGTCTGTCTATCTGTCTGGCTGTTTGTTCCGGCTTATCTCTGAAACGGCTGGACCGATTTTTATTGGCAGATAGCTGATGTTATAAGAAGTAACCTAGGCTACTTTTTTCAGAAAAAGGTTTAGGGTTCCGTGCAGTAAAAAAATCAGTACACTATGCGAGCGGAAATTGGGGCGTTAGGAAAGCAAAAACTTCCACAGTACTGATCACAATTAGAACATTAACAAAAATGAAAATAACAAATAGTAGGGTCCGACCGAAACTGGTTTTTCAGCCGAAACCGAAACCGAAACCGAACTTTCGGCCTCCCTCTCAGTTTCGGCCGAAACCGAAACCGAAACCGAAACTTTTAAAAAATATTTAAAATTACGTTTTTTTAATGAAATTTGAATTTCAAGTTTTTTTAACATTTATTTGCATGTATACATTCTAGTCAACTAATTAGGAACAGAAAATAATTTGGTTAAATATTTTAAAAGTTTAATTTTATGAGACACTATTTGTTATAAAGTATATTGTTCAATGCTGTGTACTTTTTCGAAGCTAAGAATATTTTTTGGTAGGTTTACTTAAAAAGAAATCTCTCGCATTCAAATTGCTTATTTATTGGCTGACCATATTAGGGGTTAGTGTTTTATTTTTGATTAAAAAAAAATAAACCTGAAATACAAAGGCGGAAAGCCTTCCTATTTTTATTTGGCGTCATTCTTAAGTTTATAGTTTTAATTTCTAAAATTAATATCACAATTTATTATTTAAACATGGGTTACTTATTTAACCAAGCGAAAACCATTTTATCTCAACGTAAATGGCCATACCGTAAAATTGCTTATCATTTGATTTGCTCCAAGAGGATGGTTTTCAACTCTGTGCAATATTTTCAAACCTATAAAACTATTGTAACTGTGTACCTAGAAAGAAATTTAGCTAATTTAATAGCTTTATAAAAAGTTCCCTTTGTGGACTCTGTAATTATAAGAAGAGAAATATTTGGACTAGAACTTAGTGGCGAAGTTACATGGGCGCTTTAACACCAAAATGATCCAAAATATACTTCACTGTTTATTAAATGATTTCTAGCCGGTGACCTATTATCAGTTTTAGATTGGCCTTACAATAGCCTAGACATGAATTGTTTGGAACATTTGTGGTACAACAAAATGGAAATTAAAACCAACTCTATAGTAATTCCAAAGACGCCTGGAAAAACTTCACTGACGAAACTTGTCATTATTTGATCAAGTTGGCGCCGCGACGATGTCGATATGGCTACAGCTAATAATGGCAATCACATTTAATGTTAATTTATAATAGAAAACGTTGCTTTTTCGATGAATTTAATAATAAATGTACATTCTGCGTTCAATATTTCCAATGATTTCTTAAGTGTCCCTAATTACTTGTCCAGAGTTATATTAGCACAAAGGAGAAGTAAAGTTGAATTTCAATTGTTGCTATTTTTAATTATAATCCATTCCAAAATTTAATAATTCTATTAAGAAAACATTGGTTAAATGATCAAGAACAGATCAACATTAAAAAAATGTAATGAAGACTCATGTAAACTGAAATTACGGAAAATATAAATAAATGTTACTCTTATTGTACCCATGTCCCTAATTAGTTGACCACCACTGTATATAATATAGACAGTGTAATAGAGTTAAATAAAATAAAAATTAAAAATTCATTAAAGTCATAACCATTTTTTTGTCATCAATATACAGGACTTACTTGGGAGTAAACTTAAAAAAAGAAACAACTTGTACATAACTAACTACTAATACGTTGTGTTTACAATATTTTAAAGATCAATTTAATACTTATTTCTGGAGATATTTTGGCCGCTCCAGCGAGCGGTCACGAGTTGGCTGCGAAGTTTACCGAACAACGCACGAAAACTCACGAACACTCGAGTTTCGGCGAGGCCGAAAGTTTCGGCTATATTTTGGCCGAAACCGAAACTAAAGCCGAAACTAGATTTTTGGCCGAAACTGGCCGAAACCGAAACCGAAACCGAAATTTCGGTCGGTCACTAACAAATAGTATTTGCCTTTAGCAGATATTCGGTGAATAGCGTTAATAATTGAAACTAAGAATGGATATGCAACTGATTATTATTCAAGTTTTCAATAATCTTACACAAATTCAAATGAAGCTCGATGAAGAAATTTTACTCTTTTAAAATATCTTTTGAAATCAAAAAACTTGATTTTTGTTACTCTACGTTGGTACAGAATCCATTATGTGCGAGACCAACATGCACTTGGCTGACTTTTCGCCGCAGTTGTGACTTATGAGCAACGACGGTGTGATCATGCATTAGTGTCGTTTATTCACTCTACCATTTCTGGATAACATATTCAATATCCGGTACAAACGCACTTATCAATATGTAATAATGACAGCATGGGTGGGAGGATATCTAGCAACAAGGCAACATTTATACTACCTTATTATTAAGGTTTCTGTGCTGTGCAGCTATCTACTGAATAGATCAATTTGTTGGGAATAATAAAACTGGCAAATTCAATTACTTCTGTTTACAAAAGCCTCAATACATTAGGTTACTTGGACTAGATCGCAAGTGTGTTTATTTGACTTCGCTGTCCTCAAAACGCTTAATGAATCGATCGCAGGCCCTCACCTAAGTGTACCTAAATACAAAACCACTAAGCAGGGTTGTTAAATAGCATATTTACGGCCTAATAAACAAACCCAAACAGACCTTAAGTACACTAAAGTAGTTTAGGTATGATTGTTATTGTCATGATAATTCAAAAAAGATAATAGGTAGGTATTGAAAAGGTTATTCAACGCCAAAATACTTACAAATTTCACTCGACTGACATGTTATAAAAAATGTTTTGCATTCAAGTTACACAGAATTAATTATACCTAATACTATCATCATTACATGTTTAAAATTGATTGATGCTGGTCTTGATATAAGTAGCTGGTTTGCTACCTATACAGGACCGTGCGGCGCGCTGATAGCGAGCCTACTTTTAGCCTTGATGGTCGATTCCCCCACGTACTCGCAGAGCACGTTTATAATAGTGAACTCTTGATAGGTAGTTTTGTATTATCTAATGAGTTACTGGTTCGCCCTTTGGGTTGCGGAGATTAGATGGTAGTCGCTCTGCGTTAAAACTCGTCACCCGTTAATTCAGGATAAGACTACAAGCAAACCTTAGGACAAATGGTAGAAAGAAGAAGGTAGTAAACAAGCGTACCGCCAAAGACTTATCATAATATTGTATCCATGCGGAGTTACAGATAAAATGTCTCACAGATACATGTGTTACAGATAAAAACTCACCGGTAACCCTTGCCTTGGTAAATTCAACACCAAAGAAACGAAACTAAGTCAGTCACAAGCTGACTTCATTGTGCACAAAATAACCGTTAGTCGGTAGATAGCGTGTGACTAACTGCGTTCCGTTGTTTTTATGTTGAATTTACGAAGGGGCACCAGTGAGTCTTTGACATTTAGTCTGTATAGAAGGACCTGTTCATCTATATTAATATTACAAAAAGGAAAGATTTGATTGATTTTTTTGTTTGCTTTGAATAGGCTCCGAAACTACTGAACCGATTTGAAAAATTGTATCACTGTTGGAAAGCTACCTCCAGCAAGCAAGGGCAAGTTGAGGTAGCTAAGCTAAGCTGCCTCCTCTTGTTCCTACCACGTTACACCCATGCTGGTGCCAATCCTAAAGTCACCGCAGACGAAGTCGCGGACAGATGCTAGTAGTATATATAACGTGACCGTATGTCGCGTTTTCAACGAGACTGTACTGCTTTTCAACTCTGCGTCTCGGTGCAGGGCGCATATTGGTCCCATTTTAAATTGATTTAAAAATTTGAATTAAGAATGGATAACATGATCCATGGTTTCCCATCAAAGCTGCGGAGGTGATATAAAAGATATCTCCTGTATCTTAAACATACATTAAATCTTAGCTTGTCGTTCAAAAATAATAAGCTAAATGTGGGCGGCAGTATATTTTTCATTGACACTTCATATTTATAAATGTCAATCTATGATGTCAATGCGTTAGTAGTCAGAACGGTCAAAACCGGCAAAACACAAGTCACACTTTCAGCACTACTAGTATTCTAAATGTTTGCCCAAACAGAGGGTGAGAGGAGGGTGATATTTTAATATTAACTAGAATACAAGACCTGAGTTGAATACATTTTAAATGTTGGAAGGCTTCTAAAAACTTTTTAATTTTATTCTGGAAACAAAACACTTTACATTGAGATTACTCTTCATAAACTTTTAAGTGCCTATTAAGTTTATAGTTTTACCCCATAAGGTATAAATAATATTTTCATAATATGAAGAATTAAAGCAGCGATCGATATAAAATGCAAAAACTTCTTAGTAATTCTTTATAAAAGTGATCAACTCGACTACTCTTAAATATAAATTACTAGCGGCCCGCTCCGGCTTCGCACGGGTATAAAATATATAGCCTATGTCATTCACTGAAAAAATGATTAAAATCGATCCAGTAGTTTTCATTTTTTCATTACTCCGCGTGGCCTGCACGCGTTAAATGTAATTATTTACGACATCACATTAGAAACCTCAAAAATTATTTTTTTCGACGCTATTTAATAAACATTATTATACATATAAACCTTCCTTTTCAATCACTTTATCTATTAAAAAACCGCATCAAAATCCGTTGCGTAGTTTTAAAGATGTAAGCATACATAGGGACAGAGAAAGCGACTTTGTTTTATACTATGTATTTTTTTTTTTATACTATGTAGTGATGTATTATATTCTGCGACACTCCGTTGCAGCATGTTGGTATCGTGTCTGCCTTTGACTTGTGTCGATTCCTGTTCGGGGCAGATGTTTGTATTGATCTTACAAATATTTTTTTCATTCTAGGCGTTTTTCCTTGTGGATCTCCCGACCGTGCCTCAGAGAGCACGTTAAGCTGTCAGTCCTGGTTGTTATCACGTGAAATCTAATCTCATTATAATCGTTTACTCTTGAATCTTGATAGGTAATTTGCTATTATACAATGAATTACTGGTTCGCCCTATGGATTACGGAGGTCAGATGGTAGTCGCGCTGTGTAAAAATTAGTAACTTGTCAAATCCGGATAAAAGTAATAAGCAAACCCTGCGTGAATATAATACCGGGAATAATGCTAGGAAGAAGATCTATTATATTCTGTGCAAATCCTATGATAAGCACTGTAAAATGGTGATCAGTCTGACAAGTGTAACTACAGGCCTATTTCTTTGGCTACTACCATTGCAAAAGTGTTTGACTGCGTTCTTAATACACAATTAAATACATACATTACATTGCATGATAATCAGTTCGGTTTTAGACCGAGACTGTCTACTGAAAGTGCAATACTGTGTTTGAAGAATGCAATCAGATACTATACCTCCCGGAAAACGCCGGTGTACGCATGCTTCCTCGACTTGTCCAAAGCCTTTGATCTAGTTTCCTATGATGTACTGTGGGAGAAGCTTAAGAGAATAAATGTACCTTATGAACTCACGAATATATTAAAATTTTGGTATGATCATCAAGATAACAATGTGAGGTGGGCAGGCGCAGTGTCAGAACCATACCGCTTAGCATGCGGAGTGAGACAAGGAGGGTTGACATCTCCTACACTCTTCAACCTCTATATGAACGATTTGATTGTCGAGCTTAGCAATCTCCATGTCGGCTGTCATATAGATGAAGTTCCTGTTAATAATTTAAGCTATGCTGACGACATGGTGTTGCTGAGCGCTTCTGTCTGTGGTTTAAGGAGGTTGTTAGCGGTCTGTGAAAAATACGTTCTGGATCACGGTCTTAAATATAATGCAGTTAAGAGTCAATGCATGGTGTTTGAGGTCAGCTCAAAACGAATACAAAGCGTTCCACCAGTTTATTTAAACGGCGTCCCTCTCGACTGGGTGGAACAATTTAAATATCTAGGCCACATTGTGACGAAAGATCTCAAGGACAATGCTGACATGGAGAGGGAGCGAAGGGCCTTGTCTGTACGGGTGAACATGCTGGCTCGTAGGTTCACGCGCTGTTCGCAGGAGGTGAAAGTGACGCTGTTCCGGGCGTACTGCACGTCCCTGTATACATGCAGCCTATGGGCGCGGTACACTTGCGCGTCATACAATGCTCTCCGCATTCAATTTAATAATGCATTCAGGGCGATGTTGGGGCTGCCGCGCTACTGCAGTGCTTCAGGCATGTTCGCGGCAGCACGAGTCGACTGCTTTCATGCAACGTTGCGAAAACGCAGTGCGTCGCTCGTGCGCAGGGTGCGGGCCAGCACCAACACCGTCCTGAGCATGATTGCATGTAGACTTGACTGCCCTTATATACAACATTGTAGTGATAGACATGTTACTGCAATGTCAATAAATATATAATGATTATTTAATTAATTAATTTTACTTATTTTATACTTGCATTATTAATTGGCACTTAATATTATTGTATTTTAAAACAATTGTAATTTTATTTATTTTATGTATTTTAAAACAATTGTAATTTTATTTTATTTCAAATTCATATTATGTAATTTTCCAATTTATATTGTTCCAATTTATATTAATCACTAAAATTATTTATTTTATTTAAAATTTTTAATATTCTAAATTGTTCATTTTAATTTATACCTTATTTGTACAGTAAATACCAAATGAGTCACTGTTACTTGAAATAAATGATTTTTATTTTTATTTTTATTTTTATTTTTATTTATTTTATTTTAAAATGCACCTGGAAACACACTATTGCTGTTTTCACGTTACGAAATTTTGACATTATTCCGTTGAGTTTGCAGCGTTTTATTCTACTTCGTGAATGAATAGTAAATTAGTAATAGGCAATTCACGTAAGTATTACCTTAGTAAGTAACAGAGCCAACTTAGTTAGGTGGCTACTTGGTAAGAGTGAATATCAAAAATTAAGAATACAAATATTATGAACAAATATTGAAGTATAAAATAAAATCTAACAGTAAAATATCCGAAAATATTTTAAAAATCCATGGTTAGATCAAAGGGACCCTTGACGAATAGAAATAAAACTTTTCTATTACCTTAATAGAATTTCCTACAATAGTACTCGACAAGACCCATCACC
Organism: Hestina assimilis; assembly: GCA_023373885.1. Lineage (NCBI taxonomy): Eukaryota > Metazoa > Arthropoda > Insecta > Lepidoptera > Nymphalidae > Hestina > Hestina assimilis. The sequence continues at coordinate 4,334,645 of CM041745.1, read as the reverse complement.
GAGTTTATGCGCAGCGAGAATTTATGGTGCTTTTACGATTGTGTTATCCTGGATATTAAACTAGGTAGCGAATGGTGGACGACAATAGGTAGCTTCTAGTAAATTACATTTTTATTATTACTTTAATGTACGTTAACATAAAACTGCACCGTCATGGAAAAGATAATATCGTATCAGTTGTTTTACAAATATTAAACAACAGAATTCGATTGTTGCAAAGGAAAAAACCAACCGTCTTGAAACACCTAAATCGTAAAGGTACAAAACAATGTGGATGCAGTGATAAAGAAGAGAATAAGCTCTTATAACTTGATGAGTTCCGTTCAAGATTTAATGGACGACTATAATTATTATAATGGCACAAACTCTATTTAACGTTGGTCTAAATGATATAGGTACATATTTGTATTATACAAAAATAAAAGTTTTTTGTTGCAAGAGGCCGGCTAGGTTGGTACCACCGCAGTGTCAAATATTCTGCAGCCAAATAGTAGTGCTTAGGCATTACTGTGTTCCGGTTTAAAAAAATTACTGGGCAGAGGCGATTTAAGAACCAATATCTCGAGGTTGGCAACGCGTGAGTGGCACCTACTTATGGTGCTGCAAGTGCTCATAGGCTACGGCAACCACTTACCATCAGGTGGGCCGTATGCTTGTTTGCCAACTTGTAAAATAAAAATAAAAATAACTAACTGAATAATTAGTATTAGCCTTTTTCAAATTACTTACAAAGATCTTTAAATTGTAAGGGGTGAATCCGGACATTAACAACAGCTATTTCGTAAATATCCCTGATTCCTGAAGGCGAAGTGTTTCCCAATATTTATTAGGGAGCCCCGACGTTAGGCAAAAAGCATCGTCACTATTAGCAGTATAAATCTAAATAAAAGCCTCGAGGCATCGTGAGCCTACGTAATTTGGCTGTGATAAACTGGGAAAGGAGAGGATTATTTGAATATTAGCTTTTAGTGGATACATTTATTCAGAGTTTATTGAAAGCATTAAAATTCAATTGTACTCAGTCGAAAATAAAAAAATTACCTATGTTGTATATTATCTATGTTGTATATTTTAATTCTCATTAATCTAAAGAATTCGATGGTTGATTTCGCTAAACTTTGGAAGAACCAAGTCAAGTAGAAAAATTATTAATGTTTAGATGAAATAACACGTTACGTTACGACCTATAAAACCAGAGCAATATCCATATAAATTATCTATATTTTATTAGGAGTATTTCAAACTACGCATGCAAGATATTCATAGAGTACGTGAAGTGAAAAATTATAAGTAACACCGGATCCGACGACGAGGAAAGGTACTATGATTGATTACGCAAACGCACTGCTTTTAATTACGTATGTTATAATGAATATTCATAAATATGTCAACTTTAAAAGATTTAATAAGATATTGCAGATAATGATTACTTTTAGACTCGTTTTATGATAATTTACGTCGTTTTCTTTTTATATGTAACATTTTTATATAAAATAAAATCTTCCTTTTTACGAAATATTCAATAATTATCAATATTATCTAAACTAATAACTAATTCTTCAGGCGTCGGGATGTGACGACCCCATCGCCCGCTGTTGGGATAACCTCTGTCACAACAGAGATTATTCCACCAGTGCAATCAGTCACACTGGTGGTAGGTCTTTATTGCAAGAGGCCGGCTAGGTAGGTACCACCGCAGTGTCCAATATTCTGCCACCAAATAATAGTGCTTAGGCACTACTGTGCTCCGGTTTGAAGGGCATTGTACGCTAGTGAAATTACTGGGCGAACGAGATTTAAGAACTAATATCTCGAGGTTGGCAACGCGCGAGTGGCACCTACTAATGGTGCTGCAAGCGCTCATAGGCTGCGGCAGCCACTTACCATCAGGTGGGCCGTATGCTTGTTTGCCAACTCCTAACATAAAAAAAAAAATAATAATAATAATGACGGTCAATGCTGGCAACAGTAAAATAAACTTGTAAACTTAGAGGGAACGTAACGCGCGTATTTTGATAAAACAAACAAAAACAACTCCTACTTAATTGGAGCACAATTGAAAATCGATCCTTTTGTTTGAAAAGCTTCAAACTTTGTATTAGGGATCGACATTTAGCGTTAGAGTATATTATAGTCTTTGGTTCAGGCGAAGTTCTATTAAATTCCGAATCAGACCTTCAATCATTAACTATGTTAATATGAAAATATATAATATTATTTTGCATAATATGTCGATACGGTAGCTCACTATTATTACCACCGGACACCGGAACTATAACCCAAAGGACGAAATCATATTTGAACCCCCACGTGGACTGGTTTTTTCACGGCTGGGTCTCAGTACTCCGCCGACGAAGATGACGCTGTTAAGCCATTAAAGCTAACAGTAATACACATTGAAACCACGCTGTAATTTTTTAACTTTTCTGACAGATGGTTACTGTATTTAATATTTAGATTTCTAGAAGGATAATAAATAGAGAACGACGACGTTGTGGCGCAGCGGTAGCGAACCTGCCTTAAGCGCCACAGATCGCCGGTTCCATTCCCGCTCGTAGCATGTTTGTATTGATCATACAGGCATGTTTTCTGGTCTGGGTGTATTTGTCCTTGTCATTGTGTACATTTCCGGACCCTGACACAGGATATTACTATCCTATTGGGAGCCGCTTAGTTTGTAGCGTTTCTTTATTAATTATTATTTTAATTCATTATGATAGCTCGATCAGTGAATTTATGGTTATGGTTAAAGAATCTTTATTCTCATAAGAATTACAATAAAAATTCACTTACTGAGAACAATATTAAAACAAACAGTAGTAATTAAACTGAGCTTTCACAAAATCACAGTCACAAAAAAAACGAAATACACAAAATATCATAAAATGTTACACTTTTTTTTTTTTTGCGGGTAAAGTTAAAACAAAATCACAAGACGCAAGAGCGACCAGACTATTCAACAATGTTATACACGGATACAAAGCAACCCACGCTAGATGCGCCATCAGTATATATTTGATTCGACTTTGATTTTTATTTTTGTAATTTATTTATTTTTTTAATTTTATTATTTTTAATTTCTATTGTTAATCATATTATTATGGATAAATTTCTGTATAGGTAAAAGAACAAAGCAAACATTTTAGAATATTATTAGTATGACTTAGATATAGAAAATGTTATAATATTTATCTATTAAAGTATATATACATACAATGCTAGGGTTGTTTTATTAATAAATGTTTAAAAACTATGTATGATTATACCTTTTTGTTTTTGTTTTAATACATGCGAAAGAAAAAGTTTTTTTTTTTACTAAATATGAATATATATATATACAGAATATATACATATATATATATACTCAATATATATATATACATACACATACCTACACACATATAAATACATACATACACACATATATATATATATATATATATACACATTTTTATTTTGTTATTATTATGAACTATTTGTATTTTTCTCTAATATATAATTTAAGTTGTCGTTTGAAACTGGCAATTGACTTAGTATTTCTAATAGTTTTTGGTAATTTATTATAAAGTTGGACACCTTCATATTCAATATTCTTTTTTCCATAATTTGTTCTCTGCTGGCGGGTAACCAAGTTATTCGCGTTACGTAGAGTTTTTCTTTGGACCTCGTATTTTCTAGTAAAACTTATTTGAGTATTGATATAGCCATTTAATATTTTATGAATAAGAATGTTTGTAGCGTAAGTAAATGTCTGATTTATATTCATTAAGCCTGTTTCGCGATATATTTTCTCAGTTGATGTACGCAAGTTATACTGAAAAAGAGTTTTAATAAGTCTATTCTGTGCCGTTTGTATTTCTTTTAGGTTATTTTTTGAAGCAGTACCCCAGATTTCTATCAAGTAATCTATATGCGGTTTAGCTAGTGAATTATATATTAAGTAACGTACATGTCTTGGGATACATTTAACGATGCTGCGGAGTGCACCAGTTAGTGAAACCAGCTTCGACTTTATTTTATCTATATGTGGCTTCCAGCTTAATTTATTATCTAATATAATACCTAAATATTTTTCTTTTGGGATTTGATTTATGGTTTTATTGTTAATTTTTAGTTCAAAGTTGTTGTTTATTTTTTTATTCTTAGCAGAAAATATTATAAAATTAGTTTTTGCTGTATTAACAGTAAGTAAATTACTATTATTTATTATTAATTTGAAACCAGTCGTTCAAGATATTAAGATCGTTTTGTACTTGGGGTATAATAAAATCAGTTGAGCAGCCGGAATAAAAGATACTGGTATTATCTGCGTATAAAGTTAAATCACCTTTGAGGCCTATCTTATTAATATCATTAATATAAACTAGAAAGAGTAGTGGACCTAAGATCGAGCCTTGTGGTACTCCACATGTAACTAAGTTTGGACAACTTTGATATTCACCTAATTTTACAATTTGTTTTCGATTTAGAAGATATGATTTGAGTATTTGATACGCTTTTCCTGTAATGCCGATATCGAATAATTTTTTTAATAGTATTTCATGGGACACCGTGTCAAAAGCCTTCTTTAAATCTATAAAGACGCCAAGTACAATTTGCTTTTTATCGATTTTATTTTTAATGTGGGTTACTAAGTCTATTGTTGCTGCTAGGGTATTTGATTGTCGTCGGAAGCCATACTGTTTCTTAAAGAAAAAATGTATAGAATTTAAATACGTTTCTAGGCAGAATACAAAATTTTCTCCAAAATTTTAGAAATAACTGGTAAGACCGATATAGGGCGGAAGTTACAAGGATCGGTTTTACTTCCTGTCTTATGGATTGGAATTATTTTTGCTATTTTGAGAGTATCTGGGAAGTAACTTTTCTCTAAACATCTATTAAAAGTGTCTGTGAGCTTACTAGCAATTAACAGTTTTATACATTTTAATGTTTTTGTACTAATACCATCGATGCCGCAACTAGTATTAGGATTCAAGTCGTTGATAATTTTAAGTACCTCACGTGTTGTCGTCGGGGTGATTTCATTTAATTCTGTTGAGTGTAGTGATGTAGCAGCTTGGTCCTGATGAAGTTGACATTTCTGCCCCTTGTCCGGAATTTCACTAGCCAACATTTGTCCAATTGTTGAAAAGTAGTTATTAAACTCTTCGCATATATCCGTAGGCTCCGTTATGACTTTTGATTTAATTTCAAGTTTGTCAGGAAATACAGTACTCTTAATTTTGTTACTAGATAACTCTCGTATCAGCTTCCACATCTTCCGGGGTTTATTTTTGGTTTCACTGAAGCGTTTATTGTAGTATATTGCCTTTGTTTTCTGTATATGAACTGCCATCTTTGTCCTTTCTGTTTTGAATTTCTCTTCAGTGGTTTTAGATTTTTCTTTCAAATAGCTTTGCCAAAGTTTATTTCTATTTTCTAATCCCTTTATTATATCCCCATTAATCCAATCTTTTCTCGGTGGGTTTAAAATTTTAGTTTTATAGATTTCACAATTGGATATACATTTAATTAAGCTTTTTTCTAGTTCCTCATAGCTTTGTTGGTTGTCGATCATGTTCGCATAAGAATCATACAATTTATTATAATCGATTTTCGTATATTGAACTTTTATTAGCGGTGGAGGCTGGTATTTTCTAATCTCTAAATATATATGTTTATGGTCTGACAATGCTGAATCGATAATTGCAAAATGAAACGTACTATCCAGGTTTGAGCTGACATGATCTAATATCGTTTTCGTGGCTGCAGTTTCTCGAGTACAAAATTTCTGGTCAATTTTATTCAAAATTTTAAAGCTATTTACTTTATATGTATTTTTATATTTTTGGGTAGTAATATTATTATGCATTAGGTCAATATTGAAATCTCCGAAAGTAACAGCTCTTTTGTTTTTATGTAATTGGTGAGAAAAAGTCTGTAGAAAATCGTTAACATTTGTTCTTTCAGGTTTATATATTGCTCCAATATTCAGTGAAAACTTCGATATATATACCCAGAGGAAATGATTGTCGTTTTCGCACAATTCTTGGATAAGATTATGTCTTAAATTATTGTGTACAAAAATTGAGACTCCACCACCCCTCGAGTTTTGCCTGAAGTTATAGTAATGCGTGTAGTTGGGAATCTGATGTCTTTTTGCCTCGTCTTCATTCTTTATCCAAGTCTCCGTTATAATAATCACATGTATTGTTTCTTGAAATGATTCGATTATACATCTTAACTCATCCAGTTTTCCAGTTTTTACGATGCTACGTGCATTAATATAGAAACATTTTAGAGATTTTCTTGTTGTAATTATGTCTGAGTATGTATCGGCAACTTGGTAAGTAATTGCTTCTCTTATAAAAAATTTTTTCTTGTTTCTTGTTTATTTTGAGTGTTAATTACGGAAGTTGTATGATTTTTTCTTAATGATTTAACTATTCTGGGTTGTCCTTTTACATACTTTATGCTTAAATCAGTTTCACCATTAGAGACACGATTTTCAAGTTCTTTCTTTAACGCAATGAAATGACTTCTTTGCTGAACTGTTTGGTCCGAAAAAATCTTGATTTTATCTAACTGGGAGCTTTTGGAACGAAGTATGTTTTTAACCGTCTCCTCTGACGAGAAGCATACTTTATAGGCCGATTTTCTCCTATTTTAAATTTGCCTAGGCGAAGTATTTTATTTGGTTCTGGGCAATTAACATTAATAGTTTTTATGATTTTTAATACTTCTTGTTTGTCGTACTCGTATCTTTGTGCAGGAGGTCCTGGTTTCGGCTCCAATATGCCAACTAAGACAATATTTTTGGCACGTTGATTCCGGTCTTGCATTTCCGCAAATATATCATTATAATTAACACTAATTTGTTGAGAAGTACATGGCATAGCTTTATTTTTGAGTAAATTAACTTCTGATTCTAGTTTTTTTAGTTTTTCTTCCGTAACAATCTTATTTTTTTTCAGTTCTTCTACTTCAATTTTAAGGTTTTGGTGTTCTAATGTTATGTGTTCAATTGTACTGCTGATGTTAAGCACCTCCCCTTTTATGGTGTTGACATCTTGACAAAGTTTATTTATACTCTCCTTTTGGATGTTACTATTTGTACTTACAAGTGTCATCATTTCAGTCATTTGCTTTCTTAATTCTGATAGTTCTTGTCTGATAATAGAATTGTCATCTTCTGGTTGCTTGCGCTTGCTGCGTATACTTCCATGCGATATGCTTAAGTTATCGTCTATAGGCATATTTGTCAGATTTGGTTGTGAACCTCCAATCTTGGTATTTGTACCACATCCAGTTGGTGATCGCAGTAAGCTCATTGTATATCTGTGTTTGATCAACACAGTTGCAATATGTGATGCCTTGACGCTTGCTTGAAAAAGACGGTAAATAAAGAAGCCGTCCCTGTTCCCCGAAGAGGTGAAGAGCTGTTACCGTGTCGGTGACCAGCGGATAACCAATCACTCGGAGCTAATACGTCGGATATCACACATTGTATGTTAACTTGAAGTGCACTTTAAACTATTGATACTAAGATTATGTTTCTATTAACAGCTAAATAAGGATTTTTAAAACAAATTGATAACACGTCCGTTTCGCTTGCGAGCTCAGAGATCCAAGCTCTCAATTTTCAGTTATGAATAGTGGATGTCGCGATGAGCCACGGACTGCATCAACGCTTTTCCACACAGTTATATCACAGATCCAACGATAAGCATAGTCTACAATTCTCCATAGATAATTTGAATGTATAATTCGAAGCTATTACCTCATTCCACAATGTAAAGTGAACAAATTTTCCTTCAACGTTTATGGGAATCTTAAGGTGCTTCCACGTCTGCTTCCTAGCATTATTCCCGGTACTATACGAGTATTTACCCAGGGTCTGCTTATTACTCTTGTCCGGATTAGACAGGTTACTAGTTTTTACACAGAGCGATTGCCATCTGAACTCCATAACCCTAAGGGCAAACTCATAGGATAAGAGTAATTTACTTATCGAAAGTTAAAGATTATTATCAGATGTTATCCCATAACAAATGAAACCGACAGCTTAAAGAGCTCTCCAAGGCACGGTGGGGATACCCACAAGGACAAACGCCTAGACCGAAACAAAAATTTATAACAAACATCTGGTCGAGCGGGAATCGAACCCGCAACCATCGAAACTAAAGGCAGACTCGCTACCCTCAACGCCACAACGATGTCGCGTGTCGCCACAAGGCCGCTACCACAAAAATCGAAGGATAGTCGATCGACTTTTGAGCGCTTCGTTCACTCGCGTAATTAAGCGTCGATCGAATTTCTTCATTTAAAAATATAGATCGACGCGGACTTATTCTTTCTACCATGGATGCTGTTGATCGACGATTGATCGAATTGTATGGGTTAATGGTGACTCTTGACACACACTAGACGTAACTCTCAACGTTACGGACGTCGGACGTGCTTCGCGACGTGCAGTAATGCAAAGTTCAGGTAATGCTAGTATTTGCTAGTATCTAAAACCCATATTTGCTTCATCATCCGAAGAAAACCATCTTAGGGAAACCAATGTTTTAAGTTTGCAGCAAAACTGTTGATAATAAAAACAATATTCAATATGAAAAAATAATTTATTATTTGACTAAGTATAAAAAAATATTTCAAATTAATCACAATTATTGTATTAGAGTTAAACATATCACCTCCATTGATTAAGGTACTTTTTTGTAAGGAGTATTTAACTTCGTATTATAAAATAACGTTTTAAGAACAATAAAAAAAAATTAACATGTAAGCTTAAGAATTGTAAATAATAAAAATATTCTAAATATTAATATTATAACATCGAAAGCGTCTGAATAAATGAGACGCATATCCATTATCTATAAAAAAATACAAGTGACGGTTTAAAAATTAAAGTTTTTTTATTATTATAATAAATCTTTACTACTTAACTGGAGTGACGAGTGTAAATGATAACTCTAGTTTTAAAGCTACAATAATTTAGCGATAAAAACAGCAACCTGTGAATTATAAATATATTTATTTAACAAAAAATATTAACAAACTTACATTTTTATACAGGACTATACGTAAAATATGCAAAAGTTTTATTTTTACATGAAATGTAATACTTTTTGGTCTAAAACTGTTATGCAAATCAGAATGTGCCTTATAGTTTCATATTATATAAAAGTATACAAAATGGCTCTTTTGTTATATCTTTTAACAAAAAAATGTTATATTTAAAAAAAATTAGTAAAACTTTCTCAAAGCCTAAATAATCGAAGAACAACAACTTCATTCAACAATCAATTTCTCTATATGATAATCCACCGAGCTGTATTAGATTACTTTATTAATTTCAATATAAAAAATATTATTTTCAATATAAAAAAAATGTTGTATATTTTACAAATATCCTGTATACATATTATATATAAATATTAAATACCATACATTTGAACGTTTATTTCTATGAAATACTGAAAGGTACACCACGTGACCTTTTCATAAATACATAATAGGGGCCATAAATAAATTACGTCACACTTAATTCGAAGTGTGACATTGAGTGGCAAAGAGCGGGAGGAGTTACGTGACTATTCAAAATCCAATCTATATATCTATTTATTTAAAACCTAAAAATCTCAAATGTAAGTAAGAGCTTTCAAATATTATGAGCAATTAACTAATTGAAAAAATGTGGGGGACGGGTAGTCAGGAACGAAGTTCCTTAAGTCTTTTCTTCAACTCCGAATGTAATTCGAAATGAAATCTGTATATTTCATCAATAGGTTATATGATAAAAGAGACAGAGAGAGAGAGAGAGAGATAAAGTAGCGCACACGGCTGCGCACATACTTGCTCGTGTGCTCATTTGCTTGTAGTAGTAGGCTCGATACATTACACGTGAGCCGCGTTAAAGAGCTTCGTTCCAATGATGAATTGTAAATTTATGTGACGACTAGGGAATCTTACGAATATTACAAGTTATGAAAAGGACGGAGAAGGATTTAAAAGACCAGGAAATCCGTGTGACGTAATTTATAGATAACCCAATATACATAATCTATATTTTTTTGACTTAGACTCGGTCACAATACAATCTTACAAAACATACTATATATACGGAGAAATAAATAGCTACAATTTGTTAAATCACAGATGCCAAATAAACAATTTATGTATATTAAATAAAATATATATATATATATATACATTTCATATTATTATCAACATATAAAGAGGTTAAAATTATCACATTATATATTTATTTTTCATATTTATAAAAAAAAATTATTTCTCATTCCATTTAGCATTGGCGTACATTCTATAGGCAAATACGCAGTGCCTACCTCACGAGAAATTAAATATGCATATTTGAAATTTTGTAACTACCTAATTTTTGAGCCTTTTGGAGATTTTTAAGACTTGTGCGTTAAACTCATACCTAAAAAGGCTGAAGTTTTGTTGAAAATTTAGAAACCTTGTTACTATTATTTTGATATATTAAATGAACCGCTAAACCATTAGAATATATATTATTATATATTATAATCTCGCTTTATATTTTTCCTTAATAAAATCGACAAAATTCTTAAGCACTTTACGAACAACAATAATAAATCTAACGATTATTATATAAGATTGTTGCTTTATATATAGACTGTGAATGTGCTTTTATTTAGAAATAACTTATATCTATTACGATATGTAACATTTCTTATTATTTGACGTGCACTTTAAGAACACTTGATTTTTTTATATCAAAATATTCTCAAAGAACAAACACCCTTTAACAGTATATTTCAGATTTGTGGGTTTTAAATTTAAGGACATTTTTAATTAACTTCAAAACACAAGGATTTTTTTTATTTATGTATATTTCATATTGAATTTATTACTTCATATATTATATGTATTAGGATTTCAGAAACTAATTCAAAAGAACCTCAAAATCTTACATCAAAAGAAACCGTTACGGCGCAGTGGTTCCTGCCTTATACAAAGATGGACACATTTTCGATTCCCACTCATGGTAGATGTTGTATTGTGTGCTTGTGCGTGTGCGTACTAAGGTAAGGACAAGAGAGGGCAGCTGGCCTTTCTAGACCCCTAACTATTGAGATATATATATGAATATAATTTTGAAGATTTCATTATTAGTCATTTACCCCCTTATCTAACCTCCCCACCCCTCTCTGCAGTGACCAAATATCCTGGTGTTTTCTAACTAATTGGGACCGTTAAGTTTAGCGTTTATTGAGTATGTAGCGTTCATTAGATTTCAAAATTATTAAAGAATACACTACCTATAACTAATTCCGTATCTCTTAGCGACCTGTGGGGTGTGTGTCGTCGCCACGGCTAGTAACAGTGGGACATCGTTGACGTCAATATTGAGAGATTTAGTTAGAGTGGCGATATCACAGAAGTCCGTCGACATGAGCATGTCTGCTAACGTTTTTGATAGCACGCAGAATTCACGGAGTTTGCTCTCTAGGTAGAGGAGACACTGAAACAATAATATCAAATTTTTAACACCGTTGTGGCGTTGTGGGTAGCGAGTCTGCCTTTAGTCTCGACGGTTGCGGGTTCGATTCCCGCTCGGGCAGATGTTTGTTAAAATTTTTGTCTCGGTCTGGGCGTTTGTCCGTGTGGGTCTCCCCACCGTGCCTCGGAGAGCACGTTAAGCTGTCGGTCACGGTTATTATTAATTACATCTGATAATAATAATCGTTAACTCTTGATAAGTATTATAATTGCTCTTATCCAATGAGTTACTGGGTCGCCCTTAGGGTTGCGGAGGTCAGATGGCAATCGCTCCGTGTAAAAACTAGTAACCTGTCAAATCCGGATAAGAGTAATAAGCAGACCCTGGGTACATAAAAATACAGGGAATAATGCTAGGATGAAGAAGAAATTTTTAAATATACATAATAGCAGACATTTTTATGACATATGGTTGCATAAATTTCATTGTAATTTTGTTATCCCCGACCGACCCTCCGGCTTCGACAAAGAAGTCCCAAAAATTTCGCCAAAATTGTATTCTTTCCTACCTTGATGAAAAGTTCGCTTTAAGACCCTGGTACGAGGAACAATTATGCCCGGTTCTCTACCGGCAAGATAACTTCCAAATAACCCAGCAACCATATGTTTTCGGGTGAAAGAGAAACAAACATTCATCCATCCATCCAAACTTTCACAATTATAATATTAGTTAGATAGTTAGATGAGATTAGTTAGATAGTGAGATGAGATTAGTAAGAGTAGAATATAGTATAATGAGTGTTTTACCTGCTGTGAAGGTACTCGGGCGAGACGCATAGCTGGAAGTGCGTCCAGCATCCCGCCCACCAGCGGCGACAGTCCGCCGCAGCCACACTCGCGACCAACGAGACGCACCTCCCTTTACAAACACATCATTATTATTGGGTAACGAAGATTTACTGGTGGTAGGCTTTACATTGCAAGAAGCCGGCTAGGTAGGTACCACCGCAGTGTCAGTTATTCTACCGCAAAGCAGTATAATGTGTTTCGGTTTGAGGTAGGCTAGTGAGCAAACTGAGCAATGGCGATTTAAGAACCATTACCTCGTGGTTGAAAACGCGAGAGTAAATGTATGGTGTTGAAAGCACTCGTAGGCTTCAACAACCGGCTACCATCAGGTGGGGTCATATGCTTGCTTTCCAACTTATTCATATTAAAAAAACTTGTGTTTGCTTAATGAATGGAATTGTATTTTTTTTTTAATTTTGACCCAGGAGGCAGATGATCATATTACCGTAATAGAGCCACGCTTTTCAGTACAAATGGGCCGACTGGACCGGGGAAGTGCTACCCTCTCACAGAAAATCGACGTAAATTAACTGTACTGTTGCGTTTCGTTAGTGAGAGCGCTGGAGATCCAATTTCCCACCTCCTCTATACCGTTTCTCCTTGCCATTAAGAGAGCTTGTTTGCCGTCATGAAATAAAAAAAACTACAAGAGAAGAACATATTTTTATGTACATAATTATGTAACATACCATGTGTTAGTATCTCCAACAATGGCGACGGACTGCACCGGCGAGTCCAGACTTTTATTCAGGTACGAAGTGAGAGCTAGGTCTCGATGGAGCTCCGCCTCCCAGATGTTAGGGCTTGCGACCGTTCCTAGTAAAAAAATATATAATAATTTCAATAATAAATAAACGCTACACACACAACGGCTCCCATTAGGATAGTGATATTCTGTGTCGGGGGTTCAGAAACACATACAAGGACAAGGACAAAGACAAACACACATAGAACGGAAAATATGCTCGCATGGTCAATATAAACATATTATCCGAGCGGGAATCGAACCCGCGACATGTGGCGTTTAAGGCAGGTTCGCTACCGCTGCGCCACAACGTCATCTACACTGAGCGTATTAAATGAAATTCTATGAACTTCCTCGTAGTGACTTACTTTTGATAAGATTGTTTAGTTTTAAGAACTTCTAATAACTTACACTACAACTACCTACAATGACAGGGACACAAAACCATACATTGCTCTAATGCAAAATGGAAAAAACCGGGGGTAAAAGCAAGTATTAAATGGACGCAAATAAGCAATACCATGTCAACCCACACGAATGTCATTTCGAGAAAAACGCGTTTGAAAATTTTGAACAACTTGCTTCATATGATTTTTATTATATATTAGTCAAGTTTTTGGCAATTTCAAGATGTATGTAAGTTATTTTACTTATTTTCACATACAATAAGCATACAAACTGTATATTTCGTATATAATATATCCCAAAATGTTTAAAATAATACATAAATTGCATGATTAAAAAATGGTGTTTTTAGAAGTTTTAAAGCTTAAAACCCTACAAATATTAAAGAAAAATGTTCTTCAGCCATTTACTAACACATCTACATATATAACTCAGTTTTTTCAATTTTGTGGGATGACATGGTATTATTGCTTATTTGCGTCCAAATAACAATATTATGTTAGACATTCCTAATTATAGTTTAACGACTTTAGTATACAAATAAACATTTGTTTTATTAAGATTTAATATAGTAAATATAAATAAGATATTATGTAAATATAATATATTATCATAGCACGGTTAGCATATGACTATAGATAGTAATAATCTGCATATGTTAAACAAAAATATTTGTTTTAAAAAGTCTGTTGTTTGTATACTGATATAGAACTGAAGGAAAATTATATTTCTTTGCACTAAAACAACAAATCATATTAAAAACATTTTTTTAAAGAAAAGTTTGTTTCTAATTTAAAAACGAATTATATGAATTCAATTTATATTTACTTATTTAAAAAAAAAATTACGCACCCATCTAAGAGAATTTTTACATTTCTACATTATCTTAAATATGTAAAAAAAAAATCTATGTTATACTGAATATTTTTTTTTAAAGAATATTAGCAATGCTTTTTCAAGGTATTACTAATATTCCTATTGCCCCTCCAAATAAGCTCGAAGCTTGCGCTAGGAGTGGGTACGACAATAGCCCAAGGGGTCAGGATCGAACCCTCGACTCTCGCGTTAACGGAGCGAAATCGGCCCTTCTACCGTTGAGCTTGCTTATATCTGTATAAAATGTCATCGACATCGGTTAAGAGGTCAGTTGTGAAAGCATCACAGGCAGAATTAATTCCGTATTTATAACACTAGGGATTAGAAGTCAGAAAACGTACAAATAAGCACAACCATTAATTTCGGTACATGTCTTCATTATCATTACAAATATTTTCCCCGAACGAGTATCAAACCCCCACACCGCGACTAAGGCAGGTTCAAAATCAAAAGTTTAATGAATAAAAAAAGTTAACTCACCTTGTAAAACTAAATCAGGTACATAGTGGTTAGTAAGACCGCCGAGCAGCGAGGCATCATACCCCGATCTCACTTGACTCTGACACTCGATCGACGACACTCGCTTCAATGGAAACTCGATCACTTGTTTCACTTCTAACTTATTCCTATCTATCTTCTTCCCTTGGACATTATTATTAATCTCAAATGAATCTCCATTTATGTTGACAACCAAAGTATTATCTTTCCGCTTCCTGACAAACGTCTTCGGAGACATTTCTCTGTGCCTATCTTCGACAATAGATTCTTTAGCGAATTGAGGTTCCGATTGTCGCGGAATATCGTTCATGTATTCCATTTCCGAGGCGTTTGTTGGTGTTTGCAACATCGATTCCATTAATTGACACTTGTAACATGTCTCGCATCTCTCTTCCTGTATCGGAGGTACGAATGTCGGATCGAATTGGAAATTATCCAATTTCAAATTGCCCGGCTTCCCTATGTAGTGTCTATCTAAAATTTCTAAGTTTTTACTCTTCATATAATTAGTGACTATCTGTGGATACTTATCGAACTCGAACTTAAAACCGGAATGTTTTATTGGCTTGGAATGTTGAAGTGTTTGCCCGCAGCATTTCGACGGGCTCTCGGTGCTTCTCGACGACTTGTCCTTATCGCAATCATTGGTGCACTCATTTCTCTCCGAACGTTCTAGATTATCCGGCTCGGTGTGGACCTTCGATTTCTTCACGCTCTTTTTCCCATTCGATTTATTCTTCAGTCCAACTAGTTTATCGTCATCGCCGAGCACGAACAACACCTTCGCCTCACATTCCTCGGAAGATAAGTTCGGGCTCGAGTCTGACGAGTCTTTCAGTGACGTCATCATCATCGGGTACCTCCTCAATTGCTTAGCTTGACTTGATGTATCTCCACTACCGCTACCGATGGCGTAATCTAAACTAGAGAGCGTTTGGTTCAAATCGATCAACGTCGTCGACTTCTTGAGACTTACGTCGCTAGACACTAAAGTATTGACACTGCTACCTCTGCTCCTATTTAACGATGGAACTTTCAAACTACAATCTTTCACTTCCACGCGTTTCGCTGTCTTAGCTAACTCTGTTTTCTGTTTCACATTCACAACTTTTGGTTCATTGAGCAAACAATCTTGATACTTGTATTCGTTTTTCCTAACATCTCCGCATCGTATAAAATATGTTAATACTTGTAGGAGTGTCTTGTTGAACTTTACGTTGTTCGAACCAGTGATGATAGTTCTAGCGTTGCGCATGGGGAAGCCAATACTGCCACAGAGATCCGTTAACTGAGCCCATAGAGCATTATAAGGTCGTTGTGTATCAAGTTCTGAGGTACACTTTTTTGGATCGATTGTGTCGAATGGGCTGACTGTCGATACCCATCCCAGATGATTTGTAAGAACGTAGGTTAGAAGTGTGCTGATAAAACTGTAAAAAAACAATAAAACCATTTAATTTGTATTAACATTTTATTTCATAATAAGTATAATTTATTTGCAAAAAAAAAGTAACAGTCTGTTAATGTCCCAATGAGCAAAGGCCTCCTGTTCTGTTACGGAGAAGGATTTAGAGCTTAATCCACCACGTTGCTTCACTCAAGAGGTGCTTGCCCAAATTTGAACCGGTAACCATTATTACGTGTACGTTGTCTATCCACTAGGCCATCTCGGCTTATGTTAGTAACTTGGCTAAACAAATCATTTATGATAAATACGTTCAGTATAAAGACATTTAAATATGGATAAAAAAGCGACGTGACGCTTATTAATTTATTTTTCTGGGTATTCGAACTATACACACCCACGTATAAGTTACACAACTAATTTACACAATTTGTAACCGTCGATCCATTGAAAGAGATCACGTGAAAAATACGTAAACAAGGCGTATAAAAATAGCCGCTACAAATACGCTGAACTCTATATATAAATAAGTTGCGTTGCACTTGACAGTGACTTCATTCACACATATCATCAATTATCGGTCGATAGGTCCAAAGACGAGAGTTGTTTTTTATTTATGTTACGTGGACAGTGGACACATTGGATACTGTCCAAGAAAATGTCTGTGGTTTATCTATGGATTAATTATCGTAGATTAAGCGATTGTTAAAATGTTGACGCGTATTAAAATGTCTAAGCCCTTTTTAGTGTCTTTAAATCTCTAAAACTGGCCAAGTGCGTGTCAGACTCAAAGTGTTCCGTACCACCGTAGGATTGAAATATTAACTTTCTTGTATTAACCCTATCATTTTTCAATTTTATTGTTCTATTAACTGCTCAGAAAAACATATTCTGTAAAATTTTCAATGCTCTACCTATTACGAATCGTGACATACAGCCCTAAAAGAAGGACGGAAGAACAGCGGAGGCATAGCAATACGGTTCCGTTGGCATCATTTCGGAACCCTAAAAATGTACTTCTATATTTAGGGACTTCTATATTCTTCCTATATTTATAATTCAATATTTAGTTATCGCAAACAGACATATTTATCTATATAATGAATGGACCAGCTTAACTGAGGAAGTTTTTTTATGTTACAAGTTGGCAAACAAGCATACGGACCACCTGATGGTAAGTGGTTGCCGTAGCCTATGAGCGCTTGCAGCACCATTAGTAGGCGCCACTCACGCGTTGCCAACCTCGAGATATTAGTTCTTAAATCTCATCTGCCCAGTAATTTCACTAGCGTACAGTGCCCTTCAAACCGGAACACAGTAATGCCTAAGCACTACTATTTGGCGGCAGAATATTGGACACTGCGGTGGTACCTACCTAGCCGGCCTCTTGCAACAAAAGACCTACCAGTGTGTGTAAAAGTATTACATAATACCAGCGTCTCTAAATAATGAGATTTCTTTCGCTGATCTTATTTTTCCTCACAACTTATTGCAACCGGTTGAATACTTCGGTGACTAACACCATCAGGTAAACCTAGACTTGTTTGTCATCGTCATAATTATACAAAAAACTTTAATAACCGCGTACTAAACATCGTAAATCATAACCAAGAAAACTAATCTAAAAAGCGTAACAATTGTATTTCTAAGACAAATATCGCAATCAAAACATGCTAATTCAACAACAACATACAAGTTTTGAAACAGTAATATTCATTATCACCTGTTATACGAAGATAAAGACGATAAGTGTATAGAAAAATATATTTTTAAAAACCTATAAAAAAATCATGTGATTCTTTTTAATCTGTTACAGCATACGTCACAGAATTATTTTTATCACCTGCCTACATCACGTGCGCTTAAATAACGGGTATTTTTTTTCGATCACACTTTAATAGTTGATTGCTACTGAAATAACATGCAACGGGAATAGAAAAACTGTTTTGGGAAAAGAATGTGGGTAACACGTAGCTAGTTTTAAAAGCGATATACCGTGCTGCGTTGACAGTTAATTTTATTATTCTTATTTAAAATCCTGCTGTTTAAATGATTGCAAGAATGAAATTGTTCAGATCTCTATATAAAAACTCTGTGCGTTACTGCTTGCAACTTTTTAAGGTAGTTGAATAGCATAGAGTAATCTCAGTTCAGTTCTTGAAACATAAATAAAACTAACACTAGGTTAATGAAACGCACCCTCTTTCGCCTTTTCGTCTTCGTCAGTATCTTTACCTACGGCATACAAGATCAAGCTAATATTTAACAAAAATCAATGGAATTACTAACACCAAACTGAGCGTGTAATAGCGCCAAATTGATCCTTTTTTAGTTGACTTTAACTATAACAGTAGAAACAAATATTACAGATTTGACAGTCCCATGTTTTCGAAGATTGATTTAGATAATTTTTTTGATAGGGCCAAACGTACCTACTGAATTGCACTAGCCGCCTTTGCCTTGCCTACCCGCAAGATACAGGTGGTCGCAGCGGACGCGCAATCACATAAAGAGTTTGCCATCAACGTACCGTAGTAGTTACCAAGGTTGGTATTGTAAGATCTAACATCAGCAAGGGCCACCAACATTGGGATAGGCGGGCTGTTTTACAATTTCTGCTACGACATTCAGGTTTCCTCACGATGTATTCCTTCACTTAAAGGCTTTCGGTTAAAGTTACGTTCTCTTTCCATTGCACGATCTCTGCAAATAATTTAGGTTTGTGGACGTTTGTAAAAAATACTTACAAATTAGTATTCTTCGTGTCGCCAATCGCAAGAACGGAGCATATATCAGTAAGCAATCTATCGGCCATCTTGTTAGCAGCACGCGGCTCGCTCGTGACTAGATCCAACCACACGGGTTGTAAGCGCGGCCCGTACATAAGGTCAGATAACCTGGGAACAGTGTTATATTTTTTCATAAAATTATGTGTCTGATACATATGCTATACACACAAGATATAACATATTCGCCGTCCAGACAGCACTGTTTACATGTTAAGAAAACTTTATAACAGGAATAGTAACTGAAACCATTATTTTCAGAATTGGATGAGGTTTTTACACTTGCATTATTGTTGGTGTAACTTAAATCTGACATATAACGCCATCTACAAACTTATAAATACAGTAAATTGACGACGTCGTGGTGCAACGGTAGCGAACCTGCCTTAAGCGCCACAGGTCGCGGATTCGATTGTCGCTCGGAGCAGATTTTTGTATTGACCATACAGACATCTGTTCCGGTCTGTGTGTGTTAGTCCTTGTCTTTCTATGTGTTTCCTGACCCCCGACACAGGATATCACTATCCTGATAGGGCCGTTGAGTGTGTAGCATTTATTGTTATTTACAGTGATTTATTACTACTAGTATTCTATGCAAACGAAATTGCGGTCAGAAGCTAGTGCTGAAGTTAGTGCTAGTGCTGGTTAGTCTGTATGTTGCCAAATACACTTATTGATAAATTACTGTATAAAAATGGTTACATTTTCAATATAACATATTATTCCCATTGCGAATGATAAAGACTTGGTTCGTGGAATAGCTGAGTAAATTCTTGTAATTCCTCACACCTCGTTACCTCCATAAGTGACAGGTAAGATGGTGTTGGATCATTTTTCACTCCTCGAAGCAGAAAAATAAAGCGCAAATACTGCTAGCATTTGCCGCAATTCAACACGGATTTAATGAAAAAAGTAAGGGTTATAAAACAACATTTTAAAAAAATAATTTAACATTCTGATGTTTTTCATTCCTTCCAACCTTATAAGGGTTCCGTAACCAATAGCCAAAAACGGAAACCTTACAATTTCGTCCTGTTCTTTCTTTCGTATATCACGTATTTTTTTATAAAATTACCAATTTAAAAAATTCGAATTTGAAATAAAATAAAACTTCTCACCGAAAAAGTTCAAAGTGTAAATAAATCTACGCAGTCATAATAAATAATCATGGCACCCAAAACAATAAAGAATTGTATGATTTGACGCAAAAGATAATTCGTCTAATCGTTAATTAGAAATCGCTTTGATAAAATAGTCTTTTCATATGATTTACGCTAACACACGATATTAAACTTTTTACTAACAATCGTATTTTTTGGCTTTCTTCCAAATCACAACCTATACAAGATCATGGTCACGGCCTATGGAATACGCAACGGTACGGATAAAATTACTTCATGCATAGACTTACTATATGCTATGGACAGGCCCATCTATATAAAAATGTCAGACTCGCTGGTGCTTCTTTGTAAATTCAACACCAACGCACCGGGTTGAAGATATTCACACGCTAATTTTATTAGGTAATGTTGTGCACGATGAAGTTATTTTATTTCTATTATGTGTTATGTATGTATTATGTGTATTTATTTCTATTCTATATTTTATTTCTCTTATTATGTCTATAAGCTACGATGACCGCTTGTCATGACGCGAGACGTACCTTTGTTTGCTACCTTTGTTGTAATACAAAAAATTTAAAACTATTTTCAGACTTTTGTAATATAAATTATATTAAGACCATCTTAGAGTTCCATACGAAGTTCTTTAACTCAGGCTAAAATTAGAGGACCAAACTATTATACATAGGTTAAAATCAAATTATAATTCTTACCATCTAGCAGCATCACCCGCAGCTCTGTATAAAGTGGACACGAAGGCGTCCCCGGTACCAGCGACCAGTGTAGCGAGACGCAAACGACACACCAACGCTTGCAGCTGCGGTGAATGCTCCATACAACGACGGACTATATCCCTACGAAGATTAGGAATATATTACTAACCAGCTCTTACCCGCAACTTCAAAATATAAAGTTATTGGTCTATAAAAATAAAATCCCTTAAAAAAAATATGTTTTATTTTGGGTCATCAAACGCTATCTTTTGATGTCTAAATTATACTAACGGATAAAATGTCAAGAAACTCGAAAACTTTTACAAAATCATACCTATCATATCTCCAGGTAGCAGATCATTCCAAAATAAATTGCTTAGAAATCATTTGACTATATATACCAATATTATAAATGTGAAAGTATGGATGGATATTTGTTACTCTTTCACGCAAAAACGACTGCTACACACATAGCTTATTACCCGGATTAACACATAAGAAACCCTTTATCCCAGAAAATTTTGGGTTTCCGTGAGATTATCAAAGAACTATATTAACGCAAGCGGGTCCGCAGAAATAATTTTAAAGTTTGTTTACCATTTTGTGATAATCGATACACAAAACCCCACCCTGGTTACTGTAAAGCCAGTAGTAGGTCTTATTCTAAAATAGAGATCGCTTTATCAATAATTACCTTTCATTTTCAAGTCCGATATATATTACATAAACTGAAATTACTATCCTAAATGCAAAAGCAAGCTGTGGCTACTTTGCCAAAATTATAATAACTATGTTCCCATAATTTCTAAAACCGTGTCACTAAAGTCATTAACGAAGATATGCACATCTTTCGGCACTTGAGACAATACATTTTTAATCTATTTGAAGAATTTTGAGTACTAATAAGCTTGTATGACATCACTGTTACATTAGCTTTTCATTACTCGATAAAAATGAAAATGATTACGCTCTTCATGACACCGTAAAATAAAGTTAGTAATAATCTAGATGTGTCCGCTGCACCGCGTGTGAACGATTATTGTCTTCGTCCTAGCATTAATCCCGGTAGTTTACCCAGGGTCTGCAGATTACTCTTACCCGGATTTGACAGGTTACTATTTTTTAACTTTTTACACAGAGTGATTGGCATTTGACCTCCGCAACCCTTAGGAAGAACCAGTAATTCACTGGGTAAGAGCAAATTCAGACTTAGAGCCTATCAAGAATTAACGATTAGTATCAGATGTTATGTATTTAAAAAAAAAAAGTATATTTCAGGTTGAATTAAGTCATGGCCCCATCTCGGGTATAGGCCTCCTCCAATTTGCTTTTTTTTTATGTTAGAAGTTAGCAAACAAGCATACGGCCCACCTGATGGTAAGTGGCTGCCGCAGCCTATGAGCGCTTGCAGCACCATTAGTAGGTGCCACTCACGCGTTGCCAACCTCGAGATATTAGTTCTCAAATCTCGTTCGCCCAGTAATTTCACTAGCGTACAATGCCCTTCAAACCGGAACACAGTAGTGCCTAAGCACTAATATTGGACACTGCGGTGGTACCTACCTAGCCGGCCTCTTGCAATAAAAGACCTACCACCAGTGTGACTGATTGCACTGGTGGAATAATCTCTGTTGTGACAGAGGTTATCCCAACAGCGGGCGATGGGGTCGTCACATCCCGACGCCTTTAAATTCTTCCATTCTTCTCTATCTATTTAAATACATTTTTTTGTTTATAGTATGTTAAGTCAAGGATACATAAAGGTCTATATTATTATTATTATTATTATCAGATGTTATGATAACGACCGACAGCTTAACGTGCTCTTCGAGGCACGGTGGGGAGACACACAAGGCCAAACTCCCACACTGATAGATGTTGATTATTGTATTACTTAAATCATCATTCATCATTATAGGCACTGCTTATTACGTATAATATTTTATAAGACACAATATATACTATAACATGGATAGCGTTGGTATGAATAAAAAAATCGTTAAAAAAACAAGCATACATACGTTGAGTTTTATAACATGATCATTTACAAAAGGTTTAACTATTATACGAATTATATCAACAACCGCCTCCCTCCGTTTCGTTAACAATTTTATTACGGGACTATTTTATGTCTTCCGTTCCACAGATAGAAACTCTAAATAGTTTTCATAAAAATATTGTACCTGCATTCCTAACATTTTTTAAACTTTTCTTCTGCAAAATTAGTAGCGCGTTACAAACTTGCAAATAATGAGAGAAGATTCGTGCAGAAACTCACCAGATACATGACAAACAATATCAGGATTTAATTTAATAATTCATGGGGTCTCCGCTCCATTGGAGAACGGTTTTGTACAGTAGTTAGCCTTTACACATGATGGTCGCGTGTTCGATTTTCGCTTACTAGTATTACATTATATATATAGGTCATCCACATCGTGCCACAGATAACACAGTATCGGATAAAATCTAATAATAATAATAGGTAAATCTTCTATCTTCGCCTATAAAGATCAAGTCGTTAACCTGTCAAAATCCGAAAAGCCAGAACATTCTAGAAACAAACTTCGCTACGTAGCAATATACATTTTATTGTGATAGCGATAGAGTTTAAATTAAAACACAGTCTTACATATCAGCTGTTTCAGCGACGGTGATGAGCAACGCCAGCCCTAGTTTCCCCCTCCTGGGTGCGACGGACGTGGAACTTGCTAGACTATCCGTTGTTCCGCTTGTTGAACTATTGCTGTATAGCTGTACAATATAAATAAAAAATAAATAAATAAACACTACACACTCAACGGATACATTAGGATAGTTATATCCTGTGTCGGGGGTTCGAAAACATACACAATGACAATGATAAACATGCCTGTATGGTCAATAGAAACCAATCAATAGAAAAAAATTGCTCCGAGCGGGAATCTAAATATATCAATAAGTAATATATAAAATCTATAATAACAAAGTATAATGACTAAATGAGAAAACATAATTACACATTCATTATCTTTAAAAACGTATTAGTTTTAAAATACCAAAACAGCTTATATAAATATTTGCGTCAAAACAAATATCCGCTATGCGCTTCGAAAACAATTCTTACGTTATTAGTACAAAAATTGTGTTGTGTTATTGACGTCACCCTTCGTTGAAGTTTTTTAATCAACAAATTGTTCTCGATTCAATTACCATAAATATAAGTATAGGTTTTATAGTTCATCTTCTCATATCACAATCGTTAATTAAAACTGCATAATTCAGAAAATTAAAAACTACATAAATTACAATTATAATTTTAACAATTAATCCTTTTGATAAACGAGGCCAAAGGCTTTTTTATGTGACTCAGTTGGCAAGCAAGCCTACGCCCCACCACTTGATGGTAAGGTACATTTGAAGTGTCACGGCCGCGTTGCGAACCTATATTGGCTCTTAAATCTTAGTCAATAGGTACAGTGTCCTTCAAACCGAAACACATTATACTACTTGACGGTAGAATAACTGACACTGCGGTGGTACCTACCTAGCTGGCCTTCTACAATAAAAAACCTACCATCAATGCAATGATAAAGACTTAAAGATACAATACGATATAAATATACATTATTATATCGTGGGATAACTTGCGGTATTTACGTTTGTCGATATTGTAAAAAGATAAGATTATATAATTATAGGAAATAGATACAAACTACAGGTACCGTTCGATAAGAATAATATCGTAAGAAACTCGAGGGAAGCAAGGTCTCAAAAGTCAGCAAGGCATCGGTCTCGTACAGTTATCTAGAGTTCTAAAATATTTTTTAACCTCAACCTCAATAACAGACTTATTATTATGTTATATATTGGTTGCTTTATTATCTCAATAAATATCATAAATAAGATCAAAGTAATTTAACAGTATCAGTCTTGTGAAGTTTGCATACCTACCCATGAACGTGTGTTTATTTCATAATGGTTGGCAAACAAGCATACGGTCCGCCTGATGGTAACAGTCACCGCAACCTATGATATTGCGATACTTTAAGTATCACATGCGCGTTGCCACCCCAAGGGATAGGAGAAAGGAGATGAAAAGCAAAAAAGGAAGGGAACAGGGTGGTGGGAGATTGGGCCTCCGGGCCTCCGGCGCTCTCACTCATCGCACGAAATGAAACAAAATCTACTTTACGTAACATGATATCTTCTTATTGCTGTAGTACTACAACTTTTTCTAACCACTATTCAATCTCGTGATCACGCACTCTCTGTAAATAGTAATAGAATTGACTACATAATAATTGTATAATCATCCAACGCTATGTTACGTGACATTTCATACCATTATTACGTTATCATTTCATGTTCTATTTACTTTTGACTACTTTCAATTAATTCAATTCTTAGATTAATGCCAAGTATAATTCGAGTACTTTATTATGTACTGTCATTAATCCTAAAGCTGATAAAAAAATTTAACAACTCTATTTTCACACCACAAAAATCAGGTAATGTTTTTTTCTTAAGAATGTTTAGCAATGCTTTTTTCGAGGCATTACCAATATTCCAAATAAGCTCGAAGCTTGCGCTAGGAGTAGGTACGACAATAGCCTAAGGAGGTCAGAATCGAACCCTCGACTTTTTTCAGTTTTTTTTAATTTTTTCTTTTTTTGTTTCAGTTTCATTTTTTCTTTTCTTAGAGTCTACATACTGTATTAATTTTTTTAAATCTGATTATACATCAACGACGATACTCTACAAGTATCACTTCAAAGCCTTAAAACATGTTATCACATTTTTATTTCAAATGCCTATTATTAAACTACGGATCAACTATATAGGTATTATTCTAATTCAACTATTTACACATTAATTTCGAAGGTACTACTACTACTATTTACACATTAATTTCGATTGTTCTAATTCAACTATTTACACATTAATTTCAAACTTTTGAACACATGGGTGAAATTTGAAATTTAGTGAACACTTAAAAGATACCTTTTTTCGTAATAAAAAATATTTTTGAGCTACATTTTAAGGTGAATAAGTAATCAGAAATTGAAAAAAATATATTTGATGTTAAAAGTTAAAATATATCATATGCAGATGTCGTGCATATGACTATTATATGTGGCCTTTTCGAAATTGGATATTTTTTACATATTCGACTCACCGCCAAGTATCTCGAACTTCGAAGGTTCGAAGTCTATGTAGTAACCTGATTGGGAACTGATAGTACTTGTTAAAAGCGATTCGATTTACAGTAGTATATTGAGAGGTATTACAAAATCCGTTATACAATCGATTACCACGCTATTTTTACAGTTAGCAATGTCGCCCATTGCTATAAATACAATTAGTAAAAGTGTATAAACATTGGTTAGTAATACGAGTACCTACTTTAGATTTTTGATTTTGTTATTTTAATGTTTAGTGGAAAACATTGTTTTATTTTGAAACTATAATATAAGGTGATATACCACGAATTTAATATTTAATTAATTGTCAATAAGTATGTATGCCTCCACATTTTCTTACTTGTAATTAATCGAAACATGATCGTAGCTAGGTAAAGGTAGGGAAGCTTGCTTAATACTGAAAAATACTCAAAAGTAATGCATTTTGAACATCACAAGGTAGCAAACGAGCATGCGGCCGTAACGGCTCCCTATAGCCTACAGACGCTTGTAATACTAGTAGTGTTACAGACGCTTGTAATACCAGTAGTGTTACAGACGCTTGTAATACCAGTAGTGTTACAGACACAAGGGAAGAAAAGACGTGAAAGGGGTAAGAATGAGAGTTGGGCCATCGGCACTCCATTTCATGGAACAAAGAACAACAGTACCGATACTGTTACCTCACGTAGACTTTTTTTATGTGACTAAGTTTATATAAGTATTGAGCCACCTGATGGTAAGTCGTCGCCGCGGCCTATGAACGCTTACAAAACCATACATTTGTAGATGTTGACTCACGCTTTGCCAACCTCGAGATATTGGTTCTTGAATCTCCTTTGCCCAGTAATTTCACTAGCCTACATTGCTCTTCAAACCGAAACACAGTAATGCCTAAGACACCACTGCTTGGCGGTAGAATATTTGACACTGCGGTGGTACCTAACTAGCCGACCTCTTGCAACAAAAGACCTACCACCAGTGTGACTGATTGCACTGGTGGAATAATCTCCCAACAGATATACGGGGAAGGGTAGTACTACCTTTTTTCTTTTTTTTTTCGTCACGGGATCGCTTGCGCATTCAACCGCGAAGGGGGTAGTACTTTCAGTTGAAGCCCTCAACAACAATGTTGTAGAACTATATAATACAAAGCAGACAATGTAATCAACGCTATTGATATAATGACATAATTATTGTAATTGTTTGTTGCAACGATAACGGATCACATGACGGCCGTATCGGTCACTCATGTGACTCGTCACGAGTTGTTGATAAAATAATACTAAAAACAAAACCTGTTTCCGAATATTCCACTATTTATATAAGAAAATGTTAATATGTACCTATTTAGATATTTTAATGATTTATATAAATGTAAAATATCGAAGTAAATATACCGTCGTGCGTCATTGTCAAACCAAAAGCTGTTATATCCTTTTTTGTGATTTTAACAAGTGCATTAATCAATAGTTAAATTAAATTAAAATTTCAGGCTACACATAAAAAAATATAAAGAACGATTTGTTTATACTTAAAAATTAATTATAAATAGTTTAACACTATATATTTTTTTTTAATTTAACTGTTTTTTGCTTATTGAACTGCACGTATTCATGAGTGGCCGATCTATTCGAATTTTTTTTTTAATTAAAATAAACACCTCATAAATTAGTATGTATTATGCATTTATAATGAAAAGAGAATTCGCTAACTCAAAATAAGGATGCAACCACAAAAATATCTCCAAAATTTTCTTTACCAATTCTAGAATCATCGAAATACAGATAAAAAGTAAAACGAACGTCCTTTTAAGGCACAATCGTTATAGATACATATATGTATTTATTACATTTATAGCGAAAATCATCATTTATGTACAATCTAAATATACACTGTATCGCTTTTTCAAGGCATTTAAAAAGAGGCATTTGTCCTAAACGGGACACTAAAATCGGGACATTATAAAGTACCACAATACCTGCGAATCGACGCTAGACATGGTGCTCGAAGTTGGTACATTCAGATTACTCTGCGATAGGTCAAACTTGGTAGCCATGTTCTGGAAGGTTCTTCTCTGCCAGCTTCCGTTACTGGAACAGCTTAGCTTCCGACCACACGGTGCTAGAGAAATAGGCCTATTAATATAGTAGTTATCTTAGTATTATTAGTTCCTAATTAGTAATTAACTATCTATGATCATTTCGTTTCGAATATAATTAAGAATAAGTTTGTTTTTATTATTAAGATCGACAAAAAGGCCTTGATATTATTTTTCACTACCCAAAAAAATATTACTTAGCTAGAATAAAACTTAAGATTCAGAAAAAAGTTATCCTTTTTTTAATTGTACGCGATTTCCAAAGACTAAAGAAAAGATACACGAAAACGATTTGAATAGTCATTACAAGTAATTAGATCTAACACTTGGAGAAGTTTTGTTCTTTATCTTCAGAGTTTAGAATTTAGCTAGAAAATTTGAAGTAAAGACAGATTATTTATCATAATTAAAGCTGTACATTGGGAAATTGAATTGCAATTACATAGATAGAAACCAGAAAACATACAACAATTTCCTGAAAAAAAATACTATTTTCTTCGTTAACCCTCTATTTTATAAGTCCTATAAAGTCCTAAACACGAGATAGAAGATAGTTATTTCGTAATTTTTTCCAAAAATATCTGAATTAGTACTCACTATAAAAGCAGTAATCCGTAGTGTTGCCATCCCAAGTGTCAAACATTGAGAAATAATCGTAAGTTGACCCAACACTGCTATAGGGCGTCTGTTCACTGTAGAAACCTAAAACAAATATTGTATTAAGAAACCTCATTTAATCGAATCATACTTTAAAGAAAACTACACTTTTTTTATGTGACAAGTTGGCAAACAAGCATACGGCGCACATGATGGTAAGTGGTTGCCGTAGCCTATGAGCGCTTGCAGCACCATTAGTAGGTGCCACTCACGCGTTGCCAACCTCGAGATATTGGTTCTTAAATCTCCTCCGCCCAGTAATTTTACTAGCGTACAGTGCCCTTCAAACCGGAACACAGTAATTACTATTTGGCGGCAGAATATTTGACACTGCGGTGGTACCTACCTAGCCGGCCTCTTGCAACAAAAGACCTTACCACCAGTGTAACTGATTGCACTGGTGGAATAATCTCTAATAAAGTTCTTGGAATAATATGAAAATAAACACGTGGTGTTGTATAATACATAGTATTATGAAAAATTTTATTTGTCTTGCAGTTACTAAAGATTTAGACATGTACAGAAATTACATTTATAATAATAAACGATACATAATCAACGGCCCCCATTAGGATAGTTATATCCTAGGTCGGTGGGCTGGAAACATACACAATGACAAGGACAAACACACCCATACCGGAAAACATACCTCTATGGTCAATACAAACATGTGCTAGGTTAACACCTACTTCGCCACAACGTAGTTAAACTTATGTTTAAGTTAAACAATTAAAAAGTTACAACATTCTAGTTGTACAATTAAAACTATCGTATTATTTGAACACAAGCTATATCTACAAATAACGCAAACGACTACACCTACTGTAACACATACAAGCGGTGTAGTTTATATAGTATAGGGATAATCCGCCAAGGATTTTATAAGTTGAATAAACTTTCGCATCGATCACGTGATCTTTTAAAGGTTCGTATAGGTCAATGAAGTCAAGGCTAATCTAACCGCTGCACTACTGCGAATAAGTGTTTAAATATTATTTAGTCTTCGAAGGCAGTCCAATTTCGAACAAATAATAAAAGTGGCAACTCAAATAGCAACCCATTCCTTTGTTATGAACTAGCATAGACGACTACTGAAAGCCTTTTTAGCATGCGTTTGTAGTCTGGGAAATACTTCCTTCACCTAAAGCTTAAGCTTCTTATTCTTTCTATCCCGGTATTTTGCCCAGCCTTATTTTGCCCGGCCTTATTTTGCCCGGCCTTATTTTGCCCGGCCTTATTTTGCCCGGCCTTATTTTGCCCAGCCTTATTTTGCCCGGCCTTAATTTTGCCCGGCCTTATTTTGCCCGGCCTTATTTTGCCCGGCCTTTTGGCAGCCAGCGGTCACCGTACCTAATGAACACCTGCAACCCCAGAAGTATTGCATGCGTTTTGCCGACCCCTTTAAAACTTTTCCAACCTTCCCTTGAAGAACCCTATACCATCTGACCCCCTTAAACCTAAGGGCGAACCAGTAACTCATTGGATAAGAGCAATTAGTTACATATCAAGAGTTAACGATTAATACTATCAGTTATGATAATAACCGTGACCTGAGCTGTAACGTGAGCTTAACGTACTCTCCAAGGCACGACATATAATTATAAGGTAAATACAAATATCCGCCCCTACCGGGAATCGAACCGGCAACCCTCAAGACTAAAGGCAGGCCCGCTACCAACACGCCACATGTTAATTTTTATTTATTTATTAGAAAGCTATTTTAAACAAAATTTCCAATGTAAGATTTTATAGCAATACAACGAAAGTCCAGAAATAAATATTTTAAACGGATCAATAACCTGTCTGTTTTCGCAAAAAAACTTAACGTTGGCCAACTTTGCACTGCAGAGAACGCTTATATGTAATTCATCACGTGACACCGGTAAAAAGAAATCGTGACGAAACGTACCATAGTCACGTTTATAAATTATGTCTATCTTCTTAGCTGCCTCTACGCTTAACGATCAATATTACAAATTGAAGAAACAAAGGGTTAAAATTCTTTTATCTTTTTTAATCATAGTATGTACCACATCATATATAGAGATTATTTTAATAATAACTTATTACACAGTGCCAACTCTTGGTCAATTTTTTTTTCTATATAGACTCTACATCCTTAAGATAATCTGATCCCAACTTTGTACGGTAATTTTTTCTTTAAATAATTATTTTATCCATATAATAATACCTATAGTCTGTTAAATGTAAATTGAACCATGCGCAGTAACACGTTTTTGGGTCTCAACCGTATGCAGTATGAAGGGGGCGCGTTTAGTACACTCGCTCACGGTTGTTTTAGTTCTTTAAAAATAAATAAAATTTTGTCAAGTGTGTGAACATTTATATCAAGATTATGCCTCGACTACAACCAATTTTAAGGAGACGGGAGAGAAGGGTGGTATTTGACGTTTATAGTTATTTTATTCTATACTATTTATTTGTTTTATTCTATTTAAGTAATTCATAACGAAAATGAATAAATAATAAATTGAATTTAGAAGAAATAATAAGTATATTATATACTTAATTCCGTTTTCCCACTTTATAAAAATCTATTTAAATAAAACGAAATCAATATATTTGGCTAACATTTTTGTCCATCATTATACCTGGGCAGAAGCGGCCATTTTGGTTCAACTTTAAGGAACTACACAACGTTTATGAACTAAAGGCACCCCCACGACAACCTCTAAATTTTGTAAACACACATTCAGGAGATGGTAATAGTAGTAATAGGAAATTTATAACTTCTGGTGACGATGTCTTTACTTTGTTCTTCGACAAAATATTAATAGGTGAAGAGAAAACTTCCGATCCCTTTTTTAGAATACTCCGCCTATGGCGGGTGGTGATATTTGGCACACTTAAAGTTTATATGGAGAAGGGCAGTACGTCGATTGTTGATTTATGTACAATTATGTTATATGCATATTAAATTAAATAAACAACCGTTTACATATAAACTGGCAATTTCAAACGATTGTCATTTGATTTTTAAATTCATTTTAATAAATCCTCCATCGCGTCTATATAGGTCAACGGGTTATAAATATTTATTAGTTCGATTGACGTATTGTAATAATGTACTGCATTCGACTTCAAAAACACTAGTTTCCAAACATTCTAAACTTCTTAGCTTCTATCCAAATTTCATTTAATTTAAAACATCGAACAATAAGTAATAAAGGAATAAACGCTACACATTCAACTGCTCTTGCTATTAGGATAGTTATATCCTGTGTCGGTCCAGAAACATACACAAAGAAAGGACAAACACACCCAGACCGGAACACGTGCTTGTATGGTCAATAAGAGAGGTGCGATACCGCTGCACCACAACATTATCAATATATACATAGAAATTATTTCCACTTACCAGAATCTCCTCTATCCATGGAAAAACTCAACGAAACTCCCTCCTCCTTCAACAATGGCACATTAGGCGTCGAATTGGTGGTAAAGTGACCACTACTGTCCCCCTCAGTCTTACGTTGTCCCCGACCGATGCGTGATGGTGGCACGCTGAATATCTTCGTACACATCAACCTAAATCAAATATAGTTCTTGAAATTGTTTCAATTGTAATTGTTATTATATTATAGTCCAATGGATAGAAAGTACTTAGTACAGAACCATCAACCAAACCATAGGCATAGAGGATTTTGTTCAAAGTGCCTTTATTGAATAAGTACACACACACACACACACACACACACACAGAGTATGGTTTATATTACGTATAACGTACAGAATATTTCTGTTAGCCTTACTGGCCTGGAGGGCTAAGTACTGAAGAGTAAAAAATTATATGGATAAATGTCGTATATAGATTGGACATTCGATGAGCCAATAATTTGTTACTTATTATTTACTTCCTATTGTGTATAAAAATTGTTTATACAAAATTTTAGTTTGTATAAGCCCGGGAATATAATAGCGCCTCCGCTAATCAAGATTGACATGGTAATACCAGTAAGAGTCACATTGAAGCTGACAAAACTTACTTTAACATTCTACGCATTAATAAAATTGCGTTTTTGTTTTAGGGAAATTTATCGTCACAATGTTTATTCGTACAGTATTATTATAAAGTATTCAATTTGTATAAATAAAAAAACGTTTATAACCCGGGTAGAAAAACCACAACAACTTTACTGTCGTCCCTATTATATATATTTATTCTTATTCTATATATCAATAAAGCAAGTCTCTGATATTTTTTTTATGTTAGTAAGTTGGCAAGCAAGCATTCGTCCCGCCCGATGGTAAGCGTAGGCTATGAGCGCTTGAAACACCATTAGTAGGTGCCACTCACGTGCTGCCAACCTCGAGATCTTCTTCTTCGTCCTAGCATTATTCCCGGTATTTTTATTTTACCCAGGGTCTGCTTATTACTCTTATCCGGATTTGACAGGGTACTAGTTTTTACACGGAGCGATTGCCATCTGACCTCCGCAACTCTAAGTGCGAACCAGTAACTCATTGGATAAGAGCAATTTACTTATCAAGAGTTAACGATTATTATCAGATGTTTTTGTGATAACAACCGGGACCGACAGCTTAACGTGCTCTCCGAGGCACGGTCAACTGCTGCCAACCTCGAGATATTGGTTCTTAAATCTCTTTTGGCTAGTAATTTCACTAGCATACAGTGCCCTTCAAATAACTTCAGAAACACAGTAATGCCAAAGACACTGCTACTTTGTGATAGAATATTTGACACTGCCGTGGTACCCACCTAGCCGGCCTAGCTCTTGCGACAACAGACCTACTACTAGTAAAGTTTTTTATTGAAAACAATGATGTAAAAACTAAGGTTATTACCTTTTAGGATCATTCATAATGTGAATCTTCAATGAAACGCTTTTGCAATTCATTGCCACAGCGCCGAATATCATCTCACCGAGGACGCTTGCATCTGTCGCCTGGCCTTTATACTAGACAAAGAAAAACTAATATTACCTCTTATTATTAATGAAAGATAACACATATATTTAAGTTTATTTATACATCCTACATTACATAGAAATTTGTGCTGATTAATTATCATCTTGATGTAATTCAGCGAATTTGGCAAGAAAATTAAATTTCAAGGTATAACTCTAGACAATATCAACCTAACTAAAGAATTACAAAAAAATATCAAATATTAAAGTTTAGTTTATATGAAAATAAGGCTGTAATTATATAAAAATAATAATAGATAAGGTTAAGGATGAAAATTCGTAAGGTTTAAAAGTATTTCGTAGATTTCGTTCAAAGTCAATTATCTGGTGGTTAATTCTTAAAGATAGGATTGCACTGCAAAAAAAAAAAGATAAACCGACTAAACATAAAAGTACTTTACAATAGCGCACATATATACTTTATATCTACACAAATAATATGCGTCAGAGAAGGAAGTGACATTCAAAAGACCGTTTAAGTGTATAGGAAACCTCTTTGATTATAATGATTATAAATTTTGAGGGTCAGGGGAATTAAACATTAATGTTGAAGTCACTTATCGAGATGCGGACGTACTGGAGCGCAACACTTCCAAACCGGGATCAAAAAATAAGCAAATTTGGTATCCAGTAGAACATATTTTTATATGTCCACTAGTGGTACATCACCGTCCAGTAAACCTTATTAGGTTCTTGAAAAGTAATTCTTTGTATAGTTTTCAAATTAATTCAGTTTCTTAAGCCATCTTACACGGTTCGTTCTTTTTCTGTATGACACGGTATAACAATTCTGGGCTACATTTAAAAAAAAAATACACGGCATAAACGTAAACTGTAAACTTTAACTGTTTCCTTTAAAGGTTGAGAGGATTTCGTCGTCTCTTGCGAGAACACCTATGGTGCTCCAACGGTGGTGCGTGTGAACGTTAATCAAATAATAATTTATTATAAAGCATGGATTCGTCATTAAAACTTAATTATAATGAGCAAGCGATCCACTCGTAGTTTCTTAGTAGTAGAGCCAAGCCTAGCCAGCACAAATGGGCCGGATTTAGGAAGTACTACCTATAAAATCGGCGTAAAGTAGCAAGTTTGCTGTTGAGTTTTAAACGATGAGTGTGAGCGTTGGAAGCCCAATCTCCTACCCCAACTGCTCCATTCCCTTTGTACTTTCGTAGGCAACGCGCTTGTGATACTTCAAGTATCGCAGAGAGGTTGCGGAGATTGCCATCAAGCGGACAGTATGCGTATAAAAAAACCAGTATCGACTCTTCTCTTTCATCACTAAATACACTATTTTATTGCGATCTAAAGTTCGCAGTTTAAATCACTGTCTCCTCGCGTCACGTCAACTAATGCAATAATTTATAAACTGGTTTTGAAGGTGAATTCGTTTCGATGTTCATCACGTTGGAACTTCCTATCACGAGTTGTCCAAAAATAGTTTTATTATAATACACACACAGTGCACCGAAAGTTTTTCGTATGTACTAAACGTACCAAAAGCAAACATCTTTCTAATACCTTTATAGATGTAAAGAATGTTTCCTTCAAGACAGAAAAGGATTTTAATTTTCAGTCATGGTAATCTCATGTAAACATGAAATCTCACAACTTTTTGTAGTAGAAGAACTGCGCTAAGATACTTTTTATCATCGTCCTTTCTTTATCATTGTCCTTTTTCTTTTCTTTTTAATGTTTTTTTTCGACCTTTATCGGCTACATGCTAACTACATTCAAATTCGCGACACTTCTAGAAGTACATCAGAAATTGTTTCACTCATTTATCATCAATATATGAGTGAACCAATTTTTTTCGTTTTTATTTTTTCCTTCCTTTATAGGCTAAATGCTAAATAAATTAAAAAATTGAAGCTTGTGAGAGAAGTACCTTTTAATTTTGATGATCTATGAGTTGACTAGCGATAATTCATAAACTATAAGTTAGAATTATTAACTAAATAGGCAATAGTTTGTTTAAGTGAGTTCTCTTGGTTACTAAAAACTTCTTGCTTAATCAATAACAAAGTTTCAACAATCATTTTGAGGATTTGCTGGATAAGGTAAACCTCGTTATGGAGTCCAGTGTCCAAAGATAATAAAAGAAAACACCATTTAACAAATACATGTAATATGTAAATTTTACAATATATTTAGATAAAACAAAGATTGATAATTTTTATTACGCAAGCAATAACTAAATATAGAATAAGATAACAAATACAATTGTCATATAAGACAAGGCATGTGATGTTCATGCAATTAGACGTGTGCTAAAATTACAGTCCCACGATACAATTCGTTAGATCCACTTACATGGACGTTTATAATCAAAAAGGCTAACACATAAGTGGTCTAAATATAGAATCGTAATGCGAACAAACTAAGAATTGGTTAGTCTCGTGACGACCCGTCTCAATTGATTCTGTTTATTTATAATTTTTTTAACAGTTACGTCTTTGATAAAAGTATTGCACGTATACGATAATACGTGCAAATTCGTGCAAAATACGTGCAATATAATCCAGATATTTATGTAACTGTTACATTAAAAAAATGTTTTCATTTAATTTTTTTCATGTTCATTATTTTATTAATCATCTTTATCAAAATCAAATAGTATTCGATGTTATTATTTGCTGACATTTTATCTGCTAAGTTTGTGATTTGTTTATCTTTTTCATTATTTATTTAAACTGTAAATATTCTAAGTAAATGAAAACGCAATGAACAATATGCAAATCATCATTAACTATGGTTTTTGTGTTATGTTTATAGCTGTCATCATTCATAAAGAAATATTGAAAGTAGAAAAAAATTGTAAACAATTCAAATCATACTTGGCACATGAAGTTAATATGCTAGCTTTTGAACATGGCTTCGCCCGCGTAAATAGCGATTCTTTATGAGGCATCTTTCATCATTTATCATCATATCAACTGCAATAAAAATTGATGTTTCCCCATACAAACTTCCTTCCCTTACTAACCTATAACCGTCTCCATGGCCCTCATCTATCTTAATACTAAAATTCATCATAATCTGTCATCATCATGAACATCGGTTCACATCGTGAAAATGCTTAGACTAAAAATCTCATTGACTGAGCCATACCATACTTCAAGTCTTGTAACGTTATTTCAAAGGAAATATTGTTATCTTTGTCTGTTGCTCGGAGTACTAATACAAATAAAAGAAATAGGTATATATAGGTTTGGCAACTTATTTTTTTATTTCTTAAATTTCAATGATGGCATGTTTTATACCTGGTCAAGAAGGTGCATTTGTCTATTATATAAGTAATTTGATGTTACGTATACAAATAAAATACGTCAAATATTGTTACGCAGTTTTTAGCTAATGTTCCCTCTATCTTGTTTCTCTTTCTACGTGAAAAAATAACACAAAAACTCACTTTGTCATTTACAGTATTAGATAGGATGACAGTTAGATTAGAATTATCTTGCTCATAACAAGCCACATATAAACAATTCACTAATTTAAATACATATTTACACTTACCACATATGTGTATCCATCCGAGACCTCCATGATACAAGGGATCTTGTCCGTGTTTCTGTAATCTGGCTTATCATTTTTTTGTGATGGCAGTCTTTGTATAGTTGATGAATCAAACAAAACCTTCCTTCCTCTGCGATCACACTCTTTGTATAGAAGCAACCGCACTTCCTCCGAAGCTATTTCACAGGACCTGATAATTAAGTTTACTATATTTAGAAGTTAAAAGTTATTTAAAAGTTACTATTAAAGAACTAAATATAACAATAAAAATTACAACATTCGTAGGAGAATTACAAAAGAGATTCCCATGAATTCTTTTATTTTTATGTTAACTATGTGTGAAAAAAAATATGATCATGAAATAAATTTAAAATTATTAATTTGTCTGCTAAATTTTTAATAAACAGATTTGTTTTTTTTTAACACACTTTTATAGCTTAGACTTTGATCTCCTTCAAAACATCGGATTAAATTTAAATATTGCATCAAGGACCAATGATAATTTAATCATTTAAAAATCCGACAAAAAAATATAGAAAAAGAAGGATAGGTGCTCTTCAAGACATTATCAAGATGATAATCCTTCTACTCCTAACTGTCAATAAAATATTTGTAACATTGACACTATGCACCCCACACTTTTTGACAATAAAATACATTTTTTTTTATTTTTACTTGGATTTTCTATAAAATGTTCTTTTTTTAACTACAATTTATTGCTTATCAGTGGGTTTAATGCAATGATATTTAGAGATAAATTTATTTTTTGATGAAAGCTTTCATTTTTAAACAATTAAACTACAAATGTCTGTTATTACACCTTGATAAGTTTTTGAGCCGGCAACATAATATGGTTCTGTAGTAAAAATTAGTTATCTAAATCGGATCAGTGGTCCTCAAGTTATAACAGCACACTAACAATGATTTCACTTATACAAATATAAAATGTAAAAAAAAATAAAGATTTTAAAGTGATATAAGCTTTTATGTATTATCCAATGAATAAAATTATATGTATAGAAAATTTTGCTTCATTAAATTTATCATTGCCATTGTATACAAATAAATGAATCAAATGCAATACATTATCATAGTATTTACAATGTCATCTGTGTATGTAATTTTGCTTGTACATATAACTATACAAATTGAATACATCAAACATATAACGAAAAAACTTTCTCTTCTGTTTCTCATTGTGATAGGCACACACTCCTTTAGAATAAGTCATCTAAATACTTCTTCATCTTCAGAATTTTCTGATTTAGTTATTTTTATTGTGATTTATAAAAGTTATCACAAATAAGCTAATTGATAAGTGTTCATTTTGTTTCTTATCAATTTCTGATAAAATTTTATCACATGTAAATTTATGAATGATAAAAATAGATGGTATCTATTAAGCACAAACCGGTATTAATTTATCAAATGTACTACTCGGTTCCTTTATAAGAAATCACAAGTGAGATAAGACTGCTTTAAACTAGCTTTACAAGACCTTACAAACATTGTTAGTTAAAAAAAGATTAAATGAAGAAGAGATTTAATTTTGATTAAATTAATGAGCACTTTTACCTAAATTTCATTTTATTTCATACTTGGTTGAATAATCTCACAGCTGTTCACCAAGAATGCAATTTACAACAGCTTTGAAGTTGAATTGTTATTCCACATGCACACACACACACTACAAGAAATGCAATAACGAAAAAGTTTCACTTTAAATGCACTTTAACGGCCGAAAGACAATAGACAGACGGCCGAACCAGTTGGAATGTGCGAGTGTACTAGCTCGCGTGTAAATAATAAATAAACATTGATTGAACAGAGGCCGCCCCCTCTTCCGAAGTGACGTGATCAGGCCATCGCCCACACTACCCCGCGCCACCCGCGCTTATCACATGCTTCGAGATTTCCCCCGCTTAAGCTAGTCAGTGACGGTGGTACTCACCGCACTGCCAGACTTTTGTGCGTCACCAAAACTCAACTTCGCAACTCTCAGATCCGACGAAAAGACTGTGAAAGCTTCGTGCGTCAACTCTTCTACATCACACCTCACACAAAAATAGAAAAGAGTAAATTACAGGCAATCATATTGACCTACCTGCCCCTGTTTTGTGAGTCCCAATAATCATAATCAAGTTTTCTCTTAGTAGAAAATATTTTGTTTATTAATGCCATTGTTTTACACACGACATTTCACGTTATCCTCCGAGTCAGAGTCAGCCGACATCATTGTGTATATCGGATTACAGCAACATTATCGAAAAAATATATATTTTGATAGCATTTTCGAAACACTTTGAATCATTTGAATGTAAATAATTTGACATATCACGTGCGAAAGTCATATGATTTACCAAAGACAACTTGTTCTTACTTTTAAACAAAGGTCAAGGCCATGATCATCATAATAAATTACTGTTTTTTCGTTTTCTCAATAATTAATGGTATAATTAAGCAAGCATAATAATTAGTATCAAATAAAACTAAAATTTTATACATACATATATGTAGTAACGTCATTATGAAATTAATAGAAAATTAATAAACCATAGACAATTAGGTAATATGCTCCATTACAGATAATGATAAACGATAGAATTAATAATATTGTTTTGTCTTGTTGTTGTAAATTATATATTATAGTCAATAAATCTTGGACCCTAGAAAATTTTGAAATAATCTATTTATCTTCTTTACATTATGACATTATTAAGCTTGAAAAATTTCTGCATAAAATGGTATGTAAATTTTAAGTGTCAATTGGCTTGTCATTATTGTCCTTTCTTCAGTCTTGACAATTTATGAATTTACAATTATTGATTGCTTTTGGAAGGAATAGAAAATTTAATGTTTATTTAATTATCTAAAATTTTCAGTCTCTTATGATGACTGATGACACAAAAAATTGAAATTACTGAATAGTACATTACTACTTATTGGTTTTTAAATTTAAAACTAAACAAAAATGTCTGTACGAGAAGAAATATTTAATAAAATTGAAAAATTCAGACCCAGTGTATCTTCATCGTTAACAGAAATTTCGGAGCTCGATGTTACCTGTAAATCAATCATATTGGAGCACCTTAATGATACAAACTTATTCAACACAAAGTCTACATTAAAAATACAAGCAGTTATTGATTACATGTATGAAAAAGTGAATATTGGGAATTGGAGAGAAGTAAGGCTGTATTTGAGAAAAACTTTGACTATTGCGACATATTTACGTCTCATAGCTCATCTGAAATCCAATGACAATGTGTCAGATGATATTCTCAAAGAAGCTCTTAAAATTATTGATTTTGGTATATTGTTTGGTTGCCCGCTGGATAACGAACCAGACTTGTTGCAATTCTGTGCTTCATATCTGCACTCTCTCATTAAACAAGACACAAGCAGATTTAGTAATGATAGCCAAGTCGTTGTCAGCTCTGATTTCAAATCTGAAAATGGGATGTATAACACGAAAGTATTAGATGTTTTAGATTGTCCTAGTATGGAATACTTTTTCAGGAATCACATGTTGGCTGAAAGGCCCATCGTTTTGGAAAATTGCTTGAATCACTGGCCAGCTCTTACAAAATGGCAGAATCAGAGTTATTTTATAAAACTTGCTGGATTGAGGACAGTTTCAATTGAACTGGGAAAAGATTACACGGATGCCAAATGGACACAGAAACTTATGACAGTAGAAGATTTTATTAAAAATCATATTTACAATGAAAATTGTACAACTGGCTATCTTGCACAATACCAACTATTCGATCAGATACCAGAACTGAGGAAAGATATTATAGAGCCTGAATATTGTTGCTTCACACAAACAAATGATCCAGTTGATGTAATGGCATGGTATGGTCCGAAAGGTACACTATCCCCACTTCACCATGATCCAAAGAAGAATTTGTTAGCTCAAGTTGTTGGAGAGAAACAAGTATTTATATTTTCACCGGAGGATTCAGAATATTTATATCCTCACAAACATGAGCTTTTGCATAACACAGCAAGAGTTGATCCAAGAGTGCCAAACTTTGAAAAGTTTCCTAAATACAAAGATGCTAAAGGTTATTATTGTGTGCTGAAAGCTGGGCAGATGTTGTATATTCCACCAAAATGGTGGCATTTCGTTGAATCTTTATCTGTGAGTTTCTCTGTTAGTTTTTGGTGGGATTAGAGTTGCAATCTGCATTTATCTTCATATAATCCTATAAATGTATTAAATTTTCATAAATATTTAGCAGTGATAAAATATATAGTTTCTTAGTTATGTTGTAAATATTTGTTATTTTTTTTATTAACAAAGTTATAATGTTAGTCCAGGAAGTAGGAAGCAATTAGATTCTTCAATGTTCCGTAGTAGTCTACGCTTACTGAAACTAGATGTTGTTATTTAAATAAAAAATATAAGATATTGTAGTAGAAGTAGTGTTTTAAAAAATACATATGGAATTATACTTAGAACGAATATTATGATGGAACATATGATATTATAGTATATGTAGTAGTGGAGAATTATGTGTATATCGTGGATTCATGTTATTATATAGGTCTTATATTGTGTTCATTTTCTATTGTCAAGCTGCAATATAAAACAAGTTTTAATATTAGATTCTTTATTACAACTCGTAATAGGTTAATTTCATTTTTATCTTAAAACCAAAGAATGAAGATCACTATAAATGCCATAGAATGTATATTAGTTATTTATTCAATATAAATGTTCGTAAAATTGACTTTTATTTATATTCATTATTCAACGCCCTTCCTATAAGCATTCTTCGTACTTCAGATGTTCCGGCACCTATTTCGTACAGCTTTGCATCTCTCAAAATTCTACCAGTTGGATAATCATTTATGAATCCATTACCACCTGAAATAAAAAATATTCTTGTTGGAGAACTGGACTTGAATGCATAATCGTTCGATAGTCTAGTGATAACTGGAGGCGAAAACGTGTAATAATACTGTTTATTACACTTTTTCGACAATTAATATCAGAGGTATTGTGATAACAAATCTTAATAATAAATTTTATAACTTGCTCTCTAATATAAATAAGTTTTGAAAGACTGTTTATCGGCTTTAAAGGTATTATGGCTCCGCCAGAATACCCTGCTTCTAGCAAAGTGCATAATGACTAGAGATATTTTGTATAAAATTTATTTAAAGAGGATGTTTTACAGAATATTAGCAATGCTTTTTTAAGGCCTATATTCCTATTGTTCCTCCAAATAAGCTCGATGCTTACTTGCTACGAGTGGTGTCGTACGACAATAGCCCATGGGGGTCAGGAGCGAACCCGCGACTATCGCGTTAG
This sequence comes from Hestina assimilis, assembly GCA_023373885.1. NCBI lineage: Eukaryota > Metazoa > Arthropoda > Insecta > Lepidoptera > Nymphalidae > Hestina > Hestina assimilis. The sequence continues at coordinate 4,292,058 of CM041745.1, read as the reverse complement.
CAGAGCAGAGTTGACCTTTCTATTGTTGAGCTATTGAGGCTGAATTTTGTGAGCAAATAAATTAAAAAAAGCAAATAACCTAAAATTTGTATGGCATCGAGGGCAACTTTTGTCGCTTTTTCCGCGCAGTATAGAATGACGCCAGCACAATCCTTGCTGTTCACATGCCCTTCGTCACACGCCTTTGCAACATTGTACAAGTAACTCCGACATGCGCTCAACGTTGTGTACATATCTGCCATTTTGCCCTGAAATTGTAATAAGTAATTAGAATGAAAATATCAGTTTTGTTTATGAAGCTTATTGATTAGTTTTAATGTTTCATTCTATAGTTTTTCATGGATTGGATCAGTTGATTTTTAAAGCTTATTGATTATTTTAAACGTCTAGTTTTTCAACTTCTGGATGATAATTATTTTAATAATTCATTAGGTACGAATTATCATATTGCAAATTGGATTAACCCATTGCCTGTCCGTAAATTTGACACAATTACTAAACTATTGAAATGTTCACATATGATTCATGAGACAGGGAACCTATTAAATATAATAAAATAACTTTGATAAAAGATAGACAGTGGGTTGTTTTTACCTGACTACTCCGTCTGGAGGGTTATATTTTTAAAGTGGCATGGTGAATTCTAACAAAACAGGTGGAACACAATGTTAAGTAATATTGAATGCCGATAAAGCAGTCATTTATTATAACTAGCGATTAAGTAGGTACTAAGAAGTTATCCTACTTAATATAATAAAGGTGAAAATTTGTAGGTATGTTGGTTAGTCAATCACAAAATAAATGGCTGAACGGATTTGGATTAATCTTGGCACAGATGTAGACTGTTACCTGGATTACGACATACTTTTATCCCGTAAAAGATTAGGTTCCTGTGGTATTATCAAAAACATGGTCATCTGAGGTAACGGCTGCGGAAATCTGGGGCAGATGCTAGTACTTTAAATATAACATTTTAAAACTACTGAAGTAAGTAGATATAGTAAGTTCGATTTATATGTGCAACGTTTTATTTGGTTTAATTATATATTTTATCATTACCTCGCGTCGTTACTTTATATATACCCGAAGTATATGCCCGAGTTGATCGTGTCTTTAATTTATTGCATATTAATTGTTGATTAGAAAATATTTAATTATAAATACGCTAAGCAGGGACGTCCGGTGTAAAATGCCAAAGTGGTGCCAAGTACAATATAACGAAAGAATACCACAATTAATCATTGTCATCCAATAGCCCTCTTATCACAGGCGCCCTTCTTACTACGAAGATCAATGAATTAATTTGCCAATTGAAAAGTATGCATGCATTCATCCAACTAATCGTAAATGACACTATAATATACATATATCCCATTATATGGGATCTTTGGTCAAATGGTGCCAACGGAAACCTATTACTAAGCTTCCGCTGTCCCTTCGTCTGTCTGTCAGCGGGTTGTATATCATGAACCGTAATTGGTAGAGTTTATATTTTCAAAGTGTGTGTTTCTGTGGCTGCTACAACAAATACTAACATTGAAATATTAAAAACTTGTTCCTACCAGCGGCTTCGTCCGCTTGAATAACGAATTTAATACAAACTCTGAACCCCCCTCGCCCTACCTTTTACAACTTCGAATGTCATATCGATTATTAAGTATTATTTATATCGAATCAACTGCCTAAAAATAAGTTTTAAGATTCTAGCTCTAAAAATGACGATACTTCCATACATTTCATCCCCCTTTCAACCGCTTACTACCGTTTTTCGAATTAAAAAGTAGTCTATGTACTTTCTCAGGTTCTAGACTATCTGTGTACCAAATTTCATTTAAATCGTTTTGGCGTGAAAGCGGGACAGCCGGACAAACGGGCAGACAGAGAGACAGATTGACTTTCACATTTATAATATTAGTAAGGAAGTAAGGATAAGGATGACCCCATACAAGAAACTTGATATTTTGTGGTAAAGGGTTGCGTCAATGTGCGAGTTGACGAACTTGGCGTGTTTTATTTTATCTTACGACAATGGAATTATCTAATAGTACTCTGATTTTTACTAAATTAAGACTGTTACGTCAACAAAATAATGATCTACGCATTACGACTATGTACCTTGCTCTATAGTGATGCTTTCATGACTTTCGGTTCTGACGTATACACTAATTGTTCTACATCCAAATTAAATTGTGAATTGCGATAGAGTGTAAAGTACAATATTTAATCCCACTATAAAATATTATAAATGTGAAAGCTTGGATGAATGGATGTTTGCTCTTTCACGCAAAATCTACAGGACAGATTTTGATGAACTTTGTTAAACACATAGCTTATTACCTGGATTAACATATAGGACACTTTTTATCCCGTAAAAAAATCCGTGAGACCGTGAAAAAACTACGTAACGCGAGCGAAACCGCAGTCACAGCTATTTAAAATAATATCGTAATCGTGTCTATCTGTAAAACTTCAAAGACCGTGGCTGACACCTACAAGCCCGCACTATAACTTCGTATATCCTCGATCGTTTGACTGTGGGGTCATTAAAAAACTATATAACGCGATCGGAGATAGTCATAAATAAATATCTGATTTCGTCGACTTGTTAGTACGATTGAGTAAGCAAAGACTAATGTCAAATTCCTTTTGTAATAAGACATTTGTAGCAGCATCACCCTACATGCAGTTAGGAAATAATTGTACGCTACACATCTTTTATTCATCTTTATTTTCTACGTCATCGTTCGGAATAGATGAACGTAGATAGCTCTGAAAAGAACTGTTTTTATATGCCTTCATTATAAGGCGTGGTTGGTATGCGAAACAGCGTCGCTCTGAAAAGAGCGTTTTTAAGATGCAGATCCGAAGATCTACAGTTTCTTCTTTCTTCAAGCTTCCAATAAAAATCTTCATAGTACTACTGCAAACAATATGCGACGCGGGAACCGAACACGGACAACACGACCTGGCTGCACTCGGCGCTCGACGATTCTAAGGCGACGCCGGGTCGCAGCGGTCAATTTTATTAATTCGCGCGCGTCCCTCCCGCGCGCCCTTCCCGCTTCAGACAGCGGCGTGCGGGGAGCAGGACGCCACCTATCAGAAGCCCGCGTACTAATGTAGACTTTTTAATTGGAATTTTATTTTATAATTTTATATTTTATTTTGTTTACTGTTTTCTCATTGGTTGTTTAATTTTTCATTTTTTGTATATATACTCGTATATTTTTTCAATAAATCTTTCCACTACATTCCACCGGAGAGTTTACTTATAACTACGAATCCTCAAGAATAAATAACCACACTGGTACAGTGGTTAAACATTATATTATATTTGCTAACAAACAAATTGTACCTACCTGTAAAAGTTGGAATTCTCCAATATTTTTTCCAAACTGTTTCCTAGTATGTGCGTACTCAAAAGCGGTGTCTATCGCGGCCTGCATCAGTCCCACTGGTCCTGCAGCTAGTACCAGCCTTTCTAAGTCTAGGCCGGACATTAGAACGTAAACTCCTTTGTTTTCTTCACCTAATAAATTTGCTGCTGGCACCTGAAAAAGTATGAATGAGGATAAAAACTCGTTCAAATAAATATGTATTTGTTATGTAGCAAAAAATAAAACATCAGCGGCTTATACGTACATAATCTCTCTTACAATTTAAAGATTTTCGCTCTACACAAAATTAATATTAAACCATTACAAAGAAAAATCATCAAAATCAAAATGATAATAATAATATGTATCTACCCCTGTATATATGTTATGTGATATGTAAAGAAAAATTACAAAAAAAAGAATACCGACTTCAATATTTTAAAAAAATTGTACAACAGAAGCCGGTGCTCAGTAGAACACCGGCATAATATATCCGATAATACCAAATTCTTCTTTTTAAAATCGGTGGAAAACATGCAATGCAATTGAGAACATCTTCTATTCTGAAATCGCTTTAGTAGAAAAAGTCTTTACCTTACAATCTTCAAAAACTAATTCACCGGTGTTTGATCCTCTCATTCCAAGTTTGTCCAATTTTTGTGCTGTGGTAAATCCAGGGAAGTCCTTCTCTACTAAAAATGCTGATATGCTATGTTGAGGTTTGTTCGTTTGACTAGTTTTTGCATACACCTAGAACAATTGTGTTTTTAGTTAAGTATCATTGTAGTAGGTAAACTATTTTCGGCACGAACCCCCCTCTCAGAATATATAGGCATAGCCGTACCGAGCTACGGGTTAGCTGTCCTAGCCTAGTACTAAATGTTCACAAACTAAAATACGTAGAAATGCATGAATTTAATTCTTATTAAACTATTTAACTAAAAGTAATTAGTAGTTTTGATCCAGGGGCTTGGGCCAAAATTAGGATTTCGCCTAACATATGGGCCCAACTGCTGCTTACGCTCATACTAAAGTTAAATTGTCTCTGAAAATATCATATAGTTATTATGTTAGATATACCACTAAGACATCAGCGTCGGGTGCATTAGTTATCCAGAATTTATTTCCATTAAGAACATAGTAATCGCCCTTCTTATCGGCACGTAGCTTCATCGATACCACGTCGCTCCCCGCACCCGGTTCTGACATGGCCAGAGCACCGATATGCTCTCCTGAACATAACTGGAAAGGAAAAGGTAACATTTTATTTATCGCAAACTCGCCACCTTTGTTAGAATTACACGTTGAGATAGAGATAAGAGATAGAGTAATAAAATTGTATTGAAATGGTTTCAATAAGCCATTTTGATGACCATCAATCAATAGATCCCTATTTTTTGTACAATAATATTTTAGTAAGCTTTCTGTGTCTATCTTAATGTACCCATGGGCGTAGCTAAGTAGGAGCAGTGCAGCTGCCCCACTCTGGACCTTGTAAAATACTAAGAAATGGACGAATATTAATTTGATAATTTTGAACTAAATTATTAAAATTATCGTGAGACATTATTAAACTTAATGTAAACGGGTCAAACTCACGTTCAATCGGCTTCAGTACATTTTGAACTATTTAACCACTAACTTGGTGAGAATGGTCATTTCGCCCCCTTTAAATTAAGATTTACCCTCTCTTGGGTCAAATGCTGACTACGCCTATGAATGTACCTACCTAACCTACCTACTTATGTTATTAAAGTCGCTAGGCATTTTATAGTAAGCGAATGACTCCAAAGTGCGTTGAATGACAGCGCCGGAGGCGTTTGCCAACCGTCATGGCTGCGACATGGCATTGTCAATCCGTCTCGTTATAACAAAAAAAATTGTTAACTTACTTTGGGTAAATATTTACTCTTTTGCTCATGAGTACCGTTTCTGTTGATTTGATTAACGCATAAATTTGAATGCGCGCCGTACGATAACGCGATTGCACCGGAAGCTCTGCAAATCAAATTAATCTTATTACTGAACTTTTCTGGACTAAACAATATAACTCAATTTATTAGTTTTTTTTTATAGATAATTAGGAATACTTTTTCAAGGCATTACAAATATTCCTATTGCCTCTCCAAATAAGCTCGAAGCTGGCGCTAGGAGTGGGTAGGACAATATTCCTAGGGGGTCAGGGTCGAACCCGCGATTCTGTTGAGCTATTGAGGCTTCAGAAATTAATACTCAAATTATTATTTAAAAATTAATTCAATTTAATAATCTGTGATCATTATCTGACTGCCGAAGGAAAATTATGTTTTTAAAATATTAATATGAATCAGTACATCTTACGTTTTTCAATTTATATTTTGTTTTTTTTTTTTCTTTACATATCTTAGGTTTAAAAAAATTTTTTTAAATATAAAACTAAAACGTAAAACTCCAGAAATAGTTAGATCTAGTTGAGGAGTCAGTCTCATAATTTAATTGTATCTTCACCATTACGTTGCAATAAAGATTATTTAAATCTAAAAACAAACCAACTCCATTAGCTTCGAATGAGTGAAATATTACCTGGAAAGCTCTTCCATGATGACACAGTGATCTGTGTATTTCCCCCCCGTCCCGCCATAATCAGGATTTGCAGTTATGCCTGCAATTAATATTTTCGTTAATGGCAAGATCAAGTCAACGCTTATGGCGTATACAAGCTGCACTACATATCATTGGCGTGCTTCTTATTATTCTTCTATGCGTACCTTAAATTACTTTTAACTAGAACTAAATAAATAAATACAAGCATTGGCAATAGTGTTTGCCGGTAAGTCGTGGATTGAACATTATTAAAACTCACCAAGGAGACCTAGATTACCAAGCTTCTTCCAAAAGTCTTTTAATTCTTTGAAATTATTTTCTTTATCAATTTGCCCAGCTTTGGGTGCCAATTCTTTTTGGGCGAAATCAAAAACCAATTGTCGCAACTGTAATTTCAAAATCAAATCAAATTTATCAAATTATGCACAATTGTAGGTATTTACAATTTGTAAACAAACACGTTTCATACAATACCTATTAACTAAATAAAATACGTAACTGATTGATAAAAGGGACTTGTTTTGCAAAATCTGTTTATTTATTAATATTCTTCATAAACATTTACAATATAATGCCATTTACAATATCATTAAGTCAGCATCATAGACAAAAAAAATTAAGTTTCAAGTAAGATGATGAGTAATAAGTTATATCATGAAGATCAGAATGCATGAGTGATTAAATCGTAGTAGCCTTCTAGGGAAACTTTATTTCGGACTCTAGACGGTGACTTTAGACTTTTTCAACTCTGTCTACCTCAAGAAGCGCCTAACAAAAAAAAAACTGTTATTAAAGAATTAAATATTTGCTTTAATTTAATTCTTTAGTAATTTTCTTTTGTTTTAAGTAGAGAGCTCTGCGGAAAATTCTATGTCACTGGTTATTTTTCATTACTTAACAAGCCTTTTTTAAATTAGGCAACTTACAATACAAATACGATATCATTTCCGAAAAACTTTTTAACAATTTTATTAGTTTTATACTTGAAACTTACCAGTTTTTGTTCGCTGGTTAATCCAAATATATGTTCATCAATCGGATAATGGGACATACACCTAATACCGGTTTTTACTACGCATTTTTCAATGAATCGTTTCACTCGCGTGAATCTTAAAGCCATTGTGATCACGTCCACTCACAACAAGTACGTTAATGATACTGTATTCGTAAAGAAAATGTAAACTTACTACAATGCAAAATAACACTTAGTGTTACAATTATTGAAACGATATCTGTGTAACAGTTTAATAAAATAACTCACACATTAATAATAATTAAAACGCGAGTCACTGATAAGCATTAACAAACATGATATTGGAATTAATGTTGATTTTTGTCCCTGAAATTTTGTTATTGATAACGAACTAAAAGAAATCATAACTACTTAATCATGATTATATATTATTATTATAATTTTAACGAATTCTTGAATCTTAAGGTTGGAAGATTTAAAATAACTCATAATTCAGAAAAAGTCTTTATTTATGGGTGACCCTCGATCATTGACCTTTATATTTTATAATTGGTATAAAATATAAAGGTATGTACTCATAACAAGACCTTGAATGTAATGTGTAATATATTATGATAACTGTTTTAGTGGAATAAATGATATTTTGTAATTATGAAAAGTACCGCATTCATTTAGTAATAAGTCATCATTCATTAAGGTGTTCTTTTTTTTGTTTATTTTTATTTTCTCATCTATTGAATATATCCCTATCTCATGTTCTTTTATAATACCATAGGCATAAACGTGTTTTACCACTAGTAGAATGATCGTCAAATATTAATGAATTATTAGTTCTTCTTTATTAGCGCTCCGCTAAGCCTTATAATCTCGATGTCCTGTTCAAAGTTTACTAACAATTGATTCAATAATCTTCGAGTGAAATAGCTGTGACATACAGATGGACCGACATACGTACATGACGAAATTATACGGATTCCGTTTTTGCCATTTGGCTAAGGAACCCCAAAAAAGAAGAAAAAGTAGTTTCATTAGCTTTTGGTGACGTATCTAAGCGTATTTTAACTTAGAATCTAAAAACTACTTCTAAATCTTGAGCCTTCTTGAAGTAAAATAATTCCTACTATAATAATATATGTAATATATAATTTTATTCACATTTTATAATAAAAATAACTTAACTTATAGTGTGATTTGAACTGTGGTCACAACTGTTCCTAATTCCATATTAATGAATCGTGTTTCTTGTGCTACATCATAATATTTAACTTGTTAGGAATTCAAGTAAATAAAAGTCAATTTGAAGTTTTTAAACATTTTATTGTATTTTAAATAAATCTGTATAGCTTTAAGCACCACAATCGTTTCATAATTGCAACAATAAAAATGTATTAAATCTCTTAATAATTAACAATACATGCCCTTAAAAACAAATTAATACTATAAATTGGCCGTTTATACCGTCAAGATTTAAATAAAAATAATGTTTTCTTTGTGCGTCGTATTTTTGGAAAATTTTTATTTTTACGTAAAATATAAAGGCGTGCATGAAACTCTATTAAATTATAAAATATTAATAATAAAATAATATATCATTGTTAACACCATTATGATACGTATTTATATTATCATAATAATAAAAAAATCGTGATTATATAAACGGACCTTGAAAAAAATAAAATGTCAAAATGAAAATAAAATACATTCTGTATTGAGAATATCGGAATGTGTAAACTACACAATAAAATTCTATATAGGAATGTACGCTATTCAATAATAGACCATATTTCCTTATGATTCGTAATTTTATCAATAAAAATATTTTTATTTTATTTATATAATATTAATTAATTTGTGTCCATTTTTGATTTCAACGACTGATAATATTCGGCGAGTACTTTCCACGCAGTCGGTGCCATAAAACCTTTTGGTGGTTCCTTACCAGCTTTGGCCAAACCTATAAAAAATATACAGGCTCAAGTTAGGACAAACAATGTATTTTGAAACTAGCTGTGTCCACGGCTCCAATGTCGTGGTCTTGAGAATAATAATTATTTTTATTGCACGAAACCCTAATTTTTTTCTCAAATAAAGCACGCCAAGTTACTCCTAATAAAATCAACCATCCATTAATAAAAGTCCTAAGCTAAAGTTAAAATAAATCCAGCCGTTTCAGACATTAGCCGGAACAAACTGACAGAAATACAGACAGAAAAAAAATATATAAAATTGTTTTTTTTGTTTATATACTATCATATAAATTTACAGTACAAAACTGTTATTGTGACAATAAAAATATTACATACATATAATCAAATTCAATTTCGTTTATTAATTTAAATTGATATGTTTTATCGAATTTAATCAATTTTACCTCGCATTCTGGTTCCGGATATAAAGTCGAAGTCTTCCTTACGAGTGGGGTCAAAGAAGTCCATCTTGCCTGCCGAAGCGTCATAGGCCGCTACACGGAATGGAATAATCTGGAAATTGGACAAATCAAATAACGCGCGGTCATTGGTCAAATTAAATAGCGCACGTTCATATTTCAATTGGAATGCCGCGCGCTTATTGGTCAAATTAAATAGCGCGCGCTCCCTTGTCAAATCAAATCACTTCCATAGAGAAAGCGAGAAGAAACATGTTATCCATTAAAAGAATTTGATGACGTTGTGCAGCGGTAGCGAATCTTCTTAATCGCCAAACGTCACAGGTTCGATTCTCGATAGGTGCAAATAATCGACCATACACGGTCTGGGTGTTTGTGATTATCATTGTGTGTTTCTATAATGACGTTTATTATTAAAGGTCACAACTTCGATTCCCACGATATTATTATCCTGTGGCGTTTATCAAAGAAGGTCACTATGGTTACCTCGAGGTCGGCGAGTCCTGGAGCCACGGCTAGCAGCAGCGCCCCGTGCCTCGCGTCGTACAGGTCCCCGGGGGCGGCGGGGTGCGGGAGGCCGGCGGGGTCGCGGCCCACTATATAATGGTTCGCGCCCGCGTTCATTCGGCACTTCGCGTGCCATTGCACCTGAGGACACAACACCATTGGTACCATTATTTGAGCGATGATCGAAGGTTCAATTCCAGGTCGGAAAAAATGTGTGTTATAAATATATTTCGGTCTGAGCGTTTGTCTTTATGGGTCCTCCCACCTTGCCTTGGAGAGCACGTTAAGCTATCGGCGCCGGTTGTTATCGTAACTTCTGATAACAATCATTTACTCTTGATAACTAATTTGTTGTTATCCAATGAGCTACTGGTCGCGGAGTTCATATGGCAATCGCTCTGTGTAAAAAACTAGACACCCGTTAAGTCAGGATAAGACAAGCAGACCCGAAGAAAAAGGAAAAGATAAAGCATAGAAATGGTTTGCCATGAAACTTAAGTCTGTGTAGGGAACACCTTGTGTGCTCGCCATCTTTGAAAACCACTATTATAATACTTGAAGTATCACATGTGATAGGACGGAAGGAATAAAAGGAAAAAAAGGATGGGAATAGAGGAGGGTGGGAGATTGGGCCTTCGGCGCTCTCACCGCACGAAATGCAACAGTACTGATACTGTAACTTTACTTAATAAGTGGACGCAAATAAGCAATACCATGTCAACCCACACGAATGTCACTTCGTGAAAAACGCGTTTGGAAATTTTGAACAACTTGCTTTATATGATTTTTTTTTAATGTATTGGTCAAGTTTTTGGCAATTTCAGATTTATGTAAGTTATTTTACTTATTTTCACAAAACGTTTGACATAAAACATAAATTGCATCATTAAAAAATGGCTTTTTAGAAGTTTTAAAGCTTAAAACCCTACAAATATTAAAGAAAAATGTTCTTCAGCCATTTACCAACACTTATGCATATATAACTCAGTTTTTTCAATTTTGTGGGTTGACATGGTATTGCTTATTTGGGTCTATATGTGGTTACCTATTTTATCCACTAACCTCTGTTGGTCCAGCGTACATCATCGGCGATGGGAAAATAGCAAGAACGGTCGATTTCGGGTCCAAAACGCCCTCGTTTAAGACAGCTTTGTGTTGATTTATTCTCACTTCGAGTGGTACGTCGTCATCTTTAGTCCAGCCACCTTAATTTTTAACATTTTATTTCATTTCATTAAAAACACGAATTAAAATCTATTTTCAAGAAAGTTATTAATAAAAATGTCCGATGTGGTACGTCCGGTACATGCGAATTGTTAAAGAATTTATAGATAATCTTAGACTAAGAATCTCATGGACGGAGCGATACCCTGTTGCCGCTCGTTACCTTATTTCAAAAGAGATATTGCCATCTTAGTCTGTTGCTCGGAGCACTAATAAGAGTAAAAGAAATAGATATATATATAGATTTGGCAACTTAATTATTTATTTTCTTAATGTCAATATGTTGCATGTTTTATACCCGGTCAAGACTGTTCAAGTGTATATGTCAATTTTATATTATGTGATTCATGTCATTTGAGTACAATTATAGAAAATGACACATGCACACATTGATAAAGTGACATATTACGCACACATAAAATACGTAAAGTATTGGCAGACGTTTTTTAGGTAATGTTCCTTCTATCTTCTTTCTCTTTTTACGTAGAAAATGAACACCAATAAAGAAGTAAGTTTAAAGTTGATAGTAGTATTTATTATTAATATTGAGTAAAAATGTATAAAAAGCTTATATAAACTATGTATACAAGACGAATGCCTGAAATATTCTATAGTCGAATAGAAACGTACACGCCGTTCATAATTCATACTGAGAATGAATGTGGCGACATAAAACAGCGTCATGCCGTTTGCCGTCACGGCATAAGAGTTTATCTTACTTCCAAAGGGCGCCAATGGATTTTTTACATGAAATATAGATACAGTGTGTATAGAAGTGATGAACGCATCCAGTTAGTGAAATAATATAAAAAATATAATCAAATAGAAAGGGACACGCACACACACACAACAGAGAGCACACACGTGGTCATCGTGCCGTTTGCCGTCACGGCATTACACGTCTCAAAATGTTTTACAAAAAATAAGAAACTGATCTTACAAGAGTTCCTTTTTCTACCTTTTGAGGTACGGAACCCTAAAAATAACTTACCTAGAGGATGTAACAGCAATACGGGGTTTTTGAATCCCCTTTCGACGAGTTGCCGCCTCGTGTCTTGCATCAACAGAGCATGTCCGTTGTGGATGGGATTACGAAGCTGGAAAGGAAAATAAAGGTTCAAAATTATTATATACACTATAAAGCCTTTTATATACTCTTAATTAATTTTATCGGCTAAAACTACCGTTTGTGAACGTTGTGGTCGCGAGTTTGATTCCCGCTCAGGGACATACACTACAGGCATGTGTTCAAGTCTTGGTGTGTTTGTCTTTGTCATTGTATATGTTTCCGGACCTTAACACAGGATATAACTTTCTAATTCTAATGGGGGCCGTTGAGTGTATAGTATTTCTTTATTTACTTTATTTCTTAGTACTTTGCATTTAATTACCTGGAAAGCGAAGACGGCATCGGCATCCATTTCCTTGAATTTCTGTCTCAGTTCGTTAGGCGTCAGACGGTACATGTCCAACCCGTCGTCCCAGCGGATCCTCTCGAACACCTCCAAGCTACCACCCACGAGCCAATCACCTGATTCTTCTATCATCTACAAAAAAATGTTACTAGTAAAAATTGAATTGTTTTTTTTTTTCATTATCGCTTTCTGGATTCATGTCAATCAAATTATTTTTCAGGAGATTAAAAAAATCTTTCCAATCCATTTTGGTTTGATTTGGTTGGTCGTTAAAGCTAAAATTTAGTTTTTTATAATTGAATTCTGAATATTTTTGTTTCACAATTTATTATTTATTGAAAAAATCTAATATTTGGAAAATAAGGAGCCCTCTACCTCTTTGCTGCCCTAAAGCTTCAAGACCTCTAAATCTAGCCCTGCTGTTATAATTTTATCAAAACTGTTACTAAAATCATATTTATTTCTCTTGTGAAATTTAATAATTTGGCGTTTAGTAATGAAAGAAATATTTGATGACATTGAAAACCTGTCAAAACTGTAATAACCGATTAAACTGATAACAAATGACCTTGACAGAATAAACCGGTTAAATACCATTTGAAAGACCTTTTATCGTTTACACTCCGAATGAAATAATCTAAAAAAAAATTATGCGGTCGGAGGAAAACCGTCAGGAACGAAGTTCCTTAGGTTTTTTTCTTCAACTCTGAATGAAATTCGAAAAGAAATCCGTATATTTCGATAAAAAGAGACAGAGACAGACACAGAGAAAGGGAGAGCTCACCTGGCGTCGCACTCGAGTGCTCATTTGCTTGTAGTAGGCTCGATATACACACGCACATACACAGCATACGGAATTTCGTTACGTGACGATTTCTACTGATTCGCACTACTCGTAAGCCGTTAAGGAACTTCATTCCAAAAAAAAACCTATTTCTACCGGTTTTTTATTCGACGTTTTCAGAGTTTCAGCACCACCGACACAGGATATAGCTATCCTAATAGAGGTCGTTGAGTGTGTGGCGTTTATTTATTATATTTCTACCCCAGTCCCAAGCCACGTGGTGGTGGTGGTATCGTATACAAATACCTTGATATAAGGATGTCCGGTGTGATATATCCCGTACTGCCTGCAGCACCTCTCCTGCTTCCTGTGCGGGTAGAACTCGGGCGCGCGCAGGATGGCGACGGTCTTGGCCCCGTAGACGAGCGCCACGGCCGCGGCGCCGGCCAAGCGCTCCTTGTCTGCGGCCTGCAGCGGCAGCACCACGGGCACCGACTGGTTCACCAGCGACCCGTCGGGGAGTGTGACACAGTTGGAGTGGAGAGCCTGAAAAGAATAATAATAATAATAAACGCTACACACTCAACGGCCCCCATTAGGATAGTGATATCCTGTGTCGGGGTCCGGAAACATATACAAGGACAAGGACAAATACACCCAGACCGGAAAATATGCTTGCATGGTCAATACAAACATATTATGCTCCGAGCGGGAATCGAACCCGCGACCTGTGGCGTTTAAGGCAGGTTCGTTACCGCTGAGCCACAACGTCGTCAAATAAAATGACAAATTAGTTTAGGTATTTAAAACAATAAGTTTTTTTTTTTTTAACAGTTACTTTTACCGATATGCAATATCGGTTTTAATATATCAAATACCGGTTCTTATCTAAAGACTCATTATCTTTAACTATTATTTAATAGATAAGTTTATCAAATGATTAAATAATAAATGATATATTAAAAAAATCCCTTTGATTATATGAATTTCTGTATACTCACTTGTAAATATTCAATTTCTCTCATAAAACCTTTCAAAGGGTAGGCCCAGCCTTCAGACAAAACCTGGAAACAGCCACATTTGAAGACTGTAATTTATTATTGTTTAGTATAAAATGAACTGAAATGATATATTTTGTTTCGGAGATTAGCCTGAACAAAAACAAAACCACAAATTGAATTATATATGTAAATACATTCATATTAAGCATTAAGTAAAAAGCTTTTATTTCTGACAGTAATTGTATTTGTTATATATGTATCGCATTATGGATAAACAACCATAAGTGCATAGACTTACTTTATAGTTTATACTACTCTAAAATACGCTTAGGAACGAATTTAGTCACAACTCCCTACGCTAACTTCTTTCGGTTGTCGTGCAAATAATAACCGATATATGTATTTACGAAGGTACGTCGGTATAAAAGGACCGATCCATAGTATTGTTACGGAGAACCTTATCACCAGGGCATAAGGTTCAAAATCACTTGCTACTCTCTCTGTTTATTTCCTTGACGACGCGTAGGTTCTAGAATTATGTGTTCTCGAAAAATGTCGTATAACGTTCCGCGGACGGGACTTTCTCGAACCCGTGTTCCGCGTTATATAAGCCGCCGGGCTTATATAACGCATCCACTGAGTGACTCAGTTCTGAACAACGAGTGAATAAACTGCAAGCGATACAAGTGACTAAGTGCGAAAACCTCGGCTAATCATTTGGACTACGATTGACCTGTTATTTGTGAAGTTATGTTGTGTGATCTAGAAGATCCCAATAAAGTCTTACTTAGAGCTATCAGGTTTTTATTTCCAAATCCGCGAACCCCAGCCCGTAACAGTATATAGTAGATCTATGCACTTATGTATTACCTGTAACTTACCTGTACCCACTGTAAGTCGAGTTTAGTGATCTCGATCTGAGGGAGTCTTGACGCTTCCTCGATGGCGCTGCTCAATCTATTACCATAAATGAAGAGTTCTTCGACACCTGAACTGTCCACTTCGTAACGAGGTATTATACCCTAAAAAAAAAAAAATATTTCTCAGTGGTTCCCAATCTGTGCGGCGCGACACCCAGAAGCGACGTGGCAACATCCAAGAGTTCAAGAGATAAATTTTAAAATTTCTTTGTTATAATTAATAATTATGGATGAATGCTTCTGGAGAATATCCTGTTGTTAAAGCGGTTTGAAGGATTTTTGAAGTAAAAATTTCTTTCATCGTCCTGTTTGCGTTCTTACATGGACTCTGAAGGATACCGGACTAATGTTAATAATTTCAATTTTAAAATTACGACATTTTAATTATTCATTCCAAATTTTCAAGTTTTCTCTTCTAGAGACAGTCTTCATAACTGCCTATTTTTTTATCATCTGCCTAGTTGAACTTCTTTCGGAGTATAAGTCAGAAATAAGTTTAGAGTAATATTTAGATTGATAACTTCAAAATTCATCTTTGATTGAATTAATTATATTCAAAAAGCTAATAAATAACATTTTAAAGTGGAGTTAAATATAATTGCTCAGAGAATAATACAACGTTAGAAGGACGACGCAAAAAAATAAACTATAGGATGTCCCTCTAAAAGAAGATTGGGAACATCTGCTATATTTTATGTTAATTATTATTAATTATTCATACATACAATTCAGTCCATAAAACAATTTAATTTTTTTTCTCTGTTACAGATTTGTTTATTACTAAAATCTGTCCAAAAATATTTACCTGAGATTCGAGAAGACGTACAACCTCCATTGTGGACTCTTCGACGGATCGACCAACTGTCTGGATGACGAGGTCCGGCGATTCAGGACGCTCATACTCTTGCGTTATTCCCGTGAAACCCTGGACAATTTTCATAGTAAAAACTACGTTTTTTAATTATGAACCGGATTTTTTTTTCGTAGATTTTTCAATTTAGTATATATTATGATAAAAAAATTAATGTTACAAACCTTAATCTGTCCTTCACGAGCTTTTTTATAGAGACCCTTAGTGTCCCTCTGTTCACATACTTCTAACGGCGTGTCGATAAAAACTTCGAAGAACGGCAGGTCAGAATCCGTATGAATTCTGCGAGCAACCTCTCTATCCTGCAATAAATAAAAATTAATTATATATAATTATAGTAAATTTGATTTAAAGTAAATTTTATTGGTGAAATATTCGTCAAAATAGTTATATTCTATTTAAATACTGGAAAAACAATTCGATCGACTTCAATACTTTTCTATATATGGAAACAAACTAATGTACGACGTAACAGTAAAATATATAGATCTGTTATTGCTTAGCTTAGCTTTTTTGTTACTGTTACAGAGAACCTTATTATCTGGGACATAAAGTTCGAAATTGATCTCTACTCTCTCGGTCTTTTTCCTTCGTAACCCGTTCGTTCTAGAAAGTTGTATTCTCGAAAAAAAAACTCGTATAACATCTGTGGATGGAAGTTTCTCGAATCCTTGTTCCGCGCTATATAAGCGGAACGGAAAGTCGACTGAGTCATTCAGTTCTTAGCGAAGAGCGAAGTAACTACGAGGGAAACAAGTGATCAAATTAGAAACCTATTGAACTCGGTATGACCTGCGATTTCGAAGCTGAGTTCTGTCATCAGACTAAGAAACAAAGAAAGATCTGATCTGAGATAAAGTCTCACTTAAAGCCATCAGGTGTTTTAATCCAAACAGTAATAGAAAAAGGATCATAATGTGTGCAAACTGTAGTGGAAAGGAAAAAATGTTAGCAGAACTTCGAAGACATATGGACGCAAATAAGCAATACCATGTCAACCCACAAAATTGAAAAAACTAAGTTATATATGCAGAAGCGTTGGTAAATGGCTGAAGAACATTTTTCTTTAATATTTTTCATTTATGTATTATTTTAAACGTTTTGGGTTATATTATATACGAAATATGCAGTTTGTATGCTTATATTATGTGAAAATAAGTAAAATAACTTACATACATCTTGAAATTGCCAAAAACTTGACCAATATATTAAAAAAGATCATATAAAGCAAGTTGTTCAAAATTTTCAAACGCGTTTTTCTCGAAATGACATTCATGTGGGTTGACATAGTGTTGCTTATTTGCGTCCATATAGTTGTTTTATCTCACGAAGGCGTTTGAGCTATGCTTGTAGTTGTGATTTGTATTATTACGCGCTCTTGTTAAATATTGACGCGAAACAACGAACTCTAGTAGCCCGACCAGCGGCTCAAGCGAATCAGAGCGCTCCCGAGGTACACACACGACTAAAACCAGACCGCCTTTCAAAGATGAAACGACTATACTAGTGCGTTTTGTTCGAATATTACTGAATAAATCAGTAGAATACTTTTATTCATCGTAACACACTTTTTTTAATAATGAGAACGCCGGGAGCTATACAGTAAGGCTAGTAATGGTATTAAATTATAAACATCACATTAAATACGCCAGGACAAAAATTCATGAAATTCTCGAAATCACCTTTCCTAATCAAAGAATAAATAAATAAACGCTAAACACTCAACGGCCCCGAATAGAATATATCCTGTGTCGGGGGTCTGAAAACATACACAAGGACAAGGACAAACACACCCAAACCGGAACACATGTCTGTATGGTAAATACAAACATCTGTCCCTAGCGGGAATCGAACCCGTGACCTGTGACGTTTAGAGCCGCTGCGCCACAACGTCGTCATCATGATTACTTAATCTGAGTTTCGCTCGGTACTATATACGAATGTACGAAGTAGTTCGAAGTACTTATTCAATAACTATACCTCAGCAAACGGAGAAACGAAACTGCATAAGCAAACAACTCCGCTATCGGCGAACAGCTTAGCCACTTCGGCGACACGTCTAATGTTTTCTTCCCTGTCTTCCTTGGTGAAGCCGAGGTTTTTGTTGAGACCTGTCCGGATGTTGTCGCCATCGAGACCGTAAGCTGGAATACCTGGAGAAAGAATTTATTTCTTACAGTACATTAGCTATGCCCATGCTAAGGTTAAGCCCACGTTAAGGTAGTTTTTTGATAATTTTACGAGAACCTAACATTTTTCTAAGATAAAAATATCGTATGTGTCCATGTGCCAAATTGCATCCAAATCCGACCAGTAGTTTTTGCGTGACAGAGTAACAAACATCAATCCTTCTATCTTATATCCTCATAAGCTTTCACATTTATATTATTAAACAGATTGTTGTGGTTACACCGCAGTTACTTTCTGTGGAGCCCCATAAGGCAACATGATAACCACTTTTGCTATTTGTTCAATTTGCTTATTATTATATCGTCGAAAACATAAATTAACAAAATAGAACAAAGAGTTAATTTTATTGTTTAAAAACTCCCGTACTTATTTAGATTCGTAACGGTAAACAAATTTATATGTGATGATGTTCCTTTTTAGGGTTTCGTAGCCAAATGGCAAAAACGGAACCCTTATGGTTTCGTCATGTCCGTCCGTCTGTCTGTCCGTCTGTCCGTCTATCCGTCCGTCCGTCCGTATGTCACAGTCATTTTACTCGGAGACCATTCGCTCTATCTAGACGAAATTTACTAAATAGATGTATGCTTCAGGGATATCTAAGTTATTCCCATAACTTTGTTTTTCATATTACTTTTAATAATTACTATAAATTTACCAACTTATTTTTGCGGTCGGTTTTAATTTGTTATTATTTTTAAAGTCCTTAAGATTCTTCATAACAAAGCTGCGGAACGACGACGACGCACAGTTGAAACTAAAGTAGTTTCAACTGTGCGTCGTCCACAGCGCACTTGACTGATAATTTTTAAATATTTAATTAGATATTTCTATATTTATTAAGTAAAGCGCCAGCTGAAAATTCAAAGCCTTCATTCATATCATCGATAATAACAATAATATATTTTCTATTGTTTCCATGCAGCTGTTGCCATCCGTGATTATAGGATTATAATTATAATTTTTATCTCATATTATTAGTCAGTGATAAAATTACAATAACCCCTTAAAGTAGTAGGGCATGTAAAATGGTGCAATGTCATTATGATTTGAAAAATAACGTACCTTGCAAATACTTAATAACTAAATATTTATCTGATATGATATAACAGCGTGTGGTATATTATATTTTATCAATACGATTTATGACCAGCGGCAGTGAGCGTTAAACAATAAACATTTTGTTTTGAAACATGAAATAAGTAACCCAGTTGCCTTCTTTTCGGAGTGTCTATTGCTTGACTTGATCTTGACTTGTCTTGATGGCCTTGACAGTCACCAGGTCGCGATAAGGAGACCTCAGCCGGTAAAAGATTGACTGACCGCGCGGGACTCAAGTTAATTCTATCCCAAGGGCCCCTTCTAGGCGAGGTCGAGCCTAGGCTTGGGACGTCATCGGGAGGAAGGCAGCGCTACGGAGAGCAAGTTAACGACCGTAAACGGCGCGGCGCTCAACGTCCGGGGTGTGCGGGCGAGTTGTCAGGCGGTTCGAAACAAGAAACCTCGTATTCAATGGCGGAGACGCTGTAACATGTGTGACGCAGTTGCTGGCACAATTTCTTTTATACTGATGGCAGGATAAAAGAAATGGGCAGGCAGTATGACAGTAAAAACAGTGGCAATCTAATGGTTTGACTGTTACCGCAGCATATATTAACTAGCCACACCAAAGCATCACCGTTCATTTGCACGTAAGATGATGGGTATAGAGGAAGAAATTAAAAACGCTAGAGAGAATAGAGAATATACCCCCAGTGCTAGCAATCGTAAACAAAAAGCAACAATAAAGTTATTGCTACTTTACGTTGATATTCTGTGAGTCCCAGTGTCGTGAAAAACACCTCTATGTCGACTCTACTATTACTGCCTTTTCACACGTGGCGGTTGCCGGTTATCCGGCGCCGTCCGGTAGCTCATGTCGCTTTCATACGACCCAATTTTGA
Source organism: Hestina assimilis (assembly GCA_023373885.1). Classification (NCBI taxonomy): domain Eukaryota; kingdom Metazoa; phylum Arthropoda; class Insecta; order Lepidoptera; family Nymphalidae; genus Hestina; species Hestina assimilis. Next base: position 4,271,887 of record CM041745.1, on the reverse strand, counting down.
ATCTAGTAGCTTGTACGCACAGTGGTGAATCCGGCGTGCACCCGGTGACCGTTAAAAGCAAAATCAACCAAAATTAAGCCGGTACGTATGATAGCTACAATAAATGCCCATACACCTCGCATTTCACCGGATACCCGGCGCCGGCTACCCGAAAACCAGCACGTGTGAAAAGGCACTTACTAAAGACTACAAACAGTTAAAAATAGTCAATAAATGTATATTTTAAGTTTCGTTAGGATTTGCACAAACATTTTAAAAATTACATTTACAAAATTTTATTACAATTTTGATTTTACAGAACTTTATAATTATAATCACATTTAAAATTGAAATATCTTCACACAGCAGAGATTATATTATCTATAAGTGGAATTTTTTGATATTTCAATTTGTCAAAAAAAAAGTACAAGCGAACAATTCAACAATATAACAACCGAGATCAGACTTTCTGTCGACATTTCTGTCTACATAATTATGACGTACAATAACCATTCATAAAGTCCTCGATGTAACGAGCTAAAAATAAACACACGGTTATGTAATTCGACAATAGTGCACGTGGAAAGGAAATCTACACGCAAGTACATTCACCTATGTATTGCAAATAAATTCATGAATAACTCGTACGCTTACGAGCACGATAAATGATATTTCAGCGGATTACTTCACAAAATAATTAGCAGTCAAGTGCGTTGTGGACGACGCACAGTTGAAACTAAAGGGTTCCGCAGCTTGGTTATGAAGAATCTTAAGAGCTTTAAAAATAATAACGAATTAAAATCGACTGCAAAATTAAGTTGGTAATTCCATAGTAATTATTAAAAGTAATATGAAAAACAAAGTTATGGGAAAAAGTTATATATCTCTTAAATTTGTAGACCTATCTTCTTCCAACTAAATGTGGTTGAAATGTTATTTGATGTCCTATAAGCTCAAATTTTTCCAGAGTTTTAAATCCCATAGTTCAAAAGTTAGAGGGGGACACAATTTTTATGACTTTAGGAGCTAATATCTCAACAACTACTGACTTAATGATAAAAGTCAAAATCAAACCTCCTTATCATTTTGAAAGACCTATCCAAAGATATCTCACACATTGACATACGTTGAAATTTTTTTTCAACTTTCAGTTACATGTATGGCCTTGCTACCCTTAATTATTATATATTTTAAGATTTCATTACAGAATCATTGTGCGGTTCATAGAATACACCTATTTAGTATATAGATACCTATAGATAGAGCCAATGGTCTCCGAGTAAAATGACTGTGATACACGGACGGACGGACGGACGGATGGACGGACAGACGGACAGACGGACGGACGGACAGACGGACATGACGAAACTATAAGGGTTCCGTTTTTGCCATTTGGCTACAGAACCCTAATAAAAACTAGTAGCCAGACAGAGTAGAATGAAATGACAAACATGTGTTTGACATTGAAATATGAATGTAAATAACCGATATTTTATTCTATATATTTATAGCATTATTATACAAACGTCCTTTTATTATATTATTAGTATTCTTCTTCGTCCAAGCATTATTCCCGGTATTTTATTTACCCATGGTCTGCTTATTACTCTTATCCGGATTTGACAGGTAACTAGTTTTTACACTGACCTCGGCAACTCTAAGGGCGAACTAGTAACTCATTGGATAAAAGCAATTAATTTATCAAGAGTTAACGATTATTATCAGATGTTATGTGATAACAACCGGGACCGACAGCTTAACGTGCTCTCCGAGGCACGGTGGGAGATCCACAAAAACAAAGGCCCAAACCGAAACAGATATTTATAACAAACACCTGCCAGAGCGGGATTCGAACCCGCAACAGTCGAGACTAAAGGCAGACTCTCTACCAACAACGCCACAACGGTATCGCATTATTATACAATAATTTTAACTTTCTGCAAAAGAAGATATAGAAAAATTATGTTCTCGTAAAAAGTAAATAAAAACTTCTAATGCCTTGTACAAACAATAATAATGTTAAGTATATCGCCTGAGACAGATAATAACACTGCAATATGCCGTATAGATGTTGGATTCGTTCTGAGTGTTTTGGTTAGTGTTAAGGTTTGTGAACAAAGCCTTAAGGGGACCGTGGGACCGGTATTTCAATAATAACAGCTTGTTTTTTTTTTTCGGAATGTGTATTGCTGTTGGGCCTTGACAGCGTCACAGGGCGCGGGGGCCAAGTACAGAGACTCAGCCGCGATAAAGAGGCTGTCCTCACGGGGGCTCAAATTTGATTCCACCCTTAGGGTGCCTCCTGCGAAGCCGAACCACGGCTAAAGACTCCATCGGAAACAGCTTGTTAATGTCCCACTACTGTACCAAGGTTTCTTCTGTTAACCCAAAGATCCAAAGATTTGCGGAAAAACATGTTAGAATTTTATAGGACGTGTCGATTGTTTCGAAGTTTTTCTTTTTTCTGACAATGTTATCGGTCGGGGATGGCTGAGTACTGACACCCAGCCGAGAGAACGGGGCAGGCTTCTTCCTTAGCGGAGGCTAAAAGTTTATTTCATCCATAGGTTGCCTCCTGCGAGGCTGAACCACGGCTATAGACGTCATCAGGAATTTCGAAGTTTTGTGACCATCGTAAAGCAGGAGACGAATGCGATACAAAAACTAAGTACTTTAAAAGGTGACTTTGGTTGGAGTATACGTCAGTCCATAGATCCATCTCGACTGATATTTATCAATGAAAGATTTATGAAAGAATAATTTCGATAAATACACATTTAATGAACTCTTTTTGATAGCGGCATAATTATATTGGCAGTAGGAACAAGCGATACGATAAAAGGATTATTTTTTATCAGTATTAATACCTAAGTAGTAAGTCATACGGTACACAATATCAAAAGATATTCATTTAATATTTAGTATACAAACAATACATTTTCTTCTCTGTTTATGGATTCGTGAAATATTGCCTGACTGATACATCTTTACAGCTAAGCTGAAACTGTAGATGTAGTTAAGGAAATATGTAGCTTCAACGAAAATTATTTAATCAAGGAAAGATTGAAATTACTTGAATGCGAATCCATTGTAATCACTACATATATATATATATATATAAATAATAATAAATAAACGCTACACATTCAACGGCCTCATTAGGATAGATATATAGTTCTAAGTTATATCGGTATAGATATAGTTATGTCGGGGTCCGGAAACATACACAATGACAAGGACAAATACACCCAGACAGGAAAACATGCTTGTTGAGTCAATACAAACATCTTCTCCGAGCGGGAATCGAACCCGCGACCTGTGGCGCTTAAGGCAGTTTCGCTACAGCTGCGCCACAACGTCGACGTTCGTCGTCGTCAAAAAGGGCGTTGGGTGTCTGTTCCAAACATAACTTTTTTATTACGGCTTGCACCAATGGACAGAGTAATTCAAGAGGAAGGTTTTGTTGAATCAAGCCGAAGCCTTAAACGCCACAGGTCGCGGGTTCGATTCCCGCTCGGAGCATAATATGTATTGACCATGCAAACATATTTTCCGGTCTGGGTGTATTTGTCCTTGTCATTATGAATGTTTCCGGACCCCTGACACAGGATATTACTATCCTAATGGGGGCCGTTGAGTGTGCCGCGTTTATTTTATTTTTATTTTTTTATATTTACAATTATAATATTAGCCGATATACTGAATTATTTTTAGAATTCCAGTTACACAGATACTATGCGATATACATAATATATAGTCACATATACCACAGATTATCTATTTGGACACTTTTAGCAACTACATGGATGCATTTTAATAAATATTTAATGAACAGTAAAACAAAAAAGTGAAATTACAAAGAAAAACCTAAGAATAACTTCATTCACCTTTGGATACGAGGTAAGCTTCTAGGGCGAAGGCTATGCTGGTCTTCCCGGCGCCGCTCAGTCCCGTGAACCATACTGTGCTGCCACGGAAAGCCCGACTTCCCAGCGCTCGACTCCTTTTAGCTCTCGACACCTGATGTTTTTGCTCAACAACATTTGTTGCTACTTGAGCGCACTGTAATTAAATAATGACATTTGTAAGAAACAGAAAGTTAAGGAGAATTGTAGGTATTGATCCACTTCTTAGTAAGTATAATAGTTTATCATCAACTTGAGTGGCTCTAGTAAATATTTGGCGGTATGGTATTTCAAGTTTATTTACTTTTTATATAATAACTGCTAAGCAGAAGTGGGCGCAAATAAGCAATACTATGTCAACCCACACGAATGTCATTTCGATAATAATGCGGTTGAAAATTTTGAACAACTTGCTTTATATGATTTTATTAATGTATTTTTTTTATTTTTTGTCAAGTTTTTGGCAATTTCAGATTTATGTAACTTATTTTACTTATTTTCACAAAAAATAAGTATAGAAACTGCATATTTCGTATATAATTTAACCCAAAACGTTTAACTTCTGTCATTAAAAAATGGCTTTTTAGAAGTTTTAAAGCTTAAAACCCTACAAATATTAAAGAAAAATGATCTTCAGCCATTTACCAACACTTCTGCATATATAACTCAGTTTTTTCAATTTTGTGGGTTGACATGGTATTGCTTATTTGCGTCCAAATATCAAATGCGGTTTGCCAAACCCAGGGATAGGAGGGAAGGGATAAGAAGGGAACAAAAGAGATTGGGCCTTCGGCGTTCGCACTCGTCGCACGAAATAAAAGGTACTTTAGGCCGATTTTCTGTGAGAGGGTGGTACTTCCACGGTTGAGCCGTACTATCGTAATTCTTCTGGCTAATCCCACATAAATACCTACCATAAAAAGGAAAGATACATTCCAAGTCCAAAACAGGTATAGATTAAAAAAAAATTATCTCTCATTTAGGCCAACTTGCAAAAGAAACTTAAATGGAGTTCTTGAAATGGGTTAGTTACGTGCTATTCTTTACTTGAAAGAAGATTAAAACATATTATTTTGGGCTCACATTGCATATTGGAGTTGTAGTCGTTTTAATTCCCGTCTATCTAATACAAGCGATTATCACCAATATTATTTGATTAATAATCATATTTTCATATACAAAAAACCCAAGATACGCAGTTCTATAAAAATAAACTTGAAAGTGTGGGCAATTACATAATGGTTTTGTTATAATGATGACTAAGTATAGATAAGGGCTTTTTCAGTATATCTATGCTCTATCTACATATACAAATATATAAACAATTGAAGTGACTGTTTGTACAAAAAAAAATACTATCATAGAATATACTGTGAAAAAATGAAATTTTGACTATAATATTTTTCAATTTACTTTAAAATTTTACATCGGCGATTCCTACAAAATTTTTATCTGATCTTTTAATGATGTCATAAAGTAGAAAAATAATCTATTAATTGCAACGTTTAAATTAGATTCCATTTTATATACTAGTCATTTAACAAAAACTAATTTTGAGTACCTAACGAATAAATTGAATTGAAGCTAAATTAACTTTTGTCAATTTTTAATACTTGTCAATATATCGGTTTTATTAAAGCTTGAAAATAAACGAATTATTTTATTGCATTATAATAAGGATATAGTACAAAAAACCACCACGGAAGTATTAAGTCGGATTTTTTGTGCATCTATTGCAGGTATATTTAAATCAAAACAATTCGTCAGCATTATTTCTTTTTCGGTATTTCTCAGCATGCTTATAAATGTTATCCGTGGGACATGTCATAAAAATTAAGAAAATAATTATTTATGTTTTTGCTACCAATGAAAGATAAAAAAATACTAGTTGAGTAAGACGAGAATTCTTACTTAGTGCGTAGTATTTTATTTACGTTGCGAATATCAACAAATTAAAATTGATTACACTGAAAAGATTTTAAGCTCGTTTTGTCATTTCTATACAAACTCTATGAGAGGTTAACTTATCAACATGGTGGCAAATAAACATAACTTCTACTTAATGAACAGTACTCTCGAGTCACCTATGTTTACAATAACATTAACGATTACACCACACGGTGCCTGATCTAGGATAGTGCGTTAAAAAATTAGAGGTTATTTTCAGTCACTTCTTAAAATTTTAAATTTATTTACTGCCACGTGAAACTTTAAAAGTATTCAACACAATATTTCAAAAAAAAAAGTTAAACGAACAATTTTACTAAATCCTTTAGATGAAATATGAAATTACTTTAAAAAAGTTAGAATATTTTGATCTACATATTATTTTTCCAGATGATGTTAGTAATCGTTGTAGCAAATGCACTAAAGTGTCGCGGCGTGGAAATCTTGACTGAGCTAGGGTTAAGGTAATCTACGCAGTACTCTATTCCTTTTAAGGTAATTTTGAATTCTAAATCAGCAACTAGTTTTACAACTAAAGTTAAAACGGATTTTTTTTCGCTCGATGCATTTGCATGGTCTGAGATCAGATTTACACCACCTGCATTCTCCATTTTCTTGTATCTTTTATGGTGTGATGTCCAATACAAGGAGGATATCCTCCGACCAGGCGGTTGGTAAAACCGGACCCGACGCAGAATTGTGAAGATACGATTGCTCTATATACGACTTATGTATCTGCTTTCGATTTAACCAAGAGTCTTCAATCTGCACCCGTAGCCTTTGTCAAATAATTTAAATCTTGGAGGATTGAAGTCCCGAGAAAAGTAAATACATTCAATTCTATAGTAATACCATAGTATTTATATTAAAAAAGAAACTAAATTTCATTACCAATGAGCCGCACTTTGTCATTTCAGTGACTCCACAACAGATTTTCCTTTCAAATAATGACGTTTTCCGTAATTGCATTTCAAGGAGAAATAAAAAAATGCACGTCCACATTCATTCTGAACGCGGAAAATTCACAGTTCATTAAATTGGAGGCTGCTTGCCACAATAGGCACGTAATATAATTTCAACAATTAAAATGTTTACAGCCGGTGCTTTTAACCATTAGAACAACCAGAAGTAACTGTTAATTTAACATGACCTTTAACAGAGGTCAAGATAAAAATAACATCTATTGTCTATTTGGTTAATTGGAAAACTAATTGCTTCCTTATCCTAAAATTATGAATGAAAAGTTCGATTACTCCACGTTCTATTTCATTGAACATTTGAAGCCATAACAAAATACCACTCACTCACCAATCATCACGAATTCTAAAAACTATAAGACATCAAACCGTAAACTTGTTATATATAAATGGATAAGCCCTTCCATACTAACAAAATGTCAAAAAATTGTCAAAAACAAGTTTGCAACATAGTCGAATAAAGTGCGTGTGAAGTTCATTGCGGTAGGGCGAATTTAGGATATTTTTCTGTGTGGAAAGGTCGGTCATCAGTTTATAGTAAGTCAAACATTTAAATTTGGTGGACACGTCGCTTATGCTACTTAGAGTCTACAAACTTTGCGTTTTGAACAGTACTGTTCTGCTTTTCAACTCTACGTCCCAAGAGATTTAGGTGGAAAAAATGTCCCATATTTAGTTGATTTTAGAAAATTTGTTTGCATATTGACAAGCAGCAAGCAGATGATCTTCGTAGTGTGCGCAGCTTAAGAACGTATAGATGCCGCTCTCCAATGCTTCTGAGGGGACAAAAACATGACGCAAGCGCACTTCCCATCCAGCCATTCAAAGGAATAATCCTATTTTTCATCATGAGGAAAAAAAAAATCAAAAAAGCCTGTTTCGTTGTCTGGAGATGGAAGTGGTTTTTCATTGTCACCCTAACTTCATTTATAACGTTTTGCACAATGAAATTAGGTTGTGACAAACTTCGTTTCATTGCATGTTAGTGTTGAATTTACGAAGAAGGCACCAACGAGTCTTTGACATTTTATCTGTTCTTGTTCTAATGGTATAAAGTATGGAATATACCGGTGCATAGTAAGTGGATGCAAATAAGCAATACCATGTCAACCCACACGAATGTCATTTCGAGAAAAACGCATTTGAAAATTTTGAACAACTTGCTTTATATGAATTTTTTTATGCCTTGATCAAGTTTTTGCCAATTTCAAGATGTATGTAAGTTATTTTACTTATTTTCACATAAAATAAGTATACAAACTGCATGTTTCGTATATAATATAACCCAAAACGTTTAAAATAATACATAAATTGCATAATTAAAAATGGCTTTTTAGAAGTTTTAAAGCTTAAAACCCTACAAATATTAAAGAAAAATGTTCTTTAGCCATTTACCAAGACTTCTGCATATAGGTATAACTCAGTTTTTTTTTATTTTTGTGGGTTGACATGCTATTGGTTATTTGCGTCCAAGTCTAAGTTGTCACCATAATCTTCACACGCGACACGTGCCACATGCACCACGATGATATTTGCGCGATAGAGAACTTCACCATCGGCCTTGGCGAATTTGCATAAGATAGTGTTGTCGTGATATTCTATAGGCACTAAACACAATACACACAACAAGCAGAAGATCTCTACATATGCCATCGGAGTAATAATAATTTATTACATTTATCTTAAATGATCTCCCAGTTATTTGTACTTCTTGTACTTCATCTTTTTTTATTTTTCCATCCTTCATAGGACCAATGTTAACTAAATTTAAAATCTAAAGTTTATGACCCTGAAGAAGCAACTTAGAAGTTTTTCACAAACAACAAGAGTGAGATCTTTTCTCTTGAGACTCAGTTTTTACTAATTATCTAATATCAGCTCAGCCTTCTTATTGAACAACTCAATATTTTCACATTCATCTTTATTATGTCACAATTAATGGCGTAACCCATTCCTCAAAGCTCGATATGTCAATTAATGTGTGACTGCGCCAGTAAAATTCATCAATGTCCTGGCCATTAAGATTAAATCATCTTATGTGAGAGAATTTACCGACATTGTGGCGCAGCGGTGGCGAACCTGCCTAAAACGCCACAGGTCGCGGGTTCGATTCCCGCTCGGAGCATAATATGTTTGTATTGACCATGCAAGCATATTTTCCGGTCTGGGTGTATTTGACCTTGTCATTGTGAATGTTTCCGGACCCCGACACAGGATATCACTATCCTAATGGGGGCCGTTGAGTGTGTAGCGTTTATTTATTTATTTATTTATTGTATCGTCTTTCGGAAGATACGGCTACATACATCGCGATATTAAATTATTGCGATTTAAGCATTAGTGATCTATTTATGTAGGTATATTATAATATTCTACATCCTCGCAAAAGTAGAACGCGAGTTTCATCACTTTTGATTTTGTCGTTAAAAGAACGCTATGTAAATATATGTTAGTATTTAACTATTTTGAATCGAAATTAACAATGTTATGACACAAAAATAGAGATTATATTTTCAATTATAACACTTTTATAGAATGAATATAAGGTAACGATATTTCAAGAATAAGTAAAACACGCTAACACGATACATAACAAACAAAAGATTACAGTATCGTAAAAATAATTAAATACCTATAGAGATCTAGTTATAATATTATAGTTATTAACAATTCAAACAAAGCATAAAATACATACGAACAATTACTTAACAATTATGTGCTATAAAATTATTTACGTATTTAAATTAAAATAGAGTACTATTAATATTTATTAGTAACATAACTATTTATCTAATTTTATTTTGGCTACCTGCGCCCGCGGCTCCGCTCGCGTGTTTTACCGATTTTCATTTATTGAAAGGAACTCTATTTATTTTTTCTAAAAAAATATAGCCTAAGTTAGTCCTAATAGCATCAGCTATCTGTCAGTGAAAGTCCCGTTAAAACCCACCGATTCAGAGATTAGCCGAAACAAACACACAAAGAAAAAAAAATACTGATTATTGTTATGAAAGTAAAAAAAAATTAAAGTTTAAAGCCGTTTCTAAGGTTATCTCACCGGATATGAAAATTCTTAATTGTGACACAAGTCGAGGCCACAAGGGCCAATAGTAATAGACATTCCGAACGAAAAAAACGAAGAGACCAAGTGTAAATAAAAAAATTAACTGCATCGAAATACTACGCAATAACTTAATAGTCAAAATAGGTTTAACTTGGTTTTTAAAACGTTTGCGCATTAATGTTATAAAATGAAAAATAAAATACATCAATAAAATAAAATAAACACATTGAAAACGGTTATGAATATGATACCTGATGATGTCATAAATTTAGAATCGCAAGAAAGATGGAGAAAGTGCCCAGTTTACGTAAACAAAGCCACAATAATATCAAGAATGTTTGAGATATTTCTCTAAGGCCTCTAAGGTTTCAAGTTACTACAAATACATACATAAATAAATAAACACAACACACTCAACGGCCCCATTGGAATAGTTATATCCTGTGTCGGGGCTCCAGAAACATACACAACGAAAAGGACAAACACACCCAGACCGGAACACATGCCTGTATGGTCAATACAAACATCTGCTTCGAGCGGGAATCGAACCCACAACCTGTGACGCTTAAGACAGGTTAGCTACCGCTGTGCCACAACTACGTCAAAAACGTAAAGGAAGGTAGCGAAATGGATGTTTAAAAAAATACTTCATCCATACTCCATAAATTTTACTCCATCGTTTTGAGATTCGTAATCGATACGTCCTTCAAGAAATCGAAAACACAATAAAAAAAAATTACGAATCATCAAATAAAATCATGATAACCGTCGTAAATAATAAATATCACAGATTAAATAATAATGACGTTATAGTGGTCTAATAATGTGATAAGCTTTCATAATATAATAATTATCTGTTTTTCAAACTAGCTTCTGCCAGCGGCTCCGCCCGCGTGAATAACGATTTAAATACAAACTTTGAACCACTATTTCACCTCTTCAGTTATGAAATTTCAGAAAATGCAAAAACACGTACTTCTTTATCTTTAATTGTTCGCCGAATAACAAAGTTTCCTGCGTCGAATTTAAAAAATTACGGAAACTTTACTTAAATTCAAACTTTCAATCCCCTTATCACCCCTTAATTAAGTGTTGAATTTCGAAAAATCCTATTTGCTGCTAGTTAAGTTTTATAAATAGCACCTGTGAAAAAAATCAGCTTTCTAGGTTCAAAGGTTTAAGACTGGGAGTTTATAAGTCGGTTAGGTAGAAGACCTTTTATATATAGATTGTCTCTATCGCTTGGAATATACAAGATTTAACTTTCATAGCTATCTAGTTTATCCTGACTAAGTGCAGGTGCAGGTGACTGAGTGCAGGAATGCAATACCTTTACATAATGTCAAGCTGTACTAGCCGATACCAGTTTCGCCTGCCAGAGGAGGCCAATATGACCAAAGATAACCAAAGATGGACACTTAAAGATGATGATGATGATGATGATGATGATGACAAGCACTATCATGCTTGGATAGTTTGGATTACAGACTATCATAGCTTGTCTCAAAGCTAGCCAACTAACGCTACTACTAGTTTCCTATTCTAGAAATGAAACTAGCTCTGTACTAGTACTTGTACTAGCTTAGGCTCGAGACTAGTACTTTAGACTTTAATAGGTAAGTATCTTAAAAAAATAGCTGCATATAATAATAACGATTACACCAGAAGTGTTAATTCAAGGTTTATTTGACAATGACAATGACATGACAAAGACAATGACATGGAAATGAAAAATTTAAAAATTAAGCGCGTAAGACTTGGGATGGGGAATCTTGTTATGTATAATTTTTCATTATTGTACTTCAATTAAGTTAATGTTTAGTTTTATTTAACAATTTCCTATTGACAGTTCAAATGTTTCCAACGAACAATAGTTTACATGCATATCAATTTTGAAAAACTTTCATGAATCATTTATACGTGGCCCGTGGATCACTGACACGCATTTAACGGCTATAATAAGTAGGTTACATCATTATGATCCACTGCACGAATACGCTGTAATATATGAATACATACGTATTTATTAGATAAAAAATAAAGATATCAATAACCTTTAATTGGGTAACATTATACATATATTATAAGGCATTATTGTTATCAATTTTATCAAAATAAATAATAATTCAGTAAAATTTTCCGCCTTGTTTGATAATAACCATTTTTGCCTTATCATATTTTTATAGTGAAAGAGAATCAAATAAGGTTGGAGACGTTTTTGCAAAATGGCATTACACTTGTAAAGCTAATTAGGGGGCGTCCATTAATAACATAGGTCAATTTGCCGATTCTTCGAATTTCTTTATTGTAATCAATTTTTTAATCGTTCGTAATATTCTGTATTCATTCATATAAATATTTCGAAAGAGGTCAATACCCAGTTTTATATTTGATTCAAATTAAGAATTCTGAAATCATGGGAATGTAGCCGGGGGGAAGGTTTTTGAGGTTCAAGCCCCCCAAAATATCTAAAATATACAAATATTTGTGGATGTAATAATTTTTGTGTTAAGTTATATGTATTTTACTTTTACAGAGTTTATGCCGAAATTGTGCTTCGTGAGCTTCGGGATACAAAATATTTATAAACAATGTTGGGCAAAATTGCAACAATATTTCAAAATTTAAAAACCCAGTCATTTTTCGGGTTTTTAACAAAAGAACATAATTTTTTTTAAGTCGCGGAGTTAGCTCGCGGAATGACATCCGCCGGTCGACGGTGGATAAGACAAAAGTTTTCGAAAGCATTTATCTATTCAGTATAGTATTTAAATGTATTTCAAAAACTCTAAACTCTTTCTTTTGTAGTTCAATAGAAAATATCACTTCGTATTGATAACCGAAGGTCAAACGCCTCTATATTTATTTATACAGGTCGATGTCGATTTAGTACCTAATTAGATTTCATTGTTCGAAAATTATATTATTATATTTTTTCGATTTTTTTAAAATAAAGCCCGTCAATTACTAAAAAAGAAAGGCGAGATTAAATACCCACCTAGCTCATTGAATTTAAGTTATCTAGTAAAGTAAATTATAGTTTTGTGTTTAACGAATGAGTTAAAGTTACATAATTTACTATACATGGTTAGGCAGACATTCTCAGAATAGAAATGTTTTTTTTTTCACCGTCACCGCTTACTTCCCTACGCATTAGATTGAGAAAAGAAACTTTTGTAATTATATTACGTACATCATTTTTGACGCCCACGGCATTGTTCGCCTGCAATTAGAAATTTGTGGATATTTTTTTGTGTGAATTCTTGGGATAATTTTGTTTTTTTGAAAACCAAGATATCACCGGATCATATATCATGCAAATTATTTCATCTGAATAAAATATTGTTTATTTATATTATAATTGTGAAGTTGAAACGCGAATATAAAATATTACATTATAAAATAGCCCTTAATTCATCAGTGGCATGTGGTTCTTAACTTTTCTAACTCCACATGTTTTTGTTTAGAAAATACGGAATCGTTTCTAATTCCACTACTCAAACTAATTAAGGGGTATTAAAAATAATCAAAAATTTTCCTTAATAGGTCAAATTAAAGATGTCTAAAAGAGTTTTATTTTATTGTCGCATGATAGAATTTAAAAGACAAACAAAATTTTGAAAACAATTCTATCATTAGTTTTGGTATGATTACTTGACAACCACCCGTGCTTTGGTCCCGATTTGAAAACAAGACAGAAGCTACACTACATTTTTTCTTTGTTGAAAATCGATAAAAAGTTTTTATTATTATTAATTTTTGCGAATAGTGTATAATATGCTTCGTCTACTATAGTGTCAAGTTAAAAACATATCTTCCTTTATTTTAATTAAAATCTTAATACATAGCCTAGATTAATTTGCATTGCAAAATGGATAAACAATTCTAACAAGAATTCTAAAGAACCCTATCGTTGCGTTTATCACGAACGTTTCTTTATTTATTTATCACACATTATATATGTGCATATATAAAAACAAATAAGATGAAATAAATTCTTTTTGAACTGAAGTATTGCTATAAGTAGCAAGTAAACAAAATTGTCTAACATAAAATAACAATAAGTTCTATCGTGTAATAATATCTTACTAACTATTAACAACTAATTATATATATTATGAAATAGATAAATAAGCATTTAAATGTAACTTGATAGTAAAAACGAAAGCGTATGATGAAGCGGCCGTTATAACATTCTCAACTCTCGCGACTCGAGGAAACATAAACAAGTGAAAGTGGTATGATATTTAAATTACCATTTTATTTCTACATGTTTAAATAAAATAATGTTACATCCTATTATAGTATGCAGAAAAGGTAGTATATTAATAAAAAAAGATTAAAAAAACACCTTGGTAGATGGTAATATTAAAAAAATATTTTATATTTCATTACCATTTACCGTTTTTATTTTAGACTAATTTTTTTTTCTCAAAAACTTTTTTTCATAAATAAATACACAATTTTAAATTATAGTAACAGTTTTAAAATAAATATAATGTAAACAAATTACTAACCAGTCTTATATTTCCGTTACCCCATTCTCCGATTTTATACTTTTCGAATGTTTCCGCGATTTTTTTATTTCTGATTTCCAAACTCATTGTCGAAAAGTTAAATAAAAAATAAAAACAACACACGACTTCACTTTCCCGCCAAATAAAAATACGTTCAATATATGAACCGGTTATGTGAACGCGGCAGCACAGGCGCTGCGCTGTGGAACACTGGCACCGAGGCCTGTATTTCCCTTATAGATGTAAGAGTCGAGTTCGAATGATATTTAATTGATAAAAATTAAAATGCAATAGACCGTAATACTGGCAGGTACGTGCCATTCGTTTTTTAATTTAACGCTCTTGCAAATTATATCCTTATTATTATTGAGTCATGACTGGTAAATAAGGCTCGGTTTACACTACTCAAAATTCACTATTAATTTTAAAAATATATATCCAAAAGAGGCCCAAACTCCCATTAATTTCTCTCCCCGCAATAAATTTTTGATTCCCCTTGCTTCCATCCTCAATTTGGATGATACTGTATATGCCAATAAAAAAAAGTTTTAATAAGAAATGATGGTATCCGAGTCCATTATGAAAAGGAATTTTTATGTATGAAATATAATATGTACATGACGATGTTGTGGCGCAGCGGTAGCGAGCTTGCTTTAAGAACCACAGGTAGCGGTTTCGATTCCCGCTCAGAGTAGATGTATTGATAATACAGGCATGTTTTCCGGTCTCGGTGTGTTTGTAGAGGATATAACTATCCTAATGGGAGCCGTTGAGTGTGTAGAGTTTATTATTTATTAATTATTATATGTATAATACTTCTATTATTTTATATTCGGATTATTTAAAATAAAATAAAAACTTATATAAAAGATATAAGATAATTTTTGTGATAATTACATATAATAAATACACAATTCAAAATTTCATCTCAAAATTTTATATTCATGTTACTAGGATAGTTTATAACAGGTTTTTTAAAATGTTTAGTGACCAAGTCATATTTAAACAATAACATGTGGTTATTTTATTTAATTTAGTAGTGTTTATTTTACATCGACTGGATAGCCTACATATCTGATATGATGATTTATTTTAAATTTACATGTATTTTTTATTTTATTTATTATCTATTCCAATTGTGATATTTTACTTTGGTCTTTTTTTTAACATTACAAGGAAATGATTCAGTATTTTTTTTGTTTATTTGTCTTACTACTCGTTAATTACTTTAACATTTCATGTAAAAACCAAGGCCAACTCTGTGAAAGAATAAGAATTAGATAATTAATTAATTACATATAAAATATAATTAAGTTGTGGCCTTTAATCACATTGTGTCAATTCAGGATTGTTATCCTAATCAAATTAAAGTAAATAACTTTATTCTTTTTCTGAGCATTATTCCCAGTAGTTACTCAAGGTCTGTTTGTGCTCTTATCCTAATTTGACAGGTCACTAGTTTTTACACAGAGCGATTGCTGTCCGACCTACACAACCTAAGGGGCAAACCAGTAACACATTGATAAAAGCAAACTTCCTCAGCGTTAACAGTTATTATCTTATGTTATAATAAAAACCGGGACCTACAGCTTAACATGGACAAACGCCCAGACCGAAGCAGTAATCAAATATACAGTAATCAAATTGGGCCGTCGAGGCGCAAAGCAGGCTCACTCTGCTCACCAGCACACCACAATGGTCACAAATAAGTCACAGATACTATGGAGATATAAGCATTGTAAAGTTATTTTTTCCATGCTTTCTAAAATAGAGTCTGCCTCTTTTAATGTAATGTTAGAATTCTATAATATCAATTTTTTTAATAGCTTATGGACTGTGAGTGTGAAAGACTTAAATAACAGCCTGGTAATATCTCACTGCTGGGCAAAGCCTTCCTCTTTATGAAGGAGAAGGATTAGTAGCTTAATCCACCACCGGAAGAAAAGCTTCAGTGGATTGAAGGGGCTATTCATGTAGTAGAATTTCTTTGACCACTAAGCAAGAGATAAATTTCGAAAAATTAAGATTCTAATAGATTTTTCTTTAGCAGGATTTTTATCAGATTCTGCTTCACTTTGTTAATCTCCTTTAGACCGCAAATTAGTAATTAACAGTGATTAATTACTGCTTTATTTACTATTATAAATAAAGCTGAAATAGAAGACATGACATGCAAGTATAATTAAAATTAATTTTAATAATATAAAAAGTAGTCTTACCTGTTTAATAATATATTATACTTTAATTGCAGAGTTATGATTTTTGACTAAGATAAGTATCTATTTTGCTAGCTGTTTTTGTAGAAATTATATTGCAGTTATGTAATATTACTTTATTACTATCAAAAGATCTCTTTATGCTAATAAAAGTTACTTGTAATATGTTTTCTGATAAAAATTCACTAAGTCACAGATGCTGATACATATTAACTTGTATATTTTACTTTCTTCAACAGCATCATGTTAAATGGAATAATACTCTGGAGTAATGCAGCTGATATAAATACAATTATTAACTTGAGCTATTCATATAATTTAAAGTCTAAATAGTAATGTGTCATTCTAAGAAAAATATTCTGACATTCTTGGAGTGTTGTTTCTCAATACATTTTTGAAAAATATAATATTTGACCTCGACCTTCAAGACTTAATGCTCCACAATGTTGTTTTACTTGAGGTCAATTTCTTATACAGAAATGTGGAGATTAAAGGTTCTATCAACTATTTTATTGTACTTTATTCTTGTTTTATTTGTTATTAAATTTTGTTAAGTTTATATAATACCTTATCACTTTCAATCAATTTTCGTAACATGTGTAGTGGATATCTTTTCAATACATAAAATAATCACACAAACACTACCTAATGATAGCTTAAAAATAAGTAATAATAATAATCTAATGATAACTTATTTTTTTAAATATTTTTCTAACCTGTTTCTTATATGTAAATAACTAAATATAATACGTAATTTAGGTTTCAGATAAGAAGCAGTTGCTGCAAAAACTAAATATACCTGACATACATACATTATAGGGTATTTAATGGACCAAAACTGGATGCACATTTTAAAAACAGTTCTTCAAAAGATTTAGATTCTTAGAAATAAGAATAAGCCTATATGATCTAAATATAAATGTATTACACTAATCAGTATGTATTGTATTATATTTTTAGTAATTCTTGTAGCTGAATAAACACCATCATAATTTATTATTTATCTACAATTTTAAGAGATTGGTATGCTTAGGATTTACTGTAACTGCTTACTATGAGATAAAGCCCGCGATCATTTCATTAGTTACGATCCAGGCACAAATTGTACAATAAAACTAAATTTTTCCTGTGTCTAGATCTTATCTAGATCTTGTCACTTATCCGAGTAATATTTTTGTGACTTACCGCTTTAAGCTTTTTTCTAGGTCTGGATGGTCCGTCCATGGTAGCAGGCGGCGATATCAAATTAGCGATTTCACGTACGTTAACTATATTAAAGTTATGACCCACTTAGATACTAAGTTTATGAATTATTGTAAAACAAGTCGTTGAACTCGTTTTCATTTAATTATATCGAAATATAATTTGTAAAATATATTGAATATCAATGGTATTTCAGTAACATTAATATATCACTTTATAGTTTGAATCAACTGTAAATAGTTTTCATTGTATTAGCAATTTTTTTGCAAAAAGACTATTTGTTTTGAGTTTTGACACTGACATCTTAGGCTAAACCGGTAAACCTAAAACCCGTTAAAGGCTTGCTTGCCGTAAATTCATTTAGCAAAAATTACAGACATATCGAAATACTTTTGGATAATTTTTAGTTTTTAATAAAATAACCGGTAAATATCATCGATATTATTATAAATCGGAACTCGATTTTTGTTTTCCAGTACCGTATTCGATATATTTTGAGCACCAAATGCATGCTGGGTAGGTAAGATACAAGTACAATAAAAAAGTTTCCAAGAAATGGTTTTACATATAGTAAGTACGTAATTGTAACAATAATAATATTATATCGATACTTTTTACTCGATAATAAGTGATACAGCTAGAAAATCTCGATTATCGATTTACTGATACATTTTATTTAATTGCTCATCCCAATGACTTTTCAGTGCTGCTGATGATCCAGATATATATATATTGAAGAGCCGCAAAATTTCAATGAATTATGTATCAGCTTCGTTTTTTTTTCTATCTATGTCTATTTAATAGTGCCATTTTTTTTTCAAAAAGACTGACTCAAAAATTATTATTCTTTTTAAAATAAAATTGAACGTTATACATTTCTATGCTCTATGGTTGAGTGTTGATTATTGACAGTGACAACTTGTCAAATTGTCAATTGACTTTAATGTAGTTACGACTTTACGTTTCTCATTTCTGAAATGTGAATTATAATAAAAGTAAAAGTAGCTTAAAATTTACTTAAAAAAGTGATTAATGTTAATTTAATGAGAATAGCTGTTATTTCAATACATATATTTCTCTTACGAATAAAAAATAGAATATTTATATCTAAAAGGTAAACGTATACCAAAATAACAAAATGCCTGCCGTAACTTCAACAACTCCTGAAGAAGAGAACGATGCCAACCAAAAAATGTGGAATGCTCTGAAGAGATACATTATAAGGGAAAGGCAAAGGAAAAAAGAAGGTATATCATGATAATATTATCAATAATAATTTATTTTATTTTGACTTGTTATTAATTTTTATATTTGCAAATATATGGCTTTAATTTAAGAATATGAAGCAGAAGTTGAAGAAGAAAGGTTAAGAAAAGAGCGCGAAGCGAGAGAAAGGCAAGATGTTATGACATTAGGTAAATCATTTGTTGTATTATTAAGTGGTTATAGTGTATGCTTTTTTTAGTGTAATTTGATAACTGTTTTAAACAAATATAGAAAATCATAAAACTTCTCGCTCAAATACTTTAATCTCTAAAGTATAAAGAATATGAGCCAACTGTGAAAGTTAATAAGTTACAAAACTTGTGTATATACAATAATATTGATATGTTCCTGCTTTCTTTTGTTTTTATACCAAGTATGGTTAATTAGTATTGATATTATAAATCAAAAAGACAATCTAAATTAAATGTTAAATACTATCATATATCTGTATTTCTAAGCAGTATTTACACTGATCTGATGGACTGGAGATTTATATGGCAAAATATCACATAAGTGTATAATATGGAGGCACCAGTAAATGAGTGGCTTGAGATTAAATAACATTAATCAATTTCCCATCCTCTATTATTACCCTTAGTCTTAACTTCAGACATGCACCATTTTATTTATTTTTTTGTGCTAGCCCTTAATTTTGTTGACGTCTTTACTCTTCAATTTTTACCAATTTCAATACACAGGATTGTCAATCCATATTAAAGAGAGTAGTGACTTTTTAAAGTAACACTAAAAAAAAGATAATTACATATTGTCATGTATCTAAATTGCAGAAGAAACAAAGGAACAAATTGAACAACTAGAGCAGAAGTTAAAACAGCTCGAGAAAGAAAAGCAACAATTGTTCATGCAACTTAAAAGAGTACTTAATGAAGACGAAATTAGAAAAAGGCAACAACAAAAAGAGACCAAGTAAGTATTTTAAATAAAATCTCTGTCACTTTTTTTATGCTATAAGGTGGCAAAGAAACAAATCCTGCCTGCTTGCAATAGAAAAAAAATTAGGTTCTAATTTTAATTTAAAATAAATAATATTATATTAGACGACATTGTGGCGCAGCGGTAGCGAACCTGCCTTAAACGCCACAGGTTGCAGGTTTGATTCCCGCTCGAAGCATAATATGTTTGTATTGACCATGCAAGCATATTTTCCAGTCTGGGTGTATTTGTCCTTATCATTGTGAATGTTTCACGACCCCCGACACAGGATATTACTATCCTAATAGGGGCCGTTGAGTGTGCACCGTTTACTTATATATATTTTTATTTTTCAGTGAAATGCAATCAATGAAAATGCCAATGGGTAACATTCAGATTCCGATGTTCTCTGTTCCAACTTCCATGGGTCAAGGGGAACCTCCACCGAACCAAGGCCGACCACCACCGTTATCATCACACATAATGAACAAAGTATGTATTTATTTTGGCAAACAAACACACTTTCCGCCTGATGATAAGCGAGGGGATGCCTGAGGTAAGAAGGGGAAAAAAGAAGGGAGCTGAGGGGGTGAGAAGATGGGTCTCCAGTGCTTTCGCATGACAAGCAACAGTACACTGTTACTTCACGCTGATTTTCCATAAGACGGTAGTACTTTCCCAGTCAAGCTGGCCCCTTTGTGCTTGGAGAAGCAGCTCTACTACTACAAAATATATAATATATATACTGATATGCCATCAAGAGATACTAGAATCATTGAGGGTACAAACAGTTCGCTGTTTGGAACTCCAACATGGATATTGCTATTTTAATAGGGGCTGTCAAGTATGTAGCATTTATTTGTTTGTTTTCATTTAAATATTGTTACGGGAGTTACGTACTGCTACAGCCGCCGGATGCAAAAGAAACTCCATTTTACTTAAATTAAATTTTATTAATAAAAGAATACATTTTTAACCTAACTAGCCTAGTGATTCCCGGTTGAAGTGGGACCAAAGAATGCTTTCACGGCCCGCACCCGGCGGGTGTCGGTTCCTCCTTTTGAAGCTTGTGACGCTCACACGGCGTTTCATATTTCTTATTTGGAAATATGGACTTATGCACTCTAGGCGATTTATGTAGAATTGGTATACGTAACTCGGGCTTAGTTTTGCAGATTTGGAATAAAGCACCGGATGGTTCTAAATGAGACTTTAATGAGATCTTCTAGATCACACAACAGAACTTCACAAATCATAGGTCAATCGTAGTCCAAAAGAATAGCCGAGGTCAATAATGTTCACGTGTATCGCTTGTAGTTTCTCCGCTCGTTGCTCTGAATGAATCAGTCGACGCGCCGGGCCGCTTATATAGTGCGGAATACGGGTTCGAGAATATTCCGTCCACGGAATATTATACCGCACTTTTCGAGAACACATCTTTCTAGAACCTACGCGTAACCAAGCGAGCGATTTTGTACCTTATACTCTGGTGATAAGTTTCTCCGTAACAATATCTTTTATTATAACTTTGAATATAATAAAAACTTAGTAGATGTAAATAAATAATAAGAAAAATCGATTAAATTATATTTGTAAAATACCTTTACTTTAATGTATCTTTACTATAACATTTAATATTAATATGTTTTACTTTGTTCCAGAATAAGCACTCAAACTACATGCTGTTTCCGCAACAGCAGAACTTAGTAAGAGGTCCGATGCAATCAAGTGCTAAGAGACAACGAAGCCCCTCACCGACGTATACTCTGTATGCACATAGATTACCTCCAATGAAACACCAAGCCGTCTATTCTGATCATAGTAAGTTTATAAAGTTTAAAAAGGTTTTATGTGATTCACTTTAAGTACACAATGGTTTTTTTTATTGCACATAAGTGTTAATCTAAGTTGGGTTAATAAAATCGAAGCTTATATTTCACTCGACATAATAAATATGCAACATTGAATTATAAAGCACAAAATAATAACATATTTTCAAAGTAAATGTAAATATCGAAATATTTTATAATATTGAGGCCTCAATAGCTCAACGGTAGAAGACCGACTCCGCTCCGTTACGCGAGAGTTGCGGGTTCGATCCTGAACCCCTTGGGCTATTGTCGTTCCCACTTCTAGTGCAAACTTCGAGCTTATTCCAAGGGGCAATAGGAATATTAGTCATACCTTGAAAAAGGTATTGCCAATGTTCTTTTTTTTTATATATAAGAAATAAAATTTAGTTATTATTTAAGAATGTGGTCAGATTTGAGAATTTAAGTTAATAATAATATTTTCTAAGAGTGGTTATGTTGTGAATCTTTTGCAGAAGTAGAGGATGGTCGTATGGGCCGCCAAATGGCGCGCGCAGTGCTATGGACCAGTGAGTTTTGTTCACGCTAGGTGTCATGTGTCACTGTCGCTTTAAATTGCACGTCATTATACCTCCTTTCATATTTGACAGCGGTTATATTATCTATGGTTTTATTTTTTTTGTGTGTAAGAAAAGGAAAAAGTGTTAGCTCCGACGCAAGGATAGATACAAAGTGCGATTGTCTTTCAAAATGCCAAAAAGAAAAAAATTAAAATGTTTAAAAAAACTTATTTCTAGTATTTGTAGCTGTGTCGTATGCACAGTTTGTTAAAATTTCAACTCTTATACATGGACGCAGCCTGCTGACAGACCGAAGGTCGGACAACGGAGGCTTAGTAATATCGTTTGGGTATGGAACCTTAAAAAAATTGCTGCCTGCTATAACCCAAATAATTTAAAATCGCTGTCAAAATAATGAAATAAGAGGTTTGAATACTTCATCGCATATTAACTTTTCATTTGCTGCTCTTTTTCGTCTTCGTTGGTTGTTTTCGTTCATCTTATTTCTATTATATTTTTCAGTTTTGTTTTTCTTTCATCCTTTAACAACATTTCTAGTTTCATTTTCATTAATATTTCTTTATAACTAA
Source organism: Hestina assimilis (assembly GCA_023373885.1). Lineage (NCBI taxonomy): Eukaryota > Metazoa > Arthropoda > Insecta > Lepidoptera > Nymphalidae > Hestina > Hestina assimilis. The sequence goes on along the minus strand of CM041745.1, from coordinate 4,248,919 downwards.
TATTCATTATCCGTACAAACGAAATATATAATTAATATAATAATAAAACAATTAATCAGAAATCTATTAATACTTGTAATAATATTCTTTCTACCAAATGGTATAAAATGACCAAATCTGTAATCTTACTCAGTGTATAACTCTTTCAATATAAATTGAACCATGCGCAGTAACACATTTCTGGGTCTCAACCGTATGCGGTATGAACGTACGTGGCCCCCACGTAACTATAGCAACGCGGCGACGCTAGACCCCATTAGTAAACTCGCTCACGGTTGTTTTAGTTCTTTAAAAATAAATTATTAAAAATTAAATTCAAATATAAATTATTTTTGTCAGGTGTGTAAATATTTAATTTTATTTCAAGATAAGGTGTCATACCAATAAGTGAGTGATTGAAAATGTACATTAAATATTATTTTTTTTAATCTACCTTTTTCTATACTATTTATTTGTTTTATTCTATTTAAGTAATGAATAACGATAAAGAATAAATAATTTATTGAGTTTAGAGGAAACAAAAACTATATTATATACTTAATTCCGTTTTCCCACTTTATAGAAAATGTATTTAAATAAGACGAAATCCATATTTTTGTCTAACATTTGTGTCTATAATTGTACCTGCGCAGAAGCGGCTATTTTGGTTCATTTTAAATTGAAAGAACTATACAGCGCTAACATCTCGTACATTTTATACTATATAATTTTCGGTGCATTTTATGATCGCTTAGTAACGAAAAAAAATAACCTGTCCTGTTCATTTATGTTACTGACTCTCTAAGGCTTTAAATATGAGTTAATCTTCCTAATCATAATAAATTACTACTATATATTAAATCGTTTCAAAACCGATACAAATTTTTTTTATATACAGAACCACCGCAATACGCGTCCAACGTTAACAATTCGGGTGTGTCGTCGGGGTACTACGCGATGCCAACGTCGGGTGTAGTCGTGACGGAGCGTCCCCCGCCGCTCGTGTACGCGCACCACGGACACGCGCACACTCCGCACACTCCGCACACCCCTCACACTCCTCACACTCCGCACCACTCCAACCTGATGTATGCGCCCGCGCAGCCACAGCTCTACCTTGATATGCTCAAGAATAGAGATGGACAGCAGCATCCCGAACAGAAAAAGGACGCTCAGGTATATGTGTAAAATTCACAGTACTTTATTATCACTCCAAACAGACTTAGCACTACTTTTTTTGAAGAGTTAAGAATGAAAGTGGATACTGTACTAACATACACAGTGGAGTTCCAAAGGTACCAACCCCCCGAAATGAGCTCCCTGCCGAGGTTTTCCCAACACGCAAAAGTTTAAAAAAAAGTCTAGCGGGTCGGCAACATGCATACGATACCTCTGGGATTTATAGGCTACGATGACCGCTTAAATTTTTTTGGAGAAGAAGATTGGACCGTCGGCGCTCTCCCTGATCGCACGAAAGCCAATAACACTTTGTTACTCTACACCGATTTTCTGAGAGACGTTACTACATCTCCACTCTAGTCGGCCCATTGGTGTCGGAAAAGCATAGCTGTACTACCGTAGAGCATTGTGGGGTTTGCTATTATGACTATGATTATATTTTTTCGTCGATGGCGTGATTTCTAAAGCAAAATTTCCTTTATTATTTTTATGCTAATCACGAACAACCTGCAACCTTTAATGTCTATCGGGAAATTTTCACAAATGTTTAATTTTCCAGAACTAAATTAGATTACACTTAATACGTTTTACCGAAAAATACTAGTTTCTTTGGATAAGGGATTAGTCTGATACCTCACCACATATCAACAAGGGGTTTAAAACATAGCTTATTTTTCTTCCTATCGAGTGGCTAGAGGCCAACCTAGTGTCAGAGTTGTTCAAGTCGCCCGAATAGGCCGACTTGTCTTATCGTTTATTATCAAATTGATAACAACCGTGACCGACTTTTTTACGTGCCCTCCGAAGCACAGAGCCGCTCAGTCAAAATAGCACTTTGCGATCACCCATCTGGTGACTGACCGCGCCTAAAGTTGCTTAACCCACCGAGTCTCACGTACAACATAGCAAGATCAATCGACGACCCCTAAGTAGTGTTAACGCGGGCGAGGTACAGCCGCAGGTGCTGATCGGTCTGAGCGAGGCGCACCACCCGGCGGTGAGCAGCGGCGTGTCGTACGCGCAGCCGCCGCCCTCCAGCCGGCACCTCGCCATACATCCGCCGCAGCACAACAACATGCAGGTTAATAAATAAACGGATTTGAAAAATATACTTTTATGTCAATAAAAACATTTTGCTCCGAACGAGATCGAACCTGCGTCCACCGGTGCTTAAAGCAGGTTCGATAACGCTGAGACACATTGGTCGTCAAAAAAACATCCAAAGACTACAAAAACTGATCGTGTACTGATTTTTTATTGTACGGAACCATAACTCTTTTTCTAAAATAAAAATAGCCTAAGTTACTCCTTATAACATCAGCTATCTGCAGAGGAAAATAAAAAAATAATTTAAAATAGGTCCAGCCGTTTAAGAGATTAGCCGGAACAAACAGACAGACAGACAACAATTTTAGAAATTCTACCGGCGTCGGGATGTGACGACCCCATCGCCCGCTGTTGGGATAACCTCTGTCACAACAGAGATTATTCCACCAGTGCAATCAGTCTCACTGGTGGTAGGTCTTTTGTGGCCGGCTAGGTAGGTACCACCGCAGTGTCCAATATTCTGCCGCCAAATAGTAGTGCTTAGGCACTACTGTGTTCCGGTTTGAAGGGCATTGTACGCTAGTGAAATTACTGGGCGAACGAGATTTAAGAACTAATATCTCGAGGTTGGCAACGCGCGAGTGGCACCTACTAATGGTGCTGCAAGTGCTCATAGGCTGCGGCAGCCACTTACCATCAGGTGGGCCGTATGCTTGTTTGCCAACTTTTAACATAAAAAAAAAAAAATGATTTTTTATGTATGTACCGTATATACTTTCATATGAATTTAGTGAAAAGCATGATTGGGAATTACAAACAGGCACTTCAATTTTTATTTATTTGTATAGTTAATTAAATTGTACAGTTGTAAACTAACTTCTAACTAATGCGATAAATGTAAAAGTTTAGATGGATGGACGCATGGATGTTTGTTTTTCTTTCACGCAAAAATTACTGCACAGATTTGGATGAAGTTTGGTAGACACATAGTTTATTTTGAATAAAATATAGGATACTTTTTGTCCCGGAAAAAAGTTGGCTTCCCGTGGTATTATCAAAACACTACATAGCGCGAGTTACGTTAGCTACAGCCGCAGGATGCAAAATAAACTCATATTTACTTTAATTTAATTATTAAATAGTTACATTTTTTAACCTAACTTGCCTAGTGATTCCCGGTCGAAGTGGGACCAAAGAATGCGTAATGCTTCGGGGTCTCGGCGCTCGAAGTGTAGGTCGTGACGTCAATACTGCGTCTTTTTGGGTCGTTGCATACGGTGAAGATTTTAGTATGGTGACCATATGTACGGCCGTGTAGGTTGACCATACATGGACGCAAATAAGCAATACCATGTAACCCACAAAATTGAAAAAACTGAGTTATATATGCAGAAGTGTTGGTAAATGGCTGAAGAACATTTTTCTTTAATATTTGTAAGGTTTTAAGCTTTAAAACTTCTAAAAAGCCATTTTTAATCATGCAATTTATGTATTATGTTAAACGTTTTGGGTTGTATTGTATACGAAGTATGCAGTTTGTATACTTATTTTTTGTGAAAATAAGTAAAATAACTTACATAAATCTGAAATTGCCAAAAACTTGACCAATACATTAAAAAAATCATATAAAGCAAGTTGTTCAAAATTTTCAAACGCGTTTTTCTCGAAATGAGATTTGTGTGGGTTGACATGGTATAGCTTATTTGCGTCCACATAACACACGAGCGGAGCCCCGGGCACAATTAGTTATTTCTAAATAGAGTAAGTATTGAATTGTAAATAGTAAATACGCTAAAATTGCCTATTTTTCTTCACAGACGTCAAAACCAGGCAGTATTACCCAGGGCTACCCGGTGCAACAGTCAAATCCTAACGTACAAAACCCGAACATATATCCAAACAGACACCGATATTAGCTAATGATAATAAGGCGGCAAGATCGGACACCGCCCACTCAAAGGAATATCATCATGCATACTAGAACATTTAACGGTGTTTAGTTGTACAGTGACGATTAAAAAACATTATTTGTTTGTTTTATTTTAATTTTATATTTTATGACGTAGAGTCATGGGCGTAGTGAGTATTGTGCCTTGGGAAGGGCAAAATCCCCGGGGCCCCGGGGTTTTGCTTGTAAGTGGTGGTATTGCTAGGTCAAAATGACTATTTTCTTGTAAAGTTATTAATTAAATAATTCAAAATGTCTTAATTTTTTTGCATTTGTTAGTATTCATCATCATCCAGACGACGTTGTGGCGCAGCGGTAGCGAACCTGCCTTTAGCGCCACAGGTCGCGGGTTCGATTCCCGCTCGGAGAGATGTTTGTATTGACCATACAGGCATGTTTTCCGGTCTGGGTGTGTTTGTCCTTGTTATTGTGTATGTTTCCGGACCCCCGACACAGGATATAACTATCCTACTGGGGGCCGTTGAGTGTGTAGCGTTTATTTATCATCAATGCAAAACTGATGCTACAAAACAAATCATACTCTCCAACCCCATCCTCATCCCCTAACTTGCTGAGCCCATGGATAGAGTAAATACATAATTATAAGAAAACAAGTTGCCGCTCTTGTAACCATATTTCAAATGAGGTATTGTTATCTTAGTCTATTTCTCAGAGTACCAGTATGTGTGAAGGAAATATCTGATATATAAACTTGGCAACGTCGCACACTATGTCAAACTTGTATATATGTATACCTTGTTACTTAATTAAAAACAATCTTTTTTAGTTAAGTAAAAACTAATAGTATATTTCTAACAATTAATATTAAGAAAGCTTATTTTCCACATCGTCCAATTCCTATTGAAATAGACTTTCAGTAAGCCACTGTTATTGTGTTGTATCATTATTTCTTAAGCTTGTTTTGTTTAATTCCTAAAATTACCCACTATATAAGCCTTAAGGGCTTAAATTGATTTTTTAATTAATCAAATAAACTGCTTATAATAAGTAATACCAGTATCGTGTCCAAATGTATACAACTGAATATTGTAATTATTGTTAATATATTGTACAAGTCGTTCAATTTTATTTTTAATTATATATACTATCAACTATATAACAATTTTACTAGCATTATTTTATAATTAAAATAAGTAAATGTAAATAAATTATAAATACAGTGTTATTAAATATCTTTTTTGCTAGAAATAAAATCATAAAACGCAGTCATTATAATACATATGATAGTCTGCTTTTAGTCGAGATAAAAATATAATATATATTTGACTTTATTGTTTTATTTGCGAGTTATCTATTTTTACACTAACTAGTGTCTAATTTATTTTCATTTGTTGTTCTATCAAACAGCAACAAATTAGAAAAAGATACTGACTTTAAAACTAAAAAGCAAAAAATAAATATTATGTACAACAGAAGTCAGAAGTGTTAAGTAAAACAGCACCGACTCGGGGCCCCAAATTTCGCGGGGCCCGGAGTAGTTGCTACCTTTGCTTTTTTTATGTTATAAGTTGGCAATCAAGCATACGGCGCACTTGATGGTAAGTGGTTGTCGTAGCCTATGAGTGCTTGTACCATAAGTAGGTGCCACTCACGCGTTGCCAACCTCGAGATATTGGTTCTTAAATCTCATCTGCCCTTCAAACCGGAACACAGTAATGCCTAAGCACTACTATTTGGCGGCGGAATATTTGACACTGCGGTGGTACCTACCTAGCCGGCCTCTTGCAACAAAAGACATGCCATCAGTGTGACTGATTGCACTGGTGGAATAATCTCTGCTGTGACAGAGATTATCCCAACAGCGGGCGATGGGGTCGTCACTTTCCGACGCCGTTAAAACACGTGTTTTATCTGGCACTGGCAGTTAGTGCCACGAAATGAGTGGCTGGGAAATAAATATTTAATACCTTCTAAGGCATTGGCTACAAAAATAAAACTAAAAACAATTGAATTGATACAAATTATCCAATATATAAAATTCTCGTGTCACAATGTTCGTTTTCATACTCCTCCGAAACGGTTTGACCGATTTTGATGAAATTTTGTGTGCATACCGGATAGGTATGAGAATCGGTCAACATCTATTTTTATACCCCTAAGTGATCAGGGTGGTTGACCCCACATTTTTATTTTTCATTTTTTGGACAAAATTTTTTATTTTTATTTTTTTATAATATGGTATTAAAAAATACATATATCCCTAAATTTTCACCCTTCTACCTTCAACCCCCATTTCTTAATAGCGTTATTTGTAATTCAATAACTTTCACCAGTGTCACTTCTTTTCACAATTATACTCAGTTGGGGTGCCCCCCATCTGCTATCTGGTCCCAGATTTTTTTCGGGGCAGGACAACGTCTGCCGGGCCCGCTAGTATTTATATAAAGATATAAAGTTGTTAATAACTTTCATTTTTAACAATTTAAATACGTAGGAACCTATCTTATTTCAGGTATATCCCAGCATTTCCAGCGTAAAATAAATAAACGCTAGACACTCAACGGCCATTAGGATAGGTTTATTATCCTTTGTCGGGGGCTCGCCACATATACAATAACAACGACTAACACACCCAGATCGGAAAACATGCTTGTATGATTAATACAAACATCTGCTCCGAGCGGGAATCGAACTCGCGACCCGAGCCATTAAAGCAGGTTCGCTACCGCTTCGCAAAATTAGTTGTAATATTTTTACTATTGACATAGTGACATCACTAAGGACTCCATTTCAGACCCATGACCTTGATGATTCCTCTGTTTTTTTATTGATTTATTGGGCCACTTTGACGAGCACGTTAAGCTATTGGTTTTTTAATCCTTTTGCCTTCAAATACCATTTAACGATTTTTAACTCCTAATACTCCACTCCTTAGTTCACATAAGAGTACTAATACAACGAATTATTGGTGCGCCCTTAGCGAATTCACGTAAATTACGGCAATTGACGTAAATTACGTGATCTTTTTCTCACGTGTCTTTTTTCACACTTGTTCCTATTGGACCATAGTGCGTGTGATAGATATTCATAGAATTACGTGGATATTACCGCTTCGTCGACAGGTCTAAATGCCCTATTAAATTAAAATTTTAATTGCACAACATCAGCGGGCCATAACACATAGGTAATAATTATAAAAGTCAATTTGATAAGCATTTATGAACTACCCAAACTCTTTGATTCGGTTGGAACAAATATTACAGCCGATGAAACGTATCGGTAAAGAAAAATATATGAACGCAGCGGTAGCAAACCTGCCTTAAAAGCCGCAGGTCGCGGGTTCGATTCCCGCTCGGAGCATAATACGTTTGTATTGACCGTGCAGGCATATTTCTGGTAGTATTTGTCCTTGTATGTGTTTCCGGACCCCCGACACAGGATATCACTAATGGGGCCGTTTTGTGTGCAGCGTTTATTTATTTATTCAAAAGATTTGATTTTTTTATTTGTTATTTCATTATTTCATGCAATAGCTCAATAGGTCCGTCGTGCAATAGTTTTTAATGAAAGTACGACGTAAGGTTATTTCAGTGATAGAAAACGAAAGGTTTCTCAAATGAAAGCATCGGATGTATCTTAAACTAAAATTGGACGCAAATAAGCAATACCATCTCAACCCACAAAATTGAAAAAACTGAGTTATATATGCAGAAATGTTGGTTAATGGCTGAAGAACATTTTTCTTTAATATTTGCAGGGTTTTAAGCTTTAAAACTTCTAAAAAGCCATTTTTTAATGATGCAATTTATGTATTATGTTAAACGTTTTGGGTTATATTATATACGAAATATGCAGTTTGTATACTTATTTTTGTGAAAATAAGTAAAATAACTTACATAAATCTGAAATTGCCAAAAATTTGACCAATACATAAAAAAATCATATAAAGCAAGTTGTTCAAAATTTCAAACGCGTTTTTCACGAAATGACATTCGTGTGGGTTGACATGGTATTGGTTATTTGCGTCCAATTTATACAGGCATGAATCTGCACATAGTTAGACAGCCTAGAACACATCTTCTGATACAAAAATTCGTTGAAATATTTATTCTGGTCGATCGGTACGCTTATACTATTTTAGACATGAAATGCCAGACATAGATTGTCTGAATAGCGGAAGAAACTGCTTAATTAAACAAGAAAATAGTTCTTTAGTTCCTAGATACGAGAAAGCTAATAGTTAAATTATATTCTATAAACTAGTAATAACTATTACAAACTTTGATACGACTGAAGTGTTTTAGTTTGGAAAAACGGGTTTTAAAATATTCTATATCGGCAGAGTGAGGTTAAAGGTGCATGCGGGAGGCAGTTTGACCTGTAAATGGGTCGTTCCGATCGATGCACCTCTGCATCTTGCCACATTCGAACTTTCTAGATGAATTGATGTTTAATTAAAGATTTCGGTGCAAATTTTAATAAGATTTTAGTGCATTGCGTTTTTGTTTTTAAACTAGAAGGCTTAGAACATTGCACTGTTACATTTTATATTAGGTAATTTTATTCTAAATATTGAGTCTAGAGGCTCGCATAGTAAAAACCACTTATTATTGATTGGTTCTTTGCGGTTAAATATTGTCGTTATTAAACAAATGGAAACATTAAAATATAATTGTATACTAATAATTATAATATTTAATTATTTAGTCTAAACTTAGAAATGTTTAAAATATAAGATATCTTCAAAATTCATATTCGGTCGTATTTTGCATTTGTTAGTCATACTTTGTATATTAGTTATGTCTATTCTGAAGCTTACCCTTAATACTAGGCTTCTAATAACTGACCTTTCCTAACGTTATTTGTGATGTGACATAAAAATCCTTATTTATAGATGCATAACGCATTCTAATGTAATGTCGGAATAAACAACTACATAAGCCTTTATAAATCGTTTATTTGTAGTATTATTAATGATATCATATTTTTCCATAATAAAATTAATATGTCAAATAAAGGTCAGTACCTAGTGTAACTTATCCAACACTAATTATTATTACTCTCATAATAAAAAAATAACTATCATGGTTATTTCAAATAATAACCTTTCCATTTCCTTCCTACATCGCGGTTATGGCTTAAAATACATTTTATATATGTTTAATTGTATATACTTCACGTCACAAATCGCAAGACTTGGCATTCCGAGTCCGTCTGGCGTAACTCCAGTTGCAGCTGTGGGCAAACTTGGCAGTATTTAGTATATTCCTTTATAGGATACATGTATTGAAACGTGAACAGAATATTTTTAGTCCTTGGTTTTTATAAAACTATTGCATTGGTAGTTTTTGACGCAAGATGTCGAAGCGATTTATCGTCTATAATTTTTCTTTTTAAACAGAAGTTATATTTAATATTTTTTATAACTCATTATTTTTATGAGATAGTATAATTATTAGTTGTAGTTTTAACTAAGTACTTATACTCTTATCCTGATTTAATGGGCTACTAGTTTTTACATAGAGCGATGCCACCTGACCGAATCCAAAGGGCGAACCAGTAATTCATTGGATAAAAGCAAATTACCTTCCAAGAGTTAACGATTATTATCAGAAGTTATGACAACAAACCGGGACCGATAGCTTAACGTGCTCTCTGAGGCACGGTTGGGGTACCCACCGATAACATACATAGATATTTTTAACAAAAATCTCATCTGAGCGGGAATCAAACCCGTGAGCGTCGAGAAGCATACCAAAGCATGACAAGTGTCCGTTGCCCAATCGGGATGATGCGGAGAGAGATGGAAACGGATAGAACAGAAAGAACGAATCGCAGCAGTGTGGACACTGTTACTTCATTTCGATATTCTGTGGTTGTTTGTTTCCCCGGTCGAGCTGGCTCATTCCACTAAACCAAAACTCAAACACATACCTAATTGTCTTTTGTATCAATTTTCCTATTTCATCCAAAAGAAAAATAAACAAAAAATAAAAGTAATCCGTCATAGTTGAATAAATCACAAGATTTATTAGCGTAAAAATATCTCTCAGTAAATAAGACGACAAAACTTTCATACTATAGATTTCCTTTCAAGGCCAATCGTGTAATAAAACAAATATAATGAAAGCCTTTTATCGTTATATAATGTTCTATTACTTAAGCCTAGCATCTAAAATCCTTTGTCTGGAAGGCCTCTAGCTAATTTAAACCTTACATTTAGGTAATAAAGACTTCGCTGTCTATTGCGTTGTATCTCATCAGATCAGAGGTTGATATCAACGCGCAAGCGCGTAGCTATCGACTTCCCCCTTCCCCCTCAGGAACCTGAATGTAGTGCTCACAGGACTAATAAATGCAGGGATAGGTACAGTTTGTATTGCCTATGCGTATATTTTATCTTTGTAATAAATATTATGACTAAGAAGATTTTTCCTTACGCAACATTTCTGTATTCATGAAATAGTTTGTATATTTTTTGAAGGTTCTACTTATAATACAGTCGTCTTCAAGGTCGTCTGGAAAAACACTACCCACTCACATATGTTTTTTTCATATACATGCAAGGACTTGTTTTCTTATAATTATGTATTACAATTTGAAATAAATAAACAAAAGGGGTCACTCAACAACCCAGATTGATAATACAGGCACTTTGACTGTTATTATTGTAATAACCCGATAACCAAATTAACATCACTAGCAGTGTACACAAAAACATTTTACTTATAAATATCGCAGCTATGGACATTAGGATTTCTAATAATTTGGAAAGTTTCTTGTCTTATCTCGAAATACAACTACTCCAGTCGTAAATAGACAGGAATTTAATAAATATATATATATATATATATTTCAATTGTATATTACTTACGTCGCGTCGTCTTATCTGCGGCAGAGTCTTAATCAGTCAGATAAAGCTGCCGCTGTGAGCATTCTTTTATATGTATGTATGTTTGCATGAAACCGCTTCTCATTCTAGCGCGTATTGTTATATTAAATGTTTATTCTGAAAAGAAATTAAATTAAAGACAGTGATGATAAGTTAAGATTTTTAAGGGATTAATTTTATTCGTATGTAAAAGTGCCTGATATAAAAATTATAATTATAAGTAAGAAATGGAAAATTTTCCTTATTTTCCATTTCCTTATTTTTTATTTTCCAACAAAGCGCTGCTTAAATAAAGTTTACTCGTATTTGTAGAGATGCTGAAAACGTTAATTGAATCCTTATGAAAGTTTGTATTTAGATCATTGTCTTTGGGACGGTTGCTATGAAAAGTCCCAAAGAAAAACAAAAAAATGGAACCATACAAAGTATTGTTATAGAACTTTTAATTAAGATCTGTAGACATTTAATGTAATAAAAGTTTCCAGTAAAACGTGAGGTTTTATTTTAGGCTCAACTACTAGTTGCTACTAATTTATGTTATCTATATATAAAAGCAGATAATCTGATTTTATATCAAAGCCTCACTTAAATCCTTGGACCTAGAAATTTGATTTTTTCTGTAGGCGTTTATTTTATTTATTTATTTATTTATTAGAACACCAACAAGATATACACTAATACATGGTATGGTGATACATTATAATTGTTAGTATTGGCAAAGTGCTATCTTAATTATAGGTGTATCGACATTAGAAATGACATAGGCAACAACAACTCGTGATTAAATTACTAGTGTAAACATTAAAAAAAAAATCAATAACAATATAAAAAAACACTGACAACTTATTTTGTTTTGTAAAAAAAAAACCAAGGCTACAATTAAAATGGAATATAAACTAGGTTACTAATAATTTAATACAATATTAAAAAAAAATGCTTAATTTAATATTTTAAAAAGTAAACGGTACTAGGAAAGGATTTTCCGAAATTTAAACCTTAAGGGGGTGAAAAAGTGTTTGAAAGTCCATTATTTTTGAAACGAGAAGCATGAGTTTTTGGCGAATAATTAAACAACACATGAAACATGTGTTTTAACATTTTCTAAAATTCCATTTTGAATTGGGGGTTTGAAATCGTTATTCACGCGGGCGTAGCTGCTGGCTGAAGCTAATCATTTAATAAGAAGCCTTTAAATTTTTACATCGCTTTAAAAAAAAGAACAGAAAAAGCCTATCAAAAAAATGTCTCCTGCTGTAAAGCAATTCGAATGAATGCTACTTGGCAGTTTTAGTGATCCGACGACAGAATAGGTATAGGGTCTAAGTATTGGGCTAAACTGCCCCTCCCGGCGCAGTGCCAAGGTCACATCGATCCACGGTGTGACGGAGACAGCAATATACTTACCTCCTTTTCTAGTGGAAAACCTAGCGTTGAATTTCCGTCAGACTGTTAGTAAACAAATGAAAATGTGTATCGCACACATCGCACATAGCATTGACTTTTGTCAAAGTCATGTTTAATAAAAGATTAGTTTTGAACAATATGTAGGACTATTATTACAAACTTTCGATATTGTTTATATATGTTGACCTATTTTCCGTATAATTACATTGTATATTAATTTATACATGCATCGTAATCTCTCAGTTTTTCTTAATAAAAAGATATAAATTTATTAGGGTTTTATCAGGTCTTTATTCTTATTTCATAACATAAATTATTAATTAGTAAAAAGTTGTCATATAAATTTTAATTTTTAAATTCATGAAAATTTATTTGAAGATTTTTTATAGCGTTTTTATGCTTCTGCAAAAAAAAAAATAGAAATATTGATATTGAATAGCTTATACAACAATGTGAATAAACGACATTACATGCTCGGACCACTCGTGGCTCATAAGTCACAATTGCGGCGATAAGGTCACGCGAATATGCCATTTCTAGTACTCTATTATTTTTCGTAACATTTTATTAAGCACTTATCTATGATTTTATATATAACTTTACTTTTCTTAATTTTGTAACAATGTTTACAAATAATTACAATGTTGTATCGTGTATACGTGGAATCGTGGCAAGAATATTACGAGTATCGTAAACTTTAAATATCTTATCAAATATGTTATTAACTATTGAAATCTTTAAAAGAAAAATCGGGAATAAAAGTAGAGCCTAACAATGGAAAGATAATACAAAAAATTTCATTTCAGTGGCCACATTCATATCAAATATTTTATATTCATCATTTTAAATAGAATCGTGGAATGGAAGTAATTCAATTACATACTTTTTTATCTCTTTCCACACGGCTGGCCTCTAGTCAGGTTTTACGTCTCTAATCATTTTGTGCCACTCGTATTCATACTTATGTAATAATAACGATAAATGCGGCTTTGCTCTCGTGATTCGCATATTCATTCATTAGTTTTATTACTTCGCACAGCTGTAGCTATCTGTTATTGAAAAATCGTGTCTAAATTGGTCCAACCGTTTCGGAGACTAGCTGAAACATAGGCAGGCAGATAGACCAAAATAAAAACCTACTTTGTTGTTTTCAGTACCTGTTATTTCGACATTATAAACAGAAACTAGATTTAATATTTTTACCTGTATCTACATTATTCACAGATTATGAGAAAACTATAATAGAGCTATCTTTTTTTAAATAGTAAGTAGTATAATTTAATTTATACTTTTTTTAAATATTAAATAGTAAGTAGTTTTATAGGCGTCGGGATGTGACGACCCCATCGCCCGCTGTTGGGATAACCTCTGTCACAACAGAGATTATTCCACCAGTGCAATCAGTCATACTGGTGGTAGGTCTTTTGTTGCCGGCTAGGTAGGTACCACCGCAGTGCCCAATATTCTGCCGCCAAATAGTTGTGTTTAGGCACTACTGTGTTCCGGTTTGAAGGGCATTGTACGCTAGTGAAATTACTGGGCGAACGTGATTTAAGAACTAATATCTCGAGGTTGGCAACGCGTGAGTGGCACCTACTAATGGTGCTGCAAGCGCTCATAGGCTGCGGCAGCCACTTACCATCAGGTGGGTCGTATGCTTGTTTGCCAACTTCTAACATAAAAAAAGACAACTCACAAGTATATATAAGTATATAATATCTAAAACAATTAATATCAGAATGTCTATCATATGTATTATATCACGCAAAGAATCTTATACGCATTTTGTTGTAGTCTTAAAATCTAAGCTACTTTTCAATGTAATCATATCGTTTAACATAATCAGTGATGCACAGTTTGATTTGGAATATATGTATACGAATACAAATATAATTGTATATACAAAATACTACGCAATTAGAGTAGCGGGCAAAATGTGAGTGGAGACAACAATTAAAGACTACACGAGGAGCTTGACGCTACGTGCTACGAGCTACGAGTTTGACAAATTTGTGGAATTTTCGGAGCCTGACTCATTGCTTTTCCTTTGGCAAAAATTTTCAATATTCGCGCTAACTTTATTATTTAATTTTTTAAATTATATTGTGTCAGGGAAATATAATCTTTAATTCTTAAAAAAAATAATTCTTCATCATTTAAATTTTCTTTTGAAATACTAGCTTTTTAAACATTTTTATTCTTCTTAAATTCTTATCTTTGTCCCACAAAGGATGTCGCAAGATCGAAATCCTACATCAGTACATTTCTTTCTAATTTCATTACGAGAGACTATTCACCTTTCCAAGTAGCTACGCTACAACGAACGCGCAAGGATAATTTAATTAAGTTATCGTAGCAAAAACTTAGGCGAGGCTAAAAATATATCTGAATAGCGATGGTACGTGGTCTCTTGTAACGAAAGACCTACCACCAGTGTCACTGATTCATGATTGTACTAATCAATCAATGTGAAATAATCTCTGCTGTGACAGAGATTATACCAACATCGGGCGTCACGTCCCAACGCCTAAAAACACTTTCACAGTCTTTTCTATGCTTCACAGAGTTTCAGACCCCTTGACAAGTTTGAATACTTGGACATTAGTATTCAAGCAGTCATTAATAAAATTAAACTTTTAATAGAATCCAATATTATTGTTTTTATCTAGTCCTGGGGCAGATTACTCTACTCCAGCTGATGGCAAGCGGAAGTAGAGTCCAAACGTGAAGATGGCTGATACCGTTGCAGAACTGCAGTAGCCCTTGCTTTGCCTAGCGCTGACTGACCTGGAAACGGGACTGACGAGCAATCACTTTACGAGTTTTTACCAACGGTACAGTGGCAGTTATCCAGGCGGGCATAAATAATATAATTAACATTTATAGTGTTGATTAAAAAGTGCCACCGTTGTGGCGTTGTGGGTAGCGAGTCTGCCTCGACGGTTGCTCGATTCCCGCTTGGGCCGATGTTTGCATCTTACAAAATATCTGTTTCGGTCTGGATGTTTGTCCTTGTGAGTCTCTTAAAAAAAAATGGCTGGCACTGTGTAAAAACTAGTAACCTTCCAAATGCGGACAAGAGGAATAAGCAGACCCTGAGTAAATACTCGTATAGTACCGGAAATAAAGCTAGGAAGAAGAAGAATATTGATTGTAGAGTATTATTGTGAGTCCAGTATATAAAAATATAATTTTGGTTTACTACGTTGTAAAGCTTCAATGAGCCATAATTGATTAAAGTGGTCGCAAGAAACCCAATTCATTTCAGTGCTACAACAAAGAAAATATTTTCTTTAACAAATTTCTGCGAAAGCTTATATAAATATTAGGTGCTCTCATAATAAGATATTCTTTGTTGATATTGCGCAGAACAATGGATGTGCTAGGTTTGTACGGTACGTTCTTTACACAAATTTTGGTACGCGTTGCGCCGGCCGGCATTCTATAGGTTTATTTGACTAGGTATACGTACAAGGTTTGGCAATTGTCGATATCGATATAAGACGACTGATATAAAAGTCGATAGTCGATAATGATATTATCCAATGATCTAACACGAGGTGATCTAGTCCGGACCAATGGCGGATTTACCAATTTTCAAGATATAGGCTGTAAGGTTTCTGCCACCCTTCCCTATGGTCGATAGTGGGAAGTCTACCTGTAAAACATCAAAAAAGCCGTCATGTAGAAATCTTTTTGATTTCTATGAGTTAGTAAAAAGAAAAAATTCAGTCCCCTAATTTGGCGCCAAATTTAATCCGCTACTGGTCCGGACACAATGTAAGAACTACTGTCTGTAAAATTGTTAGCTGAAAGATTACTGCGGGCTTACCATTAACTCTTATTGCGATTCAAATGGCGACCTAAACTGAGCTACATCGCTACTTCGTACCATGACATTATATATTTATACATCATGTTCATAAAAAATTTTAATCGATTTACTGTCAGCATTGAATTGTATTGATTTGATCGTCACTTGAATCGCAATAAGAGTTAATGGTAAGCCCCCTGATATACATAATAATATGATGAACATAATTTACCTATTATAAATAACATACACAATACTCGTTCTATCACTACCGGCAAATTTAATATACCCAGAATATCTAATTACTTTGGAGACCGAACATTGAAAAAACGCATTCCATTTCTTTTTAATTCCCTACCAGAGAATATAAGATGTGAAGCTGATAAATATTCATTTAAGACAAAATTAAGAAAATATTTTTAAATTTATGTAACGGTTAAAAATCATTATAACTCTCTTTATTATTATTATTATTATCATTCTTACTGTCATAGTTATGTTACAGTTATTTGTATGTATATTAATTGTTATAATTCTATTTATTTTCTTGTTTTTTCTTAGATATAGGTACGTTATATTTTATTGTTATGTTAAATGTATAAAATGTTGTTGTTATTAGTATATTTATTTGACTTAATAGTATAACTTTAACTGATCTTACAGTCAAACCAATTGTCAGGTTTTGTAAGACTAGTATAAAACATATTGTTAATAAATTTTGACTTAATAAATAAATAAAAATAAAAATAAATAAAACAGAATGTATGGTTGCTCTTGGGGTGTTCCTGAAAGGCTTTCTCCTGTTTATCAATGGGTTAATTTATCACTTCATTTTCAGCTTTGATTTAATGTAAGATTTTAATATTCATATTATTAATCTTATAAGTGCAAAATAAATTTTGTTTTTATTAAAAAAATACGATTAATGAATCTTTTTTACTCAATTCGGTATAGAGCTGAATTTTTGTATTTGTATTTTTTTAGACTGCGTTTTTGGGATTAGGGGATGGTTAGGGTATATTTTTGAGGTAAGTCGTACACCATTCTGTATTGAAGTGATCAACAACTTCCGAAATAGAGAAAACCTTTTAAATGACGACACAGAATGCGATTTTAATATATTTGCGTATTAAAATTGTGAAACATCTTAAAATACATCACACAAATTATGTTATCGATAGATTGCCCTCACTATCACACCCTGCTCCCAACCTCCCTTCAGTCACTCTTCCTCGCTCTTGGCGTGCGGACATTTTATATCGTGTGAAATTAGAACGCCATTTCAACATTTTTTCACTCATTTGTTTATCTATATTGTGATCACACTTCGAGTCCTCCAATAAGGTAATGTCATATTATATTAATCTTTATATTTCTTTCACGGACGTTTTATTCTCCCCGTTTGATGTAAATACGTACACCGGTTTACTTGTTATGTGAATCGAAAATTGTCTATTGTTTCACCAAGTCTGAAGTAGTAGTCTTCTTGGTTTATAATTATGGCGGAAGCTTACAATTTGCATTTAGTGATGTTTTTTTATCGTTACGCAACAATGCAAAATATTGATAACAGTTAAAGTATTAAATTTATATTTATCTTCATTAAAAGTTAGTGTCCTTCTTGATGGTGCATTTTTTTGATAAAAGAAAACAATACATTTTCTAATATTATATATTAAAAATGTAACATAAATTCGTTTACTATATTTATATTACCTACAAAATAAACCTCAAACCTGTATTTTTTATTTGTATCATTGACATACCAAATTAAATAATACAAGCTACATCGGAAGTTTACACAGAACGTATGCAAGTTATTTTTATATATAATTCCATAACTACTATATTATTAGTTAGGAAAAATTACCATAGAATCCATTGATGAAATATAGTTTGGCTACTGACACGCCCACCCGAGATCGTCGAACTTCAATGAAATGGGGTCACATTTTCTGTTTATATATCCTCCGTAAACTATTTTAATATAATGTTTGAATAATCATGCAGATCTGTAACTTTTCAATTATATCATTATACAGCGTAAAATCAGCGCAAATCTATTTTGGTTTTCTTTGAGTATTGCAGTAATAAAGCTGCCATAAACCATTTTGCAAGAAGCTGCTCATTGGGTTATTATTGTCAAACGATTACATTAAATGTTTTTATTGGGCACTTCCGATTTTCCCTATATTAAATACATAATTGAATTACAGTTAATAAAAATTGTTTAATTATAAATAAATCATTCAATTTCAATTCTATTTAAATGCTTAATCATTTTACAAATTACCCAAACATGTGAAATTTTGTGTGTAATCGGAGAGGTTAAGATTATTATGAGTCGTAGGCCGTAGCTACGGATAATTACGTTATGGCGCCCAGGATGAGATTACTTTAAGGTTTGCATGTACTTTGGAAGAGGTTCATTATAAGTCATTGTGATTTATTTATTTACACAAATAAATTGACGTGTCTGTTTGCAATTCCACTTTAACAGCTTTTCACTAAATGCATGATATGAAAGTATACACGATACTTACATAGACTAATGTATTTTTAAAATTTTTGTCTGTCCGTTTGTCTGTCTCTTCTCTCTAGTCTAGGAGATGAGCCAATTATGGGCAAAAAAAATGTTTAAGGTTCCGTGCAATAAAGAAAAATCGGTACACCAAGCAGCGGTGGGCGCAGCTAATTATATAAGTAACATAAATATAAGTAACAGCGCTTTTTTTTTTTTTCTTTTTTTATGTTACAAGTTGGCAAACAAGCATACGGCCCACCTGATGGTAAGTGGTTACCGTAGCCTATGAGCGCTTGCAGCACCATTAGTAGGCGCCACTCACGCGTTGCCAACCTCGAGATATTAGTTCTTAAATCTCCTCTGCCCAGTAATTTCACTAGCGTACAGTGCCCTTCAAACCGGAACACAGTAATGCCTAAGCACTACTATTTGGTGGCAGAATATTGGACACTGCGGTGGTACCTACCTAGCCGGCCTCTTGCAACAAAAGACCTACCACCAGTGTGACTGATTGCACTGGTGGAATAATCTAAAAGAAAGGTCTAACAATATTATTATTATAGTTAGAACAAAGACGCTCCGGGTCATTTTGAACAAATGTGAATGCGGAATCTCGTAATCTAGGAAGCAAAAGTAGTTAGGTTGATTGAGCCTCGTGGGCTTGCCTCCCTAGTGCTTGTCCTTGTTTCAAGGCTCTTACTAAGCACTGTTGGCTCATTCAAAAGTTACATTTGGGGTTTAAAAGTCCCCAAAAAATTGATTTAGTATGACACTACTCTTAACATTTCCATGGACTGTGTTTTATATTGGAATTAGCTATATTCTTTGATAAAAGTTTATTAAAATAAAAAGTAAAAGTCAAGTAGTGATCGTGGATAATTATCGACTGGGATAGCTTCAGAAATATTATTCTCTACGTGGGAAGACACAGCATTTCGCCTACGACAAAATCTTATTTAGGTCCAAAAGACTATTTTCATAAAAGGTATTGGTTAGATATATAAATAGATGAAAATGATTTATTTTCTCAGTATATCGCATTAACCTGAATGAGGTACAGGCAGGCAGGGGAGCAGCTGCCTTCTTGGAGCTTCTGAAGGATCGGATTATCACAATATTTACATACAATAAGGGTTCCGTTTTTGCCATTTGGCTGCGGAACCCTAATATTCTAAGAACCATTGATTAACAATTCAATAATAAAATAATTACCAGTCAAGTGCGTTGTGGACCACGCACAGTTAAAACTAAAGGGTTCCGCAGCTTGTTTATGAAGAATCTTAAGGGCTTTAAAAATAATATCGAATAAAAATCGACCGCAGCAATAAGTTGATAATTTCATAGTAATTATTAAAAGTAATATGAAAAACAAAGATATGAGAACAGCTTATGTGTCTCTAAAATTGATAGACCTATCTTCTTCAAACCAAATGTGGTTGAAATTATTTTATTTGATGTCCTACAAGCTCAAATTTTTCCAGAATTTTAAATCCCATAATTCGAAAGTTAGAGGGGGCGACAATTTTTATGACTTTAGGAAGTAATATTTCAACAACTACTGACTTCATGAAAAAAGTCAAAATCAAACCTACTTGTCATTTTAAAAGACCTATCCAAAGATATCTCACACGTTGACATACGTTGAATTTTTTTTTTTTTCAAAATCAGTTACATGTATAGACTGCTACCCTTAATTCTTATATATTTTAATTACAAATTTTTCATTACAAAATCGTTGTGCGGTTCATAGAATACACCTATTTAATAAATTTCGTACAGATAGAGCCAATGGTCTCCGAGTAAAATGATTGTGACATACGGATGGACGGACGGACAGACGGATGGACGGACAGACGGACATGACGAAACTATAATGGTTCCGTTTTTGCCATTTGGCTGCGGAACCCTAAAAAGATTAGAAAAGTCGTAGATATATCATCAATCAACCACAAAATGACTGAACGGATTTGGATGGAATTTGCAAGAGATGTAGATTGTTATCTGGATTAACACATAACATATACTTTTATCCCGAGAAAATGTACAGTTCCCGTGGAATTATCAAAAGAAATGCTACATGACGTATTTAGTTTAAATTGGGTATAGATTTGTTTTATTCACTTACTAATGATTCATTTTTCTCTGGAGCCAATTCTAAGGTCACCACGGACTAAATCGCGGGCAAATTCAAGTATTATATAATGATCAAATTAAGAGCTTTCTTAATTAATAAATGTCAAATCCGAAAAAAAATAAAAAAATAAATAAACGCTACACACTCAACGGCCCCTATTAGGATAATTATATCCTGTGTCGGGGGTCCGGAAACATTCACAATGACAAGGACAAACTCAACCAGACCGGAAAACATGCCTGTACGATTAATACAAACATCTGCTCCGAGCGGGAATCGAAACCGCAACCGTCGAGGCTTAAGGCAGACTCGCTACCCACAACGCCACAACGGTGTCAATAAGCAGACTCTGAGTACATAAAATACCGGGAATAATGCTAGGACGAAGAAGAAGGAGCTCTCTTAATGTTGCTCGTAATTTTTTTCGTAGCTATACGCCTACGCAGGAATTATTTTCTTTGAAAGAGTGACAATGAATGCCTTCTTTTGTCGCATAATAAATATTTTGTTACATGATTTAATAATATTTTAATTTCCATTTGTATATAAAAGAACAATATTGTAATGACTAAAAATGGTTAAGCATTTCATTTAGTGATGTCAAAGTAAAATAAACGGCACTTTCTCGTCTTTCAGTTGATTTAAGAAATAACTAGCGGGCCCGGCAAACGTTGTCCTGCCCCGAAATAAAATCCCAGGACACGATAGCTGCGCCCCGTAACGTGAGTCTAATTGTGAATAGAAGCGACACCGGTGAAAATTATTGAATTACTAATATCGCTAGTAAAAAGTTTAATGGTAGAATGGTAAAAATTTAGGGTTGTATGTATTTTTCAATGCTGAATGATAAAAATAAAAAATAAAATAGTACAAAAAAAAATTGGGGTGGAAACTTTAACTATATAGATGTTGACTGGGTAGGTCTGAGAATTATTATTAATGATTTATTAATGACTTAATTATTCTTATGAAATTTTGTGG
This sequence comes from Hestina assimilis, assembly GCA_023373885.1. NCBI lineage: Eukaryota > Metazoa > Arthropoda > Insecta > Lepidoptera > Nymphalidae > Hestina > Hestina assimilis. The sequence continues at coordinate 4,227,056 of CM041745.1, read as the reverse complement.
GTATATCACCCGATATACCCACAAAATCAGTCGAGCCGTTTCGGAGGAGTTTGGTAACAAACATCGCTACACGAGAATTTTGTATATTAGATTTTTTGCTGTGGTTCTCTATGAGGATATATTAAATATTTTGCCATTACCTTTTATACTTTTGTTAAATTTTTAAGAATTTAATTTTAATAGAATGTAAGAATTTGAGTGTGCAGCGTTGAGTGTGTAGCGTAAAAATCCTTTTTATCGGAGAACTTGTAATTTATCTTAAGATATCTTCTAAAAGTAAGACTTTAAATATTACATATTTTTTTTGTGTGATTGGAGATACTTATTAAATAATTATATGTAAAATACAATACAATTATCAAAAATATCGGTTTTGTGGTGTTACTTTGCATTATATGTTTTTTTTTTTAAATAATAAACGCTACATACTCAATGGGAGACCATTGGGCGATTAGGATATTGATATCCTGTGTTGAGGTTCCGGAAACACATGAGGACAAGGACAAAATTAAATACACTCTGACCAGATCACATGCCTGTATGATTAATACAAACATCTGCTCCGAGCGGGAACCGAATCCGCGAGCTGTGGCGCTTAAGGCACATTCGCTACAGCTCTGCCACGACGTCGTGGGTTTTATATTGCCGTCTCTTTTTTTCTTGTATTTGTACTAAGCAAGAAAATATTGTGAAGTCCTATATATCCATTAGCTTATTTTACTTTCAATGAAATTAATGAAATTATGTAATAAAATCATTATAATTTCATTAGTGAACTAAGCCTAACAAGCTAAGACTAAAAGTAGGTAGAAGTAAGCAGCTAAGTTGTAATTAGATTAAGCCTTTTGTTAGAAAGAACGATTGAAGCTACACGTTGATACCTACGTATATAAATAAACATTACACACTCAACGGCCCCCATTAGGATAGTAATATCCTGTGTCGGGGTCCGGAAACATTCACAATGACAAGGACAAATACACCCAGACCGGAAAATATGCTTGCATGGTCAATACAAACATATTATGCTCCGAGCGGGAATCGAACCCGCGACCTGTGGCGTTTAAGGCAGGTTCGCTATCGCTGCGCCACAACGTCGTCTACGTATATAAATAGACTGTAAATAGAAGTATACTTCTTCTTCTTGTCGTTTCATCATTGCTGAAGATCGTGACTGCGTGCGGTTTCCACTGGGAACGGTTATATGCGGAGTGGACCGCGTGGTTCATGCTTCCACCCACCGCGTTGTTTATTGCGTCAGACCATCTTGTGGGCACCACTCCCTGCGCACGTTTACTCCAGACTGTGCTTTGGAAACCGCATAATATGTCCGAAGAAAAAGGGCTCTTTGTCGGCCGACTGTGGAGAGCCTTGTGTTGATTTTAAGCTTTTCTAGTACTGATTGGTTCTTCTGGCAGTCCAAGGTATCCGGAACAGCTTTTTCCAACACCACATTTCGAAGGCATCTATCTTACTCCCATCACGGCTTCTTACAGTCTAAGCCTCTGTACCGTACAGGAATATGGAAAAATCAAGCGTACCTTTGTACAAGAGTACAGAAATAAGAATTTCGTTAAATCATTATACGTAATTCAGTTTTTATTGTTGCAGGTTATCAATTAAATTGCATTTTGGACATACTTTCTTCAACAGCAGTTTTGTGACCAGTGAATAAAAAAGCGCCAAAATGACGGACGATAATTGAAGTTAATAAAAAACTCACTTTAAATAAACAAAAATGTATACCGACGAAGAAATGAAGATATCACACTAACATCGTTACGAGCTAAAAGGCTCTAAACTTTAAATCTCAAATTTCAATGCTAAATTACAGACTGGTGTCAACGCACTTTCTGAAACAACCGTAGATTTTCTTCGAACAATAAATAACTCTATAGACTATTTGTGTCGTACCAATATGTGCCGTGATCGTGATATGCCGGTGGAACGGAGCGACATCATCAAATAAATACATAAAAATTTAGTCGAGAAAGCTTAGTGTATTGTTCTCCGGCAAAACGGCGCGCGAATACGCGATACCGTTTCGTTTTGTTTCTTTCATTTTATTTTATATCAAAGGATAAGCAATAACCCGGTTATTTGTTGGTTGTGGATTATCGGAAAGGGTCTCGGACCGGATTCGGGACCCAGCGCTACCCTGGCCAGTCGCAGCCGGGACAACATTTCCAGGATTCTTGACACTATAGTGGGCGCCGCTAGATATTGCATTGTAAGTATAATACGTAATTTATTTAAACGTATAATGTACCAGACTCCACGGAGCCAAGTCTTGACCTATATGTTATTGTTTAACGTTATATTCTTGACATCGTTTCATATAATTCATTTGGAACACACCCAACTACCTAATAAACAAAGGTAGCCTTATATTCATAAATAATTACACGATATGTATCGAAGAGCTTCAGTGTCGGAAATGATTTAATTTCAGAAACACGTTACGGCTGAACGCTTTTGGGAATTCGGGAATTTTATTTCGAGTTAAAGTTTAAAATCTCAAGCGATCATGGTTCTATTGGAAATTCATCAGGTACTTGTAAAAGTCAGAGGCAGTGGGGTTTCCATTATTAGATTTTAGGTAGTGTCCTTTTATTATATGACATTACATAATCAAAGTTTATTGTACTACATATTTATAGCTTTATATTCGCTTCGCAATGATACAACAATATTATGAGGTTACTGAAAATAATAGTCTTCTTTCTAAGGAGCCACTGTTTTTATCTATGTTTAAATTCGATATTTCAGTAGCCTTGCTTAATGTGTAAGTCGTTTTGTAAAATATGTGAAAACGCTTAATATAAAACATACAATAGATCGATCACACTAGACGTCTCGCTTTAGGCAAAATTTTACCTAAATAATGTACACTTGTACAACTCAACATAGCGCTATTTACACGTTACCATTATACTACACCAGACATTCACATTCTGGACATTTCATTTATCGCAAGAGGCTTTACCATCCACGTGAATATACCTAGACCATATATCTGGGCACACTAATTCATATTCACACTTTAGGGTTACGGGCACGTTTCTGAGAGCTCGAGCGAACGCCAGACTGTAATATCTGGGCTCGGGTGGCGTGCGCAGTGCTGCGAGCAGAACGAGTGCGAGAAGGAAGCAGTTATGGCTGCACCGGAGTGTGAGAGAGAGGCGCGCAAGCGTCGTGAGCGCCGTGACTCCGGCTGCGCACACGAGCGAAAAGAGCGCAGACCACACAGCGAGGAGCGACCGCCACCACCGCCGCCACCTCCTCCCCTACACGATTTTAACCGGCTCGAAGTAAGATTTTTAACCTGTATAAAAATATAACAATGATTAAGCTAATAAATAACCGTGGTACCTTAACGGTCAGTCAAATTGTATGCGCATTATGTATAGCCTTCGACTAGATTATTTATAATTCTTCTTTATATTTTTAGTCAGAACGTCGAGCTGAAAGACTTTCGCGAGCTCGGCGCCCACAGTACGGTGGCAAACGACGCCGAGCGCCCGCGCGCTTACCACGACAACCGAAGGAGAATGACTGCCTGTCGCACACCGACGAAATAAGAAGTGGCACGCCACCGCACTTCGAGTATGTGGTGCAACAGAAGCCTGAACGTAAGTTGCTTTAATAATTTTGTTCCAACAATAAATGCACAGTTTTTTTGAAAGATAGTTGTAAGCATTAACGTGTTTTTGTTTAAACAAACGTCACCAAATTCGATATTGTTCAGCAACTCAAATAATGCTTTATAGACTCGGAATAGAGCAATCGAAACATTTAGTTGATGTAATGTGCAGTATGTGAAGACAGTGAACGTTCGTATGCGGTGGACGGTGGTGACGCCGTCGAGCACGCGCGTCGCGACGAGCGCAGTGAGCCACCGCGCCGAACTCAACCCAGCCCAGATCGACGTATCAACAAGATCAGTAAAAAGGTAAAGGTTTTGTATCTGAAAACTTTAACTTACCTTACGCCACAAAGGCAGGCACCCACACTCGTTTAGCACATGCATTATCAAAACATATAGCGAGACAAACCCTCAATCGACACTACATTCCATTGTCGAAAGTCATACTGTTAAATCATAAATTGAGTAAGATACTTAATTTAAAAAAAAGATATTTAAATACAGCCTCTCCCACAGTGTGCGATAATATGCAGTATTATCATTGATATCCTAAAAAGGTATATTTTTTAATTTATTATTTCAATAAAATTTATATTATATTACAAAATACGTATTTAATAGAAACAAGCAAGAACACTTAATAAGTCCCATAAGTTGGACGCGCTGTACAACAGGTTAGCTAAGTAGGATAATAAAAGTAAGGCGTTGTAGCTCTCACTCATTGAACGAATCGCAACAGTTAGATTACTGCTAGTAGTCGTCGATATTCTGCGTGAGAAGGTGAACCAAGCGCTAAGGTGAGCGTGAATTGAACCCGCGATTGTTAACGTTTATGTCTACACCTGAAAATTGTTAAATTTAAAAATGTCCTACAAAAAACATCTAAATAATAACTTGTAAATTTTTTCCAGATCAATTCTCTCAAGAAAAAAATATCAAAATACGAAAGTGAATTTGAGGCTCAAAACGGTTACGCAATAACTCAAGGTGATCGTATGACCGATGTCCGTCTGACTCGTATGTATGAAACCTTACGAAACCTGCAAGCAGAAAAGCGCTGCATTAAAGCGGATCCCGTTGAGTACGCGCTCAAAGTTCAAGCGGCAAAGTTACAGAAAGAAAGGGATGATAAGCTTGATGCAGCGCTGAAAAGTGACAAACCTATGGCTGAAATTGTACGAGATATCGAAGAGGTTAGAATGAATCCTATTTTTTTAAATTGAGATATAGAGAATTTTTGCTACTTGAATGGGCTATCATTGCCGGGAAAGTACTACCGTCTATTATCCCGTGCCGTACTACCGTCTCCACAGAGTTTTGGTCAAAAGTAGCAGTATCTAAACTGTTGCGTTTCGTTCAATGAGTGAGAGGCCTCAATTGCTACCATTTCTTCCTCCTCTCTTTTTCCATTGTTTCGGCCAGTACAAGCATTTAGCACCCTACCAAATACCAACAGTAATATAAGCGTTCATAGGCTAAGGTGGTCTTAAAATCTGAGAGTAAAATTATAACAAAAAAAAAATATAATAGTTCAAAAGTTAGTTGGACACAATTTTTATGACTTTAGGAGCTTATATCTCAACAACTACTGACTTAATGGAAAAAGGCAAAATCAAACCTCCTTATCATTTTGGAAGACCTATTCAAAGATATCTCACACGTTGATATCTCCACTTCACTTGTTTTTCACTCACTTAGGGGTAGTATTTAAGAAGTTCTTACATTTAGTAAGAACACACCCTCTAAATTTCAGGTCTCTACGATCAGCTGCGTAGGCTGTGCGTTGATTTCGTCAGTCATTCAGGGCAAAACATTTTATATATAATATATAGACAGATAATAGTCATAGAAAAGACAAACTGTGTTCGTATTTATTATACAACGTTCTCCAGAAGATTGAGAGCGCACTCAAGACGAAATTGTGTTCGCTATAATAATCTTCATAATATTGAAAACACCTTAGTATCAGAGACCTTGTGTGTTTGGATTGACAATTTGACACAGGGCAGGTCAACATTTTAACTGTGAATGAAACCATGCTTGGTCATACGATATCCACAGATGACAAGTGGTAGCGATGACAAACTATTACTTGCCTTATAATTTCCAGTGGGTGGAGGGTTGTCGTCAGGCTTCCGGCAGAGCGAACATCCCGGAGAGTAGCTGGAACTCCGGGCAGCTGGCCGCGGAGAAGTGCTGCGTGCAACGCGCGCTGCTACGTCTCGAAGCGGCACGCGGTCGCCCGCCCGCACACTCCGCCGATCGCGGCGCCGCCAGGCACCTCTACGAGCGCTACCGAGCCGTCAAACGGGCACTGGCTACACTTCGACCCGATTCCGTAAGCTATCTTCATTCAGTTTAGATTATCTTTAGTATTTAGCTTGAGAGGGCCAGTTAATTTACATCTATATTGATGTTACGTGCAAACAAATATTACAACATATTTACAATATAAAACTATCATGTCCACGGATTGAATCTCAATTCCAAATCTTTGGGTGAAAAATAAACCAGCCTTATGGTCACCTGTGGACACAATGGGACGTGGTGTAAAATCTTTAAAGAATTGCTTAACACTAACGACCCATCGCCTATCGAGTTTCTAATGCATACAAAGATGTTACACAACTTAAAATTGAAACTACTGTTGCTTGTCTAGGATTGTGGGCAGCAAAATTTAATCTGTCACCCTCCTGTCAACGCTTTTCCTTATCTCTGATGGAAATGCTCGTTGCTGCGGCTGTTCCTGTAAAAATGAATAGCGCTATGTATCAGACAGATACAATGTGTTTTCTATTTAATTATAATTAATTGTAGGTAGCTAATGATACAAATGAACCATAATTTGATATCTGATTTCTGATATCTGAAATATGATTTTTTTTTAAATTTAACAAGTATGTCTTTATATGAATAATTGTATGTTAACAGATAATTGGCGGTACGAATGGTGAATTGGCTACCATTCACGAACACGAAACGATGTTATTCAACAGCAGTGTTGATAGCTCTAGTGACTCTCAAGAAAAGCCGTCCGACTCTTCACAGGTTTCATACATTTCAATATACATTTGTAAAAACTTACAGTATAGGTACACAGTTAAATTGGTGAGGTTGCAGAAGTCAAGTAAATTAGTTAAATTTTCACCTACGGTATTGTGACCCTGACCTGTAGTGGTAGCGCTTAACAATTTCAAATTACTGTAAAGTCTACTTGAATAAAAATATTTTTTTTTACTGAATAACGTAATATTTTTTTAAATGAATACTAAATTTAATGTTTCAGGAAACTGTAGAGACACCTCTCCAGTCACCACCAACTCGTGATGGTCCTGAGGAGATACCATCATCCACGTCATCGGCTCAGAGCGTCACGACGAGTGAAGAGGCGACACCTTCCAACGAAAGCTTACATTACTTAGGACTGGAGGATCTCACTAGAGCCCTTAGTGAAGCGAAAATGCTTAAATTAGTAAGTGATACATTATTTTTAATTGAATTTCAAAATTGAATCTTTGAGTCCTAGTTAGCTAGTTAGTTAAAAATTATTTATTCGTAAAATTATTAAATTTTTTTTAAATGTACAATACCAGCATTTCTCTCGAGGTGCAACCGAGCCATGCCTTTAGCGTTACAACACTCAGCACTTTGCAAATAAAAACTAAACATATAGTTTCAAATGAATTGCAATTTCGATATATTCTGTAAGGAGCCGGTACTTTACTGTTAATGAGGGCTCTATTACTACCACTATTAATTATTATGTAACAGAAAAATAAACTAATCATATTAATAAAGTTGAATACTTTATTACGAAGGTACTTCGTCGAACCATTAAAGAATATGAAGTCGACTTCGAAATTCAGAACAGCAGGAAAGTTCAGAGAGACGACAAGAAGATTCGTGAAGAGGAGTATCAGCGGTACAAAGCTGTCAAGGCCAGGATTAAGTTGATCAATGCTCTTATAAATAAACAGAAATCAGCAAATTGAGAACTATTACGATACTTTTGGATATATTCAATAACATGCTTTGTAGATTATTTATTGGACTAGAATTTTCTCGAAAATGCGCAATGGAAAATTGTATTTCCAACTGTAAAATAACTTACAAATAGATATTATATATAATGTCAATATTAAAGAAGAGCTAAGCTAAAAGTATATTTATTTAAATTTAGAAATATATTAATTATAATTATTTATGGTTAAGTGAAATATTCTTAAATAGCTTCCCTTGCAATGCTACCATTGTAATAAAAATGTATAAACGGTGATGGTCATACAAATATACTCGCTCGCTCTATAAAAAACTGATTTTCTAAACAAACTTTTACTACACTTAAGTTTAGTAAATACTTACATACTGCTTTAAATATTTAGGAAATAAATAATGATTCTCAACGACGTTAGTAGAGAATAGTCGAAGAAGAGAGAGAGACAGGGAGTGATTGGAATTTTGCCCTCTGGCGGCGCTCACAACTGATTGATGTTTATATAAATAATAATTAAAGAAACTATTGTCGTTCTCAAATGCTACTATAATTATTTCAGAACATTTTGTTTACTGGTCGGTGAAATCAATTTCATGGAGTTAGTAGAGAATGGTCGTGGAAGATAGAGAGAGACGGGGAGTGATTGGAATTTTGCCCTCTGCGCTCATAACTGATTGATGTTTATAGAAATGATTACTAAAAAGTCTATTAGCGTTCTGAAATACTACTACAAATATATGAGAAGAATATGTTTATTGATCGGTTAAATCAATTTCATAAGCAAATTGTAAATTTTGTATATTTACAAACCTAAATACAGTGGAAAAACTAGATATTTCACATTGAAACAACGGCTACTTCAACTCACAATCAGATCAGTACCTGAGATTTTGAATGGTCTACTAGGCTAAAATCAGATTAACATTTTTAAATCTTGTACAATTAAAATTTTAATGAAAAGAACTAAAAACGGTATAACATATAATACGTTGTTTAAACATAAGGCTAAGCTAATTGATGTAATTAAAATGGCTTTACGTCTAACATAATTATAATTATTATAATGTTCTAAGGACGTATTTGTTAAAATCCTGGCGTAGACATTTCGTCTTGTTTTCTAAGGTGTCGTAAATTCTTTACAAGTATATTAATATTAACTGTATTATTACTGTTAGTGTTTGATTTGATATTTTATTAATAAACTATACTAATAATTAAATTGATCTAAAATGACGATGTTGAAACCATTTGTTTACAAGTTTTACTTCGATGTTTATGTTTAAAAATTGTTTATTTTTAGTTTTCAAAATCCAAAAGTTTATACTCCATACAGCCTAAGATGTTTCGATAAGAATTGGCATTGATTTTTGTATTATATATATAAGGCGGTTGTCCATGTAAAATTATGTACCTTTAAAATTAATAGATAATAATATTATGTTTAGTATTTTTACTTTATTATTGTTTGGGTTTAGTAGAACCATTATTTTTCTCTAAAAGAGAAAGTACATTTTTAAAGTCTAGCTATAAGTATATACCTGTGATTTATATTATCATAATGAATCTTGTCCGACAAGACTTTGTTTTTTTATTGATATTGTATTGATATTTTCATGTTTTTTATTTATTTTTAAGTTTAACCAAAAAATTTTATCACACGATGTTTACACTAATCATGTACTTACTTTGGCTTGTAGTTTTTTATCTAAGGGTGGTTTCTGACCAGCGATTTATATAAGCTCGTTTTTCGAAGCTCGTGCAAGAGGTTAGGGCGCTTATAAGCTCGTATAAGCGCTTAATAAAAGGGCTATAAATATGCCAATACCGGTTCGAGCGTACGCATCGGAATAAGCCTGTACGACAATTTATTACGCGTATAAGAACGTGTGCCGAAACGAAAGTATTACGTTAGAAAAAAGCTAGCCTTTAAGGGCCCTAATAGTTTTTTAATTACCCTGTGGTGATCGAAATGTAAAGAATTCTGTTATTCACAGTTTGTATTTTGAAATGTATTTAAATGTGGCTTTATAGTCGTTTATCGTCGTGTTGATCCCCGAAACATGTATTTGTTATATTTATTTATAAAAAAACTTTTATTTAGAATATTACAGAGTAATTATAAATGGTAAATTACAAAAATTAAGAACTGTCGCATAATTCTTGGAATTGTGTAATATTAAATTGACATTAAAATCACTGATAAGGTCAAATAAAATTTAACGAAAATTCACTTAAAAATAATAGTAAATTATCTACGTGTCGATTCTTATCTCGCCCGCTTATCAATAGTGTGTAACATTAAGAATTACAATAACAGTGTCATTAAAAATATAGAAGATTATTTCGCTTAGTTCGCTTAGATGTATTGCGTAGGGCAAATATTAAAATACCTTTACGAGTATACATAGTCATACATACTATGGATAGGTCCTTTCATACAGACAAAATGACTTGTTGATGCCCTTTCAACAACGGAAAGAAGCCTCATTTTAACTTCATTCGATATTCAATTGTGATTTGCACAACCAGACAGCAGAGATTATTCCACCAGTGCAATCAGTCTGATGGTAGATTTTTTGTTGCAAGAGACTCGCTGGGTTTAATCACCGCAGGTTCAAATATTCTACCGCAAAGCAGTAGTGTATTTGGCATTACTGTGGATCGGTTTGAAGGGCACTGTAGGCTAGTGAAATTAGTTCTCAAACGAGATTTAAAAACCAATATCTCGAGGTTGGCAACGCGTTAGTGGCACCTACTAATGGTGTTGCGCGCGCTCATAGGCTACGGCAACCGCTTACCATCAGGTGGGCCGTATGCTTGCTTGCTAACTTAGTAACTTAAAAAAAAAGAACTGAATTAAGGCACCAAGGAGTCATTTTGTCAATGAGATAGTGTGTCATTTTGTAGGTATGAAAGGGGCGGTCTATAAATAGTAAATGCGCGAGTATATTTATTTTTTCACTTTACTATTATATAACTTAGCTAATAAGGACAATATACATTAATAAAGCGGGCGAAGATAATAATCGTCTCGTATTCGCATGGCCCAATTCGATACGATCTTTAATCATATATCGAGTGTTCGGATAGTGTTACAAAGTGTAAAATATTAATTATGTACCTTAATATCTATTGCAATATAGTATATACAAACGGCATGTAGCGTTTCATCAATTTTATTATTGGATGTTCAAAATAAACCATTACAATGATGTTCTATTTTTCTTAATTTCCCTGATGATTGCATGGTACCTGATGGTTTAGCGCTGGTTCCCTGGGAAAGAGGACGGGCCATTTTGTGCGCCACTGGCGTTGACACATTGGCCCCGTCTCATGTCAGGGAGACGGTGTTACGGGTGGGAGCCGCTGCGGAAAAAGCTGAATTCTGTATGCGGCGTAAATATTCGTCACTTATTCCAAATTACACCTTTGTGCCATTTGCAGTAGCAGCACTTGGGCCATGAAGCGTTAGTGCAAAACAATTTCTAAAAGATATTACACCTCGACTCATTGCCTCTATAGGCGACAGGAGGGCTGGTTCATTTTTCGCTAAAAGAATCGGCATTACGATTCAGTGGGGAAATGCAGGTAGCATTCTTGCCACCATTCCCCATGGACATGATTTGTACAGGTTTAATTATTTGTAAAATTGTAAATATGTTGTAATATTGGTTGTAAAAACAGTAACTAAAAATCCTTTTAAAAAATAATATATATTGCTAAAAATGCTTTTAATATTTGGTAAGTTACTTATAGACTTATTATTTAAAGATATGCCCTTCTATATAGACAAAATGTGCAAGGAACGCTTATGCTCTTTCGCAAATTCACACTAACGCCACGAAACGAAGTTGTCACAAGCATTCACATGAAGTTAGTAACGAAGTTGTCACAAGCATTCATTCACATGTAGTTGTATATTTCCTTAAATGTAACTTGAACCAAAATGGCCGCTTCTGCGCACCTGCGCAATAATGGACAAAAATGTTAGACAAAAATATTGGTTTCGTCTTATTTAAATCTATTATTTATAAAGTAGGGAAACGGAATGAAGTATATAATATAGTTATTATTTCTTCTAAATTCAATTAATTATTTATTTATTATCGTTATTAATTAATTAAATAGAATAAAACAAATAAATAGTATAGAAAAAGGTACCTAATTAGTTTAAATTAAAATTATACGTTTATAGTTATTTTTTAAAAGAATAGTTATTTTTTAAAAGAATATTTATAGTTATTAAAGACGTTTATAGTTATTTTTTAATATAATATAAAAATACTTTTTTTTTATATAATATAAAAAAAAAGTTAATGTACATTATTAATAGTGAGACAGACTTCTTCGTATCTTCCGCAGTATTATTCAGAGTTATAAGTTATAATTAGTTATATTATATTCTTTAAAAAAATAACTATAAACGTCAAATACCATCCTTCTCTCCCATCTCCTTAAAGTTGATTATGGTCGAGGCATTATCTTGAAATAAATGTTAACACACTTGAAAAAACAAATTTATATTTTAATTTATTTTTTAATAATTTATTATTAAAGAACTAAAACAACCGTGACCGAGTGTACTAAACCCGGCCCCCCATACCGCATACGGTTGAGACCCAAAAACGTGTTACTGCGCAGGGTTCAAGTTACATTTAACAGACTATAACATAATCGAATAATGTTAGCGTAAAACTGACTATATGCAATCTAAATGCCAATGATCTCCGGCACTACCTATTCGTTTTAGGTTTCCCTTAAATAAAACAAAATACTGGATATCTGTACATTTTATTTAAAATACGATTAAGAACATCTAAATTGATACATAAAGATATGTTTAAAAGTCTGGGGAGGGGTGGCGGCGAAGGCGAAGATTTATATTTCTCTATTAAGTACTCCGAGGGCAAGAAAAAATTTTCGTATGGATTATGGGCACCCATAGAAGACTTCAGTATGGATTCATCTATAAATGCACGGGATGATATATATTTATTTCCATTATCACTTTTTATTGCAAGCCCACGTATAATTATCGTGTTTTCGTCCGATTCTTCAGAAAGAGGTCGTCCGTTGACGTAAACAACTATTAACAATACAACAGTCACGTACCACTTCACTTTGGTCAGTTTGAAACTAATAAAACTATTTATAATCACATTTTGAGTAAATAAAACCATAATTGCTTTCAAGTCACTTAATTACGTGTTAATAAGAACTTAGTTGAAATTTTTGTTTTGTCCACGAAGCTCAAATATAATTACGACCAATAAGCATCTGATGTTACAAATAAATTGAACCAATGACGACGTTTGGTGGAAGATTACTGTAATTAATGCATTATCTATTCGCAGAATATTATTTATATGACGTTTAATATTATAATTATTTTATTCAATTATTATAATTGTAAAATTTCGATCAATAATTAATCTCTTATAGTTTAGATTTTTTTATTATGAATAAAAATGAATTACATAATAGGCTAATTTAATTAAATGAGGTTCCACCATTGAATCGCAATCACAATTTATTTTTACAAAAAAGTATTTTTGTAAGAAGTTGATTTAAAAAAACGCCACATTTTCTATTTCAATTACAGAAATATGTATGTATTACATATTAGTTTCGCCTCGAAGAGCTTTCTATCTGGCGTGGCGCGGTTCGGTCTCACAGGACATCCTTGGGACATAATCATTAATCAGTTTCGAAAATATATGGTAAGTATAGATTTTTTTACAGATTTTTGTTATATGTTATATTATAACTTTTATGCTAGTGATATGATCACTAAAAGTATCTTGCGGAGCATATAAATAAGTCGTAGCAGATTCATATGTATTGCAACTTTACAAGTAATGAGCTATCGTGAAGCGATTTAAACTATCAGCTATCTAATGGTCAAAGATCATCAAGAAATTCAATAGTACAATAAATACGTCACTTGATTTATATACTTTAGGGAAAATATTGAAATGGTAAAAGATCGGGCTAGGGTCACACAATTTCAATGATAACAACGCTGATAACAGTTAAAATGATTCCACGTCAGTGGCGTGACATGGGAGCCAATCGCTAAGCTTAAGAAAAACGTACAATACCGCTTCGATCTATTTTCACACATTTTTATTTAAAAAAAAAACTATAACCTTTCTAACCGATTTCAAAAAAGAAGAATGATCTCAATTCGTCTCAGTTTTTTATGTACGTTACTCGACTGAACCGATTGGGATAATTCTTTTTTGTTTCAAAAGTTTTACTTTCCAGTTAGTCCCAATGTAATTTGCTCAGGTCTGTTGCGTCTATTTATTTAATATTGCATCACGTAAAAAATAGAGGAGTGGTCTAAAATCTTTAGTTTCTCGTAGCCAAGTGGTAAAACCGGAATGGAAAGAAATGGCTTATAATTTCATCATGTTCATCTGAAGACTTCACTTTACTTGTCACTTTTGAACTATGATAATATATGTGCGGAACCTTTTACGTTATAGTCCTACTAATATTATAAATATAAAAGTTTGTACTTTTGAATGTTTAGATGTTTGTTTGATTGTTGTTACTTAATCACACGAAAACGGCTGAATGGATTTGGATGAAACTTGGCATATATATAGTTCATTGCCAGGATTAACACATATATCCCGTGTAAAGTTCACGTGGGATTATCAATAAACGAATTTTAGGACGTACCGACTTGGAATGTGGCATAGTTATATAACGTGTATATTCCTGAATATGAAAAAAGTCTTAAATGGCCGTCCGGCTTAACAAACACAATAACGCGAGCGAAGCTGCGGGCTGATGCTAGTAGTAGATATAACATAACTAACTCCCTAGCTTTGGCTAGCGAGCAGTTTATAAAAAACACTTAAATAGTCCCAATTTCAAAGTAAGTAGCTATTCAAATAAAATTTATTGGCCCAGACTATGGTTTTCTTTTGCCATCGGTATGTCACGAAACTGTTTTCTTAATGTTTATACATAATTTCATAAGTGTAAATGAAAAAAATATTTTCATTTACTAAAATTCTAACCTCCAGGTATCGCTACAGACAGCGCTGGGGTCAACCAGCTTCACAATAAGGTCGTTAATTCGCCATTTACCGGTACCTATTCTGTAAGTATTAAAAAAATATTTTAACAATAAATTTTTTGGATTTCGATGAAATTTTGTTGACGGTGTCAAAGCTTAGTTTCTTAACATTATATTGTTATGTAATGTTCGATATTTGTAATATAGTATTGTGCTGCCAAGATTTTGTCGCGTTGGGTTTTAGAATCACTTATGTTCCGATATAAATAAAATTATGGTTCACAGGATCACTTGCTGGGCTAATCTGCAGATTTCTTAAAAACTTAATCATATTACACATACTAACACGATCGTAGACACACTTATGTATATTTTACTGTTACCACATTGAAAATATGTTATAGCATTTTAATTCATATTATATAGTCTAATAGCAATTTGTGTCTGCGATATGCATTGACTGCTTATATACTATGGATCGGCCTTTCTATACACACTAAATGTCATAGAATCGTTGGTGCCCCTTCGTAAATTCGACATTTAAATTAAATTCATTCGATTAAGTTGTCCAAATCATAATCAAGAATGAAGTTAGCGTATTGTTAACTGTTCTCTTGTGTCGTTGTGTTCGTTAGTAAATCGATGATGATATTTTTACGAGTACGTTGATAATACGTACGCTTGTGAATCAACTGCTTGTTATTATTATATATAACGGCTTAGGACACATAGAGCTTCAGTTGACGTACGACTTCAGGGTATATTGGACTTATATTTTAAAAAGATATTACAAAAATGATTGTAAAAACTCTCCTAGTGGCCTTCTTCGCAGTCGGTAAGTTATTTTTTATATTCTTTAATCTCATTTTGACTTTTAAATTAGTGTTTCTATGATATTAATTAAATTATAAAACTACTTTTTAGAATAATTTTATAAAATAAAATATTTTCAATTATTTCTCTTATAATAATCATTTAGGCAGTTAGTATATTAAGAGATAATAATTTTCTTTTTACCAAAATTAATTAAAAAAGATTTTGAGCAATAAATATGACACTATTGTCACGGTGTTCATAAAATCAACTTTCCGACATTAAGGAAATCTCTTAACTTTTCGACACGAAAAGCACAATTTTCCTTATTATAGTAGGTAAATGTTGTAATATTCATAAGGTACATAATTACATGCGGTTTTCTCAATATTTTACTATTTACCTTTATAATAAAGGATCCATAATTGTAACCATATTTAAATTTCATGATACTAATAGTTGACACTCGAAATTTATAGTGGACTAGGTTCTGCACACCGCTTCGCCGATGGTGCTGCGGCTAAACGATTTTAATATAAAATATTGTTTTGTTTGAATTAGAAAAAAATCTAATATTAAGAATATCATTACTAAAAGCCCCTATGCTTTTTCTAATAATTACCAACACTCCTATCGCCCCTACATATAATCTCGTAGGTTGCGCTGGTAAACGGGTACGACAATAGCCCAAGGGGTCATGATAGAGTTTTATTTTCGCGGCAAAAGCAACCTTCTCTGTCTATACCAAAATTCATCATAATGCGTTCAACTGTTTAGGCGTGAAAGCGTCACAAACAATGTTGAAACAAAGTTCAAGAATAAAATTAATATCGTTATTATTTTAAAATTAATTTTCCTTATTTTATCACGAGTAGTATATTCTTCGTGTCTTCATAATACTAAATATTTTGCAATTATTTATTATTATTGAGTAATCACAGAAAATAAATTGATATACTTATCTCATTAAGAATATTATCTTTGCCCCTTCACCTTCACCTTTTTAATATTTTTAGAAATCAGAATCGTTTTGTATAGATAACGCCATATACCTTCAAAGATTATAAATATTATAAATATGTGTCGTTAAAAACGGAATGACTCTTTAAACTTTCTTTATAACAACTTTATTACAATAATAAGTATCCCTATATAACTATACAATCTCTTCTACTTCCTTGCATTATTCTCGGTACGTTACGAGTATTTGCCCAGGGTCTGCTTATTACTCTTGTCCGGATTTGACAGGTTACTAGTTTTTATACAGAGAGTTTGCCATCTGACGTCCGCAAGTCTTAGGGAGAACTAGTAACTCATTGAATAAGAGCAAATTACTTATTAAGAGTTAACGATTATTATCAGATTTTATGTGATAACAACCGGAACCGATAGCTTGACGTGCTCTCCGAGGCACGGTGGGGAGACTCACAAAGACAAACGCCGAGACCGAAACAGATATTTGTAAGATCAATGTAAACATCTGCCCGAGTGGGAATCGAACCCGCAACCGTCGAGGCTAAAGGCAGATTCGCTACCCACAACGCCATACCGGTTTCAAAAACTAAATACAATATGATAACTTAAAAAAGTAATAAATGTTGAAATACAATGAATTAAATGTGTCTTTAACGTCACAACATTAACCATATCGGAAAATTTCAAGTATCATCATTGTAATATAATATATTTTTACATACTTTTTTATTTTATATTACAATTATAGTAGCAAACACAACATATCTACATCAATATTATTTATTTATCACATCATATTTTTTTTTACAATTTTTCAGATTTATTTATACCAAAGATTTAAATTAAAAATTGGTAATAAATAAATAATAATAAATTTATTAGTATAAACTAAACTCAAATCTGTAAGTAAATTTTTCAGATTGGGTTTGGTATGATTCAATTCAACATGTAACGTTGAGACAGCGAACTATAAAGAACACTTAAGCGGTAAAAGTCATCGGAGCCCCGAACAAAAACAAATAAATCTCGTAAAAACCATAGTACACATTGGACAAAGATACTGGGCCAGCACGTTGGGATAAAAGACTGATCCTTCTGCACTGACCGAAAACCGACACAATTCGGTTGGCCGGCCAGTGTTGTCGCCAGCTAACCTAAAGCCAAGTACCCAGTAGGTCTCTGCATGTTGGCCCAACATGCTGGCCCAGCGTTTTGGCGCAATGTGTATTGCGGCGAGATTAATTCACACAGTGCAATGCTACCCGTGTCCCCTCTTCCTGTGCAACAGACCAACCCATTTACCAATTCACCTCGTCAAAACGATCGCTAATTCGGTTCGAATGGGTTAAACAGGCTATTTTACGTTTCCTTATCCCTACGCCAAATTTACGCTTTGATATTTCCCGGTCTAATGATTCAGGATTAATTGTAAGCATTTTTGTTAACGGTATTAACGAATTTTATGTATTTATTTCATTTAATATATATAGCTAATCAAATCGCATTACAAACGAAAAATATATCGCTTTATACACTTCTATATCGCTATTTGGATGTATATACATATATCTCTATATTTATGTAGTTGGTGTATATTTTGTAATTTCGGTCTAGTTTTCTAGATAGAAAACTAGACCGAAATAACAAAATATTTTAGTTTTTCTTTGATTAACACACTGAACACTAATTGTCTTCTAAATTTGAAACTTCTATGTCTGCTTGAAGTGCCTTAGAGTTTTGATGATCGGTCAGTCAGTCAGTAACAAAATTAAGAAATTTAACTAGTCATAATTCTTAAACTACTTGTTCGAATTGAATGAAATTTGAAATTTACCTTGCTTATAATAAATAAATAATAAACGCTGCACACTCAACGGCCCCCATTAGGATAGTAACATCCTGTGTCGGGGGTCTGGAAACATTCACAGTGACAAGGACAAATACACCCTGACCGGAAAATATGCTTGCATGGACAATACAAACATATTATGCTCCGAGCGGGAATCGAACCCGCGACCTGTGGCGTTTAAGGCAGGTTCGCTACCGCTGCGCCACAACGTCGTCAAATTATACAATGCCTGTTTGATTAATGAAAATTCAAGCTGTTAGTTTTACCCACAACGAAGTTGTAGGGGTTCCAAAATGGCCTGAACTGCTTCTAGAAAAGGATAGTACAGCCGTGCCACTTTTTTGATTGACTTGGCGGGATTTTGTAGTCAGATAAAAAAATAAGATATATATAGATTATTTGTACTTACATAAGAAATATACATATATAATGCTGTTGACAAAAACATTAGCTCAATCAAAGTTAATTAAGTCAATGCGATTAGTAAAATTAACAAACATGTTTATTTATTGATCGAGAAACAAATATTGTTTATTTTAGATAGCAGTAATTAAGGTCATAAGGTTATAATTATTGTTTATTAACGAAGATAAATAATTGTTGATACAAAGAATTACTGATAAATTTAAAAGTACCTATATAGCGTTATCGTAAATTTAGGTATTTCTTTTGTATAAAAACTTTTAAGCTGTAAAATTTTTATAGTGGTTAAGTATTACTAAATACAATCTTCTTCCAAGCATTATTCCCAATATTCTATGAGTATTTACCCAGAGAGTACCCAGGTTCTGCTTATTACTCTTGTCCGGTTTTGACAGGTTACTAATTTTCACACAGAGCGATTGCCATCTGACCTCCACAACCCTAAGGGCGAACCAGTAACTCATTGGATAAGAGCAATTTACTACTTTATGAATAATCAATCCTCTCTACTCCAATACATTATTTTGTTTGACGATTTTTTTTTGTAGGCGTGTTTGCTGAATACCAAATCTCTGATGAGCAACGGCAGCAGTTCAAGGATATGATCAAAAAGTCCTGCACAGATAATGGCGCAGCGGACAAAACAGACCAAGTCGAAGTACGTAACAAGTAACAAACTTACACGCTAAATAATCTTATCTAGGAGTTGCAAGCCTGTTGAAATTGATAACCTGCTTATTCTTAAAATTTTTTGCTATTCTAATAGTGTTTAGGCATATATACTAAAAAAAGATTCAGTCAATTCATAGACGTAGTAGGGTGGTTTCCACTGATGCGGAGTTGAATGGAGTGAAGAGAAGCAGATCAATTGAAATAGTGTAAGTCGAGATGAATGAAGCTGAGCGGACTTTCAAATAAAATATAATATGAACACGTGGCCCCGAGCCGGACAGACCGGGGCGAACAAGCTCTGGTGTCGAGCAGCGGGCACAAACCGGAGAATAACTTCAATGGAGGCACACGCCATTTTTCACTGCCCTTCTCAGCTCCACTCCGCACAGCTCCGCGTCATTGGAAACGTCCCATAAACCTCAAGTCGGAATTTTGACCCTAAACTCCAAATGTTGTACATTTCAAATCATTAATAAGATGTTTTTTGTTTTCCAGACAACAATAAAGAATTTTGTAGACTGTGTCAAAGGTCTCTTTGAATTTGAAACGATTAAGAATGAGATCGAAGCTGCTAAGCCCAATGGTGCCCTTGACGAAGTATTCAAGAAGTGAGTAATTAATAATTTCGTTGAATTTACGAAGAACACATTATACAGAATGGCCGGTCTTTAGCTTATAGAAAGTCAATGGTCTAATTAATAATTTTTAGGGCTCCGTACCCGTCCGTCTGTCCGTCCGTCTGTCTGCGGACTAGTAAGCTACAGAGTTTAAATTTACTCATAAAATGTGTATTTCTATAGCCGCTATAATAACAAATAATAAAAAAACTAATAGTTTGTTTAAAAATGGTTCACTTTTTCATAAACAATTTTCTGTAGTTCAGTTTTGTAATCTAAAGTTCTTGATAATTCCAAACAATTTAGTAAAAAAAGATAGCCGTAGTAATAAAATGAGTTTCATAAGTATCTAAAATGTAAACGTAATACTTTGGCTTATCTCATGTTGGCTTCCTATGAAATAAATAAAAAAACAAAGAATCTTTTTAATCGTTCGTCAGACCGTTACTAAATAATTATAGTATAATACTATTTTTGAAATTATGACATCTTCTAAAGAATAAAAATTCGCATTGTACTCAAGACGATGTCGTTATCGCTTCTTTGTAAGGGTCGTTGATAGCATATTTAGGTTCTACAATTATGGTCCAAGAGATGGTTCCCATATATTTTTACTTAGACAAAACAATACCATATATATTTACAGGTACTGCGCGAAGTCCCCTCAACTGAAGACCTGTTTACATACTTTGACAACTGGCGTTTCACCATGCCTAGACGCGTCCATCCGGGATCGTATCAGCACCGTTGACAACGCGACCGAACAACTGATCGATTTCGTATGCTACAAGGATGGTGACAGGATAGCCTGTTAGTACATATTTCGCTTGTACTTGTAACTAAATCCGAAAATTTGGGATGATTTAAAAATTTGTTACTTTATGTCTTATACGGTTTCATTTAATGGTGGGTTAAGACTAATGTGGTAGTGGTAGGCCTTTTATAGCAAGAGGTCGGCTACGCAGGTACCACCGCAGTGTCAGGTATTCTACCGCAAAGCAGTATACTGTGTTTCGGTTCAAAGGACAATGTAGCTAGTAAAATTACTGGGAAAAGAGATTTAAGAACCAATATCTCAAGGTTGGCAAAGCGTGAGTGACATCTACGAACCAAGCGCTCATAGGCTTCGACAACCTCTTACAATTAGGTGGATCGCATGCTTCTGCAACACAGTAATACCTAAGACACTACTGCTTGGCGGTAGAATATTTGACATCGGGGTGGTCTACCCAGCCAGCCTCTTGCAACAAAAGACCTACCACCAGTGTTATTGATTGCTCTGGTGGGGTCGTCACGTCTTGACGCCTTTAATTGTTGTGAATTAGGTTTTCTTAGAAGAAATAAAGAACCAAAATGTTTTTATCTTTCAGTGTTCATTGCCGAGGGTGGTCCTGAGTGTTTCCAAAGCAAGGCTGGCCCAATACGGGAGTGCGCCACTAACATTAGAGGATCAATTACCAGTATCGAACAGGCTAAGCAGTTGTCCCTAACTGTAAGTTCTTAATCGTCTTAGTTTTATAAGTGGCTAGCTTCTGCCTGAGGCTTCACCTCACATTGCAATATAGAAATAATTGATTCCCCTTACAAATAATTTGAGTCTTTTTCGCAATAAATTTGAGTAGCCTTTCTCTTTTCCCAAGTACCTTTCTCGGTTTCTCGAGCGAGTCTCAAATTCATGTCAACGTAACATACCAAATATAGAATGTTTATTGGTTAAAGATAATCGATGATCAACAGGCAACCAATGAGCGTTTTGTATTTACTATGTTAAGTTAACATGAGTTTGATCAACGTTAGAGAAACGGGGGTTATTCTGTCTCTATACCAAATTTTATCGAAATAATATTAGTAGAGATTATGGTAGACTATTTTTTTTTGCTATTGAGAAATAAATTAATAATATGTGTTAACTTTTTATTTTATACATCTTATATTTTGGCGACTTTGTGGCGCAGCGGTAGCGAACCTGCCTTAAACGCCACAGGTCGCGGGTTCGATTCCCGCTCGGCGCATAATATTGTTACGGAGAACCTTATCACAGGGCCATAAGGTTCAAAATCGCTTGCTACTCCTTTTGTTTATTTCTACTACCGCCGCGCGGGTTCGAGAAAGATGTATTCTCGAAACATGTAGAATAGCGTTCCGCAGACGGAGCTCTCTCGAACCCGTGTCCGCGTATATAAGCGGCCCGCCGTGTCGACTGCTTCATTCAGTTCTGAGCAACAAGCGAAGAAACTACAAGTGATACCAGTGAACAAGTGCGATAATTAGTGACCTCGGCTATTCTTTTGGACTGTGATTGACCTGCGTTTTGGACCTGTGACTTGTGAAGTTTTGTGTGTAATCTAGACCTCAATAAAGTCTTATTTAGAGCCATCAGGTGTTTGTTTCCAAATCACCGAACCCCAGCCCGTAACAATATGTTTGTATAGATCATGCAAGCATATTTTCCGGTCGGGGTGTATTTGCCCTTGTATGTGTTTCTGGACCCCCGACACAGGGTATCACTATACTAATGGGGACCGTTGAGTGTGCAGCGTTTTTTTATTATTTATTTTTAATTTGTAAATTGCTTGTGTTACAGGAACAATGCGCTAAATACGACGAGCTGTCTACCTGCGTCGTCAAAGCGCTGGAGGAATGTGAAACACCAACTCCCGGCAACATGGCAGAGTCGCTGTTCAAATACGTTCGTAACAGCTCACCCTGCAAGGTAAACTTAATAAGGAATTAGCTAAATAAGAGAACTTACTCATACTACGTGACCTAATTTTTTTAATTTTGAATTCTCTCCCCCCCTTGGCAACAACACGTAGTAGGTATATGCCAATACCCCCCTCTAGTTTTAACGTAGTGATTCATACGTAGTATTTTTTGCAAAATGAAAAAAATTAACAATACAGCGTTTGCCGTGAGGCTAAATACCCTCCCTACCCCCTATCACCAACCGTGGTATTTTGAATAGTCAGTTCCCTCCTGAAGGGGTCACGTACTATGGGTATGTTCCCTAATGAAAATAGTGTCCCAAAATGGTTAGCTACCCGGTTAATTTTATTAAGGAACTAAACAAAACATAATAACATATTGCACCTAAAATTCACCAAGAACAACGCTTTTAATTTCGTCCCCTTGAGACTTTGGGACGAAATGTATACAAAACTTTATTGTAAACGTAAATTCTTGCAAAGATTTTAAATGAAATCCATCGAGTAATTATCGAGTTTAAAGTTAGTTATATTTTTTTATATTTTTATGTATAAAAATAAAACTTTAGCAATTGTTACTCCATAAACCGATTCCTTTAAAAATAAACAAATCGACGTTATCATTGGATTTGGTGTTAAATTTACTAACAAATTAATTTTCTATTTTCAGAAGAACTAATTCGTGCTACATCATGGAAGAAATTATAAAGATTGTAATTTACTAAGGCCCATTTTAAATCGTGTACCAAATAAATTTCTTCATATAATATAATATTTTATTTTGTTTGAAGTTTATAAAAAATTTTGGAGTGTGTACTCATATTATAGTGACAAATGAAAGATTAGTAAAAAATTTGAACGTCAATTAATACATGCGTTCTCATTTTTGCTTTCATATGAAACCCACAAATACTCAATATATTATAATCCGCAAATATTTTAAGTTGTAAAGAATTACAAAAAAATATCGAAGATATACTATCTGCCCCCGCGGCTCCACTCACATGGTGTGCCCGGGACGCTTTTTTCTTCTTCTAAAATAAAAGCGGTCCAGCCGTTTCAGACAAAAACAACAACAGACACACAGAAAAAAATTAAAATTGTTTTTTTATGTAAATGCTGTATAATATACTTTTAGATACACTTAATGAAAAGCTGATAATTTGGAATTACAAACAGACGCTTCGAGAATTATAGATATGCGAAACGTAAAAAAACAAAGTTTCATGCTTTGTTTAAAAAACGACGGACGTCCATACAAACTTTCAACCCCCTTTTTACATCTTCGGGTGTGGAATTTTAGGAAATGTTAAAATACGTGTTTTTTATCATATATCAAATCAAATCAAATATCATGCTTGGAGGTTTAATAATGACGGACTTCAATACAAACTTTTACCCTTTTTTACCCTTTCGGGTATGTAATTTTAATAAATGCTAAAGTATGTAGTGGTTATTTTTAATTTTTTACCAAAAAATTACTGACCACCCGAAACTTTCTAACCGTGTCAGCCTTTTCAACCTTTTAAGGGTTAAAAATTAGTACGCCTTTACGTGTTACAAACAACACATTCCACCGTCACACTGGTGGTAGGTCTTTTGTTGCAATAGGCCGACTATGTAGGTACTACCGCGGTGTCAAATATTCTGCCGCCAAATAGTTCTGCATAGGCATTACTGTGTTCCGGTTTGAAGGACACTGTAGGCTAGTGAAATTACTGGGCAGAGGAGATTTAAGAACCAATATCTCGAGGTTGGCAACACGTGAGTGGCACCTACTGATGGTGCTGCAAGCGCTCATAGGCTACGGCAACCACTTACCATCAGGTGGGCCGTATGCATGTTTGCCACCTAGCAACATAAAAAAACACCTGTGAAAAATTCAGCTTCTTAGACGCAAGGGCCTAGTCTTGGCTTTTATAAGTTAGTCAGGTCTTCGCCTTTTATACCAATAGATCTGTTATTATGAACTATATATTGTAATGTAATCAGCACATCGGTCCATTAGCCTAAAAAAATGTAATTCAAACCTAAATTTAATTAAAACTAACAAAAGGTGGGCAACGCATCAGCATGGCCCATGGTGTTCCAGATGTTCATGGGTGGCGGTATTGCTTAAAACCAGGTGAGCCGTCTATCCATTTGTGACATTTAACATAAAAAAAACTTAGCCACTCTATAATGTGGCAAGAGTTGGCAAGAGATGGCTAGTGTTGGAGTGATATGGGTCGGCATTGGTTTAGGTGGCCTAGGGTGGCAGTGTGAGGTGACATGGTCTGGCATGGGTTGGATCTAATTCATTTTAGATGAAAGTGGAAAACGATGTGGATAATCGAAACAAAATGAAGGTGTTTTTTTGATATTTTAATTTTAACTTTCTGCACTTTTTTCTCTACAATTTCGATTTCCGCTCGGGGCAGATGTTTGTTTTGACCACGCAGGCATGTGCTAGTTACGTATTGCTACAGCCGCCGGATGCAAAAGAAACTCCATTTTACTTAAATTAAATTTTATTAATAAAAGAATACATTTTTAACCTAACTAGCCTAGTGATTCCCGGTCGAAGTGGGACCAAAGAATGCTTTCTCACGGCCCGCACCCGGCGGGTGTCGGTTCCTCCTTTTGAGGCTTGCGACGCTGACACGGCGGTTCATATTTCTTATGTGGAAATATGGACTTATGCACTCTAGGCGATTTATGTAGAATTGGTATACGTAACTTGGTCCGGTCTGTTTATATTTGTCTTTGGCTTTGTGTGTGTTAGCGGTCCCCCTACACAGAATATAACTATCTTAATGGGGGCCGTTGAGTATGTTGCGTTTATTTATTTAATTTTTGGACGAAAATAATGTCGGGAACCATATATGTATTTCAAATCCAATATAGATGCTTATTAAAAATCGCATTCACGTGATCAATTTCCAGTACAATATTTGGACTTCATTAAAAATATCGAATGCTTACAATCATGATCTCATCGTCAGGTTATAATGTTTTACTCAGTAAATACACAGTAAAAGAAATATGTATAATAGTTGTGATCTTTTTCTTAGAAAACGACTTTCTCGAGACGCTCGTAGCCGGGTGCGCTCACTGATCGGTAAACGATCGGCGGGTAAAGCAACTTTCGGCGCGGTCAGTCACTAGATGATTGCATAGTCGTATTTCAACTGAGCGTCTCCGTGCTTCGGAGGGCACGTAAAAAGTCAGTCCCGGCTGATCAATTTGATGACAGTCGATAAGTCAAGTCAGAGGCCTATACGGACGACCTGAGCAACTATGACACTAGGTTAGCCACTAACCACTCGATAAGAAGAAATAGTTGTGGTAATATCTCATTACACAACATATCAAGTTTTTTACATATTTTTTTTCTAACGAGCTAAACGTAAACTTTGAATAATATTTTTCTTAGTATTATGTGATAATCTTTGACACCGATGTGTAGGTTGACTGATTGATTATAATATGTGATTATATATATAATTATAATTAATTATTATTTTCCATTCGACTGCACATTTATTTTATTTAATTTTTTATTTTATGACGGTTGGGAAACAAGCATATGGTCCGCCTGATGGTAAGCAGTCATCACAACAAATGATTGCTTAATATACTTGAAGTATCACAAGCGCGCTGCCATCCCAAGGAACAGGTGAGAAGGGATAAGAAGGAAAAAAGGAAGCGAACAGAAGGGGTGGGAAATTGGGCCTCCGGCGCTCTCACTCATCGCACGCAACGCAACAGTACACACTATTCTGTCAATGTTATTATTTCTGTAATTTATAATTTTAAACGCTACACACTCAACGGCCCCCATTAGGATAATTATATCCTGTGTCGGGGGTCCGGAAACATTCACAATGACAAGGACAAACACAACCAGACCGGAAAACATGCCTGTACAATTAATACAAACATCTGCTCCGAGCGGGAATCGAACCCGCAACCGTCGAGACTTAAGGCAGACTCGCTACCCACAACGCCACAACGGTGTCAATTGGAGTTATTTTTATGAGGCGGTCCATATTTAATATAAGTCCATGTGTGTGGGACTGTGGGTCTCCGAAGCGCTCACATTCCATAACTAAATACCTATGTAGCGGCATCCACACGCGACACGACGTAACGCGACAGAAAGACAAGGTTGTCACATCTTGTATCAAGCTACATCGACACCTACGTGGCATACTACGCAACGATATTGACGACCAATAATCATCACGATCCCAAATCGCGCTATTTTTCTACGCTCGTAAATCGAAGATAGAATTGTATCGTTCTATATAATATACAACTTTCCAACGTAAGTCGTTGGGTTTCGGCCTGGGCTGCGGCCCGCCAGGCCTGGTCGGACGATCCTCCCATTGTGTTGGGGGACGTTTCATATTTCATACCCTCCACAGATATACAAGTGACAGTAACCCTCTTGGCTGCTTAATTTTTGGAACAAAATTGGGATTAAGATTTAGCGAGAAAATACAACAAGCAGTGTATCTGTATATTTCAGTTTAAAAAAAAACTACTACTAGACTAAAACACAAGTGATCTAATAAACCTTTATTGTTAGAAATAAATATCTGTCTGTCTGTTCACCACAAAAAAAGTAAAAATTTAGACTGTAGTTTCATGGAAATCGGTTTAATCTATGTGTTTTCTTTCTAATTCAATTTCACATCATAAATAAATAAAAATAAATAAATGTTGTCCGATAACAATCCGGAGAATAAAAAATAGATAATAACCAAAAAATCTCAGATCTGTTGACTAAACATATAAAATTTCATCAAAATCGGTCAAGCAGTTTCGGAGAAGTATACTAACTACAACTGTGATTAGCTAAATGTATAAAATTTATACTTACTTTTTTCCATCATCCAAGAATGACAATGAATATGATCAAAGACGTAGTAAATGCCAGTAAGGTCACACATTTAGAAAAATATGTTGTTGTTTATACTTTACATGAGTTATCAAAGTTCAACTAAGTATCGACAAAGTATATAAAGGCTTAAATGAGTTCTAGATCTTAGTTGACGTGCGGATCCAGGAGACATTGGTCTCACATTTATAAAAGAATATACAAAAATGCTCTTCACTCTATTGGTCGTCTGTTTTGCTATCAGTAAGTGGTTTTTTGTTTTGTTTCAAACGAATTAGGAATAAAAAAGTAATTTAGTATTAAAAACTGTGCTTATATTTAAAAAAAAATACATCTATAAATCTAACTGCACCAATTTTTCAATAAGACATCATCCTCAACCCTTACAGAAGTTTATAGCCCTCTCAGTGTCTACCGTAAAATTAAGAGTAATTTACTAATATTACATTTTTAATTTCATTTCCTTTATTTCACGATATAAAATAAAATATTAAATACTTTGCGGAATATGACTTCGGAAAAAGCGTGAGTTTATGAAAAATTAATTTAAAAGTGTAGAAACTCACTTGCAATTTTGTGATATATAAAATTAGATAAAAGTAAACCCAAAATTGCTTAATAAAAATTCTAGGCTAAAAGGATTAAATAAAACAACATAAATATAATGAATTATTCTTCTATTTTTACGTGATACTCTTTTTAAAGCCAAGCTTAACCGCAAACAATAGCTGTAGCTAGTTTTTAGCAGTCAGTTTAGTTTATGCTCGAAACGTGTAAAATAGGAGATACCTAACAATTTGTATGGGGAGCTAATTACTTCTATATTGCATTAAGTCCGGCTCATAAAAAAATATTATTCGCGCAAACATAGCCACGACCAAAAGCTACTAAAACATAAAAAAGAGAATTGTTTAGCACTATATATTCGGACTTAGAATTGTATATTTAATCTTGTCTTTACATATATTTCTTTAATATTTTGAGAAAATTACGACTGTTGTTTAGTTGTAAAATAATAAAGTCAAACCAAATAAACGCACAAATAACCAATTTCGTTGGAGACTATCTTATCTCAATAACATTTACCACACAGAAGAAAATTGTATTCGTGATCTGAAGACAGTAATTATGCGGCCGAGAGCAGTTGATTCTTTGTTTTCTTTGTTATGTGTTATATTCAGGTTTTATATAAACATTTTAGGTGTATTCGCTGAAACCCCGATTACTGAAGAAAAATATAATAATTCGATCAACCATCCTGACGATAATGATTTAACAGTAAGTATATTAATTACAATAAATATCACCCACGCATCCCAATGACCGTAACACACTTTTTTAAAGAAAGAATGCATGCATGGATCCTTTGAAATTACGATTCATGGAGTCTTTAAAGTATTTTGTATTTTATTTTATAAAAAATACTTTCTCGAGTTTAAGAACGCACCGTCATAAGTATAAAAAAAATGTACTAGATAGGCCCATCTTCGCTTTAAAATATGAACATGAACTAACATATCTACAAATATTTGATAAAACAACAAAAACTTCGATGAGCATAAACTGTACACAAAATTATTTAGTATATTTGGTAGTAAAAAGTGAGAAAATAAATTTTTGCTTTTTAGTACAAGTGTTAACATCGACATAATATGTATTTTATTATCTGTTGCATACATGGGCGTAACCAGCAATTGGCCAAGGGGAAGGTAAAATATTAATTTAAGGTACAGAGGGGCAAAGGGACTATATTCTTCAATAGTTGTTAGCTAACCCCCTCCTCCTTGCTCCTACCTCGCTGCGCCAATGTGCAAATCTACGATAGTTAAAGTCGATAAAGTACCATTCACTTACTATACTAAGGGTCGGCGTTTTCATATAGAAAAAATGACCAAAGATTCGCTGGCGCTCTTTCGTAGAGTCGCACTAATGCAACGAAGCGAAGTAACTTTGTAATAATGGTTAGTTTAGTATGTTGCATAAAAAGGCATGGCCATATACACTACTCACAAAAATTAAAAGATATTAAAAAGTAGTTAAAATTTGTGGGTGGTGTTACAAAGCCCTGCAGCTTTTTTTTCTCAGTAAGCCGAAGCTTTGAATTTTTGAGCTTTGAGCTTTTTCGTTTCTGTCGAAAATCACCGAAACAATTGATTTCACCGTATCATGTAATTGTTCGATTTTCATTCATTTTCAACAATAAAATAATTTTCTTAGGCAATAATGGGTAATGTTTCAATTCAGTGACATCCACGGAATATTTCAAAGAAAAACAAAAAGTTGAAACAGAATTATTTCTGTGGTTTTCGGATGATTACTTGGTAAAGTACAGTCAAACCAATTGTCAGGTTTTGTAAGACTTTAGTATAAAACATATTGTTAATAAATATTGACTTAATAAATAAATAAAAATAACCACCTATGCTGAAAAAGATTACGGGCCAGATTTGAAAACTAGATACTTGAAGCTACAAAGCTTGTTTGTTTTATTATTGTTATATATAAGTTTCTGCCAAGTCCACTGTTTGTAGAGAGGAATGACGAACTATGTTGAATGCATGAATCGAAAATTTGACATCGAGGCTATCAAAAAGGATATCGTAGCAGCCAAGACCGATTACGCGAAATTTCACGAAATCTTCAAGAAGTAAGTAACTATTGTGTACAAACATTTTAACATTACATATAAAGCGCTACGTACCTGAAGTGAGATGATCTATGTAAGCTTGTGTATGTGTGTGTGCCACGATGTTGAGTGTACGTTTGTATAAGTATAAAGTGTAAGTTTACTGGTGGTAGGCTTTTTATTACTGTAGTTTCAGATCTTCTACCGCAAAGCAGTAGTGTGTGTAACAAATAATAAACACGGAAGTAACACCAAAAAATATTACGGTGTTGCAAACACTTAGAGGCTACCGCAACCACTTACCATCAGGTGGGCCGTATGCTTGCTTGCCAACATCGTAATATAATTATGTGTGTCGGTAGTATAGTTAGCTGAAAATTAAAAAAAAATCTTATATGTTCATGATTTCAAATTTTATCATTATGACAGTCTGGAACTGAAACCTGGTTTTGTAACGTTTTTATTTCAATACCTAGACGACGTTGTGGCGCAGCGGTAGCGAACCTGCCTTAAACGCCACAGGTCGCGGGTTCGATTCCCGCTCGGAGCATAATATGTTTGTATTGACCATGCAAGCATATTTTCCGGTCTGGGTGTATTTGTCCTTGTCATTGTGAATGTTTCCGGACACAGGATATTAATATCCTAATGGGGGCCGTCGAGTGTGCAGCGTTTATTTTATTTTATTTATATCGGTTAACTTATAAGAATAACTGAACGAAACTTTTATTCTTATTTTTTGTATAATTAAGGTCACGAAGAGTAAGTTACGTAAGCAGCAGCCGCCGGATGCAAAAGAAACTCCATTTTACTTAAATTAAATTTTATTATTAAAAGAATACATTTTTAACCTAACTAGCCTAGTGATTCCCGGTCGAAGTGGGACCAAAGAATGCTTTCTCACGGCCCTTACCCGGCGGGTATCGGTTCCTCTTTTTGAGGCTTGCGACGCTGACACGGCGGTTCATATTTCTTATGTGGAAATATGGACTTATGCATTCTAGGCGATTTATGTAGAATTGGTATACGTAACTAGTATCAAAACAGATAGAAAAATAATTTGAGCATTTTTAATGTTATATGTCTTTGAGATATGAGACAATTTAATTTATTGTTGCTAGTTTTTTAAATGTATTTCACTCTACATTTTTAATAACTAAATTCTATATGCTGTTTAATACTAATAAACAATATATAGAACGGCACAGTAATTTGTTTATAAAAAACAGTTACTAATTAATTAATAGGCAGTGTGAGAAATCATCTGAGGTTAAGGCCTGCTTGCCTGCGCCGATCGGGAAATTGTCACCATGCCCTGCAGCATCCGCAGTCGAAAGTACAAGCTTCGATGACAACACAAACGAAAAACTGGTTAACTTCCTATGCGGGAACAATGGCGAAAAGGCAGCCAGTGAGTACATTATGAAAATATATTATTATTTATTTACACTCAATATCATCATACATCACGTCATTGCCTCCACAGGAGGGCTAGTACATTTTTTGCCAAAAGAATTTCGATTGCGATTCACCGGAAATGCATTTAGCATTCTTGCCACGTTCCCAATAGACATGATTTGTCCAGTTTTAATTATTTGTAAATATAGTTAGTTAGTTATTCAATTGTGAATGTGTTGTAAATAATCGATTTAAAAAAATCTAATTTGTAGGGAGTCAATTAATTTGGAGATACGATGGAAATCTAACACTAATGTTATATAACATCTTTATTATTGACGGAATACATTGTTAACTTAGATAAGAACAAATAAAAAAAATTGTTGGTTGTAAAGAAATGTTTTTATTTGTAAACAATATTACAACATTTAATTTATAATTCAATTATATGTACAAATAATAACAACTGTACAAATCTTGTCCATATAGATTGGTGGCAAGAATGCTACCTGCATTTCCCCGCTGAATCGTAATCCCGATTCTTTGGGCGAAAAATGAACTAGCCTTTTTGTCACCAACCCAACGTTGCATTCAGCCCTGAATAACACCTGGAATAATACGTTGTCTTAAGAATCACGACAAAAATTATAACTTAACATTGTAAACTTATAAAGAACCCAAATAACCAATTTTTAAAAATAACATGAGTATGTGGTATATAAATAATTGTCACACGGTTTTTCAAAATTTTAAAAGTAATTATAAAAAGAATAAAATAGATAATGCTAAATGTTATCCAGAAACCAATTAAGTTTCTGAAATGAGATCTCAACAAGGAAATTAACATACATTTAGGCTCAGGTGAGAAATGTACTGGGGTTTTCTTTGACCTGGCTAAAGCCTTCAACACCATTTCTGTTCCCATCCTGCTCAAAAAGTTGTTTGACATTGGGATGAGGGGTTTGCCTCACTCTTTATTAAGTGATTATTTTTACCAACATCACTGTTGCCATTACAAAGTTTTATCAGAAATTAATTAAAAAATATTTTTATTGTATAGCGTACTTTGCTGAGGGAGGTCCCGGTTGTTACCAGCAACATACGAAATCAATCCGTGATTGCTTAAAGAAATTGGAAGGAAGAATTCACTCGTATGAAGACCTCAAGAAGTTAACTGTACCTGTAAGTTAATTAGTTTAAATATATGCTAATAGTTTAGTTTAAGAAGTTATAATTAATAACAGAATAGATGTATTTTTAGTAATATATTTTTCAAAAGATGTACAGCGTCCAATGCATTAAATTTAGGCCTTGATAGGTAATTTGCTCTTATCCAATGAGTTATTGGATCGACAATAGATCTGTACAAAAATTAGAAACCTGTCTGGATATCAGGATAAGATAATAAGCAGACCCTCGGTAAATACCGGGAACAACGCTAGGAAGAAGGCGAATCTAGCTCCTTACAGTACATGTATATCACTATTTGGATTGTTATTATATTCACATTTAATATTTCAGGAACAATGCACCTTATACGATGATCTCTCGGTTTGTGTCCTCAAGCCCTTGGAGGAATGCAAGAAAACTGGTGCTCGCAGCGTGCTCGAATCCTTGCTTCAGTTAGCTCGTAGCAGCTTACTCTGGCGTGGTAAGCTTAATTCTTATAGCATTAGTAGGGATCAATCTTGGCTTCATTAACATTATTAATAATAACAAGAAAAGAAACGCTCGAAGTCGGGCGAGATAACTGATCGGTAAACAATCGGTCAGTTAATGGATGGGTGACTATATTTCAATAGAACGTGTCCATTCTTCGAAAACAAGTTAAAATGTCAGTTATTATCAATTTCATAATAGTCGAAAATTCAAATCAGAGGCAACAGTATATGGCAAACCGTGTTTTTATTTATTTTTTGTTGGGGAACGCATTTACGCGCACAACTACTAGGTAGAAGTAGTGTGGGACTCGCCGCTCGCTAATCGAGTTAATTAATGCCCACTAATATCAACGAACCCCCTTGCGCCAAACTGGGACCCCACGAGTTCGCTTCTAATTTTCGTTAAGAAGAATAACAATAATATTTAAGTGTCTGTTTTAATTATTAATATAATAAGCACACATACATTATTACTACTTATTCGCTTACAATTTTTTTCTAATATGACAATTATAAAATTGTTATTTTGTATACAAATTGATTGTTTTAGGGGGTATTTGTTTGAAGATTGTTTATAATAATTGATTTTAAAAAAATCGTAGAGAGTCAATTAATTTGGAGATACGATGGAAATCTAACACTAACTTTATATAACAACTTTGTAATTGAGCAAAGACATTGTTAAATTAGATAAGAACAATTAAAAAAAACTTATATTAACAAATTCGTTTTATCTTTTCAGAAATAATAATTGGTCTATTGTACTTGTAAGGACTACTCTGAGGAAGAAGAATTTGTCAAGAATCTACTAGCACTAATTTAATAACTATTTTGTATACTGTACCTAATAAACTTATTCATTTAACGGCATTTAAATTTATTTTAATTTCCTAAATTCATCCAGGATACAACAACTAGTGATGATTAAAAAAGTAATACATGTGTAATTGTGTAGCGTCATTTATTTTTGCTATTTACCACGAACTCACGATTTCAATATTTTTTTATATAAGATGAGATTTATATAAATAAACGCTACACCCTCAACTGTTCCCATAAAGATTGCTAAAGCCTGTGTCCGAAAACATATTAAAGAGGTACAAAAACATACACAAGGACAACGACTAACACCGACAGGACCAGACCGGATCTGTATGGTACAGGCAAAGTCCGGTCCGTACTGACAATTTTATATAATAATAGGCAGTGCGAGAAAGCTTCCGAGGTTAAGGCCTGCGTGCCTGCACTGACCGGGAAATTGTCATCATGCCCAGAAACATCCAAAGATGAAAGCGTCGATGACAACACAAACGAAAAACTGACTAACTTCCTATGCGACAACAATGGCGAAAAGGCAGCCTGTGAGTACATCATATACTATATAAATAAAATATATAAATCTTAATAATACTGGATAGGGTCATTATATAATTTGGAATCTAATACGACACATACAGTGTTATATTTTTAACAACAATACTGCAACAGAATTAAATATGGTATAACTAATTAATACCTTGTAAATATAGATTCATTTATGTGAAGCCTAAATTTCTTGGGCTTGTACACGGGAATATCAGTATGTATTAAAACCTTGGAACTGTTACATCCCTAATTAGTTAGGCTTAGTGTCCACTAAGCAGCCTACTCCTAACTTACTAATATTTGTATCAATCAGCTATTATTGATAGAAAGGGCAGATGATCTCCGAAGAGCTCAGTCTGTTCGGAATACTCAATTAGAGCGGTTGCCTAAAGATAAATAATAATTCCAGTGTAACTCCATTACAATTAATTAAATCGTTTTTTAAAAAGCCAGTTTTAATTCATGGCGTAGCACAACGTTCAAGAAACTTGGACAGACCATGTTTCTAATTATCTTTAATGACGCGCTTGTAAATTTCGTCTTAGCGGATAACAAATATACCTACAGTAAAAATCTGTCTCAATGTGGGCATACTGTTTTTCTTTGTTTTGTTTCTTTCCACGTCAGCAGTTAGTGTGTGAGTTTTCCTAAAAATATTTTGTATTTTAGTTTAAAAGTGATTACATTTTTAGGAATAAGCGCGAAAATGATAAGTAGGGTGTGTAAGGGTTTATCATTTTCGCTTATTAAGTTAAAATATATCATTATAGAATCTAATGCAACTGCGTATTACACATGTAAAGGAATTGCCACAAATGGCTGGAGTATTTGGGTTCAAGATTCTTAGGGGTAATTTTCTAAGCTTAGATAGATGTGTCAGGTCAAGTTCAAGGTTTCTAATAACCAGATATTTTTGATTTTGTTGCTACTAAAAATAAATTAATTTTTAGGGTTCCGTAGCCAAATGGCAAAAACGGAACCCTTATAGTTTCGTCGTGTCCGTCTGTCCGTCCGTCCGTCCGTATGTCACAGTCATTTTACTCGGAGACCATTGGCTCTATCTATACGAAATTTTTGTTGTTGTTAAAAAAAAAAATTCAACGTATGTCAACGTGTAACATATCTTTGGATAGATTTTTAAAAATGATAAAGAGGTTTGATTTGACTTTTTTCATTAAGTCAGTAGTTGTTGAGATATTAGCTCCTAAAGTCATTAAAATTGTGTCCCGCCCTTTTAACTTTTGAACTATGGGATTTAAAATTCTGGAAAAATTTGAGCTTATAAAACATCAAATAAAATTTTAACCACATTTGGTTTGAAGAAGATAGGTCTACAAATTTTAGAGATATGAAAGCTCTTCCCATATCTTTGTTTTTCTTATTACTTTTAATAATTACTATGAAATTACCAACTTAATTTTGCAGTCGATTTTAATTCCTTATTATTTTTAAAGGATTTAAGATTCTTCATAACCAAGCTGCGAAACCCTTTAGTTTCAACTGTGCGTGGTCCACAACGCACTTGACTGCTATTTTATTTTTATTTTATAGTGTACTATGCTGAAGGAGGTCTGGAGTGTAACCAACTATATCTGAAGTCGGCCCGTGATTGCTTAATGAAACTTTATGGAAGAATTCACACATATGAAGATCTTAAGAAGTTAACTATACCTGTAAGTTAATTTGTTTAATACATATTAGTATTTTAGTTAGGTGCTCCCCACCTTGACTCGCAGAGTACATTGAGCTGTCGGTCCCGATTGTTATCATATAACATCTAATATAAATAGTCATGAGCTCTTGATAGGTATTTTGCTCTTATTCAATGAGTCAATTGTTCGACAATAGTTCTGTGTAAAAGTTAGTAACCTTTCAAATCCGGATAAGAGTAATAAGCATGCCTTTGGTATATACCGGGAATAATGCTAAGAAGAAGAAGGTTTTAGATCGTGTAGACAGACACAGTGTGAGTGTGTAGTATTATACGGATTTTTATTATATTCAGGTTTCATTTTTCAGGAACAATGCACATTATACGATGATCTCTCAGTTTGCTTCGTCAAGCCGTTCGAGAAATGCCAGAAAACTGGTGCCCGCAGCGTGACCGAAACGGTGTTACGGTTAGCTCGTAGCAGCCTACGCTGGCGTGGTAAACTTAATTCTAACTTTTAACTTATTATAGCATCAGTAGTAGTATTCAATGGTATAGTTGTTCTATCTCAAGAAGGCGACTGAGCTATGCTTTTATGCTGTAATTGAGACGCGCTTTTGTCCAATTTTGACTCGAAACAATGTACTAGTAGCCCGACCGGCGGGCCCAGCGATCAATTTTATAATAATGAAAAGTCAAATCAGAGGCCTAACGGGCGACCTAGACCACTCTGAAACAGGGCTGGCCACTAACCACTCGACAAGATGAAGAATTATGAAAGATTTAACTTTCAGCGTTGAGAATTAACAAGTTAAGTTCGTACAAATGTTACACATTATTGCTTTGCGTAGAAAAACCGTCGCGTCGGCATCAAACTTTAATTTTATTGCAAATTTTCTTCTAGTATGAAAATGATATTGCAATTTTGTCTACAAATCGACTGACCTATAATAACAAATTCGTTTTATCTTTTCAGAAATAGTAATTGCCGCATCATTTTGGTAAATTAATGAAAAAAGAAAAGAATTTGTCAAGAAAGGTAAAATACTAATTCAATAATTATTATGTACCAAATATACTTATTCACCTAACGGCACTTAAATTTATTTTAATTTCCTAAATTCATCC
This sequence comes from Hestina assimilis, assembly GCA_023373885.1. Taxonomy (NCBI): domain Eukaryota; kingdom Metazoa; phylum Arthropoda; class Insecta; order Lepidoptera; family Nymphalidae; genus Hestina; species Hestina assimilis. The sequence goes on along the minus strand of CM041745.1, from coordinate 4,189,615 downwards.
AGGATACAATAACAAGTGATGATTAAAAAAGTAATATATGTGTAATTGTGTAGCATTTACTTCTTCTATTTAGCACGATTTCAATAATTTATATTTGTATATTTCTAGAAATAAATAAAAATTAAAACTTCATAGACTTAGAAACTGCGGTGTCTTATGTTTCATTTAGCACAGACTTCTGTTGTAGAAAATATTTTTGGCTTTAATTTCATTTTGAAGTCTGTTTGTTTACTGGAGTTCCATATTCATTCGGCTATTTTGCTATAGAAACCAAATTAATGAACCGATTGCGATGAAATTTTTTGAGACCAACCTAAAATTGTATCCATACATCGAAATAAAATTGCTAATATTGTTTAAAAAAAAGTTAATAAATAAATAAAAAAAAACGGACTCTAAAAGTAGTTCATAAATAACGGAGTTTTGAGGTAAAAAAATATAAGTTATTAACAAAATTCGATTTGTATTTTTCTCAATCTATCTCCCACCCCTTCTGTTCCCTTCCATTATTTCCTTCTCATTCCTTCCCTCCTATCCCTTAATTTAGCATACTTCAAGTATCGCAAGCGTTCATACGTTGCGGTGACTACTCGTGCTATCAGGCAGACCGTATGCTTCTTTGCCAACCATAATGACATCAAAAAAATATAGTAAGAAAATTATCAATTTTTGTACCTATGCCTATGAGCAATAAACTAAGATTGGACGGCTGTAGTTATGTTTTAAAACAGTCCATATCACATTAACCTTCAGAAAAGGTCAGAAACAATTTGATAGTCATAATAAACTATTATCTGTTGACACGTGTAACCACGAATTTGAAATGATTTGGATGATATTAAAAACAACTAGTCGACTTGAACCACTTAAGCTCTACACCTCTTGGTACATTTTTTTATATTATAAGTTGGCAAGCAAGCATACGGCCCACCTGATGGTAAACGGCTGCCGTAGCCTATGAGCAACACCATTAATAAGTGCTACTCGTTGCCAACCTCGAGATATTGGTTCTTGAATTTCCTGTGCCCAGTAATTTCACTAGCCTACAGTGCCTTCAAACCGGAACACAGTAATGCCCTAAGCACTACTATTTGGCGACAAAATATTTAACACTGAGGTGGTACCTACCTAGCCGGCCTCTTACTACAAAAGACCTACCACCAGTGTGACTGATTGCGTCCCGATGAAGGTAAAAACATGTAAAAATATACAACGACGTCGATATTATAGTTATATAGGATTTAACGCGCCCAGACCCCTATCCGACGAACAAAAAAATAGTAACCGAAATGAGACAGACAGACGTCGAAGTTATAGCGTTACAGGAGCACAAAAAATCAGTAAATTTAATAAGATCTCTTTTTCTCTTTTGTTCTTCCTCTCTTTTTTGAAGGCGGATAAAAATACGTTAACAATTTGGTTTCATATTTTTTTAACGTTCCTCACGTGTCGCCGAATGTCCTGAGTAGGCAACTGCCCGTCTTGTAGCGTGGTTTTAGTTTAAGAGTAGAGTTGTGTAACGAATTTATCAGAATCCAAAATAAAAATCGGAATATCCTACTTAAAAAAAAAGATCATAGGACATCTACTTATGTCCCAGTTTAAAAATTTTAAGGAACCCGTGAGATACCACGAACTACAAGAGGTATTCACTTGAAAGACATCGAATATGCATGTACATATACGAAATAGCTTTTAGACGGTCATTCAGTTAACTAGTACCTACATTAACCCGAGCGAAGCCGCGGGCTTCGCATGTAATTGATTTCCACCAGCGACGCTGCCAAGGCCAATAGGGGAAACAGCAATCATTATAATTGGAAACTAAGCAGATGTTTTTATTTTTACGTTATCAATGTATGAACTATTATTATCGAAGTTCAAATAACAACAAACTATGTTACTATATAAACCGGCTTATATCTTATATCTAAGTCTTCAGTCGATGTGCGACTTCAAGGGATATTGTATTTAAATTTTTAAAATTAAATACAAAAATGATTTTCAAAACAATACTGGTCGTCTGTCTTGCTGTCGGTAAGTGATTTCAAATTTTTTTTACCTGACTGTCGCCTGACTACTGAGTGTTGACTGTGTGGCACGGGGCAGCTCGAGCGGTTAGTGGCCAACCTAGTGTCAGAGTTGTTCAGGTCGCCAGTAGGCCTCTGACTTGACTTTTCGACTGTTGCCAAATTGTCAACAGCCGGGACCGACTTTTTATGTGCCCTCCGAAGCACAGAGACGCTCAGTTAAAATACCACTATGCGATCACCCATCTAGTGGATTGACCGCGTCCAAAGTTGCTTAGCCAACCGATCAGTGGGTTAACTCGGCTATGAGCGTCTTATTATGCTAGTAATATTATTAACTTGAAAGTTTTATGTTTAGATGTGAAATTTGGCATACATATGGTATTATTACCAGAACGACCACAAATGATATCCCGGCAAAATGTAAGGTTCCCGTGGGGTTATCAATAATCGAATCATATGACATATCAACTTGGAACATGGTATAGATACACATAATGTGTATATAAATGACTAGAAAAATAGCTTTTAGATGGCCGCCCGGCTTAAGAAAAACAACGCAAACGCGATCGAAGCCGAGGGCGTTGCTAGTGCTGTTATAAATATAATGATATGTTTTATAGGTGTTTTTGCTGAAACCACCATCACCGAAGAGCAGTTTAATAATATAATTAAGAAGTCTAACTCGACGGACGACGATGATGTAATAGTGAGTAATCGCATTACACAATCATACTACATAATTTTATCAAATCTTTCATATATTACCCGTAAACGGAATAATTAAGAATAAAGAAAAAATTACAAGTCGAGTGCGTGGTTTGCGCAGCTTGGTGATGAAGGATTTATGATATGAATGAATTAAAAACGACCGCAAATATAAGTTGGTAATTTTATAGCAATTATATAAAAATAATATGAAAAAACAAAGTTATGGGAATAACCTATATATATTAGACATTTGTCACACTACAGTACAAGTTTCAGCAACGCATCGTCAACTTTTTTTTTATGTCACAAGTTGGCAAACAAGCGTACGGCCCACCTGATGGTAAGTGGTTGCCGTAGCCTATGAGCGCTTGCAGCACCATTAGTAGGTGCCACTCACGGGTGCCCAACATCGAGATATTGGTTCTTAAATCTCCTCTGCCAGTAATTTTACTAGCCTACAATGCCCTTCAAACCGGAACACAGTAATGGATAAGCACTACTATTTGGCGACAGAATATTTAACACTGCGGTGGTACCTACCTAGCCGACCTCTTGCAACAAAAGACCTACCACCAGTGTGACTGATTGCACTGGTGGAATAATCTCTGCTGTGACAGAGGTTATCCCAACAGCGGGCGATGAGGTAGTCACATCCCGACGCCGGGAAAATGCGTTATGATGGGTTATGTTAGATTCTTCTCGAGATGAACTTAGGAGAGTATATTTATATCGTAAGATATCAGTAATGACTATAATATTGACCTCTATATTTCCAGAGAACAATAAAGAGTTATGTTGAATGTATGAGGGCAAACTTTGATACTGATGCTATTAAAAGTGAAATCGAAGCAACCAAGGCAGATACGGACTCTTTTAGAAAAGTCTTCAAGAAGTAAGTAATTTCTATCAATAACATATTTGTAATCAAAGAACGTATAGAGGTTCTACAAATATTTCATAATCAATAAACATTTAATAAACGCTACACACTCAACGGCCCCCATTAGGATAGTTATATCCTGTGTCGAGGGTCCGGAAACATACACAATGACAAGAATAAACACACCCAGACCGGAAAAAATGTGTGTATGGTCAATACAGACACCTGCTCCAAGCGGAAATCGAACCCGCAACCGTCGAGGCTAAAGGCAGACTCGCTCCCCACAACGCCACAACGGTGTCAAATCCTAAGAAATGTTCTTGTTTTACCAAACACCTAGCCTAAAGGCTCGAATAGAGATATGAGGTGGTAATCAATTAGGGATTTATTCAAACTAATGTCAAAATGTTATTGATAAAACCTTTGCTAACGCAGTTTAATAAAGACTTAAACAGTTACATAGGTACAAATCCAGAACTGTTCAATTAAACTCCAAACCTCAATAAAATGTTTTCTCCATAAAAATGTATCACATGGAATCAAAATAAGGCATTAATTGAAAATATTTATTAATAGCGGCCCGCTCCGGTTTCGCACGGGTGTAAAATATATACCCTATGTCTTTACTATTATTATATATATATTGTCATTATTATTTACGACCTCACATTAGAAGCCTCAAAAATAACAGTATTTCTCCACTATTTATATACAAATAAACCTTCCTCTTCAATCACTCTATCAATCAAAAAAAACCGCATCAAAATCCGTTGCGTAGTTTTAAAGATTTAAGCATACATAGGGATATAGGGACAGAGAAAGCGACTTTGTTTTATAATATGTAGTGATAGTGATAGATAGTGTAAATTTCTTCTTCTTCGTCCTATCATTATTAATGGTATTTTATTTACCCGGAGTCTGCTTATTACTCTCATCCCGATTTTTCAGGTCACTACTTTTTACACAGAGCGATTGCCACCTGATCTCCGCAATCCTTAGGGCGAACCAGTAACTCATTGGATTAGAGCAATTTACTTATCAAGAGTTAACGATTATTATCAGATGTCATGTGATAACAACCGGGACCGACAGCTTAAAGTGGTCGGCGAGGCACTGTGGGACCCACATGAACAAACGCCCAGACCAAAACAGACATTTTAACAAACATCTGCCCGAGAAGGAATCGAACCCTCAACCGCCGAGACAAAAGGCAGACTCGCTACCCACAACGGTATCAGATAGTGTAAATTTCATTTTTTCATTTATTCTGATTAAAAATGACTAAATATTTTATTTATATTTTTTCAATCTAGACTAGAATGACCTTAGACCATGTAAACTACATGTGTTCATCATTTAAACTACATATCATCAAAGAAGATTAAAAAAATATATAAATAATATATACTTTAGATTCTGCGAGAGATCCTCTACCGTTAAGACCTGCTTGCCTGCCCCGACAGCAACTTTTTCACCATGCCCTAATAACCAAGGTCAAAACGCCGTTATCAACGCTGGTGAACAATTGGTTGACTTCCTATGCGCCAATGATGGCGAGAAACTAGCCAGTAAGTATATTCTTCTTGCATATAATATTATAATTTAGAATTTGTTTAGTATTTATATTTAAAAAAATTATTGGCATTTGTTCATGCTTCTCCCAGCACAAAATTAATGTGCCGACTCAAACGAAGTAGGTACTGGGTTGTACGGGAGACCGAGGAGAAATGTGACAATTTTTACTTTAAGAAGTATAGATCCGTAAAAATAGGCTCTATAATTATGGGCTTCATAACTGTACGTAGCTTATTCTATCCTCTATCTAAAAACAATACAAAATTAAGTAAAATCATTAAGGCTTCTGAGAAAATCAACAAAAATTAAAACAATTCCCCATGTCACAACTCTCCTATTACCGAGGTAAGTTGTGACTGGGATCGAGGTAAGTTGTGACAATTATATTTTAATCTACTATTTACAGATTAAATATTCTTTTTGGAAATGAAATTGATACTATTAGTGGAGACATTAATAATATATATATTTATTAAAAATACATAGCTCAATAATCGACAATTCACTGTCAAATTTATTCTTTGGTCCAACATGCAAACCGTCATGAAATAAAAAAACAATTTTAGACGTTTAAATTTATGTGGCTAGTCTACTCAAGACTACCTCTGTTTTGGTGTATGAATCTCTTGCATGTCTCAATCAATGGCAAATACCTTTCAACCTTTGCAACGCGTGGACGAGTCCGCTAGGACGAAGGTACTATTATAAATAAACTTGTGTGACTCTTCTCTTGTGATAATCTCTTATTGAACATAAACTTACGAATAAGCTACAAACTTGACTTACAAGGCTTGAGCCATGTAGAAATGTTATGAGAAATGTAGCTTATAAAATTATTCATCCTGGATTACGGAATTATTTATAATTAAATATTATTTATTATATGGACTCTTATGTAAATTAATTATTTTTACTGTTTAGCATTCTATAGCGAGGGTGGTCCCGCATGCTTCCAGCAAAATGCCAGATCAATCCGTGAGTGCGGCAAGAAACTGTCAGGAAGAATTAACAGCTACGAAGATGTTAAAAAGTTGACCGTACCTGTGAGTTGATTACAATAAATATATTTTAGTTTATGATGTCATAGTACAAAATAAAATCAGAAGTCTTAAATTCTTAGAAATGATAATCTTAAATTTCTAAAAACTAAAAACATTTATCTTTGTAAGTATTTATAAATTCTACTGTAAAGTAAGCCCACCTGCTATTCGTAAGTGTTTGTACATGTTTCAGGAACAATGCACCTTATACGATGATCTCTCAGTTTGTCTCCTCAAGGCGTTCGATGAATGCCAAAAACCTGTTGCCCGTAACGTGATAGAATCACTACTGCAATACGCTCGTGACAGCTTTCGCTTCCGTGGTAAACTTTTTATAATATGATTAGCTTTAAGCCTCAACTTATTAAACATCTCTTGATAATAACATGATTTTTTTGTGAGAATTCAAATAAGCCAGTTCGCCATTCACTGTTAGATCACACATATCGTTTTACAAAGAAAAAATCCCCGAAAAATTAATTTTACAACTAACAAAGTTACGATAACCTTATCCGATCCGATCCGAAAAATTATCCGAGAGGTTTTAAGAACGATAAATTATATAATTAAAGTATACAGTGATCACGGGTAATTAATTAGTTTTTATAATAAGAGTAGTCAAGAGCTCTGTTCCTTATATCCAGATTTCTTAATCACTGCGACATGGGATGTCTCACGGGACTATCTAAGACTCTTTAACAAAAAGGATCATCAAAATCGGATGTGAATTGATAATGAGAGCTGTATTATAACATTGTAAAAGAGTCTCAAAATACTTTGCAATTTGAGGTTTTGTGCAAAATATAATTTTTTACTTATTAATATATTGGTTTATTTTTGTTTCAGAAATACTAATTTACACATCTTTCCTGTAAATGTCGAAAGAAGAGTTTTAAAATCTTCAATTACTTGGCCTGATTTATAATGCATATATTAAATAAACTTCATTTATACCGCTGTATTTAATTTCATTTAAGATTCTTAAGCCCATTCTGAACACTATAACGAAGTAAAAGACGAGTTATTTATTTATTTTATTTTAGAATGTAATCTTAACAGTAATTTCACTAGCTATAATATGAACCCCAAAGACATTATTGCTTTGTAGTAGAATATCTGACACTGCCGTGGTACCTACCTAGCCGGCCTCTTGCAGTAAATAGAATTATCGAAAAAGTAACTCATAAATTGTAAAAGGGTATTCAATAAAACAACCAAAAAAACATTAAACCACCATTTATTGAAGCATCACAATACCGCTGTAACTACATCGATAGCGCTCACTCAGAACAGGGAATATAGAGATCGCATACATATTATTAGTACAGACAGGTACAAGTACTGAATATATTTTTAACTTTTTTTTTGTCATGGAATGTATTTTCTTAAACTTCTTATATCTTTGTTACAAATTCTGTTATATTCACTGTTTCGAGTTACATATGCTTATTAAAAAGAAACTAGAACTTTTCAAATTTAATTAATCATATTTACTGCTAATATAAATACTAAATAGTCATGTCAATCTAATATTCTATGGAATGTTTGATAACTTGTTCATTTTCATTGTAAATTACATAAAAAAATAAATTTAAGCTAAAGCTATTTAATATTACGGGCCGGCTTCTATATTTAGGCATTTAAATCAATATGCTGGAATGAAAAATAAAGCATATAAAATGATTAATTATAAACTTTTCTTTTTAACTAAAATAAATTGATCGTTAAAATTATAAACTTCTGAACAAACGCTTATATAACGTCAGCTTAAAACAAAGCAGCCGGCGAACTATCACAAGATTACATTAAAAGAGACGCCTTAAAAATTACATCACAAAATTATCACTATGACGTAATAATCAAGATATGAAAAAAAATTGTACAAAAATATTAAATAACCACTCATACGCATAGACTTACATACGGATGGAAGCGAAAGACTTGGCGATAATTACAATATCAAAATACAACATCTATATAATTCTCGATATGTAATTATAGGCTTAAGCATTCTAATATAATTTAAATTACGCGTCATATAATATTTGGTTTCAATTGAAACGAAAATAGCTACCAAAATACACTTATCTACATGATTATACTTAATTCTAACATTATATAGATTAAAAAAACGTTGAATATACCAAATTAAAAATTTAAATATCCATTAAAAAAATACTATTTATTTCATTTATTTTACCATCTTAAGAAAAAAGATTAAACTATCAAGAAAAATCCTACCAATAAATACACCACCACACCTTTGGCGATATACAACTACTAAATCTAAAGTACCAGGGCGTCATAGCGTTAGAGGCGGTAGCTTAAAATATTAAGGCGAATACAAGCATACCCATTACTAGAGAGTTGAACGTTGCACGGTAAGCGAAGTTGGGATCATTCTTCAGCGTCGAGTCCTGGAATTGAAACAAACTTTTAGATAATCATAACAAAGACTCCATAGTAAGTATTTAGGCTGTACAATTAAGCCGATTAAAAAAGTTAGCTAATTTAGCTAGATATCTAACTAGCTTAACGACTAATTTTTAATTTATAAGAAAATTAGATTAAATTTTGATACTATGATTCGTTTTGTAATAGTTGTAAATCTGAATTTAATGAAGACACGCTCATAGCTGGTTTAGCTCACTAGCTGGTAAACGATTGCACCTGTATCTACTTAATTTTCCAAAAAAATGTTTAAAGAATATATTACAGTTTTGCTGTAATACGATGCCCTCAAAATAATAATTAAACATAGAATTACATTTTTTGAAAAAAAAAAAAAAAAAACATCAAAGTTGCAGAATATTTTATTTTGAACATACCAAAATGAATTTAACTAGAATTGTTACTTTCAAAAATCGGATCTTCAAAATAGTTCAACGGTAGAATGGCCGACGCGACTCTGCTCCTTTAACGCGAGAGTTCCGGGTTTGATCCTGACCCTATTGGGCTGTTGTCGTACCCACTCTTAGTGCAAGCTTCGAGCTTATTTGTAGGGGCAATAGGAATATTAGTAATGGCATTGCTAATATTCTTTAAAAAAAATGTTAAGTCTCGATAGCATGTGTGCGAGTATGTGTGTATGTGCGTATGTATGATCGTGAAATGAATTAAAACAATTACATTCTCTTATCTGTAATTTAGTAAATAAGAAACAGATGATATCGGATGAGAATGGGAAAAAATAGAAATAACAATCCATTGAGATAAAGACGAGTCTAATAATAGTGGGTTTCATAATAAAAAAAACATAATGTAGGCAAAATTAACTAAAATTAAAAAAGGTAAGCGTCATCGCACATTCAGAATAACGATTTTGTAATACTAAACTTACGCCATTATTGCTCGTATTGCCTTCAGCTTCCTAATATAAACAATTATATATGAATATATTTAAATGCACTATAATTATAATTGATGTAAAAATTAATTGAATTCAACGACCGTTGTGGCGCAGTGGCATCGTACCTGCCTTAAACGCCGAATAATCTAAGCAATTATCGGGGGCTCAATTTCTGCTCGGGCAGATTTTTGTAATAATTTTGGGATTATGTAAATCGATCTAGAACGATGGTAGATCGATCGATAAATTTTAAATAAAAAAAAATCAAATCCACGTCTAATTCCACTAGTGAACGACTCCAAATTCGAAAGACGAAGATTTCGATCGAATGGTGTGGTAGCACCCTTACGTTTACATCCAAATCTGTTCAGGCATTTAAAAGTCTCAATAGCTAAACAGTAGAAGAGACGACTCTGCTCCGTTAACGCGAGAGTCGTGGGTTCGATTTTGACTACCTTGGGCTAATGCCGTACCCACTCCCGGGCAATAGAAATATTAGTAACGCCTTGAAAAACGTAACTTACTTACATTAACAAGTAATAATCCAGACGAAATGGATAAAATCTTACCGGCACTTCCTTGCATGGAGTTGATTTTCTAGCGAATTTGAAGAGCGATTCAACTATATTAGCTGACGTTGGAGTGGAACAAGTCTCCAAGGCGCTCACTACGCAAGTCTGCAGTTCGGCGAATTTGTTACATTCATTGTCCTAGAATAAAAAAAGCAAGTAATGGTCAAATGGGAAGTATTGTGACGACGTTGTGGCGCAGCGGTAGCGAACGCCACAGGTCGCGGGTTCGATTCCCGCTCGGATCATAACATGTTTGTATTGACCATGGAAACATGTTTACGGTCTGGGTGTATTCGTTTATTTATTTATTTGTTCAAGATTATATAGTTTTCACTATTCATAATATACAAACGCGGATGAAGCAATCTAACGTGAAATCTACGACAGGGTCGTGCTCTGCTCATGTAGTAGTGACAGCTTAGGTGGGAGAAATCTACCAGCAAGGTGACACGTGTTTTGTAAGTAATAGGCGACTTTTAACATTTCTAGTACCTTATAAATATTGATGTGGTAGTGAGGTATGTATGCATTGCGGTAATTACACAAAATGCACTTTGTACCTACACGCTGAGACGACACAATGTAATTTTAATAATTAACGTAATAATCTCGAAATCCACGATATATTTTTTATTAGAAAAATAAAATTAAAACTGGTTTGATTTGTAAATTTTAAAGACAGGCAGTAACTTAAAATCACAAAGGTCGCTTGAATAAATTGCCCTTGAATCTAACTAAATGTACAACAAAAAATAATGGAAGATTTAATTAAATAAAAAGCTGTATTAATTGCCTATAAATTTTTATTTTGTTACTAGCGGGCCCAGGAGACGTTGTCTTGCCCCGGAAAAAAATCTGAGAGCCGATAGCAGCACCCTCTACCCGAGTCTAGAAGTGACACCGGTGAAAGTTTGTTTTGATTTACTAATATGGCTATTATAAAATAGGGGTTGATGGTAGAAGGGTTAAAATTTAGGGTCGTATGTATTTTTCAATGCCACATAATAAAAAATAAAAAATAAAAATTTTATCCAAAAAATAAAAATAAAAATTTTGGGGTGGACACCCTTATCACTGATGGATTTGAAAAATAGATAGTAGCTGATTCTCAGACCTACTGAATATACATATAAAATTTCATAACAATCGATCAAACCGTTTCGGAGGAGTATGTTAACTAACATTGTGACACGAGAATTTTATATATAATATATTATAAAAATATAAAATTATTTGAAGACTAACCACCGATATATGCGCCTCTAGTCACTTGTACTTGTCAAGTGAAAGGTTCACAAAGGACAAAAATATCTATATATGTATATATATATCGATAGGTATTTAGGTTAATTTAACATTTAACGTTTTCAATGTCCAATTAATATTAATTATTTTATGACGTCACAAACTCTATAGTATACAACAATAGGGTTTATACGGTCTTACCTTTAAAATAATAATTGACTTACCCGCGGTTTCTGGTACGTTGATCAAATTCATGTCAACTTAACATACCAAATATAGAACGCTCATTGGTTAAAGATAATCAGTGATCAACAGGCAACCAATGAGCGTTTAGTATTTGCTGTTTAATTAACATGAGTTTGATCAACGTTCAAGAAACCGGGGGCTAGTGACATTGTAATAACGTTAGAAATGAAATAAATGCTCGAAAACAATTGGACAAGCCGTTCCGTAGAAACAAAATATCAAACACTCGCTCGTGTCCCTTCGTAAATTAATTAACGAAACGAAGTTAGCCACACGCCAACTCTACTCGGCCAACACTAAAAGATATAGTTATAATTATAATGAGCTTGTCACAATTATACTGGTGGTAGGGCTTTTATTACCAGAGGCCGGTTAGGTAGGTACCACGGCAGTGTCAAATATTCTACCGCCAAACAGTAGTGCTTAGGCGTTACTGTGTTTCGGTTTGAAGGGCACTGTAGGCTAGTGAAATTACTAGGGAGACCAGATTTAAAAAGCAATATCTCGAGGTTGGCAACGCGCAAGTAGCAACTGTAACCGCTTACCATCAGGTTGACCGTATGGTTGCTTGCCAACTTAGTAACATAAAAAAAATTGGGAAACTTACCCCGAATTTAATCTCAGGAATGTTCTCGAATGGGGACTTGTTCTGATCAAAGCTAAATTGGGAGCCGAAGGTTTTGTTCGCACAGGACTCAATCTCAGTTTTCTTCTCGGTGAAACACTCTGGACCGTTTTCTGCGATGAATACTGGAAATAATTTAAAACTTATCAAATGCGGTGATGCAGCAAGAATAATAATTTTATTTCTTTTTTATATGCATTTCTATTTGTTTTGACTGACTGGACTGGACTGGGTGGACTCGGTAAGACAATAGCCCAAGGGAACCAGGCTCGAACCAGACTCGCGCGTTAATCAAGCGGATTTGGTCCTTCTGGCGGTGAACTTTGCAGATTGCCTCAATAGACAATTAACTATACTATTAAGTTCATAATCAAAAAATATGAATGATTGAAGAAATGTTATTAATAAAAGTTAAAGTTGCATAAAATTTTCTTGACTCAACTGACATTTTAATGAAATAAATAATGAAATTTGATCTTAACTTGAACCATGCTAAAGTAGCTAGTGGCGGATTTACAAATTTTTAAGGTATAGGCTGTAAGGTTTTTGCCACCTTTGCCTCTACACTTTTCATGTACTAGATTATTTTGACAATCCAATAAAAAGCCCATCACTGTTAGGGGAACGGCGAACTGGCTGTCTTACTCTAGAATACGGAAGTTGCTACTGTACAATGTACAATGACAAGTGAGAGGGAAATCTCATCGGCAAATTTATTGCAGATTTCTACCTGTAAAACATCAAAAAACCGTCACGCAGAAATCTTTTTGATTTTGATGAGGTAACAAAACAAAATTCGATCTCCAAATTTGCCGACCTAGGCTCAAGACTACTCAGTCTAATGGTAAACCCGCCACTGGAAGTAGCCCTAAATAGTGGGTGAAATCTATTGACTATAATATCAAATTCAATTATAGCATATTCACAACGAACTATTAAGGTAGATTGGCGATGATGACATTCGAAACTATTGATTAAACTAGATATATAGGTGACCTCGTCCGACCCTTGCATGAATAGGTCTCATAAGAGAAAATAAAAATGGAATATAAGATATAAGTTTCCAGGTAAGGCCCATCGTGTTCTATCACTCGAATATTTCCATTCTATTTGAGGAAAGTCGGATTTTATATAGGTATTATTTCACTTTTTAACATAATTACAGTTTTACAGTTTAAAACCTCAAAATTTTATATTCAATGCTTGCCCTATCTTTCATTAAAAATTATACTATACAGAGTAGTTTGTGAAAACTGGCATAAAACTCTAAAATACCAAAAATCATTAAGTAAAATTCATCCTTAATTAATAAAAATGCGACATGTTGCAAAACTCGTTATAAAAAATATCCCTATTGTTAGGATATAAGAGAATATAATAATACCAAATTATTTCAACTGTGTCACGATAGAACGTGCCAAAAATTGACATACGTTTCGAAAACCCGCATTCGAAAACCCGCATTCTTGGGTTTTCACGCAGTCATTCAAAATTCATCTATACGTTTATTCTATGTCTATACGAATAAATGTGATATTATAAAAAAAAACAGTGGCAGACTTGACTTGTCAAAATTATAAATTTATTACATTATGGAGTTGAAGTTGAAATTAAGACACATAATTCAAATACCACTATACCATTAAACGATTTCTTGGAATAGCCTCGCCCTAAGCTTATATACGTGTGAAACCCTTGTATATAATAACAATATGTACTCACATGCAATTCTGTCGCCCTCTTTAAAGCATACGAACTCAGCTAATTGCTCGGTGATGTTATAAACGGTCTTTAAGTTCTTTTGCTCATCCGCGGAGAAGCAAGGCTTGACTGTGTCGGTCAGGTTGCGGAAGCAACCTTTGAACGATGGTGTTTTCTTGCAATATCTGAAAATAAAATATATAAATATATTAATATAGAATACCTCGTGTGAGGTCGGTTCTCGGATTAGGATCATCATCGGGAATTCAGGCAGTGCTCCGTATACATCCTATTTGACTAACGTGAATTCGTCACGACGAGCGTAACGTGGTTCTCGGTGGTTCTCGTCACCGCCGGCGAAGACGGTGTTGTGTTTGTCTGTGCTGTATATAGAGCAGAGATACATGATCTTGTAAGACTTACGAAGAACACCTGACATTGATCGGGGGCCAAAGTGAAGTGGGGGCCAATGCATTCAGCATTAATGTAAAAATCTAAACGGCTCACACTCACATATAATCGGTGAAGTACCGACTAGTTTCGGACTCATCGGAGGTCCTCATCGGAGCTCATCCTTCTTCAGGGTGAGTGGGTAACGTTCGCGGTGGCGACCCGTCTCGCACTCATTGTTTTTTTATGTTACAAGTTGGTAAGCAAGCATACGGCTCACCTGATGGTAAGCGGCTGCCGTAGCCTATGAGCACTTGCAGCACCATCAGTAGGTGGCCAACCTCGAGATATTGAACCTAAAATCTTCTTTGCCCGGTAATTTCACTAGCCTACAGTGCCCTTCAAACTGCAACACAGTAAAGCCTAAACACTACTGTTTAGGCGTTACAATATTTGACACTGCGGTATTACCTACCTAGCCGGCCTCTTGCACCAAAAGACCTACAACCAGTGAAATTTATTCTGCCATGTAAGTTATCAAAGAAATCAAACGTAAATAACAAAGCGTGAAAAATATTTCACGCACTTTGTGATCAATAAAAATGCTAAATTAAATGTTAAAGTGACGCGACACTTCATGTAAATGACTTGACGTCAATGAATTGTTTAAATTAATTGAATATTTCTTCATACAAAAATACTTTTGCGTTTAAACATACTTCAAGGCCTATTCTCATACTTACCAAATATAAATAAAATTCATTGTAATAAGGCGAGCCGTTTCGGAGGAGCGCCACCACAAACACTGTTATACGTTAGATTAGATTTTAATAAATAAATAAATAAATAATAAATAAACGATGCACATTCAACGTCCCCCTTTAGGATAGTAATATCCTGTGTCGGGGGTCCGGAAACATTCACAGTGACAAGGACAAATACACCCAGACCGGAAAATATGCTTGCATGGTCAATACAAACATATTATGCTCCGAGCGGGAATCGAACCCGCGACCTGTGGCGTTTAAGGTAGGTTCGCTACTGCTGCGCCACAACGTCGTCGATTTATTAAAATGAAAGGTTTAAACTTACTTTTTGAAGACTTCATCGACTTGGCCGTTTGGTTTTGCTTTCTCAATCTCTTCATTCAACGTATTTGTATCTACCAAACCCTTTAGACACTCAATGAAGTTTGCATACGCTTTCTGAAAAGATATTATTTAATTAATATATGTATATATTAGTGCTGTACAATTAAGCCTAAAAAGCCGGCTAAAAAAGTTAGCTAAATTAACTAGCTACCTAGCTATCTGATCAGCTTAGCTAATTTAGCCGGCTACATTAGCGTGGCTTACTAGCCGGAAATTTAGTCGGCTTAGCCGCCTAACCTAGCTTAGCTTATCTAATAGGCTAACGGCTAACCAGCTCAACGGATAATTTATGTATTTTGGTTAATTTATAAGAGAATTAGAATATATGTTGATGGTATAATTCATTTTGTTGTTAATCTGAATTAAATTAAAAGACGCTCGTAGCCGGTTTAACTCACTAGCTGGTAAACGATCAGTGGGTTAAGCGACATTAGGCTGTCAGTATACGGATGGGTGACCGGTTAAGTAGCTTCACGTGCGGTCAGTATATGGATGGGTAACCATTTAAGTTACTTTAAGGCCAGTCAGTATGTGGGTGGGCGATTGATTAAAAAACTTCAGGTACGGTCGGTATATGAATGGGGGACCGGTTAAGTAGACACAAGCGCGGTCGGTATATGGATGGGTGATCGGTTAAGTAGACACAGGCGCGATTGGTATATGGATGAGTGACCGGTGAAGTAATTTCAGGCGCGGTCAGTACATAGATGGTGTCCCCCCGACACCAGCGGGTCCGGAAACATACACAATGACAAGGACAAACACACCCAGACCGGAAAACATGTCTGTATGGTCAATACATCTACTCCGAGCGGGAATAGAACCCGCGACCTGTGGCGCCAAAGGCAGGTTCACTACCGCTGCGCCACAACTTCCTCATATCTGGGTACATTTTATACAAACTCGTTCTGCCATCTTATGGGATCATAATATATATATTACTATTACATTCACAGATTTTTTTTACATTAAATGTATCTTGACCCTGTTTTTTTGCGATTACATTATAACTTTGAATCGTGTGAAAAACTTATCATAATCATAATCATAAGATCATTAAAGTATGAAAAGAAAAAAATATTTTACTCGTGACATTGATCGTATGAAAAAATAAATATTCTTAATACATGGTTCAATATATTGGACACCGTTGTGGCATTGTGGGTAGCGAGTCTGCCTTTAGTCTCGACGGTTACGGATTCGATTTCCACTCGGGCAGATGTTTGTTAAAATTTCTGTTTTGGTCTAGGCACTTTTCCGTATAAGTCTCCCTACCGTGCCTCGGAGAGCACGTTAACCGTTAAGCTGTCGGTCCAGGTTGTTATCACTTAACATCTGATAATAATCGTTAACTCTTGATAAGTAAATTGCTCTTATCCAATGAGTTACTGGTTCGCCCTTAGGGTTGCGGAGGTCAGATGGCAATCGCTCCGTGTTAAAACTAGTAACCTGTCACATCCGGATACTCTTATCCGGATGTGACAGGCATAATAATAAATATACATGTAATAAGCAGACTCTGCGTAAATAAAATACCGGGAATAATGCTAGGACGAAGAAGGTTGATGGTTAAATATATATAGTGTATCTAGAGCATCATGAACGAAGGTACAAATTTTAATTTGTTTTTAAAGCACGATGGCAAAGCGTATTGTCCTTTTGATGGCAAGCGGTCACCAAAGGCGTTATGTAGTAACATGGTGTGTAAACATACACAAAGAGAAGCACAACCACTCATACACACGGAACGGATCAAATGCCCCTATGGTTAATACAAATATAATAATAATAAATAAACGCTACACACTCAACGGCCCCCATTAGGATATTGATATCCTGTGTCGGGGTCCGGAAACATACACAATGACAAGGACAAATACACCCAGACCGGAAAATATGCTTGCATGGTCAATACAAACATATTATGCTCCGAGCGGGAATCGAACCCGCGACCTGTGGCGTTTAAGGCAGGTTCGCTACCGCTGCGCCACAACGTCGTCATATATATGTGCCGAGCGGTAAATGAACCAGTAACCAATGGCGTTTAAGGTCCATGGATTCGCTACCGTTGAACGGACGGACGTTATTTACAATAGCAATGTATAATAAACAAAAACGAAAGAGGTGGGGGCAGTGGAAAATATGCTTCTTGCACCAACACTCATCGAAAAAACAGCGAAATTATGCTACGGCTAATTAACATCCATATATTTGGACGATGTTGTGGCGCAGCGGTAGCGAACCTGCCTTAAACGCCACGGGTCGCGGGTTCGATTCCCGCGCGGAGCAAATGTTTGTATTGACCATACAAGCATATTGTCTGGTCTGAGTGTGTTTGTCCTTGTCCATGTGTTTCCGGACCCACGACACAGGATATAACTATACTAATGGGGGGCGTGGAGTGTGTTGCGTTGTTATCATGTGTTGAAGATATATGTTACTTACTTAATATTCTGTGAGGGAAGGGTATCATAATTATATAACAATTCCTCATCCCAGTTGTAGTTTTGTTGTAGTTTTGGCTCAGAACTTTAGATGCAAAATGTTATCTCTTAATTAGCGCCGGATTAACCATGTCGGGGCCCCAAGACAATGCTGCGCAGCTACGGGGCCCGACTTTTATTCTACGATATATTTAATGTAGTAAATAGCCGCATAGGTATTTATAAAATCGGACATACTTGTTGAAATTTTCTTAAATAATAATGATGATGTAATAAAAATTCAAGACAAAAAATATTATCACTGGGTTTGCTACAAACATTATTATTTAAATTTAAATTTATATTATGTTTAAGAAAATTTTCATGGTGTAGCAAGCAAAATCCAACCCTGTTTTTAATTATATAAATTACATACAATTGAAATAACAATTTGCTATTTGCGAATTAAAATCATGCAACTAAGTATGTACAGTCCATTTATTATAATCGGTTTACATTGTAAATGTGTTGTAAATAAATAATTAAACTAACGCTCTTTGACATTATAGGAAAAAAAAATTGTATAGTCCCCGCCACGAGAAGCTATAAATTTTTTCAACACACATTCAAGGGCTGGTTACATTTGGGTCAAACATTTAAAATGTAAGTCGTTGCAAATAACAACAATACTTACAATATTTTAATAAACACAAGAATATTAAAAACAAATTCATCTATAACATATAATAGGTTTAACATCATCCACGAAAACAACACGAACAATTTGAGACGAAGTTATTTCAAAATGTATGCCCAAATGTTTTCGCGCCAGTCAAACGTGTCTCTGTACCCCAAAACATAAGACGACAGCGCTTTATATCGCTAAAATATTAACCGACCAAGTAAAATTTCTAATTCGTTTCTTATTAGTTACTAGCGGCCCGCTCCGGCTTCGCACGGGTATAAAATATATAGCCTATGTCATTCACTGAAAAAATGATTAAAATCGATCCAGTAGTTTTGATTTATTCATTACTGCCCGTGGCCCGCACGCGTTAAATGTAATTATTTACGACATCACATTAGAAACCTCAAAAAAAAAAAAATTTCTCCACTATTTTTATACATATAAACCTTCCTCTTCAATCACTCTATCTATTAAAAAAACGGCATCAAAATCCGTTAAGTAGTTTTAAAGATTTAAGCATACATAGGGACAGAGAAAGCAACTTTGTTTTATACTATGTAGTGATGATATATTACTTTGGGATGTGTACGGTATCTACTACCGTTACTTAGCGACAAATCAACTACAAATAAACCGAAATTCAATCACCCCAAAGTAATATATGAGTAATCACTACATAGTATAAAACAAAGTTCTTTATTTACAACGACAGTTTCGACAGTTCTTTATTTACAAAATTTATAGCTCCTCGTGACGGGATCTATTATTATAGTTATATTTTAATAATACATATTATTGATTCCATATGAATCAAATGATAATGTCCTTATAAATTTTTAACTAAAAATTGGAGAAATATGATTTGAAATGAAAATATACGAATACTATACTAGAATTTAACGTCAACTTCTAGAAGCAAATAATTCTTTATTCTGTATAAATTCTGAAACGTTTAAGTTTGTCTAAAACTTTTTTCGCATGTAATAAGAATTAAAATAATAAACTTGAAATTTTTAATTAAAAATAACGACATACGTTGAAAATAACGTTTTTAATACGTAAGCAGATTATTTTCGAATAGCCCATGGAAATGTAATTTTTTTGGGCTTACAGTGGAAAAATCAGAACTCAGAAGACGTAATTTTACAGTACGACAATAATTATAAGGTCGTGATGTCGCAACCCTAGTGGGTCGGCCACCATCTTGAAAATGGAGTTCAAATTGTTTTGACGCTCTATCGAGCAAACTATTCCATTTTGATACTAGAACTTTTTGTCATAGAACAAAAATAGCAAGCATACAAATATATAATATTTGAGATATCTTACAGTAGTGACATCAGAGCATTTTGATAGAGGAAACAAAGTAATTTCGCATCTTAATAATAATGGTAGGGTAAAAAATAAATGTAGTTGAAAAGTCATAGAAAATCGGCGTAAAGTAACAGACGTGCTGCTGCGTTTTGTGCGATGGATGAGACCGCCCGAAGTTTAATCTCTCACACCCTCTGATCCCTCCATTTCCTTTCTTACCCTTTCTCATATCCCTTAGGTTGGTAAGGCGCATGTAATACTTCAAGTATGACAAGCGTTAATGAGTTGCGGTGACAGCTTACCATCAGACGGACCGTATCGTATTTATCATGGCCATGATATTATTGTCGGGTTTAGACAGAAACTTCGGATTTCCGGATATAAATGTCTCAGAATATCTAAACAAGAAATGTAGGTTTCCTCACGATGTTTTCCTAATTTTTATAATAAGTAAATTGAGTTGTTGCGCAGCGGTTATGAACCTGCCTTGCACCACAGGTCGTGGTTTCAATTGCCGCTCGGAGCAGATGTTTGTGAATTTAGAAAACTGCGTAAGTATATCCCTGAAAGTAAATTCCCGATACCTGGGCTGTTTTTGCTTTAACGTTCACGTATTCTAGTTTGTTTAATATTAAATATAAAACTATTCTGATTAGCATTAGCAGAACGTGCCAGTGTAATTCAGATCAAAGAAAAATCAAAAAGCCTACAATAACATTTTTGTGGGATTTCATTCATTTAAAAATACACGCAGCCACAATCAAAACACGATGACGTTGTGGCGCAGCGGTAGCGAACCTGCCTAAGCGCCATAGGACGCGGCTTCGATTCCCGCTCGGAGCATGATACGTTTGTATTAACTATGCAAGCATATTTTCCGGTCTGGGTGTATTTGTCCTTCCTTTCTTGTATGTGTTTCCGGACCCCGACACAGGATATCACTATCCTAATGGGGGCCGTTGAGTGTGCAGCGTTTATTTATTTATTTTATTTAAAACAAACAAGGAGAAACATAAAACATAACCTAAACAACATTAATTATTAATTAATTAAATCTTCAGTCGTTTACAAAAGAATAAATTATTTTCAAAGTTCTTGTCTTGAACATATTTCGATTATACATTCTGAGGTAAGAATAACAGTAGTCGTGGAACAACGACAACACTGCATTTTTAAAAATCCATGTTTTTCGTTCCAAATTGTAATGGCATGCAAAGGCAGTTCTGATTAAGATATTTGGAATGATGCCAATGTTTCCAGAGCACTGGGTTGTCTATGAACAACTTCCCGACATGTTACAAAACTTCTTCCTATGTTATCATATGTGTAATACTAGCTTTTGCCATCGGCTTTTAGCGGCAAATAATACAGATAAGTTCACTGTTTATGTTTAAATACTTTAGTCACACAATAAATACATATTACATACATCAATGGGTGCAGTGAGGAGCAAAGGGGGCCAGTTACATCCCCTGGACCTTGGGAAATACTGAAAAATGCACTGATATAGTGCATTTCGGAACTATATAACTAGTAACTATTGAAGAATATAGTCATTTTGCTTCCCTCTGGATCCTGAATTAAGATTTTGCCCTCTCCTAGGCAAAATGCTGGCTACACCCATACATATCTCGGACCTTTGTACATTTTATTTCAAACAATTAAGCAATTTGTAGAGTCACTGACCTTTACATAATTCACACTTAGCGCTCTTCATTATGCTTACGTGATAATTATGTTGAAATAAAATAACAAAAACTACAAATACCTATTCAGAAAGAATTTTAATCACAAATAATAGGTATTCCCTTTACATGAGGAAGTTTGTTACTATGATATGACATATTTCATTTTTATTTCTTTTTATATATTTGATTGGATTGTTTTAAGTTGAAGACAAACAAATGTTATTCCTACGATTTTTAGAGTTTTCAAAATTGACGGTGTAATCTCGAACGTGCTGATCAATCTCCATCGTGCCGTCCGGCATAACTAAAAGCCATTAAATAAATCAATCAAAAACAAATGACTTCCACAGCTTAAATTCTGCATATGTGCACAAACACAATTGACTTCTACCGCTAAAGTTCCGCATATGTGCGCAAAAACAATTTACTTGTACCGCTTAAATTTCGCATATGTACGTAAAAACAATTTACTTGTACCGCTTAAGTTTCGCATATGTACGCAAAAAATTTACTTGTACCGCTTAAGTTTCGCATATGTACGCAAACAATTTACTGGTACCGCTTAAGTTTCGCATATGTACGCAAACAATTGACTTCTACCGCTTATGTTCCGCATATGTGCACAAAATTATTGTGAATAAAATAACCCCAAGTTAAACAAATGATGACGAAGTCCGTTATATATCTGCAAAGTCCTTAAACATATCTTTAAAAAAATTATGTCATGGAAGCATAATAAGGTCAATATAAAAATATACAAAAACATATAATATTTTGATGTTAAACATATGTAATATTCAGGGTGTAAACTTGTAGTATGTAAAAAGGATACAAAATTTTCATCACTAAATCAGTGCATCAAGTTATTCTGGTTATTTTATAACTAAACGACCCTCGAGTAAACTTGAAAAGTCGAATCAAAACCGGTCTTTGTTGTAAAAAAAAACCAATGGTTGATTATAGCACTTTTCAAAACATTTTGTAATAAAATGGAGATGTCCCTTTTTTTTCGTCAAATAACGTTCGTTCCGCCTGTTGGTAAGACGGTAGCCTATGGAAGATATTGCAATCTTGTGGCATAGTATAGGGCAACCATGTATGACGCATGTTGCCGTGGAAAGGGGGAGAAAAAATAGGGGTGAAAAATAGGCTTCCTACACTCTACCTAATCAAACAAAACGGAATAATACAGATACTGCTACGTCTCGTCAATATTCTGTTACGAAGTAATGTTTTATTTGTGTATTGCTGTTGGCCCCGAAAATTTTTAATGGTTCTGATTTTGGCAATTGGCTACGGAACCCTAAAATGGTGTCAAATTTCGAAATAATTTTATAATCATTGAATGTTACAGCCCAGGGGGCCTACCATGACATACACTCTATATACGTCATGGTGGCACATAAAATCTGAATCGTTTTACTACCTTAATTGAGTTGAATCGCAATATAACTGTAACTAAAGGTTCATACTAGACCCCTGTTATCAGAAGTGGTAATTTAAGCCGTAATAGATGCTTAAAACAAATACTTCCTACTGTTTTTTTTTTCTAAGAAACAAGTTCCAACATAAGCAACGCTATAAATAAATTAACATTTTTCGTTGAACAAAGCTGCTCTTTAAATAAAATGGCTTATTGATAAGTGACGTGTTAATAATAACTTTGTAGAGAATTTTAAGTACAGTTGTACCATTTTAAAGATTAAACTTATTACTTAATTTTTTGCATTGCATGTAGGCTATTAGGCATTGCCTACATAGTGTTTAAATTCAGTTGTCGGTGCGTTATGTCCTAAACGACCAATCTGGTGCGCTGGTAGTGAGCCTGCTTTTAGCCTTGCTTTTTTATGGCTGTTTTGAGACTGTGTTTTTGGGTGCATAAATAAAAGAGAATAAACAGTGTGCCAAATTTCAATCAAAACCTTTTCAGTTAACTTTATGCAACTGAGTAACGAAAATCTATATAGCGAAATGAAGAAACTGACACATTTCTTTATGTCCAGTCGGATATGTGATATTTTAATTTAGGCTATCTACATTATTATAGATTAAATTTGTTAAATCTGATATAATTTTGTAATGACGTATAAATATCGTTGATAAAAAATCCTATCATTGCACACACAATATTGATAATAAACAATTAAGAGATTATAATTAATAAAACGTGGAAGCACTTATTTTAGCTTCTGCCAATTGAAGATAAACTTCTTGAAAGTAATTGCATAATATAATTTGACTATTCACTTTTTTTATAATCCGTAGAAATCATCCAAACAATAATTTTATTGACAATAAATACATAATCGCTACATGGACACAAATAAGCAATACCATGTCAACCCACACGAATGTCATTTCGAGAAAAACTCGTTTAAACATTTTGAACAACGGCCTTTATATGATTTTTTTAATGTATTGTTCAAGTTTTTGGCAATTTTAGATTTATGTATATTATTTTTATTATTTTCAGAAAAAATAAGTAAACAAGCTGCATATCTCGTATATAATATAACCCAAAACGTTTAGCATAATACATAAATTTCATGATTAAAAATGTCTTTTTAGAAGTTTTAAAGGTTAAAACCCTACAAATATTAAAGAAAAATGTTCTTCAGCCATTTACCAACACTTCTGCGTATATAACTCAGTTTTTTCAATTTTGTGGGTTGACATGGTTTTACGAACGATGTAGTAACACCGGCACGAACACCCAGACAGGAACACATGTCTGTATGCTTGACATTAATATTTACGAGCGGCAATCAGCAAAACGATACAGCGCCAGAACGCTAAAGAAATTGTAATTCTTTCCGGATGAAAGTGTGTTTTGCATTGTCTTCGACGATTGTGAATAGGGCATGTATGTAGGGTTGTCAACCGTACTTTATAATAAAGTATTGTACGTTATTTCGGGCAATTGTACTCTATGCTTTACGAGAACAATAAAGTACGCAAAAATACTTTATTTTGCTTGATTTGATTTTTCTGCAATAAGACTACAAAAAAGTAGAGGCAATAAGACTAACGATAGGTACTTGTTTAAAGTAATATGACACCGTTGTGGCGTTGTGGGTAGCGAGTCTGGTCTGGGCGTTTGTCCGTATGGGTCTCCCCACCGTGCCTCGGAGAGCACGTTAAGCTTTCGGTCCCGGTTGTTATCACATAACATCTGATAACTTTCGTTTACTCTTGATAAGTAAATTGCTCTTATCCAATGAGTTACTGGTTCGCTCTTAGGGTTGCGGAGGTCAGATGGCAATCGCTCCGTGTAAAAACTATTAACCTGTCAAAACCGGATAAGAGTAATAAGCAGACCCTGGGTACATAAAATACCGGGAATAGGATGAAGAAGAAGACTTGTTCAAAGTAATATCACTTATGAATATCTATTCCTGCGACATCAGCATTCAAAGAGAGGTTTTTCTGTGATGAAATGACGAGAAGGAAGTAGGATTCTTGCCTATAATTACCAATGTACTTTAATTTAAAAAAAAAGTGGCAACCCTATATGTATGCGTAGTAATCGCATAGAAATTTTCTAATGATCTATGCTTCTCCCAGCACAAATGGGCCGTCTCGACCGCAAAGTGGAGCCGTAAAGCATTCTCTCACAAAATCGTCGTAGTGTTAGTACTGTTGCGTTTTAAGCGATGAGTCTTAATCTTCTATACCGAGGGGTTCTGTTTCCTCATTTTATCCCTCCACATTCCTTCCCTGATGTCCCTCAGTTTGGCAATGCACGTTTGATACTTCAATTTCGTAAGTGTGCATAGGTTGCGGTGACTGCTCACCATCAGGCGAAATGAAAGCTTGTTTGCCAACGATTATGACATAGAAAAAGAATCTATTTCTCAAACTATATGAGCTATTTGTCGAATTTAATTTATCTACCTTTAGGTGGCTAAAGTCAATTATTTTTATTTTTACGTTACCTTTCGCGTATTGAATTACGTAAAATAAAGATCGTCAAAGTAAACATTTATCAAATACATAATGACATACACAATTTACGTTTTTATCATTACTTAATGTTGACTTGCTAAATACTTCGTTATACATCAATTTGTAAATAGGTATTAGTTATATTTTGCCGTCAGACTTCGCTTTCGTAATTTCAAATATGACATGATTCAGCAAGTAGTTGAATTGTTAGTATAATAATTAGAAATATTTTTAGGAGTATTTGTATGTAAAGTATAAGTTCTTCTTAAGCAACTATATTCTAAGCGGATAGAATATAGTTTAGAATTTTAACAAAATATAATGTACGACCCATTACCGCTAATGATAAGATGAAGAGCTGTTCAAAACTTAATTATCCAAGAGCAAAAAAATCCTTAAATTAAAGTATTACTATGAAAATCCCCTAAACAGCAATTGAATAATCTATTTAAAAATTATTCTTCTTACGAGTAACAAACAAATTATTATATATCCTATTCAGAGCGTACAGTCATTGTAACGGACACGATTCTTCCTGTCGCATCATGCCCCTATCGCAGCA
Source organism: Hestina assimilis (assembly GCA_023373885.1). Classification (NCBI taxonomy): domain Eukaryota; kingdom Metazoa; phylum Arthropoda; class Insecta; order Lepidoptera; family Nymphalidae; genus Hestina; species Hestina assimilis. The sequence continues at coordinate 4,163,480 of CM041745.1, read as the reverse complement.
TCACATCTTAACTCAAGGTCGAATTTAAAATGTTAGGTAACATTCTAAGAATAATACTTGGTTTATTAAATGTATATGCAGGGTCGGATTAACTACATCGGGGCCCCTAAGTAATTTAACAGTCATACTCTTCCCAACACAACTTGGCCGACTCAACCCGAGCAGTACTACCCACTTAAAGAAAATCGACGTAAAGTAAAAGTAACTGTTGCGTTCCGTGTGATAAGTGAGAGCGCTAGAGGACCAATCTCTCATCTCCTCTTTTGCCTCCCTTTTATTTCTTCTTATCTTTTGCCTCCCTTTTATTTCTTCTTATCTTTTGCCTCCCTTTTATTTCTTCTTATCCCTTCCCTCCTATCACTTGTGTTGGATTCTTTAAGTAACGCGCATTGAATTCTTTAAATACTTAAAGTAATACCACAAGCGTACATACGTTGCGATGACCTCTTACCATGAAGGCAGACCCTATACTTGTTTGACATGACATTTTTAAAAAAGGTCTCTAGACCTTTATCGCCTCAAGGCCCCTTTACACATTTTACTCCTTCCCTCATATTTTAAATGCAATTTGGTTCATAATTATGCTGTTTATTTACTACAGAACTCACCTAGGTAATATAGGTTCATAAGATTGGACATGAGTTCCGAAATATACTGCAACATGATGACATAAAATATAACAACAAGATACAATGACAAAAAAAAATTGTAAGGCATTTAACGGTTGGGGGCCCTTAGGCAGTTGCCTAAGCTTTTATAATCCGGCCCTGTCTATATACCCACTTCATAAACATAACCACAACGCTGTCGGGCCGCACCCTTATCGTTTTGTTTATGTTTACTGCTCAATTTCTAGGAATAGTAGCGTGATGTTATGTAGTTTCATCAATCAACAGAATGTCTAACGTAAACCGTTTTTATTTTCATTACATTTTGTCGCCTTATTAGTTAATTAACGTCGTCAGCGACGAATGAAAACCTCGTGCGTAAAATGAAATTTAACAGGAGACATAAGAATTTTGTTTCAATTTTGTAGTAAGTAATAACTGTAAAATACTACTTATACATATTTTTATACATAGAAGAGATATGATTGGTCAAGTTATATGTATGTTACATGCTGGTTATAACACGTTTTAGGGGTGGCCCAAGGACATCCCTCGCCGCACCTTAATCTATTGATACACTACATTAGTATAGTATTACCTATTAGGCTAATAGCCATTATGCCAACATACACTGTCAACAATAAACTGTATGCCAAAAACCAATTAATTATTTACCAAAAGAAATTATGACCATGTTTATGCTAGTCTCTTCTTCAGAATTAATAGTATCTACCCAGGTTCCCTACCTGTTTATTACTCTTATCGGGATTTGACAGGCTACTAGGTTTTACACAGAACGATTGCCAACCCTAACCTAATTGCGAACTAGTTACCTATTAGATAAGAGAAAATTACCTATCAAGAGTTAACGATGATTACCAGATGTTCTAACAATAGGGACCGACAGCTTAGCATGCTCTTCGAGGCAAGATATGTTTGAAAGGGGAATACAAACACCCGACCCAAGCGGAAATCGAAACCTCAACCGTTGATGCTATAACAGCCTACTCTACCAACACCAAGGCGTCGGGATGTGACGACCCCATCGCCCGCTGTTGGGATAACCTCTGTCACAACAGAGATTATTCCACCAGTGCAATCAGTCACACTGGTGGTAGGTCTCTTGTTGCAAGAGGCCGGCTAGGTAGGTACCACCGCAGTGTCGAATATTCTGCCGCCAAATAGTAGTGCTTAGGCACTACTGTGTTCCGGTTTGAAGGGCATTGTACGCTAGTGAAATTACTGGGCGAACGAGATTTAAGAAGTAATATCTCGAGGTTGGCAACGCGTGAGTGGCACCTACTAATGGTGCTGCAAGCGCTCATAGGCTGCGGCAGCCACTTACCATCAGGTGGGCCGTATGCTTGTTTGCCAACTTCTAACATAAAAAAAAAACACCAGCGTCGGAATGTGACGACCCCATCGGCCGCTGTTGGGATAACCTCTGTCATAAAAGAGATTATTCCACGAAAAAGGACCCCGTTTTTTTGCACGGTATTTCCTTTGGTTACCGGTCAATACATGGCGTAACTTTCGTCGCAAGAAATATCATAGGTTACTTTGGAGTTAAAAATTTATTTCCACCCGCATTCGCATCCAATGACTTTTGCTTCATTTTACTTCAATAGGAACCATTGAAATACTTATGAAAGTTGCAATACAAATGTTTTAACGGAACTTAAACTTCACTTCTATGGGTTGAAATAAAAATTTCTACATTATCCAAGACATAATAATAATTGTAAGTTTATAAAATAAACCTTACAAAATAAATTTATTCAAATTATACAACAATAAAGTTATCAAATAGTTTTTGTATATTTTAACATAAACATAAAAGATGCGTAGTGCTTGGACAGCCGTGCTAGTTACTCAAAAAAACGAAGAGCAAATTTTTTTATAAAATAAAAATATTTATTTTATTGCAGTGTACTTTTATATTTATAAGTGTGAAATCAAGTGTGTGCTTAAATCTTTACAACTACAAAACGGATTTTGATGCGGTTTAATAGGTAGAGTGATTGAAGAGGAAGGTTTATATGTATAATAACATCCATTAAATAGTGGAGAAAAAAATAATTTTTGAGGTTTCCAATGTGATGTCGTAAATAATTACATTTAACGCGTGCGGGCACGGGCATTAATGAATAAATCAAAACTACTTAACATCGATTTTAATCATTTTTTCAGTGAATGACATAGGCTATATATTTTATACCCGTGCGAAGCCGGAACGGGCCGCTAGTAATTAATAAATTAGGAAGACTTGGCATTCCATTGAGGTACGTCAACTCTTTTTGCACCCGGACGAAGCCACAGTCAAAAGCTAGTCAATTTTACATTGAAATTCAAGCTAACTAAATGTGACGCAAATATTTTCCCCACGGTCGTTACACTCGCAAATTTTTAATAGCTTGCATGTTGACCGTGCTCTTTCAAAATATCAGATTACCATTTCCTTACAAAAAAACGGCGTCTAATTAATTATGAACACGCTAGCCTCGCTTGCACAATGAACACATGGCCACAAACATTTTTGGCAAATATTTATATTTATAAAAACAAATATATGTTAATAAAATGGACGAATGTATTAATGACATTAATGACGCTTTTGGACGTAAGATAATTGATTGATTGATAATGCATAATATGGCATTGCGAGGTAAGTATTTTTTTTTATGTATGCAAATATTCTATTTGTAGTTTTATTAAATAAAAGTAAATCACAGGTCGATTTACTTTTTATTTATTGCATCAAAACTTCAAATACTCAGAAATAGAATACAATAATAAAATATTTATTTTATTATTGAGAGTATAAAAAATAATAAATGCTACACACTCAAAATGGAGGCTCCATTAGGATAGATATATCCTGTATGGGTGGTCCACAAACATACACAATGACAATATAAATAAAATGACAATACAAGGATAAACACACCCAGACTGGAAAACATGGCTATATGAAATGGAATTCGCCACTTGTGGAGCGTTTAAGGCAGGTTTGCTACCGCTGCCCCACAACATCGTCATCGAGAGTGTAAAGGACTATGGACTATAGGAGTGTAAAGGAGTTTTGCATTATCTACAAATATAAATTTAATAAATTTTGCGTTTTTAAACACCGATAAATTTTCTATATTAATCTGCACTTAGAATAAAAACTGAGGAGTTTATTATGTGACCCTAGTCTATTGGCCCACAATTTATTTGCAAGCAATTTAGGTCAAATAAGTCACACAGATATTTCATACTCTGAATTAAAATATAGGATATGAAATGTTTCACAGATAATCAACAAAATGGATTAACTTTGCAGTTACTCATGTATGTAGTACTTACCTCACTTTTTGAGTAGGCATCTGGACCACCATTTTCTTCACACTTTTTCTTAAAAGCTTCAATAGATTTGTTTTTCAGTTCAGTTACTTGTTTCTCATTCCCTTGCAACTCTGGTAGGTTATTAATTGCATCAGCAAGAGAAGGTTCAGTCTGCGCCCATACAACACCTACAAAGATGATAAATAAAAAGTTGTCTAATAATAAGGTATATCAAGATACATGACCATTAATATGGCTTTATTATTAATTGTTATAAGTCCTAACTTTATAATATTATAAATGCGATAGCAAGTTGAAGGAAAAAGAAGGAATGAAAATTTGTATGGGGATCTAATTATTTCTATATTCCATTAAAGGCACCTTTATTCAAGTTGTGAGTTTCCACAGCCTTTTCGCGTATGTAAGTACGCAACGTTTAAAGTCCATTTATTACTTATTTTAGTTAAATGTTTTTAGATAAATAATTTAATAACTACATTTTTGTTAAATAATCACTTTACCAGGTTCTAAATTTGAATAAAACAATACGCAAATTAGCAAACCATTATCACTTTCACAAGGAAGTTATATCACATTTCGAACTATGAACCTTTGATAAAGCTTACTCGAATATTAATAATACAGCCAGTTTACATTATAAATATTATAAATGTAAAATATTCTTGATATATTATCTAATTCAATTAATAATAAATTAAACTGATATTATATATTATTTTTCATTCACAAATCTATTTAAGGTATTACAAAAAAAACGTACTTAAAATAAACTTACCGATAGAAATAACGAATGTAAAAATGCATTTTAAAGCCATTTTATAAGAATGGAAATTTACTAAACTGCTAAATTAAGTACCTACAACTAAAGCAAAGCTCAGTAATGAATATACTGCGAAATCAAACCGGTTTTTAACTACCTACGGTAACCAACAAATTTTGTAAACCACAAATACTAAATACCGAATGAGTCCGAATAACACAGACACACTGCTCTTCGTAATTTCAAAGTCAAACTGATGTAAAATTGTAAATTGTGAATGTGAACTGCAGTGTGACCAGATTAAATTTTACGAAAATACCAATGCACCTCCCATTATCTAAAATTTACATTAAGTAACATTAATTAACTAAAATGGATTTTTGGTAGCAAATCCTTGTCCTGCCCACACTGATATGAAGCCAGCACCGCCAAAATAATATTGCTTATGTAAATAATAAATAATATTTATATATTCAAACACAATAATTATATATTTTCATTTATCAATTTATGACCTTGATAAAAAAGCTATATTTTTATATTTTTTGTAATTACAATTTCTATATGTCTAAAATACAATAACAGATTAGAGCCGCCTGTCATGTCTACATATCTGTATAACTTAATCCGGGTAATCCCTTACACATCAATGTTCATACAGACGATCACTACGGCGCTGCCATAACTTTGTATTCAAAATATACCCAAAAATACAGACTTCCGCCAATATATCTATAAAAATACTGACATTCAAAAAAGTCAATAAAATATACCGAAAAAGTATTAAAATACTGAATCTGGTCACACTGGTGAACTGTATGGACTTGTGGAGTGCTGGACCATAGATAATACATGTAAACTGGATAATAACTGTAACGGACGCTGGTCACTTTTAGTTTTTCATGTGTGGACTGTTTATTTTGAACATCAACAACATCGATATTTATTACTCACAACCTTTTGAACACTATATCGATAATTCGATATTGAAATATTGATTTCGACTCGTCGATATATTTTTTAAATAAGCTTTATTTAAATTTAAATTAAAATTTTTCATTTCTCGCCAATTATTTAGACTACAACGTCATCGTAAATTTAATCTACTGTACTTTTTTTAAACTAGTTATATTATGTTGTTTCCTATTTTAGTTTATTTATTTGCATATTTAGGAATAATTACTAAAAACCTAAAATTTTCATACCTTTGGACAATTTGATTAAAAATATACTTAATTATAAGCTATATAAATCATTTTTGAACTGACTAACTAATGTCTTTTTTCTTAAACAAAGCCAAAGTGTAGGAAGAATGAGACAGAAATATACATACTATTTTATACTATTGGTCTGTCCTCTTTGCCCCATGTTTTATTGAGCCAGAGTGAGAGAGCAAAAGTCGGTGTGTATGTCTATATATATATATATATACATATATATATATATATAGACATATATATGCGTATTACAGCTTCTTAGTAAGAAGTCAGCGTGGTGTGTTATTATTTAACAATGTTTGTGCATATTTTTATATCTTGTTATATGTATACAACGAAAGAACAACATAATAAAAGGAAAACAGGCAAATAAATTTTTCTTTCTGCAAAGTTTGTAAATAAAGTATTGATTTTTATTTTGATCAAAATCCTTCATATTGAAAAACAAAAAAAATATGTCGTTTATTTTAGATTGTCTAATTTTTCGGATAATATATTATTTTCCTTTCCTTTTTTTTTGGTAATATAGTTTTAAATTTTAATAAATAATTTTTTTTAATATCGAGTTCCGATGCATCAAAAACATCGATAATATTATGTCGAAAAACATCAATACAGCCTTTCTGGTATATGCATCACAAAAAACATCGATGTATATTTGAAATGAACATCCCTATTCGTGACTTCTGTATACTCTTTGGCTCATTAGACCATATTTCCGACCTCCATAACAACTGGACTGTGCGTCTATAAAGCGTAAAATAACAGAAAGTGTTTAATATTGAGGTAGTGCCAACCAAAACTACAAACAAAAGGTGCCTAAAACTAAACAAAAGGTGCCTAAAAATTACCTTGAATAGTATTGATCAATTTCCCAGCCCATTTTAACACTTTTCTTAGACCATTTAACAAATGGACAAGCCTTACTGACCTTTCCCCTCTGAAAATGACCCAATGGATTAACAAGTTTAACGCGTTTTCAAAAACTTTTTGTAAATCGGTTTTATCATTTTCAGGATCGCCATAATTATTAACGGAGCTCCGTGAAAAATGCCAAATTGCTGTGTTAAGTGTAGTGCCTATCTTACCTCCACCAAAAAATGACAGAAAAGTTGTTTTAGTAAAATGGTAAATTGCATTTAAATTGTCATTCATTGAGCGTCCTTTCCTATGTTAAATGGTTTAAAATAGAGTTTTTTTTTTTTTTTTTCGATAATTATGTTAAAAGGAAGTTCAATTATTATTCTTGGTCAAATCTGTGGTTCAGTCAAATTTTTGACGGTTAATAATTCAAATTGCAAGTTGTAATTGCAGATATAAAAAATATTATTTGCTAATAAAATAATGTTAAAATGAATTGGAAATTAATAATTTCTACGGTATCTAGATTATTAGATACCAATAATTAATCAAATTTTCAAGTTTTTTTATATGAAAAAATGGAACAGAGAAAGAAGAATCGGGGTACACAAAAAAATATAAAGATCGCTGACGCGAGTAATGTTGTGCGAACGCCCTATGATAAGCCGCTTCGATCTTTTCCAATAAAGGAAAAAACTTGTAAAAACATTTGTAAATGTAAGAACCAAACGACCACTTTTACTCCACAAACATGGCAATCCATTACTAAAATGTATGGTGATGCAGATACTACAGAGGTTTGGGACAGTCAGACCAATAAACCAAAAACATTGTTTCAATCTAAAAAACATAATAAAGTAAAACAAGAGGACAAAGGAAATCATCGTAAGGCCAAAATGAATAAAAAACATAAAACACACAGAAAGTCTATAATTAATATACATCACAAACGTGATAAGCCTAAAAAAGGTATACCTGATAAAAACCAAAAGATAGGAGATATCAAACCAGAAAATGAAGAAGTTAAAAATCATGGGTATAAAGAAAAAATATCGTTACTTTTTCAACACAATGGAAGAGGTGATGCTATGATTGAAGAACAGAATACAATTGATCCAACCAATAAAACCCATAAAACATTGGTAAAGCCAAATAAAAAGACTCCCGTACCAATCACTGACTTAAAAACGATTGAGGATCGACGGGGTATGCAACATAAAACTAAAAACTCTAGAGATTTTACGATTAGTATAGAAAATATTAAAAAGCTTTTAAATAGGTGCAGCTTTATTGATATGTTTTTGAAAAGATCCAAAAAAATATCAGGAAAAGATTTAAACTCGGAACCCGCATTTGTAATGAAAGTCGATTCTACCAACTTGCGTGTTATGAATGCATCAGAAATTAAAGAGAAAATCAAAAAGCTTGGTAAAATTAGGCGAAGACGTTCATGCATTTGCCCTTCCCGGAAAAAGAGGTTACGAAACGGACTAGATGTGTGCCCAAAAGGACTCTGTGAAAGTGCTTTAAAAAATAAAATCATTGGTTTTGATTGTAAATGTAGAGAAAAAAGTAATGTAATTGTATGTCAAGATTCAGATTGTGATTTAACGAAATTAAAAAGAAAAAAACGGTGTTGCTTAAAAAAGAAACCAGAACAAGATAAACCTCTTTTACAAGTTGTATTAGATCGTGATAATATGAGTATATTGAATTCAAACGAAATAGGAAATTTACTTACGAATAGAGATACAACTGGCATCTGTCCAACTGGTATTTGTAAGACTGCTAGTAAAGACAGGAAAATTGATCTAAAATGTAGATGTTTAGCCAAGAAACTACAAGTACCTAAAATTACGGAATGCACAAATAAAACTTGTAATAGACCAGAAATAAAATTTACATTATCCAATTTATGTTCTCGAGTTTTTCGCAAATCTGAATGTTTTAATATTTTAGGAAATTCATTTCATAAAAAAAGTCTGAAAAAATATAAAAGCTAAATCGGTTGCTATAAAAAAATACAAAGGTAATAATTATTTTAAATATTTAAAGTTCATGATACATCGCAAAATCATTTATTTATTAACATATAAATACTTAGTTTCTAAAAATTATCAAATATTATTACAGTCGTTAAAATTTAAGAAATATTAGGTTTTTTTTTAACTAACACGTTGATACTACGTGCTTCCTGAATCATCGGTAGTGTCGCATGCGCGTTTGTGACTTAATACCTATTTAAAAAGGTGAAGAAATAGAAAGTAAGGAGATAGAAAGGCTGAAATTTTAGGCTTCCGACACTCTCACTCATTGAACGTCTTTATTCTGTGAGAAGTTAAAACGACGTTTAGTAGTCCATTCATGCCACTATAATATGCACATAATTGATAAAAACTGCTAATGAGACAGTGCTTATTATACTAGTCTTGATTTTTTTTCTTGTATGTATACAGTGCAATTATCATCTAAGCTTCTTAGCACATGAACCAAACAGTAATTTTGTGAGACCAACATTCTATAGTTAATACAATACAAGACGCTATTCGATAATAACCAAGACCGACAGCTTAGCCATTTCTAGAAAGTATACACTGAAACAAAGTTTCTTTTTTGATCAATAAAAACTTCTACACAGAGCAACAGCTAAATCTACTCTACTGATTATTATGTTTCCTATCACTGTGCTATCTCTGGAACAGTCTTCGCTAATATACTAACACATATTTCTCATCGCATGAATGGTTATTCTCAAAAATTAAAAATTTTCTAACTATGTGTAAATGTAAAGTTACAGAAACTAATCCTGAAAAGGAAATTACTAAACGTGAAAAGAAGACAATAATAACACCTACAATAAAGACAATTAAAACTAAAACAGAGACAAATAAACTAGAAAAGAAGAAAACTAAACCTGAAAAGAAGAAAACTACACCTGAAAAGAAAGAAACTACACCAAACAAGAGTAAAAGAAAAAAGAAGAAACAGAAACAGAAAAAAGGAAAGCTAACAAAGAAAGCAATCAAATGTGTAAAAAAAGTAAATTGCAAGAGGCGCAAGAAGCAAAGGAATTGCAAACAAAAGATAATACACTGCTTACAGAAAAAACAGGAGCGTTGTGAAAACGAATTGGAAAAGAAAAAAAAGGAATTTAAGCGTAATGAAAAAGACAAAGAAAAAATTGTTAAGACAAAAAGGGAAGCAAAGCTACGAAAAACCGAAGCAGCTCATTGGAATTGCCTAGCAAAATTTGTCTCAGGTTTTCTAAATATTGGAATTCAATTAACAAAGAAATTTTTATTACTTCCGTACAATTTATTAGTAAATCCTATTGGCAGTTACGTATATTTTAGAGAAAGGGCGAAAGATCCTCCTAGAACAATAAAAAGAATTTTTGATTGGTTTGAAAGAACATGGTTAATTAGAAGTACCGGGTTATCAAAAATTGTAAAACACTCTCATGTTATGAATGTGATTTCGGATCAATTAGAAGACACGGCTTTGTTTGACGCTGTGTTTGCTAATAAAGGAAAAACAAAAGAAGAACAATTATTATATGAAAATAAGAAAGCTCTAAGAAAAAGAAGAATAATGAGGCGACAAGATGAAGCTCTATATAGTTGCCGACACTCACTTTTGCTTACCTTGAGAAAGACACCATGTTTATGGTTTTATCATATTTTGCCTGATCTTTATCCGCATTGTCTTAGTTTCGTAAGTTTTTACGGAACTTTTTCATTTAATACTTTTCCTTAGCGCGGTTCTTTGTTGGACACCTTGTATTATTACTTTTGAAATTTGTCGAGCATTTTTATGTTGTTTTCTTTGCACGAATTAGTATTTGTAAGAAATAACAGTTGTTTTGTTTACTATGTGCTATAATAAATTAAATAAAAAAATATTTGCTTTATTTTCCGTAAAGTAGTATATCCACAAGTATATTTGTTTATGTTACTTACTGCCTTTTTATACAGTAGGGGCAAACGGGCCGGAGGCTCACCTGATGTAAAGCTATTACCGCTACTCAAGAACATCGGCAACACCAGAAGGCATGCAGGTGTATTACCGACCTCTAACGCCTCGAAATGCTACAACGTGGTAGTTAATCAGACAGGCATTTAAGCCCTAAGCATTACAACATACATTAATGTCTTAGTATGCCACGACATGCAGGTTTCCTCAAGATGTTTTCTTTCAACGATTAGCACGAGATAAATATGGAAAACATATTAAACACTTGCCCGTGGGTTCACCGCGACCTTGTTTTAAAGTCTATGTTTTCTATGCATTGGGTGATTTGTTAAAATTTCTTTAAAAATAAACACAGATGAAATTGACAAAATAAAAGCTTTCTTAGTAATTTCAATATGTATAAATGATAACAAAGGCTTAAAAATTAGAAGTTATGGTGATATAAACATGCACTAGTAAAATATATTAGATTAAATCATACTGTATTGATTACTAAAGTTAAAATCCAATAAGGAAATACGAATATTATTTCGTTGTGGGTAAAGCAGATGAGGGATTAAATTTTGCTAAAAGATCATTTTCATTTAGACGTACTGCCTTTTTAATTCTACTGTTTTCTGTATTTCCTTTATTTAATAAAGTATCCGTTACAGTATCTAGTAAATTTGTGTGATCATAAATACCGATTTTACTCCATCCTTTCTTGATAGAATTATTGTTAACAATGTTAAAATAGTCATTATTGTTATGGTTTTTTATATTTTGACTATAATCGACTTCTCTAATTCTATTCTCGAAAATTTTAAAAATAGTATCCTTGAGAATACGATATTTTTCTGTCGAGTTATTAATTTTTAGGCCACAAGTATGATTTTTTAATTCTTTGTGCATCAAAGAAAATGTATTTTTAAAATAATTGAGAATATTACACGGGGATTTTATTCCTATACTGTAAAGCAAATCTTCAATCCAATAGAAATACAAAATTATGATTAGAGTAATAGCAACAATTATAATAAATGTGCAGCTACAATTATTATTGCAACCTCTTGTGGGATAACAGTTAGTATTACACATATTTTTCTGATAGCATTGCCTAATACAACAAAAAGCCAAAAGCATTGGCAGCAGACCAATAAATTTAATACAAGCTGTAATGTAGTAATGCACCGTCTTTACAACTAGAAGAATGAGATCTTCGACAGCAAGTAGTATCACAATAAATGTTCTTGAAATCGATTGGTATGTGCATACCAGTGGTGTAAATAATGTATAACACATGTTAATTTAATCTATTTATATTATTATTTCATATCTTTTTCGACTTTTCAAAATTTTATTGTTTTTTTTTTTAGGATTTTACAATTTATATATTTTTTCTTACTTCGTTAAAATGTCATTTAGATATCGGTTTTGACAACCCTTTACTCTGTCTAATTTAGGCATAGATACAAACTATATGTAGATAATTGATGTGTTCACCACATTTGTCTAAATTAGTCCTATAGGGCTTATAATTAGATTTTTTTTTATGATTTATAAAAATACGTTCGTACAAGAGGTGTTCCTTCGTTGATTTTTTTGCACATTGGACCAAAAAATCTGATGTTATTGACCGTAGAATTATGTGTTATAATTCCATATTGTTGACCATTTACGTTCAAGATTGCAGATGTTCCAGTCCTATTGTTATTTGAAACCTAGGATCAAGTAATTCAATGGTCCAGTTCAAGAAATCCCTAAGTCCGTTTTTTCCCTTTTGAGAAAAGTGCATTAATATGTTTTACTTCGCCTTTTTTGGCTTTGAAATAAATTCTAGATATCCAAATGTAGGTCCTAAAGTCTTTTTTTCCCATAGGCTTAAAATAAATATGTCTTTTTCAAATTTGTTGAAGAAAATCGGAAAATGTTGCGGAAAAAACGTGGACTTAGGGACTTTATGATGGACTTAGTGACTTTCGTAAAAAATAGATGGACTTAGGGACTTATTAGGCTTTTTTGCAAAACAGGTAGGCACAACTACATAGACATGGATTGTACATTACAAGCAACGTTTTTTCCGTCGGGAGGTAAACATGACAGATATGATGATACCAACTCGGAAAAAATATTTACCCTTAAACTGCTGTCAAAACCCCTTGAAACCGCTCAACTATTTGGAAATATCTCAAACAAAATACAACAATTAGGCATATATTATAACATAAAGCTGCTGAAATAATATGAAAGCGTCTTTTAACATACGATGTCTATAAGTGTCTCCAGAATCATCCAGATAATTACTTATCAATGCTGATAGATATAATTCAGCCATAAGGCTTTATATGTATATTCCTTACTTGGTATTATCTGACTTTCTACAAATAAGTGTTATGCTTTTAATGTTGAATAAAAATATTTGATTTTATTTGATTGAACAATATAAAAATATAAAATCTGAACTCACTTATTTTCATCCTAAATTTAGGGGAAAACATCTGAGTTGGGAACACTGGTTTTTGAACATTGATTTAACATTTTGAACTACATAGAGCTATAAAGTAATTAAGTCCGCTGTACCTAGAGAGTGCATAGCTTGTTTTTGTTTTCAACTATCATAATAAATATTGTACAATATTTATTATGATATGATAAATTAATTATATTTATTCACAAAGAATAAAAAGAGTATCTAAATATTATAATGCTTACATGAAATAATTATAGCTACGGGATAGCCTACCTAATTCATTATACGTGTATATAGATACATATAGATATTACTTTAAAAATATTATTTTAACGGAGACAACCACCAACTGAAACGTGCTGACAGACTGCGATTTTTGAGAAAGACGTTCATGACGGTTGTGAGAGTTGACGAGTTCTACTGAATTCTATTCTTGGATTGAATTCATAATTCTATGTTGTATAAAAACTATGGGGATCATAGAGATTAAAACTACGGAAATGATAACTAACTCGAAATAATGGGTATCAAGGTCAATGCCAAAATGTGACTCGAAATGGCTGCCAAGAAATGAAAAATGTTCTGAAAATCGGTTAAATGCATATAGTTTCTATTAATCGAATCTTATACATTTATAAAACAATTTAAAATATAATCATTATTACTAATTCCAAACAAAAGATTTTATTATATTTTCTTTCATATATTTTTAATGTTTATTAAATGGCTTATTTATATTGTTAGTGTTGCCCAGTTATTTACTCAATTAAAAAATAAAATGAAATAGTTAAGTAAGCTGCAGTGAGTTCTATCTTAGAATGAGCATCTAAAGCAGCTCTGACGGGCTCTTTTTAAATTTGGCTAGAGAGGAGGAGGAATGCAGGCAGTGCAAGGTGAGCGTTGATGCATATCAGAAAAGAGGTCTCCTTAAACCTACAACCGGGTCGCAAGACCTGGGAAATGCTTGGAGTTTCTCCCACAACCACACGATGAATAACGCAACCTTATGTTTATTACTTCTTCGTCTTTTTATGTAATATTTGTTGATCAAAATTTTCTGTAGACGAATATAGCATCTCCATATCTTTATACTTTTGATGGCGACGATGGATTTGACTTATGACTTATGAAACTGATGAGACTAGACTAGACTTGTGGACTTAGGTACTTCTTAAAACTTGAGGATAAAACATCTTTAAAAGTACGACGTAGAAATAAGTTAGAAATTAACCGATTAGACTGAACGATAGATAATGAGATTCTGTTTATTTTGGTGTTATTAGTGCATAAAGTCCCTAAATGGACTTAGGGACTTCTTGAAATGGGTCATCCTTGATCGCACGAATTGATCGCATCGAAATGCACTTTAGATTGAAATGGGTACAAAATTAAAGAATGAATTACCTGGTGCCTTCAGTGAATTTACTGGAATTAAAATAAGTTAAAATTGCGCATGCGTGAAAATAGGGGTGGGAAATACAAATAATTATAGGAAAACAAACAACCGACGATTTCCCAATTTTTGGTTGTATTCAATAATCAGTAAGGTGAGTTCGGCGAAGACCGTCGGTTGGGTAAGATCGTCAAGTAAGGAAAACTACGACTTCTAAGCATAAATACGAAATGGCAGCCAAATGTAAGAAATAATAAAACCGTTCAAGTTTTAATTAATTGACATAGATAACACCTGATGGTAAACGGTTGCCGCAGCCTATGAGCGCTTGCAACTAAATATTTTAGGCTTAGGATGTCATAACAGACATCTTGCATATTTGGAGTGTATATCTTCTGTATGTATCATACACTTTTTATAGGTAGCATCAAATCGTAGTATTATATGTTTTATAATACTATTATACGGCATCCTTCTTTAGGGTAAAGCTATTGTCATTAAACGGCCTGTCGCCTTTTTTCCCTCTATTACATAAATCTGATTTTTTTTAGTTTCAATGTTGTAAATTTAATATCAAAACGACTTTGTAAATCTACTGTTTCTCGATTTACTTATATTCCTAATGCGCTCCATTTGATATCTTTCTATACTTGGTAATTTCTCTCTGCGCTATAAAAAATAAAATATTTTTTAAAGTAATGAAAATGTTTTTATCCCCTGAATAGCAGTTTGCCGAACTTATCCGAAATACGTTTCTAAACGAGATATATGGCGATTGGGGCGTCTTATATAAATTATAATTACACATATAGAACTACTTTTGGAATACAAACCAATATAAAATGAATATATTTGGTTAAAACCTCTATTTACAGTTATTTTTCTCACTGGACGGTCTTACGCGACAGGGCAGTAAAATCCGTCTATTTCGCAGTTTTTGAAAAAGTGGTTTTTATATGTAAATCTGTGAGTTATATGAAAATCTGGCAGTTGCATTTAATACTCAACTAAACATTGTATCACCTCAAATAAAAATAATTGTCTTAAGTATGGTAGAAATGCCTAATTTTGGTCAATAAAGAGATTTTAAATAAAGTATGCCGATCTTCGACGACTTACTTTGAAATTTAATTAGATGTGGACTAAATGTATAATTGGACTACATTTAAAATACTTTTTGATATATATTTTACAAAAAGAAAAACCTTAATTTAATGAATATTATTATTGAAATAAAAACAAAAATACTTTAAATAAACAGTGAAAATACTTTATTCAGTACTTTATTATTCTATGAAAAATGATTGTTTGGTTGTATTCATATATTTTTACAAAGCGGAAAACAAATATTTAATACATATAAGGTGGCAAGTTCAACCATTTCTTATTGCTTTTAAGAAAATCACGTAATAAACGTTTTGTTGTACTTTCTACATCAATAGTAGATTCTTCAAAAGTCGATTCCTCTTTCGGGTATTGTGATGGAAATGTTTCGTAGTCTTGTAATCGTATAGTAGTGGTATCAGTAAAATATGTTATTGTACTTAGTTCGGGATATAGTTTTCCCATGACAGTTGTTTCATCGGTATAATCTGGGTATTCAGTATCATTTCTGGAACATTCGGTGATATCACCAGGGGTTGGGACGAATCTGTACGTTGGTATTTTAGCTTTAGCGTAACCGAGGCTATAAAAAATCTTATCCAAAACGCCAGTTGCTCGGAATATGAAGAACAGTATTACGATGGCTAGTGCTGACATGATGCAGTCGCAAGCTCCGCCTCTATTGACGGGACAAGGACCTCCACCTCCACACATGAAGCATTTCAACCGCGCCGTCAACAGAAAAACAACGCAAATCGGTATCAACGATAACATTTGCAACAAAAACGATATGAAATTATAAAGTGTTTGAAGAATCATTCTTATTAAATTTTCTAACATTAAAATCACGGTCATGAAGACACGAACCAGCATTTGTATACCGCATATTACGGTTTGCAAAAGAGCGTGTACTGTTCGACACATTTTGGATGGTTATCCTAAAAGAAAAACATGTTATTGTATATAAGTAATTAATATTTAATATATTACAATATTTTGTGATAACCTCACCAATATCTATGTAGATATAATATAATCACCCTTCATGGGTATAAAATATGTTTTATAAAATTTAAAATTGATGTCATTTCATATAAACAGAAAGATGAAATGAAAAAATTACAACAACGTGACATTTACCATAGTGACATTAGTAAATTGCATTTTTTTTAATACTCCGCTCATGCAAGGGCTCTAGATGATAATATTTTGATTTTTCATATTTCTTCGGAGCTTATAGTCTAAGAGTAAAAAAACTTCTAAAATTGTTTTGAAAAATCGATATTTTACATGTACAGGTAGGAGGCGCACTGATGAACGCAACTACTACCGCCAGCCAGATAGCCCGTATGATGTCCGGGAGAGTGAGAGAGATAGAATATCTTAAAACTGGCCTACCTGAAATGCTTGTTTTCCCGACGTTGCTAGCTCTCGTACTATTAATTATTAATGTATTTGCAAGTCAGATTTATTATTTTTATAATGTCAAGGTATCACATTGTAACTAGATTGCTATTAAGTAGAAAGGTTCTTCGTAGAAAGAACAATGAAACCCACATAAAAAATACCAGTGGTCTATCAGTCAATCTATAGATTTTAAGCAATAATATGAGAGGATTCGGTTAAAATTCACGCCCTTCATCAGGCTACGCCCAGAAGGTTAAAAGAATCTTCAAAAATAATTAAAATTTCAATAAAAATAAGTATTTAATAGACGTAACAGTTGCATACAATAATTTAAAACGTAATATCATTATATTTTAGTAAGCATTAGAACACCAAGTGCAAAAAATATTTGTCTCTTTCGCTCGCTACGTGTGCATATTATGTGTTAAAGCGAGATAGAAAAAGACTTTACAGCTTGTAGGCTTGACGCATCATCAGATCGAAGAAGCAATCGGTATCTATGGACACGCTTATACCGCTGTAGTAGTTCATAAACTCTTCCAGGGTTATCTAGAAAGTAAAAAAAGATGTTTTCTTATTAATCATATTAAAAATAAACATAAAATGAAGGTTAAAAGTAAATTTTGCCCACTTCTTACAACTCAAGCCAAGTAAAGTCCAAGAACATCTTGCTCTTTGTGACATCCCGCCACGTCCATGGAGTCATCAAGCATAAATAATTGATGACAGATGTTTAAGTAGCGTTGCGTGTTCAAAAAATAAATGATACTTATAAAATTATAATAAATAAACGCTAGACACTCAACCCATTGTTAGGATGGTAATTCTGTGTCGGGGGTCCGAAAATACACAAATATAAACACACCGAAATTTTTAAGTTATGTTAATTATTAAGGTAAGTTCACAATCGGTACCGAATAAGGACACATTCAAATGGAATATTATAATAAGTTGGCGGTTTTTTTTTATGAACTCACCTTTCCATCAACGGTGCCCTCAGTTTCAAAGTTAGCGAGGAACTCCTTCAATATACCATCGGCTGATTCTTCACCGCTCTTGTAACTAAAATATTAATTGATTTAACAAAATAAAATTCGGTAGGCAAGGCGTAGCAAATTATGGGGTAGCAAGAAGCAGAAAAGGGTTTTAAAATTAGTTTTGTGGCATGATGAGAAGTGCCAAGTGGTGGTAAGTGAAGTGGAGTGGAAAGTGTGGAGTGGCAAAGGGGGGCAAGGGTTGGCAAAGGGTGTCATGGGGTGGGATATGAAATTGAATGATAGTGAAAAATTATGGTGGAAAATGAAATGAAGGCACTTCGTTCCAACCACGCGTTTTTAGTTCATAAATCTTATATATATAATATATATATAAAAATAAGTCCCTATATCCCTTGGTCACGCCATCACGCGTGAACGGCTGGACCGATTTCACAATTTTTTTGTTGTGTTTGTTATTGTCAGGAGAAGGTTCTTGTGACAGAAAATATTAAATATAAAGTAAATTTTAATTTTAACAGTAAATACCAGGTTTGTATGTAATCGACGGTTTCAGGGAATAGTTTATAAATAGAAGAACCAAGAAGATAATTAAAACTCCCACGGTAACGGGATAAACGGAACAATTTACTAGTGCACCCGGACGAAGTCGGGGCGGGTCGCTAGTATTATAATACAAACAACCGCATTGGTTAGGGGACATGGCTCTAACGTTTGTTTACGATGAATATTATTATGTTATCGAGAAGACTATAAGTAGATTACCGAGTGTTTGAGTCGGCTGAATAAATTCTGCGGACATCCTCAATCGAGATGGCTCCATTTCCTGTTCTGTCGAGTTTCTTAAACGCCTGCTCGACTATTGCGCGACGAGAGTCTGACATCGGGGGCTGCAAGAACGACACTTATTTTTAATAAATGTAAAAATTTTGATGTCTGATAAAATGTTCATAACATTTTATTTAAAAAAGTATTATGATTATCAATAACTATTTTTAGTAGAATTGTGTTAAACACACGAAACATAACTATGTATAATTTACATATTTTACAAATTATATAGTAATATAGTATTAGCTCACGTACTTTTCACATATACTAACACACGTTAAATGCTCAAATACAAGCAAGTATTAAACGGTGTGCAATATACACCGACATTTGCTTTCTCGCTCTAGCTCACTAAAGCCTGGCGCAAAGAGAAGAGACCTTTAATATTAAATAGTATGTATATTCCTGTCTCATTCTTCCCACACATTTTTGTATTTGTGTATCTTACCTGTCGTTTTTTCCGTTGCATCCGGTTTGAAATCACAACGATTCTAAAGAAGTTTCACTTCAATAATTAAAAACAGCAGCTGTGGATATTAAGCCCTTTGGTTGGAGGGTATCGATGTTGGCAAATTTGCTAAATATCATATTTAAAAATCATACCCGAATCTTTTCCAAGAACTCGTCGAGGTTTATTGAACCGCTGTTGTAAGTATCAAATTTGTTAAACAACGCTTCAGCGTCCTGAAACAGAAACAAAACATTCCTAAAAATATCATAAAATCCCTGACATATAACTTGCACACTTACATTACTAACACACACACATTTCCACACATACACTTACTTACATTCGACATTCACTCTTAAATACACTCCTCTAACACATTAATCTCTCACAACATATGTAATATACTAGTTCTATATAAATAATAGTAATAAAGAAAAATTTATATGTAAGCTATTTTTTGTGAATATTGGAACGTTGTCTCCTTCCTGGAGGTGGGCGCTAATGACTGCGACACAGTCTATGACTAATGTAGCTGTCACCAATCACATTTGTTAATGTTACCTTGTTTGTGTTTCCAAAAAATAAATATAAAAATAAACAATAAAAAATAGTATAAATATAACTTCAATAACAAAAAAGTGGCCATGTCCATACTGAGCTTTCTCAATACCCTTTCTTTAACTTATCCTACCCTTCGTGACAGATGTACCGCTTGGTTAAGCAACAGGTTTTGCTAGTTAAATCTTAATGCTTTCTATCAGGCAGGCAAAACGACCTTTTCCTATTACTATAATTATCTCAATATGTCCTTTCACTATACCTCACTCTTTCTCCCGTTCTACGTATCGTTATTCGTATCTACTATATCTCGTTTATACATAAGAAAAAATACAAGTAGTCTATCAGTATGTCGATTCTACGCAATGATGTGAAAAGATTCGTTTAAAAAAGTTATGGGAAGGCATGGTCAACGTGGCCGGTAATCATGCATGTGTTCCGATCTGGGTGTGTTTGTCCTTCTTATTGTGTATATTTCCGGACCCCCGATACAGGATATCAATATCCTAATGCGGGCCGTTCAGTGTATACCGTTAATTTAATTATTACTATTTATATTATTAGCGCTAAAGTTAGCAGCAGTCCCACATCTGGCCCAGGTCTTTCCTTCAGTTAAGAGAAGAATTAGAAACTATTTTTTTAAAAGCCATGGCCATTATTTGTAATATTTATGTAATTCTAACAAGTAATTAATAATTTAAAAAAATCTTTTTATGTTACTAAGTCGACAAGCAAGCATACATCAGGTGGGCATCTGATGGTAAGCAGTAGTCTATGAGTGCTTGCAACACCATTAGTAGCGCCACTCACGTGTTGCCAACCTCGAGATATTGGTTCTAAAGTGCCCTTCAAACCGGAACACAGTAATGCCAAAGACACAGTAATGACTAATTGGCGGTAGAATATTTGACTCTGCGGTGGTACCTACCACCTACAACAAAAGACCTACCACCAGTGTGACTGATTGCACTGGTGGAATAATCTATGATGTGACAGAGATTATCCCAACAGCGGACGATGAGGTCGTCACGTCCTGATGCCGAAAATCGGTTAGTTAATATAAATAAAACCAGGATTACATGATTGCTTAACTCCAATCCAGTCTCCATAATTCCGTTCAAAAATTCCTTCTTTGTGAGTCGCTTGTTTCCATCGTCGCCCATTCGTCGAAAAACTCTGAAATTGATTTTTTAGTCTAATATAACATACCTAAGTTAAAAAATAAACTTTAAAAGTGTATACAAATAAATAAAATCGAAGTGTCTGTTTGTAATTCCAAAGTAACAGCTTTTCACTAAATGGATATATAAGTATATAGGTACAGTGCTTAAATAAAACAATAAAGTTTTAAAATGTTGTCTGTCAGTCTGTCTGTTAGTTCTGGCTTATCTCTGAAACGGCTGGACAGATTTTAAAGGGACTTTCAATGGCAGATACTTGATGTTATGAAGAGTGACTTAGCCTTTTACTTTGATTCTAGAAAAAGAATTAGGGTTCCGTGGAGTAAAGAAAAATCTGTTAAATATAAATGCAAAAATGGGAAATACTATGCAAAAATTTACGAGAACGCGCGCGTCTTCCTGAAACCTGTACAATGACTTTAAAATGTGCACTGTTGCAGTCGCTTTAACAGGGAGCTTACTATTAACTCTTATAGCGATGCAAAATCAATTCAATTCAATTCTGACATTCAGATTTTATATGAGCATGACGTATAAATATATAATTACGTCATAATATAAAATATATTGGACGACATGTGAATCGCAATAAGAGTTAATGGTAAGCCCGCAGGTTCTCAATTGAGAAATGAAACTAACCTCCCAAGTCCGACGATCCCCGAAGCACCACGTGATAGACAGAGGAGCCACAGTTTCTCGAGCGGATCGGTTGTGGTCTCGAGAGCATGCGTACACTTCTGAATGAGATCTTCATCTTGACGAGATGACGCAGAATGCGGGTTGTGCATTGCGTCTGTTAAGTAGAAATTAAAATAAACACAAAAAAACAAAGAAGTATTACTCCTGTAAGATCCCAGCGTAACAATAAAAAAAAACCTCTAATGACGCGCCCAAAGAAGTATAACTTCACAAATCAAGCAATGAAATATTTGTATAAGTAGTAGTAATAAAGCCTGGATGTGGTCAGCATGAGGTAGCAGTACCCAATACTGTAGTGTAGTAGTGGTGACCTACATAGTAGTGTTCCTAGTGTACTTTGGTACGATAATTTCACTACACCCCAACACATAACTAGTAGATTTGGTTGAAACATTATTTACTCCAATAATGTAAATTGTAAAGGTTTCATTTAATTTATACACAACCGGATTTAGGGGAGGGCAACCGGGGCGACAACCCAGGGTCCTCCACAAAGAGGTCCTCCCTTACAATAGACTCGATATTTATATGTTTGTTAAATACTAAAATCAACTACTTGGTTGTACAATATATTTTTTCTGAAAAACTCGACTGAAAATAATTATTCATTTTATTTGGAAAATTATTTGGAGCCAGGGGGCCTACACTCCTTTGCTGCGCTGAGGCCTCCAGCCCTCCAGACTTCCATATCCGGGCCTGAATTGTTATATAATTTGGAGGGTTGCGAAGTGGAAGGAAAATTAAGAGAACAGTCGAAGTGTGTCCGTGTGTGAACAGAGAGGTTCCGTTGAGTTCCCATGGATTCAAAGATTTTCTGGGGTCTTCTCCAAATGTCTCAAGAGCCTGGGGCGGTTCTGGTGGAAGTACCATCTTTCCATTAATAAACACAAACTGCTGAAAGTTGCGTTGTCCGGTAACTGACACATTAATTTGTTACAACTTATAAGTTATAAGGCTTTACAACGTATAGGTACATTTTCTGGTAAATGAAATAAGAAACTGATATTTTTTCGTAGATAATTAAATACTATCTAATAAATTCTAAGTCGTATGTTCTGGGTACAGCCTTCAGATACTTTGGATCAATAATCGATTTATGCTATCTACGCATTATCATACCACCTACGAAACGAAAACGTCGCAAATTTAAGTAGTTGAATTTAAAATAAATGTCGTGAAAAATAAAAATATATTTGTTGTAAACATTTATCATTGTGTCATGTCATTAAAACAGTAAATAAACAAAATGTTTTGTCGATAATATCTTGATAAGACGCAATACGACAATTGTCTACTCGCAGGCGGAATAATACCCTACGCGTAGTAGGTATAGATTAGGATCGTATCCTGACATAATAAATAAAAGACATTCAATTAAAACAAAAATTGTAACGTTTGCTTTTACCCAAACATGTACATAAATTATTAAAAATGTTTTAATTATACGCCTAACAATCCCAGATGTTAGGTACTAAGATCGTACAAATGTAAATATTTTGAAAAACTATCAATAGCATATTTATAAAAATATCGATGATTCGGATTCAATTTCCATTATTGTTAAAAGCATATCTGTTAAAAACAAAAACACGCCTACTACGTATTTATACCAGAAAAAAGCAAATTATACCTGGTGCGTAGAAATAATTAATAAAATAATAATAATATAGAGATAGACAGGCATAAATAATGCAGTTAAAAGTTGAAACTTACAATTAGACGTCATATGAGTTTTTCCTCGGAAAATATCTAGCGCGCTCATTTTGTACACAAGACGCAGAAAATTTTGAATTACTAAGTATTAACGCGCCTTCACTACAGAAGCCGCTACGGAGGAGTGACGCGTCACGCGTTATGATTTACGCCGGCCGCCGCATCGCCCACATGCCGGTTTAAGGATGCCCGATCCGAATCGATCTTTCAGAAAATCGATTTTTTTGTAATACCATCTTCGATTTTTTGAATTAATTGCCGTCAATATGATATGGACTTATATTGGATTGCATTCTCTTAGGACAGGATGAAAAAAAATAGAATGACTAGTTTCAGGAATAAAATAGCGTGTTAACAAAACTATTGTTATATTTTTGACGTGAAAAGGGAATGGGTGAAATAATAAGCCGGGGAAGCGCGGGCTATGCAAAGGGTGGCAAGGGGTTGGAAGGCAAAAGGTGGCATAGAGTAGAATATTAAATGAAATTGATAATGAAAAATGATAGTGGAAAACGAAATGAAATGAAGTTAAATACAATCTTTAATTATTTTTTTTCACGTTATTACGATTCGTATCGTAAATCGATTCAACAGGCTACATTCCATTACGATTCGATTTGTTATTTTTTTTGACATCATTATCACCTTGTTTCTTCGTCCCACCCCGTGGAAAGATTAAACCAAATTATCTAGGCGTCATACTCGACAACAGACTGACCTTTGAAGCTCATATACTCAGGGCAAGTGATAAAGCCGCGTTTATACTGGGATGACTGAATACGATGTTGGACTGGCAGAGTAAACTGTCCTTTAGAAATAAGGTGACATTACACAAAGATTATAATTATATTTATTAGTTTATCCTTTATATTTATTTTATATTAGCATTTGCTAGCGACTTCGTCCGCGATGGCCTTAGAATTGGCTCCAGAGAGAAATGATCGTTTATTCCGAATTTCAATTGAATACATACTGCACCATGTTTTTTTGATAATCCCACAGCAACCGAAAAATTTTCTTGGGTAAAAATTTATTTATCAAGATAATAAGCTAATTTGTATTCTAAATTTTATCCCAATCTGTTAAGTCGTCTATGCGTGAGTGAGTATCCTATGTCTTAATCCAGGTTACAATCTACATCTGTATCAAATTTCGCGCAAATCCGTTCAACAGTTTTTGCATGATTGAGTAACAAACATCAAATGATGATGGAAGTGTCTATCGCTGTCTGTTCGCTTCTTTTAAACTATTTAACGCATTTTAATGCAGTTTTCAGCAATACATAGAGTGATTCAAGAGGATTGGACCCAGTAGACGGCGCTGCTATCGGGTGCCAGTTTTTTTTTAGTTTCTGTGCAGGACGTCTGATGAGCTCACTAGTTTATAATATTATTGGGATACATAAAATATTTTTTTTCGTCAAGGGTTCTGAATACATTTTCAAGAACGAAACAATAATCATGAAATAAAAATTAAGGAATAATAAATAAACACTGCACACTGAACGGCCCATTAGGATAGTCGTATCCTGTGTCGGGGGTCCGGAAACACATACAAGGACGAGGACAAACCCAGACCGGAAAATATGCTTGCATGGCCAATACAAACATATATGCTCCGAGCGGGAATCGAACTCGCAACCTGTGGCGTTTAAGGCAGTTTCGCTGCCGCTGCGCCACAACGTCGTCGAAGTAATAAAAAAGTTATAGGTTCGGGTGTTTTTATATGTTAAGCGATAATATCAGTGTTTATCAACCGATTTTAATGATTATTGGAAGTCAACCATATTGTCGAATAGTTTGCATCAGCCTGCCAAAAAAATCTTTTCCCCGTGCCACCCAAACAAACAAAATTTTATTTACATAAATTTAATAAATGATGCAAATCAAATAATTTTCTTAATTCATATTAATTTCGTCATTCATGTGAAAGGATTGGGTTAAGTTCTTCGTCAGGGTACAGAAATAATCAAAATTCCAATTAAAATAAGTATTTATTAGATGTAACAGTAGCATACAATAATTTAAAACGTTATATCATTATATTTTACCAAGGATCAGAAATAAGAAAACACCAAATGCAAAAAATACTTGTTTCGTTCGCTCGCTACGTGCATATTATGTGTTGAAGCGAGACAGAAAAAGGCTTTACAACTTGTAGGCCTGACGCATCATCAGATCGAAGTAGCAATCGGTGTCTATAGACGCGCTTATACCGCTGTAGTAGTTCATAAACTCTTCTAGTGTTATCTAGAAAGTAAATAAAAATGCTTTTATTATTAAATATAATAAAATAAACATCAATGCAAGTTAATTAACAGACTAAAAATGAAGGAAATTTCAAAATTTTTAAATTCTGATGATATTTTTAAAATTTTTGTTACCGCCGAACTCCGTCATTTATGAACTGATTTGAAAAATGCTTGATTTGCCCACATGGAAGAAGATTCTAGAATGCAGAGGTTATCGAGCTCTCTAGAACACATTCTAACAGAATATTATAAGATAGTGTTTTTTTTTAAATGAGCTCACCTTTCCATCAACAGTACCCTCAGTTTCAAAGTTAGCGAGGAACTCCTTCAATATACCATCAGCAGATTCTTCGCCACTCTTGTACCTAAACATATTAATAGATAAACATTAAACTAGGAACATAAGGACTGACATGACTGATATGGTGGGATTGAAAGGAGCGGCAAAGAGTGGTAAGGTGTTGTCACCTCATGACAAGGAGCAGCAAGGCTTTCAATTTAGTAGTAATTATTGATGATTTTTATTTTTGTGGTATGGAGAGGGTTGCCAAGTATGCGATGGCATGGGGTAGGGTGTAAAAGGGTGCCGTGATACAGACTTCCAAGGGGTGGTAAATGGAGAGGTGACAAACGGTGGGATGGATATGAAATGAAAGAAGGAACTTCGTCACTACCGCACATTCTACGATATGTTTTAATTATTTTGTTTTACTTTATAAATTTTATTATACATACATTACACAGGTTATGGGGCGTAGCTTCAGCTATTTTTTTACGATGAATATTATTTTCTTATCGAGAAGTCTATAAGTAAATTACCGAGTGTTTGAATCGACAGTATAAATTCTGCGCACATCCTCAACTGTGATGGCTCCATCTCCGGTCCTGTCGAGTTTCTTAAACGCCTGCTCGACTATTGCGCGACGAGAGTCTGACATCGGGGGCTGCACAACGACACATTTTTTGTTCAAGAAATCTAACAATTTCAATAAGTCTTTGTGAAAATTTAATTTATAACCATCCAAGTGCGTGTCAAACTCAAGCACACATAGGATTCCGTACCATCGTAGAATAAAAATATTAAGTTTCTGGGGGGAAATGATTTTTACATCTTATTTTATTTTTGGTATTATTAGTTTAGCTACAACATAGCGGCAACAGAAATACGCATTGTGTGAAAACTCTTTACGGTTGAAGAGATACAGCCCACTGACAGACGGACGGATGGACAGCAATGGAGACCGAGTAATAGAGTTCCGTTGGCACCCTTTGGGTACGAAACCGTATACAGCCATGAAGATTATCGATTAATTCAATAAGTTTTTCGTGAAGGTCTTATCCTAAAGTCATGAGATTAAGAATTTTTATTGCTGCTGGCTTTACTGACCCTGACAGCGTCATCTTTACGGGTAAACCTAAAAAACAATCACCGAAAATTAGTATTAAAAACTATTACTTGTATTCACTTTATAATAATCAACAACAGATCAACAAGTATTGGTGCTTATTCCCTTCGATTTGATGGTATCGATTTTGGAAAATTTGCTAAATGTCATATTTCAAAATCATACCCGAAACTGTTTCAAGAACTCGTCGAGGCTGATTGAACCACTGTTGGAAGTGTCAAACTTGTTAAACAACTCTTCAGCGTCCTGAAACAATAATCACATCCCTGAAAATACTTATGGTCTAGTAGTAGAGACCTGCTAACACCACAGGAAGTCCTAGTTAACATGTTCGTATTCCTTTCCATCAAACAGGCAAAAATACTATTTCACTTTACTATATCTCTATGTTTCTCTAAACTGTATCTCATTATTTCTCTTCACGATACCTCACTACTGGATGAGATCGCTACGTAGCGATAAGACCACCCTACCTTACATGCATTGATGCTTATAATAAGTGATTCTAACTCATACTATATATTAGTGGTGTACAATAGTTTATTATTAAAAATTCAATTAGAAGCGGCAACATTTATTTACATATAAATAAAAGTAACTCATTTGATTATCGTTATATAATCCTTCTTATTATTAATAGTTACACAGCGCATACTTAAATTAGGTACAAGCTAAAAATCAGCGCCGTGTGGAGCTGTGAAGCGACACTGCGGCATATAGCTGAGCTTGTAAACCTTTTGCAAAGTTGATAATGTTATTTCGTTTTTTTTTGTTTTTACCATAATTACCTGTATCAACTTAGTATGCAATAAAGGATATTATTATTATTATTATTATTCTATTCACACTGTTTCTCTTCAATATATCTCACTATATCTCGTTTATGTTAAAGTTATGGAACCATAGGTAATCAAATATCAAATTCATCCATATGTAAGTTATGTGTTACTAATTTATAGTCTAAAGAAAAAGATATTGTAATTTATTAAGAAACCATTAATTTATTGTTATTCTACTGTTAAAAATTGCATTTTTTCTTCCCACTCAACCGTCTCAGATATTAGAAATATTGGTATGTAATCATTTGTCAATGGTATTTAATAATAAGTCTGTTAATTAATATATATGGAACCATAATTACATGATCGCTTAAATCCAACCCAGTCTCCTTAATTCCGTTCAGAAATTCGTCCTTGTTTAGTTGCTTGCTTCCATCATCGTCCATTCGTCGGAAAATTCTGTAATTGATTTATTAATTTATATCCTACCTAGTACCTAAATTAAAATAACGTAAATTACTTGTTAAAAATTGGACTGTTAAATAAATTGAATTGGCTTCATCTTGACATAAAACGAGGTAGATAGGTACTTCAATTGAAGGACGATCTTTTTTCATCACCAAATTGTCGGTACCAATATAATGTTTTTTTTTTATGTTACAAGTTGGCAAATAAGCATACGGCCCACCTGATGGTAAGTGGTTGCGGTAGCCTATGAGCGCTTGCAGCACCATTAGTAGGCGCCACTCACGCCTTGCCAACCTCGAAATATTGGTTTTTAAATCTCCTCTGCCCAGTAATTTCACTAGCCTACTGTGCCCTTTAAACCGGAAAAAAGTAATACCTAAGCACTACTATTTGGCGGCAGAATATTTGACACTGCGGTGGTACCTACCTAGCCTATATAATATTATTATATTAGCTTCATAATTTTGTATGTACATAAGTAAAGTTTGATAATGATTTTGACCTCCTTCAAAACGTCGGGTTAAATCGAAATTTTGCACACTTATCAATGACCGATGACAACTTATAATTTAAAAACCAACTTAAAAATGTAAAATAAATAATAATTTAAAAATTAAGAATAGTGTAAATAGGAAAAACGTATTTTACGGTACAAAGCGTGGGTATCCCACGCTTTTGTTTTTTTTTTTTTATGTTAGAAGTTGGCAAACAAGCATACGGCCCACCTGATGGCAAGTGGCTGCCGCAGCCTATGAGCGCTTGCAGCACCATTAGTAGGTGCCACTCGCGCGTTGCCAACCTCGAGATATTAGTTCTTAAATCTCGTTCGCCCAGTAATTTCACTAGACAAGACATTATTAAAATGATAATCCTTGTATCATATCTGTCAATAAATTTTTTTTTTTCTTATTTACACTAGACTCACGTGCCTTTCTGTGCGCAGCGGTGGGGCAGCACCCTAACAATTTGGTTAACAAGTTCCCATTTAACAAAGTAATCTAACCTTCCAAGTCCCACGATCCCCGAAGCACCACGTGACAGACACAGAAGTCTCAACTTCTCCAGCGGATCGGTCGTAGTCTCGAGAGTATGCGTACTCTTATGAATAAGGTCTTCATCTTGACGCGTGGATGCAGATTGCGGGTTATGCATTGCGTCTGTTGAGTTATAAAAAAAAATGAAGCTAATACTAGTCTAACTGTTGTCAGCGTGAATAAGTAGGCTTAAACGGGGCAGGTCTTACGCAGTATTCAATTGAGGTAGCAGTATTCGTACAGTTCCGTTTCGTTTTCCTGCTCCGTCATTAGCCGTTAACATTACACAGTGAAGCGACTAATGTTACTAATGTATATAGGTAACTTCATAACATTCCATTAAACAAGTAATAAATTTGATTATCTTTAGAAGTACGAATAATTGGATACTATGTATTAAATTATATATACATATATATATTCTGTAAATTTATATAACTTTTTAGCACAACAATATAAGAGTACAGACGAGGCGTGTCTTGTCAGTTTAGGCGTGTCTTGTCAGTTTAGGCTATGTTACAAGTATTTATCAAAAAAACGCAACAAGAGCTACCATAACTTCCCTTTGATATTCCGTAATAAAGTCAGTAGGTACCTACTTCCGCGGTTAAGTCTGCCTATACTGAAAAGGCTCTACAACAACAATTGCAGATGTTCATGGGCGGCAGTTATCACTTAAGCTGGTGAGCCCCTTCCAGTTTGTCCCTCTAATATAAAAAATAACATCATTATTATAATACCTACCTCAAAATTCTCTACCTCAAAATCGTACCGTGATCGTATCGTAATACATCACAATACACATAAATAGATAGGTGTCATGTTTAAAAATTACAAAGCTTTAATTTTGAGTCAGTACAAAAACAATTTTTAATAAGGACACGACCGTCAACGTCTGCCAATGATAATTAAGAAGTTCCGTTGTGTTCTCATAGATTCCAAAAATTTCTGAGATCTTCACCAAATATCTATGGAACAGCTGGTGAAGTAACACCTTTCCGACAATACAGAATTTCGTATAAAAAGCGGTTTAATTTGGGGTTCACGTGATAAAGAATTATATACCTATTGCCGAATCGCCTCCTATTTGATGTCGACCTCATTCATCGTAATCGGATTAGAATTTAAGAAACAGAAATATACCTAAACATAAACTGTTAAAAACTGCGTAGTGGGGTAAAAAACAGTTACAAAACAGTTCACAGTAAACTTATTTTAGCGTATAAAGCCTTACAACAACGTATAAGGTATGTGTCCTGGTTAAGATAATTATTAAGAAATAAATATTGTACGTAGATAGTTACGTAAGTTCTTGTACACCTAATAAATTGATATTCGTAAATCGTATCGCCGGGGCACAACCTTGAAAGTTGAGATACTTTTGTTAGGAAATCAATACCAAATTACTAAGTTACCTAAATAAGTACGTATCATCGTACGTAACGAAAACGCCGCATTATAATACTTAAATAAATTTGAAATTAGGTACGTTGGTCCTAAGTATGAATCGCTTTATTGTAAACGTTTGTGAGTCATTACAATAGTAAATAAACAAAATGTTCAGGTTTTCCATTAAGTCTCGACGCTATACGACAATTGTTTACGCGTGGGCCGGAATATAACCTACAGTCAATATAAATCGTATCCTAACACAGTATAAACATAATAAAAACTATAATACTAGTTATTACTATACAAAAACTTTGTTTTCTTTTGACTTTGATTTCTTAAAAATGAATCAATTTTGACCAAATGACAGATAAACATAATATATTTGGTGAATGAAAGCAATGGATTTTTACTAATTTCTTTGAAAGTATTGAATGTTATTAATCATACATACATCATACTTATTTAACTTTCTACACACCTCAAGTTCAATCATCCGCGCCCGAAATGTTGTGCTTTTATGGGTCCCTACAAGAATTTCTCTTCACGTAAGCACTGTTAAGATTTTGTAAAAAAATATCAATCTCTTATCAATCCCAAACTCTTTATATGGCATTTATGACGTTTGCTTATACCCAAACATATTATTAACTTTAAAAAGTGAAAATATGTTATTACTATACGCCTCACAATACCAGATGTTTCTATGATCGTACATATACATAAATATTATGAAATTGAATAAAACCGGTAGCAGCTAATATGTAATATACATATGAACATATCGATGAAAAGGATTAAATTTCCATTATTGTTAAAGGAATTTCTGTTTAAAACAAAAAGCACAGTCATACTACGTATTTATATACGAAAAAAACAACATACGGCTCACCCACTACGTACTTTAACAAGAGAAAAACAAAAACAAATGTTACCTACCTACTGCATGAATCAACAATAGCAATACGCAAAAACAAAATAATAAAAGTTTAAACTTACAATTAGATGTCATATGAGTCTTTTCACGGAAAATATCAATCGCGTTCATTTTATACTAAAATGAAAAATACACAGAAATCCTATTATTAATTAATAATACGCCTTCGCCGTTGAAGCCGCTACACTATGACTAGGACTAACTGAAGTCTGAAGTGTCAATTAATGACGTTTACAGTTTAGACTTTAGTCTTTACTCTTTAGCTTAGACTTTAGGTATAGACTATAAAATTAGTACATACCATAAATTTATTACAAAAGACAGACTAAATATATGGTACATATAATGTATTATCTGTGGACTGACGCGAGTCGC
Organism: Hestina assimilis; assembly: GCA_023373885.1. Taxonomy (NCBI): domain Eukaryota; kingdom Metazoa; phylum Arthropoda; class Insecta; order Lepidoptera; family Nymphalidae; genus Hestina; species Hestina assimilis. The sequence continues at coordinate 4,131,294 of CM041745.1, read as the reverse complement.
GACTCGTGCTCGCGAAACGCGAAGCTCGAAAATGCGATCAGCGTAAATATAATGCAAAAATATAGTAACTGTCCTATAAAAAATATACTGTGGACTAGTAATCCAAAATTTTTTTAAAACAAGAACTACACTACAAGACTACGTAATAAGTCATAATTTTTAGTAAGTACTGTTTATTAAATAAAATAAAAAATAATGAATTGGCCGTAGAATTTTATAATTCATTTAATGACAGTTACGAATATATACTGTTATGGAGTGTGTGACGAAGTGACAACCTTATGACTATGGAAAATAATGTTGTTTTTTTTTTGTTTTGAATTTAAAATTAAATGTGTATCTCTGTTGGCCCTACTGGCCTTGAAAGCGTCACCAGGTGGGGGAGCCGAGTACTGACATCCAACCGTGAAAAAGAGACAGCCCTCACGGAGGCTCAAATTTGAGTACGTCCTTACGGTGCCTCCTGTAAGGCTGAGCCACGGCTAAGGACGTCATCGGGAATAAAGAAAACGCTCCGAGCACATTTTCGTCGATGGACTCACCCGGCGATGCGTCGTGATGTGTGGAACAAGGGAGGGAAGTGGCAAAAGAGATTTAAGAACCAATATCTCGAGGTTTGCAATGCGTAAGTGACACCTGGAAATGCTGTTGTAAGTTGGTATATTCCCGGCGTTGGGAAGTGACGACCCCATCGCCCATTGTTGGGATAACCTCTGTCACAGCAGAGATTATTCCACCAGTGCAATCAGTCACACTTGTGATAGGTGTTTTGTTGCAATAGGCCGGCTAGGTAAGTACCACCGCAGTGTCAAATATTCTGCCGCCAAATAGTAGTGCTTAGGCATTACTGTGTTCCGGTTTGATGGACACTGTAGGCTAGTGAAATTACTGGACAGAAGAGATTTAATAACTAATATCTCGAGGTAGGCAACGCGTGACTGGCATCTACTAATGCTGCAAGCGCTCCTAGGCTACGGCAACCACTTACCATCAGGTGGGACGTATGCTTGTTTCTCAACCGGAAAAAAGGTCATATACGAAAACACCGCCAACATTGACAATCCTTATTTTTTCACACTTGTTGACGTAGATAAAGGAAAAACACTTGTTGACAATTTCATACCAGCCAATGACATCACGATTATATTTAATTGTGCATTTTGCGCCTACGGTTTTGAGGTCGAAGTCATCCGTTGTTATTTTTATCTATAATTGCCTTTACCCGGCACCGGGTATTCGGTTGCAAAGTATATGGGCATGTATGGCAGCTTTCACACGTAGCGGCGTAATTTTGCTCGGCAAGCGGTTGCCGGGTGCACGCCGGATTTATCACGGTGCGTACGAGCTACTAGATTCAAAATTGGGTCGTGTAAAAGCGAAATGGGTTACCGGACATTCGGCGCCGGATACCCGGCCACCAGCACGTGTGAAAAGGCACTGAAAAGGACAAATAATTACATCAATTACTAGATTAATCGTGTATTACTATTTGAATTTAGAATCAAGTACTTTATTTTTTAAGTGAAACTTCTTTAGAATCGTTGTGATTTCAAACCAGATGCAAAAAACAACAGGTAAAAGACACTAATACAAAAATGTGTAGGAAGAATGAGACAGAAATATACATACTATTTTATATTATAGGGTTCTCCTCTTTGCGCCATGCTTTAGTGAGCCAGAGCGAGAGAGCAATTTTCGGTGTGTATGTATATTACACACTGTTTAATACTTGTTTGTATATGAGCATTTAATAGTTAGTATTACAGCTTTATTTAACAGTATTATTTAACAGTGTTTGTGAATATTTTTATATCTTGTTACATATATTCATCTCATTATTTTGTCGATTTACTGAAGTATCACTGCATCGTGTGTGAATCGGGCACATACACCTTTTTTGTTTTGTTTTGATTTGATTTCCGTTCGAACAATAAAGAGCTGAAACTATTTTTCTTTTCAAGTGACTTCAAAGTCGATTTAGAGGTCTGCACTAAGTACAAATGGCAACTGAAAGAAATCTAAATTCTGAAGACTGACGAAACTCGAAATTTGCTGAGTGATATTAAATAAATAATTCAATAAACGTTACACACTCAATGGCCCCATTAGGGCTAGTAATGTCCTGTGTCGGGGTCCGGAAATATAGACAAGGACATGGACAAACACACCCAAGCCGGAACACATCACACAACAACACACAACACAAACACATACCTGTATGGTCAATACAAACATCTGCTCCGAGCGGGAATCGAATCGGGCGCTTAATGCAGCTTCGCTTAGTCATTAAGAAAATTATAGTTAAAAATTCATTTCTTAAGACAGTATACTTCTTGTGCGTTTATTTTTTATTGAAAAAACAAATTTCTTTTGAAAGATTTCTTTCATCAAGGTTGTTTAGAAAACAAAATTGTCAGATGTGGCTTGGCCACTATAGCGGTTGTTCGACGTTTATACGTTCCCAAATACGATTGATTTATTGTGGCATATAACAAAATACAAATAATTTACAGATCCAATAGGGAAAATCATCTATAAAAGATCAATCTGGGATGTATGAATAGAGTACTTTAACCGGTGGCAACTAGTATCCAGTCCGAGACAGAGAGTTGTCTTGTAGATGGCATGGGACATCAGCTGATCTTTGACAAGCTTGTCAGGTAACCCAATTTCCTACCCATATTTCTCGTAATCACTACCCTCAACACCGGGCATAGAAACTGTTTCGATCATCGACCTGTCCCCCTGACCTTACCTTAACTTCTCCTTTTTGAAAGCGGTAGGTCGATTGAAAATATTTACTTACTGCTACAGAGCGTGCCAAAAGCATACTTACTAACTCTGATAACATTACCAACTGTCTGGGGCAGACAGGTGGAAACTAGTAAAGAAAATATACTAAAAGCTTGTTTTAAACGTTAAAATCTAATTAAGGAAAATTAATTTATTATTTTTAAATTTCTAAACGATTCAGAGAGGGACTGAAAGATTTTAAATTTTATTTTTTAATAATTCCTTTAAAATTAAATAACTTTCTCATTCCTATTAATTTCGCTATTCATGTGAATGTATTGGGTAAGTTCTTCATCAAAAATTAAATTAAAGAAACAAATTTCCGATTAAAGAAAGTATTTATTAGACATAACAGTAGAATAGAATAATTTAAAACGTAATATAATTATATTTGACTAAGCATTAGGAATAAGAAAACACCAAGTGCAAAAAATACTTGTCTCGTTCGCTCGCTACGTGCATATTATGTGTTAAAGCGAGACAGAAAAAGGCTTTACAGCTTGTACGCCTGACGCATCATTAGATCGAAGAAGCAATCGTTGTCTATGGACACGCTGATACCGCTGTAGTAGTTCATAAACTCTTCCAGTGTTATCTAGAAAGTAAATAAAGATGCTTTTAAAGTTTTATTATTAAATTAATAAAATAATCATGTCAATGCAAGTTAATTAACAGACTACAAAAAAGAAGGAAATATAAAAAAAATATGTTTTCGACCGCCGAACTCCGTCATTTATGAACCGATTTGTAAAATTAATTGATTTTGTCCACATGGAAGTAGATTCTAGAATCCTGAGGATTTCGATCTTTCACTTTCTTTCTCTCTCAGATCCCAGGGGCAGGGGTAAAGTTAAAAGGTTAAAAAAAGAGACAATGTGACTGAGCCTTCTATTCAGACAGAAAGACCATTTTACACTTTGGGACGTCCAGTCGCATCCATGGAGTTATCAAGCAATTACGTTGTGTATTAAATAATTAATGATAACTAAATATAATAAATAAATGGTACACACTTAACGCTTCATTAGGATGGCATACAAGAGCAGCCCCTCACACCGGAACATGTGTCTAAGAAGAAGAAGAAATCGGACCAACGACCATTGGCATTTAAGAGATGTTGGCTACCACTGCTCCATAAAAGTCGTTAAGTGATATAATTTATTTAGAGTTGACAATCGTTACAAACTAAGAATACATCCAAACGAAATATTAATTTAAGTTGGTGGTTTCTCTTTCTGAACTGAACTCTTTATGAACTCACCTTTCCATCAACGGTGCCCTCAGTTTCAAAGTTAGCGAGGAACTGCTTCAATATACCATCGGCTGATTCTTCACCACTCTTGTACCTAAAATATTAATTGATTTAACAAAATTAAATTTACAACGGAGTGACATAGAGTGGGGCGAGAAAGGGTTGCAAGGCGTGGCAAATGATGGACTAGCAAGTAGCAGCAGAGGGTTTTAAATTTATTAGTAGCTATGTCATTAGTAGCGACCTTTAGTTATGTGGCATGGGGTAGGGTGGCAAAAGGTGGTACAGGGTTCTAAGAATTGCCAAATGATCGGGTGCCAAATTGTAGCAAGAGATGGCATTGGGTGGGATATGAAATGAAATTATGATGAAAAGTGATGGTGGAAAGTGCCCCGTACCATGTGTTGATTATTTTGTTTTACGTTAGACTATAAGTAGATTACCGAGTGTTTGAGTCGGAAGAATAAATTTTGCGGATATCCTCAACTGTGATGGCTCCATTTCCGGTCCTGTCGAGTTTCTTAAACGCCTGCTCGACTATTGCGCGACGAGAGTCTGACATCGGGGGCTGCACAACGACACATTATTTTAAAGAAATCTAAGAATTTTGATCTCTTTATGAAAATTTAATTGAAAACCCGCCCGTGTGTGGCAAACTCGCACACGTAAAGGGTTCCGTACCACCGAAAAAATATCAAGTTTTTTGTATAGGGAGATTGATATTTAAATTTTATTGTGTTTAATAGAAATACACATGCAGTGAAAATTTCAAATCTCTTCCGTAAGGAAGGTTGATGAGATACAGCTCGTTGACAGGCGGACAGATGGACAGCGGAGACATAGTAATAACGTTCCGTTGGCCTCTGGGTTCGGAACCCTTAACAGTCTTATAGATTATCAGTTAATTCAAGAAGTTTTCGTTTTATAATATTTAATAATAATTAACAACAACAAAACAGCAGCTATTGGTGCTTATTCCCTTCGTTTTGAGGGTATCGAAAAAAATGCTAAATATCATATTGCATAATTATACCCGAATCTGCTTCAGAAACTCATCGAGGCTGATGGATCCGCTGTTGGAAGTGTGAAACTTGTTGAACAACTTTTCAGCGTCCTGAAACAATAATCGCATTTCTAGTACCACAGTCTAGCAGGTAGTACCATAAGTCTAGCAGGTAGCGACTTACTCACGACGTGAACTAGTATTACCAATACTGCTCGATTAGTACGAGCGCTGTCCATACTGGGCTTCCTCAGTACTCTTTTACCTTCTCTTACCCTACATCTCAGACACCACCAGTATTGATAGTTAACATGTTATTATTACTTTCCATCAAGCGGGAAAAAATACCATGTCTGGCTTATGCTAAAGTTATGGAACGCGTGTCGGTCTCCGATGTCACCGTCTAACTGTAGCATCAATTCCATCGCGAACAAAGAAGTTTGCCAATTCTTTTCTTTATCGCACTTCCAAAAAGTGGAACTTATTGCCGGCTCACGTGTTCCCTCCTTCCTAAAATCTGGGCTCCTTCAAACGAGGCGTGAAGAGGCATCTTGCGGGTAGTCAGGGCAAGGGTGGCTAATACGGTTGTATTCCGCAACTCTGTTAGCCGCCTTCGCGTTTGGACTTTATTTCCACTTATCATCAGGTGGAGTAGAGTCATTTGCCCTACTTTCCAAATAATAATAAAAAAATGTTGTCAATTTTGTCCATATGTAAGTTAGTACCTTGATGACTCATTATTCGATAATTTTTTTTTTGGTAAATCGTGTTCTTTAGTAATTATATTTTTACATCTAGGTACTTATTTCTTAATTTGCCAATTTTGTTTATTTATTGTGTTTTGTTTATTGTGTTTGTTTATAAAAAGTTTAAAATTAAGTCGGTTAGTCAATATATAGGTATATGGAACCATAATTACATGATCGCTTAAATCCAACCCAGTCTTCTTAATTCCGTTCAGAAATTCGTCCTTGTTCAGTTGCTTGCTGCCATCATTGTCCATTTGGCGAAAGATTCTGGAATTGATTTATTAATTTATAACATGCCAAACGTCAAAAGGCTATGAGAAACATAGGCCATCAAAAACATAAAATGTAAAAAAAATCCAAGTCTTGCAACGCAGTTCTTCTACTACAAAAAGTGGTAAGGTCTCATGTATGGCCTGAACTGCTTCGAGAAAAGGATAGTATGGTTGTGCCGCTTTTTTGATCGACTTGGCGGGGGCACTGCTGTGCGCCCAGATATGAGCAACACCATATTTTGCACATCTCCCTTCCAGACTTTTCCTCCTCGTTTCCTATTTTTACAGTTAGGGATGATATTTAGTGTTATCAGTATGAAAGTAGTAGATAGGCGACATTAGTTATCATATTTATCAATTAGCAATGTAATTACAATATAAATTTGATAATCTAATAAGCTTTTAAACTGAAAGTAAAGCTCAAAAAAATCATTAAGTATTCTAGAAATACTTAAAAGTCATGGGAGGATCTTTATATATAATAAGAATTTTAAGGTTAAGCTGAAAATATGGATATCCTATACAAATTATGACGCAATGACGTCGTCTCATTTTCGTGCGTAGCATGTCCGTGGGCGTTGTCACATTCATTTCATTGCAAAGCGTAGCTAGACTCACGCGCGTGGCCTCTCCGAGCGCAGCGGTGGGGCCGCGCCCTTGCTATTAATTCAACAAGTTCCCATTTACCAAATTATACTAACCTCCCAAGTCCCACGATCCCAGAAGCACCACGTGACAGACACAGAAGTCTCAACTTCTCCAGCGGATCGGTCGTAGTCTCGAGGGTATGCGTACTCTTATGAATGAGGTCTTCATCTTGACGCGTGGATGCCGATTGCGGGTTATGCATTGCGTCTGTTGAGTTACAAAAAAAATTACACAAATCAATTATTTGTGTAGGCCTAGCACTGGTCAACGTTAATGATCTGGCTTAAAAGGGACCGATTTAACGCTTAGACAATATTGACGTGAGGTAGTAGTATCCGTACTGTTGCGTTTTGTTTGATGTGTGCGAGACCCAGACGCCCAAGCCTCTAACAAATATTAATAAATAAATATTGTACGTAGATAGTTATATAAGTCCTAATAAATTTGTATTCGTATCGGCGGGCACAGCCTTGAGAGTTGAGATACTTTTGTTAAGAAATCAATACTAATGTACGCATCATCATACCTAGGTAACTACGTAATGAAAACGTCGCATATTATAATACTAAAAAAATATTGAAATTACTGTGTGCTTAATACTTATTTTACTTAATATAGCTTATTGTAAACCTTTGTGAGTCATTACAGTAGTAAATAAACAACAATTCCAATTTTTCCGTTAGGTCTCCATTCTGACGCAATACAACAATATTTTTTTACGAGTGGGCCGGAATCTAACATACACATAATATAGAACCCTACCGTACATACACATAATATCGTACCCTAACACAGATAATAAATAATATAAATAAATAAATAAACGCTACACACTCAACGGCCCCCATTAGGATAATTATATCCTGTGTCGGGGTCCGGAAACATTCACAATGACAAGGACAAACACAACCAGACCGGAAAACATGCCTGTACGATTAATACAAACATCTGCTCCGAGCGGGAATCGAACCCGCAACCGTCGAGGCTTAAGGCAGACTCGCTACCCACAACGCCACAACGGTGTAGATAAACATAATATATTATATAAATACACAAAATAAATATTATTATAGTTTTTATATTTTATATAAAGTTCGATTTACTATTATATCGTTTCCTTTTTATAACGGCTTTCTTAAAATGAATCGGTTATCGTATTGAACCAAATTATTTATAGGTAAAAATATTATTTAATTAAATAGCATCAATAGCTCAACGGTAGAAGGGCTCAACGGTAAAACGCTCCGCTCGTTAACGCGAGAGTTGCGGGTTCGATACTGACCCCATTGGGCTAGTGCCATACCCACTCCTAGCACAAGCTCCGAGCTTATTTAGAGGGACAATGGGAATAATAGTAATACCTTCAAAAAGGCATTGCTAATGTTCTTTTAAAATAAAATAAAATAAATAAATAATCATTTTGAATTTGAATAAAATAATTTGACATATTTGACAATATGAATGTCGATTTATAATTATACATACATCATACATATTATTTAACCACCTCAAGCTCCACATCGCATCATCATCCGAGCCCGAAATATTATGCTTAAAAGGTGTACGTACAAGTATATCTCTTAACGTAAGTATTGATAACATTTTGTTAAAAAAATCAATTCTAAATTCTATGATATTTATAAAGTTTGCATAAACCCAAAAATGAATTATTAAATTCAAAAAGTGTAAAAACGTTTTTATTATTCGCCTCACAATTCCAGATATTTCCAAGATCCTTCATAAATATATTATGAATAACAATCAGTAGCAGTTTATTATAATATACATATGGATATATCGATGATATTTAATTTTCATTATTGTCAAATAAATTTCTGTAACCCACTACGTACTCATACAAAATAAAAAACAAAAAATCGCACTGCGCAAACTACGCAGTGGCTGTGAAAGCAGACCGGCACCCTTAATGCGTATTGCGTAGTTCAAGAATAAAACCAAAAACCAATTTTACCTATTGCGTGAATTGCATCAACAAAAAATAGCAATACTTTAAAGTTAGACAAAATAATAAAAAGTTTAAACTTACAATTAGATGTCATAGGAGTTTTTTCACGGAAAAGATCAATCGCAGTCATTTTATACGAAGATGAAAAGACACAGGAATCTTATTATGAATTAATGACACGCCTTCACCGTTGAAGCCGCTACGGGTGACTGCGTGAAATTCAGAAGAGTTTAGACTTCAGCTTTAGGCTTTATGTATAGACTAATAATACATTGTATTGTCCATAGATTTAGTACCTATAAAAGACTAGATGGAACGTATTTCAATGAACTAAGAAACCACTAGATGTTTTTCGTCACTCTTTATACCAAATCTTTGTGTAGTAAAATGATACAGAAATATGTGCCCGTGTATGTTTCAAACCTGTGCACCGCAAAAATTAGTGATAGTCTAATTGTTTGAAAACCAGAAGACCATGATCGCTTTTCAAGATTGCTCGCCAAGATTTTTCATAATACCTTTAATTGTCTTGATAGTGTTTGGTTTAAGCTTATACATACTTTAACAATAATAGCAATGGCGTGTAGTGTATCCAAGTGTTTAAGTAAATTTAATTTCACGGAGAGTAGTGTGAAAACACCTTTTCAGAAAGTCATAATCATCCCTTGCTAAATTTTTAACGTAAATTTTGCAAAAGAATCGTTGATTTTATCATCACATAACAATAAAATAATAACGACCCGGTATTTTTGTCACTCTACCTACTCACTCTATCTACTTAATAGTGAGGTGCTTTCATTAGGATCTGCGTGGTTGGTGTTTGTGTATGCCATCATAATTTTATCAATCAGTGCGCCAGTTGACACAGACGCGGCCTCCGAAAACGACCGTCCATGATCCCTTGAATAAAAACGCACCATGACAGATAAGCAAAAGCCGCATGTTGCAGTGGCAGCTTTTCCTTATATTACCGACTACAACCTCTTTCGTCTATATTGTAACATGGTATTAAAAATAAACGGTAACATATATTTAATTTCAAGTCATCTCTCTTAGTACCTACTAATATTTAGTTATCATAAAGTTTCCCACTGATATAGAGCTATGTACCTACAGTCATATACAGACTTAGAAAAATGAGCTTACACACTTGTATAAAAGGCCCAAAAATGTACAAAAATGGTTTGAAAACGCCCTAAAGTACAGCCAGCATCGTATATAAAACACTTAAGATACCCAAAAACTTAGAAACATCTAAAGTGATCTAAAGTGACAAATGATTTTATTTCGTATTTTTCAATGAAATTATGCCTAAAATGTAAAATGATAAGGTTTGTTTTCGTATTGTGTATCGTTCTCATTGATTACTCCTCGATATCCGCTCGCGCTTCGATATTCTTGACCAAAGTGGATGGTTCAATTTGAGTACTTTAGGTGTATGCATATTATTGATCACTTTAATGTTTTTATATTTTTGGTTATCTTAAGTGTAACTTTATGTATTATTCGTTATCAACAACATGTATATATCATTATTCGTTGTCAACAAAATTGTGGTTCCGACTGCCGTACGCTTGCGTGGGAAGCGCTGGGGGGCTTTGCCATCTCGACCCCCGGGACTGAGCTCCGCTACCAATCGGAGCACCGTGATTGTCAGGTCACGTTGGTATGTTCTGCGAGAGTTCCCGTAACCTGACAAACACACTGAGGTAGGCCACCGAGGAGGGTGTCTAGTAGTAGATTTCCTTCCCAACACAAAAAAAAAAAGGCTGGGTGACCGGTTAAGTAGCCTTATGAGCGGTCAATATATGGATGGGTAGATGAAGGCATCCATCCACATGCTGACCGCGCCTGGAGTTACTTAACCGTTCACCCATCCATATAATCCGGCTTAGCCGGCTAAATTGCCGGCTAGTTAGCCATGTTAATGTAGTTAGCCATGTTAATGCTAGCCGGTTAAATTACCTAAGCTGATCAGATAGCTAGCTAGCTAATTTACCTAACTTTTAAGCTGGCTTAATTGTACAGCTCTAACTTTAAGAATATAATGTTTGTCACTTATTCCCTGATTGGTTTTATGTTATATTGGTTGCCAATCTCGGTTGAAATAAAATAAAGCAAATATTCAATAATGAAATATTTATTTGGAAATTGGAACCTGTATAGGACAGTTGCTATACACTTTGCCTTACTTATATTATATTCGCGCATTTTGCTCGGAGATAGAGATTTATTGCGTCTTTGGCGGTTAATGTTAACCCACAACCTCATGCAGCTCTCCTTTCCTTAAGGTTGTCTGGAAGAGGTCGCTTCTAAGCGATGAAACCGCCTATTGTGCTCAGATGTCGTAGTTTTTTTAAGTGTTGTTGTTATCTTGATTCTTTTTTTTGTGTACAATAAAATATTAAAATAAAAAACAAAAATAAATCAAATCAAAGTAAGTCAAGTGTCATTTTTTTTTAACAGCTATCGCTTTTACTCATACTGGGATTCCGAGAAATAGACAGACAACAATGTTTAGTTTGACATGGGTTTAGAATTGTTGGCTCAATTAAAAATAAACAAAACTCATTAAAATAAGAATTTATTAGAGCTAACAATTGCATACAATAATTTAAAACGTAATATCATTATATTTCATTAAAATTTTAAAATAAGAAAACACCAAGTGCAAAAAATATTTGTCTCTTTCGCTCGCTACGTGTGCATATTATATGTTAAAGCGAGACAGAAAAAGGCTTTACAGCTTGTAGGCCTGACGCATCATCAGATCGAAGTAGCAATCGTTGTCTATAGACACGCTTATACCGCTGTAGTAGTTCATAAACTCTTCCAATGTTATCTAGAAAGTAAAAACAGAATCTTTTATATATATCTACACCATTAATACGTCCTGTAATACGTTTATTGTTAGTCCTACGGAAACCTTACATTTCTCCGGGACAAAACGTATCTTATGTATTTATTCTGGTAATAAACTATCTGTGCGCCGTATTGGCGAGATTGACCAACAAACATTCAAACATTCAAACGTCCAAACATAATATAAATATAAACGCACACATTTATAATATTAGTAGGATTATCGATATATATTAGAGTATCGTTAGTCAAATTTTAATTCAAACTGGTTTTCTTCCGCGAAAAATTCCAATGAGCGGAAAATGTTTAGGCGGGACGGACTTTATATATTTTATTTAAACGCTACACACTCAATGGCCCTCAATAGAATAGTGGTCCGGAAACACATACAACGACAGGGACAAACACACTCAGACCGGAACACATGCCTGTATGGTCAATACAAAAATCTGCTCCGAGCGGGATTCGAACCCGCGACCTGTGGCGTTTAAGGCTAGATGGCTACCGCTGCACCACAATGACGTCAGATCATATGAAATATTAGATAAGTATATGAAATAGATTTGCGTTTCCACCAACAAAAAGTTTTGTCTTTTGTTTTCCACTGCAAAAGGATAATAAGCGAGACAGAGCGAGAGCTAGAGAGCGAGCGAGTTCATTTCCAGTCTTTCGTCTCGCTCATTTCAAGTCCTTTCCGTTCAACTATTTATTGGTAGAAACACAAGTACTCAGTTTACTCTTGCGAGTTGAACAGAGTCCGTAATGGCTCCGCTAGCGGTGGAAAACCCCCTTCAGAGTTTGTGTCTTTCTTTCACTCTCTCTATCTCTCTCTCTCTCTCCTTCTTTCTTTCTTTCTTTCTCTCTTTCTCTCTCTAGAATACCAAAGTGCTAGTGAACTGAGGTGACAATCGGTACAAAATATAACAATAGTTCTCAATTTATAATAAGATGATGGTCAATTTATGGTGCACTCACCTTCCCATCAACTGTGCCTTCAGTTTCAAAATTAGCGAGAAACTTCTTTAAAATCGTATCGGCCGATTCTTCACCACTCATGTACCTAAACATGTTAATTTAATTAAACAAAATGTAAGTTAGGAATTGATAAACTATTTTATGATATAATTAATAATTATGTACTGATAACACTGTATGAAGTAAAACTAGGGTTACCAAATATTTGAACGGGACATGAAGTATATTAAGATCCGAGATATAAATTGAACAGTATTTTACAAAAGTATATCAATCAGTAAAATATATCAAATCAGTAAAGACCCCCATGACCAAGGTTGGGGGTCTTTAATAAGGCAAAAAAATTATATACTGTTTTCTTTTTGTAGCGGCATCACCTACGTGCAGTTATAGGAAATAATTGTACGCAACACATCTTTTATTTATCTTTATTTTCTACGTCATCGTTCGGAATAGATAAATAAATAAACGCTACACACTCAACGGCCCCCATTAGGATAATTATATCCTGTGTCGGGGGTCCGGAAACATTCACAATGACAAGGACAAACACAACCAGACCGGAAAACATGCCTGTACGAATAATACAAACATCTGCTCCGAGCGGGAATCGAACCCGCAACCGTCGAGGCTTAAGGCAGACTCGCTACCCACAACGCCACAAGATGAACGTAGATAGCTCTGAAAAGAACTGTTTTTATAGACGCCTTCAAGGCGTGGTTGGTATGCGAAAGAGCGTCGCTCTGAAAAGAGCGTTTTTTCTTCTTTCTTCAAGCTTCCAATAAGACCTATACATTATGCACCTACATACGTAACACTCCTCCACCTAGTAAATTATATTTACTAACTACTCAACTATTTTATAATATCAAAGTACTTAATATTGGGACGCTTACGTAGCAGTCTTGTTGCTGGAACTATCGGGTCCACCTGGGCTTCATGAAATTCGTCATCAGAACTGCGAGTCTCCGATACAACATTTGGTGATTCCAACAATTCATTCGATGTATCCCGTCGTTCAGTATGACTTTGTTCAGTATGTCTGAAGGAGTTGGCGGCGGAGTCGAAGTTCTAGGTGGTGCTGGCGTCGACGGCGACTGCGTTTGCGCCGAAGACAATGTTGGCGTACAAGACACATCAATTGATTGATGTGTCTTTTATGACATTCTAAACTTATTATATCTTGCACTAAATACAAAACTTTCCCTAATCGTTTTACAATAATTCCTTTACCCCATGGAAATCTTGACTTATTAAAAAAAGTTTTATACAACACAAGTCATTTAATTTAAAACATTTTCTTTTAAAATGTGTTACTTTTTCAGTTCGCAAATACTGTTGATTTTTAACTCTATTAGACACGCGCGAGGACGAAGATTTTGACGGGTTTAAATGCATAAGGTCTAAACGAGATCTTAATTTGTGACCGTAAACCATTTCAGCAGGAGACAACCCCGTGTTAGTATGAATAGAATTTCGGTAATCCTTCAAGTATCTCAGTAAATTTATAGTTGCGTCCTTTGCGGTATGAGTAGACAAAAGACACGATTTAATTCCTCTTTTTACAATCTTAAAAATACTTTCCGCTTGACCGTTACTCTGCACGTGATATACCGGAGACGTGAGATGCGAAATACCGTTCGAAATACAAAAAGAATTAAACTCTTGCGAATAGAAAGCTGTGCCATTATCACATGTTAAATATTACTGAAGCTGAGGTGGTAGCTGTTTTCATATTGTACACTTCGACCCATTTGTGTATGTGTGCATCTACTATTATTAGGTAGACACAGCCTTTAATTGGTCCCAGAAAGTCGATATGTATCCTATAGAAAGGATACGGAGGAAATTCCCAATGAGCGAGGAGGGGAGGGGCGAAGTTGTATGCAAAACTCGCAAGATCGTATCATCTTTTCTATAGCTTGATCTATCCTCAGAAACCAGAACCTTGACCTCGCCTCGGCTTTTGTTTTAACGATCCCTAAATGGGAGGAATGTAATTCTATTAATATACTTTCATGTACACTTTCGGGTAATACTATTTTATGTCCTCTCATAACACAACCATTTTCATAAGACAGCTGTGATTTACATAAATGATACGGCCTTAAGCGTACGTCATTTAATTTATTTGGCCAACCGTTTAAAATAAAATGAATAACTCGCTTGAGAACTGCATCGCCTTTTGTTTCTTCGCGTAACTTATCCGCGGTGATGAGCATACTTCCATCTGTCACGAAGCAAACATATGTATAGTCTGTTAAATGTAACTTGAACCCTGCGCAGTAAAACGTTTTTGGGTCTCAACCGTATGCGGTATGAAGGGGGCCGGGTTTAGTACACTCGCTCACGGTTGTTTTAGTTCTTTAATAATAAATTATTAAAAATAAATTAAAATATAAATTAGTTTTGTCAAGTGTGTTAACATTTATTTCAAGATAATGCCTCGACCACAATCAACTTTAAGGAGACGGGAGAGAAGGATGGTATTTGACGTTTATAGTTATTTTTAAAAGAAAATAATATAACTAATTCTCTGAATAATACTGCGGAAGATACGAAGAAGTCTGTCTCACTATTAATAATGTACATTAACTTTTTTTATAAATAGGTACCTTTTTCTATACTATTTATTTGTTTTATTCTATTTAAGTAATTAATAACGATAATAAATAAATAATTAATTTAATTTAGAAGAAGTAATAACTATATTATATACTTCATTCCGTTTTCCCACTTTATAAAGAATCGATTTAAATAAGACAAAACTAATATTTTTGTCTAACATTTTTGTCCATTATTGTACCTGCGCAGAAGCGGCCATTTTGGTTCAAGTTACAGTTAAGGAACTATAGCCCGGTCGCAAGCTACGTCACATTCGCCGCACTCCTCACTCGAGGGCAGGGGCGCGGGCGCGGGTGCCGGCAGCGGTAGGCTCGCGCGCGATAGATAATCCGCGCTGTTATCTACGCTACGAATGTACTCAATTATATAATAATAACTGCTAAGGAACGATGCATATCTTTGCAACCTATTAGCTGACATTTCGGGCACACATTTATATGGACCGAAAATTGATATTAATGGCGTGTGATCAGCTCTTAAAATGAATGGTTCGGACCTTCCGTATAAATATTGATGAAACCGCCGCACGCCGTAAATAATAGCGGTAGCTTCTTTTTGAATCTGAACACACCGTTTCTCGGCGGAACTCAAAGTACGAGATGCAAACGAAATTGGCCTCTCTTTCCCGTCAAGCCCTGCCTGCGATAATATTGCCCCTAAACCACTTGGAGAAGCGTCTACTGTTAATATAAGCTAAGAATTAGGATCGAAATGGGCTAAGACCTGCTGTTCTTATGTCATATTTTTTTTTATTGTTTTAAATGCTTTACTATGAACGTTAGTTCAATTCCAGGTACAACTTTTTTTAATTAGTCGTATAAAGGACTCAAAATGGAGGATGCATTTGGTACAAAGTTTCTATAATAATTAATTGACCTAAAAAGGATTGAAGCTGACTAATATTATTTGGAATTGGCGCTTCCACCATAGCCTTTACCTTTCCGGTGATTTTTTAAAACCGTCTTTTGTTATTATAAATCCTAAAAGGATTTAGGAAAATGAAAAAGACTAAAGATACTCACAGAGTAATCGGCACATAATCTAACCGACCCGTCCCGCTTTAATACCGGAACGATAGGAGAAGCATATTCGGAATATTCAACAGGCTCCAGAATACCCAGGCTGACTAATCTATCAATTTCGCTAATTACTTTATCGCGTAATGCGAATGCTACGGGTCGAGCTTTGAGAAAAACCGGTTTTGCATTGTCTTTTAATAATAATTTAATTTTGTACTTGTTAAAAGTCCCTAGCTTATCTGAGACAAGGTCAGTAAATTTTTGTTGTCAATTTTTAATATGTGATTCGTGTTCTAAACAATAGTTTACAAGTAACAATAGCCATTTAAATTTTGATATAAAGTTCCTACCCAGAAGGGGTGGACCACCGTCCCGAACCACGTACACAGCAATGACGTGTGTTTGTTCCGCGTAGCACACGGGTACATGAATCACTCCAGCACAATCAATATTTTTACCGTTATATGTCATCAGCTGTTTATGCGTAATTGACAATGGCACATCTTTAAAATGAGTTTTATAATAAGTCTCAGAGATTACCGTTACCGCAGACCCGCTATCGATTTCAAAACTACACGGAATATTATTTATTCGAACTGTTTCTACCATTGGTTCTTATTGCCCTCACTGAACGGATATAAAAAAGCTTACCATCATCATCATCGTCCTTACTCGTGTCACTACCATCCAACCCTACGTAATTCACTTTTATACACATTTTACGTAAGTGGTCTTTTATATGGCACTTTTTACACACATAATTTGCATATTTACATTCAGACGATTTATGATTATTATAACCGTACACTTTATTTTCACGACACTTTTCAAAATCTTATACAGCTGCGCACCGGACGCGGAAACACAACCGGTGTCGAAGCCGCTCGCACTAAATGCCGCCGTTCCCTAGCGCAACTAAAGTTCTCCGCTATCTCGACAGCTCTAGAGAACGTGAGTTCAGTCAGGTCTTGTGCATACAGCTTTTCCTTTTCCATTCCCGGGCGCATGCCCATCACGAATCGATCACGAAGAGCCTCTTCGATGTTTAAAAACTCACAGTGTGCCGTCAAACCTCGTAATGCCTTGCCGCCCATTGTGAGTGAGATTCTCCAACTTGTTGAGTAGCCGCATAAAAGGTATGCCTTTCTCCAAACCCAACACGTCTTGGAGTAAAATGGCCATCCAGCAACTTCACCACGTCTTCATACGGCACATCCACGATGTCTTTAGGCAACGCTAAGTCTGAAGCAAACTTATATGTACCCTCTGCGAGTGCGCTCAGAAGGATCGCTTTCCTCTTCCTGCCCGTTGTATCCGTCTGGTCATTGATGTCATTCGCAACAAAATACTAAGAAATACGACCTTTATACATATTCCATGAATGTATATTGTGGTCAAAAACATTTAAAAACCCGAATTGCACAATAGACATTTTATAAATTTTACAAACGCGGGTAGTTCGTCGTCGCCACTGTTCGATATACGAGGACAAGTGAAACGATCGCTAGTTGACAACGCACTACTTTATTGTATGAACAATTATCTAGCGGTGGGCGCAGCCACTCACACATGTATATCTATACATTATGCACCTACATACGTAACATTTTGTAAAATACTGTTCAATTAATCTTGTTAAATACTGATAAATACACGAACATAAGGCATTTTGAACTATTTAACTATTAACTATTATTAAAGAAATAATTCACTTTGCCCCTCTGGATCCTAAATTAAGATTTTGCCAAGGGAAAGGCAAGGCCAAATGTTGGGTACGCCCATGGACGTAATTAAAACTATTGCTGGCAATAAATACTATTTTTAAGGATGCATATAAATAGCTTACCTAGGATTTGCGGTTACAGAATATACTCCGCGGACGTCTTCAAGTGTGATGGCTCCATCTCCTGTCTTGTCGAGTTTCTTAAAAGCCTGCTCGACTATTGCGCGACGAGAGTCTGACATCGGGGGCTGCAAGAACAGATGCTATTATTAAATAAATTTTTATTAATTCAGACATGAAAATGAGATTTTTCTGATGTCATGAAGTACATAGGCCACATATGCTTGCAGGTACTTGAAGTATCACATTTGCGTTGCTAAACCAAAGGATATGAGGGAACAGAGATGGGGGCCGACTAGGCCTCCGGCGCTCACTCATCACACGAAACGCTACTACTTTCGGTAAATTCCCGATACGAGTGTAGAATGAATTATATTCACCGTTTGCCCTCGGGTAGTATCAGAATATCAATGTTTTGCTCTTTTAAGTAAAATATACTGAGATATTTCCCATTTGTATCACTGTGACATACGACCGCCTCATTGACAGTAATGTTGGTGATACTAATTACTTTTAATTTTATTTCTTTTAGTTATAAGTCATTTTCGTATTTTCTAAGAACGATGTATGTTTCAGTTTATACAAATAAATAGTTTATCTATCTACCTACTGTACTAATACTGTTACTGGACTCAACAGACTGTGTGACCGCGTCGTGACGTGTGTAACAAGGGTCTTCGCCGGTGAGTACGGTGTTGTGTGCGTGTTTGAGCTGTGTATGGAGCATTGTGTAATGTGATCTTATTATCAGGATCTTGTAGGATGTGCTTAGGATGCCTTACTTTAGTCGGTTTGTCATATCTGTCTGTATAGATACTAGCCTGTCAGGGGATTTGAGTGGGAGACAGATAGATGAATGAATGTTTAGGGATCGAATCCATTTCAAAGTCTCTATGAAGATCTACGTTGCGCATATTCCACGGACAGCCCGAAGCCATGCGTAAGGTTTTGAATTATTTGCAACTGATTTATTTTTCTGGAATAGGCATGCCACTGGGACGTACACAAAAATTTTGTACAATGTCACCTTATTCCTAAGGGAAAGATTTTAGAAGTCTATGTTTCTCCATATAACATCAGCTATCTGCCAATGAAAGTCCCGTTTAAATCGGTCCAGCCGTTTCAGAGATTAGCCGGAACAGACAGACAATTTTTTTAGTAGTAGTTGTAAGTACCGTTCAGTAAGCTTTTAATTTCGAAATACAAGTACACCCTTCAATTTTATTTAACAGATACGGATATAAATTCGGCTTAAATAAGTCGATTCTTACAAAAGTTATCATATTTTATTATTAAAACTTATCATATTTCTAAATCATACCCGTATCTGTCTCAGGAACTCGTCGAGGCTGATTGAACCGCTGTTGTCACTATCGAATTTGTTAAACAACTCTTCAGCATCCTGAAACAATAATCACAGCTATAATAAAGAACATAATAAGTAGTATCAGTTTTAGAATGCTTCGAACATGAAGAAGCAGTGTTCCTACTGCTGCGTCTCGTTTGAAGGATTCTGCAATCTGTTTCAAAATCAAAATATATTTCAAATACATAAAAAAATTTATGCATTTTTTAAATTACCATAGAAGGTTTAGTCTGTATGCCTTCCACCTAACTGTAATTCTGTAGTCATAATAAAGCCACGAGCAACTCAAGTCCTCTATCGTTAAGTACATCTTACACATCATCATCTACGTATATGTGTATGTATGTGTTACTTATATTAAATAAAAGATAAAGTGTTAATATAAATGAAACCATAATTACGTGATTGTTTAACTCCAATCCCGTCTCCTTAATTCCGTTCATAAATTCCTCCTTATTTAGTTGCTTGCTTCCATCGTCGTCCATTCGTCGGAAAATCCTGTAATTGATTTGTTAATTTAATAAATTTAACACATTTGATTCCTTTTTTTTTAATTTGAAATTCCGATTTCCGCAAAAAGCTAAGAGTACCACGTAATTATTTTCGCGAAAATGCGGATCACCCAATTCAAGTATAAGGAAGAAATTACTTCATAGCTTCAGTCAAAATTTATAAAAAAAATTGTTACACCATATCCATCATCAATCTCAGGTCATATAAAATAATGAAATTGTTTTACTGTGGTCTGTTGATAGAGTAGGATGGTGTAAAAGATGATTTTTAATTTCACTAATTATGTAATTAATAGTAAAACTACCCACCCGTTTGTGGAATGCGAAAAATGATGTATACATTGCAATACAATATTAGTCTCCTTAACTTTTTCTTTCAAGACATAATCTAACACACACGTAAGACACTACTGCTTTAAGAATTTAAAGCAGTGAAGTGTGTCAAGTTCTATCTTGACCTAATTAACATATAGTGTTTGTGACGTCACTGTTTCGACTTGGATCGAATTATGCGATAAGTAGATTTATATAAACATCGTGGGATGTGTAGATTGAGATAAATAGCAGATGCAATCAATTAATGGTTAAAGCCATTTCAAAACATTGCTAGACTAGTACCTACTGTAATACAAAGTGATTTAAAATTGAAAGATTCAGACAAAGGCTATTAAAAAAATACTTATAAATGGGGAAACTTAGGGGATGACCGAAATCATCTGTCGATTTTAAAACTAATGTACTTTCTATTTATTTAATCAAAAACATTAATTTCCCATATAAATTTAAAGTATTGTAAATGTGACATTTGTGGTTTTACATTATTCATTATATAATATTAAAAACTAGTCGTGTACGTAGTTCCTACAAGAATAAAAGGCCTGTGCCCTTCGAACAACCCTCAGCTTTTATAAAAAAAAAACTCGAGAGAAAGTGCGTATTATAGCGTGGAGAATGATTCAAGTCGATTCATCGCTGAAATTGAGTTAACGAGTTCTCAATATAAGAAATTAAACCAACCTCCCAATTCCGACGATCCCTGAAGCACCACGTGACAGACAGAGAAGTCGCAACTTCTCGAGCGGATCGCTCGTGTTCGCTAGAGCACGTGTACTCTTCTGAATAAGCTCCTCATCTTGACGTGTGGACGCAGATTGCGGACGGTGCATTGCTACTGTTGAGTTAACAGAGAAATCAAGCAATTAACTATTTGTATGAGTAGTAATAGTAGTCTTGCTGTGTTGAGGATGGATGAGTTGGCTAAGCCGTGAGGGTGAATACTCTTACAGATTACCGACGTAAGGGAGTAGTTTTGCTTCTATAGCGTTTCGTTTCATGTGTGTGAGCGCCAAAGATGTCATCTCTCTACCTCTCTCCCTCTGTTAACTTTTTGGTGGCGACTTATATACGTAGGTTTTTGGTAGTTTCAGCGACCACAGGCTTAGATATGCGCTCTAGATCTGGTAAGTGTGACGTTAAAAAAATAGCAAAGCGGATACTATACTTATGTAAAAAGGTTTTTTTAATTACTTAATTTTGCAAGTATAAAGGAATATAAATATAAAGGAATAAATATGAAAAAAATTCATTGAATTCATTAAAAAAACAATTATTTGTTATAACTTTATAATTAATTTTTTAATACATACTTCATAATTCAAACACCATAACAATTATTCAATACTATAAAGAGAGACATTAAAATTTAAAATATTCGCCCTTTTGCAATCGATGGAATAGTTTTTTTTTAAACTATTTTATATCACATCTTCATTTAGGGTAATTTAACAATAAATTATTTATCGAATATGAATTGAAAATTATGAAACAATAAAGATTTACTATTCTGTATTCTTAGGACCGTATGCTTGCTTGCCAACTTGTAAATTTAAAAAATTAATAAATGGAAAAAATGTTTGGCTAAAATTAACCCTTAATAATATTCCATGAATAATTTAGTTTTGTTTAGTTCAAATTATTGTAATTTAGTTCTGTTAGTCTTGATTAGCTTTTAGGTAACTGATACAGAAAACAGTTTTCCTGATAAAAAAAAACAAAACGAGTGTTGACATTTTTTAATGCGGGCGCAAAAAAATTACAATATGGATAAAAATTCTAATGAGGAGTTCCGTCGAATTCTCATGGAGTACACCATCAAGTCTTTGGCAAATTTCCATGGGATCATGCAGCAAATTCCCAATATAAAAAAATATACATATCGGTTGGATTGCACAAATCCTCTTTGTAAAATATAGATATTGGTTGGGTATAATTTGGATACAGAGTTCTCGCTGAATTGTTTATATCTTTATTCTATGTCAGTTAGAAATGTAGTCAATGTCAGCTGGACCATAAAAAAGAAGCTATTGACAATTCATTTAACAAAATCGAATGAGTAGTTTAGGTGCTACGGTGGAACATTTTTGTAAATAAAACACAGTAACAAAGACTCATTTTGCTGTAGTCGAGTAAAAACTGCTAAGTTAATCTATACAAATAATAAAATTGAAGTGTCGGTATCTAATTTCAAATTAACAATTTCTATAACAAAATAAAATTTATTTTCGAAAATCAATTATGGTTCCATGCAATAAAGAAAAATCGGTACACCATGCGAGCAGAACCGCGGGTGCAGCTAGTGTATTAGTCCTAAAAAACTATACTAGTTCTGGTTCATAAATTAAGACATAAAAATCCTACGTAGATAAGTCTTATCTCCGGGATACAGCCTTCAGATACTTTTGTTAAAGGATCGATATGCTATGTACGCGTCACGTAATGAAAACGTCGCATATTATAGTAATTGAATTTGAAATTACTTTCGTGCTAAATACAAATAGATTTATAAATTCGTATACGAAATGGTCTTATGTCATAAAAAACGTAAATAAACAAACGGATCCCGGCTTTTGCAGATAAACACTTTTATTAGACGCAATACGACAATTGCTTACTCGTGATGCTGAATCTTTGACCCACACATAAAAGGGTTCGTATCCAATGACAGATTAACATAATTTATAATAATATTAAAAAATATAATAGTATAATACGCTTACTTATAAAAAAAATAGCTTTTTTCACAAATCCTAAATTCATTGAAAGATAGGTATACTTATAACGTCTGCTTTTACATATTTTTTAAAAAGCGTAAAATGATTTTAAAAACCGCCTAACAGTAACAGATGTTTCCAAGATCGTACGTAAATATACCTTTACGAATAAGAATCGATTGCAGATAATATATAATTCATACGAAAATATCGGTGATACGTATTCAATTTCTATTATTGTAAAATGAAGTACCGTTAAGAAGCACAACTTTACGTACAAAAAAAAACAAAAATATATACATTTCATGAATCGAATTATCAAAAAAATAACAGTATAAAGATATACAAAAACAGAAAGTAAAGATTAGCCACTTACAATTGGATGTCATATGAGTTTTTCCTCGGAATATATCTAGCGCGCTCATTTTGTACACAAGACAGATGTTTTAAAAATAATACACCCTTACCGTAGAAGGCGCTACGGGTGACTGACGCGAACATCGTACGTTTCAAACGACAGTATGTTTCCAACCTATTCGTTTTAGTTGTGTTAGTGCTTCATGAAAATTGTTATTTAATTTTAAAAAGGGGGCTGTTAAAACTAGAAATAAATCATAATTTTACACGAGAAACTAATGTGTCCCAAGCCCTTATAAATAAATTTGGTGCAGAATGTTCATTGATCAGTCGCATTTAACGATGTAATGGTGGGTTTTAGAGCACAATTTCCCGTTCTCTATCAAGCTTTTATTAACGAGGTTACTCGATTTATTATTTTTGTATGCGATATCACCCGTGTTTGTCAACCGATTCTGATCAATATTGGACATGGTATGCTTCCGTGGTGGTCTATTTTGGAATAAAAAAATAATCCTCCAAAAATATATATAAATCTAAAAATTTTGAATTGCAATATATTTAGTAGGCCCCATTGGCCTTGACAACATGCGAGTACTGAGACCTGACTGAGAAAAAGGGATAGTCCTCGGAGAAGCAAAAACTTGATTTCAGCACAGTACCTCCTGCGAGGCTGGACGTAAGACGTAAGAAACCAAGGAAGGACTCAATCAGTGTGAGCTCTTCGCGGCTAGCTAAATCAAGGACCTCTTTTTTATCGGCAAAGACGATGTTTGTAGATATCTGTGCAGCGTATGAAGCTTATCATATGCGCATCTTATGGTCAGAATTTTGGAGGATTTACTAAGGACGTTTTAACTTTTAATATTGTTGGTTCGTGGCTTTTACATAAATACATACCTGACTTACCAGGAGGTTGAAGTTGGAACTTATAAGAACTTATGTGTGCTTATTGTTTATGATTTTTTACTTTATTTGTGTTTTAATCAATACAATTTAATTAAAAAATAACAATAGATGTAAGTTAAGGTCGTTACATTGAACAATACTACCAAGGACAATCAAATATCATTAATTTTAGTAAGAATATAGGTAGCACTGATTATTAATTATCCATTTAAGCAACGAATAAAAAAATCAATAGAATTTCACGTCAAGCGAAAAACTTACATGGACGCCATAGATATTCGCATGACATACCTATGTCATACATAAAATCGCACGAAATGATGATCTCCTCCTATGTAAGTCGGTTAAAAATATAGTTAGTAAAATATAGTTATTAAAATGTTGACTAATTACTAAAATTCAATAGACCTTATAAAGACTACACTCTAGATTTACGACGCCTTAACTAAGACCGCTTTCAGTGCGCGTTGCTGCTATCGTCTCGCGTAAATTATTTTTATTTTTAGGTTATTAGGGTTATGTACCTTAAGAGAGCTTTATTAAGTACTAATACGTCCATCCGTCTGTTCGTCTGTAAGCGGGCTGTATCTCAGGAACTAAACTAGATAGGAGATCAATATTTCACAGAATGTGTAAATCTGTTGTCGTTACAACAAAAAATACTAAATATTAAATTAAACTAAAAATTAAAAGTTTAACAATAAAGGTCGTTCCAATACAAGAAACATATATTTTTATCCTTGGGTGATACGGAACCCTTTATGTGCGCGACAATTCACAAAACAACAAATTAGACATACAAACATACCCTCGAAAAGCATAACCCTCCTTCCGGAAGTCATTTCAAAACTAATATAGGAAATCTAAACTACTAAGAAAAATGGAACAGTTTATTACACCTTTAATTTATTTAGTTTTATAGGACGTAGTACGCTGTTCTTGTTGCGTGCGTTACAGTTTGAATATTATTATTAGTGAATTACCGGCATGCGAACTATTATGTTATCGGCAACTTGTTAACTGTTAGGAAATGATAAAGTTTAATAAACTTTTTATATTTTTAATTGATTGTTTATGTTGGTTGATAAAAAATTACACTGACTTTTAAAATCCTATTTTGGCGATTCAAAACACGAAAACATCGCCATCTTGTCGCGCTTCCTGTGACGTCAGCTTCATCAGATTATGTCATTAGTAAAATTAGGATGTTATTCTAAACATGGACTTCAGAGATGAGAACTTTTATTAGGCTGTTAATGACAGTTGTTATTTAGTTATGAATTTAAACTTAAACTTAAAAACGTAATTTTTTTATCAATGCTTTTTCAATTCATTAGCTATAGGAGCTCGTAGTTTGCGCTATGAGTGGTACGACAATAGCCCAATGGAGGCTAAGGACGGAATCAAATTTGAGCCCTCGTGAGGGCTGCCCCTTTATCACGGCTGATTCTCTGTACTCGCCCCCCCGCCTGGTGACGCTGTCAAGGCCAGTAGGGCCAACAGCAATACACATTCCGAAAAGAAAAAACCCAATGGGGATCGAACCCGCAACTCGTTAACGGAGTGGAGTCGACCCTTCTACCGTTGATCTATTGAGGATTTACTGTATTATATGTATTTATCAATACAAAAAATATTATCAATACAATAGTTCATAAGTAAACTTTTGAACGTAGTGAGTTTAATAAATAGATTCAATTTTTTTTTTTTTAAAACGCACTCTGCTAATTAGCCCATGTCATCAGGTCGAGCAATTCTTCGAAGATTACTGACTATGAGTTATGAGTTATAACAGCAGCGCGTGCCCGGGACAGTTCATTGAATGAAAAAAGATTCATCGAATTGATTGAAATGACAGACATGTTCTTCACATTGGCAGTTTGAATGTAAGCATATCTATCTCATCGATTTTAAACATAATTATTTCATTGAAAATAAGCTATCTACACTAGGCCTCTAGCTGATTAAAACAGACTATAGGAAATTTAGGTCTTATAATTTATAGTACCTACCCGTACTTTTTTTTTTTGGTAAATCGAGAAATATAGATAGGTTAGATACGTATTAGATGTCGATAAAGGGCTAAACTAAGAGTTTTTCTCACAAAGGAAGGAGCTTGAAAAAAAAGGGAAGAAATATTCGGACTGGAGACATCTGGACTCGTATTGCGGTTTTCATAGCCTAAAAACACGGATAAAACTACATTTTCTAAAATTGAACCCTAGCTAGATCGATTTATCGCCACCGAAAGCCCCTGCATACTTTGGTATTTCATGAAAATCCTTGGCCCCGTTTTTGAGATTCAGATTATATATAAAAGTATTGCTCGCTTATAAGTTGCTATATCTTAATTTGTGTCTTTTTATAAACGTAATACTAGAACTCCAGATCTACGCTACGCTGCGGTCAGATATTAAATTTTTCATGAAAAAACCAAACAACATTAGAACAAAATATTCCGACTCATGAAACTCGTAGCCTTAATTTTTAAAAAGCCTCACCTATCTAATAAATTAAGCTTTGTACGTGTCTGTCTCTGATGACTAGGTAAATTACGTTTTCATTTTAGAACTACTACACAATACTTCATTATAAACTTAGTAATGGTGTTAAAAAAATCAATAACTAACATCTATCAAAGGCTTTTATTGTGCTACATGTTATGAAGACACGAACACCACCAATGAAACAACTAGACAAAATTCTTTTAACCGGTTTTAAAAAGGAGGTTTTATTATTCCCGGTATTATACGAGTATTTACCCAGGATCTGATTATTACTCTTGTCCGGATTTGACAGGTTACTAGTTTTTACACAGAGCGATTGCTATCTGACCTCCGTAACCCTAAGGGCGAACTATTAACTCATTGGATAAGAGCAATTTACTTATCAAGAGCTAAAAAATATTATCAGATGTTACGTTATAAACACCGGGACCGACCGACTGACTGACCGAAAGGAAGTTTATTAATTCGACAAATTTTTATTCCAAGCTCTTATCCTTTCTAATATTATAAATGCCAAAGTATCTGTCTCTCTGTCTGTCTGTCGCGCTTTTACGTCATAAGTACGGAACCAATTTAGAGCCTGAGAAAGCACATAGGCTGCTTTTTATTGCGAAAAAGGGTTGAAAAGAGGGATGAAAAGTTGTATGAAAGTATCGTGATTTTTGGAGCTAGAAGCTTGAAAGTTATTGTTTTGGCTGTTTATTCGATATAAATTAATATGATATTCAAAGTTTGTAAAAAGGGGGAAATTAGTCAGAGCTATTAGGAAATATAATTTCTAGAAAATAAGGACGCAGACTATTCTAAACTCAATATTCTAGAACGCTTGGGTGTATACTCTTCAAACACACCCGCATTATTTTCATTGTGTATTTTTTCAACGGTACTTTTAATTTATGTATCATTGCATTGAAACATTTTTACTTTGTAATACTAATGACGTGACGTACACATATTGGCTTTTTCACCAATTCATGGGTAGTATTTTAGAAAACGTTAAAACACGGGTATACAGCACACACCCCATACGGGTTGTATTTCGAGAAATCCTTTGCTAATGCCCGTTTACGTTTTTAAAACAACACCATTGAAAAAAAATCAGTTTTCTAGATCCAAAATACGCAGATAGCGTGTCTGTTTGTGGCACGGTAGCACCCATACTCGGAACCAATTTTTTCGTATTTGTTATGTTTAAAAGATAAGTTGATCGAGTGTCCTTACCTTGATACAAAAAAATCTGTCCAGCCATAATATAATAAGAATTAAGTTATTAAATAAATAATTTCTACGGTAGTAGAGTCATGCTTCTCCCAACACAAATAGGTTCGGCTTGACAGGTTAGGTGGATAGTACCTAACCTGTGTCTCACAGAAAATCGGGGTATAGTAACTGTACTGTGCGTTTTGTGCAATGACTGAGACCGCCAATCTCCCAATCTCTATTCCCTTCTTTTTTCCCTTTTCATTCCTTCCTTCTTGATTCCTTGGGTATGCAACGCGCATGTGATACTTTAAGTATCGCAAGCGTTCATAGGTTGCGGTGACTGCTTACCATCAGCCCGCTGTTGGGATAACATCTGTCAAAGCAGAGATTATTCCACCAGTGCAATCAGTCACACTGGTGGTCTTTTGTTGCAAGAGGCTGGCTAGATAGGTACACCCGCAATATCAAAAACTATACCGTAAATCAGCAGTGTCTTTGGCGTGAATGGCACTAATGGTGTTGCAAACGCTTATTGGCTATGGCAACGGCATACCATCAAGTGGGCTGTATGCTTGTTTGCCAACTTATTATCATAAAAAAAACAGGCGGACTGATAGCTTGTTTGCCAACCCTCATGAAAAACAAAGAAGAATTACCTAAAAATATATCATTAGAAACACTTGAGCTACTTAAACTCGCTTAAATCAATGGTAGGTACTTACATCCGACGTCCATGATATTCAAATTGTTATCTTTCTTGTCGCCTCTGTGTGTAGAAGGCGCGTCGCCGTAGTTGAAGCAAGCTGGAGGCAAAAAAAAAATTACAATTGTTTTTAATCATATTTTTAAAAAAGGCATTCACATAATTTTCTATCCTTAACTTTTTAATTATGAGCAAGATTAACTTTATCACTTTTTTTTTAAAGAATATAGGGGCAATAGGAATGTTAGTAATGCCTTGGAAAAGCATTGCTAACATTCCTATTGCCCCTCCATATAAGCTCGAAGCTTGCGCTAGGAGTGGGTACGTGGGTACAATAGCCCAAGGGATTCGGGATCGAACCCCCGACTCTCACGTTAACGGAGCGAAGTTGGCCCTTCTACCGTTGAGCTATTGAGACTTCCTAATGAGCAAAAATTATTTTCCAAAAGGCATGTCGATAGGCTAAAATAATTTTTAACTGAATGTTTATTTCTTCCGAACCCATTATTATCATGACATTATTCACTATTTCATAAATCCTAATAAAAGGTATAATATTCTGACATAAAATAAATGTGGATTTCTTTACAAGCTAAAATGCCTTATTTTACAAAAACTTATGGTCCATTAATATGTATAAGTAATTAATCATCATTAATGAATAATACTTAATATAAAAATACCTTAGTAAATTGATTTATAAATATAAACAATACTAGCTTCTGCCAGCGGCTTCACCTGCATAAATAACTATTTTTATACAAATTTTGACCCCATTTCACCTCTTCAGGGCTGCAATTTAAACAAACTTTGAAACGCATGTTGCCTTATCTTAAATTAGTCGTCAAAAAAAACAAAGTTTCATGCTTCTAGTTTCAAAAATGACAGACATCCCATACAAACTTTACACCCCTTTTTCACCCCCTTAAGGGTCAAATTTCAAAAAAATCATTTTTATGATGCTCGTTTACCTTTTAAAAGCCACACCTGTGAAAATTTTTTCTTGACGTTGTCAGTCAGGTTCTTTAATTTTATATGTGTATGTAGATTTATTTATCATAAGTATGTTTGCGATTATTAAATGCTGTATTTATTTTTTATCTTAAGACTATGCGAGAACATTATAAACCACATTCTTGTACATAAGTAAAACATACATAAGTAAAACATTATTTCCCGCTGGGTGGCGCAGTTACAGTTAATTATATATACTTAAATGCTATTTTTTAATTACTCTAATTCCGTAAATACATAACAACGTTTACCAAAGTGTAACAATGTAAAATTACTACTCGAACTTATTAACGTAATAGTATTTAAGCGTAGCGTCAAGGGAAATTAAAGCAATTTCGACAAAACTCGATTACAGGCTCAGGGGATACGTGAAAACAACATAATTATTCTGTCCTACTTTTGCAGAAAGTTAAAAGCGACTTTTTCCTTTAACGACATGACAAATGAGCGTACGGCTTGCCTGATGGTAAGCGGTCACCGTACAACCTACATTCATTTGTAACATTATATGTCTCTTCGCGCGTTGCCATGTAAGCTGAGGGAAACCAGGGTGAGAGGAGTAGAAGGAAAACGAAGGAGATATATTATGTAGTGGGAGAAATGGCTCCCACTTTTCGAATGAATACGGATACTGTTTTTACGACAGTATTAATAAAAATGAAAAAACGATACAAACTCCACACCTATTAGGATAGTAATATCCTGTGTCGGGGTCCAGAAAAAGATACACGATGTGGGATCAAACTCGCGACCTGCGATAATAATTGTGGGTTATTTCACACTAAATTTCAGTCATGGGTTTGTTATCTAGTCTAATACATCAATTTAGAAAATCGATACAACCGCAGACGACCTTCCATTATTATTTCATGATATTCGGAATTAAGTTATAATACGGTTTGATAGCTTCGATTTCTATACAATTATCCGTGAAACTTATCGATAATAGCTGTCATTTGTATAATAATTACAATAATGGAACAGAAAAATGTAAAGGCTTTAATAGACGTACATTTTTTTTTGAAGTAGTACATATGGCTTATGACCAACTAGCATTCGCTATAACTTGATACAAGACGGAAACAAAGATTTTTCATCTATATGATATTTCGTACCAGGTAAAATATTTTTAAAAAATGTAACCTACATATAATCACCAATTTCTTACAAAAACTTAACAAAATCGATTTAACACTGAATATTTGTATATGCGGGCATTTTAGAAAATGATCTTAATCATCCACGGAACAATATTTAAAAAGAGAATTTTACGAACAAAATATAATGTCACATACGAAAGATAAAAACAGCTGATGTTTTCATCATAACATGTTTTTACGGATTTTATCACAATACGATCTTACAACGCAAAAGATTTAGTTTAAAGGCCCATTGTTTGTGAATTAGTTAATACGAATGTGTCACGGTCTAGCAGGTCATGTATATGAGTCAGCCGTGCCCACACGATTAAAATCCTAATAGACCATATCAATTCCCCAAGGTTTACTCACGCTTAACGAACGTTGCATGAACGACAAATTGACAATTTCCTTTATTGGTAAACATCTTGTACTGAGATAATCTGCGGAGGTGTGTTTTTTATCTTAGAGGGGCAAATGGGCAGGAGGCAGATGTTAAGCGATTACCAACGCCTATGAACTCTTTACTGGTGGTAGGCAATTTATTGCCTAATGAATGGCCTACCTTAAAAAAAAGAGGCAGACTAATTACAGATTAAAACCAAGGCAGTGACAGTTATTCTACCACAAAGTAGTACACTGTAATTCGGTTTGATGGATACTATAGCTAGTGAAATTACTGGCCTTTGCCCAGATTTAAGAAGCATTATGTCAATGTTGGCAACGCGTGAGTGACACCTGAAAACGTATGGTGTCGCAAGCGCTCATAGGTTACGTCAACCGTTTACCATCAAGTAGGTCGTATGTTTGACGACGAACTTTAGGATGCAACTATTTATACGCTGGCCTTGAAACGTGACTGATGAGAAGTCACTACTGCTGCTGAAAATATTCACGACTTCACGAGTTACACTTATGTTCTGTTGCGTTTCATTCGACGAATAATGTTAGTTTCTTGAGAAGTCTTGTTGGGAATTACGATAGATAATAAATAACTTTACAATTCAAAGTTCAAAGATAAAATTTTGAAACCCTCAATGTACAGGTCCTAATCGCACTTGACAGGTTATGTTAATTAATTATTTAAGCGTTAATTATATGCAGGTTGAGACAAAGAAAGTGATGTAGGTACATGGTAAGGCTTAGAAATGCAAAGTTGTTTACAAAGCCATTAAATATTCAAATGAAAAGCGACTTTAAGGTGACCTATTATTGCAAGCAAATTCATATATAATTCATACTAGAAGATTACTCATGTTCAAAACATTTTATATTCTTCGTTTAGTAAATGAAAAGAAACTTGCATAAAATATCACGCAAAGTTTACGTGGTCGGTAAAAAAATAACAATATTTTTTGTTAACCCCTGCAATATTTTAATTAATTTTAAATCTATTACCTGGATGACCAAGGTATTTTTTTTTTGGTAAATCGAAAAATGTTCTTTGATACGAATAAGATGCATTGATAAATAATAGTTTTTCTCACAAAAGAAGGAACTTGAAAAAAGAAAAAATCGGACTTAAGATATCTGAACTCGAACTGGAGAAAATAAGAATAAAACGAAATTTTATCTAAAAATGAATCCAAGCTAGATCGATTTATCGGCCCCGAAACCCCTGCATACTAAATACCATGAAAACGTTACAGCCGTTTCTGAGATTCAGATTATACATATACAAGAATTGATCGTTTAAAAGTATTAGATTGGTTTATATAAAAAAAGATAAGACCTGACTGACATACCAACGTCCAGTCTAAAACCTTCGACCTAGAAAGCTTAACCCTTAAGAGGGTGAAGGGAGGGTTGAAAGCTTGTATAGGTTGTCCGTCATTTTTAGAACTAGAAACATGAAACTTTGGTTTTTTGGGGAACAATTAGAGATACCCGTGTTTTAACATTTTCAGAAATTGCACATTCATATTTATATTTTAATCTTAGAAGCAAAATAATAAACGTTCTGAAATTCATGATTAGGCAGTAGTTTAAACGATCGTTACTAGGTAGGTAGCATTTTAATTTCTAACGAAAAATAAAAGAGTTAGAAAAAACTGCCATGTCTTTGTTATTTAAAAGATATAACTAAAGAAGGGCTCATAACTATGATCGCGCATTGGTCGATAAGGTGAAAACAACAATGGACAATTTTAAAATCGGTAATAAAGGTATTGAGTTCTCTTACCAAACTCAAACGTTCGAAGATTTCGATGTCTCGTAGTGAGTGGTAAACGTAGCGACTGTCAGCGGAGGCAACCGAGTCAATAATGATGCTTTACAATAAAAATTACACGCTAATCGATCTGACTTAAATTATGTATGAACATATGCTGTATTGTCTGTAAATTATATATGATATTTCAAATTTACTTTGCGTGTAAAAGCATGGTAATTATTAAAATATCAAATTCATTGATACACATCAAAAAGTGATTTGTTCCTTATTAATTCCTTTGTTTGTTTGTTTTTATGATCATTATTTATTGATAAATAATATTAGGGTAGGTAGTTTAAAAGAAAAAAATGTAAAAGTAATCATACCTCATAAAAAATACCACAAAAATCACACAACCAATAAAAAAACTAAATATATTTGTTTATAAATTTTAATTAAAAACCACCATCTTAGTTATTGCAAATCTTAAGGTAAAAAGAAGTATTATGCGTCGTCTTACAGACTGATTACTCATGCAGAGGAGGCGGGGATAATAGATAGCCTTGCTCTCTATTTGGCTTAAGATAAAACGTTATGTATAATAGACTAATGCAACTGTAAAATCTAAACTAACTTGCATATTTTTCTTTTTTTTTTTAAATGAGTATCGTCACATTTAAAAGTAAACTCAGATCAGCAAGGCAATAAAGTAGCAAATACTGCAATAGCAAGTGGAGTAAATTTCTAAAAACTCCTTGACATGAGCCTCACATTGTACAAATCGCTCCTAGGCATTAGCAGTTAAACGCAAGGTCTTTTTTATAATACTACTGCAACCGCATGTGAATTTTGAATTTCGATACAGATAAAATCCAGGATTTTTCTGTCGTTGTTTTCAGGTGTAACAAACAATACACAACACATTAAGTTACCTCGTCGGGTGTCAATTTTGTTTATGAATCAACAAACATTCGGACGGCCCGTCAGCCGCCCGTTCCAAATGTGTGAGATGGCTGGCCGGTCATACATAAACCCGCCTAGGTAGCCAACCTCTAGTAGGTAAGTAGTACGAATACGAAGAAGACGAGGTCCCTTGTACAATACGTCAAAGCACGCTCAAACCGTCAGCTGAGTCCATCGATTAGAATGCGCTCGGAGCGTTTCCTCCATTCATGATGACGACTTTAGCCGTGGTTCGGCCTCGCAGGAGACACCGTAAGGACGGAATCAATTTGAGCCTCCGCGAGGGCTGTCCGTTTTCCACGGCTGGGTCTCAGCCTCGACTACCCCACTCGGTGACGCTTTTAAGGCCAGTAAGGCCAACAGCAATACACATTAAAAAAAAGGTAAGTAACCTATACAGACCTATGCGAGTTTTCTCTCTCAGTTTTCTTTCCATCCGACCAAAGTCAGAAGTCCCAAGCATGTCTCTATAGAACCCTTTTTTAATGTAAAACATATTCCAATGTTGTTAAGCATGCTGTTGGCCCTACTAGCCTTGGCAGCGAAACCAAGAGGAAGGGCCGAGTTCAGAGACCCAGATGAGAATCCCCCCTGCGCCTAAGGCCACTGAACCAAGGCTAAGGACGTCATCGGAGATGGATAGGACAACCAGATCACGTTAGATATTCTCATACAAAGAACAGATACGTTCACAGCAACGACATCGTTACCAACAACTACAACAACCGCCTAGAACGACGTCATTTGTTTCGTTCGCCACGGTTTTTTTTATGTAAGAGGGGCAAACGGGCAGGGGCTCACCTGATGTTAAGTTATATTATTTAGGTGACTTCATGGACTCTATATCCAGTTACGTTAACAAAAATTATATGGCCTATTGAAATTTATAATCATATTCGTTAAGAACATAATATGTAGAAACAACGAATGCATTGCCTTTTATCCACCAGAGTCCCACCAGAGTCCTAAAAACGACTGTCTCACAGACAACTCATACGTATTAGTAGTTCATAGTGTCTAGCACTTAGTACATAACCACTTGCACAAGACAAGCCTGACTCAGAGCCCTTAAAAAAATGAAATGAAATAAAATTTGTATAGGGAACCAATTATTTTTCAAATAAATTATAATTGTAAATTCAAAATTACCTGCCATGGAGGCGCTGCTCATTCTGCCTCTTGTGAAATCAATTTTGAAGTTTATTAATTCTCGCACAAATAATATATATACAATGGAAATATGAATACAATTGAAATATACAATTAGTATGAAAACAATAGTTGACAAAGATAAGACACTTTTTATTTTCTTAATGATTTCAAAAATTTATAAAGTTTAAAATGAATATAAGGCTGATTTAAAAAGTTTGTATTCTAATTATTTATAGATAAATATAAATTAATAAATGTTAATATATTATAATCAATAATGTCATAACATATAACTTAAGTTATAGTATGTAATACTTAACTTTCGACTTTCCTTCGATATAGGTACATAATATTATATTTTTATAGTTACATAATTTTCTTGTATCATGACAAAATGTTTCTGAATGGAATTGTTACCATAGATTTATCGTATCCCATAAATTACACTTATCACCTTTTGTTAGAACTGTCACTGTCACGTAGTCAGTTGTTAAGTGTCAAGTTGTCAACGACATATTGACTAAACAAAACAATACCTTCTCGTTGCTTTAAAAGTATTTTACCGATTCATTTAATTGAATTGAAATTATATATTATACCAGTTAAAAATATCCTTTCAATGGCGCCGGGTAAAAAAGGCGCGGCTTCGAGAAAAAGATCTAACCACCATGTTAAAAAAGATTACGCTGAAAGACTAAGCGATTTGAGCATACAATCTGAAAGCAGTGATGATAGCTCTGATAACTCCGACGATGGTGTAGAAGCTACATTTGCTGTAAGCATGTGGGACCTAAACCACTGTGATCCAAAGAAATGCTCTGGAAGGAAACTCCTGCGACATAACCTAATCAAAAACTTAAAACTCGGTCAAAGGTTTCCCGGTCTTGTATTATCACCGGTCGGTACACAATGTGTCAGCCCAAATGATAAAGATTTAATAGAAAAATCGGGATTGGCTGTAATAGATTGTTCATGGGCAAAGATCGATGAGACACCATTTAATCGAATGAAGTCGTCATATCCAAGACTGCTACCATTTTTAGTTGCAGCCAATCCTATAAACTATGGTAAACCTTATCAACTTAGTTGTGTAGAAGCATTAGCTGCAGCAATGTATATTACAGGTCATAAGAAAGAAGCAAATTTTTACTTATCTAAGTTCTCATGGGGACATTCTTTCTTAGAACTTAATTCCGAAGTGTTAGACATTTACTCAAATTGTACAGATAGCAAAAGCGTTATTGAAGCCCAGAACAAATATTTAGAATTTGCTGGAAATGAAAAAGATACGAGAAAAATGTGGCCATCAAGTAGTGACTCGGATACTGAAAGTGAACATAACTAATAAATTAAGATATACTGAATTACTATACTGTATGTTTTATAAACTTTTGGTTTGACTTGTTATTTAATTATTGTAAGATAAAATAATAAAAATAAACATCAAATTCTCCATCAAATCATCATTTACTAGAGTGTGCAGCGTTGCTTGCGTGGTCTACACTAATCTTGTTTATTTTCTGCATGGAAACCTAATTTTTTCTACCCTTACGAAGCAATGAAAACTTCCTTCAACACCGATGTTTGCAGAGTCAAAACTAGATTGATGTAAGCATAACAATCTATACCGAGAACAAAAAAACTAAAACTAAAGAATCATGATTACATTCAAACTGGTATCAAACTTAACAAAGGCCTACAAAAATTTCAATAGCTAGCTATCTTATGAAGTATGCTTAGAACATATTTTTATAAAATGTTTATTTCTATTGCCGCTACAACAACAAATACTACATATAAAATAGTATTGTAAGACTGAATATTTTGATATACAATTATCATGAAAAGTAAAAGATAAATATTTAGAATTTGCATATATTGTGTATTGAGGCCAAATTTAATTTTAAAAAAAGGCTTCCTATATCTACAAGCCTGATAATTTTATTCAGTGTGGTACAGAACCTCTTATTTGAACGCTCTTGGCCGATTTTTATTTCGTTTCTTGTAAAATAAAACGGGCATTACAAAATACAAACATGACAATATTTATTAGAATGCGAATACATTCTATGTATGTTATAATTTTAACCGTCATGTTGTATTTTAACCGGATAAAACGTCATGCATTTACTAACCTTTCTTTAAAGTTATAATAACATTGAAAAAGTAAAACGATTTACGAAACGAAAACATAAATTGGAAAATATATACGAGAAGGCCATCTGTCGTGTAAATTAAAAACAACTTTGTCAAATAAAAATTTTGATAACGCCCTCTAGCGCAAACTTTATTGACTACTAAATTATTGTTAGTAAAATGTTGTATAGATGTCGCTACTATGTTTTGTTCAGAGAGTTAACTGCTTTACGAACGAATGCAACGTGCTTGCGTCCGTTATTTTATATTTTAGACTTTAGTTTCCTATAACAACTCGAGTGCGAGAGTTGGTTCATGCCGCTCGGAGTTTTGTTTGAAACTCGCGGAACAACTTATTTATGAGATACTTATAAAGTGTAGTTATCGTGATTATTTTGTGTTGTGCTTGAAGTGTGTGTAAGTTAAATATTTAACTTTCGGATAAACATTAGAAACTTAAAAGGTAAGTTCATTTTGGGACTCAAGTTCTGTGCAACCTGTCACGCAGGTGTCTCACAAGTCACTAACCTCAGTGTTGGTGATGAATAAATATTCGAGATACCAATTGCAAAACTTTCGAGATACCAATTTATGATAAGGCTTCAACTCTATGAAAAACTTGAAACCTTGTAGTACAAAAAAGTGATAGTTTTTTTTATTCGTTTTTATAATTTTGAGATTATTCTACAAAAATCTTATAAAAATCTGATACAATACGGATAACTGGCAGTAAACTATTCTATATTCGTTATTATTTATGTCATTGATAGTTCAAACTATGTTATTATTGAAGCTTTGAATTCCGCGGTTCATTGTATTTGTATTGTCATATAAAATTTTTTGTAATTACGTCTTGTGACGACGATATCTAAAATGTTGGAGAGCTGACGATAACTCTATAGTTTTCACTTCCGACGTTATGTGTCGGAAGTGCTTTGTATTTGTTTGTTTGGTAAGGTTTTTTTAATCATACGGTAATATAGAGTAGTTAAATTTTGCCTTCCTCTTACCGGCTGGGTCTACGGACTCGGCCCCACCGGTAACGCTGTCGAGGCCACTAGGGTCATCAATAATAGACATCACAACAAGCAAAAGACGCTCTGAAAAAAAAATTGCCCGAGATACTCGAGACCATGTAACTTTTTGACTAAACCGATTGAAACAGGGTATCAATTTCGAAATTAATTAATTTGCAACTCTATTAAATATATGCGCTAGTCTTGTAATTACTTTTTCTTCTTCTTTTTAGCATTATTTCCGGTATTATACGAGTATTTACCCAGAGTCTGCTTATTACTCCTGATCCTGATTTGACAGGTTACTCGTTTTTATACAGCGATTGCCATCCGACCTCCGCAACCCAAACGGCGAACCAGTAGCTCGTTGGATAAGAGTAGTACCTATCATGAGTTAACGATTATTATCAGATGTTATGTGATAAGAACCGGAACCTACAGTTTAACTTGCTCTCAGAGGCACGGTGAGGAGACCCACAAGAACACACGCCCAGACCGAGGCATATATCGAACTTGTGACCGATGAGCATAAAGGCAGGCTCGCTGACACGACACATCGGTCTTCACTTTCCTTTAATATCGTACTATATTAAACCTGTTTTGCTTTAATTATACATATATAATTTTTGGTTTAGTCTAAATAAAGTAGTAATTGCTTAAATTATAATATACATATATATTGTTTTATTTTCTAATCTGGTTTTAGCCTTTGAAATTAATAATAATTTTATCTTTTCATTTTTGTTTTTTTGATTTCCATAATTGTAATTATTTATTTAATCATTTCATATAACTGTTTTAAATGTTATCCAATAACCTAACCTAATATCGTAACCAATTAAATGAAAAGTTGTTTATATTTTTAAATTATTGACTTAATATTTTAATGAAATATATAACAATAATAATAATTCTAATGTCTAAAATTTACCCTATAAATCTCATATAATATTGCGGCCTTTCAGGTGTAACAAGTTCCAATGTCTTGTGCTGAGCTGTTTATGAAAATTATGTCCAGTTTATACAACTAAAGACTGTTGTATATGTAGTATTTCGTGTTTAGAAAAAGCAACACAACATGAAGATCTTTGATAAACATCGTAGTGGGGATCAAAGTTGTTCTTGCACATCCTGTACATATAGAACCGAATCCGATCGCCCTTCTTTAAAACGTATTATTTCACAAGGTAACCGAATCGATCGTCTTTATTATGGCAAGTACATTCCACTCCGCGAAAAGAAACTTCTTGACAAGCTTGTGAGAACCAGAGCTGTTTATGATGATATTAGAGCGAAGATACTATCGGATAGTACACTAAGCCTAGATAATAAAGCTGTCTTGAAACCACTGAGGAAATTATCTAGGAAAAAGTTAGATGATGCTCTGAAAAATAAGGCCGTGTTAGAATTTGTTGATTTAGTAGACAGAGGTGAAACATTAGGATCAAAAGATTTAAGTGGTTGCTGTAGCTGTTGTAGTTGTTATTCAAAAATTAATTTATATCATAAACCGATTGGTAAACAAAGACGCAAACGTGCTGCTAATATTGTAAACAGACATGGTCATAGTAGACGAAATGTTGGCGAAAACTTTAGCAAAAAAGGAGGAGTGAGGTTTAAGGCAAAACACATATGGTCTGACCCTTGTACTTGTACATATAAACTAAGCGGTATGTTCAAAAACTTAACTAAGGGATCTCCGCTTGTTGATTTGCAGCCTTCAACTGATGAAGAAATAAATCATAGGTTTCAAAAAAATCGTAATGTAGCTCGTCTCTCACATGAAAATTTACAACCATATAAATCACGAGTCAAAGAGGTATTGGCGGAAGGGATTAGGAAGATAAGTGATTCAAAAACAAATATACAAGAAAAAATCGATGTGCATGCCAAAAAGTCTTTGGAGATATTAAAGAAAGGAAAAGATCATCTAAAGCATAAACTCAGTACTCAGAAAAAAAAAGGTGAGAGCCCAAAAAATTATGATTTAGCGTCGTGCATGTGTCCAGAAATAGATTTAGCAGCCCGAATTAAAAAAGACTCTATTAGCAAATTTAAGGACGATCTTAAAAGAAAACAACTAATAAAGATGTGGGAGTGTGAAAGTAGATGTGTTGAAGATATTTGTTTTCCAGAAGAATGCTATTACCAAATTAAAAATAAACATTCACGCTATTTGAAGCGTAAAGGCTATAAAAATGAAATAGTTATGAAAGAAAAAAAGATAGGTGTGTTACTAAATCAACCACACATAAAAATTTCTTCTAAAAAATTCCCTGCAACTGGTACTATTGAACAAACACCTAAATTACGTGCACGGAAGACTGGAAAAATCGTTAAGACTGATATAATTCCTACAAAAGTGAAGGACAGAAAACCTCAAAAGCTAAATCTAAAAGGTGAATATGTCAAATTCGGAACAAATGCGGAGACAGGCTCTACTACGCCAAAAAAAAATAGAAATCAGATATTGCACATAAGTCCGCCTGGTGATAAAAATAATACCATTTATCAACAAGCGAAAAACTTGACGGCAGAAAGAAGAATAAGCCAACGTCAAGCCGTCAGAATCGGATCATCTTTTACTTTTAATATCGAATTTTATAAAAATATAGGTACGCCTGATAATGAAAAGTCAGATGTCAAATTACCTCACTCCACGTCTAAGCAATTAATAAAGTTAACCAATAAAGGCCCTGAAAGAAAAAAGAAAATCAAAATGAAGGATTCAAAAACTAGCGAATCACATTGGAAGCATTGTTTTTGTACTCGTAAAATGAAATGTAAAAAAAATAATATAAAAATTCCCTCAAAAACTAAAAATAATAAGTCCTTAATGACACTCAAATCAGTCAATATCCCCTGTACAGACCAGGATTGTGCCATAGATAATTGGTGTCAAAAACTAGAATTTAAAAGAAAAATCCTAAATTTACTAATGTTGATAAAAATACTTATTATAGAAAAGGACGAAAAAGTTTTAAAAGCAAACAGTCGTTACTATCGTACGAGTGTGAACCTGGTGTATGTGACCCAGATACTTGTTGTCCTTATCAGTGCTTAGAAATAATCAATTTACGGAAAGGAAAAAGTAAAGCCCATTCAGTGCAATGCCCTTGTCCTCGGAAAATGGCTCGTTCTTCGCAGTCTTCTTCAACCTTAACTTCTAAGTCTTGTGCCCCCTTGTGTGTAAAACCTAAAGGTGTAAAATCTATGATTACAGAAAAAGTTACAAAAACATAAATTAAAAAACCCTAAACCGCGGCAAGCAGTACGAATTGGATCGACTTTCAGTTTTAATTTGGAGTTTTACAAAGACCGACCTCCATCTTATTTTAAGCGCAAAAATTTAATAAACATTACGTCAAAACCTCACCTTAAGTCAATAAGAAATAAAAAGAATGCAGAAGATAGAATTATGCCCAAGTTAAAGTATAAAAAGGCAGGTTTTGGTAACACACTTAAAAGATGTTTTTGTACATTAAAGATTCAGGAGAAAAAACCAATTAAACCCAAAAACAAAAATGCTCTCAGCAGGCACTGATGTTTTAGATAATAACTATTCGAGGGATATTGTATTATATAATAAAAGTACTAAGACAAAGAAAAGTTTTTCTATACCAGGAGAATGTGATCCATATGAATGCTTAGAACGAATGAACAGGCACTATTTAAAAGAGATGGCATCAATGAAAGAACCCGAGGAGACAAAAGATGTATCGAGTACAACTTATTCAAAGAAATCTTTAAAAACCATACATGTTCAATCTAAACCCAAGTTTAGAAACAAGTCTTCAGTTAAAACTAAGAAAATAAAGATTGCCAATGAATTTAAAGAATATTCGTCTATTGATAACACAAAACAAGCCGTTAAAATTGGCTCGTCGTTTAGTTTTGGAATTGAATTCTTTAAACACACAAATTTAGGGACTGTTAACTTGAGTTCTCAGTCAGGAAAAAAAAGAAAATCAAAAAAAAAAACGAGCAGAGGGAATAAAATTAATAAATTGAATGTCGCTTATGTAACGACACAAGTAAAGAGGGAGAAAGCCCTTAATAAAGCTTCAGTGGCCGAAAATTTTGTGAAGCGTTGTTTTTGTACACTAAATTTACAAAAGTATCATAACCACCAAAATAAACCCTTGCCACCTGGTTTGGTATATACTGTTAACAGAGCAATGACAGGGACCTCACCAATTGTTATTTCCAAAAAAAATTCAAACGGATGCAAATTTAATTCAAATTTACTACCCATAAGCCATTACCACAAATGCTCTATGCAAAAGTATCCGATTCTATTAACTGCAACAGAAGAACAACTACAAAGTCGTACATCATTAACAAGTGATTTCAGTTGGAAGTCAAGTATCACTTTATTTAAAAGTAATGTAATATCTACCTCTAATTTACAACAAACAGATATAACGAATTTGTCTCAATACGTAAGAAACTGTTTTTGTACGATGAATTTCCAGTTAGCAAGTAAAAATGGCCCCAATAAAAAACCAAAAAGTGGCAATGCCTGTGTTCGATTAGGATCTAGCTTTACTTTTGATATAGATTTTTGTAAGAACTCGTTACTATCAAGAAAAAAAAATGAAACAACGTCTGAAACGGAAGTAAATAATAAATTTAATAAAATCAGAAGAGAACCAAAAAACAAAATGACAAATCATAATCGACAATCACAATCACTGCTAAATGAAATGATTCATAAAGCTTCGGCAACTGCAGCTATCCCGCGCAGATGTTTTTGTACATTACAGTTACAGAAAAAAGGAAGACGTCCCAGGAAAAAAAAGGAGCCGCATGAAGTACCTAATCCGACTTTAAATATAGTGAAGAGTGTTAGTAAAGCACAGAATACAAAATTTAAGCAATTCAATATAGCACATTCACTTAAGCCCTATGAATGTGAGCCAGGAATTTGTAACCCGGGCCATTGTGACCCTTACCAATGCTTAGAAATAATGAAAAGAAAGAAGCATACAAAAGAGACTGGTGTACATACGATATTACAACCAAAACAATCTGTTTCAAGTATAACCTCTGGAAATGAATCAAAAGGAACACAGAAAAAATATGCAAGAAAGCAGAAAACTAGACAAATTACAAGTGATTTAAAAGAATCAGAAAAAAGTGGCGAGTCACATATTTTACAACCTTCAAAACAAGTTGTCAGAGTTGGTTCAAATTTTAGTTTTAACATAGAATTTTGTAAAGAAAAAGATACTCCAGTAACAAGGCGGCGTATATTAAGAGAAGTAAAAAAAACTAATCAGACTAAAAGGAAAAAAGAAGTAGTTGATACTTCCCAAAATTCTAAATTAATGCGACATAAAGAAACTGACATCAAAAAATCTCCGCAAGTTGCTTCTACTATGACAACGCCTTTTTTGAAACGATGTTTTTGTACAGCTAAACTTAAGGAACCAAAGCACAATGTTAAGCTAAATTTACCAAAAGACGTAGGTTCAACAACATTTAGGGAAAAATGTACATGCTTTTTACAATCAATTAAAAGTTCTTTCATAGCTGCAAATCAAGGCATAAATTTAAAAAAGGCTGAAAATGGTAGTAAGAAAACAAATACTCAAAATAAGCAAATTATTAATAAACGTCCTTTAGAGCCTTACGAATGCGAGCCCGGAATTTGTATACCTGGAGAATGCGACCCTTATGTTTGTGAAGAAATTATGAAAAAGAATAAAATGAAAAGGAAGTCCCAACTATCGAATACTGAAACTAGTAAATCACATTCCGCTTTTACTCACACTACTACAAAAGGCGCGAAAAATGTTCGAACACAATTAAAATTAAAGGATGGGGTCAAACATACACAGCATAAACAGAAAAACGGTAAGTCTAAAACGCCTATAAAGGCTACCGATAAACAAGTAGTGAAGATTGGATCAAATTTTAGTTTTAACATAGAATTTTATAAAAATAAAATGCCAAGATCTGATAAAAATATGCTACCACGTAAGTTACACTCTTTTTCTGCTGAAAATAAAAAGCTGTTGCGAAAAAGTTAAGACTGAAACTGTGTCGAACCGGCCACGAATGACTCAATTAATCCCAGCGAAACAAAAAGATAGTGCCATAGATGAAAAGCATAATTTAAAACGATGTTTTTGTACTCTGCAACTTCACAACCGACATTCAAAACATGAAGTAAAATTAATAGAAAAGAAAAAGAATCAGGGTGTTAAGTTAAGGACTAAAAGTGTAATGACAAAAACTGATAAACATCTTATGCAGAATTTGAAGTATTACGAATGTGAACCGGGTATTTGTGTTCCGAATCAATGTGACCCTTATGAGTGTGAAAAAATTATGAAATTAAAAAGAAAAGATCATGAACTTAAAGAATTTGGAATTGAGACCGAAAGTCCAAGAAAATATAGTGCTAGCAGTTCAACGAGTTACCGCAAAACATCCAAAGGAAAAACTCAAACAATGGTGGATAAAAAATATGAAAAGAAAGTTAGTTATGATAATAAAAATAAAAACGCACTGCAAATGCAAAAAGTTAAAATTGGCTCTAGTTTTAATTTCAAAATTGAATTTTTTAAAGATAGAAATAATCCTGGTTTTCTACTAAACAATAAACATCCCAAGCCAACAAAATCGGAACATAGGAGTCAACAAACGCGTGGAAACGGTGAAAGAGAACAATTAAAAAATAAGCAAGTTCAGTGGTCAAAATTAAATATGAAGGCTGCAA
Organism: Hestina assimilis; assembly: GCA_023373885.1. Lineage (NCBI taxonomy): Eukaryota > Metazoa > Arthropoda > Insecta > Lepidoptera > Nymphalidae > Hestina > Hestina assimilis. Next base: position 4,086,381 of record CM041745.1, on the reverse strand, counting down.
GATCTCAAGCAACAATGATAAAAGTACCACCAGGACTTAAAAGATGTTTTTGCACTTTATTATTGAAAAAGGCAAGAAAAAAACAAGCGTCTGTAAAAAAAGAACATTCAATGTAGGCACAGAGACTACTAAGCCGCGTGAACAAAATACTTTATTACCCTATGAATGTGAGCCGCTTACATGTGTTCCAGGCGAATGTAACCCAGTTGAATGTTTACGAAGAATTAAAAAAAGGCAGTACAAAAATTTTGGAGGAAGCACAAAAGCAAAGAAAAGGTATTCTGCTAGAACTATGACAAAAGACGAAACAAAAATCAAATCAATAAAAAATCAAATTAAGTCTGTGGACAAGACAAAACAAAGGGAAATGGAATCTGTAGACCGTCTCAATAAGGATTTTCATAAAAACGAATCCAATTTGTCAAAAGAGCGTAAACAAGCGGTTCGTATAGGTTCTAATTTTAGCTTTAATGTAGAATTTTATAAAGATAGAGATATGAGAAATGATAAAAAATACAAAGAAATAAGTGAACCAAAAAAACCTCGCACTGGAACATCTAAACTGCGTAATATAAAAACTAACAACCGAAAAAATATAAAATCTGGGAAGGAAAATAATAATATTAAAGCTAAGGTGCAGTCCTCTAGTTTGTTAAAGAAATGTTTTTGTGTTTTAAAACTTCATAAAATGAGAAATACAACGCAAAAACATATTACGCCAAGCATGAATAATGCAACTACCAAACTTCAAGTAAAGTACACCGAAAATGTAAATACTGCAACACAATATAAGTTACTACCTTATGAATGTGAACCCAATGTATGTATACCTGGAGAATGTGATCCCTATGAATGTGAAAAACGTATAAAGAATCGAATATCCAAGAAGACAGGTAATGATTTGCGTAAATCTAAAACAGCAGCTACTCGTCGTATAAAATCAAAATCGGTTAAGTTACAGGGACCCAAAGTTAAATTACGTGACCGTCAACAGAACAAAAGTTATAAACAAAATGTAAACCAAAAGCAAAATGGAAACCAAAATTTAAATGCTTCGGAAATGGGGGACAGTAAACAGGTAGTTCGTATTGGCTCTAAATTTAGTTTTGACATAGAAATATTCAAAAATGAATATTCGACTAGTACATTTTCTACTGATAGAACCGTAAAAAGAGACCAAAGAGCCAGAAAAAGGAAAAATGATGACATAAAAATAAAACACAATAAAAAGTCCACACAAAAACAAGCTAAGGTGACACGAGGCTTAAGTCCCTTTGAATGTTTACCATTTTCTTGTAATCCTGAAAATTGTGATCCCTATGAGTGTGACAAAAAATTGCAGCAGAGAAGAAAACAATCGCATAGCATAAGTACGCAGATGCTAAAACAATACTCAAGCGAAGGTGTTGGCGAAGATGATCTGAAAAAAGATGAATACAGTATCACAGAAACAGCGACAACTTCACCACGAAAAACACAAATCGATCAAAAAATAGGAATTGTAAAAGTTCCTAAATATGATAAACAACTCGTTAAAGTTGGCTCGAACTTTAGTTTCAATATAGAATTTTATAAGGAAAGAGGACAAAAACATTCAAAACTGCAAAAAACAACGGCATATAAGGATAGTAAGAAAATTGTTGATGCTAAAAATATACATACAAAACCAGAAGTTAAACATAATTATGAATCTCAAGCAGCAATTAACACTGACAATAAAGCATTCAAGGTACATAATACATTAAAAAGATGTTTCTGCACATTAAAATTACAAAAAAATGACCACCCTATTAATATAAATAAAAGTAAAATGTCGCAGTATCCACAAACTTTTGAAGTAAGAAGAGTAGCAGTTCAGCAAACACATGAAAAAGTTAAATCAGTTGCAACTCGAATAAACCAAAAGTATATGAAAGAAACCGGAAACTGCACACCACCATGTCATTGTTGCGAACATAAAAATGATTCATTTCGTCGTGATCCTAAAACCAGATTACAAATGAATTGCATGGAAATGCAAACAATACTTCCATATGCACCTACTAAATTTAAAAAAACTACTAGTAAAGCAATGTTACTGCAAGAAAATAATTTTCAACTTAATAAGATGACTAGAACGAGTCATGGCAATAAACTGAAGATGAAAAAAAGTCTTAGAAATATAAATTATGATAAGCAGCTTTGTAGAAAAATTGCATTAAAAAAGCGCAATAATTTTAAAATGTTAAAAAAATTTGCATGTGCTTGTGTATCTTTACTTTCACGAAAAAAAGACAACTTACACATTATAAAAAACCGCGATGTTAAAATTAATAAAAGCCATGAAATCGATACTCGCAAAACAAAACAAACAAAGAATTTAAACCGCGATCAAGTCAAAGGCTCTAAAAGTTATCGAAAACTACTAAAACTTGCAAAAAATGCAAATTCTGAAGTAGACAAATCGAAGAGTCAAAAATTTTATGGTAAATACAGTAATGGAACATTCCGTCAATTAGAAGATTATGAGAAAAGTCCATCTGTACGTTTACGAGTTGCCCAAAAGAGAAACGGCAAAGTCTCACAAGGTTCAAAGTCTATGAAACAGATACCTAAGCCTGATTTATATTCTAAAAGTCAACAACGTCAAACAAAAACTAACGATATACGTATTTGTGACCATTGTGAAACGAAATTACGTGGGAGACCAATGAGTGGTAAAGGAGGTTCATCTCCTCTAAAAGTACATTTTTTTGATACGTATAAAAATACTTCCTTTGACAAAAAATCAAACATTAAAAAACAATTCAAACAAAATAGAAAATCTAAAAGATTGCTCAAAGATGGCGAATGCTGTTATTCTTGTGGACAAACATTAAATAAAGAAGAACTGAAAAAAGGATCTGGTGATCGTCCTGTAGATGAGTTGAACAAAAACGTGTTACGCCAGAATACTATCAATAAAATAAAAAGTATTTTTAAACCAAATAAAAATATTAGTGATGTATCCTGTAATAATACTGCACATAAGCCATTATTCGAAATGCAAATAAGCTCTGATGATTATGATGTTATAAATAAAAAAGAAGTGTTCGATAAGGTTATCAAATTAGGTACTAAAAAAGTGAATAATTATGACAGCTCAAACAAATTTCATGAGAAGTCCTGTCGATGTTGTATATGCATGTCTAAAAAAAGTAAAATGGGTGCCAGTATAGATGTAGAACCAAAGGGATTAAAGACTATGAGACGTTACGACGATATACCTTATAGTCTAAAATCTAAATCACACCCCACTGCACAAAATAAACTAACAAACAAGCAATCAGACAAACATAATATTGTTGATGTATCTAAAAATATTCCTTCCGACAAAAACCTGAACATTAGGAAACAATTTGAACACAATAGAAAATCTAAAAGAATGCCCAAAGAAGGTAAATGCTGTTATGCTTGTGGACAAATATTAAATAATGAGGAATTTAAAAAAGGATCCAGTGATCGTAGTGATAAGTTGACCAAAAACGATCATAGCCAAAATACTGTCAATAAAATAAAAAGTATTTTTAAACCAAGTAAAGATATTAGCGATGTATCTATTACTAATACTGTACATAAATCGTTATTCGAAATGCAAATAAGCTCTGATGATTATGATGTTATAAATAAAAAAGAAGTATTCGATAATGTTATCAAATTAAGTACTAAAAAAATTAATGATTATAACAGCTCAGACAAATTTCTTGAGAAGTCCTGTCGTTGTTGTATGTGTATGTCGAAAATAAATAAAATGGGTGACAGTATAGATGCAGAACCAAAGGGATTGAAGATTATGAAACGTTACGACGAGATACCTTACAGTCCAAAATCTAAATCATACCCCACTGCCGGAAATAAACGAAAAACTAAATTAACAAACAAACAATCAGACAAACATAATGTTGTTGTTTTATCTAAAACTATTCGTTCCGACAAAAACTTAAACTTTAAGAAAAAATTAAAACACAATAGAAAATCTAAAAGATTGCTCGAAGAACGCTTATGCTGTTATTCTTGTGGGCAAACATTGAATAAAGAGAAATTTAAAAAAAGTTCTAGTGATCTTACTGTAGATAAGTTGCCCAAAAACGATCTGTGCCAAAATACAATCAATAAAATAAAACATATTTTTAAACCAAATAAAGATATAAACGATGTATCTATAAGTAATACTGCACATAAGCCGTTATTCGAAATGCAAATAAGCTCTGATGATTATGATGTTTTAAATAAGAAAGAAGTGTTCGATAATGTTATCAAATTTAGTACTAAAAAGTTAATGATTATGATAGCTTAGACAAATTTCATGAGAAGTCCTGTCGATGTTGTATATGTATGTCTAAAAAAAATAAAATGGGTGCGAGTATAGATGCAGAACCAAAGGGATCAAAAGCTATGAAACGTTACGACGATATACCTCATAGTCCGAAATCTAATTCATACCCCAATGCCGGAAATAAACGAAAAACTAAACTAATAAACAAACAATCGGACAAACACAATATTATTGATATATCTAGAAATATTCGTTCTGACAAAAACTTAAAGTTTAAGAAACAATTGAAACACAGTAAGAAATCTAAAAGATTGCCCGAAGATGGCAAATGCTGTTGTTGTGGACAAACATTAAATAAAGAGAAATTGAACAAAACCGATATGTGCCAAAATACTGCTAATAAAATAAAGAGTATTATTAAACTGATTACAGATACTGTTAAAACTGTTAAAGCATCTAAGGTATGTGGTAAAAATACTGCTCAAAAGCCATTGTTTGAAATGCAAATAGCTTCCAATGATTATGATATTATTAATAAAAAAGAAGTCTTCGATAGTGTTATCAAATTAAGTACTAGAAAAGGAAACGATTATAATAGGTTAACCAAATCTCATAAAAAGTCCTGTCGATGCTGTATATGTGTGTCTAAAAAAAATAAACTGCTTGCCAATATACAAGCAGGAGTAAAGAGAACAAACCTCAGGAAACGTTTTGGAAATATATTTTCTGCTGGACGAAAAAAACCGTGCATATGTGGTAGCAAAATTTGTAAAACACAAAGCCGAAAAAAGATTAAATTATCTCAGAAGCAACTTCGTCCGCCACCTTGCAAGTGTGGTAGTCCTGTATGCCGCAAGGAATCAGCAAATATTAAAGAAAGAAAACGTTTAACCAAAAAAAAGAAAATCGGGAAAAAAAAGAAAGAGAACAAAAAAAAAAGAGCTAAAACTGAAGCCAAACTTCGAAAGGCTCGTCTTAAAGAATATGATAAAGAAGACCGAAGACGTAAGCAAAGACGTAGAAAAGAATACCGGTTGATGGAGAAAAAAATTGATAAAACTGCTAGTGATGCAGTTCTACTGACTGAGTCTGCTATAGACATAGGAAAACTAGGAATAACTGCTGGTACTGATATCTTACGGTCAGTTGCGAGAACAGCTATTGATCCTAAGCATGCTGTAAATACTCTTAAGTCTATTCAAGATGATCCCAGGCTTATAGCCCGATTTCTCAAAGCAGGATTTAGTGATAGTGGTGTAGCTTCAACAGCTCGACGCATAAGACTAAGGTGTATGGCTATGCAAGGTGTGAAAAAAATTAAAGCTTTATTAGCTCGCTATGCTATTACAAGATATTTAATGTACATTGGTGATAAAGACCCTAAACGCCGAATGCGTAAACCCAAAGTGGACCGCGAACGTGAACAGCTTGATTTTGGATGTAGTCTTTACATGGGTTCTCTCCGAAAAAAACCCTATTTATCTGTTTATAATAGATTTCCACATTTATACCCTCACTTTATATCTCTTCTAAATGTTTGGAAGCAGTTTACTGATATTATGTTGTTTTTACTAGCAGTTGTTGTGTGGAGTCCTTGTATTTTATGTACGGAGTTTTGTAGAGCCATGACGTGTTGCTTTTTCTGCACTGGATAATTCTTTGATATGTGCTATATTTAATAAATTATTTTTTCATAAATGAGTTTTCACTATAAACGACAACTATAACTTATTTAAGAAGAACCCTTTAATCGCTCGTTTAAATTAAACTTTTTCATAATTGTTTGTTATGATTGAATTGTGAACAGCAGGCTAACATTGTATAAATATTGTATATTAAACTAAAGAAAGGCAAGATTAGACATGTCTGTACATCTGTACATATGTACATTGGTTTTATGATGTCTGATGTTTAAAACTTACAGCCTTCACACATATGTAGCTTTTTTACAATGGTCTTAAAAAAGGAGGAGGCTCTCAAATTTTGTGATTTTTTCATTGTCTCTTACTTCAGAACTCTGTTATTTATAAACAATTTTCATAGTTCCGTAGCCAAAGGGAAAAAACATTACCCTCCGGCAGTCGGGTAAAAAACAGAACTCTTATAATTTCTTTTGTCCATTTATTTATATGCCCGAGTAAAATTACTGACTCAGGGATTATTAGCTCTATCAATAAGAAATTCAGTAAATTTGTGTAGTGCGAAACGCTACAGAATTTTGTATTGACATAAAATATTTATAAAAATTAAGGATAGACTTCCGAACATCTGAACTGAAGGTTGAAAAAAAATTCAGTGTATGGCAATGTGTGACCTCCTTGGTGTCTTCTTCATTCTACGAGTTATTAGCGAAGTATTGGCACAACTAAAATCAACTAGCCTAAGAATTGAGTTGAAATAAAAATAATGAGGTTTGTTTTTTACTTTTTGTTTAAGTCATTTATTTGTTATTGAAATATTAATCTCATAACGTCGTCAAATTTGTGTCCCGCCATCTCATTAGAACAGTGGGAATCGAAATTTTGAAAAATTTAACTTTCGCGTAATTATTATTTTATTTAAAAAGACGATTTACGATAGAAAGCTTTGTACATTAATGAATATAAATAAATTTACCTTTGTACAGACAATGTTAATTATTAAAATGTGATTTTCGTTTTCGATTTCTTTCGGTCTGTTTCTCAAAGAAAATGTGACGTTATTTTGTAATCTGTAGGATAACTGTCAAAATGTCATTAATTGTTATTAATTGTTTATTAAAAAAAAAAAAACTTTAATTATTGATCATGAAACAGAGATTTAAACATTTAAATTATTAAAATCATAAACTAGGGATTGTTTCGCTACGTACATTCTAAGACTATGATTAAAATGGTATGTATGTTGTAAATGTCCATTCATCAATGTAAATGCGTATTCTGGTTCAATGACCGAAGACACAATTTTTGGGGTGAACTATTCTAATCTGTACAGCTTACCCTTATGGTTGCTTATTCCATATTATACATATTACCAAAACGTTTTTTTTATTTAAATTATATATAATATTACCGCAAAAATATTTTTATTTTATTAATTAATTTTGTTAAAAAATTATTATTAACTTTTGCATATTGTTTATTTTATTTCTTATCATTAAAAAGAGCCAAACAAAATTAAATTAAGTGGTGAACTAACCTAAAATCTTTACAAACTGAATTTAATTCAGATATTATAAAAAAAAATATCATTTTCATAATATTGTACATACATGTTCATACTTTTTCGACAAGGATTTTATAGATATTATATATTTTGTAAAGTACATAATGATCGTATATGTATATATACGATCATTATGTACTTTACGCAATTAGTTCAATAATAATTATTGCAACTATCTAAAAATCGAGTTAGAACGAGACTAAATTCAAAGCGCCAAAACAAAAGAGAGGTATATCGACCAAACCCTCAAAAGTGAGAGGGTGCCACCCTCTTTATGAGTCAGAGGGGAGGACCCTTGCACGTACTGTACCCTTAGTACACCGTACAGCATGCATTCACTATTGATCTGGGCATTTTGGACTTCTCTAATATAGTTTTTTGACCATCTTTATTTTGGGGGTACCAACTGCGTATGCCAAGTTTCTAGATGCTTATGCAATTATTAATTACTGATATTAAACTGTATATCGTATAACTGTCTGAACTAGAAAGCTATATAACCTAAAAGGCTTAAATATTTTAGTAATAAAATAAACCTTAAGTGTCTGTTTTTAATTCCAAATTAAAAGCTTTTCCCTCCTTGTATATGAAAGTATATACGGTACTTACATAAAAACGATCAAATGTCTGTCGGGTTGTCTGTTTGTTCCGGCTAGTGTCTAAAACGATTGAATCGATTTTAACGGGACTTTCACTGGCAGATAGCTGATGTTATAAAGAGTACCTTAGGCTTTTATTTTAGAAAAAGGGTTCCTTGAAAATAAAGAAAAATTGGTACAATCCGCAAGCGGTACCGCGGGCGCAGCTAGTTACTAATATCTAATAAATATTTCACGGTCGAGATATAATTTGTTACTTTAATATAACTATTACAACTTAAGAATAAAATAAAATAAAAAAAACTAATTGCAAAACTAAAAATCTAAAAATATTTTTTTTTCTACAACAGAAGTCCCCGACTACTTCACCGCCTTCTGTGACGATATTAAGTAAATATTTTTATTAAATGATTTTTAATATATTATAAGTCGAATGTATAATTGTTGTAGATAATTTTAACAACAACAACAACAACAATCAACAATTTTTAATTTATAAATTCGAAGTGTTCGATTGGTATAATGACAAATTAGTTTATACCAGATTTGGGATGCCGTAGTAAATTCACAGATTTGTACAAATTAGCATAATTGCTTGTGGCTATGTTACAGTTTGGAGGGCCTGCGGGCTTACCATTAACTGTTATTGCGATTCAAATGACGACCAATGTATATTATGACATATACATCGTCACTACATAGTATAAAACAAAGTCGCTTTCTCTGTCCCTATTTATGCTTAAATCTTTAAAACTACGCAACGGATTTTGATGCGGTTTTTTTAATAGATAGAGTGATTGAAGAGAAAGGTTTATATGTATAATAACATCCATTAAATAGTGGAGAAAAAATATTTTTGAGGTTTCTAATGTGATGTCGTAAATAATTATATTTAACGCGTGCAGGCCACGGGCAGTAATGAATAAATCAAAACTACTGAATCGATTTTAATCATTTTTTCAGTGAATGATATAGGCTATATATTTTATACCCGTGCGGAGCCGGAGCGGGCCGCTACTACTCATATAAAATCTGAATGTCAGGATTTAATTGATTAGGTTGTCATTTGAAACGCAATAAGAGTTAATGATAAGCCCTCTGTCAAATAGTTCATTGTCTCTTATTTTTTTATTTTTTTATTTATAAATGGGTAAGCTCTTGACCTCCATCGAGCGTGAAAGCATAGATGAGGTCTACGTTGGAGCGAGCTTACTCAAGAGAAGCTTATGTACTCGCACCTTGAAGAGGTTCAGGTTGTATGCATTCGGAAATACAGACGCCGGAAGAGCGTAATAATGTGACGTTATCTACAAGAACTATATTATATTACCTAATTCTGTGTTTGTCACACCACATACTCATTAGGAAAGTGTCGGGGGTCCGGAAACACAGGAACAGATGACTGTAAGGTCCGTGCAAAACATCTGTCCCGAGCGGGAATCGAACCCACGATCTGCACGACCGCTGCGCCGCAACGTCAACATTTTTCTACTCGCGGCTTCATGCGTACCATGATTTTTAATGCAATACAGAAATGGTTTTCCGTAAAATCTTTGATCCCCTATTTCAACTTAAGCCTTATTTGCAATAAAAAGGAGCCCTTATTGTCCTTTCCCATTTTGAAAAGTCTAGTCTATCTATGTACCAAATTTCTTCAAAATAGATTAGCTCGTAGCTAGGAGTACGACAATAGAGGTTTCCAAGGAGGACCAAGAGGTTCAGAATCGCACTCGCAATTCTCGTTAACGGAGCGGACTTGGCCCTTTAACCGTTGAGCTATTGAGGCTACATATTTAATAATTTAAAATGAATAATTTATTTACCAAAACTTTTGCTTCAAAAATCAAAATTGATTTATTATATTTGATAGCAAACTTTATTTTTTTCAGATTTTGGTGACGCCCACTTCGTAAGTTTCTTCTCTTCTTCTCGAAGGTAAGTTTTCAATTTAAAAAAAACCCAATCATAACCTTTCTGTATTAAAGTTGACGTACCATTTCTCACGAGAATGCTAACGGATTTTAATGAAAATATCGAACCTTCCGAGTTGACAGGGCTCATATAGGTTATAGGTTTGAGATTTTTATTTATACTCTATTACTTCCCTACTTATAAAGGTATTTTTTAATTTTTTTAGTTATCGTACCGTAACATATTCTAGATGCATACAAAAGACATTCCTAACTTCACTAACATATGACTTAAAACTCATTTTTGCATCTTAATAATTGAATATGCAGTTTCGAAAAGGGCACAATCAGTGATTTGGAATTGTTCAGAAATTATAAAAGATTTATTTGTTTTAATAATAGTATTAATCCGCTTAGTTAGTCCCTTATTACATCAACTATCTGCCTCGAAAGTCCTGTTAAAATCGGTCCAGCCATTTCAGAGATTAGCCGGAACAAACAGACAGACGGATAGCCAGACAGACAAAAACTTTAAAATTAGATTTTATTAAAGTAAGTACCGTATATTTCACATGCATTTAGTGAATAGCTGTTAATTTACAAACAGATACTTTTGTTTTATTTATTTGTATACATAAATAAATAAAATAAAATGTCAGATTCCCAAAGCTTTTACCTAAACCACATTTTAAATATTCCGAAAGCTAACCGAAGCTTTTTTCCTCTCATTCGTTGAAATAACTGACAGAAAGTTGTTAAGGCTCCTCTCATCTCAAGAAGGGAGCCCTAAATTGTTCGGTATATTGTAACAACACTCAAGGGTAAAATAAGGATCTTTATTATATTCCATATTTGATACTGATATTAAAACAAAATTGGATATATGCTGGTCTTGTAAATATTACAAGTAAACTTTGTCACTTAGAAAACTACAGACTACAAAGCTGACGACGACGACGTTGTGGCGCAGCGGTAGCGAACCTGCCTTAAACGCCACAGGTTGCGGGTTCGATTCCCGCTCGCAGCATAATATGTTTGTATTGACCATGCAAGCATATTTTCCGGTCTGGGTGTATTTGTCCTTGTCCGTATGTGTTTCCGGACCCCGACACAGGATATCACTATCCTAATGGGGGCCGTTGAGTGTGCAGCGTTTATTATAAAAAGCCTCTATAGCACAACGGGATAAGGGCCGGCTCTGTTAACGCGAGAGTTACAGGTTTGATATTAACTCCATTGGGCTCTTGTCGTACCCATTACTAGCCTGTGTTAGTAGTGGGTACGCCTGTGCTTAGTTGGTGGAGAAATAATAAAATTACTGTACGACCATCTTTAAAGTTCAAACTATCTTCATATCAAATTACATCAAAATTGGCTCAGCCGAGTAAATTCATTATGAAATGGTAATAGCTACTTCAAAATTTATAATATTATTATTTCTTTTTTTTATTCTTTATTTATTTATGAAGGGGTTTTGTCAACTAGTATATCATAAATCCTTTAATATGGTTATAGGATTTATTTTTAGAATAACCCTCGTAATTAAATTAACAACACATTTCTGTTTAAATTATAATGACAAATCAAAAAAAAGGCTTACTTAGAATTCAATAGACAGTTATACAAATACAATTCACTGTAATTTAATAATATATTAAATTTAACGTTTTTATAAATGCATTTTCGTGATATCGTTCGAAATGTTCGCGGTCATGTATTGGCGAGCATGCAATTACGATGGACGACGCAAAGAATTTATACTTATATATTAATTAATATATTTCTGTGCTGATTAAAATCTCTACACAATTGTTTTTGGGTTACACGTTTATATCTTTATCTGATTTAAAACATGCGAGAATGTTTACTTTTCCATGATTTTACTTTATACCTGTGACGAGTAAATTTGGGTCTTGCGGTTTTGTTTACTTTGTCGGAAGACCGAGACCGAGACCATGACCAAAAATATTTAATAATATTATAATAAATAAATACACGTTACACACTCAACGGCCCCTATTAGAATATTTGAATCCTGTGTCAGGGGTCCGGAAAAATACACAACGACAAGGACAAACACACCCACACCGGAACACATGCCTGTATGGTCAATGTGAACATCTGTTCCGAATGGGAATCGAACCCGCGACCTGCTGCGCCACAACACACAAAACTACTAATAATAGGAATAAAAAACCAAGGTTGTCTCAGTTCTGGCCTTGTTCTTGTTTTGCTCATCACCATGCTTATGCGCGTTGATTTGGATTTTTTAGAAACTTTTGATTGTAGAAGGAATAGAACAGAAATGTATCTACATATAACTAATAAAATCATAACCGACTTAACTGCAATAACTTTAATATAACACAAATATCTATCTTCTTTATGTGGTTAGATGCTAAATTTATTGTTCAGGTCGCCCGCATAGGCCTCTGAACTCTGGCTCACATGCGGTGACTACCTACCGTCATATTATAGAATATCGAAGTGTTACATCAGTATCTATGGATACTGATGTAACTGCTAATGAAATGCTGAGTATGGAGTATGCTCCATACTCAAGCATTTCGTTCAATGAATGACAACTCCGAAGTCCCAAGCTCTAACCTATATATCTTTCGTTGTGCTTCTCTTCTCATTTCAAATTTCTTCCATAATATTTAAGAAAGCACGTTATTGTGTCTGCTAGTCAAAATAACGTCACTCCTATTCCTTAACCTTGCTCAGAAGAATAGAAGTTAGCTTATGTCGCTCCACAGCGCGAGTCCAGAGTCGCGCGTAGTTTACGCGATTTACACGCATATTTTAAATTCGCGTGATACTTGTGGACGCGGAGTGTTGACGTTCAGTACCTCTAACGCGGGCGAATTGATTCGTGGCGAAGTGGTCCCTTTTGCAGAAGGTTTTAATCGTGTTAAAATGTCTCATATTTTCAGCTTGAATATGAGCAACAATGAGTCATACTTTATCTCGGACAAAATTCATCTTGACATGAATTCGCAATCTTTTTATCCATTCTAAAGACTGAAACTCCATTATCGCCATGTCAGTTCTCGCATACATTATGCTAACATGAATTGTTTTGTACAGTAACAGCATCCGTCAGGAGTAACACGTCCACCCCAACCGTTCCGTTACTTCAAAATCTCATTTGTATAATTTCATCTGGGAATATTAATGTGTGGTTTAATCCTTATTAAAATTTTGTCTGCGAGGTCGATTAGTGACACTTCGTCGCGTCGTTGGAAAGCGGAAAATTAATGTATTCTTTTACATTGAAAATTCTGATGTATTTTAGTAATTAGAAAATTTCTATGTTAGACAGAAATCCATTAGTATAGAAAAAAATATTTTATTGAATCCAGACCTTTAATCTAATCTTATTACGTCATAGTAGCTGCTTTAATATTTGTTTTATTAAAATATAATTTTACTTAGTAAAGCACAAATTGTTTGGCTTTATTGAAATAACATTTGCCTTTGTCAAGTAATCAAAAATAAATTACTTGATACAAAGGTGGATTTACCTTTGATGGTTTTGGTATATAAAATTTTCCTAGTGGATGCTTTTGTTGGTTTTAATCCATGTCTGATAAAATTATTATTTCTTATGCATACATAAAATATTTAATAAATATTTTAGAATTAATATGCTTATTTTTTTTTTTAATATTATCCAAAATTAACAAAAAAGTTTTTACTTACAAAAGACATAACATCAAAGCTTTCCCGCCAAAATATATCCAACATGGCGAAGCGCGCGTCTTTTTACGACTTCCATGAAAATTATGGCCTTGTACGTACGTTAAACTTTTATGCCCCGTGTAGGAACCACATGGGGTGTTAAAATTATATTATTGCTGGCAAAAATATGTTATCTATTTTTCTCTGCAAAATTAATATAGTAATATTTCGAAATTATTAATTTAATTTTTAATGTGCCTTTATTTCATTTATTTCGCAAGCTATAATAAGTTAAGTAGTATGTTTTTTTAATATTTAAAGCGTCTCTTATTTTAGCTGGATTTGTTGTTTTAATTGTATCTCGTGAAATTATGAAGAAATTCTAAGAATTATCTAGAAACAAACAGTATCACGTCTTTATTATGATTTTATGTAAGTTACGTTTGAATTTTCTATTACTTTTTAAGTATATTTTAATATCGCTTGCTCATTTTCCTAATCGCATTTCTGTATCAGTATATCAAATCTGTCCCCATATTTTACTCCGGGTTCAAACGTTAATCGGAAAGTACGTGACCATTAGCCGGTAAAAGTTCTTTAGATTTACGCACCGAGTTTGTTTACCCGCCGACAGAATCGATTTTGTGATTCATTCACGGTGTACTTGTGCCAACTTTCTCGGTTTACACAAATTGGATTCTGCTGCTTTTTTAAACCTTTTCATTGACTTGGGATATTGGTTTTTAAGCGCGAGTTTTTTGAAGTCTGATGTTCCATTATTGTAAGGCTTTCGAGGGTGTAGTATTTAATATTATTATAGGTTTTTGTAGTAGAACCTTGCTGTTTACAGCATGGATGGGCAGGGCCTAGAGTGAAACTACTACCTTCAAAGAGTAGTATTCCGTTCTATTAGACTCCGTTTCCACCAGAAATGTGCGAGAATGCGTAACGAAGGAAGTTTTGGAACCACGATGGTTGCAAACAAGCGAAGTCCTGGTCAAAGTAGTTCACTCTGTTCAACCAGTCACGTACCTAGCTGCGTTCACTAACAATCTCACAGACATCCAAGTTATCCTCCGGCGGTCGCATCGCTCGAAAATCGTACAAAACAACAGTATGAATACTACTCTACATCGATATTCAGTTTAGCATTATTTCGTCATAATTTTTATAGTATACAATAGACGAGGAGACGCTAATAGCCAGGTGCTGATCGGTAAACAATCGGTGGGTTAAGCAACTTTCGGCGCAATCAGTCACCAGATGGGTGATCGCATAGTGGTATTTCAACTGAGCGTTTCTGTGCTTCGGAGGGCACGTAAAAAGCCGGTCCCGGCTTTTAACAATCTGATGACAGTCGATAAGTCAAGTCAGAGGACTATACGGGCAACCTGAACAAGTCCGACACTAGGTTGGCCCCTAACCACTCGATAAGAAGAAGAATAGTTTACTTTACTTACAAATTATCTTAACCCAACCAAAAATGCATAAATAAGCCTCATAAATGCATAAGCCTCAATAGCTCAACGGTAGAAGGGCCGACTTCGCTCCGTTGACGCGAGAGTCGCAGGTTCGATCCTGACCCCTTGGGCTATTGTCGTACCCACTCCTAGCGCAAGCTTCGAGCTTATTTGGAGGGGCAATAGGAATATTAGTAATGCCATTAAAAAGCACTCTCTTAAAAAAAAAAAATTAAATTGTCACTAAATATTAGAATAATTTCGCTTAATTTAACAGGTTGGTATGAACCCTGAGCTGACAACAAAATTAGCTTATCCTGAAATTTATTAGCCAGAAAATTTATGATGCTTAATGCTGCTTTACGGACATTAGTAAATGGCTAGAGAATTGATAGCCCGTCAACGTACCAGTACGTTTTGACGTTGGAGCCATGACTAACGACCGCGCTGGCGTACATGACGGCTTTTCAAACACCATTGAATGATTATTATTTGATTCCTGGGGGTCTACCATGAACTCTTATTGCGATTCAAATGAGTACGTAAACTAAGCCGCGTGACATCCTACTAGCGGTTTGACATTTGTTCAAATTGTGACGTCAGACAATTACGTTCTATATATATTTTTGAACGTCACACAGGCATTTACTACCTGAACTGAATTGCATCTCAATAGTTTTTTTTTTATGCTAAAAGTTGGCAAACAAGCATACGGCCCACCTGATGGTAAGTGGTTGCCGTAGCCTATGAGCGCTTGCAGCACCATTAGTAGGAGCCACTCACGCGTTGCCAACCTCGAGATATTGGTTCTTAAATCTCGTCTGCCCAGTAATTTCACTAGCGTACAGTGCCCTTCAAACCGGAACACAGTAATGCTTAAGCACTACTATTTGGCGGCAGAACATTTCACACTGCGGTGGTACCTACCTAGCCGGCCTCTTGCAACAAGAGACCTACCAGTGTGACTGATTGCACTGGTGGAATAATCTCTGCTGAGACAGAGTTATCCCAATAGCGGGCGATGGGGTCGTCACATCCCGTCGCCGATAAAATTATATACTAAAAGTTCATGGTAGCCTGGTAACTATTTCGAACAGTCTCGTCGATGTGATGTAAACAGTTTTTTTCTTTCAAACAGTTACAAGACATTTATTATGTGCCTGTGTGCACGATGTGTGTCTTTTATCTTCGTTTATCTGTTTTCAGACACACTCAGTTTTTAGAAGCAAAGCTAGTTTAATTAAGTTTATTGTGAGCTATATTTGATGAAAATCTTTCTAGCTTTTATTCTCAATTAGTGTAAGAGTTTTTACTTGAATTTATGACAAATAGGACAAAATTGTGTAAACCTTGACTTGATATGAATTACGTTTTTGCCATTGAAAGAAAATTGAACGTACAAAATAGAACTTAGCGGTAGTTTATCTACAGATAAATCTTCTCCATATTTGAATATGGCAATAAAAGTGACAAAGTTTTAGTGGGTATGTGATTGATCACCTCAGTTCGATGACCCCACGAATTGAAAAGCGTTTTTAGGAAATTGAGGTTTTTGTTATTATATTTTATCTTCTGTCCCTTTTTTTCATATATTTAAAAGATGTATTGTTGCACTGTTGAGTTGAAGACATTGAAGAATCTTAATCTATGTCTCACTAATATTTTCTGCGCGTAGTAAAATTTTTTATGAAGAGTAAAATACCTAAAATACCTAAAAATTTTAATTCTAGCCGGTTCAAGAATAAAACAAAAGTTGTTACGAATTATCTGAGCAATTTGAGCCTTAAGTGCCGAATGAGTTAGAATTATTTGTCGGTATCATAATGTGTACTTCAGATTTCAAAAACTTACTATAATGTTATTTCTACATATTTTAGTATAACACTTGCCGCGATAGAAATTGACGGATCTTCAAGACTCGTCAAAAGATTAATAAACGCTATACACTCAGCGGCCCCCATTAGGATAGTTATATCCTGTGTCGGGGGTCCGGAAAAATACATAATGACAAGGACCAACACACTCAGACCGGAAAACATACCTGCGTGTATGGTCAATACAAACATATGCTCCGAGGGGGAATCGACGCGCGAATGCGCCACAACGTTGTTAAAAGAAATAGGTTGATATTTTATAAACTATAAAGTAGAGAACATGGAGCACTACTACATTTTAATAAGAATTCTTTTAACTTAAAACATAAATATACGTGCGATGCCGCGGGTAACAGTTAGTTAAGCTATTAACAAGTCACTGTGTCTCGGATAATTAAACACGATGTTTTAACTTTGGTATTTTCTTAGGTAAACCTTACTCGTGCGAACTGGCCAAGTAATTCAAACAAAATCCAGGAAGTTTCTTATAAGCTTGGAAAATTTTATGGAACTCCATAAACGGTGTACTAAATTTTAATTGAATGAGTGCAGAATGTACCTGTGGATACTTTAAAATGAAATAACAAGTTAGTGTTAAAATTAAAATTATTTATTCTCGTTTTAACTTGGCAAGCAAGCATACGAGTCATACAACCCACCTGATGGTAAGCGGTTGTCGTAGCCTATGCACGCTTGCAACACCATACATTAGTAATTATAACTCATGCGTTACCAACCTCGGTATATTGGTTCTAAAATCTCTTTTGTTCTCATAATACCTACTTCTATTTCTTTGCTCAGTAATTTCATTGGCTACAGTGTCTTTCAAACCGAAACGCAGTATAATGGTTTGCGGTGGAATAGCTGACACTGTGATAATACCTACCTGGACGGCCTCTTGCAAAAAAGGCCTAAAGACAACTTATTTATAATGATATATAAATAATAAAATCAGTTTTTAGTTATTACATATTTGAAGACGTGGCGCAGCGGTGGCGAACATAAGCGCCACAGGTCGCAGGTTCGATTCTCGCTCGGAGCAGACGCTTTTATTAGACAATACAGGCAGGTATTTGTCTTTGTCATTGTGAATGTTTCGGATATAACAATCCTAATGGGGGCTGTTGAGTGAATGTGTAGCGTTTATATTGTACACTACGAAAAATAAAGCCAGAATAGCTGGTCTGTGACTTGGCAATAAATCTTAAAAAAAAAACTATAACATATGTCTTAAACTATTCATTTGAAACTCTATCAATACTAGGGCGATTCAAATTTTTTTGATTTTTCATAAGAAACCTTTTTTGTAGAGCGTTCAATTCTCTACAAAAATACGTGGAACAATTTGCTTTATGACCCACGACGGGGTAGCAAGAAAAATCAGAAGAAGCAAAAATAATTTTTCCCATGTTATTCTTATGGGAATTAAAAAAATGCGATGCGGACAATCTTAATATTGATATTAATCTTTTCACAGTATTTTTTACACCAAAAAAACTTATAAATAAATAAACGCTACACACTCAACGGCCTCCATTAAGATAATTATATCCTGTGTCGGGGGTCCGGAAACATTCACAATGACAAGGACAAACACACCCAGACCGGAAAACATGCCTGTACGATTAATACAAACATCTGCTCCGAGCGGGAATCGAACCCGCAACCGTCGAGGCTAAAGGCAGACTCGCTAGCCACAACGCCACGACGGTGTCCAACGGACGGTGACGGTGCGACTTATGTCTGTTTGGAAGACGAAATATTTTTTTTTTTTTTTATCCTATCAATACCCTATTGAAGTGTTTTTAAACAGCAGTATCGTGTCTCTGACATTGGCAATGAATATAATATAATATTCAAACCACAATTATTTACTAAAGATATCATATATTTTTCTAAAAACATGTGTTGTTACATTTACGAAAACACGAATTATATTCGCAATAAAATTATAATGACGTCCATTAATCAGTTATATGATATCGTTATACACGTGACCGAACATTACACCGGTCGAAAGCGAAATATAAGTAATTAATTCGTGACCCACGCCAATATTCACTTATGATTTATATAATACCGTAATAAATTTCTTATTAAACATTAAAGTTCAAGGACTAATGGACGTTTGGGGTTTAAATATATTATGAAAAATACCTTCATAAACCTGCAATATAATCGAATAAAGATAGCGTGAGGCTAAAATCTTTTAGTTGCTTTAATGTTGAATTTACGAAGGAGCACCAACGAGTCTGGACATTTTCTCTGTTTCGAAGTGCCTGTCTATAGTAAATACCTTTGTTATTTACTCTTTGTTAGTATGTTATAGCAGCGATCGAGGAGCCGATTCTCAGACCTACTGAATATACATATAAAATTTCATAAAAATCGGTCAAACCGTTTCGGAGGAGTGTGGTAACTAACATTGTGACACGAGAATTTTATATATAAGATAGTAAGTCTGTGTAAAAGTTATTTCATTATCACACCTCGCTGAATTTATTTTGTCAATTTTTGGTAGGTTAGCGTCACGTTTGACTCTTCTTGAACCTTGGACTTAGAAAGCTGATTTTTTTAAAGTATTATTTTTGAAACTTAAGAAACCACTAAAAAACGATTTTTCGAAATGGAACCTTTGGAATTGGCTGTGAAAAAGGGATTGAAACTTTGTATGGCTGGCAGAAACTAGTCTGAGAATAAATGTAGCACTTAAATAATGAAAAATTCATATAAATTTAGTTGAGAGGGATCCCCCTCACTACCAAGGGTTTGTTTGCAAATGGGTTTTAAATTAAAAACTGTACGCGGGGATTGTCTAGCATTTGATTACAAGGGGTTTGTCTGTCGTGATCATTGAAATTGAATATAGCAGCGTTGTGGTGAATGCGGTTTTTAATAAATTTTACATATCCGAAAAAAGGATTCAATTTCCATAGATTTAATTTGTGTGCACCCTATATTAATTTCAAGATAAAAAATACCAATGTTACTCGTATTGTGTTATAAAATTATTTTTAAATATAAATTTGATTTCGATGTATAGGTTACTATTTTTAAGCGTATCACAAGAATTTGACACGGTGAAATTTACAATATTTCTGCAATAACTAATTCATCCACTGTCGTAAACAACTACTCGTAACAACACTAGATGTAAATCGAGCCGTGAACGCGACATTCAGAGATATAACCACAATGCATTGGGCAGCTGCGTAGGGCCATTTAACGCCGTTTTTGATAACAGATCTCCAGGTTCTACACTGGTGGACATAATTATGAGGGGTATATGTTGGGTCGATAAACGATTATGGTCGATGAAAAATGTAATTAATTCATTGTATGATTCTCTTATAAATTAAAACAAGACACAAAATAATATATATATATTATTTCTTCTACACTAGTTAGTGGTAGTGTGGGACACGGCTGCCTATTAATCTATATACCCACTAAAACTCAGCGGAATCCTCACTGCCATAGTCACGTCATGGGGACGTCATGGGGTCGCTTGCGCAAACAACCGTGACGAAAAAATAATATAACCATAAGCCATGCTTTTCTCAGCACAAACGGGCTATCTCTACTGGGGAAGTACTACCCTTCGCCCTAGCATTATTCCCGGTATTTTTATTTTACCCAGGATCTGCCTATCACTCTTATCCCGATTTGACGGATTTGCCATCTGACCTCTGCAACCCATAGGGCGAACCAGTAACTCATTGGATAAGAGCAATTTGCTTATCAAGAGTTAACGATTATTATCAGATGTGGTATGTGATAATAAACCGGGACCGACAGCTTAACGTGCTCGCCGAGGCACGGTGGGGAGACCCACAGACAAACGCCCAGACCGAGACAGAAATTTAACAAACATCTGCCCGAGCGGGAATCGAACCCGCAATCGTCGAGACTAAAGGCAGACACGCTACCCACAACGCCACAACGGTGTCGGTGGGGAAGTACTACCCTCTCATAGAAAATAGCCGTAATGTTTCTGTTGCGTTTCGGGCGATGAGTAAGAGCGCCGGAGGCCCAGTCTACCACCCCCTTTGTTCCCTTGCTTTTTCCTTCCCAACGTTGGCAACGTGCATATGATACTTAAAGTATCGCGCGCGTTCATAGGTTGTGGTGACAGCTTACCATCAGGCGGCTTGTTTGCAAAAAAATACCGGATTGATACTATTAATGTGAATATGTAATTCCTATACAAAATAGTAGAAGTTTTTCAACGCACTAACAAGGATACCTCAAACTTTATCAATTCTAACTTACAACTTTGGATGAGAACAGAAAGTTTTGTCTGTATTTTATTTTTACTAGTTTCTATTCACGACTTGGCTCACGTGAATTTGGAATGGATTTCGGTTTTAGCCTGATCCTTCTCATGAAGGACATGTCACAACGGAATGAAATGCATCATTTTCAATATTTGATATTTACTTGGTATTTTCGATTATGAAAAGTGAATGGCTTACCATTAACTTTTATTAACAACTAGCGACCCGCCCCGACTTCGTCCGGGTGCATAGTAAATTGTTCCGTTTATCCCGATACCGTGGGAGTTTTAATTCCGTTCTTGGTTCTTCCACTTATAAACTATCTACCTGTATACAAACATTAAGTAATACAATATTTTCCATACGAACTTCCCTACCCGTCGATTCCATTCAATTTCCAAAAAACCTGAAATAAATAAGAATACAACTAATTGCAAAAAAGAAACCCTTATTTTCTCTACTTGGTTATATTTTTTTGGTTGGGTGTCGAATTGTCGATCTATGTGTAAACCCCAAACTCTAATAGGTAATAGGAAAAAGAGGAAAGGGCCCAACCCTTTCCCTACTTCCCTTTCTATTCCCTACTTCTCTTGGGTCGGCAAGATCATATGTCATACTTCTCGTGTTGTAAACGTCATCAAGCGGACTATATACGTGTCTTGTCAGTCTTTCATCAAAACAAAGATAGGATTTTTTTTTTTTTTTTTATGTTAAAAGTTGGCAAACATGCATACGGCCCACCTGATGGTAAGTGGTTGCCGTAGCCTATGAGCGCTTGCAGCATCATTAGTAGGTGCCACTCACGCGTTACCAACCTCGAGATATTGGTTCTTAAATCTCGTCTGCCCAGTAATTTCACTAGCGTACAGTGCCCTTCAAACCGGAACACAGTAATGCCTAAGCACTACTATTTGGCGGCAGAATATTTGACACTGCGGTGGTACCTACCTAGCCGGCCTCTTGCAACAAGTCCTACTACCAGTGTGACTGACTGCACTGGTGGAATAATCTCTGCTGTGACAGAGGTTATCCCAACAGTGAGCGATGGGGTCGTCACATCCCGACGCCGGTAGATTTTGAAGTCTTTTTTTTCTCCGGAATGTGTATTGCTGTTGGCCCTACTGGCCTTGACAGTGTCACCGGGCGGGGGTACCGGGCGAGGTTGAAGTCTACTGAAGCTATATTTTATGTAACAATATTTTGTATTTCTATGATAAATTTCTTATTGGTAATAATAACCGAGTAACTCTGACATTAACTGTAATTCCGTGACATCGATTTTCCATATACGTGGTTCTTCCTTAATTACCTTATGAAGTATCATCGTAAAACATTGCTAGTTTCGTGTTCGTACGAGTTCTCACGCACGAACGCAATAAAGTTTTACCTTAACGCTAACTAACCGTATTGAGTGATATACTGGTGCACAGATTGGTAATTATTTAGGAAGTTGTAATTTTTTTTTGTGGTTGTTATTATTTTGAGCTGGATATAGTTTTTGATCTTGCTGTGGTAGCCATAGAAAGATGGGTACATTTTTTACTATGTGTGTGTACTGTGACTATCAGAATCGAACTGGCTGTATGTATACTTGTAATTATAAAATAAGTTAATGCCAGTAAAGTTTTCAATGACTTATCCCCTTACTTAAAGATAATTGATGATCAACAGGCAACCAATGAGCGTTTAGTATTTGCTGTGTTAAGTTAACATGAGTTTGATCAACGTTCGAGAAACCGGGGGATTGTATTTTACTGATGCGTGTTTCTTTGTTAGTGTTGATCTTCAATTCTATTGTTTTTAAGCGTTTGTATGTGTAAGGATGATATCTTTGGTAACACTTATAAGATTATTTTTATAATCGCAATTCGCTCTAAAATGTTTATACATCTGATCACTACGAGTATAAATAATTTATGACGTCATTATAATTTCGATTCATAACCAAAAAGTGACACTTTTGTCATTTTCGCCATAATGCTATCCCTTTTCAACATATGTTAAAAACAATCATATGAAAGAGACAGATCAAGTTTTAGTATTTACAAAGTGCGGATGAGCCGTATAGACATAGTAACGACCAAACAACACATTCACCGCGTTAATTGCAGCCATGACTTCGCATGGAACGTTTTGTCCGTAGAATAACAAATACAGGAATATAGCCATTATTACATGATACTAGTGGTTATATTCGCATGTACTAAATGAGAGTCCCTTGTGTAATTGCATGCACTTATATGATACGGCTAATGTGTGATGCGAAACCACAGGTTAATATTTCGATGGGACGGACGGTGTTTTGTGATTTTAGCGATGTTTTAAGTCAAAATTTGAAAAACGTTGATCAAATATAAAATACTTCTTTGGCGTAACAAGATAAAAATCTTTTCAAAAATTTGATCTTTCGCCTTATTCTACGTTTATAGAAAAAATACACTAACAATAGAAAAAAGTATTTAATACATTGAAAGTTTTATTATAACGCATTATCTAGTTAAATGAAGTTTATTTAAATATCACAAAAAAATGTTGACTATAGCTAACTTCAGGTATGAGTGTCCGTTTGGGATGTCATAATGCATTTTACTGAATGCATATGGCATACGATACCTATTGCCCGATGACTTAAGCCGTGGTTCGTCCTTGCTGGAGGCACCGTAAGGACGGAATCAATTTGAGCCTCCGCAAGGACTGTCTCTTTTTCACGGCTGGGTCTCAGTACTCGGCTCCCCCATCTGGTGACGTTGTCGAGGCCAGTAGGGCCAATAGCATTACATATTTAAAAAAAACGCTACCCACTTACGACACTAGAAAAAAGAATTTTTAAAACTTGTCTGTCTTATTTATTCCGGCTAATCTTGAAGCGGTTGGATTGATTTTAACAGGATTTTCATTGACGAAATATAAGTCTGTAGACCATAGCTAGTTTTTATATTATAACATACTTTATATTATAGCTTTTATATTTAAAATAGTTAAATGAAAACAAGTACATGACTATTATTCTACATTATAAATTTATATAGAGCGAAAGTTAAGCTTTCAACCTCAGTTGTTTATATTACGAGTTCTAACGGACTCTCCATTTAGTTCCGTAGTATGTATTTAAAACTTCATATTTACTAAAATCTCATGTTATTACACAACTATTCTAAGAGCAGCTGCTTGTGACCCCACCCTCATCAGGTTAAACGAGGGTTCTCCAGTTCCGCTTGGATAATCCCATCCCCTCGGTTTGTCTGTGTCGTAATTACATTAGATTTTTTAAAGTACAACTATTTTTCAAAAATAAAAACATATCCTACTAATATAATAAATTTAAATGGTTTGTAAGTTTGAATGTTTATTACTCAATCGCGCATAAACGGCTGATCGAATTTGAATGAAATTTGGCACAGATAAAATTAGATAGTTACGTGGAATAACATAGGATACTTTTTTATCCTGGAAAAATATAAGGTTCCTAGGAGATTATTAATAAACATTCAACAGGACGTATCCAATTGAAATTCGGTATGGATGTGTCTTATGGAACATTATTTACTAACAAACGATTAATTTCTCTCTGAAGCCAGTTCTAACGTCACCGCGACCGAAGTCGCGGCCAAATGTTAGTCATATATTAACGATTTATAATTATAGCAGTATATTTAAAAACAATAAATTAATAATAAAAACTAGCTTTAATTTAAATGCTCTAAAAGATGTAAATAAACTTTAAATTTAATCAAGCCAATCAATTTATTACTAAAATATAAAAGCTTATCGCGACATTTACTTAAGTAGATTTATTAATAAAAATGCATGTTTTTTTTTCTTAGATTCACTTATGTTAAGATACATAATCATTTTAAGTTACATAATTATTTTACTTATCTTTTCAAAACAAAATTAATTATATTCATTTAATTAACATAAAACATTGCAAGAAAATGAAAGTTTTCAAAATACATTTATTTGTTGATTCAAAAAGGAAAACTTATAGATATATAAAGGATCTAGAACGGGAGAGAAGAGAAGAGTTGGAAAGGGACAAAGAGTTTTTTTTTATGTTACAAGTTGTCAAACAAGCATACGGCCCACCTGAAGCTAAGTGGTTGCCGTAGCCTATGAGCGCTTACAATCACCATTACTAGGAGCCACTCACGCGTTGCCAACCTCGAGATATTGGTTCTTAAATCTCCTCTGCCCAGTGATTTCACTAGCGTACAGTGCCCTTCAAACCGGAACACAGTACTGCCTAAGCACTACTATTTGGCGGCAGAATATTTGACACTGTGGTGGTACCTACCTAGCCGGCCTCTTGCAACAAGAGACCTACCACCAGTGTGACTGATTGCACTGTCGGAATAATCTCTGCTGAGACAGAGGTTATCCCAACAGCGGGCGATGGGGTAGTCACATCCCGACGCCGGTAAAACGCCGGTTCTGCGCTCTCACTCGTCGAATGAAAGTACACATTCCTTGTTAAATTTCAGCAATAGTCTGTTAGTTGGTATAAGGATAGCTAGTTGCATCTTGCTGGTAGGCAGAGGGAGGTCTGTAAGTGTATTAGATGCCGTCGAGACTGGACTCTACTTTCACTTACCATCAGGTGGAGTAACGTCATCAGCTCTCCGGGCTCCATCATCAGCTAAATATATAATAAAAAAACGTCGTCTGTTTTAATAAAGGCAGAGCCAGTGCTAATGGTGCTCAAAAACATTTACTATATATATGTAATTTCCAGATTTAAACCCAAACACATAACATGAACATCTAATGGTGTATATTATATGATTTCCGCTATTTAAAAGCTATTTTTGATAACAATGTGCCGTTAAAATTTCCAACCAATTATTTTCTCACAGTAATAACCATACTGTATCAAAATTAACACATTTCACGCATTATCCAAATCCCGTATATAACGTTTAAATCTCTATAGCACGAGAGCATTCAATCCCTAATCCCGAACGATTCTTGTTTGGACCCAAACAAAAGGTCAGAATGGGTATGGGCTGTCCGATAAAAGGATTAAAATTTACGAAATTTATAGCAATTGTGTATTAAGATTTTCGCTTACGTATTTTATTGTGAAATACGGGTTTTGTTCATAATATACAAATTATATATGAATTTTGATTATTGCGTATAGATTATTAAAAGGTCATTGTCCAAAATGTTTTGCTACCGATTTCTTTAATTTTATCGAATTCCATTTTATAGACATTTTGAATAAAATATTGCTTAGATTAAAATTTATTTAGCATAAATTCAGTATTAATGACATATTAGCATCTGCTCGCGGCTGGGTGCGAGTAGCATTAGAAATTATGTGTGTTTGGAATTATAAGTTATTCATTTTTTCTCTATAGTTTTTGTGATACATGAACATACAAACAGGTACACAAAAATCAGTGTTTTTTGGAAGAAATTATATCTTAAATCATATTTGTCAATATCTTTATCATTTGTCAGACGTTGCAAGTATTCCGATTGCTTTGCAGAATTTTCTTTACAGAGTATTTTCTATTATTATCTTTGGTGCATAAAAACTACATTTTTAGATATCATCAATAAAATTATTTTATTTGCTGACTTTGTAAGACATTCAAATTAATCGAAACATTCCGTCCCTCCCTAGGAAGCACCCTTCCGTAACAGACCCAACTAATTTCCTTTGAAACCTAGGCTTTCCGTACATAATACGCATTTAGAAATGTACCCGAGCACGGATTCTGTTAAACGCCGCTTCGTTGGCTGCGGCATATGTAAGTAATGGGATTTCGGAACTTAAATGTGATTAAAATATCCTTAAAAGTATTTTATTGGAGATTACAAATTCTTACCCAAATTCAAAAGACATCTAAGCATCATTTTGTGTAATATTTTACGAACTTTATTTTTTTTAGCTAAATTACCAAAATCGTTAAATCTCCATTCAATTATTTTCGATATTGAAGATTTTATTTTCATGTTACTAAGTTGGCAAGCAAGCATACGACCCACGTAATGGTAAGCGGTTGCCGTAGCGTTTTTCTTTGCCCAGGAATGTTACTACCCTACAGAGCCCTTCAAACTGAAACACAGTAATGCCAAATACACTATTATTTTGCGTTACAATATTGGACATTGCGGTGGTAACTACCTCGCTGGGCTCTTGCAACAAAAGACTTACCACCAGTGTGACTGATGGCACTCTTGCGTCTTCTGTTTTCACTATAATTTTCTAATACGAAATATTCATACCAACACAAAAACAACATTGATTCTATCTATATAATAAACATCAGTGAATTCATTTAGTATTGCTAAATTTTAATCGGTATTCGAAATAGAATTGAATAAATAACTACCCCATCAGAATGAAATTAATATATTTATCGAAAATTTATGTAATGTTGAAATCAAGTGGAATGCTTATTTATACATTAAAAATATTTTGATACAGGATTTTGGTACGGTTTTATGTATTATATAAACAAATTTATAATATGCTTATTATTCGTTCTTTCATACGCATTAAAAGATACCTTAGTACCTGAAAGATTTTTTATCAGCCTTTATGTGGCACAAAATATAAACTTTCAGAACACGTTGCTACTAACACTTGGATAATTTTCGCATACATACTATAATATTATCTACATGTAAAGTCTAGAAATCTACAAAATCCGCATGAGTTTCATGCCACAAAAGTGGCAAACAACTTTCGTGTCATCGTGTGCCGAAGTTCGTTTCGTTGTGTCGGCGTTGAATTTACAGAGACCAGAGGGGCACCGACAAATCTGCGACACTTTGGACCGGACCGGACTTTGGACTTTTAAATGACCGGTCCATAATATAAATACCTACGATAACAGGCCTTTAATATAATATTATAATAAACAGCTCTTACTTTTTTCATAATATTATATAGTACCTAATGTAGACGATTCTGAAATAATAATAAGGTGCACAAATTTTTATTTGTCGGTACATATTCTATTTACTTTTAGTATTACGCGGTATTACCACTTGGTACATAAACCACTATTACTGAGGCGGCCAATTTCTTCCGTCTAGGGTCAGGCACAAAAAAAATATTTTTCATATAAAAAATATATAACGCTTTGTCGCTTATTTTTATTATAAAACTATAATTGTATGCGGCTACACTCCCGCTACGCCAAAATTACAACCATATAATAAATAAAAAATATAGAGTAGTAGGTATATAAAGTATACTAATCTTAGTAGTCGAACTTCTTAGGCGTTGATTCGATAATAGACGAGAGTTGGAAATGAAACTTCTAGGATTCGTCAATAAGGAACCGAAGGAAGATATAACATAGAAGAAGTTTCACTTCTATCACACTACTACAAGTTTTATATCAATGATATGATAGAAGGTCATATCAACTTATAAACAAACATACGGAAAGATGGGTACTTACGAATACATACATAGATGTTACAAGCTATACATAACATGTAAAACCTCTCATGTTTCTATGGAACAGTTTTGAATCAGAAGCTACCGCAAATCTAAAAAAGGTTCGAATAACATTACATAGTGTAAATTTCAAACTAAATTTTCTTAACTGCTCGTGAATAATATGCTTTATTTGAATAACATAATCTTGTTAATTTAGTGATCACCTCAGACAGCTTTGACGTGGTTAGGTCTTAAGAGGCGCCTAGCATCCTTAATTAACGCTAACGAGAACGGTGGATCCCTTTATGAATCTTGAATAGAACATCGGAAAGTTCTCTTAAACTTGTCCCTACAATCTCAATTAGCTTCGTGTTCTCTATTGTAGATACGAAACTTTGCTACAATACAATTAGAATGTATTGTTATACTTATTTTATGTATTAACTAGTTACGTCCGCGGCTTCGCTCGCGTTACTAGTTACGTAGTTGTTATGATTTATGCTGGACGACCATCTGAAAGTTTTTTTTCTATTTAGTATTATCGACACCGTTGTGGCGTTGTGGGTAGCGAGTCTGCCTTAAGCCTTGACGGTTGTGGGTTCGATTCCCGCTCGGAGCAGATGTTTGTATTAATCGTACAGGCATGTTTTCCGGTCTGGTTGTGTTTGTCCTTGTCATTGTGAATGTTTCCGGACCCCGACACAGGATATAATTATCCTAATGGGGGCCGTTGAGTGTGTAACGTTTATAAATATTTATAAATATTATACATAATTTGTACCTCTATACCATGTTCCAAGTTTTATTGCAAGCGGCTAGGTAGGTACCACCCCAGTGACAGGTATTCTAACGTAAAGCAGTATTACTGAGCAAAGGAGATTTATAATTATATTTAGAAAAACCAATATGTCCCGTCAAAATCGGCCAAACTGTTTCGGTGATTAGCCGAAACAAACAGACAGATAGATAGACACGAATAATAAAAATAGTTCTTGTTATAAGTAAAATCTTTATAATTATTACATTACTAACAGGTACTTCAATATTATTTTTGTGCATTATTTATAAGAATTCTTATGGAAAACTTTTATTACTCTTATTCATGGTTCGTAAGATAAATGTAGAACTTTTATTTATAAAAACGATATTATTATTGTATATTTTGATCTCAATCTTATTATATATCTCAATTTTATATTAAAAAAATCGGCAGGACACACTTCGGGAGCTCATAAGGACGATAAATAAATAAATTGAAAGTAACATTCAAATATAGAAAGATACAATACAAAAAGCTAATATCAGGTGAGTTATTATTCAGCCCTCAAAATACCCGACTCATTTTGTAGTCTCAGTTATTAAGTTGGGTACAGTAAATTACGGACGCCTTCAAAAAAACTACCTGGATCTTTTAATTTAGAAGGCGTGGCTTTCTCTAGAACCCATTATTAATAACACGCTAACGTTCTTTCGATTTTTTTCGAACTTTCGTTTTTATTTTTGTTCAACGTTTTTGTTAATGGTTTTGGGAAAGAATGGACTTAAGGATCTCCATTTTTTTTATGTTACAAGTTGGCAAACCTGATTGTAAGTGGTTGCCGTAGCCTATGAGCGCTTGCAGCACCATTCGTAGGTGCCACTCACGCGTTGCCAATCTCGAGATATTAGTTCTAAAATCTTCTCTGCCCAGTAATTTCACTAGCCAACAGTGCCCTTCAAACCGGAACACAGTAATGCCTAAGCACCAGTATTTGGCGATAGAATATTTGACACTGCGGTGGTACCTACCTAGCTGGCAACAAAAGACCTTCCATCAGTGTGACTGATTTCTCTAGTGGAACAATCTCTGCTGTGACAGAGGTTATTCCAACAGCAGGCGATGGGGTCGTCACATCCCAACGCCGGGAAAAATCCATTCTCTATAAAGGCTCTGGTTTCACATATATCTTTATAATTACTAAAAGTACCATTTGATTGTTAAGAAACACCAATAATATTAATTTCATCGTACGATGCTTACTTTAAAATAATGCATTTTTTCTGGATGTGTATTATGCAGTCCTGTTGGTATTTGGACTCTACGGCGTCACCTGGCGAATTAATTATGATTGACAACTCTCTGGAGCATCCGTGGACTATTTTTATCGAAGGTCGCAGTTATAAATCCAAGCAACTCTTGACTTTTTAAATGGTCATTTCATGTCAAATCAAACATTGGTTGGTCACAAAATTACATTTCTTTTTAAAACTTATTCTAAATTGTCAAGATTTTCAATTTTATCTGACTTTTCTTTGATCACGATTCCGAGGATAAAAAAAACTATACTTGAGAGTGTCGAGACAATTACCCGTTATCATTTTAATTAATTGTTTTCGTCATAAATATCTTAATTATTGTTTTATTTCTAGCGTGTAATGTTTTTGCATCAAATAAATAAATCATTCTTCTTTCATGTTTTATATCTACTGTGTTAATTTTGCTTAAATTAAATACAGACAGTATTATAAACACATTATATTACAACGTTGTGGCGCAGCGGTAACGAACCTGCCTTAAGCGCCACGGATCGCGTGTTTGATTCCCGCTTGGAGTATGTTTGTATTGAACATACAGGCATGTGTTTCGGTCTGAGTGCGTTTGTTTATCCTTATCATTGTCTATGTTTCCGGACCCCCGACACAGGATATACCTATCCTAATAGGAGCTATTGAGTGTGTTTGTTTTATTTTATTTATTTAAAACATTTAAAACGTACAACCTCATTTGGTTTAGTTATTTAAAAATGGATTTGAAATGTAAAACCTTTAATTGCTAATATAAAAAAAATCTGTTAACGTAGCTGTAAACGGAATTCTTCGAATAGTACGAAACTCAAATTATATCTAATCATGATCCAGAATTCGAACCCTGGCTGGCTACCTGATATAATGATACCTAAAAACGAAATAATACGGTGTAAAAAACAAAATGACCGCTTAAGTCAAAACGATTAAATGACGATCGAACAAACTTGTTTCCGTTCTAGTTACATCAATGCTTTATAGGTTGTCGTCTCTTTCTAATTCATACAATGTAATAAAGACAGTCTGATAGACAAGTACACTTTAGCAACAATAATAATTATAGACGCTAGTAAACAGACCATTACAAACACAAACACAACTACCTAGCAAATGAAGGTATGTACATTCAATACAAGCATAATTACCTATAAAAATGTTCTTATCGAGGGGTTACTAGCCACCCTAGTTTCAAAGTTGTTCAGGTACCGACTTTTTACGTGCCCTCCGCAGCTCGGAGACGCTCGGTTGAAATACAACTATGCCGTCACCCATCTGGTGACTGACCGTGCCTAAAGTTGCTTAACCTGGCGTTCGTTTGCCGATCAGTGAGCGCACCCGGCTATAAGCGTCTCATTACTATGTTGAAAGCGTGAAACGAATCTGCGACAATCGGCTTTTAAGGCAGATTCGCTACCACTACGAAAGAATGATCGTCTTTTGTTTCAAGATTTTGATCCCTAGCCATGTTGCATGATTTAGTTATTTCGGACCACAGAATATTTATAATAACACTTTAATTGGCAATAATGAGTACCTAATATTATTAAGATTTCTATGGTTCGGACACTGAAATTCTTTTTGATTTTGCAAGAAATGCTACTAATATTTATATTCATACACTTTATAGTAAAATTGATTTTTTTTTTCGGAATGTGTATTGCTGTTGGCCCTACTGGCCTTGACAGCGTCACCGGGCGGGGGCCGAGTACAGAGACTCAGCCGTGATAAAGGGGCAGCCCTCACGGGGACTCAAATTGGATTCCGTCGTTAGGGTGCCTCCTGCGAAGCCGAACCACGGCTAAGGACGTCATCGGAGATGGAGGCAACGCTCCGAGCGCATTCTATATGATAGACTCACCCGACGGTGTGAGCGCGACGCGACGTGCAAAACATAGGACCTCGTCCTCGCCGGCGAGGACGGTGTTGTGTGCGTGTCTGTGCTGTGTAAGGGCATTTTCTAATGTAATCCTATCGTCAGGGTCTTGCAGGACGTGCTTAGGACGCGTTACTTTCTCGGTTTGTTACATCGGTCTGTGAAATTGTAAATGTCGCTCAAACTACGTAGTATTTTGGCGTTGTAAAAGAGTGAGGTCTAATAGAAAGCAATTTATACCTTAGTTTATCCTTATTAATGGTAGCTCTTATTATTTAAGTAATAAGGCTTAAATTGTGTTAAAATTATTAAAGTTTCGATCGGGATGTGCCCCGAGGCTAACGTATCCCTTCTTACGGGTTCGAGTTTTGGCGTTTACGACGGAATTTCCGATAGGTTTATCGTGTAAGTGCAAAGTATTGAGTATGTCATTTTATGTGTACATGTCGTTTAAATCGCTTAACATAATATTTTCAAATAAATATGTAAAACATTAGCAAATAAGCACCCACTTTTGTTGACAAATCCACAAGTTCCCTCTTTAGCAGTATCCGTACGTACGTTCAGATCACGGTCGTGGTAATAGACGGTGTAGTGCATTGGTGTGACGGGCAGTAATTTGGTGTGATTGTCGGACTCCAACTCCTATATTCTTTACCCTCTTCTTTCTCTTTCTCGTATTTTCACTTTTCATGAATTTGCACTACGAGTGTTAAATTTCTTTACCAGTGGTGTTGTATTATATATACAGTAAATATTGCTACGTATTTTTATTGATTGTTCCGCCAAAGTTGAATAAGTCTTTTACTGCTCCAATGATAGAACGGCTATGAAAAAATTGATACCTAGTGAACCTCATTCCCGCAAAACGAATTTTCTTTCCCTACTCATCTCTATTTGAGGTCGAAATATGTAATCTTGAATAAGTGGTCCGTGTAGTTAATATATTACATATAAGTAGTTTTCGAGAAAAGGATTGAGATTGATTACTTAAGTAAAAAAATTGGATCTAGTGTTTGAAGAGTTTCATTCTGTATTTCATTCTGTCACAATGAATTTTTATTTATTTATCAGAATCTGCTTCTTACGTTATCCAAATTCAAAAAGGCATACAAGTGCTATAGATTGGACTAGAGTAAACCAGTTGTCTCCCAAGATTTAATAATTATTTTCAGATTTATATGTTAATGAGAACAATAGCCTGATGTGCTCTACAAGGGTCTCTTAGGACGGTCTAAAGTATCAACAAGACGTAAGGTAAAAATTATACATCTTCAGGTTTGTTAAATGAGATTCATTTATACTTTTTGAAGTGAAACTTCCTTTGGGACAGTGTCAATTGAACTTTATGAAATTTTAAAGTATAACAAAAACAAGACACTGTGTGTTTATCTCATTTCGTCCTAGGATCTAGGATAGAAGTATCTATCTATAAAAAAGTTGATCAATCCTTTTCTTTCTCTCTTCCTCTATTTATCGCTTCCAACTATGCAATACACTATTATTCATCTCATTCTCTTATAAATTAACCAGAATATAAAGCCTCAATTCTTCTGCGTGCGAACTCACGCTCGATAAATATATACGTTGTTTCATATTCTGTACAAAAAATAACTTGCTTGCTATGGATCTAAAGATATAACAACAACACGATTTGAAACACACAGAATCATCAAATTAGCATAATACTATTGTAAACAAAACCATATACAGCTTTTAAAACGCATTGTTTAAGTTTTAATATTTTTGTTTATCTTCGTAATCTTTAATATCAAACACACACCGGTCCAAGCTATTACGCATTTTTATCTCGGCC
This sequence comes from Hestina assimilis, assembly GCA_023373885.1. NCBI lineage: Eukaryota > Metazoa > Arthropoda > Insecta > Lepidoptera > Nymphalidae > Hestina > Hestina assimilis. The sequence continues at coordinate 4,051,924 of CM041745.1, read as the reverse complement.
GGCATCTGGGGTATGGGATCGAAACTAGTTCCGTATCAAATATGCAGGAGCATCGACCAGTTGGGGTTCTGGGCACAAATACATGGACCGCATCGATGACATGATAAAATATAAACACGCTTTGTTTTTATTACAAGTATTTTACTATTTGAACTTTTTGATTATGTAAATAATTACATATTTTAATTCGTTTATGTATGCTTAAATATTGTTGAGTCGCTGCCAGATAAAGTAGATAACTAAAAAACCTGTCCAGTAGTTATTGAGTGTCAGTGAAGGTCAAGGGTTTACCTTTATATTGCGAATACCCTTAATATGTAGAAAAACTTCTGTAACAGTTTTGGACAGGTATATTGAAATTTTAAAAATCACGTCATGTTACAAATGATATTGTAATTTCTATATATTTTTTATGTTTTTAGCAAATATTAAATAATGAATATAACAACTCACGATCGCTCGGCGCCGCGGCGCACACAGCGGTTACAGCCAACAGCACTATTATAGTAAAGGACGCCATTGTCACTGCTTAGTTTTACTCAATCTGCTTTATATATATATGACCTTAACTGCCCACGGCCATCATTAGATCCATCCGAATCGACCTTGGCAATTGGATAATAGTATCTCATTGTTGTTCATTGTTTTGCTCTGGTTAGGTCTACGTGCGTTTGACCTTTCCCTACTGGTCACTTTAATGAGATGAGTAGGTCGTAGGAGATGGGTTTTAAAAGGATTGGTTAATAGAACTAAAAAAATATAGATTTTTTATATAATATACTTAAAACACCTCGATAGCTCGACGGTTGAAGGTTCTATCCTGACTCTTTCAAGCTATTTTCATACCCACTCTTCACGCAAGCTACGAGCTTATTTAGAGGGACAATAGGAGTGTTAGTAATAACTTGAAAAAGTGTTACTAATATTCGTTACAAAAAAATATTACGGACATCATCCTGTATTATAAAATGATTAGTAGGAAGGAAGAGGATTGAGTAGTTAGAGGTTACGTGCTCATGAAATTCTAACGATCACAACAAAATCGATACTCTAGTTCGATATCATGGAGACGACAGGTTGTCCTCCTGGTTGAGATAACCCAGAAAGCAAGATACACCTAATGTAAAATTTATTTCCTTGAATTTTTATTTGATTAATTTTTTCGTATGCAAGTACGCTTGGGAAACGTAACGATTTAACTACATCTCAAAAAACATACAAATGAGAGAACTACAAATTAAAACTTTTAAAACATTTTACTGCAAACATAAACATTTTCCAGTAGTTTCTTTAATATTATACATCGAAAAAATTAATAAAACTTTATGCATATAAAATGATATACAATTTTGAATATAACCCGAGTCCAAGCGTCATTCCTTCATTAGGCAAGTTTAACTGTCGGGGTGAATCGATATGCGTTCCTAACATCTTTTGTTGTTGGGATCATCCCTTCCCGACACCCTAATGCGTACGAGAGGGTAAGCTACGTAGTGTGCTCATGATGCTGTGTTATACATTTATTTTTTGTGAGTATTTAAAATGTTTGTGAGTACAGCGTTTGTGAGTATTTAAAATAGTTGAGATGTATATTATTTTATGTATTTTTATTTTCATCCCGCGTACATCGTAAGGAAATATTTTTGAAACCAAATTTTATTATTTATTCGATAACATAGATTCATATAGTATCTTTATAAAAATATATTTAAATTAATTAATTTTTTGTATAATAAGAAATTGTACAACGCCAACGGTTGTTTTAAAAGTAAAGTAATTCAGATGAACCAAAGATATGAGATTTTAAGATTTCTTTCCCGATATTGTAAATAATATTATCTTTTTATTTATTTGAATTAATTTCTAAATAAAATATGAGTTTTCCGTAACGATACCTTCTAAATACTATGTTATAAAACTTTTCTAACACTAGATAGTTACACGTAGTTGTTAGGATTCTTAGGAATTTATAGATAACAGAGAAAGTTCCTGTATTGGCTTCAAGTTTAGCTCTAAGTTACAAGCACGTAGAGCAAGTTATGCTTAGCAGGTTTGCTCTAACAACTTAACTTATATTAAAAGATAATTATAACTACAGAAACATTATTTTTATTTATGACAGAGGGTTTGGGTCTGGCCCTCATGCGCAAACGCTAGTTGGGCTCTTCGAACTAAACACTAGGATCATACTATGGACTGGCCCATTCATACAGACAAAATGTCTCAAACTCGTTGGTTCCCCTGTTGTAAATTCAACACCAATGCACGCTAGCTTTTTTCGATTATGTTGTGAAAATCATAACCAAATGAAGATAGCGTGTGACTAGTCGTCCTTAATGTACATCGCAGATCTTAGAGATGGCGCTGTATTATTTGCTAAGTTAACAGTGAAAGAAATTAGTTCGCTCGATCGTATCTATCACGGCTGAGTCTCTGTACTCGTCCTCCCCGACCGGTGACGCTGTCAAGGCCAGTAGGGCCAACAGCAATACACATTTCGAAAAAAAAGACCGTATCTATTCTTTAAAAATCGATGAGCAGTATGAACTTGTTAATAAACGTCTATATATGTATAATCGTCTTATGGTACTACCGTAAAAGTATTTTACATTAATCCGTACACTATAGGACTCTACTACGCATTATTATGATCTTACGCGATAATATTACAGATTTCGTACTAGCATTAATTTTATGACATAATTGTGTATCGATTTTATTATCTGTAGAGACTAATGATAAATCCAATGTGTAAGAAAAAAAATTCGCTTATAAAAATTTCAGCAGAAAAATATTACATACAATACATATGAACATGTTGAACAAGAAAAGTGAGTAATTACAACATTAAAAATATATGTATACTAACAAGTTACAAGTTAAGTTTAGGCAACATTGTTCAATGCGAATGTGTCGAGGCTGTAAGATCGATGACCCGCCGTTACTATGTAAGGTATGCTAGGAACTTTACGTCGAGCGTAACTTTATAGACGTCGGAAATGCGTCATGTTATTTTAAAGTTTCTTTGCAAATCGCAAACAAACTTTAAAATCGTACAATCGTGTAAATCGTTGAAGTATCTGTATGTTATAACTTTTTACTTACTTAATACTTTTGAGTATTGTATTTAGAAAATTAACTATAAAAGATAATAACATCTTTTATTTCTTATTACTAGGTGTCTCTGCGTCTGCGCCCGCGCTAATGTAGTTTTTTGATGTAATCCCACGGGAACCTACCATTTTCCAGTATGAAAAGTATTTTATGTGTTAACCCATGTAATAATATGTGTTCTCGTGAATGTGCAAACTTTCACGTTTACAAATAATACCGTCACATAAAATTGCGATAAATTAGGTACAAGTATCCGTACAAATGGTGAACGTAATGTAGGTACGAGGTCTATGGCCAGTTAGACCTTTGACCTATAGCATATTGGTAGTTGGCTTACTGAGTACAGATCAGAATGTTGTGGCACACCTTGGAAGACGCCCAAATTAATCAGTGAATTGATAAAGGCTGTTATGATGATGACGATTAGTACAACAGAACTGCACCACTAACACATTATATTATTATTAATTAGATAGATATACTCAGTAAATGTATTTACTTGATATGGTGCGCCTTGCTTGCGGTTGTCTAGTTGAATGTCCGGCAGCCGGATTAAGCCGGTTATCTAGTTAGGGGCTTGCCGGATATCTCGTATTCGGTATCCGAGTAAATTATCCGTTTCATTTCGAGCCCATTTGTACAGTAAAAAATATGGTAATGATAGTAAAATATTTTGATATACATATCTATTTGGAAAAGTCAGTTTTAAAAAGGCACAGGCTGTAAAGGGTTTTCAGTTAATCAAAGAGGCTTATAGCTTCGTCATGTTGAAACGAAAGCACATGAAAGCCTCCACTGCCTTTGATCATACGTATCTCTAAGGTTTATACGCTACCTAAGATTTTCACGTATTTTGTATTGCAGTTTCACTTATGCTAACGCTAAAAGATTTCATTTGTCATTTGTGTGTAGCGTTTATTTATTTATTTAAATATAATCAAATTAATAGATTTTTATTAAAGGCGTCATCCCGGCGTCGGGATAACCCCTGTCACAGCGGAGATTATTCTACCAGTGTAGTCAGTCACTCTGGTGGTAGGTCTTTTGTTGCAAGAGGTCGGCTAGGTAGGTACCACCGCAGTGTCAAATATTCTACCGTTAAATAGTAGTGCTTAGGCATTACTGTGTGCCGGTTTGAAGAGCACTGTAGGCTTGTGAAATTACTGGGCAGAGGAGATTTAAGAACCAATATTTCGAGGTTGGCAAGGCGTGAGTGGCTCCTACTAATGGTGCTGCAAGCGCTCATAGGCTACGGCAACCACTTACCATCAGGTGGCTTGTCTGCCCACTTGCAACATAAAAAAGGCAACTCTATCTACAAAAATATTTCTCAAAATCTTAGTTATAGAAAACACAACTTATTGGATTTTTTCATTACAATGAAATAAGAATTAAAAATAGATTATTTCGACGTTTACGCGGGCAAAGCCGCAGGCATTGCTAGCTTTTTTTATATTACAAAATATTACGTAATGCTTAATTTTATAGATATTTTATGTACCTCAGTAATTTGACACAAACATTTCCTGAATGTTAGCTAGTTTATCACTTCTCCGCAGGGAAATGATTCACAAAAGCACGTTAGTACTGTTTTACGAGGGCCCCGTGGCGAGGAGTTATGAGTCCAACATTTTATTCTCATTTTCGCACTTTGAGAAATGGTCAGACGCTACGATGGCTTTTTAACTAACTACTTGTGAAATTAAGACGAACTAGAGCACTCGGGGATATTATAATAAAACCTTAAAGTTTGTAGTTCACGTTAAATTTTTTTTGAGTTATTTTGCAAAAAAATACTATAGATGTCATTTTTAATAACAATTTCTTTAATACTAGTGCATAATACACAGAAAATATTAATCAAATGACTGTTTAGAATCAAGCTAGGGAAGTGCTTGTATATATTTTAATATTTATAGAAATTAAAAATATCGATGAAATGAGAAAAAATCTCATATTTAAGAATCGACTTCAAAATTTCAACTGATAAACCAATTTACCAAGGTTGATCCTTTTTTGGCATGTAATTACAGAAATACTTTCTATGTATCAATTTTATCGGCTTAAAACGTAACCTTAACTCGTTGAGGTTACGTTATTTGTATTAGCAATTATTATTAAAACAACACTTTCCCAAAGAGAAGAGAACTTCTATGTATAATCATAAAAAAAATCGGTATCCGTTTATATATCCGAACTAAATTCGTCTCCTTCTGCAAGGGAATTCTAAATTTGACGACCTCACTGTTGAAAAAGTTCCCGATTGCCTTCCAATTTATGAAAGCTATAAATATTTTGTTTTCCCCTATTCGAAGTTCACAAGCCAACTTGCCAACTTCTGTCGTACGCCGGAAAACTTTGCAATTTAAACTCCACGTTTTCATTCAAGTTTCTGAAAGTTTTTTAAGACCAGCGTCCACTTCATCGATTTTAAAGCGTTGCTTTTAAAATTATATTATTAAAAATAATTTATATTTTTGATTGTGATGACGTTGTGGCGCAGCGGTAGCGAACCTGCCTTAAACGCCACAGGTCTAGGTCAGGGTTCTATTCCCGCTCCGAGCATAATATGTTTGTATTGACCATGCAAGCATACTTGCCGGTCTGGGTGTATTTTTCTTTGTATGTGTTTCCAGTCCCTCGACACAGGATATCACTATCCTAATGGGGGCCTAATTTATGAATACAGGCAAAGGTATCAAGTTTCTTGTATGGCTACCCCTTAATTCTGCTTCTCCCTACATCTTCAAATATTCAAATCATCCGCATGTATAAATATTTTTTTCTCGCATATTTTTCTATTAATAAAACTCGTAAACATATCAAAATACAAATTACCTGAATTTACCGAAGTTTTGCGATCAATTATATTCTCTTAAGTATACGATTATATTCTCGCAGATATCTTCTAGTGGATGCTAGCCTTAGAGTCTTCTGAATGGCATGATTCACTCATTGAATGAAATGTATCCTTATTCCGAATGTACGTAATACTGTTGCTAGTTATACTTCCTGGATCTCTTGGGAAATAAGAGAAACTAAAGTTAATTCTTATGTCTTTATGTCTTTTCTCATGTAATTGTTCAATTATTGTAATGTACTAGTGGACCCGATAGCAGCGCCCTCTACTGGGTCCAATTATTATGAATCTAGACCATTCTCGAATCCACTGGAACACACACAAACAATTTCATCAAAATTGGTCCAGCCGCTTAGGAGGATTTCAGTGACATAAACGTACAGTAGAATTATATATATAAAGATGATAAACCTAGTACGTTGTTATGTATTGATATGTGGACGCAAATAAGCAATACGATGTCAACCCACACGAATGTCATTTCGAGAAAAACGCGTTTGAAATTTAGAACAACTTGCTGTATATGATTTATTTTTAATGTATTGGTCAAGTTTTTGGCAATTACAGATTCATGTGAGTTATTTTACTTATTTTCACAAAAATAAGTATACAAACTGCATATTTCGTATATAATATAACCCAAAACGTTTAACATTATACATAAATTGCCTGATTAAAAACGGCTTTTTAGAAGTTTTAAATCTTAAAACCCTACAAATATTAAAGAAAAATGTTCTTCAGCCATTTACCAACACTTCTGCATATATAACTAAGTTTTTTCAATTTTGTGGGTTGACATGATATTGCTTATTTGCGTCCACGTTATAGTATAATTTAGTATGTTTTGATGTCATTTACTCTAGAACTTGATGTTATAACAACCTTAAAATTCTCTGTAATAATTATTATAAATTCTTCCTAAATTTCGCCCCGCCCGGTGACGCTGTCAAGACCAGTAGGCCCAACAGCAATACACATTCCGAAAAAAAAAATTCCTAAATTTGTGATTTTGTGTTTACGTGGAAGGTGATTGACAGAGTCACTGCACTTATTTTAAAAATGCTTTACTATTTGCCATAACATTTGTTTCGCACGCACATAAATTCTAAGCCTTATTTTCAAATATTTTTTTTCACTTCGGGCTTAATCATTATTTAGTCGAAACTTTTATGGAATTATGTAAGTTTTATGGTTTAAATAGTGATAATACAATATGCTGTTTGTTTCACTAATAAATAAATAACTATTCATGACCTAAATCAAAAGAAGTTCTGGTTCTTGAGAGCTTACATTGCACTGTATCGGATTGTTTTTAAATAAAAGAACGAAACGATATAATTTTATGTAGACAACTCAAACAAACTAAAAAGAATAAAAAAATACGCAATTAATACTATTTTTATGCAAACAGGATTACCATCGTGGGAATAATCAATTAACATTTTTTGAACATAACATTAAATAAACATTTTTTGTAGTTTTTAATACTGATTTATCATCTTAACTTTCGTGTATGAAAATGAATTACCTTTGTTTTTAAAGGGCATGCCATCGTCGGCGTAGTATTTTATACTGCAGAGAACTTGTTACAATAAAATCAAGTCGTGCGCCTGGAGCGCTTCGTCGTGATAATTTCCTTAACCGTGGCTCTGCCTCGCAGGAGACACCATGGTGGTAGGCTTTTATTGCAAGAGGTCGGCTAGGTAGGTACCACCGCAGTTTTAGTTATTCTACCGTAAAGCCGTTTACTGTGTTTAGATTAAGACAATGTACCTAGTGAAATTACTGGGCAAAAAGATTTAAGAACCAATATTTCTCGTTGGCAACGTGTGAGTGACACCTACAAATGTATGATGTTTCAAGCGCTCTTAAGCTAAGACAACCGCTTACCATCCGGGTCCGCTTACCATACCAACAATATTTTTGATTGTCATTCGAAACGACATTCAGTAGTTTTTGAGTGATTCCATAAAGATTACAATCCAGAATCTGAAAACATTTTTAGCAATGAAGTAATATTTAAAAACCTCGAATATATTTCGGAAAATGCTCAGCAGTTCAAATATTTATCAGTTAAACTAAGAGCAATAAAAACTTTGTACGCATGAACAGTTTTGGAGCAATATAACGGACCAATGAACACGGACATTTTACTAATACGATAAAGCGATAGACGTTTTATTTGCAAAAAAAATATTTTAAACTAAAGCTAAAATTTACTTTGATTTAATAATATATTCACAGTAGCCAATTTTTGTCTAACGAACAACTCAAAAAAGGTAAAATCCACTATTCTCATTCTAAAGCAATAGTGTTCTGTTAATCTAGTTGATACATAAACATCGTCCTTGGACTTCCAACTGTTACTGTTAATCCAGGTTTTGAATGGCTTATTTATCGTAGGGGGATTTCCAATTGACTTCTGCATCATCATAGCATCGAAAACAGATAATTTAACGTGCTCTTCGAGACGCGATGGTATGGCCCGCATCAACAACACCTTGATAGACGCATTATAGTTTTTATGATTATTCTCTCTTTAAACCTGACACAACGTTAATATTGGTATTTACAAGGCAGATTCTTGTTGTTTTTTTCGCGCAAAATGAAATATCACTTATAATGCTTCTAGGCTTAATTCCCTAATAAACAACACGTATTCCATAGAAAACTAACAATAAAAAAAAAATTAAATCAAGCAAAACTCATTAAAATCCATTGAGACGTGAGTTCGTTAATTAATGATTTTAAAAGTCGTGTGCACTTGTTCCGGACCCCCTGCGAACTTGACAATGGCGTTACATGGCTGGATTATTTTGTTTGAACAATGCTATCTCGGTAATTATTAAGTTCTGTTATATTTAATTTTATTATTTGTTTCAGATTGAAAACAGCTGACTATTTTTAACAGTAAGCATAAGGTATGTATAGAAATATAACGTTAATACATAATAGCATGCGATTATAAATACGTTACCTAAAACTGTGTTTTTCTTGCATTACTCTCACTTAACTATTTCGGTCTTAAGTTTACGTTGATATTTTTAGTATTTATTATTTTTATAGCATACAACTAGTAATTTATTAATGTAATGTTAAAATTACATGGTTAATTCTCTCTACTGGAATTGCTAAATAGATGTAAGAATATTTGTAAGAACTAAGAATTTCATGCAAGACTTATAAGATAATGTTTTCTTCGCAAAGTAAAAAGATTTCTTACACAAGAACTCTGATTTGTTTTCCGGATTTGAAGCGATTTCATTAAGAGAGAACAGATAATACTCTTCTTGAAAACACTACCACAACTAAACCTATAATAATAAGTTTCATATACTACGAATTAAAAAAATTTAAGGTCGTAAACAGCACAAATCGTTAAAAAGTTCTGGCACAAAGTCATTATTGACTCTTTCACTTATATTTAAAAACAAAGAACATTTCAAAGAACTTAAAGAAGCCAAGTTTGAACGTAAACTTACGTAGCGTGATTTCTATAGAAGTACGTGGACTTACGAGTTCGGCGCGAGTTAGCGATGACTCAGCCATAGGGTGTTTACAGCCGGATTGTTAAATAAAAACCTATCTTTTCTAATATAAAAATGTTGTTTCAAAACCATATATATATAATACATCAAATTAACTTTTTAAAGTATTTAAAATTGTGTTTTCTTAATGGCTTATTTCTAATTAATTACATATTTTGTATTATGTTATGTTTCAAAGATGGATACCGTCTTTCGGGAAAATGAAATTACTGTTACCTATCACCAGGCATCATCGTGCATTACCACCAAAGATTAGGAGAAGGAAAAAGAGGAAGAGAAGGCTTAGAGTTTAGACCATTCTCTTCAAACGAAACAAACACTGCTATTTCAAGACGATATAGACTTTAATGCCGTTATTATTATTTTTACAAAATACTTTGGATGCTGTTCTCGCGATTTCAAGGCAGCCTTATCAATAAAGAAAGTGTCGAACTGACTACCCTTAATTCTAAATTAAAATTCACGACAAGGTCGTAAGCGGTTATGAATTCAAGCAGATTTAAGTGCTCCGAATTAAATTTCGTTGTTCGAACTGAACCGTGAAGAATTGAATTTGAATTTATTTTCAAACAACTTTCAGTCAAACTTCAAGCGAGTCAAATCAAAATAATTTCTATAAATAAATCAAAACATTTATTTACTACTATTTTTTTTCACAATACTTTATAATTATAAACTAAAATATTTTATAAACGATATTATTCTTCTTCTTTGCGCAATCCCACTTTATGTGGGTTCGGCTCTCCTAATTTTGTTGCGGCAGGACAATCTGTCCTGGGTTGTCTGTCGGGTAGGGTGATTCTTCTTCTAATAAGATTTTTTTTATATTGGTCCGTGGTAGGAGGTCGTCCTTTACCTCCTTCTTCTAAATGATATTATTCATATTAAATATTTTATTACATTTGGAAAAAAAGTATTTACGTCAGCAGTAGAGCCATGTTTCTCCCAACACAAATGGGCTAGCTCGACTGGTGAAGTACTAGCCTTTCACAGAAAATCGGCGTAAAGTAACGATATCAGTACTGTTGCGTTTCCTTACATGAGTCAGAGCACAGGAGACCCAATCTTCTAGGGAACAGAGGGGTTCGCTTTCTTTTTTCCGCGTTGGAAATGCACAAGTGATATTTCAAGAATCGCAAACATAAGTGACGGTGGCTGCTTACTATTAGATGGGCTTAAACTTATTTGCCTATATTTTTTACACGATTATATATACATTTAAATACAATTAAAGTTTAAATTAAAAATGAAATTTAAAAAATCTAATTTCTATATAATTATGCCTTTTCGTTATCGCTGTGTCGTAGCCTGTTTTCATAGGGTTGTAAAAACAAACATTTTTTTAAATAACTGAGAAGGTATTTATATGAATTCAAATTTATTGTTCTTTTTTAAGTAAAAGGAAATATCCAAAAGATATATTTAATAGAATCATAGTTAAAATGCTATTATTTTTATACATTCTTAAAGCTGAGACAATCTCTGTCATTAACTTGTCATCTTAACACCTGACGAATAGAAATAATTCCTTACCTAAACTATTATATTTTTTAGTAAAATTACATTCAAATTGTCTAATTTGAATAATCGATTAAAAACACAAAAAGATAAAGTTGCCTGTTAATGAAATCTTTATCCAATTAAAAACAAAACCTTTTAAATTTTAAATCACTTTTAATAAACGTCGTCGGCATGTCTCTTTTGATCTGACAACAAACCTGAAACTACACAAGGGGGAAAAACAACGCATAATTGCAACGATTCACGACTACCAGTCTAGTGTAGACTTATCGATTAGCGTTTACTATGCTATGAAATTCATTCGTTTATGTAGTTTTAAAGTTTCTTTATTTATTATTGATCGCAAACTAGCTTTTGGTTAGCTCTGAGCGTGTCCACAAGGGACAATACTCCCACAGGATATTGACATCCTGTGTCTATATCATAACTATCCTTGAGGCCGTTCAGTACGTAGAGTTTATTATAATAAAAAGTAGTAATATGGATACTGTTTAATTCGATGAATGGGAGCGTTAAAATCCATACGTCAATTTCTTCTACACCATTATTTCTCTTCTTATCTCGTTCCTCTGTTAGGACGTTAAAACACTCCAGAGCCGCCCCAACGGCCATCGGTCCTCCGACCAATGTATATAAAACAACATTTATTATATTGAAAATATTATATTATTTTTTTAAAACGCGTAAGTAAAAATCACAATTTTCAAAAATCACAAATCGACAACAAAATTATACAAGAGTTTGTAATATGTGTATTTTGTCCACTTATATATATCTATATGTATATATATTTAATTTATTTATTACTATTATTTTATGTATTGTATTGTTATTAATATTCAAATGTTTTTGTAATATTTTATTACTTTTTTTTGCACGCCTACCCACTTTCTTTCTTCTACGTCTTAGGTTAGCTGGCAGAAAATGCTATTAGCATTAAGCTCCTCTTTTGCGCACATTGTGCAGTAAAGTGTATATAAATAAATATATGGGACCACTCGGAAGCATCAACAGACTCTTCAATAACTGATCTTAACTGTAAAGTTAAAGACTTAACCTAGCCCTTTAAATGGCGACTAATAACCACTTAAAGAAGTTAAAGACTAGAAATATTTACCTTGTTATATCTAATAAAGCTGCCACCTAAACGATATCAAGTATCGGATTCCAGTAAGACTCATAACCATTGAATGGCGCAGACGTCGCACTCGCATACTCCACGTTCGTGAGACGCATCTAAATCGCTTCAATCGACTAGGGTTAGCACTGCGAGACTAATTTATTATTTTGGTATGTAAATAAGAAAGTTTCAATTATTGTCAGCAATTTTAGCAAGAATAAAAGCGCAAGCTTGCGTATCGCAATCTTTAATAAATACTTACGAGTTTTTTTTTTCACAAAATATATTTTGTCTAAATGGATGTAATAGGCGCCGATGATAATATAGGCTTAGTACAGTAAACTTTGTGTAATTTTATTTTTTACTTTTTGTCAACCCATACATATAAACCTGTAGAACTTAGTTCTTTTCTAAATGACGCCATTGGTACTCTAATGATTTTTAATCTAAGAAAAACATGTACCTAACTATTAAATTGACACTAAAATTTTATAAATATTTCTACGCATCGTGTATTTACACCACTTTTTATTCTGATAATTTCACTTAAGATAGCTAACTGATGCTTTTTCTGTTATTAGAAAGTAGATATGCAAAAAGATAATTTAATTCTATTACTAATCCCAACGACGATAACTTTTCAGGATAAGTTCCATTAAAAAATCAAATATATATAATTGTATAATATTAAATGTTAAAAAGCGAATAGTGGCAGCCCTACATCAGTAAAGAATCTCTGTTCGTTACTTTAAGCGTCTCGCGACAAGGTGGGAATTACGATTTGTCGACTGTATGAAAGCTATCAGCCAAGTTGATGAACATTAGTCGATCAAACGAAGAGAATACTTTTTAAATAACTTTGCTGAAAATACCATCGTACCGTATTCGAATAAGAGATTCGATTTCGACTAAAGATTTATATCATTGAATCACAATGTACCACAAAATAATCGTGAAGATATCATTTTAGACTTATACAAAAGAAGTCGTTTGTGGTGGCAAAAATAATAAGTAGAAAAAAGTATATATCAGTAGCAGTTATTATTTCTTCAAGTTTTAATTACATATATAAAGTGAGGTTCCTCTTAAATTTTCCGTTAGGACGGTTACAGACCGACATTAAGAGATATAAAGGGGGCGTGTAAGACCGTATGCCGAATCGTTTTTCGGTGTCAGGATGTGACGACCACATCGCCCGCTGTTGGGATAACCTCTTTCACAGCAGAGATTATTCCAACAGTGCAATCAGTCACACTGGTGGTAGGTCTTTTGTTGCAAGAGGCCGGCTAGGTAGGTACCACCGCAGTGTCAAATATTCTGCCGCCAAATAGTAGTGCTTAGGCATTACTGTGTTCTGGTTTGAAGGGCACTGTAGGCTAGTGAAATTACTGGGCAGAGGAGATTTATGAACCAATATCTCGAGATTGGCAACGCGTGAGTGGCACTTGCTAATGGTGCTGCAAGCACTCGTAGGCTACGGCAACCACGTACCATCAGGCATTGTAGCAATAAAAAAAGGTTCGAAAAAATTGCTTTTCTGAAACCGTCCGTAGTTAACAGTTAACCCTAGTTTCTGTATTTAATAATGGCCACGAGACAAATAAGCGAGGGACAGTTGCTAAGACAAATCTCTCCCTGGGGGTGCATTGTGTTCGCAGGGAAACGTTGCGTGTTTGTGGCAGAAGACGGGATGAAAATGGAATATGTTTTTGTCATAATATGCTGTAAGAAAAATATATTACTCGTGAATTTTTGTTTTGAATTTTTAACAAGCGAAAAAGCTTTGTAACGGAAACCTTCGTTTTCCGGTGCATATAAAAAATCTTATAACATACAAACAACGCTTTTATTGTAATCCGACCGCTTTAGAAGGATGGTGGTGTTCTTCTAAGACGTATGTAGATAGATTAAGGCCTATTCTGTATTCGTAATCATTGAAATAAATAATTAAATGGTATGTATGGGGACATTTTAAGTATGGGGAATTGACTTATGAAGTTTTGTTAGATTCATCTTTATGGGAGGGACAAGGATCTAGGAAAAAAATAAAGTGCCTATAGCAGTCGATTAACGAGTTTATTGTTGTAGTTAATTTTAATCAATTATTGAATACAATATTTATACGGTTTTTTACTCAATAAATGAAGTTCAAAATGTATTTAAAAAAACGGATAAAACCTTTTTGATTATGTGAGATAACATTCTAATTTTTTCTCGCTTAAAATTAAATGATGTATGATTTGTAATAAGCCATTTCAAATCCAGATGAGCGCTTCGAAGAGTTCAATCCAGCAATCCGAATTCCATTATGCTGCTTCCATAAAAAGTGCTTTAGTAGCAAGGTGGATTAAATTCCTTGTCCTTCTCTTTAATAGAGGATTTGTAACTGTTCCTATGTGACCTACAAAATAGTATCAAAAAATTTATTGCAACACACTTTAGTAAGCGGGTATTTTACGTCGTAAGACTTAATGGAATAGCGTTGCTATTCGGAGACATCCGTTCCGCGAAGGATTTGCAATTATAATATGGTATCCAACTTGCTACGCTTCAAAATAGTGTTATCTCTACATAATGTACATACATACATAAACATACATAAACATACATTAACATACAGTACATACATAAACATACATTTTAGAAGCGCTTGAACTTTGCTACTTTTATTTGCTTCGTAATTTATTACGATTTCAGGTACTATATTCATATATTATAGTATCTTCCGTCCGCGCCTTTATCTGGGATTCTGTATGGAATTAAAATATTGGTTGCACTTAATTGTAAAACGTGGTTTTATTAGGTATCCCATCCTCCCGGAGTCGTATCAAGATAAAATACGAGCACTTATAAGTTTATTATAAACTTTTACCACGCTGTTATATTTGTGCCTGTTTTAGTAGAAATGTTAATAAATTTAGTTTCATCCTATTTTACGAGAGAAATTAATTCTTAAAGCATTTCACGATTATTATCATAACTACAGACTATTCTAAATTTTAGATACAACTCCTTAAATCATTTACGTAACTTTAACAGATTCTTAATAATGATATAACACAAACAATCTAAGCGGATAAAGAAACTCTAATTGGAGTTCACGGAATGTTCCCACTTCCCTTGGTTCCCAGGCTCCGAACCGTAACCAACCAGCATAGTTTATTATAATATGGATATGAATATTGAAACCTGCACATGTCCATTTTAAAGCTGAGATAGTTAAAAAGAAAACTCTGGAATCGCTGGTACAAAACAGGCTACCACCTCTAAGTATTTAAGTTTTCATTTTGTTTCAAACCACGTACTTTATGATGTAAGAAAACACGGTAAGACTTTACGTCTTATACTACAAATAAAGGAAAAAAATCCAAAAAATAAAAGAAGTTGGAATTTAACGGGTGTCCCCATACATATATAGTTGACGCCAACTAAGGCCATCTAGAGGTCTAGCTTAATTGATACCACCTCAAATAAGGTAAATAAATAAAATTGTGCTAATGTGTAAAAGAAAATATTTTGTTATAGATAGTGGTACGCAACCCTTCGTGCGCGAGTCCAACTCGCACTTGCCCGATTTTTTATTATTAACAGCTCTAAAACTAAATTCCTTCAATAGATATTAATAAATAAAGAATTGGTTGACCAACACTAAAAATTGTCTTTGTCTATTTATATATATACTATACGTAAACATGGTTGCAAACTTGCTTAAAATTATCAAACTTGTTCATAGTTTGGCTTACAACATGTTGATACATGCTCTTAAAGTAATGGTCGACTCCTACTTTGGTTAAATATTCAAAGTCACTAACAGGTGCATCACTGCACTACGTTCGGTATAGCTCAGATGCTTTATAAAGTAAACATATAGAAATTTGCAATATTGTTATGAATGTCAAGTTTCCTTGATATCAACGAAAAAAACTTTGAAGTTCCGCTAATATCACACCCATAATTTTACAGATAAGTGTTTAGAAATAGATTTTTTTTTAAGTCGAAACCTGTGAATATAAAGAAATCTGACATTATTTTAAAAGGAGAGTGATTTTGTGATTTTGGATTGAGAGGATAATCATTGCAACCAGTGCACCTATTTTAAAATATTACGCAATTTTAAAGGTCAAATATTCTCATGGATATTTTATTGATAGTATTATTTATTTATCACTGTACAGTAAGGATATATTGCAGTTGAAATGTAATTATGTTGTTTTTAAAACTACTACGAAGAAACATAGCCGGACCGGTCGCTTGTGTAAAATTCCTATAAAAGAATTCAACATCGTATGAAATTTTTTAAAATTACGTTACGCTAAGGCAATTGTATTGCGCAACACGCGAATGCAAAATGAAGGTTCGGGATTGTCAACGGCATTCCTTCGTTATATGCACCACCGTCTGCTGCCCTCCCTAGAATACAAATGGTTCTTATAAACTGTGACGAAATGTGTTGTGTTGCCGCGTTTTTGTCAATAGTTTTTTTCTTACATTTGTACAACATGGCATAATGCGAATTGATTGATTGATTGATGGTGAATGATTTTAATTAAAATAAACCTTTATTATGTAAATAAAGGTACATAAACATAAAAAAATATGTTAGTTTTAATAATACATCAAATCGTAAAATTTTAACGGTAGCGACTTGAACGAACTTTATCATTTAGAAGCCATTTGAACTTGATGAGGTAACTTTGAAACTAGAACTACTCTAGATCCAGACACCAGAGAAGTAATGTTTTCAGAACTAATAAAACTTCCGTATGACGTTCTTGATGTTGAAAGTTTAAAAGCTTAATGAATGAAGTTAATTAACAGTTATTAAGAGATGTGAGAATCAAAAAGGAACATTTGCTTACTCCAAAAATACGATACTTATAAGAAGTCTGCCCGATAAAAAGCAGTTTACCGTTGCCTGTGTCTATTAGCAGTATTTAAGGCATCATTGTGTAACCTAAGATAATGTAAGATTAGAAAGGGAAAAGATGAAATCGAGCCGGCCTAGTCATGCCGTACGTATACAGCAGTGGCATTGCTGTAGTATTTATTATACACAAAACTAATACCAACAAGCTTTTTGTTTATGTTACAAGTTGGCAAACAAGCATACGGCCCACCAGATGGTAAGTGGTCGCCGTAGCCTATGAGCGCTTGCAGCACCATTAGTAGGTGCCACTCACGCGTCGCTAACTTCGAGTAATTTCAGTAATTTCACTAGCGTACTGTGCCCTTCAAACCGGAACCCAGTAATGCCTAAGCACTACTAATTGGCGGCAGAATATTTGACACTGCGGTGGTACCTACCTAGCCGGCCTCTTGCAACAAAAGACCTACCACCAGTGTGGCTCACTGCACTGGTGAAATAATACTACCTAAATCATTTTATGAGTTAACGGTTACTTAATAAATATTTTGATAACATACGAGGCCTATGTAAAATACATACATCATAGGAATGTCTGAATCAAAAAAGCAATATTCTGTGCAATGATGACAGTAACTACGCTCGGGACCGGTATTTGTATTGATCATACAGGTATGCTTTCCGGTATGGGTGGTTGTGCTTATGCTTTGATGTGTTTCCTTACCCCCGACACAAAATATTGCTGGATGTATAAATTTTATAATATTGGTAATTAATGCAGACATTCTACATGCTTGTAATAAATGAAAACTATGTATAGTTGCATCTTGGAGCTCAAGTCTCTAAATCGGTAAGTAAAACCAAGCACTGCACAAAGTTACACACTCGTCCTAAGTACTAAACTTGTCAACGGTTGAGTGTCTCCATTCGAAGTCCGCAGAAATCCTACTAAGTTGTAACTTTAAGTTCCGAATCGATGCTCCTTTACACGTTTTACGGTTGACACAAGGGTGTATTAACACAGTTTCGTTTCTGCCTTTTCCTTTAGCCTTCAGGCTTCAAAAAGAATAAGATATAAATTAGTTTAAAATTTTTTGTTTATGTATAATATGTTACTCGGTACCTTCACAGCATATTTTTTTAAGAATATTAGCAATGATTTTTCAACGCATTACTAATATTCCTATTGCCCCTCCAAACAAGCCTGAAGCTTGCACTCGGAGTGGTTACGATTTTAGCCAAGGGGGTCAGGATCGAACCCGCGGCTCTCGAGTTAACGAGAAGGCCTTTCTACAATTAAGCTATTGAGGCTCGTAATGATCTGATTTTTTCAGTTAAATTTTCAGATACAAAGAACGAGACTTTAGAGTTTCTTGTATCTAAATGTTTTTCTTTCTATGCTTTGGGTGTTCCAAGATGTCATTTTTTTTAAAGGGTCCAATTATATCACTTATTTTTTCCGTAAAATTGGCATTGATTAATTGACACCGTTGTGGCGTTGTGGGTAGCGAGTCTGCCTTAAGCCGCGACGGTTGCGGGTTCGATTCCCGCTCGGAGCAGATGTTTGTATTAATCGTACAGGCATGTTTTCCGGTCTGGTTGTGTTTGTCCTTGTCATTGTGAATGTTTCCGGACCCCGACACAGGATATAATTATCCTAATGGGGGCCGTTGAGTGTGTAGCGTTTATTTATTTATTTATTTATTTTAATTTAGAATATTTGTTAGATAATATAATGCTTTTATACATATTCTTAAAGTAAAGTAATCAATAAATCCTATAAAAAGTCGGAGAGCAATAAATTTATCCAACGTGTTTCAGTCCAATGAGCTCTAATGTCTACCCTCGTCATGGCACCTGCCTTCAGTCTAAAAATATGTCTTAATATATATTTAGAAGGCCTGAATTTCGTGGTTAAGAAACTGATTCTACATTTTCCATTTATTGAGAAATCGAAGTGACCACCAACCTTACTATTCAAAGTATCATAACACCAGAGGCCTAAACTCCTATACCCATCTTTCTTTCCCCTCGAGTTTGTTTCGCCGGCTCTTCTCGGGTAGAGGTTTAAATTTGGAGCCGGTGGTAGAGTCTGACTTTCAACTAAAAAGTGTAATGCTTTTTACGTTGAAAAAAAAAATTGTATTTGAATTTTTTGCCTCTCCTTCCTCTCTTTCTATTCTTGGGTAACCTGCTTTTGTGATCGCCACCTTTTGTGGTATACGAAAATAAAAAGTCTTTGAATCCGTGATCTGACATATTTCATTTTGACAAGAAACCAAATCATGGTTTTTATAGAAACGCGCTGACAACCTTATTCTGCAACAAACTTATTCTACAAATGGAGAATCTTCTGAAACACTTGCCAGTAAGATAGACAACAACCGTTAAGGCATTAAGAGATCGTTACAGTCAATATTTAAATTTTGTCCTACTTGTAAGGAGCATTAATATTTATAATGAAAACATTTAGCCCGGGTTCTCTAAATATACTGTATCAGTAAATATCTTACTGAACGTATTTACTCAAACGAATTCAACGATCCCTACGAAGCTTCTAACAAAGACGAAGCTGTCATAGATTAATTAAATGCTATCGCAGATGTGAAACTTACCTGGATTGTTTAGAATTTGTCTCTGAGAGTCATTAGAGTTTTTACTCAATTGCTATTTCATTTTACAAGATAATATTATAGAGGTTCTGTGCCACAATATTGTCTGTAAAATAACAGATATTCTTTTTTCCGTAATTTCAAATCGCTCAGTTATTACGGTTTTGAAGACAGGTTGTTCTTAATTCGGACAGTTCTGTGAGTTTAAGATAAAATATAAAAGACAACAAAATAAAGAAAGAACGATGAATTATGAAAGCATTGATTATTATAAATAATCAGGACTTTGTTTAACAAAAATACGGCAACGGATAGCGAAAAAATATCTGTTTATATTTTGCAAATTACTTTATAGCAATACTCCATTTTTTAATGTATTATTATTTCTATTTTTCACAAAAATTTCTGCTACATGTTATGTACACATATATTAATTTCCATGTCGGCCAAAGTACATGGACAAAAGAGCTAGGTTAATATTTTTAATATAACAATGATTTCCATGACTAAACGAATCGCAACTGGGTATTCTATTAGATACAATTTTAACCCTAGAATGCAAGTCAAAACACAATTAGGCAGAATCTCGCAACTCATTACACGCTTTAGTGAACTGGCGCGTCTGCATCATTCATTAGACTTAAGTCGCCATTCCGCGGGCGGGCGGTTGAAACTCAACGCTTCTTGGCAAGCCGCTTATGTTCCGACCCGAAATTTGCACAAACTTGAAAATTTAATGAACAAACCGAATGTTCTATCTCGTGAAATTACTTTTTCTCATTTAACTTTTTATGCATTCTCCGGTACTTGTTCTGTATGAGCTTTCGTAGTTTTATCAAATTTTGCAGTGTTTTTAATGGTCTTTTAAAAAATAAACACTTTCAAATTAAAATAGATTAAATTGGGTTTAAGGGCGTTTCAGCATACGCGCTTACACGTGCGTTTCAAAAATCCAAACGCGCGTATACTGGTTCTTTTTGGAGTGTACTCTCGTACCGGTGGTGGCGAGTGTTAGTAGCATATTATTCTTATTAATATTACACGCGTAACGAGCTTATAAGCGCGTTAACGCTCATACGTTTTGCGTGTGACAAAAAGCACGCCTTTTCGCGCTTCAAAAAAAGCATTGTGAGAATCGACAAAAAAATAGGTACATAAAACGTTTTTTGTAATCTTCGATTGCTTTTCGATATTACATAAAACAAACATTGGAATAAACTTTTCCAATAACCATATAATGTATATAAATAATAACCATGCTATTTAATTTCAAACTCCATTACGTCAAGTTTTAAATTGTGTAGTATATTACATGAGCTACTGTTACAAAAAGGTTAAACTTGTAAGCCGTTTACAACGCCACTAAGCCGGACCAGTTTGTTTAGACACGCCAAACCTCTACATTACACTATCGTGCTGAAACATAATGGAAATAATAAAGCTAGCTAGTTTAGGTCACGGAGACTTGCGTGTGAAGCAAATTATGGTTTTCTAGGTATTGTGGTTCTGTTAATGTTTTAAAAACAATTTATCACTACAGATAAATGTATACGAAATACAAATTTATGATAATGGAGTTTGTACTATACCGATACTAAGTATAAGTACATAGATTAATTTTAAGATTTTTTTGCCGACTTAAAAAGGAAGAAGTTTCCAATTCAAGTGATTTTTGTGTGTACGTAACGTGATACTTTAATCGTTTCGTTCCGACTATTAATTGATCACTTTGTTTAATGTGTAGGAGCGCTGAAGGCCCAAACTCTGGTACCTTATGTTTCCTTCATTTACCTCCTCCTTCTTCCCATTTCACCCCTTGGATTGGCGACGAATATATGCAAGTTTTTCAATAATTTTATGGCGCTTCGTTCGTAATCTGCTCGGGGTCATCTACCCCGCGATTTTGTATTGATCATACAGAAGTGCGTTCCTGTCTGCTTGTTCTTGTGAGTGTTTCCTGACCCCGACACATTATGATGGTAATACCCTGTGTATTACCATCATAATGATTGCCGTTGAGTATGTAGGGACTATTTATTTTATTTATTAAGTTTCCATTGACTACTGTTACCGTTGCCGAGGCAGGCTTACAGCTTATCTTTTTTAGCGGAGACCGCTTATTTTTATTAAAAGGTGATGTAGTTTTTATTATCCAATTAATTGCGCGATGAATGTAAACGCTGCCCAAGTAATCGATCCCTCTTGCAGAAGCCAGTTGCAATGACCGCTGGACTAATTGGTTTTCTGTGTTAGTATCGAGATTAATTACAATGAGATCGTAAACATAAACTTATTATATATGGAGAGGCTTTTCCACACAGACATGTCGAAGACTCGCTGGTGCTCCTTGGAAGTTAGTCACTAGCTTGCAACATAATCGAATAAAGTTATCCTGTCACTACTACGTTGTATCAGTGGAAAATTTAAGAAGGAGCACCAGTGAATCTTTGGGCATTTTTTTGCATGAACGAGCCTTGCGCCCTTTGGATATCTTTCTATGAAAGGTAATGTCGAACTACTACCGACTAAAACACCACAGTGTTTCATCAACACGCCCTAAGCCAAGGCTACGGTTATACTTTCGTATACATCCGCGGACCGGCACCGTGAGACCTCTTGCAGAGGACCTTTCTCAAGGTAAGCTTTATGGGCTTGGAGGGTAGAGGTTGCATACATCGCATCCCGGGACTATTGTCTTCAATGTTGGATTCCTTCGAACCCCCGAATATTGAATTTAAAAAAATTGTCATTGAAACTTGATGATGTATCTTGTACTTGCTTTGACATCTTTACTTAGTTTATTTACTATTTAAACTAGGCTACTTTCATTCAGTATAGTTTAGTTAAAGTATCTAAGGAATTTTCAATTTCTTAATACGTAACGCATTAGTTTCCATTACTACAATCCCACGAAGTGTATTGTTCTACAAATGTTTAACTTTCAAGGGCGGGTCGGCCGAGTGCCAAGGTTACTCTCAGATTCCCAATAACGTAATTCCTCGGTTGCACGATACATTTCGATTCATATCTTATTCTTTATGTGTAACAAAATTGAAAAAACACGCTCTCTATAAGCTCTAACGCAAAGGTAACGGCCTATCAGTTACCTATTTGATATCAATATAGTATTACTTGTATTTCAAATCGAAAATATAAATGAAATGTAATTCTTGAAGCGACATTTTAGTAAAGTCATGCTACGTATCCTATAGATAGAATTATTAGAATCGAGTGGACAGAAAAGAACAAAAATTATCCTATTTAAATTCCATTAGGTACTTTATTGATGGTTTGTAAAAACTAAATATTGTAATTAAAATAAATAAATAATTTTATTATAAATTTCCCATCACCTGCCGTGACAAAAATATGATAAAGGAATTAATTATCTTATGATTTCTTGCATACTTTCTACAACATAATAAAATTGCTTAAAAATAATGACAAAAGATGAAACGCCTAAAGCATGAGTTAAACAATTTAAAAAATGCCTCAGTAATCGCGGGTAATTAAGCCCTCAAGCTTTGAAAACTTTCTTCATATCCGACAGTATTTTCTTAGATCGTCAAAATATATGGATGTATGCGCAAATACCACAAAAATGTAATACTTCTTCTTATTGTATGGAATGTATGTTTGGTATCGTATGGTTAGTGGCGATCATAGATTCATTATATATGGACAGGCCCTGCCATAAAAAGTGTCAAAGACTAGCTGGTGCTCCTTCGTAAATTATCTGTATAGTGACCCTAATTTCAGTGTTTTAAAGGTCGCTCATAAAGACCTCTGATTTAAAGACAATTATTAAATTGATAACGACTTTTCATACAAGTATTCCTTAACAAATATTATCAATAATTAATTCCACACATCGCCATTTCCCCGCTAATAAAACAAATACACGAATAGGCCTCTACAATCGAAGGTACCATTGTAGCAAATTAAGGACGTTAAAAGACGCTGTTGGCGCAGAGATTATTCCACCAGTGCAATCAGTCACACTGGCGGTAGGTCTTTTGTAACAAACGCTTACCGTCAGATGGGCCGTATGCCAAATTGTAACAAAAAAAACTAGCAGAATGTTATTTCATAAAGACAAATTTAATCTGCCGTACTGATCTACCGATTACTGGTAAAACTCCTCGTGCATTCAAGCAACAAATTCACCGGGGCTTATTCATTTCATACATTCATAATTCGACTTTGTTACCAACCATTAAGATTCATATTAAAATTCGTTAAAATGCTGTAAAAGTTGAAAGAAGGTACCACAATATAGTAAATTTTTATTATGCTAGTAGTTCATTAAGAATCGATTACACTTTTTGCTCGTTGTATATTCATATTATTCATAACTTTGTGAGAATATATAAATATGAATTCTTGTTCGAAAGCAATTTTGCAAGCCCGATTACTGTGTAAATAACTATTGAGAGAAATAACTATTACTTTAAAAATATCACTTATTTCACCAAAAAAATAGTGTATTTATTTTACAGCATCAAAAATCTCGACCAAGGAAGAACAACCTTCATAGACAGGGATGACAAACCGACTAAAGTCAGGCACCTAAGCACTTTCTGACTGTGACGATAAGATCACGTTAGACAATACCCCATACACAGCACAGACACGCACACAACACTGTCTTCGCCGGAGAAGACGTGGTCCCTTGTTTCGCACGTCGCGACGTCCACACCATGTTAAGAAACCGGAACGTCGGACATCACTAGTAAGGGCCCCAACACTAGCACCGTGCGGGAGCGACGGCACGGCACTCACTTCTAGACGACACACGGCACCGGCCGCGAGCACTGGCTCAGTACAATAGCACGATAAATGTAATTAACCGTCAATAAAGTCATATTCAAATTTAACCGTCTTTAAATCAAGATCATACAAAGAAGAATTCAATTTCAAAACATATATTTTGGTCATTCGGAGCCGATTCAAGATGATTTACAACCATTGAGGATCAATACGACCCATGGATTAACAACGAAAATTATGCAACATCTAGAAGAAGCCATTACGTCCGATTTATAAGATAAGTACCAAACAATAAAGCAAGCGGTCTGAGTGAGTGTAAAGTCCAAACCATTAAGTCAGTCCCTTAAATACTTTTTCCTTATCATTTTATTAAACATTTATTACAATTTGCAGCCCTCTTTAGTATTTTTTTCCGTTCAGTATTCAACAGTATATAGTAATATTTTTATATAAAACTCTGAAATAATTATTAAAATAGCAATGTATAAATCGTAAAATATAATAAAAGGTAATGAGTATTTCGTAACATCTTTTGTTTAAAGTAACGACGCATCGAGAAACTTCGCGGTGTAACATTTATCTACCCACTTCTCGGGAGAAAAAATAATTTAACTGTTCGATTTAAATTTAATGCTTTAACTTTGTAAAAAAGAAGTTAATATTGTATTTAATATTTCATTTACTCAATTCTTTTGGTTTTCCATCAATTAGAACACGCTCGGAGTGCAGCCATAATTCCCGATGACGTGTTTCGGCCTCACAGAAAGCACTCTCGACGAAATCAACCTCGAGGCCTGTCTCTTAATCACGGTTGGACGCAAATAAGCAATACCATGTCAACCCACATGAATGCCATTTCGAGAAAAACGCGTTTGAAAATTTTGAACAACTTGCTTTATATGAATTTTATTATGTATTCATCAAGTTTTTGGCAATTTCAAGATGTATGTAAGTTATTTTACTTATTTTCACATAAAATAAGCATACATACTGCATATTTCGTATATAATATAACCCAAAACGTCTAAAATAATACATAAATTGCATGATTAAAAATGGCTTTTTTAGAAGTTTTAAAGCTTAAAACCCTACAAATATTAAAGAAAAATGTTCTTCAGCCAGCACCAGCACTTCTGCATATATAACTCAGTTTTTTCAATTTTGTGGGTTGACGTGGTATTGCTTATTTGCGTCCGGTTGTAGCTCAGTACTCGACCAACCCCACCCGGTGACGCTGTCAAGGCCAATGGAACCAACGGCAATACACAATCAGAAAAAAAATATATATCATCAATACCATAAGTAGCAATATCCGTATCGTATCGAATATAATCATGTCCGCTTGTAAAAATACTTGTGATATAAAATTGCTTTACACAAGCTATCTATTAATTAAGTCGATTGCGTCCCATAATAAGGGCTTCATCAAGGGCTTCTTATAATTAAATGACACTTAACACTTTTATGGAACGAAAATAATGTAATATACACTAAATTTAAACCTTATACATGAGCAATAAGGTTATAAATTCATTGAAGATGATAATTTTCAAGTTAATGAACCGGTTAAGAATAAATTAAGTTAAATTCTTACAGTGTGGTCGGTATCAGTTAATAATATACTAAAATAATCCTTTTAAGGTTTCATACAGCTATTGAGCGTTAATTATAATACTGTTTAAAGTTACAAACATACTTTCCAGGTTCCGACAGGCTATGCTACTAATATAATTACAACTCAACTGATATATCGAGCAATACAACACATAAATAATCATTTGGCCACAATAGCTCATTGGTAGAAGGATCGACACCGTTAACGCGATAGTAGCAGGTTCGATCCTGACCCCCTTGAGCTATTATATACATACCCTTTCTTAGCTAACTGCAAGCTTATTTGGAGGACCAATAGGCATATTAGTAGGGACTTCAAAAAGGGTTTAAAAAAATAAACGTCACATACTCAACGGCCCCCATTACTATTGTAATATACAAACATTTGTAGCAAGCGAGAATCGAACCCGCCGTCATTGGCGTTAAAGGCAGTTTCGCTGCAAATGTCGTGCACATTCAATATTTTCACAAGGTTATTATTTTACTTAATTTCAAACTATCGTTGGCTGCACTGATCGCATTACAGTGCATTCGAGCGACCTAACTCCTTGTACCTAGTGTTGAGTTACGGGAAACCAGTTTGCTAACCAGATCTTGGTCTTAACTTTGTTTATACTTCGCGTGTGACTTCATTTGGAATAGTATTATATATTTAAACTAGCGGCCCGCTCCGGCTTCGCACGCGTATACAATATATAGTCTATGTCACGTTGTGGTTGTTAGATTGGCCACTAAACACTCGATAAGAAGAATCAGATGTTATGTGTAATAATCAGGACCGACAGTTTAACGTGATCTCCGACGCACGGAGACGCTCAGTTGAAATACCACTATGTGATCACCCATCTAGTGACTGACCGCGCCTAAAGTTGCTTTACCCACTAATCGTTTACCGATCAGTGAGCACACCTGGCTGTGAATTTGTCATAACATATAATAATGGCTTACTCTTGATAGGGTGATTGTTTCGCCCTTAGGGTTGCAGAGGTCACATGGCAATCGCGCTGTTTAAAAACTAGTAATTTGTCAAAACGGGTTAAGAGTAATAAGTATACCCCGTGAAAAATACCGGAGACAATGTTAGGGAGAAGAAGATAACTAGATATAGCTTTATGTACTTGAAAGGTATTTTTTTTTATGTTAGAAGTTGGCAAACAAGCGTACGGCCCACCTGATGGTAAGTGGCTGCCGCAGCTTATGAGCGCTTGCACCACCATTATTAGGAGCCACTCACGCGTTGCCAACCTCGAGATATTAGTTCTTAAATCTCGTTCGCCCAGTAATTTCACTAGCGTACAATGCCCTTAAAACCGGAACACAGTAGTGCCTAAACACTACTATTTGGCGGCAGAATATTGGACACTGCGGTGGTACCTACCTAGCCGGCCTCTTGCAACAAAAGACCTACCACCAGTGTGACTGATTGCACTGGTGGAATAATCTCTGTTGTGACAGAGGTTATCCCAACAGCGGGCGATGGGGTCGTCACATCCCGACGCCAAAAATAGATATATATAAGGTATAGATTTTTCTTAGTAATAGCAACTACATTAACGAAAGCGAAGCAGGCACTGCCAGTTAATTAAAACAAGAAGGAAAAGCTGTTAGCAAACCCTACAATCCCTTAGAACAAAGAAAATATCTAGTATTTGCTCGGTAAATCTATTACATTACTACAAGTTGCTTACACAGCGTTTAACTAGGATAAAGCGTAGTGTATAAATAGCGTAGATTTTAATTAAAACAACTCCCTACTCTCTCAGCACCTTATTTGTGGTTTAAGATAAGCTGCAAAGATTTACTTCGTCGACTGATGTTGGCAATTCGTATGTTAATAAGTTTTTATAAATTGTCCATCATTAAAATAAGACGGTACTTCGTTATCTAAAGAGGATTTAGCACTTTATGATAATATTGTACCTAGTTTATTGAATTAAAAACTAATTGAGTAGAAGGTATTCCATCCTTACCACTTCGATGTCTGGAAATCCACAACGGCGCGATATTGAAGACATTTTCTTCCTCGCACAACCACTCTGTGGAATCAACTTCTGGCGGTCTTTCCGAACCGATACGACTTTGGAACCTTCAAGAGAAGAGCGTATTCGTTACATAAAGGTCGGCAACTCACCTGCATGCCCTCTCGTGTTGCAGATGTTCATGGGCGGCGGTGATCACCCAACATAAGGGGAGCCTTCTGTCCATTTGTCGCCTCTGACATAAAAAAAAGAAGCGATACACTTTAAAAAATAAAAATTACTTTTGAACCGGTAAACGACAGAAGGAGGAATTTATCAATTTCTCAGATTTTAATTTGGAAAGTTTTTGTTCATTTTACGAAAGAAACTTTCTTCTTTATTATATATATTAATTTTAAGCTGGTTCCGGGATATATAAATCCTAAGAGTGTATTCTAAAATCCGTGGCTTACTTTTACTTTCTACTCTTATTAAAGTGACGGATGGCTAGCCAAGCGGATAATCGTACCGAGCTGTTGTTATTATGTATTTTTATATATAATGTATAACTTCAGATCTAAAAATAAAATAAGAAATTGCTCGCCTTAACTTGTACTTTATAAAAAAAATCACATTGAAAAATATATTAAGTGTAAGAAGTTAGTGAATAACAAATATATATATATATATATTATTATATATATAACCAAGAACATTTGCTATTGTTATTTATCAAATACATACCAACCCAATATTTTTGCAAGTGTATAAACGCTATGTTATGTTTCCAGTATTGCAGAAGGTAAATATTTGTATATAGCCTTCACAAATTTGCCAATGCATAATATAAAACTATTTCTCGAGAAGCCCTTGTCGCCTTCCACAGGAAATGTGTTTCTTACCTGCATCGAGGACATTTAAGTCAAGTCTAGGGGATCTCAGTCCAGCAATACCCGATTCTTCGCCGCAGGAGGCAGGACATCGAGGCTACACTGCAAGCAAAAATAGATACTAGATTGCTTTTTATGCGACTTAGTTGGGAGCAAGCATATAGTCTACCTGATGGTAAGCGCTTTCAACACCATTCATTTATGTGTCACTCACGCATTGCCAACCTCGAGATATTGCTTCCTAAATCTCTTTTGCCCAGTAATTTTAATTACAGTGTCCTTCAAACTGAAACACAGTAATTCGAAATGCAATATTGTTTTACGTCAGAATATTTGACACTGCGGTGGTACATACCTAGCCCTATAGAAAGCCTATCTAAGTCATTTCGCAACCCTAAATTTATAAATCTGTATGTTGCACATAAATGCCGTATTTAAACTGAGGTGTATTCATGTTATATGATAAACATCTCAATTGAAAGCGAGAGTAAATCCGCGCACTACTAACCAAGCATATATCACACGACCTTGCTAATTACGTCATAACTAAATTTTCCTTTTGTTATTACACAAAAATGAACTGTATTATTTTAGTGTAATATATAATGTTGATAACTCTATTATAAAAGTACAGTTAACAGCTCTTTATAAATATACAATGCTAGCATCCGCCTGCGACTACGACCGATGTGACCTTAAAATTCGCTCTCAACTGAAATTGAAGCACTTTTTTGATAATCCCACAGGAACTGAACATGGTGTTGTATGTGTTCAATTTCATCCCAATTTTCATGAAATTTTGTATGCGGGGGTTTTGGGGGCGATAAATCGTTCTATGTAAGATTCATTTTTAGAAAATTACGTTTCGTCCAGTCACATCGGTTCGAGTCTAGATGTCTTCAATCCGATTCTTTTTTTCCAATTTTTTTGAAGCTCTTTCTTTTGTGAGAAAAACTATTATTAAAAGCTCGGTCATGCAGGTACTAATTATCTATTTTATTGCCTATGTTTGTATATAATATACATATTACTCGCAAGATAAAGTGCTTAGCTAGTGATAATTAATTAATAAAGATCATTATACTAAGTGTTAACATAGTCACTTATAATTAGTTAGTCCCGTGTTGTGATCGATATGTTTCGATGTCTGGACTCACGACGCGATGTTCTCAAACATCAATCTCTGACACTGACGCCGGGAGCATTCCGCTCTGCTGACCAATACATGTATCACTTCAACGATTGCTTAACGGAACATATAATTTTTTATAAAATAATAAGTTTAGTGAACACTTATTTCTAGCTATAAGCTAGGTGCCGTTTAAAGAATATGATCAATGCGTTTTCACGTCATTAATATTATCCTATTTCACTTAATAAGATTGACCGAATACGTTGCCTATGCGTAATATAACAGTATTTACCCTTAAGAGGATGAGAAAGGTTTGAAAGTTGGTATGGAAGTCCGTCATTTTTGAAACTAGAAAAATGACTCTTTGTTTTTTTTTTTGGCAAACAATTAGAGATACACGTGTATTAACATTTTCTAAAATTCCAAGCAGAAAGGAGTGAAATGGGGATTCAAAGTTAGTATTTAATATTAACGTATTTATTCGCGTGGCCGAAGCCGCTGGCAGAAGCTAATGTGCTATATTAGATATCATTACAGTCTGACGTCGACAATATCAGGCTTCGTTAACCAACCATATACCACCTTAAATCTTACTACATTCTCTATAAATTACGGTCACGGTCATAACCGTGTAATGACTTAATCGGTAATTAGGTTGGTGTGAATTACATTCCACATTATTACAGTTATGAGATAATTGTCCGTCTTGTCCTTTCTCCGGATTTTAACCGATTTTATTACTAACCAAAATAAGTATGTAGTAGAGCCATGCTCCTCCAGGCACAACTAAGCTGGCTCGACCGAGAAAGGCTCACTGTCACTCACAGAAAATCGGCGTAAAGTAACAGAGTGCTGTTGCGTTTCGTGCAATGAGTGAGAGCGCCGAAAGCCCAATCTCCCACCTCCTCTGCTCTCTTCCTTTTTTCCCTTCTTATCCCTTCCCCTGTCTTTTGGGTTGGCAACGCGCATGTGATATTTCAAGTATCGCAAGCGTTCATAGATTGCAGTGACAGCTGGCCATAAATGCCACTGCTGCGGTGTCATAATGTGAACAGCGTTATACTCATAGGAGAACAAAATTTCGCGATTTCTAAGCCCGTAGAGGGCTGGCAAAACCCCCAACATTTCCTCGGCGCCAACAAAGAAACGTCTATAAAGTTTAAACAGCCTTAAATAAAATGTTCTGTTACCGGAGCAACCGATTTTCTGTCGGACGGGACACCCGATAAGTAGGAATGGACTGTTAACCATAAAAATATTCTGCTATTATAGCGTAGCATTTCGTTATGAAGGGTTTTTTTTAAATATATCCATTGTAAACATGCTAAGCGGCAGCGACGTCTAATAACTAAAGACAGGTACAACAATACAGTGAACAGCTTGTACTAGTTTAAATTGCTATTTACAATGTAACTATAATTTAAAAACAAGTCGCAATACGTTCAGTAATTGAGCAGAAAATAAATTCAACAATCCACTTGATTGATTATCGTGTTCGTTCGACAACTTGACAGCGGAATCAATCAGAGCGACGCCGCGTATTTTTGTTGTATTGGACGAAACGTTAGATTTATATATAATTATTGTTAGAACGAATAATATGTTTTTTTTTATAAACCCAATTCTATTATATAGATAATCGTGCAGTGCAATAATAGCGATGTGGTAATGAACCTGCCTTGAACTCAAATGGCCGCCGAGTTGGTTCCCGGTCGGGTAGAAGCTTGTATTGACAAAACAGCCATCTATGTCTGTCTTAATCGTTTGTTGTTCTTGTGTTTGTATGTGTTTCCGCAACCTAATATTTCTGGATCTTGATCTTGAATGATATTTCGATAGGACTCTTCTCGAAATATCACCAATATTTCCTTCATTCATTCATTTAGTAAAAAATAACAAAATTATTGGGCTGGCTTTCAGTATTTTCTTAATGACAAACAAGTGCAGATGTAGAGTATCATATGTTTCCTAACTGAAACATTAAATCTGAATCAAAATAGGTACACTATAAATATTTCTCAACAGTCGGTACATTAAACGTACGATTTAATTGCTATAATTGCTTTCATTAATTATAACTTAGAGCCCGATCAATTAGTTTAACTTCCTAACTTCACTAACTTGTACTATAGTTCGATGTTAACAGCCTACGCTAAGATGGCGGCCGTTTCAAAACCGGTAAAACGACAAACTAGAAACAGATGCTATTTCTAAGAAGACCAGATGAAACAGTTGTTTGAATATGTCGGATAAATGTCGCTTTCAAATATTTTTATTTGTTTGCATAACAAATCGTTTAAAAATTCACATAATTAATTGCAAAAGTACTTGCAAAATAATACTTAATTGAAAAAATACTACTAAATTAATCTGCTTCTTTTATAGAATTTGTTTGTGACACAAAAGCACTTTCAGGGTAAATTCATAGATATTTTCAGCACAGAAACTTTCATCTCGGCTCAAGCTTCTGTTAAGCTAATTTAATTAAAGAATTTCGCAATCCAAAAATTATTGTATCTCTTATCAGTACAAATTGTAACTTAACTCTCATCTGACTAAGCGAAATCCGAAAACACTTTCAAAACCCAGAACTCAGTATTTCTTAACTAGACCCTTTGTAACCGTAGTTTAAATTTACTTTTCCCTCTTATTCAGCGATGCTGAGCAGATTTTTTTGTTATTCTCTTTTTATTTTGCTTTTAGAAAATGCTTAGAGCTATTGTAACCATAACGAGAATCAATATACATTATTTAAAATAGACAAATAGTCAAATAGCTTATAAAGTAAGTATTGTTTTCGTATTAATTAAAAGTAGATTGACTCAAATTCTGACTTCGAAAAATTCGTCTTTATGTTAATTTATAATAAAATTAAATTTTCATATATACCTCAATATATGTTATATAGATATAGATTAATAATAATTGTGTTCAAATTAGCTCAAACCTGAAAAACTGTTTAGAACTAAACATTAATGAAATGTTTTGATATTGCTTAATTTTTCTCTCTCCAGTGACCTAATTCATTCTACATTTATGTTTGGAATTTTTTTTGTTGGCTCACGTAGATATTATTAATAAAGCACTTCCATTACAGTAAAAATGATTGGTTCCCCAAACAATTTTTCATACCCTAACCCTATTTCACAACCTTTAAATTTTATTTTCGCGATATAAACCAGCCTATATATTTCGTCAAGGTCCCATGTTTTATTTCTATCAAAATCTGTTTAGGCTTAAAAATTTAGCAGTTACATACACAGTGATACTTTCGCATTTATAATATTAAGGTAGTATTAATAGTGCGTACAATCCTTTACAGTCAACAAATAAACATTTGCTTTGTTTCTTAAAGTCAATCCCCCCGCTTAAGTCTCCATTAAGTATTTCCTCTATTTAGATCGTACGAATCATCAAATCCTTGGCTTAATGTGAAAGCTGAAGCTTGTTAGGTGATATGTGATTAATCAGGCTGAGCCGGATAACCGGACGTATAGGGATTATCCAGCCCCTAAGGCGTCGAGTTTGTTACTTTTATAAGAATCGGGTTTCTTTATCGAATTAGATCACGTATTTAAACTCTAACTTTTTCCATATAAATAGGGTATAATTTTCAGTGATTTTATTACATTTGCTTATCAAAAATTTCTTTTTTTTTTTATTAATATCGAATTCCGAAAAGTAAATATTCGATTATGTTCTAATTATTAGAATATATTAGAATTATGATATTTATTATATATCAAATATATAATAAATATCATAATCCTAATATATCTATTTAATCAGGCAATATTGTTCTTATTATGTATCTATCTATACAGTGGTATCTCTTAAGCATAAGCCGGGCGCTGAGGTAAGGTTTCGCACAAGTTTTGCCAACGTTAAAGTTTATATAAAGAATAAGTGCAGAACATTAAAATTCATGTATAATTATTTTATAAATACATTGTAAGCATCGACTGTATATATTAAAACAGCGAATATTAAACACGCCTGTAATTTTTTAGATGTTAATAAGTTGGCAAGCAAGTCCGCCGCATGGCCCGCCTGATGGTAAGCAGTTGCCGTAGCCTATGCGCTCTTGCAACACCATTAGTAGGTGCCACTCCCGCGTTGCTAACCTCGAGATATTGGCTCTGAAATTTCGGTTTCCCATTAATATCACTCGGCTACCGTTCGTTCGTTGCGGTTTAAGTGCCCTTAAAACCGGAACACAATAATGCCTAAGACTACTACTGCATTGATACTGTGCTGGTACCTACCTAGCTGGGCTATTGCAACAAAAGACCTACCACTAGTGTGACTGATTGCACTGGTGGGATAATCTCTGCTGTGACAGAGATTATTCCAACTAACCAAATAATCTCTGCTGTGACAGCGATTATTCCAACAGCGGGCGATGGGGTCGTCACGTCCCGACGCCGATTCCATTCCAATAAATTTCTTTGTTGCCACAGCAACGCGTGTCTGTCAAAATTTTAAAAAATTATGCAAATATATCAACTATCAATCTTAAAATATGCGTAAAACACTCATTAAAATATAGGTAGAAGAAAAAAAAAGTTAATTAAATAACTGAGATTACAAATTTGGATATCTTACGAAAACAGCTTGAAAATCATATGTAGTCTAAAATATGCTTTAATTGGATACTCAAAAAGAGTTTAATAGCTTATCAATTTTGTCACTACACAGGAATCATCGTGGAACCTGTTTTACAGAATTTTAAATTACTGCTTATTGCTGTATTATCGTAGTAATGATATTTTTTAATGACTTAACAATATGAACTTATTTTTTGCTGCCAATTTTAGCCGGTTTCTTATCGATTTGGCTCAATTTATTTATCAGTATTACCTGCGTAATGGTCGGGCGATATATTCGTAATTTGTGAACCATTTTCGACAATTGTATGTAGCATTTATTGTGTAATAAAAAAAAAAAAAAAATTATTAATAAGTCAAGCCTCAATCTACGGTAGAAGGGCCGAATCGACTCCGCTAACGCGAGAGATGCAGGCTCGATCCTGAACCCCTTAGGCTATTATCGTATCCATTTCTAGCGCAAGTTAAGAGCTTTTTTTTAACGGCCCTCATTAGGATAGTTATATCCTATGTCGGGGTCCGGAAAAATTCACAATATCAAGGAAAAACACACTCAGACCGGAAAACGTGCCTATATGGCCAATACAAATATCTGCTCGGAGCGGGAATAGAACCCATCGTCAAGTATAGGGGCAATAGGAATATTAGTAATGCTTTGAGAAACATTGCTAGTTAAAAAAAATGACTATCGTCAATTTTGTTATTATAAGTAAACTTTTATTGAATAATGTTCAATACATGTGTCTATATTATGTATGTATTTATTTGTATCTGTACTTTACAACATAATGCTTCCTATGTATAACTATTCACCGTATATTAAGATGAATGCGAAAATGGTTCAGTTCCCTGCTAAGTCGCCCCTTGTCGGGGGTCCGGATGCAGGAGACGCGTACAACAGACCTCTAGACATAAATAAATACTACACAAAGATTATATAGATAAAACACGTTGTTCAAGATCAAGTCAAGTTTATTAAATAATTTGCATTTTGCATAATCGATTTGAGGACGATCATAAAACCAATAAATAAGTAAATAAAATACGTTTTTTTTTGTAGTTTGAAGAAGTGCAATAAAAAATGATTGTGACAAAAAATAAGTTGTTTTAACTATTTTCTTGAAAACTATGTAATTTAATGTTTATAAAATCCAACTTAATGCTTGAGTTCTCCTCCTATCACTCTTCTCATTCGTAATAGGATATAGCGTATTTAATGGAAGTTTTAACAGATCTGAATCCATAGTGCTACCAGCGCTTTTTTTTTACAAAAGCTATGCTTTTTCTGATCTAATATTTTTATTTCTTGAAAGTGTAAAAAGGACGTAATATATTGCTTAGTAGTATTGCTTATTTATTTATTTAGTATTATTTATTTATTGCGTATTTGCTTAGTAGTATTGCTTATATATTGCTTAGTAGTAATTAAATAAATTACTTTATAAAAAACCCATTAATTCAAGAGATCTGTATTCAAGGTATTACTTGAAAACAGTCCAATCTCTAACCTCTTATATATTGGTATTCATATATAGCTGTCAACCGTCAGTATCCGATACCCGCGGGTATAATAAACGTAAATTCCATACATATATGTCCTCAACCATCGTATGTCCGTGCATAACTCAAATTAAGCTCATGACATGAGGATATTACGCAGTAGCGCTTCGATGCCTAAAATATGCGTCATTTTTGGATATGGTAATTGTACGTTTTTGGTTCGTTTACATTTAATGTGTATCTGGTGTATTATAAGTACGTTATTATTAAAATAAGGCTTAGTCAAAGCTAACGCTTAAAACAGATTTTATTGATTGTCCTTGTCATTGTGAATGTTTCCGGACCCCCGACACAGGATATCACTATCCTAATGGGGGCCGTTGAGTGTGCAGCGTTTATTTATTATTATTATTTATTTACAAAAAAGAAATGATGTTTCTTCATTTATAATGACCTAGCTTCTGTCCGCGGCTTCGCCCGCGTGAATAACGTTTTGCCTTCATCTTCTATTCCCTATTCTCTATTGTTATTTTACACCCTTGAGGGTAAAAAAACTTTTACAAACTTAGAATGTCATATTTATTTATATCGAATCAACAGCCTAAAAATAAGTTTCAAGCTTCTAGCTCTAAAATTGACGACGTTGTGGCGCAGCGGTAGCGAACCTGCCTTAAACGCCACAGGTCGCGGGTTCGATTTCCGCTCGGAGCATAATATGTTTGTATTGACCATGCAAGCATATTTTCCGGTCTGGGTGTATTTGTCCTTGTCATGGTGAATGTTTCTGGACCCCCGACACAGGATATTACTGTCCTAATGGGGGCCGTTGAGTGTGCAGCGTTTATTTATTTATAATTTACTTCCATATAACTTTTTCCCCCCCTTTCAATCCCTTACAACTTTTTTTTCATATTAAAAAGTCTATAGCCTATGTCCTTTCTCAGGCTCTAGACTATCTGTGTACCAAATTTTATTTAAATCGGCTCAGTAGAGAGAGACAGAGTTACTTTCGCATTTATAATATTAGGAAGGATATATTAGTATGGATTATTAGAATGTTACCGGCTTAATTCATTAGGTTCATGGTTTGGTCATAAACAGATGTTTGGTTCTTTCATATGTCAACATATGGTTGACAGCGAAAAGTTAGTATTGCCCCGCTTTTTTATAAGAATGTACTTTTATTTTCTAAGTTTGTAATTTTTTTTATTAAAATCGACTTGTGATCTTATAACTACGGTTTCGTTGCCTATATACCATCCCCTGAGTTACATCCATAATATTTCACTATTAGCTAAAGTGTCACTTAAATATTGGCCAATTATATTATAATAAATAAATATTAAACGCTACTCACTTAACGGCCTCTATTAGGATAGTTGTATCCTATGGCGGGGGCCTGGACACACCCATACCGAAAACATGCCTGTATGGTCTATACAAACATCTGCTCCGAGTGGGAATCGAACCCGTGACATGTGGCACGTTTAAGGCAGGCTTGCTACCACTGCGCCCACAAGGTCATCATATTATTTTAATAAACTTAATAGTAATCTAGTGTAAATACAATGTACAGACTAACTAATATGAAAATATTAACAAACAATATATAAACTTTGGCACACGAAGTCTTAGACATAAGAGGCAAAACTTCTATAACTCCATTTCAGATTCAAGTCAGGTCGTCCTGAAATCAAATTTTAGAATAAACCCGCTGTCCCCGGATAGGTAATTGAAGTTATCCGAATTGCCTACGTGCCTGTTATAATAAAATGTGTACAAATCTATTGATAATTCAATAATATCGTATAAATTCTATAATAAATAATCAGATTTTTTATAGATTTTATATATACATTTTTATCCATACATAATGAAAAGAAACTAAACAGACACCGTTGTGGCGTTGTGGGTAGCAAGTCTCCCTTCAGCCGCGACGGCTGTGGGTTCGATTCCTGCTCGAGCAGATGTTGTCATTGATCTTACAAATATCTGTTTCGGTCGGCGCGTTTGTCCTTGTGGGTCACCCCACTGTTCCTCGGAGAGCACGTTAAAGCTGTTGGTCCCGGTTGTTATCACTGTCTGATAATAATAGTTAACTCTCGATAAGTAAATTGCTCTTATACAATGAGTTACTGGTTCGCCCTTAGGGTAGTGGAGATCAGATGGAAATCGCTCTCTGTAGAAACTAGTAACCTGTCAAATCCGGATAAGAGTAATAAGAAGAGCCTGGGTAAATACTCGTATAATACCGGGAATAATGCTAAGAAGAAGAAGAATAAAAAAATATATAGTGTGCTTTAGACCACCCGATTGAAGTGAAAACTTCTTTAGCTAAAATTAGTTAGCGAGTAAAGGCTTAATCTGTCTGTCTGTACGTCCGTCCGTCCGTCGGTGTTCGATCGGTCGGTTGTGTTTCTTACCTGTCGTTTTTTCGTTGCATCCGGTTTGAAATCACAACGATTCTAAAGAAGTTTCACTTCAAAAACCGAACAGTGATGACGGTTGTGGTACTTTGACAGTGAACCTACCTTATGTCCCAAGGAACCAGCTGGTCGATTCCCGTTTGTAGCGAATTGTATTACGATATAGCTCGATTAACGAAAACACTTAGATAAAATCCATAAAGTCGATTACATACACTTACATAATATACAAACCACTTGATAAACAATACCTATGAAAATATTTCTCCGTGAAAAAAAGCAATATAAAAACAAAAGCGTTTAAGTACTTAAATTCAGTTCTAAATCTCTAGTTCATACGCCCAACACCCCGAGGCTTCAAACCGTCCCCGTATAAATCACCGGATGACGTCAAGCTTTTGTTCAGACGAGCACCAAGTATGAAGTATGAAAAAATATTTAATCCACCGACCATTGTCTCTCTGTTTAGAGGCTTATTCTGTATTAACGATATTCACCTACGTAAAAATTAAAAAAAAAATTGAGGCGATTATATATATTACTATATAGTATAAAACAAAGTCACTTTCTCTGTCCCTATGTATGCTTAAATCTTTAAAACTACGCAACGGATTTTGATGCGGTTTTTTAATAGATAGAGTGATTGAAGAGGAAGGTTTATATGTATAAAAATAGTGGAGAAATAAATGGAGGTTTCTAATGTGATGTCGTAAATAATTACATTTAACGCGTGCGGGGCCACGGGCAGTAATGAATAAATTAAAACTACTGGATCGATTTTAATCATTTTTTCAGTGAATGACATAGGCTATATATTTTATACCCGTGCGAAGCCGGAGTGGTCGCTAGTTATACACATAAAGTGATATCGAACAAAGAAGTTTGCCAATTCTTTTCTTTGTCGCACTCCCAAAAAGTGGAACTCGTTGCCGGCACACGTGTTCCCTCTTTCGTATAATCTGGACTCCTTCAAACGAGGCGTGAAGAGACATCTTACGCATAGGCTGGGTGAGAGTTGCTAACGCAGTTGCCTTCCGCAACTGTATTAGCCGCCTTCGCGTTTGGACTTACAGGTAGATTGGAGTCTTTTGCCCTCCGCATCGAATTTAAAAAAAAAATCTACCGATGATACTGGTGTGAGGACGTTACGACCCCATCGCCCGCTGTTGGGATAATCTCTGTCACAGTAGAGATTATTCTACAAGTGCAAACAGTCACACTGTTGGTAGGCCTCTTGTAGCAAGAGGCCGGCTAGGTAGATATCACAGCGGTGTCAAATATTCTACCGCAAAGCAGTAGTGTCTTTGGCATTACTGTGGTCCGGTTTGAAGGGCAATGTAGACTAGTGAAATTAATGGGCAAAGAAGGTTGGGAACGCGTGAGAGGCACCTATAATAGCGTTGCAAGCGCTCATAGGCTACAGCAACCGCTTACCATCAGGTGGGACGTATGCTTGCTTGCCAACTTAGTAGCATAAAAAAATGAAAATTTATTTTGATTCGTCCTCAAAATGGATGTTGTTTGAAAATATGTTTGACTACAGAATTAACCGAAGACAAACCCTAATCAGCGATGAGATAAATAGATAATTCTATGACGTCATTGAAACTAATATAGCGATTACGGATATAATTTCTGATAGTAAACGGTTAACGCAGATTGCAAAGTAACCTAGCATTAGTGGTACGTTAATCCATAATGGGTGGCCGACGTCAGATAAACTTTATCCCAAGAGTGAGGTCCATTATCCCTAACTCCAACGTCATTAACTAATTGTAAACATCTCAATCGCTCAGTAGCTTCATATATGTTATACTCTAAAGAGAATAATGTAACAATCTTTTTCTTAGCATTATTGCTGGTATTTACCCAGGGTGTGCTTATACTTTTATCCGGCGTCGGGATGTGACGACCCCATCGCCCGCTGTTGGGATAACCTCTGTCACAACAGAGATTATTCCACCAGCGCAATCAGTCACACTGGTGGTAGGTCTTTTGTTGCAAGAGGCCGGCTAGGTAGGTACCACCGCAGTGTCCAATATTCTGCCGCCAAATAGTAGTGCTTAGGCACTACTGTGTTCCGGTTTGAAGGGCACTGTACGCTAGTGAATTTACGGGGCGGACGAGATTTAAGAACTAATATCTCGAGGTTGATAACGCCTGAGTAGCACCTACTAATGGTGCTGCAAGCGCTCATAGGCTACGGCAACCACTTACCATCAGGTGGGCCGTATGCTTGTTTGCCAACTTCTAACATAAAAAAAAAAAAATCTGTTTTGACAGATAAATAGTTTTTACACAGAGCGATTGCCATCTGAATTCCGCAACCCAAAAGGTCAACCAGTTACTGATTGAATAAGAGCAAGTTACCAAACAAGAGTTAATGATTATTATCAGTTGTTTACATAACAACCGGGACAGACAACTTAACGTGCTCACCGAGGCACGGTGGGGAGATCCAAAAGGACAAACGTCCAGACCGTAACAGATATTTATAATAAACATCTGCCCCGAGTGGGAATTAAACCCGAGACCGTCGAAGCTCAAATTAGGCCTCGCTACCATTACACAACAACCGCTATCAGAATAAAGTAACAATGAATTATTTTATTTAACAAATGTAAACTATAATGATAAAAATATTATACTTAATATTCTTTGCTTTATGTCAAGAAAAAGAGACCTTTTGAGGTTGTATTTTTAAATTAATAAAAAAATATTTAAAAAATAAAATTTAAGCCTCAATAGCTCAACGGTAGAAGGCCGACTTCGCTCCGTTAAAGCGATAGTCGAGGGTTCGATACTGACCCCCTTGGCATATTGTCGTACTCACTCTTAGCGCAAGCTTCGAGCTTATTTGGAGGGGCAACAGGAATATTAGTAATGCCTTAAAAAAAAAGGAATGCTAATATTCATTAAAAAAAAAAAAGATCGTTAATGCAATGGCCCCATTTGTCTGTTTTAATACTTTCAAATTTTTATTAAAACGAAAGCTGATGAACATAATA
This sequence comes from Hestina assimilis, assembly GCA_023373885.1. Classification (NCBI taxonomy): domain Eukaryota; kingdom Metazoa; phylum Arthropoda; class Insecta; order Lepidoptera; family Nymphalidae; genus Hestina; species Hestina assimilis. The sequence continues at coordinate 4,010,380 of CM041745.1, read as the reverse complement.
TTAACGAAAATATTTTACATCCTTAAGTATCAGTCTATTTTTAGACTAAGTAAAATGTTTTATGAAAAATAACAGTATTTCAGAATAAGCGCGTCGTATGAGTGTATGAATAATTCATAGGGGTAACGCGCTAACGAATACAGAGGCAGTTTTCAAGGGCGTCGGCCCCCAGAAGTTTTCTGAAATAATAACGTTTGGAAATTTTAATTTTCTCTTTTCACATTTATCGTTAACAATGCCAGTGTATAACTATTTTATACAATTTAAAATTTACATCATAAAAGGTAATAAAAGAACGACTGAACAAATTTCAGTGATGTAACAAAAGTTGCTGCTTCAGGTTAAAACTTATGTAACCGTAATTTAAACTAGAAACATGTTGAGTATATATCATATCTCTATAGAATACCAAAGGCTTAAACATTAAAAACACTTTCTTTTGCCTACCCTGATGAAAAGTTTGGCACGACGGGGAAAAGTGCTCGATTTATTACGGTAGTAAAGCCATGCTCCTCTCAGCACAAAAAGGCCGGATTGACCGGGGAAGTACTACCCTCTCACAGAAAATTGGCATCAAGTTACAGTATCATTAGGTACTGTTGCGTTTCGTGCAATGAGTGAGAGCGGCGGAGGCCCAATCTCCCACCCACCTCTGTTCCCTTCCTTTTTTCCCTTCTCATCTCGTCCCTCTTGTTCCTTGGGTTGGCAACGCGCTTGTGATATGTGATGCTTGTTTGCTAACTGTCACGACATAAACAAAAATATTTTACCGGAAAGATGACACTAACTAAAATTTGGTAGTCTTAAGTTCAATTGTTAACCAGCCGAAATATCTATGTATGTTATAATCGTTAAAGGATTCCCACGGTACAGGCTTGCCTAGTGTGGGTTCCAATAGATAGTGAAATATTGTATAAAAGTTTTTGTAATTAATAAATAAATAAAAAAAAAAAAAAAAAAATTATCTACATCCTTCGGTAACCTAGCAACCAGGGACTAAAAGCGAACTTTTCACCATAGGAAAAAACGGTATACGCACCACGGGATAAAAGTTGGACATTGCCACCCGCGATTATCATGATTGTCACCGGATTGTAACAATCCGCGGGTGAGAATGTCCTAATTTTCTCCCTAGGTGAGTAGTGTACTGTTAAAAAAACATCCCATCTGCAATAATACATGTATAATTATTAATTTTGTTTCACACAACACACACAACAAATGAATGAATGAATGAGCGTATCAGAGTAAATAACGTACAATTGGATTCATACGACTGCCAATTCTCTTGAATCAAGACAATAGCAATAGTATGATAGAATTTTTGATAATTATAATTCTTTTCATGAAAACTTGATAAAATTTGAAAAAGAATTTTAATAGAGATGGCGGCGGTCACCTTTATCCTTCTATATAATTTATCACCCCCAAACATGTCCCAAGTTAACTTATCACTGACGACATGTCGAAAACCCGATCTATCTCAATGTTGAAATGAACGAGATAACTGATTAATGCCAGACCCTACTTGACTTGTGCGTCTTTCTAAACCCTTAATAGGGTATTTCTAAGCGTAAGACATAAATAACTAGTCTTGTAAATGCATACATTTAATTCAATTTTGACGACGTTGCAGAAATAAACGACGGAGTAGGTGTTTGTATTGACCATACAGGCATGTTTTCCGGTCTGGGTGTGTTTGTCATTTTCATTGTCTATGTTTCCGGACCCTGACACGGAATATAACTATCCTAATGGAGGCCGTTGAGTGTGTAGCGTTTATTTATTTAATATAATTCCTTGTTTTGATTTTCTTGCATGTATTACGAAAACTATTTCTTTTACACCACAAAGGTGGTAGACTAGCTTAAAGCCAGTGTAGATTGGATTGATGTATATTTAAAATGACTATTTTCATAAGTTTTAGGAAAGTTTCATAAAATTAATTTATAACTATTTGTGGTATTGAGTATATTGTACCAATATCGTGCATGGATGGATCCGAATCACATTAAATGAATAAGAATGTTATGTATTCATAGTATATTTTCATGATTACGGTTTGCGATCCGTTCCTTGGAGCTTCATTGAGTCTATATTTAAGGAAGTTGGTATACGTAATGTAAAGTCTAAGAAAGTAGAGCGTAATAATTCAATCATTCCATAGAGTAGTGAGACAACTGGAAATATCATCATATACTAATTTATAAATAAATATTTTGTGTATAACTTCAAAAAGGCATATTTTTGGTAGTTGTTTGTTTACCTTTCATTGAATATTTGTCAGAAAAACAACTACTATTGCAACTATTTTTGTACACAATGATTACTAAATTAGCATTTCAGTGTGTTAAATTTAACACTCGATTTAACATGCTGAAAGATTCTTACAGCTGTTAAAGTATGCTGAGGCATGCTTACATATGCGAATGGATGCTTAACAATGCAGCTGAAAGCGTGCTATAGAGGGCTATCGCATGCTTTTTAGCATTCGATGCGCATAAAACCGTTGAATGTAAATGTAAGTTAAATGTAAATCCATGTTACGTAATGTAATTCGGTTTTTATAATTAGTTTTTATAGTTTGGAAGGACTCGTTCAAACGACACCCATGAATCTTCCCCTATATTTCTTACTCATTGGAATAGATCAAGATGGCATTTCTTGCGGTCTATGATTGCTGTTATTACTTCAACAAAGAAAGCTTCTTAAATAACCGTCTCATCTAACAGTCTGTTATTTTCTCTCACTGGTATTTTATACTATCGAGTTATAATTATGTCTATTATTGTCGTTTGTATAGCGAAGTGCAGTCAGACTACTTATATCATATAAGCCTCATTATTCTCTACATTCTGCATCATTTATCAATAGGTATTTGTTTAAGCTCTGACTATTGGTTGCATGTGTTATTCTATGCTAAATTTTAAAATAGCAGATAGATGACTTCGAAATATAATAATTTACTATTACAATTACATACATAATTATTATTATGTACTACTTTAATCATACCCAACTACGGAAAAGCCAAAAGGAAAGCCATTTCTATCAATCAGATCCGTCTATGTATGTATGTCTATATTGGAGTGCCGATTTGATTTTTTTCATAAGGAATATTTTAATATCTACTTAACTAGTAGATATTATTATGGTGAAATAACGTTGTAGTGTATTGGATGTTGATAAGCCGGTGAATTGAGGAGGTTGAATTGATGCTTGCATATATCTATCACTCATTCTATGTATTTTTTTAATTGTTCAAATATAGCTTATTCTTAATTTAATTGACACCGTTGTGGCGTTGTGGGTAGCGAGTCTGCCTTAAGCTTCGACGGTTGCGGGTTCGATTCCCGCTCGGAGCAGATGTTTGTATTAATCGTACAGGCATGTTTTCCGGTCTGGTTGTGTTTGTCCTTGTCATTGTGAATGTTTCCGGACCCCCGACACAGGATATAATTATCCTAATGGGGGCCGTTGAGTGTGTAGCGTTTATTAAAAAAAAAAAAACTTTTAACCTGCAACATCAACGGCTAGGCCGCGGTATAAAAAAATTTTGATGTCTTCCTTAGATGACTCCTACGAAGCCGAACCACGGCTAAGGACGTTATCAAATGTGTTTTAAATTTTTTTCGGTTCTAACGAATTTATATACATATTTATATGTCTTGTATATATAAATTGTACATAAAATATGTCGTTGTAAATACAGTGATCGTACCAAAAGGTAAGATGGTATCGATATACGATCAATTTGTACCCGTCTTCAAATGGTCCCAGAGATACGGACAATAGCTTAAACTACGTTACAATATTATTGGGACTGGAGATATTGAGATACCATTTTGTTCTACAAAAGAACTATTCTAGTTCTACTATTTTCCTTTATTTTATTACTGGAACTCGTTTTTTTTCGTTTTATATCTCTAGCACTATATATAAAATTAAGTTTGAAATTTCCCAAAGAATTCAAAAAATTGAGCAATTAAAATTTATTTCAATTTAGTAATAAGGCTCAACACAAATGAGCTGCATCGACGTCGGAAGTACTACCCTCATACCGATTACCAATGCAACCTCATGCGAAGTGATGAATACAACCTAAGGTAGAGCACGTTTGCTTAGAAGATGCCTATTCTTTTTTGAAATTACGAAGGTACCCACACTCTAAGGGCCTTTTCACACGTTCCGGTTGCAGGGTAACCGGTAGCGAAGTGTATGGGCATGTATGGCAGCTTTCACAGGCGCTGGCGTAATTTGGCTTGGCTCGCGATCGCCGGGTGCACGCCGGATTCACCACTGTGCGTACGAGGTACTAGATTCAAAATCGGGTCGTGTAAAAGCAAAATGAGTTACCGGACAGTCAGCGCCGGATACCCGGCAACCGGCACGTGTGAAAAGCACTAAGTGATGGGAAAGACAAACGGATTAGCATTTATTTTTATTAAATATTATAATTAAACTAAAACAAATTAAAAGTACAAATTAATTATTACAAATTAATTATTAACTATAATTAGTACAAATTACTTAGACACGAAAAAGATAAAACTGAACACAGCGAACGTAGAGCTTAAAACTACTCCACTCGAATCGAAAACTTTTTTCGAAATCAGCTTCAGCACTGCTTAAACTTCAGCTGTGAAGTTGCTAAGTGTTTTAATTGAAGCATTTTCCACAAGATTTCACCTTGATTGAATTTTCTTTTATATTAGTCTTCAAAGATATAAACATTATAATTATTATTGATCTAATTTTAATAATAAATTCAGAAATTTAAATTTTACTTACTATGTTAATTAACTATTTTAATTAAAATAACTAATTTTAATTAGTTGTGATTTCAGACTGAACAGATTTTTTTTACAGGAATTATTTCCAATCCAATTTGAAAGTATTAAATTTTAAATTTTTAGCTATTAATTAGGACACATATTTCTTTATCGTTAATTTTTTGCCAAAAAAACAAAGTTTCATGCGTCTAGTTTAAAAAATGTTGATCTTACATAGAAACTTTCAGCCCCATTTTTACCCTTTTAAGGGTTGAACGTCGAGAAAATTTATGTTATTGCTCTTATTCTTGAAAATTAACCATAAGCTTATTGATGAATTTTGTTTCAAGCTTTTTTATGAATTTGTTCTCCGAATCATAGTCCTGCACCAGATCGTTGCCAAATTTTTATGTTCCATAATCTGAATTTGACCAGTATAAAAAAGATTTAGGTGAATTAAAAACCTTTTATTCTTTTTAACGTTTTATTCGTTACAAAATAAACGCTTCATCCGTATTTATCACGAAAACCCCGCGGCAAATCAACACAAACTGTTTGTTACGTTTAATTAGTGGATCAAATAGGCTCTCGCGCCGCCATTTTAATCCTGCAACCTACTCGTTTTACGGTCGGTAAAGGAAGATTACAATCGTAAACCCGAAAAAAGACAAAAGCAACGATATCAAATTTGTATTCATGTCAGATGGTCCGTGGATGTAGGCATTAAAGAGGGTCACTATGGTAATTGCGTTCTTAAAAGAATTGAAAAACCCCTTCGTTTGAAGAGTCTTTTATTGTTTTAACCTTTATTGTTATGTTTCATTTTTTTGTTTTTTTTTCTTACTTTATTTAGATGATAAATTCAATTATTGTCACCGTTTAGGCCTATTGGTTGCGGCTTGGATTCCCGCTCGGGGAGATGTTTGTATTGATCTTAAAAATATCTGTTTCGGTCTAATCGGATTTCCCCACCGTGACTTGGAGAGCACGTTAAGCCATCGTCCCGGTTGTTATCACATATTATCTGATAATAATCGTTAACTCTTGATAATTAAATTGCTCTTATCCAATGTGTTACTGGTTCGCCCTTAGGGTTGCGGAGTTCATCTGAACTGCCATCTGGAAATCGCTCTGTGTAAAAACTAGTAACCCGTCGAATCCGGATAAGTGAAGAAGATAAATTAAATTATTATTACACAGAAACAAATACAACGTACATACATGACTAATGTTACAAGTTGGCAAACAAGCATACGGCCCACCTGTTGGTAAGTGGGCGCCGTAGCCTATGAGCGCTTGCTGCAGGATTGCAAATCTCTTATGTGCAAAGAATGATTCCTCCAAAATTTCAAATCTCAAAAAAAAAATAGAGGACTAGCTATATAGAACAGATATAACATAAAACATCGTATATATTCCATACAGATATTGAATGAAATTATATTTTAATTATTTATCTCTGAACATTAATTCACACAGCTATATATTAGCTTTAATCATTATTTTACTCTTATTTAACTTTTTAAACTGCTTAAAAATACTTATTCATAAATTATGGAATGATGAAATCATTCATTTACTTTTTTACTTTCTCATTTAATTTATTTTAGATAGTAGCATCTGACCGCGGCTAAGCCCGCATAAATAACGGCTTGTAATGTGCGACACCATTATTGCAATACAACTAAATGTTCCCGAAGGTTTCCCGATACAAACTTCTTTCCTATGCGATTTTATGCAGACGGAGTAATATTTATTTTCCTTAATCATAAGGTAACATTGCACAAAGCTTGGTTTCAGTATATCTCACCTTACCTTTATTTTATTGACCAAGCAATTTTATAATTACACAACATTGATAAATTATGAAATGATGAAACCATTAATTTACTTTTTACATTACCTTTTAATTAATAGTAGATATATTAATATATTATGCCAAATATTTTAATTCAGATGAAATATTAACGACAGTCACTAAGATCAGATATTGTGAAACAATTCAACTTTCTATTTCTTAACGCCAAAAGAGGAAAATGGTATCCTTAATAAATACGACGAAAAGCTTTCAGGCGCCACGTTAAATATTGTTAAAAGTATTGTTATTGCAGAAAGATCTCGTTTAGATTGTTTACTTTTTAAAAGTCCGTGGTTGTTTATTGTTTACCGTAACTATGTTAAGGTATTTCAAATAAATTCAATATTTTTCTTTTAGTAATTTAAATAAATTTGTTTGTTTTTTTTTTCGAAATTGTGTATTGCTGTTGGCCCTACTGGCCTTGAAAGCGTCACGGAGGGGAGGGGGGCAGTACAGAGAAAAGTGAAACCGTGAAAAAATTTTTGTTTTTGAGGTTTCTAATGTGATGTCGTAAATAATTACATTGAACGCGTGCGGGCCACGGGCAGTAATGAATAAATCAAAACTACTGGATCGATTTTAATAATTTTTTCAGTAAATGACATAGGCTATATATTTTATACCCGTGCGAAGCCGGAGCGGGCCGCTAGTGTATTATAATAGTCTATAGCTTCGCAGGAGGCACCCTAAGTACTAAATCATTCCCTTATATCATACAATATTACATTTTAAAATATGATATAATCATGGTGATGATGAGAATGCTGGTGATGTCGCACGGCGCTCTAAAAACTGGAAGGTTCTTGATTCTGCAAAATTTTTAGTCTGGATATTTCCGCTGATTGTGGACCGATTTTGATGATTCTTTTTCATTTGTATAGAAAGACTTATTTCAGATTTTGGTGATCGGAATTTCTCATTGAATTAGAGTTGTACATGCTGTTTCTTATTTTAATTTTTTAAAGCCATAAAAGTTTATTTTCTTGAAAATAACTTCAGAAAAGCGATCTGTCTATACACCTACTGTTATTTTACTTTTTTCGCTGACTGGGCTTAAATCGAGCGGGCTGTATAAAATGACTCCTTTCCGAGAGAAAGGAAATAAAAACGATATGAAATATAATGGGGGTATGAAAAACGGCCTTAATGCGTCACTTGTAGACGACCTTATCGACATAAATACGTATATTTATATTCATAGTTCTCGTAATATACGTAACTAGCTTCTGCCAGAGGCTTCGCGAGCTTAAATGACAATTTTAGTATAAATTTTGTACCCCCATTTCCCACCGTCGGGGGTGGAATTTTAGAAACACGTGTTTCTTTATCTTTAATTGTAGTTTCTAAAATGGTGAATTTCCATACAAATAAAAATACTAATAATAAATACTGTGTAAAAACTAGTAACCTGTCAAATCCGGATGAGAGTAATAAGCAGACCCTGGGTACTCGTATAATACCGGTAATGCTAGGGAGAAGATCGTACATAATATTACGTTACGTGCATAAATTCGATAATTTATATTCTTGTATATTTCAAGCAAAGGTTCCTCGAGACCATAGCTGTCTTGATAAAGGCATTAAAATATGCAAGTAAATGGTTTCAGCTCGCCCTCCCTAATTAGAGTAGCAATTACCGCTCTCGAGCCTCGGTAGACCTTAAGTTACTAAATATTATATTTTATAACAAATTTGTGTTACAATGACTCCTTTTATCATAAATTACGAAGTAGGATTATATAAACTAGCATACCCATGCGTTGCTGTTGCAAGAAATGGATTAAGTGAATTGAATCAAATGACTGACATGTGTTTGATATTGGCAGTTTGAATGTAATAAGTTGATATTCATTTTATGTTTTTGTAACATAAATTATAGACTTTATGTATGCCAACGCTTACAGACCACAGTTCTAATCGTGCGATATATGCTTAAAAATGATACCGAAGTTAAATAAAGGCTACACGCATAGCCATATTTCTATATACAATGGACAATCCCTTCTATACAGACAAAATGTCAAAACATCACTAGTGTTCCTCCGTAAATTCTTTTTTTTTATAACATGACGGTTGGCAAACAAGCATACGGTACGCCTGATCGTAAGCAGTCACCGCAACCTATGAACGCAATTCAATAGGAGGGTGGGAGATTGGGCCTCCGGCGCTCTCACTCATCGCACGAAACGTAACAGTACCTACTGGTACTGTTACAAGATTATAACACAGCCGAAGGAAATTCGCCTGCACCAACATAGAGGAATATGTGTTGTGGCTGGAGAAGGCTAAGACCGAACTAACCGCTTGTGTACCCAGCCTCGTCACGGTGTTGGTGGCTGTGCAGGAAGAGATGGCGGTTCTAATAATGATATTTTTGACGATTTTTTGTGTATCAAGAGTTAACGATTATTATCAGATATTATGATAACAACCCGAACCGACAGCTTAACGTGCTCTCCGAGGCACGGTGGGGAGACCCACAAGGACAAAAGCCCAGACAGAAACAGACATTTATAGCAAACATATGTTCGGAGCGCAAATCGAACCTGCGACCGTCGCGACTCAAAGCAGGATCGCTACCAGTACGCCACAACGGTCGTCTGTGGCTCCTATATTAACAATTGTTAAAAACAAATTTAATTTCAAAATTAGAGGGGTCTCCATATAAGTAGAACTTGATATTATTTTCTACGGTATTACGGAACCCTTTATGTGTTAGTCCGACACGCACGTTGCCGGTTTTGGAATAATCAAAATAATAAATCATGACTTTTAAAATGGTTTTATGTGGTTGACAAATACCGTAATTCGGTGGGTCTAATTGATGTCGGCTTTAAGAATTCGAGGGTTCTATTGTTAATACCCTGTTTTGTGAGATTTTTCTTTTCGTGAATATTAAAAGATAATTATGTTCTAAGTACAATCTAACATTTATTTCATTATATTCCTCGGGGCCTACGTTTTCTTTGTTGTTTAAGTAAGACTTCTTATCTACCCGCCTTAAGTAATGTAATTCAAGATTTTTTCTGGCCAATATTTTATGTATATTATATTTGAACGTTTAAAAGGTACGTCATACTTTTTTCCTCAAAAACTTATTTGAGAAATCGTGTGTATCGAATTTTACTCTTAATAAATCACTCTAAGAAATTTATCCTTAACCTAATAATTCATTAGGGTATTTTTTTATATTTTAACTAGCGGGCCCAGCAGACGTTTTCCGGCCAGTAAAAAAAAAAAGTGAGACCCGATAGCAGCGCCCCTACTGGGTCCAATTGTTAATCTATACCATTCTCGAATATACAGGAATACTCACAAAAAAATCATCAAAATCGGTCCAGCCGTTTAGAATCACTTCAGTGAAATACACACGTTGAGGTACATTAGAATTATATATATAAAGATCATGAAATATCAGCACATTGGCTGATTACTTTTCTTAAGAAGGATAATTTTTATAGTTTGACGTAAAGATAGTAGAAAAAACTGGCCCAAAATACCTCTTACTTGTATTTTGTTGGTTTAGTAGCACTTTAGGTGAGTCATATACAAACAAAAGAAAGACAGCGTCCAGTGAACTGTCTGTAAACTTTAGAGACAAATACTTATTTCCTAACTTTAATTTGGCTACACGTTGAAATGAAGAATTTTTTTAACGAAATCAGAGAGAGAATTTACGAAATTTCAACGTATATTCTGATTATAAAATCTGCGGTACCGCAATGTAATTAAAACATTCGCCTGAAAATATAATCAAGTTAAAATTTCGTAAGTACTTGCGTGTGGAAATTAAAATGTCGGTTTTGACTAACATTCTCCAACCTTACATGTATATCTTGTGTGTATATAATATAAATAATGCTGCATACTCAACGGGCCCCATTAGGATAGTTGATATCCTGTGTGGGGGTCCGGAAACACATACAAGGACAAGGACAAATACACCCAGACCGGAAAATATGATTGCATGGTCAATACAAACATATAAGCTCCGAGCGAGAATCGAACCCGGGACCTGTGGCGTTTAAGGTTCATTACTGCTGCGCCACAACGTCGTCCGATACGTCGTGCGATATATATTTAAGAAATATATTTTAAGTGATAGTTTTTTTTCATAGGCAGTAAAGAGTATGCTTCTATGTTGGTCCCATGTTACAAATAAAAATAAAATAAGACATTATAGTATTGATTATGTCACACACACACACAGTCGCAAACTCTTCATTCACACAAACACACATGCATGCAAACACTGGATGCGTTTGTGTGCTAAGAATATATGGTATTTTGCTTTCTTAATATTTTTATTTGTAACTGATTGTCAATTTTAGATAACTTTTTACCAGTTGCATATTGTAAGCACTATTTATTGGTATGGAAGAATGTGATTCTCTGTCTCAAGTGTAAATTTACTTACAAGAGGATCTCGACAGCTTTAATTTTATAAAATAATGTTAATACATTTTTTTTAAACTACTTTATGATCTGAGCCAGGACCGACTTTGGAGATATGGTCCTAAACACCTTTAAAATATATGAGACAACTGAAGATCACTGCTTTTTTTTTTTTAATAAACGCTACACACTCAACGGCCCCCATACACTCAGACCGGAAAACATGCCTGAATGGTCAATACAAACATATGTTCTGAGCGGAAATCGTACCCGCGACCACTTGCAACCGCCGCGTTCGCTACCGCTGCGCCACAACTTCCTAAAATTTTTAAATTGATCTTGTTTGTTAATAAAAGATGTTATTGTATACAGCGCCCATAGCTGCAAGTTGATTAGTTAGTAAATGTGTCATTTGGTGAGAGTTATTGATCGAAAAAAAAAAATTGAATACCAATTTTATACTAAACACGCAATGGGTGAATATTGAATTAGTCCGATACTAAATAAAAAAACATGGTTTTTAGGGTTTCGCAGCCAAATACCAAAAACGGAACCCTTATAATTTCGTCATGTTTATACTTTGTCGGTGTTAAGAAACCGGAACGTCGGACATCACTAGTAAGGGCCCCAACACTAGCACCGTGCGGGAGCGACGGCACGGCACTCACTTCTAGACGACACACGGCAACGGCCGCGAGCACTGGCTCAGTACAATAGCACGATAATGTAATTAACCGTCAATAAAGTCATATTCAAATTTAACCGTCTTTAAATCAAGATCATACAAAGAAGAATTCAATTTCAAAACATATATTTTGGTCCTTCGAGCCGGATTCAAGATGATTACAACCATTGAGGATCAATACGACCCATGGATTAAAAACGAAAATTATGCAACATATATGAAGAAGCCATTACGTCCGATTTATAAGATAAGTACCAAACAATAAAGCAAGCGGTCTGAGTGAGTGTAAAGTCCAAACCATTAAGTCAGTCCCTTAAATACTTTTTCCTAATCATTTTATTAAACATTTATTACAATTTGCAGCCCTCTTTAGTATTTTTTTCCGTTCAGTATTCAACAGTATATAGTAATATTTTTATATAAAACTCTGAAATAATTATTAAAATAGCAATTTATAAATCGTAATATATAATAAAAGGTAATGAGTATTTCGTAACATCTTTTGTTTAAAGTAACGACGCATAGAGAAACTTCGCGGTGTAACATTTATCTACCCACTTCTCGGGAGAAAAAATAATTTAACTGTTCGATTTAAATTTAATGCTTTAACTTTGTAAAAAAGAAGTTAATATTGTATTTAATATTTCATTTACTCAATTCTAATCTAGATTTACGTTTATTAAACTCGACTGGTGCGAGTTTATAATAAACTATATTATATCTCACGGCTTTGCTGGTATGAATTATTTTTTTATTATTTTATAATTTTATTCGTTATTTATCATTTCATTATTTAATTAAATCTTTACAATTTATTATTATAATTTCATTTTATTTATTTCATATGCTAATTAAATACAATTTACATTTTATTTACTAATTAATATACAAAAATTTTGCTCGTTACTTTATACATATTTAATTTAATTGTTGTTTTACATTTATTTTCTAAAGAGTTTTGAGACAATTATTTATAAATATTTAATTGATTTTAAACACCTTATATTTTAATCGAATTTCGAATTAAGTCAAGCTTAGTATAATTTTATTTTCTCATTAAAACTATAAAACTTTAAAATGTCTAAAATAAATGAATTAGTAAAAAAACGAGGTTCTTATAAAGGTCGTCTTACAAGCTTTAAAAATTACATAGATACTTTAAAAAATGTTTCAGAATACAGCGAAGTTCAAAGGTTAGAATTAAAGCTTCGAATTAGTAAGATGGAGAATATGTACGCGGATTTTGAAGAGGTTCAGACTAGCATCGAGTGTTCGGCATTGCCAGAGGAGGAGTTCCAAGGTCAATGCCTTCAGAGGTCAGATTTTGAAAGTCAGTATTTTACAGTCATGGCACGCGCACATGAATTATATAATGAATTTAAAACTAAAGGTAAGCCTAAAAGGACTAAAAATAACATTTCTGAATCTTCATTTTCGTCTGCCAGTGCAAATGAAGAGCATGATGTAGTGAAACAAATACGTACAGGTGTAAAATTACCTACAATACAAATACCTAAATTCAGTGGTGATTATAGCAACTGGTTAGAATTCCGCGATACTTTCATATCTTTAATTCATAATAATATGAGTATTAGTAGTGTACAAAAGTTTCATTACCTCCGGGCTTCTCTCGAGGGAGGCGCTGCTCAAATAATACGCTCTTTAGAGTTTTCTTCATCTAACTACACTATTGCTTGGAATCTATTGTGTGAAAGATATGACAACACCAGATTATTAATACAAAATCATATAAAGGCTATTTTCGATCAAGAACCGATTAAAAAGGAATCCGCCAAATCGTTACGTTCAATTTTTAGACAATTACATTAAAAATTTACGCGCATTGCAATGCTTGGTGAACCAACAGACAGTTGGGACACAATAATTATTTTTATAATATCTTCTAAGCTTGATAATCGTACGTTACGTGAATGGGAAGAGCATAGATCAGTGCACAAACAAGTATCCTTAGAAATATTTACTAGATTTTTAAAAAATAGGGCTGACTTATTGGAAACAATTGAATTTAACAATAACAAATCGGAAACATTATCCAAAAATACAAATAAAAATATTAAAAGCTTTACTACAATTACAAAACCTACTACAATTTTTAAGTGTCCGCTCTGCAAAGATGAGCACGCGTTATATAAATGTGAGAAATTTCTCAAAATGAGTACTACGGATCGAGAGCAATTCGTCAAAAAGAAGAATTTGTGTAGTAATTGTTTTAGAGCAGGTCATAATGTACGAGCATGTAGATTAGGCCCATGCAGACTTTGCAATAGCAAATACAATTCTTTATTACATAGAGAATCAAACACAGTTGCGGCATCTACATCAGCGTCAACAAATCTATCTGCTGGTAGTAGTCAACACAATCAAGTGCTTCTTGCAACTGCTTTAGTTACGATTCTCGATGTTCACAACAGGCCGCATGAAGCAAGAGCCGTTTTAGACTCCGGTAGTCAAGCATCATTCATTACGGAATCTCTGCTTCACAAATTAGGCTTAAAATCTGAAACGACACAGTTTACCGTCGATGGAATTAATAACTCAGTGTCTTCAGTAAATAAACGTTGCCACGCTATAATACAGTCCAGGCTCAATTCATTTCATACAAAACTGTCTTTCCTCGTACTACCTGCAATAACTGCGTCATTAAAAACGGTATTACGGGAAGGAGTATTACAAATTCCGTCAGCAATAATACTGGCAGACCCAGAATACTATAATCCGTCTAGCATAGACTTACTACTAGGCGCAGACATTTTCTGGGACTTGCTGGGCAAAAATCAAATAAGGTTAGGCAATAATTTTCCAATACTACATGAAACAAAATTAGGTTATGTAGTGTCGGGCCCTAGTGGGGTTAAGAACACTAGTATTTCATGCAACTTTACACAATTTGAATTAATACACGATCAATTTGCTAAATTTTGGAATATCGAAGAAATTCCAAATCTAAGTAAGGATTCGTATACTTCTAAAGAAGAATTACGCGAAAAACATTTCATTCACAATATGTCTCGTGAGGACGATGGTCGATTTAGTAAGTATACCAATGAAAGGAAACGAGTCAGAGTTAGGAGATTTATTTAATCGTGCAAATCATGTTTTGTCATTAGAGCAAAGACTTCAAAGGCAACCTAAATTAAAATCAATGAACGTTGACTTCATAAACAAATATATAACATTAGGTCATATGTCTGAAGGCAAAAATATGGCACAAAACATATCATATGTCATGCCTCATCATGATTTTATGTGAACACACCAACACAACTAAATTACGTGTAGTATAGTAGTAGTCATATTCCTACCGCTAGTAACCCTGATTTATTAAGTAGGGGTTTCAGTAGTATTTAATTGAATAAGTTGGATTTATTGTGGAATGGTCCTAAATTTTTATTAAATGATTTGAATGATTGGCCTACTAAAATCGTAGATAACACAAACTCAGGTTTGCCTGAGCTAATTTCAGCGCTAGGATGTACTACCACTAATAATTATAGCGAGCATTTTCCATTCCATCGTTTTTCTAATTTTAATAAGATGAAAAATACGTGTGGATACGTTTTGCGTTTTATTTATAATTGTAAACGTAAAGCAAAAGATAGGATACAAGAGTCACTTTAATACGAAGAAAATCAAAGGGCCTTCAAAACTTTGCTTAAACTATCACAAATCGAATCATTTGAAGAGTATTTTACGATAGCATCTGGAAAACCATTACCATTTAAAAACAAACTGTTGTCATTAAGTCCATTTATTGATCATGATGGATTAATCAGAGTCGGTGGTAGAATTAAAAATGGAAACTTTACTTTTGATAAAAAACATCCAATATTAATTACGTCTAAACATCTATTAACTAAATTTATATTCCAAAGTGAGCACTTACGTTTATTGCATGCCGGTCCACAGCTTTTGTTAGCTTCTATTCGAGAACAATTATGGCCCATGGGCGGTCGCAATTTGGCAAAGTCTACTGTACATAAATGTATTCGATGCTTTCGCATGAAAGCCCAAGCTACAAACCCTATTATGGGTAACTTACCTGAGCAGCGCCTTCATCAAGGATACCCGTTTCAAAATACCGGTATGGACTACGCTGGTCCCATCACTGCATTAAACAGAAAGGGTCGCGGTAGTAGAACTATAAAGGTATATATTGCTATATTTATTTGTTTCACTACTAAATGTTGTCACTTAGAACTAGTAACTGACCTCTCAAGGGACTCCTTCTTATCGGCATTGCGTCGCTTCATTGCTAGGCGTTCTAAACCTTCTTGTTTATTTTCTGATAATGGAACTCAATTTGTTGGTGCTCGTAACGAAATCTATAAGTTCCTCAAAGTTAATTCGAAATCGATTAAGGATTATTTGTCTGATGAAGGAATACAATTCAAATTTATACCAGCATACGCACCACACATGGGTGGTCTATGGGAGGCAGGCGTTCGGTCTTTAAAATTTCACTTACATCGTGTGTTAGGAAATGCTCATTTAGACTTTGAAGATCTTTATACCGTATTAGTCCAGATCGAAGCAATACTTAATTCACGTCCCCTAACTCCATTATCAACAGACCCACATGACTCGACACCTTTGACTCCAGGACACTTTTTGGTAGGACGACCTCTAACCGCTTTGCCTACAGCAGACTACACAAAAATAAAGGAAGGCCGACTCAATAAGTTCGAGAGGTTGGAGCAATTGCGTCAACATTTCTGGTCAAGATGGCACAAGGAGTACATCGCAGAGCTACAACAACGTACAAAATGGCAAAGGAGCAATGGTCCAACATTACAACCTGGTACCTTAGTTTTAATAAAAGAAGACTCACTACCACCTATGAAATGGAGCCTGGGAAGAATCACTAATACTCACCCAGGATCTGACGGCAACGTTCGAGTTGCTGACATCCGATGCGCGAAGGGAGTTATACGTCGTGCATTCAACAAGATTTGTCCCTTGCCCATCAGCGATTAATGTTGAAAGAACCTTCTTTCAACGCGGGGGAGTATGTTAAGAAACCGGAACGTCGGACATCACTAGTAAGGGCCCCAACACTAGCACCGTGCGGGAGCGACGGCACGGCACTCACTTCTAGACGACACACGGCAACGGCCGCGAGCACTGGCTCAGTACAATAGCACGATAATGTAATTAACCGTCAATAAAGTCATATTCAAATTTAACCGTCTTTAAATCAAGATCATACAAAGAAGAATTCAATTTCAAAACAGTCGGAATATAGAAATGTTATGCATGTCTATTTATTATTGTTACCAAATGAACACTATTGACAATAGACAATTATTTTAAGTGCACTACTGTTAAATTGGTTGTAGAGATAGCATTAATGATCTTGATACAATATAATTTTCACTCATGTTAATGCATGAAATATTGTTCTAGGCTATTGTGATATATAGGTGATATATTAGTTTCCTGATTTTTTTTATGTCATGGCGGTTGGTAAACAAGCATACGGTCCACCTGATGGTAAACAGTCACCGCAACCTATGAACGCTGGCGATACTTGAAGTATCACAAGCGCGTTGCCAACCCAAGGAACAGGAAAGACAGGATGAGAAGGGAACAGAGGGGGTGGGAGATTGGGCCTCCGGCGCTCTCACTAATCGCACGAAACGCAACAGTACCTAATGATACTGTTACTTGACGCGGATTTTCTGTGAGAGGGTAGTACTTCCCCGTTCGAATCGGCCCTTTTGTGCTGAGAGAAGCATGACTCTACTATCGTGAACTTTGTTTTCATTATTATTGGAACGAAGTTCCTTATCGCGCGTTGTGAAAGGGGACTAGACGGAAAAAATTCTTACGAAAAGTTGTCACGACACTTTTTGCTATAGTAAGCTATTGTAAGCTGTGCGGCGTCGCATGTTTCTCTGTCTGTCTCTCTCTCTTATAGAAAGCAAGCCAGATATTTTCATTTCTATTTCGCATTGAACAGTGTGGTGTCGCGACGATTATTTTTATTGAGTGTATACAGGTTTTTTGTAAATAATAAATAATGTTAATAATAAAAAAATATTATTATAACTTAAAAAAATAAAATTTTATTACAATTCCTTCACTAATTAATCGAAAGGAACTTCGTTCCATCCGGGTGTCCCTTGACACCTCTCAAGTTTTTATATTTTTCTTTATTGTTCAATGCACAAACGAGACAAGAAAACTTGACATTAGTTACAACATGTATTAACTTTGAATATTAAATGGATTAGCGCATAGGATATTTTCATTTTTTTTTATGCTAAAAGTTGGCAAACAAGCTTACGGCCCACCTGATGGTAAGTGGTTGCCGTACCCTATGAGCGCTTGCAGCACCATTAATAGGTGCCACTCACAGGTTGCCAACCTCGAGATATTGGTTCTTAAATCTCGTCTGCCCAGTAATTTCACTAGCATACAGTGCCCTTCAAACCGGAACACAGTAATGCCTAAGCACTACTATTTGGCGGCAGAATATTTGACACTGCGGTGGTACCTACCTAGCCGGCTTCTTGCAACAAAAGACCTAATTAAAAAGAATAAAAGCACCTCATTAAAAATCGTATTCACGCGGGCGTAGCCGCGGACAAAATTTAGTGCTACTGTAATTTCATTCCTAACAGTTCAAAGTTAATTATTTTTTTACTAATTACAGTGTTTTATTTATTTTTTATTTCAACGCTACGAGCGGTTTGTTTATATTGAATTTCATGGCTCAGTAATTAGCTAACATCAAACCTGCAATGTTTGTTCGGGATACTCTCAAAGCTAACAATTTTCATTTCGCTCGTTTACCCTCCCGTGTTTTTACGTAATTTATCTTCATAAATTTTTAAATGCGCTTCTGAATTTTACTTCCCCGGGGGAGATGGTTTTACAGCGATTTTACTATCTTTTGAAGATTTAATGAGAATGATGATAAAAAATGTACGTTTTTAAAATTTTTACGTTATGAAATTATTTTTTAAGTTTTATACGTAAAAATATTATGCGACCTCTTGAAATCGTTAAGTTTAAATTAGACAAAAATGTTAACTATTTTTGCTTTAATTTTCAGGTAAGCTTCATATCCAGTTTCTACGAACTACATTATAATATCGTAAGTATTATATAATAATTCAGGATCTAAGGTATATTTTATAAGTAAAAAATAACAATATCATAACGTTGAATTTCAATCAACATTTTCTATCAAACGAGATCACGTAATATTCAATAAAGCAAACGAGAAAAACGTAATGAAATCCACCGCCGTCATAAAATTTTTCGCGAAGACTATCGATATAACTTAAACATTTCCTCCTTGAAGGTATTACTGGCAATCGATGCTATGTACTTTACTGATGATAGGTCTTTCATTGCAAAAGGCCGAATAGGTTAGGTACCATCGGGGAGTCACATATCGGTTTCACGGAGCATTGTAGCACAGTTTCTTAGGCTACAGGCTTTAACTCGAAGTTAATTGCCTCACTGGGTCGTCTTATTTTTAAAATTTTTAAAATAGCTTCAACCAATGGCTTCGCCTGCTTTAATTACAATTTTAATACACTTTTTTCATTGAACGATTTTAATGCCGATTTTAGATTTTATTCTTTAATCGTACGCCAAAAACAAAGTTCTCTATACTTTTTTTATATCATGACGGTTGGCAAACAAGCATACGGTCCGCTTGATGGTAAGCAGTCATCGCAACCTATGAACACTCGGATGGAATAGGAAGGAAGTAAGAAAAGGAAAAAATTAAGGCTACAGAGGAGTTGGTCTATTTAAAAAATTAAGGACTTCCGGTATAAACTTTCCTCACCTTTTTCATCCCATTCAGGTGTTCGTTTCCGTTTTAAAAACACCTGTAAATACATTCAACTTATTATGCCCATGGGTTTAAGTCAGTCAGTTCTTCTCATTTTGGAACGAAGTATCGCGCGTTGCGAAAGGGGGCTAGACGAAAATAAATTAAGATCAAAAGTTGTAACGACACTTTTTGCTATAGTTGGAAGCCGTGCGGCGTTCGCGTGTTTCTCTGTATGTCTCTCTCTCTCATAGAAAGCAAGCCAGTTTTTTTTTGTTGAGTGTATACAGGTTTTTTCTACATAATAAATAATAAAAAAATGTTATTATAACTTTAAAAAAATAACATTTTAATTACTAATTAATGGAAAGGAACTTCGTTTCATCCGGGTGTCCCTTGACACCGCTCAAGTTTTTTATATGTATGGATATACTTGGAGAAGACCTGACTGACGTTGATTTTATTACGTCCGATAACGTAAGAACAGCTGTAATTGACAAGCGGAAAGTTATTGCTCCTTAGAAGTCTAACAGCCGAGTACGGTCAAGAGGGATGTGAGCGCTTGTATTGTGATGAATTTTTGTGACCTTCTGAATTTTTACACGATCATCGATACGTGATAGGGCTGTATTTTAAAAGACTCGTTTAGTTTCAATAGCTCAACGGTAGACAGGCCGATTCCGCTACGTTAACGCGAGAGTCGCCGGTTCGACCGTGACCTCCTTCGGCTATTGTCTTACCCACTCTTAGCACAAGCTTCGAGCTTATTTGGAGGCGCAATAAAAATATTAGTAATGCCTTGAAAAGCATTGCTATTATTCCTTAAAAAAACAAAAAGACGTATCATAATTAATAATTTTACTAAGAAATATATACTAGATTTGAGGAGATAACACATTATCCGCAATCCGTGTGTGTTTACTTTTTAATGTCGTAAATGTATCTGTATGAATGTGACATTTAAAGACTAGCTGTGCTATGTCGTATCGTGTTGTGTAAATAAATAAACGCTACACACTCAACGGCCCCCATTAGCATAGTGATATCCTGTGTCGGGGATCCAGAAACAGGACGAATACACCAAGACCCGAAAATATGCTTGCATGGTCAATACAGATATGTGCTCCGAGCGGGAATCGAACCCGCGACCTGTGGCGTTTAAGGCAGGTTCGCTAACGCTACGCCAAAACGTGGTCAAAATATTAGCCTATAGTCTTTCTCAAGATGTGTACCATAACATTTGAAAATAACTCGACTAGTAGTTCTTGAGATTAGCGCGTTGAACCAAACAAACAAACTCTTCAGTGTTATACTATTGGTAGAGACATATATATATATATATATAAAGTATCATTAGAGAAAAATTTATCTTATCTTATTATAAGCCTATAAAACGTTCGAGTAATTTATGTACGACATTTCTTACACCTTCATTAAATATCTAAAGAATTTACATAAACCGTCTATCAGAGATAACACAATATCTTATTTGATACCAAATTAATTCAACTAAAGATAAATGAATCCCACTTGAGTTCAATTACATGCAAATTGGTTACCATCACAAGTTGGCCGGGTAAATGGATGACATATTATTCCTGGTTGGCATCGTAAAGCGGGAGACGCAATAATTTTTTATGGACCTGAATCCTAATAAGGACTTCGATAAAATAACTCTGAATCATGTACCTTCGTTTTGTGATATAAATTTATTTTAAACTAGCGGCGCCCTCTGCTCCGCTCGCATGTTGTACCGATTTTTCTTTTTAGAAAATAAAAGTAGCCTAAGTTACTCCTTAAACATCAGCTATCTGCTACAGTACCTTTAAAAACCGTAACCAGTAGCCGTAACAAACAGGCAGACTTTATTAAATTTTAAGCTATAGCATATCATATTAATACTGACCGGAAAATAAGCCTGCATGGTCAATACAAACATATGCTCCAAGCGGGAATCGAAACCCCGACCCGTGGCGTTTAAGGCAGTTTCCTTACCGCTACCCCACAACGTCGTCAAACAAACACCCAAACATACATTTATGACAATTATAAAGTTTTTTCTTTTTGTGCTATAAAATGAAGTTCATAAGCACATAATAATGTAGATACATAATATCACTACATAGTATAAAACAAAGTCGCTTTCTCTGTCCCTATGTATGCTTAAATCTTTAAAACTACGCAACGGATTTTGATGCGGTTTTTAATAGATAGTGATTGAAGAGGAAGGTTTATATGCATAATAACATCCATTAAATAGAGGAGGAAAAAGATAATTTTTGAGGTTTCTAATGTGATGTCGTAAATAATTACATTTAACGCGTGCGGGCCACGGGCAGTAATGAATAAATCCAAACCACTGGATCAATTTTAATCATTTTTTCAGTGAATGACATAAGGATATATATTTCATACCCGTGCGAAGCCGGAGCGGGCCGCTAGTATATCTAAACATAAGTATAGCAAGGATGGATCGCTAGTGACTTAGTAAAAAGATTTTTGCCCTCACGCTCAACATCTCAAGTCCCAATTGACGAGTTAACCTTATTTTAAAAGCTCGAGTACCTTCATGTTCCTTAATCACTGGGAAAGGTGAAGTCTCAATGGACCTATGACCTGCAGTAATGTTTTCCGTACTCAAGTACATGCGGGTTGCTTAAATTAACGTAATTGCAGGATATGCTAATAATTGGCTAAAGACTCTAAAATAGACTCTCGTTGCGCAAAATTACATTGGCCTTTTAGTGTTTTCAACTCTTTGTAACCCGACTCAAGTTTATCATTTTGTATGTATTAAGAGTTATATAGATCACTTTTGAAGCGAATACTTCTTCAGACTCGTTGAGCGATTTTTGATAGGAGCTAAACGTATGTATTCGTTTCACCTGACGACGACATGCTCCACATGACGTGACGTGACCTCACTGGTGACGCTCTTGCATATTGGATTTTTTAGATGTTACCGGACTAATGTAAATAATTTCAATTTATAAATTATTAAATTTTAATTGTTCATACTATAATTAATTTTCTAAAATAAAAATAAAAACAGTTCTTTTAAAGTTGTCACTTCTATCTGAAGTCACCGTGACTGGCAATTTATTTTTAAAGTACGATTACAACTACGAAACAAATGCACTTTCTTACAGAGCAGGGAAAGGAAAAGAATGGTGGGGATTGGCCTTCGGCGCTTTTATTATTATTTTAATTTTTAGCTAATTTTAATTTGTACGTCATTCGTATAAAGCCCAACAACATGTTAAGGGCGATTAAAGACTAGTGCTGTCTTTTCGAACGTTTTTTACGGCACACGCTGTTTCACGCGCGCTTCAAAAAGTTGATCGCGCAGACCTACATAGGCTTATTTCGGCGTTTACGCGCGAACCGGCAGGCGAGTATCGTTAGCATATTTGCAGCGCTTTGTATTACGCGCTTAAACGAGCTTATAAGCGACTCAACGCTAGGTACAAGTTGCACCTGAGGTAAAAGGTGCACTTAAACGTACCTTTATTTTTCTTAATACTGAACGCTAGTCTGTAACCGTCCTAAGTCACTACGTCTTTTCGCATTTAATATCACTGAATTTACGATTCCCGTATCCTTGTTTACAACACAATAAAATATTATATTCGGCGCCCCTAAACCTTCGTTATGGATTGTTTTAGTGCAATTCTCGTAAATTAATTTACATAATGATAGTTGTAAACAATAACGTATAAGAGATTATTCACAACAGTATAAATTAACACTTGCTTAATGTAGTTGCTCACCGTTTAACAGACACAACATTTAATGTTTTGCGTCGGAACACACGCCGTCTCCAAAGAATATATAATTTAAACATTTTTCGTTGGGACTGTATTTCGTGTGGACTTTATGGTTTATCTTTCAGCCTTTACTTTATGTACACACCTGCACAAAGCCCATCTCAGCCTCAGCGTCTATTCTGAAGAAGCATAAGAAACCCCCGCATTACCTTGACTTGGGTAGGAAATACAATCTTCCTAGCATTTTTAGTGATATTTCATCTAACCGTGGTCTGTTTATTACTCTTATCCGGATTTGACCGGTTACTAGTTTTTACACAGAGCGATTGCCATCTGACCTCCGCAACCTTAAGCGCGAACCAGTAACTCATTGGATATGAGCAAATTACTTATCAAGAGTTGAAGATTAGAAGACCTTATGTCATAACAACCGGGACCGGCAGCTTAACGTGCTCTCTGAGGCACGATGGGGAGACCAACGAGGACAAACGCCCAGACCGAAACAGATATTTGTAAGATCATCACAAACATCTGCCACAGTGGGAATCGAACCCCACGCCACAAAGGTGGTTGGGTAGGAATTTAAGTACGATTCGACAACCAAAAACAGTTTCTTATACGGATTTAAACCGCAACCTATTCAGTAACCTATTAAGTCTGAGTTTTGTAATCTCTAGATCTAAAACATATGTGTATATTAAATAAAGTTTTATGTTAGAATTTATCGTCTACATAATTTTATGTATTGGCTCATTCACGTCTAGGCTCGGTTTACGCTCACGTAACAGTTTTATGAGAACATCAAATATGTACGTATAAATGACTAGAATTCATAAAACTACGTACGGTTCGTTTTACCGTAAAGAAAGATGCTGTATAAAACCTTTGTGAAATGTTTACTTATATGCTTTAACAATATAATTAATAATTTATTTCTTTTAGTTGTCTCTATAAATTTTAAAAACTATAATTATAATTATTCTAAAAACTCATTTTCATAGTAATTTTAATTTATTTATTTTAACGAAAAAAAATCACGATTAAATATTATATGATATGGCTAACTAGAAAATCTTTAAAAAAAACATCAGACCTAAGAAAAGCGAATACGCAAATGAAACGAAATAGAACATTTCCATTTAGGTTTTTGCTAACTCAATAAAACTACAATACATAAACGCAATAAAGTCAATGGCTCACATTAGAATAGTAATATCCTGTGTCGGGGGTCCGGAAACACACACAAGGCCAAGGACAACAGACACCCAGACCGGACCAAAAGTCTGTATGGTTAATACAAACACCTGCTCCTGCTTGAAGCAGGTTCTTTGAGCCACAACGTCGTCACAAATACATTATACATTTGTATTATGATAACATGACGTGTACTAATACGAAATCGATATGGTCTACACATAGACGAGCCGCCAGGGAGGTCCATAAACTATTAATGGTTCCCTTGCTACGTGCCATGGCGTAATTGAAGCCGCCAGTAAGACAGGTAAACCTCTATATTTCAATACAATTTATTCACAATGTCAAAGTTTGAAAGTACTAAAGTTACTACTAAAGTTTTTTTTATATTTTCGCTGTGAATCTGATGCACCGGTGTTAATGAGATTTTGGTTAGATAAGAGAGCTGAAATATTCAGTGAGGACATAAGTTGTTTTTATTGGAAATTTTTATTGATATATATGAAAGAAGGATTAATAATGTTGTATGTAGAGCTAGAAATTAATAAGAAAACAATATAGATAAAATAATAATAGATAAAAATGTAAATATCAATTATGTATATTTAAGTGTATCAATGGTATAACATGATCATATTAGTTATTTAAAATGTAAGGTTTTATTTATTTTATATATAGTTATGTACTTTCATTTGTGTAAAAATATAATAATTAAATTTTTTGAATTGATAGGAACTGTTGTAGTATTTTCCGATGTCTTTATGTCTGGTTTACTGTGAAATATACGTTTATGTATTTAACTATTAACATAAGTATATAAGTAAAATTGAACGTTATGATGTGAAGCGTACTAATTAATCATCAATGTGTGTTATGAGGCAATGCCACAATGATCGTGATTTAGTTGTTTGTTCTGTATAATTAGCGCTCAGGGTATGTAATCAATTCATATATTAGGTTTGATAATTTTCACACCATCGATATTAGTAAATAGTAATTATGCCTTGCAAATTGCAAACACATATAGTATAAAGTTTTAATTTGACTCGATATATTTAACACGTATAGTTAGTTTTCTATGTAAATTAATTGTTAAAATAGTACCAAATGCTTCAATATTTTTGAGGATTATACAAAAATTTTCACTTTTAGAACCCGACACAAAAGAGAACTCTAAAAGGAAAAAATAAATCTCGACCCTTTAACTCATTAAAAGATCCTATAATACATTGTTAGTTTAGGTTAGTTTAAGTTAGTTTTAAGAGTTTTTTTGTGTCGGGATTACTTAATTTTTTTTTTAACATAACACTAAAATTAGTAGACTACTCAAGTAGTCTCATCGATTGCAGTGAACACTACACCGGTCTGTTATTTTTAAAACACACAAACATAACACATAATTCTATGATGTCCACACAAATCTAATAAATTAATAGCTTTTACAAATACGAGTATATCTATACGAAACAATAAATTCTTAATTTTAGCACAATGCTTTTGTAATATTATTATAAGTTAATTATTTTTCAGTGTTCTGGAATTTCTTATGCACACGTTAATAGTGTACGAAATTTACTTAAAATAGGATTGTATTATGAACCTAAACGGCCTGTCAAGAACTCGTAGGAAACGCCGGCTGGAATTTATGGTACTGCGATGTATTGCATGTTGACATAAGTTCTCTGTCGTACTGTAAAAGCGATTTATAGCATTAGAATATCCTTCTCTCAATGTTGAAAATCTATTTAATTTTTTTATCTTCTAATTAATGGCAGTTAGATCGATAAGGCAAGAACAAAGCACATCTGCCAAAATCCATTTTCACTGTAATGGTACGGAAATCAGATAGGTACATACATAATCAGTAAAAATTATATGATTTAAATAAAAACTCGGTAAACGACGTGAAAATGAAAGTTAGATAAAATATTTATATAGTTATGTGACAAAAGTCTATAATCAACGCCAGATAAAACGTCCTTACATTTAATTTTTGACTAAGTACTTAGGGTTTCCCGGGTCAGCTCGACCAGGAAATTATTACCTTGCACAGTACATCTACATCATGTAGTATTTTAGATACTGTTGCTTTTCGTTTGGAAAGTGCTAGCAATGGATGACATAGCTTCCTATTTTATTCTGTTTCTGCTTTGGGATTCTGGCTTTTCCTCCTCATCTAGTATACCTTCAACCACACCACATCTTTGCACAAAAATATTCCACAAGTTTGCCACGTTTGATTTTTATGTCATGGCGGTTGGCAAACTTGCATACATGGAAACCATACCAATTGCATACCTTTGAACGCTTGCGATACTTGAAGCATCACATCCCCGTTGAAAACCCAAGGAATAAGAGGGAAAAGATGATAAGGGCAAAAATTAAGGAATACCCCCCTTTGTGGGAGATGGGTCTTCGGCGCTTTCGCAACAGTACTAATATGATCGAGCCGGCCCATTTGTACGGAAGGAGCATGGCTCTACTATGACTGAATACTGACACTATAAAATTAAAATCATTTAAAATTAACTTATAGCGTGTTCTTCAATAAAACAGTAACCTAACGTTAACGTATGCAAGTCCTCAGAATACTACAAATAGAGCTAAAAGACGATTTGCTCACAGGAGAGCGCGGTTCATTCACACGACCGAGAATAATGTCGAGATTACAACGATTTCACGGTTAACGATTCGACACGTATTATCGAATGTTATATTGTCTGGGTTTGTGTCTTTCTCATGTTTTATAAAACTTGTTTTAAAATTGTGTAATTGGAAATAACTGTTTTCGTGAGCAGGTATTAAAATAGACATCCTGAAAAAAATGGAATACAGTTTCCATAGTTATGACCAGTATTCACCACCGTAGGTAGGTACCACGGCATTTTCAGATATTCTGTCGTAAAACAGTACACTGTGTTTCGGTTTGAAGTATACTGTAGCTAGTAAAATTACTGGGCAAAGGAGATTTAAACACCAATATCTCGAGGTTAGCAACGTGTGAGTAACACCTTCAAATGTATGGTGCTGCAAGCGCTCAACAGCTACGGCAACCACTTACTATCATGTGGGTCGAAGCTTGCTTGCCAACTTGATTACTTAAAAAGTAAATCATGAAAATTTATTTCTCAAGGCGTTTTTTTCCAAATTGATTCTTCTTCTTCTTGTCGAGTGGTTAGTAGCCCGTATAGGCCTCTGACTTGACTTATCGACTGTTATCAAATTGATAAAAGCCGGGACCGACTTTTTACGTGCCCTCCGAAGCACGGAGACGCTCAGTTGAAATACCACTATGCGATCACCCATCTAGTAACTGACCTCGCCTGAAGTTGCTTTACCCACCGATGGCCTACCGATCAGTGAGCACACCCGGCTATGAGCGTCCATATTGATTGAGAGCATTTGCGAAGAAGAAGTAGAAGAAGATGTCAATTAACCCATGTCTCGTGTGCCTTATTTATTCAATCCTTCACTGGGTAGCGGAAACGGAACACATACCACCTGTAAAGTCGATAAAACTTGTAAAGTATTGGACATAATAACCATTTAAACTGTTTCGAAGCAAAGATTAATACATACAAAAAGTATTACTAAATTTATTGGAAATTCTATCTATTGCTAGACCGTTGTTAACAAGAAATTCAGTTAAGTATTTCTTGAATCCAAATTGTAAACCAGCCATCCTAAATACCTAACCTAACCTAACTTAGAGCTAACAAAATCGACCCTCATAATAGACACTCGAGGTTGACTTTCCTTAGTTACTTAATTAAAGAGTGAATTTTGGAAACACATTGAGTTCTCTGCTTTACCTAGCTCTCATGTCCTGACCACAGAATATGGATGCTTAGAAGGGACATTTACCCTGATATGAGGTAATATCTATAAGGGTAAATACGAATGAAACTAATTTCAGTTATATTTATTTTTATCTCATAACTAAAGAGATAAAAAAATACTTTTGGTCTTCTTTTTATATTTAACATCATTGCTTTTAGTGAAAAACTTCATAAATAATAATAAATTTTCATAAATATTACATGATGAGTTAGCCGATTTCGAAGCAATGATAATTACGAAAGACAAAAATTTAATTCAATAGAAGATTGATGTAACTACAGCGTAAGCCATAACTTAGTTTATGTAAATATAACTTCGTAATGAGAAAATTGTGTATTACGACACAAAATGTAAAAATAATTAATTTCTTTTTATGTTTATACTGGGACGGTGTGAAATAAAACAAAAATATTTTCTTAACCAAAATTATAAAATAATTAACCATTCAATGACTGTAATACGATGCCATTTCTAAATATTTTTATATTCTGTGACCCGAACACATCCCTTTGAATGTTGAACCTAGTAATTATCTTGCGGACTGCAATTCAGGTTGCTGGCCCGTGAATTATAAAGAGAATTTTGGACTCTTCCTAGCTGGCTTTACCCTTCTATCACACAGCGGTTCTTTTTATACTTTCTTGTTGGTTGGTTTTTATTTCCATTCACCGAGAATCTTCATGAGATTTAAATGCATTTTCATATTACGAACTATTTTAAACATGTGTAGGATTTCTAGATAATTTGAACTAGCTTCTGCCAGCAGCTTCGCCTGCGTGAAAAACTATTTTAATACAAACTTTGTTCTCCCGTTGGTTGGTGGATTTTAGAAATTGTTAAAACATATGTTGATTTATCATTAATTTTTATTTTTTCGCTAAAAACAAAGTTTCATGCTTCAACCCCCTTTTCATCCCCTTAGCTGTTGAATTTCGAATAACCCTTTTTAGTGCTCGATGTCCTTTAAAAACCAACACTTGTGAAACATCAGCTTTTATGGCCAAAGGTTTAGGCTAGGCGTTGATATGTCAGTCAGACGTTTATTAATTATGTCTACAGCTTCTCTAAGCTTTATTTTTTTATATTCTATTATCGAACGGTTCACAACATTTTCGTAAGATGTATCTATCAAAATATTAATCTTAAGAAATTATAATATTATCACATGAATTTGTTTTAAGGTAATTAGTGTAAAAATTATAATATATTTAAAGTTTAATAAAGAAAAAATGTAATTTTCTCTAACAATAATACGATCTGAAGATCTTTTTCAATGTCCGCATACCAGACGCCCATTGGTAAGACTTCTAAAGGAACTTATTTTACTGCTTGCAATTTTCCTCTGCTGTTTTACAGAACTAAGACTAGAAAGTAAAATAGAAGTGTTAAACGACTGAGTTATTAATAGCTTAAAACACATGTACAGTAACGAGAATATCGTTTAATTATTTTTTATAACAAATTTCACTCATATAATTAGTGCTTAAGGATAAAATTTTAAAAAGGTCGAAAACGTACAGAGGTAAATTGAAATCGAAAAAGGCTCGTTATCGTTGCTGATCAATTTGTAAACAAAAGTGTTACGATGACATAAAATAGACAAATCTGATTAAAGCTTAGAATATGTATGATAAAAGTTAGTAATAATGTTTTAAGTATTTAAATCTATTTTAACCCGTATCATTTCGAAGACTTAGTTAAAATTTCCTGCGCACTTTTATATTCATATTTTTAAACAAATATGCATGTCACGAATATGCACGTTGCCATTTCTTTTGTTCTCAATTCTGAGGTGTAGACATTTGTTCTTACCGCCCCGGTGCACTGGCATAGCGCCTCTGTTATTTCGTTTCCGAATATAAAATGCAATATCGGCTGAATAATAAAATTCTGCAGCGGTGTTTATCGATTTTATATATTAATTCTGAAGACGACGGCGCTCGAATAAAGAAATACTTAAAAGGATATAAAAATATAACTTGAAGTTTTATTAATAATATAAAAGTTTTATGATCCAGTAGCGTATTTTAATATTCAAGATACCACAAAAGTGCAAAGTGCACTGAGTGCAAAGATTATATGAAATGTTTTTTTAAATGAGAGGAATCATAATAGGCAGAAGTAGATCATTCTCGAATTTGACAATGATTCGATTTTATAATGATGCATTAAGAAGATACGTCGGAACCGTTTTTAATTGACATAAGGTCTATAAGCCCTGTAATGTTTGGTCAGTATTTTTTATCTACTAGATGATATAGACAAACATCTTGCTCCTTACCTCCGTTACACCTTAAAGAAAAAAATGTGTTTTTAATTGAAATTTTCAAATCTAAAATTCAAATTTATAATAAACTTATTACTTATAACGCTATGTTGATCACATCATACGTGCTTTACTCGTTACACGGCTTATGGGCGATCCCTCAGCATTCTAAACGCAATAAAGCGATATCCACAATACCTTCAGAATATGAATATAAATATGGCGTAGTCCATGTCATCTCCATTACGGCAATGGTTATTGCTGTAACGGAACTTAGGTCATATGTTTCTAACCTTTGGATCGTATTATTGAAGCGTGCATTCTACGCTTGTTTTGTATACAGTACTCGTATGAATATAACTATTTAAGCGACTTTATACCATTGTTTTTTTTTTTTTGTCAAAATTGGGAATAACAATATTTTTTAAACGAGATTTTTTAAAACTTGATGAAAAATCACTCCAAAAAATCATTCAATCAAAATATTATATTTAGATTATAAAAAAGATAATTGAATCATACCAACGCACAGCCCTTAAATCATAGGAGCACCAGGGATACTTGCGAAACATATCCTTAAATGTAGTCATTAAGGTAGTAAGTACCTACTGAGTAATTAAGTTGTACCGTGTAGTACTTACCTCATATCAATTAAGTTGTTTAAGAGTACTCTTATCTAAGGCAATTATTGCTTACGTATTTCAAACAAATTTGCCAATAAATATAAGCTGCGTTCGTTTGAGTGTAACTAATGCCGCTGGCGCCTTAAATCCGTCGAATCCGATTTAGAAGATGTACAGGGAATTTTGAGCGTTGTCTCGATGTGAATAAGAGCTATAATATATTTCTTTGATACTGATATTTTTGATACAATTTTCTCACAAGACACGTGCTTTACTGAAAATGATACTTATGTAATATCCTTCCATATTATAGAAAGTCTTCGTCTCTTTCTGACCTCATATACAGATTCCAGTATACATTAGGTAGTTAGGTAGTATACATTAGGTAGCGTAGGTAGGTAGATAGGTTATTATCCTATAGGTTATTAGTAGCAATTTAAGTATTTCATATTTGAAGAAAAACTACACATTACGCACGTGTCACACACGCGATATGCAGTGTAATTACCATACCTTATATCAAGAAGTCGACACGAACGAAGTCATTAGCATTCTGTATTTCATCCAAGTATAAAAATATGTATAAGATATTACTATTATTTATTTTATAATATTATTTTATGCATAAGATATTAATATAAGAAACCTTTTGTATACTAAGAGCAGAATAAATTACGGAGCAATAAAATAAATAAATATATATAATTAGGTAAAAAGGAAATTAAAAAGCCCGGACGGAAAAATGTCCGTGAAGTTTCATTCAACAGAAAAAGGTATGACCAATGCTAACTTCTAAAAATGTATTGATATATTATTTCATAATCTATAACAACCTTTTAGAATTTCTATAAATAAATAAACGCTACACCCTCAAGGGCCCTTAATAGTATAATATAATATTTTGTCCCGGAGATGCGAAAAAACACACAAACACCCGCACAATGACCTTCACTACCATTCTACATATATCTCCTATAACACCCTAATTAATCAAAGTTAGTACAATTTACTTTATAAATGGATGTAATAAAGGGGTAAAATTATCTAAAACAGTAGTAAATCATAGTAGACACATTTGTCAGGCATTATTAGTGAGCTTAACAAGGTACACCTGATGCCTCCACAGGTCCCTTTCCCCGTAAAATATAATTACAGACTCAATAAGTAAAAGGATTCACTTACCTTGCTTACTCACAGAACAAAGAGTATATTGAAAATGCTAATAAGAGTCTATATTATAACGTTATTAAATTTTGTTTTGAAATACATAGATATATATAATATATATATATATATATTATATTATTGAAATAAAACTCCACGGACTTTTTCCTGTCCGTGCCTTTTCTAACTTTCTTTTCTCTATTTTTAATTTTCATTTATTTGCTCCGTATTTTACATTATTGTATGTGTATCTGTACACCGGTTACACCTAAGATACAACAACTATATATATAATTGATACTATTGATAATTTATTTAATATAAATAATTTTTTCTTTGCATACATTTTTAATAATTGCTTTGATGTGGTATACATTTCTTATGTTGTGGTATTTATCTTTTTTTTTTTACATACATAGATATATTATATATTATATAGTTGTAGAGTCTTAATAGTTCAATGGTAGATGAGCCGACTCCGCCCCGTTAAGGCGAGAGTTGCCGGTTCGATCATGACCCCCAGGGGCTATTGTTGTACCCACTCCCAGCGCAAGTTACGAGTTTATTTCGTGGAGCAATCGGAGTATTATTAATTACTTGAAATAGATTTGTTTATACTGTCAAAAAATTAGAAAAAGCTACAAATGTATAAACGAAAAACATAACGTTATTAAATTGAAGACGGCTCTGGACGTGACTAGCAGTTATAAGCGAGATAATAGAGCGGGCCAGCTCGAGCGACCTAATACTCTTGCGTTTCCTATGATGAGTGTGAACGCCGAATACCCAAACTCCTCTCCTCTGTCCCTTTATTTTTTCTCTTTCCTCCTCATATCCAAACTAATATATTAGCAATACAGAACACTTTGAAAATAACAGTTTACGTGGAGACATTGTGTTAATAGTCTACTGGACTAATATATTTTTTTATACATCTCAAACTCATACTCAAAATTTTCATCGATAAAAATACACTCTATATTTTCAAGTAATAATTTCAACTAATACCACTTCCATAATAACTGCAATCTATTCTTAACTTAGACAATTATTAATGTTAAGGATAAACTATACGAAGATTTAATGTATCACCCGATTAGTTCAGTAGTAAATCAGTAGTTTTAATCATGATCACTTAGAAACATTTATCACGTTCTGCTTCACTTTAAAACACCGGATGTTGCGGTTGTATCTTGTAAAACCAGCTTTCTGGTTAGCGGGAATCTTATTTGTGTGTACGGTAAATAGATTGATGTTGTCAACGTATACTCAGATGAGCACAATTTTGTGCTCAGATTCAATAGAAAAGTATGTGCTGCTGTTAGGCAAGTCATTTAATTGTGTATTGATAGAGTGAACATATTTAAATAAAGGTTTTTTAATTGTAAAACTGTATATGAGAAATAGTTACTTATGTTCATGTTAGTTTTGATGCAAATATCCAATTATTAATTTGACGAAACGAATTTGTGGTTCTTCAAAAAAAAACAAAGTTTAATTAATTTAAAATTTAAAACTAAACCTAAAGATGAAACTGGACTTAAATCAAAAGTATCAAATTGTACATACTATGTACATCTTTACAACTTTTTTTGTTGTATAAATAAATATAACGATATTATGTTTATATTAATGAACGGTATACTTCACTATACACTGGAGATTAACTCTCGTCCAATTTCCATCAACAATCAGAGAAATCAACAATTCCTAATAAAATTTCATCTAGTCCACATTCTATTGGAAAACAAATATGGCCTCTAACAGCCTGACGAGATGTTAAACGATAAAAAAGTTTAAAGAAAAAAGTTTAGCTATGTGCGTGTCGGTTAACCAGTAATGTGGGGCTCCGTATTAGTAGCTGTGGCTTAATCGTTCTTACAGGTAATCTTGAACCAAGAAAGGGTATATAATTTGTCATTTAAGAAGGTAAGTAGTTAAGATGGAAATGCTTCTCATAGTTTAAGTTCTTCTTCTTCTTATCGAGTGGTTAGTGGCTAACCTAGTGTCAGATAGATAGATAGATAGATAAAAAGCTTTATTGCACATAATAAAAACAAAGTAATGTAAACAATTGAACTTAGGCTAGTTTCTGGTGTGCAAAGGCGGTCTTATTGCTACAAGCAATCTCTTACAGACAACCTTTTGTCGTGAGGAACTGTTACAGTTAGAGAAATGGGTCAAGTGCAAAAAAATAAAAAATAAACATGTATCTACTAAGCAAACAAACATCATATAATAACTATCAAAACTAAAATTAATATCAAATATGGCAAAATACATAATACTATATTACATGTACTAAACAATATTAATATACTAAACAATACGAATATGTATATTTAAATATTTAAATAAATGTGTCAGAGTTATTCAGGTCGCCCGTAGAGGCCTCTGGCTTGACTTGTCGACTGTTGGCAAATTGTCAACAGCCGGGACCGACTTTTTTACGTGCCCGCATACACGGATACGCTCAGTTAAGATACCACTATGAGATCACCCATCTAGTGACTGATAGCATGTAAAGTTGCTTTACCTACTGCACTCAGCTATGAACGTCTCGTAGTTATAGTTTAAGTGACTACTGAAGAAATCTGAGGAAGTTTTATTAAACATCAATTTATCTGTAAAGCCCTTAAAGTGTAGATGCTTGAAAACAATTTGGATACGATAAACGCGGTTCATTAGCTCTTATATTTTAAGGTTGAATTTAATGGAAATTGTAGCATTTTACTTTTAACGTACTTATCCAAAAATATTTTATAAATTGATTGATAAAAAACCACAAAAAATACACAAATAAATAAATAAACGCTACACACTCAACGGCCCCCATTAGGATAATTATATCCTGTCTCGGGGGTCCGGAAACATTCACAATGACAAAGACAAACACAACCAGACCGGAAAACATGCCTGTACGATTAATACAAACATCTGCTCCGAGCGAGAATCGAACCCGCAACCGTCGAGGCTTAAGGCAGACTCACTACCCACAACGCCACAACGGTGTCAACACAAACTATCGAATTGCATTTTTTTTACTGACCTTTTTATTCATCTACTAAAACTAATAAGGTTTCTACATATCTTAATATATATAATTCTTCTGTATATGTGACTGAACTCCTAAACAACTGAAACGATTTTGTTGTCTTTTTTTTCGGGCAGGATTAGTTAAAAAAAATAATATTTTAATTTATATTGTACATACTTCTAAAATTAAAAGGTTAAACTTTATTTTTCATAAAAAATACGATTATTATCGAAATTATTTAGTAATCGCTATCGTTTATGTTCACGGATCTCCAAAAATAAATATAGTCAGCGTGCAGGTAAACGCGGGAGCAACCGGTCCGCGGTCGTCGTATTAACGGAAATTGCTTACCAAATTACATTACGAACTACAAACGAAATTTAAACCATAACCCTATTCTATTTAAATCTAATTTCTTACGAAGATATTCCCACAGGATTTTGCGTGCATTTTTTCTGCATTTCAATGGAATCAAACACGCGACTCTCATACAAAATGGCCGTAAAAATATGTGAATATTTCTCACATTCGAATGCATCTGCTTCCTATTTTTTGTCATATATTATCAACTGATGTGTTATGATATAACTGATGTTTTTGCATTTATGTAAAACTGCCATGTTTGAATAATAAACTTTTTAAAATAAAAACTTTGAAAATGGAACATAAAATAAATATTTTATATTTTATATTTAGAATGTTGCCATAACGATATTAGTTGCGAATTCACTTACGCAAGTTTCACAGCTAAATTATATATAATTTACTGTCACTTATTTCCCAGAGCAATCTTTACGTTTAGGAATAAAACTGCTTTATAAATCACTATATTTCTAGACTCACTTCAATTTATGAAATCAGACCTAATTCATTTTACCTTGATATATTGTAAACGTAACCCAATATAAATAGTAATCCTATAGAAATTTAGTAACATTAATAAAAATACAGTATAAGAATTATTACTGCGTAATTTATTAACTAATTTAATATTTTTCAGCAAAATAGCTGAAAGAAATCGTTACCCGAGTGAACAAAATTGTATATTGTGCTTCCCTCTGACACTTAAAAGATGTTCATGGCCTCAAAAAGTAAAAAAAAAAAAATTAAACAAAATACCAATTTATAAAATAAAAACCTAAATTTCAATATTTTTTAGAACTGAGCAAAAAAAATAGAGCAATATATTCAGTTATTGACTTTTTACTTTTACTAGACTTGAAACCCAATTAAAACTAGTTTCTTCGTCAAAAGTGTTTTCATGTATATAATCTAAGCTACTTTAAGCAACTATTTAATAACGTTATAAAATAACGATAAGGTAACCGTCTAACTAGAAATTTAGCGTGTGATGTTATCTGACTGCGTGTTAAGTACCGTTATAGTTTGTAGAACAATTTTTATAATCGATTGCATCTTTAAAAATAATATTTTACTCATAGTCTTTGACGACGTTGTATTGACCATACATGTATGTTTTCCGGCCTCGGTGTGGGTGTCCTTCTGATTGTGTATGTTTGCGGACCCCCGCCACAGGATATAACTATCCTAATGGTGGCCGTTGAGTGCGTAGCGTTTATATATTTATTATATGGACGCAAACAAGTAATACCATGTCAACCCACAAAATTGAAATAACTGAGTTATATATGCAGAGGTGTTGGTAAATGGCTGAAGAACATTTTTCTTTAATATTTGTAGGGTTTTAAGCTTTAAAACTTCTAAAAAGCCATTTTTAATCATGCCATTTATGTATTATTTTAAACGTTTTGGGTTATATTATATACGAAATATGCAGTTTGTACACTTATTTTATGTGAAAATAAGTAAAATAACTAACATACATCTTGAAATTGCCAAAAACTTGAAATTCATATAAAGCAAGTTCAAATTTTTCAAACGCGTTTTTCTCGAAATGACATTCGTATGGGTTGACATGGTATTGCTTATTTGCGTCCATATATGGACGGGAAATACAAATAAAATGCCACAGACTCACTGGTTCTCCTTCGTAAATTAAACATCTACGCAACGAAATGAAGCTAGTCACAACATAGTCAAATAAAGTTCGTGTCACAAGCTTGCAACATAATCGAATAGAGTTAGCGTGTTACTAACTTCGTTTTATTGCGTTGATGATTAATTTACTAAAGACAACCAGCGAATGTTTGGACATTTTTGCTGTATGAAAGGGCCTGTCTATATAATAAAGGGCCTGGTTATATTCTTAATATTGTAGTTGGGATTAAAATGCTATATAATACAAAGTCCATCATTTACTGATAAACTTTACTACCTATAATAAGTTATAGTAACTTACTTTTTCAAGTAAAGTTTATCAGTAAATAATGGTAGCTAAATTCTTTTATATCTGTAATATATATTTGTAATTCTTGTGTGTCATAATACGTTAAATATTGTATTCTAAATATATGGAACAAGCCAAGAAGGTTCTTATGCTAAGGAAACCAAATATGAAGCCTCATTAGCTCAACGTGAGTGTTGCAGGTTCGATCCTGACCCCCTTGGGCTATTGTCGTACCCACTCCTAGCGCAAGCTCCGAGCTTATTTGGAGGGGCAATAGGAATATTAGTAATGCCTTGAAAAAACATTGCTAATATTCTTTTAAAAGAAAGCAACAACAAAATGTAAACAAAGTTTTAAAAGTAAACAAAATGCGAAAAAGAAAAATCTCTGTCCCAATAACTTGGTAACAAAATGCATTTCCAGTCTCACAGTAGATTCCAACGAGTACCACTGCAGTCCTTTATCTAATTAAAAGTTTGTTCTCAGTTACACAAATAATCCGATGTATAACGTTGTTTAGGTTTTAACTCTAAAAGCTGAAAACTTACTGTTGTTGTTGTAACAAATGTTACTCCTGTGTTTTCTAATAAGAATTTTTAGTGGGCTTGATTTGAGGAAGTCTTTTATAGATATAATAATTAATTAAGAAACGCTACACACTCAATGGTCCCCATTAGGACAGTAATATCTTGTGTCGGTATCCGGAACACAATTGTGTATTTATACCCACAAGGATAAACATAAACACACCCAGACTGGAACACATGCTTGTATGGTCAATACAAATAATTTCTCCGAGCGAGAATCGAACCTGCTGCTGCACCGCTGCGCCTCAGCGGTCATTAATATACCTATTCTTACTATATACTATGGACAGGCCGTTCCATACAAACAAAATATCAAAGACCGCCACATAAATTAAACACCAAAGTAAGGGAATTAAGTTAGTCACACGCTAACTTCACAGGTTATTATATGCACAACATAACCGAATGAAGTTAGCCAGCATTGATGTGGAATTTACGAAGGCACACCAACAAATATTTGACATTTTGCCTGAATGGAAGCCGTTCAATATATAGTAAGTCCATGGGTATAATTAAGATACTTATAAATTATAGTTGGCAACCCTAAAGGCTTTACAACTCTTTCTTCAACTACAACCTCAAGCCAAAAATATTTACGAACTAATAATTAATACACTGCGGGTTTACCATTAACTCTTATTGCGATTCAAATGGTGACCTAAACTGAAGTATATCGCTATTTCGTACCATGACATATTTATTTATACGTCATGCTCATTTTTTTTAATGTTACAAGTTGGCAAGCAAGCATACGACCCCACCTGATACCTGGCCTGGTGAGCGGTTGCCGTAGCCAAGAGCGCGCGCAACACCATTAGTAGGTGCCACCCACGTGCTGCCAACCTCCTGGTTCTTTGCCCAGTAATTTCACTAGCCTACAGTGCTCTTCAAACCGGAACACAGTAATGCCTAAGCACTACTATTTTGCCGTAGAAAATTTGACACTGCGGTGGTACCTACCAAGCCGGCCTCTTGCAACAAAAGATCTCTTGCACCAGTGTGACTGATTCCACTGTTGGATTAAACTCTGCTGTGACAGAGATTATCTCAACAGCGGACGATGGAGTCGACGCCGGTGACGGCTCGTATAAAATTTGAGTCGATTTACTGCCAAAATTAGATTGGATCGAAATAGATTTTTTACTAAAAGTTAATGGTAAGCCCGCTAATTCAAAAATAAGGCTTTCGGTATACAATCCTTAAATTACAAGTACATAATGCGGTATGGATACAGCGAGTTTCGGCGCATTCGACCGGTAATGGAGAGCACTCGAAGGATAATCCTCGCTTCAATTTGTCAGACTCGTGAAACGGTCACCGTATATATGCTGGCGATGTATGATAACGATATTTCATGTCGTATCGTCATTACTCGTGTGTTACTAAAAATATATAACATATTTGTATTTCTACTTCTTTGTAGATCGTTTATACCAACATACATTTATTTCATATTTTGATGGCCTACATAATGCGGTGTAAATGAAAATTTCAAATTTTCAAGAGCACTTTGAAAATTTTAAAACAATTTTTTTGTACTACTTTCTAAGCCCCTGAAAGAATTCTACGAATCATATCCATAAAATTGTTTACACATTCATATTAACTTTTTTTTTTAATTCTAATTTTAGCAATAAGAACATTTCTAATAACTGTGGTAGGACCCATTGATTTTTTTTAGTATTTGTTTTTGATTGATAGGTAGGTATGTGTTTTGGGATATTTAAACGACTAGAACTGAGTTGCAAATGTAAAAAAAGAAAGTCGGACCGCTCTTACATCTTTAAACATATAAAAAGCTCAATTTCACTAATCTTTTGTGTGAGAGAAAAATATAAACCTATGCAAAGTTTATCAACAATTTTTTTAAATGATAGAAACAAGCAATAGTCAAAGCATAAAGAAACTAACTTTCAATAATTAATAAGACGATTAGTTTCTTAATGAGCATTACCATTCAAAAGAATCCGTACAACAGAGCCTTGTATTACATTACCGTATCGTATTCGTAACATTTTCTAATACTTTAATGTGATACTGATTTCCGTTTCATTACTTTATTGAATAAAGCATTGGTTTGTCAGCTTAAACAAAATCGGACCGTCGCGTTCCAACAATCATAATAAAATTAAAAAGCTTTCACTAAACTTTTGTGTGTGAGAGAGAAGAGAAATTAATATAATTGACGACGTTGTGGCGCAGCGGTAGCGAACCTGCCTTAAACGCCACAGGTCGCGGGTTCGATTCCCGCTCGGAGCATAATATGTTTGTATTGACCATGCAAGCATATTTTCTGGTCTGGGTGTATTTGTCCTTGTCATTGTGAATGTTTCCGGACCCCGACACAGGATATTACAATCCTAATGGGGGCCGTTGAGTGTGCAGCGTTTATTTATTTATTTATTTATTTATACAGAGTTTTATTAAATTAATATCAATAAGCTTTTCTTGCTTAGCATTTGCCGAAAGTTAAGATTGGTAGTTTTACGCAGTGCCGATGTGAATTGTAACTTGACCTCAGTATCTCTTTAAGCAGTAACTAATTAAATTACAGTAAATCGTTCAACAAGAGTTAGTGATTAGTACCAGATATTATATGATACATATATGATGTTGTATAACTACCTATATCCAGACCTTCGTATGTCTGAAGACTGGATTATATCGGAATTCACACGGACCGATAGAACTAATTTTTTTGTCTGATGACTCTCCGTTGACCGACTTACTTGGGAGTCATACAAACAAGGCCTATTTACAACAATATTATAAGTTTTTCACGGTGTACAAAAGTCGTCATTAAAGCTACATTAATATTGACAACAATGCCTGGCGATCAGTTATATGAGTTCTGAAAGTGTATTTATATGACGACATTTTGGCGCAGCGGTAGCGAACCTGTCTTAAGCGCCACAGGTCGCGGTTTCGATTCCCGCTTGGAGCCGATGTTTGTAGTTCCCATACAGGCACGTATTCCGGTCTGGTTTTGTTTGTCCTTGTCGTTGTGTATGTAGCCGGGCCCCCGACACAGGATATCTCTATCTAAATGGGGGTCAAATTAATGTGTACCGTTTATTTATAGTTTATTGTTTACTTATCACTACATAGTATAAAATAAAGTCGCTTTCTCTGTCCCTATGTATGCTTAAATCTTTAAAACTACGCAGCGGATTTTGATGCGGTTTTTTAATAGATAGAGTGATTGAAGAGGAATGTTTATTTGTATAAAAATTATGGAGAAAAATAATTGAGGTTTCTAATGTAATGTCGTAGATAATTACCTTTAACGCGTGCGGGCCACGGGCAGTAATGAATAAATCAAAACTACTGGATCTATTTTAATCATTTTTTAGTGAATGACATAGGCTATATATTTTATACCCGTGCGAAGCTGGAGCGGGCCGCTAGTATATAATACTCAGAAAAATCTTTAAAAAAAAACGCTACAATTACCATAAAGAAACAAAAACCATTCTAATCAATATTTTGCAATATTAATAATCTCTTACATAGTATCTGTCTAATAAATAATTTTCAGAAACAATGTACTGTAAGCTAAATTAATAAGCGTGGAAGTAACGAAGGGAGAACAATGTAACACACACCTGCACCATAATAAGTGGAATAGCTACCCCCACTCCAGTGGGGGCTCTTGACTCTTCGAGGAGCGTCGATAAGAGCTCAGCCTATAAGAAATCGACGTCGCTCTAGAAATCCCTATATACACAATACGAATATGTATGATACTCGCATGTCTTAGATGTACGTGAAATAAAAGGAGGTGTGATACCTTTTGGGATATTGAAATGGGAAAATTTTACGATTAAAATTGAAGATTCCTATGTTTAAAGGAAATTAACGTGTGGTTGTAAGATTTGGAGATGTACAATATACTGATTGGTGGAGAACTAATGTTTGAAAAATCAATTATCAACCAAGAAAATTATTAATTATTAATTTATTCTCCTGAAATTGAAATTGAAATTTACATACAATTTTAAACGAAAAGTTGGTTTTCTAGCTGTATTGTAACTTTATTAATAGCTTCCATTTTTGTGGCATAAAGTTTCAAATGAAATATAGCAAACAAAATTTAATCATTTTAAAATGTTTGTTATGTATTGGTTGATATACAGGTATTGACTAAGTAATTGTTAGATATGTCTAGTAATGAACGGGAACACGGACAGCGTGCAGTGAAAGACGTAGTCAGTTGCATACTGATTTATTATTCGTATATACAAAAGAAGCGGGGACGCAGCCGCGCGCACTGACAGTTATTACTTATACTATATATTATAATATATAACATTTCCTCCACCTATAGATAAGAAAAATAACAAATAACTATAAGCTAACTAAACTAAAAGAATCTCCTAAGATTACGCAAAGGATTTATTTGACTGGTTACATTATCCTCAGTCTGACATGTCTCAGTGGGTGACTCGAATCTCATCGGGGCCAGTTCCGTCTACGATAAGATGTCGGTAATGCTGAAGGTGTCGCGATGGTCACATTGACTTCGTCGTTGGTGCCTTTATCTTCCACCTTCCCCCTCCTCCCGTATCCTTTAGTGGTGTTTTTGGATAAGGGAGTGAATGCCGTTGACTGTAAATCGGGAATGACGTCCGGACTCCAATCTCGATGTTGATCTGGTTCCGTTGTAGATGTGCGTGGTCTAATCTGGTCTACGTGTCGAGTTACCACACAATTCAGTTTCGGTATGAAAATCGAAAACATTACAGTACCAATTTTTTTATCAATAATACCAGCAATCCAATAAAATTTCTTATTATCTGAATTTTTTGTAACCCAAACTAGATCATCCTTATTAAAATCTTTTCTTTGTATTCCTTTGTAGTTTTTAACCTGTAAGGACTGTTTCTGTTCTACCGTTTGAGTGAGGTCTGTGGATGAGGAAGACGTACCTATTTCTATCGGTTTAATCAGATCTAATCTCGAACGCAATGGCTTACCGT
Organism: Hestina assimilis; assembly: GCA_023373885.1. NCBI lineage: Eukaryota > Metazoa > Arthropoda > Insecta > Lepidoptera > Nymphalidae > Hestina > Hestina assimilis. The sequence goes on along the minus strand of CM041745.1, from coordinate 3,967,095 downwards.
ACAAAAGTTCTGCAGGTGATTTACCGGTCGTACTATTTACAGAATTTCTATAATCAAATAAAAACTTTAAAATTTGTTCATTTAAATTTTTTTTATTTGTATTACTTAATATTATAGCTTTCAAGCCTTTCTTTACTATTTTTACGAAACTTTCGGCTTGGCCATTGCTTGCCGGGTGGTATGGAGGTGAAAAAATGTGTTTGATACCATTTGCAATACAGAAATCTTTGAAATCTTGAGACGTAAATGACGTACCATTGTCAGTCACCATTGTGTGAGGTATTCCTACCCGCGCCATACAGTCATACAGTTTAGACAAAACCGCCTTAGTACCGTAGGAATTCGTCATCGTATAGCATTCCACCCATTTACTGTACGCGTCTACTATTAACAAAAACATTTGATTATTGAACGGACCCAAGAAATCTAGGTGTACGCGATCGAAGGGTTGAGAGGGGTACGGCCACGGAGCGAGCGGCGCGTGCGCCGGGCGAGGCCGCAGCGCCGCGCACACCGTGCATGCCGCCGCCAGCCTCTCTAGTGCGATGTCTATACCGGGGAACCAAAGCCGTTTACGTGCATCAGCTTTCATTTTAATTATGCCAAAATGTGAGCTGTGTAATTCATTGCATATGGTTGTACGTAAGGAAGTCGGTATAACCACCTTGTGGCCCCGCATTATAATTCCGTTTTCATGAGATAATTGTATTTTGACATTATGATATGGTTTTAATTGTAAATCACTGACCTTTCTAGGCCATCCATTAGAAATGTAAAATTTAACCTTGCTTAGAATAGGGTCGTTTTCTGTTTCGCGGCGTAAATCATGTAACATCACCGGCAGGCTTCCGTCGATAACAAAATTAACGTAAGTAGCTTGGTCTACCTCGCTCTCTTCTGCACGCGCCCGCGCACGGTGGATATCGATCGCGCGGGAATCGCCCCGCGCGTCTCGCGCCCCGCCGCTGTTTGTGTCCGCATCGGTCAACGATCGTGATAAATAATCTGCATTGTTTTCATTACTTTTTATGTATTCAATACGATAATTGTAGGCTGAGAGAAATATCGCGTATCGTTGAAGTCTGTTCGCGGAAACCTCGGGTATACCTCGGTGTGGGCCAAATATAACAAGAAGCGGTTTATGATCCGTTCGTAATATAAAGGGATCCGATCTCCCGTACAAGTACTGGTGGAATTGGCGAACACCAAATATAATCGCGGTCGCTTCTTTCTGTATCTGCGCATATTTTTTTTCTGCAGCACTGAGAGTCCGAGATGCATATGACACGGGTCTTTCGGTTCTGTCACTACCGATTTGCGATAACACGGCGCCTAATCCTGTTGGTGACGCATCAACCGTTAATATTAAATTCGCTTTTGGGTCAAAGTGAGCTAAGTATTTATCCGTAGCCATAATCTTTTTAATTTGATTAAATGCTTCGTCGTGATCCGACGTCCATTCCCATTTTACCTTTTTATGAAGTAAATTATACAATGGGTATAAAATTGACGCCGCTTCTGGTATAAAGTTCCGATAATAGTTTGTTAGACCTAAAAACGACTGTAATTGTGTAACATTTTTCGGCTTGGAAATTGCTAGAATAGCCTTAACTTTATCTGGCGATTTCCGCACCCCATTCCTATCGATTATATGACCTAAATAGCATAACTCATCCTTAAAAAATTCACATTTGGAAGATTGTATAGTTAGCCCTGCCTCTTCGAACCGTTGTAAGATAGCTGTTAGACGTTGCTTATGCTGTTCTTTGTCTCGTCCCGTGCATAAAACGTCGTCGAGTAGAAATACTACACCTTCTAAGCCTGCTAGTAAACATTCCATTGCGCGTTGGAAAATAGCTGGTGCCGATGACAGTCCGAAGACCAACCTAGTATATTTAAACAACCCGCGATGTGTATTTATGCAGGTGAAGGTTTGTGACGGTTCATCCAAAACAAATTGGTTGTACGCCATCGATAAATCGATTTTACTAAACTGAACACCCCCGTTAAGCTTAGCGAACAAGTCTTTAATAGTGGGTAAAGGGTATTTTTCAACAATTAACTGTTTATTAATTGTAACTGAGTAATCTGCACATAAACGGAGTTTCCGTCTTTTAAAACGGGGACGATTGGAGATGCGTACTCCGAGTGTTGTACAGTTTTTAATACCCCTATATTCACTAAACGGTCTAGTTCCTTATCAATACTTTCCTTTAAGGCGTAAGGCACCGGCCTGGCTTTAAAATATATAGGTTTTGACTCTGGTTTTAATTGTAACTTAACTGTATATTTATTAAATGTACCCAACTCGCCGGAAAATGTTTTCGGAAAACTCTGAATCAATTCCTGTAATACATTATTATTTTCCGACGAGTTATTTGTATACAACGCATGGACTGCAGATGCAAGTTCTAAATTAAAATTACGGATAAAATCTCGCCCCAGTAGGGACGGCCCACCGCTTCGGACAACGAACACGTCAAGGTCATGCACACTCCCGCGATATGCAACCGGCAATCGCACGACTCCACAAGTTTCGATCTTGGAACCTGTATAGCCCATCAGTTTTTATTGGTGACTAACAATGGCAATGTAGAAAAATATTTTTTATATGTATTATTTGATATTACACTTACAGCCGAGCCACTATCTATTTCAAATTCTAGAAGTAAATTACCGATATATACTTTTTCCGTCATAGGCTTGCCCTTATCGCATCTTATATTATAAAAACACTCACCGTCGTCTTCGTCATCCACACTACCTTCCTCAACAAATTTTACTTTATCGACCGTACACATTCTTCCTAAATGTCCTTTTTTATTACACTTCTTACACTTGTAATTCTTAAACCGGCACTGAACGGATTTATGATTCATAAAACCACACACACTGCACTTTTCTCTTTTCGAGATTGCGAACACACTATCTTGGCCTGCTGCAGTCACGCTGGCGCCACTGCGGCCTGGTACCGCCACCGCCGTCATGGCGGCTTGGCGTGCACAATGCACGCTTTCCGCTAAATCCACTGCCTTTGCCAAGGTTAGTTCCCGCTGATCCTGTACAAATAACTTATCACGTTCGTGTCCGGGTATCATGCCCATGATGAACTTATCCAACAAGGCCTCTTCCAAATTCTTGAAACCGCAGTGTGCTGCCAGTCCTCTTACTCTGGCTGCCCATTGAGTATGACTCTCGCCCGAGCGCTGCATTGCCGAGTAAAATATCGATTTTTCAGAGAACCCTATGCGTTTTGGTGTGAAATGATCATCCAACAATTTCAATATGTCCTCGTAATCGACATCTTCTACCTTTTGAGGCAGTGCCAGGTCACTGACTAGTCCATATGTGCATTCGCTAAGCGCGCTAAGTAAAATCGCCCTTCGCTTGACCTTAGCTTTGTCCGTGTCATTTGTTATATCGTTCGCTATGAACCACTGGTTTAGTCGAGATTTATAACCATCCCACTGTTGCACATTATGGTCGAAGGATGATAAAATGCCGAAAGACACTCCCGTAGACATATTTTAATATTATTTTGCGTGTTTCCGACCGTCGCCACTGTTAGATATGTCTAGTAATGAACGGGAACACGGACAGCGTGCAGTAAAAGACGTAGTCAGTTGCATACTGATTTATTATTCGTATATACAAAAGAAGCGGGGACGCAGCCGCGCGCACTGACAGTTATTACTTATACTATATATTATAATATATAACAGTAATGAATTTGCTTACTTCTGAAATGTATTAATTTTAACAACAAGCAATGTCACCAACTCAGGGCCATAGTCAAAGTTTTAAAATTAGATTTTTTGGGAGACTTAAACCTCTACAGATTTTTTTAAACTTTAATTATAAACTATATAATATATTGCAAATATTTTAAATATTCGTAATTGTAATAGATAGAGATTTATGTACGTTCTTCAAAAAAGATTGTCTATTCTTTTGTTTACTCAATTCAATCATCACTAGTCCCTCTATCTAAATACCACCCTGAGCTAGACCATTAAAATTGTAATTTAAAAGTGTAGTGTTTAAAAAAATATTTCAAGCCTTATAATTATTTAGCTACGGTGTTATAGTCAAAGGGTTCCTTATAATATAGAGATAGTTAGGAAGATGTATCTCGTATAAAAGCTCGAAAGCACAAAACATAACACTCATGGAAATCGCATGAAAGCATCTAAATAATAAGCAGCAGTTTTATGTGTAAATTTGATGTATACGTGTAATTCATATTTCGTAAAATGATACTCGACCCGCTCTCGATGATCGTTGTGGCGTGTAGCGATCCTGCTTTGAGCCTCGACGGTGGCAGGTCTCCCCTCGGAGAGCACGGTAAGCTCTCGGTGCCGATTATTATTAAATAACATCTGACAATAATGATAAACTCTTGATAGGTAATTTGCCCTTATCCAATGAGATATTGGGTTACTCTTACGTTTACGGAGGTTGGGTGACAATCGCTACACCTAATATATATATCCGGTGATAATCGAGTAATAAAGTGAACCTGGGAAAATTACCGGGAAATTATTCCTTTATTACTAAACCTCCGCTGTGCGTCTAGTAGTGGGCTATATCTCACAAACATTAATTAAAACAAAGGCAGAGAGATGTTTTTTTCACAGAATGTTATTTTTTTTTTGATTGTGTATTGCTGTATTGACCCTACTGGCCTTGACAGCGTCACCAGGCGGGGTTTCACAGAATGTGTATTTCTTTTGCGGCTACAATAAAATAAAATATTTAAAATAAACGAGATGCCGATACAAGAAACTTTTTTCGTTTTATTTTTACGTTTTTTACTGTATCTCATGAACTGTAAAAGATAAATAGTTGGAATTTTTATTATTTCTATGGCCACTATGATAACAAATAATAAACATAAAATTAATTTCAAAATTAAAGGGTATGTGATATTTTTAATCTACGGTGGTGCGCAACCTTTTATTTAGACAAACATTAACTACAACAACATCCAAGGATAATTATCACGTTCAACAAAATTTTATGATAAATATAACAAATACGACCCTCATACAGGCATCATATTCAACACCTTTACAACACATGTCAAATGAACAATGAAAATCCTAATATAATGTAAGGTTATAGATAAATTTTGCACCTTTGTGTACGCGGAACAAATTACCCGATGCGACGTACCATTTTATATTGACCCGGAAAAAGGCTTACGTTTCCTGAACCGGTATCAATTTGGTCTATTAAATGGGAAACAGGGGGTTCAATGGCGCTGGTCTGTATAGAAATGCTGTGATTCAGACAATACATTGAATAGGGCGCCAGAGCACAATGCCCGAATCCGGATTCCCGAATAGATCGGATTTTCAGATGAATGTTTTGTTACGTGTACTTGGACATAAAATGCGACAAATTTACTATGACCCATTATTGCCGTGTTCTGTTTCCATTTTTGCCTGATTTTTATTGGATTTTTGCACCTAATTTTTTGAAGTGAAAAGTTCATATCTGGATTTGAAAAGTTACTAGTTTTTACATAGAACGATTGCCATCTGACCTCCGCAACCCTAAGGGCGAATCAGTAACTCATTGGATATGAGCAAATTACTTATCAAGAGCTAACAATTATTATCAAATGCACGGCTATTCCGAACATTCTAGTTTTCACTTCTATTGGCTTTTTTTTTAATTTGACCCATTTGTGTTATTTTGGTCAATGGTATACTTGCTGAAGAATTTAATAAAATAACTTGGTTTGATACACCAATCCTTCCATTTATAAAACTTAATTTTGATATAATATTAGATAATAAAATACATTTTTTTTTCGACAACTTTTGTCTCATATGTTATTTTGTTCAGGCTAAAACTTGCTTTATAAAAATATATGAAAACACTTTTATAAAAAAAAAAGATAATTTACAAAATACATCGAGTCTCCCGTAACCCATTACTTCAAGACAGCACAAAGGAATCCATTGAATGCCGCCCCTTAACGTTGGTTTAACGCCAGGAAAAGTAACTAAGGTGAATGAATGAAACCGAATAAACCTCTTAGATCTATTCAGGAGGTATCCTCTGTGTACACAGATTATATTCCCGCCTTTTTATGACGTATACGATAAGATTGAATGTTTTTTTCTATAGGTTATACTGACATTTTTATATTTTCGCTTTTAATATAATAAATATGCTAAAAATAAAATATTTTAATAGTAACCTTATCACTACAAAGGTCTCATAACACAGAATGAAAATAAATAAACATGAATAAATTAATAAAGGCTACACACTCAACGGCCCCCATTAGGATGGTTATATTCTGTGTCGGGGCTCCGAAAACATACACAATGACAAGGACAAAACTCAGACCGGAAAACATGCCTGTGTTGTCATAACTAACATCTGCTTCGAGCGGGAATCGAACCCACGACCTTTAGCGCTTAAGACAGTTTCGCTACTGCTGCGCCACAACGTCGTCACTTAATTACGTGACATGGACAGGGTTGACGAAGTTTGACACTGTGTGACAACGAATAGGAGGAGTCCTTAATAAATCTAAGTATTGAAACTCGAAATTGAAACTTTTAATGAAAAGCTTAAAAATTTTACCTAAATAACTAATTTCGGAATTGTTGTTTTAATTTAATAATTTCTACATGTAATATTGCAAAAAGTATGTGACGTCACAGTAGGGAAAATTCTGAAATTCGTGTGACGTATTTGTGAATGGATGGATGGAACACATTTATTTTATTAATATGATGTATATAACAATAAAGATTCATATAAATAGATTGCGAAATACTAACAATATAATGTAGCACACCGCAATAAAACGTCATAATTTTCGAAGCCTATTAATAAGGACGATGTATTTACTTCGGTCGTGACTTGTCCTTAACATATCTCTTTAATTAAGTTCCCGGGAAATAAACAATAGCCATACGAGAATAATAAAGCGTCTCTCTCTCCGTCTCTACATATTGTTTTCCGTCAATCATGTTCTTATATCATCCTTGAGTAAGAATATTGTTTTTATGGTTGCTTTATTGTTAATTAAGTTCATCTTTTGTAGTCATAATAGACTTACTGTATAATATGGACCGGTGCTTTCATATCGATAAAATGTCACAGACTCACTGGTGCTCCTTCGTAAATTCCACAGCGACGCGCCATAACAAAGTCACACCCTTCTCTTCCCTTGCCTTGTTTCTTTCAGCGTGTGTTCCGCAATATCTTTACTGTTGATGTCTGTGATTAGTTCTTGAAGAACTTCAGATCTTCTCAAAGTACTAAAATTAAATTTACCCGCAATCAACACATACCAATTTTGTGTGCTTATGACTCAAGCTTGCATTTGAACGTTAATCTTTAAAAAAATACCTCTGAACGATAAGAAAGAAATAGAAGTACCTTTAATGAAATAGTATATATACGTTTCTCATATAGACTACTCGTATCTGTCACCGAAACGATTGTCTTCTCGTCCCATACAACAATAATTGTCTCGCTATATGTAACTTAACTCATTAAAATTGTTGCTGTTTATTTTGTAAATGACGAAAGCTTCATGTCAGTTTAACATAGACATAGAATATCTATAAATGACAAACCCATTTTAATCTTAAGAATCCTTTTATTTCTATACTAGCGGGCCTACCAGACGCTGTGCCAAAAAAAACTGGGACCCAATAGCAGTGTCCCTACCGGGTCCAATAGTGAATCTAAACCATTCTCGAATACACTGGAACTCACACAAAAGATTTCATCAAAATCGGTCCAACAGTTTCGGTGGAGTTCAGTGACATCACACGTACAGTAGAATTATATATATACAGATTTGTCATCTCCATTTCTCTAGATGAGCATTATATATTATCTAACACTTTATCTAGATGTATTAATGAATTGATTTCGTTCAATGCAATACCAACTTGTAGACTTCCACGTTCCACCTGTTAAAACGATCACTTACATTAAAGGCTGCTCAAAATAACGTTGCTAAGGATTGTACGCCGGCTAGACGCTTCAGACCACTCAACGTCCCTCTTAATTAAGGGTGGCAATGCTCAAATGCTTCGAGCTAGCGTCGAATAGCCCCATTCAGACGTATGCCGTCTGCGACGAGATAACGAACCTCTCACGGTTATTACACTTCTGTTTCCTTTTTTATCTGTGTTTTCGCAGCACTTGCGTGCAATGACAGCTTGATTAAACAAGGCTTTATGCGATTGTCTCATCGCGTACTACGAATTGTTCGAAAAAAAAAATTACGCATTACTTTTTTTTCGTTCGAAGCAAATTGTTTGTTTTCGTTTTGCGGTGTACGTATTGTGGATATTTTCTTCTTGTTTGCGGTTGATGCTCCTGTATTATTGACCGTGGATAATACGATCTTGATGATCAGAAAATTATATGTAATTTTTATACCGAGACTCGTTATTAGTCTTGATGTTTCTTGTAATAGTCGATTTGGTTATAAAACATTCATGTATACGCGTACAATCAAAAACGTTGTTACTATTAAGTCCAGTGTATAGAAATTGATATCCGTTTAGCAATTATTTCTTAATGTTATTAATATTCCTATCAATGCAATAAACTTTTATTAATATCGTACAAGTTAACGTGTAAAAGGCAGAACTATAAAATAAAACTTAAAACAGGTGAACGCCGTATAGGGAATGCGAGTTTCTTCTCATGCGTTCAGGATCGCGTTTTTTGCTCAATCGTAATTATTTTTAAATCAAACTGAGGTCGATGTAAGGTCTATTATTGCTTGGCTTCACTATGACTCGTCTTACCGTTAACTCTGGTTATTTAAACGGGAATGCCGAAGGTCGTAAAAACACGAACTTTTAACATAGTCTTACATTGATGGGTAGAAGTAAACAGTTTATACACCGAGCAGTATGTGAATGAAAATTTTTTTACAACTATGTAGTGTGTATTGCTTATTTATTGGATTACTAGTTGTGCCTGCGGCTCCGCTTGCTTTCAATATAATCGAGAATACCGCAGGAACTTAACATTATACCGAGATAAAAAATATCCTATATGATAATCCAGGCAATACACTATCAGTATGCTAAAATCCACCCAAAATTGCTTTAATCGTTTCTAAGGTTAAAGGGCTCAAATGCTATTATGTTGACCACTAATAATGTTATGTTACTAACAAAAACTTTCATTTCATTTCATGAACGGGTGAACTGTTGTTGATGATTCTGACAATTGCAACCATGAGAAAACTTTAATAAGTCTTAAATTTGGATGAATCATTAAGTACTACTAATGAAGCGAAAAATGATGAAGAAATAAAACGTAAACATGGCAACCCCAAAGTACGCAAGAAGAATTATATACATAGCAGAATATATGAACAGTCCAACATAATATAAGCATAAATTCATCTCTTTAACGTATAGTTAGCTAATACGATCGTGCATATGGTCACCCTACGCTAAAAAAAGATACACTTAAGATTTCTTCGAGGGAAGCAACGCTAACCTGAAAAACTTATGAAAATTGCTAAGCCGAGAGTAGAACGTTTAGTTGAAATCAACAGTCGACTCTTCGAGCTTAGAGACGTCTATGCATTAGCCATTACTTAATAAAGAATGTTTATTGAAAATACTTTACTGATCAAAAAACACTACTAATGATTCATTAATTATTAGTAGCTCCTACCTCGACCTAACTTCTCTAGTAATCATTAAACTAAAATAAGTTATTTTAATAAGTAGACTTAAATTTCCAGACATCAATAACCAAAATCGTAATTATGCCTAATATTAGCTTGGATCAAAATATATCCAATCATTTAGCTTAAGGGAGGATAAAGTGACAAAACCATTTAAGAACGTCGTTATTAAAACGTCTGATACAAACAGGGACTCATTATTACAACAAAACAGTTCTGCGGATGACTCGATCAAAGAAAGGGCCGACTAAAGGTTACAGAACAAAGATGAATCGACACTTACAGACGAAATTAGACAAATAAAATGGAAATGAAACATTTACTCCTTTCTTATATAAACAAAATGGTCGTTTACGCATTTTTTTATATTATTTCACTCAAGAAGCTTTTGTATCAAATAGTACATGGCCGCGATGGGCAACTTAATAATTAAAATAAAAATGATCAGTAACTAAATAAATTTACGCATTCATTTGCTTTGATTAAGCATGTCAGAAACACCCAAAATTATTTTTTCTATTGTGTCTGGAATGTGCCTGAAAGGTATTTTCTATTATTTAAAACTTCCTATAAAAATATTGTTTCTAGTGATATTGTGTGATATAAGGCCTATTAAAAAGATTATATTTTAATTTTTGACTAAGATGTACTAAATACAGAATCTTTTTATAGTTACATAAATCTCGTTGGATGTATTGCATCGCTAAAACAATAAACAACGATACACCGATGATAGAAAAGTGAATAACACCACAATAGAGTCGCGAGTCCGCTCGGAATAGCACAATCCGAAAAATATAGTTTTATAACTTTTATTTTAATTGCGTATCTTGTAGCAATCAAATTCAGTAAATTGGTTGGCTTAGTTTATGACAACAGATAACGTAAAAATAGGCAGTCATGTGGACTGCCTGTTTTGATTTTGATCGCCTTGTTTGATTCCCAGCCGTAGCAGATGTGTATGTTGACCTAGTCCTTGTTCTTGTATGTGTTTCCGGACGCCCTACACAGGATATCACTATCCTGTTGGGGGGCCGTTGAGTGTGTAACGTTTATTTATTTATCGCTGTGCTTTTCCACGGGTCTCTCACGAGGAGGAGTAGGAAAAAGTTGAACCGAAGGAAACTTACACTCAAAGGTGCTATTCATACGTATCATAAAAGTGCAAATACGAAATAATAGCATAATGTCTATTGAGTCCGATTACCATCAATTAAACTCCACTCATATTGAGTAAGTAAGAAGTCTATAATAAAATAAAACCGGATAAATAGCAGGAAAAAAATATAGTACACTAGACTTTATAAATACGCTCCGGTCAATGACTCATTAATCTGACTCTGTATGTCTGACGTAAGATATACACCGATATTCTCTTTAACTAATATCATTGATAAAAACATATGTTACATTATTTACTTTTGCTTACGGATGACGCGCAACGTGCTCTGTTTCTGTGCCGGTTTTTATGACTGGAAAAAATACTATACTAAAGTTACAGTTATTACGTAAGAAGTTTTGACAGGTTAGTAGTTTTTACACAGAGTGCTTGCAATTTCACCTCCGCCGCTCTAAGGGTAACTAATTGGGTAAGAGCAAATTACCTATCAAAAGTTAACGTTTACTATCAGATGTTATGATAACAACCGGGATCGACAGCTTAACGTGCTCTCCGAGGCACGGTGGGAGGACCCACAGGCACAAACGACAAGATATATATAAAATACATCTATTTCGAGCGGGAATCGAACCCGCGACTGTTGAAACTTAAGGCAGGCTCGCTACCAATACAAACTATAAGACTAGGTACTATTACTAATAGATGAATACTGTAATGATATTTTACATAGACGAAAGACTAAAAAGTACCTACCACTTATTTAATGGTACAGTGCATTTCTGTAATGCATTAAAAATTCTATGTAATTCACATGTCCGTCACAGGACTGCAATCATAGGACGGCGACCCCGTCGGTCGATAAGGCGTGTTTCGTTTTATTAGCATCGGTCACTTCCATGTAGAAACTTATTAATACCAACTTCCGTATAAAAGAATTTTCTTTGAAACAAAAAATTGCGGCACGGCCGTACTATCCTTTTCTCGAAGCACTTCAGGCCATTTTCGACGCTCTATAACTTCGTTGTGGATAAAGGTATAAGCCTGAATTTTCAGTAACCGAGCAGGCATTGTATAAACACGGTATATTTCAAATTTCATTCAATTTGAGCCAGTAGTTTTAGAATTATAACTAGTCAAATTTCTTAATTTTGTCACTCACTGACTGACCAATCATCAAAACTCTAAGGCACTTCTAGCAGACATGGAAGCTTCAAGTTTAGAATATAATTAGTGTTTAGTGTATAAGTAAAGGAAAAATTAAAATATTTTGTAATTTCGCTCCAGTTTTCTAAATACACCAACTGCATAAATAACTTTGTAATCTCATATAAATATATAGCATTACAAAGTTACATTTGCAGTCAGATACGTACTTCTATAATTTTCAACCTCCTATAACTTCGTTGTGGCTAAAACTAAAAGCTTGAATTTTCATTAACCAATCAGGCATTGTATAAACACGATATATTTCAAATTTCATACAATTTGAAGGTGTAGTTTAAGAATTATAACTAGTCAAAAATTTCTTAATTTTGTTATTTATTGGCTGACCGTCATCAAAACTCTAAGGCACTTCTAGCAGACTTGGAAGCTTCAGATTTAGAATATAATTAGTGTTTAGTGTATAAGTAAAGGAAAAATTAAAATATTTTGTAATTTTGATCCAGTTTACTAGATACACCAACTGTATAAATAACTTTGTAATCCCATATAAATGTATAGGATTACAAAGTTACGTTAGTAACTATTATTAGTTAGTAGTTATATATAAATGTATAAAATTACAAAGTTACATTTACAGTTAATCAATCAGTGTACCTGTATAGTATACACATAATATAATGGAATAATAGGTGTAGGTGGGTACCTAGATAATATACGATTAACTTCAAGAAGTGGGTAGAAAAAGTAGGACTTTCTACAAAAGATATGAGATCCCATTAAAAACATAAAATGTAAAAATTTCCCAAGCCTCGCAAAGCACTTCTTCTACTACAAAAAGTGGTGAGATCTCATGTATAACTACGCCTGAAACTTGGAAGTTTTACGATACTAAAGTATTTGTATGAGTAGAATAAGTTGCCGTACAACTAGGTTCTACTAATACAGAAACATACCAATGCTATAATTATATCAAAGTTCTTTACTATTAAAGATTCGTCACTTAATAGTAAACCTTTGTTTCGACTAAACAAAGTGCAGTGACTCTATCAGTTTGTACTTCCACTCATGAATAGTTAACAGTTTACATTAACGTTCTACTGTACACCAAATACGTTAAGTAACAGCGCCTTCTATGCAATGTTTTTTCAAATTCTCGTTTTGAAATTATTAAATAAACTTAGTCCCACTAGTACCTAGTTATGCGTGCTGAACCCCAATTTTGAACATTGAGATTCACAACGCAGTAGTGATCCTATTGATTCAGTATTACTAGAAAATGCACAAGTCGCGCGAAGCCGGGGAAAGGCATTTGCAACTTGACACCGTCAACAATATTTTTCGTTAGAGGTTGAGCATAAGTCAGTTATAATCAGACTCGGCCAAAATTGGACTACCTGTAGCACTATTTGTAAACTAATTTATATTATAAATTTCCACTTCATATGGCAGATATAGGTTTTAGTCGGTAGGAGTCCGACATACTAATAGGCTAATAGGCTACGAAAACCGCTGGCTAGGTTGCTTTTCTTTCTATCAGTGTAACGTTAACGTTCTCTGCCATCTTAGAGGAATACAAGTGGTTATAAAGTTTAACATATAAATATTCATGACTAGGAACTGCATTCCACTGGGAATTAATCAATATTAAAAGCGATAGTCCGTTCCATACTTTATTGCAGTTTCATTTCGTTTACTAGCCGAGTGGCCGAGCTATACGATGTAGTTTGAAAGGCTTTAGCCAGTGTAGCCGATGCCATTTTACGACCGTACATCTTTAATATTAAACAACCATTACTCAGCTGAAAGGCTTGGTGAAAATACATTTTAATCACTGATAATTCAAAAATATGGCAAATGGATTAATTTTGTTTTAATATGACTTTTGAACTTTAAAACTGAAAAGAAAGAAATCATCGTAGTGGCCTTAAGCTTACTATAAAGGTCAGACTAACTTTGAGGTTAGCTTAAGCTTAGCAAAAATTAAAAGAGATGTTTCGGTTGTGACGCAATGGTAAAGAAATTTCTTAAACGCCAAAACGGTTGCAAGGTCTATTACCTATAGGGCCAGATGACCATACAGGTCCCGTACAGTCCTGTCTGGGTGATTGCCTGACCAGTGGTTCATTAGGTAAGCCGTGAAAAGATAACAGACAGACAGAGCTACTTGTACGTTTATAAATATAGTCTATATAATATTAATTAGGCTGGGATTTCATAACACATCTATACCGAATTCATGTCATGTTGTGCGTTTTTTGTTAATGTCGAGGGAACCTAACACTTTTCGGGGATTAAAAGTATCCCATGTATTAGTCCAGGTAATCTATCTGCGTGCCAAACTTGATCCATAAATCCATTCTGGATTTGGATGAAGTTGCTGTTCTGGATGAAGCTATTTTCACGTGATAGATTATATCATAATATAAACATCAAAACATACAAACTTTATTATGATACTAATATGATTATTATTTATCTGTCTAAAGTGAAATGAAGTATAGTACTTTTCTTAGAAACTACTTTGTGCTCTCTTTACTGAAACGATATTATAACCCCGTATACAAAATTTTATGCTCAGATGGACGGCTCTTGTCTAAGATGAAGCTAAAAGTATTTTATGACCATATATCTTTTAAAATTGACCTACTATGACTCAGCTAAAAGGCTTAGAAGCTCAAAGATACATTTCGTCCACTAAAAGTGATTGATCCGATGGACGATAAAATTGTTTTATGGATATAATTTACGAAGAGAAAATGCGATATTCTACACAGGTACAAAATTAGTATACACAAAATGATGTGCATCTGTTTGAAATCGTGTAACTTTTAACCGACTTGATAAACCGTCAATATAATTCTACAATATGTTTGCACTATGAGTCGTGGCTACATACATATGTGCGACTATAGACAGCACTATTATATATGTAGTTAGTTGTTAATCCCACTGGAACCTTCACTTTACCGGAATGAAAAGTATTCTAAGTGATAATACAATGGTATGCTACAACGTTCGTCAAATTACAATATTTTCAGTAAGTAGATAAGATAAAAAAAATCTAAACTGAAAATCAAGAAATAACTAATATTTACAACAGAATTATATAAATATATAAATTATGTTAAAGAATTACGTTGTGAAGTTTATTTACATATTATTTTTTGGTGTTAAAAATATTTAAATAATATAAATATACATAACTATTTTCAACTAACAAAACAAATTCCTTGGCATCAAACGCGGTAAAATACTAAAGGTTTTTATTTTGCATTTTTATTTTGTTTACTATCATAGAAGCTCAGATAAACACATTGTATGCACAGCTTGAAAGCTTTGAGTTGAAGGCAATGCCGTTTTACAACCTATCTTTTAATATTAACTTACCATGACTCAGCTAAACGGCTTAGATGTATTTTATCCTTATTTCAAAATTGATTCAGATTGTATTATTTTGTATTGTCCTATTGATAAATTGATTCATATTGTATTATTTTGTATTGTACTATTTTGTATTATGTGAAATTTTATTATATTCAAACCAAATATCTAGCAATTCATTTGAGCTATGAATAATCCCTATTAATTTAATAAATTAATTTTCACTCTGTGGGGAAACACATCTCATCACACTATTCCCTGTGGGCATAATTTGTGTAATTTTAATTAAATTGTAAATATATTCTAATTTGTTAATAAATATTTAACTATTTTTAGGAATAGTACGAATATAAAAAAATATTAGTGTCATTTATTATTTATTACCTCAGAACTTTCGACTGGGTCAACCGATTTTGATGATTCTTTTTTTATTTAAAAGTTGGTGCCTCCCGTGTGGTCCCATTTTAGTTTGGGTCCCTGTGTGCCGATTTTTTACTTAGCACCGACCTCTGAATAAAATATTCTGTAGAAAATATTTTTTTTTCAGTCTTGAAGTCAGAAGGTATTTTTGTAATTTTTTTATTTTGTCTATATCGTTTGTCGATATGTCAGACATATTACATAAGTAGTATTAACATTTCATTTATTAATAAAGCACTTACTATATTAAAACATTAATAAACACCTGTTTCCCAAACTGATATGTGTAACACACATCGTAACCGCACTATATCTGCCTCAGTAACTATTTTAAAGCGTATTTTCCGCTGTAAGCTCTTTCGATATTTTGCAGTTGTAAACGGTCGCGCCATCGTAAGTGGGCACAAATAAAGCTGTCAAAATGTCGTAAAAATGTAACAGTCGGTAGCGATTAAAACGGTAAGCTGGCTTAATGTTATAATTATTTAAATTTTTACCGTCTCTCAAATGTATACCTTGTGCTTGAGATTAAATTAAACCGGTCTAAACAACATATTTTTTATGGTAGGATTTTTTTTTATCGCTCACTTTATAACAATTTGTTATAAATCATTTAATTTCACTTAATGTTTATTTATGAGTAAAAAGTTATGTATAAAATTTTGCATATATTTTCAGTTATATAACAATATAAAAGCAGGTGGAAAAAAATGAGATATAAATCACACTCAAAAGTTCTTACATAATATTGTTTTGATTATTAAAATAGTCGATAGTAGACTTTGTTCCATAAAAGGGTTAAATGAAACTTTTTGCAACGGAGTTCTTATCGATCGTTACACGTTCTGAGCGGATGGAGGCTAGACCGAAAAAGTAATAAGACTTTTGTTTCAACACCAAATTTTGCTTCCATCCAGTTAGAAGTCGACTCTAATAGAAAGACCGTCCTAAGTACTTAAGGAATATATCCATCTCTGTTTTTCTTTTATATAGTTAGCTTCTTTTAATAATTAATATTTGTTATATAGCGTTAATAACGTCGTTCCCACCGCGTGTTCCCAGACAAGTTTCTTTTTTTGTCTAAAATCGTCATCCACAATTATAATTTACATGCACGTAACGTATCGTATAAATATAAACTAACGGATATCCGACAACTTTACTCGTATAGCTTATTGATGTGTGGAAGTGTTGAACTTAGTCTTCGAATTTCACATCTCTATTTCAGCTCCTGGTGCTTACCATTAAATCTTATTGCGAATCAAATGACGACCTAAACTAAGCTACATTGCTACTTCGCACCATGACATATATATTTCTACGTCATGCTCACACAAATAAGAATTAAATTGGATGGATTTGGTCGCCATTCGAATCGCAATAGAGTTAATTGTAAGCCCCCAATTCAGTCAATAAAAAAATTGTTACAATAAATGTACAGTAGGTTGGTAAATTTTTCAGTCCATTTTTTTATTCGCATAAATAAATATATAGAAAAATCTAAAGAAACATCTCAAAATTCGAAAACTTCGAAATTGGTAAAATAATCAAATTTCAGATTTTTTTGTCTGCTAAACAGCATGCCCTATAATGGTCTGCTATATAAACATACTAGCGGGCCCGGCAGACGTTGTCCTGCCCCGTAAAAAACCCGGTGAAAGTTTCTGATTGACTAATAAGGCTATTAAAAGCAGGGTTTGTGATAAAAAGTGAAAATTTAGGGTCGTATGTATTTTTCAATGCCACATAATACAAAAGTAAAAATTTAATCCAAAAAAAAAAAATGTTGGGGTGGACACCCCTTATCACTGAGGGTTTGAAAAATAGATAGTAGCCGATTCTCAGACTTACTGAATATGCATAAAAAAATCATAAGAATCGGTCAAGCCGTTTCGGAGGAGTATGGGAACGAACATTGTGACACGAGAATTTTATATATTAGATATGTTTGTATGCTGATCCGATTATATTGAAACCGAAAATCTATCCCACATACACCTGACATGGTTCATGGCCTAAAACAATAAAATTTCGAACACTTTGTTTACACGGCATTGCAAAACAAAAATTCTTTTTATTTTCATTTCTGTAACTCGGCATAGTCGAGTCTATCGATTCACCGGCGTCAGTGTCATTAAGATCGTTAGATAAGGTATAGTGCCTGATGGATGGTACCTGTTAGATTTTTAAAATATTACCTTCGCTACTAATGGTTTTATTGTAGCTCTATTATTGTTATTATTTACATAAATTTCGGCAATAAAATAAAATATCAACAAAAATGCTAATACTATATAGAAATTCTGTGTTTTCGAAGCTAAGATTTCTAAAAACTCTCTCATTATCTGGTTTTAACTCCTCTACTATGATACTACTTAATTAAAATGATTTACGTTCTGTATCGCCTCTTGATTTCACCAGGAATTTGGTTCTAATAATTATTGGTTCTAATAATAAAAATCATACAAATAATAAATATTACATACATAATTGGTTCTAATAATAAAAATCATCCAATATGTTAATCTAGGGTATGGTCTGCGTATGTGCACTATTCCATCCAAATTGGTTCAACAAAACGAAGCTAAACAAGCACCCATAAAAGCCCAAACCTTTTAACAAAAACCTTAGACAGTTACGATTATAGTGTTAGCATACGATAATATTTTAAATAGGACTGACAAAAGTTCTGCAAAACATTTACTTGTATGGTACAAAACAAAAATACTAATACTATATAAACATTCGCAGCTCATGTCGCATTTTTCTGTAACTCTTTCCATATAAACCCTGTAATAAATCGTCTCAAACCGAAATCAATCCAACTATATGCGGAAATATATGCAAGTAAATCAGGCTCTGTGACAAATGATTTCTATTCCTCTGCCGAGTGTGGGTACGATTCGTCAAGCTTAAGCATAAGCCTACGTACCGTTTGGAACTAATATTACCACATTGGAACGCATTTACGCCATGCGTGTGGGCCTGACAGATTACTTTCAGTGTTGCCATAGTGCTGGTAAAATCGTTTAACTATTCATTATATACCAATACTTATGCGTTAATATCTGGCCGTGACGAAGATTTTAGAATTGAATTGAAATGTCAGTATAAGCTATTTTTTAGTCTTCGGGAACAACAAAATTGTTAACGAATATTATTTTACTCATAATTAACCATTGGTGCTTGTTCTTCTTGTTGTTACAAAACCGCATCATTAATTATTGTCAAAACCTACCCCTTTTGTAACGAAATTCAGGTTTCATTAAACCATTACGTAGCAACATTTCGTATCAACAATACTTTGTATTCATCATGTTGCTAATAACTTCATTATGTATTCACTTTTATATTATATAAAAGACCCCTATTTGTTGTACATATGCCTAAATGAAAGCTAACAGTGCTGCACGCTACTTTAAATGTTTATTAATTTAAGATTCTAATAAAATTATTGATTACTTGATTTATATACCACTAAAACAAAAATGCCTGATGGTAATTGGACATTGTAGTCCTATAGATACTTCTAAAATCAAAATACTTTTTAGAAGTATCTAAGGTAAGAAGTACTTTTGATTTTAGTAACAATGAAGTCGGCAACCCAAAAATAGGACGAGAATGGGATTGGAAAAAAAGAGGACTGAAAGGTTGAGAATTAGTAGGGACTATCTTAAGCACGCATGAAAACGCAATAGTACGGGTACTGCCACGTCATTCCTTATTTCCTGATCGAACTGGGCCATACCGAAAACAATAAGGCTCTACAGGATATTTAATAATACAATTTTACTAAACAAAATATCTCTTGTTACAGATGGCGACACATTGGAAGTGAGGACAACAAACTATCCTCAAGATTTTATAGAAGGTAAGATATTAACATAAGAAAACGTAGATTAGATATTTCGAAAACAGAAAGTAATAAACTAACCATAGCTATACATTACCACAATTTTTTGATCACAAAAGGGGTGGCAAATCATTTTTTTTTTTTTTTTTTCGGAATGTGTATTGCCGTTGGCCCTACTGGCCTTGACAGCGTCAGCGGGCGGGGGGGCCGAGTACTGAGACTCAGCCGTGATAAAGGGACAGCCCTCACGGAGGCTCAAATTTGATTCCGTCCTTAGGGTGCCTCCTGCGAAGCCGAACCACGGCTAATAAGGACGTCATCGGAGATGGAGGCAGCGCTCCGAGCGCATTCTATACGATAGACTCACCCGACGGTGTGAGCGCGACGCGACGTGCGAAACAAATCATTGTACGCTTCACAATAAGCGGTGACCGTAGCATATGAATCTTTGTAAAAATAAAGACAAGAATAAAGGCAGGAATGTGTATATGAAAATGAGAGCGATTTCTCTTATCATCATTTAAACATCATCATCACCATAATTTAAACCAAAACTCATAAAAAAATATTAGTTGGATGGAGGTAACCAATCGAAAAACCTTATCAAAAAATAATCAACAGTATAATATTCAACGAGGTTAAATGTTAATGTTAAAATAAGTTAAGGTAGAAACATTTATTTCTACCTTTAAATGTAGCGATCTTTCTACCGAATAAATACATATCAAATGACCGAATAAAGGCGGGGATAGAAATCGAATCGGCAATTCCGAACACGTTTAATAGATAGCACCATTAGCGTTAGGGTGGCTATAGTTTTATATGATTTTATTTTATTTTATTTTATTTTTTTTTACATTTTTTCCAAACTTAAAATGGTTTTTTCAAAAATACCAAATGTTGTATATTTTCACTGCATATTAACCAATTTCACGTATGCATTCGTTTTACAAGTAAAAGTGTAACCCCGATTTGTATTCCCTATGCTTTTCTTAAGATTGAATAAGTTAATTTTTATATACATTTTTTTTTATTTATTTATTTATTTATTTATGAACACATATTACATCTATCTTTACAGAATATATCCAATGCGATAGTGTAGCAATTTTAAAACTAATTTATACAATAGCACAGAACAAATAAAGTTAATTTCGTGAATTCACGCTCAGAACAATGGAATATATCGATTTGAGCGGAAACCATGTTAAGCGTGCGCAGTGCCCGCGTCCAGGGCGCGTCGCGCAACAGGCCGGTGCGCGCGCGCGGTTCGACCAACAGCTGTGGCCGTCGCCGCCGCCACACATACCGATCCGGCACGCATAAATTCAGCGTTGCCAAGACTCCGGGATTGCTCGTCTCGTCTCGGGACTCTCGTCTAACCTCTAGCTGGTTGTAACCAACCATACCCAAAACAAACAGTGTCGGGTACATCAGTGGGTAAAACGGATACACACCATACAATTTTAAATATAAAAACCTGACAAATTTATTTTGGATACGTTCCAACATAGACTTATATTTTGCTTCACGCGGACTCCAAATAGCAGAGTTAACCTCCATGTGGCTTCTAACCAACGTCTCATAAAGTGCTCGTAATGCATTTATGTTTGTGAAGCCATGAGTTTGTCGTAATACAAATCCCAGATTACGGTAGGCTTTTTTACAAATTGTAACAATATGCTCTGCAAACGACAGATCGGCTGTGAAACGCACCCCCAGGTCACGCACCTCTGTTATGCGTTCCATCACAGCATCTCCTATTGTATATTGGTGATGTATAGGACTACGAGACCGGCTGAACGATATCGATGAGCATTTGGAAACATTAAAATAAAGTTTATTTTCGTGACTCCAGTGTACTACACGATTAATATCTGCTTGTAGCGATAGACAGTCCATTACATTTCCAACAACTCGCACGAGTTTCAAATCTTCGGCGAAGAGCATACATTCTGAGTCTCGCACTACGTCAGGCAGGTCATTAATCATCAGCACAAACAGCAGCGGTCCTAAGTTGCTCCCTTGACTGACCCCTGATCTCGTGTAGTACGTCTCAGATCGGTGACCAGCACAGTCCACGTACTGCTGCCTATCCCGCATATAGCTGGAGAAAAAAGAAATCGTATGTGAAGTGCAGCCCGCATCCGCCAGTTTTTTAAGTAAGATGTCATTGTCCACTACGTCGAAAGCTTTTTTAAAATCAAAGTAAGCGACATCTACTTGACCACCGGCATCCACTGCTGGTATAACCTGGGTCATAAAGTGCAAAAGGTTACTAGTAGTACTGCGTCCCGCAAGGAACCCGTGTTGTGCATCAGATAATTGTGAGCTAAGTTGTGTCTGCAAACAACGTTGTATGGCTGATTCGAAAACTTTAGCCGGAGCACAAAGAACCGCTTCTGGCCTATAGTTACACGCCTTCGAGCCACCGCTACCTTTTGGGACAGGAACCACACGGGTCAACTTCCACCGATCAGGAAAAGTTGCCTTTTTTAGACACATGTTAAATATATGACACAGTGGTTCGGCAAAGATAAAACGACAGTCCTTTAAAATGAACGGTGGAATGCCATCCGGTCCGGTCCTTTTGAGACTTTATTATGAATTTTAGTAAAAAATGTATCTGAATAATCATGTGTTTATTAAGATTTATTTTGTACAAGTCAGTTTAACATAAATTTAACCTAGAAAATTAAAACACTAAAATATAAACTTATAGAAACTCGTGACTAAGAGTTGTAACATGAGTATATATATCAATTATGAACAACTAACATACACTTTGCACATAGTCATGTCTCCGGGTTTTGAGTTACGTCTTAAGTCTAATATCCTTTATACTGCTTATTATGTTAGCTCTTAAAACTTTATGAACTAGACGGATGACTCATTTTTGCTTTTAAAGTATAAAATCTGACTGTATAACATATTTTAGTCAACATTAAATGAGATAATAATGAAATAATACTACACGTGCATATTTTATTAAGTTAAGAAATCGGATTGTAAAAGCCTTTCTATTTATTATATACCTATATTGTGCTTAATAAATTTTTCATAAATTGACAAAACGAGGCGTACTGCATACGCGCAATAAATGTTTATTAATATTTAATGTTTGTCAAGTCATTCTGAAATTAATTTATTTTTAATCAAAACTTACAAAAATCCATTTTACAAGCACACGATTGTATTTTTTTATAAAATATAACGCATAAGATATTAGTATAAGTATAATAAATTTATTTTGAATATGTCCACAAGTTTTGTAATTCATTGTTAACCTGTAATCATCCCAAGCGACCCTCAGTTTGATACCGTAGTATTTTATTCCATGGAATCGTTACTGTTATCTATTTGACTCTATTATTTGCCATTTCAGTGATTCTAAAGAATACTTAAATATTATTACGATAAGAATTATTTTTAAAAGACAATTTTATATTTTTAACATCGGTAAATGACAAAGCGTCAACATTTCTTAATTTCAGCTACAATATTTAATTATTATTAACATTTATAGATAAAGTTTTTTATAATAAAACTTTTAGTTTATATTTTATTGTTTATTTCTTTGTAGAAACTTAAAAAAAAATTATAATACATACAATTACCTACATACATTACAATCACCTTTTTGTCACAAAATCCGATTTAAATCATAATTGAAATATTATTAATAACCTTGTTTAAAAGTCACATATTAGTTATCAAATCCTTGAAAAAAAAACAAGTATATAAAATAACTTGTCTTAGGTTCAATAGTGCCAACAGAAAAACAGTTTTTACCTCTACACTAAATTCATTCATTCAAAAACGGAAATTGCCATCGTGCACTCCCATTAATTGCCGCCATTAATCTTACACCTTAGCGGGTATCCTGCCGAAAATTGCCGAATTTTACCGAAAATATACGATCGCTGTGGACGCCAATAATTACACAAAATATTAAGGGTTAAGGATTCTGCTGACGTGTTGATCCCGGATTATCTTCTGTTTATTTAAGCCGCTTATTGGTTTTAAGTAGCTGGTATTATAACTTGGCCTTTGAACGATTTTCAAAGTCTTTAGAAATTCTCTTTTGATCCTGCTACAATATTTTATTTTAGGATTTGTGAAAGTCCAGAGTGGCTTTATGAATTTTTAAAGTCAAAAGTTACTTTAAAAATATAATTATTTTAACTGAAAATCTTTGTTTGTTTATTCTGGCTTCATTCATAAATAAATAGAAAAATAGCAATATTTCTAAATTTCTTACGATTTAGCTTGCCTTTAACTTTGGTCTAAGTGATTATTATGCATCATAAACTTTTATCTTCGTACGAAATTTCTTTAGTGTTATAACGTAAAACACAAATTTCTAGTCGGAAATACTCAAAAGAGTAGCGAAAGCTATTTCTAAAACTTCAGAAATACTCCTAAAAATTTATTGATCAATATTTATATTCTTATTTCTTTGTATCAGATGGACAACTCAAGCTTATGGAGGACGAGGCGGCGCTGTTGTAGGTGAATAGAAAGCAGTATGGCGCGGTGGGCGCACGTGGTGCTGATCGCGCTGGCGCTGTCAGCCGCACGCGCCTACCTCATCATCATCCCCGACACTGCCCCGCCAGGCCACACCGTACTCGACGCTGCCGTCTACAAGCTCGGTTCCGAACGCACTTACACAATCGACGTACATCGCACGGCTAACTTCGTTCACCACATCCTTAGAGTCAATAGGACGAGCGGTTTAGTAACCTTGCGTAAAAGACTACGATGTGATGGCGTACTGTATCCAAATCTGTTCACATTCTATGTTGATTCGACCTCCGAACGCATTCGTGATATTGACTACTACAGTCTACCAATCAGAATATTAGTGGCCGGTGAGGATTGCAACAGACGGCATGCTGATTTATATGACATTGATTTTGATCGTGTTTACGATCAAGATGATGCCGCTTTACAATATGAAGATGAACATAGAGATAAAAGAGAAGTCATTTATCAAGAGAGTATAGACTGGAGATTGTTAGAAGAAGATGAATTAAGGTCTAGTCAATATAGCGTACTGTCCACGGCGTATCCATGGTCGAATGCAATGTTCGAGGACTTTACGATTAGAAATAATAGTAGGAAAAAGCGATCTCCTTTAGTACCTTTCGATATGGCCATAGATATAAAAATAGCAGAAGCTAAACAATGGATATCCGAGACATACGCTAGCTTCGCAATACCAACGACGGATCGATGGCAAGGAATTTGCTTGAAGAAGTCTCAATTTGTAAATTCTCTGACGGCATTTCTGCCAAGAACTGTGCAAAAAATGTGTCGTGTTCAATTTTTGGACGTAAGTGATCCACGTTTCGTCATTGAGAACAGCCAAGGAGACTTGGTGGCCAGTGGTGACGTGTGTATTCAAGAGCCAATGTGGAAAGTCTCCGTGCTCTTCACATTCGACTGTGAACGAACTAACATTGTAGATTCGGATCACAGGCTGAAGATAGTGTATCACCATCAAGAGCTGAACGATACGGATATAGCGAGAAGAGTGAAACGTGAACTTCGGAATCAATCACCATATTTTGAGCAAGCGTTGTATGTGGCTTCCGTTGCTGAGGAACAACCGCCAGGAGTTATTGTTACGACTGTAAGAGCACGGTGAGTTTTTTTTCTTAGTATGTAATCAAGTGATAATATGCTTACTCAGGAATGTACCAATATAATTTTTTTAATACATCCAACCTTCAATAACTAAAACTGTCGTGTTACCCTCTAATACATTTTCTTTTCTGACTCATCAAATGTGGTGATTCTTAAGGAAAAACCCTAAGATGCTGCTATTATAATTTTCAATCTTAGCATTCAAATACAGCTCCTGTTCGTTATGTCCTAATTATGGGTACTGGTTGTATACTAGCTAGGCTAGAAAGAACTTAAATATGACAAAAAGACACCCAGACAAATAGGCGTCACATTCACGACACCTGGTTTTCGACATCTGGCATAGAAATCTATATTTAATAAGAAATTATAATACAATAATAAGAAGTGAGTTTGCACATTGAATTCTTGCACATCTCTGGTAGAAACGCAGCCTAAAACCCCCAACTATATTTAACTAAAATTCTAATTCCCAGCGCATAAAGGCGCGAGCGTAAGGTGTATAATAATAACAGCAATTGCGCTTTACTGATCATAGAACCTTCAAGGACGATAACTTTTTACTGCGTTCCTTAGATCCCGTCTAATATCGTTCCAGACAATATGAATTATCCAAATCAATGAGTCATGAATGCCACGGAAGTAACACCACTATAATAAACCATCTGCTCTGGTTTAATTGACTAGGCTCGTTGAGCTTTTATGATCTCATCTATTTTATGCGGTCCGGAAATATCGTGATGGGTAATAATGTCCGACGGTTTATAAAGTTAAAATATCTCAATTACAGTGACATGAATTAGTTGGAATCAAGCGAAAAAAGTTACGCCTGACTTCCTTAGCTTAGTTAAAATGACAATACTAACTTAATATTGTTAATGCCATAGTAAGTTTGCTTGTGACGCTTTCACGCATAAGTCGCTGAACCGATTATGATGAATTGGTATAGATTGCTACTTTTTGTCTTGAAAAGAAACCTGATGAAGGTGAAATAGGAAATGGAAATTTATATACGCAACCAAATAATATTATATTGCATTAAATGTGACTCATTAAAAATCGTTATTCACGCGGGCGTGGACAGAAGCTAGTGAGTTATAAAAATCAATCCATTGTGAGGAAGAATAGATGATTTATTATCGATCTTACTCACTCACTTTCTAAGTTAAAATACTTGTATAATTTAATTACGTAACAACAATGAAAACTATTAATATGTATATTGTTTAAAAGCTAGAAATTATAAATGATAAATTCCAGCTATGTAGCGGAAACAATATTCGTTTTAATTGAATTATTTTGTTGCTTGAAAGATAATTGTTTTAGGAAATATGATTCGTTTTGTATTATTAACCAAGTAAGAAACGAGAAGTTGGATTATCTCAATTTCCTTTATTTAACTGTATGAGACTGGTTTTCCCTTAGAAAGTTATTGTGCCGCTACTATATAATTAGATGCAGTGCAAGAATCAACTTGCGCTTATTTGTATCAGTAGTAAACTTGAATGTTAATTGGTTTTGAATTAATAATTTTATAAAGGGTAATAAAATATAAACAACGGCTAATTTTTATTGTGTTAATGTTATTAGTTTCTAAAGGAACCGCCATTTTACCTCCGTAGATCACGTGAAATTGTGCTCACCCAGGGCATGCTTTAATTGTCAGCCAAAAAAAATATATTAAAAGTATAATAATTTGTAGTCAGTGTTATCAAATTTAATATTATTATTTTATGAAATAAAACTGAAGGTGGTTTCAGACTAGCATTTTTTTTTCGAGCATATATAAGCTGTACAGTCTTTTCGGCATACGCCCTTCATTTCTCACTTCAAAAAACAGAACGCGCGCACTCGAGCTTATTTCGACGTGCACGCTCGAACCAGTGGTGGCGAATGTCAGTAGCATAATAATTATAGTGCCTCATATTACGCGCTTTTACCACCTTTAAAGTGTGTTAACGCTCGTACAATTCGCGCGTGTGGTAAAAGTCGCGTGAAAAACGAGCTCTTATGCTCGCATAAAACGCTGGTCTGAAATCGCCCTAACCTTTAAACATTCTCTTTAATTCCAATATTTTATTAACACAGCGATCCAGAGAACAGTCCCGTGACGTATTCCATGTCGAGTCTGCTAGACTCGCGGTCATCTGGTATGTTCGCGGTGGACACGAGGTCCGGCGTGGTCACCACTCAAGCTCGCTTGGATAGAGAGAGGCTGGATGTACACTACTTTAGAGTAGTAGCGCAGGACGACACGTTCCCACCGAGAAGTGGTACCACAACACTTCAGGTAAATTAAGAAAATAGGTATACATTTTATGATCAGTCTGTTTTTGGACATAAGAAAAAATAAAGTTAATACTGTTGTAGTGTTTTTCATTATGCATTCTGCATTTTTAAATACAATAAGGGCGTAGACAGAGAATTGTACGATGGCAACAAAGGATTTGTTGAATGTAATGACATGACAAAAATGTGTTTGACATTAGCAGTTTTATGTAAATAGTGGTTATTCAATTTAATTGATTGTGTTTATAAGATAATTGTACATAAATATTACTTTCTGCACCCCTTTTCCCATATAAGGTTTAAGTATGCCAAAGCTTACAGTTAGAACTCGCGCGCAATTTACTTAAAAAGGAGACAAAGGCTTTCCCTTTGCGTATTAATATTTATTTATTTTATTTCATTTTCTTAGATAAACGTGTTAGATTGCAACGACCATGCGCCCATTTTCGAAATGCAGCAATACGAAGCATCTGTCAGAGAAGGGGCTAGTACAGGAACCACAGTATTGACCCTAAAAGCTACAGATCAGGATATCGGAAAGAATGCTGAGGTAAGAAGAAAGATATAGTATAATTTTACCATTCTTTTTACCAACATCGTACAACCTTTCATACGTAATAAATACTGGTTCATAATATACTAATTAAATATGACACAGTTTCGACTTTTTATCATAATTATTCTGTCCATATTAGATATACATATCTTTTATTATACAATTTAGGACCCATTACTAAAAGAGGCGACGTCTTTTACACATTTTTTATCTGATCAGATAAAGGTATTTTAACTCTATACACTCGGTAACTCGTTTATATTTAAAATACAGTTAACTGACAAAAATAAAACTTTCAAGAGTAAAGCTTTAAAATATATTATAGCAGATTTTTAATTTGGTTAAATTTTATTTTTCTCCAATCTTTTAAGTTTGTTTCACGGTATCGGTACATACATAATTTGTAATATAACAGTATTATTAATATTAAGAGTAAAAATAGTCAATATTAATTTGGAAATATCTAGTGTTATTTTTAAGTTTTATTATTATCATTCATAATTTTTTCATTCCTATCATCAATATATTAAAAAAAAACTTATAAATCAATCACGGATTCAACTTTAAATTAATTATATATTTGGGTTAAACTTCTAATTAAAACCCGACTAATTCCTTAAAACTAGTTCGATAACGTAACTGACTTATCTCGTAATCATTATCATAAACGCGGCATAATAGAGCTATTTCATGAGAGCCGCATTTATATTCACCTTGTTACGAGTATTATAGCTAATGAATAACGTATACGCTTTGCTTAGATTCTTAAGAGTTCATTGCCTTTTGATTCTAGATTGTGGGAGATTAATTATTCACATAAAATGATATAACGTATTGACTTTTAGATTATTCAAGGAAGGGTGAAATTTGTTTAGAACTTTGTCGTGAACACTATTACGAAGTCAGCAATGAAAAATGAAAAAAAAAACTTCTTTCATAGACTTACTAAGGATATTATATAGACCGGCCCTTCCATAGAGATAAAATGTCATAAAGTCGTTTGGTGCCCATTCGTAAATTGAACACCAACGCAATGGAAGGAACTTAATCACATGTGAATTTTATTTGATATTCGCTTATGATTTGCAAAAAATAACCGAATGAAGTTAGCGTACGTCGGTGTTGAATTTACGAAGGGGCACCAACGACTCTATGACTTTTCTGAAGAGCAAGTCCACAGTATATAGTAAGTCTATGGGCTTTTTTCTTCCTACTGATTTTAAATTATGAAAAAATCGACGACATATACGATAGAGCGTCAATCTGTTATAAGCCTGATTTAATATAATTAAAATTGGCTTATGGCATAAGTTTAAATAATCTAAATCTTTCTAACTTAATCTTAAATAAAATATAAAAAAAATGGTTAGAAACGAATCGAGACAGTGTAACTAATTTTATTTTCATCCAAATTTAGGTGGAATATTCAATAGATTCAGTGACAGCGGACAATCTGAATCTTGATGACATGAACGAATCTATTGATGGTACGGAACAGGATGCTCAGGATGTTTTCCGAGTTGATGGTAGAAGCGGTGCGTTGTTGACGAGAGCACCTTTGGACAGGGAGAAGGTCTCCCGGTACACTGTTATTGTTAAGGCCACCGATCAAGCCAGTCCACTGTCTGATAGACTATCGAGCAGGTAAGTTTAGAGAGTTCCTTTAATTTAAAAGTAAAAGAAACGCATACAGAATAGACGCCCAAAATTCTCATCATTCAATGATTTTTTCAACCCCTCTCATGAACTCTTTAAGAACTAATGTCTCTTTATGGGATCTACATTTTATGAACATCTATCTATTAAAAGACTTATTTTAATTCATTTCGTATCAAGAATTGTTCAGTTTTCCCGTATAGGCTTTGAACTTGACTTATTACGTTGATAATAGCCCGGCAACGACTTTTTGCGTGCCCACTAAAACACGGAGACGCTTAGTTCAAATATCATCATACCATCCATAGACCGACCATGGCTAATGCTGCTTAACTCACTGATCTCCTACCTGCATCTAGCTATAAGCGTCTCAAAGCCGCTGGCGTTATCGCCGCCCGTGAACATCTGCAACACCATAGCTTTACTAAACAATCCAATTATTGTTACAGCGCCACGATTCACGTTAATATATTGGATGACAACGACAATTATCCACAGTTCAGTGAGAAGACTTACACTGTTAATGTGGACGAAGACATCAGCGTCGCCGACAACCCGGTCATTGCTAGGATAAAGTAAGTATTTCGCAACCAAACGAATTTTCAGCACATTGATAAACTAAATAATGTAATATGGACTTTAAAGTATATTTAGTTTTTTTTTCAATTGCAAATCGCTATTAGAAAATATAACAATGATTTAATCAGCGAAATCGCCATTGGTATATTTTAAAATCCCAGATATTAAATATCTATATTGATCTTCCATATCCTTCATCAGTTCCTATATAAAAATATGAGTTTTTATTCGTTGTAAAAAACTAAAAAATTGGAATTTCCATAAAAATATCTTCTTTCTAAAAATTCCTATAAATTTTCTACAACTATTTGAAAAATATAAAATTATTTCTGTGCAATAAATAAGATACAATTTTCTGTATTTCTTTGCTTCTTTTAAAAGTTAGAAAGCCGAACGTCTGCGTTGTGGAATTTATAAGTCTGGAATAAATCGTTGTTTATGGATATTGCATTTTCCGATAAATTAGCGTGATATATGTAGTTCGAATCCCGCTGCGAATAGTTTTATTCATAGCCAAAATATTGCAAGTATTACTTTAACGGAATTTAGTATTTTTGAAGATTAAAATATAAGTATATTGTACTTAAATAATATTATAAAAGTATTCAAGAGCTTTCTTACAGACATTTTTATAAAATATTAAGTTAGAAGTCTCTGAACCCTGAACAATTGATTGTAGTATTTATGTATGTTTATTCGTTATGGCGTAACTTTAAAGTACTGATCCGATTACGATGCATCGAGATTTCAAATAAAAATATAAGTTAAGCAGAAATAAAATCCGATAAGCACAACGATACGTACAGTTTGATTTCTACGTGGCACAAGACGTGACGTGGACGTAATTTTAGGTAAAATATATAGGTATATTAAAAGGCTTTCATTAAAAGAATGTTAACTCAAAACTGTGACTGGTAAATCATGAGCTTTATATAAAAATTAGATAGACACTTAAAAGTGAATTAGATAAATCAATACCTTTGTAATTTCTTCAATCAAGACGGCTTTGTAATTCAAGCGGACGTGGTTGCAAACATGTCTAATAATAAAATTCTATATACTTGATATAGTTCAGAATATTTTTAAACAAAATATATTTTAAAATCATTTTACCTCGAGACAGTACTTTAAAGTCACGTAAGTGGTCGACCATCCAATTTTGTTAATAGAAATGTGACATGCGATGTCTCTATATCGAAAAGCAATCTTGTCTTGAAAACATTTTCAAAATAAACTTTTTACTTAAATTGAATTTCTTGTATGTTATCATACTTATTTTTACTACCACTGATTATTTCAACGATTTTTTAGAAACCGACTTAGAAAAAAGAGAAGGTTTTCTATTCAGGTGAATGGTTTTTTTTGCAACACCGTTTGAAGGGTTCACTGACGCGTTGCCAACCTCAAGATATCGGCTCTTTAATCTCCTTTGCTCGGTAATTTCACTAACTGCAGTGTTCTTAAACGAACCGAAACAAAGTAATACCAAGGAGTAACTGCTTTTTGGTAGAATATCTGACACTGAGGTGGTATTTACCTACTTGACTACTTAAACTATCCTTTGATTTAACTATCCACTTAGGAAAAGGTCCTCAATTCGGATGAATACTTTTGGATTTGGATTAGAGCCAATTACCCTCAATGCCTCCGAACTTTTCTTTATTTATCTTTTTAATTCAACAGGGCTTCAGACGCAGATGTCGGTGCAAACGCAGCTATCCGCTACGCGATCATAGGTGGTAACACACAGATGCAGTTTTCGATCGACAGCCTCAGTGGGGACGTATCGTTAGTGAAACCACTCGACTATGAACAAGTACGAAGCTACCGATTGGTGATCAGAGCTCAAGGTAAGCTACCTTACAAATTGTCATTGTGTTATAGAGCCTGCCCTACTTCTATTCTACACGATTTCTACTCACCAACGATCCAAATGTTTATATTGAGCATATAAGAATGTGTTTATATCTGGGTTGTACTTGTGTCTGATGTGAAATACTTAAAGGCTTGTAATTGAACATTTAAACTTTCGCGAATCATTTTACATACACATACTTACAGTAGAGATCCTTCAGGTACTTCCGGTCATATTTTGACAGGTCATGATAATAATTAATAATAATCATTAATCGTTTTTCTCTGTTCAGATGGTGGTAGTCCATCTCGTTCTAACACGACCCAGCTACTCGTGAACGTGAAGGACGTAAACGACAACGCGCCACGTTTCTACACGTCACTTTTTCAAGAGTCCGTCAGTGAGAGTGTGCCCGTCGGATATAGTATTGTCAGGGTGAGTAATACTTTATTATAGATTTAGAATTCTATGACACTTTTTAACTGTATGTGAGAGTCTGTTTCATATATTTATTTAAGACCATGCTACAATATAGACAAATGAGGTAGTCTGTAAAAGTAAAGCTGTCGGCTTTTGACATCCGTCGTATCTGTCATGTTGAGTTTTTATTGAAGGGATCATGGACGGTCGTTTTATTAGGCAGCGCCTATGGCGACTGAGGCACTGATTGATAAAATTATTATGGCAGACACAAACACCCACCACGCAGATCCTAATCTGCTGTATTAATTTTCAGTGAGAGTCTAGTACTTCGCCTTTCGAGCTGGCCCATTTGGAAGAGGCATGGCTACACTACTACTTTAGAGTTATTAATGTCCCTCTGTGGGACAAAGAATTAGAACACGTTAACAGTGATTCATAGCAATTGATTAACTATTATGTCTACAATATGCACCGTGAAAAATTTAATATGTTAATTTACCACGCTTCTCCACTGGCAGATATGTATTATGTATTGATAAATAAGGGAGTTTTAATGTTAACAGGTACAAGCGTACGACGCTGATGAAGGTGTGAACGCGGAACTGACATACACATTAGCCGATAAGGAGTACAACGGTAACAATGATCTGCCGATCACTATCGACCCTCGCTCCGGCTGGGTGTATACATCCACTCAGCTGGATAGGGAGATACAATCGAAATATCAACTTCAGGTATGTCAAAAATAGCTATGGTTATTTTGGTTTGTTCAGGTTAAATAAATTTTGTTCCAGTCCGGTATAGCGTATAACTGGACCGTTAA
This sequence comes from Hestina assimilis, assembly GCA_023373885.1. Lineage (NCBI taxonomy): Eukaryota > Metazoa > Arthropoda > Insecta > Lepidoptera > Nymphalidae > Hestina > Hestina assimilis. The sequence goes on along the minus strand of CM041745.1, from coordinate 3,933,627 downwards.
ATATTTATTTAATATTTCTATTTTATTTATTGAGATTCGAAAAATCTAGAAACGGTTTTGTCAGAAACTATACGCAGTTTTGCGGTCGTGCTGTCTCGTTTACACGAATAATGTTTTTCTCAAATTCTCATAATGTTAATTTGTGGATTGAATTTCTCATATTATGCAAAAAATCAGATTATGTAAACAATATCGTTTAAGGTCCTGAGCGCCCTGCGCCTGTATAATATTTATTAGTAATTTATATAATTTTTTGCCCCCAAACCTATTTTAACCCCTAAGAAGAGTTTTATAGTAGTCTAAATAGAAGTCACTACTCACAGACACTGGCAGCCTAAATTGACGACAAAAAGACAAAACAAAACCAGACTAAATCAATTTTAATAAGTCAAAGTTTATTTGCGGGACAACACTAAACTTACAGAGAGTTTTACGCCTTCTGGAGGCTTGCCCATAGCTACGATGCTGATTGTAAACGTATTCATTAAAATTTCAGACGTAAAAATTAAACAGAATAGTCTTATTATAAATAAAATAAATAATAAAACTAAGTACATTTAATATTTAGGTAACGGCAACAGACAGCGGCACACCGCCACGTTCAGCGACAGCGTCAGTAGTGGTTGTGGTACAGGATGTTAACGACAACGACCCCGTGTTCTCCCCACCACAGTACGACGTGGAACTCGCTGAGGACGAGCCGCCGGGAACACCCGTGGTTACTGTCACGGCCACTGACGCTGATGAGGATAATAGGTAAGACGACTATCTATCTCTGAATATGTATTACTGTTGGTCCCATTGGCCTTGACAGCGTCACCAGGCTGAGTATGCTGACTTTTTCATCAATAACTGTTTCCTTATATTTTGACGGCCGTTATGGCGAAATTGCGTTAAGCACCGATAGACGTGGTTTCGATCGAAGCAGTTGTTTGTATTGATCTTACAGTTTTGTTCCGATGTCTGATTGTGCACGATTACAATCGTGTGTGCTGTGATGTTTTTATAAAATAGTGGATCTGGGGTCATTTGCGGTATTTGTACCCAACACTCACACTTTTTAGTTAAAGCTTCACTAAGTGACTAACGCTGACATTATGACGACGTTGTGGCGCAGTGACAGCAAACCTGCTTTAAGCGCCACAGTGGGTTTGATTCCCGCTCGGGACAGATGTTTGTGTTATCGTATACCATACAGGCATGTGTTCCAGACTGATTGTTTTTTTTTCTTTGTCCCGGGTATGTTTCCGGAACTCCATAACAGTATATTATTATCCTAATGGGGGCCGTTGACTATACAGCATTTATTTATTTATTTTATTTTTTTTAAATAGCTCCTCAATATCGGGCCTACTTGTCGAGCAAGTAAATTCTAAATGTTGTTATTTCCAGGTTACACTACGAAATCACCGGAGGCAACACCCGTGGCCGTTTCTCGATCACGTCACAAAATGGCCGCGGTCTGATAACCGTGGCTCAGCCGTTGGACTTCAAACAGGAACGCAGATACGTTCTCACGGTGACCGCTACGGACTCCGGCGGGAGATCCGATACAGCCATGGTCCATATAAATATAACTGATGCGAATAATTACGCGCCAGTTTTTGAAAATGCACCTTACACTGCATCGGTAAGACTCCATTATTTTATAATTGTTCAAAGATTAATGATATTGATTGCTTTATATTGTTAACAAATCATTCACATAAATCTGAACAAAAAATCTGTGGAATACTCTTAGTATGTTATAACAATGAAATAAAATTTGTGTAACATTTTAAATATCATTAATTGTATGACAAACAATATTTCACAATATCCCTTGTATCCAATTGTGGCTATCTCTCTCACCCTCTCTCTCACTCTAGCACATTCACTCACTTAATCGTTCTTTCAGTCTCAAAATAATAATAATATTCTCTTTTTGACAGGTATTCGAAGACGCGCCAATAGGCACGACTGTACTGGTAGTATCCGCCACTGACAGTGACGTGGGAATAAACGCACAGATAACATACACACTCAGCTCAGAAATATCCAACGAAGCCGTCGCTCATCACGAACAGGAGTTCCATATTAACCCACAGACTGGTGCCATCACTACTAACAAACTACTAGACAGGGAAACTATGAGTGGTAATTATTTATGTCCTAACTCCCACGCCAACTTTTTATTCGAATACAAATTTCATACATAATCTCATCTCACCTGAATCAGGTTTAGGTAGTTTTTTAATAGATATTAATTTTCCCATAATCTGTGTTATTATGACGAAAATTATGTCATATTAATCATTATAAAAATGAACAATAAAACTAGTTATTAAGTCCCATACAAAATATTATGTATAAATGGAACATTCACAGCTCGAGCAACTTTTTATCATTAGATCTTGAGGCACATTATACATCTTAAAATCTAGGAACACTAACTGGTACCCTTTAAGAATACTCTTGTATGTATTCACTCATTTTTCCCAGGCTATCTCCTAACGGTGACGGCGCGAGACGGCGGCGTTCCGTCCCTCTCTGACACGACGGACGTGGAGATCTCCGTCGTGGACGTGAACGACAACGAGCCGGTGTTCAAACAGCAGCTATACACTGCCAGTATTATGGAGGATGCTTTAGTTGGTCAGTAGCTCCTTTTAGATATATATTTTTTTTTATGTTAGAAGTTGGCAAACAAGCATACGGCCCACCTGATGGTAAGTGGTGACCTTAGCCTATGAGCGCTTGCAGCACCATTAGTAGGCGCCACTCACGCGTTGCCAACCTCGAGATATTAGTTCTTAAATCTCGTCCGCCCAGTAATTTCACCAGCGTACAGTGCCCTTCAAACCGGAACACAGTAGTGCCTAAGCACTTCTATTTGGCGGCAGAATATTTGACACTGCGGTGGTACCTACCTATCCGGCCTCTTGCAACAAAAGACCTACCACCAGTGTGACTGATTGCACTGGTGGAATAATCTCTGCTGAGACAGAGGTTATCCCAACAGCGGGCGATGGGCTCGTCACATCCCGACGCCAGTAAATAATTAATAAGCTGAATTTTATAACATTCCTGAATATTAAAAAAAAGAATATTGGCAATTTTATGTGGTCTAAGCATTACTAACAATCCCGGTCCCCTCTAATTCCTATTGTGCTAGGATGTGTTAATGAACCTGCAACTCTCGCATTACAAGTCTTCTCTTCTGTTTTTGAGTTATTGCGGTTTATATTACTAAGGATATTAACTTGGCTCAAAGAGACCTGTTTTTTTTTTTTTTTTTTTTTTTCCGCATCAACTGACAGAGTGGGTTCCCGAAACTCAAATTCCAACTACCTCTTTCTCTTTCTTTTCCTACCGCTCTTCCCTACCTAAAGCCGGCAACAACACTTTTAATTCCATTAATTATAGTATAAGTATATTTATGTCCCACTAAATGGCAAAGACCTCCTCTCCTGTTAAAAAAATTGAGAATTAAAAAAAATTGGTGCACATACATTTCTCAAATTTTTTTCTATCTCACGATGTTTTCCATCGCCATTAAAACTACGGTGCTTGCCATGTAATTGTACTTGTAACCTCTTACTTTAACACGCAGCTTATGTTTTCTTCTTCGGCTGCATTCATTATAATAACAACAATTGTATCTTGAACCAGGTACATCCGTGATCCAAGTGAGTGCGACAGACGCCGATGTCGGTCTAAACGGTCGAGTGCATTATGAATTGGAGACTAAAGATAAAGAAGAGGGCTCCTTCGTAATCGATCCAGCGTCAGGTGTTCTACGGACTAACAAGGCTTTGGACAGGGAGTCTGTGGCTATTTACGATTTGAAGGCTCTGGCGATCGACGGTGGGACCCCGCCGCAAAGTTCTACGGTTAGTATTTTTGCAACTGCATAAGAATTTGTTAAGTGTTTATGCATATTTATTCATTCACAATTTTAAACTTTTATTGAAAAAAAGTAATAACTTACTTTTCTTTTAACTTTTTCTTTTTTATGATTTTTAAACATTTTGCTTTTCAATATTTTTTTAATAAAGCTACACACTCAACGGCCCCCATTAGGATAGTTATATCCGGTCGTGTCGGGGTTCCAGAAACATTAATAATGACAAATACACCCAGACCGGAAAACATGCCTGTATTGTTAATACAAACAGATGCTCCGAGCGGGAATCGAACCAGCGACCTGTGGCGCTTAAGGCTAATTCGCTACTGCTGCGCCAGAACATCGTCAAATTATTTGTTTTACAACACAGTACTGTGATAATTAACAAGCCTCTTCAAAACTTAATTTATCATCAAAGTAACATAAAAGTTTAGCTAAAATACGATTTACGAAAATTACCGTCATAATACATAAATCACTTTGTTCCTAAACATATTTATAATAAAACTTTCCACGACCAGGTAATAGTCCATATAAAAGTTGAAGATATAAACGATTCGCCACCAGTTTTCGTCAGCGATTGTCTAACATTCTACATATCGGAGAACAGCCCCATCGGCACCACGGTGGGGGAGATACACGCTAACGACCCGGACGAGGGCGCTAATGCGGTTGTACACTACTCTATCAAAGGTTAGTTATATTAAAAAGGGGTTGGGGTTTCTTTTGAAGAACATTTCGTTAAAAATGAAAAAGATTCGTAATTTTATTTTTTCTGGGTTGACTTATTAAAGTCCTGAGAACCTTTTGATTTTATTTTTTCTGGACTGTAAAATACAATCTTAATTATTATTGTTGCAAAATTGGAATTGACAAATACTCTATAATATCAAATAATCGTATCCTAAAAAATAATACGCAACTATGAATACTGCAGAATTTTATTTATTTTATTTTAACTCTTTATTGTGCACTACAAACTTAAAACTAATATTATAAAGGAATGTACAAAACGGTTACATCGTAAGGCACAAAAGGCCTTATAGCTCAAAGCGATCTCTTCCAGACAAATTTAAAATTTATAAAAAAAAAAATTAACTAACTTTAAAATTTTATTTAGATAGGTTATTATGAGAGCTTTTTTTTTTTTTTTAATCTAATAAACAAAAAAGGCTTTAGTCGCTTAGCGACTATGTCAGCCCCATAATTCTACATATAACTTAATCATTGCCTTCTTAATTTCAATAAATTTAGGAATATATAATACATAGTAATTGCTAATTTTGATGTAGGATAAGATAAAATAATATTACATTGTCCAAGACTATTTAAATTAATTCCGAAATGTAATTCAAAGGCCCTACGTTCTGCTCCGACCCGAGCACACTCCACTAATGCGTGGTATACATCCTCTCTGACATTACATTGTATACAATTTGGTGACTGAACGATCTTCATCATAAATCCGAACGCATTTAGTGGAATGTGCCCAGACCGTAGTCTAAAACTAGTAACCAGCAGTTGTCGACTTAATTGTACGTGAGCAAACCATGGTATTTTAGGAGGCTCGGTTTGGATGGTCCTGTACCAAATACCTTTTTCTACAGACCTTCTATCAAAATACTCTTTCCAAATTTCAAAACAATTATTTTTAACATCTTTTAAAAGGTTTGTAAAAAAAGGTATTTGGTTTACAGATATACCTTCTTCGATGCCCATTTTCGCGAAAAAATCAGCAACTTCATTTCCTATCAAATTTACATGTGATGGGACCCACTGAAATTTAATCGTTTTGCCACATTCTTGTAGTTTTAAGAATAAAGCTAAAATAATATAAGCTACAGGCAAACCTCGGTTTCCCGAGGTGCACCGAGCTAAATGTTGTAGAGCACTTTTAGAATCACTTAAAACGACGTATTGATTGCTTTCACATGAAGCTATGTATGACAGACATTCAGATATTGCAAATAATTCTGCTTCCATTATTGATAATTTACAATTTAACTGAAATCTTGCTGCCGTTTTAGTTTGTGGATCATAAAATGATGCTCCAATTCCGCTAGAATCTTTGGACCCATCCGTGTAGATTTGATAGAAATCAGTATATTTGTCTTGAATTGTAAGGATAGTATTTTCCAACAATTTAACAGAACTATAATTCCTTTTAGGCCCTAATACATCAAAAATATTAAGATTTAAATGAGATTTAATATTTATGTTCGTAATCCATGTTGACAAGGAAAACATTTCCAAAATTGGTGAACAATGTACATTTTTATACAATAATTCTTCATATACAATAGAAAGCAAAGGTTTCTTTTTATTTCGCCAGTAAGTGGAGCTCTCGCATATAGATGCTAATTTTGAAATAATTACAATGGAATCGCCATTAAGCACTGATTTTGATTTTAAAATAAACTTATAAGCCAGGTATTTTCTTCTAATAAATAGCGGGGGTAAACATAACTCTGATTCCATTGTATGTATAGGACTACTTTTAATGAAACTCCCTATCACCCGCATTGCCTGATTTTGAACTTTATCAAGTTTTTCAATGTTACTTTTGGCACTGTTGTCAAAAAGAAAACTTGCATAATCTAATCTACTCCGTATAATAGAGATGTAAAGATATCTTAAATGTATTGGGTGAATACCCCAAGATGACCCTGCTAATATATTAAATAAATTTAGGAATTTCTTTGTTTTAGTACAAATTTCATTAATCTGTTTGACCCATCTTAATGATCTGTCCAACCATACCCCTAAATATTTGACTGTTTGTACGTTTTCTAGACAGACTCCTTCAATTATAACGTTAGCTTGTTGGGGTAGTCTACGCCTGGAAAATACACACAATTTACTTTTATTTGGTGATACTTCAAGTCCTAAATTATTTAACATTCTTGTCAAACAGTTTAATGCATTTTGCAATGATGTAGTCATGAATCTTAAACTTTGGCCTGATACATATAAAATAAAGTCATCAGCATACTGAGAAATAAAAACCCCTTCGATGTTCTTACAAATGTCGCTAGTTACAATATTAAAAAGAATTGGAGACATCGGATCACCCTGAGCCAGCCCCTTACAAGTCCATCTAGTAATTGAGCTATTACTTTCTGCTTCATTGACAGTTAAATGTCTCTCCTTCAGATATTCCCATATATACCTACATATAGAAGATCCAACCCCCATATCATCCAACTTCCGAGTAACTTGTATAATGTCAACATTATTATAAGCATTATTTACATCTATTAAGCATCCTAATGTTTCTTGTTTATTTGCGAATCCTATTTGAATTTGAGAAACTAATCTTACTAAATTGTCTAAACATGACTGTGTTCTGCGGAAACCTACTGTTTTACTAGAGAATAAATTTTTACTTTCAAAATGCCATTCGATGCGCTTTGTTATAATATTATGCAATAATTTACAAAAACAAGAAATTAGTGAAATCGGTCTTAAGGAGGTACTATTTATTTCGCGACCCGGCTTTGGTATGGGCACCACCTTAACGTTTCGCCACTGTAACGGTACTCTTGCCTCAAAAAGAATTTTGTTATAAAGGTCGATTATTAACTGCTTATTAGGAAAATGATATATCATAGAATATGAAATAGAGTCTATACCTGGTGCAGTATCTTTAATTTTTAAAATGTTATTCAGTTCTTGAATGGAAATAGGGGCCTCTAAATGCACATTATACGAATGAAACAGAGGAGATTTAGGTAAAACATAGTCAGGTGTTAGTTGCTTTAGAAAAATACGAGCTTTATCCCAGTCTAAATTAGGTTTAATATTTTTGTAACCTTTGAGCCATCGCATTTTCTCCCACATCTCTCTACTAGATACTACTTGCGAAATGTTGTCGCAGAATTCTTGGAAAGATTTAGCAAGAGCTTTTCGAATGAGTCTTTGGGCCGAAGATACTTTTTGTTTATAAATTATGAAATTGTTAGGTGTAGGATTTCTTCGAAGCAGCGCTAAAGCTCGGCGTCGCTCTGCAACAGCTTTCGATAGTTCTGTTGACCAATAAGGTTTTGCTTTAAATTTAGATGTGGGGTTTTGACATATCTTAATAACTGGTATTGATTCATCAGCCGCTAAATTAATAAGGTCCACCATGTTTGAATATGTGTTTAAAACATCGCCCGTGTCATTAAAATTATTAAGTTTTTCATTTAAAATGTTTTTAAATTTTTCCCAGTTGGCTTGTTTATAGTTACGTTTTTTTAGAAAATTATCTTTTATTACAACGTCTGTACACATACAAATCATTAAATGGTCACTGCCTAAGCTTTCGTTTAAAACATTCCAACTAAAACTGAGTGCAATATCTGGTGTTGTAAATGTTATATCCGGGGAACTATTCTGTAAATTATTTAATACATATTTAATTCTGGTTGGATCTCCATTATTAAGAGAAACATAATTATAAGTGGTGGCAGCATCATATATTTGTAAACCCCTACTATTAGACTTAGACGACCAATTTGTGTGGTGTCCATTAAAATCTCCACATATTACCGTTTTATTTGGCCATTTAGAAAATAAAATTTTCCAGTCTTCACTGGTTGTGCAAACATTAGGTGGACAATATATCGCAATTATATTATCTAAAAAACCACAGTTAAATATTTTAATATGTAATGCTTCTATATTTTGATTCGGTAAACTAAAATTATTTAGCTGCGCTCTAATAGATTTATGAATGATAACCGCAATACCCCCGTATGAGTCATCACGGTCTAACCTAAATATATTATATAAATTAATTTTTAAACTACTGCCTGGCTGAAGCCAAGTTTCTGAAATAATACAAATATGAATTTTTCCTTGCAATAAAATATTTTCTAAAGCACGTACTTTTGGTTTTAAACTTTGAGCGTTCCATTGTAGTAATTTCAATTTTATAATTTTATTCCGAGAATCCATTACTAAATTTACTTATAAACTCTAATATACTATTCATATACGGCCAATCAGACATGTTATCTATTATAACGAGAATTATCCATTCAATAAAACATTTAATAGATTGTTGAAATTTTTCGCTTAAACTGATGTTTCTCATAAATATAATTTCTTTTAACCGAGATATTAGTTCGCTAAAGTGCACTTCGCGTTTGTTGTTCCCATCGTCGTTCGCCTTATCAGTTGATCGTTGTGCAACACGGTCGGGCTGCATATATCTGTCTTGCTCTGGTTCATTCATTTTACTACGCGGGGATTCAGATGTTTGCTTATTATGATTTTTAACATTTTGCGGTGATCTAGGTCGCTTAGGGGTAAACAATTGTGAGAATGTTGGTAAAATTGGTGTATATTTATGTGTCTGTAATTCTTCACACTGTAAATTTATAAAACTGTTTGAGATACTGATATTACTTTTTTCTTCATTTTGTTTAATATTTTGTCTTGTTTCTGTACATGAGTTTGGGCGCACATATAAATTACAGGCACTACGGTAGGTACAGTTGAACTCTCCCATTAATTCCCTCAATCTTTTTTCCCTCAGATAGATAGGACATGTTTTATCCAATGCCATATGATCACCGTTACAGTTCGCACACTTATATTCTGTAACTTCACAATTTTCATGAGAACCAGCACACTTAGGGCAAACAATTACTCGAGAAATACATCTGGCCTTAGTGTGACCGAATTTCCAGCACCTTGAGCACTGTGTTGCGGGGAAAATGTATGGTTCTACTTTAATGCGCAAATTATCTATATATACAAAAGCTGGCAACGAGGAACATTTAAAATCAATACGAGCCACTTCACTTGGTACCCATTTTCCGTCTTCGTCTCTCCGTTTTAATCTTTTCAATGATATGATCTGGATGTTATTGGGGCACCTAATTACACTTAAGGCTTCACTTTCAGCTAGCTCAAGATCCACATTCCGTATAATGCCATGGGAAATATTAACTTCCATTTCTCTGTAAACTCTCCAACCTCTCTTTTCGAATTCCGAACAATTAACAATCTTATTGGCATAGTCTTCATCGGAAACTTCTAATCTTAATCTATATGGATTGGTGTATTTGATTCTTATTATGTCAATAAAATTGAGATTTGTAAATAACTTCGCGATAGCAAACTGTTTTGGCAACTTTTCTTTGCTCGAAATAATAACTTCTACCTTAATTTGTCTCTGTTTCTTTATTTTCTTTTCTACTTTAGTCCACCCAACATCGTCTTCTACTTCTTCTTCTTCTTCTCTGGATCGTTTAATTCGTTTTTCTGTGGTTGTTTTCTCTTCTTCTTTGTTAAAGTCTTGGTTATTCATTTCCTCCATTTTAGCATACTCATAAGTTTTGTTATTATAGTTCATTGAAATTGGTGAGAACCAACGACGTACTTCTTCATCCTCACTCAAGTCACTCTTGGCTACAATATTCACCTTCCCTTCACACAACTCCGGATCCGGATCCATATCTTAAAATCAAAGCGACGACCTGCATAGCAGGCGCGCGTAAAAGGCACCGCTTATCTGCGATTATTACTATCAACAAATCGTCGCGACGCGTGTTACTTACACGAGTACCGTGACAAGACTGTTATGAGAGCTTAGGCATCTTTATAACAATAGAAATGATTAGTTTCCCAAGCGTTTCATCTCTGGTTTACCCCTTTGAAGTTATATTTTCACGATTAAAACCGATGTAATGCTAGTCCGGATAATATTTTCGTTATTAAGGTTGTATCACCTTAGCTGAATGCATGAAAAACAATTGCTATGTAAAACAGTGATGGGTTAAAATTATAAATTTTTCAGGTGGTGATGATTCCAACAGCTTTTCTCTCGAAACCCGCCAAGGCTCAGACAAAGCTGAACTAGTCACAATGGTAGATCTAGACTATGAAAGTCCGAGAAAAAAATACGAGCTTGTTATAAGAGCCGCGAGCCCACCGCTTTGGAATGACGTCAGAGTTGAAATATTAGTGACGGATATGAACGATAATGCACCTATGATGAAGGATTTTCAAATAATTTTCAATAACTATAAAGATTGTTTTCCTGTTGGACCGTTTGGGAGAGTACCGGCGTTTGATGCGGATGTTACAGACAAGGTAAGTTTACATTAACTAATGGATTTACAAAATATTTAAATTAATTTGGAGAAATGAGACTTAAAAGTCCATACATAACTTATAAAATACATAAACACTATAGGGTTCGGAAACACACACACAAGTACAGCAAAACGTCTGTCTGTGTTGCCGATACAAGCATCTATATAATCTATATATAGGTTTCCGAATTCTACATTGCTATATTTCACATGGACGCAAATAAGCAATACCATGTCAACCCACAAAATTGAAAAAACTGAGTTATATATGCAGAAGTATTGAAGAACATTTTTCTTTAATATTTGTAGGCTAGTAAAGCTTACTTTAAAACTTCTAAAAAGCCATTTTTAATCATGCAATTTATCTATGTTAAACGTTTTGGGTTATATTATATAGGAAATATGCAGTTTGTATACTTATTTTTTGTAAAAATAAGTAAAATAACTTACATAACAAAATTGCCAAAAATTTGACTTGATACATGAAAAAAATCATATAAAGCAAGTTGTTCAAAATTTTCAAACGCGTTTTCCTCGAAATGACATTCGTGTGGGTTGACATGGTATTACTTATTTGCGTCCACATGTAAACACTATAACTTCGCTAGTATTTTCAAAATGTTTGTATTTAATCATTGCAGCTACATTATCGTATATTATCTGGTAACAACGCGAATTTGGTGCTTCTGAACGAGACTACAGGTTCGATGACTCTGTCCCCACAACTCAACACCAACGTTCCAAAACTCGCTACAATGGAAATATCCGTCACAGGTATTATTAATTTCTACCTCTATTATACCTCAATCATTAATTTACTTAACTGCAGAAAGTTTTAAAGATTTTTCAATTCACAAATCACAAAATTATTGCGCTAATAAAAGTCTAAATTCGTAGAGCTGTTATGAAGGTATTTTTTTATGTATACTATATCTGTCCATCTGAGAAATGTATTTACCAAAATTATAGTTAAAGCCAACAAAAAGTATTGAAATGTATATTTTAATCTATCTTTTTTGTTTTGAAGTTTATTCCACATTTTTGTAATGTCATTAATAGCTGCATAACCTTTTACAGTAAATGTACTGAACTAGTATTATTAAAATACTTTTTTTAGATGGGGTAAATGAGGTTAAAGCTGTGATGCAACTGCTGGTCAGGTTGATAACTGAGGATATGCTCTTCAACTCGATAACAGTCCGACTAAACGATATGACGGCGGAGAAGTTTCTATCGCCTTTACTGAGCTTCTTCATAGACGGCCTGGCAGCTATCATACCATGTCCGAAAGAAAATATTTATATATTTAGTGTACAGGTAAGAAATATAAATTTTAAACATAACTTCTAAATTGTGAATACTTAAAACGGATCGTCTTGGCTTTTCCTTCCTGTACTTGAAAATTATTGCCACTATACAAATGAAATTTAAAAGATAAATGTAGTCCGCAAACTACCATATCCATTTTTGTAATGAAATAAAATATTTTTTTAATTTTACAATGGTGACAATAAAATTAAAAATTATTCAACAAAAATTATTAAAAAATTTGGTATGTTGAGATATGAAATACTTTCATTTAGAGATCGCTAACATTTTGTTATTCTTAGTAGTTTTAAATAATATGAATAGATGAAATCAAATATAAATAAATAACATACACAATGACAAGGACAAACCCACCCAGACCGGAAACATGCCTGTACGTTATGATATACAAAAATTTGCTCCCGGCGGGAGTCGAACCCACAACTAGTGGCGCTTAAGCTTCGCAACCGCTGCGCCACGAAGCCCCAGAAAAATATGGTACTCTTTTTTTAGGATGACACTGATGTGACCGGCAACATCTTGAACGTGTCGTTCTCGGCGCGCCGCCCGGACGCCGAGGTGGGCATCGGCGGAGACCCCTCGCCGTACTACTCGCCCACGCACCTGCGCGAGCGCGTCTACTTGCACCGGGCGACGCTCGCCAGGCTAGCTACTGTACAGGCCAGTAGAATTCAACTGTTTATACTGTAGTTTAAATAAATAAAAGCTACTTACTCAATGGCTATCATTAATATACTAATTTCCTGTGTGTGGGTCTCACACAAGCACAAACCGCACTGCAAACTTCTCCCTCGCGCGGGAAAAGTTACTGCAACAATTGAGATCATCGATTCAATTGCAACGACTTGCGACTGTGCAAACAATGAAACGAGCAGTAATTTTAAGTTTTTTTTTGTCTTTTAGAACACTCCTCGACTGTAAATGACTTTGTAAATCTTTCACACTTTGAACGTATCGGTGATGTGAGCCAGAAACCAATAACAACTCTAAACTTATTTAGAAAGTTATTTATAAAGCATGTATTTATTATATTTTATAAATATTTAGGTCCTTCCATTTGACGACAACATCTGCGTGCACGAGCCATGTTTAAACTATGAGGAATGCCTGACGGTGCTCAAGTTTGGAAACGCATCTGGCTTCATACACAGCGACTCGGTTTTATTTCGACCCATTTACCCCGTCACTACGTTTACTTGTCAATGTCCTCCGGGATTTACGGGTAAGTAACTTTTCATCTAGCAAACCTTGCTTTAATGAATTATCGATAATGTAATATAAAAATAGCCCCCATTTTAGCCCCCAGGACGGCTATCTTATTTTCGCGGTTTGTACTTCTCAGCACTCCGAACTATAACCAAACCCTTAAATAAATATTATATAAGAAAGTAACGAAGGTCCGTTGTAAAAAGGTTCACTCTTTCAACAAGCAGATTATAGCGAGAAACATCAATAATAACGAAATGTCTGATATAAATAAGAATTGCAGATTTCCTGTCTTTTTCAGTATGTTAAAATGATTATCATTCGCTCAGGTTCCCGCGAGCACTACATGTGCGACACGGAGGTGGACCTGTGCTACTCGTCGCCGTGCCGCAACAACGGCAGCTGCGTGCGGCGCGAGCGCGGCTACAGCTGCGTCTGCGCCGCCGGATACACCGGTACCGCACCCCACCCCGCCCTACCCGACCCACGTAGATATAGAAGATAATAGATTACGGATCTATATGGCGTAAATGACATAGTTTTGATATTGAAGCCCCCTAAAAGTCGCTGGGAACTAAATAATACCTTCGATAGTCTCATTCTTATTCTCACTTTCGCTCATGCGCGATTTAATTTATTTTTTGTGGCGCTAGTTTATAGTCCATCCATATTTTTTTTATGAATTTCAATACAAGGGATATGCAATCTATTATCCTCTATATCTATGCCCAATTGCCCATCCCACACTACGTTATCCTACAAGTCTTGCTTACTATCTAGTACTGTACGGTCTTAACTGACGGCTCAAGTACAGTGATAATGTTTATTCATTGTTAATAGATTTTTTGAATATTTTTTTTTAAATTAGAAAAGCATGTAAATAAATAATAAATAACGTTGCACACTCAACGGCCCCCATTAGGACAATGATATCCTGTGTCGGGGTCCGGAAACATACAAGGACAAGGACAAATACACCCAGACCGGAAAATATGCTTCCATGGTCAATACAAATATATTATGCTCCGAGCGGGAATCGAACCCGCGACCTGTGGCGTTTAAGGCAGGTTCGCTAAATTGAAATCGCGTGAAATTACTATCCCTTAGCAAAGGATATTTAAGAATCAATATCTCGAAGTATTCGTGTAAGAAACACCTACAAATGGATGTTATTGTAAGCCTTCATAGGCTACAAAACAATCGGATGATCCGTATTGCTTGCCAATTTGGTGTCATAAAAAAGCCATGTATAAGAAACATATTTTTAGGTGAGAACTGCGAAACCATCTTAACAAAGGCGACATGTGACATGAACGGGGATGGCAGTATTTGCCGCAGTGGGTCACAGTGCGTGGCTCGTAAGGAGGGCGGGATCCTCTGTCAGGGCTGTTCTATAGACACCGCCTATACGACGTCCATGTGTGAGCTGAAGGCGAGGAGCTTCCCGCCTACATCTTTCTTGACCTTTCCCGGCATTAAGAGACGACATCGATTCAATTTGAAGTTGAAGTGAGTATTTGAATGCTTATCAATTATCAGTATATTTTTGATTATACAAATAGGAGTTCTGGTCTGAGCCGGCCTGAATGAAATATATAGAATGAAACAGATTAACTCAAAAGAGGTTTTTTTTAATATATTTGTTTATTTGTATTTACATATTACGTTTGCATGTCTTTATTTTTATTTATTGCATACTTAGTTATTGCATTTTCAAAGACTATCGTACTTAGAGAGTAAACTTCAGTTCTGTATTTTGTCAATTGTAATGTAACACTTTTTACAATTAATATTATTACTAAAATAAGTAACTATTTTACAATAATTTGGCATACAAATCCCATGTTAGTGCAATATAATGAATCATTTTATAAAAAAACAATTCCTTCCAGATTCGCAACCCAAACAACATCTGGTCTACTTCTCTACAATGGTCGTTACAACGAGCGGCACGATTTCATAGCACTTGAAGTTATCAGTTCCAACGCTGGTCGTGGAGGGGGATCTGGTTTGAGGTTCACCTTCGCGTTGGGAGGGGGGAAGACCGAGGTCACGGTGGAGGGGGAAGTCGCTGATGGAATGTGGCATACGATTGAAGTGGAGTATTATAATAGGGTAAGACTTTTGATCTATTATTCAGTAGATGCAGTGAGTTTAAAAATACAATTGGACACCCATAGCATGTTAAAAATAGTCAACTTCTGGAGCCATCTATAGTTTGTATTATCTTTGTTTCCTTTTATTATGCAACCTAACTATTAAAATTTATATGTAATCTGTGGTCTTAGTGATCGCTATCTGTCAATGGCGTTGTTGCGTTATCATTATCATTCAAAAAGAAACACTGTTAAGTAACTATACTTAAAAGTATGCAAAAGAAATGAGAATTTCGAAATTTTTCAATTTATTTCAATCATAAAATAATAATTTTATATAATTACATTTTCTACTTAGACAGCAACAATGATTTTGGACGAATGTGACAAAGCGCTCTCGCTAGCGGGCGCTGCTAACTTCGGAGTGAAGTACGCCTGCGCTAACTTCACGAAGAAGGAGCTGCCATCGCGTTGCGATATACCGACTGAAACTTGCCATAGGTAATATTAATAAATGGACTTTAAATCAATATATTTCTTGATCACTTTCATGCTCAATTATCCAAAATCAAAAGTGGCAAAGAAGCCCACCGCCCATCTGATGGTAAGCATTCACCGTAGCCTATAAACGCCTGAAATACCAGCATTGCAATCGTATCGCCATCCCAAGTCCCAAGTAAAGGAGGCGACAGATATAGTATAAGAAGTGTGGGGCTTGGGCTCCCACTCATAAAACAAAACGCAGCAGTACGGATACTGTTACTTCACGTCGATATTATGTAAGACTACTACTTCTCCTTCAAGCCAATTCAATTTATGCTGAAAATATCAAAGCTACTACACTTAACTATCAATTAATTCAGTCTCAAGTATTTGTGCAATTTTATTTAATTTTTGTATATAATAAATATTTATAATTATATAATATGTATAAATTACATTATTGTATTTAGATATACGAAATTATTTTTATTTATTATACGTATAGATAGATTATCTTTTTCAAACAGATTCCTCGATCTCACTGGGCCGTTGCAAATTGGTGGATTGCCGAACATTCCGAGCAGTTTCCAAGTGAAGAATAAAGATTTCGTCGGCTGCATCTCTGATCTGTACATCGATCACAAGTTCATCGATCTGAATAGGTATTAATTTATATTTATACATATTGCGTGTGATATATTTTTGAAAGGAAAAGTTTTTTTTAGTTAGCTGATTAGTAATAAAAAACATGTAAATACGAAGCAAAGTAAAATGAATGTATAGTTTGGGTTTTAAATAGTCGTGAGAACAATGGTTTTTTGGTATTTTTCGTTTTTTTTTAAATATTTTATATCATAGCATAAGCTACTTACCGCTCTTCTCGCAATTTTACTAATTAACTTAATCACATCACAAGATTCCAAAAAAAGGTTACATAACTATACGTTTCACAATGTATACAAAGATACGTAAAAGTATGTAAAAAAATCAAATATGTACATAATGCGTATCAGTGAATTGAGTTACAAAATAAGTGGGCAACAAAGACAACTGTATGTTTGTGTGTGTTTCTAGACGCCAACGTAGACGTCCGAGATAGAAGCATTCTTTATTTATGTTTGTTTGTGCCGAAAAAGGCACTTTGTTATAATTTCACAGTTCAAATATAAACTGTGTTCCTCTTTGTCAGCTACGTAGCCGACAACGGCACGCTAGCGGGCTGTCCGGAGAAGCGCTCGCAGTGCAGCAGCGCGCCGTGCTACAACGACGGGCGGTGCCGCGACCTGTGGGACACGTTCCTGTGCCTGTGCGGGGAGGGGTTCACGGGGAAGGATTGTGCGGAATGTGAGTAATCAGAACAATATATCACTAATGTGTTCTCTCAAACTTTTTTATGACACATTATTACGGCATTATTTATGTACTAGCTGAGACCGCGACTCCGCTCGCGTTATGTAGTTTTTTTAATGACTGGAACCTAACATTATTCCGGGATAAAAAAAAATCCTTTATTTTAATCCAGCTATATGTATACCAAATTTCATCAAAATATGTAGTTTTTGCGTGAAAGAGTAACAAACATCCATCCATCCAAACTTTTCCATTTATAATATTAGAGGGAATTAAGGTAGTGGGATTATGCAACACGATCAATTGCAAAACTAAAACGAGAAACTGTTGAGGTTTGAAGCTTTTTACGTCAACCCACAGCTCCAGTTATTCGGGTCTCCCACGTATCTCTGACTTGATTTACCGTCTATTATCAAATTGATAACAGATAGAACTTTGTACAGTACTCTGACAAACGTAGATGCTCAGTTTAAATTCCACTATATGGTCGCCAAAAGTTGCTTAACCTATCGCAACAGTACTATGAGCATCTCATTAGTAGTTGTACACGCAAATTCTTCAGTAAGATGGGTAGGTTAAATAATAGATGGTTTTCAGCTACGTCACCCCCGTGGCGCTTCAGCGGCGACGGCATGTTGTCGTTCAACCCTCTGCTGCGGCCGATCCAGCTGCCGTGGCTCAACGCGCTGTCCGTCCGCACGCGGCAGCTCGACGCCTTCCTCATGTCCGTGCAGATAGGACAGAATAGCACCGTGCTCATATCGGTTCGTATTTCTTGACTTTATTACGTATTTCTTTAAGAATGTTACTATACATTTTTTTTTACGTTATAAGTTGGCAAACAAGCATACGGCCCACCTGATGGTAAGTGGTTGCCGTAGCCTATGAGCTCTTGCAGCACCATTAGTAGGCGCCACTCACGCGTTGCCAACCTCGAGATATTAGTTCTTAAATCTCCTCTGCCCAGTAATTTCACTAGCCTACAGTGCCCTTCAAACCGGAACACAGTAATGCCTAAACACTACTATTTGGCGGCAGAATATTTAACACTGCGGTGGTACCTACCTAGCCGGCCTCTTGCAAGAAAAGACTTACCACCAGTGTGACTGATTGCACTGGTGGAATAATCTCTACTGTGATAGAGATTATCCCAAAAGCGGGCGATGGGGTTGTGACATCCCGACGCCTTTCGTTACATGCTTTTTCTATTTTAGCTCTTTTTTATGACTAAGTAGCATAGCCGGCCTCTTGTAATAACATGCAACATAAAAACTTGTAAAATTTTGCCTTCAATTAAGTTTACGCTTGTTTCTTATACACTCAATAAACAGGGTACCGCACGAAAAAAAAAAATTCTCAAAATCATTTCGATCTTGTTGTTTCTGATACAACCGCATTCGAACAAATTAAATCAAAGTATCTAGCATTATAAAGCCAAATAATAATTTGCTATAAATATAAATACCATAAAAATCGATACAAAATATTTCAAGTTTAGTTATTAATCTCATAAAATTGTTGCTTTTAAATGTTTCCTTAAACTGTTTTTTTTTTTTATAAAAAACTAAATTAAGTGAAAATATTTCCTCACAGCTAAAAAATGGTCTCCTACATTATTCATATAACGGCGAAACAATGTTCCTACCATCGACCACTCTCGCCGATGGTTCGTGGCATCGTATCGAGATCAAATGGTTGGGGACAGACATATCCGTGAGCATCGACTACGGTCTCCGGAACGCCTTACTGCCGATGCTAGCGAATAAGATACAGGGACAGTATATTGGCAAAATTCTCATCGGCGGTCCCGATACAGCGGCAGGGTTGTTAGCATCCGATGTTGGTTACTTTGAAGGATGTATTCAGGTATGATCATTTTACATAGATATTTTGTTAAAAAATACGTTACTCTGTAGACATATATTGTGTATAGCACTACATTTTCTGAATTGAAAAAAAATCGATTTATGTGACTTTTTATTTTCTCTTCGTAATTTTTCAAGTAAGCACATATTTTCTGTTTTGAAAATTTAAACTATCACCCAGGTAAATTTCATTAAAATCGGTTTAGCTTTTAAAAGGTAACAGACAGATAGACTGATAATTTTATCTTTTTAATTTATTATATATTAGGCTTACATTAGATATGTAGTAGAGTATATAGATATAGATATGTAGTGCGAGTATAATAATTTAATTTATTTATATGTTGTTTTAGGATGTGCGTGTCGGGACGGCTCAGTCGTTACTGAATCGACCAACGGTTAGAGAGAATGTAAGAGATGGATGTCAATCTCGAGCCGATTGTATGCTGTCAATTTGTCCTCCTTATGTAAGTATTGTCTAAAATAGCCCTTATTCTATTAATATTAAAAACGAAATAAAAACTTACGATTTTTCTGTAGAGACATAAAATCTATCTATTAACCTGTCGAATTTATAGTATAAGAAATCAGAAGTAAGAAGACCTTTTAAAATATAGCATTAACCGCTGAGCAGATTTATCTATTACCCTTATTAACAAAGTATATTCACTATGTGAAAATAAAATGTCCGTTCTACGCGATGTAGAAGAAGAGACGGTAGAACTAATCGCATTTTGTTTTTATCCCCCACTTAAAAAGAGGAGTGTTATTCTCTGTATCTGTGTATTTCTATGTCTCTAAACTGCTTTTGATTTTAATTTATTTTGTTTTGTTTGATAGGTGACTAGATTGAGTATCCTTAGCTATAACTCAATATAAAAGTCAACCTTTCGAATGAAGATTATCAACTTTTTACTAGGATAATTGCGGGGTTAATTTTTTCATTTAACATATTCATTATGTAGATTAGTTTTTGATACTGTAATTATCATGTAATAACACAATATTTCCAGAGCAAATGTATATCAACATGGGACAGCACAGAGTGCGTGTGCGACAGGGGCCGCGTGGGCCCGCAGTGCGTGGCCGCGTGCGAGCTGCGGCCGTGCGGCGAGCACGCACAGTGCGTGCCCGACGACACCGATAGGGGCTACCACTGTACTTGTGATGACGGATACGTTTTAAGTGGTAAGTTTTTGTAACTAATCGAAGTCAAAATTGCAATTATATTATATATTTTCATAAATATTATCTTTATAATATAACTAATGCTTACATATAATCTGATTTAAAAAAAAACGTGAAATCTTCGTTTTTTTTACTTAACTGAAGCAATAACATCATTTGTTATATAACATGTAAAAAAATTAATTACAAAGATGTCAAAAATATGGAATTCTTAATTGTGCTTTTAGTTACTATAAATAATATTACTGTAATGCATAATTATTAGAAATATAATACTTAAAGATGGGAGAGGAAAAGTTTTTCCAAGTTGTTCTGACTGTATATTCTGTGTCCCCTTCAGCGTCGGGCTGCGTGGCGGAGGCGGTGTCGGAGTGCCCGGGCGGCTGGTGGGGCGCGCGGCGCGGCGCGTGCGGGCCGTGCGCCTGCGCCGCGCCCGGCCTGCACCCGCACTGCGACGCGCGCTCCGGGCAGTGCCGCTGCAAGGTAACACACTACTTATTTATGTACTTCTAAAAGTGAACTTTCAACACCATTATGTTTGACAATATTGTTATGACGGAAACAAGATGGCGGAACGATCGTAGCTTATTTTTTTTTTGACACAATAAATATAGTAACTTATTTTGTCACGACAGAGAAGTATTCACTCATTTTTTTTTGTTGTGACAGTACGATTACTAAAGGGTTCTTGGGGCTTTTTCCATAACCATTTGGAGTAAGGTAACATGTACATATAACGAGTGTCCGGTGACGTGGCCAGGAGAACCACTACTGGGGCGGGGACGGCGGCTGCCGGCCGTGCCAGTGCTACGCGGCGGGCTCGCTGAACGGCTCGTGCGCGCGCTCGGGCCAGTGCCACTGCCGCAGCGGCGTCATCGGCCGCGCCTGCGACTCGTGCGCCAACCTCTACGCCGAGGTCACGCCCAGCGCCGGCTGCAAGGGTAACCAGCCCTTAGTACCAGCGTACAGTTGGGATTAGTTCGATAAGCGTAAAGAGATATATAAGCCAAAGGCGTAAACCGTAAGCTCTCTGTCCCCTTCTCTTTTTCACCCCTTGTCTCCCTCTACCTTTCTTCTTATCTCAAATGACAGCGCAGATGCTTTTTTTTTTTATGTTACAAGTTGGCAAACAAGCATACGGCCCACCTGATGGTAAGTGGTCGCCGTAGCCTATGAGCGCTTGCAGCACCATTAGTAGGCGCCACTCACGTGTTGCCAACCTCGAGATATTAGTTCTTAAATCTCATCTGCCCAGTAATTTCACTAGCGTACAGTGCCCTTCAAACCGGAACACAGTAATGCCTAAGCACTACTATTTGGCGGCAGAATATTGGACACTGCGGTGGTACCTACCTAGCCGGCCTCTTCCAACAAAAGACCTACCACCAGTGTGACTGATTGCACTGGTGGAATAATCTCTGCTGTGACAGAGGTTATCCCAACAGCGGGCGATGGGGTCGTCACATCCCGACGCCGTTAAATTTTGCTTTCATTAGACAGGCCGTATACATGTTTAACCTGTGGTACTACAAAAAGTAAATTGTACCAAAAAATCTAGCGTAAGCTATCGTTCCTAAAAATCATCTATATCGCTATCGCTATCCTGACGACGTCGTGGTGCTGCGGTAGCGAACCTACCTTAAGCGCCACAGGTCGCGGGTTCGATTCCGGCTCGGAGCAGATGTTTGTATTGATCATACCTGCATGTTTTCCGGTCTTAGTGGTAAAAGTTACAGTTGTATCATTTTCATTTTCAGTTGTTTACGACGGCTGTCCGAGATCATTTGCGAGTGGAGTTTGGTGGCCACAAACTAAATTTGGAATTGAAGCGATAACAGACTGTCCAACAGGTGACTGAAACTTTTTTGTTAAAAATCATAGATTGTATTAATATTTTTTACCCGTCCCCTAAACATTAGTGGTGACTTTTTACCATTGGGGCTGATACTAACGATATATAACGAAATAACTTCAATAGCTCAACGTTAGAAGGAAAGACTTCGCACCTTTAACGCGAGTGTCACGGGTTCGATCATGACCCCCTTGGGCTATTATCGTACTCACTCCTAGCTACGAGCTTATTTGGACGGGCAATAGGAATATTCGTAATGCCTTGAAAAAACATTGCTTTAAAAAAATATTAGGTTTTTTAACAGTATACTTGCTTCACCACTGTCGGATGAAGCAAAATTATTATTACATTTTGTAAAAATTTTAGTTAAGAATCGTTTATAATATATTTTAGTTTAGAGGTCCCTATGAGGGTGACATATTCTGTTAAGAAAAAACCCTCAATAAATTTGAACGATTAAAAAAAAATAATATTACTTTACATTATATGCTACTTTTGAAACCGTCAGTCCATCCGTTGATGTATAAACTGCAGTAAAAATATTATTCGTAAAAATTTATTTACATTCGTATCACTTAACATTAGAAGGAATACAAGAGTTCAGCCTTACTTTACTTTATAACAAAGAAATGTAATGCCCGAATTGTTCATATTAATTTTAAACGACAAATTTTATAGGATCAAGCGGCAAAGCAACACGTATGTGCGACGAGAAGCAAGTGGTACCCTGGCAGGAGCCGGACATGTTTAACTGTACTACTTCGACTTTTTACCAGTTAAGGAAACAGGTAAGCGTTCTGTTACAGACGTCACATGTATCCCTTATTGCTGACTCCTCTCCCTTACCGCCTACTCATCATTTCCTCCTCCTAACGCCTCAGTCGCCTATCCAACTCAGTCAGTCTCCATCCATCATCCACCAGCGACGGTCGTTTCAAAATTCAATCTCTGCGTTTTATTCACTGAATCCTTTTTTAAAAAGACTAAATCCGAGACTCCCGTAACAGTTCGATTAAATGTAATAAATTCTTATGTAACAAAAGTATTCGAACGTAATAGGGAAGCTATTACGTCTATTTCTTTGTTTAACTTAATTTTAGATCACACTTATCAAGTTTTATAAAAGTCTACTTGTTATAATATATTTTTTTTTTTAACGCCTTCTTTAATCTTGTATTGTTTAGTTGTTTTGCTCTTATTTAAAGTTCTTTTTAACTGACATCGAAAAAGGGAAGGAGATCTTTGTTCATACATTCATATGTTTTATTTTGAAAATTCTTTTTTTTATTTGAAAGGAATCTTGGAAAAATACAGAGAACTCTTCAATTATGTTTTTAGGTATCTTGTCCATTTTCTCCACAAAAGCTGGTGCTTTTGCTTTTCGTTAAGTGGAACTTCTGATGATGATTAAATATTAAAGTTGCAATATAATTAGTTGCTTGAATAAGGTTCCCTAACTATTATTCTATTTCAGTTACACAAAATAGAAACGGGCGAGTTACAAGTGAATACATTCGTCGGTGTCCGATTAGCTGAAGACTTGGCGACGGCGTGCGCGAACACGCCCACGCTGTACGGCGCAGACGTGCTGGTCGCGGAGGGGATACTGCTGGAGCTCATGCAGTACGAGCTGCGACAAGCGGGCCTGAACCTCACGCACAGTCAGGATAAGGACTATGTTCGGGTGAGCTTATCTTAAGTTTGATATTGTCGATTTTATCGAAATTTATTTCGTTGTATGTAATCAATGTTCGTTTCTTCGAATTTTATGCAACGTAATTTCTGCTTTACCGTCAACCCAATAGCGAAAAAATTTTGCTAATTTCGTTGATATAATATTAATATTCCATCCATGTGGGCAAGTATCGTGCCGGCAAATATTTTTGTAAAAGGATTTTTGGATATAATATTTCTTTTCGTTTCCGAAGCTACTAATATATTAAAGAATGTTTATTTGATCCTTATAGTTTTACTCCAATCTATACTCTTCCATGACATTTCAAAAAAAGTAAACTGAATGTCACATTTTTCTACATATTTTTCCAGAACATAATAAAATCATCAAACACGATACTCAATATTGCATACGACAAGGAATGGCGTCGTATCAGAGAGCTGACGTCACGCGGTGCAGAACATTTACTGCAACAGTTCGACAAGTACATAGCGGTTCTCGCTGAGAGCCAACACGATACTTATACGAGTCCATTCGAGATTGTTACTTCAGATCTAGGTAAGTATGATGTCTTGACATGTGTAAGAAACATTAGGAACAATATTGCCTTCTCTTTCGCACTTCTAAAGTTACGAACAATATTGCCTTCTCTTTCGCTCTTCTAACATTAGAAACAATATTACCTTCTCTTTCGCACTTCTAACGTTAGGCACTATATTGCCTTCTCGTTCGCACTACTATTAGGAACTATATTTCCTTCTCGTTCATATTACTAACATATAATAACGGAGTCAAAAGCTTGCAATATAACCGAATGATGTGTGATGTTACAAGTATCTGTTTCGGTGTGGGTGTTTATCCTTGTGGGTCTCCCCACCGTGCCCCGGAGAGCACGTTAAGCTGTTGGTCCCGGTTGTTGGAAGAACATCTGATAATAATCGTGAACTGCTATCATTGAAAATTGATTATTGAATCAACATATCCAATATCACTTACTTATATACACTTACTTAGTTTGGGAAAGCCTAATAAACGGACCCCGAACAAAATATCGGGATAATGCTAGGAAGAAAAAGACCGCGTGCGACATAAATGGATAATCTTATTTTAAATAATACCAATTACATTACTTAAAGTAACTTTTCATTTTCAGTGATCGGTGTTGACATTGTAACAGCAGAATCAATATACGGATTTGAACCTATAACGTTGAACCGCTATGGCGACTCATACACTACTGAGCGAGTGGTCCTACCGGACACGTCATCATTCATACACTCGCCTTTACAAACACCCGGCTACTATGGCATCAAAGTCAAAAACAGGAAGCCATCGAGTCCAACGGTTTCGTTCCCGAAGTATAATAATTACGTGAAGAATAAGAATAAATTTGACAAGTTCACGAGAGTTCTTCTGCCGTTAGATTTGATCGGAATCAGCAATACGCAGGGTGAGTTTTAAGATAAATGTTTTTTAATTGTTTATACACTCATAGAAGGTCAAAACCTTAAAATCTTTTCACATTTTCAGTTTTTCAAAATAACCTTTTCGCTGTATAATTTTGTCAATCCACTGACATTAACGATCCTACTTAAAATAGGTATTTTAAAATTTTCTACAAATTTAAAGCCTAGCTCTGCGTTATAATATATTGAAAAATATTATATATATATAAAAATTTAAATATCCAATGAAAGCTCATTGATTTATACAAATAAATAAAGCGCAAATAGTCCAAAGAACAATATTACTTTCTCTAAATTTTAGTATTTTATGAACCGAACCTTAGTCCCTGAGAATATAAAATTATCAAAACGGACTAAAACCATTATATTTTTCATATATCCATTTTTAACAGATAATTTGGAAACAAACTACGAATCACGCGCAGTTTTCTCCTACCTACAATACTCCCGTAACACGTCGCAACTGATGCCGCCACACATGGACGAGTCGGTCACTCGTCGTTGGGGGGTCAACATTACGATAGGATCGCCGATACTACAAGTTGCATTATTCGTGCCCGAATACATTTGGTATAGAGAGACTAAAGAAACAGAGGAAACTCTGGATAATAATAATGAAGATGTTGACGGTACGTACTCTTCAATTACTTATTAATTTAATTGAAGGGCATTGTACGCTAGTGAAATTACTGGGCGAACGAGATTTAAGAACTAATATCTTGAGGTTGGCAACGCGTGAGTGGCACCTACTCATGGTACTGCAAGCGCTCATAGGCTACGCAACCACTTACCATCAGGTGGGCCGTATGCTTGTTTGCCAACTTCTAACATAAAAAAAAAAAAAAGAAAAAAAAAACTTCTTCTCGTAATTTTTTTTCAGCACGTCAACTCAATTTATTGACTGTTACTGAATTTATAACAGCCCGGTCTATTCACGGGCCTTTTGAAGCATAAACCCTTAGTCTAAATTTATCATTTACCAAACAGTGAACGCCCCTGGCTATGAACATCTAAATAGTATGTTATTTTTCAAATCATGGTCAAAATTGTCATGTCTTAACGAGTCCATTGTTTCACGCCACATAACTTTTTTACATCTGTTTTACATTCGTTAGATATCGTGGGGTAGCAATTATTCCTGTATTTCATTAGTAATTTGACAATGATCTCAATCGGCTTTCCTTCAAAACTTTTTTGTATTCTAGCTTTCTTATGACTGTAATCAGCACAAATTTCAACTTTATTTTGCTGTTCAATTACAATAAAAAAATCTTAAATAGAACTGTTTTACATATATAAAAGTTCTTGAAAGTTAAATATATTAAATATTCTTTTAGGAATTACTTATGCTAACAAAGGACACGTACATCCAAATCAAATCAACCAAAACAATCATAATACAAATAATATACAGTCGCATAACACTTGGCCTCGAGCTGAAGACGACTCAAATGACAACCACGGGCCAGTTGTCATACAACCAGCTTATAAAAAACAAGATAAAACATATATTAATGACAATTTTCAAGAAAACGATTCCTCTTACGTCGCTGAAAGACTAGAAAGTTCCGATGGACCTAAAGTTATGGCTCTAGTAATGGACGATGGTAAAAACAATGATGCAAATTTAACCAAGGAGGTTGGCAAGAAAAAGTTGGTATACAAAAGTATGAATGGCGTGAGATTAAAAAAGCCTATAAGACTACAGATTTGGCTCGATATCAACAGAGAAACATTTGGTTCGAGAACTAATCCACAATGTGTTCATTGGTCAACATTACGAGGGTAAGTTAAAAGTTAAAAAGACATGTACACGTCCCAGCACAAACGGACCGGTTCGACCGGAAAAGTACTCTTATAGAAAATCAGTATAAATTAACACTATCAGTTCTGTTGTGTTTCGTGCCATGAGTAGCCCATTTCCCATCCTCTCTGTTCCCTTCTTTTTCCTTTTCCCTTCCTTTCCCTTGGGTTGGCAACGCGTATGTGATACTTCAAGTATCGCGCGCGGTCATAGGTTTCGGTGTCTGTTTACCGACAGGCCGATCGCATGCTTGTTAGCCAACTGTCATGACATGAAAAAACTTTTAATATTTAAGGGTTCTAATTATACATTTTTGCTATTCAGGACAGGTGAATGGTCACGCGTCGGTTGCCATACCGAAATCGACTACGACTGGTCTCCTTACTCCGATGAACCGTTACTTATTAATTGTACTTGCAATCATCTGTCCACATTCGCCGTTCTCGTCGACGAAGTAGATATTGAGGTAAGCTACTCTTTGCTGGATGCGTATTTTTAAAATTGTATTTTATGTCTTGGTTCTTAAATTAGAAGAGCCTTTCTGTTTCATACATAATTGGGCTAGCGAAACCACTGAAGTATTGTTAATTTTCGGTCATTTTCACATAACTTCTAACTCTTTTATTATGGAAGTAAGTCTTTGTTAGAAACAAGAACAGTAAAGCATATATAGACCAATATTATAAATGTGAAAGTCTGTCTGCCTGTCCGTCTGTTGCTTCTTCACGCCTAAATAGCTGAACCAATTTTATGAATTTTATTTGATGAATTTTAGTGTTGAAATGGATGGTATTTTGAGTAGCCTACTTTTTTCACGAAAACAGCTTCATTTGTATTCTAACCAAACATTTATATTGTAATAAAGATGCCTCGTTGTATTGTATAATAACAGAATATAAGCGCGGACAAAAGCTAATTAATAATAAATTCACAACATTTTTCTTTACTGAAAATTAAAGGCAAATCTTTATCTGACAGTTCATCCCGGAACCATCTCTGCTGGAGTCGGTGACGTCATACACGGGGTTCAGTATCTCGTTGCCGCTGCTGATGTGGACGTGGGTGGCGCTCTGCCTCATGCGCGGGGGAGCTGCCACCGTATCCAACTCTATACACAAGCATCTTATATTCTGCGTGTTCATGGCTGAACTGCTGTACTTAATAGCGTTAAAAGCCAGAAGTTCGTTGGTGCAAAATGAGGTAATAAATGACTAATAAATATTGGTACTTTTAGATGTTGGGCTCTCGAAAATATTGAGAATAATGTTTTTGTGCGTCAGAAACAAAGTTCCTTAGGTGTTTTCTTCAACTCTGTAAATTTCAATAGGTTATATGATAAAAAGAGACAGGGGAGCAAGAGAGAGAGAGAGAGAGAGAGAGAGAGTTGCGCACCCGGCTGCGTACTTACTTGCTCGTGTGCTCATTTGCTTGTAGTAGGCTCGATACACACACGTGTGTACGTACACATACACAGCATACGGTATTTCGTTACGTGACGATTCCTACTAAATCGCACTACCCGCAAGACGCGTTAAGAAACTTCGTTCTAACTACCACTTATGGAAAAAATGTTATGTGAAATATTTGCTCTTACACTTAACGTACAGCATTTGTCACTTAATAACAATACAGAAAGTTGGTAATGGAAAGTTTACAACAATTTAGAGTCTCGTTCGTCTGAGACTATACAGAGTGGTGTGCACACAGTTCGCGTGCAAGGTGGTGGCCATGGGCCTGCACTACTGGTGGGTGGCGGCGCTGGCGTGGGCGGCGTGCGACGCGTGGCAGCTGCGCCGGCTGCTGCGCGAGCTGCGCGACGTCAACCACGGCCCGCTGGCGGCGCAGCTCGCGGCCGCCTACGCCGCGCCCGCCGTGGCGCTCGCGCTCGCCGCCGCGCACCACCAGCACCAGTACGGGAACGCGCTCTTGTGAGTGACACGGCGCTCTTCGCTGTTTACTTTATTTTTTATTTATTCATGGAAGTGAAACTTCTAATACGACTTCGAACAAGGTTGCGTTTAACGCACGAGGGAGAGAGAAAGAAAGATACACTAAGGTAGAAAGTAGGAGAGAGAAAGAGAGTGAATCGGTAGATCCCAAGCACATGCCCGTTGTTTTCTCGCTATGCAGCGAAGTTAACAGTGTTATTATAGATTTGGATATTTCTCCACTCGAAAATGACAATTAAAAGATGCGATCATTTGAATTGTTTTCATTTCCAAATTGCGAAGTTTCACTTCTTCCGCGCGGAGGAACTCCACGCACTATTTTTTTATTTATGACCTCATTAATAGATCTGTGCTTCTATATATAATGTATGATAAGTTGAAGCGTTGAAGTGCTATTTATATCTGACTTAAATAATTGTAAAAAATAAATAACTCTTCAGTATTTTGTTTTTTTTTCATGGTAGGCCTAAATCAGACCCAAATAAATAATAAAGCCTGCTATGTTAATCAATTGCTATAATATTCTCTCGTTTAAAAAAACTTCGAGGTGTAACTTTAATCTATAGTAATTTTTATAGTTTATATTAGAAGTTCATAAAAATCTATTATATTGATCCTTATGACTCATGACGCAACTTAAAAAAAATGTTGTGATTTGTGAAACTTTCCTATTAGTTTGAACGTTTTGAACGAACTTGTAAACTCGCCTGTTTGTATGAATGATTGGCCAAGTCAGTAAGTGTAGTAAATTGGTTTGTATATTTCCGAGTCTGTTAGCGTGTCTTTACTTATTAATCCTATTTTGTATGCTACTAATCACGAATGGTATATTTGGACGCAAATAAGCAATACCATGTCAACCCACACGAATGTAATTTCGAGAAAAACGCGTTTGAAAATTTTGAACAACTTGCTTTATATGAATATTTTTTTATGTATTGGTCAAGTTTTTGGCAATTTCAGATTTATGTAAGTTAGTTTATTTATTTTGACAAAAAATAAGTATACAAACTTTTAAACTAAAGTTTTAAAGCTTAAAACCCTACAAATATTAATGAAAAATGTTTTTCAGTCATTTACCAACACTTCTGCATATATAACTCAGTTTTTTCAATTTTGTGGGTTGACATGGTATTGCTTATTTGCGTCCATTTATGAATGGTGTACTCGTCCAGCTGCTGGGTGAGCTGCCACGAGGCGGTGGTGTGGTGGGTGGTGGTCCCGGCGGCGCTGTACGCGGGCGCCGCGCTCGTGTTCCTGGCCGGCGCCACGCGCGCCGCCTTCACCGTGCGCGACCACGTCGTCGGCTTCGGGAACTTGAGGTACAGCTCTATCTTATACTTAAATAACGAAGGAGTTTATCATTTGAATGTCTGTTTCATCATTTGAATGAAATGTCTGTTTTTCTGTATAAATGGGCCGATCCATAGTATACCTATAGTAAGTCTATGCGTGTGTGTGTTTTGGAGATGGTGGTAAAAACTGATTTTCAAGAAACAGTTGTTTGGCTGTTTAGTGTTTACATTCAATAAAAATTGAAATATGTGATTTATTCTACTGGAAAACGGTCGTACCAAATGGTGTAAACGCACAGCAGCTACAACCTGTACGATGATGTTTGAGGGCCAGCAGCCATTACAGGATGCTGCTGGCGGTGAGCGTGCTGTGCCTGCCGCTGCTGGCCGGCGCGTGGGCGAGCGCGCTGGTGCTGGGCAGCGAGGCGGGCGAGCGCCGCGCCACGCTCAGCTCGCTGCTGGCGGCCGCCGTGGCGCTGCACGCCGCCGCCGCCTCGCTCGGCCTCATCGCCTTCAACATGCGCGTGCGCGACAACCTCAAGAGGTCACGCTCACACGCTACCGCTTACCGTTTACTGCCACTCCTACTGACTACTGACTATCACTATCACTGACTACCATTTACTGCCACTCACTACTACTACTACTGAGTATCACTATCACTGATTATCATTTATGCCACTTAGTACTACTGACTATCGCTATCACTGACTATCATTTACTACTACTTACTACTACTAACTATTACTATCATTAATCTTGTAGTACCACTTATTATTACTGACTATTTAGGCTGCCTTTAAGCTGTGGCTTCAACTTCCAATATCGTATATAAGTGTCTCTTTTTGTCAATTATAGTTTTAATATAAAACACTTTTTTGTTTAAGTAGAGAAAACAATTAAGTTAATTAAAATCAGCTTTTTGTGTCCCACCTATATAACTACTTTTAATTGAATTTGGATATCGCTAATTCCGTCACAATATAAAAACGAACATTTAAAAAAGGCTATAAAAATATTATATTCTGATACACGATTTTTTTTTTACAGGACAATTTTACGATGTTTAGGAAAGAAAGTACCACTCGCGGACACATCCGTGATTATCAGCACAAGCGCACAAAACCTCTCACAAGTGAACCGGTAAATAGAATTATAATACATAAAATCAGTAAAAAAAACTAGGCAATATAGCCTTCTTATAGCATTTTTGGGAATCTATATTATATTACA
Source organism: Hestina assimilis (assembly GCA_023373885.1). Classification (NCBI taxonomy): domain Eukaryota; kingdom Metazoa; phylum Arthropoda; class Insecta; order Lepidoptera; family Nymphalidae; genus Hestina; species Hestina assimilis. Next base: position 3,901,865 of record CM041745.1, on the reverse strand, counting down.
TAAACATATTGTCCTAAATTCTACCTAACCTTTTGGGCTTTTAATTACCATGTAATTTAGTCCCTACTACACAATCTGTTGTTATTGGCCTTCCTGGCCTTGACAGCGTCACTGAGACCTCAAGTTTATTATAATAGTTGTACTTAGACTAATAGTTATTTAATATATAGGTCTGCGCTAGCCTACCACAGTAGTACGGAACCTGGAAGGCAGTTGCGGAATATTGGAATATCCGCTTCATCTACTACATCGAGATCAACTACAAAGACCAGTTCAAGCCCTTATAGGTAAGTGTTGAAAAGTGATCTAAACTAAAATATGTAACACTAATATAAGCACAGAGATTATATCTGCTGTGAATATTACTAGCTTTATTTATTACCAATAAATCTTTAACGGAATTATTTGCAGTTAAAAACAATACTCGTTTGATCATACAGTTATGTTACAAGTTTGCAAACAAGCATACGGCTCAACTGATAGTAAGTGGTTGCCGTAGCCTATGAGCGCTTGCAGCACCATCAGTAGGTGCCACTCACGCGTTGGCAATCTCGAGATATTGGTTTTTAAATCTCCGTTTTTAATTTCACTAGCATACATTGTCCTTCAAACCGGAACACACTAATGCCTAAGCACTATTATTTAGTGGCAGAATATTTGACACTGCCGTGGTACCTAACTAGTCGGCCTCTTGCACAAAAGACCTACCACCAGTGTGACTGATTGCACTGGTGGAATAATCTCTGCTGTGACAGAGGTTATCCCAACAGCGGCCGATGGGGTCGTCACGTCCAGACGCTGGAAAAATTACTACGACTAGTAGTGATTTTTAAAAGGGGTCTGTACTCTATTTCTTCGGTCTTCTAGTTTTAATAAGCGAAAATTGAACGTGTTAAACTCTCTAGCCAAGGGTTTTATGAGTAACGAATTTTAAAGAGTAGTTTTTGTATCAAAACTATTCTCTATTTTTCGTTAAAGAGTGAAAAATTAACTGGTACTGAATTTATTTGCCATGAATTTTAACTAGTAGTTTTTTTACCTAAACTTATACTATTTACCTATATTTTTTACCTAAGCTAATATTCGTTCACGAGTGCAAAATCAATGGCACTTAATTTGTTTTTCATTGCAGTCGTAGTGATGGTCAACTTCGTCACACGAGCACATCTACATCGAACTACAACACGAGCGCGAGCGACATGCCGGCTTATTTGAGGGGTTTTGATTCCTCGTTAAATACGAGGAAAGATGGTTAGTTCATTGTACTACTTAACTTAAACTTAACAAAATGAAACTTATGCTAAAACCATTTCTTTACCGGAAACCATTGTATTAATTTTAGTTTGTATTACTATTATTTTTTTCAGTACGTACCTTATGATATATGATATGTATAATACTTGACTATTCATTTCTTCTCCAGCTGATAATGTTTATGATTTGATTTAAGTGCACGAATCCCAGGGATCAGAATCACAATTAGTGTTCAATTAGTTATATTAGTGCGTAAACTTGTATATTGAGTTTCTCATAACTAATATTCATAAAATTATACTTGATTTTTAAGATGAGAGTCGTCGTCGCCGCAAGTCCCGCGCCGGAGACACGGAGGTGGCGACCGAGGGGACCGAGGGGACGGACAGCGACAGCGACGGCTCCGCGCGCAGCCTCGACCTCGCCTCCAGCCACTCCTCCGACGACGACGACACCGCCTCGCGCCGCTCCGCGCGCCCGCCCGCGCACCGTGAGCACACACACAACACCGCCACGACACCTCATCGAGACCTTCACTACATCACCTCATCCGCCAGCTCATCAAAACATTCACTACGTCACCTCATGCGCCAGCTCATCACTACATTCACTACATCACCTCATCAAGACGTTCATCACTTCATTAAGTCACTCCAACATGTCACATTATCACACACGCCTAGTGGTCTGTTACACCACGTGTCCTCAACACAGCAAATCTCACGTCACCGTGCATGTTACATGTGGTCATGAGTTAACGATTATTATCAGATGTTATGATAACAACCGGGACCGACAGCTTTAAGTACTCTCCGAGGCGAGGTGGGAAGACCCACAAGGATAGAAGCAAATATTTATGCATGCTCGCTACCAGCACGCCACAACAACACATGAACACTCTCCTACTACACAGAACTCTTAAAATTAGAACCCTGCCTTTCTCCTTGGTTACCTTAATTTCTCGTACATTCTAAGAAATTATGAATTTTTACCTTATTAAAAAGTACAAGGTTTCTTTTTTTTAAATAAAATAACAAACTTTCGCAGGTGATCGGGGTACAAACAATGCTGGAGGAAATTACCTGCCTAATATCACAGAGGGCGCACCGCTGGCCATCGCACCGAGATGGCCTTCACATATTAGAGACGGTGAAATTATAATCCTGACGATATTTTTAAATTAGTTTTCAAAAAACTTACAATTAATCTTGATTTCTAGAAACAAATCGTCCAGAAATAAATCGTTGGTCACAAGAGACCGGGTCAGAAGAAGGCATGAACCAAGGCCCAGCGACGCCATCCCCGAACCCTCTACCGAACCCCGATCTGACCTCAGACGTATACCAGCTCAGCCGACATCGCATGAAGCCATCTATATTGGAAAACGTTCACGACACATATGTGGCTAGTGTTGATGCATCGAGATTACCACTTGATAACAGGTATTGATTTCGATTATAAGTGAAAACCAAGTTTTCTTTGAGCATATTTTGCCCATCCATTTTTTTATTACTATTAAAATTACTCATTACAAATCATTTTCTATTTTTGTCCTGTTTTTTTTTTGTTTTCTAAATTGTGTTTTCAGACATAAAATTTGCCTTTTTTTAAAGCGGTTTCAGACAGCTTTTTTCAAAGCGCGTATAGGTACGTACTTTTAGACTCAGTTCGTTCGAGCTCATAGAAAGCGCTATAAATATACTGACACTCGCCATATTGGTTCGAGCGTAATAAGCCATTTACGCACGTTCGGGTTATTGAAGCGCGTGTGTAGTTAGTTGCGTATGCTGAAATGACCGTATACACTCAAATAAAAACGCTAATCTGAAACCGCCCAAATTCTGTCAAGCGAGTAAATATGATTCGAATATACCTTCAAAAACATTTTTGATTCTTCTTCATCCTAGCATTATTCCCGGTATTTTATTTTACCCAGGGTCTGCTTTATTACTCTTATCCGGATTTGACAGGTTACTAGTTTTTACACAGAGCGATTGCCATCTGACCTCCGCAACCCTAAGGGCTAACTAGCAACTCATTGGATAAGAGCAATTTACTTATCAAGAGTTAACGATTATTATCAGATGTTATGTGATAACAACCGGGACCGACAGCTTAACGTGCTCTCCGAGGCACGGTGGGGAGACCCACAGACAAACGCCCAGACCTAGACAGAAATTTTAACAAACATCTGCCCGAGCGGGAATCGAACCCGCAACCGTCGAGACTTAAGGCAGACATGCTACCCACAACGCCACAACGGTGTCAAAAAAACATTTTTGGATTATCTAATAATAATATTTCGACTTTAGATATGGAGTAATGGATGAAGAGTTAATGTACGGGGTGATGCCGAACGATTCAGAAAAACAAATGACATACGATCCAAGCTACCCCATCTCACCCACAATGTACAGACTACCCACAAACCCGTACGGGTCCAAGACATATTTATCATCAAGAACCTCAGACTACGGATACAGCCCAACGAAATATTTAAACACCGATCCCAGTGTATACGGATCCCGTGATTTCCGGGATTCAACGGTGACTACGAGAGAGCACGACGGGTACCCGCCCCGGGATTTCCGTGATTCCGGGATCGCGACAATGCTCAAGAACGATTACCAGAGGAAGATGGAAGGGCATTATGAATACAGCGACAGAATGTCGGATGGTTCAGAGAAACACCACCCACATGATAAATATCTATTTCCCTACACAGGTTTGTAAAATCATAAATATATTTTTGTGTCCAGTTGTGTGTTTTACTTTTTGTTGTAAATTTGTAAATTATTTAACACTGATAAAATATATAAAAACTTCTCGTACATAGATTTGCCATGAAGCTGCCCTTTCATACATACAAAATGTCATCGAATTGTTGGTGCCATTTCGTAAATCAAACCAACACCAATGTACAACTAACTTCATTCACGTATTTTGTGCAAATTATAATTGAATATCGTATATCGAATGAAGTTGCGTGTTGAAGAACGCACCAACCCGTCCGATTCGATTTGTCATTTGTCTGTATGAAAGTACCGATCCATAGTATATTTAGGAAGTCTATGGTTCTTAGCATTGTAGTGTGTTCTTAGCGTTTTATAGCCAATTCCAAATTGTACAAACAATTTACGTAGAATTCCCAAATGCTTCCTTCACACACAAAATTAATAAGTAAATAAAGAAGTTGCACTCGTGTGTTTCATTTTATTTTGATTATTTTTTTGTTCAATATTATTTGCTACATATAATTTAGCATAAATATGCTTATTCAGAAGGCTTGTGTTTGCTTTTGCTTAGCGGAGGAAGACCATGTTAGTGTGCGCGGGTCGCAAGCGCCTCAACGGCTCAACAGTGACTCTCTCGCAGGTAAGAGACAAAAACTGATATAAAAAAATTGCAATCAACGCTATCGACGCTGGATGAAGTACTAAAGTCTGCATCAGACAAGTGTCACTACAAACTTATGTGTGGAATGTGCTAATGTATAGATAAATCGGCTTTTTCTTAGTCATAGTTATTTTTTTCTTTTATGTTAGAAGTTGGCAAACAAGCATACGGCCCACCTGATGGTAAGTGGCTGCCGCAGCCTATGAGCGCTTGCAGCACCATTAGAAGGTGGCACTCACGCGTTGCCAACCTCGAGATATTAGTTCTTAAATCTCGTTCGCCCAGTAATTTCACTAGCGTACAATGCCCTTCAAACCGGAACACAGTAGTGCCTAAGCACTACTATTTGGCGGCAGAATATTGGACACTGCGGTGGTACCTACCTAGCCGGCCTCTTGCAACAAAAGACCTACCACCAGTGTGACTGATTGCACTGGTGGAATAATCTCTGTTGTGACAGAGGTTATCCCAACAGCGGGCGATGGGGTCGTCACATCCCGACGCCTTTAAACCAGTTTGACCTAGTTATAACTGGCGTCGCACATTCATATCAAAATTATCATGCTATTTTGTATCGTATATACATGTACAATTGCACGCAAATGCAAAAACTTCTCCAAGCTGATTTGACTGAATCTCGTATAATATCAGTCACACCCCTTCGGGTCCTTGCGTTTTTTTTTTACGAAATACATGACTCTGATATATACATTAACTTTGAAAAATTTTTTTTTTAATATGTAGTTTGCTATTATTATATTTTATTCTATGACTAGCGGCCCGCTTCGGCTTCGCACGTGTATAAAATATATTATAGCCTATGTCATTCCCTGAAAAAATGATTAAAATCTATCCAGTAGTTTTGATTTATTCATTACTGCCCGTGGCTCGCACGCGTTAAATGTAATTATTTACGACATCACATTAGAAACCTCAAAAAAATTTTTTTTCCACTATTTAATGGATCTTTTTGTTCCTTTTATTTTTTCCTCTTCAATCACTTTATCTATTTAAAAATAGCATCAAAATACGTTGCGTAGTTTTAAAGATTTAAGCATACATAGGGACAGAGAAAGCGACTTTGTTTTATACTATGTAGTGATTAACCAAACGATAACGTCTTTATTATTGCTCCACAATTATTTAACTGAGAAAGTTTTAATATATTGGTATTTTCAGGTGAAGGTCAACAGCAAATGGGGGCGCCACTAGCCAGTATGGGGGAGACTAGCGAGTAAGAGAATTAACATGATTTACTTAATTAATTAGTCACATCTAACCACCAAAGCATGAATTACAGTTTAAAAACAATTTTTGCATGATTTTCGACGATCTTACTTTTTGTCATTTACATAATAATTATGATGTACCCTAAAGATCATTAGCATAATGCAAAACAATCTCAATGTTATAAAAACAGTAATATTTCACTTTAACTCGTCTTTGCTTTGCTATTAGAAAGAAATTACAAATATTATTATTTTTAAAGTAATGTCATTGTGTATGTTTCCGGACCCCCCGACACAGGATATCAATATCCTAATGGGGGCCGTTGAGTGTGTAGCGTTTATTTATTTATTTATTTAAAGTAATGAAGCATAGAGATATATTGAATATATTTTTATATTAAGATATATTTTGTAATAGCAAGATTGAAACGAGTACTTTCTTTTTCCAGAATGATAAAGTCAGAGAGTTAAACTTCATGACATAACTAATTTACTAATATTTATTGTTATAAGAATACCTTAATCCATTCTATAACTTGGTTTACGCAGAACATTTGATATGAAGGATTGACAACTATATTTCTATACAAAAAGATTAATGAATTATCTTCCTAAACCTGCCATTTTTTAACAAACAAGGTTGCTTAGAGGTCATACTATATATATTTCAAAATGGCCTACTATAACTGACTCTATCATATATCTATATGTAAACAATGTCCAATAGATGGTGGCGGTTGTATGAGAAACACTCATTGTAAAATCATCTTTTGCTTTGCTAACCGGTGGTGTTGCCGCGCGCGAATTCATCCACAATCACCTTAGGGAGGAGGTAAAATATAATTGTGTCTAAGCATGCAAAGTTCGGATTCACGTTCAAGAATACACACATTTGAGATCTATGACAAGAATTATATTTATTTATATTTGATTTGATTAATTAGATGTTTTATGAAAATGTCATCTGGCTAATTATTAATTTATTACTATTCAAAAGATACAGCTTTTTATATACCCTTCTATAAAATTAATAATTTTTTCTTTTTTTGCTTACTTGACATAGAATCTCAAATCTTCGATTATTACCACTGGCACTTGACCATTATCATTATGCAATTTTCATATTTTAATCTCAATCTACAAAACATGGTCAAACGTGAATCCGAACATGTCAGATTCTGACAAATTGCAGAGTAGAATAGCTCGATTTATTATATTATACACATCATATATAAATTAAAAACATGAGGTAAGTAAGTCTGCTTATGGGATTTCAGTTATTTTATGTCGCTTTATTATTTACAATTTATTAAAATCAAACTTTAACTGTCTACAGGAAATCTACTACTGAGGACGACGCAGAAACAAGAGTGTGACCGCATAGTACAAGATTTCCAATGAATCTCAATTAGTTATTTAATTTATTTTAATACCTAAATGTAAAATATAACATTACAACACATAATTTAGCTAATTGCAAAGACTGTCATAATAACTCAGTGCTCACTGCCATAGAGTATAAACGGTTCAGTACTAATGAAAAATATATTGTCTATGCTTTAAGTAGAATAGAAATTTCCCTAATTTTAAAAGTATTGTTAATTAATGTCCTTGACTTCAGCCACCTTCACACCAAAATGCTCAAAAACTTTAATGTTTCAGCTAAACAAACAATAACATCCTAGTTTATTCAATCTATCTAACATTGGAAAATCAATTAAAATCATTGATAGACCTAATCGATCTCAATTTTATGACTATTATTTTAAGTATAAAATATACTTTATAAAAATTCGCCGTTACAAGAAATCTAATTACCTGTATTGAAATCTCTTAAAATTATATATTTTTGCAAATTAGATGACTTTAGAAAACTATCGCTTTTTAGAACTTGAAACTTTGAAATAAGTGACACCCAAAGTCAGTTGTAAATAGGATAAGTTAGATATAGGTAATATAGCTAAATACGAGATGTGAAATATTTTTCTATAAGATACCAAAACTTATTACGTAATTATTGTAATAAATATTCAGTAATTTCAAGATTTTGAGAGACACATGTAGTAAATAATAATAGTTCGACTTTAATATTGAAATTATAGTTTTTAGATATTTGCAATGTAAATATTAGATATTATACAGTTCTGTCAAGAGTGTTGTGTGCGTTTTGAGCGTTTAACGAAGAGTCCACCTATTTTGTAAATAAATAGACTTTTACACTTTGTAGCTATAAGTCAATATTTATAGGGAAATCATAAAAAGCTTTACCCAAGTATTCCCTTAACTCTTTTTGCCATAATATTTAAATGTTTTTATATTTTGTGTCGTGTATATTTTTATGAATAAATTATATAATGTCAATACATGTCTCATGTCTGCATTGTCTATTGATTCATTCCATATTCAATTTTATAATTTTAACTCAAAATAAAATTATTTTTTAATAAAACAGCAGACATACCGATTACATTTGATTACTTGCTCAGAAGCATAAACCGTAGTTTAGGCTATTTTTGTTTAAATTATACATTCCGCTTTGTGATAGAAATTTATATTACATTCCTTTTATATAAAACAAAATATGGTAGCAATACAAATCTAGCATCTGGATTGTTTTATATTGTAATAAAATATTTTATGGCTACACAGTCTTTGATTTATCCCTTTTCTTGAATAATTAAGTGAATTAGGCTTTAATGGTAAGAAAAAGGAAAATTAATGTTTCTAACTTAATGAAAAAATAGTTACTTTTGGGTTGCGGAGGTGAGATGGCAATCGCTGTTTTCTTCTTCTTACCATTATCCCACGCTAAGTGGGGTCGGAACAACACATCTTCCATTTTGTTCTATCATCCGTCATCTCTGCACTTATCTTCACTTCACGTCATCTTTCCATGGATATCATCTTCCAAGGATTTCATCCAAGTCTTCGGGCGTCCTTTCTTCGCATTATTGCTCACTTTTAATCGCTCTGAGTATAACCCTTGATGGGTTATCAGGATAAGAGTATAAGCAGAGCCTGGGTAAATACCGGAAATAACGACAATTTTTTTAATCATTCCAGTTTTTAAGTCTTATCTTTGTATAACATTATTTTTTTATGATTTTAAAAATCTTGGATAAGACCAAGAAACACTTACAAAAGAGAGGGTTCCAGAGCTCTCACTCGTCATATATATGCCGAAAAACTGCAATGTGTACTATTAATTAGAATTAAAAGGATAAGTGAAATTACCGCTTTATGGCATTGTGAGAGAAACACGCCGGTTTATAGACTTGGGTAGTAGGCAGTAACGTAGCAAGATGTAGTAATCCGAATGTACGTAAGTCGCAAAAATGGATTATGCTGTGTTGTCGACTAGTTTTTATAATGTTAGACAATATGCATATTTCTACATACTCGACTGTCTAGTAGCCTCCATCAGGGACATGTTACCCTCGTCCTAGTACGTGAATTTCTTGTACGACGAATTCGCGATAGTAAAATAAAATGAATATTTCAATAATAAGAGAGAGAGGCTTTCTAATGACTGGGTATTTACTATAGTGTTGTACAATAACTGAAATCACTCGCAACTTATGTGACGTGCCAATCGTGGCTGACAATATTTGTTCTTCTATTTAAAACCTTCAGCTTAAGGATAATGTTGGTAGGTAGTAATTACATTTGCACGACACCTTAAACTTTCAATAAGTAAATTATTTATATTATAAACTATTTTCCGTCACGGTCAGGAATTCCAGTTCTAGACTAGATAGATGTTAAATTATTATGTGTTTTTAACTTTTTAACACATTAAATCATTGACCGTCCAGACAGCAGACATACGAGTAGATAAAAAAAAATGGACTGTTTGTGTTGTACTTACAAGAAAACTTAAGTCTCTTTTTCTTCGCCAGCATTATTCCCGGTATTTACCCAGTGTCTACTTATTCCATAATTATACTCTTATCCAGATTTGACAGGTTACCGAAATCAAATCCGGATAAGAGTATATAGAATAATTTTTACACAGCGATTGCCATCTCACCTCCGCAACCCTACCCTACCCTAGGGTGAACCAAAAACACATTGGATAAGAGCGAATTATGTATTAATTATTATCCGATAACAACCAGGACAAACAGTTTAACGTGCACTCCGAGGTACGGTGGAGACACAGGAGGATAAACGCGCAGACCGAAAAAGCTATTTGTAAGATCAAAACAAATATCTGCCCCTTGCAGGAATCGAACCCACGACAAATTAAATTTCTGCACGATATCCGCGAATCTGATTGACAAAGTTACTGATAGCATATTATATGTAGTAATGTAAAAACGTTTAAAGAAAAATGTTATAGGTAAGAAGATTTGGGAAAAATTAATTCTAACAAAAGAAGAAACAGGTGAAACTTTTAGCTATTTATTCATCAACATACATAATATCTACATTTGCACAAATATGTTTAACTTATAAACGCATCAGTAAATAGTATTTAGGCTATTCATAATACTTTATCGATATTTTTGTTCAATATATTGCACACTTTGTGCTAAAGTATGATCGTATAATCGTTTAAAAAGTACGGCATTCACAATAACATCTAATTTAAGTTAATATGGATATGAATTTACATATACAATAAATTAATGTGTATTCAATAAAAGTACAAGGAAGCAAACTAATATTTACAAAAAATAATTTCATAAAATTTACACATTAATTTCAAAGTTTTTACTTGAAAATTGTGTGACACTAGAGGGCAGTTAGTATGTGCAATTTAACAATATTGTATAATTACTCAAGTTATATTGAATCTGGGATATATGGTAAATTGTTATCACACCAGGAAAAAATTATATCAAGTTTTAAGTGTCATTTATTTATATACACAGGCTATACCAATCAAAGCTTCACAAATGTTGTATTAACATTTCATGGAATGTTTAAGCCTTAAAAAATGACTAAATACATTAGTGCATTTGTTAAAGTTAAATTTTTGTTACCTGGTAACATTTATATGAAATAATTTATGATGCTTGAAAATGCACTATATATCTAGTCAGTTTAAGATAGGACACTGTGATACGGTATTTAAATTATTAATAACACATTCTATCGGTTACGAAGTAGTAAACACTCCATTACTATCCAGACAAAATATCTTTTTCTCAGCACAAAGAAAAAATAAAAATGAAATTCATATTATGCAATATTAAAAATATTTTCACCATTTACTGACAACTCTTTGATATAATTACGTTGTCTTGAACGAAGAACTGATTAGACAATATAATATTAAGTTACACTAAAACATAGGAATAAATTGAAAATTTTTTAAATTTATAAAAAGTAAGATTTTCAATAACACATGTAACATTACCACAAAGGCATAGAAATGACTGGATTGCTGGCGCTAAGAATAGATATTTTCCAAACAGTAGTAGTCAAATTAAATATAGATACACAATAACAGAACAGAAAATTCAAAATTATACAAGTCCAACACTTATTGAAAACTTCAAAGCTTAAAGTTGCTTCTCTTAGATAATTATTTGTATTAAGCACTGGCGGCAGCAGGTTTTCCAGGTTGTGGTGAGGGCAGGAGAGTCCAGTGCTTTTGTACACTGAAAAGATGAATATTGTTAATATTAATAAATGCAAACCTTTCATCATTTCATTACACTAAATCGAAATAACATAAACATTGATACATTTAATAAATATTGGCAAACAGAAAGGATTACATCCCAGCAGGGAGATTGAATGTCCAGAACAAAAGGTTAAAAACAAATAGAATGTGCGACAAGCACTGATTCTTGCATCCTTGGTGCTCGAGAGCCGGTATTTACTAATCCAACAACCTCTGATGGTAAATATATATCTGAGGTTTTTGGATTAGTAGTTAGCAGATCAGAAATAAGAGCAGGCTTACAGTGGACAATTTTGGCTATTTGATTGTGTTTGAATTGTGTCTGAATATCCCAAGAGCACATTGCGAAAGGATTAACAATAATCTGGAGTGTCATCATGTTCATTTTAACTTTAATCATAACCTAGATCAAGAGAATCTAGTATTGCTGACAAAACTCTTGTTTTGTCAAAGCATTCCTTAAACACAACCACTGCACTGAGACTTTAATATCCACATGAGACATGTGAAGTACTTTCTAAAACTGTTTATTCAGTCTAGCCTAACCTGTTCAATGGGAGTTGAGTACATCTCTTGGCAACATTTCTGGAGGTTATAATACATATAGCACCATAACTGATGACTTTGAGTAATAGAACATGAACACACATGAAGTTAGTCATATTAGTGCATATTTTTTTCACCCAGTCAAACCTGTACAAAAGAACAGGCATGACCCAGCTGTTATAGGCTTGAAACTTATGGGGTTGGGCTTGGCTTATTATATTATTATACACACCCCAGAATGTTTCATGTCTTCTCACTATACATACCCTGTTGCACCATAATGTCCCAAGATACACATAGAATTTGTCAACAGGGAGGTTATTGTATGCTGATAGCTGTATTGGTGTATTGACAAATATCACACCCTCAACTACCAACCTAACCCTCACTTTTGACTAAAATAAATACATTAAAATTTGGTACATTTAATGTCACGAATTTTTTAGGTCAACTTAAAGGTTGTGTTTAGCTTCTTATATAATATAGTTATATAATAATAAATCCATATGAACATTATGTATCAATTTTACATAGTTGACAAAATTTCTAAGCATAATAATCTATGCAAACCAATAATTAAACTTGGAATAGAATAAAAAAATAGGCATTATGGATGAGTCTTAGGAATAGAAATTTTAGAGTGGGCAATTAATATTTGTGAATTGATTATTTATTGTTAAATGACAACATATTATTTATACCTTTCTTCATAAGATTTTGTAAGCATGACAAATATTTTAAGATAAATTTTATCTAAAATATTTGATAAAAATACCTTGATTTTGGATTTTTTACTGTATGATTTGTTTAACATGGTAATAACCAAAATAATTGAGGTCCATGCATTATATAAAAAACTATTGTGCCTATAAAATTGTTAACTGGCAGACTAAAAACCATTAAAAAAAAATAAATTGACCTAAAATATTTATCCTAAAATGACTCATTTTACTTGAATTAACATTAATTTTAAGTGACTGAACATTATTTATTTTAATGTTTTTTTTTTCAGACATATTTTACTGGGACTGTTAAGATAATTGAACAACATGTTTCCTATAAACACATTTTTGTTAAAAACTATTTTATTCATAAATTTCCTTAAGAATGTTTCTAAACACATATTATGGCAAACTTACACCAAGACAATTATGTAAGCAAGTTAATATCTTTCACATTGAATGTTTTAAATTAAATTAAAAAATATAGTTTTATTTTTATTTTTTCACCTAATTCATAATAAATAACTCCTTAACACTTTGATGGATAGTACTAGTACTGCCTGTGGGAGTCAAGCCAGTCAAAAGTCAATGCTGAAATTTTTACATAAAAACAGTATGCCTCAAGACATACAGTTTTACAGGCACAAGCAAGAGCATATTGTACTGTCACGAAAGACACAATTAAGACTATACAGTGTCACCACAAAAGTTTAAAAATTGGTTTAAAAAGAACCTACACACTCCCTAAATATATATACACAAAACTACTTATTGCATCAACCTGGGAGTTTCACTGTAATGCTTAAAATGGTAAAAACTATCTTTTACAACTTTAATAGTTTTATATAGTAATTTTATTTATTATTAATATTTAAAAAGATACTTACACTTATTTTCAAGTATAACTTTCTTATAATTTACTGGTTGCCCATCTTGACTTTTGATGTCATGTAAATGCCAACAATAAGTCCGAACAATCCAATAGCTGATCCAAAGATTTCAACAATGAGAATCTTCACGAATAGAGCAGCATTGGCAGCATCAGCAAGAGCAGCCCCAGAGCCAACAATGCCCACAGCGATACCGCAGAACAGGTTCACAAGACCCACGGCCAATCCAGCACCAAACATAACATACCCAGCGGTCCAATTCTGTTGCCTGATGGCAATATCCATGAATGGTTCTTTATATTGTTCAAGCATACCAGAAAGCACGATTGCCGTAATCAATCCATAAATAGCTACAGCTTCACAGAAGATAACAGAGATTAAGTTCTTGGTCTTGATTCTTGGGGCTTTGACACCACCTCCTACTATGCTAGTTCCGGTCGTATGAATTCCCATAGCGGCACCGACGACTGAGAAGGAGACAGCTAATGCTATTCCCAAAGTCGCCCACATATAGGGAGACGTTTTCTCTAAGAACCATCCGAAATTTATCTGCTCACCCTTTCCAGTCAGTAGGTAGTACATAGAAAATATGGGTAGCGCCAGCACCAGCAGCAGCACAAACAAGTAAGTCAAAAAGTATCTCATCTTGATGGATTTTTTGGGTCAAGTGTAGCTGGTAAACCTGAAGATCCCAAAAGGGACGGCCTTTTTTTCTCCAATTTCTGCCTTGACAGAAAACTCAAATCGGAGAAGTCTTGTGATCACAAGATGTCAGAGACAAAAACAATGTTGCCACTTACAAAATTTCAAAGTAATACCATAAAGTCCATAAAGAACCTAGAACTATTAATATGAAGAAGAGAAAAATATAATTAATGTATGCAAGACTTCTAATTCGAGATGCTTACACTAAAAGAATATGTTTCTATGTGTTTTTTCTCATTTCCTGGACCAAAACTTTTTAACCATTTTTAGAAAGACAAATTTAAATTTTATTAAAATATAATAAAATTGACACATATTCTGTACAGTGTTAAATACTCCATTACCTCAGTGTGAACAAGGCAGTTGGTTCTCATCATACCCTTGATGGTATTTCTACGACTTTTGAATCTGCTTGCGGTGTTGCTCTTCTTGCGGTGGTAAGTTGATAAGTTCAGCCGACGAGTTTTCTACATGTGTATAGTGTGGTATAATATATAGTGAGAACGAAAATATTGCTTTTTTATGTCACCTACGTAAACACCTCTTTCTTGTTTAGGGTCTTCTATATTATATATTTCCGAAAAATGATATTACAAAAAGACAAAAAATAAAGTTCCAGAAATTTGGCCTTTCAGGTACCAAACATTGAGGCGTGCTTGAATTATGAATAATATGTTTAATATTCCACATAATAAATAAACCACAATAAATTTTTTAAAGGCGTCGGGATGTGACGACCCCATCGCCCGCTGTTGGGATAACCTCTGTCACAACAGAGATTATTCCACCAGTGCAATCAGTCACACTGGTGGTAGGTCTTTTGTTGCAAGAGGCCGGCTAGGTAGGTACCACCGCAGTGTCCAATATTCTGCCGCCAAATAGTAGTGCTTAGGCACTACTGTGTTCCGGTTTGAAGGGCATTGTACGCTAGTGAAATTACTGGGCGAACGAGATTTAAGAACTAATATCTCGAGGTTGGCAACGCGTGAGTGGCACCTACTAATGGTGCTGCAAGCGCTCATAGGCTACGGCAACCACTTACCATCAGGTGGGCCGTATGCTTGTTTGCCAACTTCTAACATAAAAAAAAAAAAAAAAAAATTCCCGATTCTTTTAAATTATTTGTTTAACTTATCATTCGTTCTCTGAATATTTAAATTAATAAATATGGAAGAAATAAAACCAAATTATAATAAAATTTAGCGAAGAGGAACACAAAATTTCTTTTTGAATATACTTTAGAATTCAAAAAATTTAATTATGTTTTTATGTTAAGCATATATTTTTAGTTTGTTCGATGATAAGTTCCAATTCAGAGTTTTTGAGTCACGAGGATTACTTCTAAAAAGCAATATAGCTTAGACCATATAACATAGGAAAGTATAAAAATTGACTGGTCTAAGCAATATAGGTATAAATAAATATAAAAAATAATAGAACCGTTCAAGAGCCAATAGTTTTATTATATTTTTGTTTTTAATTTCATTATTAATGATGTCAAATTATTTCTATCGGTCACTAATATTATTCTGTACAGGTAGTTTTACTAGCGCCACTTATTAAGTGCTTCGAACTAAAATAAAAACTAAAATGGTGCATGTGTGAAAGCGAGAGAAAAAAGAGGCTGGAATATGAAACAATGACATTGGGATTACCCATCATAAGTCTGCCCTACAAACTTATACTTTACTAATATCTCAATTTTAAAGACTATCTGTCATTTTACGCCTTATAGCCGCGCAATCTAGTGTATCCTCTGTGCCTATGTTGACACTTGATAATAACTGACATTAATGCTTTGTATTTTTGTTTTTAAAGTGTCACTGTCACTAGTGACACACCAGTACTTATAATTTAATATTTTTCCATATATTGTATTTTTTTATTAAGAATGTAATAATTTTCAGGCTAAGTAAAACAGCTTTTAAAGAGGACATGAATACAACTTACTTAACGACACAATGGTGTGAGAAATTAAATATGAAATCGATAAAATCAAGGACTAAAAATGCTGTCTGCTTATGCCAGGTTTATTGTTCGTCATTCTTACTTTTTCCTTTTTATTATAATTGTGATTTCGACTGGCCTCACCGTTGTTCCATTGGTATGCCACGATCTTCCATCATTTTCCGAACCTATAATTGGTTTCGAAACCAGAGGAACGGATTTAGCTTACCGTTTTATAGCTTGGGAAAACCTCATTGATGAGACAAGACCGTCACGAAGACTTGCTGTTAACCCAAAGGAAATAGAAGATCAATTGAGAATGAATCAGTCTTACTCTAATAAAATAAGGCAAGATAAATCTAGATCTGGAAGAAAACATCGTAAAAGACAACATCAAAGAAGAAGAAAAATTAGCAACAATACATTCGCGACAACTTTATATACTTCACCAGAGCAAAACTCAACTATAGATCATGTACATTGGGGCTATGGAAATAATGTTTCTATTGAAGATGAAAATATAGTGTTTCTTAAAAACCATACAAGGAAACAATGGAAATCTCTAAAAAATCTGCAGCTGA
The DNA here is from genome assembly GCA_023373885.1 of Hestina assimilis. Taxonomy (NCBI): domain Eukaryota; kingdom Metazoa; phylum Arthropoda; class Insecta; order Lepidoptera; family Nymphalidae; genus Hestina; species Hestina assimilis. The sequence goes on along the minus strand of CM041745.1, from coordinate 3,884,960 downwards.
TTCCAGAGTTTAAAAATTATGCCTCAGGTGTGTGTGGAGCACCAGCTTCTGATTATGCTCACTTGGTGGTTACATCGACTGATAATAGTTCAATGCTTTCCTTTGAAAATGTTCAGAAAGTTTGTCAATTACAGTCTCAGCTTATAAAAGTAGGGGAAGAAGATTTTAATAAACTCTGTCAGAGGTCATCACACTCAGAAGAAATGTGCTGTCCTATATGGAGTTTGCCAAACTACATAGCTTTAATATCTGGTAAGAACTCATGTGAAAATTTAACTAGAGATGATGTTAAGAATGCTGTAAATATTTTATACAAATGCACAGGCTATTTTCATAATTTTACCCTAATGGCCTCATGTGAACTAGACAGATGTCGTGTGCCAAAATATTGTTCACAGTATGATGCAGTATATAATTTATTATTCTATGTTATTGATGCAGAAGCTTTTTCACCTCCTAGGTTTTCAAATGCATTTGTTAAGAATTCAATGATTTTTCTGCCGTTACCAACAAGTAGTACTATATTGCCCTATTACATGAAATTGCAAAGTTCAAATATATCTTATGAGAAACTTATTATACCAGCAATGGAATTGGGATTGAAGAATGCATTATTTGACTTGTGGATAATAGAAGATACTTGGCTTATAGGGCTAGGAGGCGTTTTTGTATTCATATGTGTCTGGGTATATACAAAATCTTTACTCCTTACATTGTTGCTGTTTACAGCCATCACATATTCTCTCGGTGTAGCATATTTTCTCTATGTATATGTGTACAATTTAGAATTTTTTCCTTTCATGAATTTATTAGTAATAGTTGTTGTTATTGGAATTGGTGCAGATGACGCATTTCTTTATGTCAAGGTTTGGAGCATGATAAGTAAACAATTAATAAGGGACAATGTTGTATTTGATGATAGTGGTTTAGCAGATATTAAGAATGTTTCAAGTGCTGGTGAAACTATACTTGTACAAATACTTGCAGAGACTTTAAAGCATTCAGTTGTTGCCATATTTATAACTACTTTGACAACTGCAATAGCATTTTTAGCCTCTTATGTGAGTTACATTCCAGCCATTAATTGTTTTAGTGTCTTTGCCGGAACTGCAGTATTAGTTAATTTTGTACTTATGGTGACTTGGTTGCCAGTATCAGTGTTTATATTAGATGTAAAACTATGTGTTAATAAGTGGATAAAATTAGGTGCAATTAGTAAAGTTGTTTATGAAGTTGGTGGGGATATCAAAGTTATTCTCAATAGATTTATCATAACATGTATAATGCAATTGCATAAATGTCTTGTAGTGATTTTGGGTGCTATTGGTGTTTGCAGCATAGTGGTAGTGTTTTATTACCCAGGTCTCCAATTTCCTGATTCAAAGCAATTTCAACTCTTTCAAACATCACACCCTTTTGAGCAGTATGATATTTATTATGCAGAAAAGTTTCTATTTGAAAGATTTGCAAGAGATATTGGAGTAGGTAGTAAAATGCCCCTGAGGTGGATATGGGGTATAGAAGCTGAAGATAATGGGAATCATATGGACCCATTTTCCAAGGGCAAATTAGTATTTGATGAAAAATTTAGTATATCAAATCCAAAATCACAAGCATGGCTGTTAGAATTTTGTGCTAAACTAAAAAGACAGCCTTTTTATCAACATACATTAGGTCCACTATTGCCAAATTGTTTTATTGAAAGTTTTAAAATGTATATGAGTAGAAAATGTATTGACAACATAGATAAGATTAATAGAACACCATGTTGTGAATCATCACAATTTCCCTACACTAAAGAAGTCTTTGATACCTGTATAATAAAAGCAATGGAATCGCTTTATCAAACTCCTCGGGAATTGTTTATGCCAGGAGTAGCAGGGCCTAAATTTTTACGAAGTACCTATCCTCCCAAAATAGCAGCCATAGTTGTGGAATTCGAGAGTGTGGTGCCATATACAATGTCGTATAAAGAAATGAATGATTTTTTTTATCAAGTTGAAAACTGGACCAAACATGAACTAGTATATGCGCCGCCAGGTATGCAATGTGGTTGGTTTTTATCAGATCTTCAGTTTTATGATCTCCAAAAAACACTTGCAAATGGCACTGTCATGGCGTTATTATTATCGGCTGCTTTAGGTTTTATAGTACTTATACCGTCAACGTTTAGCTTTATCGTAAGTACTTGCGCACTTCTAGCAATGATGTTTTCTGCAACAGTTACAATAGCTATACTCGTGTTAAACGATTGGAAATTAAATATATTGGAAAGCGTGGCAATATCGACGTCAGCAGGGTTAGCGGTAGATTTTAGTCTACACTATGCTCTAAGTTTTACAAATGCTAGCGGTACAAAATCTTCTAGAGTTAAATTTGCATTATCGGCTTCCTCGGGACCGACTGCTGCAGCTGCACTGACTACTGGTTTCGCAGGGATATTCTTATTAAGGTCAAATCTTCTTCCGTATTCTCAAATAGGAACATTCTTGGCCTTAATTATGTCGGTCAGTTGGATATATGCAACGTTTTTTCTTTGTTCATTATTAAATTGGTTCGGAAGAAGCTCTTCAAAGGAAACACATACAGAAGAACGCAAAACTGTTTCTCGTGTAAGTTCAATTTGTTCAGCTGTACCTAATTTAGAAAGCCATGAATTAGAGCACTTAGCGGATAGTAATCGAACAAATATTACTCATTCGCACAGTCCTAGTATAAGCGCCACTACTGTAGTTATACATGACGATTTTGAAAACTCTTTGTGTAAAATTGATAAAAAATCTTTTATTGACTTAAATAATGACTGAATGTTTAGACTTAGTAGATTGTTAATAAGAGCCAATGGCTCATTTTTGAAGTATTATTAGTAATTGAACAGTATTATATTATGCGAATACTTTTTTTTAATGCCATATTTTTTCAATTTGTGACTCTATACTTTATCTCGTTAAGTTATACTAATTGAAATTTGTTTAAAAACAAAAACTAGAAACGACTATTGTGACAATAATTATCACATACTAGTTCACACGACAATATGAGATCTAATCGAGCTTGAACGTTTACATAATGTTGGCACCTTAATTTTGTTATACTGGTATACTTTGATATTAAAACTTAACAGAACTAGTAAATTTTACGATAATGTCAATTTGCACACATTAATTAATAGTAATAAGTGACCGACTTCAGAATGCCGACATGTGGGATCGCAGATGTGCACCAGTATTTGAAAATTAACGAATTTTACGCAAACTCGCTTTAACTTTTAAGACTAACATCATTGTACACCTTAAATGTTATTGTACATACACTTGTATTAGTTATGTTATGATCCTAACTATAAATATTTTTACATTTGATTTGTATCATTAAAATAAAACAGTTTCTCAAAAACAGTTTTTTGAGAGGTTTTATCTTAATGCTTATCTATTTACGTTATTATGAAGAGGAAGAAGTTTATTTGTATTGATCTACGACACACAACTTACGTGCTCTATCTGGTATCCGCAATCCGTTAATTCATACAAAATATCTCTTTGCATAGCCTAATTTGCATACTGCAAAGTACTTATTCGTATACGTTTATTGCCTATTTGTATGTCTTGTAAAACTGTAGTATAAGTATGTATTAAGAATGACGTTCATAATAAAATTCAGCAGAAAGCCGCGCTGTGCTCTATATATTTTTCTCAAATGCTATTTGGACGCAAATAAGCAATACCATGTCAACCCACACGAATGTCACTTCGAGAAAAACGCGTTTGAAAATTTTGAACAACTTGCGTTAAATGATTTTTTTATATATTGGTCAAGTTTTTGGCAAATTCAAGATGTATGAAAGTTATTTTACTTATTTTTACATAAAATAAGCATACAAACTACATATTTCGTATATAATATAACCCAAAACGTTAAAAATAATACATAAATGGCATGATTAAAAATGGCTTTTTAGAAGTTTTAAAGCTTAATTTGTAGGGTACAAATATTAAAGAAAAATGTTCTTCAGCCATTTACCAACACTTCTGCATATATAACTCAGTTTTTTCAATTTTTGGGTTGACATGGTATTGCTTATTTGCGTCCATTTATAGTTATAGTAACAGACCAATTATGTTATCAGTTAACCTGCCATCACGTCGTGAAGTTGTATCTAGTTCTAATTTTTTAGTGTATTTTATATAGTTTATTATGTTTGAAGAGTATTGTAGTATTACTATACGTACGTAGAAAAAATACCGTCCCAATTTTTTTATGTTTATTTAAGCTGTCCTGTTCAAATTATGTTTTAAAAAAATCCATTTATGTTTGTAAAATAAATTAAGTTCATAGTATTGTGAACTTGTATGAACGAAAATAAATGGATTATAATCAATAATATATTTAATTCAAATATTTTTGAATTTTATGGGAATACAGCTTGCAACATTATATGTATGTATTATTAACATAACTATGTATTAGGGCCAAAATAGTTATTCAAAAGTTATAATAGATGTTGTTACTCCCACTGAAAACTATGATTATATAATAAAAGCAAAATTAAAATATTTTTGTTAACATTATATTGTGCTACATAAGTAAAAAGAAAATAAAAAATAATTGTAAAATATTTCAAAGTACATATGTATAGTATAACACGTGTTCTATTCATGTTATTGTTTGGTAGATACTAAACTTGTTCCTTAGTATCTTTTATTACTTGATATTTGTAATTAATGTAAAATGTGAGAAAGTAAAATGTTAATTTTTATACAAAATGTTTGTTTATTCAACGGTATAGAAGTCTATTCCATTAAGCCTTGCACTTAATAATTATGAACCTTATACTGTGTAATATGACATATGTAACAAAAGTAGTACACGTTGGTCTATTCGAACCATGTTCTAAGAATCGATTATTAACATAGATTATCAGAAGTAATCCTCACCAGTGATTTTTTTATGACTGTTTTTATTTATTTATTATCTAGTGGCATCGAATCACCGATGGGAAGGCTGAGTCGGTTGACTCGTCCGCTAAAACATTGAAAGCCCACGACTCTTGAACGAACTGCCACGACTGAAATGCGAGGCATCGGAAGGGTCTGCACCCATATTTTGTTGATGTACCCAAGACTTGTACGAAACGCTTTGCTTCCTCGTTTTTGCTACAAACCGGTGAGGTCTGGAATACCCTCCCGACCTCTGTCTTCCCCACCACCTACAGTAGGTACCTTCAAATCAAGAGTGAATAGGAATCTTCTAGGTAAGTGCGCTCCACCTTAGTCTGTGTCAACATTTAACATCAGATGTTAACAACAGCCAAGCGCTAGCCTATATATTTTAAAAAAAAATACAAATTTTATTCAAGTGTCTGCTATAGGTGCAGAGTATTTGTATAACTTAACAGAAAAATCTGTATTTATTATTGTATTTATTTTGATTATTCCTTTTCCTAAAAAGATTAACACACGAAACATTTAATTATAAAATAAAGGAAGTTTTGTAAAATAATAATTTATAACAAATTGAACGTAGCTATAAGGCTGAGTATAAGCTAGTTGTCATATTGACAGATATGACACTTTCTTGTAAATGATGGTGATTCACACAAATTACAAACAACACAATAAAATTATATTATTACTCATACTTAATCTGTAATAGTGCAAAGTTGTCTTCATAAAAATGTTTTCAACAAATCCAAATTATTCGAAACTCAAAACTCATCTACGATTAGCTATAAATCGGCTTAAATTGTTAGAAAAAAAGAAAACTGAATTAGCTCAAAAAGCTCGTAAAGAAATCGCTGAATATATTGCTGCTGGTAAAAGTGAACGTGCAAAAATCCGTGTAGAACATATAATAAGGTAAATAGGATTATCCTTCTTTTGTAGATAATATTTAAATGCTTCAAATATTTGGAAACGTATAAAGCTCTTAGCAGTTTTTTAAATACAGTGAATATTTATTATGTACACAGAGAAGATTATATGGTTGAGGCAATGGAGATAGTGGAAATGTATTGTGACTTGGTACTTGCTCGCTTTGGGCTGGTAACACAAATGAAAGAATTAGATGAGGGTCTTAGTGAAGCTATATCCAGTCTTATATGGGTTGCTCCCAGAATGCATACTGACGTACAGGTAAATCATATATAACTAAAAATACTTTTATCAATTATGATTTAAAGAAATCTAGATTGTCTTATATATATTTCAGTATGATCTCTCAATTTATAAATCAGAAGAATATTTAAATTTGCTATTAAAATTTGCATAATCTAATTGTACTATTTACATGTTAAAGGAACTAAAAATAATAACGGACTTGCTCACAGCAAAATATGGAAAAATATATGCAGATGCATGCAGAAGTGAGAGTGTAAATACTATAAGTGATAAATTGAAGCATAAAATGTCCGTACAGAGTCCACCTAAAATACTTGTGGAAAAGTATCTAATTGAGATAGCTAAAAATTACAATGTTGAATACACACCTGATGAGCAAGTTATGAGAGAAGAGGAAGGTTTGTTAAATTTTTTATGATTTGTAAATAATACTGTACCCTATGTTTTTATGTAAAAAAAGGTAAGTCTATTTAAAATTAATTTCTATAAAAGGTAAATGAATCAAAGTTATCAAAATATTTAAAATTTTAGTATTTAAACTTGATGTTATTTAGGTATTCAGACATTATATCAAAATTTATCAAAATGTTTTGTTGTAAAAAAAAAATGTTTTATTTGGATATTTTGAATTACAAATTTTTTGCCTTCTATAGGCAATGAATGTAATTTATAAAATATTATTAAAACTTATGATTTGTTTGTATTGCCATTTGTGCTCAGGTGTGACACTTCACAAACAAATGTTGAATAAAAATATTTTTAAATTGCCTTTCATAATTATTTTAATAGAATAGAATAGAATGAGGTCACATTATTTAATTTTTTATTTGCCTCGATTGTGGCAAAAAAACACATCTCTAGAAGTAAATAAAAGCACATTCAATGAAGATTGGTTGGGAAAGTTTATAGTTATTGAGATATGGAATATTTAACTACTAAGTTTAGCAACGCTCCCATGTCTTTGTTATTCAAAGTGCCTTTATTAATAAAAAAAATATTTGGGTGCCAATGTAAGATTTTTACTAATTTAGAATGTTATTAGCTACATCATAAATTTAAGTTTTGATAGTGAAAGTGAAAGAAAAAGTCCTTTCTTATAGCACAGAATCAAAGTTATAGTTATAGTAATATGTAGCTTAATAAATTTCTCATTATAATCTTATCAAAGGTCGCGATGCAATGCTGATAGACATTAATGGGCCTCCAAATCCTCCTGGTTTTATTGGATACCCGCCTCCACCATTGCCACAGATGCCAAGTATGCCTCCACCAACAGTGACACCATTTAACTATCCATCGGTATGTATAAATAGAATGACTACTGATAATTATTTTGTTAGTAATAATACTACTAGAACAATAGTTGTATTTATTGTAAATAATTAGTTTTGTACCTTTTTAAACTTCCACGATTCATTATACATCTATATTATTGATATAACTCATCATAACTCTTAGTCAGCTCCACCATCTAGATTCAAACCTATGGAAATGTGCTTGACATAACACAAAAGCTACAATTGTGATTCAATCTGTTATATTAATAATATAATTAGATTAGTTGTACCAATCATTTTAAGTATTGTATTTCAAAAAATATTTTAGCTACCATCCGGTGGTAAGGCTGGTGGCTTCATAGCAACACCACCAACTTACGGTGGACCGAGTAAACCTATGAACTACAATGTACCACCTGGTGTTGATTCTTCTAGTTTGAACAACAGCTTCTTACAGGTAATTTATAATATCAATAGATGCTTGTACTAAATGCTATTTTATTAATATCAGAGATGTAGTAGTTGTACTGTTGATACATTTTTTAACATTGTATATACTCACAGATGAATTATATATTTATATATTAAAATAATATTTATATTATTGTGGTTTGCAACATTATTTAGTTGTAATGAGTATTTTATTTGGTTGATCACACCTTTTACAGGAAGAAATGCACAACCTACCTCCTGCTTATGACAGCATCGCTCATGATTTGGTAATATTTGGATTTTTTTTTACACCACCACCCACCATAGGCAATAAACAGCAAATATATATATTTTTCTATTAATTTACCTAATAGACTACACATAAGTTTTTATGAAACTCTTAACTTTTTTATGTTTGTTAAATTACTATCAAATGTAAAATATATAATCAGAGACTTTTTAATAGTATTGTTTAGTTGTTCGGTACATAATATTATCTTTTTTTTAGCCTTCACATGTACCAACACCACAACCCAGATTCAAGTCACAACCAAACAACAACTACTTCCCCGAACTGCCAGAGCTTCCATCCGTTCCATCTGACTTAGTGTTACCCTCAGTACCACACAGTACCAACTCCAATACATCTAATAATGATGCGAACGCGCCCGATGAAATCGATTTCGAAGATCTGAACCGTCGTTTTGAAGAACTGAAGAAAAAGAAGTAATTCCCTAACTTATATAGGTGCCTTCTCATTATGCTACATGTAATCAAGGCTTTAAAAAGAAACACCTTTTAAAATGTTTTTGCTTAAAATCACTGATAAAAATATAATAGAAATAATGTTGTTGAACTCATCAATAATAAAAAATAGAGCCTACGAATATTTTGTCAGATAATTTTATTTCCAGTTTTGATTATACATAGATGAAGAAAATACATAGAGCATTAGAATCAAAATGTCTATCTATTTTTGAATACGCTGTTTTGTCATGAATGTTTTAATTACAAGAAGACAATCAATATTATTGATTAATAAATAATAATATTATACAATCATATTGAAAGTATATGGGCTGTGGCCCGTGTATCTAACTAATATTATAAATGTTAATGATGAATGGATGTTTGTTACTATTTTACAAAAACTACTGCACGGATTTGGATGCAATTTGCTACACACATACCTTTTTATCTGGGTTAACACAGAGGTTACTTTTTATCTCGGAGAAATGTGGGGTTCCTGTGGAATTATCAAAAAACTATGTTAATGCGAACAGAGTTGCGGGCACTGCTAGTATCTAAATATCTCATTTGAAATATGGTTACAAGAGTGGTAACTTGTTATGGCTTACTTATATATTTTTTTCATTGTCTATGTATTCATCTTTCAATATAATGTTTTTACTCATATATAATGTATATTATTTTTATAAGAAATTCTGAATCTTATATAAGCTAGAAAAAGTTTGAAGCTATTTATGAATTGTTAATTATTTTCCAAGTATGATAATCATATAATTCGATGACAATAATTCTCAAACATTCTCAACTAAGTACTTCAATATTTTCTTTTTAGTAAATTTGCTTTTATCGTAAAATGAAATAAAGGAGTGACCTAAAAATGTATTTATCTTTTGCCTGAGTTATAATAATTATAATATTGATATTTTGTATACTTAGAATAAGTTTTTAATGTCAGGTAGATATATATAAAATGTATAACAATTTGACGAAACAAATCATGAACTCACTTCTGCTGTATTGCTTAACAAACACTAAATAAACATCTAAACTGATTGCTTGACTTTTTGAAGTTGGTTAAAAATTTAAAGATTGTTTGAAATTGCTAAGATATACATATAATTTTAAAATGTTATTAAATATTTATTGTTAAACAGTTAGGTGCTTATATATTGTAATATATGCACTTTGTGTTGCTGATAGGTATAAAGACGGTTTCAGACCAGCTAGTCTAAAACCGCCCTAATGAAAAATAATTTGAAATTAAATTACATTCATACTATAATATACTAATATGTTCACGTGATATATTCATTATTCAAATATTAAGTTTAGACATTTAAAATATTTTATTACGATATTCAATTTTATGTATAAAATTAGAAATTATTTTTTTATTCAATAAATTGTCACAACTTTTCTAACACTTTTATTGCTTCGAGATCAAATTTTGAGTGATAATAAATCTACGAGTCGAGTAAAGTTTATATATTAAAAGAATAACCAGCCTTAAAGCTATTACATTAAGGATCACTTTTAGCATTATTTTAAAATGTGAACAAGCTAAAATTAAAATACACTTGTAGTTTGAAGCTACATGTTATATATAAAATTTATAATCGGAATTAATGACCTTATTGCTATCGAATCAAGTATCACTATGTTCATAACATTCGTAGTATCTGTTGGGAGCAAACTGATATCTTCTTGAAATTCGGATCGACCGTCGAACTGTCTCTCTTCAGCCTGTTTTGTATCTGTGTGTTGGTGACTATTTTTGTTTGTATCACAAGCTTGTTGGGGGCTTCAGCTAGTATTGTTCCGAGTGCCACTAAACCTCTGTAAAAATATGTAAGTATAAATAAAAATTCTAAATAATAATTTCTTATACATATTTTAATATAATTATTCTTATGGAAATTAGAATTATGTCTAGAGGTTCTGGGGCATGAAATGGGTGGATGCCCCCTACCGACCTAGATGCCCTCTTCTAAATCTGGCCCTGTGGTTGCCTTTATTTAATACTTAAATGGAGACGCGAGATATCACGTTCCTCCAACACAGGACGGATCGTCTGTCTTCTTCATCCTAGCATTATTCCCGGTATTTTTATGTACCCAGGGTCTGCTTATTACTCTTATCCGGATTTGATACGTTACTAGTTTTTACACGGAGCGATTGCCATCTGACGTCCGCAACCCTAAGGGCGAACCAGTAACTCATTGGATAAGAGCAATTTACTTATCAAGAGTTAACGATTATTATCAGATGTTATTGATAAATACCGGGACCGACAGCTTAACGTGCTCTCCGAGGCACGGTGGGGAGACCCACACGGACAAACGCCCAGACCGAGACAGAAATTTTAACAAACATCTGCCCGACAGGACGGATCGTCTGTCTGCGTTGAACACTTTAATAGCGCGATGCTGAATTGTGGCAGTTTTATTTATTATAGCCTATGTTATGGAGTGTGTAGATGTCGATATAATTAAAATATTTTTATGTTTTACCTGAAGTAGGCTTCCTGATCAGTGATTTTATTCAATAAGTTGATAATACATTCCGTTAGTTCCATATTGTCTGGTTGCTGCGCGAGTGCTACCGATAAGTTTAGGAGCAAAGACGCAGCCGCGATCTAGGAGAAAAAACAATGAATGAATGAATTTTTATTTAAAAGTATCCAGAAAAAGATACAGAAAAGAGATTTTATTTGAAATAATGGTAAATAAATATATGATTATAATTTGTCATTATTGCTAGCTTCTGCACATTTCTTCACTCACACATCTTTTAATTATTAGGATTTTACCAATCACTGTAAAACATATTCAATTCAAATTAGACAGCTATTTTTCAAGTGATCTCCAACATTTTATAAATTAATTTGTACTGAAATAAATTAATTTAATAATTGTACGAGTAAGAATGTATCTGGGTAATATTCTAACCAATAAAATTTGAGGTTTTGGTAGCACATGTGAACTTTTTATTATGCCACATATACGCGCAATCTAGTATATCTTCTATATCTATGGTTTGTACACATATATATCTATCTCGCTCACTCACCTGCGCGTTGTTGTTGAGCTGAGCGAGACAGATGATGGCGTGAATGACGCTCTCCCTCGCGGCCAGCACCAGCATCTCGCCGGGGAGGTCGCTGAACGCGTTCACTAGTACACGCATCGCGAGCATTTGATTGGCTGGTAGATTACCTGAAAAAAGAAATTATACCTTTTGATAATTTTTAAAATTGAAGTATCTATTTGCCTATATCTACCATTATATACAGTCGAGCGTACTAATCTTTCACTTTTAACTTAGCGAATATTATAGTGCCCTTTCTCAGAACTACGATGTACATTAGGAAAGAACTTGTTCAAACACTAACTTCATTCAGTTATGATTTGCTCAACTTGACCGAATGAAGCTACCATGCGTTGGTCTCAAATTTACGAAAGGTCATCAACGAATTGCGACTTTAGACCACGATGTGGCCAGGCCACAGGTTTGATTCCCGCTGGGATCAGATGTTTGTATTGATCATAGATGCATATGTTCCTGTGTGTTAGTCCTCTTTGTGTATGTTTCTGGACCCTGACACAAGGTATATATATCCTAATGGGGTCCATTGAGTGTGTAGCGTTATTTATTTATTAGGACCTTTTTTCTGTATGCATATGGCGACCAATTTTAATAAAGATTTTTTGTGTGTTTAAGTTATGATTAAATATCAAAACTATATAATATAATATTTAAAGAAACTCTTAACACATTGTCCACCAAGTTACTGAGTTAATCAAATAAATATTTGATGTAATACATACCTGGAGTAAGTAACGTCAGAAGATATTTAACAAAGTTCGGTCCGTAACTTGTGTCAAACATCTCTCCGTTTATTTCTTTATTTCTAACCGCTAGCCTTGTCACATCGAGGACAGGGAAGAGTATTTCTGTAATTCATACAATTAACTTAAATATCATATATTATAAGTGAAAATGTCATTATATTTTAAAAAAGTAAACTAACCTTTCGGCCATTCTAACATTTTCTTCAATAGACTGACCGTTTCAGTATTAAATGTACAATTCTGAAAATAAAATATAATTTTATTTTTTCGAAATCATGTTTTTTATACATTAGGAATACATGGGATTAAGTCTAGATGTGGTATAAAATTACATACTTATTTTATAAAGGATAGATAGATAAAAAGCTTTATTGCACATAAAAATAAAACAAAATAAGGTAAACAATTAAATTGGGACTAATTTCTAGTATGCGTAGACACCGGCACCGTTGTGGCGTATTGGTTTCCGCCTTTTGACGCCTTTTGCCGGGATTTGACGGGTTACTAGTTTTTACACAGAGCGATTGCTATCTGACCTCCGCAACCCTAAGGGCCGACCAGTAATTCATTGGATCATCTAACAAGAGAATAACGATTATTATCAGATGTTATGATAACAACAGAGACCGACAGTTTAACCACTTACAAGGACAAATACCCACACCGAAACAGATATTATAGCAAACATCAGCTCCGAGCGGGAATCGAACCCGCGACCATCGTGCCTTAAAGTAGGGTCGCTACCAGCACGCCACAACGGTCATCACATCACGAAATTTAGACCTATATATATTTAAATCCAGTAAATATAAAAGAAACCATATTTTTTAAATATATAATGTGTATGAAAACCAATAAAGCGATTTTTACATACTCACCAATTCTCCTAATTTAACAATGTTCTCTATCTGTTCGTCTGTAAAAGCGTTCAGACCGTCTCCCACTTTACTATTAAATTCCTTTAATTTCTCATGTATTGCTTTTAAGTTTGCTTGATCGAATCTGAAAAATAAGGTTAGGTAATTAATACAAATTAATAAAACAACATTGAAATAGTTAATTAAATTTTGTTTAAAGTATTTTTAATTAAGTCGCCAAAAAAAAATGGGTTCACAATCCTTGTTGGTTAGCCGCCATCTTGAAAAAGAGTTACAAATTGTTTTCATATCATGGGACCAAATCGCTCAAAATTGAATCCGTTCTTAAGGTAGGAACCCTACGTGGCACTATCAAATTCGTGTTATTATGTTATTATACAGAATAAATTTTGAAATGATGAAATATACAAAAAAAATAATAATGAAAGGACAGGTTTATGTTCGAACTTACTCCATTTAATTTTATCGATAATAATATTGATAATCAATAACCATAGTATCTCTTAAATTGAACGGTTCAGCTATAGAGGGCGCATATTATAAAGTTTTGCAGTTGTTCTAGAACTTCTTATGAAAAATTATTAAATTTTAATCAATTACTGACGAAATATAAAAAATATTAACGAAAATAAACATAAGTTAGGCCGACTCTTTTTACCATAACGAGATTTGCATTAGCATAATGCGCCATTCGGCATAGTTTTTTGTTTTTTCTTATAGTTTATAGAGGACGCAAACACGACTTGACGCGCAGGCGTACCATACTAAACTGAGCGACTTTTGTCCACTAGGACATACGTATTGGATTACGATTTTGTTCGCTATGTCCTGTCTATTAGTAGTATACATTTAATGTCTTTGGTAACAAGGGACCTCGACCTCGCCGACGAAGAAGGTGCTGTGTAAGGGGCATTGTCTAATGTAATCCTATCGTCATAGTCTTGCAGGACGTGATTAGGAGGAGGAGTCATGTGAAAGCATTATTTGTTTTTACTGGTCTCTTGGACTCTTACCTTCCATAAAAATAGAATATGTACCTAATATAAGAGTCGTGCGGCAGCAGGCTGGGCTCGCTGCCGGCGGTGTAGGCGGCGGCGCCCGTGAAGGGGTCGGCGGCCGCGGGCGGCGGGAGGGGCGCGCGGCCCGCGCTCGAGCCCGGCACGTAGCGGGACTCGCCCGTGAACGGGTCCGCGAAACTGGAAAATAAAAATAAATTAAATACCCAGGGCGATCAGGGGGTTCAGTGAGGAATGAATTCCAAAAAATTAAAAAAGAATGAATAAATTTTTGTACAACAAAAAACTAAACAAGTCTTACAGTAGTCGCATATAGTGTAATATTAACATTACATATAATCGCATATACACCTCACGAGCTTTGATCAAAGCAACTAGTGGGCACCTCCCCGATTCCTGTTACATACTTGTGTCCCTTTTCAAACATCTCTAACGTATTGCACGAAAGCGAGACGGAAGATGTTACACATCAAAAATATTAAAAAGAAAAAATTACATATTTATAATACATTATACTCAGTACTGAGATATTGCTTTTTCCTTATGTAACGATTTCTACTAGTCAACTACTAACGCAAGCCGATTAGAAAAACTCGTTCCAATAAATATTTATTGAGAAAGTTATATTTATAAGACACTTACCCATTACTCGAAGCGGGCAATGAATCCAATTTTGCATTTGTTATTATAAAATTCGCCACTTGATCCAGATACACTTGAGGTAGTTCATGTCTGGAATATTAATACTAGTTTATAAAAATTGTAAATAATTATAAAGTCCTAATTGATTAAATATATCAATAATTAAATAAAACTTCATTTTTTTTTGTTTACTGAACCACTTATATTTTGACAATCTTCTATATATAATTATAAAACATGCGTTAGTCACACTCAAAAATGACAGGATTGATTTGCGATCCACCTCTGACCATCCCACACCACAACTTGCCACCCCTTACTACCCCAAAAAACGAAATATATTACTTATATTATAGGCAACACTTTTCTGTTTACGCTATCCGACAACTTTTTTTTGCCGACTCGCTTTCTTTGGCCAACACGCAATTTTTTTATTTTTTTATATAAACGCCGGAGGGCAAATAACTCCACTCCACCTGATGGTAAGTGGAAGTGGAGTCCACACGCGAAGGTGGCTAATATGGTTGCAGAAGGCGAACTGTACTAGCCATCCTCGCCCTGCGTACCCGCAAGGTGCCTCTTCACGCCTCGTTTGAAGGATCCCAGGTTGTAAGAATGAGGGAACACGTGTGCCGGTAAAGCATTCCATTTTTTTAAGTGCGACAAAGAAAAGAGTTGGCAAACTTCTTAGTTCGCGATGGCATTGATGCCACAGTTAGTCGGTGACATCGGAGACCGGCACGCGTAGTTCTTGAATGGAAGGGGAGGGAGGGATGAGGGAAAATAATTCATCTGAACACTCGCGGTGGTATAGTCTATAGAAAGCGCTGAGAGCGGCAATCTCACGTCGCTGTTGTAGAGTTTCGAGGGTGTAATATATAACTTAATTAACTTAATAATAATTAACTTAATTACAATAAGTAACTTCATTCCAGAAAAAAAAATTTGGATAGTTATGTATGGAAATTGCAATTTGGGATTTCCTTAAACGACAATCAGATTCCAAGTATATCTTTTTATTATCAGGGTACAATAGTATAGTATTACTTGTACTTACTTATGTATGAACGCCTGAGCCGCGACCCAGGGATCTTCAGTCTTATCGAAAGGTAATTTAAGAGGTGCAGCGCCATCTTTAATATCAACACTGAATACAAAATCATATTCCTGAAATCGATAATACCCAAATATTTATTTCGTATTTTATGTATAAGTTTTAATAGCCCCCATTAGCATAGTTATGTTGGGAGTCCGGAAACACTCACAAGGACAAGGACAGCCCCCAGACCAGAACACATACTTGTATGGTCCATGCAAACATATGCTTCGGGCGGGGATCGAATCCGCGACCTGTGATGGTTAAGGTAAGTTCGCTACCGCTGCGCGACAACTACGATTAGTGCTTATCTGCATGAAGAACGAATACGAAGAAAAATATATCAATTTTATTTGATACTAGCTGCGCCCACGGGTCTGCTCGCGTTGTGTACCGATTTTTATTTACTTATGACACGGAACCCTTATTATTTTTCTAAAATAAAAGTAGCCTAAGTTACTCTTTATAACATCAGCTATCTGCCAGTGAAAGTCCCATTAAAATAGGTCAAGCCATTTCAGAGGTTAGCCAAACCAAACAGACAGATAGACAGTCAGACAGACAAAAATTTAAAATTTTTTTTTTTATATAAGTACCATAACATACTTTAATATGCACTTAATGAAAAGCTGTTAATTTAGAATTACAAGCAGACACATCAATTTTATTTATTTGTATAGATATTTTATATATCTGGATTCCAAACAGCTACATACCTTCCCTGATACATAGTTTTGCCCTCGCTTGGTGGATTGGCACCCATTACATCACCAATTTCATTCCAAGTGTTTTCAGCGGCACTCCAAGAGTAACATTTTACATTTGCTCCTCTGCGTACTAGCTTCGTTTGTCCATCGGATTTGCCTGGCTCTAATAGTGCCTCAGGACCTGGTAATCTGCAACAAGAAATATGTATGTCTATTTGTGTCCCACTTTTGAGCAATCTACCGAATGGACTATAATTTTTTTTTAATAGTAGAATAATGAAAAGCATAATCCACCACAATCCTCTATTGTAGATGGGCCCATAATACATATCTCTAAATTTCTTAGACATGCGGGTTGCAAATTTAAGCATTTGAAAACCCAGAGGTCTTCTTCTTCCTAGCATTATGTACGGAATTTTAACCAGGTTGCTTATTACTCTTGTCCGGATTTGACAGGTTACTAGTTTTTATAAAGAGCGATTGCTATCTGACCTCCGTAAATCTAAGGGAGAGGCAGTAACTCATTGGATAAGAGCAATTTACTTATCCAGAGTTAAAGATTATTATCAGATGTTATGTGATAACTACCGGGACCAACAGCTTAACATGCTCTCTGCAGCACGATGGGAACACCCACAAGGATAAACGCCCAGACAGAAAGAACAATGCAAACGTCTGTCCGAGCAGGAATCTAACCTGAAACCTTTGAGTTCACACCGGTTTCGTTTGAAAACCCAGAGCTGCATGTTACAATACAAACATTTGTGGAAAATATTATTTTGAATAAATTAATAATTAATTGTTGATTTATTATGTGTGGGTATGCTGTAAATGAATTGACATAATAAAACAGTTTTGCTTCTGATCTTGAATATGGTTGTATCTTTTAGTACATAACAAATACATACTCTGATAGTTTGAATCCACCTATCTCCTGTTGCGAGGCCGCTTGCATCTTTTGGACTTCCTCCTCAAACTGTTTAAGCAATTTCTCATCTGCATACCTTGTGGGATCTTTTGTAAATACTCTCAATAAACCATCGCTTGAACCTAGAAACAAAAACGTATATAAAGCTAGCTTATGACTATGTTTTCACCTGGTCTAATATATATAACTATTATTTTATTATTATTAATAAATGCTGCACACTCAATGGCTCCATTAGAATAGTGATATCCTGTGTCGAGGGTCCGGAAACACATACAAGGACAAGGACAAATACACCCAGACTGGAATATATGCTTGCATGGTCTATACAAACATAAATGCTCAGGTTGGGAATCGAACCCGTGACCTGTGGAGTTTAAAGCAGGTTCAAAAATTTACCACGACCCACAGAACACTGGTTTATAGTTTATGCAAATATGGATTTATTTTCCTTAAATTGGGTAATAAGAATTCTATTAAAAAGCAAAAAAGTATTGTAGACAACAGCTAAATTACCCGTAACAATATCGCCATTCTCCAGACAAGTGAGACTCCACACAGATGTAGCAGGCAGATGTATTTCACGAATGCAGTCTCCGGCTGCCCAAACTCTTACTGAACCATCTTCACCACAACTGACGAACCCTTGAGGGATTCCAGGGTTTATACTGATACTGGAAATAATATACCATTTCAATTGACCATTCAAAATTTAAATACATAAATGTTACAAACTCGGCGCCCCCATTAGGATGGAAATATCCTGTGTCAGAGGTGCAGAAACACACCCCAGAACACATGCCTGTGTCATCAATACAAACATCTGTATGAATCAAACCCACGACTTGTGAAGCTTGATGCAGGTTTGGTAAGCAGCCTTTTCAGGGAAAACATTGTGAGCTTCTACAAAGATTAGTGAATTTGTGAGCTTGTTGAATTAATGAGTTAAAATAATATAATTAAAAAAAATTACAAAAATACTTCCAAAATCAATAATGAAAAATGTTAATTATTGGTTAAAATGTCCTTCCAAAAAAGACTCAATATCTTTATTTTTCATAATTAATGAAATCTTACCTATAAATATAATTTGTGTGACCGTAGTATGTATTCAGACATTCCCCTCTGTTAGTCCATAATCTTATAGATGCATCATTTGAACAACTGAGAAATGTTTCAGAGTTTGCAACTGCTAATCCTCTGACACAGTCAGTGTGACCTGTAAAAATTTTTTTTTTTAAATTATTTATTACATAATATTCCAAAATCTGTAACATTTTCAATTACAACCTGAAAATTTTTGGAAAAAAAAAATTCAACACTAAGACCATTTATTTGGCAGGTTTTTAGGTTTAACTTTATAATAAAATAAAATTGTTGATTGTTGTCAGCTGATTTACAGTCATGAGACTGTACTTAAAAATCAGGTGTGTGTGTGTGTAGGCCCATGCCAATGTGTCTATTTGAGTGTGTATTCTCCCTGAGTACAATACTCTCTATATTGTGTTTGTTGGTGAAGAGTCAACTAAAATTGATTAAAGCCTTGTAAACACAGTAGAGCCTACCCTTATGTACATACATCTCTTGGCTTGGAATAGATCACCATGTGTTCCCCTTAGGTTTTTTTAATTAATAAAATATTATATTTAAAAATTATAAACATACAATTAATATATATAATATGAACTCACCAAACCCATATATTGAAATTGGTACAAATTTAGGGATGAACTAAGGAGTCGGGATGTGACGACCCCATCGCTCGCTGTTGGGATAACCTCTGTCACAACAGAGATTATTCCACCAGTGCAATCAGTGGTGGTAGGTCTTTTGTTGCAAGAGGCCGGCTAGGTAGGTACCACCGCAGTGTCCAATATTCTGCCGCCAAATAGTAGTGCTTAGGCACTACTGTGTTCCGGTTTGAAGGGCATTGTCTGCTAGTGAAATTACTGGGCGACGAGATTTAAGAACTAATATCTCGAGGTTGGCAACGCGTGAGTGGCACCTACTAATGGTGCTGCAAGCGCTCATAGGCTGCGGCAGCCACTTACCATCAGGTGGGCCGTATGCTTGTTTGCCAACTTCTAACATAAAAAAAAAAAACTAGCACCACCGTTAAATGGTTCAAACAAAAAAGTGACTCATGTGTAAAAGTACGATTAAGAATGGGCCTGGGAATATTGACCAATGACATAGAACTCGTATATTTGCCATTGACATTCTTACCCATATATTTACCATTCTTACCCATATTTATAGGTTTTTGTAGTGCATGCATACAATTGTATTATTTAGTCCCCAGCCACTTGTTATATTTTGCTTCAACAAAACATTTTTTGTCATTTTACATCATATACATGCACAATCTAGTATATGCTCTATATCTATGCACTAAGCTTTGAATGGTGCAATATAGGTATATATCTTATAAAAGACTTGTAAGAAACGTAAGAATCAAAGAAGTCAATATAATTACCTTTCAGTGTACTAATGAGTGTACTATCTTTTTTCCATAATTTAATAAATTTGTCAGCCGATGCTGTAGCAATTACACCAGTACCGAGTTCCACTGCTGCCCAAACAGCTGCTTGATGTCCTTTTAATATCACAGGTGCAGATTGAGGACTATTTATATTCCATAATCTAGCAGTATTATCCCAGCTTGAACTGAGGGGTAAAATTTAAGAGATAAGAGATATTACATTTCATAACTTATCTATATACAAATTAACCTTTCTTTTATAATGTTTTATTTTAATACTTATAATTCAAACAAGATCTTCAGGGTATATATTTTTCATTAATTTTCTAGATAAGGTTGCTATCAAAGTTATTACACTTTTAATAAAATACCTTGTCCATGATAAAAAAATAAATATACTGTTAGTTCTCTATGAAATACACATAGATAAAATAAAGTTGGCTTAGCAATGTTAAAGTAGAGTGTTTATATCATTCCACAACACAAAAAAATTGTTACAGAATATGCAGTGTTTTTATAGATAAGCAAGAATATAATTCTTTTAACTCACTAACAAACCTTATCAGAATTCCAGAATCACGCCCTGGTGAGACACTGCATACAGCATTTTCATGGCCTTTTAAATTAATTTGGACTGCTCCATCTTGTAGATTGTATCCCAATATTGTATTATCATTACTTCCTGTTATAACTAGGCCTTCCGGGAACGCTTCACACGGTGGCAACCAGCACACACATGACACAAAGTTTTTATGTCCTTTATATGTTACTACATTCTGAAAGTCTTTCACACTGAGGAAAAAGTTTACGTAATTTTATTTGAAATCGAATAGAATATAGTTTTAACAGTAAATTTTCTACAATTATTATATATACTAACCCCTCCGGGTGCCACAATTTAGCAGTTCTATCCCGTGAAGCTGATAATATACAAAACTCTTTAGCTGTTGCAACACATCTAACGTCCATAGAATGTCCACACAAAACGGAACTAAGTTTATAATCAGGTAAAGCCATTGCGCTTTGTGTAATGATATTTTACTAGAAATCGGAGAATTCGAAACAATCACAACGAAATTAGCTATAACGTCATTTTGACAGTATAAAAAAAGTAATTGTCATCTTTATAATACTGCGTTCAAAAAACTGATTTTATTTCAAACCTATTATTCTTTTTAAAATCTATTAAAGATATAACTATAATTATATTGTAGATATGTATAATTTAAATGAATTTGACTGTATTGTAGTAAAAATAAGCTTTTAACAGATATTTTTTAATATAGAAATATATTCAAATAAATGAACGCATTCGAAATATGCAGAGTGACCAACACTACGAACAAATAGCGGGTAAATTAAAATTAAAAATTCTATAAAATATTTTTAGTAAAAAGAATACCAATTTTGGTATCTATGTTGATAAATGTTTAAAAGTATTAGCTATAAAATATAGTTTTTCGTTTCAATCAACAATAAGACTAATAGATAAAACATTTTAAACAATGCTGTCCATTTATTTTAATGATTTTCAAAATATCGATATATCGACAGTAAAAATAGAATTATACTCATTACCGGCTAACTAAAATGATATTATATCAACATACATTGATACCAACTGAAGACTGTCTTACTGGTTGGGCGGTACTGTACTGTACCGGCAGTACATACTACATAAGTAGTGTAAAGATGGCGGCGACGGTGTGTGTGTCGAGATGCCGACTCTTAGCTAAATTAGAAATAAATCGTGGTTTGTGTTTATCATCAATATTTAGGGATTTGTCAAACAATAGGGTAAGTATTCTTTATTTTACGTTGATTTATAAATTTATATCATATAGTTTAATTTAGAATTGTCACTTTTGTAGATTTTTTAACTGCACGTGTACCTACATAAATACCTACATGGGTACATGCATAGTTATTTATTTTTTAGCTGTCAAACGTCATTTAAACGAATCTCGTAAAAAAATACGTTTCGTACAATAAATATTTTGCTAAAGTTAAACTTAAGGGTAATTACTTGCATAGAGTCATGATTTTTAAAGTTATATTTTTAATTCGTTTGTCTATTAAATAATTTGTTAGATAAACTGTTTTGTCTATAAGATACGCCAATCAAATTAGATTCTGGTTGTGAGTTTTAAAAAATATTATACATTTAATGCTAAATAGATTAGTTATATTAGAGTTGAATATTTTGACTTTGTTTGATGTACGATTTAAATACCTAAATAATTTATTTTCCTTGTTTGAGAAGTACGTAAGTTAGTGTCAAAAGTATCAAACTATCAGAAGTATTTTAATAATCGTTGGAGTGTGTAGCGTTTATTCATTTATTATTATATATTTAATCGTATGTTCTATGTATATTTATGGCATATATAATTTCATATCTGTAAGATTGAATACCTGTTACATATTTAAATTGATTTTATTTTATACAAATTATACAAGTCTCCATAAATATTGTTATTAACTATTCAAAATCATTAATTTTCTTATTTGTTAAATTTTCATTAATGAGATTCATTAAAATATTATTTATTTAAAAATTAAATTTTATACTTTGAACGGATAAACTAAATAAAAAATATTTCAATCAATATTAGCTTCATTTCATATGCACTTCAAAAACCTAAATATACCTAACCTAAATATTTTATACCATAAAAATAGCTTTTGTAAAAAGTTAAAAGACAAACTTTAATAGCATTCTTTCAACCACTCTATCAAAATTATTTTCCTTATTTTTTAAAAATGATTCGTTATTCATTGATGAGGTCATTGAATGCATAACATTAGATATAGAAATATAATTTAAAGTAACAAACTACCATTTTTATAAAAAAAAATATTTCTTCTGTATGTTATGTATGTAATATTCAGACTTCATATTGTATTCCTCAGGCGTATCATGTTATTGAAATGACCTCATGTGTGAATTTGAGTACATTGCACTTTCAATAAGATGTGAATTTTTTTTTTACTCTGTAACCAAGTAACTCAATATTTTTTGTATGGGCTTTAAAAAATATAATAATATTTTTTTTATAAAAGTCAAAGTATGTGAAAATTTTAGTTTCAATATGTAACACTATACATACAAAAAAAAAAATTAAATAATAAAAAGGAAATAGAAATGAAGGTTATAATATAAATGTAATTCTAAAATGTAAAAACTCTTGTTGAACACTGTTTGTTGTTATGTAATGAAACTAACCATTTAAAAACTATTTATGTTACTTGTATATTCATACTTTGTATACAAGTTTGAACCATATCGTTAGCAATAGTCTTAATGTTTGAAGAAGTCATTTTAAAATAGTTTGTAAGAAATACGTGCGCCGTCGATTGTAGTTAATTTGATAAACATGCTTTCAAGTCGAACACTAAGCAAAGAGATGACAATTTACACACAATTATAGATTTACGCTTCACGTTTCTGCGTCACTCTCTTCCAGTATAAATATGGTTAACCCTATCACTGCTGTTGATTTCTTCATTTCGTAAATAGTCTTACAGACACGGGTATTGAAAGTACCCATTTTCGTTATTTATTTCAGGTAAATTAATAATCTCGCCTTTTAGTGGACCGTCGAAAGTCAGTTGTTTTAACATTTCGGTTTCATTGTTTTATATTTGTAATATTCTCAGGTGAAGCGGTTCATTTGGGTAAATCTTTTGGTTATTATTACTTTACCAACATAGGCTTTATTTTTTAACAAATTTATGGAAAAATACCTTTTCAATTACATGTTAAGATAGGAATGACCTATCCTTTCCATATTCACATTAATATATAGATCGACGGAAATAATATTTCGGAATATTAGATATGTATGAGACAAGTTTCGTGTGCGATCTTGACGCAGGGAAAGGGTTAAATCGTTTTATGCAAATGTGTGAGCGAACCGTTATGATTGTCAAGTAAATTAAACTGACATTGGAATATTCCTCTTCGATAAAAATGTCCCCGATGCCATAGAAATTATTCATAAGTTTAGATCAAATTTGTTAGATGAATATAATAGGATTTTTAGTCGTTTTCTCGATAGACTAAATACTATACTCTCTTTTATTTACTACTCTCTTTTATTTTTAATACTCTCTTGATACTCTCTTGATTGAATTTAATACTCTCTTTTATTTTTAATTTATGATTATTTAATAATATCGATAAATACTAAACACTAGCTGTGTCCGCGGATACACTCTTGTCGGGCGAGATCGTCGTGCACCAGCAACTTATCGCCCGCCCGCACTTTCTTATTGCTCGGTCGGGCGAGATCGTCGTGCACCAGCAACTTATCGCCCGCCCGCACTTTCTTATTGCTCGGCTTCTATGTATAGTATCGTGATGATGTATAGCCTGTAGCCTTCCTCAAGAAATGAGCTATTAAATGTAATAAAAAGTTTTCAAATCTGATTACTAGATCCAGAGATACGCGCGTTCAACTAAACAAACGAAGTCTTCAGCTTTATAATATTGCTATAGATTTAATTTATTGATTTATCAAAGTAAAACCATATGATAAATAATACTTTGAGAACTGGTAGAGTTTATTTTCATAAAAATACGAACTATTTTATACTAGTTATCGCCTGTATCTCCAACTACGTTGAAAGAAAGATTGAGTATCAAAAGTATCATGAACTACGAAAGTTCCTATCGAAACTTTATTTTTGGACCATTTAGCATATACAACGTTATAAATGTTCAATGCTACATACATTCTGAATGTATATCTGATTGTAATGTGTATATATTATGTGTTGAAAAACGAAACTTGTGTTTCTCTTAAAAACTTTCAATAGGGCTTACTTTTTTGAGATTGATCGTTACTATTGAAAAAAAAATAACTAAGTTTACCGGTACTGAATCAAAATATTCGTTCTAAGTATCACAGGCATTGATAAGTTTTGTCAATATTTTGAAGATAAATTATGTAATAAATTATTGTGTTGATGATAAAGTAATCTTAACTAAAGCCCCAGACATAAAGACGTGTCGCTTTTTATTTTATTTTTATTATGAATATGTAATAATCAATCATGTTTTATCAATTTTGCCATTCTGCATAATATTCCTTATCCAATATCCTATATATTTATAAAATATGTTTATAAAAATGTGATAAAAATGCCTTAAATTCTGTACGTAAATTATTTAAAATGAAGTAACGTAAATGTCTTTATTCCCGGCGTTCATCTTTAATATTATTTATATGTATTTGTTTCTGAGATTTTTAAAGTTATTATTTATTAAAGGAGAATACGATGTATGTTGGAATCCGTAAATTTAGAAATAAAGAAATAGCTATGTTGTTCAAATATTGTTCATCTAAATTCTTATAAGATAATGTACAAAAATTTTGTATAAAATATAAAGTATTTAGTCCATGACTGTTCAAACTTTTTCTTAGGTGTGGTTTTAGAGATAAAATAACAAAACAAATAAAATTTTAGGCTTAACTATCTAGAAAAATTATAGATAAGATTGGAAACGATGACCACTAAAAATTTACAAGTAAAATTGTGAATATCAATTATTATTCATACAGTGCTGATAAAAGTTTTGACATTGAACTATCTGTCCCTCAGGAATCGTGGTGTCGCCGATGGCGGCCAGCACGTCGTTCGTTTTTTACATCTGTATGCGTGCATGGATCAAAAGCTACACCTACAAAACTCGAACCAGAGAAATCTGACGGTAAGGATTTGAATGAAATGAAATGAATGAAACTTTCAATATCATTTAATACACGAAGATTTAGACCATCACCAGGACTACAGTTAGGTTCAGTGTTAACTAATTTAACAGTTTTCGTTAAATAGTATCTGATTAATGACTAAAACTAATTTTAAATAATTAGTTATGCTAAATATTTTTATAATTGACTAAATTTACATGTAATAAATTAACAGCATTCTTGAATAGATAGATCACAAGATGATAAAGTTCTAGTTATGTTACAACTATTTTAAAGACTTATTACTATTCAAACTATCATAACATGTTTCTAGAACTTCAAATTCTTCGAATACCATTTCTCCGAACTTTTCAGTTGACACGTTATTTTCTTCTTTATTATTATTTAAATAATAAAACTTTTTTTCAAAGTTGATATTTTCGTTATTGTTGGATTCTGTTTTTTCTTCTCCATTGTTTAATGATTCTTCTTTGAGCATCTTTTCGTTTTCTGGTTCTTGCCTAAGTTCAATTGTTTTTATTTTCATTGAATGACTATTTATACCGTTTTCTGAAGTAATGTTTGATTTAAATATTTCTTTACCTTCTTTTTGTTGGAATGGTGTGTTAGCAATACCCTTGTTATAACTTTCTAAACGGCATATTTTATTTTTAACCGAATTTTCATCGTCATAAACTATAGGAGGATCTTCTTTTGAGTTTTGTTTTCTAAACTTAAATCTAGGATTCTTATTTTCATCAGTACCAGTTAATTCTAAACGACTGCTGCAACTGTTAGATTTTACAAGCTTAAATTTAAAACCAGGAAAGCTTTCTGTTGGTTTATTATAATCTTGATTTTTATTATTGTCCAAATTTGTGGAGATATCTGTTGTTTTTTCGGAAACCATTTGTTGATGTTTATCTGCAACAAGACAGGAACATCTTTCTCCTCGGCATTTAGTTTGACATGAATAACAATCCCTGCTACAATTTTTTTGTAAGCTCTTAATCTCATCCATTATAGCTTTCGTCATATGACTTACTGTAGAATTAGTTTTAGAATTTAAAACTTTACCACCATAATAGGTTACAGAAGTTCCACATTCTCTAATTTTTTTTAGGATATCAGGACTGACGTATTGACTTTCACAACAAAAGTCTTGACTCGCGGAATCACATAGATATTCGTCGCTAGAACTATACACATTGTCTTTAAGAGTTTTTTGTGAATATGGACTGAGTCCCTCTGTCTCGTATTCGTTATTGGAACTTAAATCTCCACTGGAGACACCACTGGAAAGACTAGCGTTGTCCCATTTTTTAATACCAAAGTTTGTGTCAATTGTTAGTTGTCTCATTTTTTTTCTTGCTCCGACCTTGCCACTCTTTGTTTCTTCGCTCAAGTTTCTATATGAAGTTGCTCGACGGGCAATTCCAGCATTTTCATCGACTAGCGGTGGATCGTGAACCATTGGACTTTTCATTTTTAACGTATCTTCAAACAAGTTTCGAACCTTTTTAACTGTGTCTGGATTAGGTAGTTCTTCTTCTATAATCTCTTTATTTACACGAATAGGGTGATAAAAGAAATGCCTTCGAATAGCATTTTTTGACTTATCAACATGAGAGGAATATTCATCTTTCTTTAATAATGTTGGTGGAATTTTACATGTATCGGTATTTGTGTTTTTTCTAGGTACTGGTTCAACTTTTGTTCTTACCGGTTCAATAATTACAATATTGTTATTAACAAGCAAT
The DNA here is from genome assembly GCA_023373885.1 of Hestina assimilis. Classification (NCBI taxonomy): domain Eukaryota; kingdom Metazoa; phylum Arthropoda; class Insecta; order Lepidoptera; family Nymphalidae; genus Hestina; species Hestina assimilis. The sequence goes on along the minus strand of CM041745.1, from coordinate 3,857,329 downwards.
TCTTGAAAGCTGTAATCTTGAAGGTACTGTAAAAGACCGTCAAATTGTGCTTCTTTTCGATAGTTAGCTATCATACTATTTTTAAATAATTCGGACTTCATTACTTTATATCTTACATGGTCGAATTCATCACATCCTTTTTCATATCCTTTTGCTTTGATAAGAGTAGCCTGTGTTTTCTGATTTTGATTATCATCACTGCTTAATTCCACTATTTCAATTTCTGGCGTATCTCTGCATAATTCTGTTTCGGTTTTCTTCATTAATTTTTCAGACTTAGATTTATCGTAGATAGTACTTACATTACCTTTGAATTTTTTTTCTACCAAAGGTTCTTCTATTTCGGAATCACTTTTAACTTTTTCAGACTCATCTTTCCAAAGTTGTAATTTTGGTTGGCTTATTTTTTTTATACTATCTACAATTTTTACGCTTTCTAAAGATTTGATTATATTACCAACGGATATTTCAGGAACACATTTATTACTACTATCGTCATTTTTACATTTATTATCTTCTTCGACAATGTTACTTTTGACTCCATCAAATGTTTCTATTTTTTGTTCACTATCTGGTTTATTTGTTTTTTCTGGAGACTTATCAATAAGTTTAGACCAATAGGTTTTCACGGAGTTAATTTTTTCTTGATATTCCATGTCGGTTTTTATTGCGTTATTAAGTTTTTCTTTTACATTAGTTTCAGTTTTTATGTTCTTATTTTCTTCTTTAGTTTCAAAAGACAGTGTCAGATCTCTTTGATCAGGTCTTTGACCATTGATTGTTAATTTAACCTTATCTGGGACGGAACTAGCATTGTTTTTTTTATTTGTTGAATCAATGATTTGTAATACTTGTGGTCGTGTCATGTTTTTATCGTTTTTAATTTTATTGACTTCAGTACTTTCTGTAATAACGTTTTTGTTATCGTTTATGAGTAGCCTTGGTGGAGCCTTCTGAAAGTCTTGGCGAAAGCTTGTATTGCTATCACAACCTAAGCAATTTAATTTTGGAATAGTTGTTTTTACTATTTTTTTAAGTTTGATTGTTATAAAGGGATCTTTTGCAACAGTATTTATTTCCTCCTTATTATTGAGCTGTGCTTCTTTCTGATTTTCTTGTACCTCTCTGACAAGTGGATTTTTGTATAATTGACAGTGTGATACTGTTTCTATATTTTTTTCTAAAGATTCCTCGTTATCTGATACTTTTTTAGGTAATGGGGGTTCTATGACAATTGTCTGATGACCACTAAGTGGGACTATAGAAATATTAGCGTCATCAGAAGTCTTAAAGGATTGAACTCGTGAAAGTAGTGAATGATTTCTAATTTGTTCACTAAATGACAATTTGTTGAGTGAAGGTAAGGACTTTATGATCTTATTATTTTCTAAAACGGTTGGACTAGGTATACGAATGTTTTCATAATCTGACGGGTTTCGTTGGCGAAGCGAATAGTGTTTCTTGATTCCAGATTTTGCTTTTCTGTCTTGCGCTGATTTATTTATATCGTCATTTGATAGAGATTTTAAAATTTTTACCTCAGGTTTTTGTATAACATTAGAAGCAAGTCTTAAGCTCTCAGACTTAGTAATTAATTTGTTATTTCTTATGGTACCTTCTATTTCATTAATTTCTCTTTCGTTTTGATGATGATCTAGTTGATAATAATGTGTAGAGTTTTGGTCATCTGCATTAGAGCTATCAATAGTTATAATAGACTTTAAATCGTCATCGAGCTTTGAAAAGTTTTCAATTAATTGGGGTTTCAATATTTCTGGTGAATGCACAAAAAAGGTATCGTTAATATTTTTATTGTGATCATATGTTACGTTTATTTTATTTAAGTGACCGTAATTTTCATTACTTTTGTTCGATAATATTTCTCTAAAATGTGTTTGTGCTATTCCATACGTGTTTTCACAAGGAATATCTTCTGGATCTTCCTCTCTCAGTTGAGCATCAATTCTTTCGCACTTTCTTAAACACTTACTTATGTTTATATCAGGCAAAGAATAATATTGATTTTCTATGAGGGTTGTTACAAACGGTTCAGTCGTTATATTCTTTGAAGATGTGCAATACGTGCCTTTATCATAGTCGTTACAGCTAATAAATGTATTACTTACATAAACTTCATTAGATGGCGTAGTGTTACGTGGTGTATTTTGAGTTTTATCGTTTTTAAATTCGTTGTTTTTACTTAATGAAGATTCCCTCTTGATATCGGCAAATGTCGTTTTCTTTACAGCTGTATAAACAGGATCGGTTTCGTGATTTTCACTATTGCAATTTATATTTTTTGAATGAAGAGAATTATCTTCCTGAAAATGCGAATCACAATATTCGTCGATTTTTTCAGCTAGAGAATTAGCTAAGTGTTCTAGTTTGTGAGATTTATCTGTAGATGAAGCAATTGAAATTGATATGTAGGATGTTATACTATCTGTTGGACTAGATATAGTGCCGTCGTTTTCCGAAATAACAGATTGATCGTCACAATCTTTTATATTTTGGTCCTTGGTTTTTTTATTTATTGGACTCGTATATGTGCCAAACTTTTCACTTCGCTTACTTTTTATTGATATTTCGTCATAAGCAGCTGTATCATCTACTAAAATAGATGTATTATTATCATCTAGTTTATTTGGTTCGACTTGTGTAATAGAGCCGCTACTATTATTTAAGGATTTTGGAGTTTTAGGTCGGTCTTCTACTTCATTCTCACTGTCGTGATCGTCAGTTGTTATATACAGTTCCTTGCAGTTATTTTGTGAAGTTACAGATCTTTCTGTTTCTGGGGAACTGTTATTATAATTTTTTAAGTGTGCTTCGAAATTGTAATGTTTTCTCACGTAGTTAGAATCTAAACTATCTATTTCGCTGGGATTGCGAGAATGACCGATACTATCTTCAGAAAGATTTATTTGCTTAGTGTCTTCGTTTAGGTTCGGCCAACTTCCGCATACCGACCTAGAATTATGACTTTCGTTTCGTGATTCAGCGTCTTCCTTTTCCGATCTATTTTCTTCGTTATCGTGTTGATTTGACGATTCTTCGTCAGGTTTTGATCTATTTATGTCAGCAAAGCAAGATACCGTACTGTCAATATAAATTCCTTCTAATACTTCTTCTTTTGTTTGGTATTTTGCACGTCCGGTTATTCTGAAAAAAAAAAAAAATTAATATTCCTACAAAATTTATCAACTCAAATAATATTATGTTATTCGAAATAAAAACTTTATTTATCTGACAATGTTAAAAAAAATCATGTACCTATCTCTAAAACAAGGCTTGTCAAATAATCGGGCGCGTGGTATTAGTTGAGATCTTTTGCTTTTAGGATGGTTTTGAAGCTGAAGATCTGTAAAAGTTTCTTCTCTTATTACTGCCAAGCTTCTGCTGCGGCGTAAATTAGATCCTTCTATTTCTTTATGCTTGCAAAGTCTTCCGTAACTTCCGCTAAACTCTGTATCTGAATTCGAAAAACGTTTTTGTAGAAATTCGTCTGCGGCCTTCGATCGTGTTAAGTGTTGATAAAATTCGTCTTGTGGGAGTTGCAGTGGAAGCTTATAGTATTCAGCGAGCTTACTTTGGTATTTCTCCTGTTTTTTGTTTTTATTTTCGGTGTCTTTACTTTTAGACGATTTTTTCTTTTTAGGATTTTCCTCTTGGTTTCTTTTTACTTCTAGAGAATTCCGTGGTTTATCGAATTCTAATGTCTCCGATGGATTTTCAAAGTACTGAATATCAGCGACGGTGTTTGCTGCGGACTTGTGTTCGTCCTGACCAGATTTCCTTTCGACAAGTTCTCGGAGGCGACTTCTTGTGGAGCTTGTATTGGACGTGACACTCTCAGGCCTTTTGATCGGACATTCCAAGTTTGATGATGAGCGTCTGAAGAGGCTTGTCTTGATCGACCCGAAGTCGCCTTCGTCTTGACAAGAAGCCGCTGAGAAATTTGGTGTCCTTATACGGTCAACGTGATTCTGACTAGAATACGACGCGACCGAGTCCACTGAGTGCCTGAAATAGGAGAGATTGCAGATTAGATTAAATTATTGTACATTAACTTTAAACAAAGATAAGAGATGTTTGTATAAGAAATGTTAATATTGGTAAATGACTTTATTCTGCAAATTTATTAAGACGATGGTTTTACTCGAAACATATTAGCGTTGTCGAATCATGATATCACATTGTTAATCTTCAACAGATAGTTTATCTTGTAATAAGTGTGGCAGTATTGGCAACCGCCCAGTAGACATTGACAACGATATACGTTACGCAGTTTTACTCTAGCGAAAAAATTCTAAATATAACTACGTGACGCTCAAACTAATAAAGAGTGAATTTAGCGTATCCAGTGTCCCGCAGACAAATTTAGATTTATCGATATGTTTTGTCATTAAACTATTTATATCATAAATTTATTTCGCAACAATCCTATTTTACGTAAATATTATTTAATATTAATGCTGAATATTTTCCTCATGTGATATAATTCGTAGATATTTTATAAGTCCGTAACACAAATGGTCGCTTTTAAATTATTTAAACATATTATTTCTTAGTTTAAATTATTTTCATGCTATGCACATCGTTTATTTAAGTTGGTGAATTGTTTAATAGTTAGTTAGCAATTAAAACTTAATTGTAAATATTAAACAGACTTTACATCAATTATGAATCACAATACGATAAACTCGGCGCATGTAACAAATTTTGTACTGTGTATTTTTTTAAGTTCAGGACTTTGAATATTTGAAGCTATGCCAAGAGTGGTGTCGCGCTCCCGTCTCGTCGTCCATGCTTATTGATGGGGCTACACGAGGACGCGCTAAATGAAAAACGTTTATCTCAATTTTACATTTATAAGCACTTTGAAGATCAAACGATCGAATATTAATTGTGAAATTAAAGAATCATATTGACAGCTTAAATAGTTTTATGTAATGTTGCTTTTATTATTGGAATGTAAATTTATATGCTCTAACAAAACAAATTAATATTGTTTTGTTTTAAAATTTACTTCGATCAGTGTCTATATTTAACTGATTGAGTTTAAAAATAATAATTTCCCAATACTAATGATAGGATTAAAAAGTGTAAAAAAGTATATCCAAATGCCGATCCTCAAATTTCGGAAAAAGGATTTTGAAAGGGAATTCTACCGGCAGGCATCTGTATTATTCAAGGGTTAGAGACGATGTGGATCCCTTAACAGCTAGCGCATAGGAATCTTCGATATGAATATTTATACCCTTAAGTCGTAAGTCACCACACCCTTGTGGAATTATTTTGTTAGAATCTTTGACGTTAAAATTGCTGGATTCACCGTCAATCGTATTTTGTGATTTCTGGGACAAATGTATGCCCATCTTTGGATATGTAGGGTAGTAAATACGTAATTAGAGGGTTGCAGAATGCACTGTAATTTACTCAGATCTGGTTACGTAACGAGGTACTTGACATATTTTTGAGAGTTGTAAAAAAATTCTTGATAATATATTTCTAATAATATAAACTGATATAAAAAACACATTCTGATTTGATCATCAGAATGTAGAAATAAAGAAATAAATAATACGATGTCTTATTTAAAAGAAATACAGCGCTGGTTGTTATTTTATTCTGAGCAATGTTATCAGCGAAGTGGTTGCGAAATTCCGACAGGCGCATAAAAATCTTTACTAATGCATAAAATATCACATGACACCGTACATTCACATTCACACTGCGTTAATAATTCTTCTTTTGATGTACTGTTTTGTTAATTATTTAGATGGTAACAAATTACATTAATTCTGGTATCGGGGTATTGGATATATCAGCAACGCTTCATTGTACCAGTATTTCGTATATTTATAAATACTACCAGAGCCGGCTCCGCGTTGCTATAGCAACATAGGTTTGTTGAATTGAATCATCATCATGGCAGAAATGTGTATGACATTGCCAAAGCCGATTTTCATCTTCGTTCTTTTAAGATTGTGACGATGATTTTATCTTTACAGTTCTACCGCCCTGGGCCATAGGCCAATTCTTCCATTACTGTACTGACTTTGATGATAAATTTATCTCTGATTGACGGTGACGAAACGTAACAACCCTTTTTATTAGTAGTGATTAATTAAGTTTGTAATGCTGTACGTATTGCATGTCGATTATTTTAAATTATGATTTTTTTTTCATAAACAAAAAATTTTATAAGTGAAAGTTTTTGGAAATATAGAACCACGATTAAAGCTTTTCATAGCGAACGCTTTCACCCTTCACCTCAGTTTCAGAGGTCATTCGTGACTTTATGTTTCTAGTGCTAATTTCAAAAAAAGTATGAGTAATATTAAAACAATTAAAACTCAAGACGGATTGACTCTTTTTTTGGTGAGAAATTGTTTTTAAAACGCTTTTATTAACTTCATATTTTTCTTTGAATCATTATCATTCTTTGACATGATCTGACTTCCTTGAATTTAATAATTAAAAAAATCAAACTAAAAATTAAAAATAAATAATATAATAGTTTAAATAGTGTAAATAAGAAAAAAAAATCTTTTATTGTAAAAAAGAGTTGGTTGCTTTTTAAGACATTCCTCCTACTCATATAATATACAGTGGCGGATTTACCAGCAGGCTGAGTAGGCTTGTGCCTATGGCGGCAGATATTTGGGGCGGCAAATTTGGGGACCGAATTGCAAAAATAATCTAGGACATGACAATTGTAGAGGCAAAGGGCGCCAAAATCCTTACAGCCTATACTTTGAAACTTTGTAAATCCGCCAATGATAATATATTATGGTTAACAGTGTATTAATCTAAACATCTACACATTCAGAAAAAAAGGATTTATAATAATTTGTTGTAGAGTTATCAACAGTGAAAATAAATTGTAATTGTTAGTATAACTGTATTTTTATGATGTGCAAACTTTTCAAAACTGATTTTGATTGAAAGTGAAAAACCAGTTTGATTTATCAGAGTCCCGAGATATGTTATTTGATAAATGATAAAATATTTATCGGATAAACGAGAGTTTAGCAGATTTTGTTTTATCTATTTTGGTTTTGCCTAATCTTGTATTGTGAAATGTATGTTAAAAACGTAGTGTATTTTATTAAATAATCGAAAGCGCGAGAACTTATCTGTATTTTATTTAGAGTTTAGAATTCCAGATAAAAATTATTTATAAATATATTTCTACTTAAAAATGTAAACACAATAGCCGATGTCTATACAAAAAGATCTTTAAGAAAACTTAATATTATGGTTCTTTATAACAGCTATAGCAATCGAAACAACGATTTGAGCTTGTTTGTTTGTATGCCTGTTTGTCTGTATTTTTATAGACGTACATCACGTTGTTGCGAGTTTAACGTAAAATCTGGCATATATTTCATCTTTTCGTTATTTAACTGAGTACTATGAAACTACTGGAATTATTAATTCTATGCAGACAAAGTCGGCGGCAGAAACTAATATATTTTAAATACAACAGTTACTTTGCAAATGCAAAAACAGGAATTGTAGCTGCAAACGGTAGTGAGTTTTTTTAATATCCAAACTTTTCGGTTCAGCGGTTTCATAGTAATTCAGCAGAAATGACTGACAGTTACACGACATTCGATTAAGAGAGATTTTTTTTATAAGAAAGACTATAATGCAAGTAGCAATAAATATCAAAAGTTGGTATTGTGCTACTTTAAGAGTTATTTTGTTAATATTTAACGCATAGTTCTTTAATAATCTTAATCCGCCACGAAAATGAAAAAAGTTAGACCCGATAGCAGCGCAATTGGTAATCTTAACCATTCTCTAATCTATCGGAATACACACAAAAAAAATCATCAAAATCGGTCCGACCGTTTAGAATGAGTTCAGTGACATACACGCGTACAGTAGAATTATATATTTAACTAGCGGCCCGCTCCGGCTTCGCACGGGTATTAAATATATAGCCTATGTCATTCACTGAAAAAATAATTAAAATTGATCCAGTAGTTTTGATTTATTTATTACTGGCCGTGGCCAGCACGCGTTAAATTTGGAGTAAAACAATCACATTAGAAACCTTAAAAATAACAGTATTTCTCCCCTATTTAATGGATTTTATTACACATATAAACCTTCCTCTTCAATCACTCTATCTATTTAAAAAAAACCGCATCAAAATCTGTTGCGTAGTTTTAAAGATTTAAGTATACAGGGATATAGGGACAGAGAAAGCGACTTTGTTTTATACTATGTATTGAAGATATGAAAGTTTGGATGTTCGGAAGTTTGTCTCGAAAAAATTCAGGTTCTAAATTTTCTGTAGATGGGTCTTAAGGCTTTATTACTTTAAGACGGTCGTCCGACATAACAACTCTGTTCATTAACGTGTGCGAAACCGCGGGCATTGCCAGTAATAAGCTAGAAATTGAGCGCGGCTTCGACCTCATTGAATTTATCATGATACATAGAAACCATGTTCTCATCTAAGGTTTATTTTATTATCTGTCTCTGTACATAATCAGGTTTTGCTGTCGTGATATTGTAACGAACAGAGAGACAAAGTTTTGTTTTTCATGACTGTTGGCAAACGTACATGCGACGCCTGATGGTAAGCAGTCATCGCTAGCTATGAAGGCTACTTCAGAGTTTGTATTAAATAGACAAAGATTGAATTCTTAATCTCTTATTAGTTAATTAACTGATGGTTTTGTTTTGTAAAAAAAATTCCTTGAATGTTAAGATTTATATTAAAAACCCAAACAAGGAATTTAATATCTTTAATACGAGATCAAAATACGAAAATGTTTACTAAAATTGTAAATCCGGCGTCGGGATGTGACGACCCCATCGCCCGCTGTTGGGATAACCTCTGTCACAGCAGAGATTATTCCACCAGTGCAATCAGTCACACTGGTGGTAGGTCTTTTTGTTGCAAGAGGCCGGCTAGGTAGGTACCACCGCAGTGTCCAATATTCTGCCGCCAAACACTACTTAGGCACTACTGTGTTCCGGTTTGAAGGGCATTGTACGCTAGTGAAATTACTGGGCGAACGAGATTTAAGAACTAATATCTCGAGGTTGGCAACGCGCGAGTGGCACCTACTAATGGTGCTGCAAGCGCTCATAGGCTGCGGCAGCCACTTACCATCAGGTGGGCCGTATGCTTGTTTGCCAACTTCTAACATAAAAAAAAAAAGAAAAAATATTTGAATATTAAAATGCCTCATTGTTGGCCGTATACTTCTTTAATTAAAATGGAATTAGTGTGAGAGGGAAACGACGTTTCTCCCAAATTGTATTTTACCAAGATTTTGAAGCTAGGACTATGATTCAATAAGAAATTTTCGTTTTCATTCGTACAAAAAGTTATATAAGAGAAATTTTATAATACCTTTAATTTAAGAAAGGCATAAAATCGTTCAGAAATAATCTTACTAGTTGTTTTTAAATACGATTAAATATAATAAAGAAAACATTATTTAATTTAATAAATTAAATTAAATTTATTAAACTAAATTCACTTAGCAAATACGGTATAAGCAATAACTTTATAGTACCAAATAACAAATTTCACTTTCAGAATCCTCTACATAGTCGTTTTCCGCATTAGTCTGTATTTCATAAGCCGTCCAACGGATTTTGAGGCGGTTTTCATTTTCACTAAGATAATTTTTCACGGGAGTCTTATATATAAAAGTACCAACATCGAAACGGATCGCTAGTATTATATATTTTTAAGGGTTTTTATAATTTATCTTTCGATGTTGCAGACTACACAGAACATCAACACAGTAGGTACATCTGAACTCAAATTGTATTCAATATAATAAACTAAATTGTGTGATTATAAAAACATTTTTTTTCTCGTCCGCCCTAAAATAGGCCATAAGACGGTCAGGTGATAATGTTCAGCTGTTCGTTGTCAGTTTTATATTTAGAGATTTAAAGATAGTTTTGTGTGGATCACGTCTTATTTCTGTTGCGGGCGTATAAAAGTCGTTTCGGTGATACATTGTGGATTTGTTTTCAACGGTTATCAAGAAAATTCGATAATTTCCGGTAAAATTTGTTACGGTTTTAAATACCTCGTTACATACAAAGCGATCACAAAAACGATTATATATTTTTTGTAACTAACAATTCCTATGCACGTATCTCGTTAAATTTGATCCGTGAATATTTATATCGATATTGGGATAGACAATTCAGTTTTATAAAATAACAAAGCAATTACTATCAAATAACGTTTATAACTCCATCAATGCTATTTTCTTTTTGTTGTGCCGTAGCCAACCTTGTGTTTGAGCAGATCAGGTTGTCGGTATTATACTGGTATTTACCCAGGGTCTGCTATTACTCTTGTCCGGATTTGACAGGTTACTAGTTTATACAAAGAGCTATTGCTATCTGACCTCCGCAATCCTATAGGCGAACCAGTAACTCATTGGATAAGAGCAATTTGCTTATCAAGAGTTAACGATTGTAATAAAATGTTATGCGATAACAACCAGGACCGACAACCTAACGTGCTCTCCGAGGTGCGGTGGTGGGACCCATACGGACAAACGCCCAGACCGAGACATATATTTGTAAAATCAATGAAAACATCTGCCTGAGCGCGAATCGAACTTACAACCGTCGAGGCTGAAGGCAGACTCGCTACCCAAAACGCCATAACGGTGTCAACTTAACGACTATTATCAAATTGGGCTGGGACTTTTATGTACCCTCCAAAGCACGAGGGCGCTCAGTTTATATAATTCAGTGCGGTCACACATCCATAGACTGACCGCGCGTAACGACGCTTTAAACACTGAACGTTTATCCAACAGTGAGTGCAGCTGGCTATGAGCGTCTTAATGTAATATTATTTCTAGATTAATCGGAGTTATCAACTTTTTTCTTAGCGTCCGATTGGCCGCCTTTCTTCCACGTTTGATACTCTACTTGCCATCCGTGTTCACGCGATAATTGATTAAATTATTTTCTTACGTCCGACTTAAGTTTTATAACTATGTTTTTAAAAATATAATATGACTATTTAAGAAAGGACTTCTAGATTTTTTTGTACCACGTGTGATATTAATAGATTAGGCATTTTTTGTAAGTTTTCGTTTTCATCTTAAATTATTTTATCCTAAGAGTAGAAATGTACTTTGATTTTAGTAATAAACATAATATATTGGGTAATCCTAATCCTTACTAATATTTTAAATGTAATTTTGGTTGTGACGCTTTCACGCCTAAATAGCTGAACAAATTATGATGAATTGAAGTACAGACATAGATAGAAGAAGGCTGTAGACTATTTTTTGTATTGAAAACAAAACTTGAAGAGGTCCACCCCTTATAAGGCATACAATTTTGTGAGGAAGCAATTATTTATATGCATTTATGGTGCCATTTAAAAATCGTTCTTCACGCGGGCAAACCCTCGAGAACAACCTTAATAGTAATATATAATAAAATATTAGTAAGAGTGTTTAAAGAAAAATAGACCAAAGTATAGTTATGAAGGCAGTTATCGCGGGTAAACTTATACTTTGAAGAATTTTCATTAATTGTTCGTACTTCTTCCGAATCATACTCAATAAGTCCAACAAAAGATTTATCAACTTCGCATCAGAAACTGTGCAGAAATCGCATAGAAAAGGCAAATTGAAAAGATTATTAAAGTCCCGTTTAAAAGTATAAAATATTTAAATTGATAAAATAACTATTGAATCCTTACGCTCGTTCTCCACAAAATACCTTTATTATGTAAAATAGCTTTATAAAAGATATATATCATTGTCATTACGTGTTGGAATGAAACTGGAAACTGGAAATTTTTCGATTATACGAGTACTATCAGTAGGAATACGTTGAAAAAGCATTTTATCAAGTGTATTACGTAATGTGAATTCTTTTCTTTAAATAATTTAAATCCATAATAAATTTATTATTTGACGCGTATCATATAATTGTTAGCATAACAGAGCCGTGCGTGCTATTTCATATGACAGGGTTAGGTTAGGTTAGGGGAAATTCCATGGAATATTGGTGTCAAGTAGCAGTAGCTGTACTACTGCATTTTGTTCGATGAGTAAAAGCCACTCTAAGAGGTAGGGGGACCTTTTCTTCTTAATGCCCCACTTACTTTGTCGTAATACTCGTGTCCATGGACTACGATAACCGCTTATCGCATCATGGAGTAAAAAATAGAAATAAAATAGATAAAGTCACTAAATAAATAAGTACTCAATATATGACCTTGCTAAAACAAAACGTATAAAAAGATGAAAAGAATACTTAAAGATATGTAATTGAGTGCTTGGTTCTATACATTTTAATAAGGAAGTAGTCTAAAACCTTAACTCACAAAAAACGTAGAATTAACTGCAGCTGAAGCTGGGTTTGAAGTCGGTGTTTTTTTAATTTTATTATCAATTTAAGTAAAAGTACCTAGTTTCTGAAATTTCAGATTCAAATATATAAAGAACCACATTTTATGTGCTGCTAAAAGGAGAAGACCTCACTGACATATAACTGCCCAGTCTGAACTCTTGGACCTAGAAAGCTAACTTTTTACATGTAGTGTTTTTAAAACGTATACAAGCAATAAGAAAGGATTTTTCGAAATTCAACCCGTAAGAGGAGTGAGAGGGGGTTAAAAGTATGTATGGAAGTACGTCATTTTTGAAACAGAGCGTGAAATTTTGTTATTCGGCGAAAATTACGGTAAAGAAACTGGTGTATTTTTTTTTAAATTCTATCTGTTTGTATGGAAGACCGTCATTTTTTAAATTAGAAAATTTGAATTGAAAATGAACATGAAAATTTCTCTTTAGGAAAACCAATAACCATTAAAGGTAAAGAAACACGTGTTTTAACACCTTTTGAAATGAAGTTTTTAAAATTTGTATTATAATCGTTATACACGCGAGCGAAGTTGCTGGCAGAAGCTAGTATAAAGATAACGTCAAAACTATTGGACGATTAAAACTTTATTATATTTGTACTATTGCAAACTGCAACGGTAGTTTGAAGCTGTCAAACATCACAAGTTTTGCAAGCTGTCGAGATTTCACGACTCTATCTATTCACTATTATAGATGAAAGCTAACGGTGGATTAGTTTGGAAGTTAAATTAGATTCTTGAATTACTACGTGTTAATAATTTTTTAGACATCGGTTTAATGTTATTTTTAATATTTGGAACCCTTAAATATTTTATTGTTTACAGTCTTCTGCGTAAGCGCAGTAGAATTGAACGGTTAAAAACTAATATCGATAAGTAAATAAAAGTTAATTAATATGTTCTACAATTAAAAACGCTTCTTTTTGTATATAGTTCTTATGTTTATCAATTCTTATAAGAAAAAGGCAGAGATAGCGAAAATTGAGCTTAACATTTTGGACGAAATATACCTAAACCTCTCCCAAATCCTATTTTGTCAATACATAAATTCTCTTTAATCTCACACCGGCTTATCTAAATTGGCTGGCACAAAATTAAATGCGGTATTGATCGATCTGGACAGCAGATATAACTGAACCACTTTATCTAGAATCTAGATAAATAGACCGTTCAGCTTAGACCAGACGACGATGTTTTGTGCATAAAGGAGTTTTGGCGTTTTTGACCAAAAAAATTCCACCATTTTGCAGACTATGAAGAATGAAGGTTCACTCACACTCGTTCTGTTCTTTTTCCGTTTCCTTTTGGCTTCACTCTTATATCTTCTTAGGTGATAAGATAAGTCACGATAATGCCTCACGATCTTAACTCGTAATTGCTTGTCAACAAGGAGGCCTAATGCTTCCTTGACACACCTTAGGATTTAGGATTTTTATTTTTAGTGTTAAAATATTATTACTCATTACCTTATTAAAACACGATATTATTACTCATTTAAAATTGATGAAAACTTAAACCAAGCAAATTATTGGTACTTTTCATAAGTAAAGTGTTGTGTATTTTAATTATTTTACAGTTATTTACTTTGGGGTTAGCTCGAATGTTATTTATACCAACGCGAGCCGAGCCATGTTTACAGGTCATAATGCCGTTTTATTCGCGAAAGCGAAAGACGAATAACATCGCAAACATCAAAAGACGGAAGAAACGATTAAACCTCATTTATCGCTGTTTGTAAAATAACCTGTAGCTTTATTATAGAAAACTATCTAGCGACAGACGATGTGGTGATTAAAATAATATAGACGATAAAATAAAATCTATTTCCATTTTCGTTTTTACTTATATAATTTTTGTATATTGTTATAAAACTTGTTTGCTTCTCTGTCCGTTTTTAGTTCGCTTTATAACTGGAGAACTTCTGGTCCTATATAATATGGTTGCTGTAAATACCTATAAGAATACATGTCTGTTAATAACTACTAGCGGTAAACGTTTTAGTTATAGTGTATCGGAAAAAAACCACGGACCCGGATTCCGCTTGGGTTAAAAATGTTTTGCGTTTTAATGTTTTACTTATTTTATAGATAATATAAAAATATACCTATAAGTATATCACCACATACATACATAAAAACTTACATAAAAAATCAATTTTAAAATTTTTGTCTGTCTGTCTGTTTGTTCCGGCTAATCTTGTAAACGGCCGGACCGATTTTAACGGGATTTTCACTGGCAGATAGCTGATGTTATAAGGAGTAACTTAGGCTAATTTTATTTTAGAAAAACAATTAGGGTTCCGTGCAATAAAGAAAAATTGTTAAAGCTCGCGGGCGCAGCTAGTTAAAAAAAATTTCAGTTCAACGAAATAAAAAGCGCTTTAGTGTTACATTTACCATAATACCATTACTGTTTAACAGTCACATAAAATGAAATTGTCGAAACAACCACCAAATTAGCTATTAAAGTAAGTGGCGAAGTACACCAATTATCTTTATTGCGCATTAGTATTAATACTACATTTTCAACATCACTGAATTTCTACAACGTAATGTACGCACTTGAGAAACGTCCCTATGTTTCGTTAAAAAATCTCGTCGTAAATAGTCATAAACAGTTAGTTTATTGCGTCATGGATATTAAATATGTTTTATTGCGTAATTAAGTATAGTGTGGCAATCTTAATTTTTTAGGTCAATATGCATTACATTTTTAGGACCTCTCAAAACATGTAGCAATGAGGCTGTACCCAGATATAGCAAAAGACAATAATTCGCGCAATATCGATCGCCTTCTATTTCACCGAAAATAGATGGAAAAAGATACTTTTTAGTTTGGTATTTTTATGTATTTACCTTAAATATACAGATTTAGTACTAGTAGAGCAGCGCTCCTCCCAACACAAATGGGCGGGCTCAATCAGGAAAGTACTACCTTCTCTAGTAACAGAGTACTGTTGGGTTTCGTGCGAAGAGTAAGAGCGCCGGAGGTCAATCTCCGAACCCCTTTGTTCCCCTAACGCTTAGGTTGGCAACGCGCATGTGATACTTCAAGTACCGCAAGCGTTCACAGGTTCACAGGTTACGGTGACAGCTTACTATCAGGCGGACCGTATGCTTTT
The DNA here is from genome assembly GCA_023373885.1 of Hestina assimilis. Lineage (NCBI taxonomy): Eukaryota > Metazoa > Arthropoda > Insecta > Lepidoptera > Nymphalidae > Hestina > Hestina assimilis. The sequence goes on along the minus strand of CM041745.1, from coordinate 3,841,817 downwards.
TTGCCAACCGTCAATAAAAAAATACAGATTTTAATTTCTGAAAATGTATAAATTTTCAAGTATTCATTAGTGATAATTTTCTTTTCTGAGTGCTAACTTAAAAGTTTAAGCCTCAATTTTTAGATTTTAATTTCTAGAATTTGTCGAATATGTTAACTACATAACCAAATATGAGTCATGTATATAACATATTGTAACTTATTTTACAACATATAGTGCTACCTTAACCTCCTTTCAGTGTGTTATTGAGAATGATTTATTTATAACGAGTTTGAGGCCCAAACGAGAACATTTCTACAGAAATAGAGCCAAACGGTGTCGCACTAACATTTACCCGGCTATTAGCTGTACTAATTGGACTTCAATCAATTTTGACCTCGATTGAGCTTAGGTGGAACACTACGACACTATTAAAAATCAATAATGCTTTTAGACGATTTGATAATTTACACCGCCCGCTGACCGCCGCTACTCATATGGGTCAGTTCAATTGTTTAACTATTGTGTCTACTGTCAGTGAATGGGTTAGAATTAGCTACTTTTAAAATTGACAATTGTTTATGATTGCAAAAAAATGGAATTGGTAAATAATACCTTTCTAGACAAAATCAAACGTCAATTTAGTAATCTAATCGATGGTATCGAGATAGATTTCGAAAAAGCTATTCATCGTATTCCTTTCACTGCTACTCAATTTTTATTCAGTCGGAGAGCTATCTTCAAACATGGATTTATTAAAACCCTTAACGTTTTCTATTTATTATTATTTTATTTAAGAATGATAAAGTTTTAGTAACAGAAAATCAGTGTCAGAATGTTTGTTTATTTATTCTAAGATGAGCTCTCTCTTAAATATATCAATTTTTGAAGAGAGAATTTGTGCTACACTACTACACACTGCATTTGAAGACCGGATTATACTTCAGGATCCCTTCATAAGATGAATACGAAATGTATATGGAATCACGATGGAAATATACGCTTTCTCAAGAAAAATCGTCACACTTCTCAAAATCGATGAAAATGTCTTAATAGAATTCAATTAAAAAAGATCGATAAATAATTATAACCCTTAAAAAGTTCACTGCTATACAATAAATGTGCTACTTTGAATGTCTGTTAAAATAAGAGGCAATAAAAGCATTAAAATTGTTTAATCACAAACTCTGTGTGAGTGAAATTAAATGAGTGTAAATTACACGGGCCGTGATATTGATTGTCATTTAAGCACAAAGACGACGTATCTTTTATTCACGTAATATTCATCATAGAAAGAAAAATAAAAATGAAATAGCTAATTATTGTTTTCTTTTGTTACTTAAATGAAATAAATATTTTTTTTAATTAGAAAGTCAGTCTACATTAAAGTGTTAAGTTTTTTTTTAGAGCAAGAATAGAGGAAGGAAATATTTCAAACAATAATATTGTTCAAAAATAAATGTTTCGAACCCGTAGAATCGAAAAACATAACCTTACAAAGGGACACGTGGGACAGACAGACCGTCGAATTTAATCACCCGCATCAGCGATTATTTATTGAATTGATCGCACAAATTCACAACGGTGTTAAGGTCAAAACGAATTCAATTCGTAAGCGATGATTGTTGTTGTTTTTTATCTTGAACTTTTTTTCGATTGATATCGCTGTGCGGAACTAAGACATTGTTTGCGATGTAACTTTTGAGCATTCGAATTTAATTGCCTCTTAATTTTTTAATACTGATTGAGCTGTTTTAAGTTATGTAGAAACACTGATAGACTGTTTTTTATCCGTATATTGCGATTGCTATAATTGCGATTTTTTATTAAAAAATATAGTAAACAGTAATGCAATGTTTGAAATAAATATGCTTCTAATAATTATTAGTAATCTTGTGAATCACGTGTTGTCATAGGATATAACAACTAATAATTATAAGCTCGAAAATATTTTTGCTTAAGGTTATATTTACAGATATATTTTCAAGTATACAAATTAAGAAGACCTTCTTAATATATTGTGTATTCAGACGTTGAAGTATTTACTGAAAGTTTTATAATGTTTTGCCAATATTTAGCATAAACGTGACTTACACAAGGCTTTTGTAATATATAGCTGGCTGCACAATCAATAATCACGATGATCTACGTCACTCATATTCATAAATAATATGAATGTGGTAATAATCTATGACTATGTCTTATGTAAATATGTATATAAACCATTGTTTCTAGTAAATTGCTTTTTTTATTAGAAAAATGATGCAAACTTACAAAAATTATATATTATGTAGTACGTAAACTATTTTAGCAATAAAGTAAAGGTTTAAAATTTAATATCTATGTGTAAAGTGGTATGAAAGGGAATGAAGGTTTGTATTAAAATTGGTTAAACTGTCAAACGACAGCCGATAAACGTCAAATTTTTGGTTCGGTGGCGTTTTAAAAAATGGTATAAAACTATGACGAGAGCGAAGCCGCGAGCTAAGCTCTAGTAAAATATATTCTGCATAATATCGTGTATAAAATGAAACCCTACTAACTGTACTGAACAAAATAATATGAGTAAAGTAAAGACAAGGGAGAGATTCATTTGCATTTGAAAGTAGTGAAAAAAATAAAAACATCTTCCTACAGGAGATTCATATAAATTCATACTTATGACTTCGAAGTAATTACAACGTTAGTAACACCTATTATGAATATTTTAATACAGCTGATCAATATTTTGCGTGTAATGGTCAATATGAAAGTGCTTTCTTAACATAGCGCTTCTATTTATTGAGTTACTAGTATCTGGTCGCTACTTTAGAATGTTTTTGAGAGATAATCTGTAAGCCGATTTGCTATACCAGACGACCGTGTGGAAGCTATTTTTTCTACCTTGGGAACACATTTTTTCAAAGGAACTATATATTCTTTTGTGTACCTTTGACATTGTAGAACAAAATCACATTCGCATTTAAAATATTAGATACGATTAACATTATCTAAATTAAGAAATTTAAATTCAAAAATAGATTTTTTTTTTCTGTCCTATTTTATTGATAAAAGCGAGCAAGCGGTTTAAAATTAATTTTGTTAAATTGTTACGGATAAGTTACACTATAATATGAAATGTGGCGGATGTGTCTTGGAGGGGCGCTGAATGGAAAGAAAAGTGAACAGTGAAACACTTTTATTGAGCTCTAAATTGAACGCTACGTGAAAGAAGACGCTTTCTTTAGAGCCTCGAGCGCACTCGCATATTATATTGCTACGTTTGACTTCAGCTTCAAGTCTTGTTCCGCTTTTTATTAAAGATATTTGAATTTTAATACTGTTTTACGGGTTTTAATCCGCATTTTTCTAGGGTGCAATATTTTTTTTCAAAATGAGATTCAGAATGAGAAAAAAATATTTTATCTTCTTTATTTAATTTATATATAGGAAGATATAAATGAAATATTAATGGTTTTATCTTGTGGAAATTTATTCTGAGGCTGTCCCCAGCCTTAGGAAAGGTCGAGGAACTTAAACATTTCTCAATTCTGATCATCAAATGATTAGAATACCGCATTACCGACCTTTACGTTTGACAATTTGCTACCTTTAGATAAGATTTTCTATCTTTAGAATTATAAGATTAATTTGTCAGCTCATCGTTTACAGACAATAATTTTTTTTCAAGCATTATGTCGGATAAAATCTTTATTGAATTTAGTGACGGTAATTTTGTAATTGTGTCAAATTGTGAAAAATCGTGATTTTAATATTAATTTCAAACTAGAATAAATACAAACTTATTCAAAAAGTTTCGCATATTTATAAAACAATTTATAACTTAACTAGCTGCGCCCGTAGCTCCGCTCGCGTGATGTACGGATTTTTCGTTATAGCACGCAACCCTATCTCTTTTTCTTAAATAAAAGTAGCCTAAATTACTTCTTATAACATCAGTTATCAGGCTGTGAAAAGTTCCGTTAAAATCGGTCTATCCGTTTCAGAGATTAGCCAGAACAAACAGACAATAAAATTAAAAATGTTTTTTTTTGTGAAAGTACCGTATATACTTTCGTATGCATTTAGTGAAAAGCTGCAACTTTGGAATTGGAAAAATACACTTCAATTTTATTTATTTCTATAAATTTTGAACGTAATTCTGTGATGTATGAATAAATAATATTTCGCTCGACGCCATCGTGTCTCAATTTAAATGTAAAGATACATTATTATTTTACCGTAAAAATAATCAGCTTCGTAACAGTTGTCGTTAAGCGATAAGCGAACTAAAAGTATGTTAGTTTTTTAACCGAGCCCGTATTTATCGCATTGAAAGTCAATGATGTCATTGACCCAGACGTCAGCTGTTTATTTATTTTTTTGTTAACTATTACAATGAAACTATTGTTTTTGTAATAATGTGTCTATTTAAATATCGTTTTTTATATCATGACGGTTGGCAAACAAGCATACGATGCGCTTGATGGTAAGCATTCACTGCAACCTATGAAGGGTTGCGATACCTGAAGCATCACATGCGCGTTGCCAACCCATGGGATAGGGAAGAGATGCGAAGGGAACAGAGGAAGTGGGAGATTGGGCTTCTTACTACTGCTACTTTCCATATTTACATCCCTTTTTCCCTTTCTTATCGTTCTCCCCTCTCCTTTTATCCCTCATATCAGATTGCAACAAATAGTGATGTCTCTTGTGTCGTAAATGAAAATATTCTTCTGTGCCAGCTTTCCATCAGACAGACCATAATATATATAATTATATAGGTGCCATAAGTAGAAATCAAGTATAATCACAAAGAAATGTCGAATAAATCTTATAAATTGTAAATATAAATATATAAAATAATAAATTAATATTTTTTTTTAAGCTTGGTATTTCATGTACGCGGAGTGTAGTTGTTTTCCTACAAACTTGGTAGGTAATTTACATCGTGAAAAAGCCTTGACATAAACAGCGGATAAGCTTAAAACACATATTACATAATAAGAGATTATGATAAAAATATATTTGTCCTTTTCTGGATAAAAATTCAGCGCGTTATTTTATTAACAATATCTTACCTTATAGGGTACCATGTCTCATGAACAACAACTGCTTAACAACTGTGTCTATTTTATGGACAGGGACTGGGTTAAAATAATTATTACAATATAATTAGTATTATGGTATGACGCTCCCATCTCAATAATTAACGGCCAAAATTTTATATTATATCCATATAATAATACATAGATTTTTTTGTTAGTTGGCAAGCAAGCATACGACCCACCTGATGGTAGGCAGACGACCGCTTGTAGCCTATGAGCGATTGCAACACCATACATTTGCATGTGTCACTCACGCGTTGCCAACCTCGAAATATTATACTGTTCAACGGTAGAATAATTGCCATTGCGGTGGTACCTTAATCAGCCTCTTGCAATAAAAGGCCTACCACCTGTATTTTGAATAATTAATATAATTTCTAACAGTAACAAAGATATTAATCTAACCAAAATCGTTACCAATTACGGAATCTTCAATTTTCGCTTAAAAGGAAAACGATTGTGGTTTTCATTGTAAATTTTACTCGGGTGGTTATTTAAATCCCGATTTGGTCTTTTGTAAAATTACACAAAAAGCCCTTTTGTCTTGGAGTCATAAATTATATCTTTACGTTATTGTGAAGTTTTACATAAAAATTAAGAACGTTCTTTATATTATTTATAAATTATATTATTGTTCGCGCATAGTATTAGTGAACAGGCCTTAATCAGTCATACAGGCATGTGCTTAGAAGAATACAATTTTAATTGGGTGCCTTTGAGTAGGTATGAGCTTAATTGATTTATAAATCTTGGACGTGTCTGTTTTAAATGAAAAATGAATGTATCTATTAAATATAAAACCAGTAAGAAGTAATCATTTATATTTATACCGTATTCATCTCTTTAAAACGCTCACATCAATAAATTCTGATGAGTTGGACTCAGATATTACGGCGATGAGCAAGGGAAAACGAAAACTATGCCAGAATTTTCCATCTAAACTCCAAACGGAAAAACATGAAGCAGAAACAAATACTATTACATAGTAATCACTGGAAATAAATCTTGCGTCTGACCAAGAAAGCAATGACTTTTCACTGGTGGTAGGTCTTTTGTTGCAAGAGGCCGGCTAGGTAGGTACCACCGCAGTGTCTAATATTCTGCCGCCAAATAGTAGTGCTTAGGCACTACTGTGTTCCGGTTTGAAGGGCATTGTACGCTAGTGAAATTACTGGGCGAACGAGATTTAAGAACTAATATCTCGAGATTGGCAACGCGTGAGTGGCACCTACTAATGGTGCTGCAAGCGCTCATAGGCTGCGGCAGCCACTTATCATCAGGTGGGCCGTATGCTTGTTTGCCAACTTCTAACATAAAAAAAAAATTCATAAATCCTAACACAAGAACTATTATTTAGATACTAAAAATGGGAGATACTAAAAAAAAACACAAGTATTTATAGATAACGCTTATTGTATGAAGAATCTATCTGAGTCTAGATGATTCATAATAAAATTATATAATTTGTGATTATTACTTCCTTATTCGTTTGATTAATTTTCGATGTGTGTATTTCGTCTGGCACTTCAGTGTTATGTGTTTAGACTATATTTACTGAATACCGTAATTTATAACTATATAATAAATAATATATATATTTTAACTTGATAGGATTTTACTTACATATTATATGTGAAGAATATTTTATTTTAAGCCGACGACAAAGCAGGATCAGTTCTGTATTTTTAATGTATGCGATATTGTTGCCGTATCCGAATTTGATGATACAAGTCCGGAGATAAATCCTAAATCTTTAAATCTTCCATACTAATCTGACACAATTCGAAATGTAGTATTATTAGTAGTAAGAATAAGTTTGGTTCTTTGACTTACTATATAATATGGACAGGCCCAAGCTTGCAACATAACCGAATGAAGTTACCGTTTGACTAACTTCGTTCCGTTGCGTTGGTGTTTATACAAAGGTGCATCAGCAAGTTTTTCACATTTTGTGTTTTTATGAAATCATTACAGTTGGAAAGGAAGCAAACGGCCTGCCTTAAGGTAAGCAGTCATCGCAACTTATGGATGCATCCTATACTTGAAGAATGCGCGTCAAGGTAAGGGATATGAGGGAAGAGATGAGAAGGGAAAAAAAGGAAGGAAACATATGGGGTAGGAAATTGCTCTCACTCATGGTATGAAAGGCAACAGTACTGATATTGCTATTCTACCGCGATTTTATGTACCAGGGCACTACCCGGTCGAGCTAGTTCATTTGTGCTGAGAGGAGCATGACTCTTACTACTACTGTCCTTTTGCCTGTATGGAATGGTCTGTCCATATAATAATTTAGTAAGTCTATACTATGGTTAGCATTATTACACCATTTAGCTAGACAAATGTGGTGTTTTCTATTTCTAAGTATATCTATTTTGAGATTCTAATCACATGCGCGAAGACATCTGAAGCTTCTCGAGAAACTAATGATGCGTGAATGATTCGGAAACGCTCGACGGAACAACACTTGATCTATTTAACCGCTGACTGTTACTGAACGGGGCTTTCTGTGTATTTACAAATATTGAAAATAACCTTCATGCTCAATTTATTATTAAATCTTTCCAATGATATAATTTTAACGATTGACAAAGCTGTGACGAAAATTTTTGTCAAGTTTCAAAATGGTTAATCTTATCATAAACCCGACGATCTGCAAAATTCAAACACTACAGCTATATAAAAATATAAAATAAATTAGTAATTAAAAAATTTAACAATTTAAAGAGCAATTTCCAACACGCACATGATACGGTGAATGTATATGAACAATGTATTAGTGTATACATATATGCGTATTCATCCTCACAGGCCGCTGCTCGTCGTTAGTTTGGAAGACTGATGTCACTACTATGTTTGTGACGCGAAATATGTTTTCCTCTACCGAAATTCGCTTAACGCGGCGTAAGAAGTTTTAACTTCGCAAATACAACAGTTTAATTGTAATTATAGTTCTACTAGTAGAATATATTAAATTGATATTACAATATCCGTTTATTAACTCAATAAACAGGAAAGTACAGGTTGCGGAATTGTGATTTTTATCGTCTTTCCTAACTCTGACTTCTAATAAAAAATATAAAAGAATGTTGCTTTAAAATGATTACCTAAATAACTTAAAAAAAATAACCTTTTTTTAATACTGCGACTCGAACTGTTTACCGGCAATGTCGTAACAAAATTGGACATTAAGGTGTTTTTAACATGACTAAAATCTTAAATTACGTCTAATCTTTTGTAACGTTGAAATACACTTTAATTATTATTATATTAAGCAACGAAAAATTATGTTGTACGTTTATTTTTTTACGCTATCTAATATTGACGGTTTTGAAATTTCAAAATCATGAATAAACAACTGCTAATAGATATTATTGTATAGTCTTGAAATATGACATCATTGGTTATATTGCTATAACTTTGAATAATGTTGAAAAAGTTCTATCTAAATAGCGTGAATGCTATATATCAAGGCCTAGACTCTATGCCTGATATAAGCTAGTTTGACGATAGTTACACGCATTTATTACGCTGCAATTACTTCACAGATCCATGTATAACGTAATTTTGACAAAATTTTGCAACAAAATTACATTCTCTGTTGACGATCAGTATATGAGGTCAGTGTTTGATATACTTGTGTATTACTTTCATAAGTGTGATATTTGTGTAACGGACGCAAGCTCATTATGTAAATGTAACAACGTTGACATTACATAGATCTTAATATTACATTTATAACTCATAATCACATAGGATATACGTAATGGACGTAATCTCAGGTTATTGTGAATAAACTTTCGTAATTTTAAATCGTGTCGTTAACAGCGTAATAATAATGTATTAAATACTGTCTACGATATTTGTATTCTAAGAACTTGAATGTAACAATTTTGTACTATCGTCATGTTATTATGTTAGAAATATTATATAAAGTGATTAAGAAATTTTCAAAGAATGGTAACATAATAAAGATTTCTCCATAGATAATGTCATATATGATGTCATTTACATATAGGAATTAGACTTTTAGCATTAAAACGAGGGCATACGTCTAATTAATTTCTAGAATATACAAAAACCGTTATTATTTTAATATTAATAAGGGTTATAATGGCGATTGTTTTGTTTAGTCTTTTGGCGCCACACCGTAGTTCCTGTCGTATTGTTTCCAACAGGCCCGGCTCTGATTATGTGTATGATAACGAAATGCTGTCAAATGTATGTTTAAATTTTGGCCATGGGACGCATTTGTTTTATAATTCACACGTCTGGGGAAAGGTCCGTTAATATTAGCTGCTAATTTTGAAATGAAAATTGCATATTTATTTTTGGTAATTTCATTCCCACCTGTCAAAGAGGCACTCGTTTGAATGTTAAGGCACTTGATTGGTTCTTGACCTTTGTGGCTGTAATGAAATTTATAAATTTTCTAAAGGATAATAATAAGATAGTATTTGCAAGAAACTAAAAACGTTTATCGAAGTTTAAATATTATATACACATTTGGTAATATAACGTTTTAGTCATTTTAGTTAGTCATAGATAGGCTTTGTTTAACTATCATAAAATTATATGATAAAACGAAACACACCTATACTGTTAGTTCTTTGCACTACTTAACTATATAAATAATGTAACTGTCGCGCAATTGTGTGAACTGAAGTGTAGTAAAAGAAAAAAACGGACTAGATGTTTTTAATCTTTTTAATTAGTCAATGATACAGGTAACGGATGAAAACTGCTTTCAAAGTTGATGATAAATTATTTATACTGGTTTTTATTTGATAAAAAGGTCGAACGTAATCTTTAAATGATTTGTATTCCAAATGCGCGAAAAAGTGCGTAACACGCGGCAGTAAAAGTAAAATCGTTTATACCTAGAATGATTAAGCCGTAGCTTTATAAGTACAAAACCGTACGTATCCTGATTATTAAGTATGCTTAAATGTATTAAGAATTTTTATTAGTCCATGGATCCCAAAATTGAAGATTATCAAGGGTACATTTTATTATACATCGATGTTAAATAAGTATATGAATAACTAGCGGTAAGCGGCCAAAGTCGCTTATAAACGCTTACAAAATATTAAACATAATGTGATATTCCTCGTGTTTGCTATGGTTTGTTACCGATTCAAAGGTGTTTGAAACCTGACCCCAAGTTCGGTTTGAACCTAGACGTAGCAGTATGGATTTACCGTTTACGGGAATATGTCTTTGATCGAGAAAATCTATTATTGCCGAATAGACAGCATGTCTTATTACAGAATTGAAGAGCTGTTGTCTTTCATGCAGTATAAAATTACTGTAACTTTAAATACATGTATATAATTGGTATTAAAATTGGCAAATTTATTGCCGGTTCTTTTTGGTAGAATCCACTTTCCGAACCGGTGGTAGGGTCACTTAAATGGGCACAACACACTGTAAAATGATCATAATGTGAATAAGGAATATTTTGCGTTGAGTTTAAAAATTGTTTCCTTGTCTCGTTACTTGTTACTGATAAATTTATATTAAATAAAATTATCTATTAAAACCTTAATTTTCCTCAATGTTTTAGTAAGATAAAATATTTTTAGGATAACAAAAACAACCCAAACTTAGTAACTTAAAAACTTCTAATTAAATTGCTAACGAAATTGCTAAACCAATATTGATTCATATACATCAATCTTACCCTTCTAAAACTTTAAATGAATTATAAAATTCAAGACGAACTTAAGGACGCGTCTTTAATAATTGCGTTAGCGGGTTCGTGATAACATTTCGGTGGTAATTATCGTATGGAGTGCTTCATTCGGCACTTCAAGGCTATCTAACTTAACTTAGCTTGCTTTGATAATTTAGTATTTATAAAACCCTGATAGAGCAATTAAACACTTAGTACTGAAAGTACGTGATATCGTGGGAAAGTTGCAAGTTTCTCTTATCAAGGAAATGGCGGCGATACTCACGGAGATAGAAAAAGAAAAAAAATAAAGTTGATTATTGCGGCCTCGAAACTATTAATCATATACGCTGACAAGAGGAAAAAATTGTCTATATTATATCTAGTAAACAAAGATGAGAGAATGATGTCAACCGTGGAATCGAAAAGGAAAGTTTGACCCATTACTGAGGAGCTACGATGATAAATACAGATATACTTCTTTATCAGTTACATAGATAGATAAGTTATCTTAGCGCGGGTCGAGAGAAACTCGATCATAACACTTTGTCATAAGCAAACATTTACGACTAACGAGTTGTTTCCGATAAAACTGATCAGCCTATATAAGTTTTCCGTAAACATGTGAATTTTAGGATTTTTTTTTATGTTACTAAGTTGGCAAGCCAGCATACGGCCCATCTGATGGCAAGAGCTTGTAACACCATTAGTAGGTGTCACTCATGCGTTGTCAACTCGTGATATTGTTTTTAAATCTCATTTGCCCAGTAATCTCACTAGCCTACAGTGCCCTTCAAACCAGAACACAGTAATGCCTAAGACACTACTGCTTGACAGTAGAATATTTGACACTGCGGTGGTGCCTAACTACAAAAATCCTATCACCAATGTGACTAATTGCACTGGTCGAATAATGTCTGCTTATTAATAACTGGTACGTTATAATCTAAAAAAAAATATTCCGGTTATGTATAGATTAACTGAACCCTTGACCCCAAACTTTAAACCGGAGGTTTTTACCGTATATGCATAAAAAGGTTTATTGCTTTATTGATTCAAAAATGTTTCTCATTCATCTCTCGTCTATTGGTTATTAACTTTTTAGGTGTTTTTTTTTTAAAAGCCATTTATAATTTGTTTTATTGTATTATAATTTCATGTAACAATTGCAACCAAACCAAGTACCTTTGAATAGTCAAAATTAAAAAAATATATATATATATAAACGCTGCACACTCAACGGGACCTCATTAGGACAGTGATATCTTGTGTCAGGGGTCCGAAACAGATACAAAGACAAGGACAAATACACCCAGACCAGAAAATATGCTTGCATGGTCAATACAAACATTATGCTCCGAGCGGGAATCGAACCCGCGACCTGTGGCGTTTAAGGCAGGTTCGCTACCGCTTCGCCACAACGTCGTCAAATCTTTGTTATATATTAAAATATGTATTTTTTAAAAACTAAAGTAAAATTTTAATATATTTTCACAATATACAGTTTCATAATTAAATTATAACAATCAATTTTTCATTTGATTACGAAGAAGGGTAAAGTAATATCTTAGTTGCCGAAACAAAGGCGTCTGTCTGTAAAGACTCGTTATCTATTGTTTCGATATTACATACGAAATCATCTTACAATACTGCCTTTGATCTTATTTTCGAACACGCGAGAAAGAAAATATACTAAATGTATAAAAGAAATAAGTTTTTTCTTTTCTAACGAAAAACATGACGAATAAAATACTCATGTGGTACTAAAAATAAGTATATTTGGATATTTGTCACAATCTTCTTTTATTACTAGCTTACATTAAAATGATTATCTATTGCGATGTTTATTTTAAATTTAATCATATATTTTCCTTCATATAAATTAAACTTATTTTTGTTAGTTATCTTAACGTTTATAATCACTTTTAGTGTAGGTTATAATAAAAGAGTAGAGACTTCGCACTATTGTACCCGAATTTATTATGTTAAGTTGTTTACAAGTTAATTATTTATAACTGTTCTCAAAGTCAAGTACAAGGTCGCTTAATATAATCCAGTTATGTATATTTACCTTTAGAAATGTTTCCATGTTCACTTAGATACACAATCAGTTACACTTTTGGTTATTAATTAAAAAAACTGTTTTCACTTTTTGTCACGCGCGTTAAGTAGCGGTACGTGTGGTGTCGTTTGGTGTTATGCGCGAGAGGCTGTCGCGCGGCGGCAGCGCGTCTGATAGGCTGCGCGAGCGCAAAGTCGCATACATCACGTGCCGCAGTGGCGCTACCATGCCGGTCCCATGCGGCTGTCAGTGGAACTAACGGCACTTCACGCTCCAACGACTATCTACGATGAGCGATTGCCCTCCTAAGATATTTATCTATTGCTTTATAATGGCAATGTAAACTCGCTTTGAAATTACACTACTAAATTAACATATATTGTTAAATATAACATGATTTCCTGTTCGAATCGGTGCCAATAGTGAAGAGCGAGAACAAAAGGCCCTCATTTCCACTCGAGCTGTGAAGTGTTTAAACTTCGCAAACAGGCCGCCGTGCTCTTAATCCAATTTGTATGAAAATATAAATAATTAATGGAGCAGTCACAATTTTAACCAAGCGTCAAGGGGAACAAATTGTTGAAAAGAATATTTAAATATTGTTTCAGAATCAACAATTTGAATGATGTCTAATGATGAATAAGCGTTAAAATTTTGCTATTTTTGTGGAAAATATGCGTAATGATATTTTGTATTATTGTATTGCTAAAACAAGTTTAAGTACTATCTATTACAAAGAAATTATATCTTTAAAAAATAATAGTAGAGCCATGCCTCTCCCAGCACAAATGGGCCAGCTCGATCGGGGAAGTACTTCCGTCTCACAGAAAATCGGTGGAAAGTAACAGAGTACTGTTTCGTTTAAGCGATGAGAGAGAGTGTTGGAGGCCCAATCTCTCACCCCTTCTGCTCCTTTCCCTTTTCTCTTTTTTGCCTTCATAAGGGATATGACCCCTTCTACCCTTTGGGTTGGCAATGCGTGTGTGAGACATCAAGTATCGAGCGCGTTGATAGGTTGCGGTGGCTGCTTACCATCAGGCGGACCGTATGCTTTTTGCCAACCGTCATTAAATTAAATAAGAAGAAAGAAATAAGTTGATTAATTTTAAAATCTTTTTTTTTAATTTTTAATTTTTTTAATTTTATAGAAGCCTCAATAGCTCAACGGTAGAAGGGCCGACTTCGCCCCGTTAACGCGAGAGTCGCAGGTTCGATCCTGACCCCTTGGGCTATTGTCGTACCCACTCCTAGCGCAAGCTTCGAGATTATTTGGAGGGGCAATAGGAATATTAGTAATGCCATTAAAAAGCATTGCTAGTATTCTTTAAAAAAAAAAAAAACATATGGTAATTATTTTCAATGACATTTAATATCCCTCAAGTTTCTTTTACAAACAAGCATAAAATCCTAATATTTAACGTAATTTCCTAGCACATTATTAGATAAGCTATCGACTTAAGTTTCTCAACTTGATGATGGTCATCAGATTGTGTATAACTCACGTTTTCATTGTATACGTCACGCGGCTCACGATCGCGTTTGACATTCATATTTTTAAACAGCAATACTATAGTATAAGTTTTACAATACATTTTCCTTCAAAGAAACACATGACTACATAATTAGATATAGATGTCAAAATTACATACGACGTGATTTAAAACGCAAATTTTGTTATTATTATGATTAGTACCTGATTACTCGGTATTTTTTTCGGTAAATCGTGTTTTTTGGTAATTATTTTTAGTTACGAATTCCATAATGATGAAATATGAATATGTTTTTCGTACATCTGGACTCGAACCGGGATTTATATTGCCTGAAAACATGAATATAACGACATTTTCTAAAAATGAATCCTAGCTAGATCGATTAATAGGCCCCGAAACCCAGGTATACTAAATTCATTACATCGTTGGAGCTGTTTTGATATTCAGATTAAATGTACATAAAAGAATTTCTCGTTGAAAGGTTTATTAGGTTTATTAGATATTAACTGAAATTCTATTGAAGGCTATTTTGCGAACGTGTTTTGGTTTCTGTATTCAAAGGATGCCAACGATACCCTATTATGTATCCTCATCTGTGCGTGCGTCCGTCTGTCAGCGAGCTTTATCTCACAATCCGTAATATGTAGTCTTAAAATGTTCACAGAATGTGTATTTCTGTTACCGCTACAATAAATTCTCATTCTACGGCTGTACGGAACCCTTTATGTGCGATTTCGATACGCACTTCGCCGGGTTTTTAACTGTTGGTGTTGACGCTTTAACCTCTTAAATGCGGGGTGAAAACCGAACGTCCAAAAGCTCAAGAGCACTTCGTGTAATAAAATGTTATGGTTCGATAAAATATATTTTAACGTAGGCTTAAATAAGAACCTTATTACTTTATTACGACAAACGACCAAAATAAAGTTATTCTTAATAGTCTTTTATTTTAAGGAATATATGGAAGTTATTTCCGCCACACGAATAGTAAATTCATAATATAAATTCTTATAACACATTCCAGTGCAAAATAAATTTTGTTTTTATATATGAATGTAAAACTAATATTACATACTGAGACTCATTGTTAGAAAATAAACATTTAGGTAGCGACGAAGAAAATTCCAGTTGCAGTAAACAACCAAATATTTGATCTTTAAAGCAGTTCGTTTCCTTTGAAAAGTTACTATTATTGTTCAAAGATGTTTACATTATTATTGTTTCAGTTCACGAGATATATAACAATACTATGGAACAACGCATTAAAATTATTCCGAGTTAAAAGTTAATATTAAGTATTTACTAAAGTATCTGCCTGAAGGATAAAAGGCTAAAAGGCTTTTATTGTGCGGGTATTATAAAATTTTCTTCCTTACGTGTTACATTTTGTTTTTGTGATTAATCAATTATTATATACTAAAAATTTCCTAACACATTCAAAGTCCATACTGTAGACATAATAATTAAGCAATTGCAATGACCCCTGCGATTGGGGTGGTGGACTGTTAAAGTGTTAAATTAAATTGTAACTTCGAAAAAAAAAATTCATTAAACAAATAATTGGACGCAAATAAGCAATACCATGTCAACCCACACGAATGTCATTTCGAGAAAAACGCGTTTGAAAATTTTTAACAACTTGCTTTATATGAATTTTTTTATGTATTGGTCAAGTTTTTGGCAATTGCAGATTTATGTAAGTTATTTTACTTATTTTTACAAAAATAAGTATACAAACTGCATATTTCGTATATAATATAACCCAAAACGTTAAACATAATACATAAATTGCATGATTAAAAATTCCTTTTTTAGAAGTTTTAAAGCTTAAAACCCTACAAATATTAAACAAAAATGTTCTTCAGCCATTTACCAACACTTCTGCATAAATAACTCAGTTTTTTAAATTTTGTGGGTTGACATGGTATTGCTTATTTGCGTCCAATTGTTTATTCGTGTCATCTTGAATATTGCAGATAAACGGGAAAAGAAAGATTAAAGTATGAAGTAACTCTGATGATATTCTCAAAGTTTTCAAGGTTTTTACTTGGCCTCTCATGTCATGGTATTACGTGCTAACGATACAAGCGACTTGTTTTCTTATATACAGAAAATCACCATGACAAACTTATTATTATAGCCATACATAAGGTTCCCTGTACATTTGCCTGAGCATTTTCTTCGGTTAGATAACTGTAATTTTAGATAACTCTTGTGGTAGTTTTGGTAGCGTTTACCAGGAGCCTCTATGCCCGCTTTATTTCTACTAGGGACAGATTTTTGAATTAAACATACATACATATATCTGGTTCGGTTTAGGTGTTATTCTTGGTGGTTTCCCAACCGTGCCTGAGGGAGGATGTTAAGCTGTCGATCCCGGTCGGTATTACATAATATAAGCTAATAATCGTTAACTCGTGATAGGTAATTTGCTCCTTTCCATTGAGATATTGGTTCGGCCTTCGGGTTGCGAGGGTCAGATGGAAATCGTGGTGTGTAAAAACTAGGAAAATACAGGTAAAATACGATGAAAAGAGTTGAAATATTATTTACGGTTTACTATTTTATTGTATACCTTAGTTGCGTCACTAACTCAGATAAGGTATCTACGTTTTTGTAAAATTGAAATGTGCGTTGAGTTGTCTTTATTAGCTTTACCGGAAGGGAGTCGAGTAATAAAATCCGGTCTACATAAGGGCTTTCAGATTGATTTCCTCCTAAGGGTGCCTCTCGCGAGGGCGAACAACTTTTAAAATATGAATTCATGATATTAGTAAAGTTTTATTACCGTTTTTTCTCTAATGAAAGCAAAAACATCAAAAAAAATTAATAAAATAAATTATTATAAATGTATGTATTTTTGTACGGATAAGTAGAATGTTTACATATTAGCAATATTTTACACGTTAATATATCTCGTGTCGTGATACTTGGAAGACTATTTATTACATATATGTACATATATGTAATAAATAGTTTATTATAATAAAATAACTTTATATCCCACCAAAATAAGGTATATCTTCGGCTTTAAATCTTGTTTAATGAGTAAAGCTAAACCTCGGAAAATCTTTGATAGTGGACGATTGTTTACAAAGTGATTGTCAGCTTGGCCGGCGAAGGACATCGCTGATGCGAGAAATAAGACAATGAGTAGTGAGGTAATTAATTTATATAACCCTTTAAACAAAAATATGTTTTAAATAAATTTATTGACAAATATTCCTAAAAATGTTATACATTTAATTTTAACACGGTAAAATAAAAAAAAAATTACATTAAAAGTTTGGATACAGTATACCTGTACGGAACGTCTATATAGTATTAATACGAACATTTCAATTTTATTTATATGTACCTATATAACTATACAAAATCTGTTTGTCCAAAATCACATTAGAATCCGAGATCTCATAAAACCGCGGCAAACGGTTAGTTCTTAATATATTGTATATGGGACTTAAATAATCTATTATACCTTGGTTAGGGCTATTCTATTACATTACTAAATTTATCAAAACAAGATAGGAAGCTTAAAAATAATTTTTTAAATTTTATTATTAAAAATAAACTAATACAAGTCTATTGCAGCCTTTTCAGAAACCAGTTTAGACTTTGTGATGTGGTTTGAGATACAATCCGCAGAACAAGAGAGCGGAAAATTAATTTCAAATTGGTCTCATTGCGCAGAATGGACTTTTCAAAGGTCATTTCTTGGTTTTAATTTGCGGTGGTGCGAAAACAAACAATATGCGAAATGACAAAGTATTTTTTTGCAATTTTTTCTTTTGTTATCAAATATTCAAGGGTTCGTTCGGGAAAAAGAAAATTTTTGTAAAAATATTTTTATATAGTGATTAGTTAATATTCAAAGATTCTGGATATAATTTATACAGATTAAGTAAAGGTCAGGGTATGGGTTTTTAAATGAAAATTGATTATTTATAAGATATTGTTGTTTCCTCGTGGACAGTCATTATTCATTATTAACAAAATTTGTTTTTTTTTAAGTCTTCATATTTAATCAATTTAATTGACAAGGAGTTCGTTCACTATTCTACCAAAACATGTAATGATATAATTATTTTTTTGGTATTAAAAGTATTTAATTTAAGTAATGTAATCGCTTAAGGAGACTACCAAAAGCAACATTCATATTAAAACAAAATTTCAATGCCTAACATACTATAAGAAGATATAAATCGTATAAAAAGTGCTTGAAGTTAATGCGTATATTATTCACTTAGATGATCGCGATAATACTCTTCTACTTCTGTGACAACAAAATAAATTATGCTTCTTTTCGTATTTATTAAACTGGTGTGTATTTATATATTTTTATTATTATTAAATTGTAAATAAACCATTTCAAAACTGATGTAACGATTTTTTTCGGAATTTGTATACCTACAAGGCCATTGTCAGCGTAACCGAGCGCAGGGGCCGAGTACACAGACCCGACCGTGTAAAAGAGATAGGTCTCACGCGGGCTCCGTCTTAAGGGTGCCTCCTGTGATTTTATGTCATGACGGTAAGCAAACAAGCATAAGGTCCGCCAAATGGTAAGCAGTCACCGCAACCTATGAATGCTTGCGATGCTTGAAGTATACAAGCGCTTTGCCAGGAGGAACAAACAGGTGGGACGGGATGTGAAAGGCAGAAAGGGAAGGGAACAGAGGGGTGGGATATTGGGCCGCTCTTACTCATCGCACGAAACGCAACAGTACCTAATGATACTGTTACTTGACGCCGATTTTATGTGAGAGGGTAGTACTTCCCTTTTTGTGCTGAGAGAAGCATGGCTCTACTACCGTAAAAATTTCTATGTCTAATGTAATCCTACCGTTGGGGTCTTGCAGGATGTGCTTAGGACGCCTGACTTGTCGGCTGGTTACATCTGTCTGTTATTTAAATACAATCCTGTCTAATCTTAGGATTCGGATGGATGGTAGATTGATTCAAATCGTTTTGCGATAAGCGCTTTAATATGTTAAATATTACACATGTTAGTTATATTAACGAAGTTTTCATATAATTATTAGTATAATTTTATGTTGTTACTGTAATTGTTAAATAAAATTATTTTAGTTAAGTTTACAACAATTACTACCGTTGATTACTAACAGGAAGAGTACTTCATAAAAGAAGTGTTAGAAACGGTTTCATTGAATTATATTTAATTTTTCAATCGTATATTGATTTAAAGCAACGTCGCATGTACGTGACCGCGTTGCGTGATACGAGTACGTATTAATGAGGCGTCGTTGAGGAATAACCGTGATGCTAAATAAGTTAATTGTTATATAAAAGTGAGTGATGGAAATGTTGCTTATTTATTAATAAGCTGGAATAAAAAACGGGCGAGATTGTTTCTGTACGGAACAGTAGGATAATATATATGCAATATGATGCTATTTATTTTTTACTGTTGTTAATAAATTTTGTCGGCGTCGGGATGTGACGACCCCATCGCCCGCTGTTGGGATAACCTTTGTCACAGCAGAGATTATTCCACCAGTACAATCAGTCACACTGGTGGTAGGTCTTTTGTTGCAAGAGGCCGGCTAGGTAGGTACCACCGCAGTGTCCAATATTCTGCCGCCAAATAGTAGTGCTTAGGCATTACTGTGTTCCGGTTGAAGGGCACTGTACGCTAGTGAAATTACTGGACAGAGGAGATTTAAGAACTAATATCTCGAGGTTGGCAACGCGTGAGTGGCGCCTACTAATGGTGCTGCAAGCGCTCATAGGCTACGGCAACCACTTACCATCAGGTGGGCCGTATGCTTATGTGCCAACTTGTAACATAAAAAAAAAAAAAAACAATTCTTTTTCATGATGTCCGCTTGATGGTAAGCAGTCACCACAACCATTCATGGGTCAAATGCCATACTTGACGTATCATATTCGCATTGTCAACTAAAGGGTCAGGAGGGAAGGGATGAGATGGGTAAAAAGGAACGGAACAGAGGATCGGTAGATTGGGCCTCCGGCACTTTCACTTATCGCACGAAATGCAACAGTACTTTATTACCTTATTTGATTTTATTACGTCGATTTTCTCCGGCTTAGCCGGCCCATTTGTGCTTGGAGAAACTAGTTTTCGAAAATAACTGGGACCGACCTATTTTGGGTTTTTAGTTCTTCTTTTCTATGCATGTATCACTGTCAGCCCTACAAGACTTGGTATCACCAAACGTGTATCACGCTGTGATAGAAGTCGTGAGATAAGTCTGAAAAATTTACTTATTACTGAACACTGGGGACAGAGACTACTTATAAATTATAATAAATAACTAGATTGGGACAAGAATGTAGAAGTTTAAATAATTCCATAGGTTGATCAATAACAATATAGTCTTTAAGTATTTCTAGTTTACATATTTGAATGGTAACATATATAAGCATATATCATCATCAGTTGTTATAAATTTTCATCGGAGGAAATGTATGTGAAATATTCTAAGTTATTATTCTAGTCTAAACTCCTAAAGTATAACGACTAAAGACACCAAAAACTTTGCTAAGAACTTCAAAAGTGGATCTCATTATACTTTGGGGTTTCTTCATAATTACCATTCTTATCTGCATCTTTTCTTAAAATAAAATAAAAAACTTTGAAAAATTGTGTGAAATTATACAGAAACTTTATTTCTACACTATAATGTCGTAAGGTTATTCTTAAAATATAAAATAAAAATATTTGAATATCTTCTATGTAATTTTTCTGTCATTTTATAATCGGTCTTCCAAAACCCTAATAAACCAAGACTTATAAGCATTAGATCAAATTGTCGCTAAAATTAACGAGTAATGAGAGGTGAACCTACATTTTGTGACACAGCGGGAAAATGAACAATGTCTAACCCTAAGGTAAAAGAAAAGTCTGTTGTCAATACAAATATCTTGAGCGGGAATTGAAACAGCGACCCTTGGTATTACAAGCGTTATACTTAACTATACAGCTAGACTTGCCTTTTTAATATTCTTGAATATCTATCCTTGAAATAAATCAACGCTTAAATTGGTAAACGTATTAGGTATGTTTAAAATCCATGTAACATTAATCTCATAAAATGTTTTAGAATCATATAATCATCCTAAAATTGTTCGCTGTTCCATTAGGCGGTGATGTATCGTGCAATTATGGGAATATGTTACACAAATGTCGGACGTCAGACCTAAAGGCTAATTGATTGTGCATAATGAACATTTTTTGCGCTACAATCTAAATAGATATATAATTGTAGTTTAAGACTGTTGCAGGGATTACCAATTTTTATAATATTTTCGACTCCCTACATCACATGTAATATTTTTTTTGGTGCTCTAGTTATTTGCTAGAGCAAAGTTAGATAATTAAATATCTATATATGGCGCCTACTAGATAAAATAAATATTATAAGTTTTTTATATGTAACTACAACATATTATAATTTTTAATACTACAAGTCGTACAAACTAAAAGCTGTATAAAATTGCTTTTTTTTTCGTTTTGAAACTAGAAGCATGCAACTTTGTTTTAGGCGAACAATTTAAACTTTTTAAATTAAATTCAAAATAAATCAACATGTGTTTTAACGTTTTCTGAAATATTACCCCTGAATGAGTGAAAACGGCGTTGAAATTTTGTCCATCATTTTTAGGGTTCCGTAGCCAAATGGCAAAAACGGAACCCTTATAGTTTCATCATGTCCGTCTGTCCGTCCGTCCCTCTGTCCTTCTGTCAGTCTGTCCATCCGTCCGTATATCACAGTAATTTTAATCGGAGACTATTGGCTCTATCTATACGAAATTTACCAAATAGGTGTATTCTATGATCCGCTACAGGGTTTTGTTATGAATTCCTAAAATATATAAAAATTAAGGGTAGCAGTCCATACAAGTAACTGAAGATTGAAAAAATAAATTTCAACGTATGGCAACGTGTGAGATATCTTTGGATAGGTCTTGATGGAACCTTGTTATCATTTTGACTTTTTTCATTATGTCAGTAGTTGTTGAGATATAAGCTCCTAAAGTCATAAAATCGTCCACCCCCTCTAACTTTTAAACTATGGGATTTAAAATTCTAGAAAAATTTAACATTGTAGAAAATGAAATGAAATTTCAACCACATTTGGTTTAAAGAAGATAGGTCTACAAATTTTAGGGATATATAAGTTATTCCCATAACTTTGTTTTTCATATTACTTTTAATAATTACTATGAAATTACCAACTTATTTTGCGGTCGCTTTTAATTCGTTATTATTTTTAAAGTCCTTAAGATTCTTCATAACTAAGCTGCGGAACCCTTTAGTTTTAACTCTGCGTGGTCCACAACGTACTTGACTGGTTATATAGTATTAGTAGTATTTTAAACACCTAAAGATAAAGAAATACGTGTTTCAACATTTCCTTAAATTCCGACCCTGAATGTGTAAAACGTTTAAAATTTTATTTGAAAAACTGTTGGGATAACCTCTGTCACAACAGAGATTATTCCACCAGTGCAATCAGTCACACTGGTGGTAGGTCTTTTGTTGCAAGAGGCCGGCTAGGTAGGTACCACCGCAGTGTCCAATATTCTGCCGCCAAATAGTAGTGTTTAGGCACTACTGTGTTCCGGTTTGAAGGGCATTGTACGCTAGTGAAATTACTGGGCGAACGAGATTTAAGAACTAATATCTCGAGGTTGGCAACGCGTGAGTGGCACCTAGTAATGGTGCTGCAAGCGCTCATAGGCTGCGGCAGACACTTACCATCAGGTAGGCCGTATGCTTGTTTGCCAACTTCTAACATTAAAAAAAAAAAAAAAAACAAGGTCTATGTTGTATGTACCCTTAATTTAAAGAAAGTGAAGCTGCTTGCAAAAGATAGTTGTATTGAAATATTCAGTCAATTCATACATCAGTATTTACAATAATGTTACTTCATGTTTTTCCAGTTCTGCGTGCCGTATCGATTTTTTTTATCTTATGCGTTACACACCGATGATCACTTGAATGTTTTTATCGTTTATCAAATTTGTTATTTATATATAATACATCTCATTATATCTACATATCTCGTGTATAACGTGTAAAATAATTCAGAGTTCTATAACTTTAATTGCCACTAAGAAGTCATTTACACTTTATTATTTGACAATTTGGAGTATAGTAATAAGTTTTTATTTATAAAAATGTAATTTTTCGATGAAATATTACCTAATATACAAAAAGGTTGTACAATATGTGCATTATTAACTATAAAGTGGGACAGTTTTCAATTAACCTTATATTATCTTCCAAATATATAATTTAGGACGATTATGTTCATACGGGTACAGAGCTATACCTTCATTAATAAATATAAGAAAAGGTCAAAGTAATAATACAGTAGAACAATATCTCTAATGTGTATCTCAGAGAGTATTCTAGAATATTATCTATTTTATCTTTACATCTTATTAATCTTCTACACACGATTTTATTCTTGTGTAAAGTGCAAGATTAATACGAAGTAAAGTAATATTGTGCGGGTGTCCCAAAGTAGAGCAAAGATCTTTTATATTAATGAGATGGGTTTGAAGTTTATCCTACGTTCCGTGAGGGAACGTGAATGCCTGCATCTCATAGTATCTCAAAAATGCAAGATTCCACACGATGTTTTATTCTGACGCAAATTATCTAGTGATAAATTTATGACTGCACCGTTGGTCTGGTTTCTTGCAAAATATTTTTTCTTTTATGGCACTAATTTATCATCAACAGATAGATATAGAAAAAGTAATTATTAATTTTTAAAAGCATATTTTCTATGTTTTTAATATTTAAATACTGTAAACATACTATAATACTTATAAGTAAATGATATATTATCAACATAATAAGTTTATATTGCTCAATAGCTCAACGGTGAATATGATAAGAGACAAACGAGGGGGTCTTAGAATTTATTCTACAAAATGCAGGTTTCATCACAATGTTATTCTTCACTGCCAAGCACGAGACGAAATATAAACTAAAGCTGACCCGGAATTGAATCAGCGACCTTCGGTTAAAATCTACGTTTTCCATCCAGAGATCTCCGGCGTTTTTTATACTTACGAAATACAATAGTATAGATAGTGCTTTACGTCGTCCTTCTGTAAGAGGCATTTATATAAGAGCCATTCATGCAATAAATATCACGACATTACATATAAAGTCTAATTTTTCCATTTGCTTTATATACTAATGCATTGTATTTCTTTCGTTTCAGGTAAGCCTGCTCCTAAGTAAAAGCCATCAAACGAGTTAAAGTATACTTCAGTAAGAATCCTTTTATTGATTTAACAAGTCGCCTGTAAGCCTGGCTGTGATTGAATATCAAAGGGTTCTTTTCTTTAATTAACTGCCTTTGTATTCTTAGTCCTTTTCTATCTCTCGTTGTACTCAAGTTGTATATATCTCTATTACTTATGTTGGACGCTTATCTTTGTTGAAGGGTTAAGTCGACCCATTTAAGGACTGGTGAACAATTATTGTATGGTATTTATGATTTTTTATCTTATTTGATCATTTCATTGCTGATATTTATATTAAGCGAAATTATTGAGCCCATAGCCGGGTACCTTGTAACTGATCGGTAAAAGTTCGGTGTTTTTAGCAACTTTAGGCGCGATCAGTCACTAGATGGGTGATCGCATATTGGAATTCCAACTGAGCGTCTCCGTATTCGGAGGGCACGATAAAACTCGGTCCCGGCTGTAATCAACTCAATCACACAATAATCAATACAATCAAAAGTCGAAATTCAAGTCAGAGTCCTATACAGGCGACCTGAACAACTCTGACACTATGTTGGACATTAGTGTCCAACCTAGTGTGTGAGTTGTTCTTATCGAGTGGTTAGCCACGATAAGAAGAAAAACTGAACAGAGCTTGAAGACTTCACGGACAATTCGTTTCAATTTAGTGTATTAGTTATGTTGTATCCCGCTGTGATCGGATTATTAACATTGATGATATTTTCTTAAATTCGGATACAATCATCAAAACTACAGTAAAATCTATAAAATTATAAAGGTAGCTTTACAGCATGCTGTGAATGTGTCTATCGAAAACGTAGGAGATAAAAATGAATACACGAGTCAGCCAACCGCGCGCTTAGATCATGAAACACGTCTAGACGGCTATTTATTATGTACACGGTTTTAGTAAAATTTTAAGTAATTTAAACCGTGTGATGCAGATATATGCGTTTTTCATCACTTGAATTAGGTTTTTCTGGGAAAAAATATGCAGCTCACTAGCACGTAAAAAGTTTTAAATAATTATAAATTTTATAATAGTCGAAAAGTCATGAACAACTCAAACACTAGCCACCGACAAGAAGAAGAATTTATTTATTTCGGCACGAAGTGAGTCGTGAGTAAGTGTTTAATTAATACCAATATTTCTTGTCCCATCGTCATCAAGTAGATAATAATCGGCGAATGGTTTTGATTAAAGTACATATACAATTAGATGTATCAATTGTTATCTCCTGAGAGAAGTCACGTTTGCCCCTTTAGACGGACACGTTCGTCACACACGGAAATTGTCGCATAGACGACGCGAATCTAATCTTAGCTATGATTGGTTAATTTGACTCTACTATTTGTCGCTTTGACTATTCTGAAGCGATATGAATTGAAGCGGAGTTTGTTTCGGTAGCTCTTTTCAGGTAGAGGTTTAATTTGGAAGCCGTTGGTAGAAACTGAATTTTAACAGATTTGTGATATGCTTTCCATGTTGAATAAAAATATTTGATTTGATGTCATTTCTGACAAACGTTGATAACTAGTTGACTGTCGATAATAAGTTGTTGTATATCTATATAAAATGTTATGTGTTTTATAAAACGGAAATATGCAATTATGCATCCATATATTTTTAATAGGTTTTGTATATCATATTAATGTGATTTATTATATGACAATTACAAATGAAACTTAAAAATATGACGATCAATTTGAAATTGTAACGATAATTATTATTAGCGTAGGTAGGACAACTAAGCTGCACATGCTTAGGCATACCGCGTCAGTGATATTTCGAATTTATTGTACTGTTTTATATCCATTTCGCAGATCGCAGATAGCAATTCCTTAAATATATTTAGAAGTGTTAATGGACTTTGGTGATTTAATTACGGCCGTATTGCGTGATTTCTTCAAATTCAGCAACTGATTAGTATTGACATCGCTCAATTTATTCTTTGCCAGTGACGTCACGTTATCTCCATTATTTCTTTCCCTATGATCGACAAAACGCTTGTGATGTTACTTGTATTGTGAAGGTCTCTAGGTCAGCCTTATGATTATTTCGTACACTTTTAGTATAAGAAAAGATATCTTCTTTCTATAAATGAAAATTAATTGTTGTTCTTCGTTGAATTGGGTGTATCGCTCAAGCGCTCGGTCACGTACGTAGGAGTAACTGGACATGTTCGGAAATACATCGACAAAGGGAACTAATCAAAAAGATCCGCTTTGCTCTCTTTCTTCCTACTTTAATCGATAGCTTTCTCGGAGGTGGAATTTTATTTGAGATCTATTTATGGGTTACGTTCTACGTGGTCTACTGATATTAGATGTTTGATACAATGGTAAAGGTACATGGATTTCCAATAAAATAACACTGAAGAGAATGTTTAAATTATATCTAACTAGTTATGCTCGCGGCGCCGTTCGCGTTAACTACAGTAGCACTTTTTAGGTTTCTTTTAAAATCTTTTTAATTATGAAATCGCTTGTATGCCGTTAAAAACACGCGCGAATCTTGGTGCGCCTGCATACTTGATTTACCATTTTGGTATGCATTTATGTCGAACGATACGTTTTTTTTTATTAAGATATAGCTTATAACTAGAGGCCCTGCTATGAATTCTTATTGCGATTCAAATGAAGATCTAAACTAATCTACATCGCTATTTCATACAATGACAAATTCATATATTTATACGTCATGATTACTGCACTACCTGAATTGAATAGGATCGCAATAGAATTGGTACTAAAAGTTCATGGTACACCCCTGGTTTTAATATAACCTATAAGCTTAATGTATAATAAGAATAGCTATGAAAAAACAAGGGAAATTGGACAGGTGGTTCTGGCGTAACATGCAATTAACCTTGATTAAGTTTTAAAATTTGTATACATAAATTTTTTCATTCACCCTTCACTGCAGTATTTTCTTTTTCCACTGATGCATTGACTATAAATTCCAATGTAATAACGTTTATTCTGAATCTGCAGATAATAAATTTAAGCGCGAATATGAAGCGAGCCGAGGAAGGATGAATATATTGCCGTCAATTGACCCTCATACTATAGTTACTCTTCTGTGTAATGAATTCTAGCTTTGGCCCGCGGCTTTACCCGCTTGATTAACTAATTGATTTTTGATAAAGCTCCTTTAATAGAATGCAATTTCACCCCCTTTAAGTCTTTTTGTGCGACAAGAAGTAGCCTATAACCGTCCCTATAGTCCCATCTATATCGGTTTAGCGGTTTAGGCATGAAAGTGTCACAAACAAACTTACTTTTACATTTATAATATTTCGGGTAGGATATACCTAGATAATTTACAATATAAAAATAACTATACACCGTTTGCGATAAATTCTTTAAATGTTTTTAAATATATTCCATTTCACCAGAGACCACATTGTGTAGTTTCGCGGTTTTATTTCGAAGTACAAATCCCTGCTTTATGTTAAAACGATACTAACAAAATAGGAATGTTAGCATAGAAAATGTAGTCGGATTTTCTCTCAATTGTATACAAACTGGAAAGTTTAATTCTCTTAGTTTATTTTTGTATAGACTTATTTAATGGTAACGTAAT
The DNA here is from genome assembly GCA_023373885.1 of Hestina assimilis. NCBI lineage: Eukaryota > Metazoa > Arthropoda > Insecta > Lepidoptera > Nymphalidae > Hestina > Hestina assimilis. The sequence goes on along the minus strand of CM041745.1, from coordinate 3,813,685 downwards.
TAGGTTTCAAAAGCTACTAATATACCATTGAAGCTATTTTTCTTTTGATATTTCTGAGAAACGATTTAATATTGAAAGAACCCTTTGAATTATTTTAATACGAGCTTAGTAATTATAATAATTGGAGAAAATATTCATACAGATTGGTCTTTATGAGTCTTGCCTACGAAATGAAAATAATGAGAAATAAGAAATCTAATATTCACGTGGTTATAGTTGTGTTATATAACCTTAGACTGAGCAATAACGACGCCATTGTGTTGAAGGTTGAAAAGCAGATAAATTTTCCCGTAATGCGAGACTTAGAAATTGCCTATTATTACTGATTTGCATCTCACGGTTTGCTTTCGTGACCGGAAAATCTCAATTAGTCGTCACGAAAAGCTGCAACTGTCAACTCCGGCTATTAAAAATAGGATACTTCTTATCGTGTAAAGTATCAGAAGATGCTTATTTTGCTGTGATTATTTTTCTGTATGAAAAACGATTAGGCTTTTGTTTTTCTAATGTCATGCAAACAAGCATACGGGCTGCCTGATGGTAAGCAGTGATGGCAACTTTTGAACGCTTGCGATACTTGAAGTATTATATGCGCATTGCCACCTTAAAGGATGGGAGGGAAGGGATGAAAATGGAAAAAGAAAGGGAACAGAGGGGGTAGGTAATTGGTCACCGGTGCACTCACTCATCGCACGAAACGCAACAGTACTGATACTTTATACGGTTTTTCTATAAGAGTACTTCGGTCGAGCCGACCCATTTGTGCTGAGAGGAGCATGGCTCTACTAACGGCTGTGTGGGTTGCTGGTTGTCCTACTGATAGAAAAAGCGTCACGAGGCGGTGGCGAAACTCACCAGGTTACGTGGGAACTGTTGTGATAAAACTAACGCCAAAATATTTTCTACTACTTACATAGCTTATTATTTATTACTTTTTATTGTGATTTAATTCATTCATTTTTGTAATTATTGTATCTTCTCCTTTATTTTCATAATAATTGTTTGTATTTCTATCTTTAAATAAGAGTTATTTATTGTTGTCATCATAAATTTAATTAGTTTAACCTTATTTCATAACTCACGAAGTTAATTTTTCCATTGCTATAAATTAAATATAAAAAAAAACACTAAATGCATGTTAAGTTAGCCTATAATTGGGGTATTCAATTTATGTCATAGACAAACGTAATATCATACGAAAGAATGTACTATAGAAATAATAAAAGAATTGTATACAACGTTGGCTTCCTATTAAATAAATAAATAAATAAATAGCTGCTTTATAATTTAATAGTCGTGTATATGAAAAGAAATGGAAAAAAGTAAGAAAATAAAAATGTTACAGTATTCAAGCTTAACAAGTTTAAACGTTAAAGCTTTGGACGTAACTATTAACGAGCGAATTGTCTAAAGTCTAGTAAATAAATTAAGTCAATTACGTGACGAACTCTACTAAATGTTCAATAAAGATGCTTTTATTCATGAAGTTCTAATGAAATTAATTGAATGAAAGAATAAGAGAAATGAGAAAAAATGTTAAGAATTTATTCGCTCTACGATTTAACTCAATTAATTTATCAGTTCATTTGTAATGATTTCATAAAATCCAGAAAAAGTCCCTTCCCTGAGTAATGAGGTATGAAAAAAATAAATATCTATATTACTAAGGGTGGCTTCAGACTAGCATTTTTTTTCGAGCGTATACGGTCGTTTCTGCATACGCTACTACACGCGCACTTCGTTTGGCGCTTCATAAAATTAAACATACCTACAGCGGCTTATTCCGACGTGTACGTTCGAACCGGTGTTGGTGAATATCTTTATACCACTTTATATTACGCGTTTATACGAGCTTATAAGTTCGTCAACGCTCGTACAAATTGGGCGTGTGGTATAAGACGCGTATATACGTTCAGAAACGCGCTTCGAAATATAATCGTATAAAACGCTGGTCTGAAGCCGCGCTAATAAAATATTTTACCTTGCGTTAATCTTGTTCATGTATCGTATTAACAAATTGACTATTCATAGCCGGCAGCTATTCATTGACAAACTCCTACTGCAATTATAATGCGCTGCGGAAAATTTGATTTTGTCTTATGGTTATAAAGTTGAAATTGCTGTAAATTGACTACGTGTTCTGAAATCTGCTCCAATTTAAAGTTTTAATATTGTTAGCATAGGCTTTGTATGTGTAGGCACTTTTTGAATATGGGAATTGATTTCATAAAGCTATTTATTTTCAAAGGAACCTTTACCAAAAGTTTTTTAATGCGTTTCCTTTGAGAATTTCTGATTTAAAATAAAGGCGCCGATGGCTCTCGGCATAGATAAATCTTTTTAATGAAAATATACTTAGCTTTTTCGCTGTATATCCTAAGCCTATGGGCTTATTAACTAATCTTAAATGGCCAATACAAAAAATACACACAAATAAATGTAATCACAGCGCATTAAATTTTCAAAAGCAACAACGCAATTTTATCTTAATATTGCTAGTAATTTTTTATAAAATCTTGCTAAAAATATGACCAACCGATTAAGATATTTAAAAACAACTTTGATATTTTATGACAGCGTCGCCAAAGACTATCGGAATGAATTACTTTACGCTTCGACGCATATGAAAAAATGGCCTGAAAGAAATTCCGACAGCATCCTTTTAAGTATCTCGAAGAAAATATTTCTTAGATTTTTGTAATAATAACTCAAATTGATCTCTTAAAAATATTGCATCTTAAAACTATGCATATTATCTATTTCTTAATATCGTAATTAATGCGTGAACAGAAAATTTGCAAAAATGAAGTGCAAAAATTGGAAAGGTAAGTATAACAAACATTACCCTCCGGCAGTCGGGTAATAAGTTATAAATATGCCATTGTCAAACATGTGTTTTACATAATTCAGTTGATTTCTTAGGTATGGTTTCTAGTAATTTTTATTTTTTTATTTAATGGAATACTCGGAATTATTTAAGGATTATCTCTCAAAAGGGAATAGGACAAATACCTGCGATCACAGAATCCCTATTGCTTATGTCTAGGTCAGTAACCTTAGGAGTTTAAAGTTAGTTGTTATTTTGTTTTCAAATTGTTCAATTGTAATACAATACTACTAATGTAATAAATATGGAAGTTTGTATGTTGTGTAGATTAGAATATGGAATACTATTTATGGCAGAAATAAATAAACGTTGCACATTCAACGGCCCCCATTAGGATAGTAATATCCTGTGTCGGGGTCCGGACACAATCACAATGACAAGGACAAATACACCCAGACCGGAAAATATGCTTGCATGGTCAATACAAACATATTATGCTCCGAGCGGGAATCGAACCCGCGACCTGTGGCGTTTAAGGCAGGTTCGCTACCGCTGCGCCACAATGTCGCCACAAAGATGTTAGAGAACCCGTGAGATTATCAAAATATAAAGCAGTAGGTAGGGTTTTCGTAGCGAGCGTATTTAATTGGAATTATGTTTTGATATTTGTTACTCAATCGCGCATAAAAAGCTTAACGATTTGGGTTGTTTTTCAGCACACAGATAGCTTATTATTGGAATGTAAGATAAAATATAGGACATTTTTTGTCCCGGAAAAATGTTCGGTTCCTCTGGGATTATTAAAACACATGCTACAGGACGTGTTTAATTGTTTGGTATATATGTGTCTTTCGGAACATTTTGTCCTTACAAATGATCCATTTCTCCATAGAACCAATTCTAAGGTCGTAGTCATGGGCAGATGCTAGTTTTCAATGAATAACTTTGATACTTTTTTATTGCTCTCATTAATTAATTCTACGGTAGTAGAGCTACCCATGCTTCTCTCAGCACAAAAGCGCCGACTCGACCAGGGAAGTACTACCCTCTCACAGAAAATCGGCGTCAAGTAACAATATCATAAGGTACTGTAGCGTTTTGCGATGAGTGAGAGCGCCGGAGGCCCAATCTCCTACCCTTGTGTCCCCTTCCGTTTTTTCCCTTCTTATCCCGTACCTCCTGTTCCTTGGGTTAGCAACGCTTGTGATACTTCGAGTATCGCAAGCGTTCTTAGGTTGCGGTGACTGCTTAACATCAGGCGGTCCGTATGCTTGTTTCCCAACCATCATGACAAAAGAAAAATTATTTATTAAGTAAATACGATTAGTACTTATTAATGGTCGATTATATCGTTTTTACAGGCGCGATAGCTTTCAAGTAGGTACTCGGTTAATTATATGCGTCATGTTTTGAAGTTAGTTCCTGTATTTTAAAATTTTATATGCAAACTTGAAGTAAGATCGTGTGAGGAATAAACAAACTTATAAAACATGAAAGTTCAGAACGTGGTTTTTTAAAGAGTTTGTTTATGTTTGCGTAAAGTTTGAAATAATAAGAATGAATATTTGTTATGTTAACTTTTTAAAAAGTTTTGTACGTAAATAGGTATTCTTAAACTCATAAAGTTGACGTAAAGAACCTGAGTTTATGGGTAAGGAAGTATAAAATGAGTATTATATTTTACACTCTTGAACTAGGCGAAAATTTTACCGGCGTCGGGATGTGACGACCCCATCGCCCGCTGTTGGGATAACCTCTGTCACAACAGAGATTATTCCACCAGTGCAATCAGTCACACTGGTGGTAGGTCTTTTGTGGCCGGCTAGGTAGGTACCACCGCAGTGTCCAATATTCTGCCGCCAAATAGTAGTGCTTAGGCACTACTGTGTTCCGGTTTGAAGGGCATTGTACGCTAGTGAAATTACTGGGCGAACGAGATTTAAGAACTAATATCTCGAGGTTGGCAACGTGCGAGTGGCACCTACTAATGGTGCTGTAAGTGCTCATAGGCTGCGGCAGCCACTTACCATCAGGTGGGCCGTATGCTTGTTTGCCAACATCTAACATAAAAAAAAATGTAGTTGAATTTCTTGTTACATTTTAGTTTTGGAACTCTTCTCAAAATATTTTCACCGCATTTTTTGTGATATCTTGTAATCGAAGGTACGGTTCAAACATCATTATTAGGCAGATAGGGATCCTTTGACCAGAGATGAACAATCATTCATAATGTTGGATAGCAACTGTTTTAGAGCAAGCATTAATTTTAATACAAATGAGTTGTTCTTTCGGCGCTTCTCTGTAGCCTTCAGAGCTTATGTAATAAATGATATCCACTCTCAATGTATTTGACTATTAAATTAGTATAAGGTTGATTTGACGTTGATTTTTACCTGTAACAAAAAAGAAACGATTTTTAATGTCTTGTAGTATGGTTACTAGTCGACTTAATGTCAATATTCTGAGAGAGATACTCTTAGCAGTTGGCCTATTTATGACTAAAACAGTGATCACTATTCCTACCTTACCTTTCAATATTTTTTAAAAATAAATATCAAACTAGTGCGTTGAATTCAGTAAAATATAGATGGGGAAGAATATATTTTTTATTTATTTTTTAAAGATGAAACTTTTTAACTTTCAAAGCGAAATACGGCTTGTTTGATATTTTCGTTTACCAGCTTTCAAATGCTAACTTGGAATGCTAACGAAGAACTTTCAGGATTTTTATCGTTACAGTAACGATAAAAACCACATTAATATGATTTATGGATATTTCGAATGAAAGAAGTTATGAAAAATTCTTCTTTCATCAACGTACGGTTTGTAGCTAACCAGGTGGACATTTAAGACCTACCAAGGGTCCGCCACCAGGATTGGCGGATTAAGATTTATATGTGTCAGTATTTCTACTGCGACATGCAGGTTCCTCACGATGTTTGCTTCCACCGTTAAGCGTAATAAAAACGCAATAAAATATCTAGGACATTTAGAGATATCGATATCTCTTCAAACCTGGGCCACCGTTGTGGCGTTGTAGGTATCCAGTTTGCCTTTAGCCTCGATAGTTGCGGGTTCGATTCCCGCTCGGACAGATGTTTGCATTGATCTTAAAAATATCTGTTTCAGTCTGCGCGTTTATCCTTGTGCGTATACAAGTATCGTGCCTCGGAGAGCACGTTAAGCTGTCGGTCGCGGTTGTTATCACATAACATCTGATAATAATCGTTAACTCGTGATAAGTACATTGATTTTATCCAATGAGTTACTGGTTGGCCCTTACGGAGATCAGATGGCAATAGCTCTGTGCAAAACCAGTAATATGTCAAATCCGGATAAGAGTGATAAGCAGACCCTGGGTAAATACTCGTATAATACCGAGAATAATGCTAGGAAGACGAAGTAGAAGAAGATATCTCTTACAACCCACTTACAACTTTATTGAGTACTTCTGGGAAACGACCAATTCATTTATGGGTTGTAAATTTATTTCTAGTACACTTAAAATAATTTATAGTTTCGGTTCTCTTACTTATTCCTTTGAATACAATACAAAATCTTTATTCGTCGGTTTTACGATTTGCGATAAAACTCTACTAGTTATTTCGAATGGGTTTTATAAAGATTGAGTTAACCTGTTAAGTGAGGAGAACATTCCGTAATACTAAAAATGTTGTTGTTAACAATATTTTCTAGCCGTTTAGGTGAAACTTTTACAGAATGTGAATGCTTTCACAAAATGCGTAGAACTGCGGACTGCGAAGAGATGTTGGATCGCTCTGCATCTTTTACCGAATCTATCACTGGGATGTTTTAAGGAACTGTTTGGACTAATCCCGCCGGTAGACATTCATCATCGGACATCGCGTCAAAATGCCAAATTCCACCCTCACTACCGCGATGTGTTGTAATCCACTACAGCGCGATTTAGAAGGCATTTTCTTCCTCGCCCAACCAGGATGTGGAATCAACTTCAGCGGGCGCACTTTCCGAACCGATAGGACTTGAAAACCTTTCAGAAAACAGCCTATTCCTTTCTCAAAGGTCGGCAACGCACCTGCATGCCCTCTGGTGTTGCAGATGTTCATGGGCGGTGGTGATCAGTTAACATCTGGAGAAACTCATGCCTGTTTGCCCCCTCTGATAAGTATGTAAAATAATTACCATGACACGATTTTTACGACTTTAGGAGCTAATATCTCAACAACTACTGGCTTAATGAAAAAACTCAAAATCAAACCTTATCATTTTAAAAGACCTATCCAAAGATATCTCACACACTGCCATTTTTTTTTGCAATCCTCAGTTACATGTATGGACTGCTACTCACAATTCTTATATATATTAAGATTTTATTACAAAATCGTTGTGCGGTTCATGGAATACACCTATTTAGTAAATTTCGTATAGATAGAGTCAATGGTCTCCGAGTAAAATGACTGTGACATACGGACAGACGGACGGACGGACAGACGGACATGACGAAAGTATAAGGGTTCCGTTTTTGCCATTTGGCTACGGAACCCTAAAAATGTGTATTTCGGTTGCCACTAGAACAACAAAATATTAAAAAAATAAAATAAGAATCACCAAAATTGTGTTACAAAGAAGCAGAAATAGACTGATAAACGCATAGCGCGTCCTTACAGGGGAAAAAAGAAATACATTCACATATTACTCCATTTCTCATGTTGTGGAGCTATACGAATTGTCCGGTGCTTGATTTTAACGGATATTGCTTTTAAACAGTTTTGTCCCCCGTTATGCGAATGGTCTCAGCTGTTAACTTTGAAAACGTATTAGGTAATCTACGTAAAGGCTTTCTTGATATAAAACGAATATTTTTATGAGGGTATGGTGAATTTTAAAATATGTAATGTTTGGGATATCCAAACGAATAGAACTCTTATATTTATATTTTATGTTAAAAAAATGAGATAGGAGGTTTTGGATGTTTGGATGTTTGTTGCTCAATCACGCAAAAACGGCTGAATAGATTTGGATAAATCCAGTAAGGAAAGATTACTCTTTTGACCGCTCACCCATTTCCCATTCTTCCACGTCCAAGATAATGGATGAATGGTAAGGCATTAAAGTATAAATAAATAAATAAAAATAATATTAAGTAAATGAATATTTTTATAATACAGTGACGAATAATTTAAAACTTAAAACAGTGAAAAATAATTACGAAAATAATTATGTCGTTTGATTTTACAAACTTTAGTTGACTAAAATACGAGTAGATTGTGATGTAATTGTACTTTTGTCTCTTCAAAATTGAAAATTTCCTTTTCAATTCTGAGATGTTTTTATTGAAGATTACGTATTTTTAAAGCACTCTTGCGGGTGATTTTCTTTCCAGAATTATACCAGCGAGGGTAAATCGTTGAATAATGAACGTGATAAGCGTTATGGCTTAGGTCCGGATGGAAGTCACTTAAGCTTTTTTATTATACGCAACGTATAAATGTGCATTTTTATTATTGCTATAAGAGAAATTGTAATGAGTATAATCCCTCAGATGGGCGATAATCAGAACCATAGTTGTTGCATTATTTGCGTGAGCTAGATATGGTAGGTAACATGTTTTTTTTAAATTGTACTCTTTTTAAATGTTTGGTTTTTCATTTAGAATTATAGCCTAAAATTAACGGTCTGTCTTTTTTCAGACGTTTCAGACGTTTTTCAGTCTAATAAAAGTTTTGTCGCTTCATAACAAAATATGTTGGAAAACACGTTTTAAATAGTTCTGTTTCAAACCCGGGGTCAATATATTTATGTAGAAGATTACCTTATGATTTCGTACTTTATACTTGCAATATATTTTTCTCATTCTTCTTTCCCTTTTTGATACAGCGACGCTGGCCAACTAGAGCACAGGTTTCTTGATGCTTAACCGTATGGAGGCTTGTGGCACAAGTAGTGTCCAAGTTGTCTACGTGAGGTGTAGGAAAAGTTGGGAACTATGGCCTCCAGCGCTTTCACTTATCGAATTAATGACAAAGTAATAAAATTGCTACACAACGCCGATATTCTTTAGGTGGTAGATCTGATACTTACTAAGTATGAGCGGCCCGCTCCGGCTTCGCACGGATATAACATATATAGCCTATATCATTCACTGAAAAAATGATTAAAATCAATCGAGTAGTTTTGATTTATTCATTACTGTCCGTGGCTCGCCCGCGTTCAATGTAATTATTTACGACATCACATTAGAAACTTCAAAAAAAAAAGAATTTATTTTCCTTACTATTTAATGGATGTTATTATACATATAAACTGTCCTCTTCAATCACTCTATCTATAAAAAAATACCGCATCAAAATCCGTTGCGTAGTTTTAAAGATTTAAGCATACATAGGGACAGAGAAAACGACTTTGTTTTATACTATGTAGTGATAATACTATTGAAGTAAGAAAATGTATAAAAAATCTACTTTTAACATATATTTCAATACACATTGCACTGTGCGCAATATGTTTAGATACGGTTCGTTTCTTCAATTATGCAAATTAAGGATAGTCTGTTGCAATTGCATCAGCGGTATGGCGATTCAATTTATGTACATGTTTTTCAGTATTTACCATTAAGAGAATTACTTACTAATTAGATTTTCAGTTGAATTCTTCTTTGTTTACACCGCATAGGGTTTTACAATTTAGTTATCGTACGTTTTTACGAATGTCATTTAAATTTGGCTATTATAAAAATGCAATGCGAAATACAATAAGCATACATCATAAAATTTATATTACAAGAATTTTGCATTGTTTGTGGAATAAAGATATACTGCAGTGATAGAAATGCTATGATTCTAAGAATTAGATATAGATTACTCATCTACATTATATATGTTTATAAAAGAATATAATAAGAAAGAAACTGACTGTTTGACTGAATTATCGACCCAAATCCCTTATGCTGTAAATTAATTAATTTATTTTTATTTATTTATTTATTAAAACGAAAGATTTGATTACAAGTCTTATACAAGCCCTGAATTCCAAACTAGCTTTTTGCTGTGTTTTGGCATTCAGTTCCTTCCCAAATATTGTTATAATACTTATTTCTTATCATATTCAACAAAGTAAGAAAAAAAAAGTTGTAAAGGTACAAAAGCTATAACTTAAAATAAACTATATAATTATAAGTGAGCACGCTTGTGTGTGTGTATGTGTGTGCGTGCGTGCTTTGTGTAAGTTTAATAATCAATATATATGCAACAATAATTTTATTTAAGTTTCTAAAGTTACAATAGTTACAATAGTCTTAAGTTAACAAATGCTCAGTTTCCTCATAATCAATGATCAGAAATGAGTGCTGACACGGGATATCTTCTCCGATGACTATAAGGACGAAATCAATATTGAGCTCCCGTGCGGGTGGTCGGTCCCTTTTTCACGTCCGGTTGGACCAGTAGGGCCTACAATACATATCCCCAAAAAGTGGTAGGATTTTTTCGGAATATGTTTTTATGGAAACCATCCCTAAGGTGGTAAGAAGAGGATGAAGGTGGTAAAAAGAGGATGAAAAATCTTTAAAGAAGAAAATTAAACCAAAATTGTTTTATAGGTTTAAAAATTCAATACCTAAGGGAATAAAAGAGTTTATATTGGTAACGACATCTGATATTGGTTTTTAAAACTACAAGCATGTACATCTATCCGCATGCTACAAAACGCAACGTGTTGGAAGACAATATCGTCACAATCCTAACTCACATCGAGTATTCAACGTGGATTAACATATATATGACTTCTGAAATTGAAATGTTGGCCCACGGCTAGGTAATATCACACGACTAGTCGGAGGATACTCCCTTTGTTTTGGAGTGACATCATACATCGTCCTCTTGACTCAGTTCAAAAACGTGCAATGCGAATTGTCGTTGATCCTAAACTTACAAGCGGTATAGAACCTTTAAGTCTAAGGAGAGACTTTGCCTCTTTATTCTACCGCTTGAACAATGGGATATGTTCCGAAGAATTGTTTGATATGATGCCTATAGCAACTTTCTACCACTGTACCGCTCGCCATCAGCAGGGTATTCATCCACACACATGCGAACAGTGCGGTTCGAAAGGAATTTCCTTCCATGAACCCTGCGGCTATGGAATGAGCTCCCTGCTGAGGTTTTCCCAACACGATACAGTACAGGGTTCTTCAAGGGAATGTTTTTTTTTTTTTTTTTTTTTTTTTTTAAATAAATAAACGCTACACACTCAACGGCCCCCAGTAGGATATTTATATCCTGTGTCGGGGGTCCGGAAACATTCACAATGACAAGGACAAACACAACCAGACCGGAAAACATGCCTGTACGATAAATACAAACATCTGCTCCGAGCGGAATCGAACCCGCAACCGTCGAGGCTTAAGGCAGACTCGCTACCCACAACGCCACAACGGTGTCAATGAAAAATGTTGAAAAAGTTTTTAAGGGGTCGGCAATATGCATGCGATACCTCTGGGGTTGCAGGCGTTCATAGGCTACGGTGACCGCTTACCAGCAGGCTGGCCGTACCCTTGTTCGCCACCATCGTGGTATAAAAAAAAATTCGCAACAGATACATTCAGAGACGAAACTTGACATTAATTAATGATTATCAAAATACACGTCGACAACGTTCCACTGAAACCTTTACAGTCCCAACATGAAAGATCGCTAGCTATACCACAATAATCCTGACAGGTGTCAGCTAAATAATGGACGACATTATGACGATGAGAGACGATTGTGTCCTCTTTACAGTTTACATTTTCCTCTTAAAAGAATCGAACGTAAACTATACTGTTACTTTTAATAGCGCATTGTCTAACTAATATTATAAATTTGAAAGTTTGGACGGATGGATGGATGGCTGGATGGATGGCTGGATGGATCTTTGTTACTCTTTCTTTTCAAAAACCATTAAACGGGTTTTGATGAAATTTAGACAACAGGTAGCTTATAATCTGGATTAACAAATAGGATACTTTTTGTCCCGGATAAAAAGTTAGGTTCCCGTGGGATTATCGAAAAATCTAATACAGACGCCCTGTATTAGATTTTTCGATAATCCCATCTATTTAGAAATATGTTTGGATGGTGTTACTCAATCAGATAGCTTATTACAAAACGCCATTCACGCGAGCGAAGCCGTTGTAGATACTAGTTATTAATAAAATTAAGCTTAATTATTAACATAACGAGTCTAAAGTGTAGAAAGGTATACCGCCCGCCCTATGGTAATCGGTCACCGTAGTCTAGATACGTATATACGATACGCATGACCAGAATTATCAAACGTGCGTTGACATCCCAAGGGGAGGACGGAACAGCAGAGAATAATAGCTTTATTTGATTATACTTATCTATATGAAGCCTCAATAGCTCAACGGTAGAAGGGCCGACTTCGCTCCGTTAACGCGAGAGTCGAGGGTTCGATCCTGACCCCTTGGGCTATTGTCGTACCCACTTCTAGCGCAAGCTTCGAGCTTATTTGGAGAGGCAATAGGAATATTAGTAATGCCTTAAAAAAGCATTGCTAATATTCTTTAAATATATATATATATATATATATATATATATATATATATATATATATATATATATATATATATATATATATATCAATTATCATTATTATTATTATTATTATTAAACTATTTGAATAGAATCTGTAGCTTAACATTTTTGTTATTATTTTTCCGTTTATTAGTAATAAAAAGTCACGATAGAAAACTCCAACTAAGGCTTTTTAGATGTAGCTCGTTAGGCTTCAAGTAGGCCGAGCGATTTGGTAATGCCAAGCCAAATGCTTGCCAAGTTCGCCAAGCATTGCCAATATTTATAGACAAGATCTTCACATAAAATATTTCCTAATGTGTCTGTCGTTATTCGTTAATGATAGTCGTTTTAAGTGTTGATAATGTATAGGATAGGATATTTTATTATCATAAATTTACTAAGGTTAATAAAGAATTAATTTCAATAATATTATCGCTTTTCGTATATAGTTTTCTTTTTATTCTATCTTTCTTATCTTTTAATATTTATTAATTAAATTATATGGAAACCTACCCAACCTAATACTAGACTTGACTTTAAAAACTAATTCCTGACGCATATGTAAAAACAAACCGTAATAAAAAGAAAAAAGTACAGCTATTTTTAAAAAGGTCATCTCCATATTAACATGGCGTCATTCCTACGTTATGAAGGTACGAGATTTAGTTCCGTGGCCCTTGCTTCTGCATTCAGCCACCGTGAATAAATAGTGGGCACATAAAACCTTCTGGCATTTTTAATGAGATCCTCTAGCTTTACATTGTCTATGGAGTCTCATCCTCGCAACTCATTTTTTTCATCTCTCATTCTATTAAAATAAATGTTTTTATTAAACTATTTCATGACATAGAGGTCGAGAGTTCATTGACCCAATTTCTATAGTATACTCGTACTGTTTTGGAACTAAGCCTGTATCATAAGTAACTTGAGCTTTAGTAATCTATGTTCGACATCTTGCGTTATTAGTCACTCTTTAATTGAAAAAGACTACGTGTAGATTAAAGGTGTTATTTTTTTTAAAGATAATAATCGGACTTTTTGTGAGCCCTCGTAACTGTGAACGAACTGAATCTTTTTTTTTGTATTTTTCCGACGATTTTTATGTACCAATATTATAGTTTATGGCACATATCTTTAAATAAAGCATTATCAAAACATATTTCTTAGGATAATTTAAAATTAAATATTTTTGGAAGAGCATCCAACTTTTTTTTTCACCACGACGGCGGAAAACAAGTGTGCGTCTGATTGTAAGCGATCAGTGCAGCCTATGGTTGCATGCAACACCAAAGGCATCACATGCGTGTTGCCAACCTTTATTATTTCATATATGAAGATACTATACCAATACCATATTTTCTAATCTAATATATAAAATTCTCGTGTCACAATGTTCGTTGCCATACTCCTCCAAAACGGCTTGACCGATTCTTATGAATTTTTTTATGAATATTCAGTAAGTCTGAGAATCGGCTACTACCTATTTTTCAAACCCCTCAGTGGTAAGGGCTGTCCACCCCAAAATTTTTTTTTAATTTATTGGATAAAATTTTAATTTTTAATTTTTTTATTATATGGCATTGAAACATACATACGACCCAAAATTTTCACGTTTTTATCACCAACCCCTGCTTTTTAATAGCCGTATTAGTCAATCAAAAACTTTCACCGGGTAGAGGGTGCTGCTATCGGGTCCCAGATTTTTTCGGGGCAGGACAACGTCTGCCGGGCCCGCTAGTAATATATATAAATAGAAGTATATAACTTGAATACATAGGCCATTATTGTAAACTCTGCGATCAGTAGAATCTAACGCCTACTCGTATGTGTCGTCATCTCTCGTCCCAACGGCGCATTGCGTGAACAGAATGAAGGCGCTTTTTATACGTTAAGTTTTATCTTTACAGAGATAGAGCTACGTGCTTTTATAGAGAGAAAGAGTGTGAACAGAATAAGAAAATACAATTGTGTAATGTTTGTTGATTTTATTGGAAACATTCTTATAATGTATAAAATATGAAAATGACTGCTCGAAACAACTTGTCAGATTATATTCATAAGTACTACCGATGTCATAATTTTTATGTTAATATTTCAAATCGTCAAATATTAAATTCTTAATAGCTTATTGTCTCCGAACAGTGTGTGTGGCATTTTCAGTAAAGGTCATTAACCTGTACAATATAATCCAGTAATAAATGTCATGAAAGCAATTTGCAAAGCCAACGCAATCATTAATTTATTATTCTTAGCAAACACCTTTACAACGTAAACATAAATTCGTGCCAAATTACAAGTTTTTAGTGAAAAAGATTTCGTTGTAAATTTGTTTAAGCGTGGATTTGGGACGCAACGTCAAATATCTATATTTGCGTTTTTTTCATGCTATACTCGTATGCATATGTCGTCTGGCCGGCTTCAGCTGCGCATACTAATGAGCTGGAAGAAGTTTCAGCCAAATATTTCCGCATCGAAAGATATTACCAGCATCGAAATATGTTACGATGTAGTCAAATACAAACACGTGTTATGTAGATTTATTATTCAAGCAAAACAAAGAAAATTAAGGGTAAATGTTATGGCTATATAATAGAAATTAAAGATTGTACATATTTTTTTGCAAAGATATGGGAGATATGTTGAATAAGCGAATTCCATGTCAAAATTGATCCTTTTGTTATTGATTCTTATCTCAGTCTTTACACTGTACTTATTTACTGCTTTGACTTTATAATCTCATATATAAAATTGTTTGGACATTTTTTTTATGATTCAACATTGAAAAATGCATACAACACAACATATTCACCGTTCTGCGATCAACTTCTATTTTTTTAATAGCGATATTAGTAATTCAATTTGACACCGTTGTGGCGTTGTGGGTGGCCTGTCTGCCTTTAGTCTCGACGGTTGCGGGTTCGATTCCCGCTCGGGCAGATGTTTGTTAAATTTCTGTCTCGGTCTGGGTGGTCTGTGGGTTCCCCACCGTGCCTCGGAGAGCACGTTAAGCTGTCGGTCCCGGTTGTTATCACATTTCATCTGATAATAATCGTTAACTCTTGATAAGTAAATTGCTCTTATCCAATGAGTTACTGGTTCGTCCTTAGGGTTACGGAGGTCAGATGGCAATCGCTCTGTGCAAAAACTAGTAACCCGTCAAATCCGGATAAGAGTGATAAGCAGACCCTGGGCAAAATAAAATACCGGGAATAATGCTAGGACGAAGAAGAATTAGTAATTCAATAATATTCACCGGTGTCACTTTTGTTCACAATCAGAATTAGGGGGCGCTGCTATCGGGTCCCAGATGTTTTTAGGGCAGAACAACGTTTTCTGGGCCCGCTAGTTTATACTTATACAAATTGATATAATAAGTATAATATACTCGTATGTATTTTAAAAAGAGCTATCCTATTAAATATTACACGCAGTTGATAAGCTAAACATGCTTGTCATAAATGAACATAAAACAAACTTTGATGTTTGTAATCCAACAAAGCTTTGCCATTCAAAACTTTTATAAGCAGAAATGGCCACAGATAACAGTTATACATATGTTTGTATAATTAGTGAGTTTCGTTTTGTTGTAACATAAAATTGTTATTAAAATTGTTTTTATTCTTACCTGCAGTAAGCTAATAAACTTGTATTTAACATGTTGGCGCATGTCTAAGTATAGAACCTATTTAATACGTCGGATTATAAAGACAATGTTTGAAAAGATGTCATTCTAACGAAGAGTAACATTGCGTGTTATCTAGTAAAGAGATAAAAAGCAATGTTGGTTACACTCAATTTTTCATAATGTTAACCTACTTTCATGAAATACATAAAGGCTCAAGGCTATCCTGAGCTTAGTTTCATTCAAAATGAATATATTTACTGAAAATGAATATATGTACTACAATACTGTTAAAATCACAGGCGTGGTTTTAAACATTTAAAAGACACATTATATTCGTGCAACTTATAGGTAAAGTTGACTATTAAATGGAAAAAGTAGAGTGTGTAACAACTTGAGTTTCGTAGCTTTGAATTATAAAGCATGTGCCAACAAGCTAACGCACAATCAAGGACTGCTTTTGAAATTCTCCATCTTAATGAAGGAATTTCGCGCTAATGACTGCGGTTTCGTTTCACAGTGAATTCAAAATTCAAATGACATTTCATTTTGTTCTTAATGTTGCGTTTTTGATTGTTTGACTTTCGTTAACAAACTTAACACCCGACATAATTAATTAAAAAATCATAATTTTTGAATAAAATCAATGTGAAGAATAACGGTTCTGTACTTTTATAAAACTTTAAAAGAAGAACGAAAGATAATTTTATTTAGCTCAGATGTTTCTTATTCCAAAGCACGCACCGATTTTGATAAAAGTTAATCTGCTTAATAGCCTTTGATTAGAATAACGAACTGATATTTATTTAATATTTAATATTATAAAAATGAATCGCTGCTAGTTTTGATTTATACGGCCAACTCACCATTCAAGGGGTATTAATAAAATATGGTACTTTTGATTCGCTTTCCAAGTTAGCATGAAAAAACACGAATCGGCGTGCGTTAAATTCAATTTAGAGTGTCGCTGCCAAACAAACCAGGTTTTAAAAATTTACGAACGGTTCTATAATTAGCTCGGTTAGTATTGGTATTTTTGTCTGTTGCTCTTTATTTTTAAATATATATATAAATGTTTTAAAAGACGACCATTGTGGCGTGCTGTTAGTGAGCCTGCTTTGGGCCACGACGGTCGCAGGTTCGATTCCAGCTCGGAGCAGATGCTTATTAAATACCAGTTCCAGTCTGAACGCTTGACACAAGGAGTGTCTCCCGGCCGTGCCTCGGAGAGCAAGTTAAGCTGTCGGTCCCGGTTGTTATCATAACATCTGATAATAATCATACTCTTGATAGGTAATTTGCTCCTATCCAATGGGTTACTGGTTCACCCATTGGGTTGCGGAGGTCAGATAGTAATCGCTCTATGTAGAGATCTTGGTTAAATACCGGGAATAATGCTAGGAAGAAAATGTCTATGTTTTAAAAATGTATTACTTTCAAACTTGTTGTGACGTATGATGCGTGTGCGCTGTCACATCTGGATAGGCGGATTGTAAACTGATGAAAAGTGCACTCATCGAATATGCCTTATTAATGTTATTCTTTTATACAAATTCCTTGGCTTAAAGCCATTTTTTTAATTTATTTTACAGTAGAAAACATGAACACGTATTAAACAATTTGGAACTTTATTACCAAGTTATAAAGTATTTATTCCCGCAACACTACATGAAGCGATTAACCTAAATATACACAGTTGTCGGTTATGACATTCTCTAGTAAATTATCTTGATTTAGCTTATATACTGAGCTCTACGATACTATTACAATTATAAATACTTAAATTCATCTCATTTGTATGAAGGCAAAAGACAAGGCAATGATAAAAATGTATTAAATCAAAATACACTGCTAAGTTTATATTTGTTATTATAATTAATTGATTGAACTTACAATAATGATGCACATATGATATCATGTGTTCAGGATATAAGTTTTAATGAGAAAAAGAAATACTCTTATTAGGTGCGAGAATATAACAACAATAGTCGGTATTAAAAGCACAGCTGGGATAGTTAGTGTTTTTAAAAATGATATCTATAATCTTTTCCTGAAAAAATTTCAAGATCCGTTGATACATCTGAGGATTATTTGTATAATGGCAAGATTTTAATACTGGTCGTATTGAAAGTATAAAGTCTATCGAAAATAAATAACTTAAACACTCACACAAACACGTCGGGCGTTTATCGGCGTCGGGATGTGACGACCCCATCGTCCGTTGTTGGGATAACCTCTGTCACAGCAGAGATTATTCCACCAGTGCCATCAGTCACACTGGTGGTAGGTCTTTTGTTGCAAGAGGCCGGCTAGGTAAGTACCACCGCAGTGTGCAATATTCAGCCGCCAAATAGTAGTGCTTAGGCATTACTGTGTCCCGGTTTGAAGGGCACTGTACGCTAGTGAAATTACTGGGCAGAGGAGATTTAAGAACTAATATCTCGAGGTTGGCAACGCGTGAGTGGCATCTACTAATGGTGCTGCAAGCGCTCATAGGCTGCGGCAACCACTTACCATCAGGTGGGCCGTATGCTTGTTTGCCAACATGTTACATAAAAAAAACCACACTTTTAACACACTTAGACAGTAATATTCTTTCTCGGATGTTCGGAAACACGCAGACCGGAGATTGCTGAATATATTATATAGGTTTTCAATATTGGCGCTACCATAGCACTAAGCCATGATTTACGAGCTACGGTGTGCTACGAATTGCGCCTATGCTACGTTTCACATCTACGGTGCCCTATTTGGAATTAGTACTATATTCTCAAAGTGATTAATAGTATTTTAGGTATGCTTATAAACATAAGGTCGTCAAATAATCTTTTAGTAATGAAATTAAATTATATGTAATATATAATATATCGTATACCTTCTGCTGTTATTACATGCGTTAAATTTGTTTGCCGGTTTTATACCCAGAACCATCATGTCGCACCCGTGTCACTAGAGATTGTCTCCAGGTTGAGAGATTGATTGACGCTTTATTACTGGTCCGCTTCTAAAAGACGTGACGTAATGTTATAGAACCATCCTTAATAAACAAAGTGTTTTATATTTTTTTAGCTCCTGTGAAAAAAAAAACAAATGAGTTCTTCAGTTATATAATATTAGTCAATAAATAAACGCTACACACTCATAGGCCCCCATTAGGATAGTATCTTGTGTCCGAAAACACACAAACATGCACAACCACCACGACCGTAAAAAATCCTGTATGGTCAATACAAAACATTCCCTTCGAGGAGGAACCTTATACTTATTTTACTTAGCTTGCTATACATATATACATTAGATTGTTATACATATTACAGGCGTCGGGACGTGACGACCCGATCGCCCGCTGTTGGGATAATCTCTGTCACAGCAGAGATTATTCCACCAGTGCAATCAGACACACTGGTGGTAGGTCTTTCATTGCAAGAGCCCAGCTAGGTAGGTACCACCCCGGTGTCTAATAGGTATTCTACCATCGAACAGCTGCATTGTCTCATGTATGTAGATAATTGTTAAATTCACTGAATTTAGCTATTGCTCGATAAATGTACAAATGAAAGTGAAAATTGCCGTCAGTCACGCTAAATAATGTATCTATATTCGTGTTTCATTCACCGGTATGTATTAGAGAAAAATGTAATACAACCCTCAGTCATGCGATTATTATCGCATTGCTCATAAATTCCACAAGAATTAGTGACATAAAAACTAGTGGTATATTTAACGGTTAGTATTTTTGATAAAAAAACTTATTTATTTTCTTAAATAAAAATAATATGAAATCAAAAATAAAAAAACTAACTTCAACCTCCTAGTCTTATTGAATGCAGTAATGGCGGTTTTTTAGCTATTGTACTGGCAGGTTCGCTTTATATTTATTTAAGCATTTTCAAAATAAATTATTACATTGTATATTATTTACTTTTTGAAGCTCATTAAATAAATTGGTATTTTAAAATTTTACTTTACTTTTTCAATATTTTTATTTTTCATATAATTCAATCACTTTTAACATATATTATTGCTATTATTATTATTATTATTGCTTTTAAATTATAAAATAATTTATTATATTATTATTAGGTTTTATTATTATTATTAGATAGAATTTTTGTACTAGTTATGTTATGATCTATGTTGATTGAAATAAATTATTATTATTATTATTATTTATATCGTCAGTATTATTAATGAAAACAAAATACATAAGCAACCAACCACAATTTCAATGAAGAACATTTAAACAACCCCGAAAACCATTACCCATTAAAAATAGTTGATAATTTTAAAAACCCGAAAAGATATTCTATAATAATAGCATCACTCGATCAAATAAACTTTCGTAGTAAAAAGAAAACTTAATCATAGTTGATTTAGCTATTTATGATTTTCTCCTATATGATATTTCATAGTTAAATGTATATGACAAGGAGCTTAGTAACTTGTTCGACAGGTAGAAAACCTTTCAGTAAAAAATTCTATTCAATTTTGACAGTAAGATGCAAATTTTATATGAAGGTGACGTATATACATATATTATGTCATGATACGAAATGACAAAGTGACTTAGTTTTGGCATGTTTTTGGTCGTCAAATGAATCGCAATAAGAGTTAATGGTAAGCCCCCAGTTCTCTCGTGTAACGTTAAACATTTACTACATGTAATTTTTTTAATCAACTTCTTGTATTAATGGAAAAATAAAGTGAGTTATTATTATTATTTGGTAGCTACAATACTCACCTTATATAACATTCCTCTTTCTGGGAGGGTTGTTCGATTTTGAGTCGGTAGTTACCTTAATGTTAAATAATCGTTAGTGCCCGTCTGTTGAAGGTTAGAGATTAACGCTAGTTTACAAACTGTCTGTACAAGTTGAGCCCAGTCCGATGTTGAAAATATTAAAGAACAAACTAACAACTAAACGTTTACTAGCAAGCTGTTACGTGTTAACTGCTTGTTAAATCTACGGACTCACTAAAGTTTTATTGCAGGACGTGATTCATTTTAAAACTTGCTGCAGTAAGAAGTACTTATTTTCTTCATCGTTGAGTTTTTTCTTTACAATAATGCACTTGCTTCCTTTTATGACGTTTTATTTTAATTAGTTAATTCTACAAATGGAACTTGCTAAAGTATACACACTTAAGTTTTTTTAATGTGTATGCTGTTGGCCACACTGGCCTTGACAGCGTCATCGGGTGCGGCACTTAGAGTTCTTTTTATTAAAAGGTAATCGATTAATAGAACAATATTTGTATCCCCGATACAGAAAGCGGGATGTTATAAGTTCAATGTATAGTATATCTGTATGTCTTTCTTTGGCAACTTAGCGCATAAAACAAACATCTAATCTGGTTTTAATTTATTTTTTTTTATTAAAAGTTGAACTTGGAACTTGACTAAGAGTGTTCTGGTTAGTTGATTATGTTTTTAGTGAAAATGTATGTCGGTTTTATTTTTATTTTAATTTCAGTGTACAGACAACTACCTTGAATACAGACAATTTATTTCGTAGCTTTTAGGCATGGCATGTTTTGTAAATAAAATCATTTGTATGAAACAAAATCTTTTAATGATTCCTAAAGTCACGCCATGTTATAAAATGAAGCTTTTATTAGGACAAGACGATTCTTTTTTAAAAGAAATAAAGATTTCATTAAATATCTTCCTACAGTAACTAAATAATAAGGACGACAAAGAAATGTGAAAATTATATTTATTGTTGTTGTAGTTGATGAACATGTAATTTTTAGATAGTCTTTTGTCGTGTGGTAGTATCGAAATCCATTTTTTTTAGCTTAAACAGTGGTCGTAGCCTATGAGCGCTTCTAATACAATTCATTTTTACGTGTAATTTACGCGTTTCAGACTATTGGTTCTTAAATCTCCTTTGTCCAGTAATTTCACTAGCTACAAATTACGATTTGGTACGAATAACAAAGCTCGCAGTACCTATATTACAGTATTCGATATTTCGCTTTATTAGAATTATTGAAGTTTAATGCTTTTTACGTTGAATAAAGATATTCGATTTTGATTTTGATTCCAAAATTGTATATCATTAGAGCATCAATATCTTCTTCTTCCTATCGTTAATCTCGGTAAATTTACCGACGGTTTGACAGGTTACTAGTTTATACAAAGTGCGATACGATCTTACCTTCTTTTACGACGTTACTCATTGGGTAAGATACTATATAATTACATATCAAGAGTTAACGATTATTATCTGATATTATGATAACCGGGACCGACAGCTTAACGTGCTCTCCGTGACACGTTGGCGAGACCTACTAGGGCAAACGCCCAGACCGACAGATGTTTATAATTTCGGCCGGATATATGTATTATATATCCGGCCCTAGCGGGAATCGAACCCGCGACCACCGAGACTATAGGCATGTTCGCTACCACAACGCCACAACGGTCGTCATTGATTTTATATATTTTATTGTTTTGAATAAGTTACACAAATCGCACAGATTAATCCCATAAACTGTTGTCAAATTATATAACTACTCTGATAATTGTTTACTACTTCCATTAACGCCGTGATGTATAGTGCAAAATGTCGGAGATTCGACCCAAAAACGGCCATTAATGCTAAATAATGATCTTTACTTTCTCTCCATCTAAAGTAGGTCATTATTGATAGGAACGATGTTCCAGTATCAATTATTTAATACCAATTTTTCGGATTAATAAATACTAGTATCTGCCAGCGGATTGGCCCGAATGACGTTTTATAATGAGGAAAAAAATTTATAGGTGTGTACCTTCACATTGATAATTTTAGAAGGATTTCAAAAAGTATATTTTGGTACTTTGTCAGCGATTTCACCTACGCTAAGCCTGTGTACGATATGCATTATTCAAGTTGAATTATGTTGCGGACGTAATTTAGCTTATGTACAAAACCGAAGAACGTTTGTACTTTGTATTAAAACTGCTGCTTCAAGTAAATATTATTAAAAAAGTAGGAGTGCAAAAGTATTTTCATTTATATGGTAATCCAGGTAATAAGCTGTATGTGTACCAAATTTCATCGAAATCTGTGCAGTAGCTTTTGCGTGGAAGATCCATCCATCCATCCAAATTGTCACATTTATAACATTTGTAGGAAGTAGGATTAAATTATTAAAACTATCGTGATACATTATTAACTTATTGTAAAATCTAAACGGCTCACACTCAAGTTTAATCAGTGTAAGTACCGACTAGTTTCGGACTCATCGGAGGTCCTTCATCAAGGTGAGTAGCCTATAAGCGCATGCAGCACCCTTAGTAGGTGCCACTCACGCGTTGCCAACCTCGAGTAATTAGTTCTCAAATCTCCTCTGCCCAGTAATTTCACTAGCTTACAGTGCCCTTCAAACCGGAACACAGTAATGCCTAAGCACTACTATTTGGCGGCGGAATATTTGACACTGCGGTGGTACCTACCTAGCCGGCCTCTTGCAACTAAAGACCTACCACCAGTGTGACTGACTGCATTGGTGAAATAATCTCTGCTGTGACAGAGGTTATCCCAACAGCAAGCGATGGGGTCGTCACATCCCGACGCCGTTAAGGAAGTAGGATTATTTATAACGTATATGTTATTTTAGTAGTATAAGCGGCCGTGGTATTTATTTATGTATATCTTTTAGCGTATTATGTCGTTTCTATAAAAAAACTGGTTTCTGCCCCAGCTCCGCCACCGTGAATAATGTAACACAACAAATAGCCTATAACCGTCACCATGATTCCGTCTATATCTGTACTAAAATTTATCATATATATAACTTTCGTATTTTCAAATGGGATATAAATGGATGTATTACATAGAAAAGGCTACCTATATATGTATTGCTCACTATAAAGAAGGTATAAATTCTAATTGCTCTTTTAGTATACTCACTGGGATAATTAACAGGGATAATGTTCACGTAACCTTATAAAAAGGTTTTATGGGAGGATAACGAGTTTTTCAACGAATATATAACAAAAAAAATCTTCTAGAATATGTAAGAATCAGAAATAAATTAATATTAGGCTGGTGTCCCACAGAGAGGAAGGACCTTTTATATTAATGAGATGGGTTTGAAGTTTATCCTACATTTCATAAGGGAACGGGGTGAAGAAGGTTTTGGAGGATATTTTATCTTGGCTAATTTCGAGGTAAAATTATCTATGAATTTAGTATTTCGACGGCTATAGTAATATGAAAAATATACATTCATAGGCCAGCTCAACCGGAAAACTACTACTGTTACGGTACTGGTAGTGACAGAAAATCGACGTGTAGTAACAGTATCGATGAGCGAGAGCGCCAAATACACAAACCCCATAACTATAGAATGTGGGTATGCTAGGAATCTGACTTAGCATGTAGGTATGCTGGGTGGGTACGATAATATCCCAAAGGGGTCAGGATCGAACCTGCAACTCTCGCGTTAACAGAGTACCTCTACCTTGAGCTATTTAAGCTGTATCTTGTTTCCCTTAATCTCTCTCACCTCCAATTTCTCTTGTGTTGGTAATAGACTACTGCGAACGTTTACTATCTGGAAGACTTTCACCTTAGGGTATATAATAAAAAAAAGAAATTGCACAATGTATATACTAATTAAATGTATTTCTCTTGTTTCAGGTAAATAAATCATGCTCCTAAGTAAATGACCCAACAATCGAATGAGTAAGAGTATAAACTTCAGGAAGGATACTTTTATTGACTTAACAAGTCGCCGGAAGACCAGCACTGATTAAATATCAAAGGGCTCTTTCGTTAATTAATTTGGCCTTTGTATTCTAAGACCATCTCCATTCATTTGTTCATATACATCTATTCCTTTAAGACATTCTGACCACTTATCTTAATAGTACAAAATTTTGGATAATTTGCGGTTGTAGTTTTGTAAGGCTTCTTGTAAAAACTATACAAGATTTTTAATCATAGTAGCTGCGCCCGTGGCTCCGTTTGCGTGGTGTACCGATTTTTTTTTATTGCACAAAATCCTAATTTTTTATGTAAAATAAAAGTAGCGTAAATTACTCCACTTTACATCAGTTATCTGCCAGTAAAAGTCCCGGTAAAAACAAACAAACAAATTTTTTTTTTTTTAATTTGAAGATGTGTTAATTTGGAATCACAAACAGACACTTCAATTTTATTTAATAGATTCCATAATAGTAGGAATTTCATATTTGCTAAATTTCTGAGCGTTTTTACGAACAACGGAGTAAAATTTACTGTAATATGTAAAACTTAATGTAATATATCCCTAAATAGTATAGAACAAACTTACTTGCTGTCCGCGTCTGTATTTCTGCTAACTCATGATAAACTACGCGGCCGATTTTGATGTGGGTTTCACCAACGGTTAGATAATATTTCACGGAGGTTTTGAATATATAACAGTAAGTAGTAATAGTAAGTACTTACTTTCCCATTTATAATATTAGTAAGGATTATATCGTCTACTTATTATTTTACAAGATAAGACTGACACGTTCGGCACAGGAAAATTAACGGAGAGAGAGCAAATCTAATCATAGTTATGATTGATTAACTTTGATCCACTATCGATGATAATTGAAGTCCGTTAAGACCAAGATCGAGCCACAACTGTTAGACTATCAAATTATATTGCTAACGATGTTATTTGAGCGTCCTCATAAATCTACAATGGTTATGAAAATGTCCTTTATTAAATACTAGAATTTTCCCGGGCACCTTTATTGCAATAAAATGTATAGCTCCCGATTAAAACCCCTATTTCACGCTCTTCGTTTTTTTGTTTATCACACGAAAGCTTAAAATTTTTCAGGGATAAAAAGTATCCTATCTTTTAGTTCAGGTAACAATCTATGTCTATCCCAAATTGAGTAACAAACATCTAGACATACAAACTTTTAATATGTATTAGGATACATTTAAATACCTTGACCTATCGATGTTTCAATCCCTATATATAATAATTATATACTCCTACATTTGTGGAAAGTTACGTGGCGTAAGTGGGCACAGAAAATGTTTTCTAATTATTTCATGTCGATCTGCAAAATTAAAAGAAAAACATATTCTTTCTATAAATTAATTTATTCAGTTGGGTTTGGATTATTATTCAAACGTTCACGTACATAGAAATAACTGGACAATTGGACATGTTCGTAAAATGTGGATACATCGACAAAAGGAACTAATCAAAAAGGCCCGTATCGTCTCTTTCTTACTACATTCATCGATGGCTCTCTCGGGATTACGATGGTACCGTATCATAAATACATTTATCGGGTACTGGTTACCTGTTCAATGGCTATTCTATCTTAACTTTATATCTATTTATATTCTGTGTTTTATACTAACCATTCAGATCAGGAGGACATTTTAAATTTCATAATGTATTGACTATACACCACGCCTATTTTGTAGTATTTTTCTATGTAGAAAAAATAATACAAAATAGGCGTGTTTTGAGCACGATGGTTGCAAACCTGCGGCCTTGTAGTAAACAGTCTCCGTAGTCTGTACGCTTACATCACTAGAAATATCAAGGTGTTTTAATGTCCCAGGAGATAAGATGGGAGGTTTTTTTTTATGTTACATGTTAGCAAACAAGCATACGGCCCACCATATGACAAGTGGGCGCCGCAGCCTATGAGCGCCTTTAGTAGGTGCCACTTACTCGTTGCCAACCTCGAGATATTACTTTTTAAATCTCCTCTGCCCAGTAATTTCACTAGAGTACAGTACCCTTCAAACCGGGCGATGGAGTCGTCACATCCCGACGACTTCTCCTCGTTTCCCAAGGGGACAAATTAGCCTTTAGAGCTCTTACTCAACAACGAAAACTCGGCAGTGTAAATAATTAACATCATATGTGTATCATTAAAATAAAAATTAAAAGCAGAAGGATGCGCAACTTGTAACTAATCACGCCTTTCCATTCATCGCTATAGCGCAGCGGTTTGCTTTGTAAATTCAAGTAAGCTTCTATTGTCGTTCAATACTTTGTTGAATAGCTCGAAATTGTAAATCGAAATCTCTTATTCAATATAGAAAATGTTTACGGATTTTCTCTAAGTTTATACAAAGACTCATTTCTCTTAGTTTATTTTAAAATCAGGATACTTACGGCATCTAATTGGATTTCATCGGCACACTGAAAAATGTTTCCTTTTGATATTTCAGAGAAACAATTTTAATTTCAAAGCGAAATGCTTTGTATTATTTTTATGGTACTTCACAGATATTGCTTTTTGATATAATATTTTTAATGAGTTCTTTACATTGTTGTGTAACTTTTAACGAGAGAGATAACGTTTAATTTAAAATAGCATTGAATAACCCTAATTATAACATTTCTTATAATTATGGGATACTAGTTTTAATAAATGTACCATTGCTTTGACTCTCTAGAAATTACAAAGGGAAGGCATGGGGCCTAAAATGTTAAATGTATTTAACAGTATTTGTAGTGAACTAAATTGAAAAGAAAAGCTATCAATTTTCTTCAGATTTTTCGCGATGGAATAAACATTTATATTAAATATCATTTATGACGGTATCAAATCAAAGTTAGTTTGCTCTGAAAAGAAAATTCTATAATAATCATTTCGCAAGAAAACATTATTATTCTTGGTTCTCTAAAGACAGTATACCATTTTTTACGATTATAATATAGCGGTAGGTTTCAAGTGTTGAAACTGACGACTGACAACCTCTATAATTTAATATGTTACAAATTTCCACGTTATTATCAGAAAGCTGCTCTATCTATTATTCTGCTATTTTTGTAATTGAATCAAAAATATATTTATACTAAAAGTGCTTGTATTTTAGGTCGAAAACCTTTTAAGCTCAATGCCTGTGACAAAACTATTAACGAGCCAATTGCCTAAAAGGAACGAAGTTAAGTCAATTAACTGAGAATCTCGAAAAATTTACAGCACGGACGATTTTATTTCTGTAGTTGCCTTTATTGTGTTAATCTGAATAGACGATTCTGAAAAAGGGTAATAATGAACTTGTTTTTGTATCTTCAATATATTTTGCAATGGATTTTATTAAAACTACTTTTATAGGTTTTATTTATACCATGTGTTGTTAGATGTTTAGAATAAATAAATTTTAAGTAATCAATTTTTAATATTTTTATGCGATCTATGCCGGTTATCAAAACATTTTAATTAATATTTTTAGCTTTGTGTAGCAAAATCGGAACCTTTATAATTTTTTCATGTCCGCCTGTCCGATTGTTTTATTCTGCAATATCTTTAATACAGCTTCGTGAAGATTTGACTTAAAACCCCATGACTGAATATTTATCTTGTATACAAAGATTGCTGGTTATTAGTAATCGGTTGCGGTTTTTTTTTCACAAAATTGTATATTATGTATTTATTCGGTTTTAAAATTCAATTGTATTATAATATCTTACTTTAGTTTAATACCCACTGTGTGCTCTAACTTGCGTTGTCTTTGACAGGTGAGGTATTCATTGATAGAGTCCTTCTCCCGTCTGGGAATAGTAATCACATTGTAATAGCAACTGAGTCGGAGAAAATTACATCTTATTTTATACCTATAAAGTTCAAATTGCGGTGAATTTATTAAGCATTCTGAAATATGGTCCGCGTAAAGTTTGAATTATAGCATGGCAGGCTTTGCCGCATATGAATATGAGGCATTTTTTAATGTAGGAATTTGTTGGGCAGATTTTTGTGTGAAAACTTTTAAAGCTTTGAGTTGTATGATATGTTCATGAACACTTTCTCTCGTGAAATATCGCCATAAAATAATTATTTTTTCATCGTTTTTATATTAAGTATTCTAGCTCATGCTTTTCGAGCATTTTGCCTATTTAACTTTGGTCGATTGTTATTTTAATGTCTTTATAATAGCTTAGTTACTATACAACCAACCTATCACAATGATTATAATAATGATTTTGTCGATGTTCTATGAGAGTATCGCCTACTGGTTCTAAGTTTGTTTTTTGTTTAACCCACTCCTAGCGCAAGCTACGAGCTTATTTATAGAGGATATAGAAATATTAGTAATGCCTTGAAAAAGCATTGCTAATATTCTTTAAAAATAAAATTAGAATCTCCCTTATATGAGGCAGAGGGCGTCGATAGTAGTCCTCCATCGCGAACGATTTTGAGCACCACGCTTCATTTCATTCCACGGAATTCCGATGCTCGTCGTTCCGCCAATAAGGAGCGACGCCAGTTTTGCCGAGGACGACCACGCTTTCTTTTCCCTTGACGATTTTGTTCACTGGTATCACTTGTAGTGTCTTCGCTTATTGCTCAGAACTGAATCAATCAGTCGACGCGCCGGCCGCTTATATACGCGGACACGGGTTCGAGAGAGCTCCGTCCGCGGAACGCTATTCTACATGTTTCGAGAATACATCTTTCTCGAACCCGCGCGGCGGTCGTAGAAATAAACAAAAGGAGTAGCAAGCGATTTTGAACCTTATGCCCCTGTGATAAGGTTCTCCGTAACAATAATAACCATTGCAGGATATTTGTAGGGGCAATTGTAGTATTAATAATGTCTTGAAAAGGACATTGCTAATGTTCTTAAATGAGATCGTGGTACTTATATATTATAAAACTATTTTACTTATAAGCATAAAATATGAAGTGAAGTTTTGGTATACGATTTATGTGTAATAAAATTTTATGTGAAAACTTGATGAAACAAGATCATGCAGAACTAACTCATAAATACGTATATTTCTAAGTTTTGAGCTTGGGTTTGTAAAGAGTTTTATATATTTTGCATAAAGTTAAAAAGGGAAATATCATTTCCACTACGCCGATTGCTTGCTTGCTATGCATGAAAGGGACTTAGGTATTGATATGAGGCCGATTTCTGGTAAGATTAATCGGCTCTGTCGTTAACAGACTTCCGACATGTTGTGATATAGTATTTAAAAAGACCAGATAGTACAAAAATCCGTTAATACAACCGATTGTGTTTATATTGATTACGTTGTGGCGCACCTTTAGCGCAGCTGCGTTACTCCTCAAAGGTCGCGGGTTCGATTCCGGCTCGGAGCAGATGTTTGTATTGACCATACAAGCGTGTGTTCCAGTCTGGGTGTGTTTGTCTACGTCCTTGTGTTTGTTTCTGGACCCCTACACAGGATATCACTATCCTAATGGGGCCGTTGAGTGTGTAGCGTGTATTTATTATTATTGTATTGTACTGCTGGAGCTAAGCAGTGAAAACATATTCGACAAAATAATCAACTCAATTTTGTCCCGGAGCTTATTCATATGTTGTGAAGCCACTAGCATTTTCGACTGCTTCAAATCGTTCTGGTACAATGGGGATACGGTATTAGGAAAGGCTATTTCACTCTTGCAGTCTACTCAAATCTTTCTGTTGATTTTGCTGTATGATAAAACCTAAATGTTCCTAACATATGACGCTAGTATTACACTGTCCAAGTAGGAGAGAAGATAGTTGAATTTCTTGTTATATTTAAGTATTGGAACGCATCCAAAAATATTTTTCTCCGTATTTGGACTGATATCTCGTATCTGTTACGGTGAATTTCAATTACAGATAACTTGAATCATGTATACTGAAATGACTCCACGTATCTAAATCCTAGGTATTAATAATGTACTTGATAATGCAGTTTTGTTGTTATCAAACGTGATAGTAGACTTTCTAGTAAAGAATGTGGTAATAAGTGATTAAGAAACTGTATTTTTTCCTTAATTTAAATTTACTCTACATCCATTGAATTCCATATTCTTTTATTGGGAAATCCGACTTTTACTATTATATATTAAATTGAGTCCACTATTGTCTTTTTTCATTTAATTCACTAAAGTTGTCTGTGAGTGACCTATTTTTCTTCTGTAAGCGGTGATGTCCTAAACTGTGTGATTGGCTTAGCAAGGGCTATTCCTTATCATGCCAGAGTCACAATACTCTGCCAACCTACCTGCGATACATTATAATAATGTAAAAGACCCATATATTGACAACTTTGTATGAACGAGGTATCACATAATTAGTTGATCTTTAACACGCTTGTGCTAGGTATGCTCACTGATCGGTAGACGATCGATGGGTCAAGCAACTGTAGTCGCGGTCAGTTGACAGATGGGTCCGGTCTTCGTTCTTTGGAGTGTACGTAAAAAGTTGCCCCGGCTGTTATGAACTTGATAATAGTCGCTAAGTCAAGTCAGAGTCAGTCAAGCCTATACGGGCGACCTGAACACCTCTTACACTAGGTTGGCCACTAATCACTCGAAGTAGAAGTTGATCTTGTGTCGATTATTACCTAAAACAAAGAAATAAAACTGTCATATAACTTTATAATACTATACTAACTTTGTTGAAATAAATGTTTAGATACATTTACATCGAAACAATTTTTTTGGTCGTTTTGATTCAACGATCCTTAAATATTTACTGATAGAAGTAATATTAAAATGATTTTATTTAATAAATTCGTAGCTTGTTAGTAAGAAGTGTTGCGTTTAATTGAGCAATATTTCAGGTGTCCACAGAAACCTACTGCGCTGTCACTCGTTTGAGCAGTCATGAATATTTATCGACCGTGAAGATATTCGATGTGAAGTTATTACCTTCACATTTTTATTCATGTATGTATAGGTAGTGAATATATTTTTACCGGACTGCCCGGTAGGAGAGTCATTAATTTTTTTATATGTATATGGATCTGTGATGACCGTTGTGACATTTGGTAATAATCGTTAATTCTTGATAGGTACCTAATTTGATCTTTTCCAATGAGTTACTGGTTTGCCGCTTGGGTCGCGAAGGTCAGACGGCAATCGCTGTGTAAAAGTCTAGTAGTCTAGTAACGTAGTAACCTGTCCAATCAGGATAAGAGTATAAGCAGATCCTGGGGTGTGCTAGGATAAAGAACGTTTTGACGTTTTACTTGTAATAAATATCAAAGATTTATGTTATTACGAAAACTTTTTAAATTTTCATATTAAAAGCTGAAGGTCTTGTTTGTTATATTCGTTTACATTAAGTCAAAAACTTTGTGGATTTTAATAGAAAATACAAACTTATCTTTTGAACAAGATTCCATATATTGAAACCTCGTGAATCCACTTTATGTGATATCTCAAATGAGTATATAGTAGTTCGTATGCGTCACTCAAATAATATAACCATAATTTTTTTTAGTCTTCGAAAAAATTAAGACAGAGATTACTATGTGTTTGACGACTTTGTAGCGCAGCGGCAGCGAACCTGCCTTAAGCGTCACAGGTGGCGGGTTTGATTACCGCTCGGAGCAGATGCTTATACTGACCACACAGGCATGTTTTCCGGTCGGGGTGTGTTTCTCCTTGTCATTATGAGGGTCGTTGAGTGTGTAGCGATTATTTATTTATTTACTTTATACCTATATAATTAAGATAAAAAAAGTCATGTTCAATTGCACGAAGCGGAATCTAAATTATAATAATATTCATCTGACCATTTTTAAACAAATTACACCTAAGAAGATTCCGGTGTTTAAATTTCTTTGTCAGAATAATGGCGGAGTTTTGCCTCCAAAATTGCAAACAATCCACAACTATACGACACACAGATCGATTATCTCCGAATAACATTATTAAGTTAATGAAATCGTTCATTGTTATCCGAAAACAGACCACTCATTTGAACACGTAATTGCTTTCAGAACAATTGTTCAATTGACTGACTCAAACATAGCTTTATTGTAGGTATTTCTTCTAAATTCGACACCATTGTTCCGTTGGGGTTAGCGAGTCTGCCTTTAGCCTCGACGGTTGCGTATTCGATTCCCGCTCGGGCAGATGTTTGCATTGATCTTACAAATATCTGTTTTGATCTGGGCGTTTGTTCTTGTGGGTGTCCCAACTGTGCCTCGGAGAGCACGTTAGGCTGTCGGTCCCGGTTGTTATCAAATAAAATCTGATAAATTAACGCAAATAAGAAATACCATGTCAACCCACATTAACGTCATTTCGAGAAAAACGCGTTTGAAAATTTTGAACAACTTGCTTTATATGAATTTTTTTATGTATTGGTCAAGTTTTTGGCGATTTCAGATTTATGTAAGTTATTTTACTTATTTTCACAAGAAAATAATTATACAAACTGCATGTTTCGTATATAATATAACCCAAAACGTTTAACATAATACATAAATTGCATGATTAAAAATGGCTTACAAATATTAGAGAAATATGTTCTTCGGCCATTTACCAACATTTCTGCATATATAACTCAGTTTTGTCAATTTTGTGGGTTGGCATGGTATTGCTTATTTACGTCCAAATATAGTTAACTCTTGATAAGTAAATTGTTCTTATCCAATGAGTTCGCCCTTAGGGTTGCGGAGGTCAGACGGCAATAGCTCTATATAAAAACTAGTAACCTGTCAAATCCGGACAAGAGTAATAAGCAGATTCTGGGTAAATAATCGGAATATAGGAAGAAGATCGTTTTATCTAAATTTAGTTTAAATGCTGACATGACACTGAAATATATCCAGCACTTTTTATTCACAGTTTGCTAAATCACGCTTTAAATATTTAGCAGTGAGTTTTCAGTTTAAAAATATGGTTTACGATATATTTTATGTTGTACACAACATAAATCGTTAAAACATTGTAATATTTCATATGAATCTCGTATAAATATTATTTTCCAATATTACACAGCACTTAATGCGTTTACAACACGGTCCGCATGGTTGATTATGCAAATTTAGAATCGTCATGTCTATTGCAATAGTGTTATTGGCACGGTAATTAAGTTTGCATATTTTCAGTACTTTACGTTCATCATATCTGGTTTTGTGGTTTTACCTGCATATAGTTTTTAAAAGTTTGATCAGCGTTTATAAGCGTTTTCTCGATATTAACGTCTTATGTGTACAATTTTACAATATATCTCTCATACCTTTAAAGGAAAAGATTTATTTTGATATCTCTGAAACGGCTCCAACAATTTTCATAAAATTTAGCATGCAGGGGGTTTCGGGGGTGATACATCGATTTAGCTAAAATTCTTTTTTAGAAAATGTCGTTTTATCCGTGTTTTCAAGCAATGAAAACCCCGGATCGAGTCCAGATGTCTTATATTAATATGTCAAAAAATATTATTCATATTTCATAATTATGTAATCTAAATATAATTTCAAAATCATAATTACCAGTCAAGTGCGTTGTGGACCACGCACAGTTGAAACTAAAGGGTTCCGCAGCATGGTTTTGAAGAATCTTAACGGCTTTCAAAATAATAACGAATTACAACCGACCGCAAAAATAAGTTTCTAATTTCATAGTAATTATTAAAAGTAATATGAAAAACAAAGTTATGGGTAAAACTTATATATCTCTTAAATTTATAGACCTCTCTTCTTCAAACTAAATGTGGATGAGAGTTCATGTGGTATTCTATAAGCTCAAATAATTCCAGAATTTTAAATACCATAGTTCAAAAGTTAGGGGGTGGACAGGCTTAATGAAAACACTCAAAATCAAACCTTCTTATCATTTTAGAAGACCTATCCAAAGATATCTCATACGTTGCCATACGTTGAATTTTTTTTTCAATCCTCAGTTACATGTATGACCCTTAATTCATATATATAATGTCAAGATTTTATTATAAAATGGTTGTGCGGTTCATAGAATACACCCATTCAGTAAATTTCGTATAGATAGAGTCAATGGTCTCCGAGTAAAATGACTGTGACATACGGAGGGACGGACAGACAGACGGACGGACAGACGGACAGACGGACAGACGGACAGACGGACGGACGACAGACGGACATGACGAAACTATAAGGGTTCCGTTTTTGCCATTTGGCTACGGAACCCTAAAAATACAAATTATAAAAAAGTCCAGGTACTTAATAGTTAAGAACGTATTGTACAATACTTAATCAAAAGTTTGACTTAGGCTTTTAGATTCCGTATATCTCAAGTTAACCAATCGTTTTGATGCTCTGTATTATGTTTACCAAGTAACTGTGTCATTTAAGAACAAACATTAACATATGGCTATTTACTATAATATCTGACATTAAGGATCATCAAGTCAAGTGTTAATGCAGTAGAATTAGCATAGTAAATTGAGCATACAATCCTTAATGCAGAAATACGCAACCCTTGATTAAACTCTCTCGTTCAAAGATTATTATATTATATTCTACACATATCAATTATAGGATAAGTGGCAATATTGCACGTCGCTTGTAAAATAATTTGTTGAGCTTTTCTAAAATGTTTTGTATATCTGATCAATGTCATAAAACGAAACCGCTTATAGCATAATATATTTATGTACTCCTCTCTGATATTACGTTTTGTGAATTTATGCTACTTAAAGCAAAAACAAAAAAACCACCAAATATTTATAACATCATAGAATATGATATATAAGTATATTGTGTTAAGTTAATTTACATCTAATTCCACTGATATATGTATTATAACATGTTTGTGCTATAACGAATAATGAGTGCGGCTGGGGGTTGTAGACTCTTGGCGCCGGTTCTAATGTAATGTTCCTTGAGACGCCTGTTAGCAATATGGATCGAACAACTTATTATATCTAGTCCATTTAACTATTGATTGCCTTAATCGTGTTTGTAAATATTTAGTATACGGCTTATTACATATATAAAGTGTATCTTTCTAATATTAGAAATGCGTAAATAAGTTTGATTGTTGATTTGTTTGTTTGTGATGGTTTTACGCCTAAACCGTTGCACCGAATATGATGAGTTTTGGTATAGACATAGAAGGGACCATGGATACGGTTCTGAGCTACTTTATGCTGCGAAAAAAAACTTGAAAGGGTTTTTGTGTTAGTAAGTTTGCAAGCAAATATACGGCCCACCTAATGGTAAGCGTTTACCTTAGCCTATGAGCGCTTGCAACAACATTAGTAGGTGCCACTCACGCGTTGCCAACAGCGAGATATGAAATGAGGCATGAAAAAATGGGACCAATTATTCCCATATTGCATTAAAGCTCTCATTAAAAATATAAGGCAGAACAGAATAAAAATCATCCTATTTCTGTTTCGTAAATAAACATCAGTGAATACAGCTTTAATACATAGGTGATAAAAGTAAATTTGACGATGATTCGATTTTAAGGCCATACTGTATGTGTCGCCATCACTCGTCCCAGCGCGCAGCCTCATGCGTGAACAGAATATAGGCGCTTTTTATAAGCTTAGTTTTATCTCTACAGAGAGCTACGTGCTTCTAGAGATGGTGTGGAATATGTAGTGTTGATTGTACTGAAAACATACTAGTGATGTTGTTTTCATTGTACATAATAAATAAATAAATAAATAAACGCTACACACTCAACGGCCCCCATTAGGATAGTAATATCCTGTGTCGGGGGTCCGGAAACATTCACAATGACATGGACAAATACACCCAGACCGGAAAATATGCTTGCATGGTCAATACAAACATATTATGCTCCGAGCGGGAATCGAACCCGCGACCTGTGACGTTTAAGGCAGGTTTGCTACCGCTGCGCCACAACGTCGTCAAATGTCAATAATACAAAGTATAGTTATTCTAATTTATCTTTTGGAAGTTCACAGTTGTTTCCTACTTTATCGTAACGTTCTTTTTTATTTGATATTTAGTAGAAGGTGTTGATAAATTGAATTCAATTAATTATTTTATGTTACTAAGTTGGCAAGAAAGCATACGGCCCATCTGATGGTAAGCGGTTGCCGTAGCCTATCAGCGTGCGCAACACCATAGTAGGTGACACTCACGCATTGCCAACTTCGAGATATTGGTTCTTAAATCTCCTTTGCCCAGACAATTCAGTAGTCCACAGTGCCCTTTTAACCGAAACACATTAAGGATAACTACACTACTGCTTTGTTGTAGAATTTTTGACACTGCGGTGGTACCTACCTAGCTGGCCTCTTGCAACAAAAAACTGATTGCTCTGATGGAATAATCTCTGCTATGACAGAGATAGTCCCAACAGCGGGCGATGAGGTCATCACGTCCCGACGCCTTTAAAATATATTGATAGTTTGAATGTAACCAACTGACGACTAAACACATATTTGTAACAAATCCTTCTTCATATCAACTTTACCATGCATTCCTCCGCGAGATTTGATTTAAAAGGCGTACAAAATTTCTCTTCACATAGTAATATATAGAAGTAACTAGCTATGACCGTGTCTGCAACCGCGTTGAAGTAGTTTTTTGATAATCAATCAGGTATTTAATTTTTTTTCCAGAATAAAAGGTGTCCTATGTTATAATCCAGGTATTAAAACATCTTTGTGCCAAAACCGTTACTTTTTAGTTCCGTTTTTGCGTGAAAGAGTAACAAACATCTGTCCATCCAAACATACCTCCATTCTAACAAACTTACTTACACGCTTATAATATTAGTAGGACCTAATACTTATATATATATCGAAACCTGTTTTATTTTGTCCATGATGTTAAAATATAATAAAAATAAAGTACACCCCCTATCTAGCAAAGCAACAGCACAAAATTTAAATAAAAAAATGGTGTACATATTTTTATAAAATGCACGCAATATTATATTATGAAGATATGTACATCTCTTCATAATACGAGTACACCATGATTTTTATATTAAAATTAAATAAATATATAATTGTGTCATGGTGTTAAAAAGTCCTTAACCTATAAAAAAACTGAATCAAGATTTTATCATCATTTTTTACTACTTACGTGTGGAACGCAAACACTTTCGACAAAGTGGTCATTACGACATGATATGACTACAATGTATAAAATTTTGATTAAAAAATCTTTTCCCTCTTCAATATTTCCGTGTAAAAATATAAAATTGATGTATCAGTTTTGTTGAGTCCGTGAGTATATTTAAAGGTTTACTTTTTAAATTTAATGCTCGACTCAAATTGTGACAGATCGCTTAGCAAGCGAAGACATATTTTAATTTTATTACAAGCTTGCTGTGAATTAACTTACGTACAGTTAATTTAATTTACGTACAGTTTATTAAAGTATAAATTAATATATGACTATATCAAATTGATTTCTAGTGGCTGTCTGTAATCAGCCATCGTTTATATTTTCTCGATTAAAGGAAATAAAAATTCAAAAGAATTTTCCACAGTTGAGACATTGATTGCTGTCTCAGCGCCGAGAATACCTTATTGCAGTAAGTTTTATGCAACCTCAGTTGACAGCTTGACAGCTAGTTAACATCGGGTAGAAACTTGGCTGGACCGCTGCACTTGGAGTGTAAGTCACGTCCAGTGTGCCATACTCTGTCCTGCTAACTTTTTACGATGAAAATAGCAAATACTCAATTCTTATTATCATCAAAAGATTCATCTTTTAAAATGTTAGTATTACGATAACGATACACACTAAACATCTGACAAGTTTATAATTTTAATATTACTTACTTTTAAAATAATGTATAAAAGTTTTAATAAGCGTCTAACTTGAGAAGTTAAAAACATGCTTATAATTAAGTTATATGTAAGACAATGTAATGTTTGAAGACTGAACCAAACTTTGCTTTTCAAAACAGCTCAATCACGGAATCTAATTATTCAAAGTTAATCTTGTTTAGACTACTTACACTGTTGTTATAAGACTTTATAGACGTAATACAGCGAAATTGTACCGATGTTAAGTAAATTAGGTATCTTGAAGTCAATAATCAATAAATTATTTATGTAATTTGCACTGTTATTTTTATACCTAAATTTATTTTGACGTATGTAAAAATACTTTATATATGTCTAAAATAAGTAGATTTATGTTTTTCAAAATAATTATAGTTGAAAGTTCTTTTTCTAACACCTCAATTATTTTCGGAATTGAAAACCCTATAATTCAAAACTTTGAGGGACAATTTTATGACTTTAGGACCTAGTATTTCAATAACTACTGAGTTAATCAAACAAGTCAAAATCCTCTCTAATTTTTATACTTATAGATAAACCCAATAGTCTCCGAGTTAAATGACTGTGGTATACGGACGGACAGACCGACATGACAAAATTATGAAACGCTCATAATTTCGTCATGTCGTTTTTGCCATTTGACTACAGAATCCTAAAAAAGTGTAACTCGCCATACGAACAAAATCATGGCAATTTACTAAATTACGGCTGATGTATCCTACTTCTTTTAGGCTAATCATTTAACGAGTGGTTAAAACGAAAAGCTTAAACACTGCTTAAGTAGATAATGATAAGGATCACAATTACATGCCCTGGACTGTAAATGTAAAATACAATATGGCCTCAAGCCAGAATATTATGGTGCCAACGAATAATAGATTAATTATGCAAATTTCCTTTTCTGAGAAAAAGTAAACCAAAAAATTAGTCTTTATAGTATGGTATTTTCTTTACTTTGTTTAGGTCTAGGTCACTCAAATCTAAAGTCAGATCATTAACTTTTACAAGTAGTAATTATGTCTTTTCTAAGTTATGGTAAATGGAGCAGTTAAAAACGAAGTATCCGATGTATTATTTACTTACAAGATTTTGAAAAATAAGATTTGGAAATTCCCATTTCATCATAGGGTTTCTCACTAAAAATAAAAGGTTTTTTGATATCATCTGGTAATAAAATTAATTTGTTTTGCCATAATGTCCTCCGACAGTTGATAAATGTTT
The DNA here is from genome assembly GCA_023373885.1 of Hestina assimilis. Lineage (NCBI taxonomy): Eukaryota > Metazoa > Arthropoda > Insecta > Lepidoptera > Nymphalidae > Hestina > Hestina assimilis. The sequence goes on along the minus strand of CM041745.1, from coordinate 3,774,013 downwards.
GCTAAATTCAATTAGAACATTTATTATCAACAGCCAATAGAATAAATTATTCCATTAATGGACATTGCAATCAGGTTGGTATACTCGTAATGGATGTATGTATATGTGTTTATCGCAATTAACATAATACTAGTCAGTAGTCGTTTGCTGTGATTATTCTACTGCATGGAAATGCGATATGCATTAATCTGAATAAAACAATGCGCTTTGTGATAAAACTTCTTCTTATGTCGCAAACAAGCATACTGTCTACCTGATGCTAAGTGGTTCCCGTAGCCTATGAGTGTTTGCAGCACCATTAGTTAGTGCTACTCACGCGTTGCCAACCTCGAGATATTGGTTCTTAAATCTCCTTTGCCCAGTAATTACACTAGCACAGTGCCCTTCAAACCGGAACACAGTTTTGCCGAAACACTGACACTGTGGTGGTACCTACTTAGCCGGCCTCTTGCAACAAAAGACCTACCACCAGTGTGACTGATTGCACTGTTGTAATAATCTCTGCTGTGACAGAGGTTAACCCAACAGCGGGCGATGGGGTCGTCGCGTCCCGACGCCGATAAATAAAAGTATAATAAAATACAATTATTTACGCATACAAATTGAATGAAACGAACAACATAACATAACCATAGATTATATCTTTCGAATCTATTTTAAGCATGCCAAAAACGTTTTTGAGCATTAACTTGGCACCGGCCACCGCACTAAACCCTGATGTACGAGCTGCGATGTGCTACGGACTGCCAGCGTCTACGCTACGCTTGGCATCTACGCTGTCCTATTTGCTACGACCGCTACACTTTACGAGTGATTAATGAGTGCTACGAACTGTATTTTATAGGCAATTGGATATAGTACAGAAAGAAGTTTTATCTAAAGAATTTATTTGCGTTTTATGAAAAGCATGCTTATCTTTTGTTTTCGCCCTAAGAGGCCAAAAGGTCAATGTCTTATAAATGTTGCTAGTTTTATCAAGTAACGGAATATGTTAGAAATGAGAATATTTTTTATACTAAACCACAAAGGTAACTAAACTATATTAATCAATGTCAAAGGACGGCCTTGAATTTCTCCTACTTTTGTATTAAAAGAAAAAAACAACTTCACAAGACTTATGCCAAGATTAGGTCATTATTCACCGTACCAAAATAGATACTACGAACATTATACAACATTACAATTCTCCTTGTATCATTGCTTAAAATAATAAAAAACTTAATTACTTAAACAAATTTTAATAACAAGTTAAGATAAAAAGATCGATTCAAGACGTAGAAATGAACGCTTTGAGCATTCTTGAGCTTCAAATCTGTTTGAAATCTGAGAAACTTTTGAGTTTGTTAAATCTTTAAAGAATTTCTTTTAAAAATTGTGTATTTGAGAGTGAGCGAGGATTTCAAATTTGGCATAAAGTTTTTGAGAAAAAGGCGGGGTGGGATTTTGTGTGGGATGTGGATTTTAAATTTGTAGAGAATTTTTAATGATAGCAATTTTCGAAGTTTTTGATCCCTTTTTTACCTAATAAAATTACTCTTCGCAAAAAAGTTGCTAATCTAATTGAATATATTTTCAAATAGCAACGTTCATAAATTATCGAATACAACATTTTCATATAAAAATCTGTCATCTTAGGACTAACTTTACATTTTTATTTCGATTCTAAGAAAACGTTTTCTTATTTGCAACCGTATTTTAGCTATCGGATCTCGAAATGTTCTCAAGCTAAGAATTGGCCATATCCGGTCAGATCCATGACAATTCCATCTTTCTTGTGCTGAAAATAAAAAGAGTAATCGAATTGCAAGTTTATTTGATAAATCTTTGAATTTATATCCGAAATTTTTAAGAAGTGATAACAATAAAAAAGAAATTTATTTTATTCTGCACGGGTTTCGACTTACAAAATTTCTATGCATATTTATTCTTCAAAAAAATACATGTAAATAATATAAATAAATGTACTATAAATTTAGTAAATATCAGTTATTTTATTTTCATTCAACTTTTCAAAGTCCGTTTTGTACACTTTAATTTCGCAATAACGCCGTGAGGGATCAACATGGAGTTGATAAGTTTATATAGTTTTCTTATGAGATAGTTATGCAATTGTACTTAAAATATGAAAATATAATATTATGAACCGAAATATAAAATGTTATATGCAAAATTAAATTTATATTTTGGTTAAACGGGGCGTATAGTAGAGAATAAAAGCCTATCTTTTGTATGAAAGACAAACACTTTCTCAACAATAATAATGATGAAAGCACGAATGTAAAGCAAAGTTATTGTTAGGACCAGCCCTTTGTAACAAAAATAGGAGAAATATAACTGAAATAATAATCTCTATCCGAGTATACTAGTGAGAATACTAGTGAAATAATCAAGTGACACTTTTTTCACAATAATATAGTGGTTGGACAAGGAAATGGTAAATTGTCGTGTGTCAAGAGACATATTCGTATACGAATGTACTATTTTATTTAAAATGACTGTCTAGAATATTTATAAAAGTAAAACCCGTGCACGATCTGAATGGGAACATTATTATTATTTGTAAATATTTTGAAGTTTTAAAATATTTAGTGACTCTCATTTTATTTACTTGAAAAATAAAATGTTTTTTTAAGACTAAATACTTACAAACGGACATAATTTGCTAAGTTTTCTACTCATATTTAATCTTTTAACCCAAAAAAAAAAATGTTTTGTATTCAGTGATTATTTTCTTATAGGTTTTTGATGATGATGACGATTCTATTTCAATAGATCTCATAAAAATATCTATTTTAAATAAAACCAAAAATAACGAAGATTGCTTAGCATAAACCATAACTGGTTATAGTATACAAGTTAATATATTAAATACGAATAATAAGTTGTTGAAACTGAACTAATTAATCGTGTTTACTAGGCTAGTAGTAGTAGTAATGGTAGTACTTTTTATCTAAGTACTCCTTTCGCGGTTGAAGTCGGTTATTGTTATTTGAACAACGTCAAGTTGTTATAATCCTTTGTGGCGTGTATGTTATCTTGATTTATAGAGGCATGTGCTGTAATCCGCTCACAAAAAATATAAATAAAAGAAAAGTAGAAAGAAGACAGCAAATTATTTTATCTCATATTTCATTCGAACCTCGTAGAAGTTTTATAAATATCTTAAATTGCTTAGTTTAGAGTTTCTGTTCAATTTATTTTTTCCCATTTCACTCAAAATAATTGGATTCTTACTATGTATAATTTTAAGGCTACCTTTCAGAAATACAAGCTGTTCTTTGTGAATATTTTCATCAGACATATTTCTATTTATCTACCAATCTCTCTAACGTAAGCAAGAATCGTAATACATTGCTTTCTTAATTCAGAACAAAAGACTCACGCGTGACTATGGGCGTTTTGCTCGATAGGAGTTTTCCTTAATATAACTTAACGCTAACAAAATATAGCGCACTTGTTTGCCAAAACTTTATCCTTAGTAACATTTATATATTGTTTTATGATTCGTACGCGTAATAAAGGTCTTTTCCGTGGATTTAGAAGACATTAATAGTAGGGCCATTGTAAGCTGGTTTATTATACCAAATGTTTTGTTACTAGGCAGCATATTTTGATGTTTTTCTATGATTTTTATTACATGAACGAAAGCTAAGAAAAGTAAATAAAAATAATTATACATAATGATTGACATGGATTTTTTTCCCGCTCGAAAAGCCACTCTGGACTAATATAAAAATCGATTTTGGCCTAAGCTTTGTTCTCAAAGCACACCTTGGGCAATATCGGGAAAAATGCTTGAAAGAAAATAATTTGTACTTAACGTTTAAGACTTAATTCCGTTACCACGTTGAGTGTGCAGCGTTTATTTATTTATTATTATCTTTTATATCACTTTTTTATTGCACATTTTTATAGGTTTCTTGGTAGTGCCTGTAGAATTACGATAAGTCTTTTGTATAGAAATGCGTAGTAATAAATGTATTAGAACATGACTGATTTTTACATTTTAGAATTTAAGTTTTAATTTTCATTTTTGTAATTGAGGAAGAAAGTAGATTTCCGTCTTAAGTTCATGTAAAATATGATGTTCAAAACAACGGGGCAGTCCCTGCATTGCGTATTATCCTTAGTTTGTAGGGAGTCTTTGCCAAACGACCGACTTTCTTATTATATCAGTACGCATTTTCGTTGTAAAATATAAACACTAAGTCATTATCGATTAAGTGAAATTTGTATCTATTTTATACGATTACAATTATATTCATTTATCATTCTGCTAAAACTTTCATCGTGGTTTTAATCTACAGCCAGTCGTGCGATAAATATCTCATTTCCCATAATCTTCGATGGAATTAATGCTATGGAAATAAGTTAAATAAGGAAAAAAATGTTCGATAAGGAATGTCACTTTAATATCTTGAAGTTTTAGTTATAATTAAATTTTCTTTATTATTTGTTTATGTATGATAAGCGTGATATTTCCTAGCACGCTATTACGTGTTAACGTGAATTTATTGAATCATGAAACTAGCGGTTGGTAATAAAACGTAGTACAACCACTTTCAGGAGAAAGAAAATATTTATTTTTTCCTCATTAATGCTTTACGAGTATTTTTAATGAGTTAACTTTATTAATGAAACTTAAAAATTTAACTAGTGGCAGAGCCTTGCTGTTTTGGGGCTAATGGGGTGCTTCGACCAGACAAGTACTAACCTCTCATAATATAATTATCAGCTTAAAGTGAATTTTTAGTCTCCGCCAGAGGCCCAAATATCCTATAAATTCTGTCCCTTTTATTTTCTTGACTAAAATTATTTACGAACTAAGTGACCCAAATTAATACGATTAAGACGTCAGCGGTCATGACTAAATCAAATATGTATACTTTGGCTTGGTAATATTGCCACGCGAAAGTATAACCATCTGCAGGTTTAAAATTGGATCCTTGTCATGTTAACTGGAGGGTGACGGTTTTAGAGCTTTAGAAGGTTAATACTCGTATTTAAAGGTAAATATTATTTGTTAGAAAGTTGCAACACCATTCATTTGTAGGTTTGTATCAACACAAATATCTCGAGGTTGCGTGAATGATATTCACGCAACCTCGAGATATTTGTTCCTATTTTTTGCCTAGTAATTTTACTAGCTACAAATTCCTTCAAACCGAAACGCAGTAATTCGAAGGATCTAAATCTATTTCCAGTAGATGTTATATTAATCTACTTTCGAGGATATTTCATAAAAGGTATAATATTATTTTCGAGCTACATAAATTCCAGAGATTCGGAAATTACAATAAGTCCACATTATATTACGATATATTAATTGAACTTTATTTTTGTTCGTATTTGACTGGTTTTTATTATCGCTGTTCCGCCTGTGCATTACCATCCGTGATTTATAAGCGTATATGACATAATCCGTTGACAAAAAATACAAAAAGCCACATAGGAGTAACGTACAAAGAGATCGAAAAAATATATAATCTTATGTTTCTTTTGATTTCTCATACAGACGTTATAAATGTAAACAATTTATTTACTTGATTTGTTTTTGTTCTTGGCTCTATTTTATATTAGATACATTTTATATTATGATTTTTTTTACATTAGGATAATTATATCCTGGGTTCGGAAACATACGCAATGACAAGGACAAACACACCCAGACCGGGAAACATGCCTGTATGATCAATACAAACATCTGCTCCGAGCGGGAATCGAAACCGCGACTTGCGGCGCTTTAAGCAGGCTCGCTACCACTGCGCCACAACGGTGTCTGATTCTCGTATATAGAAATATATATAAATGTTGCCTAAGACAAAGTTTTGGCAAAGTAAACTTGCCATATCCTGTTATCATTAACTTTTATGACACAAGCTAAGTACATGTTAAGTAAAACGCTTAAAGTGCCTATACGTATAAGTGCTAGAGAGCAATATAATATACAGTCCATTGAAAAGTAACATTTGGGGTTAGTTTCGTCTCGATGGTTGCAGGTTCGATTCCCGCTCGGGCAGATTTTTGTTAAAATTTCTGTTTCGGTTTCGCCGTTTGTTCATGTGTCTCCCCACCGTACCTCGGAGAACACGTTAAGGTGTCGGTCCCATAATGTCACATAACATCTGATAATAATCGCTAACTCTTGATAAGTAAATTGCTCTTATTCAATGAGTTACTGGTTCGCCTTTAAGGTTGCGGAAGTCAGATGGCAATCTCTCCGTGTAAAAACTAGTATCGTGTAAAATCCGGATAGGAATAATAAGTAGACCCTGGGTAAATAAAATACCAGGAATAATGCAAGGACGAAGAAGTTATATACGAGAATCAGGACGCGGAATAAAAGATCTTTTCTCTGAAGTAATATTAGAAAGGACTTCTTTTTTGTAGAACCCAGAGACCAGATGTTTTGTTCGCTAAGTATATGTTACTTTACCTTATATACCTTTGTATTTACAAGTACAAGGAATATATTAACGTTGGACCCAAAGTGGCCATTTATAACGATAGGTATATAGTTCACTCTTAATGTTTTATCTTAATGATTAATTCGAAGCTTCAATAGCTCAGCGGTAGAAGGGCCGACTTCGCTCCGTTAACGCGAGAGTCGCGGGTTCGATCTTGTCCCCACTCCTAGCGCAAGCTTCGAGCTTATTTGGAGGGGCAGCAGGAATATTAGTAATGTCTTGAATAAGCATTGCTAATATTCTTAAAAAAAATATATATTATGTTGTATTATTCACCGACTGTATCAAGGCGAGTGTTCAGAGGAATTATTCTCTCTCATACCTCCCCCTCCCCTCCCCTTCCCTCAGAAGAACTACGCGTGCCGGTCTCCGATGTGACCGTCTAACGGTGGCATCAATTCCATCGCGAATAAAGATGTTTGCCAATACTTTTCTTTGTCGTACTTCCAAAAAGTGGAACTCATTGCCGGCTCACGTGTTCCCTCCTCCCTAATTCGGGGCACCTTTAAACTAGGCGTGAAGAGGCATCTTGCGGGTAGGCAGGGCGAGGGTGGCTAACGTGGTTGCATTTCGTAACTCTGTTAGCCGTCTTCGCGTTTGGACTTGTTTCCACATACCATGAGGTGGAGTAGAGCCATCTGCTCTACTTTCCAAAATAAAAAAATATGTTCCACGTCCGTTCACAAGGAAAGGAAGTGAAACCGATAAGTAGGTGTCGGACTCGCACATAAAGGGTCCGTACCACCGTAGAATAAAAATATCAAGTTTCCTGTATGTATACTCCTTTAATTTTCAATAATTGAATTTTTTATTATTGTTTATTTTATTTATTACGGCGGCTATAGAAATACACAATCTATGAAAATTCTAACTATTTCGCTATTACAGTTCATGAAATAGAGCATAAAATTACAAAAATATCAAGGTTCTTGTATTGGGACCTCACATTCTGTAAATTTTCAACTCTACCTTTACTTTTTGGAAGATACAGCTTGCTGACAGAAGGACGGATAATGGAGGCTTAGTAATAGGGTTCCTTTGGCATCCTTTAGTTACGTAATCTTAAAATAAGAGACCTAAACTAAGCTTCACAGACATTTTTTAGGAAAAGATATTTCTGATTTTAGCTCCTAGTTTTATGAAAGATTAAAAAAAAAGCTTTGAACGAGTAAAAGTGTTAGTTTTTAGTTGTCATGGAATAATGAACTTTCATCTGACAAAGACCAACTACGCGTTCAAAATGGAATTTCCTCTTTGAATCTTGCTTTAAAACATGGTGTTGTTTAAAACATTGAGTTCAGAGCTGCATTGCGTACTACTAGTATGAAGCAAGTCTCTTGTAGATATTAAATGATCGATGTACAACAGACTGTCTGTCTCTTCAATATGTTTCACTCCAATGAGAAGAACAAACACTTCAGGAAACATGCTTGTATAGTCCATACAAACATCTGCCTCGAGCGGGAATCGAATCCGCGACCTGTGGTGCTTGAAGCAGGTCTTCAATGTCAACATCGTCATTTAGTAAACAGATTTTTTTGTGTTAGAGGGTACAAACGATCAGGGGTCTCACCTGATGCTATGCGATTACAGCCGCCCATGAACATGGACACCAGATGAAATGCGTTGCCGAACCTTAATATACAACTTATATTCTGGCTGACCTCGAAACGCAGCTGACGAGCAGTCACTTGAGATATCACCAACATGGCTGTGTGGCGGTGGTAGATAACTGGGCTTACAAAAACCACCATCAGGAATTTCTTTTAAAGTTATACTCATAATAAAAACAAAGTAAAATCGTAACTTTCATACGCCCTGTTGTCGTATTATATTTCGTTAAACCTTTAGTTTAAAAAAAACTGAGTCGGTTCTAATCCTAATCCACTTGGGGGTTGTAGCATCTATTAAGAACCGGTAAATCCGAATTCCGAAGTAATAACTCAAAGAAGCATCGCTAATTTTCAAATCAATGTAAGGTACTGAATCGAAGTATTAAATAACTCGAAGAAGCATTTCAAATATTATTTATTTAAATTAATTTATAGAACTGAATTAAAACATCTGCGTCTAAGTTCGTTTACATATTGCGATAGTGTAGAAATAAATATAATTTACAAAGCACAATGCTGCATTATTTCAGAGAGAATAATTCTGTACACCTGCAGCTGGCTCACACCATGTGTACGTGTAAATTGAGCATGTTATTGTTGAGCAGTTTGTTATTTCTCTGGATGCTACAAGTTCTTAGAGAACTTAAGATACTATAAAATTGAAATGCGTTGTATCTGGAAATACTTGTTAGTCTATTTTTTTTAAATCGCTGTACAGCCTCATACTATGAGAAATTATATATGTTTTAATAAAAAGGCTAGAATTTTAATTCTTATCAAATTTTCCTCGAAAACTACAAGTTAGACAAAGTAATTAGTAATAAGTCATTTTATTTACGTTGCGGAAACACGTGAAATGACGTCGCGGGAATCAAACTTATCCAGGATAAAAAGTATACTATATGTTAATCCAGATAATATAGTGTGCTAAATGTCTTGTCAATCCGTTAAACCGGTAATGCGTGATTGATTAACAAACATCTTAACATAATTCCAAGCAAATACTCGCTGCATTACGTTTTTGATTATTTCACGGAAACGTAACATTTTTCCGGAATAAGAATGATCTTCTGTGTTAATTTAGATAACAATCTATATCTGTATATATATTGCTAAATTGGCGAATAGACTTAGTTCGGCAGCATTCGCGGTAAGAAAAATTCGCCAATTAACAGATGTAGAAACAGCCAAACTAGTTTATTTTAGTTACTTCCATAGCATTATGTCATATGGAATTTTACTTTGGGGTAACGCGGCTGATGTAAATACTATTTTTGTGCTGCAAAAGCGAGCTATTCGTGCAATTTACAATCTTGGTTGTAAAGATTCCTTAATGAAGAAAATGAAAGAAATTAATGTATTGACAGTTGCTTCTCAATACATTTTAGAAAATGTTATATATGTACATAAGAACATCAATGAATTTACTAAATGTAGTGATAATCATAACATTAACACTAGGAACAAACATAAATTAACAATGCCAGTTACTAGACTGCATAAAATTAGTAACTCTTTTAAGGGTAACTGTATACGGTTTTACAATAGGATCCCAGAAAGCGTTCAGAAACTTTCTATAAATAGATTTAAAAAAAGGTCAAAGAACGTTTGTGTGGTAAAGGCTATTATAAAATTGGTGAATACCTTGAGGACACCGCGCCTTGGAAATGAGACAGTCACTCCAGGCTTTTCAGTGATTAAAATATGTAAACTAATATCACTATTAAAAAAAAAATACATATAAAAAAAAGATAAAACCCCCTGAGTTTGTTTCGCCGGTTCTTCTTAGATAGAGGTTTACTTTTGGAGCCGGTGGTAAAATCTGACTTTCAACAAATGAGTGTAATGCTTTTTATGTTGAATAAAAATATTTGATTTGATTTGATTTGTACCAAATTTCATCCAAATACATTCAGCCGTTTTTGGGTGACTGAGTAACAAACATCGAAACATACAAACTTTCACATTTATTATTAGTAAGATTACTTAGAGCAAAACAACACAAATATTAAAGTTCGTTATAGCGACATTTGGTATTTGAACAATAACAGCTAATGGTATAATTTGCTACTGTTTCATAATTGGCTAGAATATTCCCTTCTTTCAAGGACTGTGGAATATAATATTTGTGTAGAGGCTTTAGAGTAATTTCCACAACTCGCTTTGTTTCAAGAATTCATTCAGAATATTGGAATTAGTTTAGAAATTTTGTTGAGCTAATGTAATAACGTATTTATTTTGTAGTTGAGTAGAATCTTATAAATTGTAGGGTTTATTTTAGTTTTAACGCAGTTTAAAAAATCTATAATAAATAAAATCTTATTGAAAGGAATCTCACTCGTTTTCTTAAGTTAATACAAATAAATGGGATATTATTCCACAAGTGTAATCAGTCACACTTTTGGTAGGTCTTTTGTTGTAAGAGGCCAGCTAGGTTAAGTACCAACGCAGTGTCAAATATTCTACCGCAAAGTAGTGGTTGGCAACGCTTGAGTGGCATCTACTAATGTTGTTGCAATTGCTCATAGGCTACGGCAACTGCTTACCATCAGGTGGGCCGTATCCTTATGTGTTAATATACCCTATACTTTAATAGTGTTGTAGTTAGGTACAACATTATTAAAGAAAATCTCATTTTGGTATGTATAAATTCGTTTTTACTAGTACTACAAACGAAACAATAAAAAAACTGCGTCTCTTTAACGGTTATATTTATATTTTCCTTATGGGGCTTTATGTGTTATTTATCTCTTCACAGTTTTCTTTTAATTTCCCAAGAGATTATACAGAAGTCGCGCAAACTTGATATCGTATCTAACATAACCATATTTAGAGTCGGAACTGGCCATAATTTTAGTAAAGGTTGTTTTTGCTAACCGGGCCCCAGAATTTCCATGCCCCAAACCAGGCAGTAAGCAGGATAGGAGGCTCTTACTCTTCCAGGATCTTGCGACCAAACTATAAACTACTTAGATCCGATAGGTTACTAGAATAGAAAAAATATAAAATATAAAATGTTTAATTTATATATATCATGATTTTGCGTATTAGCATTTAATAGTATCCGATAGGAGCCACCCGGGCCCTTCTGTCCCAGCCCGACCACGACCATATTTTTATAAAATTCTTATACATACTTATTTGACAAATTGAACAGTTAGAGGCTCCGTATTTCCAGAGTAAATAGGCTGGCTCGAACAAGGAAAGAGCAGTAAGAATCAACACGATACTGAACTATAGTAAGCGTCATTATACTACCATGAGTATTTACCGTCAAGAGAGCTGTAAGTTTCTTATCCACCGTTGTGGCATAAAAAATAACATTGAAATTAATGAGGCTAAGACCTTTATAACAGAGCATTCAAGCGTTTTAATCCTTGAATGGTCATCACTGATTGATATACAAATGAAAAAATTCTTACTAGTTAAAAGTTCGAGCATGCTGCACGCGATAATTTACGCTTTATATAACGATCATACTCTCGGCTACAGACCACGTCTTTCTGAATTTACGTCTAAATAAACCTAAGCTAAAATCTACTTGGAACTTAGCTACAATTCTGTTGCATTATAATTTAACCAAAGTACGAATGGTCTGGTGCCATCTGCATTGTGCTAAATAGCTTTGTACAATTGAGCATTGTATCAGTGTGCATTAGATATTACAAATCTCTATTTTAAATTTTATTTTAAAAATAATGACAGCAGTATTAGTAGAAATAGAGCAATATTCAAAACAGTTTTGATAAAGCCATTTTTTTTTAACTTTATTCTAAATCTCATTACAGTACAGCCATACAAAACTACCTAGCTAAAATAATTACTTTTAATGCAAAAAGTAATGTTTTGTAAAAATAATAACCTGATGTCGTAAATTTACTCTAGGCTCGACTAAATCGGACGTTATAACTCTTGTTATCCACTTCATCTTCGACAAGCTTTGACAGTTTCCAACGTGTGGGTCGGGTTTAAGTCTTAGTGTAGGCTTGCAAGCTTGTCGCCAATCCGAACAAGAGTCGGCTTTAAACATAAATCAAAGGGAGTTTGCGGCAAGTATCTACACGTTCAAGGGAGGTGTTTGTCACAAATTTTTGTGACAAGATCGTGGATATAGTGTAATATCTTAATATTTTTATGTTTTTCCCTCGCTTTCTGGTTAAAGTTTAGTTAGAAAATACTTATAGCACTAAGCTTGCGTACAATTGTGCTGTTAAGTGTAAACAAATAAATAAAAATAATTCAGGGCTATAGATAAATTTGGTATAGATTTGCAGACGGGGACAATAACTTGTAAAGATATCACGGGATACTTTATAGAGGTGCGATGTTTACGAGGCAGGTCCCGGAAACGACGTGAGTTGATACTGTCATATGAAGATTTGTTGCTTTTATGTATGAAGTGTATATGGATTAAATCGAAATAAATATGTATGCTTAGTTTACAAAATATTTAGTGATATTTACATAATATTGAGTATTGTGTTTTACAGGCGAGACTGTGAAATTTTTAAAAATATTTTGAGAGTTTGAAAATAAGTGCTGATATTATATCACCATTAAATATATTATGAAAGTAATTCCATTAACTTCATTATAAAATCTGGTTCAGAATTCAGCGCACATTGTCTTTATAATTATACAAGCGTGTGATTCCAAGTGTTAAATATTCATAAGTTTATGCGACAAAATCTGCCTACATTGATTCAAATTGAAAGTGAAATTTTGGTTATAATTATATTCAGTTGCTTATTACTAATAATAAATAATGAAAAACGAACAATGAGATCAAATACATACTAGATAGTAAGCCATACTCCTCATATCACCAATGGGCCAGCTCGACAGAGGAATTTCTATCCTCTCACAGAAAATCAGCGAAAAGATACAGTATCAATACTGCGTTTCATGCGATAAGTGAGACCTCTAGAGGCCCAATCTTCCACCCTCTCTATTACCTTTCTATTTAAATTTCTCATCCCTTCCCTCCTATGCCTTGGGTTGGAATCACATATTCCTCTTTCGCAGGCGTTTTTAGGTTGCGGCGACTGCGTACCATCAGGCGTATGCTTGTTTGCGCCAACCATCATTAAATAAAATAGGTAACTCAAAAATTATAAGAAAGATAAGCACTAACACTAATGGAAGTATATGATTAAATCATTCTCAAAGTATCGCAATTTTAGGTAACCGTAGACGAGTGTCAAAACAGAACTCTTACAATTAAGTTATATTCATATGCCACAAACATTTTACTTGGACACTATTCATCGAATTCGGAAGTTAGTTTTATTAGAATTTTTGATTTATTTTGGAAGGATTTTATCTTACAGGACTCACTACACAATGATTTAGCTACGAAAATTATGTTACAGGTGGTATTCCGTACAAGTACAAAAAGATTAAATAAATATTATGCACAGAAGCATGTGTGATATATTATAAAGTTTAAAAACGGTTTTAGAAGACAGTGTGCTTTTAAAGTCGTTAAAATTGTGCCACCTAGTATTTAACAATGGGGTACCAAATTCTTAAATAAAAATTAAAGTAGGAACTGAAAAAAACACAGTATCCTTAGGTACTACAAATTTAGTATTGCTCTTTATTAAATTTATATTTTGAATATATAATTTGAATTTTAACCCGAAATATAATCCTGATTTGGGAAAGCCTTTACTGCGTGTGGTAAAACACGCACCTGCTAAACTTAATATTAATGGATAAAACATTATTTAAATCTGTGATCATGAAATAAATGGGTTTTACAATCTCTCGTATATTATTTTCACACTAGACAAAATTCAATTAGTGGAAACCACTTTGTGTATAATTATGAGATAGGTAGCACACGTTTTACAGTTTTATTTAAATTATGCAAATGCATAATGTGCATTAGAGATTATTCTCTGCCAAATTAAAATAGTTTTCAAACATTTATTAAGTACTTTACGTAATGGAGCGGTACTTAATTTCGTCTAGGTAAATCTTAAAATATGCACTTATAATAGGCTTGACTAAAGAAGCACCTTCATACAAGGGAGTGACTTAGCAGTATCTGTACTCTTGCATTTATTTGAAAGAGTTATTTACTCCCAGTGCCGGAGATTTAATCTCACACTCCGTTCCTTCTTTACCACCCTCTCTCACAAAAATAAATGACATTCACTGAACATTACCGTTACCTTAATCCAAGATTCGGCATATGCTAATGCTTTTACCGATATTTATTGAAAAACTTTTCACTCTGATTGACATGAACAAATCGCACGGAGTGAGTCAGCACAAATTTTGCTAACTTCGCTCTTATTTTATTTCACTCCCACCGAAATCTTTCTGCAGGATTTTAGTTGAAAAAGATATTTATTTATATGAAACACGGTGGAAATATATAAAGATTATACATATAAAATATAAAGTACAGTCATGTTTTGCCTTATTGTTGGCATGTAAATGTAAGCACAGAATGGAAGATATTTAAAACTAAAATTATGATCGCATTATATGTAGTTATGTAAACAGTCGAAAAATTAAGATAACTTTTACGTTGCAAATTTTATTAGATATCATAGTTTTCCTTTCAATATTATTTTGTAGTTATATTGAAATAATAATTCCCTGACTAGGCATTTATGGGGCTACTCGACCGGTTTAGTACTATCTTCAAAATATCGACGTAAAGTAACAGTATCCGTACTAGTTCAATAATTGTTGGCGCCACCCGCCCAAATTCCTCCCCTCGCTGTCCCTTTTATTTTCCTTCCCTTTTTCCTCTCCTCCCCTTCATTTAACAATACAATTTTGATACTACTGTTGTGTCTGTGATGTCTAAGTTTCGTATTGTGTATATAATGGGTAAAGTTTATTTAATATATAGCAAAATCCGCCGGTAAGATAACAAAAAAAAACTTCGACTAAAGGATTAAAGTTTTAAAATAAAATTTAAAGTAGGTACCTGCGAACGAAAGTTTCTTGGCAGTTCTAAATTGGCTGAAATTCGACGTGACCTTTTACATGGAAATCCATAAGTCTGGAGTCAGGCAGGTGGAAATAAAGATTAGATAAAAAACCTGGACTCCGCTTTCTCGTTACTGAATGTGCTTATCCGGGAAATTGCGATAAAACTCCAGCCAAATATTACTGTGTTTCATAAAACTTTTTGTCCCTACATGTTTTGTTGTTTTTGAAGCAGTTTTTGTAATAGTAGAGCCGTTCTCCTCCCATCACGTATGGGCCAATTCGACCGGGGAAGTACTATTGCCAAAAACTTGACCAATACATAAAAATCATATAAAGCAAGTTGTTCAAAATTTTCAAACGCGTTTTTCTCGAAATGACATTCGTGTGGGTTGACATGGTATTGCTTATATGCGCCAAACTATGGATTTAACGTACATATATGGCTTACATACTTATTTAAATAATATGTATAACCTGTCCTTTTTACCAACTGCTTGTGTTATAAATTGCGGGACAAATCAAGGTGGAGGGTTGACGCCGTAGGGTAATGATGTGATTCACCCTAACCGCTTTTTTATGAGAACGATTACGCTATCCGCGTTTTTCCTTTTGTTTCCTGCTCTTATTAGGGGTATTCTTTTACAGTTTATGCTTGCTTCTCTGACCTGACCTATTTTTCTTTCTCACGCGACAATAAAAATGTATTATTAAAATAAAATTGTATTAGACTACGTTATATTTCTGTATTCGGGTTACGATTGTAGACCCCATCCTTCTTTTTAGTTTAAATTTTATATTGTAAGATATTTCTCTGCTACAAGTCTCGCTATTTATCTGCCTGCGTGTCCCTTTGGCCGTTTGTGATAACTTATTTAGGTCTTTTTCAATTTTATATATAACTAAGACAAGTAACGAAACTTAATGAACAATTATTACACCAAAGTGGAGCCGTAGACAGTAAATATATATTAAGAAAATGCCTTGACCGTATCCAAGTATTAGCACGTACATGTATATACTAAATAAACAATATTTTTCACAGCAAAATGAAATTGTTCTTAAAATTTCATTACTATTATTACATCAAAATATAAATCAAAATTGTTATCATAGTCGTCCTATTCGTGGTTGCTGGCGTTGTTTATGAATGAAATCCCACAATACAATTAGGTGCGGTTTCTCTTTGGCCTGCTGGTAATGTCAGTTTAGATTATTATAGGTATTAAATTAGATATGGGATTAATAAATGAAACCAAAACACGATTTCATTAAAAATATTGACCACCCTATCCGAACTAAGCTATATAATAATATCCAATATAATATAAATGTAAATTTTATGTTTGTATTCTTATATTTCGCCGAGTCCTATTAGAAACCATCATCAAATTTTGGCGACGTAGAACCGTAATATCCCCTAATATTATTCCACTATTTAGGTTTTCGCGGATATCATGTTGAAATAATACATCATATGTCAAAACCCGTCAAAGGGTTTAGGCAGTAGAAGATAAATAAATAAATAAATAAAAAAAAAACACTGCACACTCAACGGCCCCCATTAGGATAGTCATATCCTGTGTCGGGGGTCCGGAAACGCATACATAGACAAGGATAAATACACCCAGACCGGAAAATATGCTTGCATGGTCAATACAAACATAATATGCTCCGAGCGGGAATCAAACCCGCGACCTGTGGCGTTTAAGGCAGGTTCGCTGCCGCTGCGCCACAACGTCGTCAAATCTCAGAGAAAAAGACATAAAAGGTCGAAAAACTTCGGCAGTCGAGAAAAAATATGTGATATATTTTAACAAAATCACTTCATGAAGAAACTCACACTTGAATAAATCTAACTTTTGACGCGAACGATTCATTCTTTGTCAGGAAGATTTAAAAAGACTTACATAAGTCGCTTGAAAATTTTCAGGGATCAGGACATAAATCGACTTATAAATTTAGCAAAGGTTTAACCGGTAGCTAAATGCCGACCATCAATGACTCCGTAATGAAGACACCGTAATCACGTTCTATTTGCGTGACTAAACGTCTAAAATATCTTTATAATTTTATTTTTTATTTAATTATAAAACCTACTTTGAGTTAACAAAAATAGTAATTAATCTTTTTTTTTTATTTATAGCAAAAATGATAAATTATTCCAAATATTTTGATTTAAATACCTTTGTAATAAAAACATTTTGATGAAATTTTTATGTGGAAAAATGTTCTTATACATCTTGTTTTTAGCTTTTAAGAGGAACATGACTTTGAGAATATCTTCCATATTAACTACATCAACTGAAAATAGATGGAAGCACTTAATACATTACGGAAATTTAAACTGATTATGGAGTTACGTTTTCATTTGACTAATGTCGGGGCGTTGCCCTCATTTTATTTATTAGAAACACGAAAAATTGAAATTATCCTGAAGCCGTGTTTATTTATTCATTTGTCGTGAACTTTGGCACAACAAACTTTATTCTAAAAGATTTTTCATGTTAAATTTCTCGTAACGATATAAAATACACACTTATTATTTATTAAAATAAACTTTGAATGATATTTCGCTCTGAAGTTATATTTATTTTGAATAAGATTTCTGCTTCACACCTTTACTGTTACTTTGAGGATTTCATTTAACTACTATTAAAGTATTCCATATGTTAATCTAGTTTTTACACAGATATTTTTATAATGAGGTGTAAGAAGTCGCATATCCGCGTGACATTTTCGCCGCAATTGTGACTTATGAGCCACAAGCGGTGCCAGCATACATTAGTGTCGTTTATTCACTTTGCTTAGACTTGCTGTATGAGCTATTCAATGTCCAGAGCCGTACAAGCACAATTAGCAATAATAAATAAATAATTAATAAACGCTACACACTCAACGGCCCCCATTCGGATAATTATATCCTGTGTCGGGGGTCCGGAAACATTCACAATGACAAGGACAAACACAACCAGACCGGAAAACATGCCTGTACGATTAATACAAACATCTGCTCCGAGCGGGAATCGAACCCGCAACCGTCGCGGCTTAAGGCAGACTCGCTACCCACAACGCCACAACGGTGTCAAGCAATATAATGTAAAACTTAGGATATCGTCGTGCTCTACGTATGTAGTAGTGGCAGTATGTAGTAGTGGCAGTATGGGTGGGAGAGATCTAGAGGCAAGGTAGCGACCAGTAGAAGACAAGGAGTCTGTGTGCCAAAGATTCAAACTTGTCCAGTAATGCCCTTCCATAGTGGACTTTAGTGCGTACAAACTCATATATAAAATTCTTCAATTTATACTAAATTGCAATGTGTATGTATTGTGTAATGTATTTTGCTTTTATTCAACCCTTAAAATATACGCAGTAGGTATCACTTATCTCAACGGTAAACAATGGCCGTAGCGTAGGCGGTATGTTATTGTAGTACTATGACCAGTTAACCCTTTCAACAAGCTTACATGTTATGTTCATATTATATTTCGGTTGTAAACTTCACATTTGCTACGTAAGTAAATATTCTCATGCATATGTATTTTTAAAATTTATTATAACACGGTAACAACACGATTTCTACTAATATTGCAGTAAGATACGTTATTCATTTATAAATATTTAATTTATTATTTGTAACTACTTGTAAACACCGGCTTTTTCAAGTTTTTATATTACAATGGTGGCAAACAACACCAGCGGTGTCACATTCAATTTGCCAACTCATGGGAAGAAGAGTGAAGGCGACAGAAATATAATGAAAAGGAGCGAATAGTAGGGATAGGAGTTTGGGCCTCCGTTATTCG
Organism: Hestina assimilis; assembly: GCA_023373885.1. Lineage (NCBI taxonomy): Eukaryota > Metazoa > Arthropoda > Insecta > Lepidoptera > Nymphalidae > Hestina > Hestina assimilis. Next base: position 3,755,176 of record CM041745.1, on the reverse strand, counting down.
ACGTAACGAATATTACTACTCGCATGTCAATATTCTATGTAGGTCTAGGAGGTCTTTTCCCAGTCGATTCGGGGTCATTCGTGTCTACTAGTAAGGCTCTACTAGTAGACACAGATACTCTCTATTAAACATGCTAGTGCTATGGCACCGGTTAGATTATAAATGTCGGAAATCTTGATATGAGTTCCAACATCTCAACAGCCTAAGTTGTAAAACTAAGTCCTACCCAAAAAATGTAAATACAGTTATCGCGGGCTAAATCCTTATATATTTTGAGTTCGGGTTTTATAATTAAATCGGTTATTAAATAACGTAGCTTTTTAGTAACAATCATTTCATAAATAATAAATAAAAAAAATATATTTAAATAACAAAAGAGGACATTATCAATTCAGTTGTAATTGATAATGTCCTCTTTTTTGGGTCAAGGTTTCCTTTACATTATTAAAATTGCTGTTATTTCACACTTCAAATGTATAGGGTTAATTTAGCACTAATTATTATAGTATATGTTTAATTACTTACACTAATCACTTATAATTACCATGAAACTGAAAAAGTATAAGGCAATTTAAGTTCAGGGCATCGCGTGCTGTGTTGTTTATCATTGAACAATTTCGTCGTTCATTAAATTTAGCCCAGTTAGCGGGAATTTTGATCCGTCCATCTTTTTTGTTTAAATTAAAATAGAAGAATAAATGTTGTTATTTGATATACAGAAACAGTATAAATTAATTAATTATAGAAAACTGTTTATGTACATAAAACTTTTTTCTAAGAAGAAAGAGGTAGCAATATCAATCGTTAAAAAAAATATCTTACATTTAGTTATAATAGCGAATCTGTTGAGTAGATTGTCGTTTCAAAAAAGCAATAGATTTCAATTTTCGCAGCGGTTACGCGCTTTCCTAAAAATAGATTACAAAAAAAAAGTACAGAAACGTCTCATAAATTAAATAACAATTAAATTTCCTCCTAATAATATCAATTTGAAAGCTTGTTTAGATGCTTGTTACAGAATCGTATAAAAAAATACCCACAGACAGTCTATACTTTATACAATTGATTACCGCACAGGATACTTTTTATCCGGGTAAATATTTTTATTCCACTTTTTTAAACACAATATTTGTCCCTAATCTTAAATCAACGCAGATGGAGTCTAGGGCAGACGCTAATATAACATGCCTTTTAGCAAAACATTTAGTTTCGTATTTCACGTCAATATTTTGTATTCTACGAAACAGATCACCCTTATTGATAAGGGCTCTAGATGACAAACACTCTCCTTATCTTGTCATGTCAACAACTGAGAGGCAATTTAGCGACGAGTCAGAACGCATTATATACCCATTTGTAGTTCACTAACATATAGCGGTGGTGTATATTATGTTAATGTTTGCCTGATGGAACTATGATTAGTAAATCTTTCCGGCTTTAATGGATATACTCGAAAATCACATTAGTTATAACCCAAATACACATTCTCAGTAGGTTTTCGTAGGTCTATAAATAACACTGTAAAAGACTTGTTATCAGTCATAAAAAAGATTTTTAATAATTTAACTTTTTTAGTATTTCATTAGACATTTATTGCAAGAGGCCGGTTAGGTAGGTACTACGGTATCATATATTCTATTGCAAAGCAGTAAATGTTTTGTGCATTACTGGGTTTGGTTGGACGGCCACTGAAGTTAGTTAAATTACTGGGTAAAACAGATTTAAGAACCAATATCTTGAGGTTGGCAAAGGGTTAGTAACACCTACAACGTATTGTGTTGCAAGTGCTCATAGGCTACGACAATCGCTTACCGTCAGGTGGGTCGTATGCTTGCTGCCCAAATTAGTGTTAGAACTAATTAAAATACATATGTTACGCGATACAATGTAAATGACTGAACAAGGGCTTTAGAAGGCTTAAGTGGAGAATTTTATTGTTTTTTTTTTTCAGAATTGTATGTAAAATAATTATTACCTATAGGTTTATATTAAATAATGTTACCCAATAATGCTTATGTACAATCTAAAGCTAACATTACAGACGTGTTGTAAGTTTGTAACTGATAGTACAAGAGAACGGATTTTCCTTTCCAATTATTTATAATTTATATTGCAGTTAAATATAATGACGACTGTTGTTGCGTGATGGTAGCGAGCTTGCCTTTGGTCTCAAAGGTTGCGGGTTTGATTTACTCAGAACTGAATCATTTCTAAGTAACAGTAACTCTGCTGTGACAGAGGTTATTCTAACAGCACAGTAGGAATAGGATTGTTTTTTTTTATGAAATACTATTTATTGGTACTTTTTTCTATTTAGACTACAATATATAGCAACTTTTCATGTATCTAATGTTGTAACGGAAATAATAAGGAAATGTTCTGTAATTGTTAATAAACATCGATCCTTTTATTGTCCGAGTTTGTGAGTTCATCAGATAGAACAAGTAACAATAACAAGGAAATGAAGTAACTTGTTTTTATATACGAGAAAAGACTTTATTTATTTAGAAGAAAAACGAAAGGAGGGTTCTCTTTTCTTTTAGAAATACATTGTGTATAATACGATTCTTTTTATAAGTTAATTTATATATATTAACACGATTAAGTGCCATATCTTCTTCTTTAATTGTATATTATATATAATTGTATATTTTTTATTACTGATATTATATAAATAACGAAATCAAAATTTATAAATATATAACTCAATTGGTTGGTTCCTAAATGGTAACCGGTGTGGCGTGCTAGTAGCGAGCCTGCTTTGAGCCTCGAAGATCGTGGGTTCGATTCCCGCACGGAGCAGGTTCCTCTTGAGCCTCTCCTCCCTGCCTCGGAGAGCACGTTAAGCTGTCGGTCCCGATTTTTATCATAAAAACTGATAGTAATCATTAACTCTTGTTTGGTGATTTGCTGTTTATTCGATAAGTTACTGATTCACCCTATGAGTTGCGGAGGTCAGATGACGATCAGAAAATCTGTGTACAATCAGGATACGCAGACCCTGGGTAAATACCGAGAAAAATGCTAAGAAGAAGAAGATTTGGTTTTCGAAAATGTCCAGGTAATAAAAGTCCAACACTCACTCGTGTTTCACAAAAATTATACCTTTACTACTACTACGTTAAACCTAAATTAGGTCATCGTCACACGTAAAAACATGTAAAACAAACCTAAAAAGATATGTTTTAAAGTTGTCTTAATTAAGTATTAATTCTAGCTCTTAAAATAAGCCCCAAGGACTTGTCATTTGTTAAGCAAATAAGTTAAAAAGCAGTGAAATACTTTTGCAGACTCAAAATTAAAACCGCAAGGGACGTTTACTTGTATTTTTTCACGAAACGTGGACGAAGTTGGTCTCGTCACGGGCGCTTTGGGAGACGATGGCTTATGGGCAAAGTTTTAAATTTATTTTTACTGTTTAAAAATAAAATCAGGTTTTATTTACAGGAAATGACGATTCTTTTTCTACTGATCTTCGGAAATTAAATTATTATACTTAAACAAAAACATAAATGCCGTAAAGTATAGATACAATGAATATTCAAAGTACTATTATTATAAATATATAACTAAGAGAACATAAAATATGTTATTAAAGTATAAACGTTCACAGCATTTTATAAACATAATAAATTTTAATTTAATTTAATCAAAATTAAATCTTATATTCACAGTCCGGCTAGCGTGAAGCGATTCAGTCGTTTACATTTGTCTCAAGTAGAAAAATGTGTGGAGAAACGCGAGAGGCTTGCACGCTCCGATGCGCGCTTTTTACACGGACAGTGGTCTCACTGACAGCGGCTAAGCGAAAAATATCATAGTATACATTCAACTGAAATATACAGACACCGTTGTGGCGTTGTTGGTAGCGAGTCTGTTTCTAGCCTCAACGGTTGCGGCTTCGATTTCCACTAGGGCAGATGATTGATCTTACAAATATCTTTTTCGGTCTGGGCGTTTGTCCTTGCGGGTCTCTTCACCGTGCCGCTGAGCACATTAAGCCCGGTTATTATTACATAATATCTGATAATAATCGCTAACTCTTGCTAAGTAGATTGCTCTTATGCAATGATTTACTGGTTCGGCCTTAGGGTTACGGAGGTCAGATGGCAAACGCTCTGTGAAAAAACTAGTAACCTTTGAAATCCTGACAAGAGTAATAAGCAGAACCTGGGAAAATACTCGTATAGTACCAGGAATATGCTAGAAAGAAGAAGACAGTCAACTGAAATATTAAAAATTGATTATTTCTTCCTGCTTTATTCGTTTTAAATTATGTTGATCCCATATAAATTTTTTCTTCATAATTGCAGGACTAAGAAGATACAAAATGGAAAATACAGACTCGTCAGTTGCAATAGAATAATCTTAACCGCGATCGGTGTATTTTAGGTGTGTAATATCGTCTCTGAAGAAAAATGTCATAGTAGTAGTAGCTCCTCACGGTTTTCAGTTTGACTAGGTTGGCTACACCGCAAAATACTATATGTACCAATATAGAATGAAGCCATATATAAGAAGCACTATTTGAAACGATAAAAAAGCCATAAATCGTCCACTAAGTTTAAATATATGTAGAACATTCTACATTATCTTTTACGCCGATACATATAAAACAATAAAATACTTGTTTTAAAATATTTATAATATTAATTTCATAAATTTTTGTCCGCTACAACTAAGCCCATACAAATTTACGACGCCGCAATTTTATTATTTCCGGCCATCTTAAAATTTAACTTTTTAATTTCATTATCTTACAAGACTCAGCTTTGTTTCTAACTAGAGAGGATTTTAAGACAGATGTAACAGCGCAATCTAATAGGCAGTGTGTACAAAATATCATTTATTTCACTTATATTTATGTATTAATTACATGCGCTAAGCTAAAATATAAACAGTGTTAAAATAATATTACTTTTATGAAACTTATTTCCTTATTACGTATGCGGTGAAAACAATAAAATTTATTTAAAATCAGTATATTATGAATGTAAGCATTGTATAATATAGAGGAAGAACGGTTATGGATTAATTTATTTTTATGGAATATTAAAATGGTAATTTTGGTGTGAATTTAGACAATGTAATTGTGATCGTTAATTCAAAATGATAAATTTATGATTAATGTTTTAAGTTTTCTTTATATCTGATGGCGGTAAAATTGTAGTAGCGAAATGTTTTATGAAAAAGAGATTGCTTTGCTTTGATTTATTATTACAAATTAAGGTACGTAAATTCGTATTTTGTTATAATTCATTATATAACAGACTAATTAGTGGTTAAATAAGGATCGTAATATCGTTATAATGTACCACATAAATCAGTTATCAAATAGACATTATTTTTGGAAAACTTAATCAAACTCGACCCGCTTGTTCATCCTCACATTTCTTTAGCTTTAAATTCGAAATTTTCTCAATGTGAAACTATTCATGCAGAAAATTAGTTTAATTTCGCATAATACGTGATAGCTGTGCCTGCCGCTCCGCTCGCGTTACGTAGTTCATGATTCCACGGGAACCTAAGATTTTTCCCAGATAAAATGAAAAATTCCTATATGTTAATACAGGTATGTGTGTACCAAATTTCATACAATTCTGTCCAGTAGTTTTTGCGTGAAAGATATAACAAATATCCATCCATCCATCTATTCAAACTTTCACAGTTATAATATTAATTAGATTAACCAATAACAAATTTATCGTGGCACTAGCTAGGTTCTGTCCGCAGTTTTACTTGCGTTCACTAAGTATGGATGACGCCTGTGTCATATTAATATCCAAAGAGGTACGCCCCCGTGTCAGTATCGCTTTGCGTAATTGCCACTGGTTCGCCATGTGCCATATTGCTACTGATTTACGTAGACATAACTCTAAATAACATAATAGCGGTTAGTATATCTCCCACGGTTATAATGACGTAATAAAAAATAGCTTTATAATACTCGTATTCAAAGATTACTACACATTCTTAGCCAAGCCTAGACAAACCATATATAATGTGAAAAAGTATCTGATAACGGCGCTCGGCGACCGTAGTTCCAGTTAGGTTGCGCTCCAGTTGCCGCCGAGTTAGCCAGGTGGACTCGAGATCATGCGCAATACATATTTATACGTCGTAAACTCTGTGTCTTACTGCTCTTACCGTGGAGTTGTAAAATTCGTGAGAATCTCGTTGAAAATATGGGTTGTGACGTTTATAGCCGATAGTATGTTACGAACTGAGGCATATATTTACATGTTCTAAATATCTCTCTATATTTATGTTACATTATCTTTATATATATAATCCTACTGTACGTGTGTGTGTACTGAACTCCTCTTATACCACTGGACTGCTTTTGATGATGTCTTTTGTGTGTATTTCGGTGGATTCGAGAATGGTTTAGATTACCAATTGGACCCAGTAGAGGGCGATGCAATCGGGTCTCACTTTTTTATTCATTTTCGTTGCAGGACAAGTCTGCCGGACTGTTAGGAAACGTACCCATACTACGTGACGTATGTTTTGAGGAGAGGGGTTTCTTCAAAATACTACGCTTGGCCACGTTTGGTCAATGGAAATGGAAAATAAATGTAAAATTTAAATTCGTCACAAATAAAACCCCTAGACCACTAAGCAATTGTAAAAACGTTTTAAATTCTTAAAACATTTTCTTTATCCAATGAGGTTAATAATGAATGAACTGAACAGCAAAGTTTCAAACTGCCACTTAAGCTTAATTACTTGAGACATAATTTCCGCCTTAGTTACATAATTTAACAGCAGACGAATTTAATTTTTGATTACTATTGAGATCTTATGTAAAATGTCAAAGATAGACATGTTTCAAATACGTACAGTAATCACATTTTAGTAGTAAGCGCTCGTAGCTTGAAACGTAACCGAATGAAGTTAGTGTCAGACTAAATACGTTTCGTTAGGTTGGTGTGTCCATAGTATATTGTCAAAATGATTGGGTTGATTGGGAAAATACTATTCTCGCATAGAATATTGACGTGTGGTAGTATTATCTACGGCTATAGTTCATATGCTGAGTTATAAATAAATCAATAAACACTGCACACTCAACGGCCCCCATTAGGATAGTGATGGCCTGTGTCGGGGGTCCGGAAACACATAGAAGAACAAGGACAACTACACCGAGACCGGAAAATGTACTTGCATTGTCAATACAAACATATTATGCTCCGAGCGTAAATCGAACCCGTGACGTGGCGTTTAAAGCAGGTACCGCTGCGCCACAACGTCGTCCAAACATACATCAAATGAGTCTCAATAGCTCAACAGAAGACGTATTTTGACGCTAATATTTTGAAACAATTCTTAATTGATGCATAGCAAAAAGTTCATATGTATGTGACTACCATGATTAATACGCATTTCATTCAAATCTTTATTAAAAGTGGTAAGACAATTTTTTAGAGTATTCAAAATCATAACCCTTCTTCTGGGCCCTAGGGCCTAGGGTTGCGGAGGTCAGATGGCAATCGATCCGTGTAAAAACTGGTATCCTGTGAAATCCGGATAAGAGCAACAAGCAGACCCTGGGTAAATAAAAATACCGGCAATAATGCTAAGACGAAGAAGAAACCTTCCTCTGGGCCCATCAACTCTAATACAAAGTATCGATCATATCTATCTATATCAGCATGTACTTTGCAAAGCATACTGAAAAATAGAATGTAATAATCGGTTGTTGAAAAAAGCTAGGGTAAATTTTCTTGACAGTGGCAGACAGTTGTCGTTTTATTTTGAAACAGTAAGATTGCCTCTAGATAACATATTTATCTTACCTCCATGTTAAATTAAACAATAATGTATACAAGTTAATCATATACACAGTCGTGTGCTTAGTTATTCATACGATGTGGTTAAAAACACTGGCATCAAATATTCAAATTGTGCTACTTTAAACGTCTTTTAGAGTTGAAAGCCTTTCATAACGAGAGGGCTTAAGTGTAATCTGACGCCCGAGCACCACTAAGGGTTGTGGAAAGGAAAACATGTCAGTGAATTTCTTAACTTTATTTTTTAAAGTCTGATAGATGGAAGTTACTTATAAACTCTTTCGATACTCAGTTATTAGTTTCTATACGTAATCACTACATAGTATAAAACAAAGTCGCTTTCTCTGTCTCTATGTATGCTTAAATTTTTAAAACTACGCAACGGATTTTGATGTGTTTTTTTTAATAGATAGAGTGATTGAAGAAGAAGGTTTATATGTATAATAACATCCAATAAATAGTGGAGAAAAAAAACAATATTAATTTTTGATGTTTGAGGTGTAAATAATTACATGTAACGCGTGTGTAATGAATAAATCAAAACTACTGGATCGATTTTAATCATTTTTTTAATGAATGACATAGGCTATACATTTTATACCCATGCGAAGCCGGAGCGGGCCGCTAGTAGTTTAATATAGAAATAATGACGCATATGTTTATATTTTTTGTAAACTGATGTATAAAAGTCCTATAGAAATTAAAAAGGAGCAAAAACTACCCAAGGCAACTAACTACGATAATTAAGAAAATATTCACATATATTATGTACATTGTAAATACATACATTTATCAACCTATATTAATTCGTGTCACGCGTTTTTGGTTTCTTCATATTAGCCGACCGGTTCGATAATTATGAAAAATGAATTTGAGCCCAAAATTTAGCTTTTAGGTATATCGTATATGCATAACTGATGAGTGATGAGCCAAATGTAATTAAAGCTGTGCTTATGTCATATATTTCTAAATTTTTTGTATATTTTATGACGGTTGGCAAACATACATACGGTCCGCCTGATGGTTGTCACCGCAACCTATGAACGCGCAGGATACTTGAAGTCTCACATGCGCGTTGGCAACCCAAGGGATAGGAGGGAAGAGATGAGAAGAGAAAAAAGGAAGGGAACAGAGAGGGTGGGAGTTTGGGCCTCCGACGCACGCACACATCGCAAGAAACGCAACAGTACTCGTCTACTTTACGGCGACTTTTTACAGTGTAATTTTACAAATAAATAGTTGCAAACAATGCAATTGTGAACGACCTGATTCTATTGTGGTGTTATTATTTAAAATCGTTACTAAAATATGATGTTTGATGATATTTTTATTTTTTGATATATATTTGCATGTTATATACATGTCTTAGGATATAATGTGGAAAACGAATCATCAATCGTTTTTGTAATTGCTGTTGTAATTCCGCAAGTATAAATGAATATTAATTGCGTTTGTGATGAGTATTAATTTATTTCTTGTATTTTTTACTCTTTTATAAAGATAATTGGACATTTTATAAAAACGACCGCTTGATCGACCAAAATCAGCTCGCTATGTGGGGACCAAATATCTTCTCTCTCCTAGGAGGAAAGAGATAAAAGAATGAAAAGAAAGGCGAAAAGTGGGGTACAGTTTGAGCCCCCAGCACTTTATGCTCTTTGGAAAGTCACAATTTTTTGTTATGGTTAGTACTTCGGTTGGGTTGTTCTCTTGATGCCGAAGAATTTCTATTTTTACTAAGTGTTGATTTATAAGCTAAGGGTAACAAATCCCTGATGTTTTACTACAAACAAAACAAAAACAATTTACACTTCGCAAGAGTACTTTGGAACTGGCTGAGCGAAATCCATTTTATTTCACCCCACTGACATATAAAATAACGTAAAAGTGAAAATTCACGTACGAGAAATTTTCTGGTCTTCTATAAAATCCGAGCTTTGTACGAGTTTTTTTTAAATCTTAAACTCAACTGATAACTTTAGAAGAAATGCCATTTGTAGGGGATAAGTTAAAAGCATGAAATGCTACGGAGAGTTACAAAGTTTGTGAACATAAAACGAGTTAAAGTTACCCAATATAGGGAAATGGCTTGAAGAATTTGATGTTTTAACCAAACATATTGGGACAAGTCCTGATTACTATCAGACGATTTTGCAAGTGCGATATTCATTTTTCATTAAAAAAAATCAACCCACTTAAAATTCCAATAATTGTAAGAACACATGACTGTATACACGGTGCTGTTGAAAAGCATATCCTCCTAACACTTACTGAGTACCGCTGAGATATAAGTAAACATGGTACATGAGCGTTTGTTCTCGTTGGTCCCTGTAGGTTTCGGTTGCTATGATAGCATCTGATAATAATCATTAACTCTTGATAATTAAATTGCTCTTAACCAATTAGTTACTGGTTCGCCCTTAGGGTTGCGGAGGTCAGATGGCAGTCGCTCTGTGTAAAAACGAGTAAAATACCGGGACAGTGCTAGGAAAAGAAGAAGAAGGTATTGTATTAAGTACCATAGAAAATATTTATACCACTAGATTTGTCACCCTTATTTAATCGTTTACTAATTAATAAACATCAAAGCCTTCAAGATACATTATTAGCGGTAACTGTATAATCATTACGACAGAATACAGATAGATACGATGTTCTTATTGTGTTATGTTGGATAGATTGGAGATTAATTATAATCTATTAACGTGTCAGCAGATTATAGATACTGAATGTAACTAATCATGTCAGGATTATGATTTTCAACCTAAATTGGTTTACATAATAAGCCCTTGTGGTTGTTGCGTTATTGTAGCGGGCCAGCTTTAAGCCTCGACGGTTGCAGGTTCGATTCCCGCTCGGAGCAGATGTTTGTTATAAATATCTGCGTTCTGGGCGATGGTCCTTGTGCCTATTTTCTCCGCATATACTCGACTAAATTTTATAAATTAATAAGAGAAATTGTTCTCGTGGTTACTATTATAATTAGCTGACCCAAAACCGCCGGGCTTAAATTTCGATCTTAATTTTTTTAAATCTTTGCAGTTTTAACCATTCACACTACAGTAATTAAATGGTTTACCATGCTCTCTTAATGGTTATAACAAACCATAACGGGGCAAACTTTTACGCTTGACATCAATAAATCTTTACAATACTAACAGTTATACGAATATGTATCCCATCTGTAACGTAATAAGTTTCATAATACTTTAGATAATAATATCAACGTCAACCCCGTACGTTATCATTAATTAATACGTTGAATGGTTGATTGATAACTGTACTGGAGAAGAGGTTGTTAACATTCCTTTTACTCGCTCAGCATAAAATTGCTATACGAGAACATATTTAATTACTTATTATTTGACCCACTTTACTATGATCAATTTTCTCTAAGTTTCTATTAGAATTTATATTATTTTTGTAGCTAAAATCATGTTTTGACGACGTAAGATTTCATGCTAGAAATTTCGAAAACGCAGGAGGTTCACCTAATGTCTAGCGATTACTGCCGCCCATGAAAATTTGCAACACAAGTAGGCAACCAGGCATTTTAACCCTACTATCAGCAAGGGACTAAGAATTTCTGCTACGACATATTTGTTTTCTGACAATTTTTTACTTCAACGTTAAGAGATTTGACCCCCGTTTGGTTTAAATCTACGTTTTCTATTCGTTGGGCCATTTGGGCTTTTTTCTTCGTAGAAGTAACGAACCATAAGGGGTTGTAGAAGCCAGGTGGTAAACACTCTGTGTAAATGTATGTATGTAATGTTTGTTTGCTGACTAGTATTCATATCCTGTTAAAACGTGGAAAGAAAAAGAAAAACAACCGACTGCAAGTATTTTTTAAATTCATATTAAAAATGTAATTTAATTAAACGCAAATATGGTTCTGAAAGACGAATGGTAGTAAACTTTGTTTATAGCAGAGAAAGCGAATTCTCATATCTTTTTCATTATCTCTTAACTTTCTATTGGTCATCACCGTTTATATCCGGTTGTTGTTGACGGATACATTAAGGAAGATAATAATGGTTGTACGGTAAAAAATTACATTAGCACGATGATAATGTATTATTTGGTATTCTTACCTTCGCCTCCTACTATAAGTTTTCCGTCTATCCTGGGCGGGCGGATCGCTAGTGGCGCCGCCGTCGCCCTCAGCGCTGTGCCCCGCCCCCATCCTACCCCATGCCACAACACACACCGTCACAAACACACGTCCAACGACACCTGATACACAGAATATACACTTGTCCCACAAAATGCTTCTAGGGTGTCGTTGTTTTCCAACTGGCCACGTTATGCCCGCTCGGATCGCGATGCGAATATGAAACGTACCGTCGCACGCGCATACCGAACGCCTTACATTACTCTTAATTGCCCGAGTTTCATACGATGACCGTTCTTAGTATGGTTATTGTTTGAATTGAATTATCACTCGTAATGTATTAAGGACAATCATATTTAATAGCCGTTAACGTTGAGAGCTAAAAATAAAATTGTTTCAATTTATTTTTATGATATTTTGTTCTAAGTGACGTCCAATTTGGCGTAGATGTAGTGAATCTGACTTTATTCTGGGTATTATTGGGTTGGTTGCGCGCCATGGACTACTTCAAGTATAGTAGACGTTCATGGGTTTTTGTCCTATTTGGTTTTATTACTTTGTCGTGGACTTGTTTCAACCACAAATTGAAACAGATGTATCAGGCTGGTAGAGCGCGTCACGTCTTCCGAAACGAGGGACTTCGTCTTCGCCGGTGACGATGGTGTTTGTGTGTGTCTGTGCTGTGACTGTTCTAAATAATTTAATGTGTAAAAACTAATCCCTTTTTTATTTAAAACAACCCAAGCTAATTTTTTATCCATAATAATAATATATAATTAAACGAGCAGCGTATATTTCGTGTCAAATTTAATTTTGTTATTTTTAAAACTTTTCATGTTGTACTGCGGCTGTTAGCGGATTTTAATGAAATATGGCATTTTTAATTAAAGTGTTAAAAGTAAATTTTAATCGAGATGAGGCCCGTTGTTTCTAATATTTCACTTTATTAAATAACCAATATTTTATATAATAAATTAGTACCTACATAATATAATATCTTAAATTAAATTAAGCTTAATATGATGGTATTATATTATACATAAAATCATTTATTTTATGTCCAAAGATGGTCTGTTATTGTTGAAAAAAAAACAAAAAATCGGTGTGACGCAACAAAGTCATATGGGAATATGACTTTCTGTTGTTGAGATCCTTTTGCGAAACTGAAATATGAAACGCAATTCTTCGCATTTTTCCTTTCTACGCATGAATACAGTAATTCGTGACGTGACATGTAAAGAGATAAAAAGTAAACAACGCTTTCGAAATACGCATCGTAATATCTATGTATGTGTGTATTTATATTTATGTTATATCTATGAGTGTATTGTATATTGTTCTTTGGGACATATTTTAAGCTGATAACGTTTAAAATAACTGAAGGGGCCTATTATCAAATAGGGAGAAGGAGGGGGCAATTTGAATGAAGGCTAATTGTAAAAGCCATTGCTTTATCCACTTTGACTATTTCTATGCTAGCATGGTCAAACATTAGAAACCTGCAACGATAAGCGCCACAGGTCGCGGTTTCGATTCCCGCTCGGAGTAGAAGTTTGTACTGACCATACAGACGCGTGTTCCGGTCCGGGTGTGTTTGTCTTTGTCGTTGTATGTTTCCGGATGCCCGACGTCCTTATCATTGTGTATGTTTCCGGACCCCCGACACAAGATATCACTACCCTAATGGAGGCCGTTAAGTGAGTAAGTAGCGTTTATTTATTTAAATTGTCTTTAGCTGAATAACGTTTATAATTCGTTGATTTTTAACTAATCGCTTGCTAAGCCATAGCAGATTTCATTCTGTCGTTACGCGTTCCGCGTAGAAATTGCTTCGTTTCCGATAGCAATTTACGTGTACCTGAAGAATTTGTGTGATTCATTCATAATTTACCATTCTTTGTTTGTTTTTAAAAGTATGAATGCATGCTATTGCGTATGATTATTGTGTATGCTATGAAATGATAAGTTTCGTTTGTCTGTTTACATTTATATTTCATATAACAATAACAAAAACACACTAGACGACTTAACTCAATAAAAACACTATTTTTATGGTTCCATATCTAATTGGCATAAACGAAACCTTTATAAGTAATATATAAATATTAAGTGTCGTGTTGTGTGAAGTCTTGAAAAATAATGAGATTTTATTTTGACTTTTTTTGATTAAGTCAAGAGCTGCCTTAATTTTTTTTATACTATACTTCGAACCAGTTACTAATTTTATATATATGTTTTATTTTTCCACCTAGAGTTAATGATTATTTATTGTAAGATGACTTTTTTGAACTACGGTACTCAAGTCCCACAAGTACGTAATTTAAAAATTTGCAACGCTCGAGAAACGATTCCGCGATCATCGGCGATGTAGACTACCTCGCTACCACAGCGCCAGAACGGCTGTCGTACTACCTTGATAGCTGGTCAGTTTAAGTCCATGCGAGCTGTCTATATGATAACGACCGGGTGTTCCGACCCGGCTTAGCCACCGGTGACGCTGTCAAGGCCACTAGGGCCAACAGCAATGGACACTTCGAACAAAAAAAGGCTGTCCTACTAATTTATGTTTATGTTAAACAAGCATGTTAAGTAATTCAGTTGTTAACTTAGAAAGCGTGAGTTGTTTAAAATCTAAAACGTTTTAAGACTATAAATGTAGCGTTTACAAATTTTACCGTAATTATTTTGATAAATTATGGGTTTCGCTTTCGCCGACTCATTTATAAATGAAATATCGTATTATTACTTTTTGTGAATAATAAATAAAATGAAATTCATGGTCTTAGTTCAGGGTAATAACTTAATGTATGTAGATCATAATCGGTGCTTAGGGTTCCGTGTCCAAAGGGTGCTGACCCTATTATAAAGTCCGCGCTGTCCGTCCGTCTATCAGCGGGCTGTACTCGTATATCACAAACCGTAATAGGTAGAGAGTAGTACAAAGAAACACGATATTCTAAAAAAAGGTGTTAAATTTTTGACGTTTTTTGCGTTAGCTTATGAACTGTAATAGATAAATGGACGCAAATAAGCAATACCATGTCAACCCACAAAATTGAAAAAACTGAGTTATATATGCAGAAGTGTTGGTAAATGGCTGAAGAACAATTTTCTTTAATATTTGTAGGGTTTAAGCTTTAAAACTTCTAAAAAGCCATTTTTAATCATGCAATTTATGTATTATGTTAAACGTTTTGGGTTATATTATATACGAAATAAGCAGTTGACCAATTTATAAAAAAAATCATATAAAGCAAGTTGTTCAAAATTTTCAAACGCGTTTTTCTCGAAATGACATTCGTGTGGGTTGACATGGTATTGCTTATATGCGTCCAAATATGTAGTTAGAATATTTTAAATTAATAATTTTGGCTGCTATTTTAGCAAATAATTAACAAAATATTTAATTTTATAACTATACGGTAGTACGGAACCCTTTATGTGCAAGTCTGACACGTACTTGCCTCTTTTTTTAAATATAAATTCTTGTTAATTTTAGTTTAACCCTCGTCCGTACGATACATGATAGCTTCTGAAAAATTATAAAACTGTAATTAAGGGCTTAATTAAGCTTGCTAGTTAACCGTAGCGTATAAATTCAGGGCTAATTTTTGTACATACTAGTTATGTTTCGAGACATTACTAGACGATTTACTTAGAAATAGTTTTTAGTTCATTTTTGACAGCAAAGGCACTATATAAAATTAATCCAATAATTGTGGAGGTAAAAGGTGTTAAATGTTCCTTCAACACAAAAGCCTGGTAATATTGCCTGGCGGGTCGCGGTCCAGCGACTTACATTCCGAAGTTGTATATATGGTAATCGACGTTGAAAACTCTGATAGCGCGATTCAGGATTGCGACGATCTTATTCCTCAATATTGTTGCGTAGTTTACCGGATTTGACACCGTCGTGGCGTTGTGGGTAGCGAGTCTGCCTTTAGGGTCGACGGTTGCGGGTTCGATTCCCGCTCGGGCAGATGTTTGTTAAAATTTCTGTCTCGGTCTGGGCGTTTGTCCGTGCCTCGGAGAGCACGTTAAGCATTCGGTCCCGGTTATTATCAATAACATCTGATAATAATCGTTAATTCTTAATAAGTAAATTGCTCTTATCCAATGAGTTACTGGTTCGCCCTTAGGGTTGCGGAGGTCAGATGGCAATCGCTCCGTGTAAAAACTAGTAACCTGTCAAATCCGGATAAGAGTAATAAACAGACCCTGGGTACATAAAAATACCGGGAATAATGCTAGGATGAAGAACTTTATCATGTAGATGTCGCTATAAGTTCGATAGCTTGACGCAGGATTGCGAAGATCTTGTCCTATTTACACTTTTTTTATATATATACGACCTGCCTAATGGTCTCCGTAAAAATCGCATGCTTTTGCCAACCGCTTAAAATCTTTTTAAACCTTCCCTTAAAGAACCCTATACTGTAGCGCGTACTACTAACAATCCCGTACTAGAAAATTGATATTTTTATTAAGATAAATAAACCCTAATATATTTTTAACACGGAACACTTTATGTCTGAGTACGATTCGTTAATAAGGATTAACCTATTATACCTGTATAAAGTGCTCTAATTTATATATTATGTATGAATAACACAAAATAGCGTTAAAATCCAATTCAGTGAAAGACTTGTCTCGCTTCAGAGCTTAATGATATCTTCCGTATCACTGTTTCTTTTCTACTTATAATAGAACATTAAGAGTGAAAGAGATAACGAAACCAACAGTTACGTACTGTTAAAAACTTATGATCATAAATGATTTATACCGTTTGTTGGTCATTAGTGACCGTGCAAATGTGGATGTTACGGATTCGTAAGGATGTTGATTCAATTCTGTTCTATTATGATACTTTTTATGTGTATAGTTGGCAAGCAAACATTCGATCCACCTGATGGTAAGCGGGTGTCGTAGCCTATGAGCACTTGCAACACCATTCATTTGTGGGTGTCAGCCACGCGTTGTCAACCTCGAGATATTGGGTCTTAAATCTCATCTGCCCAGTGATTTCAGGAGCTAAAGCTTTCTTCAATCCGAAACACAGTAATGCAAAACTCCGCTGGCACCTACCCAGTCGACTTCTTGCAATGAAAGGCATACCACTGTACGTTATACGTTAATATAAGAAGGTTAGCCCTCTCTCTATCTCTCCGGGAATTTATTAAGACTCGAGTAATTCCCTTAAAAATTTTACTTTGACCGGGATTTATATTGAATGGCATAACTTAAAAGGCTGAAATCGATTAAGTTGCCAGAACCTTTTCTAATTATTTGTCCCTTTGAGTAGGTCTGCTTTCATGTTTAGCAGAATTATTAAGAGTTCAGTCTGATCCATCGCGATTTCTATGATAGAAATATTATAATAAAATCAAGCCCTTCAAACATTCACTCGTCCTAGTGGTTTGTAAATGAATGAATAAATGAATCCCGACAAGCGACTGTAACGAATCTTTTTATTTTAGTTCCAATTTGCTTTGAAAACATTTTTACCGCTGTCGAACGAGGATTTGGTATGAATGAATCTCGACATGCAAATGTAACGCTTGTACATTTGTGTATGAAATGTTCAAATTTGTGTTATTCGAGGAGACTTTTAAAAGCATTTTTGCATTGTCAGAAAACCTTTATGTGTTGAATGTTGAAATATTATATTGCAAAAGAAGGAATAATAAATTCGGTCCAATTTTTCTTTGCTTTTACTTTTTAAAATTTTCTTAATTACGTTTTACAAAGATGGATAGAAACACTAGGAGTGTCCTACACAATTTTTAAAAAAATCTTGGAACCCGTCTCGTCGCATCCTCGTGAAAAAGAATCGGGATTGCGACTCAGCGCGGAAAATGCAGCTAGCATCTTTGTCACTGTAGATATGATTTATATAATTGTAATGATTTGTAATTATTATTACTTTTGAATTGTAAATATGTTACTAAATTTGTTGCCAATTTCCTTCTTAATTTTTTAAATGGCAATTTTAACAAACTTTGATGTTGCATGATGTTGTTAATCCTTACTAATATTTTAAATGCGAAAGCGATTTAAATGAAATTTTATGCACAGATAGTCTAGAGCCCGAGAAAGAACATAGGCTTCTTTTAATGCGAAAAAAAGGGTTGTAAGGGGGAATGAAAAGTTGTATGGAAGTATCAATTTTTAGCTAGATGCTTGAAATTTGTTTTTAATGGCATTTCAGAGTTTGTATTGCAATCGTTATCTATGCGAGTGAAGCCGCTTGCAGAAGCTAGAACTAAATATATATATCTTTAAACTTAATATATTTAGTCGCTAATAATTTATCACAGAGCTATTTACAATATGATATTATATTTAGTTTTGGATATTTCAACGAGATAGATTTCAGTACGCTTGTTTGTGCTTGTTTATAAATTAGCCTCTTATAAAAGACAAGAACCGCAACGACGTCTTCACAAAGGATAAGCTTCTCAAATCGCTAGCTGTTTGTCTATTGTACAGGATTCGTGTTACGTCTTATTTATAAAATTTTATTTATATGATAATAATAAGTATTAAAGTAATAAGCATGTGGATTATATATTAAATAAAACGTGCAAAATAGTATTCTAGATTGCCATAAGTTAAAATATTAAAAAAAAATTGAATTGCTTAATTTTTTTCATTTTGTTTGACGGCTTGCGGGGCAGTTATCTCTTGATTTTCTGTATGATCTCTAGCACCTCATAGGTTATAATACCCCAAACCGATTTCATTACTTAATATTATAAATGCGAAAGTAACTCTGACTCTCTGTCTATCTGTCTGTCGCGTTTTCACGTTTCATAACTTCTTCTTCAAATAGTATAGAGCCTAAGAAAGGACATAGGCTACTTTTTAATGTGAAAAAAAAAGGGTTATAAAGAATTGTAAGAGAGGATGAAAAGTTGTATCGAACTATCGTCATTTTTAGAGCTAGAGACTTGAAACTTATTTTTTAGGCTGTTAGTTCGATATAAATAAATATGACATTCAAAGTGTCTAATAAGGGGGGCGGGTGTTCAAAGTTTGTATTAAAATCATTATTCACGCGGGGGAAGCCGCTGGCAGAAGCTAGTTGTTTATATTCCTCTTTCTTTTCTTTTCCTCTTCTTCGACTCCAGTGGTGCTCTAGTGCTAGACGTGAAATGCTTGTTTTCAAACTCTGCCTTTAGTCTCGACGGTTGCGGGTTCGATTCCCGCTCGGGCAGATGTTTGTTAAAATTTCTGTCTCGGTCTGGGCGTTTATCCGTGGGTCTCCTCACCGTACTTCCGAGAGCACGTTAAGCTGTCGGTCCCGGTTGTTATCACATAACATCTGATAATAATCGTTAACTCTTTATAAGAAAATTGCTCTTATCCAATGGGTTACTGGTTTGCCCGTAGGGTTGCGGAGATCAGATGGCAATCGCTCTGTGTAAAAACTAGTAACCTGTCAAATCCGGATAAGAGTAATAAGCAGAGCCTGGGTAAAATAAAAATACGGGGAATAATGCTAGGACGAAGAAGAATGCTTGTTTTCAAAATTAGTGACAAAAAAATTAAAACTATCTCGGTTAACAATTTACATCACTAAATGCCATGTTATACTCAACACATGAATATTAAAAATTGTTTCGTGTATTTAACGCGACCGCCGACAAAGCCTTTTTCATAGCATACATTTTTCGCAGCACATTTCAATAAGGGATAAGTGCACCCTCTACGGTATCAAATCGTTTCGCTGGTATAATATCGGCCGTTTTTACTATAGTGGAATATTTTTTCAATTGTAATTTCACATCGTAAAATTGAGCTGTTTCCGAATCAATTGAACGTCCGTGTTATGACGAATTAAAAAATGCTATCGGCTTTTTAACTGAATTATATGAAGGTAATGAAATGAACCATAATAAATAAATAAACGCAAAACACTCAACGGCCCCCATTAGGATAGTAATATCCTGTGTCGGGGATCCGGAAACATTCACAATGACAAGGACAAATACACCCAGACCGGAAAATATGCTTGCATGGTCAATACAAACATATTATGCTCCGAGCGGGAATCGAACCCGCGACCTGTGGCGTTTAAGGCAGGTTCGCTACCGCTGCGCCACAACGTCGTCTAAAATTTATATATATTTTATATAATATTATTTAGATATACCGTCAGCTGCTTTTATCTACTATTCTTGTAAGTGGCACTTAAATGGCATTTGAGAAATCGTTTTTAGATTCTACTACGCTTCAGTGAGCCTTTAATGGAACCGTTTAAAGTAATTTACTAGAAATATAAATCCTAGTCTACCAAGTCAAGAACAAGATTTATACAGAATATTATGTTCATGAAAATGACGGCCGTTGTGGCATGTTAGTAGCCTGCCTTTAGTCTTGACGGTCGTAGGATCGATTCTCGTTCGGGGCGGATATTTGTAATGATCTTACAAATAGTTGTTATCATAACATCTGATATTCAGCTTTAACTCTTGATACGTAGTCGGGTCGCTCTTAGGGTTGCGAAGGTCAGATGGCAATCGCTCCATGTAAAAACTAGGCAACTGTCAAACCCGGCCAAGAGTAATAAGCAGACCTTGGGGAAATACCGGGATTATAATAATAATAAATAAACGGCCCCCATTAGGATAGTAATATCCTGTCGGGGATTAATGCTAAAAAGAACTGAAGTATGTTCATTGTATGTTTCAGAGTTTTTATTTTTCAAAAATAATCACACGGACAGACATTCTAAATTCTGTACGGTTAAGAGCTTAGTTATTTCTCCGTCTTATTATGGTAGGGGAGCCCAAGCGGGGATTTCGGGATTTACTAAAGCGCGTCAGATTAATATACAGGGGATACCTTGTACCCGGTTAAGTACCTCCACAAAACATGAGGCCCATATATAAGGCCGCCCGTAAAGGATACAGGATCAGATTAGTAAAAAAATTGACCATCAGAAATTCTCGAGCGCGTCAGATTAAGGTAGGGTGAGTTAATTACATCCTAAAAAGTGTATATTCCACTAATCTGACAATTTGAGAGTGACGTAAAAAAGGGGAGGGCAAAAAAGTTGTAAAAAAAACGTCATCTCGACATTCTCGAGCGTAGCTAAATTTTTTTTATTTTGAAGGAAATAATTCAAGAATAATGAAAAATATATAATCTGACGATTTCCGCAAGCCGAAATCACAAAAATTCGTCGATAAAGTTAAATGCGTGCAGTTGCGTGATGCCTACATTTCCTTCTCCGCGTTTCTATTCCTCTCTCACTCTTTCTCTATCTATTACTCTCTCACTCCGTCCCCACTCTGGTTTCTGCTGCCATGACGCCATCACAGCTGATCATAAAGACACGTGGTATAGTCTGTTAAATGTAACTTGAACCCTGCGCAGTAACACGTTTTTGGGTCTCAACCGTATGTGGTATGAAGGGGGCAGGGTTTAGTACACTCGCTCACGGTTGTTTTAGCTCTTTAATAATAAATTATTAAAAATAAATTAAAATATAAATTAGTTTTGTCAAGTGTGTTAACATTTATTTCGAGATAATGCCTCGGATGAAGATGATGATTAATTAATCAAATAAATATAAAATATTAAACTATATTAAGCTTTTTTTAAGTAATTTTTTTATAAATACATTTATTCTACTAAAAAAGCATACTTATTTAATTTCATGCTATTTCCTGATCTTTTCAATTAATTAAGTTTAATGATTTAAAAGAATAGAAAAATTTTTTTTGACTTCCCGCTAAGAAAAATTAAAAATTTTAATATTAGTTCTTTGAATTCAGGTAGCTCAAAATATCACATAAATTATATTTTGAGCTCAAAAATATCATAAGTACAATTTTAAGCTCCCAGGAATGGAATTAGCGGGAAGTTGCAGGGATGGCCTTTAAGGTGAACCGTTTTTCTAATTTTTTTGTCAGATCAGCCGAATCCCTCTAGATAATCGTCAGATTATGAGACAGTATGTTTAGAACATAAAAATGAACCACATATATCTTAATCTGACGCGCTTGAGTATTTCAAAATGGCGAATTTTTTTGCACATTATGAAAATGACCGCCAGTTTGCGTCCCATCGAAATCGTCAGATTAGTGAATGAGAGCTTTTTTGGTGCACTTAACACTCCCTTAGAAAATCTGACGCGCTCGATTAATTTTTTTTTTTTTTTCATTTTCAACCCTTAAATACAACCACCCGCATCATGCAAACGATCAGATTAATATACGTACATTATTAAAAATACGTAGGGCATTGATGCTATCAATATCTGACGCGCTCGAGGATGTCCATGCAACAGTTTTTTATTACATATTTAAAAATCTATAGCCGCTTCCCCCACCGATGTAAAGGTATATATCATATAACATTTTTTCTTCTTATCATCTAAGCTTTGCATCCCAATAGGTCTCTACAACGCTCGAGTAAATCCCCATTTAGCATCGTGGGCTCCTCTACCATTAAGTCTTTGTCATTACTCTCGGGAGAATGTTTGAAAGTAATAAAGATGGGAACGTGGAAATAACTTGACCTTCGGTGGGAATGTGCTTAGGTCGTGTAAAAATGTCATCCTACCTTAATTTTGTTGTTCGGGTTAAATGGTGGTCTACTTAAATAGTACAAAATGGCACTCCTTATGGGTCTTCTTTTTTTTTCAAAATGAAAGTGTATGTCGAAAATCTTTACTTTCTCAGTTACATATATTTAATACAGTATTATGTAGGATTTAATTAAAATTAAATTTGCTCACAATTGTCTCAAATTCTGTAAGGCTTATATAACTTGAAACTACATTTTGTATTCATCGATAAATCTGGAACGACAATTACTGATTCATAAATATTTTAATAAAAGGTTCAGCACTTAATATGAAACTAACAACTATCCAAGAAAGCTATAACATTTACCTCATCAGTCAATCAATAAATAATAAGGACTTAGGTAATTCACAATATCGTGATCAATATTGTGAATCAACTATCGAGGCAATCAAGATCAATGTACCGAACAAACTAATCGCTGCTTCAATGTGTCAAAGCCTATTGTGTAAGATTACTGATGTTTATGGTGGGATACGTCATATCTATCTATTTTGATTTACTTTCATGACTCTGTAGTAGGTATATTATTGTGGTATCTAGTTTAACGAAAGTAAATTAAAATTGGTATTTATAGTTAAAATATCGAAATTTTAATTTGATTTGTTTTTTATAACTTCCATTGAAATTTTATTGTTAAATCTAAGAAAAAGCTATTGAAAGTTCATTCAAGGGTCAAATTAACTTATCGGGCGAGAACGATGTTGTTTACATAAAGCATTTGCCTTTTGGCGTTATTTTAATATTAAAGTTCCAGGATCTTAAAATTGTATTCAAGCATCTTTTATAATACTACTTAAAATATCAACTAGGAAAAAGATTAGATATTTCTTACGCAAATGTTTATTCTAATTTCTTGTTTATGTGAGATAAAATATACATAGATTTGACTATATTATACGAAGTTCAACAAAGTGTAAACAATATCAAAGTCAAATCAGAAAGGTAAACTAGTTATAGTTCTATTATTTTGGTTAAAATCTAATAAAATTTATAGGTTGTTAATATAAACAAGTGTGGATGAAACATTACGTGCATAGTCAGTACTATCACATAATTATGGCCTTATTCTGTGGTTTTATTATGAAATAACAAGAAATGTACTAGATGAAAAGTTTTTTATAGCGATTAAATTTGCAAGCAAGCATAAGGCCCACCTGAGGGTATAAGCTGTTGTTGTAATCTATGATCGCTTGCACACAATTCATTAGTAGACCGTGTAACCCAACCTCGAGTTATTGGTTCTTAAATTTCCCTTTTCCCGTAATTTCAGTAGCTACAGTGTCCTTCAACCCGAAACACAGTAGTACAAAACATATATCATACACATTAAGTCACAAAAACTTATATTATGATTCTTCACTACATAGTATAAACGAAAGTCGCTTTCTCTGTCCCTATGTATGCTTACATCTTTAAAACTACGCAACGGGTTTTGATGACGGGATAACATCCATTAAATAGTAGAAAAAAATTTTTTTTTGAGGTTTCTAATGTGATGTCGTAAATAAATTACATTTAACGCGTGCGGAAAACGGGCAGTAATGAATAAATCAATACTACTGGACCGATTTTAATCATTTTTTTAGTGAATGACATAGGCTATATATTTGATACCCATGCGAAGCCGGAGCGGGCCGCTACTAAAATATATTTGTAAGCACGAATCGCAAACAAGAATACTAAACCAAATAATGGCTGGGATATGACAATGTGTACTAAAATAAAATTTTGCATACACACGCGAGATGTCGTGTCATAAAAACTAAATTACATTCCAAACTCATTTGCGTTTCACCTTCACGAGGTATTTACGTAGCAGAACTTGTCTGTCCTTCCTGGTAAAATCGTTTCGGACATCGAATTTCCCTACAAGTCTCTCACATTAATATAAACTTAAGTTGAATCCGGGTAAAGAATTTAAACTAACTTGAACCGATTTTTTCCCAACTTAATCCTAAGAAAACTTTCTAAAGAAAAGTTCCTATAGAATTAAGAGTTTAAGATAACTTGAAATGTTGCTACTTTTTGGTACATTCCTTGTGTTATTTTCATACATTTTTAAGTTTTTAAAGATTTATGCACATGACTTCTTTTTTCCGTTCAACTTCTTTTTTCCCTACACATCGCTTCCCTCCCATCCCTTATCCCTTCATAGGTTGGCAGTGGAACTACTTACTATAGGCGGACTCTATCCTTTTTTGACAGTTATGAAATTAAAAAAAGACTAAAAATAAGCAATAACTTTTAGTATATGATATAATTACTGATATAAAGTTATAATCAGTATAAAGATGTTTCTCATTACAAAAAACTCAAGTAATATATCATCACGGTCAATTTACTAAACAGGAGGTTTTATATATAGACCTCCCGTCTTTTAAGATCTTGGTGCTAGTACCTTTGTGTTTAGAAGATAATTCACATAGCTCGCAATAGAACATTGAACCTGCATGCATAATATATGCAAAGTATCAATCAAGTGGCGTGACTGTAAATCAGTTATTGATACGTGAGAGCTAAGTGTAGTGGGTTTGCGATCGAAATAATTTGTTTATCCTCCACTGAAAGCTATGTTAACGCGATAACATTTATTACGTTAAAAAAAAACCGGCCAAAGAAGCCTCAATAGCTCAACGGTAGAAGGGCCGACTTCGCTCCGTTAACGCGAGAGTCGAGGGTTCGAACCTGACCCCCTTGGGCTATTGTCGTACCCACTCCTAGCGCAAGCTTCGAGCTTATTTGGAGGGCAATAGGAATATTAGTAATGCCTTGACAAAGCATTGCTAATATTCTTTAAAAAAAAAAAAAAAGTGTGTTTCGGACTCACACATAAACGTCTCCTTTCCTACGTAGATTATACAAGACTAACGTCAAGCAAAAAAATGTAAAAAATATTGCCTTTAGATGTAAATTTTATTTTATTATTTATCTTAGTAGCGGCAATTTATGTACGTGAAAATTTCAACTATTTACTTATTGTGGTTCGTAACATACAGCCCGCTCATAAATGGACGGACAGCCGAGGCTTAGTAATTGGGTTCGGTTGCCACCTCTTAGGTATGAAACCCTAAAAATCCGTGGAAATATTTACAAATCATTTAATTATCAATCAGTTTTAGAAATCTCTGCTTATAACGACGAAAGTGAACCGAACTTAGAGATAAAAGTTTTAAATCGTTATAAATCTCTTCTTTGATGAGGCATACGGCATTACTAAAATTATAAGTATTTAATAAATATGAACAACAAGTGTGTTAGAATTTCACATGAATTTTATGAAGAATAATAATTAACTTACTTTAATTAAAAGTAAGTTAATTATTATTCTTCTGTGAATTATTTGAATTTGCTTATGCACATATATAGATTACGATGTAGTTTGCCTTTTTTTATCTGACGGGCTCTTTTGCCGCACTTGTCATACCATCCTAACGAAACGAAAGTCTATAAGCCGGTGAACGGATTATGATGAATTTGGTAACGATATAGAAAGTTTTCGTCGTGAAAACAAAACTTGAAGATGGTGCAATAGGGGATGAAAGTTTGTTTGGGGAATAATTCTCTATATTACATTAAGTGGGATTAAAAACCGTTACTCACGTGGGCGAAGTGGCAGACAGGCGGATTAAAAATTGTAGTGGAGTGAGTACCTACATTACTATATGAATTATGGGTGGTAAACCATTGATAAATATACAATAAGTGATGCTTTTAAAAAAACAGTTTGTAGCGGTCGTTAGCAACGAAATATACCATTTGAACAAAGTTTACGATGTTGTGGCGCAGCGGTAGCGAGCCTGCCTTCAGCGCCACAGGCCGCGGGTTCGATTCCCGCTCGGAGCAGATGTTTGTATTGACTGTACAGATATGTTTTCCGGTCTGGGTGTGATTGTTATTGTCATTGTGTATGTTTCCAGGCCTCCGATACAGGATATAATTATCCTAATGGGGGCCATTGTGAGTGTAGCGTTTATTAAAAAGTTTTTTCGAAGTCAGATATTTTGTTTTGGTGAGACAACTCTGCCCTTACTTTCCAATAAAATGAATGATCCATTAAATATAAAAGTCGTGAGTTTTTAACATAAAAACTAATTATAATTTTTATCTCGCTGCGAAGATGGGAGTCAGACAAGAAAAAAGGAACACCTGCACGTTATCTACAACTTTCTGAGCAATATTCTTCCAAAATTGTATTTTCCGCTTTTAAACGTTACATTTTTAATAAAGCGAGACTATTAAACGCTTAAAGGGTATTGCGAGGGTGGAGTTGGTTAATTTTGAGAAATGGAGTCATTAATCGGGCTTATTCACACTGAATGTGCTCTAATTTACACTAAAATACCTCGTAAATTTTAATCCCATATTAAGTTTTCCTCACCATATTTATTGTTATAATAAAGACTATAATATTATATTGTTTTTTTTTATAGACAAATAAATTTAGTAATTTAATAATAAATGCTAATAATATATAAATAGTTATTGAGGCAAATGGAAGGTGACTTGATTATCTGAAAGGCCTATTTGTATCTCAACGCGTTAGGTCGCGTTCAAACAACACGCTTTCCCTTCATTTTTGTTGACATGGAGGAAATCAGATACCCGGCTTCCTGGGGAGGAGAACCGGGTTATGTGGGGTTCCATGACAAGGTGGTAACATCATGGGGACTAAACCTCCTCTGTGGCCGACCACAGTGTGTTAGGTTACGGGAATTTTAGTGTAAGAAATAAAAACGCGACTCGACTAGCACTGTGCTCCGCTGGTAGCTAGAGGAACTTGGTCCCGGGAGGTAACCCCGCAGCGCTGGCGCATGGCAGTTGGAATCACACCGACTGCTTACTTCTAATTTTTGCCTACTATTTGAGTCTTATGACGCATCAATTAATGTTACAAGTTGGCAAACAAGCATACGGACCACTTGATGGTAAGTGATTGCCGTAGCCTATGAGCGCTTGCAGCACCATTAGTAGGTGCCAATCACGCGTTGCCAACCTCGAGATATTGGTTCTTAAATCCCCTCTGCCCAGTAATTTCACTAGCGTACAGTGCCCTCAAACCGGAACACAGTAATGCCTAAGCACTACTATTTGGCGGCGGAATATTTGACACTGTGATGGTACCTACTTAGCCGGCCTCTTTCGACAAAACACCTACCACCAGTTTGACTGATTGCACTGGTGGAATAATCTCTGCTCTGTGACAGAGGTTATTCTAACAGCGGGCGATGGGGTCGTCACATCCCGACATCGGTAAATATAATTTGAAAATTATGACACATCAATTGCATCAATCGAATATAATATTCAGTTTTAGACAGCAAACCTACTATAAATTACTTAACTATAGGCTGTATCAAACTTCTGAGTAGGTACACGGATCCTAATATACCGAATACGTTTCATTGATGGTTGTTTCAAGCCTCTATTGTTAAACTTGGCATACTTAACCGATAATGGATGTTCCTTTGAAAACTTAAGGCCTTTCATCGATCATAAACACTAGAACTTCGCTGCGAACCGAAATCTCGCTTATCATATAATATTTTTAGGAATCAGAAGTGAGTAGACTTTTGAAAGTAGCAATTGTAATTAACCTAAATGGTTCACGACCTAACCGAGAATATTGAGCTCAGACTGTCACTGTGGTTTTCCCGCCAATTGATTTAGAACTACCTTACCTTTTTACCTTACCTTTTTTTTAGTAAAAAGGGTTCAAATTAAGACATTATTTTGTTATGATCATTGATCATTTCACATTTTACTATAAGCCCTTAATGTCTCCAAAAATCAATAAAAATAACACCTCACCTTAAATAATCTTTTGAATTTATTTACAACCACTATTAAAACCTACATATTGACTATTAAATACTAACTATATTTATAATTACAACTGTACAAATCTAATCGACGGAAAACAATGGTTAGAAAAAAAAAGTTCAAAGGGCAGCCTTTGAATCGCAATCCCGATTCTTTGGGGGAAAATGAACCAGCCGTCCTGCCATGTGTGGTGGCAATGTGACGGAGTGTAGTATCTTCTAGAAATTGCTTAGCATTCCTGTCCAAGAATTTCTACTATAAAGGGCATAAAGATGTAAATAAATTAAAAAAAATTTGAATACAGCCCGCTTGATAGTGATGGTAAATATATTCTAGAAAACTAAAGTAAATAAAAAAAATGATAATTCTTTTTCTCTGGTCTCTGATCTGAATCAAAGCATATAAAACATTTTTATAACGAAAAAAAGCGTAGTGCCTTTAAATACGAAGTAATATATTTTATTCCTATAAATTATTCAACTTGTGAGATATTTTTAAATAAACCGGAGTTTAATTACTTGGGAGCAGCTTGAATAGTCTGTAATCTATGATACTCTCTCGTGGATCACGGCAATTAAGAGAAGGATCACCATTAAATTTAAGGCTTCGTAGATTTAGAAGTTTATCTCGATAACTTCGTCAGTATGAAAAGTATTTTATAGAGTTTGTTTGATGTTAAAATATTTTTTTGACTTTAGTTTAAATTTATTCCTTTAATAGAGAAAAGTTTCTTTTTGTTTCTACACACATAGAGATTAGCTTCAGATATATTTAGTTTTAGTTTATAGACAGCGATACTGGGCGTTACCAGAGTAGCGGTTTTTTTTTATAGCATAATTGGTCACTTCGGACTACGCTTTTACACGCGCCCATTATTTCGCGCTTCAGTTGCCGAATGCACGTACACGGTGGCGGCGATTGTCAATAGTATATTTATAGCGCTTTATTTTTTTCGCGTTTGCACGAGCTTATAAACGCATTAACGCTGTGCGAGTTGCGCGTTATTTCAACGTCGCACCTATACGTACTTCGAAAAACGAGCTTCATAAAAAAAGTCTGGTCTGAAATCGCACTGACATAGGTAAAAGCAATACAGTATTAAATCACAGATAAAAGATAGCAGTCAACCTACCAGTAAGTTTTGTCAACACAATGACAAAGACCCGTAGACAGAGATGAGATAATTCGACAGAGCCAAGACCTATATAGATAGATATCTGCACATAAGTACATATCTGCTTTTGACAATTAGTCAGGAAGTTGTGCCGTTCAAGCCTCTCCCTATGTCTTTACGTCATTATTTTCTTTCAAGTAAGGAAACTATTACAATAAAGACAAAGAAACTTCAACGTTACAACGTTACAAACGTTATTTATTTTTCTATAATTAAAATAAACCAAAGTACGTTTTCTTAATAAAAGTCTTTTGACTTCGTTACCATTGGGTGTTAAGAAATTCTGTTTAGATTTTTATGACAGTCATGATATCTAAGCTTACTGTTGTGTATTCGGGATTTGGTATTCAGACAAGCGAATATAGCGTGTAGCCTAAATTGCTGTATGAAATGCTCAATTTTGTTTTGTATCAAAAGAAATTCTTTATTTCGAGGAATGGTCTTCATTAAATTGTCATTTCTTATTCTAAAATGACATAATAAATATCTGACAATTTATATTTTCATATTAATTCAATCTTTTCCAAAAAAAAAATTAAATACTTCTATACAATACATTGACAAAATAATTATTTATAAACTAAATCTTAAAAACGATAACAATTTTGATTTTTATTTTTAACCGTAAACTAATTTCAAATTCAATTGTTATTATCACCTGAGATGTGCGATAAGAGGAAGATGAACAACGTATGGGACAGAAGTGATAAGATCAAGATTTAAGAGAAGATTTACAATGCTTAGGTTAATCGAAAGAACGCGACAATATTGGTACTAGTACCTCACGTTGATATCCTGTAAAAGGCAGAATTATCAAAAAAAATTAACCGTCAAGTGTGCACCACGCGCAGTTGAAACTAAAGGGTTCCGCAGCTGGGTTATGAAGAATCCTAACGACTTTAAAAATAATAACGAATTAAAATCGACAGCAAAATAACTTGGTAAATTCATAGTAAATATTAAAAGTAATATGAAAAACAAAGTTTAAGAATAACTTATAACTTATATATTTCTTAAATTTATAGACCTATCTTCTTCACACCAAATGTGGATGAACGTTCATGTGGTATTCTACAAGCTCAAATTTTTCCAGAGTTTTAAATACCATACTTCAAAAGTTAGACGGGGGGACACACAACTTTTATGACTTGGTGCTAATATCTCAACAACTACTGACTTAATGAAAAAAGTCAAAATCAAATCTCTTTATCATTTTAAAAGACCTATCCAAAGATACCTCACACGTTAACATACGTTGAATTATTTTTTCAACACTCAGTTACATGTATGGACCCTGCTATCCTTACTTCTTATATATTTTAAGATTTCATTACAGAATCGTGCGCTTCATAAAATATACCTATTTAGTGAATTTCGTATAGATTGAGCCAATTGTCTTCGAGTAAAATGACTGTGACATACGGACGGACGGACAGACGGACAGATGGACAGACGGACAGACGGACGGACGGATAGACGGACATGACGAAACTATAAGGGTTCCGTTTTTGCCATTTGGCTACGGAACCCTAAAAACAGGGCTTCTGCTGTACTATTAGGCTTGTTCTACTGTAAAAATTTCAATGCTAATATAACCTATGAAAAAATTTGTTGCATCTTTACGCGTTGTGTAAGTCTTATTTTAGTCAATATAATTTTGTCATAAAATGTAAACATTTTCAAGAAGAAGACTAAAATGAGGTTTTCAGAAGTTGACAAAATTTAACGTAGCATGCTTTTCTTGACTTGATTATAAATTTTCCTTAAAGACAAGTACCGCAATGGCGTCTTCTTAAAGGATAAAATCTTAAGTTTCTCAAATCGCTAGCTATTTGTTTGTTGTACGATATTCATGATCCGTCTTCGTTTTATGTAGATTAAAATATTAAATAGAATTTATTATCATAATATATAAAGCAACATCACTAACATCGAATTCTTAGATCTTAAATATAAATATTTTTATCCATAAAACAGCGAGAGCTTATTTTCTCTAGCAAACACCAGTTTGTGCTGTATAAAAATATGCTGTTAACATTTAATATTTTACGCTGCTAATATTTGATAAAATATTTTTCCGTTTCGAAACTGGAAAATCGAATTTCCGTCGGTAAATTTTTCCGCACCGCCCTATTCGTTGCAGAAAAGTAGCTCGTATTTGCACAATGGCGTAGATCTGTGTCCATTGTCGAATAAGCTCTTATCTTTTGGATTTATACCCGTATGTGAATAGGTAATCCCGTTATTGTTCATACTTCAAAAAACTTACCAAGTGTTATGTTCTTAGTGTAATTTTTAAATATACTTTTTAGTATAATAGAATAATTTATTTAATTAGACTTAATTTTGTATAATAGAAAACAAATATGATTCATTTTTCCATATAACAGTAAATTTATTGTATGACTGATATGATTTAGAATGACATTGATCAAAAATTTCTTTTCTTTTATTTGCTCTCTCGTCCCACATCATGTGAGACGTAAGCTTGTTTGCCACTATCGTAGTTTTATTTAAAAAAAATTTAATAAAATTGTACATGAAGTTATTAAAAATATTTGTGTTATTTTGCTTGATAGCTGAAGAAATATTTCATAGCGTATATTTTCCGCAGAGCAATTTCAATAAAGGACAAGTGCACCCTCTGCCGTATAAAATCATTTCGCTTACGCAATATTGAACATTTTCCCCATACTGGAATTATACCAGTATAATTCTACGTCGTAAAAGATAGTTGTCTCCGTATCAATTTAATAACGTGGAAAACCACGGTATTCTAAAAAGAATAAAATGATCAAATAGAATAAACGCTACGAAAAAAAGACTGCTATTTAACCTATTTCAAAATATTTCTCGGAACTCATTTTTAATATCAACAATGAAATATATAAGCTATTACATATAATTAAAAAATAAAACATAAACATTAAACATTTATGATATTTTTAATTTGTTATGTAAAAAACTCATTGCAGATAAAATAATTTTATTTTTCACAGTTTGTATTTTATTCATAAATGGCAATTTCATTATAAACTCTTATAATATTTTTTCCATCCTGATATCTTTTATGAAACGCTTAGTAATATTATAAAATATTTTTCAAACATTACGTTTTTAATAAATTTAAAAGAACCTTAATTACAACAAAAATATACATATCGAAAAATATATAAAAGTACAAAGTGAAAAGATAAAGAAACACTTCACACTCAAAGGGCCAAGGATAGTTCATCAAGGTCTGGAAACACACAAACATGAGCACAAACACCCAGACCGGAACACAAACCTGTATGGGAAATACGGAAATACGACTGACCTGAGCGGCTATGGTCGCGACCATTGCCGTTTCAGACAGGTTCGATACCACTTTAAATAAATAAATAATCACTACACACTCAACGGCCCTTATTAGGATAGGTTTATCCTGTGTCGGGGGCCAACATACACAGCGACAAGGAAAAACAGACCCAGTCCGGAAAACATGCCTGTATGGTCAATACAAACATAAGCTCTAGGTTCGCTACCGCTGTTGCGATGTCTACATACAAAGAAGTTACTTTGTATGGTATTTTTATCTTATTCTTTGTTATTACTCACGGGAAATATTTGAGCGTACAAGTAATAAAGTTGACTGTTACGTGGTACCTTCATTCTCGGTGGAAATGTATTTAGGTCGTGTAAAAATGCTATTACACACTAATTGTATTATCACACGGCGTCCCAAGGCGTCTCAAGGCCGAGTTAAAGGGAAATATTCGTACATATACCTTTTAATCTTGATACTGTATCTTATATTTAATGTGAATCATCGGAAATCATGAATCATGATAATATGAAAGCGTTACAGGCCAGGGTACTATTCCTACTCGGGACAGAAGACTTATATTGACAGGCATGTGTTCCGGTCTGGTTGTGTTTGTTTTTGTCCTTGTATGTGTCCGGACCCCCGACACAAGATATTACTATCGTATATGGGGGCCGTTGTATGTACGGTATGTGTTGTAATATTCCTCTTTGCCCTCCAAATAAGCTCGAAGCTTGCGCTAGGAGTGGGTACGACAATAGTCCAAGTGGGTCACGATCGAGCCCTCGACTCTCGCGGTAACGGAGCGAAGTCGGCCCTTCTACCTATTGAGGTTGAGCTATTAAGGCTTCGAATTTCTTTATTATCAGGAAATCACTCAATAAATATAAATCATATAAATAATGATACCATAACATCAAATACTTTCACTATCGTGTATCCAGAGGTTTTTAAATTCCGCCTATCTCCCTGCATGCAAATCGAGGCTCAATATACTTTGAAATGACTTCGTGACGAAAATTTTATATCAGTTGTGCTTTTTCTCGCTATATTCATTTTCCTTGGTAAAGCACGTAAAAGGTTCTTTCGTTTATATTGCTTTTTGAGAATCAAATCATTTGTGCTACTGAATATATAAATATTTGATTGTTATCTTTTTAGACTTTTCTTAAATTATTTTGTAAATATATGAGTATATAAGGGGAAGTTTGAAAGTAGCGCCAGTGATTGAAAAATTGAGGAGTGGAAGACTATTCATACCAGGGCATGTAATGCGCAGAGATGAAAGTCATGTGACCAAAAGAGCGATGGATTTGAAAGTGGGTGGTAGTGGTAAGGACGCCCGAAAAAGACGTGGATGAAATGTGTGGAAGAGGATATCCTATTGGATATACCCATATGGGTAGAAAGGGAGTGAGTGCAGATATGACGAATGATAGAAAAGATAGAAGGAAATGACGTGCTGTGCCGACCCCACTTAGGTAGGATAAGTTCAAGAAGAATTTTGTAAATATGGTTTTAGTTTGTATATAACCGCCACAAAGCGTTGTAATTCTTTTTCTTCTGAATGTGTGTTGTTGTTAGCTACTGGCCTAAATCCTAATTTATCCTTTAAGGTGTTTGTTGAGTTCTCGAACTACGGTTTGGGACGTCATTGGGGCGGTTTGTTCTTATTAATTTACACTCAAAGTAATGATTATTTTTGATGACTGATAACGTGTTTTCGTTGTAATTTTGTATATAAATTTGATTTCTTCATAATTTTTAACACACAACAAAACATTTATGATTTAAAAAAATAGTGAAACTACTATTAAAAATAAATAAATATACAAATGAGATGCTGTGTAAAATCTGTAAAATTAATCTATATAAAAGTATAAAAAATTGGAACATTTCGTTGTTGAAGAGTGGAATCTTAAAGATATTTCAAAGTACAACGAAGCATAATAATAGGACTCGAGATCGGAATGCAAATATAAATGAGAAAAGGAACGGTCGAGCATTGTAATTTACGATTTATATATATTTTTGCTTAAAAAGAGTAATACACCTCTGACTGTTTTTGTGAGGGTTAGGGTACCACTAAATATGTACAATTTATTGTACCGCATTGGTCCTACAGTAGGGATTACCATACTCGTTTACCTATAAAAATTGTTTTATACTAGATTCTGCTCCCGTTAATTTCTTCCAGTTTAAATAATAATATTGGTTAAACTTGGTTGTGAAACATGACCTCCGTCACCACCCAGCGCAGGCCCAATCTCCAACCCCCGCTGTTTCCTACCTTTTACCTTCTCGTCTGTTCCTTGGGTTGGCAACGCGCATGTGATACTTCAAGTATCACAAGCGCACATAGGTTGCGGTGACTGCTTACCATCAGGCGGACCGTATGCTTGTTTTCCAACCGTCATGAAAAAAAAACTAAATAAAAACCACCACGCCACTTAGACACATACGCCATAAAAAAATCTAGACTCCTTATTAAATCATCGATTTTGTCGTGTGAGATGATAACATTGTGTTAACATTTAATTTCGTATTCCATGCAATTGAATATTTAACCTGCAAGCATATTATGCATAGTATCTCGTAGATCAATCGAATGGCGTGATTATAAAACAATTGTTATTGATGTGAGAGCTGGGTATACGCGTTATGTGTGCGTAGTGTAGATGTGTGTGTGATATCGAGATGGTGAGTTAATTATCCAATGAAAGCAAAGTTGTAGCGATAATATTTTTTAGTAAAAAGTAATTACATCGTAATATACGAATATGTTTCTTATTAAAGAATATTAGCAATGGGTTTATAGCTTGCGATAGAAGGGGAACGACAATAGTCCAAGGGTATTGTCGGATCAAACTTCCCGCGCTATCGGAGAGCCGGTCCTTCTACCGTTGAAATATTGAAGCTTATAAAATCATGAAATTAATAACTTCATGACTACGTACATCCGATCTTAGATGCATGTCGTGTAGGTAACACGTGTCTTATTCTTTTTTTATATTAACGTCGCCTACGTAAACTTGCAAGATATTGTCACTAACTCCTAAGTGAACAGACTCAGTTGTCACTTATCATATTCTGTCGATTGGGCCTCTTGCACTCTCATATGAATAGAAAGTATATATTACACAAAAAATATTAATATCATAATAAACGCATTTATAGCACTTGAATAAAATAACTGAAGTACATTTTTAAAATAATTACTAATTATATTATAATAATCGCGGTCGCGACCGCGAACGTTACCCACTCACCCTGATGAAGGACCTCCGATGAGTCTGAAACTAGTCGGTTAAACGAACTTACACCGATTAAACGTGAGTGTGAGCCGTTTTAATAATTTAATATATTATAATATTTGGTGGATGGAAAGCTTTAAAGCGCTATATGATTAAAACAATGTTTGCTGATCGATAATTATAATTATATAATCGGCTATAAATGCCATAAATAACGGTAATTACTAATTATTATATATTACGAATTACTATAAAAACTTAATTTTTTGACGACAAACACGATGTTTTGTTTGTCGGTGAAATTAATGATACGTGAAAATCGTGTTCTTAATCATAAAGTTTAATTAATTATATACTATGCGTGTGCT
Source organism: Hestina assimilis (assembly GCA_023373885.1). NCBI lineage: Eukaryota > Metazoa > Arthropoda > Insecta > Lepidoptera > Nymphalidae > Hestina > Hestina assimilis. Next base: position 3,718,748 of record CM041745.1, on the reverse strand, counting down.
TTCAAGATTAAAGTAGTGATAAAGGTCGTAAAATATAACAGGCCATTTTCGTGTATGAAAAAAGGGTGCTTCATCGGCTATTTTTTCGTCGCGTGCTCATTTCTGGCACTCTTAGTCCTTCATGGACTATTACACGTAAGACATAAGTGAAAGAGGCGGCCAGTACAGCCACCCCAGCTCTCAATACAATCCGAGAGATTTCTGAATGTTTATAGCTGTTTCCCCTACTGACCTACACAGGGTCATTTGAGGCAATATTAAGTACCCGGGCGTGAAAAGAAGACTGCCCTCGCGGGGGCCCCAATTTGATCCTGTCTTTAGGTTACGAGGCCGGAGTACGGCTTAAGACGTCATCGGTATATGAAAGCTGAGAGCACGTCTCGGCACTCTCAAATCTTAGAGAATATACGACGATCCAATTATATGACCACTTACATATATATCTTAAACCTTAGTGTGATATAAATATCGTATGAAGCAAAGAAATTGGTATTAATATATTTTTTTTATTTTAGGTTTAATGAAACTGCATATTTTTCTTTAAATGGTTACAATTTTAATAAAGCGGGTAGTCCCTAAATGTTTAAGACTTATTTTGCGAGGGTAGAGACTGGTTATTAATTTGGAGAAATTGTGTCGTTAATCGCAATTACGCAGAGTGGGTCCGCTCCAATTTGCGCTGGAGTACACCGCATCGATTATGATAAAAGATAATTTTTTCCTCGACTCGTCTTTATAAGCTCATTACTTTCCCGTATTTATTTACATATTATATTGCATGAAATGAATATCAATTTATTATTTCAATTATTGAAGTGAACTTATTGTAAAATTAAACTCACGTTCAATCGGTTTAGGTGCCGACCCTTCGTTAATTTCAGACTCATCGGAGGTCCTACATCAGGGTGAGTGGGCTACGTATAATACATATTCTTTTCGCAAATTTTGTTTTCACGTCAATGTAGTCCATGTCCTTCTCCAAGGCACCAACTTTTATAATTCCAAAACTAATTAAAACTGGTTTCAGGTGTAGTGCAAAAAGGATTCCAGACAGACAGAAAGGGTTACTTTTGTGTTTTAATATTTAAGCGGATTTAAAGTTGGAATATTATTTAATAAGATTTCATGTAAAAGATTCTTTGAAATTTCCAGGATCCTAAAGAAATAAAAAGAAAAAAAGTAAACGCGTACATTTAAAATTTTAAGCAATCTAACTAGCTAACCTTCTAATCTAACTAATCTAACTAACTTCTAATCTCACTAACTTCTAAACCTAACTAATCTAACTAATCTAACTAACTTCTAATCTAACTAACCTTTTTTTCATATTTAGCCAATACTCTGCCTTCTCAATAAGTTTGTCAGCTTTTATATCCAATCATCGGCTCCATCAAGTCCCTGACGGTACCATAATGTACTGAATAGAAGTCATTGATGGATGTTTCAATACTCTATTGTCAAGTTTAGTCTGCTTACTCGATGATGGATGTCTGTTCCTTCAAGTAATTTACGACATCGATCATAATATAAAATGTAAAGAAGAAAAACTGTCGTATGAAAACTCTATTTGGAGAAACAGGCCCTTAGCTCTATATTTTATAAACCTTTCTTTGTAATTGTATTAAAAGAAATTTGTTTTATATTTTATTTAAATTTTAATTGTCGAATGTATAAGCCTTATACATTTTAAGAGATTATATAATTATATAGATTTACACATTAATAGCGAACAATAAAATAATTTATATTTAAATTAAAAAACTATATTTAATACATATCAATTATTAAAATCTAGACACTCTGTCAAAAAACAGCAAGGTATGAAATAAGTTAAATAATTTAAAATAAGAAATAATTATTTTTATTTCAATCAAAAGAAATTAATTGTTGTGAATATAGAGAATAACTACATTAATGATTCTCATTAAAATTATCAGTTTTTTTATTTTTTTATAAACATAATATAAAATATAACAACGCATATTCCAAAAATCAAACATCTCGCTATACCATAGTGACCTTAGGAATGAAATGTCACATAATATCCGTATATTTAACACAAACATTTTTTTTCAATATCCGTAGTGAATACATAATAATAGTTCCTCAAACCTCACAGTTGCTTTCAAATACAATGTAAAGAACGTAGTATTTATCGTTGAGACAAACAATGTAAAAGTCAATATAAAAAAGTGTAATTAATAAAATAGCATGGTAAATGATAGCTATGATGAATCAGAGATGCTGGAGAAACGTCGGCATGGCGATAATTAGGAAAGTGACAGGGCAATTACGACGTTTACTTGCGCACGCGCCGCGTCGCCATCCGTTAAAGCGCAACACATAATTGCGTAAAACAGTAACGGAAAATGCGATATAATAGTTTTGGTAAATAGTACAAAATCATTTATTTCAATCAGTTTCAATTAATATTTATTCAAAAAATACTGTCATCCTACATATACACGGCGCATAAATTCACGGAAATAGAAAAACCTGCCAAGTGCGAGTCCGACTCGCGCACCATTCTATTCCGTACCATTATCTATAAAAACTGGAAATAAGTATCACGGTGCATGAGATACAGCCTGCTGACAGACGGACGGACAGCGGAATCTTAGTCTAAGGAATGACAATAGTCGAAAAGTTAAGTCAGAGGCCTTTAAGGGCGACCTGAACAACTCAGAGACTAGGTTGACCACCACTACCACTAACCACTCGATAAGAAGGAAAAGTAGTCTTAGGAACCCTTAAAACGGATTGTTCAGATTGTTGTGTATTAATTGGGGTATTAAGTCTGAAAACTATAATTATATTAAATTAGTAACAATTTGTTCAAGACAACAGAAGCAATTATACAAGGGTTAGTGAGTAGAGTTCCGGTAGAGCTTGTTGACTTAATTGTAGTTTCAATTTCCCGAGTAGCTGTAACTGCACTTGATTGCAGAAAACGTTTTTTTGTAATGGATATATTTTTCCTTTTCAATCTCTTTTCCCTTTCCTAGCATTATTCCTGGTATTGTGGCGACGTTGTGCCACTCATGCCTTGACAAACCTTGGGATATTGGTTCTAAAATCTCCTTTGCCCAGTAATTTTGCTAGCCTTCAAACCGGAACACAGTAATGCCTAAGAATTACTGTTTGGCGGTAGAACATTTGACACAGCGGTGGTACCTTCTTAGCCGGCCTCTTGCAACAAAAGACCTACCACCAGTGTGACTGATTGCACCGGTGGAATAATCTCTGTTGTGGCAGAGATTATCCTAACAGCGGGCGATGGTGGCGTCACGTCGAAGGCGGTAAAACATATTTAGTATTACATAACATCCGTATATTCGGGACCCTTAGACAATAAATAATTAGCGAAATTACTCAATTGAGATGTTAATTGTACATTTTCTAAGCATTATGAAGTTGATTGTACGAACAGGCGAGTGGGTAAGTGGAGCGGGTAATCAGGCTGCGTCCAATGCCCGCGCGCTAACTATTGTGGTCCATTGGAAGAACAATGCTATACAATATGGCGCTTTTGTTTCACTAGTTGCGATTTTAATCGCCTTGTCTACAAGATTATTGATTAATTTTATTTTATAAAATAATTTAATAACAAATATATCCAATGTTACTTCTACTATAACCTATCTGCCAGCGAAAGTCCCGTCAAAATCAGTCACAACGCTTCAGAAATTAGTCAAAACAAACACGCAGATAGATAGACAAAAAATAATTTTAAAATTTGTTTTTATTATAAGTACCGTAATTTTATAAAAAAATATATTTATTCTATAAATTCAGATGGACTTTTCTATACGCTAATTGTTAGCCCAAAAAACTTCATTATTTTAAAGAAAAACGTTTTATTTTTAATGCTATAGCTATACAATTATATTTCGATATTCAGTGTATGATTACCTTTAAAAAGCAAATTTCATTCTAAATGTACCACCATACCATAATCATTGGTGTGATGTCTTGATACGATGAATTCAAATGGGCCTCGTTGTTTGTTGCTTTAATTACAGTTACGCGTTATCAGGTGAAAGTCACAAGTGGTCGGGAAAGATTGGGCGATACGTAAAAATTATCTAAAAAAAAGTACTTATTTGAAGTGAAAATGTAAACAATTTTCTTTAGGTATTTTAGATTCTAACGGACTTTCTAAATACATCGGATATAGTTGTAACAATCTTGTAGTAATTAAAATGTCTAAAATAAAATGCGAGGCGAGTTGCTTGTCAAAAATAAACGATTTCTCTTTAACTTTGAACTGCACTTCGTTGTTATAGGACTACTGTGAAAGTTTCAATTCTATATAATATTTTGGTGAGCCGGCTGACAGACGAACGGACGGACACCGGAGTCTTATTAAGAAGGTTGTCTTGGCACCCGGTATTTACCCAGGGTCTGCTTGATCTTTAATACTGATTTGAAAGGTTTTCTGATTTTTATACACAGTGATCGCCATCGTAACCTCCGCAATCCAAAATGCAAAATTACTCATTGGATAAGACCAATTTACCTATCAAGAGTTTACGATTATTATCATGTTAACAAGCGGGACCGATAGATTAACGTGCTCTCCGCGGCACGGTGGGGAGATCTACTAGGACAAACGTCCAGATCGAAACATATATTTATAACAAAGATATGCTCCCGCGACCGTGGAGGCTCAAACCATGATCATTACTAGCACGCCACAACGGTCTTCTAATTTTAATATAGAACGAGAGATTGAATATCCCACAAAATTGATTTCAATCAAAATTATGTATTTGTGTAATTTTTTTATTTTGTTAAGCTATATAGTTTTCAGGTCATTTTTTTACAATATTCGGACTCAATCGATACTTTATTGCCAAACGCTTGTATTTCTACACATTGTCGTGCAAAAAATGTATATCGGAACATAAGGATGTTTCGCATAAAATGAGTGCGACTTTTATTTTATGAGTATTTTCCCGCATTGCGTATGGAAATTTGTTCTCGAACATTGTATCCGGAAAGCTATCTTTTCAACTAAAAAAGTTTATTTTATTGTTCAGTATTTTGACTCAATTATTCTACTAGTTTTGTTTCTTATAGAATTATTGATGTTTTAAAGATTCTTGTGAATAGTATTTAATCATATAGTTTATTTATTTTAGAGTAATTAGTTTAAATGAATTAATTCAAATCTGACTGTTACTTGTTCTTATATTTAGCGATTATCTGAAATTACTCTTAACTTGATTTGAAAGGTTACTTGTTTTTATTCCAGAGATTGTCTTGAGTCCTACTTACATAAGAAAATGTCTAACTTTTCTTATTAAATTGTTAGCTAAGATTTTAGGATTACGATTTAAAGCTAAACGTATAAGATAATAAAAATTATCATCACATAAAAAGTAAATTAAATCTTATATAGAAAATTGGAGTAAAGATCGCTTATGTTATATGTCAAAATTAGACATACCAACAACATATTGTATTTCTTGTTACCGTAATAAATTTGACAACCAGCCTTAAGTCTCTACGCTCGCGGGTTCGATTCTCGCTTGGGGCAGATATTTGTATTGATGCTATGAATATCTGTCTCGATCTGGGCGTTGTTCTTGTGAGTTTCCGTACCGTGCTGCGGAGAGCACTTTCGGTAACAACCGGGTTATTATAACATCTAATAATAATAGTTAATAACTCTTGATAGGTAATTTGTTCTCACCCAATGAGTTAATGAGAATGAGTGTAAAATCTAGTAACCTGTCAAATCCGGGTAAGAGTAATAAGCAGAAATATAAAAAAATAATATATCAAAGGCGTCTGGATGTGACGACCCCATCGCCCGCTGTTGGGATAACCTCTGTCACAACAGAGATTATTCCACCAGTGCAATCAGTCACACTGGTGGTAGGTCTTTGTTGCAAGAGGTCGGCTAGGTAGGTACCACCGCAGTGTCCAATATTCTGCCGCCAAATAGTAGTGTTTAGGCACTACTGTGTTCCGGCTTGAAGGGCATAGGTACGCTAGTGAAATTACTGGGCGAACGAGATTTAAGAACTAATATCTCGAGGTTGGCAACGCGTGAGTGGCACCTACTAATGGTGCAAGCGCTCATAGGCTGCGGCAGCCACTTACCATAAGGTGGGCCGTATGCTTGTTTGTCAACTTCTAACATAAAAAAAAAAGTAAACGATCGGTAGGTTAAGCAACTTTAGGCATGGTCAGTCACTAGATGGGTGATCACATAGTGGCATTTCAACCGAGCGTCTCCGTGCTTCGGAGGGCACGTAAAAGTCGGTCCCGGCTGTTGACAATTAGACAACAGTCGATAAGTCAAGTCAGAGGCCTAAGGGCGACCTGAACAACTCTGGAACTAGGTTGACCACTAACCAATCGATAAGAAGAAGAAGATGAAAGGAAGAAGAAGAGCAGATCTTAATAAATTTAAATTTTCATTTTCATCTTGTTACAGAAGTGATAGTGACGTACCGGCGAGGTTTGCCGGTGATAACAGTGCCGCTGCCGTCGCGTCGGGAACGATGCCGGTTCACGCTTCGCCCGGTCTCTCAGACCGTCGGTGACCTACTAGAACAGGTGAGACTAAGGAAACATCTTTGCGTCACATTGAAAAAACAAAAAATACATGGCGTCCTGAATCCTGAAAGGGTCCCACGGCCGCATATTTTTTTACTATAACTGGATTTTTACTACAAAAGGATACGGAAAAAGAGGAAGAAAAAGTAAGAAAGAAACAGAGGCCTGGCAGTTTAATTAACAATAAAATAGCCTATACATATTTGGATGCAAATAAGCAATACCATGTCAACCCACAAAATTGAAAAAATTGAGTTATATATGCAGAAGTGTTGATAAATAGCTGAAGAACATTTTTCTTTAATATTTGTAGGCTTTTAAGCTTTAAAACTTCTAAAAAGGCATTTTTGAATCTTGCAATTTATGTATTATTTTAAACGTTTTGCGTTATATTATATATGAAATATGCAGTTTGTATGCTTATTTTATATGAAAATAAGTAAAATAACTTACATACATCTTGAAGTTGCCAAAAACTTTACCAATACATAAAAAAATCATATAAAGCAAGTTGTTCAAAATTTTCAAACGCGTTTTTCTCGAAATGACATTCGTGTGGGTTGACATGGTATTGCATATTTGCGTCCATTTATTTAACAATAAAAACCGTGACAATAAAGTTGTTATAATTATCCTAAAGATTCAAGTATTTTAAAAGGGAGAAACGTTATGCAAAACAACTTCGTGGTAATATTAAAATTGTCGGGATGTCGTCGAAAATTTATAATATTTGTTTTAATTGTTAACCTTTCTTCTGGAATGGGGTTCTGAGTCGTGTAACCTGATGAAATGACCGACATAATTATCATCGTTGGTGTTAAACGAAACTTCACAGCTAGCCGTAAAGAAATTAGCTCAGTAATGTTTTCGGAATTAATTTAAATATCAACAATGGAAATTTATTTCATTGCGAAAATATAAGTGTTTCTCTTTTGTTTCCATTTTTTTCGGGTTCTTAACTTTCGGAGAAGGTACCAATAACTCCGGAAATAATACGCTTTGATGAGTAACCCAAGAATGTCGGTGATTTGGACATGTTTTATATTTTCAGAGTTAGTTGTATAGATCACAATGCTATTATTATGTACAATAGAGGGTGGCGCATTTTATATATATTCAATTTTACTGTGATGAGCAAAATTAATTGAAAAAAAATGAATTCCGACTCTTTTTGTTTTTTTATAATTCCGTGTGACCGCTAAGATGTTCTCCTAAAATAAACTAACACATTTTATTTTACTTTATTCCTGTTTCGTTAAATAATTTCACAATAATTGGACGGTTTTCGATAAAGATCCGATTTGTACCACTTCCCATGATTCTCTAGTATACTTTGAGATGTTTCGTTCGAAGTCCTTATTCAGATATATCAAAATTTATAAATATTAGTGAAAAACTTAAGAACGCATGTATTTCATAAAGAATATTAGCAAAGCTTTTTCAAATCGTTATTAATATGCCTATATCCCCTTAAACTAAGCCTATAGCTTGTGCTAGGAATGGGTACGATAATAGCACAAGGGTTCAGGTTCGAATCTGGAATTTTCGCATTACGAGTCGGCCCTTCTACCGTTGAACTATTGAGGCTTTGAAACCTGCTTAAAGGAATTATACTAATCCTTTCCTCTTCTTCCTAGCCTTATTTAGGCTATTATATTTAACCAGGGTCTGCTTATGACTCTCATCCGTATTTGACGGGTTATTAGTTTTCACACAGAGCGATTGCCATCTGACCTACACAACCCTAAGGGTAAACCAGTAATTCATTGAGTAAGAGCAAAGTAATAATAATAATCCTTTTTTTATTAAGGTGAAAGCGGAAGACCGCGGAGTGGAGCGAGCGGTGGCGCTTGCGGCTGACGAGAGGGTTCGCATCGCGGCCAGCGACACGGTGGAATCCTTGTTGGAAAACGACTTCCGGTTGCTGATCAACGACACTGAGTACTATGTGAAGAGCCCAGCGTCGGTCTGTTGTTTTAATTTTTGTAAAAATCTATAATATTTTTATATATGAAGTGGTGAGCAGCGCACAGCCTACCTGAGGCCGAGCGATCAACCCGAGTTTATAACTCTTGCAAAAATAGGACTTGTTTTCGAGCCTTATACTTCATATATTGAAATCCCCTGGGAAAACTTCAGCTGGCTCATTTCACATAGAACATCTTCTGTAACCGCATTATTTAATTTATTTGTGTCAAAGATAAAAGCAAAAAAAAAAAGGTTTTTATATAATATATATAAATATTAACTTATATTATTCTTAAAAATAATGATAAAAACTAAACTAAATTTCTTTGGATAATGGCTCATAATAAAAGTTCATAAATGAGTATTCTATTACGTGTAAACTCTGGTCATATTGTAATATAAAGTTAAATATATAAAAATACTGCAAAATAGCAAGCATACATTGTTACAAAAAATATTCCAAGTAGCAAACGTATAACAAACTTCTTAGTACGAACATGTTAAGTATAAGTAAGACTTTGATAGTCTTACTTCCTACAGCAAACAAGACGCGACTCGCGGTTTGAACAAAAGGCGAAACGGTTTCAAAGTTACAGTTAAGATACCGGGATGATACCGCGATCCTCTTAAGTGTTTTCAATTTGCGTTTGCTTGAAATATACTTTCGTATTTTCTATGGATGTTGTTTAAGTCTTTTGTTATAATTTTTCCTTTTTTATACAACAAAGATGACAAACGTACGGTTCGCCTGATGGTCATCTGTCACCATAGCCTCTAAACGCTTCTTATAATAGTTATATCACTAGCATGTGCTGACCCCAAGGATGAACAGAAAATGGACTTAAAGGGAAACAATGGTTTGGGGCTTGGCCCCCCGGGCATAGTTCAAGGGCGGGCAGGCTAGTTCAAAATAGACGTCTTTAATAAAATAATGACTTGATTAATTGCACACAGCGTACATATAATTCGATGGGCATTTGAAATTTAGAAGATGCAAATGTGTGTTTATTTGAAGAAAATGTAATCTTAATTTTAGATTGAAATTCAGGTTAAGTATTCTTGATCAAAGCAAGCATAATGGATGAAAAATACTCTGCTTTTTTATAATGTCCAAAGCATACAAATCAACCTGTCATAAATCATACAAAAGCATTTCTTCATGGCTTCGGTCTGTTCGTGGTGTGTGCGCAACGTGGATCTTCTAGACTTAAAATTGATTTGATCTCAAAACATTTGAAACGTTTATTGCAAAACTATTTCGATCAAGCTATCTCCCATTCAAATGCCTTGATTAGATTCATACGGAGAGAGATGATAAACCGACTAAAGTCAGGGTTCTTAAGCAAAGCTTTGTGCTCCCACGAGTTAAATTAAATTATAAATTCACAAGCACTTCTTACATAAGTAAGTTATTTATACATAATACGAAATGTTTCAATTATTTATCATCACTTAATTTAAAAATGTATTTTATGTGTTAGTCTTAACATTATTATTATATTTCGTCTACAGTAAATGTTTTGACTATCAAAACTTTAAGCAATTAATAAATATCTAGAATACCATTAACTCAAGTTGAAATGACGATCTAAACTGAGCTACATTGCTAATTCGTATCATGACATATATATTTATACGTCAAGCTCATATAAAATCTGAATCGATTTACTGACAATTGAATTGGATCAACATAGAGTTTCTACTAAAAGTTAATGTTAAGCCCGCAGTACACGCGAATTCGACCTCGTCGTCAAGTCAATATAAAATTCAACTTGGAACTCGGAAAGCGTTTAAATCTTTTATTATCATAATTCTATTGACTTATTTTAAGGAAATTTGTGATGAAGCTTTGAGACTATTTCTTATTGAAAGTTTCGCTTAGTTGCTTCTTTTTATTTCTTACTATCACTAACTTTGTTAAGGTCTTTCTGGCATTCCTATTACCCCTCCAAATAATCTCGAAACTTGTGCTAAGATTGATTACGATATTGTCGGAAGTCATTGCTAATATTCCTATTTCCCCTTCAACTAAGCCTCTAGCTGGTGTAGTAGACCTCAGCCCTCATACACACATACTTATAATTCTGCAGGCCAACTCTATTGTAGCGCATGTAATCGAATCTTTTAAGACAAAGTCTGGCCTATCAAGTCATATAAGAGCTCATGCTAAAAGATAATTCATTTTGCAAGGGTCGCTGTCATCGAAATCGGTGAGGAGGACTATATATAGGTATAGGTATGATCAGGGAGAAGGTACCCTTCGCTACTTTACGTGAAAACGAAAGTTGAAGGAAGTGAAATAGGTGGTTGAATTTTGTATGGGGAACCAATTATTTGTATATAGATATTAAAGGTGCCTTGTAAAAATCGTTATTATGAAATGATAATGTTATCATCCTTTGAAAATATTGGCAACGAATTCTGGATTTAAATGACCCCAAAGCATCTTAGTTGTATTCATTCATTAAAGCATTTATTTTACAATAGTGAAAGTACATACCCATCTGTCTTAAACAGCAACGTAGGTTGTCAATTGTTCGAAAGACGTACCGTTTCAGCAAAAAAATATATTTATAAAAAAATGTTAATGAAATGTAAAGCTTTTCCATTTCCAATCTTTGAAAAAGGTATATTCTCTAAATGTACGCGAAAAACGGATTTAGAATGTACTTCCTTGATCAGGTGATAAATGGGATGTGCCGAACCGTGCCACGATGTCACGAGGTTGGGGAAGATAATGATCGTCGCTTTGATCTGTAGAAAATACCACTGAGAAAATGTATTTAAATAAAAGAAATATATTTCGTATAGGGATTATATACTTGCCTGTACAATTGTTCCATTATCTTTTGTTATATTATAAGCGTTCTGTTTTCGATTTTTTTTAGTTCAGACCAAAGATCCATACTAATTTGTTATTAAGAGCATATTTTGTTGGTGTATAATAATAACAATCTTCTTCTTCTTATCGCGCGGTTAGTGGCCAGCCTAGTGTCAGAGTTGTTCAGGTCGCCCGTATAGGCCTCTGACTTGACTTTTTAAACAAATTATTAAATTAAATTGATAACAGCTGGGTCCGAATTTTTAAATGCCCTCCGAAAGCACGGAGACGCTCAGTTGGAATACCACTATGTAATCACCCATCTGAGACTGACCGCGCCTAAAGTTGCTTAACTAACCGACCGTTTGCGAATCAGTGAGCGCACCCGGCTATGAGTGTCTCAATCACAATAAAAAATTACTTAGCGCTATCATTTTATATGTATATTGAGGTATATAAACTCTATGACTGAAGCTTTTAAGCCTCATACCTTTTTAACGTTAATACATTTAGCAAGGTATCTTGTTTATGCGAAATCGGGTCACGAATTACATAAAAGATTTTAAACTGAGTACGCCTTTGAAATGCTCTCTCTTTGTTTAACTTGTATTTAAGATAGGTATCAGAGTTTAATATTTACTTTTAATTTTAATGAACTTTACTTACCGATTCGCGTAGTATAGTGTTGTTTTTCTACATAAATGGATTGCTTCAATAACTCATAAAATATGAAAGTTTTTTTTATGTTAAGAGTTGGCAAACAAGCATACGGCCCACCTGATGGTAAGTGGTTGCCGTAGCCTATAAGCGCTTGTAGCGCCATAAGTAGGTGCCACTCACGCGTTGCCAACCTCGAGATATAGGTTCTTAAATCTCTTCTGTCCAGTAATTTGACTAGCGTACAGTGCCCTTCAAACCGGAACACAGTAATGCCTAAGCATTACTATTTGCCGGCAGAATATTTGACACTGCGGTGGTACCCACCTAGCCGGCCTCTTGCAACAAAACAACTACCACCAGTGTGACTGATTGCACTGGTGGAATAATCTCTGCTGTGACAGAGGTTATCCCAACAGCGGGCGATGGGGTCGTCACATCCCGACGCCGGTAAAAGTAGTAAAGTACTCGTATTATTGCGTTCCGTTCGACGACAATCTTTTCTTCTCCATTTTTACTTCTCTTTCTTCCCTTCGCTTGGCAACCTGATTGTGTATATGACCGCAATAACATGTATTCATGAAAGAGTTTCTTTGGTTTTCCCTTACATTTAATATCGAAATGATTCGATGAGTATGAGCGCCAAAGGCCAAAGGTAAAAGGAAGAAAGAGATAGGATATCTCTTTCTTCCTTTTACCATCCTACTTTCTCTTTTCTCCTTCTCTTCACGACAGAGGTAGAAGTTACTTACAGTGATGTCTGTGATATAGATAGTGATAATATAAAAATAGTGTTTATATTTAATACTTATTTAACGCAGGAAAAATTGCAACTTTTTATATACAAATGTTTCCATGTGAACACCCAGTATTATAACAACATGTAATACTAAAAATATCGAGCTAAAGCTGATTACCGTAGGCAGTGATGAGGTTAATCAAGTCGAGGAAATTTAGGGATGAGTAAATGAATCCTTACTCATGCTCGCGAGAGCACATGTACAATCAGGTTAGCTGACAACGATGTTAGGCGATTATTCGGGTTCATTGGGTTTCATTATCATGTGAATTCAAAGTCTATTACCGTGATGTATGACGATTTTGTAAAACCCGTCGGACCTACAAGACTTACAAAGAGGAGGTAATTTTATATTTAGCTGGTTTTTGTTGGTTCTGTTACGTAGAATGAATTCATGGGAACGAAGAACGAAGTTCCTTAACGCAGCTTAAGGGTAGTGAGATTTAGTAAAAATCGTCGAATAACGAAATGCAGTATGCTGTGCGTGTGTGTATCGAGCCTACTACAAGCAACTCTCTCTCTCTCTTTCTCTCTCTCTCTTTCTCTTTCTCTCTCGCTCTTTCTCTCTCTCTCTCTCTTTCTCTCTCTCTCTCTTTCTATTCCCGAGCGCACAATTTTTTTTTAGTAAGTATTTTTATTAAAAAGAGTATTATGTGATTATTTGATCAAGAATTAGCAGCAATAAAGAACTCTTTAATATTTATATTTCATAATATAGACAGTTTGTATGGACATTGTGCACAACATAACAGAATAAAGGTAGATTTTAAAATATTCTACTTCTTAATAGAGGGCACTAAATTTCTACTATGCTAAAAGCCAATTCCAAAGTAAGACTTTTGAAATGTCTAACTTAGTATCTTCCCCAAACAATTCGTAAGACAGTTTAAAGTTATATTCTCTAACAATGCAATCAGCTGATCTTTCCAAAAGCAACCAAACCAACTGAAAACGTGACGTGTATAAATCTTACGAAGTTCCTGATGACGCGGAACTTCAAAGAATTTTATGTAGAACTCGTTACTACCTCCAACTTAGTTTGTAGATCTTGAAACTTCGTCCCAACTTTCAAGTAACACATATCGCTAAGTTCTGCAATTTGCGGTTTTGTCACAACTCGGTATATTTTAATTAAAACCTTGACGACGAAAATTTACGACGTTGTGACTTTTTTTTTGTTTCTCTGAGAAATGGATTTACGCACACCACTCAACGTAGTGTAGTACTCCTCGGAGTAGTGAGTGGTAGTGTGGGACTCGACTGCCTGTGAAGCAGGCGCTAATACCCACTAAAACTCTGCGGAACCCTCATCGCCTTAATGAGGCGTCATGGCTCGCTTGCGCAAACAACCATGACAAGAGGTAGTGAGCCTGCCTCAAGCGCCACAGATCGCGGGTTCGATTACCGCTCAGAGCAGATGTTTGTATTGGTCATACAGGCATGTTTTGCGGTCTGGGTGTGTTTGTCCTTGTTTCTGGATCCGCGACACACGATATAACTATCATAATGACCGTTAAGTGTGTAGCGTTTATTAAAAAAAAAATTATATCTTAAAGCAATAGAACCTTCTTCAGTTAAAATGATCGAATTTTTAAAGAAATTTGTTCGGGATCTACTTGAGTTAGATCTAAGGGTCCTTTGTGAGAGTTCGTTATATAAATACTTCAGAAATATCGAATCTACAAATAGTATTTTGTATGTATTGTTAAAAGGTACTATTGTACTATTTGCTATTGTACTATCTAAATACATAATTATATACATCTGACGAAGCTGCCTTTTACGCCACAGGTCGCGGGTTCGATTCTCGCTCGGAGTAGATGTTTGTATTTAGCATACAGGCACGTTTTCCGGTCTGGGTGTGTTTGTCATTGTGTATGTTTCCGGAACACCGACACAGGATATAACTATCCTAATATGGTCGTTGAGTGTGTAGCGTTTATTTATTTATTTATAATTGTAGTGTCTGTCTTATTTATTTTTAGGCTTTTAATTGGGATAAAATATTAATCTTTATTTCGCCGCGATGAAAAACCACATATTCTTATTTAAACTGCAGGTAGAAGCTACTTTTTAAATAGTCATTTTTATTTTGGGGTTCTTGGGAGGGGAAAAGTATAGGGATCGTAGGTTTAGCAATTTGAACTACCGTTCATACTCGTCTTACGTAATCCAAAAGAACGAATAGTACTACTTCATCTCAATATGTTATAGGGTGGAAATTCTCCATTGTAACCGACTCTACCTTTATTTTTCTTGTTTTCTTTCGCTATACGTATACAGCTCTTTCTATACTGGAGACGCTCATAGCCGAGTACACCCACTGATCGGTAAACGCTCGTTAGGTTAAGCAACGAGAATGTTCTAGTTTTCTTCCTAGGTGCGTAATGTACTATTATAGTTCCTTAAATGTAACTTGAACCAAAATGGCCGCTTCTGCGCAGGTACAATAATAGACAAAAATGTTAGACAAAAATATTGGTTTCGTCTTATTTAAATCGATTCTTTATAAAGTGGGAAAATGGAATTAAGTATATAATATAGTTATTATTTCTTCTAAATTCAATTAATTATTTATTTATTATCGTTATTAATTACTTAAATAGAAAAAAAAAAAAGAATAGAAAAAAATAGGTTAATGTACATTTTTAATCACTGTCACTTATTAGAATGACACCTTATATTCTTAAATAAAATTAAATGTTGACACATCTGACAAAAATAAGTTATTTTTAAATTAAATGTTTAATATTTAATGTTTTGTTTAAATTGTAAATGTTTAAAATTTATTTTTAAAGAACTAAAACAATCTCGAGCGAGTGTACTAATCGGATGTAGCGTCGCCGCGTTGCTATAGTTACGCGTCCCCCTTCATACCGCATACGGTTGAGACCCAAAAACGTGTTACTGCGCAGGGTTCAACTTACATTTAACAGACTATACTATGTCTAATATGTTTAAGCTAAACTTAATTCGCGTGATATTTAGTCGAGATGACAGGCGACACTTACAAGTTTGAGCATCGTCTGAAATCGAATATTTTCCTCTCGTAAAGCGTCACCTCTAAAAATAAAAGTGACAAATGAGATTAGGGCCAATGTGCCCCGTCATTATAGGTACGGTCGTCGGGTCAGATAACGCGTTGTTCCGTGAAAAATTCGACACTGAATAGACCTTTTTCGTTTTTTTGTTTTATGTACCTCGTAAAACAGCATTAACTGCGCCCGCGGCTATGCTCGCGTTGTGTTCTGATTTTTGTTTATTGTACGGGACTGTGCTTTTTTTTCGAAAATAAAAGTAGCCTACTCCTTGTAAGATCAGCTATCTGCCAGTGAAAGTTAACCGGAACAAACACACACTTTAATTTTTACAAAAAAAATTACAAAAATTTTTGATAATCTTTTTTTGTTAAAGATTAAGCTTTCGTGGTCTTATTAGAAAGTCAAAATGAAAAGGAAATGCTTGAGTATAAGAGCTGATTACCAGATCGTGTCATATTATAAGTGAGAGCTTACTATTGTTTGAATAAAAATGTTTTCTTAAAAAAAAATTGGGATGGGAAATTACTGTTGGGATAACCTCTGTCACAACAGAGATTATTCCACCAGTGCAATCAGTCACACTGGTGGTAGGTCTTTTGTTGCAAGAGGCCGGCTAGGTAGGTACCACCGCAGTGTCCAATATTCTGCCGCCAAATAGTAGTGCTTAGGCACTACTGTGTTCAGTTTTGAAGGGCATTGTACGCTAGTGAAATTACTGGGCGAACGAGATTTAGAACTAATATCTCGAGGTTGGCAACGCGTGAGTGGCACCTACTAATGGTGCTGCAAGCGCTCATAGGCTGCGGCAACCACTTACCATCAGGTGGGCCGTATGCTTGTTTGCCAACTTCTAACATAAAAAAAAAAAAAAAAAAAAAAAAATACTCGTTTCCCATCGGTATCGAGAACAGACGACCTTCATCAGATGATAAATATGATACGCCCTCTTTGCGTCGAGGTAAGGTTGCATTTTATTCTGCGATAAATTCCAGGTCCGTGTTCCATATTCCGTGAAAATATACTGCGTCAATATCTAGGGATTATAGTTATCAAAATATTAAAGGTACGAAAATAGTACACTACGCATTTAGGGGGGACATTCTCACCCGTGATTCGATCGCGATTTTTCTCAACCGGTACAATATCGGGTGGCAATGTCCTACTTTTTCTCTCGTAGTGGGTATACGTTTTTTTTTCTTACAATGAAAAGTTTGCTTCTAGTCCCTTGTACAAGCGACAAAAAACGAGTTTTTCATCGAGTTAAGAAGAAATCATTCTTATGTATTCTTGAAACTTATGAAAAATAATACTTTCATCAAAACCATACGGGTTAAAGTAATTTTTCAAAATTTTACTAACAATTTATTCAGTTCTTATAAAACCGGTCATTCGTTTCAAAAACGAGCTTTAAGCTATTTACAAGTTTTTGAAACAAACAACGTTAGCGTAAAGCAAAATTCTTGTTTTATGGTTTTAAGCTAAAATAGATTACCTGCGTACATTCGTATATAAATTCGCTTAAAAGGAAACCGGGTTACTAATTAATTACATGAAAGCTATTAAACTGAGCACGCCTTTGAAATGATCTGACTTTGTACAAATGTATTTTAAACTGATCTAAAGCTATTATGATTCAAAAATATAAATAAATTAAAAAAAAGATATTGTGTATGTATTACCAAATTAGCAACAGTATTGAGATGTTAAAAAAAGAAAAAGAGATATTATTATGAAGCTTAAAATTTCAAAATACATCGAAACAAATTTTGTTTTTATTATAAAAGGAATTTTTGTTGAAAAACAAGTAAACAAATAAATTCAATAAAATTAATTTATATAATGATAGACAAATAGGACTTGATAATACATTTTAAACGACTTCTAAAGAAGAAGGCTATCAATTTGCCTGATTTTTGTGTGCATGTTACACGGCATCTTAACTTTGGCGTGTGATCACCGAATCAATTTTGCCGGCGTCGGGATGTGACGACCCCATCGCCCGCTTTAGGGATAACCTCTGTCACAGCAGAGATTATTCCACCAGTGCAATCAGTCACACTGGAGGCAGGTCTTTTCTTGCAAGAGGCTGGCTAGGTAGGTACCACCGCAGTGTCAAATATTCTGCCGCCAAATAGTAATGCTAAGGCATTACTGTCTTCCGGTTTGAAGGGCACTGTAGGCTAGTGAATTTACTGGGTAAAGAAGATTTAAGAAATAATATCTCGAGGTTGGCAACGCGTGAGTGGCACATATGCTTGTTTGCCAACTTGTAACATAAAAAAAAAACAAATGACTCCTATCATCATTTTTATAGAACTAAAAATTCTAAGGAACCGAATGTTATGGAAATTACTTGTACCTCTGAACACTCTCTAAGAGAATTAATGGGTTCCATTTTCATGTGAATTTAAATATGTGTATGTCTTTTTATATGAAACTCCTCTAAGGACTGTAAATGTTCAATTTAAACTTTAAAGTTATAGGCTGTGTAGGTTATATACCTACCTACCTACCTATTTATTTAGTGCTTTCAACCTCAGAGCGGAGAAGAATTTTATACGCTATTTTTATAGCACTTTTAGTTTTATGAGCATTTTAGAGTTACGCAAGTAATGAATAAATATTTTTTACCGACCTTTATATATTTTTTCAAACAGTAAATATACATTTTGTTTAAGTATAATTTTGTATCTAATAAAGAAATAAATAATAAACGCTGCACACTCAACGGCCCCATTAGGAAAGTGATATCCTGTGTCTGAAACACATACAAGGACAAGGACAAATACACCCAGACCATTAAATATGCTTGCATGGTCAATACAAACATGTTATGCTACGAGCGGGAATCGAACCTGCGACCTTTGGCGTTTCAGGCAGGTTCGCTACCGCCGCGCCACAACGTCATCAGTCGTCAAATTATTTTTTATTAAATCTACACGTCAAATGGTTTCATCCTAAACTCCAATAGTAATAATGCTTCTCAAGAGACGGTACGCCCTTAACTACTGCAGTAAATGTTCAAACTAATTTAATAATTCATAAAACAATGTTCGAAAGTTTTGGAATGACGTTAAATCTCTAACCTTAATATTTCTCTGTAGGAACTTCGCTGAGATCATCTCAAATATCTCCAAGTCTCTTTAATTTATTTCCTTTTATAATAGCAATGCAACTGACCCATAAAAATGTATTACTTACTGGCTGCTGCCCTCGGCTTTACCCGCTTAAATAACGATTTCAAAGGCGCGTTAATGCAATATAGAAATAATTGGTTCCCAATATAATCTTTCATCCCCTATTTAAACGTCTAGGCAAGTCGGGACTATAGTTTATAGACGTTGGAAAGGATTCCTTTAAAGGACTCCATAATGTAGCCCAATAGAAATCTTAGCAGTAGGATTATTTCACTTATTCACTCTCGTACATAGCGTCAATAAAGTTATATTACCAATGTACATCGTGAAACGTATAAATGTAATATTATCGTTGATGACCCCTAACGAAGGAGCGTTCGATAAAGTGGGACATAGTATGCTGTTAGGTTAGCAGTTCCCGCATTTTATGAACTCTTGCGATACTTGAAACATCCCAGGCACGTTGCTAACCCAAGGCATGGGAGGGAAGAAATGAGAAGGTGAAAAAGGAAGAGAACAGTAGGGGAGTGAAACGCATCAGTGCCCAATGATACTATTACTTTACGCAACTTTTCAGTGAGAAAGTAGTACTTCCCCAGTAGAGCCATGGCATTTGTGCTGAGAGGAACGTGGCTCTAATACTACTAACGTTGTAAAGCGTAATTTATGGATAGCCCCTATAGGCAGGTAGGAATACCTAACCGATCACTCAAGTCTAATCTGATACACATGGAGCTTTCGCAGCAATCGACCCTATTCATTAGATCAATAATTTATTTAGTCGATGTTCGTTCAATGGAAGTGATTTGTCTTTAACTAATCTGGCGGTTGGCCAAATTCGTGTATGTTTTCTTTTCGCGCCGATAATATATCGATGCTGACGTTAAAATATTGTATTGTCTCATGTACTAAATCATGAACATCATAAGCAGTATTAATAACAGAAGCTAGATAAATTGTGATGTCACAGGAAGGTATAAATAAACATCTTTCATTGTCGTAAAAAACATATAGTGTAATGTGTAGTTTACATTATGATTTAAGGTTTTCTATAGTTAGATAGCAAACCTGCTTTAAGCGCCACTGGTCGCGGTTTCGATTGCCGCTCGAAGTAAATTTTTGTATTGACCATACAGGCACGTTTTCCGATTTGGGTGTGTTTGTCGTTGTCATTGTGTATGTTTCCGGACCCCCGACACAGGATAAAACTATCCTAATGGGAGGAGCCGTTGAGTGTGTAGCGTTTATTATTTATTATTATTATTTAATTTTTATCCGTGTTTCTTTACGCTAGTTCGTCATTTCAGCGAAATTCGTCTTATAAGGCGGAATCTTTTTATTAAAACTTGTATCAAAATGTTGCCTAATTAGAGAAATTTCAATGTAAACACTTATTTGATTAAACATTATTAATTACTCGGGACATCGCGGAATTTACTGTCTCACCACTGACAAAATTTCGTAGCTGTAACATATTCGACGAAGTTATGGCGCAGCCGTAGCGCCACATGTCGCGGGGTCGATTCCCGCTTTGAGCATAATATGTTTGTATTCATCATGCAATATATGCATACTTTCCGGTCTGGGTGTATTTGTCACCTTGCACTTACATGTGTTTCCGGACCCCCGACACAGGATATCACTATCCTATCGTTGAGTGTGCAGCGTTTATTTAGTTATTTGGTTTTTTAATTACAGGAACGTCTAAGCATGGAAGAGATAACAAGATTAAGCGACGTACGCAACCTAGTCAATCAGCTGTACGAAGCTCTAAATGTACGAGAGCACCAGATACGCAAGGAACGCGAGCTGAGAGCGCAGTTGGAGAAGTTATCAGCTAAACTGCAACCACTAGAAGAGGTGACGTAAAATAGTATTTGCGAACGACATTGATACGCCCGCTTGAATAACTATTTGTAATGAGACATCTTGATTATAATAGAAATATATTGATGTCTCGTTTCGTGTTATAATAGAAATAAATGATTCCCAATACAAACTTTCTTTCCAACAAAAATTCATCAAAATCGGTTCAGCTTACTAAACGTAAAAGAACTTAACATTTATAATATTAGTATAAATAATAATAATCTAGATTCCGTAAGACCCACGTACATCGGAATTCAAGTCCTGTACATTTTTTGATAATCCCACAGGAGCCTAACATTATTCCGGGATAAAAAATATCCTATTAACACACCCAGGTAACAATCTATCTCTGTGACAAATTACGTCCATATCCGTTAAGGCGTTTTTGCGTGACTATTAATATGATGAAAGTAAGTGTTCCACTTAAAAAATATTTCATAAGATTATCTTAAATTTCAACTTTCAACTATATATAAACTACAAGCTTTGTGGTTTAGTGAATGGAATCAGGCTGAATGCACTCTGTACCACTGCGGAATGTATTAGCATAAAGATTAGATTACATCGCAAAACATTGCCGTTAATTTCCGTAATTAAAGTTTACATCTTCTAATTTGTTAGTCTGAATACTTCCTAGAACATTTATGCATCTGTTTGTAATTGTGCAGAAATTTCTTGCAGTTTTGTCGGTAACTTACAACTCTTGTTTAGATCTGTAAGATTACTAGATATAATTTGGTCACTAATTTCGTAATTTCACTTTCAGTGTTGAGTTATCTCAATTCAGCAATTATAAACCTGTGGTATGCTTTTTTTTGGGTTCCGTATCCAAATGCCAACGGCACCTTTGTAATGTCCATGGGTACCTCTGTATTATGTTAAATAAGATACTGACACTGAGACTTGAGAGTCGAGGCATTTTATCGGGCTGTACATATTGTGTATTTTTGTTGCCGCCACAATAACAAATACGTACTAAAAATAAAATAAAATTAAAAAGAAATTACCATACTAGAAACTTCATATTTTTAGTCTAAGGTGGTACGGAACCCTTTTTGTGCGAGGCCGATTTTAATATATACAGTTTTGCACAATTTTGTGTTTATTCTTATTTGCTATTATTATTATTATTATTATATTATATGTATTTATTTGGGGTAGTTGCTTTAGCTAATTTAGCTGATAAATTATTTATGCTAGATTTCTGTTGGATAGAAGATTCTTTTAGACTAAAGTTATATATACCATTGGCTAAATATTTATTTAAATATTACAGAAACGCATGTCCTTGGAAGTGGAAACGACTCGCCGTACTTCCGCCTTGACTTGGGTGGGCCTCGGACTCATGGGTGTACAGTTCGGAGTCCTCGCGAGGCTGACCTGGTGGGAATACTCTTGGGACATCATGGAGCCCGTCACGTACTTCGTGACGTATGGCACCGCCATGGCTGCTTATGCGTACTTCGTGCTTACGAAACAGGTACGAAGACTCTTATAAGCATTGATAAACTACTATATACAGGTCCTTCCATATAGACAAAAATCGACACGAAGTTAGTCAAACGCCAAATTTATTCGATGATGTTCCAAGGTTACGACACGACGCTAACTTCATTCGATTATGTTAAAGTTGGTATAAATAAGTGATAAGTCAATTAAATATAAATTTATGGAAAAGTTGTTGCAAAATAAACGATGTGTAGTAAAAAAAGTGTTAAATATTATACTATAATTCCAAAAAAGTGGATGAAAAAGTATTGTTACGGGCTGGGGTTCGCGGATTTGGAAATAAACACCCGATGGCTTTAAAAAGACTTTAATGAGATCTTCTAGATCACACAACAGAACTTCACAAATCACAGGTCTATCGTAGTCCAAAAGTTTTTTTTTTTTTTTTTTTTTTCGGAGTGTCCATTGCTGTTGGCCCTAGTGGCCTTGACAGCGTCACCGGTGGGGGCCGGGTCTGGAGACCTCGGCCGGTAAAAGATGGACTGCCACGCGGGGCACAAGTTGAATCCGTCCCAAGGGCCCCTCCTGCGAGGTCGAGCCTAGACTTGGGACGTCATCGGGAGGGAGGAAGCGCTCCGGAGCGCAGTCTAGCGACCGTACGCGGCGCGGTGCTCACCGTCCGGGGTGAGCGGTCGAGTTGGCGTTGTGTCGGGCTGTGCGAAACAAGGGTCCTCGTCTCCGCCGGCGGAGACGCTGCAGCATGTGTGAGTCCAAAAGAATAGCCGAGGTCACTAATTATCGCACTTGTGCACTTGTATCGCTTGTAGTTTCGTCGCTCATTGCTCAGAACTGAATGCGACGCGCCGGGCCGCTTATGTAGTGCGGAACACGGGTTCGAGAAAGTTCCGTCCACGGGATGATATACGGTAGTTTTTGAAAACACATCTTTCGAGAAGCTATGCGAACGAAGCAAATAGACAGAAAGACAAGCGATTTTAAGCCTTATACCCCGGTGATAAGGTTCACCGTAAAAGTATGTACACAAATTAAGTGTAAAACATATCAATACACACTTGTTTTACGAGTATTATGTTGAAAACGTATTCACTAACAAATTTTCAATTTGGTCTTTTCCATTACCATTCTTTAACGATTAATGAAGCCGAAATCGCTATAGGCAATTTATTCAATGGAACAAGGAAGTTCCGCCTCGTATCAGGGTAAAAGTCACTTCCGATTTCCATGCCACTACACAGTTTTAATGGCATTTCGGTATTTCAGCGTTTAGTATAAATAAAATTAGATACTTAAAAAAATATATATATTTAAAAAAAAATAGAGTTTGTATCGCCGGTTTCTCAAGTAGATGTTTCATTAGAATCTGAGTTTTAATAAATAAGTGTTTCTCTTTTTTAATAAAAATATTTACAATATATAAATTTGTTCGCCGTTTTGTAATCATGAGGCAAACCTATAGGAATATATGTTCATGATGATATCGTTAATATTGAATTACATTGCGGGTTTTACTTCAATATTCTGAAAGTTTTATCAATCATAAGCAGCACTGAAACTAAAATATATAATTATGTCGGAACAACTCACTGATGTCGAGTTATCTGTGTGCCGTCAACATCATAATTACTATTATGATTATTACGATTTAATATGCAAAGAATAAACAAATGATAAAATATTTCATTTTATAAAGTAAAAGATTTTTAAAGCCTCGTTTTTTTTTAAATAGTTCAAAGACACGTCAAAAGTTTTTGTTCAGACTTTAATTTATAATTTAACTAGCGGCCCGCTCCGGCTTCGCACGGGTATAAAATATATAGCCTATGTCATTCACTGAAAAAATGTTTTTTTTACTCCACTATTTAATGGATGTTACTATACATATAAACCTTCCTCTTCAATCACTCTCTCTATTAAAAAAACCGCATCAAAATCCGTTGCGTAGTTTTAACAAAGGGACAGAGAAAGCGACTTTGTTTTATATTATGTAGTGATATATACATTTTTTTTGGAAATTGAATTGTATTTTTTTCTCTTTCCAGGAATACATCTTGCCAGATGTTAAAGACAGACAACACCTTATCACTTTGCATAAGAAGGCGAAAAAGATCGGACTGGACATAAACCAGTATAACACCCTAAAGGACGAGGTAACTTCAATTATTGTATAACATAAATATATCTAATCCCATTAAAAACATAAAATGTTAAAAAAATCCAAGTCTCATAAAGCAATTCTTCTACTACAAAAAGTGGTGAGATCTCATGTATAACTCATGTATAACGCCTGAAACTTGGCAGTTGTACGGCAAATATAAATACTTTAGTGTTGTCAACTATTATATTAAACTTATTATTACTAGCTGGCCCGGCAGACGTTGTCCTGCCCCGAAAAAAATCTGGCACCCTCTACCCGGTGAAATAAAAAATAAAATTTTTGTCCAAAAAATAAAAAATAAAATTTTGGGGTGGACACCCCTTATCACTGAGGGGTTTGAAAAATAGATAGTAGCCGATTTTCAGACTTACTGAATATGCATAAAAAATTTCATAAGAATCGGTCAAGCCGTTTCGGAGGAGCATGGGAACGAACATTGTGACACGAGAATTTTATATATTAGATTAAGACACTTAGATATTTTCTTAATCTTTGTTGCGGTTAAGATAACATTAAAGTTGTCCATATTAATATTCTTATTTCCTCTCCAAATAAACGTGTAGAGAGTGTTTGTCATATCTGTTAAAAAAAAATTAAAAAAGAATACATTAAAAAAAGATAAAACCCCTAAGTTTGTTTCGCCGGCTTTTCTCAGGTAGACGTTTTATTTTGTAGCCGGTGGCAGAATCTGACTTTCAACAAACAAGTGATATGCTTTTACGTTGAATAAAAATATTTGAATTTGAATTTGTGTCGGGATTCCGGAACACTTTCATAAAAACAAGCACAACCACCCAGACAACACAAACACAAAATGTCTGTATGGTCAATATAAACGTCTTACAATTTTTTTAATAAATGTTAGCAATGCTTTTCCTATTCATTCATTCTATTCATTACTACTATTGCTATTGTCCAAATAAGCTCTGCGCTTGCGCTAGAAGTGGGTAAGACAATAGCCCAAGGGAGACAGGATCGAACCCGCAACTGAGCATTAACGGACTGGAGCCATTTAACTATTGAGCAGTTGAGGCTTAAAAATGACGTTTATTTTATGAGAAATTAATAAAACATATACCTCTTTTTCATTCAAACTTGCTACTATAAAATTCATTAATTATTTTCAGGTAGATAAATTACAGAAGGACCTAGCTCGTCTCCGGGACCCGTTACAAATACACTTACCACCGGAGTCGTATAAGATCGAAGACGTGAAGCGATCACCCTTGACCAAAATAAAGGACATGCTAGAGGAGACCACGAAGAAGATGAAGATCACGTAATACACGCTGTATATAGGTTTAGACTTCTATTTTGACCGGTGCATTTTGTTTTGAACGTTGAACTATATGATACTATGCGTACGTCAGGAGGGGGGCGGGAGGGTAATGACCTTAGATCTTGAATGTACCTCAGGAGGTTAATAGAGGTTCCAAGTTTTAAATCCTTTTTCTAAATCGTTGAATGTAATCTTGCGTACATCAATGCGTAGTTTTGAATTTTCAATGTAAGGTTTTCATAGATCTGTATATGTTTTTGTTTAAATGTAAAATGAGTCTGAAAGCCCCATATGCATTTTAGTCTATGTAATGCTCAAAACATTAATACTTATACGCGATTTAACAATAGTAAATCATGATATATTTCGTAGAGAAATTGCGAGAGTGCATTGACGGACTGAAAAATAAATTCCTTCAAGGAAAATATAGTTCAATATTGCCTAACACCTACTAATTAAATATACACAATCCAGTCAACGAAGAAAGCTGATTTTTAGACATTCATGGCTTAGTCATTTGTGTATTTGCCGCCATTATAAAACTTGAGTGGATTCAATCTACCCAAGTTTTATAAAGATTGGATCAAGTTCAAGGAGGACCGGACCTCAATTCCTTTGTTCATATACAATTTTAATAATAAAAAAAAAAAAAATGAAATTCAAGTGGCAGCTGCCCCCTCTGGGCTGTTAATACATTTTGGAGCTATTTAACTAGTAATTATTAAAGAATATAGAATAAGCTTTACCATCCTCTGGACCCATAAATCAAGATTTTGCCCTACGCCAAAAGCTGGTTAAACACCCATGCATGTACTATTCATTCTTGCCTTATGTCTCAAAGTGCTACTAATTATTAACAAATAAATTCAGTATTAACAAAATATCTAGTCATTTAGAAAAAATAAAAAACCTCTAACACTAATTTCACGAACACTATAATTTTTGTAGTTCTGTAATAAACACCAGAAAAAGTTTCTTGAAAATAAAATAAAACTACTCTTAGTTTTTTTTTCACACTGCTGTGGC
This sequence comes from Hestina assimilis, assembly GCA_023373885.1. NCBI lineage: Eukaryota > Metazoa > Arthropoda > Insecta > Lepidoptera > Nymphalidae > Hestina > Hestina assimilis. The sequence goes on along the minus strand of CM041745.1, from coordinate 3,691,956 downwards.
GTTGTGGGTAGCGAGTCTGCTGTTAGCCTCGACGGTTCGTTCCAGCTCTGGTCTGGTCTGGTCTGGTCTGGTCTGGTCTGGTCTATCTGAGCTTTTGTCCTTGAGGGCCTCCCCGTGCCTCGGAGAGTTCATTAAGCTGTCTATCCCGGTTGTTATCACATAACATCTGATAATAATCGTTAACTCTTGACAAGTAAATTGCTCTTATCCAATGAGTTACTGGATCGCCCTTAGGGTTGCGGCGGTCAGATGGCAATAGCTCTGTGTAAAGACTAGTAACCTGTCAAATCCGAACAAGAGTAACAAGCAAACGCTAGTTAAACTCGTATAATACCGGGAATAATGCTAGGAAGACTCTTAGTTTTCTTTTCGAAGGAATCGGTATATCTGTAAAAGATTGGAAAACAATGCAAAATAATATAAAAAGTGTAATCAAGTATCAAGACCAATCATTATATAGTACATATAGTTCAACATTGTTAAGAGAGATTTTAGGTACATTTTGCTATAATTGTTATAATGAAAATTAAAAGTCAGAAGATGCTAATAGGTAATGTAACTAATAACGGTTTATCCTAAATGTATTTGCTATTTGAGTATTTTTTTAGTTTGTACCTATTGTCTGTATGTAATTTATATTTAGACCTTATTCTATCTGTACTTTAGGATCAAAGTTCAGTAGGTATACTTCAACTTTTGATAAGGTATCCATTAGGTCCAACCGTATTATAACCTGATGAAAAAAATATTGTTGTTTCTTTCGATTTTCATAGCAGAGAAAGAGATAGCAAACTAAGTTGTTCATACTGTAGAAAAATATTTAGTTTATAATCTTCCCATCTAAATTATTCGCTTCGTAGTGAAAATATTTTCGATTTGATTATTGAATTCTGTCCTTGTCATTTAAAATAGTTATTGTTGATGAACGACAGAGATAGATTTATTTAATCAATTACTATTTTAATTTATGATTAGATAAATTTTACTTAGACCAAATATATAATTTGTTAGTGTTTTAAATCTTGCTCAGAATTATTGTTTCCTATAAATTATAAGACCTATTGATTTATTATTGAAATAACAGATAAAGAAATTATTTATAGTCTGTGCCAATAACTTTTTGACAAAAGTAGATTTAAGACTTGCAACACTTTAAAGCTTTGTATTAGAAACAAGTGACAGTAATTTTACATAATATATTTTTATTTAAAATAATTTATATTTGAAAATTACATTTTTTCGAACTGATTTGAACTTAAATATTTATCAACAAATAGTAATAAATTTTCTTAGTAGTGATTCTAGTCCTTCGAAAAAATATTTAACCTTTTACCGTGTTCCTTTTGGCTTGCCCTGAAAATTTAATTAAAAATATATATCATAGAATTATAACAACTAGAAGAACAATAGACGCGCAAAATATAGATCATTGAATTGGGGCCAGATATAAAAGCTGGCTCCAGTGGACTATCAGCTGTCAAAGTACTGAATGATCGCTCTCAGAAAAATAATAAATTACTGGAATTCATTGAGAATTGAATTGAAAATAATAAACAATAACGGTTTGATCAGTAAAATTCATTTTATACTGTTTAATTAATTATTTATTTCATAAATACAAATTTCCAATTTCAGTCTAGTCGAAATCGAAATGTTAATTTTCTCCAAATTTAAAGATTTCATTTCACTGGCAACATTACTGGTACGCTTATGCGCGTGTCAGGGAATGTACTCACGTACACATTGGTTGTCCCGTGGTCTATGTTTCGCAAAGAAATTTGTTCGAAGCGCCGGGTCTGTTTTATAATTCTATGATATATTAGGTATATTTTAAGTGTGAATTAATATAATTTTAATTGTTTGAACTTATGAAAATATAATATTTTTAACGCACAAAATAATGATTGTGCTTGCAATATGCTCGAATTTAATTTTGATTGCTTTAAATTATTATATAATATAAATTTAAATAACACATAAATGAATTGTAATGCATTGAATTTTCTTTTATTAAATCATTTATTTCAATATTTTAGTATCTTTGACGACTAACATGTCTTTAATACTAACTTAAATTATAAAATAAAACGCTGAAAATTTATCCAATAATAAAATAAATTGGATTTGTGTTTGATCAATAAAGAAAAAATCTATGAATTATAAAAATTGATACGTAAAAATAAAAAAAAACATCGCTGAAGCTTAATATATTAATAAATTATTGTTAATGTGTACGCTTGAGATATTGAGAATTTAATATTATATAAATAAACGAGCCGTAAGCGCAAATAAAGGCTGTGAAATAAATGTAAAAGCCATGTCAGTCTGTTTAAAATAAACAACTATCTAATATTAAAATTGATAGACTAATGAGGAAGCGGATATTTTTTCCCGCATTTTGTATTTATTGGGCTCATTAACTCATTGATCGAAAATATCGACTACAACTAAAAATTGTTATGAAATTAGCTGATATATCAATGAAAAATTTATGATAACCCATTCACTGTACAGACAGTTGATTATAATACTTAAACAATATATTCTTCATGGGGCAGGGAACTCCTTTTTAGCACAACAATATATTAATTTGGTTAGGTTATTAATGCAACCAATGCGGCCGATGACTCGTGTTCTGTTATAACATTTCTATAGATTGGGCCCTGTGACACAGAGTAATTTTTTTGTTGATGGGGATGAAATTTACAACCAATTAGGCCCAGAACTATGGGAAAAACTAACCACTAAATCTTCGTTAATTTTTAACGAGGTTTCATAAAATGGGATGACGTCAACCTTCTCAGACATTTGAAAAAGACATATCTACAGGATTCAGTTATTGTTTTTTTTCATACGAGACTTTGGTACGCATTTTATTCGGTACTCCAATAAATAAATTTTCTAACCTCTATAACTCGAAAGACCCAAGTTTCATAATTGTACTAATAAAGTTGTTTATCATATAAAGGAATTGTGTATCACATATTTATATTTTAATTAATAGAGGTTTTGGGTACTGAGAGGAAGAAAATAAAAATATTTGTTAATATCAAGAAGTTATTATTTATCGTTATAGTTATCGTTTTTTGACTGTACTTTAAAATAGATTTATTAATTAAATTTTTCCTAACCAACCTAATTAAATAAATAAAAAAACAATTGCCCTTTCGTGGTCAATCTTTTCGATCTTTCAGTGTTTCTTTTAAGTTTTAGAAAACTAAATAAAACTAAATTAAATTCCTTAATCATGTTAGAATCATTTGATTTTATATTTATAAAGCACTGTCCATTGACTCTTGATAAATACTATTATTCAATATAAAATGTATTCTAATATAAAACTTCTTAATAATTATTGTTATGTAATAACTACTATATAATCTACTATAAGTTTAATGGCCTTAACTTACGGTCTAATATATATTGTATATATCCTTCGTAACAACATATAGTTCTAAGCACGCACATTAAATTATGATGGCGATTATCTTGAAATATATAACTATATTCTATTTATCTTTTATTTTGTTGTGGTGTTTTGTATTGCTATGACAAATTCCGTCTTTGCCATAAGTGCAGACGGGGGACATGTCTTTGGCCCCAGTAATGCCGAGGCCCCTATATCATGATATATTCGTTTTCATCAAAAAAGAGACAACGCTCATTTTAAATACATAATAAATAAATAAAACTTCTTGTGTGCCCAAAGGCCCCAACACGGATTAAGATGGCCACGTATGGTGACACAGGACTGTTAATGTTATATGTTAACGCTAATATCTTAATAATAATATTAAATGTGCATAGTTATAAAGTCGTTACGCTGTAACTGTTGTTTTAATTTAAAAGAAAATTTTATGTGTTGCGGTTACTCGCCTTATTATAGCATCACCGGCGAGGAGGCCAAGTATTACCCGGCCGAGGAAAAGGGCAGCCCTCGCAGTTGCAAGTGTTAGGCTTAAGAGATGATAGTTCACAAAATCTATGTTTGATATATACGAGTATACATATTATATATAAGATAATCGTCATCAAGCTTCCTCTTGTGATTTGCGGATTTGCCTTCTAGAGTCTTCTCGGAATGTTTTTTCTACTAATATTAAATTTTTATATACTTAGATAAGTCGGAGCAAAGCTTCTGTTCAAGTGTTATTTACTGTAGATTGAATTATTATTTTCAAATGTTATAGACTTGTATATATTTTTTGAAGAATTCACGTTAGCTTATTTGATAAATGAACCGTCTGTAATCAACTGTATTTTTCTTACAAAAATTATATTTTGTTATATGTATTCAATAGTTTGAAGGGACTAAAACTTGTGACTTGTTTTATAAATACTTTCTTTACTATTCTAAATGTTACATTGTGGTATAAGACACTTCAATATATTTTTATTTTTATTAATATACTGATATTAATTTTCAAAATAATAGTAAAAATATTATTTACATAATTCACATTATGGGAACGTGGGTTATGTTCACATTTAAACTATTAAGTTCATAAACATCGTTTAGAAAAACAACATTGCTAAAACGCCAAATTGATAACTTTCCCAATGTTCAATAAATCTAATTTATATTTCAAAATCAATTCTAAAGATTCGGAAAACATACTGAGGCGACCAGAGAAATAATGCCATTAAATAATTGAAATAAAAATTATGTGTATTCTCCATTTTGACCAAAACGACATTTTAGTTATTTTGGTTTTCTAATGACTAATTTCCACTATTTCTCTCTCCCTGAAATAAATCTTTGTATGTCCTGATATTTTTTATAGTTAGGTTTATATATTTAATAAGTTATGTACTAACATTGTTAACGTCTGTCTCTATTAAAAAAAAACTTTATGTGGAATGTTATTTATTTGTTTGCTACGCACACATACACATTAAGCTATAAGTCAAGAATGTAACTGCTAAAGATGATTTTTGTTGTAGCGAAATATAATAATTTTACATAATTTATAAGCTAGCCACTGTTCGTTCAATCTTGCATGTAGTTAGGTATTTAATAATATATATTTAGACATAATTATTTAACCACATTACTACTAACTTTCCTGTTTATTCACTTATGAAAATTGCCAAAATAACCTTCCAAATTTATGCATTTCTTGTTAACTTTGTTACACCTTTCGATATGTCTCACTTATATAAATATATATTATAACAGCTTCTTTTCAAGAACATTTGATTCTGAAGTTTTTAAATCAAGATTAAAATATGTTTTGTTATTGCAAGTTGGGTACTAAAATTTTCCATTTCAATGTTTATATCTAACACCATTGTTCATCACTGTATACGCCATTTATGTTGCATTGTCAATATTGACATGGATTATAATACTTATATTTATATAATTGAGACCCAAATAATAAATCGTTATTGGTGATACGGGAGCACGGAGTGAAAATTGTTACACACCTAATATAATAACAGCCAGACTCCTTGTAATAGTTACTATTTTGCATTTTGTTAAATTTACAGTCGTGTTCGAATAAATTTTTAAAAAATCCAAATATATATTTTATTTATAACCTACATCATCTTGATTATTATCACGTAAGCTGTGACATATTGTTAACGTGTTCTTAAAAGACCGCCTTAAAAGGTCACAATTAAATGGTTAGGTCACTAACCGGGATAAGTTATTTTTTTAATAGATTTATGTATTTGTCATCAAGCCAGGGCCGAATTTTGAAATCAAAAGGCTCTGTGGCATCTAAAGAATGGAGGCCATCTGTCCACTAATTATTTACCAAACAAAATGAACCATTTTTTTTCAGTCGATTTTTCAATAAAAATTCGAAATATAATCAAAAACAAGATGTTAAAATACCTGAAATTAAATTTTAGAGTTAACGAACAGAACCGGAACTAAACATTTATTGATTTTTTGAAGTCTATTTAGAGGGCCCCCTCTTTTATGGAGGCTCCGAGGTTGTAGCCCCAGATGCCCTTCCCTAAATGCGGCACTGCATTAAGCTAATGAAATTAAAGGCAATACAATATATAATATCTTTATTCACTGAATAATTTAGATGTATGAGTGAGAACTTTACAAATGTATCAAAAACCTAATTCGTTTAGCCAAAATCATCTATTGAAGAATGCTATGTTTTGTCATTTTCCAAAGCTTCAGAAGGTGAAATGGGCTTGGAGCCAAATGGGTATAAGTCAATACTTTGTACATGAGCCCTGACCGATACCCCAGGTGGTATGCCAAAGTAATCGTCCCCTATATTTCTAATTATTGTCGTACCAGGTTTTGTATGATGAATATTAAATCCTATCGCAAATTCGGGTTTACTTTTATCGCCATCGTCAACTTCGAAATCGTCGTGTATATTATTCGTTCCATGGGGAGGTTCTAACGGTACGTAAGGTTTCTTCGTCGGCCTATAGGGTTTGCTGATTGGACGCCACGGTTTGCCTGCAAGTTGTAATCATTACTAAGTTCTATGTGCGCTCTATCGCGGTGCTTTGGTGCCGAGAGGTGTTTGTTGGTGTAATAAAAACCAGTTTGTTTGTGAACAATATTTATTGCGAACAAGCAATTTTACTTATAAAAATAATTCCAATTAGTGCTCTCACTCCAATTCTGTGCGATTTTTTCGATTGAATATTGTGATCTTGTTTATATTTAAATAAATGGCACATTATTTCGTTTTTAATACATAAAATCATCAAAAGTTCTTTCAACGAGGAAAGAGCGTTGACTCTAATAAGAACAGAAGCAATAAGCAATCTTCATCTACCACGATTGTTCCGTGCAAATAGTTGATGAAAAATGAATTTTCTGGTTTCAACAAGATCACTAACGTCAATCACTTGCCATCATCCGTGCTATGCATCACCTGGTCCAGGAGTTGGCTTCGCGCCTGCAAAACTAGAGGCATCTTCATCGACGTAGCCCAAATTGGGTAGATTTTCACTTCCAGAATCGGGAACGAAAGGTGGTGGCTGACCGTAATTATCCCCGCTAGATTCCTCTACAGAATTACCGTCTGGGGGAGCAGCCACAGACTGGCCGGGTCTATCACCATCAGATGGGGGGAAAGGAGGTGGTTTTACATGCCCTGATGCTGCAGTGCCATCTGGTCCTGAAATATGTCACATTTTTGAACGAATTGGAAACGAATGGAAGATGTTATTATGTTTTCCAACCTTAAAAAAGTACATAATTTTATTATTGGTAATTCATTTTTGAGGGCTATCAGTAAAATTACCTTTGAAGACATCATCACTGCTTTCATCATTAGGAGCGTAAGCTGGTGAAGCGGAACCTCCTCCGCCCGCGTTGAACGCTGGATCGTAGGAACTAGGAAGGGTAGGGAAATAGGAAGGAATGAAAGGATCGTTGCTATTCTTTACGATCCGATACCCAATACCTGGCCCGGCTATGTAGTGTACCGTTCTGTCAAAATAAAAAATGTTATTATATTGTGCATTATAATCTCTATACATCTCATTAAAATCATTGATTCTAAAATTCGTAAGTAGATATCACAGGAATTTGCCAGTTAATTATTTTAATCTTTATACCTTTGTACACCTTTGTCATCCAAAAACGTGTAGGACCCTCTGACGTTACCATGTGAATCACTGCTCTCCGTTCTCCTCTGATCTGGTCCAGCAGAGATAAATCTATAAAAAACTTACGTTTATTTCTTTGGTATTGAATAAATAAAGATAAATACATATTACAGACTTTCTTAGAGGTTACCATGATTTTACTCTACAAAGTTGGCAAATAAGCTAACAGCCTAATAGCAAGTGTTCACAGTAGACCATAGACGCTTGTAGGACTAGTAGGATTACAAGGGTATTGCTGAAAATAAAAGGGGGCAGACAAAAGAAATGAATGGAGAGGATAACAACGAGAGGGGCTTTAGGCCTCCGGCGCTGTCACTCATCGAAGGAAGCGAAACGGTTATTATTACATCACGTTGACTTTCTGTGGGAAAGTAGGACCTTCCCGGTCAAGTCGTCCCATTCATGCTGAAAAGAGGAAGCCGACATCAGACTTGTAAACTCATATTTAACCAAGTATACCTGTATGAACCGTCTAATCCTCTTTGTACGGCTGTTCGTCCTCTCTGTTTGGTTTCTCCTCTGACAAGTGGTGCACGATGAAATGGCGTTCCAATTAGATTAGGAGCATCGGGAACAGCTGATGATACGTGAAATCCTGTGTCCTTGCCGGCGATATAGGACACGTCGTGCCTTTCGCCAATATCATCAACGAATGAATAATGTCCTGGCAATTTGGAGTAGATTAAAATTATAATCAATGCAATCTATATTCGAATTCATTTTAGTTTAATTTACGAATTAAGTCCACTCTACTTCACTATAAATTATTTTATCCGTTCGCAGCAACAGGCTTAGAGGGTGAAGTGCTTCATTTAGAATTACATAATATTAATATAGACGTTAGATAATTACAGATGTAGCCGAAGTTAGATAAGGTATGATATTTGAGATGTTTTTTCATTGATGAAAAGTCTAAATTATCTAATGGTTTGTTTATTTATTCGACTTCAATTTCTTTACCTTTCACATCTCCTCGGCTGTCAGCATTTTCATTTTTTGAATATGTCCTGGTGTCAATTTTAAAGGCGTAGCTGGGATCTTCGTTAGGGTCGAAGTAGGGATCATCTTTATTTCCTATGGGACCTCTTGGTCGCTGGTCGAGATCGAGTTTTCGATGGATGTTTGGTCCTTTAGCTCGGAACCTAAAAATCGATTAGTTTCGCAAAACCAAGTAAAACCATATCAGTAATATTGTTTATGATTGGTAAATAAAAGTGAAAGAGTGAAAAATTGGAACAGAAGTGGGAAGTTTTATATTTATATGAAATGCTGCGTAAAAGATATTACGTATATTTACGTTTGCTTAAACTCAGAATGGGGATCGATAACACCAGAAGACTTTTGTCGCGAAGTGATGGTGCCGGTGGTTCGATTATACAAATGCAAAAAAAATGATATCCAGTTGCCTTTTAAGTACTAAATTTTAAAAATGCAATAAAAATAAAAATTGAATATACTATCGGCAAGTCTTGAAACATTCAAACGCTATATTGTAATTCAATTGTCAGTAAGAAATATTTAGGCTGTGATTGGTTGAATTATTGTCTGTGTATTGTGTTAAACGCGCAGTTATAACAATATCATTCAAACTTGGAGGAATACTTATGACAGTATTTGATATAAACTTACCCTCTAGGTCCAGCTGTGTATATAGTTTCTTTAACTTCATCAGTCCCAGGTTCCCTTGCTCCGAATCGACCGCCTACCACGCCATTTGCGTTCCCATGAGCTAAGTGGTAAGTGCCTCCGCGATCTTTGTTTGCGAAACTGTAAATAAATAATAAACGTTACATACTCAATGTCGTCTCAAACAGGCCCCCAGACCGTAATACATGCACGTATGCTATACAAACATATGCCCTAAGCGATAAAAATTAAAAAAAAAAATTAAATAATTGTTCTAAAAATTATTTAAATTTAAAAATAAAATTAAAAACAAAAGAATAATATAACTAATTGAACAAAATAAAGACCCAAAGATATGAATATGCAGTTGCATACTTACGTTAAGTTTTTGATCAAATAATAAAAAAAATATCTTAATCTATTCAGTGAATCGCGCATTGCATTACAAAATTTTACAATATAATTATCTTTTTTTAAATAACAAAGACTTGATCTAAGATATCATGTAATTATGCGTTAAAAAGATATAAAAGATAACGCCTAAGAACATGCAATTAATTATAATGTGAACTTGTTGAAAACACAATATAATGTTAAATATTTCCTTATGTTTTGTTAAACAGATATAATATATAATACATTATTTAATTTTAATTAATTAAATATATGTTAAAAATTAACTATGCAATTGCCCTAACTATCTTTTGTATTGTAACATAATCTGTGGGGAGAAAAATAAAAGTACTATTTATTTATCAATAAATAACGATCCTATATAGATTCGTATTTTTCCCGCATTGACAAACTTAACAATTCTTCTGATTTTTTTGTATGTATCTTAGATACATAGTTTTTTTAAATGCTTTCTTATAGAACGAAACTTCTCTAAATATAAGAGCTAGTTACTTGCGATCCATTCCAGCTTATGTTTCATTTAATCTACGAAACAATAAGTCACCCAAATATATTACCCAAAATCGAAAGATCCATCTGCATTGACATTTGTAAAATCACCATCATTCGCTCTCGATTTGCTCGGGATAACTTGAGTCCTTACTATCGAACACACACACAAAACGCAAACACTGTACAATGTCCAGGACATTTTTGATCACAAAATGTTCATCACCTCACTGTTAAATCTAACACGTTTAGGTTTTGACTATGGAGATAAAAAATTAACGCTCCTTATATATGCAGCTAAAAATGAACCTCAGCTAAGTTCTACCGCGCGAAAACGACCGGACATCATTGTTATTAATATTGAACTTGTGTTCCAGTGTTAAGAGATTATAGCTTTAACCTTAGCTATTGTTTATGACGAAACTCTAATATTTTATGTCTTCAAACCTTAGTATATCATATAGTATATGAATTTTTAATTTTTTTTTTATTAACATCGACAATTCAGTCACGTTAGTTCTATGAGACCCTGCCACTAAAACGGAATGAGGTGATACAATGGTAAAAGAACCAGAAAAACTTATTTATTCTATATCACCCGCGTTGTGAAATATTTCCGTGTCTTTGAAATTGAAACTCTTGAAGTTAGTCAAATTACATTGGTCATAAAAAACATTTAAACATATATAAATAAATCAAAATTATTGAATAGTCATTTCATTTTGAACGACACGTATGAACGTGTCGTTGAAAATGTAAACTTGTATGCATAATGTATACATGTAAACTTTATGTATAATGATTACGAGGTCACAAAGTATCTGTGTCTTTATTACTCTTAGTTAAAATATCCATAAAATATATAGCGCCAAGTATAATATATTTTGGTGTGCGCAATCATTAACACCAAGAGATGCAGCAACGTAAGATGACGGCCGCAATATCCTCCGATTCGCCTCTACCAGGAACAGCTCTTGTGAACTTATAAATATGTATAATTTTTATAATTAACAAAAAAAAATGTTTTATGTAACTCCGTCGTTTGATTTTCTTGAGAATAGGCACATTTACACACACATCTTTATGAATGTGTGGGTGGGTACCTACTGTTTGCACATAACAACGGTTAATAAAACCTCGTAACCAGAAGTTTGTGATTCATTTTGAAATGAAATTACGATGCTACTAAACTAAGATGAAACTAACCAGTAGTACAGTCTACATTGATATTAAATTTCAACTAATTAATGCGATTATTTTTTTAGTTTTTAATTTAATTTTTTGATTCCATTATTCCCTAAAAAAGAGAAAGTATATAATTATGTATCTTTGTTGAATTTTAACAAATGGGCAGACGCACTATTGACGTAAAGTACCACTAACTCCTGTGTTTTTGTTGAAAACCCATGTGAGAAAAAAAGGCTCTCTTCTTCAATCTTCTCTCTTTTTAAAACTCCAGTTGTCTCCTCTAACCTCAGAAGGCATCGCATGGTAATGCTTTTAAAATCATAAGTGATCAGACAGGCCGTATGCTTGATTGTAACATTTTTGAAATAAAAAAATAAACATAGAGAAGCGGTCCTGGGCTATTTCTTTCATAAAATTAATATATGTGATATTATATTATTTTTATGATTTTTTTCTAACACTTCGCATCTAATCGCAATCGCCATCGAGTTCACTAATATCCGCGTCCGGCGTTTGTTCCACTTCCTGGTGCAAGCCTTGGGGATGTTTCACAACGCTATAATAAATGTCTAATTGTGAAGAGATCTCCAGCATCATGTCTCCATTGTATCACGAAAACTGCTTATAAATTAGAATTGACTTATATGAGTGAGTTTATTTCTACTTATTCTTAAATTATTTCGTAGATGCCCGAGAATTTCTTTTTCAGTTATACTGAAAAAGGGACAGAAGACAAAGTAGCCGACTTCAAGTTGACAGTTTCAGTTCGAAAAAAATGGGAAAAATTCTTTCGAGCTTTTTTTTTTAAATTTGTGCGTTACAACTTAACTTGTACTTGTAACTTGCTTTGCAGTAAAGGAAAACGTTAGGTGTAAATTAACGTATATGGTGAGACATACATAGATATAAAGATATGTAGGTAAATAAATGAACTATGTGTCAAATCGTCAGGGTCTTTAATAGGGTAAGAGCTCTGCTCAGGAGTGGAATTTTTATTTCTATATAAAATTCTTATTGAAAAAAAGGTAAAAAGTGATCGTCTCATTAATAAAATAATGGAAACGGTGATACAAATGCCCGTTCCGGTGTTATAATCGCGGATTATACCGAATTGTACTCACTCAGTGTAACACCTCTCAAACTTGACCCCTAATATCAACCTTCTTCGGATTGTTCTCATCTATACTCCGTTCAAGTTAGGCTGGTGGGTGTAGAATTTGCATATGTCCTTCCCTTTGACCATTGTTTTGTAACGATATATTAGTTTGCTTGAAGATGAGCTGATAGGATATTCCTTTCAAAGACAATTACGTCAGACTGTTTTTTTTTTGCATTTACCAATCAACGCAGTAGACCTTAGACGACTGTTGTAGCGTGTTAATAGTATGCCTGCTTTGTGCCGCGGTAGTAAGGGCTTCGATTCCCGATCGGAGCAGTTGATTTTATTATTATTATTATTTTTAGACTCACTCACGCCCGTTATACAAGTAAATATATATTTATATTAAAAATAATAATAAAAGTAAATATATAAAAATATACTAGATAAACATACATATACATTACATACATACAAATAAACGGGCGGAGGATTACGCCCCGGCAGGGTGACCAAACGGCCGGGGGCCAGGACTATAGGTTGAGAAACCGTCGGACCATCCTAGCCGAATCAAGCAACACCGCTTTTTGCATCCTGGCTGCGAGCGAACTGCCACGGAAACCCAGCTGCCTCAGATGGTGAGCAAGGCTAACTGGGATCAAACCATTAACAGATATAACGATTGGGATGATCTCAGCAGAAGCCACCCCCCACATGTCGACAACCTCGTGCGCCAGATCCAGGTACTTACGTTTTTTCTCTGTTTCAGCTTTCACGAGATTCTCGTCATGCGGGATGGTGATATCCACTAAAAACACCCTCGACTTTACCCGATCCATCACCACGATGTCAGGCTTGTTTGCTAGTATCGTCCTGTCCGTGATGACAGACCGGTCCCAATAGAGCCGGACTCCGTCGGCTTCTAGTACAGGCATCGGTGTGTACTGATAATACGGCGTCCTCTGGTCCAGGAGACCGTACTTGAGAGCAAGCTCTTGATGAAGAATCTTGGCCGCTTGGTTGTGCCTGTGCAGATACTCGGTGTTGGCAAGCGCTGAACAACCCGAAAGCACATGTCTGAGTGATTCCCCGGGATGGCGACAAGCTCGACAGAATTTTTTATTTATTTTTATTATTATTATTATTATGTAATTTGCTTGTAACCAATGACAGTAGCGTAAAAAAATATGCCAGTATTATAAAATAGGTGATATTAATTAAAATTTAATATATAATTTTATGTCAAACTGTCGAATGCTTACATCCAAAATGATTGTAACATTCTTGTTTTATCTGTTTGTAGCATAGCAAAATTATTTAAAATAGTTTTGAAACACTGCAGCTATTTTTAGTTTGCCACCTGTGGTAGTAACAACTAAATATAATTGAAAATATAGAACAAAATAATTTTTTTTATGTCATGATAGTTGTCAAACATGGGAAGGGAACAGAGGGGGTGGCACACTGAGCCCGGCGCTCTCACTCATCGCAAGAAACAGTATTATTACTTTACGCTGAATATCCTCGATCGAGCCGGCCCATTTGTTGGGAAAAGCATTGCTCTACTACTACAAAAAATAAATTTTAACTCAGTTGTGATAAAATTCTCCATCGAAAATGAAATTAACGGTAACAGGAGCTGAAAATAAAGCTGTTTTATTTTAATAATTTCTATATAAACTGATAAATTTAAAATATTTGATTTTATACTTGGTATATAAGAATCTTATTACACGGTTATTAGTAAATCGTGTAGGGAGGAGGTCGGAGGGCTCACAATGGAACTGGCGAAGGTCATCAGATCTTCACGGTGCCTGCCTGTGCTGACGGTTATTGAACAGTTTTTATACTTGTACTTACATTAGAACCTATAGTGCTTTTAATTGCCAAGTTCTCTTACATATCTAAATTGAATGGTGTCAAGAAAAAATCTATCATAGATTAATAAGAGATATTTTATTTGAATAACATAATATGATAGGTTAATTATGTGACTAAAGTTGTGTGTTATATTAAAAAAAATGATTTAACGTACTTTAACTTTATTAACTTAAACTTAATTAAATTAAATTTTAACTTTATAGAACATATACATATGTGTATGTTATATAGTTCTATTTTAATACATTTTATGTTTTCTATGGCTGGCAAATTGCAACGAAAATTACATATACTCAATTCTTTGTCTCGGGTATAGTTAATACACCAGGTAACACTTAAAGTTTATGTTCCAATATTACATATATGTCGGAGAATGGTGATTCTCATCGACATCGTCATTTTTTTATTTTTTTAATGTTAGAAGTTGGCAAACAAGCATACGGCCCACCTGATGGTAAGTGGCTGCCGCAGCCTATGAGCGCTTGCAGCACCATTAGTAGGTGCGACTTACGCGTTGCCAACCTCGAGATATTAGTTCTTAAATCTCGTTCGCCCAGTAATTTCACTAGCGTACAATGCCCTTCAAACCGGAACACAGTAGTGCCTAAACACTACTATTTGGCGGCAGAATATTGGACACTGCGGTGGTACCTACCTAGCCGGCCTCTTGCAACAAAAGACCTACCACCAGTGGTTACAAGCACAAAACAAACTATACAATATTTCTCGTGGTGTTAATCCTTTTAACAAATAATAGTATCAGATATATTCGAACAGTGGGTCGCAACACTGATCTGACTTCACCTCCCAACAATCTAAGAGTGATCCACCTCAATCCACTCACAACCTCACAATATATCTTATTCAAGTAAAACAACATAACTGTTTCGCATATTTTCTCTCAATCCCAATGTCAACGTCAAGATGGTGTCTCGACCCCAATTAAAAATCAAATCAAAAATTATTAGAGAGAAGCTCGTTTAACATCCAATTGCCAATCAACTTAGTAGCACCATCCTTCCTCGCATGACTCGCACGTCCACGTGCGATGTTAGGGACGAGAGCATCATTGCTATCTCCTCCAAGATATACATATATTTAGCTGGACTTCTTGCCTGTGTAGCGTAACGTCAAATATTTAATACTTTTTTGAGAAAATTATGACTTAAAAAGTAATATTTAATATATATAACCTTTGAGATTTGGTTTGGATGTTGAAAAATCTATTTTTCTTGAAAATTCTATTCAAAACCAAAAATTGTACAAATATTCAAGCATATTATGACATGTTGTTACTTTTTATGTGAACCGAATATACTGTGAGAACCCGACAGCAAACACCCATGCTTAGAAACTATTTAAAGATCCCGGATTTACTATCGTATGTGTCTTGTTAGGAAAAACCTAAGTAATTAATGGTTGTAATAATCTTATCTTAGACAATTGAATTTAGTAGGTAAATACAAACGAATTGGGAGGTCGTGGGACAGACGGACTGTCAGACAATCACTGATAACGATCGTCAATTTTGTTCACGGTTTTGCATTTTGCTGTGCTTTATGAGTAGGAAGCGGGTTTATTATGAAAATTTTATTGTACGTAACGATAAGTCTTTGTTAGACCCTATTATGATTAATTAATTGTTCATAGTGTAGTTTTATAGTCTCGTTAAGATTTTTATTGTCTTATTCATGATTTTTAATTGGCACTACCGTGTTTAATATCGTGCGAAGGATTTTTTATGTTATGACACTTGGCAAAACAAGCATACTGTCCTCGTGATGGTAAGCAGTTATTAACGCTATGAACTTTTGCGATACTTGAAGTATTACATGCGCGTTGCCAAAGAATTGGACGCAAAAACGCAACACTACGGCCACTGTTAGTTTACGACGATTTTCTGCGAAAGGGTAGTACTCTCCCGGTCGAGCCGGACCATCGTGCTGAAAAGCACATGACTCTACTTCTATTGTAGTATGTAGTAAAAAATATGCTTATCCAAATTATTTTGTGTTCAGTTTAAAGTTATAAATTGTACTCGCATCTCTGGGTTTTTTTGCAAACTCTCAATGGTAGATATGCCAATAACATAAAATAAAACCCCTTATTTCTCATCAAAACTCATACGGCATCATCATCTCGATATTGTGCAAATTTTAATATATGAAACACTACTACAGTTAACACAATTGGACTGTTTTAAACCCAATTGAATTTCAACGTATTCATATTTTAGAACTAACAGGAATTTTAGGGACAGGCTTTATCACTAGAATCTGATATAAAAAGTAATAAAGAGTAAAAGTTTACACGATAACATTATAATACCTTAGTTATTCCGAATTAATAACGTTGTTTTTTCTACCTTGATGGAAAGTTCCCGTTTAGTCCCTGATGCGAAGGTGAAAAGTGTCGGATGCTCTCGACACGATGACACTGATTAACTCACTTTATCCCGGCAACCTAGCTACCGCAAAAGCGAACTTTTCTATTTTGAAAAAAAAAAATAGGACATTGCCATGCCATTACTTCGCGGGTAAGAATGTCTTACTTTTCTCTCTAGGGGCGTATACAATCTTTTTCGTCTTTTTTTCCTTAATTATCGTCACCTATCATTTCAGTTTAGCCGTATCAAAGTATAATATATTATATACATAGCTCATACTATAAAAGATGCAGTTTAGTTTGAATGAAACCGAACGATGATTTTGTAGTTAGAGAAGTTTCAATGTACCTTAAACATGTTACATTAAATTAAACTCAGATGGATATGAGAAAACGTAGTCTACGTAACTGAAGGTCGTATGTTCAAATGCTGGCAACCACCTCCGAATTTTTAAGTGCTTAATTCGAGTCCAATTTGTGTCGTATTTAACGACGAAACGTGAGTAAACCTGCGTGTCTTGGAAAAAAATATTGTCTATTTTTACCAATCTGCAGTTAATCAACGTCAAAGATTAAACAACGCCTAATCTTTCTTATTACGAGGGCAAGCTTACTACACAGCTATGGGACATTAGATGACTAATTAATAAATAAATAAATATATTATATTTACTTACTTTTTCCGTAAAATTAAAAATATATTGCTGCATGGGTTATATTATGGTTACGTGAAATTAAAAAGTTTTACAACATAAAATATATTAAATAGATAATGGATAAAACAAATGATAAGTATAAGTTATCCAAAAGACAGCTCAGCAAATAAAATATCAACAAAAAAAAAACAAAGGAAAAACAATTGTAGCGCCATAAGACCATAGTGGCGAATTACGTATGCTACAGCCGCCGGATGCAAAAGAAACTCCATTTTACTTAAATTAAATTTTATTAATAAAAGAATACATTTTTAACCTAACTAGCCTAGTGATTCCCGGTCGAAGTGGGACCAAAGAATGCTTTCTCACGGCCCGCACCCGGCGGGTGTCGGTTCCTCTTTTTGAGGCTTGCGACGCTGACACGGCGGTTCATATTTCTTATGTGGGAATATGGACTTATGCACTCTAGACGATTTATGTAGAATTGGTATACGTAACTGGCGTTTCATTTGTTTTTCTTTCCATCGTCAATATTATGATCTGTATTGTGCCACCTGTCCAACTATTATAGCAATAGCCTTAAACTGTCTGTTGTTGAGAAAAAATAGAAGGCGTAGTAAACACTGTTTATTCAATTGGAGTATACAAAACTGAACGTCAACGTTTTATTACAAAAGTTAGTACACGCATGGAGGGTGGGAAAAAGGATACTAATACTATATTACATAATATACAAATTGAGGTGCCTAAAGAAAATTGCCGCCAATGAATAGCTTATAATTATGATAAGAAATGAATGGAAGTGCGGATTTACCAGCTAGCTAAATAGGCTTGAGTTTTGGTCTGTAGGTTTAGGGGGTGATGTGAGTTTGACGGAAACGTCGGACAGCAAAAACATTAAATATTTCTGTCAGCTAGTTTTCTATTTTGGTCGTCTTGCAGAAAAATCTTGAAAGGTGGTAGCGAAAGGCAATGCTGGTAGTGTTATTTTGAACACCATCTGTGTTGTAAGTCATCAGGCCGTTTGCCATTTTAATGGTATTAAGAAATGATAGAAAAAAATAATAGTACTACTCGTAGTAGTAAAAGAATAGTACTCTATCTTTGTGAATCTGCTATTCCCATTCTCAGGATTATTCCTTCTGTAGAAGTTTGTAACTGAACTTATTTTTATTACATTAGGTCTTTGGTTCCACAAGAAGGGTTTTAAAATAAAACAATAATTCTTCTATTTACAGTATTTATTAGATACTTCTTAAAAGTAAATTATTCTATCAGTTCGTTATAAAGCTTTAATGAGCTAGCTTAATATTAGAGTTAAATTTGATTTTAATATTTTATAATTACTACATTCAGGTGATCAAAATTGTCTTGAGCTGATGTATAGTATTTTACGCATTTGTAACTATACCAAGTTAACAAAATATTTGTGAAAAGTATTCAGATTAGTTTTGAAGAGTGGATAGTAAATATTTTATACAAAAAAATCGGATATTTTACATTGAACTCTATCCTTTAGTAATCAGTAAACTTGCTGTATTATTAGTATTTATGTAATAGATGATATTATTTCTGAAAGATATTGAAAGGCTTTGAAAAAAACTTCATTATACAGTAACAACTTATAGTTTACACGAAACTCAGAAAATATACAATTTAAAAGCTTTTTTAAAATTATTTTGAAATGAACACAATATAATTTTAAAATATTAATTAAGATTACGCTAATAGTTAATGAGCATCACATTTTAGTAGTATTTAATCACTATATACAAATCTAACTTACAGTTTAAAAGTCCGAGAGTCAGTCAATATTTATAGTTGTTTCATCTTGCGAACGCGGCTTGGTCTTAGTAGTGTGTGTAGCTCGTGCGCGTTCTGATAGGCGCGATCTGCCGGTCGGACTACTTTAGTGCTCATTGTTTCGTTTGTCAAAAGACAAGAGCGCGTGTTAATACACATCACAACTACAAGCATAGCTCACACGCCCTCGTGAGAGAAAAACGCGTTTGAAAATTTTGAACAACTTGCTTTATATGAATTTTTTTATTTATTGGTCAAGTTTTTGGCAATTTCAGATTTATGTAAGTTATTTTACTTATTTTCACAAAAAATAAGTATACAATCTCCATATTTCGTATATAATATAACCCAAAACGTTTAAAAATACATAAATTGCATGATTGAAAAAATGGCTTTTTTAGAAGTTTTAATGCTTAAAACCCTACAAATAATAATAATAATAATTTTCAATTTTGTGGGTTGACATGGTATTGCTTATTTGCGTCCACATGTGACATGGAAAAATAAAGTTTCATACAGACTAAGTATCAAATATCATATGAGACTGACTCATGGGCTTTTATGAATGGTAGTACTCTCTTAAAATATTATAAAATTGTTGTATTCTGTATGTAAATCTGAAACTTCACAACATACTCGTATATTTAATAGCAGTAGATCGGTAGCTCGTTAATAGACAAAAACTACCGTTTCTTTATTTTTCCAATCTGCCATTTTGTATATTTTCGATATGGGCTTATTTTTTTCATTCATTGTATTTATTCTGAATTCTGAATTTAGCTTAAAAATTTGATATTTAGTTTGAAATAACATACTTATGTATATTACGATTTCAGATTTACGCAATTTCATTTTAGTCCTTTATTACTTCATATTAACAGAGAGTTAGTTTTACTAAATTATGGTAACTTAGTTATACTTATTATGAAATTGTTAAAAAAATAGTAAAGTATAGAATTAAAGATAAGGAAAGGTCATAATCATACATTGTTATAGAGTTATGGTAAACTCTAATAAAATCTGTACAAATACAAACATGACTTAAAATTATGAAAACAGAGTTCCGAAAAGTTCAGTTTTCTTTTAAATGTTTTGGCCTTTTCATACAAGTCAATAGAGAGATATAAAGAAGTGGAAGAGAAGATATGTGTTTAAATGGTCTCATAGTCCTGAGTTTCCGCAGTACTCCCCGATTCGGTCGGATATACACTCGAAGATGTTGAAGGACACGTCGCAATTACGTCCATTATCTGTTATAAAAGAATCGATTATTAGATTCGGTTGTACCTTATTTTGGTGAAAATAATGATACTGAAATATAATAAAAGTTGATATTTCTTCACACTTTCGCTTTGTGGACAAAATATACGTAATTATTGCTATTTTTTGGTTATATTGCGCTTTCATTCAGTTCGTAACGCGCCTACACCACCATTGAGTAAAACCTAGCCATATAACGTAAGTATTTCCATACCAAATAGTGAATATGTAAATCTAATTAATGATCTTGATTTATAAACAAACAGACAGACAAAGAGGCAGTTAGTTTTTATAATATGTGAGGATATCGAAAGTTAAAGAAACAAGCATAAGTATGAAGTGTAATGGAAAGAAAGCAAAGAATATTTCACTCATTAATGACTAGATAGTTACCCATGGGTACACTCCTGGAAAAGTTGTCGTGATTCCTCATAAGACATTCTCTAGAAGCTTCTAGCACTGCCATGAAATAGCCCCTTTCGTTGACGCCATCGGAGTACAGTCCCACCAGACCTTCTAGTGTTGGAAATCCGTATCCATCAACCTGGAAATAAGTAAAAACAAAAAATTAGTATTGTTTTAAGACCTTTTTATGATACATGATTGGTTTGTTATATTCGTGAGAATGTCGTTTTAGCATTGGCATTGGTTATTAGAGATGTTACTCTAAAACATCGCATTTTGTTGTCATAATTGATCCTCAGTTGCCCTATATAGTAATCTGTTACTTCTTTCATGCGATGGAAGAGTAATCAGCTATAATGTCCTTTAAAGACTTTGTCTTTATTAGGATAAGGAAATAAGAATAAATTAGGAAGGATTAGGGTCCCAGGAGGGTCTACTAAAAACTCTTATTGTCATTCAATTTCGTTGTTTGTACAATGACATCCCAGATAATATTAATCAAAATATTATGTTAATAGGAAGTTGCAGACCATTGTGTTTTATTTATTTTATTTTGCATCTATAATTGTATCGCTATAGAATTTTGTACTAAGAGTTCATGGTGCCCCCCCTCGTGACGACACTGACGTATGGGATAAAGTTTGATTTGCTGCCCCAAATTTGTAAGCTTCTTCAGCCCCATTTGTGAAAGTTAATAAGAACGATCGGTGGCAGCGTCCTATTATAAACCTTGTTCGAATATACTCTTTTTGATGCTGGTTAAATGAATTAATATGAATCCTTTTTTTCTTATTTTTATTACGATTTTAAAATAATAACATAACACTATATATTATATACATATACACAAACGAAACATAATGTATACGAGTGAATAATATAAAAAAAGCTTTTATGGTTTAATGTATTATAACAATAAAATTCTTTATAGTAATTTTACAACTGAGCAATTTCGCTTAAATATAATTATAAAATTGAAAAAATTCGTAGGATCCCTTAATAGTTTTCTCGGTTTACGACTTATACTGATTTACGATTTATTGTTCGAGCAATCCACCTGGCCTTAGATTTACATTCATACAAACAGATGTAATAAATAAGTGTATCAATTTTGTTTTTTATATAAATACTAGTTGCCCCGCAGTTTCCTCTGCGTATTCCGATTTCGTTCTTAAAGATATGTCGCGATAAAATTTGTGCGAATCCAAAGTCCAATTGAATGTGTGCCAAATTTAATTTATATTTTTAAATTTTTAGCGATGGATAATTACGTGCACAAAAATCTGACGTCTATATTATTATATTAATAATTCAGAATTGCTTATTATATGTTATACTCATAGCGAAATATTTTTAGCCTCTTATTTGAAACAAGCTATGTTAATTCGCAGGTAATTAACTTAGATAACATAGAAAGTTGAGAAATTCGCTTTATCTTTAAATGTTTATCTATATTATATTAATTAGCATGTTATCGAATCTGACTGATTCACACGTTTTACATTTTTATGATAGTAGAGCAATGTTCTTCGCAGCACAAATGGACCAGCTTGACCGGGTAAGTTAAGATTGCAATTTAAGCTACTAAAATGTCTAAAATAATTCATTTAAATATTAGTATAATCTCAATATTATGTTTTAGTTTGAAAATTAAGGTTAACATTAGGCTGTCGATCCCGGTTGTTATCACATAACATCTGACAATAGTATTTAAGTCTTCATATGTAATACTTTTATCCAATTTCAGCTATGGTTCTCAGAGTTGCTTCGGGTTCTGGAGGTCAGATGACAACCGCTCTTTGTAAAAACTAGTAGTCTGTCAAATAAAAGTAATTATCGGACCGAAGAATCACTGCTAGGAAGAAGATGAAAAAGTCTAGGTATTCTTAAAAAAGATGAATTTATTCAGTCGAGTGTGTTTTTTTATTTGAATTATATCATTGGTGCTTGTGAAACGAATGCGCCTTTTTTGTATTATCTTGGAGACGGTTCTTTTTATTTCAAAATTATAGAACTGAACTCCTCAAAAATAGGAGCTGAGCATTTGAAATCACTACTTATTTTATTACACCTAAACTCAGCCCTAAGCCCTTTAAAATCAATCATGAAAAATCATGAGAAGTGAAGCCGTAGGCGTAAATCGTGTAATTAAAAATATATCAACTTTTATATTTTATTCTAGTAATTTTACAAGAACCTTTATTAATATTCATTAAACATATAACACTAATAATACATTGCGCTCCAATTTTATTGCGGTTATATTTCTTGATGTTTTTTCCAAGGGCGACTTTCTTTTTCAATTTTACGACGGCCCTTCAACGTTTATAGGTTACAAATTGGAGCGATCATTTTGCGACGTCATAAAGTTAACCACCTTTCGTTGTTGATCTATATTTCGCAGACTTCTAAAGGGGGTGTTCTTAACTCTGTGTTTTTGCCGATTATTTATTAACTACCTTTGTTTTTTTTCTGTTATATAATAGACATGTTCTGTATCTTCACATAAAATATCCAAATTATTCAAAACAGAGCTAATTGTAGAGTAAAACAAAACATGGGAACCGTTTTGAATAATAATTATTATTGGATGTTACAATTTAAAAGATTTTTTTTAAATACAACTGAGAAATGGAAATAGGAACTCTTCAAAGTATCTTATCTTATCTTCAAATTATCTCCGGCGTCGGGATGTGACGACCCCATCGCCCGCTGTTGGGATAACCTCTGTTACAGCAGAGATTATTCCACCAGTGCAATCAGTCACACTGGTGGTAGGTCTTTCGTTGCAAGACGCCGGCTAGGTAGGTACCACCGCAGTGTCAAATATTCTGCCGCCAAATAGTAGTGCTTAGGCACTACTGTGTTCCAGTTTGAAAGGCACTGTACGCTAGTGAAATTACTGGGCGGACGAGATTTAAGAACTAATATCTCGAGGTTGGCAACGCGTGAGTGGCACCTACTAATGGTGCTGCAAGCGCTCATAGGCTACGGCAACCACTTACCATCAGGTGGGTGTATGCTTGTTTGCCAACTTCTAACAAAAAAAAAAAATCTTAATTAATGACCCACGATAGCTTCATCTAAAGTGTAGTGTTGAAGGATAAGTAGAATAAATTTCCAAGAATACGACCTCGACGTTGTAATTTCTCGACCCTTGATTTGTCTTGTCCAGGTTTCTCTCATGGAATAATATAGTTTATGCTAAAAAAAGCTGTCCCGGGAAAAGAGATACGTGTGGCAACCCTAGTATACGGCCAGGTTGACCTCGCATGGGCTATTGGCTTCACATTAATGGACTAGTAATAAATTCTCCAATAATTTTATCCATGTCATATAATTAATGACAGGCTCACTTCTTAAAATTATTTTTATTTGAGATTTTTCCACGTAAATCAAAATTGAGGCAATTTTACGCCATTATTACTTCTACTGATATTGATTTGTGTATTAAGTCAATAATTACACAATAACGTTTGTTTAAAACAATCATGTTTATTACACTTGTGTCTGGCCACGACTTTATTTGTATAGTTAATAAAATAATAATAGAAAAGTGGCGTCAGAGATTTCATCCAGGTTTCTAATTTATGCAAATATTTTTTGAACCACATTGTGGTCATTGGAAATATTTGATGCAAATATTTTTTGAGCCACATTGTGGTCATTGGAAAAGTCTCTTAGAATTTAGTTTTTATGTTAAGCTTTTGTATGCTTGAGTAACGTCAATTTGAAAACTTGAAATAGTAGTAGAACTTTGCTCCTTCCAGCACAAATAAGCCGGCTCGACCGGGGAAGTACTACCCTCTCACAGAAAATTGGCATAAAGTAACAGTATCAGTATGTACCTACTGTTGCGTTTCGTGCGATGCGTGGGAGCGCTGGAGGACCAATCTCCCTCACCCTCTTTGACTTTCCTTTTTTCGCATCTCATTCCTTCCCTCCTATCCTTTAGCAACGTGCATGTGATACTTCAAGTACTGCAAGCGTTCATAGGTTACGGTGTCTGCTTACCATCAGGTGACCGCATGCTTGTTTGCCAACCGTCGTAAAATAAAAAAAAATTACCTTTAAAAATCTTTGCTCTGTATAGTAGTTATGCGTTTTATTGAATAATAATTTTAATTCATACAATAATTAGTTTTACTTTACTTATAAATAAAACCAAAGAATATAAAAATGTTACAGCAATTAAGGCTTTGCGTGAAAAACTTAACGTGATCGTTATCAAATAGATAATTTACTTTCACATTATAAAGTGGGTGAGGCAGCGTTTAGTAGAGACAGTAGCGCACGACACTACGTAACATGATGCCTCACATCAGATTTTAATATATTCATGTATATCTTAATATATACCTATAATTTTTCTGTGCTTGTGTATGTGACCCAACTCCTCCTAAATTGCTTTTTTTCATGTTACAAGTTGGTAAACAAGTATGCGGCCCACCTGATGGTAAGTGGTTGCCGTAGCGTATGACCGCTTGCAGCACCATTAGTAGGTGCCACTCACGCGTTGCCAACCTCGAGATATTGGTTCTTCAATTTGCCCAGTAAGTTCACCAGCCTACAGTGCCTTTCAAACCGGAACACAGTAACGTCTAAGCACTACTATTTGGCGGCAGAGTATTTGACACTGCGGTGTTACCTACCTAGCCGTCCGCTCGCAACGAAAGACCTACCACCAGTATGACTAATGCGAAATACATTTTTATTATTTTAAACAGAAATAATTTTGTATATATTTTTGTCTACTTTTTAAACGCTACACATTGATATCACTATAATAATGGCGGGTCCCATTAGGATAGTGACATCCTGTTTCGGTCGATCTTGTGTCATGAAACACACACAAACACAAGCAATATTACCCAGTCAGAAGCACATGCCTGTACGGTCAATAAAAACATAGGCTCAAAGTGGAAATCGAACCCGCGTCCAGTGGCGTTTAAGTAGGCTCGCTACCGCTGCACCTAACGGTCGTCAAAATATTGAACTACTGTAACTTGTTTGACCGATAAACATCCAATATTTATTAACTTAGGTTACTAAAGGTTCTTACACTATATAAACGGAGCATAAAGTACAACGATACATACCGCTTTCACTTTCCGGTATACGCACTGCAGCAAGCACTGGAAAATATAGAAAATTTACATTAGATTACTCATAATGTTTATATGTTATTTTGTACGCTCGACTTGTGCGTGAAATCACTATCATTATACTTTTTTATTATTTACAAACAGTAATGCAAACAGGGCCGGATTGACTTTTTTTTTTTTTGTTAAGAAACAGCTAGAACTCTCGTTAGACTCGTTGAATATGAAGATACGAACACAGTTTATTTAACGGGTTAACACGGAGACACACTTTCAATTGCGTTTCATAGTCATAATTTTGTCTCCATTTAACTAGTTTGAGACAATCCTGGGGAGTCTCAGAGCTCTATCCTTATGTCCAATCCGTCGGACTCGCACCGCTCAATCAATTTGTTTTATCTGCCACTGGGCCAAATGACTCCACTGCATTTGATGGTAAGTGGATTTCAAAACGCAAAGGCGGCTAATACGATTGCTGAAGGCGAATTGCGTTAGCCACCTTCGCTCTGCTTACCCGCAAGATATCTCTTCACGCTTTGTCTTAAAAAGCTCAAGTTATAGAAGGAGGGAACATGTGTGCCGCTAAGTATGAATTTCAACACTTACCAGAAGTGATAGTCAGGATCTCTACATAAAAGTCTACTAACGAGAAGGGTCATCTTTACACGTAATATAATTTTATTGGTACTATAATAGAACATTCGACCCGTTCTACTTTATACTAACAACGGCGTAGTAATATTATATATATATAATAGCACATTGTAGAATTTCAAATTATTACTACTTAAATTATTATTACTACTTAATATGAAAATGATAAAAATGTATATGTTCTTTGATAGACAATAAGAATACTGAATGGATAGTAGAAAAAATTTTCCAATACAAGGACAGTCGTCACTGCGTATCAAAACATACTTTGGTTGAACTTATAAGATTACATATAAAATTTAAACTAAAAAAAAATTAAAATATTAACGACATAAAAATTATGTCTAAACCTTACCATCAAGTATATTAATAAGGGCATTTTACATTTACAATTAGACAATTTGAGAAATAGAGATTCTAAGAGTATTGTATATATCCATATGTATGTTGTGTATAAGTTTTATTGAAAGTAAGAGTAAAACATCTTTTCCCAATTTTAACAACTGCATTTATTCAGTAATTGATATTAAAAAATACTAAATTTATTCACTGACCAGTGAGGTAAACATAAATTAACTAAATTCATAAATAATAGAAATTAATAAATATTGGTGCATCTACAAGGCAGCTAGCTTTGTTGAACATAATGCACAACATAACATTATGCCCTAGATACTACTGACAGTCGTTAACTTTTGAAACCATTTGTTGCTGTTTGTTAAATTTTTCTCACAGCATTCGTATCGCCGGCAATATAAATCAATAAAATGTAACATAGAGTAAAAAACAGACAAGCGATTTGCACAGCATTTATTCACAAACTTCCGCAAATGCTATCGATTCTCACTACATGTTCATTCTTTGACAAGGTTACTCAAAATGACAACATATACTCCTGGTTTCTCGTACGTTTATCAAATTTGTTTCGACTTAACATGCGAAATACAGAACGCTCATTGGTTAAAGACAGTCGACGATCAACAGGTAACCAATCAGCGTTTTGCATTTGGTGTGTTAAGTTGACCTTAATTTGGTAAACTTACGAGAAATCGGGAGATAGTTACAAAAATAACTTTTTGTTATCAAAAGTTGCACACCAATATTTGGATACTTTGATCCACAGAAAGTAACTGCGGCGTGGATGCTAAAGACTTACCCCGGCTATTCGTTTTTCGTCGTGCGTGAATGGCACCTCTCTTTTGTTCCTCCGTCGCTCCGCTGGCATCGTGTGCTCTTCCTTTATCACGTCGAGGGCCTCTAAAATGTTAAATAGAATATATATAATACTGTCCCAGCACAAATTAGCCGGCTAAACCAGGGAAGTACTATCCTCTTACAGAAAATCAGCGTAAAGTAACAGAGTACTGTTGCTTTTCATGGGATGACTGAGAGCGCCGGAAGCCCAAGCTCCTACCTCTGTGTACACTTCCTTTTTTCTTCTTTCATGCTTTTGTTCCTATTCCTTGGGTGTGCAACGCGCACGGGATTCTTCAAGTAACGCGCGCGTTCCTAGGTTGCAGTGACTGCTTACCAGGCGGACCATATACTTATTTGTGATGAGATTATTTAAAAAAACTGTGTTAAGTCGAAGATCGAGGAGTTATATAATAAAAGCTATATAGTTTCATAAATCGTGTACACAAACATTTCTTAGTTACTGTGTTCAATTATTATTTCAATGTCTTTAATTTTATCATTACTAATTTCACCTTAGTTTTTTCAAGATAAGTAAGCACTTAACATTCACATTGGTCTTAAAATAGTTAATCCTTTGGGCTTAAAAGTCGCATAAAACATAATCTCAGATATAAAAATGCCTTAAGGGATATGTCGGTAGACCACATTCCATCCAAGTTATAAATGAAATAAACTTTTCATAATAGATTTATGCTGTAATAAAAATACTGATGTATCGATTAAAAAAGTTAGTTATTTAGTTAATTGAGGTACTGTCAAAATTATATCGCATATTTTGCAGAAAGGATTAACAATGTCCTAAGACATTTTACAGATTATTATATATACAGTATTTATTTTTCATTTCAACTTAAGACTATATTTCTAAGATTTGTGATATATTACGTAGTCGATAGATAGTTATTTAAAAGTGCTTCAACGCCTTCGTGTGTGAAGAATATAAGAATTCCTTTTAATATTTCGTAGAAAATATTTATTTTTTGGTATTTTATTTCTGAAACATATTTTATTGTGAGTGTAATTTAAATTTTTTCTCTATATTCATATTAAATATACTGTTTAAAAGTTTTATTACTATATTATCAATACGTAATAAATATTGAAGTAACCTTTCCTAAAGAATTATTATAATAGGTTTGATATAAAGGGATGCAAAAATTTAATTGGAGTTAAAAAAAAAAGTGTTACGTGGATACTTTAAATAAATAAACGTTGCACACTCAACGGCCCCCATTAGGATAGTAATATCCTGTGTCGGGGATCCGGAAACATTCACAATGACAAGGACAAACACACCCAGACCGGAAAATATGTTTGCATGGTCAATACAAACATATTATGCTCTGAGCGGGAATCGAACCCGCGACCTGTGGCGTTAAGGCTACCGCTGCGCCACAACGTCGTCAATTAAAAATGACTAGAATATCTTCCACAATGACATACGGTATAAAACATGCTTCATACATTTCTTGCATCACACTGGTGATAATCGTTTTGTAATTACTAAATATCGGAGATCAAGATCGCCTTTAATATATTATCAAATCGTCGTTAGCAATGGGACTTGTGATTGTTATTTAACAGCTTAATACCTAAACAAGTAAACATTATAGGTACACACATATGACATACATATTTATAACTTCATCAATATAACTTTAAATAATAAACTCTAGGCTTTTACATAAAAGTATTTAATATTGAAACTGAACTGGGCATTAAAAATATTTCTTATCAAATTCTTCTTCTTCTTATCGTGTGGTTAATTGTCAATTTAGTACCAGTTTTTTGTAGGTCGCAAGTATAGGCCTCTGACTCGACTTATCGACTATTATCAAGATAACAGCTGAGACCGACTGTTTACGTGCCCTCCGAAGCAAGGAGGCGCTCAGTTAAAATACCAGTATGTGGTCACCAAGTGTTTATGGTTTGTCGTTCAAAAATTATGAAAGTCAAATGATAATAGTGTTTTGATAGTTACTTATATAAAAATACCGAATAAATGCTAGCTTTCAAAGACCTGAAATTAATGTAAATAGCCGGTTCAGTCCATAGATTAATTCAAATGTACTCAACACGTATGAGTTGTTTAAATTTAAGAAGATAAAACCGGCCAAGTGCGTGTCGGACTCGTCCGACTCGACTAAAAGGTAAAATCACAATAGAAAAAACTATCAAGTTTCTTTAATGGGAATTATCCTTTCATGAAATTATTTTTTTTTTATTATTATAGTTGCCAAAGAAATACAAAATCAATAAAAAAATCTAACTATCTACCTATTACAGCTCCTGATACAACAAGAAGCGTCAAAAATATCAAGTTTTTTGTATGGGGAACTCTTTTATTTTTAATATTTGTTGTTATACATAATAACACAATACATAGTCTGTAAAAATTATAATTCCCTACCTATTGCAGTGCGTGAGGTACAGATTTGGCAACGAAACCCTAGTCCCTAAAATTCTTGCAAAGAACGTTTTTTAAAACATTCTAAACTTAATAAGCTTCATTTTATGTACTAAAAGTTACGTTACTAAATATAAATCTCACAGTGATGCGATTATCATTATTGTTGTTGTTGAGACGAGGTTGTTGTGTTATTTTATTTGCGTGTAAACCGCAATCCTATGTAACAGTCGATTGAGTATCGCATGTCCTGTCTTATGCAAGGGTTAAGCAAGCGTATATAGGTCATGTCTATTGCACTCGCTTGAAAGTGACACTGTGTCCCAACACCGTGTAATACAAGTTCTGGTGTGTTCTATGCTCATGTATTAATGGAAAGCTAATAAATTGCAATGTATGTAACATGTAAGTGTATAATTTCGTAAGTTTTGTAATGAAACTATCATTGGTACAATATACCCTCTTACTTAATATATTTCATACACTATGAATATTTTATATCTTTGCCAATATATATTTGTAAATATGTGGATTTTTTATAACGAATATCAGTAAGTTCAAGTCATTACTACTATTCCTATTGCCTCTCTAAATAAGCTCTTCGCTTGCGCTAGGAGTGGGTAAGACAATAGCTTAAACAGTCATGATCGAACCCAAAATTCTCGCGGTAACGGAGCGGAGTCGGTCCTTTAACCGTTGAGCTATTGAGGCTAAAAATATACATAGAGATCACTTTCAGCATGTTTTTTTTTTTCATGTAAAAATTTGCTTATGTTGCTCTAAATAATTAATAAATAAATAAACGCTACACACTCAACGGCCCCCATTAGGATAGTGATATCCTGTGTCAGGGTCCGGAAACATACACAACGACAAGGACAAATACACCCAGACCGGAAAATATGCTTGCATGGTCAATACAAACATATTATGCTCCGAGCGGGAATCGAAGCCGCGACCTGTGCGCCGCTTTTAAGGCAGGTTCGCTACCGCTCCCCCAACCGCAGAGGTCAAACTCTGCGGTACCCTGGGCTTGTCGTGCCGGAGGGGCTCAGTAGCCGGGAGTCGATTGCAGGTGGCACCTTCGACGGCCCGGTGAAGCTAACAGGGTCGGACGGTTCGGGCGTGGGGCGTTGTACGCTAGACCGCGCCTAGGAGGGTGGTGTCGTATGGGTCGCTCCGGTACTTTTCTGCTTATCAGAATGGACTGCGAGCGGCTCCTGCGACACCGGAGGTGTGTTTAACCGGGGCCTTCAGCCCCGGTCGGGCGGTAGAGGAAGAAAACCTCTTTAAAAATAACGACGGTCGGTCGTAGAGGGAAACAACCTCATTAAAAAGTTAGTCTCGGCGGGGAGAGCCCTAGGACCCAGGGCTCCCTTGGTTGGGTTTGCCGGGGCCTTTCGGTCCCGGTCGGAGGGGCGCGAAAGCGCCGTGGAGTATTTTATATATGTATAGTATGTATTAGTATGTATGTATGGCGGCAGTATGGTGCCGCCCAAGGTGGAGGCCGAAAGGCCTGGCGCGTTCGCGCGCGGTGGTATGTATTAGTATGTAGTATATGTATGTATGGCGGCAGTAGGTTGCCGCCACCGGTGGGCCCTCGGGGCAAGCGCCGGGGCGTCGCGGTTGTATGCTTCAGCGACCCCGCGACGTTCCACTATGGCGCTAGATGGGACCTTGGAGTTTTAGTGGGTAGGGGGCTCGGCTCCGAGTCCACACACCTCCTGCGCCATTGTACCCGTCCCGGCGCTCGAGTGCGTACTGCATTTCTCCAAGTAAAAAAAAAAAAAAAAAAAAAAGGTTCGCTACCGCTGCGCCACAACGTCGTCTAATGTGTGAAGCATTTTATTTTTAGACTAAATCCTTGGAACATGTTATTTAAAATTATTACCTTGAATCCGAATCATACATGTTGAAATGTGAAACAGTTCACATAATACTGCACAAACAATACAATCCAAATCTTCTTTTAAATTCTTTAAAAATAGATAAAATGTTATAATGACGTCTTAGATTTTTTTAGTTTCTATCGTTTTTAAAGCATTCCTTTTCTTTATGACGGCTGGCAAACAAGCATACGTCTGCCTGATGGTAAGCAGAAACCGCAAACTATGAACGCGTGCGAAACTTCAAGTATCACATAGAACAGGTTGGTGGAAATTGGTCCTCCAGCGCTCTTACTCATCGCACGAAACGAAACAATACTTTACGGTGATGTTCTGCGAGAGGGTAGTACTTTGCCGGCCAAGCTGGCCCATTTGTGCTAGGAGAAGCATGGCTCTACTATTACTAGAAAGAGAGAGAGAATGAATGAAAAAGAAAGAATTTGTGGTGTGATCGAATATAAATGAAAAATTAAAAAAACACCGGAGACAAGAAATTATCTCAAAATATATGCAAAAGCTAATTACGTGCTCAATGTCCAAATTGTTTCGTGGGTTGTTGTTTTGAAAACAGTCCAATTATATTTTTATTGATAACATTTTTATAGTTATTAATTATATTCAATTAATTAATAAAAATCGTTGAATTATTGATGCTATTAACCAATAATAACCATAGTTCATTAACCTTTTGCATACGCGTAATAACGCCCTTAACGAAGCAAATTGCGATTCCACTGCTTTCAATCAGAAAAAAAGTAGAGCACGTATATTGCAACGCGAAAATGTTTTAACGAGAAATATTGTGATTAATTAATTCCTTTGAAAACTCTGCAACGAATGTGGATGACCGAGTCGAGCCTTATTAAGATACTTTAGGAGGCGTATAGCGTCAGCGGTTTGGCCTTTTGGATTTATAATAATTGTGGTGAGAGTGATAGCGTTAAAATAATTTTGCGAAATATAGCGGGACGTGACTGGTATCACATGTGATAGGAGAGCCTGTTAAACTCAAAGGTCTGGTGTATAAGACCATTACTAAACCAGTCCTCATGTACGGTAGTATAACGTGGGCAGTAGCCCAAAAAAACGTAAATGTTATCGCAGTTGCCGACATTAAGATGTTAAGGGGGATGTGCGGCGTCCCTAGACTCGATAAAATCTGAAATGAGAACATGCGAGAAAGCCTGGGCGTACGTGACATCGCCGATAAGATGCAGGAGAGTAGGCTGTGGTAGGGATAGTATGGCAGACCCAAAACAAGGTGGAATGTATATAGTGTTAAAAGAACATGAGGAAGTGCAAGCTGTCCGACGACGACGACGAAGTGGAGGTGAAAGAATAAAGAAGGCTGACCCACCTCCATGGGGTATACACAGCCGAGAAGAGATAGAGAGAAAGAGAAAGAGAGTAATAGAGACACGTACATTACCGATATGGCAAATCTAAAGCACATTAGAAATCTGGTTGTTCAAATCCATAGGCTCTAGATAATGACACCGGCGTCGGGATGTGACGACCCCATCGCCCGCTGTTGGGATAACCTCTGTCACAGCAGAGATTATTCCACCAGTGCAATCAGTCACACTGGTGGTAGGTCTTTTGTTGCAAGAGGCCGGCTAGGTAGGTACCACCGCAGTGTCCAATATTCTGCCGCCAAATAGTAGTGCTTAGGCACTACTGTGTTCCGGTTTGAAGGGCATTGTACGCTAGTGAAATTACTGGGCGAACGAAATTTAAGAACTAATATCTCGAGGTTGGCAACGCGCGAGTGGCACCTACTAATGGTGCTGCAAGCACTCATAGGCTGCGGCAGCCACTTACCATCAGGTGGGCCGTATGCTTGTTTGCCAACTTCTAACATTAAAAAAATGACAACCAAGCGTTATCTTCGAGATACAGTGTAGAGGATCATCATATATAATACAGGAATCAAAACCGCTGCTGCAATAGATTGGTGACCTATTTTGTTCTTCTAATATCTATAGATATATAGTAATAAAATAATAAACAATATTTTTGTCTGTGGACTTGACACTTGACTGCGCAAAAGTTGGATCATTTTGGATCTAAATTGACAAACAAACTGTTATAATATAGGCCATATTATATCATTAAGACATAGGAACGAGAGATGAAGATATACACAGGCAAAACTGTGGTCCGCCTTTAGTTTATCATTTATTGTAGATTAATGATCTACACGCTTTAACTGGTGACGCATCCAAAATGGGCATTACTAAGCGACTTTTGGCAATTGAATGTCTGTATGTAAACTTGTTTGTATGATTATTTAACAATAGTTATTAAAAGGTTAAACAATGATTCCTGAAGCAGTTATTGTAAAAAAGATATCACATTACATCAGCGTTGAGTCAGACATAATTATATGTATGTTACCATTATTATATCAGATGTGACCTTTTAAATTATATAATATGTTAAAACAACGCTATAAAATTGTTTTTATAAAAAGTTTAGGTAAAAGATCTGTGGGCTTAACATTAACTTTTAGTAAAAATTATATTTCGATCCAGTTCAATTCTGACAATAAATCAGTTTAGATTTTATATGAGCATGGCGTATAAATATATGTACATATAATTATGTCATCGTGCGAAATAGCGATGTAACTCAGTTTAGGTTGTCATTTGAATCGCCCCTGGGGCCTACCATGAACTGTTAATGCGATTCAAATTTGTATACATATTGAAGTTATAACCTTTAATTTCCGAATATAATTATATACCAAAGTCGCAAAGAACATTAGTAACAACATATATTATTAATAAATATATATTATTAAATCCCAAAAAATGCATCCCCAAATAATTTTTGGGAGCCCAAAAAATGTTACATTTTAAATGACTATATTATATAAGATACTTTGGCAGTATATAATTGAATGTGCTAATTGACGTAGAATGTCGAGCGCAATGCGACCTCACAGTTAAGATCAACCTTCTACATGTTTCGCATATTTACAATATGTAATGAGGACGTTCTGTAACTGTTCACTCTTTAAATACTGTTACAATATTGGTTAGAGTGCAAAATGTATTACGTATATTTCATATGGTTTGTGTGAAATACCGTTGTTAAGCAGACGAAAATGCCTAAACCTTAAACATAACTGATTCGATTGGTTAAGATGTCCGTTTGGCACAGATAGTAGATATTTGTATTTTTATACAGGTATATTTTTGATTTCATGAAATAAGAAGTCAGGTTTTTAAAAGATAGAAGAGCATGTTTTCATCATGATAACGTTAGCTCAATTGGGAAAGTAAAGCGTACTGCTGCGAAAGTAGCAGTATCCTTACTGGACTCTTTCTTTTGCGTTTCATTTCCTACGTGTATGGGTTGGAGCTCAGTATTATTTGTATGAAACTTCCTATTGCAACGCACACGTCATTGAGTGCCGGAACAAACTTGTGTCTGAAGTCGAGACTACATTGACCAAAGTCTCGGACTGGGGCCGACTAAATTTAGTCCAATTCAACCCCAAGAAGAAACAAGCTTGCGCGTTAACCGCTAAAAAATCACCATTTGTCGTATCTCCTTGTTTTGAGAACACTCCCCTGGCTGCCACAGCTAGTATCGGAATACTTGGTGTCGACATTTCGAGCGTCGTTCAGTTCTGCGGTCAATTGGAAGGAAAGGTCAAATTGGCCTCTAAAAAGCTTGGTGTGCTCAGCAAGGCGGGGCACTACTTCACGTCGGCTCATCGCCTAAAGCTCTACAAGGCACAAAATCGACCACACGTGGAGTACTGCTCTCACCTCTGGGCGGGAGCTCCCAGTACCAGCTACTTCCAATTGACCGCATCCAACGTAGAGCGGCTCGAATTGTCGACGATCAAGCTCTTTCCGATCGGCTTGATCCTTTGGCATTGCGTAGAGATGTCGGATCACTCTGCATCTTCTATCGCATATATCACGGAGAGTGTTCTGAGGAATTGTTTGGATTGATCCTGCCGGTAGAATTTCACCATCGCGACAAAACTCTAAGTTCCATCCATACCACCTCGATGTCTGGAAATCCACAACAGCGCGATTTAGAAGACATTTTCTTCCCCGCACAACCACTCTGTGGAATCAACTTCCGCCGGCGGTCTTTCCGAACCGATACGACTTGGGAACCTTCAAGAGAAGAGCCTATTCTTTCCTTAAAGGTCGGCCACGCGCCTGCATGCCTTCTGGTGTTGCAGATGTTCATGGGCGGCGGTGATCACTTAACATCAGGTGAGCCTCCTGCTCGTTTGCCCCTCTTACATAAAAAGAAAAAATCAGCATCGTAACGGCATCGCATGGTCAACTCGCTGTCCCTGCGCTTACATTTCGCCCTTCCGCGGTTTCTCTCTCTCTCACGCGCTGTCACCAGCAGCGGTCGTGAAGCCGTAAACGCGGCGTCAGCCAGCCTAGCGAGTCGACCTCTCATAGGAGGTGCTCATCTGATCCGTGTACGCGCTTGCGTTGGTGTGACGCCTAGTGGATGACGAGGTAATATTGGTCATTTTTTTTTGAGACGCTCATAGCCGAGTGCACCCGCTGATCGGTAAACGATCGGTAGGTTAAGCAACTTTAGGCGCGGTCAGTCACTAGATGGGTGATCGCATAGTGGTATTTGAACCGAGCGTCTCCGTGCTTCGGAGGGCACGTAAAAAGTCGGTCCCGGCTGTTGACAATTAGACAACAGTCGATAAGTCAGAATCAGAGGCCTACGGGCGACCTGAACAACTCTGACACTAGGTTGACCACTAACCAATCGATAATAATAATAATAAAATTGGTCATTTTCTCATTTGATGTGAGTGCATTAAACCTAAGTCTCTGTAGCAGAATGGGTCCCTCTATCACCTTCTTCCTAGACTCTTCATAATCTCTCATGACCCAGAAAAAAGCATGGGTTTTTTTTGCTGGTACTAGCTTGAAGCGTTCATTAGGGTAATATAAAAAATATGTAATTTAAAAATTATATTGTCATAAACTTTTAAGAAATGAAAAATAGGCAACATTTAAAAATATAATAATAATTTAATTCTTTTTGAAAATTAATATATATATATTTTCCAAAAGGTAATATTAAAAGCACAAACATATCTTAACTGGTCACTGGTTAGTTTTAACGACATATAACACAAAAACAGGTTTATTGTCAATTAACATTTGCATGTTATTACTCATTATTAGTTTGAGTGTGCAGCGTTTATTATTACTTGTTTAAAAACTAATTATGGCTGTCCCTAAACGTTTTGTTTCGATATACACAAACTAAGCGAAGAAATAAGCATGTCATAATAAGTTTGTCTACTTATAAATAATATAGATGTAATATGTGTTCATAAATAAATAAATAAATAATTGTTTATTTTGATTTAATTGAAGCCATTAATTTTTTTTTTATTTTGGTAAATTTCATAACGTAATTTAGACCAGAACAGTCTGATATTATTTTGGATAAATAAAGCAATGTAAAACAATAACATAATACCTATACAATGAAGCTTAAACAAAAAATATTATTTTGATTCGTTTTAATATATTAATACCTACGATTCATTTTAAACATTGTATAATATAGCTATACGAATAAATAGAACTGAGGTGTTCACTAAATGCATATGAAAGTATATACGGTACTTACATAAAAAAAACTTTAACCACTTTTGTCTCTCTGTCTATCGGCTTGTTCCGCCTAATCTCTGAAACGGCTGGACCGATTTTAAAGTAATTTGCACTTTTAACAGATAGCTGATGTAATAAGGAGTAACTTAAGTTAGACTTAGTTTATTTTATTTTAGAAAAAGGATTAGGGTTCCGTGGAATAAAGAAAAATCGGTACACCACACGAGTGGAACCGCGGGCGCAGCTAGTATTATGAACGATTAATTGTAAAATGTTATTGTTATATTCTATATAAATATAATGTGTTGTGTTCTCATATTATTGTACATTCGATTGTCAAGTCCATTTACAAAGTAAAATATTATCCGGTTCTTGACATTTCCTTATTCAATTGTGTGTATAGACACATACATGTATAAAAGTATAACTGATTCTCTGACTGACATATCAACGGATAACTCTAACCAGTGGGTAGCCCCAGTATGGGGAGCATTAAAAATGCAAAATACCTTATACACCATATGTGAGCACTAAGGAAGTATTTTTGGGATTTGAGTTAGTGAAAAAATGGATGAAAATTTATATGAAAATGCAACATTTTAGAAAGGTGATTTAATAGGATACTACTACAAATCTTTAATTTCAGAGTACAGAGACCTCCTTCGAGATCGAACTATGACGTCAGCAAAGGATGTCAATGTAATAGATAAGAGATTTCAAACGATTATTCAATTCCAGAAAATACCCCCTAGATACAAACATGTTTCCGGCGTTGGGATGTGACGACCCCATCGCCCGCTGTTGGGATAGCCTCTGTCACAGCAGAGATTATTCCACCAGTGCAATCAGTCACACTGGTGGTAGGTCTTTTGTTGCAAGAGGCCGGCTAGGTAGGTACCACCGCAGTGTCGATTTAAGAACTAATATCTCGAGGTTGGCAACACGTGAGCACCTACTAATGGTGCTGCAAGCGCTCATAGGCTACGGCAACCACTTACCAGCAGGTGGGCCGTATGCTTGTTTCCCAACTTCTAACATAAAAAAAAAACAGATTTACATATAAATGATGATAAAATCATGACATGTAATGGTCAGGTGCCAGGAAGTTCAACCAAACTCTTCCCTGGCCGTCAAATTCATGATAATTATAGTACAGTATTTCAAAAGGATACATTTAGTTAGTACAGGTTTTGTGTAACCTTAAGCGTCCGATATACAAGGTTAGGCAATAGTGAACGCATGAATACTCAACGTTGAATTTAAACAGCTTTTTGTCTATCAATATTTCGCGATTTTACATGTACTAACTTCGACATGATGGGTTTGTATATAGAAATATGTATTTAATTAAATATGTATTTAATAAGTAATGCATAAACAGATTTTGTATTAGGCCACAATGGTGATTAATAAATGTACGGCCTATCTGATAGTATGCGGTCACCGTAACCTATAGACGATTGTAACAGAAGGAGAGGAGTTAGAAGGGAGGAAAAGGATGTAACAGCGGGTGTTAGAGTTTGGGTCCTTTTGGACTTTGAGTGCTAGTAGATGATAGAGGTGGCACATTAATGCTGATAACAAAAAGATCAACCATAAAGGCATAAAAATTTAATTTTCTATTTCAAAAATATTTGCAATACTTTTGCCAATACTCCTCATGCCCTTCCAAATAACCTCGTAGCATGCACTAGGAGTGGGTACGACAATAGCCTAAGGCTATCAGGGTCAAGCCCCTAACCTAACCTAACCGTTCAGCTATTAAGGCGTCAATTATGGCCTATTTGTCTGATTATGTATTACTGTTGGCCCAGCTGGCCTTGACAGCGTCACGGGGCGCGAGTGGCCGAGTACAGAGACCCAGCCGTGAGAAAGGGAAAGCCTTCGCTGCGGGGCTCAAAGTTGATTTCGTCCTAAGGGTTTCTGCGAGGTCAAACTAGTGCTAAGGACGTCATCGGGTATGGGATTATGGCCTATGTTATACAAGACTAGTAAACATAGTTTTCTTTAAGTGAATATTTTTGTATTCATCGGTTAAATCGGTTCACCATCGCCTATATAAAATTAACAAATATTACTTATTTTTGTATAATATCTATGTAGGAGGTAATGTCCTGTTTTGTTGTTGCGGTTGAACAAAAAGCTTGCATATTTCTACAATACAAAATATTAAAAGAAAGTGCTTGAGGAATTTCTTTAAGTATTTTAATTATATTTATTTGTAAGAAACGTAATTGCGGTCTGCAAAATTAGAAAGTAGCTTTGTTAGCAAGTTAATTTAACATTGTTTTGAGAAAAACTTTTTAATTTAAAGAACATTATTATGCTGTTAATTTCAACCCAACATGACCATCCATTGGCGCGTAGTTATGAACCACAATGTGATATAGACCCCGTCGTGACGTATTGGTAGCGAGTCCGCCTTTAGCCACGATTCCCGCTCGGTCAGATGTTTGTATTGATCTTACAAATATCCGTTTCGGTCTGGGCGGTTGTCCCCGTGACTCTACCCAACTTGCCTCGGAGAACAAGATAAGCTTTCATTCCCGGTTGTTATCACATAACATCTGATAATAATCGTTAGCTCTTGATGAGTAATTTGCTCATATCCAATGAGTTTTTAGTTCGCCCTTAGGGTTGAGGAGGTCAGATGACAATCGCTATGTGTAAAGACTAGAAATCGGTCAAATCCGAATAAAAGTAAGTGCTAAGAAGAAGGAAGAAGTTATGAACCGTATTCTAGCATAAATAAATTACATTAATCTGACCTCAATCAATTAAGTTGTTAAAAACATACAAAATAACTAAATAATCTTTGAAGTACACTTATCCTCCATCTATCCATCCATCCTCGGATATCCAGAGTAGAAACAATCAGATGGACGGATAGTGCGATATGCAATTGTCGCAGTTGTCGTAGATACGGCGAAACTAAGAAATAAAACAAACCATCTTTTACTACGCGATTAATCCCACCTTTACTATGAATAACCGAAATTAGTTTTAATCAACTTTTTAATGGCTTATTTTTTAGTATTAATATTGTGGATATTTGAACGTAAGCCATTATTTACAAGGATTTATACATTTTAAGCCTATGGATTTGTTGATTTCATTTCTTACTATTGTAACGCCTGACTTACTATTTCATTACGAAACTATGATCAAAGTTTTGTACAATTTTGTAATAAATGAAAATGGTATAAAATTAAACCAGAATAAAAGATGCAGATAGTAATTAACTTCACATATAATAACGAAAGTATATGCAATATCTTTATATATATAATTCTACTGTACACAATGTTATTGAACTCCTCCTAAACGGCTGGACGGATTTTGATGAAAGTTTTTGTGTGTGATCCAGTGGACTCGAGAATGGTTAAGATTCACAATTGGATCTAGTAGTCGGCGCTGCTATCGGGTCCCAGTATTTTTGTTTTCGGGGCAGGACAACGTCTGCCGGGCCCGCTATTTTTTTTTTATAAATATTAACGTTAAAGGTGGGCAATAGGTGTATTAGTAATGCCTTGAAAAAGCAATTCTTACATTTAAAAAAGATTGAACAGTTTCATATAACAGTTCGATACTTGCTATTAAACTTTACGTACGTAATAAAGTGAAGTACTTTCACTCAGCCTTGACTGACCACAAGCTAGGATTACATGACGACAAGTTTTTTAACTTTTAAGGCTTCACAAGTCTTAAAACTTAAGAACTACTTAAAATTTGCGACTGCAAATAGTTTGAAGAATTAAAACTTTATAAATATAAGTAATTGATTTTGCATGTTTGCTAAGTGCTTTTTATGACATATCACATTTATTTGAGATGTATAAACTATGATGGTTTTATATGTACTAGTCCATCAGCATGATATTGATTGGCGATAACATATACATATGTATGTTTGTGTGTTTTCATGTTCATGTGTGCATGTGTGTGAGCGTAAGACCTAAAAAACTAAATTTATTCTATAGTAAAAAGTCTGATGCATATCAGCCTTTATTATTCTAGATTACCTTGAACATGAATACAACATAGTTTTAGACTGGGTTTCAATTTATATTATCAAATAGGTTTTTACGGAAATAATTAGAAAAATTACCGGTCGATTGCGTTGTGGTCCATCCACATCGGAAACGAAAGGGTTCCACAGTTTGGTAATGAAGAATTAAAAAAAAGTAACGAATTAAAATCGACCATAAAATTAAGATAGTAATTTCAAAGTAATGATTAAAAATTATATGACAAAATCAAAGAAATGCGAAAAACTTCGTATAGATAGTGCCAATAGTCTCTGAGTAAAATGACTGACATACGGACGTATAGACGGACATGACGAAATTATAAGAGTTCCGTTTTTGCCATTTGGCTACGGAACCTTAAAAAAAACAAGTGGAATAGAGTGCAAAACCACTACGTTACTTTCACTGTCGACCTTGACTGCGTAATACGAACATGAGTGCGCGTACGTTGTTACGATACAAATAAATGATTAAAGTTAGCTTAGAGAATTTTAACTATTTACTTTCTTTATTTCAATTTGAAAGAACAATTATTGTTTGCAGTGTGGGTTATGTTTTTATAAGTAATACTTAATTATAGTATTATTCTATCACGTAATTAATCTTAAATCTTTCAAAGTAACAGTAGGTGTATATACTCAATAATAAAATTATATTTAACATTTTTATCACTGCAGATATTTCCAGTAGATATTGTGAACATTTCGTCTTGACCAAGTACAACGATTTCTTTTTTTTTATAGGACTGAATAATGAATATTGATTTTCCCACTTCAATCTAATATCTTGTTATGAAAACAATGCAAGTGTTCCTCAAATGAATATATATTTTATCTGATAGAGCCAGAGAATATACACTGTGTTGATATGAATACTCAGAGTTTTTTTACCTCGTGACTGTTGGCAAACAAGCATACGGTCCGACTGATAGTAAGCA
The DNA here is from genome assembly GCA_023373885.1 of Hestina assimilis. Lineage (NCBI taxonomy): Eukaryota > Metazoa > Arthropoda > Insecta > Lepidoptera > Nymphalidae > Hestina > Hestina assimilis. The sequence continues at coordinate 3,649,313 of CM041745.1, read as the reverse complement.
GTCACCGCAACCAATGAATGCTTGCGATACTTGAAGTATCACAGTCGCGTTGACAACCTCATGGATAGGAGACAAGACGAAAAACGGAAGGGTGCAGAGGGGGTAGGAGGTTGGGCCTCCGGCGCTCTCACTCATTGCACGAAACCCAAACGTACCTACTCCGTTACTTTACGTCGATTTTCTGTGAGAGGGCAGTAGCCGGTCCATTCGGCTGGGAAGAAGCATGACTCTACCACTACTGACTATTGAGTCATATCAACACAATGTTACTTGGTTGAGTACTTCTTAATGGAGATTGGGAAACATACACAAACACACACAAAAGTCATGCATAACGGAAGTATATAAATATTAGTAACGAAAGTAAATCAAAGTCACGATTAACGAGATGCCTTTGACAGAGCATCTGTCATTCATAACATACTTGTGTTAACAGTTATTAATGACTGGTTATGTTTTTCTTTTTTGTAACTTAATTATTATGTATTGTACTACTTTATAACTGGTATTCTGTTGATGTCAAATCGACGGCAAAAAGAAGGTCTCAATACTTTAATTTTTTGTATATCTTCTTCCTAGCGTTATTCCCGGTATTTACTCATTCCTCTTATCCGGATTTGACAGTATTCTAATTTTTATAAAGAGCCATTGTCATCTGACCTCCGCAACTGTAAGGGGTTCATCTCACTACAACGATCCATAAGTCTCCCTCAAATGTCGCCAACGGGAATAATCTTGCGCCGCTGGAATGCGGCTACCACTGATTCATTTGATATAATTTATGTATACGTATATATGAATGAAGATTTTAGTTTTAAAATAATTACGCACCCCTCAATATGGAGACTTTGATTTCATCCTGGCATAGGGAGATCACTCGTTCTATTTTTTGCGGTGCGGTAGGAGGGTTCCGGCATCGCGTCTCCTGTAATAAAGAGAAAAATAATGAAATGCATCCGTGTTATTGTGAGATCATTATAAGATATAAAATACAACATCTCTATGTATTCATTTGTGTGTTGAAAACTTAAGAAGAAGATAACTTTATTTTACGGCGGAACTCGGTTCCAGGATGTCGCAAAGATGTTAAAGCAAGCATTGGAATCATGGACATGACAATCAGGACTACTCAACACAGAGTAAAGTATATTGTGAGAAGATCCTGTACCAAGTACTGAACTATAGGCTATGCCTATTGTATAATATTGTATCGACTGTTTGCACGAATAAAATTTCGAAATATTTCAATCCATACGGCTTAATGCAGAAATCGTGTCTGCTATTCTTTACACGTGCGAATCAGAGGTCAGAGCGAGGTCTTAAACACTCTGACGAAAATTTCGAATTTCATACAAACAAGCTTTTGATAAGCTTGTAGCTTTTTACGCATACAATGATAAAATACTATAATATATATTAGCAAGTGTAGCTTTAGTTGCTTGTCCTAGAAGAGATAACGACAATAGTCCAAGAAGATAGAACGGAATCTACAACTGTCGCGTTAACTAGTGTTAACCTTTGCCGTTGAGCCCAATTATTTATCAGATATTTTCTGAAACACAGGTTCCAAAAAATTGAAACTATTATTATTATATTTGTTTCCTCTCGCGAAGACGGGTTATTCTTAGTCGTGTATGTAGCTCGGGAGCGCTCTGAGCGAGAGATGATTCGAGCAATCCACCGGTCAGGCTGCTGCGGCTTATTATACATCAATACACATGACAACTACAAGAATAGCTCACTCACCAACGTGTTATAGAACAACTATATTATAATACATACACTTTTGTTACAGTTTTATAATAGCAGTAGTCTTAGGACTAGCGTACCACTTCGATTACGTGCAATACAACATGTATAGTTAAAAAGTCCTTTTTAAAGGCGTAAACTATTTCCGTGGCTGTATAGCTGTTCAGTAGTTTCAGACAGAACTACTTTCTGATCACGTGATCAGATCGAAACACTATTGGTCATTAACATTAACATTTCAATTTCATCAAATTTCTTTATAGTCTAGAACATAGTTTGACCTAATGTTAAAACAATATGCAAAGCAGCTGCGACAGCCTAACATAAAAGATATAAGAGGGAGAATGAGGTCCTCTCCTGGTAGCGGAGCTTGAATAGCTGGGCTTGGCATGCTCTGGTTCGCGTTCCAAAGGAGATTCTGGAGCTATCTCCCCTTCCTACACACTGATGTCGACAACCTAGAAGGCTTTAGTGGATCATGCAGATAAAAAAGAGAAGAAATCAGAGGAAATAGGGAGAGCTACCATTGTTTATTTAATATTCTATAGATAAATGTAATATAAACATATAAATGATTATTCTATTCACGCTTCTACGCAAGGCCTTTGTATCGTGACAAACGATGATATGGGAGATTGAACACGGTCAAGCTACAATGGTCTTTACATTTTCTAGTAAAAAAATCATGATCTCGTAACTAAATATGACCTACAATTGTTCTGGCGTTAAGATTGTCAGCACGTCTTTAACTTCGATTCTCGCTCCATACAAATATTTGTTTCAATTTACGATCTTTATCCTATTGAAGAATGTGTGTTATTCATGTTTTACGTCAAGCTATTGTCTAATTATAAAAAATCTTTGTTTGAAATATGAAATATACTTTAATGTGTAAGAATTTTTCATTTTTGCGTTAATTTATCAAAATAAATATAGTCATATTTATGGCGAGTTAGTAGCGGGCCTGCTTCCTGATTCGCACTCGGGGCAAATGTGTGCTATAAATTTCTTTTTCGGTCTGGGTCTCCGAACCTTGCCTCGTAGAACATGTTAAGCTCAACTTTGGTTTGTGGTGGTCAGGTGGCAATCTCTCTATGTAAAAACTGGCAATCTGTCAAATCAGGATATAAGGAGGCCCTGGGTATATGCCGGAAATTTATTACTACGATAGAAGTGTATGTTATTTCCTAATATATGCGGGAGTGATATGGATGTATGCGGAAAAATACTGTGTCATTATATATGTCGTCAAAACGAATACGATTTGATCACTTTACTACGGCATCGTGTCTTTAACACCTGCCCCGAGCGGGAATCTTAATTGGCGTCTAAGTCAAGTTTGGTACTAATACGCCAAAAATTAATAATATTAAAGCCTTTTTGAACCGTAGTGGCCTCAAACATAGAAGTGAATAAGACCATAATAGTAATAACAGTTCTAGCGTTACCTCTCGCACACAAGATAAATCTAAGCCGGAGCATCATTTTCGATTAGACAATCGATACCAATTAATTTCCTCCATCGTAAACTCATTTAACCTAAATCTTTAAATCATAAACTCCCCAACACAATACACGTTATTTCAATAATTGTTAATAGTTCTTCAATTTAGTTATGTCTGTCTAACAATGAACAATTACTGTTATACGTCTTCGCTTGCGGTATTTAAAGACAAACCTATTTCCTCACTTCGATTAGTGAATGCAAGATTTATGGAAATTATACACTAGTATTAACATATATTTATTATTCATAGACAACATGCAGAAGCTTATATTGTACACAGTGGGTCAACTTTGAATAACAATAATGAGGCATATTTCACTAGAACAGTTATTACTAGTTCATTGATTTCTATAGTCTGTGTCTTCTGTTCGCAAAAACCTAACACTAAAATACAGTTTTAAAGGTGTGATATCACTCTAACACAATTCGAGGCGAGAGAAGATACTCTACTAGGCTGGTGATATTGTCTGACGGTTATCTTTGGGAAGTTATACATATATATATACCTATCTGAGTTGAAAACTTTTTTCGCAATTCAGGAACATGATCTTCTGTTGTGGTATCGCGTTTTGTTGTAAACACGTGTTGATGTTGATATTAAAATATTTATTGCTTATAAAACTGTGATATTACTGACTTTCACATATTAAATCGTCCAATCACTTTTTTCACTCAAATGTAGAGCATATATCAAAGTAAAAGCACTTTTAATCAACCGGTAATGGATTCTCTCTCCATAATGACTATTAAAATATTAAGAGCATTTCGTGAAGCGTCAATCGGTTAATAAAAGATAATAATTATTTTATTCTAAATTACTCGATTTTGATAAATGAATAAAAATTGTCTAGAATCTTAGCTTTTATGTATTTTGTAAAGAGATAATTAAATATATAAAATTACAATTTTGGTACGGAAAAATAATAAACTCCATTCTTAACATAAATATATATAAATAGTCCTATAACGAGGGTCAAAAACAAATACTATTTTTTTTCAAACAAGTTTTTACCGGAGTACCACCAGAAACTGAAACATGTCCTTATTTTAAAATACTGCCCTTTTACAGCATCCCAGTACCAAGTACAAGCATTTAAACCTATTGTTGCGGTGAGTTTGGCCAGACTGCTTTTCTCTACACACTATAAATCGATGTCGCTTTCTGCGTCTGTCTGTATTTTCGCTAACTGCTAACTGCTAACTGCTGCTTTACCCATCAGTTTACATAATTTTACTCAGAACCCACAAGGGCAAGGAGGTTGGGTCAAGGATCGCTAGCTGTAGTATATAAAAACAAACATTTACCAGCCACAGGCTCCATCCTTTTTGAAATAAAGAATAATGTGTCCTAAATCTTTGACTCATGTCATTTGACAAAAATAATTACAACACATAAAAACAGACTTCAATTTTATTTAAATGTAAAGTTCACACATACATCTATTTCATCCTAAGTCTAACCAAACATATCTAATCGGTTCCATAAAATTATTAAGTAATGGAGCAACTTATAAATGTCCTTAATAAATACTAACTTGTTTTGGTATTTGGTCACTTCTTACATAATAGAACTCTGGTAGTTAGCAATACTTAGTAATTTGATGGATCTTATGAAATACCCAATTTTAGTTTAGACATACTTGATATTATACCTGTGAAAGTAACTCTGTCTTTTTTAATGTTACTAAGTTTGAAAGCAAGCATACATCCCACCTGTTGATAAGCGGCTGTCATAGCCTATAAGCGCTTGCAACACCACTAGTGGGTGCCACTCACGCTTTGCCATCCTCGAGATATTGGTTCTTAAATCTCCTTTGCCCAGTGAATTCACTAGCCTACAACGCCCTTCAAACCGAAACACAGTAAAGTCAAAGTCATTACAGCTTTGCGGTAGAACTGCCTCTGCGGTGGCACCTATCTAGTTGGCCTCTTGCAACAAAAGACCTACCATCTGTATGACTTCTATGTTTTCTGTCTTTTATGTTTTCAAAGATGAAACGCTGAACCAATTTTAATAAATTTTGGTATAGAAGTATATTGTGGTTGAACATGGTCAAAATGACCATGATCAAATACCGATCAAAGATATGACAACTCAATTATTAGATATCAATCTTATATTTTCTAAGAAATCGGTCGACACCAAAATCTCTATGCAAAAAAAGTAAGACTAAATGTTTATCCTCTTAAGATAAATTACTTTTCCGTTACTCGTATCCAATATGTAATGCTCTAATCATAAATGTTATACGTCTACATTAAGAGATAAGAATTATTGACTATAGGTTCCAGAAGCTTAAAGCCGTTATGTAGAGACTCATACAATGTCATAATGTGTGTGTAAGCACACAGATAGCATTTTTTAAATCCTATTACGAACACCGCTACACGAGCAGAGGTAGTGGTAGCTTGGGACTCTGTTATCAAGCGCCAATACCCGCTAAAACTGAGCGGTACTAATACCCATGGTGTAACGTCATGGGGATGCTCGCGCAGACAACCATGACGCCGTCTATGGCCAAAGGACGTTCGCACCCCGGTTCTCACAGAGAATACTTTCCCGCGCTTATGACGTGCGGAGGGAATAAATGTGTCCCTACGCGCTTATTGAGGGGCCTTAGCCTCCTACCCCAGCACTGGTCTGCCTGGGAGTTCCCCTCGCGGACTCCCCAAGGTCTCCTTTTTTTAAATTACCTTAAGGCGATCATGGAACTCTCCTCGTGATGTATGGCCATGGTAGATTGTTTACTGCCTGGTTTAATACATAGGATACTTCACTACGTCATCTATTTATGTTCAAACTATGCAGACTCAAATTCAATGACTTATACATATATTAATACATACATACATATAGAACTATGAAACGGACTTTATTACTCTATGCATATAGAGATTTTATCTTTTGTAACTATACAGTTTTTATTTTTTTAACAGTTAACAAAGTTTTAACTTATATGCGGTCACATTTGACTCACAATCAGTGGGCGCAGCCTTGCTAAGTCCATATAGATGTGTTCTCTATATAAGGCGTTGTGTGGGTCGGTGACGTTAAAGGCTTTATCCGCTATGTTACTTGTTAAAATCATTTGGGGTATTTAAATTAACAATGATTATGTTGAATGCTTTGATAGATGTATTTAACGTTGATTGTGTGATCAAGTATAGCTCGGAGCAGATATGTATTTACTATGTACAGCATCATGACAAGACAAGGAGTAATAATATTTATATGAAAAATTAAGTAGTGGATATTAATATGGTGGATTATTCAAGAAAATCGAGTCTATACACATAATAATAATAAGACTTTTAGAAACACAACAATTAAAAGAAAATAGAATTAAACAACGAACTCAGAATTTTCTTAAACAGAAATTTTCAATTACTTAAAATTGAAGGAACATAATGAACAAAGCTGTGGTTAAAAACAAGAAAGTCGTCTAATTTTTACTTTACTTTTTAAGAGAAAATATTTTTTAATTTATAATATGAAAAGACAAAAAACATTTTATTTTCTAATAAAGTGAGAGTGACCTTTAGGCCCAATTCCCATCCTTTCTTCTCTTCATCCCTTTCCTACCCTAATCCCTGCAAGTAATGCCACAAGAGTAACAGTAAACATAATTATGTATCTTACAGTAATGGTTGTGTATAAAGCGATTAAGCTGCATGAATTTTCGTACTACTTTCGACCTTTAGTATCACAGTGCGAAAGTAGTCTTCTCGCAGAAAATCGGCTTAAAGTAACGGTATCAGTACTGTTGCGTTTCGCTGGGTAGCCAATCTCCCACACCCTCTGTTTACTTCCTTTTTCCCATCTCATCCTTCCCTCCTATCCCTTGGGTTGACAACGCGGACCTGATACCTCAAGTATCGCAAGCGCTCTTAGGTTGCGGTGGCTGCTTAACATCAGGCGGACCGTATGCTATTTTTTAACGATCATGATATAAAAAACATATAGATTGTGTAATTTTAATTTCTATATTTCGTTAATTGATTGCCGACAAATATATATATTACAAAACTGAAACGAAAGGAGGTAACTTAGCCTTAACTTGTATAGCAAAACATTAGTGATTGCATTTAGTAACGAAATCTTGCAAGATTTCCGTCCCATTTCACCGATAAGGTCTTACGTAAATTGTTATATAAGGTTTTAAGCGTCTTCCTACTGTGAAATTGACTATTTACTTTAATTGTCTCAATTTGTACGGTTAACCGCGGTATGCTTGTTATTGGTTATGAAAACATATTTACAACTATTAAGTTTTTCATTTTTACAGACCTTTGTTCGAATATTAAATTAACCTCTTTTATAAGAATAATATATTTTAGTAAGAAGAAGACCTGACTGACATGTCAACGCGCAGCCTAAACCCTTGAAGCAGATTTTTTAAACGAGCATGGCACACGTGTTTTATCATTTTCTAAACTCCCACCCCTGAATGAGTGAAATGGGGGTTCAAAGCTTATATTAAAATCGTTATTTATGCGAGTGTAGTCGCTGGAAGAGGATATTTTTAATACAATATTGTATCGTTTTGCGGTGTTATGGTAAATATTTATTATAGAATTAATTATATATATATATATATGTATAATTATTTCTATACGACATTTTAAAAGAATGTCAGACTGGTATATAACTTCCTGAATAGATAATTTGAAACAATACATTTTATGTATTTGTTCCAAAAGTGGCCTTTTCTACAATTATAATTTATTAGGATGTGCTAATGATGTTTTTAAAGTGGGCATTTGCTATAATGACATATTTTAATATACAATTACAATTTCATTTGCTCTTATCCAATGAGTTACTGGTTCGCACGGTTTGTATTCATGTTATTAATATCTGTCTCGGTGCTCTCCGACGCACGGTGGTGAGACCCACAAAAATCTCAAATCATCAAACGTCCTGACCGAAACAGATATTTGTAAGATCAATACAAACCTGCCTGAGCGGGTATCGAACCCACAGCCATCAAGTGTAAGTGCAGACTCGCTGCCAACACGCCACAACGTTGTCACAAAAATTTAGTAATATTATGAAGAATAAAACTTGGTATTAAAACGGCAGTACCGTACCACTGCGAAATTGAAACGGAAAAGGTAAAAATACATAATTATATTGAACTTTATTACCTGAGGATATTACAAAATAAAGGCTACTTACTGAATTGCTTAATTATGCAACTCTTTAACCTTTCCAACATTTAGATTGTTATAATTTTATTCTTCAATTTTGTGACCTTTTTAAAATAAACACGAATGCAAATATGTGACACAAATCAATGCTAATTGGCTTTTTATTTTTTATTTCGTGTGTTATCTAGACTCGAGTGTTCCAATTAAAAACAAGAATAATTAATCAAGAATATAATTTAGTGATAATGATCATCTTCATAAAACATTTGAGATTAGGATTGTATGAAACTTTGTTAAGATATTTTTACTGAGCGAAGTCCTTGCTTGCTTTTTTGCCGTGCTACTCTAAATAGCCAACGTAGTGCACCCGATGTCCAACTTAACTTCAGATAAGTATTAACATAGATGACTACAGTCTCGACTAATAATTAAAAGTGGTTATGTTATAAAAAACAGCCAGTTAAAATGCTACTACGCGGTCAAGAAGACGTGAAAACCATAACCCGCAAAACATTTATTGATCAAGGTGTGTAAACAACCCTAGCTATGAAATCTATATCCTAAAATAATAAGTAGCACGACTGGATGAACAACAATGTCTAATTAGATTATGATGATTACACGATAATCATCATTATAGTATAACTGTTTGAATTGATAATACAAACTGTTATATAAAAATTAATTACTGAAATACAGAATTTGGAGGAAATACTTGAAAACCCTAGCGGTACATAGCGGTACATTTATGGAATTCCATCCTAAGGCAGTAGAACAGTGACAAAAGTTTTTACGAACTAATTATAATTATTTATTAAAGATACGAACTATCAACTGCCTGAGCTGGAAACCTGAAGCCCTTACCTGACACGTCCCGAGTCCTTAAGTACTCAAATCATTAAGGTACGTGAAACTTAAAAACACAGTTAGTTACTGATACGTAGTTTAATCTCTCAAGCGAATAACCTGAAATCAAACAAAATACTGGTAGCGGAATAAAATCCAAGATGAAATGGCACTTCATGCTATGGTGCGAAGTATACTAATGATGTGGAACATCACAATTTAACGATTGTCATTTAGTTACTTTCTTAACGCATTAGTTGAGGTAAAACAAAATAAATTAAGTGTCGCACAAAACAAGCGCACGGCATGGCGTTCACTTTCTCCGTTGCTTCATGCACCAGTTCTTTGGGACATCTGATTTATATCAACCAGGGCTTCCACAATATAAATATATTTAAATACAGATAATTTTTTTGTGCTTATGTCAGAGCGTACCTAGTCTAGGAGACTAATTTTGACAGTCTAGTGTTTGGATTTGTTTGTGTTTTTATTCGAAGATTACTACTGTAATATGTATTTTAGTAATAGGTACCACACATTTTTAAGGTCCTAAACTTTTAGGTACAAGTTAAGCTACCAAATGAATACTTCTTTTTCCACCGAATTTCTGTGAGTCTATTTGGTATGGATGACATCAAAGATAATTTTTTTTTTAAATTTAATTTTTAGGGTTCACAAGAAAAATATTAAAACTGTGAAGTAAAGAATAATATCAGGTTAATTTATGTTGCTTGATTTTAATCCTATATCGATACGTAGTATCGTATTGACAGCGGTTGTGCGCATGATTGAACAAGTGCCTACTGCCTAGCATATGCTTAAAAGGCCTTTAAAACTGAAGCATATCGTTATGTTTAATTTAAATTTATTAAAGTAAGAACTGTACTGTCTCTAAAAGAGATTTATTTATTTATTGCAAAAATTTGGAACATTCTTATTAATGACCAAACTAAAATTTGGAATTTAACAGCCGTTCCTATACCTCTGACCCTCCAAAATACGAATACACACGGATACAGTAACTAGTCGTATGCTTGCTTGCTAACTTAGTCATATAATAAAAATATTGAAATGCAAACGTCTGATAATATATTTTAGGTTACTTAATTTTTTACGAGACAGAATTTTCTACTCAAGCGTTTTGTTCTCCCGTCAAGGGTTTGCAATCGCTTTGTAAAATTTGGCAACCCAGAAAACGAATACTTCAAAATGCTAGAAGGTAAGAAGCTTAAGTAGAAGGCTCAGTGTATTTGATGAAATCTTTGAAAATCTAAGACTGCCAGTAATTATTATTCGTCCATCTTGAAGACATCTTGAAACAAAATCATGTACATGACATGATTTTGTTTCGTTAATGTAATGCTATGTTTATTAAACCATATTTTCTAATCCCAGGCTAACCCTAAATGTCTATGAACCCTATCTTTTGTTACTTTATGGGTTATCTTATCAATAATAAGTCGTGTAATATCGCTTAACAAAAATACCGGAACATTTCTGCACAAGAGGGATAATTCGCAAGCATTTTAAATATTATTTTTCTTTACATGGAATAGCTCACTTATAAACTAACTGATAACTCTTACCATCACGATAAACTAAAAGAAATAATATAAATTATGAACAAATGCTGAAAATTAATCAACATAATAAGCCTATCCTTTAAATTCGAAACTTTTACTGATTTTTGTTATTTTTGTATCAACTAAAAATTTTGATCGAAAAAGGATAATCTTATAAAATTAATATGTAGCGAGATAGGATTATAATAAAATGATAAATAAATAAAATAACATTAAATTTTGTAAGGGGCTTGAACAAGAGAATAAATTATTTTAAGTAGTAAGGTTCAATAAAATTCACATCAGACTTGTAGAATTCTCTGAATTGTATATTGTTCACATGAAATGTAATAGGTGCCCACTTACATTGTTGCTGTAAATATGCAATTTTAACCTTAAAAACAATACTGTATCTCAGATTATATCACAGCAGATCGTTTATGTGACTCAAGTATCGAGTCACACGCTTTCAAGGTTGTACGGAAACTGGAGCATAAGCACAAGTTGTTATTGATTTTATAGATTTTTAGATCTTTTATGATATATTTATATTATAAAAAGCAGATTTTGCCCAAAAAAATTTGATGGCATTTTATTTTTTTATTTTTACATAATAAATGAAAAAGTATAATAATTTACTATAATAAATAATGGATTAATTAAAAATAATTAAATAACTCACGCTCTCAGCCGATATTGCACTATCACTTAAAGAAATGCTGAAGACGCATAGGCACAAAAGCGCACTTACTTTACGAAACATTTTATTGCCACAGACACAAAATATTTTTTTTTTATACACGATAATATATTTCAATATCGAATGAATTAAACGACGTGAGGCGAAAGGCGCACGACCGAACGCAATATGGAACTTGGTTGGAAGTGCGGTGATTTTTGAAAGGCCCGCGTAGGAGGGCTTCGCGCCTATTTCACATTGTCATATTGCGTTTCGTTTTTGCTACATTTCTGCAATAGATACCGACATTTAATACGGAAATTGTGAAAAAAGAACTTTTTCCGTCATATTAAAATATTCTTTTATATAAACTAATATTTAAAATATTTGCATATTTATTAATACCTCATAAAACTTTTAAAAAATCAACCGATTACAACCGCCTACCGTTAGATGCATTTATTACTCCTCTTATAGCTTGTGAGTCATCAGATTATTATTTCTTCTCGTTACATCTTAAAAATTTAAAATAATATGAAATTTATCATTGAAATCGAATCAAAAATAATATAAAAATTAATAATAAGAAATTTGTAATATATTACTGTATATCTTCTCAAGATTTCTAATCGTGTTCCCATTAAATAATACAATAGACGAAACAAAAAAGCTTGTGGCGCGAAAGTTGACAATATTCTTATATCGATTGTTGCGATCATTTCACAGAACTAGTACACTGAGGCATTTTATTTTAAAAAACAAAGCAACTTGCCTAAATATTAAAAATAATACTGAATAGTACTTTAGTTTTACTGATTTTGTCACAATAATAAATACAATTCAACATTTAATTTTCTTTTAAAAGCGCGACAATTATAGCATCCATTTATGTGTAGCAGACTTTGTTTTCGTTTATAAGTTTTCAAGTGGCGCATACAAACAGACGATGTTGATTGCTTCTTAAACTTTATATTAATAATGATATTTTGAAATAATACAATAAATAAATCTTTGTAGTAGTGGAGCCATGGCCATACTAATGGGCCGGCTCGGCCGGGGTAGTACTGCCCTTTCATACTTTTTTCCCTTCTCATCACTTCCTTCCCTTCCTTTGGATTCGGTTGGTGACGCGCACGTGATACTTTAAGTATCACGCACGTGATAATTTAAGTATCGCGCGCGTGCATACGATGCGGTAACTACTTACCGTCAGACGGACCGTATGCTATTTGCCAACAAAAAACAAATACTGACTTCAAAAAATATAGTATTTTTATGTGCCCAGGGTCTGCTTATTACTCTTATCCGGATTTGACAGGCTACTAGTTTTTACACAGAGCGATTGCCATCTGACCTCCGCAACCCTAAGGGCGAACCAGTAACTCATTGGATAAGAGCAATTTACTTATCAAGAGTTAACGATTATTATCAGATGTTATTGATAATAACATCTGATAAAAATAAATAAAACATATACGTATAACAAGCATAAAAAAATACTAACGAATAGACACCTTCCTATTTTTTTAAGACCGTTAAAAGAATAAAAGTCTTTTGATATAAAATTAGAAACATGTTCTTTTCAATATTACTACACAAGATTAAAGAATCAAAATAATTGTAATTAACATGAGCACATTTATGAAACGCATAATTACGATAAACATCGCTGTGTAGCAACAACCTTAACTGGAGCATATGAGGCATACGAATCTAGATTTTGTTTTATGAAACCATGGCTTAAGTACTTATAATGTGTACCAACAACACGCAAATATGGTATTATGTTACTGCCAGATTATGCAATAATTTTATAAAGGAATAATAATAATAAAAATATATTATTTGATATGTAATTGATTTTTGTATAAAATAAAGCTGTTTTAGGCTGTTTTAGGAATCGCGGTTGAATACGTCAGCGATCCCGCGACGTCCCACTATGGCGCTAGATGGGACCTTGAGGATTTTAGTAGATAGGGGACCAGGCTCAGAGTCCAACACCTCCTGCGCCATTGCACCCGTCCCGGCGCTCGAGTGCGTAACTGCATTTCCCCAAGATATAAAAAAAGGCAGTTTTAGGAAAAAAAATAATAAATGAAAATTTAGGAGAAACATTATTCAAATTATTTAAAAAATTGTTCACAATTGACGAAATTATTGTATGAAATTGTATAAAATAGAAAAAGATTTTATTACGAATATTCTTAATACTAAAAACAAAAAAACAGGATTAAAAAGCTATTTGTTTAATGCTATTTATTTATTTGCTGCACCGCTGATTGAATCATTTTGAAAAGTAACTTTTTCTCTATCACCTTTCTTTTGTCCATCATTTGGTTTAGTATGTAATCGGCTTGAAGCAGGTTCGCTTTGTGTATTTTGCATGGATTGGACACGTCGTTGTGACACCAGTGTTGATCGTCTGTCATTGTAATATTCTTCGATCTCTTGCAGAGTTAAGCCCTTTGTTTCTGGCAGGCAGAAATACAAAAAGATGCAGCCTATCATCAAAAAAAAAATTATATCATGTGTGTAATGTACAATTTAAATACTAAGAATTGTTATGTAACTTTCAATATAGGATATATCAAAAACACATATCTAGAATGCAATGAATATATTTATAATTTAATTAGAATTTCTACTGTAATAATCCCTATACCAGATTATGCTCTGTCCACCAGGTTTTTTGTCAGTTCGTACTAAGTATTAAGTAAGAATTATTCTTTAGGAAATCATAATATGCCATATAAATGTAAATATTAATTGAGACGAATTCAATTCAATTCAATACTTGAATAAATGGATTCCAATTGGGAAGAAATGTCAGTCAGTCTAATGGACAGGATACAACTTTATGACTTTATTTTGTCAGTAACATATGCCATTTTATATATGAATTTGCAAGTACGCATTTGAGTTTAAACTTATACATAATTTACAATTAAATCTCCTCCTCTTTCATTATGCGGACGGCTAAGGAGTGGAACTCTTTGCCGCGGTCAGTTTTTCCAGAATGCTATAACCTGGACACCTTTAAGGCCAGAGTGAACAGACACCTTCTAGGCATACGTGCTCCATCCTAGACCTCATCTTCGCCTTCCACCAAGCGAGATTGAGGTCAAACGTAAGCCTATTTTGCATTAAAAAAATAATAATAAAATAAAAAATAAAATGAGATACCTGCTAAAGAAGAAACACCAAAAAAATGTAATGTGTTTGAAAAACCAATACTATCTCTTAAATACGGATAGCATTTGTTAGCAGTGAAGATATATATATTTAAATTCGATATTGATATACCTCCAAGCAACCCTCTTACCTGTGAAAATGATTTTTTTATTTGCTATTTCAAAGCTACTATCGTAAGTTCTATGTATTGATTAAATACCCCATTTATAAAAAAATATGTAAAACATTTTACTGTAATTTGGAAGTAAAAATTATGAAAACCAAAAATATACATACAAAAATAAACATTAATATAAAAAAATTACTAGTTAAAGGTTTTGTTTAACTTGCAATTCCAACTACTTCTGTAGCTTGTGACGACTTAAAATTTCGACAAAAACTTTCTGTCGCCGTTTTAATGAATTTGAAAGCGAAACACACACATATACACATAAAAACACTAATCAAGTACATATCTGAGCCTGATGCATATTTTGAGACTCGATATGCTGTCTACTACGCTATCTCGTTATCTAACTACTGTCCAATTAGTTTTTAATATTAACTTACTTGTAGCGGATATAACTCATACATAATAAGTGGTGGTAAAGTATAGTAGCCCATTGTAACAAAACTGATATAAGCCATATAGCCAAGCTGCGGTATTATTGTTGGTTGCTCTTGATATTTAATAAGGAGTCCAAGAGACGTACACACTATGAAAACGGCCAAACCTAAAATAGCATAAAAAATTAAATATAACCTGAAAGCTTGTTTTAAAATGGATTAAGTAAGAACTTAAGATGATAAGAATAAAAAAAAAATTACTATACCAGTAGTGATCGCTAATGGCCTTCTACCAATGTGAAATATAAGAACTGCTGCAACTAGTCCCATAATAATTCTTGTTATTCCCAAAATAACATTTCCTAATTCAGCATTTACTGACGATTTTGACCTCTGTTAAATAATGGAAAAGATTGATTATGAAATATAAAATCAAAATCAAAATCAAAATTATTTTTATTCAAGTAGACTTTTAAAAAGTACTTTTGAATAGTCAAACGCTACCGACGGTTCGGAAGATTGATTCTATCGAGAAGAACCGACAAGAAACTCGACAAATATCAACTCGATATATATCAACCTTTAAGTTATAATCACATTATCTTTATTAATAAATACCTCTAATAAATCAATAGTCCACATGAAAAGTATTGAAGAACCTGACAATTCAGCTAACATAACATATGTTGTCATAAGCCAAAACGTCTTGCAGGATGATCGTCTCAAAAGTGCTCCTAACCGTTCCTTAAATGTCAACCTAAAGTATATAAACATTAGAAACAAAATCGGATATCATAAATATTAATATTAAATGAATTTATTACCTATGAATATCATTTTCATTCTTAAAATCTATGAGGTCTTCCATCTCAGCATTGATATTATATTTCTTACAACGAAAGTGTTTCAGTGAAGCCTGTGCATCTTCTGGGGACACTTTTTGCAGTAAATAATAAGGCGTTTCCGGAAGAAGGAAATTGATTAGAAATGAAAATAGTGTAAATGCAAAACTTATATAACACAATATAGTCCACTTTAACATTGACCCTAGAGTGGCCTGAAAAATACAGACTACAAAGTTTCTTTTTCAATTTAGATAAATTAATAATTTACAGTTTATTTCTACCAAACAGAAATAAGCAAATCAATAAAATAGCCATTCTGATTGTATTACTTCACAAGCTATATAATTCTTATAGTGTAGTGTAAGCAGTGAGCCTTCCAGCCAGGGTCGCTTTGTAGAGTAGGGATCAATGAGATTTGTATTTACGTAACCTCGTAACTTTTACAAAGAAGATTCCTATCTTATTTAGTCGACAATACCGATTTATGGAGCCAAGAAATCCATAGCATACAGTGTAAAAATACAGACAAAAGTTGACAAATTTAAGACCGAACTTTCCGCACGGCTGCGGTTACATCACAAGGACCAATCGAACTCTGAAATATAGTTTCTTAGGTGTTTTTGCTGAAATGATCATATTATATTTAGGAATTATACAATACTTATTTTTCATTATTTTAAAGTAACTTCACTACTTAGTTTCATAACCATCAAAACCATCTGATTTTTCGACCACGAAATGATCCTCCGTGTGGAAGGCTCACACTACATTATAAGGTAATTTTACTAAATAAACTTTACCTGAATAGTAATACCAATAGACATAGCAATATTAGGAAATGACCCAATTACGCCGCGCATATTTGGCAGTGCAACTTCGGTCATGTAAACTCTTGGGACGCTCATCACCATCCCTAGTCCAACGCCAGTGATCATTCTACCTTTAATGTAATTAAATATAAACATCTTGTGTGGATATATTTAGTTTAAAATAACAACTGACTGCTAACATTAATATATTTATTTTTAAAGTGTATAATTAAAACTGAAAGTAGTAGTAGTCATGCTTTTCCTAGCACATATGGGCCGGCATGACCAAGGAACACCATTCCACAGAAAATCGCCCAAAAAGTAACAGTATCGGCAGGTTTCGTACGATTTTTTCGTACGATGTTTGAGAGCGCCGGAGGCCTTTTTCCGTTCTCATCCCTTTCCTCCTATCCCATGTAAAACTTCAAGTACTGCGAGCGTTTATAGGTTGCGGTGACAGCCTAAAATCAGACGGACCGTATGCTTGTTTAGTAACCGTCATGAAATAAAAAATAACTTACCTATTACTAATTGCTTAGCCGAGCCAGCAAAGCTAGTGTATACCCATCCACAGCAAACTGGCAGTTGACTATATATAAGCATCGTTCGTCGTCCAAATTTATCTATTAAGTAACCACACAAAACGCAACCAATCGGACAGCACAGGGTTAGGACACTAGCTGTTAAAAGTCAAGTTCATGCCATTAATATTATTCCTATTAATATTATAAATCTGAAAGTTTGTGTATTTGTTTGAGTGTTGGTCACTTAATCACGCAAAAACGGCAGAACGGATTTGGATGAAATATGGCACACACATAGATTGTTTCCTGGATACATAGGCTACTTTTTATCTCGGATAAATTTTAGGCTCCCGTTAACAAAAAAAGAACTGCATGACTTGAATTTCGATAGGTCTTATGAATCTAGACTAACTATAATTATTCAGACTAAAATTATAAATGTGAAAGTTCTATTTACACCTAATCTGCTGATCCAGTTTTGATGAAATTTTGTTGCGAAAAAACTTGAAGAGGGGTGAAAGTTTATATCGGGAACCATTAATTCTATTGCAATAAAGATGTCTCATTAAAAATCGCTATTCACGTATGCGAAGCCGCGGGCAATTGAATAAACGTATTAAAAAATTTTTCTACGGTTTATATTTAACTACGAACCGATCCAAGATTCTTCATCAACTGTTATTTTTATTTGAGATTGAGGTGAATGTAGTTGAGGTATGGTAACTGCTGAAAAACCATATGCCAAACCTACAGTAACCATCGACAGGTTCACCCAAACACCGTAGCCCAATTGAATCAACGAAGTTTCCGTCCAAAAACCTGGATCGGGGTAATTTATCTGAGGTTCTGTCGACATTGTTCAACTTATTTATTATTTGTACACACTACATGGCTCCTTTATTAATTCTTCTGTAGCCAAATATATTTGATTGTCATAAATGTCACGTCTTAAATTTAAATTTACTCTTGTGTGACATAAATAAGAGTTTCCATTGTAAATTTATTACTATTTATGCTATTTCTACATATATTCATTTGATTCGGGAAATGCCCTATACTTAGAAGTCTTACAACTTAAACACAATTTTTAATCATACTCTTCCTAATAAATATAATAAATAAATTGCATCTCTGGAATAAAATTAAAAAGCAAAAATCCAACCAAATTTTTTTATTTAAAGATACTTTATAAAAATGTTTATTTTAGTTATTTTTTAGTTCTTGAATGTTTTTTTCACAACAGGGTATATAAACGGTCTTGTATATTTATTATTTGCAAATTCAGCGGTAAAAACTGGTTTAGCGTTTTTGCCTAAAGTCAACTGAATATTTTCTTCGAAGGCTGACAAAATTTGCAGAAGTGTTCCTCTCGAAATCAAGTCAAATTCTATTCCATCTGCTCGTCGCAAAACTTCTTTTCCTGTTATAAAATACAATTTACGTTAGAATTGATTAGATTCGATAAGACGCATTTAAACCAAATTTCTATTGACCATATTGGCATTGACAAAATATAATATGACTATCCCAATGGAATGGAGGCCGTTGGGTGCTTCGTTTTCATTATTATTTATCTATACATATAAAAGGAGACGACCAGTCTAAAATATCAACGCCCAGCAAAAACCCTTGGACCTAGAAAGCCGCAGGTGTTGTTTTCAAAACGTAAACAAGCACTAAAAAAGATTTTTGAAATTCCTTAAGCAAGTGAATAAGGAGTTTTAAGTTTGTATGGGATGTCCATCATTTTTACAACTAGAAGAATGAGTTTTTTTTTGCCAACAATTAAAGATAAAGAAACACGTGCTTTAACATTTTCTAAAATTCCACTCCTACAGATTTGAAATTGGAGTTCAATGTTTTTAAAAAATGGCAGGATCTAGTTTGTAATAAACTACATTTTATAATT
The DNA here is from genome assembly GCA_023373885.1 of Hestina assimilis. Lineage (NCBI taxonomy): Eukaryota > Metazoa > Arthropoda > Insecta > Lepidoptera > Nymphalidae > Hestina > Hestina assimilis. Next base: position 3,629,994 of record CM041745.1, on the reverse strand, counting down.
TAACCTACAACCTATATCTATCTATATTTTATTACCTTTCGATCTATATAGATCTGTTAATTCTGCACTACACAACTGCAGGGCCGCGTAAAAGAAAACAATCCACCGCATGTTTCACTACGCAGAACATAAAATTTGCACTAACGGCAGCGAAGTTATTTTGACTTACCGACATTTACAAACGATAACGTTTACTTCCACATGAAATGAATAGGTAAGATTTCTTTTTATACACAAAATCTAAAATGTCAATACGATAGGCTGTGAGCATCTCTGATTATTATCTAAGTTCCCTTTCGATGATCGGATAATTGATGCATCCAGTGATAATTTTGTTTATATCACAAAGGTGAAAATAAATTTTTTTTTTTAATGTTTTGACGACGTTGTGGCGCAGTGGTAACGAACCTGCCTTAAATGCCACAGGTCGCGGGTTCGATTCCCGCTCGGAGCATAATATGTTTGTATTGACCATGCAAGCATATTTTCCGGTCTGGGTGTATTTGTCCTTGTCATTGTGAATGTTTCCGGACCCCGATACAGAATATAACAATCCTAAAGGGGGCCGTTGAGTGTGCAACGTTTATTTATTATTATTATGTTTTCTGTCAGAGGGTAGTGGAGGAGCTCTTGCTCTGCTACTACTAAAGATGTCCGTATACCAAGACCTGCTTGATGGTTCGACGGTATTGTAGTCTGTAACCTTTATTCACTGTAGCACCTGAGTAAAAAAATATATATGATAGCATGCATCTATACATTTTGCTGAATTTGAAAGATGAACTAGTGCCACATTTCACATCTGCAAAAACAAGAGTAAGAATGGAAATATGAAGTGGCCAATGGAATTCAAAGTTGTTGTAGGGTATGCGTTCGATGGTATTATTCAGATCCCGGCAAATTGTTAGTGATACTTCAATTTTAAGCACTCTGTCATTTTCCGCCATAAATTTGAGCAATCTAGTGTATTCTCAATCTCGTCGTCTGCAGAGACGATATAGTTCTCATCCAACTCATACCCCGTCCATACCGAGGAATATTTTAAAACTTATAATAATAACAATTCTTTATTAGCAAAATACGCACTGTTTTAAAATAAATTAAAACAATCATATATTCATTAAGTATATATTTGTATATATTTTGCAATTTTTTTTTTCAATTATTTAATTATTGTGGCTTTAACAATTATAGTTCTATCTACTGGAAGTAGTTTGTTTGTTTATAGCTTGCATAGATAACTCGCGTTGTGAGGTCAGAGTGGAGCGCCTTTCATTAAAATATTCTTCAATCTCTTGTAGAGTTAAGTCTTTTGTTTCAGGTAGGAAAAGATATAGAAATATGGAACCTGTATATCAGAAAATGATATTTAATATAATTATAATAATTATAACTAAAATAAACGTGCATATATTTATACCTGCTAAAGAAAAGGCGCTAAAAGCATACAATGTGTTTGGGAAACCGATATAATCTCTTACATAGGGATACCATTTATTAGTAGCGAACATTAACAAACTTATAAACCCAGTTGATATCCCTCCAAGTATTCCTCGTAACTGTAAATAAATATTAGTAAAAGTGATAAAATAACTATAGAACTTCTTGCCGGTTCTTCCGGCGGTAGCTTCACTAAAACTGATACAACGGACTGCAAATTTAAAAAGTGCTTCAACTCATGCTTGAATGAAATGAATATTTTGAGTTTGAGTTAGTTAATGAGTTAAATTTATATGAAAAAACAAACTTAACCTGAAAAATATATATTATAATAAAGCTATGAGTAATAAAAGTGGAGTAGAAAATATTAAACGTTAACCATTAAGAAATAATAATCTTTAGGTTTTTATTATAAACTTACTTGTAAAGGATATAATTCATACATTATAATTGGTGGCAAATTATAGTAGCCGATAGTTACAAACACGATGTAAGCCATGTAGCAAAGTTGCGGCAGTACTGTTGCTTGCTTTAGGTATTGAATCAGGAGGCCAAGAGTAATACAAATTGTGCCAGTACCAAAAGCTTAAACAGTAAAAATCCATTGCAAATCGATAAGCGGATTGTGGGACAGTCTGGATGACAATGACCTTGATTAAGAAGGCTGGATGAGAACATGGCAGAGGCCTACGTGTTGGTAGTAGGCCTCTCCCAATTGACTTCATGAACGTTGAAATGATAATGTGTATAGTAATATTAAAAACTCAGTTACTTATAAATTAAAAATGTAATTGAGATATTTTATGATTACTCTTTTCAAGTTAAAACCTGCTAAAAGAGAGGATAAAATTCCAAATAAGCTTAATCTACCCGAAAATATCGCCAAAACTCGTCTTCTTATATGAAATATAAGAAATGCTGCTAGTAAACCCATAACTATTCTTGTTACGCCCAAAATAGCGTTTCCTGTTTCAGCCTTCACTGATGAGTTTGACCTCTGTCGAAAGATAAAAATATAAAAATAATAAATGATAAAAAACAAAAGCTTTAACTTTTTCTTACAAAATCATAATATATCATAATTTAAATAATATTTACCTGTAATAGGTCAATTGTCCACATAATTATAATGGACGCACCTGAGAATTGAGATATTATAATATACACTACCATAATCCAAAACGGTTTGCAGGATGATCGTCTCATAAGTAATTGCATTTGTTCCTTGAACGATAATCTAAGGTAAACAATAATTATGAAAGACATTTGATATTATAATCACATCTATTTACTTTATGTGTTACCTACGAATATCATTTTCATTCTTAAAATCTATGAGTTCCGCCATCTCAGCTTCAATGTTGTGTGCCTTAGAACGGAACTTTTGTAACGATTCTTTTGCATTTTCTGGAGAGGCTTTTTGAAGTAAATAATGTGGGGTTTCAGGAAGAAGGTAATTTAAGAGAAATAATGTTAAAGTATAAGCACAGCTTATATAACATAGCACTCTCCATTTAAACATAGTTCCTAAGATGGCCTGAAAAAGGAAATTCAACAAAATTGTATGATTTTTCATATTTAGAGATTGAGATTAAATATAAACTACTTTCTTTACTTCAGACAAGTAATACTGAACCTGAACAGTAATTCCAATAGATATAGCAATATTAGGAAACGTTCCAATCAAACCTCGCATATTTGGCAAGGATACTTCAGTCATGTATGCTCTTGGTCCAGCCATTATCATTCCAAGCCCCATGGCAATGATCACTCTACCTTTGAATATAGAGTCGTGTTTACTAATAAAGTAGATATAGTCATAATAACCTAATTAGCAATCTCTTCAAGTAATTCAACAATAGTACTCGAGGGAATTGATCGTGTCAATGTATAATATGCAATACAACAAATAAAATTAACTGACCTATTATTATGTGCTTAGCAGAACCAGCATAGCCAGTGTAAAACCATCCTATACCAACTGGTAGTTGGCTGTAAATGAGCAATTTACGTCGACCAAATTTATCCATCAAATAACCACACAATACACAGCCAACAGGAGAAACGAGAGTTACGACACTAGCTGTTTATATAAAGGCAATGTTTAGTATAAAGAATAACAATCATAAATCAGACTATAATATATTGATAACAAACCTATCCATGACTCTTCAACAATTGTTACATTAATCGTAGAATGAGGTGAATTCAGTTGTGAAATAACAACTGGTGAAAAACCAAAAGTCAATCCAATTAACACCACTGATGAATTCACCCAAACACCATAACCTAATTGTATAAGAGATGTTTTGTCCAAAACCAGGATCCGGGTAGTTGACTTGTAAATCATTTGGCATTTTTTACTGTCTTACAAAGATGGTAAACGAATAATTCATCTGACATACCTGTATTAGAGTTAAAATAAAGTTTATTACTGTCATAGATGTCATTGCTTAGAATATCTCAATGAAAGAAATGACATTTTCATTTATGCTTTTTGTTTTTAAAAAGGCGTTTTAAATGTAGGTTTAATAGGTTTTCGTTATATTTCTTATTAGATTAAATGCGCTTTCTATTTATTCATTTATGGTGCTGGACTGCACGGTGGCAGGAACCACAAGAACAAACGCCCTGACCGAAACAGATGCTTGTGAAATCCAATTCCAACGTCTGTCCGAGTGGTAAGGCGGACTGGCTACTCACACCGCAGCGGTGTCAGCTGCAGAACGACATCAGTCGTCTGAATTAGAAGCATTTTGGCGGACTGCTGCCGCACGGCTATTGTGCATCTATAGTATGTATATTAAAAATTTTGAAATTACTGGGCGGACGAGATTTAAGAACTAATATCTCGAGGTTGGCAACGCGTGAGTGGCACCTACTCATGGTGCTGCAAGCGCTCATAGGCTACGGCAACCACTTACCATCAGGTGGGCCGTATGCTTGTCTGCCAATTTCTAACATAACAAAAAAAATATATGAACTTATATTTCAATAACAGAGACATTCAAATGTTTTTATTTGATATTTTTATATATTCAGAAGATTTTTAATGATACAACAATAACATTTGATTTACAATTTATTATCTTAAACATTGTAACAAATACTTTCATGGTAACATCGATGTTCTACAAAAATATATTTCAAAAAATATTTAAGCTGCCTTTACAACTAAAATAAATACATAATAGAATAAGTTACTAGTTTAAATTTCAATGGCACTAAAATATATTTTTTTAATTTCTTCTGTATCTTATAAAACATTTATAAATAATACTTTCTTACACAATACATATATTCCAAAAATATTTTTTTAATTCTTTGTTTTAAAATATTTCAGTTTAAAACATTTAAAAAAAAATTTAAGAGATTTACAAAAGTATGTTTATAGCTTAATATATTATATAGTCCAAGGCACATTGTACTTAGATTATTACATTGTTTACAAAAAAATGATTCTTTTATTGAAATTGTACAGCAATTTTTATCGTTTTACATTTGAGTCCATTATTAAAATGTCAATCCGATCAAATATATATAAAATCTTGAGCTACAATCTGCGACATCCTTCGCCCAAATTTTCAAAATAAACAACAAACTAACCATTTAAAATCTCTAAATTTCAAAATTAGCTACTATTTACAAAATAAAATTCTACTAGACGAAACAATATAATTATTTAATTTTTAATTTGTTCATAACAAATAAAAGTATCACTTCTATACTTATATGTACAATTTATTCTTAAGCTGTTTCAGTTATACTAGCCTTCTTAAGCATTTTCGTTCTACCGCAGAAGTAATCTTCGATTTCTTGTAAAGTTCTTCCTTTTGTTTCTGGTAGAAATACGTAGAAGAACGCCATTCCTAAAATAAAACAAAAATAAAATAATGTTGACCTTGAATAGATCCCTGCAGCACCCCAAAACAATTAACACTTGGGCTAATGAACAACTATCATTTTGTAGTCAAAACTATATTAATAAGCTGCAAAATAATAAATAATAATATTTATTTAAATAACAAGTCATTAGTACCAGACTAAACTACACACTAGTATATTTTAATTCATGATCTAAGAGATCTAATGGCTTTGATAAATCAATTTTAAAATTATGTTTCTTAAGAATTTCAGTTATCAGTTTTTGTCAAGAAAAGTCAGTGAAAAAAACGTACCGGCAATAGAAATAGCACCGTAGAGACCAAAAGTGCCATAATCGTTCAGTGAATGTTTCAGATACGGGAAAGTCTTCACAACGGAAAATATAGACATATGTGCGACCATTGTTGTCATTCCTCCAACTATGCCTCGAACCTGCATAAATAATATAGATATTAATAATATAGAAAGTAAATGAAATGCATAAAAAGATAAAATGTCACATCAAAACAAAGTAATAAAGAATCCAAAGTTAAATCTAGACATGTCTTAATTTTGGATATCATTGAATATCCCTAATCAAAAAAAAAGTTATTTAATGAGATACCTAAAGAAAATTGGAAAAAAGTTTGTATAGCAGATACTTGAGATCACTTATCTCGTGGATTTAGAAAAACTCGATGTATAATAAGTCTTAAGTCTGTCCTTCGACGCTCTATCAAAGTGCCGAAGGAATTCAGAGATAGATCATCAGTTGTACCTGAGTGGGATAGACTTCGCCGATCATGATCCAGGGGATGATGAGGTAGCCGAGCGTGCAGAACACGGTGAAGAGGTAGATGGCGGCGACGGGCAGCCAGGAGTGCTGCACGGGCAGCGCGTTGTCGCGCCAGTACTGCACGTAGTACAGGTACACCGACAGCGTGATCATTGTGGTGCCGCAGCCCAGGGCTATAGCGGGAAAATCGTTTCAACATTATCAGCTATTTTTTCAAAATTTTGTATGCACTAAATGCCAATTCAAATATTGAACATCATCAAGTTTTCCAACTCCCGAAGCAGCATAAATTGGTTTATCAGCATTGAAAGAGTAACAAAAACAAACAAAACTACTTCTGTATTTAGTATATTAATAGCTAATATCTTAATCTTTATCAAATTATAATAATTTAAGAAGATCTTAAGATCTCTTCTCTGAGATTTATATCTATTTTAGAAAGAGACAAAATGTTCATACAAATTTATAGCGTCAATTTCATCTTTGTTAACCTATTGTGCATATTGATATTACGTTACACTTCTAGCAATAGTTAACTAAAAAAAATATATTATTCTAAATAATGCACTTATAAAATGGTTATGAAGTTCAAATTAAAAACGAGAAAAACTAGAGACTATTAAAGATTTGTCAGGTTGTCAAACTTATGTTCATATTTTGATTAACAACTTATAATATAATGGAAAAGTGAAAGGGTATGGAAAAATAGCTCACCAGAGACAAATGTGAGCGGTCGTCTCCCACATCTCCTGCACAGGATGCAACCGATGACAGTGAATATGACGCGAAGAATTCCCATCGATACAGTCAACCAGTGTTTGTCCAAAGATGCACCAGATGCCTGCCAGATAAGACCAAAAATTTACTATCAGTATTCTAGAATAAGACACCATAGTAAGCAGCTTCGCTTCCGTAAAATCCACAGATATGCTGAAGCGAACCAATATTAAAAATTGATGATTTAGCTAGTGATGATGATTTAGCTTCAATAAGACGTACGTAAGTTTATACTATCTGTTATAAACTTTATTTCATGACGATTGGCAAACAAGCATACGGGCCGCCTGATAGAAAGCAGTCAACGCCACCTATGAATGCTTGCGATATTTTAACTATCACATGCGCATTGCTAACCTAAAAGATAGAGGGGAAGGAATAAGAATGGAACAAAGGAGCTGAGAGGGTGGGATATTGGGCCTCCGGCGCTCTCAATTATCCCACGAAATGGTACAGTACTCTGTTAATTTACGCCGATTTTCTGTGAGAGTGTAGTACTGCCCCGGTCGTGCCGGCCCATTTGTACTGCGAAAAGCATGACCTTACTACCACATAGTTATCAACTTAGTCTATAGGTTAGAAAAATCAACTTTGACAATGGGTTGGCCACTAACAAACAGGTAAGCGGGTATTATTGTCAAAATTTATTTGTTCATCCTGAATCACCATATAATACAAATTTTAATAAGATTGCATACCTCGAATATTTCAACAGCGTAGAACGTAATAGTATTAACACCACACCACTGGTAGATGAAGAAGTACAGCGCGAGGATTCCGAAGGGTTTCAGTGTGGACGGAGATAATAATGCCTTTATTATTTCTTTAGGCGATTTTAATCTGCAAGAAAAAAATTAGCAATTCTTGAATAATCTTATTACTAAATAATACTAAATAAATATAAATACATAGTAAATTTTCTTCTACGGTTCAGTTTTTCCTTGATGATAATATCATAATATTACTTATAATCATACTTTATTTTCTATTAATACTAATAAAAACAAAGCTTTAATTTAACTTTGCTAATCGAAGATCTAATTTTTCAATTATTAAAAAAATGCGTACCAAGCATTGAGTTACTATAAACTAAAGACTTACTTCCATACTGAAAATCTATCCAAAGATTCACTGGTACATTTTCGTAAATTCAACGAAACTAAGTTAGTCACACGCGAACTTTATTCAATTATGTTCCAAGCTTGAAGCACTGACTTCATTGTTTTACATATTGCAAACTTGGGACTCACTTCGTTTCGTCGCATCAGTGCACTGACGACAATTTAAGAAGGAGCCACCAGCAAATTTTTGGACATTTTGTTAGTATAGAACAGCATGTCTATATTAATAAAGTCTATGGTCTATACCACGTGCCATTTATGTTTGAGAAATTCTCTAACGACGCGACGTTGTCGTATACAAACTATTCGCAAGCTATGATAATTGTTAAACAATAGTATAATGTAGACTTCGACATAATCGTGATGATTATATTACTGTAAGTAAACGTTAACAGACAAAAACAATTACTACGTAATGTTTACAACTGAATATGTTAATAAAATTAAGGACTATGGAGGTAAATACCGCTATAATATACTTCCTTAGTACAATGTAATAGAAAATATTTGCTCAGATGAAGTATAACAAGTCACAATATTTGCTAATAAGTCGTAGTCCAAAAAAAGATGATTACGCGCTTTGAAGGATAATATTTTGAAATAAGGTTATTGTTTCTTTCAAAAAATTTGTTATGAAAGAGCATGACCTCCTGATACAGATATAACACAACACTACTTACTAGGAGGTCACAAAATCGTATGTCACTTGCATAAACGAGCTACTAACTAAGCATATCTTTATTTTTATATAAGGTATTTATTTTTAATAATTTCTTGCGTTTTAGGCTTCGACATTTATCATTAGTAATAATATGATTTATTGTTGCTATGATAGTGGCCACAGTTACTTGCGTTTGGCCACAGAGACAAATTCTGCTGGTTTATTTTGGTTCACAGACACCTTTTTATGGCGTCGGGATGTGACGACCCCATCGCCCGCTGTTGGGATAACCTCTGTCACAGCAGAGATTATTCCACCAGTGCAGTCAGTCACACTGGTGGTAGGTCTTTTGTTGCAAGAGGCCGGCTAGGTAGGTACCACCGCAGTGTCAAATATTCTGCCGCCAAATAGTAGTGCTTAGGCATTACTGTGTTCCGGTTTGAAGGGCATTGTACGCTAGTGAAATTACTGGGCAGACGAGATTTAAGAACTAATATCTCGAGGTTGGCAACGCGTGAGTGGCACCTACTAATGGTGCTGCAAGCGCTCATAGGCTACGGCAACCACTTACCATCAGGTGGGCCGTATGCTTGTTTGCCAACTTTTAACATAAAAAAAAAAAAAAAACCTATGCTTTGATTACAGCTCTAAAGATATTAGAATTAATAAAAGAAATTATTAAATTAGACAAAATACCCGACTGCATAAATAATACCGCCTAAAAAGCTCAAGACAAGCTCTACAATAACTATTATAATATAAATATTTCTTTAATGTTAGTAACGTTACTCCAAATGAATACCTACTTTTCTAAAAAAGAGAGCCTTTTTTATCTCCTCTAACTTTAATAGCAAGCTCGAATTTAATTGATAAAATATGACTTACGGCTCAACGTGATTCTTTTCTTTGAACGATTTCATCTTTTGTATCTCATCTTGTAGGTTACATGTGGAGCCTCTTAGTTTCCTTAGAGAAGTTTCCGCTTTGTCCGCCTTGTCTTGCGTCAGGAGATAGTTTGGTGTTTCCGGTAAAAATATCATTCCCAAAAGTGATAGTATTGGTATAATTGCACTGACTCCCGCTAATATATTCCATGATGTTACACTGCCTATCACATACTGGAAATAATATATTTTAATATTTAGTACACATTTAATTGTTATTTTCTATCTATAAAATATTATGCTATAAATATTGTTAACTTTAGACTAAATTTACTGAATGCTACATCATCATTCTCTTTTACTAGCCTTTGGCTTTGCCCACGTGAATAATGATTTTTAATGAAATATAATTTTTGATTTCACGACAAAAAGTAGCCTTTAGCCTCCATGGTCCCATCTATATCTATATCAAAATTCATTATAATTGGTTACGCGTGTCACAAAAAACTCATTTTCGCATTTATAATATAAGTTCCTATTTATAATATAATTCCTAATTATTCCTATTATAATATATAATATTCCTAAATATAATTCCTAATTAGGTTCTTTTTATCGTTAAATAAATACGTTATCGATATTATATCTCATTTTCTCACTAACTCTATCCATACTAAATTGCACAAGTTTGGTGAATGCACGTTTACTTCGTGTTATCTTACTATTGCATTTTTTGTATGAATATGAGTGTATGAGTGTTAGCACCAGAGGCCCAAAACCCAACCTCTTGTCCCTTTCGTTTAGGCATTTTCATGAGGGACAGCCTCATGTCAGATGAAAACGCATGGAATAACTTCAGATTTGTTTGTATATTTTTCCCTCCCGCAGGTATTATGTTATTTCCCATCTTTGATAGTATAAGAAAAAATAGAAAAGTCCAAATTCCTGACAAAATAATGAACTCGTCCAAGTTGCGTGAAAGTTAATCAGATTATAGTCAATGCCAGTTCGTCACAAGGTTCATTACGCGCTGCGCTATTTCCTTTGACGTATTGTGTAGTTATCTAATAATGTTGGGTACACGGTAGTTATTGTTTGCATCGCTGACAATTCTAATTTTACGCGAACAAACATGCTAGCCGTTCAATTACCGTTTATCAACTTATCAGTGTTTACGGAAAGGGGGCGTATGTCTGTAAACATTGGTGGGACTTTCATTAGCGTAATTTTTGCATTTGTACAAATGAATTAATGTGTGAAGTAATAAACTTAGCAGAAAATTTATTATTATAGCCCATACATTAAGATCAGGACATTTCCCTCTTAACAGATTTCTATATTTAATGGGCATAAATAAGCGCTAGTTCTAATTGCTTGCTGTAGAGGATGTTCAACATTTGTTCAGTAAATGTGTTAAGACGAAGATTCTGAAAGAGGTTTTGGCAACGAGGACATGAGTTAATTTCTTAAACGTTGGTTTATTTGAAAGTATTTTGGCAAAGCCTCTTTCAAAGCCAGCCATAATGATATATAAAAATATACATATATAAATATTTATTTAGGCAGTACTATATGTTTAGGGTATGATGGGGCACGCTTGGGTATACTGTGACCACAAAACTCCTTATTATTTTGGATAGTAAAAAAAGAACTAATAAACGTCCCACACTCAACAGCCCGGGATAGCAATATCCTTTTTCGAGATCCGGAAAAGTCTAACATTGAAAGCGAGTGTGCTATCCCTACGACACATAGGTCGCTATTACAATAGCTTTCAATTATGCTAGAACTACATAGCTGCTATTTTTAAGTATACGATTATTTCTCTATTATTGCATATGGTTCTTAGTTCTATATTAATTATCAAACACGTGATGCTAATTTAAAATTATAAGTAATACACCATGCGCTTAAATTAATAAAATTCCACAATTAATTCATGAATGTTTAATGTACTTCGGTATAATGTATGTAATATAATATGAATATGATAATTTTAGTATTTTTCCTCTACATTGCGTTACACGTAACAAATATTTGCTGACAAATATTTGCCAACCGCTACTAATACTTCAATGGATTACTGGTGAATAAATTTATCATTTTTGATTGATTGCATATTTTCGTGCAAAAATCAACATTCACTACGTATTTTGGTAAAAATTTTAGACGCACGTTATTTCATCGAAAATTTTCGTTACTCACAGTCCTTGACTGATTGTAAATTTTCTTTTTAATTAATTAAAACAAAGTATAACTCTACTGCTTTTGATCAACCAGGTTCTACTGGACATAACTTTTGGCCCCCAAATAAGCTTGTATCTTGTGTTAAGAATGGGTACGACTATATAGACTCTATAGTTGATCCTGACCCCTTTGGTATAGACCATAGGGGTCAGGATCAAACCCGCAAATAATTAATAAAATGATTAATGAACAAAGAATGTAATTGATTGAATAATCATCAATGAATAATTTTGTATTTTGAGACTTGGCACGCTATACGGACATTATTTCTGTACGAATAATTGAGCCATTGTTCTTTATGTAGCACAATTTTAACTACCGCTTTAGCATAGCGCTAACCGATAGACACGGGATGGACTCCCGCTTTTCTTTGGAATATGTATGATGTTGGCCATAGTGGTCGAGTACTGAGACCCGTCCGTGAAAGAGGAACAGCTCTTAAAATTGATTCCGAGATGAGATTAGATGACATGACATAATTTTGGATACAAATTTGAAGATAATTTTTGGAAAACAGAAACAGAAAAATTGTATGAAAAGGTATTGTTTTTGTATCGTCAATGTAATACTAAGTTAATTTTTTATTTGGATTTAAAAATAATCTGAATTTTTTTGAATATAAGGTATATTCAACTCCTGAAAATTTATATTTGATTGAATTGATAAATATACCGCTCATATTTTTAACAAAGTCTAAATTGTAATTTTTGCCACAATATATAACGTGTAATCGTTTTGACACACTTTGATACGACACGGTAGTATAATTATAAATAACAAAAAGATTACAAAAACCAAAACACACACCTGTATTAAAACTCCAGTAGACACGCCCACAGAAGCCAGAGCTCCCAGCATCCCTCTAAGATGAGGTTGTGACACCTCACAAGTGTACACTCTCGCCGGAGCACCGACCATACCAGAACCGAAGCCTATTAGTAACCTTCCTGAGGGTAACAAATTATGGGATAATATTAACTAATACATAAATATCACTAAGAAAGCACCGGAGAATCACGTTACCCTTGAGGTGAAGAGCATTTTTTTATGTGACTAAGTTGCCAAGCAAGCATACTACCCATCTGATGGTTATCATAGCCTATGAACGCATGCAACACTCACGCGTTGCTAACCTCGAAATATTGGTACTTATATCTCCTTTGCCCAGTGATTTCACTAGATACAATGTCCTTTTAAAAGGCCTACCGCCACTCAAATCTCCTTCTTATCTTGAACGGTCATTATCGCTAGTATTTCTATGAACATGGGCTGTGGTAAATGATTTATCCCAATTAGATTTAATGCTTGCATGCCAATTTCTGGTAGCAAAAACAAAAATCACATTTACCCAGAAAAGCACATTTCTGGATTTATATTGCTCTGCGAGTCTCTGGTGACTGCTACACTAAATTCATTAGGCTTTATACCTATTTTTTAACTAAATTGTACTATGTTAGAAATGTATTTGTAGACTTAACATGAAGGTTATTTTGACCTATTATTAAGTCATATAAAAACTTGCTTTTGATTTCACTAGGGAATTAAAGACGTTAAATACGTAGTTCGTGTCCTAAAAAGTGATTGCGTTATAACCTTCAAAACCTTTTCTGACTAATTTCATAACAAATTGAAGTAATCACTGAATCAACCCTTATCAAATTGTACCAAGCTTTTGATAGATTAGAAACAAAAATAGGGTAGGTAGAAGGAATGAGTCTTAGGGAACTCATCCAACGAAACGTATCAAAGGGCTTACTTAAGGGTTGAAATGACGACCAAATCAATTCTGACATTCAGATTTTATATGAGCATAATGTATAAACATATGTATATAACATATGTCATGATACGAGATAGCGATGTAGCTCAGTTTTTGGTCGTCGCAATAAGAGTTAATGGTAAGCCACCAGAGGACCGAGACAAGCAGAGAATCGCTCAGTCGATTCCATTTCGAAAGTCAAATACGCTTGTGCGATGTCAATCAAAAACAATAAGTCAAGTGGTAACTTGAAAGCCAATTTTTCATCATTTCGGAATTGTCTAACTTCTTTATCGATAATTAAATATGACTTCAGCTATTCTTATTCTTATCGAGTGGTTAGTGGCCAACCTAGTGTCAGAGTTGACTTTTTGACTTTTTGAACTTGGCTGTTTGTTATGAAATTGATAGCAACTTCTTACGTAACCTCCGAGACGCTCAGTTGAAACCAATATGCGTTCACTTATCTAGTGACTGACCGCGACTAAAGTTGCTTTAACCACCGATCTTTTACCAATCAGTGCGTGTGTCCGGCTAAGAGCATCTCACTTAAACTTATTAGGCACTAAGTACAGATAATTCAAGTAAGAGGCTAATAATTTCCCATTTATCCCAATATCATAAATAGAAAAACTCACATATAATTACAACATATATAAAAAAGATAACGACAAAGCTAAAATAATCATACCTATATAAATCATAGGGACGTTTTGTGCGCAAGCGACGAGAATCCATCCCATAATCAGAGGCACTTCTGTTATGATAAGTGTACGTCTGCGACCGATGACGTCCATGAGGTAGCCACTAAGAATGCAGCCTATAGGAGTTCCGGCAGAACTTAAGCTGGCTGGAAATAAATTACACAATGAAAAAAATACATAATTCCAACTCTTCTTCTTCTTCCTAGCACTAGCCCGGTATTTTTGCCCAGGATCTCTTATCCGGATTTGACAGTTTACCAAATTTTACACAGAGCGATTGCCATATGACCTCCGCAACCCTAAGGGCGAACCAGTAACTCATTAGATAAGAGCAAATTACCTATCAAGACTTAACGATAATAATCAGATTTTATGATAACAACCGGGACCGACAGCTTAATGTACTCTCCCAGACACGATGGAGAGACCCACAAGGATAAACGTCCAGACCGAGATAGATACAAATATCCGCCCCGAGCGGTAATCGTACCCCCGACCGTCGAGACTAAAGGCAAACTCGCTACCAACACGTCACAACGGTCGTCAAAATAAAACATAACTCCAACTAATATTAATAATTATTATGTCTATCTAAAAATAGCACTGTGACTTGTGACCGCATAGACAAAGAAAAAACGTAGATGGAGCCATACAAAGTTGCCGCTCTCATAACCATATTTCGAACGAGTATATGTTGTCTTTGCCTATTTCTCGAAAAAAAAAACCGAAGATGACAATGATAACAGCTTTGCAACTTTGCACCATAATCTAACTTTTCAGTTGATTTTTAAACTATCGCGCCGTTTAGTATGGCTGTTACTTAAAGATTTGGACAAATCTTGTTCAAGCCCAAAGCAGGATTTTAAAGCGTTTATTAACAAATTTTCTTAATGAGCAAATTTGCATTCAAAAAACTTTTACTTTTTAAATTTCAGGTTATTGTTACCGAGGTAAAATATCGGTTAACTTCGGGAAAAACTATATAAAAGGGAGTACAACGGAGCATAGTTAATACAAAGAAGTAGAAAAGACTAATTTAATTACAAAGTATTATTTTATTTAAAAATACTTACCAATCCAACTGGCTTGATTTTCTGTTATTTGAATACTGGAGGTAGCACTTTTTAACTGTGGCAAAGCTGTGGCAGAAAACCCAAACGCCATACCAGTGTTGATGGTACCTAAATTGGCAACAAACGATGCCATTATCTGCTTCAGTGCTTTGCCTCTCCCCTCTTTACCGGGCTTAACCGTTTTCCCTGGTAGAGGAGTCTTGTTAGCTTTGGTGACGATCGGTGTAGCACCATTTTGTAAAAATGGTGTGGAGTCATTCCTGAAAAGACGTGAATATATTATTTTTTGTTTAAAAATTCTGCTAATTACTTTAATAACGGATGGGGAAACGCATATAACGATATGACATTAAATGTTTGTTATGATACGGACAATCTGTATGTCCTTGTTTTGATAAGGAGAGTTTGCATCCGTTTCTTTGTTACGCTCAAGATTTTGATCGTCTTTTATTTTACTGGCACGTCATGTCCGAAGCAACTGTTTTATACATAACTAGCTGTGCCCTGGCTCCACTGACGTTAGTAGTTTTTAAATGCTCCCACAGGAACTCAGTTTTTTCCGGGATGCAAAGTACTCTATACTATAATGGAAAGACTATTCAATAAGCTATTGTGTACCAAATTTCATCCAAGTCTGCTTAGGGGTTTTTGCGTGAAAGAATAACAAAAATCCACCCATCCATCCATTCAAACTTTCACTTTTATATTAGTTAGATTATGAGTACTTTTCTTAACAATACTTTTATTTTCTTAGATACCAAGGAAACAGTATTTTCAACGCATAATTGCATCGATAACACAGGCCTCCATATAACATTTCAAGATACTAATAAAGACAGGCGATAGGGTTATCAGTTATCAGTTGACCTCTAAATAATTGTCTAGTCAGTCAGTCACATGATCTGACTGCAAAAAACATATTTATCAGTTGTTTATATACAATTAATAAGGTTAATCTCGTTATTAACGTAATATTAGAAGTAGAGCCATGATTTTCCCAGCACAAATGGGCCGGCCGGGGAAGTACTACCCTCTCACAGAAAATCAGCGTAAAGTAACAGTATCAGTAAGTACTGTTGCGTTTCGTACGTTGAGTGAGAGCGCCGGAGGGCCAATCTCCTATCCTTTCTGGCATCTCTTTGGTTGGCAACGCGCATGTGATACTTCAAGTATCGCAAGCGTTCTGTTACGGGAGTCTCGGATTTAGTCTTTTTAAAAAAGGATTCGATGAATAAAACGCAGAGATTGAATATTGAAACGACCGTCGCTGGTGGATGATGGATGGAGACTGACTGAGTTGGATAGGCGACTGAGGCGTTAGGAGGAGGAAATGATGAGTAGGCGGTAAGGGAGAGGAGTCAGCAATAAGGGATACATGGGACGTCTGTAACAGTTCATAGGTTGCGGTGACTGCTTACCACCAGGCGGACCGTATACTTGTTTGCCAACTGTCATGAAAAAAGAAGATATTTTAAAAACCCTACATAATAATATTTTTAATAATGAATGCTTGGGCGAGTGTTTTTTATTCACGTTAAAATGGCTGAATTAAATTAGATAAAAACGCAGATAGATGATCACTTTGATTAGCACCAAGGATTCTTTTTATGCTGGAAAAAGGTTGGGTTCCCGTGGTATTATAAAAAAAACAACACTAAAGCGAGCGAAGCCGCGAGCACAACTAGTATAAACTAAAGTTATTCATTTATTTATTAACTAAAAACGAAAGCTTTTTTAGCTTTTATATTTACTTCATCAATTTATTTCTTTTCATTGTTAATAAATAAATAAACAAAAGGCAAATAGTAACAACAGTTTGTTGTTTATTAATAGTAATTAATTATATCTCATGTTTATTTAAAACACGTGCCGATAGGCCGATGTTTACAGTCCACTCAAAGTGTCAATGACTGTGTGTATAAACAAAAGAATTATCTTTACATCTATATTATAGATAGATAAAATATTAATAATTAGTTTTAAACTATGAATACATTATTTAATAATTATAATTTTGTTAATAGGATTTCCGTCAATGTAATAATTGTAGATAATAATTATTATTAATAATGTTGTTGATCTGCGTAGCTTATTCAATTAAATGAATTACGTAAATAGTTTTAATAATTGATTAACAATATAAATAAGTTTTCTTAAGACTTTAAAGTAAGGATAGCTTCGCCTTTTTATCATTTATCAAAATAAGAATATTATTTGTATAAGTACTATTTAGTAATTTATGACGAAAGTTATGGCGTATTGGTAGCAAGCCTGTTTTGAGCCTTGATGGTCGTGGTTTGATTCCTGCTCGGAGCACTCGTTAACTCTTGATTGGTAATTTGGTCTTATCCAATAACTTACTGGTTCGCCCTTTGAGCTGCATAGGTCAGATGGCAATCGCTCTGTATAAAACCTAACCCATCATATCACGATAAGACTACAATCAGACCCTGGGTAAATACATGTTACATAATATATAAATAATGTTATCTAACTAATGCTAAGTTTCAAATCACGTCTAGTACATATTTAGTATTTTCATTAGGAACACTAAAATATTTTTGAAAATTTACGTTTATTAACATATCGCTGACAGAAAACCTAAAATTAGAATAACAACTACGCCATTTTAAACTTCTATTTACCTTAGATGCATAAATCAGCACGTTCCTTAACTGGCTGATAACACAAATCACAACCTTTTAGGGTTTGAAATGTTAAGAAAACGGTATAGGCTTCCGACGCACACATACACATATTCTGTAGAGGTAATACTCTCCCAATCGTACAAACACATTCAAACAAACTCTACTCCTAAAGAGACTACTCTCTCTACTAATGACTCACCTATGTACAATAGGTGAGTCATTAGTACCTATCTTACCTTAGGGGCAAAATATGATTTTTTACGTCCCTAAACAGGTGAAAGGAGGAGCAATTTTGTGTTGTAATACAATTTGTATTGAGAACTTTTAATTACTATTCTGTAACAAGATATTGAAACTATTCTTTTATGTAATTATTCTAATGCAGTATTATTTGCCAAGTCAGTGAGGTACCTTGCAATTCGAATAATTCTTCTTCAATAAAACGCATATATGTATAATTGTATATGCAGGGTTATATACAATTAAAGCATATAATCATTTTTATGGACATCTAAAACTATTGGAACTCGTCTTTAAACTCTAAGGGAGATTGTGAATTTTAATAAAATTTGACAATAGCAACCCACTACGATATCATAACTATGTGTTCTTATGTAGGTATGTTCTTTTTGTTTCAGATATCGAAAGCAAAATTTATGGAATCACCTTTTTTTTAACTAAGTTGGCAAGCAAACATACGGCCTACCTGATGGTAAGTGCTTGTCATAGCCTATGAGCGGTTGCAACACCATACATTTGTAGGTGTCACTCACTGTTTGCTAATCTTAAATCTTCTTTGCACAGTAATTTCACTAAATACGTCTTAGTGTCCTTCAAACCGAAACACAGGGTACAGCTTTGCGGTAGAATATCTGACACTGCAGTGTGACCTACCTAGCCGGCTTCTTTTTTTTTTTAACTTATATGATTTTGTTCTATCTATGCCTAAGACTATACATACGTCTCTCGTTCAATGCCAAATGAAATTTATATCTTCAATTAAGTAAGAATAATAAAAGAACGATACGGGTGATTCTGCATTAGGCACAGCGTGCGTTGATTAAATGTTCATAGATAACAGTCACATTAGATAAATGGATGACCTACATAGTACCATTATTATATAGATGAAGCCTCAATAGCTTACGGTAGAAGGGCCGACTTCGCTCCGTTAACGCGAGAGTCGAGGGTTCGATCCTGACACCCCTTGGCCTATTGTCGTACCCACTCCTAGTGCAAGCTTCGAGCTTATTTGGAGGGGCAATAGGAATATTAGTAATGCCTTGAAAAATTGCTAATATTATTTATAAAAAAAAAAAAAATAGATTATTGTAGGTTAAAATTCGGTAAATATTTAAATAAAAATCTGCAACCTAACTATACTTCTATATGTTTTATAATATATGTTTTATAATGAAATTCTTAATAAATAAGTGTAAATAGTAAACACAAATGGGCCGCCGTGACCGGGGAAATCGACTACACTCTCACAAAAAATCTTCATAAAGCAACAATATCAGTATTAATGCGTTTTGAACGATGATAAGATCCAAATTCCCACATCTTCTATCCCTTTTCTTTACTCCTGTGTTTCGGTTTGAAGGACACTGTAGCTATTGAAATGTCTGTGTTAAGGAGATTTAAGAACCAATAACTCGGGATCGGCAACGCGTGAGTTACACCTACAAATGGATTGTGTTGCAAGCGCTCATAGGACAGCCGCTTACCATCAGCTGGGCCAAGCTTGCTTACCAACTTAGTCGCATAAATATGACTAATTATAATCGGTGGAAAACAATATAAAAATTATAGTAACATTCCATACTAGGACAAGGTTTTAAGATGAACCTCTATCTATAACTACAATGCAGGTTGATATAATTACATTTACCCTTAATTAATTCAAATCTTTAACCTAGTTATTGTAATTAGTAATAAGTTTTTAACGATCGTTTTATTTCAAGCAAGATCTCTTTTATTATCAAGATGTCCTAGGCATATATTATTATTAATAGCATAGTATATATTACTATATGATACCTTGATATTAAATCTGAAGGATAAACAACAGGTGTGTAATATAATAATAAACACTGTTTTATGTGGGATTTTGCATTCTCCCAAATCGCTCTTACTTGGCAAATTCTTAGTAAAACGACGTTGTGGCGCAGCGGTAGCGAACCTGCCTTAAGCGTCACAGGTCGCGGATTCCATTCCTGCCTCGGAGCTGGTGTTTGTGTTACAAACATGTTTTCCGGTCTGGGTGTGTTTGTCCTTGTCGTGGTGAATGTTTCCAGACCTCCGACACAGGATGAGGGCGTTGAGTGTGTATTTATTTGTTATTTATTCGGTTCGGTATATTTATATATATAAACCGACCAAAACCAATAGTAGGGATCTTCTAAAATCCAAAGCTAAAATATAGAATAACTTAAAATACGCATCATAACACTATTATGCAGATATTTTCGGTGTAACCAAATATTTACTAACGAAAGATAACAAGCTGGTATAAAATATGTAACTGATAATAAGACGTTCTCAATTTGTCGACGAAGCTATTTAGTAAGTTTAGCATAGCTTCTTTCAAGCATTATCCCCGGTATTTACCCAGGGTATTTTTATACATTTATTCTTATTTCACGGGTTACTAGTTACATACAGCGATTGCCGTCTGACCTCCGCAACCCAAAGGACAAACCAGTAACATTGGATAAGTGCAAATTACTTATGAATTATAGATTTTAGCAACGTATATCAAAAAAAATTGTAAACAAAAGACGACTACAAAGCGAGGAAGCGACGACATCAAAATTACCTTAATTACCAATTGTCCTATTGCTTCATAGACCAGAAATCAAACGTAGGACCGGCTCCAAGCCAACGTACTCTATCACAACCAACGTTAATGAATATTCAAGAAATAAGATTTTTTTAGCACAAAATACACATAATATGTAAATATTTTATGAAATTACTTTCGTCCTAGGATTATTCCCGGTATGTTATTTGGACGCAAATAAGCAATACCATCTCAACCCACACGAACGTCATTTCGAGAAAAACGCGTTTGAAAATTTTGAACAACTTGCTTTATGTGAATTTTCTTTATGTATTGGTCAAGTTTTTGGCAATTTCAGATTTATGTAAGTTATTTTACTTATTTTCAAAATGAGTATACAAACTGCATATTTCGTATATAATATAACCCAAAACGTTTAACATAATACATAAATTGCATGATTAAAAATAAAATTTTAGAAGTTTTAAAGCTTAAAACCCTACAACTATTAAAGAAAAATGTTCTTCAGGCATTTACCAACACTTCTGCATATATAACTCAGTTTTTTCAATTTTGTGGGTTGACATGGTATTGGTTATTTGCGTCCAAATATGAGTAAACCTGAGATAATATGATCCCATTCCCAACACAATTACCAAAGCGACACAACACAATTAAAATGGCAAAATCTAAAAACATCCCAACTAACACCTAAAAAGCACATTTAAATATAAATAAAAAAAAACATTTTCATCACTGCCTGGCGCTGATTATTGCAGTATGTCCAATACTGTAATTTGCATGTCAGTCATTGTTTCTTTCACTAGAACTAATCAAAAATCTTACGGTACACATGCAGTTTGACATTATGAAACCAGATAAAATAATACTAGTAACAAATTTTACTAAACTATGAAAAATTTATAATAATATCGTAACTAAAACCATTCCACAGTAGTAAATTCTAGACTACTACAGAAATGCTTGGACTAGACGTTTGGCGTTATAATTAGTAAGACGCTTAAAAGATATTCAAAAGGAATTGCTTTCGACTCATTATAAAGCTCGGACGCGAAAGTCGAGATGGTTATCTCGACCGCATGTCCATCTCTTATATAAAAGCAAATAAAATAACTACATGTAATGAGAAAATCTGAACACCATTAAAAGATCCAAATCCCTTAACCATAAAAACGACGCCGCCGCATGCATGTCTGGAAACGCCCAAAACTTAACCCTTCCTTTAGGACTGAAAAAAACTTACATAGAACCATAATATGGTACATCTTGCTCTTGAAAAGACTGCGACCCACTGCACCTGTTTTTAAAATGAAGAGTTAGATGATGAACCCTACAATGAAGGTAGATATTAAACTTCACAGATGATTTCTCGACCAGTATCTTAAAATGAGCACATCTGTGCAAACAGGCGTAAGAGAAATTCGAGAATACCGCGAGCTAATAAGTTGAAGTGTGTTGTGTGTGTGGAACACTGTTACTTTTTTTTCGGACTTTTGTATTTTTTTTTTTTTTTTATAAAATCTACATGCTGCAGGGTTTAATTTCACTCTTTTTCTCATTACGGCACATACGCCAATTGTTTATTTAGCGCTAAAATAAAAAAAAATGAAAAGGCGACTTTATTTGAGAAACATTAGCCTATTTAAGCTGACCATATTCAATATTGAATCATGCCTAATTAGGTCATTCTCCTTTATTGTTGCTTTTGATGAGCAATTAATGTTTACCAACAGCCTGACATATCGATTTCGACAACTTAAATCCATCACTTGCGACGCAACCCTTGTTAGTGAATGATTAATGGGTTGCGAATTGAGCGTATTAGTAATGAGCGAAAAACAAATACTTTTTTAAACAATAATTATTATTATTATGTAATGCGGCACACTTCAAAAACTGTCATAACGTAGGTATATTGCAATTAAATGATAAATTAAATGAAGTACTCAGAAGTTAGTACATACTTATTATGAAAAGGCTCAAGTAAACTTATTAATGTGATCTCGATGTAACTAGTTTAATGTTTAGATAATTCTTCAATTTAGTGCGTATATCCGTCACATGAGTGTTATCTTCCTACTTAATATAATTATGCAAACTTTCAATGCGATAACACGGTTAGCAAAAAACGAAAAACACAAAAAATTTAAACAGAGCTATTTATAAATTTTCTATTTTGTTGTAAAAATAAAAATATTTTGCCAATCTTTTGGCATAAGAAGAATACTTTGAAGGTTGTAATGCAATGGTCGCACGTGCGAAATTTTATTTTTCATTCAGTTAACGTTCTGATGTTTTTTTTTGACATTGCTTGGGTGCCAAATTTTGTGTCCATGCTCTCACAGCTCGTCAACTTACTTAATGATCATACAAATAGTTCAACCTTGAGTTAGTACGTAATACTCAATACACGGCGCCTACGACATTCTACAAATGCACCATTATTCTTGATTGCCTTCTTTTCATACACAATATCGTTTAATTTACAAGAAGTTAAAGAAAAATGAATTGCAGATGGATTTTATTCAATAGAAATAAAAAAAGTATTTTTAGGAAAAACAGTTTTAAGCATAATTTGTAGATTTATTTTTAAATTGCACCGGTCTATTCAAAGTTACAGCAAAAACGGGTTAAGCGCAATGCTGTCTACTGACAAGTTTCTTATAAAGAACGTTATATTTAATACTTTTTTATCCAACCTATGTTTAATAAATAGATTAATAATATTTATTTTTATAATAAGAGTTTGGTTACAAGCCTTAATAACCATCTGCGGGAGTAACATTGACTCTTATTGCGATTGAAATGACAACCAAACCCGAGAAATACATATATATGAAGAACTACATTATATGTCATTCTCATAGAAAATCTGGTTTGATTTGGTCGTTCGCGTCATTAGAATCGCAATAAGAGTTAATGATAAGCCACCAGGCAGTTGATCTGGCGTTAAACTATGCCCCTAGAATATAATTAAAGTTTTCAGGTGCGTGCGAGAAAATGTTGCTCAAAAATATGCCGCGCGTGCCACTTGCTTATCATTTTTACGTCATAACATCAAAGTACTGTTATATATATGAGTTGTTTTATCACCACTCATCATTTTAGTATTAGTCATTACCTCTTTTCGTGATATTTTGATGTTCACTTATGATAAGATAAGCTTATTAATAATGCAAATGCAAATAAGATAATTGTCACTCTCATCAAGCATGATTATCACATGTGTTATAAAATTAATTGAATAATTTATCGATAGTGATAATAAATAATAGGCTTAGCTACTTTTATTTAATAGGTTGTATTATATTGATAATGTCTTTATAATAAAATACCGACATCAAAACTAATAGGCAAAAAAATTTATGTTCTATAACAGAAGTCGTGGTAGGTAAAATATTAGCTCACGAGGTACCGACTTCTGTGGTAGAAAATATTTGTTGAAGTCGATATAGTTTTTTTCTTTGAACAAAACTATATACTAACACAAATATATATTACTAAGCTGTCCATCCGT
The DNA here is from genome assembly GCA_023373885.1 of Hestina assimilis. Taxonomy (NCBI): domain Eukaryota; kingdom Metazoa; phylum Arthropoda; class Insecta; order Lepidoptera; family Nymphalidae; genus Hestina; species Hestina assimilis. The sequence continues at coordinate 3,605,700 of CM041745.1, read as the reverse complement.
TTGTCTGTCAACGGTCTCACGAATCGTAATGGGAAGAGAGTTGAAATTATCACAGAATGTGTATTTCTGCTGTCGCTACAACAACAACAATAAAAATAAAATAAAAGAGGTCTCATACAAGAAACTGAATATTGTATATGGTGGCTGGTATTTTGCTAACTTACAAGTCAATACTAACAAGAGTAAAACTATAAATAAATAAATAATAAATAAACGCTGCACACTCAACGGCCCCCATTAGGACAGTGATATCCTGTGTCGGGGGCCGGAAACATTCACAATGACAAGGACAAATACACCCAGACCGGAAAATATGCTTGCATGGTCAATACAAACATATTATGCTCCGAGCGGGAATCGAACCCGCGACCTGTGGCATTTAAAGCAGATTCGCTACCGCTGCGCCACAACGTCGTCAAAACTATATATAAAAACAAATGAATAATTTATAATAACAAGCTTGTTATATACCTCAATAGTAACTAATATTGTGTTGCTAATTGCTACGACTATACATATTTTCTCACCGCATTCTCTAAGATAAGATAGCGTTGGAATTATCACGTGGCTCATTACTGAAACATAAAGCCTTCTTTTCATTAAATACATAACGAAAATTAACAGTGTTGTGTTAAATACAAGTAAAAAAACAAAAGATAGAAAAGATATTATTTACTGTAAACAAACAGAAGTGTACACTACGTTTAACGTAAACAAAAGATGACAGAAGTTGCGTTGATCCTTGGAAAATACTTTTTTCAGTCCTAATATTATTAATTAATTTCTCCGTCTTTTTTTTAGTCTCAAGATTATAAACTATTTTTGAAATTATGGAGACTTGAAACTGATAGATATGTAACGGATAATAGATAATCAATTTAAAATAAATGATTACTAAAACAGTAAGATCATACAATGAGTAAGTGTCTCTTGTCTTAGAGCTCAATTTTCTTATTTAACAACCAAAATTTAAACTTCATGCTTTAGCCTTATTCTTATAAGTTCAGACGCATGTTTATAACAACTCAACGGCTTCAACGACTTCCTAACAATGACCTTAAGTGTTGGATCCTTTTATTTTATAACAAATTTCCGGTGGTAGGGCTCAAATACACGCCTGATTAGTTACGAACGTACTTTGGCGAAAAACTCGTGAAGTGACTACTCATCAGCGGGGTTTTGACGTCAGCCAGCATACAAGCAGTTACATCTTAAAGGTTAGCCTTTATCTTAAAAAACTGTGGTTGCGGTGTAATATATCATAACGTATCTTATAGAATAAACAAGTTTTTAATTCGCAGCCCTATTCGTTGCAAGATATTTTTTTGTTATTTTTCATATATCTAACAAAATAATATTTATATAATAGTAACTTTGAAATATATTTTTAAAATTTGAAATATATTTTTGAAATATATTTATATAATTTTTATTGTATTCATGTTTTAATGACGAGAGAAGCGCAGAGGTAGTGATTGGCAGGTGCCAATCAGCTACCAAAGGTCACGGGTTCGATTCGCGCTGGGTGTGGTAGTGTTTGTCCTAGTCATGGTGCATGTTTCCGATCCTCCGACACAGGTCATAACTATTCTAATGGGGTCCATTGAGTGTGTTGCGTTTAAATATATTATTTCAACCAATATCTATGGCCAGCGATGTTGTTATACAAAAATACCATTCCAATTCATAACGTTAAATATAGCTCTCATATTCGTACTTTTCGGTCGTAAAGTTTATTTGGCACGTCTTGTATAGATTTCTATTATTTTTTTATAATTTTTTTTGCAATTACATACTACCAAATACTGTACTTACTAATCGGTATAAATCAAATCAATCTCAAATAAAGTAAATCAAAGCAAAATTCCATCAGATGATTATAAGGTTATTTATATATTTTTTAATTTCATGACGGCTGGCAAACATGCATAAGGTCCGCCTGATGGTAAGCAGTCACCGTAACCTATGAACGCGCGCGATAGTTGATATCACATGCGCGTTGCAAACCTTTGGGTGAATAGGAGGAATTAGACGATAGGAGGGCAGGGGTGAGAAATTAAAAAGGAAGGGAATGAGAGATTCGGCTTCCAGTGCTCTCACTCACCGCAGTAAACGCAACAGCACTGTTATTTTACGCCAATTTTCTATGAGTTACTTTTCAAGAAATACAAGTACTACTGACACACAAGAAAGTTTAAAATACACCAAGAAAGTAATTAACGATTGTTCAACACACAGCACGACATAAACACGTGATGAGCGTTCTCTAAGTTCGAAGACGCAATATTTCCTTACTCGAAGTACAGTTAAATATGAAGAGTGAAACAATAAAGACATTGACCGAACACTTGCTGCCCGTGTGCAGAGACAAACGGCTGGCGACGAGCCAGCGGCCCTAACCTTGCACTCACAGACCAAATAATGTATATTTACATAACTTATGGCTATTGCAAACTCACATGCCAATTCTAGTCTTATATTATCCGTAAATGTTGCTTTAGTATTGTATAAGGTATTATACAGGGATCATACAGAGTATTGGTCAAGTTCATATGTGCTTAGGGCAAGGTTTGAATTTGACGCCCTTAAAAGGAAAAACATTTTAAAAAAGATATTGCAGGACGAACTAATGTTATTCCTTTTTTATGTTCATCCCTCGCTTAATTATTTGTGTTAAGGTACTTTTTAGGACAATCAGTAGCGTCTCATGACCCTTCAGTTTACCCTTATTTTTTATATTCTTACTTACTTTCTTACTACTACTACTTACTTACTTACTTTAAGTTTTTACTAATTTTTTTTATACTTATTAACTACATATAAACTCAGAGCATATAAATATTATTAAGTAAATTCTAGGGTTAAAGCACATAAAGACTTTGTGGTTTTTACGATTGGAAGATGAGCCAGCTTAATTAGGCGGCTTGAGTATATTATATACATATATGAATATATATTAGCTTCTGCTCCTGGTTTCGCGTATTTCTACCATGTGGAAGATAGATGTTACTAAATGTAAAGCGTTAAAATAGCAAACACACCGACAAAACCAATAGACTCTTTTAAAAGGGATAATGTTTTTTAAGACAATATATAATATTATTCCATTATGTGACATAAGTCATAAACAGTGACGTTTTTAGTGGGAGGCGGAGTAGTTAAAAATACATACATCACCTGCGAGTGTTTCCGTATTTGATACTTTGTTCAGACTAAAAATAATTATAGTATGTATATTGTTATGAATTTCTTGTTTACTTTATTACGGAAACCATTTCAAGTATCGGGATTTCTTGATGCATATGATGTTATTTCGTAGATGCGCTTTTATTTTTTTAAATAAAAATAATAGTTGTAATAAAAATAAAAATAATAGAGAACATTTAATAAAAGTTGTGGGGATGAATTATGGATTACTGTAAGTTTACGTCAAAAAATATTTAACGTAGATGTATCGAAACTTGTCATAGGAAACAAATCGCACATCTTGCACATAAAAATCTTATTTTGTTGAGATTGTGATCTTACTTAAGATACACCTTAAGGAAAATGGTTAAAAAATTAAATGTTTGAAAGATTTTAAGATTTATGAAATGACAAACAAATTTCGGTCCAACAATTAACACTATTGCATTCGATGATTATTGGCACAGAAGAACTAAACCTTGCTATATATTTTCTGGTTAGTGAAAATAGGCTATAGTGTCTGCTATCTAAGTAGGGCAAATATTTATAAATAAATAAAAAAACATGAAATATGGGCGATTGGTCACGGAATACCTGCAGCCAAATTAAGATAAAGGAGAACTTCTCTTGGAATTGTTTTTTTTTTTTTTATGTAAGAGGAGGCAAACGAGCAGGAGGCTCACCTGATGTTAAGCAATCACCGCCGCCCATGAACATCTGCAACACCAGAAGGCATGCAGGCGCGTTGCCGACCTTTAAGGAAAGAATACGCTCTTCTCTTGAAGGTTCCCAAGTCGTATCGGTTCGGGAATAAAATTAATATTTTTCGGTTGTTAAAAAAGTAGACAACAATGTTAGAGAAATCTATAATAAAAGGCCTTTTTTAAATAAATTGTTTATATGTTTGTGTAAAATCATTGTAATATTTTTATGTAGTGTATTTATTCAGCACGATTTGATAACGTAGGATGTGCGTGATAAGGTTTTGGTTAGAGCATTTTATTAAACAACAACTAACATTAAATATATTATATTTATAAGTGGAATATTTTATGTATGAATCTATCTATTAATTTAGAAATATATAATGTATGTTAAAGATTTTTTAAATGTTTCAAACTAGCAATGAAAACAAAAGTAGGTACATCATGTGATTACGGCGAATAAGCTTATATTTTGAGAAGTTTCGTCTTCTTTCTCCAAAGGGTTTTTTTTAGATATCGACATATCCAATAAAAATATTGGGAAATATAACATCTTATTTATGTTTTTTTTTAATAATTTTAAAATTTTTCAAAAGTAATTTTACAGAATATAGTTAAATATAGTATTCTGAAAACTTTACACAATTAATTTTAATTTTACACGAAGCTTCCGAGCTTTAATTTTAACGATTATAAATGAAATTTTATATGAAAGCATCGCTAAAAATGTTTTTTGAATATTTAAAAATTGTAGTATTTTTTCTCCGGTTTTGTTTTTCCGGATACACAGGATATTAACCTTGCCTGTTGAGTATTTAACGATTTATACATTAAAAGTATAAACTATATTTACAAATAATTAAAAAGAAAGAGCTGCATTTGCCCGCTGAATCGCAATTCCGATTTTTGGGATTAAGTTATTTATTTATTCTTTCTATGTCATGTGATAAAACACAAGTATATAAACGAAATTTGTGAATTTAGAACTCACGTGATTCTTAACGGTAAGGCACCGAAAACAACATTTGCAAATCCGGTTATAGCAAAACCGAACCATATGAAGAAAAGTAAAAGAGCTTATGAAATAAGGTAAAAAGATAAAATTTGTAAGATATGTGTCAAAAATAAAATATAGTTAAAGAAGCCATTCGCAACATTGTATCCATTATTTTTTACATTACCATCGGTCAAGAAATATTGATGGGATGAAAATTTTATTTTACTTTGCATTCAAAATTTAATTTTTATTTATTTAATTATTTTTATTATTGTCTATCATTGTGTTGTATGTCCGAATATCTTTTTAAAGTGTAATTATTATTATTATTATTAATTTAGATTTTTTAGTAATGATTTTCTCTATATAAAATAAGTTTGAAAACGGATAATAAATAGAGTCACATGTTTTAAAAAAATCTGGACAACTAGTATATCTCCTTAGTTATAGAACCTATCCAGAAAAAAAGATTTATTAAACTTTGTTTACGAGCGGTTAAGATTTATTAATAGATAACCTCCTTTTTCGAAGTTGGATAAAAATATTTTCCATCAACTTAGTATCACTAACTGGCTGAGATTTTAAATATTCATATCAAGACACTATCCCGTCTACCTAGATGCATGTCTAGGTTGTTTAATACGTGTTTGTAAACATTATTAATTCATATGCACTTGTCGACTCAATAATTATTTAATATTATTAACATTCACGTTATTAAGTGTAAAGAGAACGTGTAAATATTGCATAACGTGCCAGTAACAATAGTCATAGATAATATGTTCTATATGTTATAAAAATAAAACAGTTTTGAAGTGTAAAATAAGAAATATTACTAAAAGATAACTAGTATCGTAATTAGTTATCTTCTTTGCTATTTATTTTGTTTTTATTTGTGAATTGCTTATCTAAAAATAGTTGCATAGATATTGATAAAATATTAAATTGCGGTCTGCGCTTAACATAAAGTTTTTGTAGTAGTAGAGCCATCCTTCTCTCAGCACAAACGGGCCGGCTCGACCGGAGAAGTACTACCCTCTCACAGAAAATCGGCCTAAAGTAACTGTACTGATACTCTCGCAACTGATACTGTTCCATTTCGTGCAATGTATGAGAACGCCGGAGGCGTAATTTCCCACACTCTCTGTTTCCTTCCTTAATTCCCTTCTCCTTCCTTTCCTCTTTTCCCTTGCGTTGGCAACGCGCATGTCGTACTTAAAATATCAACAGCGTTCATAGGTTGCGATGACTGCTTACCATCAGGCGGACCGTATGCTTGTTTGCCAACCGTCATGAAATAAAAAAAGTTACGAAAAACACTTTTACGCGCATATTTAATATAAATATAAAACTTAATATTTTCCGGATATAATGCCGAATATTTTCTAATATAATATGTTTAATAGCAAAATTCGTAGTTTTGTATTTTAAATAATATCACGTTTGAATGTTTATGTTTTGATAAACGTCATGTAAACAACCCAAAATTCTGGTTTCCTATATCATCGTAACCTAATTAATTATTTACACGACTTTAAAATTTTCATCAACATTTTTTGACCTTTATATATATTATTTTTGTAATCATTCAACAGTTTTTTTATTCCAAATAATTGTTTTTTTAAAAATAAAAAGTTGTGTACTTAAAAGTTTGTTTCTAGAATAATTTATCACTTTTCAAAACTACAACTTTTATTTGATTTTAATACTTACTTCTCGTCTGCCATTTTCAAAAATATTGTATATTAAAGCTATAAAAATGAATAGTTCGACACAATATCACAGAGTAACGAAAAAAAAATTAAGCAAAAAAAAAATATCACATAGCATCACTTTTTAAGTCACTTAGAAAAAAATTTTATACGACACGATCTTATTTACGCATTTTATTTTTAACATGCGCGTCCTACCCCTTTGACGGTAACATATGTACTGGCTTAGTAAATATGTATTCCTGCATATATGGATGTTTCTGCACGGACTATTTCGCACAAAGTCCCACAGAGAGACATCTCGTGAATTTTCCCGCTACGAAGCCGTTCACGTGTTTCGCGCGCTTTACGTAGATGCCACAGATTATAAAATACAACATGTAAACAATTTGTTGTCATAGTAAACAAATTCTGAGGGCGTGTACGTGTGAAATGTAAATGATTGATTACGAGTCAGACGATAATTACTTGTTTATAAATATACAAATTTTATAACGAATATAATATATTCTTATTATTATAAAATTATTTCATGGTTAATAAAGCACTAAACGTGCACTAAACATGAACGCAGTATTCATTCGTAAAAACCTAAACAAATATTTCTTAATTAAAAAACGAATGTACTGAATAGTATAATTATAGACTTACTATATATAATGGCGAGACCCTTTAATACAGACAATAACGTCGAACTCGCTGGTGCCTTTTCGAATATTCTACACCAACGTAAAGGAACGAAATTAGTCACACGCTAACTTCATTCGATTATGTTGTGCACAATGAAAAAGACAGTAAATTGAACACCAATTTAATTAACTAAGCGGCACCAGTGAGTCTACGACATTTTATCTATGAGAAAGGACCCGTCTATAGTAAGTATATACTTAGTAAGTCTGTGCTACTATTTGGCTTCAAAGCTTGTCCCATAACATATATATCTTCCTATATTATATGCAAATAACGTTTGAATTGTGACGTATTCAATTAGCTGATGTCTGATAAGCTAATTAGCATATGATCTCATGATATGCAAATTGGTGGATCATGGTCTATTAGATACCGATTATGTCGTATAAATAAATTATTTATAGCTTTCAGATTTGATGTAGAATTTATGAAAATATTAAATTATTTACGTCACATCATAAATAAGTAATGTAAACAATGTGTTGACAAGTCCAATTGAATGTGAAAATATTCTAGGAGGATTGACTTACTATAAACTAAGGATTGAACATCAATGCAACGGAACTAATTTAGTCACACGCTAACTTCGTTTGGGTATGTTACATGCTTGTAATTAAATGTCAAACAGCGAAAAAAGGCTTTTCGGAAGGCTATTGTGGATGCCCCGGGACTGTCGTGATTAAATCTGTGTATATTCCTTATAACATAAACAATGTGTAAGTTAATTCCAATTGAAACTGAAAGCTATATTTTCTTAGATTTTGCAACATTTTAGAAACGAACTGATTCCCGTAAAAATACCCAATTTTAAAAGATTGTAAGAAAAAATGTAAATACAATGAGCCCTTGTTACATGTACTACAACATAAAAAAAATATATATTTATAAAAAAAAATTACAAAACATTCGCGTCTCCCGCCTATTCAAATTACATTTTCTTGTCGTGCTACTGAAAGGCTTTGGCCTGTAGCGCTAGAGCTGCAGTGAGTTCTATTTTAGAACAAACATCTAAAGCAACTCTGACAATCCTTTCAAATTTGGCTACGCAACGCAACGCGACCAGTGAATGCGTTGATGCGTATCTGAATACAGGCCTCTTTAAACCTACACTGGAGTCGCAAGTCTCGGGAACTGATCTACTTCTTGGAGAAACTCCCCTCTACCACACGATGGACCCAACGCCCGCAATCTCAATATAACGAGGAAAACGTATTGCAATAAAAACACTAATCAATATTCAAAAACTATCATACATTTACATTTCACTAGATCTAATCTACACGCGAGATTATCGATCGTTTTAAATAATTATTATTATTAGTTATTCAAATTCTAATCGCGCTCGTATTATACTAAGTATGGTCGTGGTTTAAAACATAAGATTGGAATTATGATTCTTGTTATCACAGGTTCATTTTATTTATATTATAATTTATTGCCAGTTGGATTTACTTTATTAACCAATTTCATAAAAATAAGGGGTTCTCTATTCGATTGTAACTTTTAAACGTTTTTTACTCTCGCGGCCTTTATTTTCCGCACTTAGACCTCGTGGACCATTGTGCGTGTTAAGATGGTCATTATAACCACCAGCTGTTTCCAGGAGCCGAGAACACGTTTAGGTTGATGCAGTCTCTGAACATGGGGCTGTCCGCGGACAGGACCCGTGAGGCTTCAGGCCTCTTTAATTTTTTTTTATTAAGAAAATTCTGTAATTATAAACAGAATTGGAATCTTTTATTTCATAGGGTATACTTTGAGATTAGTCCTTTAGATAAATTTTGTGATAGATGAATCCGGAGATATAGAAATAATATTCTCAAAATAAAGGAACAAATAGCCCGCGATCGCTGCAATCATTTTCATTTTTGGTGCCTACATTTTCGAGCTAGTTTTTGTAATGGCAGGAAAAATTATTTTGAAGATCAAGTTACTATTTCCGTCTGTAAACAATCTTTGTGTTGACTTATCTATGATAATAATGACTGCTAATATCTTTAATTGTTGTTTATTTTAAATTCATTATTCAGGTATGTTCTCGCAAAAAGCATTGACTTCAATCTCTGTGTATAAAACCAAATAATAGAGAAATTACGTACAAGGTAAATATTATAATTTATAATACAAATTTATCGACCTTTCGAAATACTTCCTTCAAAATTCGTATTCAAAAATTCAGACCCCGTAACGAAACAAGGGAATCCATCGAAGGTCCCAACCTCCAACAAGGTAACAAGTCTTTAACTTAAATACCTAAAGTATTTTAGTTGACATGTCGAACCAAAAGATCAGGGAAAACATTTAATTTTCCTCTCTCGTTCAAGTCTGCTGTTTAATAAACGATTTTGCAAAACCGATGAAGACTTGTCTGTGACCTAATTTATTTGACATTACGTGTTTATTGCGATTTCTACTTTATTAAGGACATGAGGCATTATTTTATATAGTTAATTGAACACAAGTGTTATAAAACTGTTACTTAAGTTAAGGCTGCAAATCTACTAGTTCTAATAATCTCTGCGCTGTGAAGTCAGAAGATACTATGAAGTCTATGTAGCGTGTATATAATAAGACTGCATTTGTCGCCAAGGCTCGCAAGTTTGATTCCAGTCCGAGGCAGCTGTTATTATTATTAATATATAGGTAGGTTGACACATGATATTTCGAGAACGATGTTTCGATTTGGGTGTTGTCCTTGTAAATCTCTCCGGCGTGCCTTTGAGAGCACGCTAAGCTGTTTGACCTGGTTATTATCACATAAAATCATATAAATAACATTCCTTTATCCAATGCTTTCTCTGAAGACCGAAGATTACCGAGGTCAGATGGATTAACATCGCTCTGTATACCATTAGTAACATGTCAACTACGTTACGTGCTTAAAACTGTATCGATAACCTTTAGAAGATATAGGATTTCAGTACCTACTTTAACGTACAATATGTACATATTTCTAACGACTCTACAAAGGAAACCAAAATAAATTGTATAACATATACACTATACATGTGAAACTTTTCACGTGACTTATTCCATGTATTTAAAAGTATGACATTACGTAGATACAGCATCCATATATTAAAGTAAATAACTTTTTCTTCCAAAATATAATAATTATAGTTTCTGTTCATTTAGCGCCGGAAAGTCTGTCCACCCACGCTTTCTTTCATTTGAACTTGAGTAAATATTTTTAGGTGCGATGAAATCAGTTAAAAACCGCTGAATATATTATAATGTAGAAAATTATTCATACACTACTTTAATTATTCGTGTCATCCAGACTATAAATAAATAGTTATCTCGTTCACACTAACTCATAATTTAGAAACAAAAGTTGCTTATTTATTTATCGATTGATTTGTTGATAGAAGTAAAAACTTGAAACTTTGCGTAAACTGTTTTTTTATATATTAAGTAGCGTATTAATAAATTGTAAGGATAGCTAAAATTAAATTATTAAAACTATCGTGAGACATAATTAATTTAATGTAAAATTTAAACGGCTAACACTCACGTTCAATCGGTTTAAGTACCGACTAGTTTCGGACTCATCGGAGGTCCTTCATCAGGGTGAGTGGGCTACGTCAGTGGGTCAGTGCGAGACGGGTTCCGACCGCGCACCTCCGATTTTCATCGCGAAAATTTCATAATTTGTACATTGAAGGTCAGCTGTCAACTGCCAGTTTGACACAACGCAACACATGAATCATGTCGTGACGTCAGGTGACGGCGTCCATGTTTAACCCCAAGCAAAAAATCATTCAACGCACCTAGAGAAATTTTTACATCAAAATTATTGAGATTTTATATTTATAATGTAAATTATAAGAAGTGCTATATCGAGAAATTCTTTCAATCTGTATCATGAAAAGTAAGAGTACCTAAAGCTGTAATGCATTTCAAACAATAATATTTTATCTAATAAAGATAATAATGACATTAAAGTTCATGTCGTTTACCTCAAGTGGATTTTATTCAGAACGATAACGTTTTTAAAATAAATATATTATTTATTTCTCAATCGTTGTGATGTTAAACACAAAAATAAAACGAAAATTTGAAAACTGTTTTGGCAAATAATCAAGTTTCATTCATTATGTATACCTAAATAGCAGCTTTTGGCATAAAAATATAACAAGAATTAGTCAAGTCCATAGTTCAACATACTCATATCTGACTTTCAATGTCTCCAACGATTTCAAAATACATTTTACGTAAAGTTAAAGAATTATGACGATATTCATATTATTGTATTGTGTATAATTTTGAAGTACTAATTTCAATTTAAATCTATTAAAATAACCCAATAACTGAAAAATTGAAAATGTATATATATTTTATCACGTTTTTCATGTTATCATTAAGTAGTTTAGGTTTTAATATTGCCTGGCTGTTTTCGACATTTGACACAAAAGTTGTATTGGTACTGCCTCATTCTCTTGCTCATTTTGTCCCTCTAACCCCCATGCGGCCTTCAGCCGTCCTGTGACTCTGTCAAAGCCAGTAGAGCCATTGCAATACATGTTCAGAAAAAAAAACCGTTGCGACGCTCGGTGTTGCCTCTGGCATTGCTAGTGACATAGAAGTAGCGAGGAAGGAACAACTGCAACCCTCTCCCCCCCTCTAGCAACCGCCTTGCAAAAAACTGAGAAATATACTAATATTATATATTTTGAACGTTATAAGTAACAACTATTGAAGAAAATAGTCATTTTGCCCCCCTCTGAATCCAAAATTAAGATTTTGCCCTCTTCTTAGGTCAAATGCTGGCTACGCCCATGGCTAATAAACATGGAACACAATAACTTCAACAATAGAACTATACAACTTTAACAAAAAATCTTAGCGTATCGTTTGTAAAGTGAAATCAATCCAAATCTTCACAAATTGTATTAGTATTGTAGTTTAGGTAACTTTGGAGAACTGTAAATAGATTCATTTATAAATTTTTAATAAATAAATGCATAAAATTGAATGTGAGGTTTTTACGACATACATACAATGGTATTAGCAATATATGAATAGATATATATGTAAATATATCATATATATTGTTAACAGCATATTATCATTTGGTATTATATCGATACTTTTCCGATCGGTAATCTGATTATAATAATAATAATAAAAACAAATCTATAATACCAATATCTGTAAATACTATCTTTCAAGTGGTCTCTTATAAATAATCCTTATTAGTCGTGACGCATTTAGTATCTTAAAAGTGAAAATTCATACAACTTTATCTTATCACTATGTTCTTTATATAATGCTCTCGAATAAATTTACATTGTATCATAACAAAGGCTTTATAATGTATACATAATAGGCATAAAACGTTTTTCGATATTTATTACATAAATAAATGCTACATTTAAATTTTACGCTTCAATTACCGATAAATATTTATAAATGTTAACACGAAACACAATAGCTTAAAACTTAATAAATGCTACACTGAAATCCTCATTAAGATAGTTTAACAGGTGTCAGAGGTCCGAAAAAACACACAAGCACAGGTAATACGCAAAAAAATATATACCGATTTCAGATTCCCGCTCGGGGTATACATTTGTATTGATGTTTTAAAAATATGTCTTGGTCGTTTGTCCGGGGTCTTTTGTCCGGAGACTGACGGAGACGGAGACTACCGTGTCTCGGAGTGCACGTTAAGCCAACGATCCCGTTTGTTATCATAACAACTGATAATAATCGTTAACTCTTGATAGGTAATTTGATCTTACCCATTGAGTTACTGGTTCGCCCTTAGGGTTGCAGAGTTCAGATGGCAGTCGCTCTGAATAAAAATTAGTAACCTGTCAAATTCGGATTCAAAGAGTAAGAAGTAGACTCTGTACAATAATATATAGTGAACCTAATAAAATACGAAAAACGACCTATACTCTTAGAGATAAATACAACAGCTGTAAGCGAATAACTAATGTATATATAACAATATAAATAGAGGTTGAATACGTGATAAAAAATTATGATAAAATTACCATATCAATTACAATACAGTCACATGAGGGCTTTGTTGAGGATCACAGTTATCGTGCTGTACCCAAGTCATATATTATAATGTACCTTGTGTTTGCATCGTGCTAAATTATATAATGAGAAATAAAACAATAAACCACTTATATACTTTTTACAACAAAGAAATGGCAAAGTATTGGTTATGTCATTGTGACATAGGTACCTACAATTGATACTCTAATAAGAAAAGTATAAAATATTTTTTGAAAATCTCTTTATTACGGTTAATCGGTTACAGTTAGTATTTTTTGCAGACCAATTATTTTTGTGTTAGTCTTGCGGTTTTCAGCGTCATCCAGCCACCTTGAACGAGGAAGTACTACTCCCTATATAGTATCGGCGTCGACGTACTGTTTCATTTCATTAAATAATTGGGAGCCCTGGAGGCCCAAAAGTAATAAAAAGGAAGAAGGGGGACCACTTCTTTCTCTTACAGGTTACGGTGACCACCAAACATCCAGAGGGCAGCGTAGGTTTGTACTCGTTGAATAAATATATACTCATTCTGAGTAAATATTTTTAAAATTGTTATTATTTTGAACAATAAAAACAAGCAATAATACATCTGTTGTGTAATCATTTATTTTGTATTAAAATTATATGAGTAAATACATTGTTTTAAAGCTAAAAGGCCAAAAGAATGAAGATTAGTATTACATACATAATGGAATGTTTTCTCCTCCCACAATTCCGACTTAGCTTAATCTAGCCAGATTTCATTAGCTTCAGAACAAAATATAAAGTGCTTTACATTGACTTACTGTATAACTCAGCAGCATATATGAAATCAGCGACTGACTAACTTCGTTTCGTTTTGTTTAGTGTTAGTATGGACGGCCCTATCCATACTATATAGTACGTCCATCGTGCTAATTTGCTCTGACTTATGTCATATATTAAACGGACTGCGATGTTTTAAAAATAATCGAAATCTTTTAAACATCGCAGACTCACAGTCTGGCGCAGTGGTAGACCCTATCCTAAACACAGTCCCAGGGCTTTATTGCATTTCCCTGTATGTAATACTAATATTTATTCGGTCCTAAGGTACTTTATAAATAGCATCATAGATTATGAGGATTGGAAATACCCAAAAAGAGAATATAAAATAGATCTAATATATATGTTTAAATATTAATGAGTAGCCCGCAATATAAATTGGTTATAGTTTTAATTATTTTGATATTATATTATAGTAAGAATTGAATACTCACTTATTGACTGTACCAAGCACCTTTATGTATATTTTATTAATCTACATATTGAATACTTATCTAATGGTATAAACACTAAAGTAATTCTATTTATCTTTTTTCCACGACTTTTACCTAAAATTATTTTTTCATTATAGTTTATTAGTTATTGTATATTATTAGTTCACTCTCTCTGCTAAGCTAGAAAAGACGACATAGCGTCAAAGGCTGTCAATATATCTGGGGGCACGGCATTGCCCCCGCCAAGTCGAGCAAAAAAGCGGCAGGGCCGTACTATCCTTTTCTCGAAGCAATTCAGGACATTTTCGACGCTCTATAACTTCGTTGTGTATAAGCTATACGCCTGAATTTTTAGTAACCGAGCAGGCATTGTATAAACACGGTATATTTCAAACTTCATTGAATTTGAACCAGTAGTTTTAGAATTATAACAAGCCAAAAATTTCTTAATTTTGTTATTCATTGGCTGACCGTCATCAAAACTCTAAGGCACTTCTAGCAGACATGGAAGCTACAAATTTAGAATATTATTAGTGTTTACTGTATAAATAAAGGAAAAATTAAAATATTTTGTAATTTCGGTACAGTTTACTGTACACTTCGTTGTGGCTAAAACTAAAAGCCTGAATTCAGTAACCAAACAGACATTGTATAAACACGGTATATTTCAAATTTCATGCAATTTGAAAGTGTAGTTTAATAATTATAACGAGTCCAAATTTTGTTACTGACTGACCGGTCATCAAAACTTTAAGGCACTTCTAGCACACATGGAAGCTTTAAATTTAGAATATAATTAGTGTTTTAGTGTATAAATCAAGGAAAAACTAAAATATTTTGTAATTTCGGTCCAGTTTTCTAGATACACCAACTGCATAAATAACTTTGTAATCCTATCTATATAAATGTATAAAATTACAAAGTTACATTTACAGTTATTTAATCAGTGTACCTGTATAGTATATGCATAATATAATTGAATAATAAGTGGAATAGTAGGTGAGTACCTAGATAATATACGATTAAATTCAAGAAGTGGGTAGAAAAAAGTAGGGATTTCTACAAAAAGATATGAGATCCCATTAAAAACATAAAATGTAAAAAATTTCCCAAATCTCGCAAGTTTTACGACACTAAAGTATTTCTACTCATACAAATACTTTAGTGTCGTAAAACTGCCAAGTTTCAGGCGTAGTTATACATGAGATCTCACAACTTTTTATAGTAGAAGAAGTGCTATGCGAGACTTGGGAATTTTTTTATATTTTATGTTTTTAATGGGATGTTTCTCTTTTCCTAACAACAGGGATGTATACATTTTTCAGCCTCATCGGTGCCGTAAATTAAATTTTTCCGTGGTTGATGATAAATGAGTTGATGAGATTGCCCATATAGGCTTCTGAGTTGTCTTATCGACTATTATTATGAAATTTGTAACAGCCGAGGATCACTTTTTCCTCTGAAGCATAAAGCCGCCCACCATAACCTCACCGCGCTTAAAGGTGTTTAGCCTATTGGCTGTTTACCAGCCAGTGAGCGCTTTAACGCTTGAGACGCTCATAGCCGGGTGCGCTCACTGATTGGCAAACAATCGGTGGGTTAAGCAACTTTAGGCACAGTCAGTCAGTAGATGTGTGAACGCATAGTGCTATTTCAACTGAGCGTCTCCGTGCTTCGGAGGGCACGTAAAAAGTAGGTCCCGGTTGCTATCAATTAGATAACAGTCGATAAGTCAAGTCAGAGGCCTACGGGCGACCTGAACAACTCTGACACAAGGTTGGCCATAAACCACTAAAGAAGAAGAAGCGCTTTAACTCATTATAATTATTGAGATACATAAAAATAGATTGTAACAAAAATACTAAAATAAAGCTTAAGACTACGTAAATATGTAAATACAATATTTGTCCAAAACACTTTGTAAAATTTCTTATTCAGTCTTTTTCGGCTATTGCTTTATGCAAGTCCATTCCTTGATTACACTTTAATTGTCTATATAATCACTTCCTAAAAACAATTAGCACTTTTCCATACAGCTTTGGTTTTATCAATACATTACGTGATAATTCACAATTGACGATTCTCATAAGCCTCTTGAAACTCAATACTTATTATTTATCACATATTTTGTATTTATTGCTTATAACACATGCATCAAGCAAGTTCTTATTTAGATCATTTTGAAAATTTATTTGTAGTATCACCTTAGTTCTTGCGTAGAAACTTCGTACCATTTTCTTTATTGATTTTCGCAATTTTTCGCCTGTATCATGATGATGATTTTAGACTCATTTTTGGGATGTATTTGCACTACGTAGGAGACCCTTGATACGGTTCATCAGCGAATCCTTCATCAGAACAGCGCTGAGATTCTTCTAGTTCATCAGAGTTGTACATAGTGCCCGGCAGTGACATGTAACGAGCATCTCTGAAACAACATATAAAATATTATTATCAGGCTTTTTTTTTGCACTTTATTGTACAATGCAAAATTAAAACTTATATAACAAAAGAATAAGAAGAAAAAGGTTTACATTGCAAGCCACAAAAGGCGATCTTATTTCTCACAGCGATCTCTTTCAGACAACCCTTGGGAAGGACAACAAAGCTACCACATTAGGGTGATAAACAACATAAATATTATCACACTAAACTTAGGTACATAAGGGTACCATAAATATTTAAAAAAAAACTAATAATTATTAATTATAAGTAATAATTATTCTATACAACAAATAATTATGAAATATAAAGATATTATAAATTGAATTATGAAACTTTTTATTCTGGTTAATTTGTAAGAGAATGAGATGAATACACTATGGAGATGGTAAACTGTAGAGTTTCTTGCCGTTTCTTCTCTGCAGAATCTACCTTCCGAATCGGCGGTAGCTTCACTTAGGCGGACATAACAGACTGTATATTTGACGATTTAAAAGCGCTTAAAAGCCTATTTGAATAAAGAATATTTTGAGTTTGAGTTTTGAGTTTGAAAACAGAAAGGGAGAAAGAGATAACCTACAACTCTGGCGTTAACAGAGTCAGCTCTTCTACGATTCAGTTATTGTTCAGTGTCGACTGTAAAGTACAGCTAACGAGTTCAATGAAAAAAATATTTTATGAGTAAATAAATAAGTGCTACACACTCAACGGCCTTCATTAGGAAAAGGATATCCTGTGTCGGGGTCCGGAAACACATACAAGGACAATGACAAACACCCGGACCGGAACATATGCCTGCATGGTCAATAAATACATCTCTCCGAGCGGGAATCGAACCCGCGACCTGTGGCGCTTAAGGCAGGTTTACTACATTTAATTCTTAACCCTGCGAACCTCGAGATATTGATTCTTAATTAATTGATTCGATCGTCTTCAGGCACAGGTTTATTTAGAACTATTATATAGTATCGGCTCGCGACTTAGTCCGCGGCGACCTGAAGACCTGGATCTCACAAAGGTGAGAATAATTGTCTCAAAAGAGAAATAAAATATTTGTAAGAATTATATAAATATTACTAATATTATATATATATATAGGTAAGTATAGACCGTAAATATATATAACGTAGTACGTTTTTTGATAATCCCACAGGAACCGAAGGTTTTTCCGGGATGAAGTGTCTAATGTATTAATCCAGATAATAGGCTATCTGTGTGTTAAATATCATCCAAAATTTAGACGTTTTTGCGTGATTGACAGACAGTGATTGAGTAACAAAACTCTCAAACATTCAAATTATAATTAAGAATAATATTGTCAAGGTTTTTATATAATAAAGATTATAGCAAACTGCAAAACGCCTTTCGTCTTAGGTTGTACTTTGAGCTCTGCTATTATTGCCAGTCGTGTTTCAACATAATTATTGTCTGTTAACAGTCCCGGCCGACCAGAAATCTATGCTGAGGATTCTAGGAGGAGGTACGACTTGTAGTTCGTAAATCTGTTCGACTCCAATCGTTGCAATTTCAACAAATACTTCGAGTAGGTACCATTCGATACCTTTAGTGACTTATATAGAGACGCTCATGGCCGGGTGCGCTTTCTGATCAATAAAAGATCGGTGGGTAAAGCAACTTTGGGCGCAGTCGGTCACCAGATGGGTGATCGCATAATGGTAATTCAACTGCGCATCTCCGTGCTTCAGAGGGCGCGTGAAAAGTCGATACCGGCTGTTATCAATTTGATGACCACTAACCACTAGGTTTGCCACTAACCATTCGATAAGAAGATCAACTTCATTTCGACAAAAGAAGTGCCTTGATTTCAGGTAATAAGAATATATTATTATAAAATTTATTTTGGAGAAACAATTTATCCTAATTAAAAATAAATTCTAATTTATAGATGTTTCAGAAATATAAATAATTAATTATAACATCAGTTCGTCATAACGATGAACGTGACAAAGATGTCTTCTATTTCCGGAATCATAATAAATTTACTTTATGGCTTTCAAATTGCCCCTGAAGTAATGCAAGCTTATTCACGTAATGATAAGATAATATTTATCGAGAACAGAGTGTTTTTTTGCGAATGTGTATTTCTGTTGGCCCTACTGGCCTTGACTACTGCCAATTGTGAGGAAAGGAGTACTGACCCGTGAATATGCGTCACTACTATGAGGAGTCAATAAATTATTATTATTAATCCTGTCCAAAGGTTGCCTCTTGCGAGTCTAGCCAAGGTTTAGAACATCAAGATTGAAGACAGCCCTCCGAACGTATTGTTGACGTCGCAATTTACTCAGGTAAACCAACCATACGTATGACCATTTTTTTATGTTACAATTTGGCAAGCAAGCATGCAGCAAACCTGATGGTAAGCAGTGCCATGGCCTATGAGCGCGCGGGACACCATTAGTAGCCACTCACGCGTTGCCAACCTCGAGATATTGGTTCTTGGATCTTCTTTGCCCAGTAATTTCACTATCACTACTATTTGGCGGTAGAATATTTGACACTGGAGGTAATCCCAACAGCCATATTTATTACATTTAATTAATAACGATCTACCAACCGGCATGTAAGCATAGTAATAAGTTTCTGTTTCAGCGTTTTACACTTATAAAAACAGTTACCATTTCAGACATTTGTAGACACCTACGTAGCGATGACTGCGATTGTACCAACTCCTTGATAATTGTTGTTTTTTATTTTTATAAATATTACTTTAAGATAGCAGATGGATATGACTTCAAAGCGTTAAAATATCTATTAAGCTTGTTCAGGCAGCGTGTGTCATTACAAGCGCTAGCATTACATGCAAACTTATAGATCTACTAATCCAATGCTTGTTATCTTTAATATTCACAAGTATTAGATAAGCCAAATAAAAACGGTTTTGGCGTAATCAAGCAAGATATGATCTTTTTGATAAGTGATAAGTATCTGTAACTTTATTTCAAGTTCCCATACGGGATGGCAAAGATCTTTATTTTTACGTCTTTAAGTATACTATTGCAAATATAATATGAAGACTAAATTGTAAATAAAATTGCATTTTTTCTTTTCATTTTATCTGACAAAATTTGATAATATAGGAGTACCACTTTCCTTCACCTGCCTAGACAAAATTGCACCCTCTGGCAAATTTTTTTATTCCAAATACTGATAAATGTATGAGTTAAGACAAACATACATTTCCTTATATATTTTTTCCACTGATACTGATATATTATAACAGGAATCAATAATTACTTATATGCATATGACATGATGATAAAGGCTTAAAAGTTTTACCCTAAATATCTTGCATTAACTTATCATGAACATTTAAAGGAGATAAATATAAACACAGCAAAGTCAAGACTAATTTATTTTACACATAATCGACATTAATTACAAATAAAAATTAAATCTTTTAGTTAAAAATAAAGACTATAAACTTAAAATAAACTATTTCATTATGTATATTTTGGGATAGGATGGCTCTAGATGTTTTTTGAATGGGATATGTTTTAAATGCATTGTCGATGTAGGATGAAATTAAAATGCATTAATATAACTCACATTTTAATATAAAATGTGTGGCCTCATCACAGATCGTTAGTAATTGACAATGTCATAACAACAATGATCAACAGATTCTCATAAATTCATATTCCCAACAAATAACAAAATTTCATCTAAAAATATTAATAAATATAATTTTGATTATCCATTATGATACCATTATCATAGAAAACGTACAAGAATAAACGAAATGTAGGAGCATTAAAACTGCCAATTTTGTACAAATTACAATAAAATATAGTCCATCCGCCTTAAGAAAATGTGAGTTATAAATGTCAGATTAATTAAATTATTAAAACTATCGTGAAACGTTATTTGTCTTAAATTTTAAGACCACCTAAAACTCACGTTCAATCGGTTTAGGTACCGACTAGTTTCGGACCCATCGGTGGTCCTATATCAACAATGTCAGTGGACTACTTTAGCGGTCAGTGCGAGCCAGGTCGCGACCGGGTTTACATTAAGTGTAAGATTAAGTTTAATGGATAAAAATTAGCGTTATTATCTCAAATCAAAATAAAATCATTAACTATTATTTAATCAGTATCACTAAAATCTTCGTTTGTATTTATAACTCAAATGAAATGACTCGTACAAAATGATCATTATGAACTTGACTTAATAATTTAATTTACGTGTTGGTGGTTGCGTGGTGTCAACAATGACTCATTATTTTCTCAACGCGAATGAACTATAATGACATTTGAAAAAGTTTTTTTTTACATTTCTTTGTTTATACTCTGTACTTATTCTAATGGGATATGTTAGGTATTGCATTTTATTTCAGTCTATCAATTTATTGTAATGGCAATTGGAATATTATCTTATTTTTGTTTTACACATAAATATGCTTAGTCTCATATATTCAATATTCAAAATTATGGAGGAATAAACATCTACTTGGTAAATTTTCAATCTTAAAAATTATTATAAATATTATTATTTAAGATTTAAAATTTTGGAACAAAACTTTGTTTTGTATGTAATATTACTTTAAAAGGTACAGCTATGCGTATAAAACATCGACAAAAACAAATCGAGTTTAATTAAAGAAAAAATAAATTAAAATAAAACTGGCAGCATATAGACAGCCGAAGAACCGCATCACGCCTTCGCTTCAAGATCATATTTCTTCTCATCAGCATCCCTACAAAAAAAAAACAATAAATAGGAAAAGGTTCAATACGGAAGAGCCAGTATAAGTAAACCCACCAGTAAAAAATCACAGATAAAAAATATTAAAAAGAAAAAGAAACAATCCTTAAATGTTAGTGTCCAGTACTGGATCTGACGTTTATCTGATACGTTTACATACCAAGTGCGAACCAAAAAGTATTCACTGCCAACACCAGAACTCATCATGCTGGATCCCTCCTCGCTATCGTCAACAATAAATTTCTTGTCATCTCTGAAAAACATTAATCAAAATTTTCTAATATCGAAAATAATTTCCGCCATTTTGTATCCCGCCATTTTGTATAGAACACATTCGTGTCCTTGCATGCTTTAGCATCCCAAATGAAAGTCCCATATAAAGCGATATCCCGATGATGCGATGACATTATTTGATATATTTTTAAATATATTACAGACAATAATATTTATTATTATATATTATTCTATATTATATAATATTCGATGCCATTTCTAACCTTGGCTCAAGGGTAGCATCTAATCTCTTTAATTTCTTGTTTACTCTCAGTGCTTCACATACCACAAATTTGTAGTTCTTGTAGTCTTCTAGAAGAATCTTTTTCTTTCTCTATTTCTGTTTTAATTTCAAATTATTTCATTGTTATTCTTCATATTTTTTGTCAGTTTTCAGATCTAATTTCTTTTTCAATATTTAAGGTATTTCAATTTTGTATGTCATATTTCATTTTCTTCTCAAGTAATTTTTTTTCTATATTCCGTCTTTGGTTTCAATTATGTTGTTTCGTTTTCCAAATGGATATAACCAATCTTTGGTTTTTCTTAGTCATAAATTCCGTTACGTTTTTTTTCAAATAGTGTTAAAATAGTATATTAAATTGATAGTATGATTAGTAAAGGCCTTATTTTATGTTAATGAAGGTGCAAAGCCAGCTGGAATACTGAATTAATACTTTTTTAATAATAATAGAAAATAATTAATTCAATATTCATAAAAATAGCTCCCATAAAAGCATGTAGTTTCTCGGAACCACCATTTTATTTTAATTTAAAATAATAATACATAAAATGCAAAAAATCAGTAACATTTATTAAGGATAGAGGATACTTTTATTTTATTTAATTTTGAATAATAAATACGTGAGAAAAGCAGTCAACGCCATATTGACAAGATGAACACGGCTTTATGATACTGACCAAGCACGTTTAAACACAATACAACATAGAGTAGCCTTTTTAAGCTTTTTTACCATAGACTTAATACATAATATGACCAGGCCATTTCATAAAGACAAAATGCCAAAGACGAAGAGGCACTTCGTAAATTCAACATCAACGCAACGGAACGAAGTAAGCAAAATGCGTTAATCATAGTTACAGACATTGTGTCTGTATGAAAGGGTCGGTCCATAGTATATAGTAAGTCTATGCTTTTTACCCATTTCCAAATCCTGGACAGTTTTCCATTCACCTTAGGTTTAACGCATCAAAACTAGTGACATTCATTGACAGGTTTATCGAAACTGGCAACATTATCCTCTATCCATAATATTAAAATAAAAAACTAATTTTGTACTGGCAACACCGAGAAACTATAAAAAGCTAAAGTACAGGTAGGAAACGTACCTGTAGAATACGTAGTGTTGCAATATGAAGAATATATCGAAGACGAGACTGAACAGGCCGAGACCGAATTTCGTCGCGTCGCCGAAGAAGGAAATCCAATCGTTGTAATTGTAAGCGTTGAGTGTCATCTGCAGGATCGAGAGGAAGCCACCGATGAAGTCGAGGAAGATGTTCCCGATACTCCATCCGACTGTCGATTTTCGCTTGTAGTTCATGTATGCCTGAAAAATAATCACTACATAGTATAAAACAAAGTCGCTTTCTCTGTCCCTATGTATGCTTAAATCTTTAAAACTACGCAACGGATTTTAATGCGGTTTTTTAATAGATAGAGTGATTGAAGAGCCTTCCTCTTCTCTTTTATATGTATAAAAATAATGGAGAAAAAAAATTTGAGGTTTCTGATGTGATGTCGTAAATAATTACATTTAACGCGTGCGGGCCACGGGCAGTAATGAATAAATCAAAAGTACTGGATCGATTTTAATAATATTTTTAGTGAATGACATAGGCTATATATTTTATTTTATACCCGTGAGAAGCCGGAGCAGGGCGCTAGTAAATAATAAACGCTACACACTCAACGGCCTTCATTAGAATAGATGGACAGAGCCAGACTAGAACACATGTATGCCTGTATGGTCAATACATACAAATGCTCCAATGAACGAACCCACAACCTGTGGCGCCTTTCTTCTTTCTAGTGTTCATAATGCTATCTCGCATGTGCAGCATCACACATGATATCTTAATCAGGGAGTATAAACCACAATATCTAATGAGTTTCTGACGATTGCACTATGTTCTGACATTCATCCGGATGTGATCACCAATCAATAAACGATCGGTGGGTTAAGCAACTTTAGGCGCTGGCAGTCAGGTTGGGTAACCACATAATGATATTTTAACGGAGTATCACTCTGCGAAAGGCACGTAAAGTCAGTTCCGGCTGTTATTAATTTGATAATAGTCGAAAAGTCACGTCAGAGACCTATACGGGCGATTTCAACAACTCTGACACTAGGTTGGTCACTGATCACTCTATGTGAAGATGTAAAACCGGCTTTAAGCACCTATAGTCCCGGACGATAGGGCCGCATATTTGTGGACTGTGTCCACTGCCGAGGAAAGACGTATGAAATGTCCCTCCAACACAATGAAAGGATCCTCCGACCAGGCCGGGCAGTAATATTGCCTGGCGTGCAAAGTTCGACCACTTACGTTGGAGAGTTGTATATTTACGTTACTAGCGTAGAAAACTCTGATAGCGCGATTTAGGATTGTGACGATCTTTGTTCGTCAATATCGTTGCGTAGAATACCATGTAGGTGTCGCTGTAGCTTGATGTGAGATTGTGTCAATCTTGTCCTTCTATCGCGTTACGTCGTATTGCATGTAGATGTCGCTACATCCACCACATCACACAATACAACTACCGTAACGAGTACAATTGAGTGTGTAACATTAAGTTGGTAAAGTTGAGAAAATAGAGTTGAGTGTGTAGTATTGAGTGTGTAACATTGAGTGTTAATAAACCTGTGGAACGTATTTGATGAGCGTGATGGCCAGCTTGATGTAGCTGCAATAGTAGAGGAAGTCGAGCCACGCGATCTTGTCGGCGGCCGCGAGGCTCACGGTGATGATGACGACTGCGACGAACGTGCTCAGTATACCGCGACCGGTCATCGACACGCGTTGATCTTCACGCTGGAATAGAAATACAAAACCACTGTCAATAAAAATATAATAACTTGGAACAAACTAAACTACCCTTACAATTAGGGATGTGCTAATATCGTTCGAATCGAATCAAATTCGAAATTCCTCAACTACTTCGAAAAAAAATTCGAAAATTTCTGAAATATTTCAGAACTTTCGAATTATTTGAATTATTCGATTAGAGTTCCGAATCGAATACTAATATTCGATTCGGAACGAATTGTATATTATCGAATTCGTAAGTTCGAATTATTCGCACACCTCTACTTACAACAGTCTAAGATGTGTAACATCTGACCGAAATACCAACGCACACTCATTGATCCACTCAATCAGGGCACCCTTCTTCTACAGGGATACCAGGCGCACTGCGGGGTACCACCCATATCTGGTCGATATATCCAATATTCTAATTATACGCTTTCGATCTTCATTCATAATGCGCACGGCCAGAGATTGGAATGCTATTCCGGCGTCTTTATTTCTGAAAGCATAGAACCTGAACCTCTTCAAGGTGCGAGTACATAGGCTTCTCATGAGTAAGCTCGCTCCACCATAGACCTCATCTATAGTTTCGGGTTCGATGGAGATCAAGAGACCACTTTTAGAATAATAAAAAAAAACTCATTGGTCAAATCGCGCTTATTAGTGAAATCAAATCGCTTTTCTAGATTCCGTCCCCGAAAGCGAGGGGAAAGATGTGTCACATCGAAAACCTCAATTATAGAAAGTAGTAGATTCGTGGTGTGTCAACATGATAAACTCAACTCTCATAGAATATCGACGGGTGTGATAATAATTATTGTAAATATAGACTTAAAAATGGAGTATTCATACTATAAAGTTTCATTCGATAGTTATGTCGTGGACATTGATTAGCCCCGTCTTTTATGGGGATAATAGGGGAGGAACGATCTCATCGTACCCTTAAGTGGCAACGATCACTGGTATTACTATGGTATAATGGTTGCCTCTGTCACTGGTTACAACAACACATGATATTATTGGTGTAGCTGTCAATATTGGTTCCGCCAGCCGTTTTCGTAGTTAATATTTTAAATGAAAGTATGAAATACCTCATATAAAAAGCATTGAGTGATAGTGATGAGTGTCGCGAAGGCCGCGTGTAAGGAGAAGAACACGTCGTTCAACTGCACCGGGTTCAAGCTGCGCGGATGACGACTGAAATATTCGCCCTGGAAATATAATAAATACAATATATTAAGCTTTATAACAATTATTTTTAATGGCAAGATTACGTTATATTAGTAGTAGAGCCATGAAGACACCATTGTGATGTATTGGCAGTGAGTCTGCCTTTAACATCGACGATTGCGACGGTTTTTGTATTGCTCTTTCAATTATCAGTTTCGGTCTGGGCGTTTGTACTTGTGGGTCTCCCCACCGTGCCTTGAAGAGCACGTTAAGCTGTCGGTCCCGGTTGATCATATAAAATCTGATAATAATCGTTAGCTCTTGATAACTTAATTGCTCATATCCAATGAGTTACTGATTCGCCCCCAGGGTTGCGGAGGCCAGATGGCAATCGTTCTGTGTAAAACCTAGTTACCGGTCAAATCCGGATAAGAGTAATAAGCAGATCCTGGGTAAATAAAAAACCAGGAATAATGTTAAAAAGAGTAATAGCAGAGCCATGGGCCTCGTATCACTAATGAGCTGGTTCGACCGGGAAAGTACTACCTTCTAACAGAAAATCGGCGTAAAGTAACAGTTTCAGTACTGTTGTGTGTAGTGCGATGAGTGAGAGCGCCGGAGACCCAATCTCCTACCATCCTGTTTCCTTCTCACCCCTTCCTTCCTATCCTTTGACAACACGAATGTGATGCGGCAAGTATCGCAAGCGCTCATAGGTTGCAGACGGATTACAATCACCGTATGCTTGTTTGCCAACCGTCATGACATAAAATCTGATTAAAACAAGCATACCAAGGTTCTCAACCAAGAAAAATACTGAAAAAATAATGCATACAAACCTGTATATCCTTCGAGAAATACAACCCGCAGTTGAACAACGAATACATAGTGAAACCCATTATGTTCAATGCTAAGAAATCAAAGTTCAATCCGACGACACTTTTCCTCTTGAAATTGATATAGATCTGTGGGTAGAACGACACCGACCAGGCGGCGAAGTATATCCAGCCCATTATGTAGGAGATTATGTATATAGCGTTCGAGTGCATCACCGTTATCCTGAGGAATACTGAATCGAGACTGTAAAGATATTAAATTTATATGAGAATACATATTAGTAAAAACATATGTATCACTATCACTACATAGTATAAAACAAAGTCGCTTTCTCTGTCCCTATATCCCTATGAATGCTTAAATCTTTAAAACTACGCAACGGATTTTGATGGGGTTTTTTTAATAGATAGAGTGATTGAAGAGGAAGGTTTATATGTATAATAACATCCATTAAATAGTGTAGAAATACTGTTATTTTTGAGGTTTTTAATGTGATGTCGTAAATAATTACATTTAACGCGTGCGGGCCACGGGCAGTAATAAATAAATCAAAACTACTGGATTGATTTTAATCATTTTTTCAGTGAATGACATAGGCTATATATTTTATACCCGTGCAAAGCCGGAGAGGGCCGTTAGTATACTATAAGAAAATGCGCAAAGTACTCCTTTGTAATGCTTCTTCAAAGAAAAATGGAACAAAGTGGAATATTGAAGCGAAGACTAACATGTACATTTTCGTCACGTTATGTTTGTCCACAGATTTATTTCTTGTCATAACTTTATGCTGTTAGCCTTGCTGGCCTCGACAGCATCAATGGCCATGTAAAATACATATCTAATAGAGCTAGGTGATCAAAGTTGATTACTTCGATAAAGTGCCTCTTGTTGATAGCAGATAGTATCATAAACTTTACGCCAAAGATAATTAAATTTTTAAAATTAAAAACACGGTTTCCTTAACTTAGCTATTATGTTCAATGCAAAAGTAATAATACCTACAATTTTGTTAAATCAAAATGCCTAAATATTATTAACATAAAAAAGTGTAATTATAGGTAATAATACACGCTACACACTGAACAGCCCCCATAAAGATAGGTTTACCCTGTGTCGGGGATCTGGAAACATTCACAGTGACAAGGATAAACACACCCAGACCGGAAAACATGCCTGTATGGTCAATATGAACATCGGCTCCGAACAGGAATAGAACCCGCGACCTGTGGCGCTTAAGGCAGGTTCGCTACCGCTGCTCTACAACGTCATCAAATGAAAAAGTGTAAAAAATGTTTAAAATAAAATCAATACTTACTTAACAATACCGCTTGGCGTCACATTGAAAGTAACTTCGGAATGTCCGGGACTTTTCCCATATGCGCATATATCGTAGGTGTGCTCAATGGTCGTATTAGGTTCCTCGGTACCCGGGATATCTATAACCGGCGGTACGAACTGAACTATATCCGGGTGTTGTATCTGCGAGGCAACTTTGAGCGATGTGTTGTATTCCCCTCTGAAATATCATTACATTGTAAAGGAAATTGAAATTCTTCGTCAAGTTCCTGATGCAACTACAGAGTTGCAAAGTTCATATGGCAATCAATGTATGGAAAAACTTGGCAACCAGTTTGGGTTTCGAGTGATTGGTAATCAATTGTGGATTAATTAGAGGTTGTTACTATGTGACTGTACTGGCAATAAGGTTGAATTTGGACTGTATCTATTTATTTTGTTTTTAATTGAAAATAAAGACACCTTTCTTGCGTGAATGTTTTATTGCGACTAAAGTGAACATAGTTACATACGTTTATAGATGCATTAAAAACAAGTTCCGTTCCCAACATGCCGCCCACCAAAGGACATAAGTCCTTTATAAAAATAACCTACATTACATTAGTTTGACTGTATAAAAGATCAAGTTAATAATATAACAGAAAAGGTTAACAAATATAAACAAGTAAAAAGTAAATTAAAGCAATTTCAAATACTAACAAACAATTTTTTATATAAGACTCGTTACTAAAAAATTATGACTTATTTAATGTAAAATTAAAAGGTTTAACATAATAAATTATAAAAATCACTTATTATCTACAGGTAAAGCACAAAGTTTAGATAATGTACGTTTTACAATATCACCCCTACATTTAATACTATACACTCTTGTGATATTATCATTTCCAGAGTGTTTCTCAATCACACGACCGATTGGCCACTTGCCAGGTGGTAACTGCAGATCCTTCACAAGCACAATGTCGCCTATTTCAAATTCCTTCTCCCGTTTATGCCATTTAGGGCGTTCTTGTAAGCGTGACAGATATTCATTTTGCCAACGATGCCAGAAGTCTCTTATCAGCCGTTGAGTATACTGCCAGCGTGACAAGCGATTCATGTTTATATCTCTTATGTCAGGGTCAGGTATATTGATAGGTGCTTCTCCTATGAGAAAGTGACCTGGCGTAAGTGGTTCGATTTCTGCATCCGCCGTATCAATTGGCGTTAATGGCCGAGAATTTAAGCATGCTTCAATACGACACAACAAGGTTGTCATTTCTTCGAAAGTAAGATTGGCTGTGAGAATGCGCCTCAAGTGAAATTTCATTGACTTGACGCCGGCCTCCCACAAACCTCCAAAGTTAGGACTGTATGGTGGTATAAAATGCCACTGCGTGCCATCTTCAGATAAAGAATTCGCAATGGGACCTGGTAATTCTAGCTTTGCCTCCTTCCAAGCTTCTGCTAACTCTTTATTAGCGCCAACAAAGTTTCGTCCTTGATCGCTCCAAATATGAGTGCACTTGCCTCTCCGTGATATAAATCTATGGAATGCTCCTATAAAAGATGCAGATGTTAGGTCAGCAACCAACTCTAAGTGAATCGCTTTTGTCGCCATGCATATAAAAATAGCGATATAGGCTTTGCTGGTCTTCGCTCCTCTTCCTTTTGACATTAAAATTTGCAAAGGACCTGCAAAATCGACGCCACTATGCAGAAATGGCCTCGCAGGTGTAGTCCGTTCTTTTGGTAGATCACCCATCACTTGGGATCTAACAGCAGCTCGATGTCTTGTGCACACCATACACTTATGTATACATTCTCTTACCGCGTTCTTCGCACGTATAAGCCAAAATTTAGATCTTATGTAACAAAGCATTAGTTGGATCCCTCCATGCAACGTTTTCTTATGAGCTTCGGCTACAATCAACCTTCTTAAATTGTTTTTGCTACCAATAATGATAGGATGTTTCTTGTCAGTACTCAGATCAGCGTTTCTTAATCTGCCGCCCACCCTGAGAATTTTGTTTTCGTCTAAGTATGGATTAAGCATTTTAAGACTGCTATTCTTCTTAACATTTTTATATTCTGATAATCTTTCTATTTCATTCTTGTATTCTTCTCTTTGAACTATTCTTATACACCTCATTAAAGCATCTTCCATATCATTAGTAGTAATCATTTTATTTATTTCATATGCATTTTTCTTGTAATTTAAAAATCTTATACTGTAAATAATTACTCTTAAAAGTTCATCCAAGGAATCAAAATCTTCAAAATCAATTTTTTCTTTATCGTCTACAATCTTTACATTTATTTGTATTTTCTTTCTTTCTGTTTCCGTGGGTGTTACATTCGGTCTTGAAAATTGTATGTCCTTTTCTTTCAGCCATTCTGGCCCTTCCCACCATAGCTTATTGTCAATAAGTTGTGATAGCTCTAAACCTCTTGAGCCTATGTCTGCTGGATTTTCTTTAGATCTCACATGAAACCATTGTTTGTTACGAACGTTATCCAATATTTCAACCACACGATTGCTTACAAATGATTTCCATCTGTTAGGATCTCCACTCAACCAGGATAGGACGACAGATGAATCGGTCCAAGCGTATACTCGTTCTGAAGGTATTCTCATTGCTTCTCTGACTTGCGTCAACAATCTGGCCAAAACGAGTGCACCACATAGCTCCAATCTCGGCAAAGAAACAGGTTTCACCGGTGCGACCCTAGTTTTTGAGGCCAATATCCCTGTTTTAATATCACTTAAGACTGTTTCGACCCTGTAGAAGACAACAGCGCAGTAAGCCTTACTTGATGCGTCACTAAAACCATGAAGTGTGAGGTTGTCTAGTTCTTCTTTCTCTGTATTAATCCATCTTTTAATCTTTATCCTTTCTAATTGACTAAAACCATTCCTTAACTTTAACCACTCTTCTTTCAAATTAATATTTATCTTCTCATCCCAACCCAATCCTTCTATCCAGAGTTTTTGTATTATAATTTTAGCCGGAATGATTGCTGCACCCAGCCATCCAAGAGGATCAAATAATCTTTGTAAATCGGCCAATATATTTCTTTTTGTGATTGATTCTGATGGTGGTGGTAATTTAAATGTGTAGTGAAATGAATCTGTCTCCATGTTCCAAGCAAGGCCAAGCGTTTTGATTGTACCTTCTCCTTGTATGTCTTTGTCACCCTTCGTATTTCTTAGTTCAGGCTGTATGGCACTCGTCATTTCTTGGTTATTAGAAGCCCATTTTTGAAGTGTGAATCCACCCTTGCCTAAAATATAAGTAAGTTGTTGATATAATTCAATAGCTTCCTTTGTTGTGAAACAGCCACTCATGCAATCGTCAACATAAAAATCTTCTATAATAACCTTGGCTGCCCTTTGATAGTGAGTTCCTTCATCTTCAGCTAATCGCATTAGGGTTTTTACAGCTAAATAAGGTGCTGAAGCCGTTCCAAATGTCACACGTAAAATGCGATATTCTTCAACTTCTTCATTTGGGTTTTCTCTCCAAAGGATTCTTTGATAGTTAGTGTCCTCATCAGTAACCAGAATCATACGGTACATTTTTTGTATGTCTGCTACAAAACAAATAGGTTTCGTGCGCCATCTCATAACCAAACTTCTAAGATCTTCTTGAAGACGTGGCCCTACCATTAGCAAGTCATTTAAAGATTTGCCATTTGAACTTCTACAAGAGGCATCAAATACTACTCGAATTTTCGTAGTTTCGCTTTCGTCCTTAACTACTGCATGGTGTGGTAAATAGATAGCATGTTTTCTGTCCCTTTCTTCTTCTGGTATCTTCTCCATATGATGAAGCTCAATGTATTCTTCTATGACTCTTTTATATTCTTCTTTAAATTCGATTTTATTTTCTAATCTTTTCTCTAATTGTAAAAATCTTCGATATGCTATACTCTTTGTTTCTCCTATTTCTTCAGGTGATCCTTTGAATGGTAATTTTACGATATATTTTCCATCTAATGTTCTTCTTTGATTGGCTTCATAAATATTTTCACACATTTTTTCTTCTGCAGTTAAATCGCGCTTTCCCGAATCATCTATATCCCACAAATTTCTCAACATTCTGTCCATATCTAATTCTATATTATGATGCATAACAACAATATCTTCTTCTTTTCTTTTGTCACTAATGTTTCCAAACAAAATCCAACCCAGGCTGGTTTCTTGTGCAATTGGTGAACCTGGTGGACCTTTGATTAAATTATTTTTTACAATCTCTGTATATACTTCGACCCCTAATAAAATATCTATCTTACTTGGCTGGAAGTATTGTGGATCAGCTAGTAGTAGACCTTCTAAATAAGTCCACTGTTTTTCTGGATTGATAGATCTACACGGTAGCTTAGTTGTAACGTGTGATGGTAAAACATAAGCTTTCACTTCGAGATTGAATTCCTTTTCATAATCTGATAACATCTCGAATTGTACCACATGACTAACCGTTGTTTTAGTAGATCCAACGCCTACTACTGTTCCATTGACCGCAGACTTCTTGAGTCGCATTGATTGAACTGCTCTCTCACTAATAAACGATGCTTGCGATCCTGAATCGATTAATGCTCTTAACCGTGTTGTTTCGCCTGATGAATTCCTAGCAACGATGAGCGCAGTAGCTAACAATGCCCTTCTATGATTCAACGCAAAGTGTGTTGATATTGAGACTTCTTGAAGTTCTTCCTTCTCTTCTTCCACCTGCGTGTGTAGTGAAGACAGCCCGGTTGTGTTCTTATTCCTCTCTATATCTCCGAACTCTCCTCTCTTCTCTTCTCGGTAGCAGTGTAAAAGTGAGTGATGACGTCTACCACAAATTCTACAGGAAGACTTCTGTTTGCAATTATAGACTGCATGACTCGGTGCCAAACAATTGTAGCATAAGCGACGATCCTTTGCATAATCTCTTCGTTTTTCCGGATTAAATTTACTAAATTCTTTGCAATTAAACAAATGATGATTTTCTTTACATAAAATACAATTAACTTGAGCGGCGGTGACGTGGAAGGAACGTTCTTTGATGGTTCTCGTAGTGCTTGATGTTTGCGTAATTAATACCAATGTCTGTATATTCGATTCTAAAAATTGAATTAAATTATCAAATGTTGGTATTTCCTTTTGATATTCTCGACTTACAAATTTCTCCCATTCTTTGTGGGTCTCTTGGTCTAATTTTTGAACTAACATAAAAACCATTATCGGGTCCCATGTGTCTGTCGTAATATCCATGGAATGTAAGCTACTTAGGCATTCATTGGTATTGTCTATTAATGCTTTTAATTGACATGCCGATTGTGAACTAATCTTTTTCATTGAAAATAATCTTTTAAGGATTGCATCAACAATTAATCTTTTGTGACAATACCTATTTTTCAAAGTATCCCAGGCTTCACTATAATTCTTCTCTGTTACCTTGAAATTCTTTATGCTACTCTTTGCTTCACCCGCCACGCACGATTTTAAGTAATGTAACTTTTGCACCTCCGTAAGTTTTTTATTATGATGAATTAACGACGAAAAAATATCTTCAAACGTTTGCCACTCCTCATAAGCACCCGTAAACGTCGGTAAATTAATTTTGGGTAAGTTTACTTCACCTTCATTTATCCTTGCACTCTCTGGAACAATGGCGGAACTAGAATCACTTTTTTACGTTCAAATTTTCGAGAGCATCCGTCATATTTGCCTTTAATTCGATATAAATCTCTTCAAACTGAGAATGCATGTCGTCTTTAAAATAATCTAATCTTCCCCTTTGTTCTTTAGTTGTCGATTTAATTAATGACTTATGTGCTTCCCGAAAAGATAACCAATATTCTTCAACACAGTTTATCCGAGCTTGCAAATATCCAACACTTAATCTTGCTTTCGGACTCTTCTTGTAATTAGTTCTAGCCTTTTCAATAAGTCCTAATAAATCTTCCGACACTTCTAATAATTGTTCGATCGAAGACATTATTGTTTATTTAATGCAAGTAAATTTAATCCGTATGTATTCGTTTTACTTCGTCGTCTTTTGTACTGCATAAACTTTATACAAAAAAACTTGTTTACTCCAACTGCAGTTCCTTATCGCTCGACGATCTATAAGCGATGTCGTTTTTTATTCGATATAATCCTGCTCGAATATGGACCACTATGTACTGGCAATAAGGTTGAATTTGGACTGTATCTATTTATTTTGTTTTTAATTGAAAATAAAGACACCTTTCTTGCGTGAATGTTTTATTGCGACTAAAGTGAACATAGTTACATACGTTTATAGATGCATTAAAAACAAGTTCCGTTCCCAACAGTGACATTTCTATTATTTTGTTGGTGAACTTTTCGTTTTTGTTTATTACTACTGAATAAGTGTTGCCTAAATATATAATGAAATTGTTAAATCGAGTATTAAGTTTATAAGCATTTAAAACAGAAATTGGTTACTTAAGCATTTTTTTTCATACAAAAAGGCTAGTTTCTAAAGGGAAAATACGATTAATATTACAAAGTGATAACTTACATTTGTACCAATTTTAACAGCTGTGTGTGATCTACAAGCAGGTTTATGTCTGTCAGGTCGATATACATTTTTTCAATTTGACACTGTGCTAATGGTAAATCTGAAATTAAAATTTTTCAAACTCAGCAATGTATTATGATATATCCACGCATTTTTTGTAATTATTTAATTTGTATAAATTAACAAATATATCATACAATGATCAATCAATTTCTCTATCTGAATTAAAATTATATTACTAAATATGTTAAGGTCTTATTTTCTAATATTTCTAATTATTTAATCGATTTCGATAACGATTTCTTTCATCTTCAAATTAAATATAATATGTGAATCGGAACTTAATTATCAAGAACTTTTTTATGTGAATTATTTGGCAAACAAGCATAATTATGTTCGTCCCACTCGATGGTGTGGGGTGTTGTAGTAAATAGCCTGTGAGCGCTTGCAACACCATTCATTTGCAAGTGTCACTCACGCGTTGCTAACCTCCACATATTGCTTCTTAAATCTTCTTTGCCCAATAATTTCACTAGCTACACCGAAAGACAGTAATGCAAAACACACTACTGCTTTGCGGTAGAATATTTGCCGGCCTCGTGCAATAATGTTTATTTAAGTTCTTACTAGACAAGAATATTGATATTATATAAAAATTAACTCACCTATGAGAAACATGGCAACGAGACAGTAGCTTAACCTATGACTAGAACGTCCAACTCCCCCGGAGAATACTGAATTGAAGCGCGCCATTTTTACTTATATTTCATCTGTGAACAATATACAGAAAAGGATTTTAATTAAATAATATACGTACAACAAAATATTACTAATAAAAAATGATTCACTCTTATAGCTTACTTAAAAATCTATTAAAAAAATTCTCTATAAATAGCAAAACAAGATAAACATCTTTTAAGACATAAAAACTTATATTCGGAAATAAATAAAATTTATCCAATTTCTATGATTTTACGACATAGATAACGAAACGATAACAATAACGAGTCTGTAGTATTATGGCGGCAAATTTTGTTTTCATTTTTAAGCTACTTAAAATCCGACTTCTAGTGAATGTAATCTTCCTAGCATTATTCCCGGTATTATTCGTGTATTTACCCAGGGCCTACTTATTACTCTTTTCCGGATTTGACAGGTTACTAGTTTTTACACAGAGCGATTGCCATCTGACCTCCGTAACTTAAGGGCGAACTAGTAACTCATTGGATAAGAGCAATTTACTTATCAAGAATTAACGATTATTACTAATAATTGTAATTGAATGTTATGTGATCGCGACCGGGACCGACAGCTTGACGTGCTCTCCGAGGTCCGGTGGGGAGCCTCACAAGGACAAACGCCCAGACCGAAACAGATATTTGTAAGATCAATGAAAACATCTGCCCGAGCGAGAATCGAACCCGCAACCGTCGAGGCTAAAGGCAGACTCATTACCCACAACGCCACACAAATGTCTAGTAAATGTAATATTACTAGTTAATTATAATTACAGGATATGTTAATTTAGCTACAAGACCGTTCTAGAATGCATTCAGTTGTAACTGCAGTACTCGCTACAATATTGGACATAATGTGCATAATTTAAGTACATAGTTTTAGAAACAACAATGTTTAGCGGTAGACGTTGTCAGAATGGTAAAAAATAAAACAGTGGCCCGCCTGGTAAGCGGTCATCACAACCTATCGACGCGGGCAGTACCAGAAACATCTAATGAGTCGTGGATCTAAGCCACAGAACTTAGGGGAAAAGACCTACACAGCTACAGTCCAGATACAATGAATACCAGAAATACAATATAATTAATATTTTAGCGTCTAAAGATACTTTTAAGAAAATCGAGCCGGCCTATATTCGGAAAACTACAATTCACTCTTCGACAAATAAAAAATATCATAGCCTTATTTACCACAACAAATGAACCAGGTATATAGCTTTAAAAAACCAAACACACAATATTACGTGCAGTTCAGAAAACAAACTAAAGCATTTTCTTAGAAAGTTATAAAACCATTTTAATTGATTCAACACACGTTTTATTTTGAAATAATGATTATATATTACGTTTGAAAATAATTTAATGGTGACATATTTCAAAAGTAATTTGAGTTATTTTTATATTGTTTAAAGTTTGCGTAATTATTTTCACAATTATTTATTTATATTCAGAAATGAACAATTATTCTAATTCCATATTAATTATCATTAGAAATATTCCCGCATTAATGGGTTCACGACCCGCGATTTTCCGTAGCTTTGGAAATTTTGAAATCTCAGACAAACGCTTCTTTTATATTTATTATTATATACAATTAAATAAATATGTTTTTAAAATTCAATTGAACATATAATTACCTACGCCAAATTTCTACATAGTATAAGCAAAGTTGTTTTCCTCATTTGAAAAAATGACGCGAATGATAATCAGTTTTCCACACATGCAAAAAATATGCAAAAAATACACACACTAGCACTCAAACGGGATTCAAACGTCACTGTCTCAAGAAATCATTATAAATTTAGCAGAAAATATTTATAAATCACTATAACTTTGACTAAACAAAACAACAATCCCCGATAATACTACATCTAAAACTGACCACAAATTTACTTGCAACTAAAACGAAATACAACCGCAAAGAATAAGCCGTCTCTGCTTTGTAATAAGGTTGAAATTGCAATAAAAACGTTAACCGTTCCGCAATTATATGTTTTACATTGAAAAAGTAATCGTGACCAGTATACAAGATCGCGAATGAACGTAGTGAACTTGATCGGCGTCAAGTTCTCATAACATACTTTAACATATGATTACTTTAATTAAATTAAATGCGGTACGAGACGTCCTTAGATAATACTTGTAGTTTACCCCGAATTGAGACCTCGCAAAGCCTGAAGCCCTCTTTTACCCGAAACTAAAAACAATTAATTAATCTCGTATTCGAACATCAAATATCTTTTGATATAAATAAAATAAATAAGTAAACACCACAAACACAATGGCCCCCATTACGATAGTAATGTCTTGTACCGGGGATCTTGAAACACGTAAAATGGCATGGACTAACACATGCCTGTATGGTTAATGTAAGCATCTGTCTCAAGTGGGAATCGAACCCGCAAATTGTGGCACTTAAGGTAGGTTCGCTGCCCTCATCAAAATTTACAAAGTTACAAAAGGTTTAACGAGTAAGCAGTTGCCGTGGAACAGCCATGAATATATGACCTTGCATTGCTCGGTCAATTTAACACTAACTATTATTTTTATATAATAGCTTGGAATCTCATTATAATCTGACGACTCGGACACAATGACAAATCAATGACATTTTATACCTGCTTAATTCCTGGTAGCTAGGCCGTGAGAACACAAACACCATTTTCAACGAAACTAACCTAAGTTATATACCTAGTATCTTGACTTTTTTACCAACATTGAAAGGGTTAAGGGTTGTAATCTAATAAAATACATTTTGTACTAGAACACACAATTCTGTATTTCTGATAATATTCAGCATTGATCATAACCAAATTTTTTGTCGATCTTTGTGGAGTGTTGGTACCGAGCTTGCTTTGAGCCTCGACGGTCGAGGATTTGATTCACGCTTGGCGCAGATGTTTGTTATCAATGTCTGTTTCGTTTGTCCTTATGGGTGCACGTGCCTCGGAGAGCACGTTAACCTGTCGGTGTCGATTGTTATCATAACCTCTCATAATATGATCGTTAAGTCTTGATAGGTATGCTGCTCTTATCCAACTACTAGTTCGCCCTTTGAGTTGTAGAGGTCCCAAATCAAAATAAGAGTATAAGCAGACCCTAGGTAAATACGGGGAATAATGCTAGGAAGAAGAAGCCCTTGACCAAATTTATCTAAATCACAGCCTGCTGAAACGAATTTAAATAAACATTATCAAAAAAGAGGACATATTCTAGAAGCAATTTGACATAGAAAATAATACTATGTAGCGAGACATTTTGAATGTTACGGTAAAATGTCTTCGTTGCTTTTATCGATAAACAAAAAGTCTCAGAGCAAAAACTAAACGACGCAATAGGACGGTTTCCTCATTATGTTGAACGTGTCGAGTCGAAGCATAATTTATAATGAAGAAGTATTTGACGAAATGTTAAAATAATTACTGTGTAGTGAGGTAATAAAATGTGTTTTTTATGTGTCAGTAGCATGAGAGGGATAGGGATAGGATAGAGGGATATAGCTCAAGGAGGATCAAAGAAAAGGGGTAAAGAAGGTAAGCTTTTGACTTTCCGACGTTGAACCCATTGAAAGAAACACAACACAGTACAAAAGAGGTAAGTGTACGGGTAAATTAAGGGGCTATATAGGTAGTTAGACCTCACGTCGATATTCTGTGACGCTTGAGCTGGCCTGTTCTGCTAAAAGGTAAGGCTCTTATATTCTCGTCTTAAAGTCGTCTTTTTGTTAATCGGGTCGCGTTTTATGCAGTATGATAATTTATCACGTTATTTTTAAGACGTTTCAGACTTTAATTATTTTGTTGAAAAGTTTATAAATAAGAGATATATTTCGTACTCTATATTATAAAAAAATAATATGATTTCTATCAATACACGAAAAAGATATAAAATTATAATATTAATAAGGTATCACGATATATTCGGGAGGTTTCATTTTTTGACAATTGATGATATTTAAAGTACCATTTAAATCAATAGTTAAATCTTATTACTCACATAATTTTTGTTAACAATACTGCTGATGGATCATAAACCCACCTGGCCTATAGGTTATTGTTGTTCCGATTGCACAAACACGACAAAGTTATTCAACACGCACGCTAAAAATGGCGTTGAATTTTAATAC
Organism: Hestina assimilis; assembly: GCA_023373885.1. Lineage (NCBI taxonomy): Eukaryota > Metazoa > Arthropoda > Insecta > Lepidoptera > Nymphalidae > Hestina > Hestina assimilis. The sequence goes on along the minus strand of CM041745.1, from coordinate 3,565,980 downwards.
AGCGACAACATTCCCTAGAGAAAGACTATTGCGAATATCTCATTGATATTTTATATGTAAACTTAATTCAAAAAAGTAGAATGTCTAGGCTAATGTGTCCTCTTTCGACAACACTTTTTTAATTTTTTTCACGTAATTCGAAAACAATGACAGAATATAAATGACTCGCAAGATTAGTGATTTTGTATTGTAAAGATATATGTAACTACAGTGTAGGTTTCGCCAGCTACGTAGTTAGTTAGTGTTGATTATTATAAATTAGTTAATCGCGATAAATACCATTGTCAAAGGTTTATAATATTATATGGATTTTACTTTCAGCTCTATTGTAACAATTATATATATACGAATACCCAATGAGAATTGCTTCCAGTTCTTTTGTGACATATTGAAAATGGTCTGTGAGTATTTATTATGTAAAAAACCTAGAAAAAGCACATTGCTCGTGATGCACCTACTCACTACACAATACATGCTCAAACTATGCAGCTTTAGTCATTCCTATATATTGAGAATATATCCTATAAAATAAATACTACACACTTAATAATGGGGGGGCCCCCATTATGATAGTTTTATCCTGTGTAGGGATCCGGAAAAACATACTACATAAATAGATATGACAAGGACAAACACGCCCAGACCGTAAAACATGCCTGTATGGTCATTACATATGTACATCTGCTTCGAGCGGGAATCCCGTGACCGCTACCATAGCCTCGGACCATTATTTTTTTTTCACATTTCAGTCAAAAACTATCGTCTTTTTTAAAATGTATAGGTACATATGGAATTATTCATAAATGTCACACGCGAGTTCTACTACATTATTTCAAATAGTAAACACCACCAATTCCTAGAATAAAAATAAAAACCATGTCTAAAAGTGAGGTCAAATAACACACTGTGCAAGGGTGTGACATTAACATACAAACCCATACCATACCAGACCCAGGCTTTATGAACCTATTCATAATTTATTTCTCTCAATACATATAAAGCAACGAGCGACTTTGAAACAATTGACATTGATGTTTTTATCAAAAAATTATATTTATCATAAATGTTACACTAAGGTGTGTCACAAGAATTTATCAGTAAACATATTGGCTATATACTTTTTATATTTCGTTTGATCAAACCATAAGCCGGGAAATGTCAACGATAACCTTGCTCTTCATACTCGAAAACAAGAAGGTTTTATAGTTTTTAACCTCTGTTTTTGATTTACCTATTTTTGTGTGACTTCCGTTATTTTTTAAAGGTCATAAAATAGACAAAGTTACCTTATTTTAGAAACGGAAATAACATATGCAATAATAGAAAAGAGGTAAAGAATTCCAAACTGTTATATACATATATCGATGTATTATATAATACAAAATAAAGAAAATTATATTTTTCAACTCTGTATCATTTAAACAATAACGTTTTCTCCAAAAAGGTGATACTTCTTAGCCATAAGCTTACTATTCAGGATGTGGACAGTATGGATACTATATGGACTACTATATACTATACAAACAAAATGTAAAAGACTCACTGCTGCTCCTTCGTAAATTCAACACACGCCAACTTCATTCGGTTATGATGCAAGCTTGTTACTAACTTCACTTCGTTTCGTTACTATTGAATTCACGAAAGCACCTCTCTGGTATTTTGATATTTAGTCTGTGTGGAAGGTCTTGCCTATATTATATTACCTAGTAAGTATTATCACATTTTTATTAGAAAAATATTTCCAACAATAGTATATAGATAAATATGTAGTTAGCAAATAAGTTTAATACCTTCAGTATTAAAATCAGGAAACTACTTAAAATACTTTATTACTAAAACCGGTCTGTCTCATACGTAGGTAAATATTGAATTTGCTTAAGATCTCGCTAGATAATAATACAACCGTGATAAGTATGAGATAAATGCTTTATGAATAAATAAAAATATATGTCATGTTATCGAGACATCAAGGAGTTATGTTGAGTAATACAGAATTGAGTTATTTATTTTATCCACCGGTGACACTGTTGAGGCCACGAGGACCAACAGCAATAGACATACCGAAAAATAAAACTAACATACTTAATTAAGTACGTACCTACTGCCCTCACACAGAATATTGGCGTACCTAACAGTATTGTCGTACAGCAGTAGGAATATTTACGTATAAACACATACTTTTTTTTTGTTTCGTTTCGTCGTTAAACACGTTTCGTTTTTTCGAGTTTTAACGCCGAAGACCCAAAGTCTAATCTCTGTGTCAGCTCTTTTTCCCTTGTCTTTGCCTTCATTCAGCATTCCCTTGGGTCAGTAAAAAATAACTTCTATTGTAAATTATAGAAATAAGTTAAACAATTATTATTAACCGCTTAAATATTTTTAATTTGCATAATAAATTAATAGCCACAATACCTCTAATTTTTTTACAGCCCGAATGCTAGCGTAAATTCTTCATATCGGGGTGTAATTTTTATTATATTACATACTAACTGGCTTGACCCACGTGAATAACGATTTTTAAATAGATTTTTAATGCAGTATATAATAATTGGTTCTGTATATAAACTTTCACCCCTATTTCAACCTCTTTAAGTTTGTGTTCGCAATACAAAAGTAGCTTAAAACCTTTTTCATAATCTCCACTATATCTATAGCAAAGTTTATCACAATCAGTTCAGCGATTTAGGCCTAACAACGACTGAAACAATATCAATTTTGCATTTATAATTTTAGTTAGGATTAATGATAAGACGACGACCGTCAGTCCGTCCACTAATTTATTACATACATATGTATATCTACAAATTTTGTTATCTTTATGCAATAATACGTCTACGCATTAAATGATTAATAATAAAAATCCTTTTCATGATTTTCGTAGGAAATGATCGATGATGATAATGGAAATCCCTGATTGATGCATTGATTACCTGAGTATGCAAAATCGCGATTACTTTAGTGCGTCTTCGTATTAATTTAATACAGATTATATTTTTCTGTTTTTTTGGTACACTTATTCGTTTCTGTAGCCTGTATCTAATTTACACCGTCCCAAAAGAAGTTTCGCTGTAAAAAATGTAGAATCCTCGTAATATAAGTAGTAGGCGTTGCAAAACAAATGCCGCAATGTACTTCATAAATCAAAATGATTAATTAGTTTCACGCTAACCTGTGAAACAGTTCATTACCTGTGTAATCACATACTGTCCCTATATATCCCTGGAATCGAGATCCACGTGTGTGACGGCACCGAAATCTTAGGACGGACGTATGTATTTTTTGAATGAGCATAGAGGAGGATTATTTACAGCCAGAGCAAATTTTAAAATGAGGAATTCGTAGAGAATTAAAGTATTAATTTGGTAAAATACGTCAGTTTTTTTCATGTTCCCGTTATATCGGAAATAATAGATTTGCTTTGAGGACATGCTGATTATGAAAAATGGCTATCAATCTTCACAAACCCATCATTAAAAAACGAGTTAATTTTATACTTTCTAATTAATGTGCGACGTGAATAGTTATTTAATTAGTGAAATTACAAATCGCTTTAATTACACCATTATTCATTTGGCGTGATCAATTCGCTTCGTTACCGTCGTTTGATTGTTAATTCATATGACATTGCGTGAATTAATCCTGTACGCAGATTATACACATACACGACCACAATTTACCCACAAACATCGAAATTATTCAAGCAATATTAGCTTCTATAACAAGGAAATAAAGACCAGTTTTGTCTGTGTAGATTTACGTTTTACAAGTATACAAGAATACCAGAGTGAGGTCCTCAGCATGAGTCCAACGACCTTGCTTGTCAATACACAATAGTAATTAGGGTGAATTCTCCTTATATTTTAATTAAAATTACATAGATAACAGAGTCGTTGGAAATTGCAGATATTTGAATAACTTTTAGTAGAAATTAAAGTATGAATTTCTTTAATATAGAGTATTTGATACGTAGATAACAAAAACGATAATATCCATCACGTTGCGCTTTTTGCTGACTGTATAGGGATTTTCCGGGATAAAAAATATATTATGTGTTAATTGCGGTACCAATCTATATGTGTGCCAAACTTCATCCAAATCTGTTAAGCAATTTTTGCGTGATTAGTAGGTAACAAAGACCTAACCATACAACTTGTCACATATTAGTAGGATGGTATTCCTTAAATTATTAGTTCTCTTTAAAAATATAAAATAGCCATAATTCAGCAAAGGTGATTCAGTGTAATCATTGTAAACAATAAAAATAAAAACTGCTTTAATATTGATAAGGCGATAATTAATTATATCATTAATTTATCAAAGTGGAAAAAAACTGATATTTGAAAGAAAATCAGAATATAAGCAAATGCCGGAACTAAATAATTCTAGAAAGCAAATAACCTTAGCTTGCACTTCGAATTTATATTAGAGAAGTCGTTGAATCTTATTCACGTAGATGTGATCGAAAACATCTTATTTTTCCTCAATAAAAAACGAATTTATACAGAAAATCAAAATTCATCAAAATCAAACCTGCGGATTTTTACCATGAACTTTTAGTAAAAATTCTATTTCGATCCGATTCAATTCTGACAGGAAATCGATTCAGATTTTTATTTATGTAAAAGGGGGCAAACGGGCTGGAGGCTCACCTGATGTTAAGTGATCACCGCCGCCCATGAACATCTGCAACACCAGAAGGCATGCAGGCGCGTTGCCAACCTTTAGGGAAAGAATACGCTCTTCTCTAGAAGGTTCCCAAGTCGTATCGGTTCGGAAAGATATGAGCATGACGAATAAATATACATGTCATGGTACGAAATAGCGGTGTAGCTCAGTTTAGATCGTCATTGGAATCGCAATAAGAGGTAAGGGTAAGGCTAATTTTAATCATAACATTCCCACAAACAATTAAAATTCTAAAACCGAAGCTTTATTATTATTATTTTTTATATATGATATATGATATGAGAATATTGGGTTTATAGGTTCAATTACGAAAGATAAAATTTAAATTAAATACATTACTCCACGCCGTGCGAGCATTTATTTTAGTAAAAAAGAAACTGGTTATAAGTGTTAAGTATTAGAAATAAAAGAAAAAATTCGTCGCTTTGACTTTATCGTGTTTTGGTTTTTATCTTAAAGGGCGGTTTCTGGCCATCGCTTTATACTAGCGTAAATGCACGTTTTTAAGCACGTATAGATACATATAGGCGCGCCTGTTATAACTCCCTCAATGTAAGTTGAATTATGCGCAGTAACACATTTTTGGGTCTCAATCGACTGCGGAATGAAGAGACTTTAATTATTATTATTTTTATATACCTTTTTTCTATATTATTTATTTGTTTTATTCTATGTAAGTAATTAATAATGATAATGAATAAATAAGGAATTTAATTTAGAAGATACAATAACTTTATTATATACTTAATTCCGTTTTCCCACTTTATGAAAAATCTATTTAAATAAGAGGAAATCAACATTTTTGTCTAAAATTTTTGTCCATTGTTGTACCTGCGCAGAAGCCGCCATTTTGGTTCAACTTAAATTGAGGGAACTATACCACACGCGCAACTTCGTTCAAGCGTTGACGTGCTTATAATCTCGTATAAACGCGAATAAGTTTTGAACAATATGCCACTGATAGACGCCATCGCCGGTTTGAGTGTATAAATAAGCCCCGTGTACGCGTAGTCGGGTTTTTAAAGTGCGAAACGGATGTCAAAATGGCCGCATAGGTTCCAAAAAATGCTAGTCTGAAACCTCCTAAGTCAAACATTCCTTTGATACGAATAAAACGGTGCTAAACCTAAAACAGGATAAACGACTCCGAACAGTGTCACCTCCTTTCCATATAAGGTTATCCGTTAAACAAAGCAAAAAAAAGCTACAAATGCCCACATGACTGCATTCTGAAGTTAATAAGCGCTAACTGCGAGTGACACGGTCAGTGGAGAAAAGCGAATACTTTCGCGACATCAGCCTGGAATTCTATTACGGACCCTAGAACATTCCATAAGATACCCTACATAATATATTGCATTATCTACCTACATAAGTTCGTATTTTCATTTAAAATTCACTTTACTTTTTAAAAATAAATTAATAATTATTAACTATCGAATTTTTGGCCGTGCCGGTTTTTTCTTTTTTTCTGTACAAAAATTATTACTTGGGCTAGAGACTATTAAAAATATTTCACATCATATATCTATGAGCTTATCTATTAATAATAATTATTTTTAAAATTTTCAATAGAATAGTAGACTCTTCAGTAACAATTAAACAAATGTTTATATAATTTATATAAAAAAATATAAATTTTTCCTTCATTATTGTTACAAGAATACAAAGCAAATGTATGTACTTATTACTACAATTTCATAATATTCTTTGAGTGGTGACATACATACTCGTCAAAAGCTGATAAAATACCATCGAAATAGTAAAAATGTGAAGGGTATGAAATATATCAGGTATGAAACAAAAAAATTAAAAAACTTGAATATACATATATAAAAGAGAAGACCTCACGTACATATCAACACTCGCATGGACCTAGAAAACCGTTTTTTTACGCAGGTGTTGTTTTTAAAATGTAAACGAGCACTGAGACAGAATTTTTGAAATTTATAACCCATAAGGGGTTAAAAAAAGGTTGAAAGTTTGTATGGAAGTCCGTCAAGTTTGAAACTAGAACCATAGCTTTGTTTATTGGCGAAAAATTACAGATAAAGAAAAATATGTTTTATCATGTTTTAAAATTCTCCCCTGAAGGGGGTAAATGGAGGTTCAAAGTTTAAGCCTCAATAGCTCAACGGTATAAAAGCCGACTCCGTTACCGACAATTGTGGTTTCGATCCTAACCCCCTTGGGTTATTGCCGTACCCACTCCTAGTGCAAGCTTCGAGCTTATTTGGAAGAGCAATAAGGATATTAGTAATACCTTGAAAAAGGCATTGCTAATATTCTTTAAACAAAAAAAAGCTTGTATTCAAATCGTTATTCACGCGGGCAAAGCCGCTGGCAGAAGCTATTGGTTATCACTACATAGTATAAAACAAAGTCGCTTTCTCTGTCCCTATGTATGCTTAAATCTTTCAAACTACGCAACGGATTTTGATGTTTTTTTTTTAATAGATAGAGGTGATTGAAGAGGAAGGTTTATATGTATAAAAACATCCATTAAATAGTGGAGAAAAAAAAAAATTTTAGGTTTCTAATGTGATGTCGGAAATAATTACATTTAACGCGTGCGGGCCACGGGCAGTAATGAATAAATCAGAACTACTGGATCGATTTTAATAATTTTTCAGTCAATGACATAGGCTATTAATGTTATACCCGTGCAAAGCCGGAGCGGGCCGCTAGTAATTAAAATAAACGAAATGGGCCAGCGGCACATTAGTTTGATAATTAATACATTTAGAACGTTACACAATAAGAAACAATAACCGTAGACGAGTTAAAACGTCGTTAATTGATATGCCATAATTCTTTAATTGCTACCACTTACCCTACTTATGATTTCTAGTTAAATACATATCGAATTTCATAGGGTATTTTAATGGTACATTACTTTGGTAGTTGTTAAAATACTTTAAGGCCATGTTCCTTCTCCTTCCTAGCATTATACCTGTATAATGCTAGGAAGGAGGGGGTATATGGCCCCGGTCTGCTAAGAGTAACACAGGTTACTAGTATTCACACAGCAAATTACCTATCAAGACTTAACGATTATTATTTATTGTCTGATGTTATGATAACAACCAGGACCGACAGGTTACCGTAGGTACTCTCTAACGCCAAGTCTTGGTCAACTTGATTGGGCGAGACCTCTCCCTGCCGGCAGTCGTGTCGGCAATGTTAGAGAGGGAATCGGCGTGGAGGGCCGTTGTCTCCTTCTGTGAGACCGTCATGGTCCGGAAGGAGACGGCCGAGCGGGATCGGGAGAGAGCCGATCCTGCTAGACGCCAACGACGGCCGCGGCGTCTACCACCTGATGCCGCTAGCCTGCCCGGCCCCTCAGCCCCTTTACCCGGGGCTATATAAATAGGGCGTGCCCTCGGGCCGTGGACGCACAGGGTGGGGAACCTGTGCGTACGTGTTGAGCGACCCTGAGGAGTATGGCAGTCGGTGTGGCCCGAATACCGTACACTCTTCCTTGAGAACCGTAGGGAGGCATTCCATATTGCCCCCTGGGACCGAGCTCTACCAGCACAGTGCTCGAGATGCTCCGGTTTTGAGTTCTGTAAGAGATCCCGGAGCCTCTCTCTGTCATTGAGGTCGGCCACCGAGGAGGTTTTAGTGGAAGGTACTCTCCAAGGCACAGCGAAGACCCACAAAGACAACCGATAACGAGACAAATATTTTTACGATTATTACAAATATCCCCTCTGAGCGGGATTCGAACCTAAAGGCTCGCTATCAATATGGTACAACTGTTGTGTTAGGGCAATATTAAATAGCACCAAAGTCTATCTAAAAAGAAGAAGACAAAAAATGGGGAATAATAGTATTATATTCTTTGCTCTGATGTATCAAATTCAATATTGATTTGTTCTATAACCGAAATTATTATTTTTTGCTTGACCAATACATGCCACCTCGCTAATTCTTTGACCCCAGTTGTTCAAATTTGATTTCAATGATATTAAAACAAGTGTATTTGACTCTTTTTTTTTTTTAAATTACTGGTATTTTTTTTTGTTTTTACTGTAGTTCGCGAAACCTTTCACCGCTTTCACTATGCAACTTGACATTTTTGCTGATAAAATATATTGTACGAGATCCGGCCGCAAGTTGGCTACGCTCATTGAATATTTAATAAAGACTATTTATTTTGGTCGGTTGCCTATTACAATTTGTCCGCTAGTATTATTAATTAAATTAATATGAATAGAATTTTTTTAAATTAACGTCTATTAAAATAAACTCTACTCCACATTATAGAAATAAATCTCATTCGGATATAAACTGGTAATATTTCACTACATCTATACATTCATGAAGTATATTCATCATTTATATATTAATAATATTCTGTGTACGATGCCTACTCTGCCTATGCCTATGCAAAATTTCCATCAAAAATCTTATACCATAACGTCCTCTCTCGATATTTGCTGTCGGCATCTCATAATATATTACCTCTTTGAATCACTATAATTTAGATCACTTTCGGTCCACAAGAAATTGTTAATAACATAGACCTTGTTTGCCGTATGTTAGGCTTGCGAGAATTTGCAAGTCAATAGTTGTGTGCGAAGACAGACATACATAGACACTAGGCTTCTTCTGATTTTTCTTGCTAGCCCGTCGTGGGTCATAAAGCTAATTCTTCTACGTATTTTTGTAGAGAATTGAACGCTCTACAAAAAAGGTATCTTATGATTTTTTCGAAAAAGAAGCAAAATAATTTTTCCCATATTATTATGGGAATTTAAAAAATGCGATGCAGACATTCTTTATATTACCATTAAGGCTCATCTTTTTCACAGTAATTTTTTTACACCCAAAAGAAACTTTTATGTCTGTTTGGAAGAAAAAAAAAAACAATTTTTTTTTTGAATCACCTTAATAGACTCACACACGCATTCACACACTTAACTATATGAAAAGAACAGCATGTCAAAAACTTAACAAAGGAACAGCATGTCAATTCCAATTCATGAAAATAAGTTTAGTGAATGCGAATGTGATAAAAAATTTAATATCGCATTTTATGGGTATATAAATAATAAGCACCTAATATATCGTTATCACTTCATTACTTCAACAATATGATATGACTCTTCAAACTTTAACACGAGTCAATAAAAATTGATGAGGTAACTTTGTTGTTTGTTTTTATTTAGTAGATATTATAATTGCAAGAAATTTCAAAAACACACACATTATTATAATAGCAGCAGATTCATCCACAAGGAATTTCAATAATATATGAATGTTTAAAAAATATTTACCGATATTTTTAGGTCTTACAGCTATTAAAGACAAAAAAAAATGGTTCAAACATTGCGATGATTGGATTGGACAAACAGCTCAACGGAGCGCCACTTAAATTACATTCATTTGTAGAGTTAATCTTGAATCGCAAATAATTAAAAATATATGATTATATATTTATGTTCCTTACTCGTGGACATTCCTACTAATTTTTACTCTCTGGTGTAGATAATTATGACGGTTGGCAAAGCAAACGGTCCGGCTGATGGTGGGCCTTCGCTACGTAAGAGCGCTTGCGATACTTGAAGTATCATATGCGCGTTGCCAATCCAAGGGATAGGAGGGTAAGGACGAGAAGGGAAATAAGAAGAGGTACAGAGGGGAGTGGGAGATTGGGCCTCCGGCGCTCTCACTCATCTCACTAAGCCGGCCCATTTGTGCCGAGTAAAGCATAGCTCTATTAATAATAAAATAATACCGGTTGCTTAGAAACGCTACGCAATTAACGCCACGCTAACATTGTTAGTAAACATTTGAAAGTGAAAACATAAAACGTGTTCTGTGAAACTAAGTGTAATAGAGCACTTAATTTATTTGCTATTTTATGTAATTTAAGTGTGAGAACAACCAAACGATCGTATAAAGTTGAAATGATGGACAAACACGCGACATCGTAGCGTGTCAAGGCGAGTGCAAAAAATAACAAGTCAATGAACCCGCAACAAATATGTTAACGGCCTTCGAGACGATCATTCAATTGACTCGAAAAACCGCCTTTGATGATATAAAAAATGACACGAATGTTAAAGATACAAAACGGATATATAATAAATAATAATAAACGCTACACACTCCAAGGCCCCCATTAGGATAGTTATATCCTTTGTCGCCAACTGACACACCCACACTGGAAAACATGCCTGTATAATCAATACAAACATTTGCTCCGAACGGGAATCGAACCCGCGACCTATGGCACTTAAGGCAGGTTCGCTACCGCTGCACCACAACGTCGTCTATATAGTTTTAAGTTTAAATTATTTTCATTAAAAATAACATTGAAAGTCTTAGACAAAATGGCAAAGACTCGCTGGTGTACGTCGTAAGCTAATAAAACGAAGTTAGACACACACTAGCTTCGATTATGTTACAAGCTCGTTGCCTTGCTGTTGAATTAACGAAAAATCACCAGCGAGACTGACGTTTTGTCTGTACGGAAGGGCCTGGGGGCGTACCATAAACTAAAAATTATATTTAAACTAAAAATTATATTTCGATCCCATTCAATTCTGACACTAAATCGATTCAGATTTTATGTGAGCACGTATAAATATATATGTCATGGTACGAGATAGTGATGTAGCTCAGTTTAGATCGTCTTTTGAATCACAATAAGATTTAATGGTAAGCCCGCTGTCCATAGAATATATTACACTTAAAAATATCCTTATTTAGGATTAGTAGTGTAATAAATATAGGTGGTAGTGTATTTAATTCAATCGTAATATCCTATTAATATTATAAATATGAGAGTTTGTGAGATTTGACGTTTGTTCGTATGGATGGGTGTTTGATCTTTCACGAAAAATCTATTGCACGGATTATGATCAAATTTGGCACACAGACAGCTTATTACATGGATTAACATACTGGATATAGTTTTACCCCGAAAATGGTGGATTCCCTATGATTATCAAAAGTACATTAAGCCGCCTGCACATCGAGTTATCTACAGTTACGTAAATAAAAATACGTTTCAATCATCAGTGATTGCGTTTATTTAACTTACGTTACACATATTCAAAGCGTGTAATAGTAAAACCGTACAATAGAAACAATAAATAATTCAATATTTAAAGCAGTGGAAATTAACAAAAAATACCAGTTTCACCCAGTTATTGTACACAGGGTTGTCAAGATAAAGAAATATTAAATTCTTGTCTTTGTACTTTGCCGTCTTCTTCCTTACATTATTCCCTATATTTATCCGGGGCATACTTATTACTCTTAACCGGATTTGACAATCAGAGACATCAATTTTGTTATTATTATTTTTTTTTATGAAGAATACTAGCAATGCTTTTTCAAGGCATTACTAATATTCCTATTGCCCCTCCAAATAAGCTCGAATCTTATGCTAGGAGTGGGTACGACAGTAGCCCAAGGGGGTCAGGATCGAACCCTCGACTCTCACGTTAACGGAATGAAGTCGGCCCTTCTACCGTTGAGCTATAGAGGCGGAATTGTATACATAAATAATTGAGATATATCTACTTACCGCAATACGCCATTAAAATAATAATAATTGCATTTATATTACATTTTATTTCCTGCTCATCCTAGATCTTCTAGTTAAAACACCGTTAGTAGTAGTAGTAGTAGTAGTAGTTCTATTTTTCATTTGACCATATAGAGATTTATAACATTACTGTCATAATAGAGAACGTTGATGTCATTCCCTATATGTCGTGCTTTTAGACAAAATTGAAATCAGAGAAATCACACAGAACAGTGTGATGAAACTAACGTTATTATAGCAAAACTATTATTAATAATTATTACTACGTCTCCCCAAATCTGATTAAGTGAAAGAAAAGTGATTAAAAACTAAAATACTATTCCAATAGTCCATGATTCAATTTTAAAATAAAATCAAAACTAAAGACGTGACACCCCTATTTCTTACTATTTTTATTTTATAATTCGTATTAGTCGTATAATGGTCATATGCCACCACATTACAAATTATAATTTGAAAAATTGTAACATATGTTAATATAATGTTAATCGATGTGAATAATTTTCTAAATGTGAGCTATATTTTCCTCATATTTTCTACAAACTGATGTCATACCACAAAAGCTTACTTTGCATATGAATGAGAATCGGTAGACACATGTTCGAATATTTTTGCCATTCCTAAAATAGGATCGAAAAAACTTAAATTTACATTGAGTACATGTTTTATGTTTATCGACACCGTTGTGGCGTTGTGGGTAGCGAGTCTGCCTTTAGTCTCGACGGTTGCGGGTTCGATTCCAGATCGGGCAGATGTTTGTTATAATTTCTGTCTCGGTCTGGGCGTTTGTCCGTGTGGGTCTCCCCACCGTGCCTCGGAGAGCACGTTAAGCTGTCGGTCCCGGTTATTATCAATAACATCTGATAATAATCGTTAACTCTTGATAAGTAAATTTTTCTTATCCAATGAGTTACTGGTTCGCCCTTAGGGTTGCGGAGGTCAGATGGCAATCGCTCTGTGTAAAAACTAGCAACCTGTCAAATCCGGATAAGAGTAATAAGCAGACCCTGGGTACATAAAAATACCGGGAATAATGCTAGGATGAAGAAGACATGTTTTATGTTTATTGTATGACTAATTAATTTTTGAGCGTATCTCATGACTTGATGATTCATCAACACCAAACTTCTTCTATAAGTATTAGTAAAGTAATAAGTCGCTTTCACGCCTAAACGACTAAACCGATTATGATGAAATTTGGTATAGAAAAATACCATGGGGAAGGATATAACCTCTGTCCCGAAGTGTGATTGAAAGGGTTGAAATAGTGAATGGAATTTTGTATTGGGATCCATTTATTTCTATTGCATTAAAAATGTTATGCAGGTGGGTGAAGCTGCGACACAATTAGTTCTTTATATGAAGTCAGTGAAAGTTGGAAATGGCCATTTTGTTAACACGTTAAGAAAAATTAGAAGCATCTGTCATATTAAAAAAAAAATTTTGGCCGTAATGTGCAATAATATGTTTTCACTTTACTCATTTTATTGCACGGCTAATACATATATATTGCAGTATATAACGTAGTTGTAGCCAATAAAATTATCCCACTCCTGGTATAACTAAAAAAATTTTAAAAACAGTTTTTCTAATTTTTTCTTTTTAGAGTACATACAAAAGAAATCTAGCGCTTAATCTATTTTGAAGATAATTTTCCTTGTTAAAAATACGAACAATATTTTATCTAACTTCCTGTTATGAGCAACAAATATAAAAAATAATTTCAATATAAAAAACTGTATATAGATAAGTTATTGTTATTCATATATATTACTTAACTTGATTCATTGGTCAAAGAATAAAACAATGAACGAAATATTTTATGACATACAAACATAATATTATGGAATCAGAACCAATCATCCTTTTTTATTTTGTATTAGAACAATGAAAACTATGACCATACTTACAAAATACGACAAGTATTTACTGCGGTTATATGCGCGTTTTTAATTATATCACAGAATATTGCAAGAGGCCGGCTAGGTAGGTACCATCGCAATATCAGATATTTTTTAATAAAGCAATATACTGTGTTTTGATTTGAAGGACACTGTACTACTGAATTTAATGAGCAAAGACGATTTAAGAACCAAAATCTACCAACAAATGTATGGTGTTGCAAGCGTTCATCGGCGGTAACCGCTTACCATCAGGTAGGTCGTATGCTTGCTTGTCATATAATTCGCATAAAAACTCGTAGCATACCCTAGGGACGGGTACGACCATAGCCTAAGAGGGCCAAGATCGACCCTGCAACTCTCGCGTTAACGGAATTTGCCCTTCTACCATTGAGCAATTGAGGCATAATTAGAAAAGTTTAATTTTCCGTTTCCTTTATAATTGCATTTATTATATTTTTATTGATAAAAAATGAATTTAACCTTTAAATTAAAAAACAGAAAAGGAAGTAGTTAATGTCAACGCAATATTTACACTTTTGAGTTCTAAAAAACTTACGAGACTGGTCAAGACATTCCAAAAGAAAATTACATTTACTGTTTCTGATGTTAATTTAAAAATTCTTTACTGAAGAAATGTCACATTTTTCATATCATATTTGGAATTTAAAAAATTAAATACTTTATTTATCATTTGTTTTTTTTTTTATTTCATTATATTTTTCAGTTTAATAATAAAAGAGACATAAATATTTAATTTCTATTTAATAAAGTATCTTTCTCTCTATCAAATATATAATTTTGATAAGAGAAACAAAAGATTATAAAGATTTAATAAACATAAGTAACGTTTTATCTTATCATACTAATCGTAAGAGTAAGAAGGTATTAAATGAACAATTACGTAGGAAGGAAACGTAACATTTTTTGATATCAGCAGTAACCGCAACCTATGAACGCTTGCGATACTTGAGCTATCACATGCGCGTTGACAAGCCAATATGAGGAGAAGGATGAGAAAGTAAAATAGGAAGGGAAAAGACGGCTCACAGTCATAGTACGAAACGCAACAGTATTGTTACTTTAAGCCTATTTTCTGTGAGAGTACAGTACTTCTCCGGTCGAGCGAACCCATGTATGCGTTCTAATTATAAGAGCTACAATAAAGAGCCCTGGTAAATGGCCCTAATTACACTATCCCATCCAAGATTTCTCCTTTCCCATCATCGTACATCCTGCAACGTAATTACCGTACCGATAAATCCAGTCTGACGGGACGAGCTTTCCAACTCTTTCTCGGTAATCGGAGAATCTACTATATTATTATAGTTTTTGTACGATATGCTTTTTTCGCTCGCAAATTTTCTTAAATACCACGGTATTTTAAATAAACGTTAAAGGTCAAAATACATATTTATATGTAAAGAATACCGACAACTAGTAGTCCTTGACTTCTATTCTAGACTTCAGGAATACATTAAATAGACCTGCTGAGTATATAAATCATTAAATTAAATATTTATATACATAATTAAACTTGTAAATATTATTTATAAATGTAAAAAGGTTCGCAAGTTTTCATCAAGTGATCTTTATTAAAATGTATAAAAAAATACTTTTAATCTGTGCGAGTGCGAGGAATAGTACATAAAATAAAATGAGATGTTTTAGAATGCCCACGTTGCAGTAGCTATCCCATAGTATAAATAAAAATAAACAAAGTTATCTAAACGCAATAAAGAAATAGTATCGTTTAGTTCAAGAGAAATTATAACTTAGAACTATAAATTGTGGTTTATGTTCAAATTTCTCCATACATAAAACGGTTCTTCTTCTATTTATCGCGCGCTTCGTAGCGTACGAATTGTTTAGGTCACCCGTATAGGCACCTGACTTGACTTTTCGACTAATATCAAATTGATAACAACCGGGACTTTTGACGTGCCCTCCGAAGCACGAAGCTTAGTTGAAATACCACTACGCTAATAAAAAAATACAAGTTTTTCACTAGCTGATAGTAAGGTTGTACAGTGTACATATTTTGCAGTACAGGGGTGAACAATTTTACCGTGTACTCATCTGTACCGCTGTAAAGAGAGGGCATAGGGCTGAGAGCTATTTTTTGATACAGTAGCAGCCTCCTAAAGATCACGGATCACGGTGAGTCATTTCACAGGTAAATTTTAGCCATGGACTTGAAGTCTATAACCCACCAATCGTTCTTATATAAAGCGATGAAACGCAGCGTAAGCCGTTAGCGTACAAACTGTTTTTTTTTCGGAATGTGTATTGCTGTTGGCCCTACAGGCCTTGACAGCGTCACCGGGCGGGGGCCGAGTACTGAGACTCAGCCGTGATAAAGTACAAACTGTACGCCCCGCCAATTTGTAGTACAATTTCCATGTAAACAATCGTACATACCAAAGTATAGACAACAAACTTGCTGTACGATTATGTCAATATTATGGAATCTCAATGTCAAAACAAACCGTTTTTAGGGTTCCGTAGCCAAATGGCTAAAACGGAACCCTTATAGTTTCGTCATGTCCGTCTGTCCGTCCGTCCGTCTGTCCGTCCGTATGTCACAGTCATTTTACTCGGAGACCATTGACTCTATCTATACGAAATTTACTAATTAGGTGTATTCCATGAACCGCACAAGGATTTTGTAATAAAATCTTAATATATATATGAATTAAGAGTAGCAGTCCATACATGTAACTGACGATTGAAAAAAAAATTCAACGTATGGCAACGTGTGAGATATCTTTGGATAGGTCTTTCAAAATGATAAGGAGGTTTGATTTTGAGTTTTTTCATTAAGCCAGTAGTTGTTGAGATATTAGTTCTTAAAGTCGTAAAAATTGTGTCCCCCCTCTAACTTTTGAACTATGGGATTTAAAATTCTGGAAAAATTTGAGCTTGTAGAATACCACATGAACTTTCATCCACATTTAGTTTGAAGAAGATAGGTCTACAAATTGAAGAGATATATAAGTTTTTCCCATAACTTTGTTTTTCACATTACTTTTAATAATTACTATGAAATTACCAACTTATTTTGCGGTCGGTTTTAATTCGTTATTATTTTTAAAACCGTTAAGATTCTTCATAACCTTACCATCACCCATTTACGGCTGTTTTCTCGATTTATCCAAGGCATTTGACCTGGTTAATTACGATATCTTATGGCAGAAATTAAAACTCACTGGCATGCCTGAAGAGATCAACATGATTTTTAAGTTTTGGTATAAAAATCAGGTTACTGTTGTGCGATGGTCAGAGAGCTACTCAAGGTCTTAAAGGTTGGAATGTGGGGTGAGGCAGGGTGGCCTGACCTCACCCAAGTTGTTTAATCTGTATGTGAATGCCCTAATACAGAATTACAGACGCTCAGTAGCACTCGTGTCGGATGATATTGACGGAGTCTGTCTTAATAACATTATAAATAAAAAAATAAAATAAACGTTGCACACTCAACGGCCCCCATTAGGATATTAATATCCTGTGTCGGGGTCCGGAAACATTCACAATGACAAGGACAAATATACCCAGACCGGAAAATATGCTTGCATGGTCAATACAAACATATTATGCCCGAGCGGGGAATCGAACCCGCGACCTGTGGCGTTTAAGGCAGGTTCGCTACCGCTGCGCCACAACGTCGTCGTTAGTTACGCAAACGACATGGTTCTGCTGTGTGCATCTGTCTGTGGGTTAGCAAAACTGCTAAGTCTTTGTGAGAACTATTTCAAACATCATGGCTTAGTCTATAACTGTAAGAAAAGCGAATGCATGGTCTTTCAGGCCAGGAGAAAATCGATTCCATCTATTGTACCTGCTATCAAGTTACACGGGGTTCCAGTAAAGAGAGTTGAATGCTTTAAATATCTTGGCCATGTAGTATTCTATGACTTGAAAGACAATGCAGATATTGAGAGAGAACGCAGGGCTTTGTCTGTTAGGGGCAAATATAATTGTTCGCAGGATTGCTCGTTGCTCAATACCAGTCAAAATAACGCTTTTCAGAGCTTACTGCACTACATTTTACCCTAGCAGCCTGTGGGCAGACTATACGCGGAAACAGTACAACGCCCTGCGTGTACAATATAACAATGCTTTCAGGATGCTAATGGGTATGCCTCGTTTTTGTAGTGCATCGGGGATGTTTGCCGAGGCGTATGTGGACTGTTTTTTTTACCATTATGCGAAAGCGGTGCACATCGTTGTTGCGCAGGATTCTTTCCAGCTCAAGTGGCGTCCTGAGAGCATTTGTTAATAGAAGTTGTTTGTATGTGAACCACTGCTAACGGATTCACGTGCTGACAAATTAATATTAATCCTGTCTTAGGTTAAATAAGTTTTAGAAATTACTAACAAATAGGCTTAAGATACTTGTATTACTAACAACATATGATCCATTGTTGGTCGAAATAAAGTTATTATTATATATATTATTATATAACCATGCTGCGGAACCCTTTAGATTCAACTGTGCGTGGTCCACAACGCACTTGACTCGTAATTTTTTGAAATTATAAACATCTATACAAAACTGTCTACTACAATAGACGATAAATTTTAAACTTTATGTCCTATAAAATACAGATTATTGCTTAAGCAAATACCACATAATTATGTATTGAGAATTTCCGTCATACGAAACATTATATAATTACTGACATGTAATGAACATCAAAATTCTTTTTTAGAATGTGTATTTGTCATTGGCCTTCACAGCGTCATAGAGTGGGAGTTTCCTCATCTCCGTCTTTATAAATACAAGGATAAGTCTTATCAAAGGAATCGGATGGAAGGTAATTTGATTGGAAATAGTTTTGCGAGAAGCGATAAATGTTTTGTGATCGTGTCGAAGTCTCCGTGCAGATCTATATTGCGTACGTAAAACGGACAGCCCGAGACCACAATATTAAAGAAACTCTTTAAATAAATAAATACTACGCACTCACGGTCCCCATTAGGATAGTAATATCATCCGGTCCGGATACATACACAATGACAAGGACAAAAGGTTATGATTGATATTTTGAATGTAAAAACACACTTATTATTATCAACAAAGCCAGATTAGGTAAATTAACAATGTCGCCAGAGCTGAAATGCTAAATTGCACCGAATCGTGTTCAAATTATTTCACCGCCAACCAACGTAATTAATAAATAAACGCTCGTTGGTTTGTCGTTTTAATATTCTTGATAATAAAAATAATAAAAAGATTAATTATAATTTTGTTAACCTTCAACAGAATCAAATCTTTTTAAGGGTTCCATAATGAAACAAATTTGATTACAAAATTAAAGGGGGAATCCGCATACAAAAAATTTGTTTTATGTAGGTCGCGCTTTTTTTCGTTTCAATTTCAAAAATATTTTTCTTCACGTATTTTTGCGGCATCAATCACATTGCCTTCAGTAAAGACTTTATTTTGCGTAAACGACCTGCCTGACAAAATTATATAAATAGATAAGCGCTACACACTCAATGAAGCTACCTACTAATATTGGCGGGTTCCCATCCCGATCGGGGCTGATGTTTTTTATTGACCATAGATGCATGTGTTTCGGTCCGGATAACGCTTGGTCGATAACGTAGCGTCAATTTATTAACACATTTTCATCCTAATTTATAAGCATTACGATCATAATAAAATCTATACATGTTATGTAGAGTGCGGGCGGTACAACTAGACGTATATTATATTCTACGCCGTAGTAAATTCTAAAACATATGTACCATTATTTGTTAAATCAACATCGATATAGTCAAGACATTGATGATAAGATAATCCGCTTGTGGATAACGACAATTGCATCTCGATAGAAGACTTTAAGGAAATTATTATATTTAATGCATATGTGTCAATAGAAAAAGATTATTATGGAAATATGCTAGTCCCTAAATAAAAATGAAAGTTTTTGTAATATTATTTGCATAAAGCAAATTTTTTTGCAACCCTTAGTTACATGTATGGATATGTATCGTACAGATAGAGCCAATAGTCTCCGATTAAAATCACTGTGACATACGGACATTACGAAATCATACGGGTTCCCTTTTTGCCATTTGGTTACGGAATCCTAAAGAATACATGACATTGCGATGTGCAATGGTAATATTAGGACGTAAATTTCATAAATAAATTCCGAAACATATAAAAACATTGATAAAACTTTACAAAACATGCATATATTTCTACAACACAACTTCTTACACAACTACAGTAACAGTATCAGTAGGTACTGTTGCGTTTCGTGCCATGAGGCCCAAACTCCCATCCCCCCTCCGTTTTCTTCCTATTTGCCATTCTCATCCCTTCCCTCTTATCCCTTAGGTTGGCAAAGCGCATATGGTACTTTAGGAATCGCAAGCATTCATATTATTCTTCTTCGCTGGCAAACACCTAACCAAACCACAGCCACATTGACTGCCTTTTCGGAAGCCACCATCAAATCTTTCTGCGTGCAGGTGTAAGGGCACGCAAGACAAGATGTAAGGTGGGACGTCGTTTGCTTTACACCAACAAACTAGTTATTGATTAGTACCATCCGTGAATCTCCACCAGAACATATTGTCCTTGCTTTGGCCAATCTGAGTCTTAAGTTTTTATAGGGACTTACAGACCTGATATGGCAAATTATGCCCTTTTTTTGTTGGCTCCAAGGTGAATGATTAATAATAAAAAATTCGTATTATTGAAATGACTGCATATCTGTAATAGTGTAAATTGTAAGTGGGTCATGTCTGTACATTAATCATATGTATCTACAATGTTTTGGAAAGTATTTAGCACTAAAGGCTAGCACTAAATTTTTTAACATTAGTTACCTGTTCGATTTTAAGAGTTCAGTAGCTAAAATTACTTGAAACATATTTCGTACTTTCAGCTGTCTAAGTGGTAGAGAAATAATTTATGTCTCATAAGAAAAAAGTAGTTTATCTATAATTCTATACCAAGACATGGACTGAGTCGTGGGTAAAAGTCGTCTTTCGCCATTTAGCTATTTTTCCAAGTGACTAGAAGTAGGACCCCTCGATTCCCATAGCCCTATACCCTATTAAGCCTGTAGATGACCCTGACTGACTGACTGTGACTAAAAGTTTGCATTTAAACATAATCACCATAAACGTTACACACTCAACGGCCCCCATTAGGATAGTTATATCCTGTACCGGAGGTCCGGAAACATTCACAAAGACAGGGACAAACACACCCAGACCGGAACACATATGGTCAATACAAACATATGCTCTGAGCGGGAATTAAACCCGCGACCTGTGGCGCTTAAGGCAGGTTCGCTATTTATTTAAAAAAACGTAAACTATGACATTTATGACACTGCATTTATATCTGCACATTTAAAATGCAAATAAAACTTTCAAAACTTGGATTTCTCTTTTGAAGCTCACGTTCATAATAAAGAATCTCACTTCTATTCGTGGAAATCGTATTGGCTATTTAAGGTTTTTATGAATAGCTCAAGTGTAATTTAAATTACTTTGAATAATATAACCATTCTATATAATTATTAGTCCATTGGAAAGTTAAATTTTTTGGCCTTAGCGAGAAAAAGTCTGACGATTTCGAGAGGGGTAGTGTGACGCTAAATTCAAGTTTGTGGGTTTGCAACCCTTGTGGGTCGCGACCATCTTGAAAGAGGGGTGCAGATTGTTTTTACAATCTATCGGGCAAGCTGTTAGTCACACATAAGATTTTTATAAATTAAATACTTTGCAAATTTGGTCCTATAACTTTTTGTGTCAGAACAAAAAATAACAAAGATAAAAAGAAATGATAAAAACAAAATTTGGGAACTTTTGCAACCCTAAAAAAAACTTTCAATGGACTATACTAACTAATGATTATAATGTGTCGTTTTTTGGGAACTATCTTCATATCAATAGGTTGAGCGGCTTAGTCCTGAAAATTAATGAACCAATAGACAGAAATGTATAGTCACTACTATAATATTCGAATGGATAACTTATCTAGACTATTCTAGACCATCGATAAATGACTATTGATTTTTTATCATCACAAAACCTAACTGTAGTTGTTGTAGAACAAATGCTGCGCGCTAAAAGTTTATAAGTGAGAGCAAATGTACCGTTAACAATTCAAATAATGTTCTTAATGATCTATTGAAGCATAGCTAAAATCGAGACTAGAATAATAAGTATGCAAAAGGATTATTATAACTATAAAAATATTTACAAGAAAAATACCGTCTGGAAAACAAAAAAGTACAAAATAAATTCTACAACAGAAATCGAGTTTTTACTTTTGTGGCCGTATATACCACTAACAGTCTTAGGAAAGCAAAACACGCATTGACATTTACTTGGCTTATATATTCATCCAGGTTTCCTGACCCGATTTTGATGGAACCAATCTAAAAGTGCTTACTTTTAAATAAAAAAAATACACTAAAATTGCATTATAAATCAGAGTTATGAGATAAAAAACATAAATTATTACCAAAATTCTGACGCATAAATTACTATTAGCTATTTATTGTATTTTTTTCACCCTATTTACCCATTTTTTCACCCAAACAGTAGGTATAACCTTTCAAGCAAACAAACTTGAAACCATTTTTGAATCTCTCCTAAAAATGAATTAGTCATAATTTCGATTAAAAGATTTATTGTTAATTACCTAGAAGCTAAATCGAGTCAATTAAAAGTCGACATCGATTAAAACAAAACCGCAGATAAACGTCATTAATGTGATTTCGATTTATCGATAAGAATGTTTGGATTGATAATGTGATTCCGAAAGCGATCCGGTTATAAAACATTTTATCAACGGTGACGTGATTCTCTAGTGAGTGTAAATCTGATATAATTTTATCGAATTTTATTATTTTGAACGAAAGTCTAGGAAGGTCAGGTAATCCCTAACTCAAAACATGTACATTGTAATGTACGTAAGAGGCTTCGGATCTCTCCTCAGTAAAGAAACCGGAGCCTTCTGCTTAGCACGCGGCTAAAACGTTGATAATCTCATTAGAATTAAGTTACGAAAACACCGACAACTTTTTTGGGTAAAGTTTAGAATTATCTTTTAGAGAGCAGATAGCTTAGGTGCCACCACAGTGTCATATTCTACCGAAAATCAGAAGTATATTTTGCATTTCTGTGTTTCGATTTGAAGGACACTGTAGCTAGTGAAATTACCAGGAAAAAAGGATTTAAGAACCAATATCTCGAGGTTGACAACGCGTGAGTGATGCTGCAAGCTCATAGGCTACGACATCCGCTCACCATCAGATGGGTTGTAAGCTTGCTTCCCAATTTATTCATAAAACAATAAAAGTACATCAACTAGTTATAAAATTTGAGTAAGCAACATTTTTTTTCTAAGTTACCTAAATTACTATTTTAGCCCTGCCTGAGTCGCGCAGTCTTAGTTCTAAATTTCACACTAGATATTAAGTGTAACTGAATGCGTCTGATATTTACAACGTGAATATTTTAAGTCTGTGCCAACACAGTTAGCAAACAATTACAAAACACTCGAAGCGAAAATCATGTGTTAATTATAAAGTATACTTTGTTGCAAAGGTAACATTTAATTATAAAAATATGTTGCAATAAGCAATAAAAGAAATATTCAGGTTTAATACTTTTACAGCAACAATAACAGCAGAAAGAATTATAGGGTCGTACGCTTGTTTGCACCGTCGTCATAGTATATATATAAAAAAACAAAAGTATGACTTTTTTTTCGATCTGAATGTGTCGTAAAATCATAAAAATCCGTTAAATACATAATAATATAGGTGTGAATTAAACGAAACTGCGGGCTTCTTCCATTCCCGATGACGTCTTTAGCCGTGAATCGGCCTCTCACGCACAGTAAAGACGGAATCAATTTGAGCTTTAATAACCACCATCACACTGGTGCAGTGGTGGCTAGCCAACATGTATATATGATCGAATACGATTTTCACTCTTGGCCAATGTTTATATTGAGCATACACACTTTTGTTCAGGTCTGGGTAGTTGCGATCGTGCTTATGTGTGTGTTTCCAGGCTATGACACATTATAATAAGGTTTTTTTTTTTTTTTTTATGTTACAAGTTGGCAAACAAGCATACGGCCCACCTGATGGTAAGTGGCTGCCGCAGCCTATGAGCGCTTGCAGCACCATTAGTAGGTGCCACTCACGCGTTGCCAACCTCGAGATATTAGTTCTTAAATCTCGTTCGCCCAGTAATTTCACTAGCGTACAATGCCCTTCAAACGGAACACAGTAGTGCCTAAGCACTACTATTTGGCGGCAGAATATTGGACACTGCGGTGGTACCTACCTAGCCGGCCTCTTGCAACAAAAGACCTACCACCATTTAAATTGTGTCTATGTAATTTTACATTAATATTTAATAATAATGAATTTAGAAACCTTTGAAATCAATATTGTTACAACTGGACATGTAATTATTGCATTGACCTTACAATTTTCAAAGCTGAAAACTATTACAACACTCTTTATTACTCCGGAAGTTTCATCAAGCAGTAATAGACCGAAACTACTATTATGAATGCTACTTCAAAATAACACATTCAATAGTTTTGTGAACGAATATTCGCATTGCAAAAACCTTGAGTATAGTTTATACAGCTGGCAGCAAATACATATTTACAATTGATTCGAAAATTTCTAAACATTTATACAGCTAAAACTTGGTCATAAATATTGTAATATTATAAATGCGAAAGTAGCTCCATCTATCTGTCTATCATGCGTTCACGCCAAAACCACTGAAACGATTTTGATGAAATTTTATACACATAAAGACTAGACCTCGGGCAAGACCATAGGTTATTATTGCAAAAAAGTCTTGAAAGAGTTATAATAGGGGATGAAATATTGCATGGAGAATAAATTATTTCTACGTTATTCATGAGGTTTAAGACGCGTGCAGAAGCTTTAGCTTTCGGCACTTTCAAAGCACATTCTTCTCGACTACGTGCTTTATTCAAAAGCACATTCTTCTCCACGCGCGGAATAGCCTTAAAAAGAGGTACAAATATTTTTCTTCACTTATTTATATATATTTAGATAGTAAATCGAGTAATGTATTCCAGAAATACTCACAAACCTATGACTCAAATAATACATTGTTTCAAATGTTTGTATCTAAAATACGGAAGGCATTAAAATAAATTCGGATGCATTATGAAAGCAGTAAATTAGGTATTTTAGACGTTAACAGCAGAAACAGCAACTGCCTGGTTCCAAAATAAACTTTGGAACAAGGAACAAGGGACATGATGTTCAAAACTGATCTCTATTATCCTTTCATAAATTGATACATTATGAGAATTCTGAGACAATTTATTTATTTCATTAATTAAAACGGTTACACACCAGTTACATTAATTAAAGTAGTTTAGTTTATTATTCTTATAAACAATTACATATTGAAAATAAAATTTAAAAAAAATCTCAGAAAATAGTAATTAATAATAAAATCAATAATGAAATACAATGACAAATAACATTAAATGCCAATAAAAATATACAATACAAGCACATTCATTCTCATAGAACTTCAAGCACACTGACAATAATTTATATCACTACATAGTATAAAACAAAGTCGCTTTCTCTGTCCCTATGTATGCTTAAATCTATAAAACTACGCAACGGATTTTGATGCGGTTTTGTTTAATAGATAGAGTGATTGAAGAGGAAGGTTTATATGTATAACAACATCCATTAAATAGTGGAGAAAAAAATATTTTTGAGGTTTCTAATGTGATGTCGTAAACAATTACATTTAACGCGTGCGGGCCACGGGCAGTAATGAATGAATCAAAACTACTGGATCGATTTTAATAATTTTTTCAGTGAACGACATAGGCTATATATTTTATACCCGTGCAAAGCCGGAGCGGGCCGCTAGTTAAATATAATATTTATGTTAAATATATATTGGCAATAATTTTATAAGTTCATCACGCCACACTGTATCTTATCCATCGATATATGTTTGTACGAAGTAGAAATAACAACTTACCGTGCCTCGGAGACCACGTTATATGTCGGTCCCGGTTGTTATCATATAACATCTGATAATAATCGTTAACACTTGATAAGTAAATTACTCTTATCCAATGAGTTGCTGGTTCGCCCTTACGGAGGTCAGATGGCAATCGCTCTGTGTAAAAATTAGTAACCTGTCAAATCCGGATAAGACGAAAAAGCAGACCCTGGGCTAATACTCGTATAAAATAATAACAACTTGTAAGAACGAAATAAAAGTATTAGAAGAGACTAAGTAAAAATAGTTTCGGTACCACAGTTTTTTAACAAGTAGAACTACATTGGTTGGGATTAGTATTAGTTTTATTAAAATCATCGAGTATTTAGTTATTATTTAGTGTACCTAATCAGTTTTGTTTTATTATATGTATGTAATTATTTACTAAGCCCACTTGATGGTAAGCGGTTATCGTAGCCTACGAGCGCTTCTAACACCATACATTTATAGGTTTCACCAACGCAATGTAAAATTTTAATATCATACGCAGCGACATAATATCTTAAAAATGATCCTTAGCTCAATTGAAAAATTATACATCCAAATTACAATACGACTATTGTACTTTGTATTGCTTCCTACCAAAGAGGAGATTAACCTTAATAGATATACCCTTAGAGCGTAAAATCGACTTAACTTTAAACGCCTTGACACCAATATCAGTAAGTCAGTACATATAATGTATGAATTGTATATAAAATATGCAGGAATTAGAGATAGCCATATAGATAATAAACGAAATCTTTGACTAAAGATTGCGAAATGGAAAACACTTTTGGATTATATACCTATTTCTTGGCTTAGAATTTATGTTGACTTTGGGAAGGAATCATCGTGTTTGAGAAGAAATTTGAAGTTTTATATATCGTAATATCGTCGTCAAAACATGGACGTCCAATGTAGGACATAGACCTCTCTAAATTAGGTTGTAAACCATAACTGACTCACTCAACACACGATAAAAATATTGAAAATATTTTAAGGATTAAATACGCTATAATACCCTTATAGGTTCGTCATGTCCGTCTGTCCGTCCGTATGTCACAGTAATTTCACTCGGAGTCTATTGGCTCTATCTATACGAAATATCGTAAACAGGTGTATTCTATAAACCGCTACAGGGGTTTGTAGTGAAATAACAAAATATTTTTAAATATATATAGATTTTCCCATAACTTTGTTTTTTTCATATTATTTCTAGTAATTACTATAAACGCTACACACTCAACGCCCCCATTAGGATAATTATATCCTGTGTCGGGGTCCGGAAACATTCACAATGACAAGGACAAACACAACCAGATCGGAAAACATGCCTGTACGATTAATACAAACATCTGCTCCGAGCGAGAATCGAACCCGCAACCGTCAAGGCTTAAGGCAGACTCGGTACCCACAACGCCACAACTATGAAATTACAAACTTATAGTTGCGGTCGCTTTTAATTCGTTAATAACCTTAAAGTTCAATCAAGCTATGGAACCCTTTAGTTTCCACTGTAAGTAGTCCACCACGCACTTGACTCCTATTCTTTTTATGTGTATATTTTTTTTGAACTGTCTACTTTTCAACCCTACTAATAATTTAACTACCCTATGTAATGGTATCATTAGGTCCCAATACCTTATACTTAACACGAGACAATAGAGATTTTGCTCATACTTGGGAGTCTTTTAAATTATTTCACGCACGTCATTAATATTTTAAGAAGATATTCTTAACAAAATATGAACTAATTCCACACACGCTTATTCCCATTCATGTTAAAAATTGTATAACAATAGCTCTGTCATTGAAATTATTTCCGCTAAGTACAATGTCACATTTGCCTAACAAAATATATGTAAAATAATTATCAGTAAAGTGCGTTGTGGACCACGCACACTAAAAAGTAAAGGGTTCCGCAGCTTGATGATGAAGAATATTAAGAACTTTAAAAATAATAACAAATTAAAATCGACCGCAAAACAAGTTGGTAAATTCATAGTAATTATTAAAAGTAATATGAATAACAACGTTATGGGAACAGCTTATATATTTCTAATGTGAATGAAAGTACCTTTGATGTTCTACAAGCTCGAATTTTTCACAATTTTAAATCCCATAGTTCGAAACACAATTTTGACACGGGGGGGACACAATTTTTATGACTTAGGGGCATTAGCCCTTAAGGTATATCAACAACTACTGACGTAATGAAAAAAGTCAAAATCAAACCTCCTTATCATTTTGAAAGACCTATTCAAAGATATTTCACACGTCGCCATAGATTGATTTTTTTTTTTCAAACCTCAGTTACATGGACTATCACCCTTAATTTTCGATTTATATTTTACGATTTCATTACATAATCGTGGTGCGGTTCATAGAATACACCTATTTTCTAAATTTCGTATAGATAGAGCCAACAGTCTCACATGACACACGGACATGACGAAACTATAAGGGTTCCGTTTATGCCATTTGGCTACGGAACCCTAAAAGTGTCAAGTTACAAAAACAAAACTCAAACTTGAACTCGAGTTACATACTTTTTGTTCATGTAATAACTTAGGCCACAATACGCAATTTTTTTTTCTGTGATATAATTCTGTTTTCAAAATCGTCTGTTTCGGTTTATACAAAAAATATATACACTGCAGCAATATTTTGAACAACCTAATCTTAATTTATGTTATAAATATCTCTACAGTATAAATCAAAGTCACTTTCCAAGTCTAACTCTTCCTAAATCACGCAATTTTTTAACAAAGCGAAGCCGGGGCTGGTCGCTAGTTATATCTTTTTCTTTAACTTAGCAGGCGGAATGTGAAACCAGTCAAGATCCGGACAATCATGACAATATTATAGAAAAAGAATTAATAATTTAATAAATCAATAACCGCCATTTAGCGGAGTGGTAGCGTACCAGCTTTATAAGTCAACGATTGAGGTTCGATAACCGCTCGGGACAGTTATATTGATTTTCCAGATATATATTCTGGTCTGCGTGATTGTGCTTGTTTGTGTGTTTCCGGACACAGGATATTACTATCTTAATAGGGACGTTGAGTGTGTAGTGTAGTTTTATTGTTAAATAAAAAATAAATTTATAAAAATTGTGTGACGCTATCATTTAATTAAATTTATCGTAGTTAAAAAATGAATAAGTATAAAAATTTATTAAGAAATATGTAGTAGTGTGTGGTAAGATCTTTAGATTATGTTTTATATTAAATAAAATACCCTTGTCGTTGAAAAACTGTTGTCTGTGGAACATTGAACGGGCAAATTAAATAATCATAAAAAACTTACCAAACAATCTCGTTCCTGTTTTGATCCTACTCGACATTGGCGAAACAATCTTTGCCCAATTGGTGCAATTGTCCACTAAACATAAAGAACTGAATTGAATAATTTACACATTTTTCAATTGTGTCATAACATACATACTGCTCAGGAATTATGACAGTGGAGTAACTACACTGTTTGAGGCCCTCTCTCTTTTAAGATAAAGAAGCTAAATCAATGCCAATTTTTTTTTATATAACTAATAGCTAATAGCCGGAAAGGCCTCCCGGTCAGAAAAGACCGTGATACAAGATAATCCTAACATTTAACATAAAGGTTATATGTTATGTGCTCACGGCTCATTTCGGGCTCTTTCTGATCGGGGGTCCTTTCCGGCTTGGGGCCCGTGATATGTTCCCGTTTTAACACTCTTACTGTTACTTCGATCGCATGGTCATTATTTATAATTAATGTTAAGCATTTAAAAAGATGCTCCTGATAGCATGAAATTCCAGCAAAATCCAACAATTTTGAAGATTAGCCGGAACAAATAGAATTTTTTTTCACCTTTTTGGTTGTAAATTGTAAAGTCGTAAGTTGTACCGATGCTTTTGCTTAACGCCCTGTGCGCCGATGATCTATATCTATGATCTCATATATTATAAACGAGGAAAATATTTCCATGGGAAATTGAAAAGCGCAATATTAAAAACTATGAGGAAAAGTGACGTCACCAGCCCGACGCGACGGGTGGTTTTTATGAATGAATCTTTTATGACTATAAATAAAATATGTCGTACATATATTTTACGTCACGAGGTGTAGTGCAAAAGAAATTTACTAGAAAATAGTAATGAATACAACACAAGTAGGTATAGACATATTTTACCGTTAGAACTAAAAGTACTTTTGATTGGAGGCTAAAGTCAAAAGAATGTTTGACTGCGTTTCTTGTCAAAAGTACTTTTGAAAGAAGCTCAGAGACAAAAGTCAATTTAACCATAACAATCACAGACACAGATAGAGGAAAGGCGGATCTCTATTATATTATTGGAATAATACTAGAAATTACTTCAGAGAAACTATATAAGTTCAAGACGTGAGATGGTTTACTGGACACATTTTATTACAGGTAAGTATTTTAATGGGCGCGTGTGTGTGGGAGAGTACATGTATGTGTGGGTAAAATTGCGGAAATTCACTAGTCAAGTCTATACAATTTAAAAAGTGCCTGTTTGTAATGTTCTTTTTTTATTTCATGACGGTTGGCAAACAAGCATATGGTCCGCCGATGATGGTAAGCAGTCACCGCAACTTACGAACCTTTGCGATAATTGAATGATAACATGCGCGTTGCCAACCCAAGGAACAGGAGGGAAGTAATGAGAAGGGAAAAACGGAAGAGGACAGTGCACAACAACAACAGAGGCTTTTTCATTAAATACATTTCAAAGGATATTATATATAGACATTGCTGTTAACAAAAACCTAATATGTAATCTCAGAAACAATCCTACTGTTTATCGATTTTAGCGACACTTTCACAGGCAGATAGTTGATATCATAAGATGTTAGATTACTTCTATTTAAAAAAATGAGGGTTCCGCGCGTAAAAAGTAAACAAAACGATAGAGAAAGCGAGAACGCCGCATCTAATATACATATAACAATAAGTTCACCTTTTGCCCTGATATATGTAAAAATCTATTTAATTATAAAACCAAAACTAGTTCGTTGTAGTGATGTCGACCAGTGCGTCTATTTAGAACTCGAAATGCGCTATCTAAATATAAATCGGCAAAGCACTGTTGCTATTTAGAATTCAGTTTATTTTTACGAACAACTAAATAAAAGTACGAATTACGAGAGGAAACGGGGAACCACACGTCTTTTACACTTGTACCGGTTAAAATATGACTATATAATTAATAGTATTAGAGCCATGCCCATCCCAGCATAAATGGCCCACATCGACCGGGGAAGTACTACCCTCTTACAGAAAATCGGCGTAAAGTAATAGTAGTAATAAGGAACCTTTATGATTTCGTCGTGTCCGTTTGTCCGTCCGTATGTCATAGTCATTTTATTCGGAGACTATTGGGACTATCTATAGGATATTTAATAAATAAGTGTATTCTATAATCCGTAATACTGAATTTTATAGTAAAATCCTAAAGCATGTAAAATTAAGGGTAGCATATAAAATTAAAGGTAGCAGTCAATACATGTAACTAGGAGTTGAAAAAAAATCTCAATTTATGGCAAAGCGTCGATATTTTTGGATAGGTCCTTAAAAATAATAATAAGGAAAGGTTTGATTTTGACTTTTTAAATGAATTCATTACCACAACTAATGAATATATGAGTTCCTAAAGTCATAAAAATGATGACCCTCTAACTTTTCAACTGTGGTGTTTAAAATTCTGGAAAAATTTCATGTGGAAAATCAATAAAAACTTTCAACCACATGTATTTTGGGTAAGAGGTCTACAAATTTTGGAGATATATAAGATTTTCCCGTAACTTTGTTTTTTTATATTAATTTTAATAATCACTTTGAAATTACCAACATATTTTGCGGGCGAATTCGTTATCGAATGGAATAAATTCGTTAATATTTAATATCCTAACTCTTAAAGTTTCGCTACCATCAGGCTGCTTAACCCTTTTATTCCACTGTGCGTGGTTCACTGCGCACTTGACTGCTTATATACAAACTAACGGCCCGCTCCAGCTTCACACGTGTATAAAATATATAAGCCTATGTCATTCACTGAAAAAATGATTAAAATCGATCCAGTAGTTTTGATTTATTCACATGCTTGCACGCGTTAAATGTAATTATTTACGACATCACATTAGAAACCTCAAAAATAAGCGCATTTCTCCACTATTTAATGGATGTTATTATACATATAAACCTTCCTCTTAAATCACTCTATCTATTAAAAAAACCGCATCAAAATCCGTTGCGTAGTTTTAAAGATTTAAGCATACATAGGGATATGGGGACAGAGAAAGCGACTATGTTTTATACTATGTAGTGATGATACAAATAAAGAGTAGGAAGATATAGCTATTTCTTTAACGGCAAAGAAAGTTGGTGTATCCATTTTCAGCAAATGGAATTGACACCATGTACAGAATATTACTTACAATCGCTCATATTTACATCTACCTTATAAAATTACTTGTTTAAATCATGACGGTGATTAAGAAAATGAAATTACCATTGTAATTTGCAATAAAAAATGTAAAGCTTTTTGATTCATTTTTAATTTTATTGACGATAAATGTATGTGCCATTATAGTAATACACATATTTTTTTTTACACATGACCAAATTACACCGTCACCGATTCCGTGGTGCACGAGCATACAGCCTGCCTGATGGTAAGCGGTTACCGCAACCTATGTAGCTGGATGTCGGAACCATCACCGTCATATATCATCATGATCTATGATGATGGACTGGAGGCAGAGGTAATAGGATTTAACGGCCCCATTAGGATAGTAATATCTTGTGTCGGGGGTCCGGAAACATACACAATGACAGGGACAAAAACACCCAGACCGGAAAACATGCCTGTATGGTCAATACAAACATCTGCTACGAGCGGGTATCGAACTCGCAAATTGTGGCGCTTAAGGCAGTTCAGTTACCGCTGCGCTAACTTCATCAAATTTGGGTGTCCAGTGTTTACACTCTTCAACACAACAGTAATAAGAAATTGATGGGCTTAGGGAGGTAAGAGCAAGGGGCAGCTGCTCACCCTGGACGTTGCTAAATACTGAGAAATGCAAATATTATGCATTTTGAAGTATTTAAATATTTAAGAAAATAATTATTTCTTCCCTCTGGACCCAAAAATAAGATTTTACACTCCCATAAGCCATATACTGGCTACGCCCATAAGAAATACTCCAATGTATTTTAGACTAACCGCATCCAGACTTCCTCTCGCGTTTATGTAGGTTGTTGATAATCCCAAGGGTACCTAACATTTTTCCGGGATAAAAAGGAACCAGGGTATCCGCGTGCCGAATTTTATCCGTTCAGTAGTTTATGCGAGAAAAGTAAAAAGCAAACCTTCACATTTATAATATTATGAAATATTAAAAAAAAAGTAAATTATATCTTAGGTCAAATTTACAACGGTCACGTACGGTAATTAGTTATGCGATTTAGTCATTATTCAATAATGAATAATGAATAAACACAAGTCTATTATAATTCAACTGATATACGGTCCATGAAATCCAAATAAAAAAAAACTAAAATAAGAAAATTATAAGTTCATTATTTTAGTCACCACTGCAGTCATCAAGGGCTTTCACGAGTACATATTTAACTAGTTTTGCTAAAGTCAAGACTGCTCGCGCGGTCGATTTTTATTTTAATAAAAGTAGCCTACGTTACCCTTCAAAACATCAACCGTTTTAGAAATTAACCGGGGAAAAAAAACAACCAGAAAGACAAACGAAATTTTTAAGCTTTTTTTCTGATAAGAATCGAAGTCTGATATTTTGCTATTACACACAGACACTTAAGTTTTATTTATTTATATAGATTATAAATATCCTCCAATCAAGTCGATTGGTATTTTTTGTGCAATAGCAAATATGAAAAACAAATACTTAAACTTAAGTGTGGGTATTTATAACCCATGTTATTATATTTCATCATAACTGGTATTAATACATTATTAATTGGCAATTCCAACTTTAATACTGAGAGATATAAATTAAAATTCAAGAATTATAAACATATACTTTATGAACAGAAGCATTAGACTTTAACGAAACGAAAACATTAAATCACGTTTTTTTACCGTACAACCGAAACAGCACAATCACATATGATCTTCCAAAAAAAATAATATAAAATACTTACAAATTCCGAAACCACCTATAAAAAAGCCACTGGCCACTAATACACATCCAAAAGAAAAAAAGAAACAAATTATATCTTTTAGGAAAAAACTTAATTTAAATTTTCAATCACGAACAAGTTCAATTTGTACGGCACGCGTGTCCACTGTAACAGCTCGACTCGGAATGATAACACTGCAAGGAACCGGCTTTAATTATATCATCGTCTTGAAGTCAGGTGTGCGTTAGTTTTCTCGTTGTATAAAATAATACCGACTTCTAAACCTAAAAGCAATAAATAAAATAATATTTTCTACACAATATTTTCTTTACAAGTCGGTGCTAAGTAAAATATCGGCACACAGGCGCCCGACTTATGAAGAAACTATTATTTTATTTTTTTGATTTTTAGTTTGGAAGTCGGTGTATTTTTCTAAAAATTATTTTAGTTTATACTTTTTAGTTACGAATTTAACAAACGTACTTAATGCTTCATTTTAGAACTGGACAAAATTGTTAAAATCTGTTGAAAATTCAAAAATGAAACCTACAATTTTGTAATGTAATTACAATTTATTAATTACATTTTTATCTCTCAATTTTTTCTTACTGACACAACCGGTATTTATTGATGAATACGAATGCACTTTTGTCGATTATTACCGGTTATATATTCAAAGGATTAAGATTATACTGGAGCGGTATACAGGTAGGTTTGTCTCTGTCTGTGACGTCATTGAAGTGAATATAAAGCTATTGTCAAAACATCGGGAAATTGATTTATCTATAAGTTGCATGATCCTTACAACATTTAAGTTTTAAGTTTATAACAGTCTTCTTCTTTCGTGCATTATTCCCGGTATTTCACCAGGGTCTGCTAATACTCTTATCCAGATTTGACCGGTTACTAGTTTTTACACAGAGCGATTGCCATCTGACCGCAACCTTATGTTAGAATCAGTAACTCATTGGATAAGAGTAAATTACCTATCAAGAATTACGATTATTATCAAATGTTATGACAACAACCGGGAACGACAGCTAAACGTGCTCTCCGAGGCACGGTAACGAAGAACCATAGAGAGTTTATAGTATTTATTGTTTTTTTTTGTGAGTGATAAAGAGCCTTTTTAGAGTCCGGGATACATTATATAAAAGTAAAAATGCATAAGTCGTGGTAAGCTCAATGATTCCTAGAATAAAAATACACTGGAAATTTTGTATATTTAAATTTTTTCAGATTTTACTTATTAAGGTTTATTAATACTTTTATTTTTAGTTTACTTATCTAAGGTTATTAAGGTTCCGTAGCCAAATGGCAAAAACGGAACCCTTATAGCTTCGTCATGTTCAACTGTCCGTCCGTATGTCACAGTCATTTTACTCGGAATCTATGGACTGTAAATAACTTAGTTTTTTCATATTATTTTAACAATATCTATGAAATTACAAACTTATATTTGCGTTCGCTTTTAATTAGTTAATATCTTAAAGATTCTTCATCATCAAGCTGCGAAACCCTTTAGTTTCCACTGTTCGTGGTCCACCACGCATTTCACTGCTAGTTATATCATTTCTACCAAAGTTCCAAAGCCTTAAACTCTACGAAGAATAGAAACCTGGTCGAAATGCTGTATAAATTAAACGTAACGTACCTACCTACCTACGTCACATACTTGAAGCGATATGACAACCTCAAGTGCGGTTTAGTTTCGACAATGAACTAGATTACACACGATGACACGACGGACATCTTATACACAGTTTATATATTGACTTGAATTTCCTATATTAACTTTAATCTATGATCTGATCATGATTAAAGATTAAAAAGAAACAGGCGAACGTTTCTAAGGTTTTAAAACAATATTGTTTTATTTATTTGAAAATCACAGTAATGTGTACTCCTATCCATCTTACCGGCGTCGGGATGTGACGACCCCATCGCCCGCTGTTGGGATAACCTCTGTCACAGCAGAGATTATTCCACCAGTGCAATCAGTCACACTGGTGGTAGGTCTTTTGTTGCAAGAGGCCGGCTAGGTAGGTACCACCGCAGTGTCCAATATTCTGCCGCGAAATAGTAGTGCTTAGGCGCTAATGAAATTACTGGGCGAACGAGATTTAAGAACTAATATCTCGAGGTTGGCAACGCGCGAGTGGCACCTACTAATGGTGCTGCAAGCGCTCATAGGCTGCGGCAGCCACTTACCATCAGGTGAGCCGTATGCTTGTTTGCCAACTTATAACATAAAAAAAAATATATCTTACTATATCTCTATCACTACATAGTACCTATGTATGCTTAAATCTTTAAAACTACGCAACGGATTTTGATGCGGTAATAGATAGAGTGATTGAAGAGGAAGGTTTATATCTATAATAACATCCATTAAATAATGGAGAAAAAAAAATTTTGGAGATTTCTAATGTGATGTTGTAATTACATTTAACGCGTGCGGGGCCACGGGCAGTAATGAATAAATCAAAACTACTGGATCGATTTTAATCATTTTTTCAGTGAATGACATAGGCTATATATTTTATACCCGTGCGAAGCCGGAGCGGGGCGCTAGTATAGTATAAAACAGACTTTCTTTCCGCATTTGTCTGTATTCCTGCTATCTCTCTTAAATTGCGGAATGGATGGTCTGCTTATTACTCTTATCAGGATTTGACAGGTTACTAATTTTTACACAGAGCGATTGCCCGACTCTGACCCGACTAACCTCAGTAACCCTAAGGACGAACCAGTATCTCATTGAATAAGTGCAAATTACCTACCAAGTGTTAACGATTATTATCACATGCTAAATGGTAAAAATCGGGACCGAAGGTACGATAAGAAGAACCACAAGGACAAAAACCCAAGCCGAAACAGATATTTGTAAGATATACAAATATCTGCTTTGAGCTGGAATCGAATACGCAACTGTTGAAGCTAAAGGCGAGTTGGTGGACACAACTACAGGACGTTTCCATTTTAAAGTTGTATTTTATTACATATAAAAATAGCTTTAAAACGATCGTCAGGCACAATAAGTACAATGACGCGAGCGAAGGTTTGGTTTCTGATAGTTTTCAATAAATAAAGATTATTAATTATTAGAAGTTTCCTCATTCTATTTGCGTTCATTAATCCTCATCTCTCTTATCTTATCTTTGCACATAACACAGATATTAGAAATCATGTTATAAATAATAAATGATAATGGCAAAAACACTTAATGAATATAATTCACGTCACGAATGTGCAGAAACACTAGTGACGTCATGTCATCATAGAACGAGTTCGAACCATGACAGAATGACTTGGAGATTTTAATTCAGGTCATTAAAAAAATGTTGTGCAATTTACTGAAATAAACTAGTAGTTTTAAGTTAGGTATGACAAGAAAACTATTTACACTACAAGGCAAAATCGAGACATCGGATTTGGAGTCTTTGGAGAATTATATAACGAGCTTCTGCCTGCGACCTCACCCTAATTCAAAATTCAAATATTTTATTCAACGTAAAAAGCATTACACTTATTTCTATTCAAATTCTACCACCGGCTCTAAATTTAAGCCTCTACCTAAGAAGAGCAATATTATATAACATTTTTTATGTATTTTTTTTAATGCCAAAGTAGTTTACATATGTTCACTGAAAAGCCTGGATTGACGGTGTCATCCCCAAAGTGTGGTGTCCTCAAGGTATTAAGTTATTTTATAATGGCCCTTACCACAGAGACGTAAGCTTTCGGTCCCAGTTGTTATCATAACATCCGATAAAAATCATTCACTCTTGAAAGGTAATTTATGTACTCTTATGCAATAAGTTACTTGTTTGCCTATTGTGTAGGGTGCAAAGGTCAGATGGCAATCGCTCGATGTAAAAACTAGGAGCCCTACAAATCCGGATTAGGTTTAAGCAGACACTGGGTAAAACCGGGAATAATGCTACAAAGAAAAGACTTCTATCTTCAAAAATGATCGACTTCCATACAAACTTTCAAACACTGGTCATCCCTTATTACTATGTAAAACATTTCGTAACGTAATTTCGTTGGTTTATATTGGACTTATTTCGAATGTTATAAATTTTAATATTTTATCATTTTTATAACTTATCCGAATCGACTATCAACTTTTTTAAGAGTGCTCAGTGGGTCATCTTTATGATAGCATAATAATAACAAATTAAGTTTACATTAAGATTACCCTAATATAAGGTTATCTTTATATAATTATAAAGCTAAAAATAGTTTTGGGTTTTGTCCATCAATTTTAATACTTACGATTAGTAGACATTTCAGTCAAGTTGTTTAGATCACTTGTTAAAATTATGGCTATAAATTTCAGTCTGGAAAACCCACTGAACAGAATATGTTTCGCTTTAGGCTTTACCATCACAAAAATATACGTTTCCTCTTAGTAAAGTTGCATTAAAATAATATTTTGGGTTGTATTTCAAAAATAAAAAATTGTAAATGTAAAAATTGTAATGAAAAATTGTAAAAAGATATCTTAAAAAAATTCGTCTAACAGAAGTCTTTGAACCTCGCCATGAAAAGTCGGGCATCCCTAACGTAGGCTCGTGTTGATTCCGTCCTTCGAAGTAAAGCCTAGTCTTATGACGTCATAGGAAAAAAGAGAAGTCCACTGTTGTAGGAAATAAGTTTCTTCAATACAATGTAACCGCTCGACATCATTGTTTTACACATCAAAAAAACTATTTAGGTTTATTTATACAAGAATCTATATGTATACTGTATTATTATATTAATGTAACGAGATGAGAACAATGATGCAACTCAAGTAATTTTTACATAGAAATTATAGAAATACAATAAAAATTGCTAATTAATTAATTTATATGCATTAGGACGTAATTTTTTGTTACTTTTTTATGTAATATTTTGAAGGAAAAACGGAAAAAAAATAAAGGCGTGATTTTAATGAACGTGCTAATGGCTTATCTCTTGACGCACAACATAGTGTACGTTAACTTTAAAATAAATACCAATTAATATCGTAGGTCATTGCCGTTTTGAGTGAATGACTCGCTGATAAAATAGGAGGTATAAAATTTTTCCTAATGC
This sequence comes from Hestina assimilis, assembly GCA_023373885.1. Classification (NCBI taxonomy): domain Eukaryota; kingdom Metazoa; phylum Arthropoda; class Insecta; order Lepidoptera; family Nymphalidae; genus Hestina; species Hestina assimilis. The sequence continues at coordinate 3,526,529 of CM041745.1, read as the reverse complement.
CGAATCTCAATCAGTAAATATCCAAGCATTCCAGTGAATAGCAAACGTAGACTTTAAAAAGAGGTTGCGCGTTCCTGTATGGGCATCTACGTTGTTAAGTGCTTATTTATTAGGGTAATGATAAGATATGTACATTGCACAATTGTACAATGTATATATATACTATAAAGTGATTTTAGATTTCTATTATTTTTAATGTTACTAAGTTGGCAAGCAAGCATACGACCCACGTGATGGTAAGCGGTTGTCGCAACACTATTCATTTGTATTTATCGGTAGTACTGTTGCGTTTCGTGCAATAAGTGACAGCGCCGGCCCAATCTCACAACCCTCTGTACCTTTCCTTTTTCTTTCTCATCCTTTCCTTCTTATCCTTTGGGTTGAAAACGTGCAATCGCTCATAGGTTGCGGTGACCGCTTACCATCAGGCGAACCGTATGCTTGTTTGCCAACAAAAAAGGTATCACACAGGCGTTGCCAACCTCGAAATGTTTGGTTCTTAAATCTGCTTTTCCCAGTAATTTCACTAGCTAAATTGTCCTTCAAACAAACCGAAACAGAAAAATGCAAAATACACTAATACGTTGCGATATAATACGTTACACCAATAAAACATTGACTTGATATTACAGATATCAAAATTAAAAAAGTTCTAGCCATTTAGAGAAAGCGGTCCTGACACTTTGTGAAGTATAGTCTGTTAAATGTAACTTGAACCCTGCGCAGTAACACGTTTTTGGGTCTCAACCGTATGCGGTATTAGGGGGCTGGGTTTAGTACACTCGCTCACGGTTGTTTTAGTTCTTTAATAATAAATTAAATTATAAATTAGTTTTGTCAAGTGTGTTAACATTTATTTCAAGATAATGCCTCGACCACAATCAACTTTAAGGAGACGAGAGAGAAGGATGGTATTTGACGGTTATAGTTATTTTTTAAAAGAAAATAATATAACTAATTCTCTGAATAATACTGCGGAAGATATGAAGAAGTCTGTCTCACTATTAATAATGTACATTAACTTTTTTTACATATAGGTACCTTTTTTCTATACTATTTATTTGTTTTATTCTATTTAAGTAATTAATAACGATAATAAATAAATAATTAATTGAATTTAGAAGAAATTATAACTATATTATATACTTCATTCCGTTTTCCTACTTTATAAAGAATCGATTTAAATAAGACGAAACCAATATTTTTGTCTAACATTTTTGTCCATTATTGTACCTGCGCAGAAGCGGCCATTTTGGTTCAAGTTACATTTAAGGAACTATAACAAACGACATGTCTTTGTAGTGATATACCTACCTGCAGTTTACGACAAAAATATTTTTATTGTTAAATAAAAAATTCACATACAACAACTCTAGATACAATATCATATATTTTTAAATATTCATATGTATATATCAGTTATAGAGTCACTGTACTATGTGCCGGCTAATGGGGTTGAGCAAACGCAAGTCCATCTACCCCTATTAAAGTTTTCGCGATATCAATGTTTTGAACTCGCATTATGAGGTGTACAATGTCAAGGGCATTTTTATTTCTTCTTATTTCACACACAATTGACAATTGTAAGCAACACAAACGACAAGGCAGTTATTTTTGGTCATTTGGATTATTAAATTAATTGGGAATAATTTATGCAACCGGTTCTTTATTCTGATGTGATGTGTATTGCTCCTAACCCTACGACGTTATTGAGCCTTACTTTGCAGCATATTGCCACGTCTTAAGCTAAAAACGGTTTAAATTAACACTATAATTAACGATATTTTAAATCGTTTTTATAGAAATATTAATTGATGCGTAATTTGTATAAAAAGTAAAAAGCATTATGACCTGAGGCGGAAAACATAGAAATGTCGGTTGAAGTTGGTACATTGGACCTATATGGCGTTAAATGACAGTGTTTAAAATTAAAGCACCATCTAGCAAGTGGCTGGGAGCTAAATAATACCACCATAAGTCATAGCAGATACATAGTAAGTCTATGCCAAAGGCAGAGGTTTTAAATTTTGGAAATTTTGATGTTCTTTTTTTAATAGCTCTTACATTTCTTTTGGCAGATTTTTACCATGAATATACTCAAAAAAAGAAAGAGGTAAAAATTGAACACTAACAAATCACCAAAAAATGTGCAACTTACTTGACTATTTACGTCATTTTCTATCAGAGTTGATATCCAAGTGCTTCTCGCTGGAATGTTTCATGTTCCCATAGTCTGCAATAAAAAATGTAGAACATAATTAAACTGTTAAAAAACATAACCGTAAACATAAACAATACAACCGCGTTTAGCTTTATCTTCTTCATTCTAGCATTATTCCCGGTATTTTTATGTACCCAGGGTCTGCGTATTACTCTTATCCGGATTTGACAGGTTACTAGTTTTTACACAAAGCGATTGCCACCTGACCTCCGCAACCCTAAAGGCGAACCAATAACTCATTGGATAAGAGCAATTTACTTATCAAGAGTTAACGATTATTATCAGATGTTATTGATAATAACCGGGACCGACAGCTTAACGTGCTCTCCAAGGCACGGTGGGGAGACCCACACGGAGAAACGCCCAGACCGAGACAGAAATTTTAACAAACATCTGCCCGAGCGAGAATCGAACCCGCAACCGTCGAGACTAAAGGCAGACTCGCTACCCACAACGCCACAACGGTATCAAGCGCCACGCCACGCCACGCGTTTAGCTTTATCATACGTATAAAAAGCTGTGGATTCGGTGATGGCTGGTAATTAGTTCGATATAATTTGATCTGTTTTTTGGTTCCGATTTTTATGAAAACATATTAATAAAATAATGACAAATCGACAATTTTTTCCATTTTGAATTTAGCTAAAAGTTTTGTTTAATATCGGGAATTTAATAACCACACAAGCCCTCTTTTTGCGTATGATAAATGTGAGGAAAATTGCGTCAACATATTAAATATTTATAAATAATATTCAATGTAGTTTTGCTAAGACTTTCACAATAATATTTTGATTTATTCGTTATGTTATTACTGTATGAGGGTCAAAGATCTTATGAACTGTTTCATGAATACGAGTAATCTGCTGGGAAACATTCCATGACCTTCATGTCAAACAATAATGATTTTGGCTTGTGCAAATATAGAAATGAATAAGATCAAAATTCCCAAGACGTTCAGATAATTATTTAGGCTAACTAGACACTTGACCTTAATTAAAAAGGTGCTAGTTTCCTTATTAAAAGCTTATGTCAAGTCATGTAATTGGTAATATGTTTAGTTTTTTTACAAGTATATGTACCAACCCTTAACAGCTAACACGTTAAGCTCCATTGGTGACAACATTGGGGCCTGACTTATAACACCAATAACATAGGGGAAGCCGGCCGCACGGAACACCTTGAGAACTCCCAAGTCTTAGCACAAACTACAGACTTCAAAAAAAAAAATTGGATTGGACACGCAATGGAGAGAAGAGAAGCCTCTTAAAACTGAAAAGAATATACAAAACAAGAAACAGAGACATCCGAAAAAACAAAACTAACCGATGCACTTTAGTTTTGCCTGAGGTGGAAGTGCCGATAGGCTGTAGCAAGATACAAGGTCGAAAGGTGGACTCTTTGAACAACTAAATGGTCAAATCCGCCAGGGAAAAGAAGTATGGGAAGAAAGGAAGAGATGGACCGACAATATCCTAAAGATTGCGGGGAAGAATTGGATCAATATTGCTAAAACAAATGCAAATGGAAATAAATAGAGAAGAGTTTTCCCACAACGGATCACACTTAACAAAATAATAATCTAAATAATATTCATTAAAAAAAGTACATTGTGTATAACCAGTAGTACGTATTTGAAGATGCAATGACTTTCTAGTTTAATCCATTCACCAATTGTGACACGGAGGAAATAATTTGCGAGGAGTAACCTCTTATCCCAACATCCTTTTGATTAGAGAGTTCGAATACAATTGGACAATTGTAGTCGTGGAGGAGTCCTAAGTATTTACAATATATGGTCGACGTTCTTGTGCTAGAGGACGATCACTCGCTCGACACGTGACTTTAGCGTGTCCGATAGACCGTTGCAATTAGAAATTCAATACACTTATCGACTATATTTCGTAATGCATATTGTTTCTGTAACATTCTTCAGTCACAGTTAAAAAGTAATTTTAAAATAAACCAGTATGCATCTGATAATAACATTGCACACCTCTATGAGCGTTTGTTTTCGTTTGCGCAATGTAGTTATAATAATTACAAGTTATAATTCAGTAATAAATTGAATCATCTAGTTAAATATGACTAAGCATACGGTCCGCCTGATGGTGAACAGTCACCGCAACCTATGAAACGCTTGCGATATTTGACGTAGGTACTTCGATCACATGCGCATTGCCAACCCAAAGGATGAGTAGGGCGGGTAGTAGCCTCTGGAGCTCTAACTCATCGCACAAAACCGAACAGTACTCTGTTGTTTTAAGCCGATTTTCAGTGAGATGGTAGTACTTCGTAGTTTAGTAGTGCTGGGCATTTTGTATGACCTAAGTGACTACTGACTGATAAGAATTTATTTACAGTTATTCACTTCAAAATTTGGTTAGACATCAGTTAATTTCACAACGATTGTGGTAACGATTTCGAAATTAAAACTATGAAAATTGATCACTGGAGAAAATTTCGATTTATGTACATCCACAGTTAGGACGTTTTTAGACTGGCGTTTTTTTAGCGTTTTATGTGGTTGTATCCGCATATCCTTTTACATATGGGTTTAATTTCGCGTTTCAAAACGACGAATGCTCGTACACGGGCTTTTTCCGGCGTATACACATGAACCTGTGATGGCAAGAACCATAGTGAAAGGAATAAAGTGTAATTTGCAAATTTAAAGCGCTTTATATTACGCCATCATAATAGCATTAATGCTCATACGAATTGCGCGAGTAATAAAATCTGAATTTGAATCCGGCCTTAATCAAATTTGTATACTGTACAGGCTATGGTTATTAAGCAATCATGATCATTACAGGAATAGCAACGGCACTTCGAGCGGACCTGCCATTTGAAGTGCTGTTCCACTGCTGATTAGGACTTAGAATATATGTTTTTGATATCTTATTAAGTTATTATTAAGTAATACCTATGATAATACCATGACAGTATAATTTTTTTTAATAAATAAAAGCACCCACTGGTGGTAGGTCTTTTGTTGCAAGAGGCCGGCTAGGTAGGTACCACCGCAGTGTCAAGTATTCTGCCGCCAAATAGTAGTGCTTAGGCATTACTGTGTTCCGGTTTGAAGGGCAGTGTATGCTAGTGAAATGACTGGGCAGAGGATATTTAAGAACCAATATCTCAAGGTTGGCAATGCTTGAGTGGCACCAACTAATGGTGCTACAAGCACTCATAGGCTACGGCAACCACTTACCATCAGGTGGGCCGTATGCTTGTTTGCCAACCTGTAACATAAAAAAACCCAATTTCATTATTGAATAATTATATATTAGGATTAGGAAAAATATAATTAGGACATGGTAACACTATTTATAGCCATATTTAAAAACAATTGCATCATAAATAGTTGGATCACATCTGAAGATATGATGCATAGTGATGACTCTGGTGTTGCTAGTGCTAACAAAAGTTATATTATCTTGTAAATATCTTTATAATTATACTCACTGTACCTAGTATTTAATTTGTTTATAAACAATGAATTAAAACAGCTATAAGAAACAGCTATTAAAACAGCTAAAGAGTTGTTTTAACTGAAAATAACACCTTTAAGGGTTGCCTGGAAGAAATTACTACTTAGCAAAAAGACTGCCTGTACATACATATTTAAAATACATACTTGAATGTAACTCATGCTGTATAAGTAGGTGTACAATAAAGTTTATTCTATCTATATATCTATACACAACATAAGTTAGGTGAAGTAACCACCAGAAGGATTATAAGCATGTTTGCCACCAAAATTTTAATGTAGCGTTATATAATATATTCCGAAGGTTCTTAACTTCTTAAATATTCAAATGTTATAATTGATTTAGTGAGAATATACACAATTTTTATTTTAAAAAATTTAAATATGTTGTGTAGTGTTTGAGTGTGTAGTGTTGTCTCGTCAGAAAAACCTTTATACAGCCTTGCTGCCTTCAACATAAATAGATATACTCAACCAGAGAAGGACATAGAATCAAGAAAAGAGTCATGAGTGTGAGTGTTGGAGGTCATCATATATAATCTACTGACTCTCCTGTTTTCATCCCTCTCTTACTTTAAGTCTACTTCTCACCCAGATTGCAAAGTTTGATGATACTTCAGATATTGTAAGTGGACATAGGCATAGTAGTTATTTACTTGTTCATTTCATAATATATTTATGACGATGTTGTCGCGCAGCAGTAGCGGACCTGCGTTAAACGCCACAGGTCGCGGGTTCGATTCCCGCTCGGAGCATAATATGTTTGTATTGACCATGCAAGCATATTTTCCGGTCTGGGTGTATTTGTCCTTGTCATTGTGTATGTTCCGGACCCCCAACACAGGATATCACTATCCTAATGGGGCCGTTGAGTGTGTAGCGTTTATTTATTTATTTATTTATTATTGGTAATTCCTAATATAATATAGAGCCTAATTAAAACTGTAATATTTATCTAGAACAATATCAGATTTAAAACGTTTAATGAAAGAAATAACATATTTGACTTACCATGTATAGAAAAAAATAACAAGAATCGTTCCATATATCCGCCCACTTTTGATAAGTAAACTAATAGTTTCAGTCATTTATTTGAGTGTAAATGGAAGTTTACCTTTACATTTCGATGTAGATTTCTCAACCACCTTGTTTCCTTTTATGTCACCGAATCTTTAATAAACTTCATTGTCGATATATTTAAATAAGTAACTTTATTCATATTTCATTTACTGCCTTGTTTGTTTTTTTATTATTCAAATATTATATATATTTGTTTATATTTATCATTGCAATTAATATCCGGCTATCCTACTGTCAAAGTATCAACTTCAACTGTCTTGTCAAAAGTGTCAAAACAATATAGATATAGACAATGCATGATTGCACTGATCTCTGTAATATGGATTGATGATCTTATGTAGCAATTGAAATCTGTAAACCCTTTGATACATGACAAATGTCATTGTCACTTTTGCTTAAACGCGCGAGATTATTCGCTTTGGATTCGCATTTCAGATAAACGCATAAATAAAAAAATCCAGACGACTTATCCATCTTCTGTGAAAAGTTTAAGATTTATGAAAAGTTTCTATTGAAATATACCATACAGAAAAGTCATCATTACAGTAAGATTATTTCATGGCGTTGAAACATTTAGAATTGTTGTGACGTATTTATATTGAAATAAAATGATTATCATATTCATAAGTATTATGAATACCTATGCAATGAATGCAGAAAGAACTGTGCTTCGAAAAAATAGTGCGTTATAGTAGACTCAGTTGATAAAATATTTACAAAACTACTTTGAAACTTGATTCCCTACATCAGAATTGTCGTGTACGTGTCACAAGTTTACAGTTGTTGAAATTATATTTAGATGAATAATTGACTACAAAAAAACTATGAAAAACTTGGTAAACTATCTATCTTTAGATCTTTTGGATAAAACTTTGATGTTGAATGAATAAAATATGGAAAAATGGTAAATAAAGTACGAGTAGGTCAAATTACAAGGTCCTGATTTATATTATTTTTTTATGTGAAATCTAATTATATTTTTGTTGAATTGTAGTGAATATTGATTATGAATAAATAGTTATCAGTTTCAAATAAACGTTTATGGTAGTTTTCATATAAATAAAGCAAAAAAATGTTATCAAAACATTGCATTTTTACGAAAAATTTAGGTTACGTTATATTGACATGTAGTGCCGGACACTATTGTCGATAAACAATTTATTTTCGTACAGGATTTTCTTCTGTATTTATAATAGGGTCCGACCGAAACTGATTTTTTCAGCCGAAACCGAAAACCGAAACCGAACTTTCGGCCTGTCTCTCAGTTTCGGCCGAAACCGAAACCGAAACCGAAACTTTTAAAAAAATATTTAAAATTACGATTTTTTACGGAAATTGAATTTCAAATTTTTTTAACATTAATTGTATACATACATTCGTAGTCAACTAATTAGGAACGGAAAATAATTTGGTCAAATATTTTAAAAGTTTAATTTTATGAGATACTGTTTGTTATAAAGTATATTGTTCAATGGAGTGTACTTTTTCGAAGCTAAGAATATTTAATAGTGGTTTATTTAAAAGAAATCCCTCACATTGAAATTGCTCATTTACTGGCTGACCATCTAATTAGGGACAGCAAGAGTTAGTGTTTATTTTCGATTTTTAAAAATAAACCTGGAAATACAAAGGCTGCAATTTTAGATTGGCCTGCCAATAAGTTTAGACATGAATTCTTTGGAACATTTGTGGTACAACAAACTTAAACCAACTCTATAGTAGTTCCAAAGACGCCTGGAAGAACTTCACTAACGAAACTTGTACCGAGCCCTGTTTTTTCGCACGTCCACGCCAGAAGAATTAAACAATTACAAATAATTCAGAACCGTTTCTTACGCATGGCCTCGGGCTGTCCGTGGTACGTTCGCAACGTAGATCTCGTCGGGTGAGTCTATCGTATAGAATGCTTGCCTCCGTCTCCGATGACGTCCTTAGCCGTGATTCGGCTTCGCAGGAGGCACCCTAAGGACGGAATCAAATTTGAGCCCCGTGAGGGCTGCCCCTTTATCACGGCTGAGTCTCTGTGCTGGCCACCCGGTGACACTGTCAAGGCCAGTAGGGCCAACAGCAACACACATTCCGAAAAAAAAAAAAAAAAACTTCATTATTTGATCGAGTCGACGCCGCGCCGATGTCGATATGGCTATAGCTAATAATGGCAATCACATTTAATGTTAATTTTTAATAAAAAACGTTGCTTTTTAGTTGAATTTAATATTAAATGTACATTTTTCTCTTCCATTACATTCTGCGTTCATTATTTCTAATGTTTTCTTAAGTGTTTAATTTTTGTTATTTTTAATTACAATCCATTCTAAAATGTATTAATTCTATTAAGAAAACATTGGTTAAATGATCAAGATCAGATTAACATAAAAAAAACGTAATGAAGACTTCATGTAAACTGAAATTATGGAAAATATAAGTAAATGTTACTCTTATTATACCAATGTCCCTAATTAGTTGACCACCACTGTATATAATATAGACAGTTAAATAGAGTTAAACAAAATAAAAACTAAAAATTCATTAAAGTCATTACCATTTTTTTTGTCATGAATATACAGGACTTACTATTGGGAGTAAACTTCAAAAAAGAAACAACTTGTAGTTAGATATACTAGGTACATAACTAACTAGTAATACGTTGAGTTCACAATATTTTAAAGATCAATCTAATACTTGTTTCTGGAGATTTTTTGCCGCGTCAGCGAGCGGTCACGAGTTGGCTGCGAAGTTTACCGAATAACGCACAAAAACTTATGAACAATCTAGTTTCGGCGAGGCCGAAAGTTTCGGCTATATTTTGGCCGAAACCGAAACTAAAGCCGAAACTAGATTTTTGGCCGAACTGGCTGAAACTGAAACCGAAACCGAAATTTCGGTCGGTCACTAATTTATAAATAAAATTGTTTATATAAAATTTGGTTTTCTTTATTTTTCTTCGCATGTCAATTCTTATTTTCTCAAAATAACATTATTTTTTGTTTGGAATTATTATAATTAGAATTATTTATTAAGCTCATAAACATGCCTGTTGTATTACATATAAAATATTTATTTTATTCTATTTTAGATTTATATTACAAACAAAAGTTAACTACTCATTGACATTGCCACCGATGTCAGTTTTACAATCTTCTTATTCTTTGTTAGACCATCCAGCGAACTATAGCGGTGCTAAGATTCTAAAATGCACGTTCTCCTCCAAGTCTGTCCGAAATCCCGAAATCCTTAGTCTTTGCCTGGTGAAACAAAATTTTTTAACGATGACGACTAAATGCTTATGCAAATTGCAAACAGTTTATAAACTATATCTATTATTTTACATATCAAATTTAGGGTAAATTTAACTGCAATCTTGCTTTAAAATATAAAATGTAATTTAAAGTAACTTTTTTCCGATTGTGTTGCTGTTGGGCCTACTGGCCTTGCCAGTGTCACCGGCGGGGGTGATCAAGTACAAGACCCAGCCGAGAAAGACATTCCAGTTTGGAATAAGCTCGATGCAACGGACGGAAAAACTAAGACGACTACTGTCGGTACTCCCAACTCTGCGCCCTAACAATTTTATCCCTCCATCACACAAGGCTCATCTACCACTGACTTACAGCTTGTCTGCAAAATCATAGCTCAAATCGATATGGCTGAAATAATCGCTTTCACCACTGAAATCAGAGATTCGCAAATAGGTAACGTAACTGCATTCGTAGACAAAATTATTAGGTTCAATGGCTCGCTGCTAGAATAAAACCCCCTCTGAGCTTAGTCACGTGTAATGGAAAGGTCTTATTGATCAAATCGGGCTAGTTCGCGATTTTCTTTAGAACCACGAAGCTTTCGCGATCCATAAGTAGATTCTATCCGAAACGACAGAGTCGGCAAGGCCAAGTGCTTAGCTGACAATAGGCCAATAGAACCCGAGCGCCTATTTAAGGTGAACACGAAGTTGAAAGCATATAAGATAAGTCTCCATAGCTCCTGCGGACGAACCATTAATCCTCACCACTGTAGAGGAGGTCGAATCGATAATTCCTTCACGATAAAAAAAATTCCAGGTCCTGATCACATCACCAATAAGATTTTGAAAAGGCTCCTGATTCAAATTTTGAATCTCTTAATTCTTATTTTCAATGCTCTACTATCAGAATGCTCATTTCCTGATCAGTGAAAATAGGCCATAGTTTCGGTAGTATATTCACAAACCCAGTAAAACCAAGAAATCAACCGCGAGTTATCGTTTGATCAGCATACTCTCTCTAGGGAAAGTCTACAAATATCATGCTAGCAAGAATCAAAAACATGATGATTTTAGTGGTAATAGATGAACAGTTTCGTTTTTGTAAAAATCATTTCTGCGATAACCAGGTCCACCGCATAACGGAGCACATTTTAAAGAGCGTCACCCGTGCGCGAACAAATACGACAGGACTTCTTCTTTGACGCCATTAAGGCTTTCAATAAATTCTGGCACCCTGGCTTAACTTTTGAGCTTTATCGCCTAGGATTGCCAGATAGACTCATCATACGAGACTACTTATCAAATCGAACTTTTCGTTATCGAGTAGAAGGCATTCTGTCTTGCCCTCGTCTTATAAGGGATGGAGTCCCACAAGGTTCCGTTTTAGCTCCATTTCTATATTCATTATATATAAACGACATACCTAGACAGACCTACAATATCTATCTATCACTCTTCGCGGACGTCTGTATCTGCTTCCGCTTTAACCAAGTGTCTCCAATCCGCAGCCGATGCCCAAGGCAAATGGTTTAAAATCTTGGAAGATTGAATTCAATCCAGAGAAAAGCGTAGGAAGCCTATTCAACAAACCTCGCATTAGAACTTACTGGCGATCCGGTCCACCTGGAGTCATCATTTTATTTGCCGTTCCATCCAGCAGAAAGATAAAATGACAACTGACTATCGCTTGAACATCATATCCACATGGTACGCATTAAAGCAGCTTTGTTCTCTGGGCAGACTGTTTGCGATGTTGGGCAGAAGGAGTAAATTGTCCCTTATAAATATAAATAAATAAGGTCACATGGTACAAAGTCTGCGTACACCCTGGTTTTTCGCATGCACATGCCCGAAAAACATTTCTTACGAATGTCCTCGCGCTGCCCATGTAAGGTGCAAGTCTCCATAAAGGTTTTAAAATCGATTCGATTCGAAGCGTTTATCGCAAACCTATTTCAATCAAACTATCTCCCATCCCGATCCTCTGCCTGTAGCAGGATAGTATTTATTAAAACAGAGTTGACAAACCAACTAGATACAGACACGCGCACAACACCGCCTTCGCTGGCGAGGACGTGGTCCATCGTCTTCGCAGATGAAGTCAGAGTTTCTTTCTTGTTTCGCACACCTGCGAGTGAGTCCATCGATTAGTTTGCGCCTCCATTTCCGACGACGTCCATTGATTTAGTTCAATCTCACAGGAGGCAACCTATGGACGAAATCAACTTTAAGCCCCCACCCGGTGACGCTGTCAAGGCCAGTAAGGCCAACAGCAATATACAATCAGATAAAAAGGGATATGATGGCAAGGCTCCGAACACATTTTAATCGATGGACTCACCCGACGACGTAAGTGAGTCGCAGGTGTGCGAAAGAAGAGACTTCGACGTCATTTGCAAAGACGGTTTTAAGATTTATTCTATCTGCCCAACATAGCATACATTTTTCTCAGAACGAATGCTGCTTTTTATGCGAATATGAGCTTCAAACGGTAGTCTATTGTCAACTAGATACTTGGTTTCATCTTTGTCCGGCATATGGGAGAGGATTTGCTTTTGCTGCTTCGCCAGATTATTTCGGATCATGACCTGTCGATAGAGGCGAGTTAGAAAAGAAGACAATTCAGGCGCACATGACCACAAGGCAATGCCAGTCAGGCCCATTAGCTTTTTTTAAACATATATGGGTAAGCTCTTGACCTCCATCGAGGAGAAGGTCTACGTTGGAGTGAGCTAACTCATGAGAAGCCTAATACTACTACTTTACGACGGTGCAGCAGGCTGGTATTTAGCTGAACCATCCCACAGGTGGGTACAGTACTCCATGCAGGGCCGGATTTGAGCTTTATATAGTGTCAGAAGCTGTCTAGGCGTGAAGTACCGCGTCACCATGTTGAGAATGCCCAGGTTTTGGCCGCCGATGTGAGCCTTGGACTCGGCTGACGCCAAAATTGAGGTAAGCACTCAATTTCATGCCAGGAAGTTTAATGCGGCCGGTGAATTCTATAGACACACCACGGTAGGATTCAGCTCGAAAGGACTCCTTTTTGCGGAGAACAGACAAACCTGCATTTTGGAGATGTTAAAAGCGACCAGATTATCGTCACCCCCTGGGAGACTCGGCTTAAGGTCACATTCGTCTGCTCCACCTCTCTTAAGGATCGTACTGTGTCCCCGTCGTCTCTTGCACTAGAAAGGTATCTCACCGTTACTGTGCTGTAATCAGCGTATCCGACTATGCCTGGCACGAGCAAATTGTTAATGTGTAGTAAGAAAAGAATAACAGAAAGAATTGACCCCTAAAAACTCCAGCATTAATAGCCAAAAGGTCAGAAGAGCAGCTATCTATGACTACTCTGATCGACCGCTCACTCAGGATGTGACGACCTCATCGCCCGCTGTTGGGATAACTTCTGTCACAGCAGAGATTATTCCACCAGTGCAATCAGTCACACTGGTGGTAGGTCTTTCTTGCAAGAAATCGGCTAGTAGGTTCCACCACAGTATCAAATATTCTGCCGCCAAATAGTAGTGCTTAGGCTTGGCAAAACTATTAAAGAGTATTTTCAGTATCAAGACATTCGACGCATTGCAGGCTCGAGCATCCACACACTTCTGGTAGGCTAAGTGCTTACGTGCTTCGGCACTATCACGCTCGAGAGTTGAACCAAGGGGACGCTTTCGCATAGAGTAAGCCATCAGAATATATAACGACAAATTCCATAGCCTTTAATATCCTTCAGAAACACCATCTGCGCAGCACGCCGGGTCTTTGAAGAGAATCATATGCGCTGCCAAGGGTAAGAGACACAAAGAAATGCCGCATCTCTTCCGACTAGGCTGACTTGAATCAACATTTGCTCGAGTTCAGGTGGCAAGTAAACAGACACAGATTTCACCAGATAGCGGTCGTAGCTAATTAACCTCGCCAACTAGATGCGGTCAGCCAGCGGAATACCGTGTTTAGGATCCTGCTAGCCTCCGCGAATAGTCACATAATACAGACACCAAGTAGTACCGATACCGGTCGCAACACCATGCAACTGCCCAGACTCTACTACCAGATGGCTACCAAGGCATCATGACGAAAGGCGACAAAAATCACTTAGCGGCATGGCTTTGCCAAGAGAGTAATAAAAAACCACGGCCGAAACCTTCCACTTGAAGGTGCTGTTCATTTAACGCTACCCAAGAGACACGTGTGGGTATCTAGAATAGCCCACGGACGCAAACGACATTATCTTTCAAAAGTGTATTCCACAATATTATTCGAAAATAATTTAATCCTAGTAAATGTGTATAAATGAAAAACATTGGTATAAAAATCCTTTTTTATTTACTATTATAATTATAATTCTCAGAATCTATACATATAACAAAAATATAAATTTCGTACAATTTATTAAGTAATCGTATACTAGTCATGATTTAAAAACTGTTTGATTTTTTTTTTCATTTTCTTAGTGCATTGCTATCGCTTTGGCAATTGCGACTCAAGCATCTAGTCAATACCAGCATTAGTTGTTGCAATTGGAGGTGGCTGAATAAATTCTGATAGATAGATTTACAATTATAGAGAGATTTACAATTATTGTCTGTATGATGCTATCATCCTAGATAGAACAGTTATAAAAAGCCGGCAGCTAAACTGGCTCGGGTTTAAAAAAATCTTCCTTACTGAAAGAAGAAGAAGAAGAAAGAAAATCGAAAATCACTTAAACTTAAGGTCTACAGCCGGCCACCCCTAACGATTTTCAACGGCGTCATCTAATCACAATTCAATGTGTTTTCCAGCAGGGTCTCGTTTTCAACGGAAATTCACAGCCGAAATACAGAAGTCTTAAATAGAAAGAAAGAATTAATAAAAAAAAAAACAAAAGAAATATATAACATATAACAAAAAGTTATAGAAAAAAACCGTTTTGAATAAGGTCGGTAAGAAAATATAATGGTTTGTGTACTCATTTTGAGCAATTCAAGTATGATTAGGCGTTATTCGTCAAAAGTCCTTCTTGAAATAAATAAATTAATGTAATTAGCACGTCCTTATTACACGAGTTACTTTTTTCAAACTTACTATATCATGGCTAAAGTGGTGAATGCGACCTTTTCTTCATCCGTACCATAGCGCTGCCACAGTTATTTCCGAATCGAATGGCGCAGCTAGTCGTTACAAGCGTAGGGTAGATGGGTTCTCCAAAACCAAAAAAGATAAGCTTAAATTTGTAATTCGTAAGGAAGACAAGTAGACCGTCGGGCATTTTGTTCTGCAAATAGTATATAAAATGCTATACTAAAAATAAAACCATGCTAAAATTTTAAAATAATAACTAATCATTAATGGCTTTTAATAGTAGGAGAGCTATGCTTGTCCCATCATAAATTGGGCTGGCTCGACAGAGAGGAGTACGACCCTCTCACAGAAAATCAGGCGTTAGGTAATAAGAGAACTGTTTTGTTTCGTGCGATGAGTGAGAGCGCCGTAGGCTCAATCTCCCACCAGTCCTACATTTTTTTCCTTCTCATTTCCTACTCTCCCTTAGGTTTGCAACGTATAAATTCTACTTTAAGTTTATTATGTTCATAGGTTGCGGTGAATGCTTCGAATCCTCTCGAGTAAAAAATTTCATTTATGAGTACCTTATACATATCTAGTCAATGTTATAGGTATATAAATATGTGGCCTCCTCTTCGTCCATGTCGTAATCACAGATACGGTATACGGATTAGAAAAGCGGAGAACAGTAGTTCTCCTCGTAATCTTCGCCATACAAACAATGCGACCGACATTTGTATTCTTAGGAAATATATTTATAAAAGACAAAAAGAAAAAGAATTATAATCCATTATTATTATATATAAATATATATATATTTGATAATGAATCATGATCATGGATGATGATTAGATAAATTACAAAACAAATAATGGTCTATAAAATAATGAAATAATATATTATATCGATATCGATAAAATTTCCACCCGCCCTGTAGAATTTATTCTGTGAACAACTAAACAAAATGTTTCCAGCTGTCAATATATAATGATATACTATTATGAGACAAAACACTATAAAAATAAAGCATATAATTCTATATTGAAATTTGAATGACAGCAAGCCAATTGTTGGTAAATATGTACAACAAAATACTGAAGTTTTCCGTATTTTTTGTTGAATGATTTCTTCTTTTTTTCGGGGACAAGCATAGTTATTTGTTTATGTAAATACTGTAATTGCGTCTATGTAGAGTATTTGAAACGCATATAATTGAATTTGTAGAAGAAATACTTGAAAATAGCGTATAAGTGCTATCCATATTCGAGCTTGAAAATTTTGATAAATACGATAAAAGATAAAAGTCCAGTTATAGAAATAGCTTTATCGTTTCTAGACCAACATAAATAACACTAGTCTTTGGACGAAAATGCACTTACCGTTAATAAAAATGCTTCCAAAAACGGAGATTACAACTTTCTTTTTCATAAAACTAAGTGACATTTGCCAACTCGTTTTTATCGCGGTAAAAGACGATATTACTTTTTAAGCTTTCTGCGTAGCGTAAAATTTAATATATTTTATTATAAACAATAAAATTTCGAAAAATTGAGTCACTTATACACCGAAAAATAATATTTAAAGTTAGGCGGGGTAATGAGACTATTTCTGTCAAAATCGCAAACTGACGGCCAGCCGGCTGGTCAATCTGAATCCTCGATAGGTTAAAATCGAACTCAGTAAATTTTTGTTTGTTAAGCTGTGTAAGCGTAGACACATTAAAAACACAGTCTACGGGTCTAAGACTCGGACAAATCTTAGCTAGCTGCTAGACCTTACTTGTCACTGAGCAGGAGGCAGTCTGACTACAGAGACCTGGACTCGGATGATAGAAATAAGCACTTATTTAAAAACATTATGATATTTATTTCTTAAACATTTGTACTTGTGTCCAATATTCTGCCGCCAAATAGTAGTGCTTAGGCACTACTGTGTTCAGTTTTGAAGGGCATTGTACGCTAGTGAAATTACTGGGCGAACGAGATTTAAGAACTAATATCTCGAGGTTGGCAACGCGCGAGTGGCACCTACTAATGGTGCTGCAAGCGCTCATAGGCTACGGCAACCACTTACCATCAGGTGGGCCGTATGCTTGTTTGCCAACTTCTAACATAAAAAAAAAAAAAAACTTTGTGTTAAGTTTGTATTAATTATTATAATTGAACGGTTGTATTACAAAAAAAAAACAGATCAATAAATCTCACAATAAAATATTAATTCTCAAGTTATAATATCATTTTTGTATATAACCTAAAAATTTATCATCTCTTTCTTTTTAAAGCTTTCTTTTCCTTGTTAATTTTGTAAGCTACATTCATTTTTTGTAAATTATCTTTATGTACCTTATCATGATCAACTATTCTATTAGGGTACCCTTCACCAACCACACAACCAGCTGCTCTTTGGACAGATTTTGGAGCTTTCCATGGTTCATAAATGAATTCGGTTGGATATTTTTTTAATTCAGGTACATATTTTCGTATGTAAAGACCTTCTTTGTCAGTCTTTTTACCGAATGCTATTGGACTATAAACTCTGTAGTACTTATAGAAAAATGCAGAAGCTGATAACCACATCCAATTACCCGCATTCAAGGACCAATCATAATCAAGAAGATAATCTTCAAACACCTTAGCACCTTCTTCCCATGATATCCATAAATCTCCTCTAGTGAGAAAACAGGCCACCATGTGTCTTGCTAAATGATGTATCCACCCCTCCTGCTTTAGCTGACGCATAATTGCATCTACAAATGGATAACCAGTTGTACCTTCTGCCCAGGCTTTAAGATGTGCATCATTCTTACCCCATGGTATTTGTGTACATACGGGATTTCCAACCATCCTATCAAAGTTTTTCGTTCCAGCTCCTGCTGTATAATAAAATTCTCTCCACATAAGTTGGCCCATCAGTGAGACCGGAGGTTGTGTGTGCTTCATTCCACTCTCAACTTGCTTAAGCTTGTGGTAAAACAACTTTGCAGATAAGCAGCCATGACTTATATACGGACTTAATACTGTTGTGCTTGGCTCAATACTATTTGGTGAAGAATTTGGTTTTTCAAAATTACAAACCCACTGTTTTCTAGCCATATATGTATCAAGTCTTTTTAATCCTTCAGTCTCACCTCCTGGATACCTACATTCAAGTAGGTCTGATTCAACAATGCCTATATCTTCAAGTGTAGGTACATTATATTCTTCTGATTCATAATCAGTTGACCTACACTTATCATCAATTTTCTTTGTTATTTCAATTATATCTTTCACTTGGTAATCAGTTACTAGAGAAAGAAATTTTTGATAGGTCAGTGGAATACTTCCATTGTTCTTTTTTAAAACACTGTTGAAGTCATACACAGTATGCTGCATTCTTTTCACTACAAAAATATCCTTTTCTTCACATATTTGTTCAATGATTTCATCTTGTTTTACTAACTCTGGATCAATATCAACTTGTAATGTTAAAAACTTAACTTGCCACTTTTCGAACAGTTGTGGTATGCACTCTAAAGGCTTCCCTTTAACTATAAACAGACGTGAATTTATTTTACGGAGATTTTCATCCAAATTTCGAAGACTTTGTATTAGAAAGCGTAGTCTGTTCGCACCAATTTTATTTTTAATTTCAGGATCGATTACATAGATTGGTCTCAAAATATGTTGGCGGTTTTCAGCCTGTGAAACAAGGATTAAAATTATTTTCATATTAACACACTTTAATCGACATGCTTCTTTTTATGTTTAATTAATACTCACTTCATTTATAGCATTACGCAGGGCAAGATTATCATGTAAACGTAAGTCAAGTCGAAACCAGTGAACAACTGTTGACAGTTTGGACATAATGTTTTAAGATTGTTTTAAATATTTTGAAAGAATAAAATATAATAAAAATCTCATTCAAAAATCATAATTCATAACTAGAGAAATCAAAACCTCGTTTCAAAACAATTGTCAATATTAAATAAAAAGTCAACTGTCAAAATCAAAAATGTTAATTTTTATGTCAAATGGTAATTTTTTAACAGATATTGAAGAACCGGTAACTTAACATAATGTTTGTGCAATTGTAATTATTTATAAAATATATAGTTAGTTGTTATTGAATTGTAAAAATTTGGACATCAGTCAGCATAAAGAAATAGATCCTAAAATTTGTTTAGTAAGAGCAGACTTCTCGTGTTGGCGATGAAAATAATAATCGATTATTATCCTGAATTTGTAATCGATTATCGACATCATAAAATACCTACCATCACCATGGATACCGTTTGACAACAGAAATCACACAGGAATTATGACAATTAGAATCCAGAATTCAGAACACTCAGAAAAATAATGATTATTATACTTTAGTTGACTGTGCGTTAATAAATAAATATTTTTTTTTATCAATGATAAAATTTCAGTAAGATGTTTTTTTACATTTGACATAAAACACGAACCTGTGACGATGGATAAACGTAAATAAATGATAATAACAAGTCACAATTAATTTTTAGTACGGATGCTGTGTTGTAAATAATGCAGAAGTAATAGATGAAAATGAGATATTTATTTTTTTTAAATAAAATCAAGTGTCGTGTCTAAACATGCCTAAAGTTATTGAGTTAACCATTGAAATAGAAGTACAAAGGGTTTGTAAAGACACTTTTACATGTATTTTCTTTTAAAATATATTGTAATTTTATGAAAGAATAATTCCGTGAAATCCATTCGAACGCTGTTTTTCATTCGACAATATCATATCAAGAAAGAGAGTTAGTTTTTATTATAGATAACATTCTTTATGCTATATAATTAAACAAAATATTTGTCCTTAACTTTTTATAATGAAATAATAATATATATAATTATTTAATAACAAGTATAAAGTTAGAAAAAAAATTAGTATTAAGTTAATAATAATAATTATTTCTTTATACATAAATTCCAGGTATCATGCCCGGGTGTGTGGTTGTGTCAAGATGGGCGTGTTTCTCTCACAGTCTTTGCATTGGGAACGAGTTACCAAACTTGCTTACTCCCACCAGTCTTTCCACTCTCATTTAGAGACATATTCTACTTTCGTAAGAGATTCCAAGAGACTTGTGCCCTTAATAACATCTGCTGTTTGTTACGTGAGTAAATTGTTAAATGATAATTATTTATTAATTGTAATCCTTAGTACATAATGTACCACTATGTTAGGGTATAAGGACCCCACTGCTTCTACCTCGCCTGGGCCTATTATAAAAGAAAATAGTCATTTTGCCACCCCTTATGCACTAACTTAGAATTTTGCCTTTCCCTAGGCTAAAAGCTGGCTAAGCACATGTGTGTTAATCCAGATAACTGTGTACCAAATTTCTTCAAAATCTGTTTAGCCATTTTGTGGATTGAATAACAAACATTCAAACATACAAACTTTGCACATAGGCAGACTCAATGATACAAACAAATCTAAATTCATATCAAATATTGGCTGAATTACAATGTGAATTAGTAAATTTATAACAAATAAAATTATTAAAATTGATTCCGATATTCCAAGAAAATAACAACAGTTTATTATAAAAATTCTAACAGATAATATTATTCCTATTTTACAACAAACAAATTTTTGAAACAGAGGATGAAACTATATACTGTGAATTAGTGCAATGGTGTGAAGACTGTTTGACTGGAGATTGTGTTATCTTAGCACAATACCTGGGGGCTATGAATGATGTACTTTTCCCGCCCAACATGTGCTCCGCAGACGGCGTTGATCTTCTGATGCGGAGATCGAAAGACTTTCCTGTAAGCTTATATTTAATTTTTTTTTATGTTAGGACGGTTGGCAAACAAGCATACGGTCCGCATAATGGTAAACAGTCTCCGCAACCTATGAACGCTTGGGATACTTGAAATGCCACATGCGCGTTGCCAACCCAAGGAACAGGAGGGACGTGATGAGAAAGAAAAGAACACAGGGGTGGGACATTGGGCCTCCGGCGCTGTCCCTCGTCGCACGAAACGCAATAGTACCTAATGATACTGTTACTTGACGCCGAATTTCTGTCAGAGGGTAGTATTTCCCCGATCGAGCCGGCCCTTTTGCGCTGAGAGAAGCATGACACTACTACCGTTACATAATCATTTTATATAATCATGTTAATATGCAAAATATGTGTGTGAAATAAAACAAATTCTTGAGAAGCATCAGCCTTAAATTTTTTTTCGTAATTTACATTAGGACGAAATATTTTACTATACAAAAATACATTAAGAAAAAGTTTTATGAATTTCTCTGGATATAATAATAATAATGTTATTTTCTTAAGGTTTTCTCAAATTGAATTTGTAGGTTTAGAGATTATAAAACCAATTTAGAATATTTACGTTAGCATCTATTTTTGGGGTTCCACGAATAAAAGATGCTAATAGAACCCTATTAATAAGCCTCCGCTGTCTGTCCTGTCCTGATAACATTTTTACAGAATGTGTAATTATACTGCTGTTACAAGAAAAAACTCTTTTTATATGTGTGTAAAATAAAATAAAATTTAAAAATAAAAGGGAAGGCCCTCGCCATACAAGAAACTTGATATTTTTATTCTACGATGTGACACGCAATTGGCCTTTTTATTGGTAATTATTATTATTATCTTTAGGGTATACTGGCACCGAAAATCGAAATAGCGACTAAAGTACGTATAGATGAAGTATGGAATCAACATTGCAATCCATCTTGCGGTACAAAAGCTAAAACCTGCCACTGCGGCGAACGTTCGGACATGGAGACAACGAGACAGAAGCAAGTCTGTCACTCTGCACAGTATCATAGGTATTAATGAACAATATTAATGAAAACATTTAAGAAAATGAACTATGTACCTATACATTACACACATGAAAAAAATTAAGGGAAAATAAAAAAATCAAATTTTTGTGTCATTTTCATAACCATTTCCACCCAACAATGCCATAAAATACAGACAAAGACAAAGGCAAATTAATCAGCTTTGATATGTTTTTTTTTCGAGCTCCATGCTATATTTTAGCGCGGAGCAACCGCCGATCAAAGTAAAAAAAACAGTTTAAGCTTTGATAATAAATAATAATCAATTATTAGGAACTACTTAATGGTTGTGCTGAAAATGAATGTAAAAAACTCTTGGTTATTGATATTTTTGATTAAAAAAGGTACGCAATGTTTCTAAAAACCATTTTGAAGTTGAAAAAATTAAAAGAAAATCGAGGATCCTAATCTTATTAAGTTTTTTCAACAACATTATTATTTTATTCAGGTGTGAATTTAGGTACTAATATAATTATATCTACTTATTAATTTAGAATAATACTTTTGTATCGTAAATTCTCTTTTCCAGAAGTAAATGCAATAAACCCAGAAGATCAGCCCGATCTAGATCACGCTCTGACGGATCTAGGTCATGCTGCAGTCTAGATTATAAAGACGTAGATACAGGCTTTAAACCTTGCCGATGTCCAAAGTAAGTAAAAATTTTTCGTAGCGTTACATAAGGGATTTTTTTTTGTTTAAAACTTCTTCTGTATTTCTCAAAATAAAATATGAATCCAGCACAATTTCTGAGTACTGATTTTTCAAGTACTTGATTTTTCACATCTAGCCTTTTATGTTACTATTTGCGTAGATAAATAAGAGCGAACTAAATTTCATTCCAGTTTAAAATGTTTAAAAACCAAAAAATATGAAAAATTTTACTTAGTAAGTTTTCTACTGCCCACCCACGGGCCCACCTTCAGTAGAAAACCTACTAAGTTGCTTATGTAAACATAAAATTATATAAAAGACTAAAATCGTTGCTGGCAGCTAAGATAGACTTAGATATTTAATATTTATAAAAATATATACCTATACATTTTCCCAAAAATCTATAGTCCTCTGTCAAAAACTCGCGTGCCGCTGTGCAAAAGTCCGTCCCGTCACCCCTGCCAAGAGTACACCGTGTACACGCTCAATACCGGATCGAATATATGGCGGGAAACACTTGGCTGTCAAGATTGTCACATTTCCGATGATAAACGGTTATTTTTGTTATTTTAGAATTTAGATAAATCATCGAAGTATTGAGTTGAAATTAATTATAGCATTAGAATATTAACAGTATCGTATCTGAGAGGGGCGGTCACAGGGCCGAACTCACTCATGTACAACCGCTACAGTATACACACATTCATTTTAATTAAAAAGAAAGTTTTTCGAAAATATTATGAGTCATGAGGGATTTCGGAAAAGTCCGGATATGTAAATTCGTAATCACAATACTCCACGATCTATTAGCAATTCAAATGTACCTGAAGTGTGTGATGTAAAGCAAATAAGATATAGATTTCCTGGTACAGAATTCTTACTTCAGTAATTATTTCAGTGTTTAAATTAAACACTGAAATTGAATTCTGACCAACATAGAGCCTCGTCTTTTTTGTTAAAAATTTGCTCAGGTGCTCATTAATTTAGCTACGATACTGTGTATTGAAGTAGCTTATAGTGTAAGATTATATATATAAGTATTCAGTTGCTTTTATGAACTAATTATTGTTACTATTATGAATATATAATATATTATGTCTGTATTTCGACACCGTTGTGGCGTTGTGAGTTACGAGTCTGCCTTTAGTATCGACGGTGGCGGGTTCGATTCCCGCTCGGGGAGATGTTTGCGTTCTGGATAAGAGTAATAAGCAGGATAAATAAAATACCGGGAATAATGCTAGGACGATATTATGTATGTATGTATGTATATATTAGTTAATTTTAGCTTTTTTTAATGCGCACTGTTACAATCAAACGGCCGCCTGTATTGTAACCAGTAGAAAATCGACACTCATCAACTTCAGAGTACATGCATGTTACTAACTCAAGGGAAGGGAAAAGAAAAGAACAATGGGTGGGTATTTAGGCCTCGGGAGTACCCTTCCCTTATCCACCATAATGCAGAGTACTAATTCACGTCAAAAATAATCTGTGACGAGAGTGTTTTACTGGTATAATGTAGTAAACTACCTTTCAGAAATGGAAAAAAATAATAAAAGTAATCCGAGGAAGTCGAATACTTAGATTTTTTCAGCATCATCAAGTTTCCGTATTGCTTGTTATATGTATTTTTAATCTGTTATCTATTCTAGGAAGTAGTTTGAAGACAGTTTGTTTGTTGGAAGACAGTTTGCTATAAAATTGGTTTTTATTTTTTAACTGTTATATATTCAGAATAAAAATATAATTTTTATTGCAGAAAAATAAAAATTATAAAAATATAATTTTTATTGCAGAATCGATGAATCAGAAATGATAAGTTCTGAAACACCAAACGAAGAAAGGCTAAAGAAACTTTTACTTGAAAGTCGATATATTGAGCAAGATTTGACACAGGACACTTGTGCACAGAGAAAGAAATTTACAAGGCAAGTGACACCATGCGTCTGTCAAATATGCAAGAGATATCATGAACTGTTTCACAGTAATGAAGATAGTTGATAGGCAACTAATAAAATAATTGTGAAATAATATTGGCTATAATAAAGTTTTTTACATAATTAATCCAAATGTATTCCAAAACTTTTGACAGCTGCTATAATTTATTATCTGTGTAAATTTTGTGACTTGAATAATTATTTTATTTATATTTAAATTATACTTATTTAACTATTAAAAATCATTTTTTAATTATATTTATTGTTATGTTAAAATTATATATTAATTTCATAAATCACTTGTTATCATAATTTTCTTTTATAAAACAAATAAAACAATTTTTACACTGTTAAAATCTATATTTATTTGATATTCCTCAATCGTATATAAGCAAAAGGTAACTTAACAATATTCTCTAATATTATGGCTTCACATTCATAAACTAATTATGTATTACTATTCAAAAGTAAATAATAAATTATTAGTTAATAATTGACTTTATTATTAAGCATATTTTTATATAAAATATTTAAAAAAATCATGAGCATTATCCAAAGGCAGTGATGTTACTTTCATTTACTTTTTAATTATTCTTCAATAAAATATTATAATATTTTTCGTTTTTATAAAATCTTTTTGCTCACAAATAAGAATGTAAATACAACGAAAAAGAAGAAATAAGTAGGTCAAAATTCAAACAGGCTCGAGTATATGATCAATAAAAATAATGTTTATATAAAAAAAGTAAACTTGAACTTGTAGCGAAGAAAACTAGACAACCTACACGAGAATTTTTTTTAATGAACGTATAAAAATCCTATGTAAAATTACATAAATTAAATACGAAAAAGATTATTTCCTCGATAATCGTAAATGAATGTAGCGTGCATAATTGGAATGTTCTTAGTTATAACTAGGGCCTAGGCAGAAGTAATAATACGGAGAATTTATTTTAGGATTTCCATTTTGAAATCAGACAGTCGAATTTATTTTGATTT
Source organism: Hestina assimilis (assembly GCA_023373885.1). Lineage (NCBI taxonomy): Eukaryota > Metazoa > Arthropoda > Insecta > Lepidoptera > Nymphalidae > Hestina > Hestina assimilis. The sequence goes on along the minus strand of CM041745.1, from coordinate 3,501,024 downwards.
TATAACAAAAACACTAACCAGAATCAGAAGTCGTTTCTTTTTTCATCAAAGTTTTATGACTTAGTGATGGATTTTTAGAGAAAAATTAAAGAAAGAATTGGCCAAGAGGCCTAATGACCTTTTCTTTGAATGTTTAATATAGAAAAAAAAACTTAACGCTAAAATTGTGATATATGACTTATAATAATTAGACACCATTTTATTTATTGTACATACATTATCTATACAAATAATTAAGTTACGTAAGACGAACTTAATTAAATATAATTCTTTATTAATTATGGACGGAAGACATTATATTATATAGATGTTCAGCCTTCTTTATTGTATTAAATCTAAAATTTAAATTCCTTGTTATTAATAATATTTTTGTACATTGATTATATAATTAATTAAATATAAATTATAAGAATTATAATTCTTAAATCATGCATATCTTATACTAGCTAAAGTTCCTGTCTGGGCAAAAGATCTTTTTAATTATTCAGATTGGACATAAAATGCAAGAAAATGTGACAATGTAGCACTTATTAAAAAAACTTATGACACTATTTTAAATTAAAAAAATACTAATTAAAATCGATAGAAATAAATCACTAACACTTGGATAAGTTAGCACCAAAGACGGCGATCGTATTTAAAAATAAGCACCAGTTTTAAGGTGTATTGACAGTTACTTTGTGTCCTTTTCTAGAAGCTCTCTCCTTAGTTTTGACATATTTTGTACAATCGAAAACAAAAGCGAACATGGCGACTAGAGCGAAAACTGCGTAGAAAATAGCTAAAGCTATCATAAAGCTGTCTTCAGTCGATTCCCAAGTGTTGTCAGACCTCAGGTATTCATAGTTTGATAATACTTGGGTTCCGTTTGGCGGCGGACACGGAGACTGCACTATTATATCTATGTGCTGGAAAGAATACATGATTTATATTTAATAAGTATTAACCCATTGACGTACTATATACTATGGTCAAGCTCTTCCATAACGAAAAAATGTAAGACTGGCTGGGGCCCCTTCGTAAATTTAACACTAACGCAACGAAACGAAGTTAGTCACTAACTTCATTCAGTTACGTTGTGAAGTTGGCTTGCGACTAAGGAGTACCAGCGTACCTATGACATTTTGTCTGTATCTAAAGGCCTGTCCATAGTATAATAAGTCTTTGTCAACAAATAAATAACAATAATATACTTTGGCTTATACAAAAAAAATTGAAAGAATATGAAATATATTTTACCACGAATTTTGAGGAAATAGTAACTATAAATGAAAAAGGAACTCCGTATGTTTGTCTGTTATGTTTTTACGCCGAAACCACTGAATAATTTGACATCACTTGTGATAGAAACATGAACTTATTGCTAAAGGTAATTTATTGAGGGACTCTTTATTTTCAAGATGGCGACACATCTAAGAATAAAAGACGATCCTATAACAGAATGTATAAACAACCAACCTGTTTATTAGTACATCTTAAATCTCTGCTAATACTGCTCCTCAATGCTACTTCACTAAGTTCCCTTCTCAGGATCTCCGGAAGCGTCCATCTCGATGGCGACACATATTCCAACCATTTGACATAGAACGGTAAGTCTTGTTGGTGTAGCAACACGCCGTTAACAAGCGTGGTGAGAAACAGACAAAAACCGGATAGAATCGATGCGGTTTTCTCCATTGGCACTAAGAATATTGCAGCTCGACAGAGCATTTGTATGCTTATTAGATATAATAGCATATAACCTGGAAAAGAATTCATCAATGTATACAAAACATTATACACGTAGACTAAATGGCCCCATTAGGGTTTTTATTAAGTTACAAGTTTGTCAAGCAAGCATACGGCCCACCTGATGGTAAGTGGTTGCCGTAGCCTATGAGCGCTTGCAGCACCATTAGTAGGCGCCACTCACGCGTTACCAACCTCGAGATATAGATTCTTAAATCCCCTTTGCCCAGTAATTTCACTAGCCTACAGTGTCCTTTAAACCGGAGCACAGTAATGCCTAAGCGTCACTGTTTGGCGGTAGAATATTTGACACTGCGGCGGTACCTACCTAGCCGGCTTCTTGCAACAAAAGACCTACCACCAGTGTGACTGATTGCACTGGTGGAATAATCTCAGCTGTGACAGAGATTATTCCAACAGCGGGCGATGGGGTCGTCACGTCCCAACGCCGGAGAATAGGGAACTAGGGTAATAATAAGCTGTAAATACCGGATAATGTAAATAGCCATACATATTATGTATCTGTATGATCAATACAAACATCTGGCTATAGCGTATGTCGCGACTTATTGCGTTTAAGGCATGTTCGATACCACTACACCAGAATTTTCGTATAAAGTTATAAATTAATTTCAATTATGAGGAGTTGAGCCTTGTTGCTTTTGATATGAATGAACCAGCTCAACGGGGATGATAGGAGAAGTACTATCCGTAATAAACGTAACGTAACAGGAGTAGGAATAGAAGTTCCCGTATTCCGTACTGTTGTGTTTGATGCAGGTCTGTCTTATCAATATGTCGTGATGGGCTATCCAATGTGTTACTTAGGATTACGGAGGTCAGACGGCAATCGCTGTGTGTAAAAACTAGTAGCCCGTTAAATCCGGGTGAGAGTAATAGGCAGACCGTGGGTAAATACCGGGAATAACGCTGGAAAGAAGAGATTACATATGGCTATGAACAGGTCACAGAGGAGACGTATCATTAAGCACTAAAGTGTAGGCCTTTGAAGAAAAACATGGAGCGGAGCCCAACGCCAAGCGTGTTGAGCTAAAGGCCATGTCATGTCGGCCATATTTTAAATTTTTTTTGAAGAAGTGCTGCCGTATACTCAGTGTTTTTTTATGTTAGAAGTTGGCAAACAAGCATACGGCCCACCTGATGGTAAGTGGCTGCCGCAGCCTATGAGCGCTTGCAGCACCATTAGTAGGTGCCACTCACGCGTTGCCAACGAGAGATATGAGTTCTTAAATCTCGTTCGCCCAGTAATTTCACTAGCGTACAATGCCCCTCAAACCGGAACACAGTAATGCCTAAACACTACTATTTGGCGGCAGAATATTGGACACTGCGGTGGTACCTACCTAGCCGGCCTCTTGCAACAAAAGACCTACCACCAGTGTGACTGATTGCACTGGTGGAATAATCTCTGTTGTGACAGAGGTTATCCCAACAGCGGGCGATGGGATCGTCACATCCCGACGCCTAAAAAATGTATGTGTAGTATATGACAGAATATTTACTTCCAAGATTGCCCTCTTCAGTCACTTGAGAGTACACCACTCCACAATAATTTAAACAGTAGCCAAGACCGAATACGGTCGGAGAGATAAATTACATATATTATTAGACCAAAATCATACTTTACTGTACCTAAATATATATAGAATCCATCAAAAGATCCAGGAGATTGTGCATACAATCCGCTCATAGCGTAACTCGGAACTAAATACGCCAACCATGTCAATATAGCAGACCATATTTCCGAAAATTGCTAGAATCAAGAAAAAATAATTTTTGATTAATAAATAATATAAAAGTTGTTCTAGCTTAAATATATATTTAAAAGTTATTCTAGCTTTATTAAATTAAAATAAACTCATTTTGATTGTTGAAATCGATTCAAACATTTTAAATAACTTTGTATAATGGCAAACGATAAATATTTATAATATTACATTTTAACACATATGTACAATGTACAATTACATTTATTATAGTAGCAAAATTAGAATCTGTCTTAACTAGAGCTATAGTCGAGCTATATGACGCCCTAAGAATACAAAGCTTGAATTTTTTTATTGTCGAAATTTCCATAACCCATCTATACAATAAACGCACCTTTACGAAGAAAACGACGTAACTCAAAAAGCAATTTTTTGGGAATTAATAAAATATTGACACCTGCACACTCTTTCGTATATTATATTCTCTTGGTTAATTACGTCAGTTATTTACGCTCGAATATGGCTATGTTTGGACTATTGTTACATTGAGAATTTCGTTTTAAGTAATTTTACGCTGATAACTAAATATTCGTTTTTGGAACGAAGTTCCTTATCGCGCGTTGTGAAAGGGGGCTAGACGGAAAAATTCTTACGAAAAGTTGTCACGACACTTTTTGCTATAGTAAGCTATTGTAAGCTGTGCGGCGTCGCATGTTTCTCTGTCTGTCTCTCTCTCTCTTATAGAAAGCAAGCCAGATATTTTCATTTCTATTTCGCATTGAATAGTGTGGTGTCGCGACGATTATTTTGTTGAGTGTATTGACAGGTTTTTTGTAAATAATAAATAATGTTAATAATAAAATAAATATTATTATAACTTAAAAAAATAAAATTTTATTACAATTCCTTCACTAATTAATCGAAAGGAACTTCGTTCCATCCGGGTCTCCCTTGACACCTCTCAAGTTTTTTTTTTAAATGTTGTCGTTTTTGGTCAAAAAGTGCGAATGATACTAACGTCGAACAGTATGAAGACGGTCCGGGAGTAGAGCCCCGCGGCGACGTCGCGCTCCACGTGCGCGCGCGCCGCGCCCGCCTCGCGCGCGCTGGCCCACAGCAGCGCCGGCCACAGCGACAGGCACATCGCCGCGTAGTGGTAGCCCACGCGGTCGCTTTGCGTCAGCTGCGTTATACAATAACATGGGCCTTCATATGGAGATTGCGAGCTAATTTTACGAAATTTTTTGAAAAAATTTTAAATTATATTTTCAAAACTCAAAGTGAACAATATGGATTAATTTTACATTTTGACAGTTTGTTGCATTTTTGTCCACAAAGTGCTTATAAATATTTTGTATGCCGAAACTACCATGGGATCGGGAAATATTTATATGAGAACAAGTCACACACATAACTTATTACGTGGATTAACACATATGAAACTTTTATCACAAAAATGTCAGAATCCCATGGGATTATTAAAAATTAGAGCGGTACCGCGAGCAGAGCGTATATTAGGACTAACACTTTCAATGCATCAAAGAACTTACCACTAAGAACCACATTAATTTATTAGATGAACATATAGTATACATTAGGCAGCAAACAATCGATCTGACATTATTTAATTAGTAAAATTTTTTTTACCTTTGCATCAGTTGAGGGTAGGTCCCAGAAAATAGTGCCGGTGATAAGCGACATGACGGCCGCGATTATTATTCGAGTGATGACGTTGGAGAGTGTGGTCATTTGTGTGTATAGTAAACTTTTCCTGAAATGCATATCACTATAAGTATCTAAAATTACATTAACACTTAATTACTATTTTTTTTACTTAAGTTAAAATGTACCAGCGTGGTTTCTTAATATTATTTGCTATTTTTATTTATTTTTCGTCCCTTAAAAATTGTCATTAATGTATCTATAATTTGTGTTTTATTGTTCTCTTGAGTATTTATTTTGTTTTAATTTCCAAGTATCTGTTTTATTATATTAGTACAATCACCAGCAGTATACTAGTAGAAGTAATTGTCGATGATGTTGTTAGTAGCATGCAATACAAACCTCAGTGGTTTTTTGTAATGCATTGATGTTTAATATATTGTAAATTTTTCTTTTGTAACTGTGAAAGATGAAATAAAAAAAAAAAAAAAAAACTTAATAAGTAGAAATAAAGGTTATTCCTTGTAGTTTAAGGCACAATCATATCAATTGTTTCACTGTAATGTCTACTTTCTGATCTGTGAGTGTGTCAGAATGCTTAATTTCGGGGTTTAAACTAGTTAACGACACAAGAACTGTATCTAAGCTTTATTTCGGTATTTGATAAGAGTCGTACTCGACAAGTGCGAAGGCCTGTAGGAAGAGGTTGGGCGCGAGTGCGGGCGCGGGCAGCGGCACAGGCGGCGGCGGCTCGGGCGCGGAGTGCGCTCCCGCGAACACTCCCGCCAGCGCCTCGATGCGCCCGGACGACTCCAGCATCGCCGCCGCCGACAGGTCGTCCAGCGTCACCAGGTCCACTGCCGACAACAAACAATCCACATTTTACGAAAAATCTGCTCACAATACCCTGAAAAATATAACTGTTATGTGAAGTTTTATGGCACAGTGGACGCCATGGGACCCGCTGAAACCTTAGTGTATAACAGGTTATGGGGTTTCTCGCAAATAAGACTTGCCAAAAGCATTGTACTCGCAAATAACCGGCGCAGCTAAGCCCCAGGGTACAGAAGATGATATGGACCATGTGTGCTTTCCTCGCAAGCGTATACGACAGTTGACTTCACGCCAACTGCCTTCACCAAGTACTATTTTCGGACCTATTTCCCACTAAATATAGTCTAAGTAGTCGCGGACAGCTGAAAAATTTAATAAGTATGTACACTGCGAGCCGTGAATGATAGAGATTTTTTGTGCTCTTTAACAAATCGCTTAAAATACCGAAGAATTTTAACAACGTTGTGACGCAGCGGAAGGGAATCTGCTTTAAGCGCCACAGGTCGCAGGTTCGATTACCGCTCGGAGCAGATATTTGTATAGAACATACATGCATGTCTTTCGTTCAGGGTGTGTCCTTGTCATTGTAAATGTTTCCCCCGACACAGGATATAAGAATCCTATTGGGGACGTTGAGTGTGAAGCGTTGATTAGAATTATTCCGCGAAATGAAATTTCTATCGAAACTTTTAAAATAGTTTTTTGAAAACTAGAAACTGTAATCAAGGATACACTTTGTAATACTGAAAATACCGCACTGGACAAAGGAAGATAAAGGTGTAAATAAACTTTTTTTTTAATCTTGATAATTATTTGTATAAAGAAAGCCCTGCTATTACCCTAGCCGCTTAGTAAAACATAGCTAGTTCTTGTGCATACCTAAAATTCACAAAGCAACGAAAATGGTGTTTATAAAAAAAACGGCTATACTCACAGTAGTAATCAGAAGGATTCTTAAAGGCGGGACAGGGGTAATCAATAGAGGCAAAATATGGCAACATGTCTCTCCTGTAACCACTGAACATCGTGCGACCAGCTGAGATTAGAACTACCTGAAATATAAACCATATTGTTTAAATCCCGAAATAACTTAAAACTAAACATCTAAGGAGTAAACATTGGTGACCGTTGTGGCATGCTGGTAACGAGCTTGTTTTATATAAATATCTGTTTCGGTCTGAGCGTTTCTCTTTATGAGCCTCCCCACTGTGCCTCGGAGAGCACGTTAAGCTGCCGGTCTCGGTTGTTAGGTAATTAGCTCTTATCCAATGAGATACTGGTTCGTCCTTTGGGTTGCGGAGATCAGTCAGACCCTGGCTAAATACCGGGAATAATACTACCAAGAAGAAGATCTAAGGAGCGGAGATTATTATGTAGTATATTTACCTTTGTCAGCATAGCAAATATTTCATAGGTAGGCGGATGTAATGACATTATAACAACTCGGCCGGTACTGGCCCAATTCCTCAAATATTCTACTAAGAAGAACGTATCGAAGATGTCCATCTCCTTGGTGGGTTGATCGAGGATCAGTATCGCCATGTCAAGTAAAAGTTGACAGGCGACATTCAACCGACGAATTTCGGAACGTGTGAGACGTACCACATTTGTGTCTCTCACTTGTTCTAATCCTAATTCTTCTATCAATAGGTTTATCTGGAAGCAGTAAAAATATAGAAGATAAAGTAAACAAATAAACGCCATACTCTTAATAGCGACTAGCGATAAAAAAAACGTATTATTTGTATGATTTCTAAAACATCTATCAGTTCGATTCTTAATTATGAGTAATATTTACGAAGATAACATATTGATAGTTAGTTTTTGGTAGAAATATAGGAGGGGGGGATAAGATGCGGGGATCGGTTACCAATAGAGTCTATGTTCTTATTTGCCACAAAATGGCCCACATTGTCAAATGTTGTCGTTACGACAAAATTTTATCGAACCTGCCATAGACACCGGAGGTCGCGAGGTCAGTTTCCGCTTGGGACAGATGTTTGTATTGAACATATAAACACTGGTTTCGGTCTAGATGAATATGTTTCTGGAGCCTCGACACAAGATATAATTATCTTAATTCGTTGAGTGCTTCAAAATAATTCTTACCCGATCTCTATCGTCCATCTTCATTTGGTTATGATTCTGTCTGGGTCTACGTAACGCAGCGTGGAAGCGCAATGTATGTTCCACTGTCATGGCGGGACAGAGCGATGTGTCCTTACGAACATATGCGGCTATCTTGCGAAGAGTGGACGAAGCTACAGGCTGGCCGTTGAGTACTATGTCTCCTGATAGTTTCTAATTAAGAAAGACTTATCAGATGCAAAAAGAGAGGTCATTAATGAAAGAGAGATATCATATCATAACAGAAAGTGTGTTGTGATATCATATCAGATAATATAATAATGATGCTACAAGAATGTTTCATGCAAGTAATTTGATGTCAATTAAAAAGATAAAACAGAACTTTGAAAATTATAAGCCTATAGCGTTTTTTATCAATTGTTCTGGTAAAATATTATAACATCTATAACTTATCACATAAAAAAACTTATTACCATTGCAAGAAGGTCTTTTTGTTCCTTAATCTTGGTCAACGAATTTTGTTCATATTAAAACGTCATTAATCATTTAGTACTACTGTTACTTCAGTACCTACCTTTCTGGCCCCCGCTAAAACGTCCAGCAAACCAGTCGCTTCTTGCTGCGAAGTGGCCAAAACCGCTAATATTTCACCAGATTTTACTTCAAAACTTAGTCCGGAGACGAGTAACGTAGATTTATTCTCCGGTGATGTTATTTCTAAACTGTTCACCTGGAATTATATATAAATAATAATAATAATAATAATAATAAACGCTACACACTCAACGGCCCCCATTAGGATATTTATATCCTGTGTCGGGGTCCGGAAACATACACAATGACAAGGACAAATACACCCAGACCGGAAAATATGCTTGCATGGTCAATACAAACATATTATGCTCCGAGCGGGAATCGAACCCGCGACCTGTGGCGTTTACGGCAGGTTCGCTACCGCTGCGCCACAACGTCGTCAAATATATATAAAAAATAAGAAGCAGCACTTTCTTTAATGCAGAATAATAACTTTTTATTATGGTTTATGTTCATTACCAAATGTGAACATTGGTCGACAAAATATCATTAAGTTAAGTGCTTCAGGCGCATTCAGTCTATGAATGGGTGACCAATAGTAATAATTCAACTGAGTATCTTTCCTTTAGCCTTCAGAAACAAAGAACGTAAAAGCCGGTCTCATTTGTTATCGATAATAGGCGTTAAGTCAAGTTAGAGTTCTATACGTGCAACTTGGAACAACTTTGACACTAAGTTGGCCACTTAAACACACAGCGAACAGTGTGGTGTTTTTTATGCTATCACCACTTTTGCTTTTGATTATGCGACAACCTTTTTTCCTTTCTTATAAATTTCTAGGTAAATAAGACTTGGTTCCTTTTTCTTTTTATATTTTTATAACAAGATGGTGTTACTCACATAATAATTAGGATAGATGTAAGCGGAATGTGTGTATCCGTCCAAATGGTCTCCAGGACGAAGCGTGGAGTGTTTCCTCGACTGTGCAAGTGACATGTGACTGCCGGCTTTAGACATTCGGCCGCCGAGGTGAGATGATGGCATGAGGTAGCTGAGATAGATTTGTTAATTAATTTATGTCATTGATTCTTCAATTGTGCAATCAAAATTAGAAAATATTCACCAGGCAACGCGACGCATCAATTTTATTTATTATAACCATTAACAAGTTTTATGCAGGACTTTTTCAAAGAACCCTTTTAAATACCTTTAAAATACTTATAATTACTGGCAACCAGTAATTTTTGGTCTCAAACATTTATATAAAAGTATATGTTAAATCCGCCAATATTTTTTCATATTACTAAACATATTGTAAAATCATCAAAAGCCTTCATTATTTTGAAATTAATATGCTAATAAATTTATGAGACATGTATTAATCGCCTTGTGGTTCAGGGACATGTTGAGGGCACGAGAGCACGCGGTAGGTCAGCTATGCGATAGATCGATCAAGTTAAGACCACTTTATGAATGCTCCAAGAAAACAACAATTGTTAGGTGTGCCGCAAAACCTGAATCGGAGACCACTGCCACTCTGTTAAGAATGTAGCGACTAAGAAGAAATTTATTCCGTACCTTTGATGATCGTTGTCCGGTACAAAATCAGCCACACTGTTCCGTCTATTCGTATAAGATCGATTGTGTTTCGAATCAATTCCTAGCAAGTTAGCTTCACTTATGGACTTGTGTCTAGAATTGGACCAGTGCGATTCTCCTCGTATACCAGCTTGCTGCATGGCGACCAAGGGTACTCCTGTTGCGTGCTGGTAATACATAACATATGCATCATTAGTATCGTGACCCGACGTCTAATTTCGAACCAGACTGTCCCGTTTGTCCCAGAGGAAAGTTTGAAGAGTCATATTTTATTGGGCTACCTTAACAAAACTATCTCCATGGAAAAAGATCTATCTTCTGTTAGATGTTTTGGAATACGTTGAATATTATGATTTCAGAAAAATTTTTTTGTTTTTTTTTATTTAACCCTTTAGCACAACAAATATTATTTATATAACAAATATTAAAAAACTCCGTACATAATATTTTTCTTTTCACTGTCGCTATCATTTTCGAAATATCCTGTTTTAAGTAAAATTATAAAAATTCGTCACTATTAAATAGTTACTACTAGATAGAAAAGTTGTACAATATACAGGTATTATTACTACACTACAGACTTTCTCATTGTATAGTCTTACGGTCTTAAAAATAAATTAAAATTTTCCACAGTTTTATTTGTAAAGCAACTAGTTTTTTTTATGCGACTAAATTGGCAATCCAGCTTACGATCCATCTGAAGGCTGTCGTAGCCTTTGATCGTTTGCAACACCATTCATTTGGAGGTGATAGTCTCTAAATCGGTTTTATGGGTTCTTAAATCTCCTTTGCCCAGTAATTTCACTAGCTACAGTATTTTTGAAACACAGTAATGCAAAACATAATAATTATTTGCGTTGGAATTTCTGACAGTGCGGTAGTCCCTACCTAACCGGTCTCATACCTAGCCTACCACCAAGTTAACAATAGTTCTCACCTGATAAGAAGTGTGAAGATTTTGCATTCTAAAATCAGGATCAGAACGATATTTCCGACTGTATTTATAGTTTGTCGATGTCTCATTGTCCGAACTATCATATCCGGAAGATGTCTCACGTACACCTCTGGTTTGTCTCTGTATTCTAAAAAGCATCTCTTTAGGAAATTCAATAGTAAAAATCATAATTCCTAAAACCTTCATAGACATTTTGCACAACTACCTGCAAGAAAAAGATTGTCAAACTAATATTTAATTTTAATTACCTTGGGACTGATTTTATGCCACTACCAATAGATGTTTTCGGTTTTGGTGTACCAGATCTTTGGGAGCCATTGTGGTTGGGTGGAAATACACGAGGCAGTCCGAATTTAAGATAAGTGTACATATTTGACCCAAGAGCTGATCTGTGAGAATAAATATGAAAAGAAATAAAATTAATATGAGTTATCTTAAAAAGCATGTTTGAAATTGATATTAATTAACTATGTGAAATCTAGAATTTATTACAATGAAATAATCATACGTTTTCTTAGAATTGTGTATTAAAGTTCGTAAAGGAAATATTATTAATATTTATTGTATTTAGTTTAATAACTTATGCGACTATACAATTTAAATTAAATGGATTTGTTAAGGTTATCTGGTTATAATTAGGGAAGTCAATTAACAAATTTATATATTTTAAATACATACTTAGGTCCATATCTAGGATGAGAAAGAATCGATTGTACTGTTGTATCACGAAGTTGGAAATTTCCATATGGCAGAGGACTTTTGTCAGTGCTACCGAGAGCGCTGTCAGTGAAATCGGAGTTAAGATTTTGCCTGAAAACAATTATAAATCAGTTAAATTATAAATCACATAGCCGTGATAGTGCATCAAAACTAAAATAAAACACAATCTCTTTTAAAAGAGGAATCCCTAATGGTGCAATGTTTCCAAATGTTGTCAAGCAAAAGTTATTTGTTATTACTACACTGCGTCTTGTTGAGCAACTTTACCTACCATTTGGAAATAATCAATATGTAGTAACATTTTGCAACAATCGATAACATTTGCTGAAATTTGTTATATTTTGCTAATTAATATTACCCGCCGTCAGATCAACAAATACCACCAAATGTCGCCGAAACTAAAGATGTTACCTAATGTTATCGTGCACTATGTTGCTTAAGAAATAGCAATTAAGGTGTTGATGCACCATTACACTAAGAGAATAGCATTCACAAGCCATATAATTACCTGTAGATGGACCAGGCGTGTAGATCCTCAGAGTGCATTCCTCTAGGATCATGCATCATAGGGTTGGAGGGCACCGAGTAGCGCCGCTCACCTCCCAAGCCCAGCGCTGACTGCGACATCGCCTATCACTAAAATTTCGTAATATTATTTTAGTCTAGGATGTGTTTATAATCCAGATCGTTGGCGAATAGTATTATTTAATTTTTTTCTTTAGGAGCTACCATATGCCGTCAGAGTATTTCGAGATTACTTTGATATCAAATGCTATATTAATATGGAAGCCGTATTATGTTACATCTTCCGCTTTGATTTATGTTTTTAATTCAACTCGTAAAGCTGTCCCTAGGGAGTGGAGTACATAGCCTTATTCAACAGTAAGATATTTTAAATTTAAAGAGCGCTTTTAAGTATAAGCCTGATTTCTTGTAAGTCATAGAATATGATTTTTTTTTTTTTTATGTTAGAAGTTGGCAAACAAGCATACGGTCCACCTGATGGTAAGTGGCTGCCGCAGCCTATGAGCGCTTGCAGCACCATTAGTAGGTGCCACTCGCGCATTGCCAACCTCGAGATATTAGTTCTTAAATCTCGTTCGCCCAGTAATTTCACTAGCGTACAATGCCCTTCAAACGGAACACAGTAGTGCCTAAGCACTACTATTTGGCGGCAGAATATTGGACACTGCGGTGGTACCTACCTAGCCGGCCTCTTGCAACAAAAGACCTACCACCAGTGTGACTGATTGCACTGGTGGAATAATCTCTGCTGTGACAGAGGTTATCCCAACAGCGGGCGATGGGTCGTCACATCCCGACGCCGTAAAAAAAAAACAATACATTTCTCGTCTACAACATTTTATAAAACAAACATCACGTACAATACATTGTTAAGAAAGTGTTAAAATTAGCGTTTACTAAAATATATATTTGCAGAAATTTTCGCAAACCTGTGTCATCGTGAAAATATCCGAAAGTGTTTTTGTATGTTCACGTCTCCACATTGTAAACTCCAATATTTCATGTCATCTGCAACAAAAAGAAGAACTTTGAAGTTAAATAACAGTTACATACACATGAAAGATAAACATAAAAAGATAGACAGAGGTTACCAAAAAAATAAAAATAAAAGTAATAATGATAACGTGGAAACACCCTTATAAACTTACGCATTGTATAAGAATTAAGATATCATAACCAGTTAATTCAATTTGCACAAATAAAACATACCTAATTTGCTTTATAACATAATTCGTTAATTTTACGAAACGAGAACATGACCTTAGTCAACACAAAGTGAACCCAAACCGTGTCATTTCCACCTGTAAATGACATTGCGACGATACAAAACTGTCTGGTCGGATGTGGCATCATGTAAATATTATCAATTTGCCAATTTGCATCGCGTTTGAACTAAGTTTCATTAAGTTCTGTATTTAACAGCATTATTATAAATAATATTTAGACTATTTTAAGCCACAAATTTTAAACTCAAGCAAAGTCTATTCTGTATTCAACTTCTTAAACTTTTTGAGTAATCAAATTTTCAGTCTGTTGTGTTAACTGAAGATATATGTAATTATAAGTTTTTAGTTTATTTAAAATGGGAAAGTTATTGACATCCATCGAGCGTGAAAGCATAGATGAGGTCTACGGTGGAGCGAGCTTACTCATAAAAAGCCTGGGTATCCTCACCTTGAAGAGGTTCACTTTGCTCGGGAATACAGACACCGGAAGAGCATTCCACTTCCTGGCCGTGCCGCATTATGAAAGATGATCGCAAGCGCATAGTGCGAATGTTGAGTGTATCGACCAGATATGGATGGTACCCTGCAGTGCGCCTGGTATATCAATAATAACATGGAGATGGCGGAATATATATTATCTAGTAAAAAGTTAAAAACATATCAAACTGTAGATAATCGAATATATTAACATATATAAAAGCCATTTGTTCCAAATTAATAACTTTTTGGAACTTATTAATTGCGTGTTTTGTTATAAAATATTAAAATCTTCATGAAGAAAAAGAACTCCGAGGCCAAAAGTCATAATTAACTTTTATATTAAAATAGCCAACTTAATTGGTTGATAAAATTGGTTATTGATTCTTAATCGATATAACTTTCTACAAATTATATTAAAAAGTATTTTCCATTTTCTAAATAATTATACCTGCCCATCTTTGGTAAGACCAGTTTTGAGTTGGGCGTGAACAAAACTCATGTTTCGTAAAATAATGTAAATTCTTTCACCGTATGTATTTTTAACGTAGTTCGAAAACTATGTAATTATTTCTTTTTGTTTCATGATTGATGGCAAACAAGCATACGGTCCGCCTGATGGTAAGCAGTCACCGCAACCTATGTGCGCTTGTGATACTTGAAGTATCACATGCGCGTTGCCAACCCAAGGGACAGGAAGGAGATGATGAGAAGAGAAAAGAGGAAGAGAACAGAGACGGTGGGAGATTGGGCTTCCGGTGCTCTCACTCATCGCACGATACGCAACCGATACCGTTACGCAGATTTTCTGTGAGAGAGTAGTAACTCCCCGATCGAGCAATTTGTACTGGGAGCAGCATGACTCTACTACCATGGTAGGCATAACTACTGGGTACACATAAATAATAAGTATATAGTTTCATTAGCAGCAAGACGTGATCTAGCACCTCTTATTTATACTTTACTTTTTGAATAACAGAAACATATTGTGATAAAACGGCCAATTGAAAAACATGTTATTGCTTTTGAAAATCATTCACATAGACTCAACCGCTTTAAAAGTTGTAATCTGCATCTGCATTTAATTATTGTATTATGAAAAATACTGTTCATGAGCGTTCCCTGTAATTTTTTTATGAATGCCATTGTTCTTTGGTATATGGAATACATTAAATTTAACAAAAGGTAAACCTGGCAAATATATTATGGATTATTGACATGAGACGTGTTGTATTAAACTAGTTCTTTAACAAAAGTAGCGCAAAGACACAATAGCTTTTTAGATGTGGCTGGAGTCCGTACGGCTATCTATCTATCTTGCGCAGCATACAGATGTGTAAACATTGGGTTAAATCAGCATTTATTTGATGAAAGAGGAGTTCTTCTACTAGGTACTAATTATAATCTAATCGACGTTTTAGCTTATAGACTAAAAGACAAAATATTTAGAGTTCTAACTTAAACAAAACGCCACGTTATGAAATTTAATACGACTAAAATACAAAAAATGCTAAATTCATCTTAATTTGGGTTTAGGAAGTCAATGGTTAATAAAAAGTAATATTTAGGTTTTTCGAAAAACAACTAAACGCACTTAAAACTTAAGTAAAACTCCGAATGAAATATTAAACAGTATGGCTTTAGTATGTCATTGTCTTGCAATAATGATTTGTATTAAAGATAATGTTTCATGTTTTAGGTATTATTCCATGTTGTCAATGCATTATAACAATTATTATGTTAATAAAAAACCTTATTTACCCAAGTGCGTTTAAGCGTAAGTAATCGTAAAATTGCATAAATAATTTCCTCATGACATCGTCTAATGACAAGGAAAACTAAACAAAGAGTAATTTAGACCGTGAACCAGACCTTTATAAACGTAAAGACAAGCCGTGAGATCGCCATTGTATCCGAGGAGGAGATTCAGATCACATGATTCACATATAATGAAATCATCAAGAAATAATTGGCGTGAAATTAAATTCTCTTAATGTTATTGCTATCTATCAATCGTAGAAAATAATAAAGTAGAGCACATTTAAATTGAAATACACTAATTATAATCAAATATTCGAAATTAAAAACAAATGATCTAATTTTATTGAGGAAAAGGCAACAATAAAGTATACAAATCAAATAAGAGAATTATATCACAGCCAGACTGAAAACGAACGATTGTATGATTAATACATTTTGATACGACAAATATAATATAGTGCCCACAGTAAAGACAAATCGTAGAATAATGCTGAATGCGTATAGGAATTACAGCAGTGCGGTTGTTAAAGGTAGGCAGGGGACGAAATCTGTGATAGGGGAAGAAAACCAGTTTATGTAGTACGTCTGACTGCAATGGCGTCACACTAAAATCACCAGGCTCTCCCGCGAAATACAAGCAGGGTCCTCAAACACGACTCTCTATTATTAAGCCCGGCCTGGGGAGATTTTAAACAATAGAGGAATCTGTATTAATAACAATAAATAGCATCTGTATCTTCTACAAAATCAAAATTACGATAAGATATTGTCATCAGAATGTAAGTTTCGGGATTTAAAAATGTAAAGGCTTTTGTAACTATTTCGACCTTTAAGCCAGCATAACGGTATTCCAGTAATTCTATTTGGTATTGCAACCGGTATCATTATCAACGTTGCGTGTCTCATTCTCACGATTGCTTTTGGGAGCCACAAGCAGACCCTCACCTCATTGCACAGCTACCGGTTCTTGTGATTGCGTGCTAAGATTATTGAAATCTGCAAGTCCACGCGAAGTTGTTGATGATTCATTCGTTATTATCAGGAAGTAATTGGGTCTTGCTTCTTTAGTACTTGTAATGTAGCTAGAATATTTTTTAAATTTAAATTTATTTCTATTGCTGAAATTATGGTAGCTTTTACATGTAACTAATAATATTAAAATATATCTATTATATAGTTTTTTTTAGATAACAACAATTTTTTTAATTAAAAACCAGCATTAGCGACTTCGTCCGCGGAAGCCTTAGAGTTGGTGCCAGAGGGAAATGAATTTGTAATTTTTTTTTTTTTTTTTATGTAAGAGGGGGCAAACGGGCAGGAGGTTCACCTGATGTTAAGTGATCACCGCCGCCCATGAACATCTGCAACACCAGAAGGCATGCAGGCGCGTCGCCGACCTTTAAGGAAAGAAGTAAGTAAATAATGTTCCATCAGACACCTCTAATTTCAATTGAATACGTCCTGTAGTATATTTTTGATAACCCCATAGGAACTGAACATTTTTCCGGATAAAAACTTTCACATTTATTATATTAGTACCATAATTCTAGTCATTCAAATAAAGTCAAATATTGAGCCATTGTAAGAACTGGAAAATTCTTCAATAAAGTATCGTCAGAGTCTCAGAGTGTTTTTTATATAAGTTTTTGCGTCACGTTTCCATAATTCACATGACACATAATCGAGACTTTACGGTCAAGATAGTTATGTTTGGTAGGCTATGATAGATTACCAATATGTTTAATTGCGTCTCAATACTGCAGTATTGATGGAAAGAGAATCGCATTTAAATCTATACCAATAATATAAAGCCAAAGAGTTTGTTTTTTTTGGTTGAACGCTCTAATCTCTGGAACTACTGACCGCATTGGAAAAATAATTTTTCGTTTGAGAGCACATTTCTTGAGGATGGCTACAGGCTATATAACATCACAATAACATACTTAGAAGCCGAGGTAGTTGGTGGAACAGAGCGGTCTCACTCGACGGGAGCGAAGCCACGGGCATAGCTAGGTATTAGTTGAGTTGGAAGAATCGACCCCTGACTGATTTACCATTAAATTTCGAAAACCAAACCTAACAAAGCAAGATAAGAAAACAGAGATTTAATGATAAACAATTTTGAATTTCCATAACATGAATAACTTATTGGTGATAGGTCTTTTGTTACAAGAGGCCGGCTAGGTAGGTACCATCGCAATGTCAAATATTCTACCGCAAAGCAGAAGTGTATTTGGCATTACTCTGTTTCGGTATGAAAGGCAAATTACTGGGCAAATGAGATTTAAGAACCAATATCTGGAGGTTGGCAACGCGTGAGTGGCACCTACTAATGGTGTTGCAAGCGTTCATAGGCTACGGGAACCGCTTACCATCAGGTGGGTCGAATGCTTGCTTGCGAACTTAGTAATATAAAAAAATGATAAAAGCCTTAAATATATAGTTTTGTAATCCCCGGGACTTTAATTAAAAGGGTGAAAAAAAAACTCGTGAGTCCGTCTTTGTTTATCTGTGTCTGCCGGTGGCATGGCAGCTTCCAAAGATTTTTATTAGATCTTATTGTTTAAAAGGTCACTTGATCGAGAAATAAATAGATAAATCAAAATCGATCTCATTTAAATTTGTATCGATTTATTTAACTGCATGTTTCTATTGTATATTTAGATAAGTGACTAAAAAAGAATCGACTAGCCGAGATCTTGCGTGCCGTAGATGGTTTGTCGAGAGTTGATTATGGCCGACTCTCGGTGGGCGTGCTGCCTTTGTATGTTAATTAGAAACGGTTATGTATTGCTTACGTGACATCGCCTTTCGTCACGCCGACAACAAAGTGTCCCTATGGTGATTGCGTGACTTATTAATGCAGTTTTTTTATCATACACACAAACGCAAAGGAAAGACATAAATAAATACCTATCTTTAATATTGTAAATCGTTTGTATAATACTTTGCAATACGAATGTTCTCGAGCGTAGATCATCTAAAATTTATGAAGTAGCATTGTGACTTGTGAGTCATTAAATTTATTATTCTTATCCAACTCACAATAGCAAAATCGCATCCCTCCTGGCTATGCATTCCTGGTTAGCGAGTCCATTCGAAATCTGCGCTTGCGCAGGCTGTGTTCTATTTTTAACCCCGAGTGGTATGCGCGTCGGCGCCTTAAGGTCATTGCCCGCGACCCTTCGATTGTAAGCCTCATACAGTCGCAGATTTCTCAATATAAAGAGTCTGAACTTGAACGTGACACTGCAACTTACTACCTACCATAGTTTTATCTATACAAATATATAAAATCGAAGTGTCTGTTTGTAATTCCAAATTAATAGCTTTTCACTAAATGCATATGAAAGTATATATGGTACTTACATAAAATATACGGAGTAACTTAGGCTACATTTATTTTAGAAAAAGATTAACGGTTCGGTGCCAAAAAGAAATTTTCTTTTTAAGGGTATATTATATAAATAAGACTAAAATATGCTTAAAAAAATGTGTTTTTTTATTAACATAATTTATTATTAACTAAAAATATCAAGTTTCCATAAAAACCAAACTTTACAGAAGAACTAGTTAGATATATGTGTTCAGATGCATAGAAATTAAAATTATAATTACCAATTTTAAAATATACCATGTAAGTTTGAGTTTTCCAATATTTAAAAATGAGTTATTACGTACGATACTTTAATATTAAATCTCCAATTTGTTTATTAATTAGCTATCCGGCATCCTTTGAGAATTTCATTATTAAGTTATGTTAATTTACTACGAAACTCTCCGAACAATAAGCTATTGTTGAAATGTTACAAATACTTCCTGATATCGATACAACTAACAACGAACGAAAAACTAACTAAATCTAAAGGCGTCGGGATGTGACGACCCCATCGCCCGCTGTTGGGATAACCTCTGTCACAACAGAGATTATTTCACCAGTGCAATCAGTCACACTGGTGGTAAGTCTTTTTTGCAAGAGGCCGGCTAGGTAGGTACCACCGCAGTGTCCAATATTCTGCCGCCAAATAGTAGTGCTTAGGCACTACTGTGTTCCGGTTTGAAGGGCACTGTACGCTAGTGAAATTACTGGGCGAACGAGATTTAAGAACTAATATCTCGAGGTTGGCAACGCGCGAGTGGCACCTACTAATGGTGCTGCAACTGCTCATAGGCTGCGGCAGCCACTTACCATCAGGTGGGCCGTATGCTTGTTTGCCAACTTCTAACATAAAAAAAAATAAAAAAAAAAAAAAAAAAAAAAAGCCTTCCTGTTTTCAGCATGAATGGGCCGACTCGAACGCAGAAGTACTATAAGTGTTGCCACCCGTACTTTATAAATTTAATAATAATGTATTGTACGTTATTTCGGAAAATTGTACTGAATAGTTTACGTGAACAATAAAGTACGTGAATATACTTTATTTTGATTGATATTTTTTTTTCGAATGACAGCGAGAAGACTGACATTAATATTTCACACTTGTATAAAGTCATTTCATTTTTCATGTCTATGCCTGCGACATCAGTATTCACAGAGAGAGATCTTTCTGTGATGAAATGATGAGACGAAAAAAACAAAGCTTCTCTGAACGTCATAAAAAATTAATTACTTATATTTGATAAGGCTCGCGAAAATCCATAACAAATGTTTTTAAATATAACTCTAAGGAATAATCAATAATAATTTTTTTGACACTATGTACTTTAAAAAAAAAAAGCTGGCAACCCTAAGGACTAGCCTCCCACAGAATATAGAAGTGAAGTAACAGTATCCTTACTGTTGCGTTTCGTTCATAAACCCCCATCCTTTCCTTTTATTTCCTTTGTCTGTCTCCCCCTCCTTCCTTTGGCTGAAAACGCTCTTATATATAGTATACTGCTCGTGATACAACTTGCAGGCGTTGCTGCGGTAACCACTTAACATTAGATTAGACGTATGCTTGTTTGGCACCTTTGTGATATAAAAAAGTATATAATTATTGTTTTGTTTTGAAATTCTTTGATAGTTATGAATTCAATTTTAATCAACTGATGTAACTACCAATAATAATTAAAAAAAAAACAATGCTGTTTATCCATAAAACTGTAATACAGTTTCATACTTTATCCATAAAACTGTCATACATATTGAAGAATAATCGTAACTTTCCATTTCTTAACACGTGTATTTCTTCCATTTATAATATACATTGCTAAAAGCAAAAAAATCAATGTATGCAGGGCGTAAACAAAACATTAAGTAATGTATGCAATTCGTATTTTATCCTCATTCATAATAACAGTGGATAATTATGCGCGCCAATTTATTTTTTTCCTGATAAGAAATTTACTGTCCAAGCCGTAAAGTAACGCAATATGCATTTCTATATTGAATACGGGTAAATAGAACAATGGAAATTTTAATTTTGAATAAAGAATTGTATACAAATTTATGGGCGTTTACAGACCTGCGTTTTTTGGAGCGTGTGCAGGCACAATTTTTGCCAATCGTGCAAGTCGTACGACCGTTGACGCGCCTATAAGTTCGTATACGCGCGTAATAATTTTTGAATTTTCGAGCGTATACGGTGGTTTCGGCATTTTTCGTCAACGCTCGTGTGGCATGCTTCGAAAGCGAAATAAGAGCAGACAATTGTCCGAAATATACTACTTCCACCAGTTTCGTGTACGCGCTTTTGGTTTTTGAAGCACTAAATGAAACGCGCGTGTGCCGAAACGACCATAATTATATGCTAGAAAATAAAGCTGGTCTAAAACACTAGTTACATATTAAATTTTGAAATACTCTTCATACAAGCTGTAACCATATTTTAATATAATTAATTGTTATTTTAGTTATACTCCACTTTTTTAAATTATTACAATTACCTCGTTGAATTTCGACATGAGATTGCGCTTTTAGCACGTTGCACTGATAATTTAACATAATTAATTATAATTATGCATATAGCTATCTCTTGACACCCATTTTCGTATATATTTTTTGAATTAAACATATTTCTACAATATCATTCTAATTCTAATATTATTATCGTGATCTCCGAAAGTTAATCAAAAGACGCTTGTAATCTACGTTTTCTGAAAACGGAATCATCGTCTCTTTCGACATAATTGTCTGTTAGCTGGCCAGTAGTAGTAAAAACTTGCAGAACTTATCCATAACATTATAGAGTTCTGATAAATAATTGATATTGAGTGTTAAAAACTAGGCGACAGAGTCTTCTTCTTCCTAGCATTATCTCGGTATACGAATATTTACCCATTGTCCGGATTTGACATGTTACTAGTTTTTACACAGAGCGATTCTTCCTTTAACCCTAAGGGCGAGCCTTCTGACCCTTCGTAACCCTAAGGACGAACCTGTAACTCACTGGATAAAAGCAATTTACTTATCAAGAATCAACGATTATTATCAGATGTTATGTGATAACAACCGGGACCGACAACTTAAGGTGCTATTCGAAGCACAGTGGGGAGTCCCACATGGACAAACTCTCAGACCGCAACAGATGTTTGAAAGATGAATACAGACAACGCGACAGAGTATACCGATGCAATAAATTGTCGACATCCTTAATAACCAATTGGTGTTGGTTCACCAGCAATATAGCAATAATTTTTTTGGAAGTAATGACGAAACTACGAGTAATAATTGATAAATAAATTCGTAGAGGAAATGTGAAAATGATGACGAAGTAACATATACTTACTTTATCGTTAAGTATTGTTCGTTGTCAATTACATTCTTATTTCTTTACAATTTCGGACTGCAACATGCTGACCTTAATGGAGTCGAATGTTGTAATAAAATAAAACAAACTAGAAATAACTAAACAAAAATTTAAAAAAAAATCCGACATCCACTATGGTAAACGATCTCTCGATAAGGTCTAGATGCCTATGACAACATACATGTACACATTAAAATGTGAGATTTATTTATTTACTTCTCAACAAAAAATTATAAAACCATAAATGAAACAAACAGGAAAAATCAATTTCTTTAGATTTAACAACCCTGTTTTTAGTACGGGTGTTAAAGTGTTACTATTATAACAAACATCACATAAATTTAAGAAAAAATACATTTTCAAACCCAAACGTCAAATATAACCAGGGTGATATCTTCATCTTTGAAATCTGTAAGTATCTATCTAGTACAACTAATTGAGCACTAAAATTAAGTCTAGTTAAATAATACTATTTTTTTATGTCTCCACGGTAAGCAAACAAGCATACGGTCCGTCTGATGGTAAGCAGTCACTGCAACTTGTGAACGCTTGCGATACTTAAATTATCACAAGCGCGTTGCCAACGCAAGGAACAGGATGGACGGGATGAGAAGGGAAAAAAGGAAGGAAACAGAGGGAGATTGGGCCTCCGGCGCTCTCACTCATCGCACGAAACGCAACAGTGTTCTAATGATACTGTTACTTGACTTGACGCCGATTTTCTGTGGGAGCGTATTACTTTCCCCGGTCGAGCCGGCCCTTTTGTGCTGAGAGAAGCATGGCTCTACTACCATAAAATTACTAGATACGATTGCTAAAGTTCACAGATTTATTTGATTCTGTTCGGATTACAAGAAGATCAGAGCCTTTTTAGAGAGTTTTTAGATAATTCCTACTATAATATGTCCAATCCTACAAAAAAAAATTTTTTGGATCTGTTCTGAGGTAAAAGGGTAAACCAAAATTTTACCTCGAGCAACATATGTATATGAGAAAATGAAAAATCATTGTTCGTCATCTAGCATCGAGCTGACCTCAGCTTTGAGCAGGATTTTTTTAATCCTTAACAGTAACTTTTGAGATAATAACACTTAAAAAAAGTTATTTTTTGGCTTCTCTAAATTGTATATACACACTCATATGGATATGTTTTTAGTATCGGTCATTTTACATGTTTTGCATGTAATTGTGACTGTATTCAGACACAGGATACCTCAATAGAGGTTACTGCATATGCATTGTTTTTAAGATTATTTTTGGGCCAAGAATGCACATATACACATCTCTTGAAGGACTTATTAAGGATATATAACTTATCGTCTGTGCGCTAACTATCTGCTTACATTGTTAGTTTTAATCATCACCCACTTACAAATTTGCACACATCTGACTCCATTAGGTTTCGCCTTCAAAATGTTACGAAATGCTTTATGATACTCGTTTATGCAAGAACAAGAATAACCGTTTAAGATTTTAACAATGCGTAGGAACATTTTTTAATATTAGGTAGCTTATAAATATTTGTAGATACATAATATTATGTAGTCTAAAATTTAGCAACAAATGCTGAATCTTTCGAAAATTAAAGTAACTATATATTATTATTTCCTACAGCAAAGGTGACATACAAACATACTAACTTAGAGCATGCAGCCAGGATTATCCTTTAGTTTAGGCGGTGTACTGTCTAGAGGTCTCGCATCGGCTAAAGGCCCCACGCCACAACATTTTTTTAAAACGATGCTTCGAGTGACAACGAAAGTAGTGTACGTAAAAAACTCTGAATACACAATATTTTTGCCATGACTTTTTTATGTTATATTATCATATTTCAGAAACCATATACGATACCATATCTTATGAATACTTGGGTAATGTTGTTAAAAGCAGCATATTTACGAAAAATCTAATTTGAAGAAAAATACGTCAAGAGTTCAAGGAATTAGAAAAAGGTAAAAGAATACCCGAGACCTGCATTGCCTTGAGGCTCCGACCTGGTTAATCCGGCCTTAGGTAGGTCACTAGTGACTAGAGGCATACCATGCGCTTTGTAAAACTATTATTTTTATTACGGGCATGGTATAGGTATGACATGGGACCATTTTCAATTCCATTAATATATAATTATAAATTTTATCCAACTCAACTATAAACCAGATTATTTAAAGAATGATTTATTGATTAATGTGTAAAAAAACAGCTTTACGCGCTATAATATCAAGCATACTTATCTTGTAATGATTCTTGTATAAAATCTTGTAGTGATTTATTATTACCTTATAACAATCGACGCCTACAACAAGTATTAATGTAATGATGTAATGCTTAAAATATGTATTTATAAGTTATGTTTTATTATATGAATAACATATTATACGTAGTAGCAATAAGTTATAAATCAGATAAAGGGTAAAATAACAGTTATTTATAAAAAATCCGCAGCGGGGACTTCGCTTATCATTATAATATAATTTTAGTATTAATAATTACAACATACTAATATATTGTGTGTGTCTCATTGTTCGAGGGTATTCTATGGCAGGGGCGTAGGGGTGAACCATAGAAGTATTGCTCTTATACGTAGAAAAAGAAACAAGATAGAAGGAACATTAGATAAAAACCGCATGCGAATGTTTTACGTATTTTATGTCAAACTTTTAGAAGACATTTTCTTTCTCACACAACCACTCTGTGGAATCAACTTCCGCCGGCGGTCTTTCCGAACCGATACGACTTGGGAACCTTCAAGAGAAGAGCGTATTCTTTCCTTAAAGGTCGGCAACGCGCCTGCATGCCTTCTGGTGTTGCAGATGTTCATGGGCGGCGGTGATCACTTAACATCAGGTTAGCCTCCTGCCCGTTTGCCCCTCTCACATTAAAAAAAAAAACTATCTATATAATTGACAAATGCACCTATATACTGACAGTCTTACAAAACATGCCAACATTGACATTTAAGAAATAAAAAAAATAAGATGCCAAACCTAAAGTTCTTACAAATTTTAAGAAACCAAAACTTATCAATGACGCTTTTAAAGTCTTAATCATTCAGTCTGCATATTTTACAGAATACGTAAATGCAGATGTTATTCATGTTAGCGGAATGTCGTTGAAACCGCAACCGGATATCAGTCAGAGATTGGAGGTTTGTTTATTGAATTAAACGTTTGAAACCATTGTTACGATGAAGCAATTAAAAATATTGTTTCCATAATACGAAACTATAGATTTAGCAAGGCAGTTGTGAAATATCCGGAAACCTTAAAATTGTGAAAAAAACGATGTATTGTCCTGAAATCCTACGAATATGATAAATGTAAAAGTAACTCTATCCGTCTGTCTGTCACGCTTTCACGCCTAAGCCACTGAACAGATTTTGATGAAATTCGGTACAGAGATAGATTAGATCTTGGAAAAGACATAGGTAACTATTTATGGCGAAAATAATTAAATAGGTGATGACAGATTATATTAGAAACCCATTATTTAATTATTATATTTACAATATTTCATTAAAGGTTTCACATTAAAAATTGTTATTCACAGAGGTCAGAAGCGATTAAATGGAAAATAAAAATTCACAGAGTAAATGTTATTTTTATTACGTGACGTTTAAAATTATAGTCTAAATCACTAAAATATTTGAACATTATATCCTAATTTTTGTGCAATTGATGCGGGAATTGAATTGTACTTCTTACTGAATATTAGTTGAAATAGCAAAATCTTTAGGTCTTAGAATAGTCACGAGTCACTTTTTTTTTGTCTAGACTAGCTGTGCGCACGGTTTCTGCTCGTGTGGTCTACAGAATTGTTTAGTTCTTGTTATTGTGTCGAAACCTGATTCTTTTTCTAAAATAGCCAAAATTTTTCTCACATCATTCATCAATAGGGTTACCTTTTTTCTTGCAATAAATGTACATTGGTGATTCAAGTTAGGAAAATAAAGTGCGTATTGTCAAAATACGTATCATTAATATAATCAATGATACTTTATTTTGCATTGTTCTTTAGCATTATATTTTTAAAATATATTGTTTTCGCAACATTTATCAAGTATAAATAATTTAAAGAAAAAGAGAAACTTCAGAGAAGCTTTTTTTCTTTCGTCTTGCCATTTTATCACTGAATGCTGACGTGGCAGGAATAGACATTAAAAAGGTAATTAGGTACTTTATACAAGTATGAAAAACTAAAAAATAAAGATATGAATAAGATATAAATTAAGTATTTTCGGGTGTTTTATTGTTCTCGTAAAGTATAGAAAACAATTACCCCAAATAACGTACAATATTTTATTATAAAGTATGCGTAGCAACCTTATCTGTCAACGAAAGTTTCGTAAAAATCGCTTCAAACAGACACAGAAACTAGAAATTTTAGAAATTGATTTTTTACATACATACATTTTGGTAAAAACTGTTATTTTGACACATAAATTTTATTTATTTGTATCGGTGCATACGAATAAATTAACACGGAGAATTTTAAAACTTAAATCCGGTATTCCGAATTGACAATTAAGTCCTCTTAAAATGGTATTGCTGTTACTGGGTCAGCAAGTTTTTGTGTAAACAACGCAATGACAGCAGGCGTAATATATATTGATGTTTACTCATGACTCAACTGTCGCTTATACGATTTATCTATTATATAAAACTAAGCTATGCTTGATAATCTCACTTTAATAATAGAAAGATGTACAATATCATTTGTTTGTTATCAATAATATTAAAAATTACTTGTATTTGAATAAGCATTTTGGTGTTGTTGGACTCCTAATCACAGATTGCCACCGAAACTAATAAATATTTCACGGGATGATATACATTTAAGTACCTACTTTAGTATAGTTGCTTTACTATTATCCGTAACTAAAAGTATAAGTTTTAAGGCGTCGGGATGTGACGACCCCATCGCCCGCTGTTGGGATAACCTCTGTCACAACAGAGATTATTCCACCAGTGCAATCAGTCACACTGGTGGTAGGTCTTTTGTTGCAAGAGGCCGGCTAGGTAGGTACCACCGCAGTGTCCAATATTCTGCCGCCAAATAGTAGTGCTTAGGCACTACTGTGTTCCGGTTTGAAGGGCATTGTACGCTAGTGAAATTACTGGGCGAACGATATTTAAGAACCAATATCTCAAGGTTGGCAACGCGCGAGTGGCACCTACTAATGGTGCTGCAAGCGCTCATAGGCTGCGGCAGTCACTAACCATCAGGTGGGCCGTATGCTTGTTTGCCAACTTCTAACATTAAAAAAAAAAACAATATTTTTTTAAATACCAGCATAAAAACTTCAAAATTTAATATTTTCTACAGAATATTATCTTCAGAAATCCATATTTTTCTTAGCATTTAATCTTACTAAGTACTACTTGTCTCTACTAGCCTTGAAAGCGTCACCGGGCAATAAATACTTTAAACAATGCTTAACCCTAAATAAATAAACCATTAAAAATAATATGGTGGTTGGAATTTGTAAATACTCTTTCGAGTTCGTATCGAATTGATCGCAAGCCCTTCGTCTCAGCTCCGGCATATTTTCCCGGCTGTCAATCACTACTGATTGTTTTTATTAGACCAAGAAAATAGCGGAATTTTATCATGCTTCATACTCAATTTGGAAAAAGGGTTCCGTAATGTATAAAAAAATCTGATTCTTGTATGGTTTTTAGTATTTCTAGTACATTCTGTGACAATTTTAACTCCCTACCTATCACGGTCGTGAGATAAAGCTCTCTGACAGACGGTATGACGGACAATGGAGGCTTAGTAATAGGGTTCCAAACGGTGCCAAAAAGCAAGCTTATGACTTGAGACGCCCAACTGGACTTCCAGAAACAGTTCTAAATCTAGACTGTGAAAAAACTTTTCAGTATAGATTTAGAACTGTTTCGCTCTATCGTCCATCGGAGAGCACGGAAAGCTCACATCACATCGTCGCTAAAAGATCTAAAAACATAGACACCGTTGTGGCGTTGTGGGTAGCGAGTCTGCCTTTAGCCTCGACGGTTGTGGGTTCGATTCTCGCTCGGAGCAAATGTTTGTATTAATCATACAGGCATGTTTTCCGGTCTGGGTGTATTTGTCCTTGTCATTGTGAATGTTTTCGAATCCCCGACACAAGATATAATTATGCTAATGGGGGCCGTTGAGTGTGTAGCGTTTATTATTATTATTATTTATTATTATCTTCATTGGTAAATGGTGGTGCCCGATTCACTCTAGAACGCAAAAATTAATTCATACAAACAATATGATTTTCAAATCTTATGTTTCATATTTCATAATCTAAGCAAAGTTCTATTTCTTAAAAAAATACATATCTTATGATTGCGTACTTTTTAAATTACAATATTTTACATTCACTAAGTAATCATATATTTAAAACGGATTTCCTTCAGGATGTTTACAGCAACTTCGATTAAAAAGCACTTAATCTGTGAGAAAACAGCAAAGGAAGTATTTACAACGTCAATTAGATGTGGAAATGTCAAATATACGATTGTGCTATTTGGATTTAGTTAATGTTGTTACTTGCTGAAGGAGCACGAAGGTAATATAGGCGAATTTATTTTATTGGTTTGTTATAATAGATTCTTAATACAACCGACCCCCTTACACTCATCTGTTCCGTTCCTTCTTCCTCCTCATCCTTGCCCTGCTATCACTTAGGGTGGCAACGCGCATGTGCGCGTTCAAAGGTTACGATGACAATCAGGCGGACCGTATGCTTGTTTGCCAACCGTCATGACATGAAAAAAGAAATTGTACGGTGGAACGAAACCTAAAGAGTTCGACACGCATTTGTCGGTTTTTTTTTAAATATTTTTCGATTATTTAAATTAATGCTTATTTATACACTACATAATCACAAAAAATACTTTTTAAACAACACTGTCACATAATTTCTAACTTGCGCTTCTATTATCGATAAGTATGCGTGTGGTTAATTTAATTACTACTTCCTAATTATAATCACGACTTGAAGTGCATAACTACTATATACTAATTGATTCAATATTAACTTTTTTTCTATATTGGTTATTATATAATATTGGCTGTAATAACATAATTTATTTATTAACCGACTTCAATAAGTTGTCATTAAATAATATACCAATATTAGGAACCTGAAGAGTTTGTTTGGTTGAATGCGCTAATCTGTAGAACTACTGGTCGGATTTGAAAAAAAAATTTTTTGCATTTGATAGTACGTTTCTTGGGGAAAGCTATAGCTTATATTTATAACATCACGATACATAATAAGAAAGAAGGGGCAGGTGGGCGATGTGATACTGTGAGTTGGTGGAACAGCTACACAATAATAAAAAGAATTGTTCGTTTGTTTGTTTTACTAAACAATAATCTTATAGACCATGCGAGCGAAGCCGCAGATACAGCTAAAATTACTGAGCGAGCGTCCGATTGACATGCAATGCACTGTTGCATCGTACCTTCACAGTTTAGCGTTTAGTCGAAATGTATTGTTTTTTTTGTTTATATCTAATTTGTGTTCTAATATATTTTTATGATAATGTTATGTAACAGTGTCTAGCTATGTCAATAAAGTTTTTATTATTATTATTATTATTAAAATTAATCCTATAAAATTTTAATCGTATAAAAAATTTGGAGTCAAGCTATAACTATTACTAAAACTAAACTACAGATAATTGGTTAACCTCGACCCACAAACAGAATTTAAAATAACGGTAAAATGAATCAACATTTTACATTTCGTAAAAATCTAAGTTAGATGTTTGGTCGATTCTTTGAACATTCGATCTACAATAGGCTTTGAATAGCCATATTAGTGACATTTGTAAATAAATGCAATGTTAAATGGTCTAAGATAAAGCTATATTTGTATACTTAGTTATAAAATAAAGGTAATGCTTTGATAAGTTTAATTAAATATCAATAAATAGACGATTACCAATCAATTTGAATACACAATTTAAATTGGATAAAAAACTGACCGCCCACGTGAGTAGCGATTTTTATATAATTTAGAACCCATCAGGGGTAGTATTTTAGAAAACGGTAAATTGCATGCTTATTCATCTCTTAACTTAAAAACGAAGTTTCATGATTCTAGTTTTAAAAAATGACGGATTTCCATACAAACTTTCAAATCTTTTATCAACCCCAACGTAAGAGTTGAATATCGAAAAATCCTTTCTTATATTTTTTGAAACAATTTTGTATACAAAATAATTTATTCGGATAAGAATTCATACAAAGTTAGAGATAACATGGTCTGATTTTAATCGGCATTTCTATCAACTTTTAAAATGCAAAATAGTAGTTATAGTGACATTAGTAACTGTATAGTTGGACATATGGTTTCTCGAAGTTTTTGGTAGATATGGTGGTGATTTTAGTAGGGGTTTAGAAGGATCTCTAATTTTTTCTAATAATAAATATCGCCTATGTCACTCAGTGAAATGTAGCTCTCCAACGGCAAAATATTTTTTTAATTGGACCAGTTGTTTTTAAGTTTATTCTTTACATACAAAAATGAAAATCTCTCCTCTTTATAATATTAGTATAGATTATGTTAGTTATTTTATTATTATTTAAAACGAATTAATAACATGTAATAACTAATAATTATTTCCATGACATGGTTTTTAAGATAATTGCAAAAATATCGAGGCGACGTTTTATTTGGTTATAAATCAAATCAAATCAAATCAAATATTTTTATTCAACATAAAAAGCATTACACTTATTTGTTGAAAGTCAGATTCTACCACCGGCTCCAAAATTAAACCTCTACCTGAGAAGAACCGGCGAAACAAACTCAGGGGTTTTATCTTTTTTTTATGTATTTTTTTTAAACTGATATTAGTTTACATATTATAATCACTGAAAAGCCTGGAGTGACTGTCTCATTCCCAAGGCGTGGTGTCCTCAAGTAAATAATCACATGTAATGAATTACAGTTGACATTGAACACCTACCTTTATATACAATTATACATATTACCTATAATAAGCTTAAGTTATTTGGCTCAAACTTAGTGTAGATAATAGCATACTTATGGCACACCCACTTCTAAGTTCTACGAATCAATCCTCATACCGTATGCAAATCTTTACCGATATTATAAAGCCGAAGAGTTGATTGTTGTTTCATTGAACGCGTTAATCTCTGGAACTATTGATCGGATTTGAAAAATTGTTTTCTCATTTGATAGTGCACTTCTTAAGGAACGCTATATGGGCTGTATAAAATTACGATATGATACTTAGAATACGAGCAATAATGAAAAAAGTGCGGGCGAGCGAAAAGATATGGTTAGTTGATGGAATAGGTCTCACAGAAGACAAGCGGCGCCGCGGGCTCAGCTAGTTATTATAAAGAATGTGATTTATTACTTATAAGGATTAAGGCTTTAAAATGTACAAAAATATAGTTACGTTTTAAATGCACTAGGAAAATTAAGTCTTAATTAAGATTAACAGAATAATTAAAACAATATAGCGTTTGTGGGTCAAGATTAAATTATATTGTACGCGTGCGTTTGAGTAACCGGTTGCAGAATCACGGACGTTTTATATTCATAGTTATTTCCTACCAATATATTACATACCATATAAATATCATTTATTTTTTTGGAATGAAGTTCCTTATCGCGGCTTACGGGTAGTGAGAATTAATAGAAATCATCACGTAACAAAATGCCGTATGCTGTGTGTGTGTGTGTGCGTGTGTATATCGGGCCTACTACAAGCAAATGAGCACGCGAACAAGTGAGTTCGCAGCCGGGAGCGCAACTCTCTCTCTCTCTCTCTCTCTCGCTATCTCTTTTTATTATATAAACTATAGAAAATACAGATTTCATTTCTAATTACATTCGGAGTTGAATAAAAAACGTAAGGAACTTCGTTCCTGACGAGGTTCACCAAACGCACAGTTTATTTTTCTGTTCCTTGTAAGCTGCAGACATTTCGTGTAAGTTTATGTAACTAATAACCAACTTGTTACAAAACTTAATCTGGTGCATTGACTGCCGTCCTATTAATAATTACGACTTCACTCAAGTCTTTACTAGCATATGTCATTCCCGCAATAAGTTGCTGACGCCCATTTGTTGAAAATTAAACAAGCACGCTCTTTAGTTCTATGGATTTAGAAACAAGTCACTAAAATCGTAAGTACTGTACCATGCTCTTCACAGCAAATGAGTCGGCACGATCGGGGAAGTACTACCTTCCAAGAAATTGACGTAAAGTCTCAATAGCTCAACGGAGAAGAGCCGAACCCACTCCGTTGATGCGAGAGTTTCGGGTTCGATCCTGACCCCCTTGGTTAATTGTCGTACCCCTCCTAGCGCAAGCTACGAGCTTATTTGGAGGGGCAATAGGAATATTAGTAATGCCTCGAAAAAGCATTGCTAATATTCTTGAAAAAAATTAACAAAACATAAAATAAAGTAACAGTATCAGTACTGCGTTTCATGTGATGAGTGCGAGGCTCAATCTCCCACCCCCTCTGTTTCCTTCCTTCCTGTTTTTCTGTTGTCTTCTCATCTCTTCCCTCCTACTCCTTGAGTTGGGTACGTGTATGTATAGGTATTTCAAGTATCACCCGCGTTCAAAGGTTACGTTGACTGCTTACCATCAGGCGGACCGTGTGCTTGTTTTCAATCCATCATAACGTAAAAAATACAATATCCTCCTCGTGTATCTTCTCATTTTTTCGAAGGATAATTTCCATTATGTAAAATATAACCGGTTTGAAAATATATCTACGTCTTGAATCTAAAGTATTCATGCAATAGTTTTACGAGTTAAACGGTATTATAGATGATAATCTTTATTTCAAAATGTATGTTGGTTTAGCAAGAGATGTGTAACTATACTATATAGCATTCCTGACAAAATGTTACATACTACATACATAAGCACATTCATTCTATTTTTTTAAATACCCATTATATATAAAGAATCATTTTGTTTTAAATTGGGTATGTTTCTGGGATGGTGCCGTGTAAATTCTGTAATAATCTGATCAACGATCCCGAGACATAACTGAACCTCTCAATATAAACTAGGGAGGCCAGATTTAACACGTTATCGTTACGGCATTCGAGAAGCTGAAGAAGTTGAGAAGTAAAAAGCTTTAACCATATACGTAGCTAAAACGGATTTCTTTGTTATTAAATTCCGACTTTAAAGTAAATAAAACTAAAAAGCAAAAACAAACATTTTATAAATCTGTCCCAATTTTTCTCCATACGGTTGTGAATTAGATTTATTACCGATTATTATTATATAAGCTTTTTAGTCTGTAGTTCTATGTTTCATATAAGCAACTTTTTATGAATTTTAAGTAATTCCAACAGGCATATTAATAAAATCATTTTATCGCTTTATCGATTAATTGGTACATTTTGTGAACTATTTTTCATGTGTTAGGAAAACATTTCCATGACTACCATTGTACTTGAACAATTGACAATGAATATTGTATGATCAACAAAACCTATAATTAAGTTCTGATTACTTTCTGTTACCTACATTGTTAAACGATACAGCGAATTTGTATTTCTACTATTCATCATTAATTTTTTTTAATTATCCATACTGGTGGTAGGTCTATTGTTGCAAGGGGCCGGCTAGGTAGGTACCACCGCACTGTCAAATATTCTACCGCCAACAGTAGTGTCTTAAGTATTACTGTGTTCCGGTTTGAAGGGGACTGTAGGCTAGTGAAACTTTTGGGTAAAGGAGATTTAAGAAGCAATATCTCGAGGTTGGCAACGCGTGAGTGGCAATTGCATGCCTTATACTGTGACAAAAATCATTACTATTAACAATTTTGTAATCACAAAACAATATAGAAACGAAATATGTATATATTTTTGTTATGTATGTCTTTAAATTTATTAAAAATACAATAATGACAAGTACAAGTTACGGTGCAATCAAATATCCTACAGAACCAAAAAAAAACAAAGCCTATCAAGCGTAAATTCCAAATCGTCTATAGAACCGCAAACACTTAGAAGTTACACATTGACGCGTTGATGACACCATTACCTTGGCCGGTCGTAACCTCGTGGGAGTGAGGTTGCAACCAAACGATCGCTATCTTCCTTCCCACTACGATTACTTTAAGTTACCGCAACGTTATTGAAGGTAAGTGTGCTAGTAAAATGTATTACACAACTAAGAAAGGAAGGGTTATGATTTTAATGAGATATAGAAAAGCAAGCCTGCTTTGAGCCTCTACAATCGCGTTATAAATAACTAATTCGGTTTGGACCTTTATCCTTGTGAGTCCCTACCGTCCCTCGGGTAAAGTTAAGCCGTCGGTCCCAGTTGTTATCATAACATCTAATAATAATGGCTAACTCTTGGTAGGTAATTTGCTCGTATCCAATGAGTTATTTCTTCGCCTTTTGGGTTGTGGAGGTCAGACGGCTATCGATCTGTGTAAAAATAGGATAAAAGTTAAATCAGGATAAAAGTATAAGCAGACCGTTGGTAAATACCGCGATCATTACTAAGAAGAAGTATACATATAAAAGTTACTCACTGATTAGTCATGAAATCTCAGAAAGTATTAACGTATTTGAAATTTTTCATAGGGTATCGTATCGGTTATGAATTTAATAATACCTACTCAATGTCTCCACAGGTGGCAGGAGGGCTTGGTCATTTTTCGCCCACAAAATCGGGATTGCGATTCAGCGGGCAACGCAGCTAGCATTTTTGCCACCAATTCCTTTGGACTTGATTTGAACTGTTGCAAAGTTTTATAAACGTAAATATGTTGTAATATTAATTGTAAATAATTAGTTGTCTTTATTTCGTAAATGAATAATAGAGTTATATTGATAAGGATACCATAGATAAGCAGCGTTTGTTATTAATCAATCTCTTTGGGCCATCAATCAAAGAGCAACAATTTAAAAAACCTAAGGCCAAATATATGATTAATTTTAGTGAATAATCCATTGGGTCTTCGGATCATTTATTAAAATATAACAAATAAAGAATATATTACATTACCAACTTCTGCCCGCGAATTCATGGACCGTTTTTCTCAGTCTGGAGCGTACAAACGAATGCGAAGAAATGGAACGCCCAAAATCTATAGTCTACAAAAAATATATTTTTACCCCACGACCTTATTGGGTATCGTAGCTCCCAAACGGTCGAGACCTTTGTTCTTAGGTGGTACCCACCTAGGCGACCTCTTGCATAAAAAGACTTCTTACCCGTAGAGATCAAGAATCTCTTTTTTAGTTAGTAATAGATTTCTTTTTTTTCTAATTTTAGATATAAATTTAATAATATCCGTATAATCTGAGTAGGCACTATGTTTGACGACGTTGTGGCTCAGAGGTAGAGTATCTGCCTTGTCCTTGACATTGGGTATGTTTAAGGATCCCTGACACAGGATATAACTATCCTAATGCGGCCGTTGAGTGTTCAGCGTTTATTTATTTATTTATTTATATTATTTGGCCATATAAATTATTATAGATTAGATTAGATCTCCATAGAGACTTTGAAATCGATTCGATCCCCAAACATTTGAAGCGCTTATCGCAAAACTATTTCGATCAAACTACTTTCCATCCAAATCCTTTGATTAGACATGCTTGTATCTACACAGACCGATGTAATCAACCGACAAAAGTAAGGCGTCCTAAGCACGTCCTGCAAGACCCTGACGATAGGATTACATTAGAAAATGCCCTTACACAGCACAGACACGCACACAACACCGTCCTCGCCGGCGAGGACGAGGTCGCTGTTTCGCACGTCGCGTCGCGCTCACACCGTCGTGTGAGTCTATCGTATAGAATGCGCTCGGAGCGCTGCCTCCATCTCCGATGACGTCCTTAGCCGTGGTTCGGCTTCGCAGGAGGCACCCTAAGGACGGAATCAAATTTGAGCCCCGTGAGGGCTGTCCCTTTATCACGGCTGAGTCTCAGTACTCGGCCCCCGCCCGGTGACGCTATCAAGGCCAGTAGGGCCAACAGCAATACACATTCCGAAAAAAAAAAAAAAAAAAAAATTATTATAAATAGTTACAGTTAACTCAAATACACCACATACATTCTAAAAGACATAATATATACTCAAACAATTACTTCTCTTTCGTTTTAATCTACATTTAAATCCGTCGAGAAACCTAATAAAGTTGTTTAATTATTGATACATTAACGACGACGTAGTGAAACCGCTATTAAAATATACTTTATATTACTGTATATTATTTATCTAGTAGGTACTCCACTTTCATAATCTATTTTAAATAAATAAAATTGAAGTGTCTGTTTGTAATTCCAAAGTAACAGCTTTTCACTAAATACTTACATTTTAAAAATATTTTTTTAATTTTTGTCCGTCTTTTTGCATATAGTTGATGTTATAAAGACTAATTTAAGTTACTTTTATTTTAGGAAAAGTATTCGGGTTCCGTGTGATAAAGAATAATCGGTACACCTCGCGTGAGGAGCCGCGGGCACAGCTAGTTATATATATAATTCCTATAATTCCGGTCATTTTATTCGATGACCGTATCTATAATCTCGTTTAGTCACTCCACAAAAACTTAGTGACTTGCCAGAATTTTGCCGCTTTCTACAATCAATATAATGTAATAATGATCTTGTTATTATTGTTACTATTGTAAAAACTATTCCGGATAGTAGATTAATATAAATAAAACTAATAAATAAACGCTTGACACTGAACGCTTCCATTAGGATAACACTATCCTGTGTCGGGGGTCCGACAACACACACAAACACACCCGACTAAGACCGGAATACATGTAGGGTCAATACAATAATCTAAGAGATGTATTGCGTAGCCCATACACATACATGTGCTCCGTCCTGGGTGGTCGTGCTTGTTTTCGTGTGCGTGTTTCAGTAACCCCTCAACATATCTTGTGTTTGCTAATACTATCCTTGATGAGGGCCACTGAGTGCCTAACCGTCGATATAGTTTATTATTAATATTATCTTAATAAATATAATTCTTCCGTATGTGTTTATGTGACAGAACTCGTCTTGAACGCTTGGACCGATTTTGATGAAATTTTTCGTGTGTTCCAGTGGATTCGAGAATGGTTTCGATTCACAATTGTCATCAGATAATTTCGTGGTAGGACAACGTCTGCCGGGCCCACTATATAATAATAATAATAATATAGAAATTTATTCACACACATACAAATACAAAAACAAAGAAATCATGAATCTTAAAGATGCATTTTGTATGCTTGCAAAAAGGCTGTGAACTCAGCTTAAAGCTGCTTTTCAGTACACGCCTGGGGCAGGTGCTGCCAATACAGAAAATAATCCAACAAACATTTTGACTAACACATTTGTAAATAAAAAAACGAAACAAAAAGTAATAAAGTACATTAAAAAAACAAATAAAGGTAATAACAAATATTTATAGGATACATGAGCTGCACAAAAAACCACGAAATGTAAAATACCCAGATTCACTATGATATGTATGATATGTATATAATAAAAAATAACTAATCATTCCACAAGATGCTTATACTAAACACAACTATGTAGATAACACCTCAAACGTTGTCTTAAGATAAGTAAAGTCCAAAGAAAACTCTTACGTCATCACACTAGAAAAGTAGGCTACATAGTATAACCGGCGTCGACTTTTTGTTCCGTAAAAACGTAGAATTCGTCTCGCGCGGAATATGAAAAGGTTAAGAATCCGTCCGTTATATTACGGTAACAGTAGTCATTACTCGGGCATTATCTATAGTTTTTTTAGTGTCCGAAATGTACTGTATTAGTCTCTAACTATACTTTAGCGGACATAACTGTATCTAGACAAAAAACTTAAAACTATTACTAATGAAGTACCTAAATATGTCCACTGTCGTCATTATTGAATGACTAACTTAATATTATTATTCGACCTTATTCGAAAAGGACAAAGGATATCTTAAATCCACAAAAAAGTATACAAGTATATTGATGAATTAGCTTTAAGACGTTCGTTCAGAGTAACATTTTTTTTTCGGAATGTGTATTGCTGGTGGCGCTACTGGCCTTGACCGCGAGCGGGGTGGACTGAGTACAGAGAGCCGTGAAAAAGGGCAGCAATCATGGGGGCTAAAATTTTATTCCGTCCCACAACTTAGCCTACGTTTTTCATTTCTCTTTGAACGTAATTATTATTCTAATTCTTTTGTTCGCAGGATCGTTCCCGGTGGTATCATTTAGGAGAGATCTGCAGTAGACGGCTATTGGTTGACGACGACGAAACGAAGACACCGGTATTTTATCTACCCAGGGTCTGCTATTACTCTTATCCGGATTTGATCGGTTACTAGTTTTTACACAAAGCTATTGCCATCTGATCTTCGCCTCCCTCCGCGAACACTTCCTCATAGGATGTGAGAAAATTACTTAACTAAATTTTATATTATTATCAGATATTATGTGATAACAACCCGACCTACAGCTTAACGTGCTCTCCGACCAGGCCGAAATAGACATTTGTAAGATCAATATAACCATCTGCTCGAGCGAGAATCGAACCCGCAACCGTGGAGGCTAAAGGCTGACTCACTACCAATACGCCACTACTGTTCTAAATAATATAACTAATACCTATAATATATATATGTAGACTCCAGAGAAATCGATTTAATTGACTCCGCACTAGTTTATTAAATCAGTTTCTCAAAGCAAAAGTTGTTTAATGAACCACTTAACGTGTTGTCCACACTGCCCTATAATTTTTCATTTCAATCTTTAATAGGTCTACAATTTACTGAACGCAATCAGACCGTTCGCCTAACTGTAACATGTGTAACTGTATCTAAGTGAACTAAAAGCGGTTGTTTGTTTAAATTGCATAATATGCATTATTCACGGTACTTATGTTTAGAAGTGGTTACTTTGTAAACGAGTACGTGTGATTTGTGCTCCTTCTTACCGTTTATATTAATTAATTATGCTTTTCCTTTTGAATAGATATTACTGTTGGTCCTAATGGTCTTGACAGCGTCAGTGGAGCGAATGGCCGAATACTGAGACCAGGCAGTGAAGAAAGGACGGCACTCGCACGGACTCAAAGTTGATTCCTATGAGGCCAGACCACATCTTAAAGGATCATATTTTAATAAATTTTATATGAAGCTGGTTATGCTACATGGTACGATGTCGGACAAGACTCGGTAAAGCTGCGGACACCTGATCGATGATGTTTATGTGTCGACACGAACAAAGTTTGTGCGTACCACGATATACCATAAATTATCCCTAAGAAAAAGCGCTCCGAACCCATTGTAATTGATGGACTCAAACAGGATCTCGATTTTCGTCTTCAGCAGCGATGATAGTGTTGTAACATTTTCATGTAATTAATTAGTTTGATACTTAAAATATATATAATTATATCTGTCTATAATAAGCATTGATTTCGAATCGAAAGTAAAACTTACTTTTTTCAATTTCAACTGCAACTTATTCTTACTTCAGTCGTAAATTTAGATTACAGAACGAATTCTCTGTCGCATACATTCGAAAGTTGAAAGGGGGACGTTGCGGCTCATCAAGCAAGCGGCTTAGTATAGGTGAGAGCAAAATAACCTTGATACGAGCGTGAAGAAAGCGCCCGGAACATTGCCAATGTCAATTATATGGAATTCGAACATAAACGTAAATACTCCTTGGGGGCTTACGCTGGATGAATACAAAATACCTTGGTACACTTTTTTTTTTCAAACGTTCGGAGTGAAAACTGTTTTACGCATAGATAGAAGACAATAGATACAATAGATAGTGTATACAATATATTGAAATTGGAAAAAGCGGAGGATGAAATTGATGAGAAAAGTGGCGCATATGGGGACGTATAAATTGGGCTAGAATATTGACCAATGATATTCAAATTTTCGGTAGCGCAAGGCTACGATGGTATTATTTAGGTCCCAGCCACTATTTAGATGGCGCTTCAATTTTAAACACTTGCTGTCATATTACGCCATAAAAGTGCGTAATCTAGTGTATTCCCTATATCTATGGTTTTATGTGATTTTTTTATCTGCGATCCCATTATCCGTTAAAAAAAACTAACTAAAGCTTTGTCTTGAGCTGTGTTTCTAGTTATAATTGGTAAATATAAAAAAAATAATAATATAAACCAGGAAATTACGAAAGATTATTTTTAACTTTATCTTTTTGAGTTGTATTGAAATCATGTAACAATAGTGCTATATTTATATTATCTTTGCATATTAATACATATTTTATGTAAGTAAATAGCTCACAATAACAACTGTGAGTAATATATTTAACATTTAATTTAAGCGTGGAATGAATCATTAATGAAACATTTTTATTTGTTTTAGTGAATATTCTTTAATTAAATAATGTTTGTTTTGACTCCATTTTATATTGATATACACGAGGTCAAGGATGTATCACATAAATACATACTTGTTTATTTATTTTTTGTTATCGACAGTGACATGAAACGCGATGTGATTAATTATATTTTTCTAGATTTAATAAACATTGCCATCAGGTTTCTCTACTCATTTTTATTTTAAAAAATGAACGGGGTTTTAAAAAAGCTTGCCTTGTTTTTGTTTTTACTACGTCAAATGTAGTTGGTAATTAAAATGCTACCCTTCCTCATCTGACATTTGATGTACTCATCTTTCGTATTGATTATAATTGATATTTTAATCCGATGACAACCGGGGCCTAGTCCCTAATCATATTTTAAGAAAAAGTAACGATACATTTTATAGTAAATAAGTTGATTTAAAGTTAAAATAAAAATAAAAATATTTATGAGACTAAATTTTTTTTTGCTTTTAGATTCTATAACTCAAGACTATTATTTATCTTCCTATTCGTTTTATTTCGTTAACGAAAAATGTGTTTACAGATTATAAGGTGCGTAATTACAATACGATGTTATTTTTTTTTTCTGAAACAAGATATCACGAGTTATACGGAAAGTAAATGAATTATTAATATACGATGTTCAATTCGTATAATAAGAATCGCATGACGATCGCCTGTGGTATTATGTTACAAATGACTAGTGTAAAAAATACAGACGGTAAGTAAAAAATATACAGCTCCTTTATTTTTTATTTTGCATAATAATTATGTTTTAACATTACATATCTCAACATTATTTTTATATTAAAATAATTAACGTGGCTGTGTTTTGAGGTAACTGACAAGCTTAATTATGATAAGTTCAGTGTGAATAAAGATTTTAATACAAACTTTGACTCCCATTTCACCCCTACAAGGGTGGAATTTTAGAAAATGTCAAAACACGTTTTTCTTTATCTTTAATTTTGCACCAAAAACAAAGTTTGATGGTTCTAAATCAAAACATGACGGAATTCCCATACAAACTTTCATCCCCCTTTTCAACCCGTTAAGTGTAGAATTTCAAAAAATCCTTGTGCAATCAATACTTGTAAAAAACTTCAGTTTGTAGGTCCAAGGGCCTTTTATATGTATAATATATAAAACTATTTAATGTAAAAACTAAGCTTAAGAGAGGCTGATCTTCGTCATAAAGATAAAAAAATGAACTTGACTTTTTAATTCTGTCGTTTTTACGGTACATTGATTTCAGTTTTTGCACGTCTCGTGTTTTGCGGTACTCGTTTATTCGGCGCTTTCTTAAATTTTACGATTGACAAAAGTATTACTATTAAAT
This sequence comes from Hestina assimilis, assembly GCA_023373885.1. Taxonomy (NCBI): domain Eukaryota; kingdom Metazoa; phylum Arthropoda; class Insecta; order Lepidoptera; family Nymphalidae; genus Hestina; species Hestina assimilis. The sequence goes on along the minus strand of CM041745.1, from coordinate 3,458,739 downwards.
TTGAAAGAGTGACTTGACGTTTATATTACTGAACTAATTTAATTAAGTGAAATTTTTACTATCTTGCTTATTTTTTTGTAATGTCCTTATAAAAAATTAACTTTTAACTGACTTGCTTGTTTATCTCTTCCTTTTGCAACATCAGTAAATAATTTTAAATATTTCCATTTGAAATTTTTCCAAAATAGCACAAATCAATTTGGAAGTCGCTACGTTTTCTTTATTTCAACAACAACGTATTTATAATGAAAATAAAATTATTTCATAAAGCTTATAAGATACATAAATATACAAGGTTATTAAAACATACTAAAAATTCTTAAGCATCGACATGAGACATTTGATTATTTTCTTATCGAAAATATAGCTTTTGAACAGCTTGCAACATAATGGAATAAAGTTAAGTCAATGTCCTTAGCTCATAAATTCGAAATTAAATAGGTCTCATCTAAATCGTCTAAATCCAAGTAAAACTATTTTATAAATTTTAAATTTTAACGTTGATTGGTATTAGTATATTATGTATCAATGCCTCCACATCACGGCTTTAATACAGAACATTAACGCCCGATAAAATACCATATTTCGTTGCGTGATGCGCTTAACTTATAAACAAGTGTCCGGTTGTCTTTGGAACGACAAAAAGTCAACTTTAAATCAAGTAATAATTATAATTGATAATTTTTTGTTGCTTGGTTTTCACTTCATTAACTATTCATTATTTAGAAACATTTGAATTTTAATAATTAGTTGCGTTACCAAAAATTTACATCACCCGAAATGCTTAAGTGAATAATAAACTTCACATTTTGGGTTTGCGATAAATTTTAATAATTTATCGAGAGCCCCAAAGTGCTTCGTAACTCAAGATAAAAACTAGTAAATTCTTCAATATTACGGATTCGCTTTAAATTATTTAAATATATATAGGTATTTGAAACCCTAATAAAAATAACTTTTTGTATCTCAAAAAACCTTTACAAATCAGATAGGTACCTACTAAAATTCTTAGTCTTACACTAAAAGTATAATACAGAAAATATTATCAAAATATATACAGTAGGTATGTACAGTAGGCATGGTCCTCACAGATAATAAAAAATGAATAAGACGATGATCTAGGTCAATGGCTACTAAATCTTTAAGGTATGAGTACACCTTTAGTAGTAGCAAATCCATACTTTTACTAGGTCGATCGGGAAAGTACTACCTTTTCTCAGAAACTCGACATAAAGTAACAGTATCTGTAGATACTGTTGCGTTTCGTGCGATGAGTGAGCCGCCGAAGGCCCAATCTCCCACCCCTCTGTACCTTTCCTTTTCTCCCTTTTCATCTCTTCCTTACTGTCTCATGGGTTTTCAACGCGCATGTGATATTTCAACTATACCATCCGTTCACTGGCTGCGGTGACTTACCATTAGGCGAACCGTATTCTTGTTGGCCAACCGTGATGATGTAAAAAAAAACTTCTATCAAAGTTTAAAATTATAACTATATAGCTGTGCCAGCAGCTTCACCCGCGTTAAAGTAGTTTTTTGATAAGTCCACGGGAACCTAACATTTTTCCAAGATAAAAAGTACAGTAAAATATCTACTGTGTTAATCCAGGTAAGGAAATTATGCCAAATTTCATATAAATCCGTTTAGTTGTTTTTCATGAAAGACTAAAAAGTGTCCATCCATTATCATAAACTTTTGCGTTATAATTTTAGTAGGTAATTCTATGCTATGTTATTATATTTTTCGACCGCGTTTTTATTAAAAACCATTATACTTGAAAGCAGTTCCTCAGCAGTATCTAAACTAGATCAGATGTAATGATATAAGTGAAGTAACGGTCGTTCGTGCATTCCTTGTAACGGAAGCTAAGGCAATTCGGCTTGCTGGTTTGATGGACGATAATTAAACTATTTTGGCTTGCGGTTCCTGTTGTTTTGAAAATGGCCTCGATGTAAGACTGTATCTCTCTTTTTACTTTCAATTAAACATGTATAATATAGCTCTTGCCCGCGACGTAGCTCGCGTCAATATTTTTGGTTCATGAGGCACCTTTACAGTTACAATATAAATGTTTGTTTCTCCATATATACCTATATGTTTAACCCTCTTCATCTTATGTTTTCAAAAAGTAGCATCTATCAGTCTACAACGGTTCTATATCTGTACTAAGATTTATTAAAATTGGTTCAGATATATTTTCGTGAAAACATTACAAACAGAGGTACATACACTCTTGATATTGGATTGCTGTATAATTATATGAAACATATATCTGTAAACGCTAAACACTCAACGGCCCCATTAGGATAGTGATATCCTGTGTCGGGGTCCCGAAACACAAACAAGGACAAGAACAAGCCGACAGGTTTGCAACCGCTCCGCAACCAGGTCGTCTACGTCGTTATCGTATGTATGGCGTAAATCATATTATGGCCGGCCTTATTAAAAGCAGTTGTCGTAACCGATTATCATGAAACGTTGCCACCATGGGAAGGCGTGCTAGAGAGTAGGAAAATTAAAGACACTGAGATGCGTCACAGTTTCGGCCTCTACCGTGTCACTTAACCAAACGCACCATTAAGAATTTCCTCTCAATATTCTGTAAGAGGAAAGTATTACCACGACCTTAGCTCATTCATAGCGGAAATAGCAAGGCTGAATACATAAAAATATTTGTTAACAGTATAATTTTTTGCTAAAAAACCCGACATTTCATGTCCTTGAACTTTAATAATTGGTTAGAATATTTCTATAAAATTTACAATTTAAATAAAGTTCCGTTTAATAAATACATGTGATTAAAAATAGTATCGATGAACATTATTTCTGTACTGAACTATTCAAACGAAAAAATAGTTTAAAATTATGCTGTAAAAATTGTACCAGATTAAAACAGTTGGACGAATTTATTCACTTTATTGTTACAAATCAAAATCTTTGTTAACCGAATTATGCTGTGGCTTAAAAAAATTATGCGCTTTGTCTGAGAACTAAATAAACTGGGTCTCGTTTCCTCTCGATTTTGTAAATACCGTTCGTATTTACAGTTGCAATTAGATAAATGAATATTGTGCGGGTAGCACTTATTAAGTGTTGAATATTTTGATTTAAATACACTTTAACATTTTTCTATTTATTATTTAATGTAATACACATGTCTATTCCTAGCATTATTCTCGGTATTATAGTTACCAAGAGTCTCCTTATTATTCTTATCCGGATTTGACAAGTTACTAGTTTTTATACAAAGCGATTGCCCGACCTCCGCAACCCTGTTGACATGCGCATTGCCAACCCAAGAGATAGGAGGGAAAAGATGAGAAGCGAAAAAAAGAAGGGAACAGGGTGGGAGATTGGGCCTCCAGCGCTCTCTCCCAGTTCTCGAATCTCAACAGCACTGATACTGTTACTTTATACCAAATTTCTGTGACATGGCAGTACTTGCCATTCCAACCGGCCTATAATATATGCTGGGAGGAGAATGGCTCAACTATTACAATTTATTATTCATAATAAGAAATTGATGAGGCCTCAATTTTAAAAGAATGTATAGCGTATGTTGTTACAAGGTTACCAGCAAAGTGTAAAACCATCAGAACATAGCCTGTAATACAAAAGCGAAACTGTATGAATCGGACATAAGCACTAATCATTTGTGGATCTTCCAGATAATGTTTTAAACAATGGCGGTCGTTCCGTTTCGGTGCAACTCTTGCGTAGTTTGTTGCGCGTGCCTAGGATATGTTGCGACATTTATGAATTAGTGTAATTTGTAAATGAAATAATTATGTATAACATTCGGCAACAACATAACAAGTCATTAACAATATAATCTTAACCCTTTCACTGTCCAGACAGTAAACACAACTGTTAAACTTAATTGTTTATGAGACCTTTTTTTAATTTTATTTGATAACGCTTGGCAAACAAGCATACGGTCCGCCTGATGGTCACTGCAACCTATGAATACGCGCGATACTTGAAGTATAACATGCGGGTTGCTAACTCAAGGGATTGGATGGAAGGAAATAGGAAAGGAACAGAGGAGGTGGAAAATTGGCCTCCGGCGCTCTCCTTCATCGTAAGAAACGCAACAGTACTTAACAGTACGCAACAGTAGTAACGGAGCGCTGCCTCCATCTCCGATGACGTCCTTAGCCGTGGTTCGGCTTCGCAGGAGGCACCCTAAGGACGGAATCAAATTTGAGCCCCCGTGAAGGCTGTCCCTTTATCACGGCTGAGTCTCAGTACTCAGCCCCCACCCGGTGACGCTGTCAAGGCCAGTAGGGCCAACAGCAATACACATTCCGAAAAAAAAAAAAAAAAAAACAGTACTTACTGATACTGTTACTTTACGCAGATTTTCTGTTAGAAGGTTGTACTTCCCCGGTCAAGCCAGCCTATTTGTGCTGGGAGGAGCGTAGCTCCGTTAAAATGTTAATTTTATATTTCATAGTAACTCATTATATTTTCAATCGATTCTTTGTATATTAATTTTTAATTAAATTTTGGTGTTTCCAATCACCTTATAGTACTTTTAAAGTTTTAATATAATAAGTCATAAGTTTCCAATTTTAACATTTATAAATTGCGTCTTCCAACAACACAAAGGGTACCATTTAACTAAGATCACAGATTCGTTTTCTCGCTGAGGTCAAGTAATTAATATAAAAAACTAACAATTTGTTTATGGTCCATTGTTGTTCGAATGTTGTGTTACAAATGATGCGAGGTCTGTTTGAATAAATAAATAGAAATAGAGAGTTTAATGTCCATATACGGACTGTGGGAACTGAAGTGTTAACACAGATGAAAACTTAAGGCGTATGTGGAATGTTCAGCCCGTTATGTATCTTAAAAATCGCTTGAAATGTGTCACAGCTGGTAGTGTCATTTAACAGCCGGTTCGCCAAGTAGCAATACCAAATCTTTATTAATGAATCGTTGAAATGTATGGACGCGCATAACATATTTATATAATTCTATTTTTGTTGTATTAGTAATTGTAGAAAGTTTTTATGAGATGAACGGGGTTAAAATTGTCACGAGAACGGGATCATCGGGATCGGGAAGTTTGTATGGAAAATTTTTGTATTACCTAATGTTTGTATGAAGGTCGGTATAAACTTATATAGGTGGAGCCCCAAGAACGAGATTGAATCTCTCGAGACATATCTTTCGATGAAATAAAATTTTACATTGTATCCGGACAAAGTCGGGCGGTCCGCTAGTGATTAATATTTGCGTCGGATCTAACATAGAGGGTTTTATATCCTGTCCGGCTCCAGATACCTACATGAAAACGCAAGCAAATCAACCCAGACAGAAACATATGTCTGTATGGTCAATACAAATATATGCTTGAACGGGAATCGAATTAGTGATCTTGAGCGTTTAAAAAAATTTAAGAAATATTCAATAATAAATAATAATAGGAAATATTCAATATTACAATAGAATTCCGACTGGAAGAACACTATCTTATTTCGCAATAAAGTCAACCGCTGTACAACATTTAATAATTTACGTTAAATTACAGTATGAGTTATATGTATTACCGTCAAACGATATAAACTAAATACAGAAATAATTGCTGTAACATAAAATAATCAAAATATATAGTCAAATAACGATAGGATTGGACTTCTATTGCTGTTATTTGATCAAATCACGATTGCACCTTGATTCATTTACTTCAAGTCCCCACCATTAATCGAGTTACAAAAATCACGAGTTTCATATAAAACTAAAGTTACTATAATTATAAATAACGTAACTCGATTATAATTATACCAATTAATATATGAAAAAAGTATAACGGTACAATTAAATTCTACTATTTTTTATCATAGTTAATAAATTCTATTATAATTTTGATAGTGTAGAATTGTAGATAGTCTCATATAAGATACTAATTCCTTATTAATTTAAGTTATTGTAGCACTTTCATTAATTAATTTTGATTGATAAATTAGCAGAAATGGTCTCCGAATAGAATTTTAAGTTATATAATTTCATAGATTCGAAATACTGTAAAATGTAGATTTGATTATTTGCTTTTATTTGCAAAATCTACATAAGAATACAAAGCAGGCAAGAAGTCAAATGGGAACATTGTTACAAAAATTTAAGAATTTCAATAAAAAAATTAATTAATGAATTTTTTTTTTTCTTTATAAAACTTTCGCGTGGTAAAATTTAAATAAGTAACGTTATATTCAACCAATTATTGCCCAGTTTTTATTAAAATCCAATCAACCAGAAAAAAGGATTCCCCTACCGTGACACAAATTGTATTAGCATATTTCATAGTGATTCATAAAACGGAAGTTGATAGGTATATTGACAGCTTCCTGTTAACCCAATACACTGTGCATATTATATTAGCTTTGCCCCATTTTTTTATTTATTTATGGAAAAGTTCCCAGTTAGCTATTCGTAAGTTCAATTTTACTGTTATTATTTAAACAAAAATTTAAAACTTAATTGTTAAAGTAACTAACATAAAATAAATAAAGAGTAATTTTCAGATATTTAGTATTCTTGGTTACATTTTGCACTGTGTAAATATTCTACTGAAGATCTTTCGACAGAAGAAGGTCTCGAAAATGAAAACCCAGAGTATTAAAAAATAAAAATAAAAGAATTTAGTAAAACATTAGTGGGAAAGTAGAGCGTAGCTTATCACGGCATGGCGCCATTCCTGTACGAATTTAATTTCTTCCGCTAAAGAAAATGACATTTCATTTTCTTTTACAAAGTTCGAATCTTGGAACAAAGGGCTTACCTACATCGCTATTTTGTACCATGACATATATATTACGTCACGCTCATATTAAATCTTAATCGATTTACTGTCTAAATTTAATTGGATCGAAATGATCGAAATATAATTTTTACTAAAAGTTAATGGCAAGCCCGCAGATGTGTATTTATTACGAACACAATAAAAAAAATTGAATATGTTTTGATGCTTATGTACTATTTTTACTAATAATTTTATAAACTTATTTGTCAATGTAATCTCTAGTTGAAAACATACGAAATATGCATGATGCTATTGTTGAATCAAAGCGACTGGTGCTAGAAAATTGGGAATAGAATGGTTCGCACGTGCGATCGACCGATGGGATTTAATTGGCCTCACTTTATTTATAGAAGAAACCTAAATCTAAATAATAATTCTTTGTTATTCAAGTGACCAGAGCCACGGGCACAGCTAGAATCCTATAAAATCCCGTATTCATCAGATCCTATTTTCTTAAATTTCAAGTCTTCACTCTCGGGCTGTCGATCAATGAATGTGTCTTCAACCGATTCGAGCGTTGACGCAGATTCTGTCGGAAGTACGTTTAATTTTTTTGCTGCGCTTTTCGTTTCAATTCCGTATTCATAACCGCATACATTGAGATCCCGTATTCATGACGGTTATTTTTATTAATGTATTAAAATATAGCCTGCGACCTCTATAACATAAACAATGGGATTACGCAAGGCTTTACTAAACATACAATTATAATATGTATATATGGATCGCCTTCACGCTTATCAGTCGTTTTTGTAGAACGCACGCCTAGGTCGTATGTAGTGACGCGAGTTACTGACGTGATAAAAAAGATATATTGAACTTTGGGACAAACATGTATTAGGTATATAAGGTTATGGTTTACATTTTTTGTTTCAGACAATTATCAATATAACAGTAGGTATTTTACCACGAACTAAGATTGCGCGATTTACAGTTTTCAGATATTTTCTTTAACTAAAACTAAATTAGCTCTTATCTCAATTGCTTACAATATTTCGTATTCTTTCATTTAAGCGATATATGTATTTTAATCTCTTTGTTTTTCTAAAAACAAAGAAAATGTTGACACAACTTTGTGCTACAAGTACATTTCTGCCATAAGTTTTATTAAGCATATAAAATTGTGAAACATTTATCGGGTTTAAGATTATGTGATAAACGCTTAAAAACAATTTTACTTCCTACCTCACAGCACACGCGATAATCCCGTTCTACGGAAACGAGAGGCAAGTCGTCAATCCTTACTAGATAAACTTTAAGTTACCCGATCGTACTGACTCAAATAATTATTCAATGATTTTTATAAATATTTCATATTAACGAGCATTTCAACGGTTCCTGAACAATCAGGACCTTTCAATAATTCACTGATAACTTGTTACACTCATAAAGACGAACAATGTTATACAATATTTTTTTATACTGTTATAAAGCTATAAAAGTGTTGTAAAAACTCTATGGTTTATAACAGGTAGCTAGAGGCTCTCTCGTGACAAGAAAAGAATATATTATATATTTATTTAAGATAAGTAATCCTTTTGTGATTTGTAATTGTTTTTTGTTCAGTTTTTTTCTATGTTGTATTCTGTGTTAATTCTATAGAGTGTCATAGTCCTGTTGGTCTACAACTCCTTAAAAAAGAAAAGTATTGTAGTAAATAACTTAACTTTTTAAATGTTTTATTTTATTTTCGACAAATATTTGAATAGAGACTCTTCATAAACTTCGAAATAATTTATATATTTTACACATTGTATTTCTTAGAATAACAGTCTTTACAAGCCTCAATACAACGGATGATGCATATCAAATTGCAAACAACTTCTTAGCTACGCTTACACAAAGTAATGTTACATTAAACTATTGCATCTATCTAATGGAATTGTAATGATCGTCAGCTAGATGACGACAGCCTTTTAAATTATATATACCTAGTTAGTCAGCTCACCGTTTTATAGACACAATTATTTGCTGTCTTTTGTATCTGAGGAACTTTGTAAGATGAATTGTTGTACAAAACTAAGTTCATACGTAAAATTTGAAATTAGTAGGTATTTTCTATTAATTAAAGTATTTAGGTATAACGAAATATATTTCTTCACATAATGGTCCCCTGAAGCGACAACGCGACGCTTATATCATCAAAATATGAATAGGTATCTTTTAATAAAGGTAATATATTTTTTTTACTTTTGACAGTCCTTTTTTGTGTACGGATTTCTTAATTTTTTTTTTAATGAAAGTCACTCAGACTTGGCTTAGATTGATAATAGTTGTCAGATGACTCATTTACTGTACCGAGATAGAAAGTAGCCTATGTATTAAGTCAGGTTATAATATAAAACTATACCTCGGGGGGTAAAGGGCGAAATTGATTTTTTCCCCTCTCCTCTCGTTCTGTGTACTTAAACTTTTCCTATTCGCGAAAAAATGGCATTTACGACCCATTTATTGAAGAAAAACTGAAATATTTCTTTAAATTTTGTGTCGCAAAAGCAACCACTGCAAGATCATAAGCCCACAAAAGTTAACAACATATCTTGTAACACATATTATGTGTGTCAATATTGAGTAACAAACGGCCAGACTCCAAACATCAATCAACAACAAACCTATACAACTATATTAATTAATAACAGAGTGAATATTTTTAATATAGTTTTACTTTACTATTTTACTTACAATCCATATAACGGAAACCTACATAAGTAACATGATACACGTATTTCTCATGAACTCGGCCATAAAATAAAGGTCTATGAGAACGTTACAATCGTAAACCTAGATATTACTGAATATTTTTGTTACACTTTGTGAACTCCACCGGCGAATAAAGGTCACGCTTGTAAACGAAAACAATTTTAGTAACATTCACTATTATTAACATAAATTAAATTATTATAAAGAATATATACAATAAAAGTTATTTGTTTTTTTTTTCGTAAAATAGACACTGCAAAGCAATTATTACTAATATTAAATTTTTTAATTTTGTTATTTGAAAAACAAGTTCGTTTAATTGAATGAAACTATTAGATATAGAAGACTTTAATTTTATAAATAGCAAATGTTTCTGTGTTAAAAATAAAATGTTCAGTCGGTAAAATTTACACAGCTGGATAAGGCCTTCATAAAGGATGGTGATTATGCATCTTTATCCGCGCATACTGGTTCTATACTGGTTCTATAGCTTGAAGTTTTCCACCCAATATTTTCCTTTACCGCCAACACAAGATAAACCGCAAGCACATACATTCATTATTATGTGTTTAATAAAACACTTTATTTTATTATCAATTTTTTATGCGTCTCCGTTGAAGACTGTTTTACGTATTGGGCCAATTAAATTGTTTATTTTTTAATAACGACAAGCAATGAAATTTGTTAAGAAACTCAAATCCCTCTGCTATAATAGTTGCTGTCAATTAGTCATCGTAAAATTAACATTTATAGACTTGGTATTTTGTAATAGAACCGAAACAATTATTTTTATGAGGTCATCGTATTATTAAGATTTCATAATTGAATATAATTACCAAGCATTGTTATATTCAGCAATAATATATATAATTCAAACGTTAACGAGTACTAAGAAAGGATTTTTCGAAATTCATCCATTAAGGGGGTGAAAATGGGGTTCAGTTAGTATGTAAGTCCGTAATTTTTTAAACTAAAAGCGTGACATTTTGTTTTGTAGGCTCACAGTTAGAGATAAAGAAACGTGTATTTTAATTTTTGCTAAAATTCCACTCCTGAAGCAGTGAAATAGGGGTAGAAAGTTTGTATCGAATTCTGTCATTTTTGAAACTAACAACACGAATCTTATCATTCGGCTAATAATTAAAGATAAAGAAATGCGTGTTTTTGAATTTTCTAAAATCGAAAAGGTGAAATGGGGTTTTAAAGTTTGTATTAATCGTTATTCACGCGAGCAAAGCCGCTTGCAGAAGCTAGTATTAATATATGTATAGTGAGAAGGTCATACATAAAATTTGGTAAAAAATTTATAGGTATTTGTATTTTGTAACATTTTTTCGTATTTACCAAAATATATACCTACTGTTTCATGCCATTTCTTAGCAGGTTTTTTTTAAATATTAGGTACATTATGCAGATGCATAAGAATGTCAGACAATTTACTGTCGATGTATAATTTCTATGCCGATAGTCAATTATGCTAACTAATATTATATGTAAGTGAGAAAGTGAGTTTGTTTGTTCAACCGATCATTATTTTACATACACGTTTAAAGGTAAAGTTCTTCTTTCAGAAAATGTATTGTTATTGAGGTATAGAAATATAGCTTTTAGATGGCCCTCCAGGGGCCTAACATGAACTCTTATTGGGTTTCAAATGACGACCTAAACTGAGCTGTATCAATATTTCGCCATGACATGTTAGGTTATACGTCATGATACCATATAAAATCTGAATAGTTTTACTACCTTAATTGAATTGCATCGTAATAGAATAAAAGTTCGTGGTAGATGATTGACACTAAAATTGAAAAAATAAAAAATGAAATAAACTTAGTTATGATATATCGCAGGTGAAGTTGCGGACAGATAGTAGTTTTCTTTGTAACCATTAGAAGAAGAAAAAATTCCATATCCTTGTAGGCCATGTAGCTCCGCTCGGATGCCTCGAAGCCACACGACTGATTCATCACATCCTGAGGTCGTTACCACCGGCTATTGTTTTAGATTTTTTACTCAACACAGCCTTTTCTTAGAACTGACCTGAGCGGACACAGACACAGGAAAAGAAAAAAAAATTGCTATAATTTTGACGAGATTTTTGCGTGTAAGTTCTTAAGGACTCGCATGTAAATGTTACCACAGTAGAATATGTAGAATTAATGTAAGAAAGTGGGTATTCGATTCGACAAAACGTCAAAAAATAGAAGTGTATTGTATAGGGTTTTTATTTATTGATTTTTTTTTTAGAATTTCTTGTCGTAAACTCCATGTATGCACCTATTACTGTTTGATAGATACATCCCGCTGACAAACAGATTGAAGGACAGCAAAGGTTCAGTAATTGGGTTCCATTGAAACCCTACGGTATCCTAAAACGATTCTAAAATATTTTCCATACCTACATCAAGCAGAAATCAAATGTTTTTAATCATTTTTATTATGTTATCAATTATTTCAATAAAATCATTACTTTTTTGTTTTACTTTACTAAAATTTTACGAAGATTATTTTATTTACTATTACGACACACTAGTGCATGCAGGAATTAAAAAATATTAATTACTCGTGTACATCTTAATAATGTTTGTTCTTTCTAACCACTAATATATAGCACCCAATAAAAGCCTCTCAAGCCACCTACACAAATATGAGAATATATGTTCCGACTTACTTGGCTAAAATACCGGCCAACGGGACTCCGGAACGCACTACACTGCACACCATAAAACACTTAAATCACAAATGATTCCGATTTCTGTCTATTTGTCGACACAAAAACACCTAATTTAAAAACATTTAATTAAATGTTAAAACATTTAAATATATCGGATACCTTCGTTCGTTTAATATCGTGTTTCGTTTGATCTGAAGGGTATATTCGATAATTCTTTGCTATACTAACGGCCTACAACGACGACCGCGCTCGTACTGAACTGTCAGTGACACTGCGCACTATTTCATCTCTTTCTAACTTTGATTAGATATATACGAAGAAAAGAGAAAACAAAACATCGGAATGTGTGAACATAACTGAGTTGATGTATATTGCTATTTCGTATGCTTATGGAGGTTTCTAATAAGAAAAAAAGAAAGACAGACTAGTTGAATCTTTATTGAAAGCTCGCAGCGTATATGTGTGGCAACGACGCGCGATGTGTAGAAAATTTATGGAAAATGAGGCTTTCATCATTAAAGCGAAGTTATTTAAGTACAAAATATTTTTTTATTAAATTTTCAAACATTAATTATTGATATTTTACATAAGTAATGTAGGTACTTAAGATATTGACTATTTTATGTAATTTTTTTTTCATAAAGGATGACACACGTTTAGCATGTATTTTATAATTCAGAATCTTTTAAAGGTATATTATTTTCTATATGTAATATATATTGTATGTTGTCGAAAATTTTTGAACACCTCCTTAACAAGCACTTGTTTCTTGTTCGACAGCAAAAAACTACCTTAATCCATCGTTTTAGAGTGCAAATTCATTCATACTATTCATACAAACTTAATGTCTAGTACAGTTAATAAACGGAAGTTAGCAACAAGGAGGTATGGCAACGCCGCAAACGTTAGCTATAGTTTGAAGTTACCTGCGAAAAACTTAGTTTGCTATAATACTAAGACCGGGAGGCTGTATCAATTTGAAATGTGATTGTTTTTCATTTTATTTCATTTATTTCATTAATTTTATTTTGTTTCAAAATTAAAAGTTGCAATTATGATTGGGAGTGATTATACGTTGGAATTGTGTAATGTTTTCCATTCTGGACAAGTAAGTATGACTGTGTGTACGAAATATATTGTGGTATGTTATAGCTATAAGTTACATCGATGTTTGTATACTGTTATGATTTTTTTTTCTAATGGACTTTATTTTTTATAACATAAATTTTTTTATAAAAAATTATTTTGTATGAATATTATAAAGGCTTTAAGCCTTTATATTATTTTTTTTTATCATCATATTTATATATATATATATATATAAATATACGAGTATAATTAATAATTAATTAATTTTAGTTATTTACAACAAATTAAAATATTTAAAATTGGGAGATTTGCACCCGTTGATGTTCTTTGTATGGGATAGGAATATATATTTGTGGATGGTACTAAAATTCTTACCACAACAAAATTAGCTCATATACTTAAACAATTACATAACATACGTAATAATTCCATAACAAAAGTTATTTAATATAAAAAAAATAATAAAATTCTAGTTATCTAGTACGATACTAGAAGAGTTAATAATTTAATATATCATGATTCTATATTTATTCTCGTGTTGCCACCAAGTTATCACCACGTGCTACCACCCGGGTATGACCGCGTGCTACCACCAGGGTATCACCACGTATTGCCACCAGAGGCAGGAAGGAAAGGGCGGGATGGGGCTTCACGGAAACCGTTACTTTACGTCGATAGTCTGTGAAACGGTACGAAGTAGGTTAGGTAAAAGGTAATCTTCGAGTTCTTCTGTTGGACCGGCCCATTCATACCGAAAATACTAAAACTTCCGTAAAAATCGACTATAATTTGTTTTGTTTAACGACGTTATTATGTATTCACTTTCTTATTTATTTCTTTGTGTGTTAGGTCGAAAAATTTGAGAATTTACCCAACAAACCAAAACCAAACCGAAAACTAAAATAACCATAGCCTAATTTTATAATTCTATATCTGGTCACCAGGTAGAACCAGGTAGCTTATTCCAACGCTTAACGGGTGGCGTGAAGACAGGCATCATCCTCAAAGATGTATCATTCATCACGCACAGTGGAGAAGTTATTGCCATTTTGGGCTCCAAAGGTATCTTGATGGTAACATAGTGGAACATAATTATTTACTCTTAGCCGACGTCGAAATGCGAGGTACTTATAAATACACGTAATGTGCGATATCTTTCCTACAATAAAATTATTTTAGTGATTATTTCTTTGTCGGATTGCTTCCGTTACAGTCCCATTGTGATGGGATTATGATTAAAGATAAACTCCTCAAGCATAAGAACTGATCACCAGCTTACTATATTACTCTATTCTTGTAAATGTATTTTTTGTGGTTAAAGGCGGCTGTGGTTTTTAAAACAATAAAATTATGGACACAACTATAATTACTATTCCGATATATATATATTTTTTTATGTTACAAGTTGGCAAACAAGCATACGGCCCAGCAGATGGTAAGTGGGCGCCGTAGCCTATAAGCGCTTGCAGCACTATTGGTAGGTGCCACTCACGAGTTCCCAACCTCGAGATAAATCTTAAAAATATAGTTCTCTAAAATATCTAAAAAAATAGTTCTTAAATACCTTAGAAAATAGATAGGTATCTAGCTGGCATCTTGCAACAAAAGACCTACCACCAGTGTGACTGATTGCACTGGTGGAATAGTCTCTGCTATGACAGAGATTATTCCAACAGCGAGCGATGGGGTCGTCACATCTAAACGCCGGAAAGATATTTAAATAATATCGGGTACATAAAAGCTAATGAGATTTATGTTTGTTTATGCTATTTTTATACATCGGAAGTCGCTCAAATTGTGCTGCAGCGGTAGTGGACCTGCCTTTAGGGCCTATGGTCTTAAGTTTGATGCGCACGTGGTGTACGTTTGTATTTTCCACAGAAGCACTTGTTTCTATATGTGTGGTTGTGTTTGTGTGTATTTCTACTGCCACGACATAAGATTGCACTACCCTAATGAAGCCTTTGAGTGTACCGAATTTAAACTTTCTTTAATATCAAAATAGTCACGAAAATTATATAAGCATTATTTTAAATACAAGGGAGTGGTAAACGCGCTCTTCTGGACGTCATTAGCCGCCGAGTACCTTCTAAAGGTCACATACTCCTAGAGGGAGTTCCTTTAGAAGAAGACCAATTCCGAAGCACGTGTGCACTGGTGCGGCATTCTACAAAACTTCTCCCTGGCCTCAGTGTTCAACAGACCCTGTCTTTGTCATTAACTAAGGTGTGTATCAAAACACATAGGTTTATAATTGTTGATTTCCTCCCAAAACTACGTATAGTAGACTATCTTGCAAATATCTACTACTGGTAATGATTAACTTTCTATCAAGCTTTTAGTATAATAACCTGTATTTGTATAAAATAGAAAATTGACATGGGATCTTTCAACGTAATTTTCACCAAACTTGAGCCGTCAGATTGACTTGTTAATTTGCACACATGCCCAACAACTAAAAATTAGAAAAAATTGTTTCAAGAGTTTGTTCTACAATAAATGTTATTGTAAAAAAAGCGGTGTGTGTCTACTGTATCTATGAGTAGGTACCGTTGACTGAGTAACATTTTAATTATTTTTTGTTATTTATAACTTTATAGTTATGTTCAATGCAGACTTTTTATTTGCTTGTTTATAGATTTCTGGATATTTGAAGTCTTCAAAAGTGAAACAAGTTATGGCGGACTTAGCTCTTTCCCAGGTGAGTAATAAGCATGGAGGAGCAGTGCAGAATTAGCATAAAGGCAAATTTTACACTTATTGATAAAAACAAATACATTTTTGTGTGTAATATTTTTTCCCCTACCGGTGACGCAGTCAAGGCCACTAGGGCCAAGTAATAGAAACTCCGAAAAAAAAACATTTTTGTATGGAAACTTACAATTTGAACAGGTTGCCAACAAATGCGTCACGAGTTTAACGAAGAGCGAATATCGAAGATTGGTTATTGGTGTACAACTAATCCGCGATCCATGTAAGTGCATTCATACAGCTATCCGTAACTATATCTTTTGACGTTTCAATACTCCGATACCTTTAGGTTCTATTCTAACCATTTAAATTTTAAATGTAAGATCATGTTATCTTACTTTACAAGTTATTTATGACTTGTCGAAACTCTTGTCGCTGCCTTGACGCTAGATTTCTCCCACCTATGCTGTCACTACTACATACGCAGAGCACGATGATATAGTAAATTTCATATTACATTACTACGTGTGTTTGTAATGTTGCGGATATTAAATAGCATATACAGCAATAGTAAACAAAGCGAATAAATGACGCTAATGCACGCTCGAATCTCATGCACTAATGCACGCTCATGGCTCATGAGTCACAATTGGTGACAAGGTCGCGTAGAGCCTAGCCAGCTGCGAATAACAGCTGCGTGACATCATCCCGAGCACATCCAACTTTAGCATGTAGGGTTAACGTCTGCAATTTTCTTATTATGGGACCGTTCCACAAGTACAGACTCTTGAGCATCCCGGAACATCTCCTTTTCTAAGTTGAGCTTATGGCAGGCTCTGAAATCGGAGGCAAAATGTTTTACAAATCCGCAATACATTCGCGTATATAAACTGGTAAAACCTTGTAAAAGGCATCTGTCTCAATAAACTGTACTTGAAGACACTTTTAGGTTTTTCAATATTAATAAAATTGTAAAATGTTTGCAGTAATACTTCTTCTCGATGAACCCACATGGGATTTGGATCCTCTCAACACATATCTGGTTATATCGATTCTGTCGAACGCAGCCAAGAAATATGGCACAACCATAATACTCACTATGGAGAAACCAAGATCAGGTAAATGAATTTATTGGCACTTACAAATTTTAATTTTTTCTTTTATCCAATGTTTTTTATTAGCTTACAAAAATCCTCCCCTGTTAATGAGGAGCATCAGATGTTTCAGAATCTCTTCCAAGACAATACAGGTTTCCTCTGTTTTAAACACTTGAAAACCCTGAAGTAGATCAAGATAGATTCCTTTATTGTACTCAACACAAAAAAAAAACAGTAAAAATGTGAATAAAAAAAAACACATTTATGTATACAATATACTATATGTTTTTTCTATACTACGATCTTTCACCATAATGGGACATTTGTAAGTAGGTATGGCTGAAGAATAATGTGGCATGCTCGGAGTTCGACCTGAGTCACAACTTATCAATAATTCTTTCTCCATCAACAATATATAAAAAACAGAAACACTTATTAATATAAGCAATCCTGATATAACAATAAGGTTTTATCTCTTAGAGATTTCTTTTACATAACCTTTAAATTTTAATTATGAATATTTAAAGTCTTTTATTAATTTAATTGGGTATTTTTCAGATGTTTTCCCTTTCCTCGATAGAGTCGTCTATCTTTGTCTCGGTGACGTTGTATACGCGGGACCGACCAGAAATCTTTTGGACTATTTCGGTAGCATCGGCTTTCCCTGTCCACAATTGGAAAACCCTCTGATGTATTATTGTAAGTTTATTTTGACAATTACAGGAAGTTTTCCTAATTTGTAACTAGAGTAGCGAAATTTCAAATAATTACAATTCCAAAAAAAAAAAACATTATAATTGTTATCAATATCAAATGTGAATTTGAATTTATTTAAGCGTTTGGAAACTAAAAGAGCATTAAACAAATATATTAGAAGTTTCCCCACCGTGCCTCTGATTTTACCTTAAACTGTCGGTCTGTGTTGTCATCATAAATAATCGTTAACTGTTGATAGGTAATTTGCTCTTATTCAATGAGTTACTGGTTCGCCCTTTGGGTTGACCGGCTTGACCGTTATACCGGGAATAAAGCTATGAAGAAGAAACGATATCATGTGTCTGGATACATAATATCCAGTGTTCAATAAAAAAACTCAAAAAAATTTTGCTTTTCTGAATTATCAATCGCCAATAATCTGACATCACTTAGGCTTAAGAATAACTAATCCAAGTATAGAAAGATAAGTTGCCTAATAAAAATTTAAACACATCAATATGTTTCGCAGTATGCCTATCGACAGTGGACAGACGTTCACGGGAGCGGTTCATCGAGTCGAACCAGCAGATCGCGGCGCTGGTGGAGAAGTTCAAGGTGGAAGGTGGAGCGCTGATGCAGGGGCAGCTCGCCGACCACAGCCGCATCATCAACCCCAACAAGATGCAGATGAACTACGGGAAGCCGGGGGGTGTGAAGGTTATTTGGATGTTGTACGCGTAAGTTCTTATATCGAGTTTATGGTTTTTAGGCTAATTTTGAAGTCTTTTATTAAAGTAAGGTGTTAAGGTATTTATAAGTTAGTGATTTCTGGGTTTTTCACAAAATTATTATTCGAAAGTAACTGCGAACACTTAAAAGAGAAATCCAAGCGTAGTCAAGTTTAATTTATGTTTGAATCCAAAGCTATGAATTTCAAAATTCCTTATAAAATTTTGATAAAAAAGCCGATTGTTAATACATATTAAATGAAAAGGTGGCGTGTCATTTTAGGTCCCGTTTTTTTACAAATCTTGATTACCTGAAAATTGTTACCTGAAAATAGTTTTATTGTCGTTAAACCACAGTTAACTCACCGCGATCAACACTTGCATTTTGAGTTTTAGTCCTTAAAACCACACTGAGATAAAAAAATTGTTTTACCAAAATTTATTACCATTTGCTGTTTTCAGGAGAATGCTGGCGTCCATTTTTAATTTGAAAAAACATGGTTTGAAACAAATGGCAATGAGATTGTTAACTTTACCGATATACTTCTTTATATTATGGATCTTTTACAATGAAGCTAAGGTACTGATGAATTTATTTTGTATTGTGTTGTATATTGTTATTGGCATTTAATGTTATTCATCATTGTATTTCATTGTTGATTTTATTATTTATTAATATTTTCAATATGTAATTGGTTATAGGAATAATAAGCTAAACTACTTTAATTAATGTAACTGGTGTGTAACCGTTTTAATTAATAAAATAAATAAATAAATAAATTTTAATTTTATATGTCATATTTTCTTTATTTGAAATAATATTTTGTAATTTTTATTTACAGGATTTCCAGCGCGCTTTTATAACGAAAAGTGGACTTATATTCAACGCTATGGTCGGAACGTACTTCATTAGTATTATGAATACAATTTGTCTTTGTAAGTAATAGCTTTACAAGTTGTAAGATAGGTAATACGGAAACATTTCTACTACTGAGAACATTAATTTAAACTCTCCTCTCTGAGTTTTTTTTCTAAATAATCTTGGTTAGTTTTGTTTTCAAATGAAATTTCCACCACCATTGAATCCCTCAGTTTACCGATTATTAGAACAATGTTTTTTCTATATTTGTTTGCAACCCAACCTTTGCCTATTTATGTTAGTTTTAAGTTATGATGATTATTCAGTTTTATTTTATACAAGCTGCGCCCGCGGTCCTGCGCGCGTAGTGAACCGATTCTTTATTAAAAAGTGGCCAAGTTACTCCTTATAACATCAGCTATTTTTCGGGATGAAAGTAGCCTATGCTAAACCAGGTAACAAACTAGATCTGTGGCAAATTTCATCTAAATCCCTTCAGTCGTTTATGCGTAACTGAATACCAAACATTCAGACTTTCATATTTATTGTATTAGTAGGAGTAGTAGATGTATTAGTAGATTTAGTCTTGGTTTTAATTTAAAAAAACTAATTTTTCAGATGGCCCTTATAGAACGCGATATTACCAGGAGTCACAAGAAGGTCTGTACAGCGGCGCGAGTCTCCTGCTCGCGTGGAACCTCGTCTCGCTACCGTTCTCATTCATCACTACTTTCGCCTCCGCCGCCATTATTTATCCGTATGTATTATCTTATTAAGTAGAATTAATAACAACCTTATATTATTGAATGTTCTGACGACCGTTGTGACGCAGCGGAAACGAACCTGTCTTAAGCGCCACAGGTTTCGTATCGATCCCCAGTCGAGGCAGAATTGTGAAACAAACATCTGTTTGTATTGACCATAATGTTATGTGTTCTGGTGTGGGTATTTTTGTCCTTGTCTTTGTGTATGTTTTCCGACCCCGACACAGGATATCACTACCCTAATGGGGACCGTTGAGTGTGTAGCGTTTATATCCTGAGCGTCCGTGATGAGCGCGAGCGTTCCCTGAGGAGGAAGGCAGCCGGTGTGGTCCTGACTACCGTACGCTTGCATGGGAAGCGCTGGGGGTTTTACCATTTCGACCCCGAGACCGAGCTCCGTTACCAATCGGAGCACCGTGATTGTCAGGTCGCGTTGGTATGTTCTGCGAGAGTTCCCGTAACCTGACAAACACACAGAGATCGGCCACCGAGGAGGTTTTAGTGGGTCTCCATGACGTTTCCACCTTGTCATGGCACCTCACATAACCCGGTTGTCCTCCCCAGGACGCCGGGTATCTAGTAGTAGATTTCCTCCCCGACAACAAAAAAAAAAGAATGCATAATCAAATTTTAATCTTTTGTTTTCGTTATCTGCATATAAATTCTTTCCGATTCCGTCGATTCCATTACCATGGGAACTTTAATCCCGTAGATACCTTGTCCTGACAATTACAAACAAAAAAAGAGTTACCCAATTTATTGCAGTTGGTCTGAAGTTATGCACGTACATACATTTTATACGATACATTTTTATGTAAATCATATATTTAACAGTATATTTTGGATTAAGCCTGACTAATTCTTCAATCAGAATCCTCGGCGACATATCCGACAACCTGGACTACGTATACTTCGCGCTGATCCTCTGGTCGAGCTACATATACGCGGAGCAGCAAGCCATCGCCATCATGATGTTCGTTAAGAACGGACTCATCGCTGCCGTCGTCAATATCTACATCTCTTGCATCTACATCATGCTGGCTAGCGGCGTTCTTAGGTAATTTCTATTATATCTGACGGAGGAATAGCCTGTTATCTTTTTAAAATGTGTAACATCTACATTCGCTGACGTCACGATCGTTTATTGCATGGTGATGACTCGTATTCGTGACCTCAAAGAAAACGTCACTACTCCGTAAGGTTCGTTTATTTGAACGTGCAGCAAAACGACGGCCTGGATAGGTCAAGACTATGCGACGACTCGAACACAAATGAATAGGCAACAAAAAAGCGGACGTATTTATAGGTCTTGTTGTATTTGCGCCGACATATCTCTAGTGGCAAACAAGAAGACAGTCTGCATGATGGTAAAAAAAGTAAACAAGCGTATATTTTTTGTCATGATAGTTGACAAACAAGCGGATCGCCTGATGGTAAGCAGCCGCAACCTATGAACGAGCTCGATACTTGAAGTATCACATGTACGTTGCCAACCCAAGGGATAGTAGAGGAGGGATGAGAAAGGAACAGAGAGGGTGGGAGATTAGGCATAAGAAAATATAAAAATACGCTTTACCAAGTGAAGAGATTTGTAGTAAAATCTGCCAATTGGCGGATACATTCATAGAACTTTTTTTTTTAACTAAGCTTAATTTTTTTTATATAAAGAATATAATCAATGCTTTTTCAATTCATTACTAACACTCCTATCACCCCTCCAAATGAGCTCGTAACTTGCGCTAGTGGGGACGACAATAGCCCAATGGGGTCACCGGGTCAGGATCGAACGTGCAACTCTCGCGAGACAGATGGGTCACGGCAAACACATTCGAGTTTTAATGTGCTTAATTTGTTTTTTATTTCCCAGATCCTACAAAGGCTACGAAGATTGGCTATTCTATCTGACTTATCTAACTCACACAAGATACGCATCAATCTTCCTACATAGAAACATTTTCAAACAGCCAACGTTCAACATCCTACCTTACGACGCCGAAGAGAACTGCACACACATAACAAACCTCATACAAACTTCATCAAACATTAACAAAAACTCCAACGCGAATTGTAGATATCCCAGTGGGAAAGCGTTTTTATCGGAGAGATTTACTTCTAAGAATTTCGATGGAGATATTTATCAAACAGGAGACTTCAACTTGGATTTCAATTTGGGTATATCCTTCGCATTCTCTCTGGGTATAATGATTTTAAACAAGTTTTTGTATCTTATGCCTTTGCCCGGATATATTGCTGATAAATTTAGGGAATAGTTTTTTTTATCTGTTATTGTTGAAGATTCACTGCCCAGTTTTAAAATAAAAAATAATACTAATCGAGTTTTATTATATTTCTTAAAAAATAATTATATTGTAATCGATTTCGTAGTTGTAAGCTGTTAAAAATGAATAAAATCCGTCCATTTGCATTTTTTAATAATTTTTACAATTAGTAAATATCACACAGAAATGAAAAACAATGTCGTTAATATCTTATATTTTATTAAAATTAATAATTAAATTATGCCTGTCTATAAGTTTTTATTTCCTTTTAGATTGCAGACTATTTAAAAAAAAAAAAACAAACTAAAGTAACTCAAAAACGTAATTTTAAAGTATCCCACAATTCCTTATCTCTAAGATATTTCCAGTAAAGTATTATTAATCTAATCGTTTATTAATTTTATACTTATTATACCGTTGCTTAATCAACCATTTTAACCAAATTCACTTATTATTCTTTGACCACTGTTAAGAAATTGTAAAATCTCCAATAACTTTTGGATAACTGTACATAACGGTCTCCGTTTTTGTTTCGTTGTCGTTTTCACTTGAGACAGACTGCGTTCCATCATCTAGAAGAAAATATATACCAAAAAAATATTAATGCTCGAAAATGTTGCAGTCAAAAGCTTCAAATAGAATCACACATAAGACACCCCTAGATGCTATCTTATGATATTATGAGACGCTCATAGCCGCGTTCGCTCACTGATCGGTAAACGATTGGTGATATTTGAACTGACCATCTCCGTGTTTCGGAGAGTACGTAAAAAGTAGGTAAAAAGTAGTGTTATCAATTTGATAAATAGTCGAAAAGTCAAGTCGGAGGCCTATACGGGCGACCTGAGCTAATCTGACACAAGGTTGCCCTTTTTTTTCGGAATGTGTATTGCTGTTGGCCCTACTGGCCTTAACAGCGTCACCGGGCAGGGGGGCCGAGTACAGAGACTCATGATAAAAGGGCAGCCCTCACGGGGGCTCAAATTTGATTCGGTCCTTAGGGTGCCTCCTGCGAAGCCGAACCACGGCTAAGGACGTCATCGGAGATGGAGGCAGCGCTCCGAGCGCATTCTATACGATAGACTCACCCGACGGTGTGAGCGCGACGCGACGTGCGAAACAAAGGACCGCGTCCTCGCCGGCGAGGGCGGTGTTGTGTGCGTGTCTGTGCTGTGTAAGGGGCATTTTCTAATGTAATCCTATCGTTAGGGTCTTGCAGGACGTGCTTAGGACGCCTTACTTTTGTCGGTTGGTTACATTGGTCTGTGTAGATACAAACATGTCTAATCAAAGGATTTGGGTGGAAAGTAGTTTGATCGAAATAGTTTTGCTATAAGCGCTTCAAATGTTTGAGGACCGAATCGATTTCAAAGTCTCTATGGAGATCTACGTTGCAGCTGAGTTCCACTTAAAGCCCGGAATGACTGTAACACATATGTATCGTCCCACTTAAAATTAGTGGAATCAGTGGTCGTCGCGAGAAATCGCTCGACGCCTTAGATGTTGTCACTGTTCGCGAACGCGTCGATACCACTTTGCCCATACAATATTTGGACGCAAATAAGCAATACCATGTCAACCCACAAAATTGAAAAAATGCGTTATATATGCAGAAGTGTTGGTAAATGGCTGAAGAACATTTAAGCTTTAAAACTTCTAAAAAACCATTTTTTAATCATGCTATTTATGTATTATTTTAAACTTTTAGGGTTATATTATATACGAAATATGCAGTTTGTAGTTATTTTTGTGAAAATAAGTAAAATGACTTACATAAATCTGAAATTGCTAAAAACTTGACCAATACATAAAAAAATTATATAAAGTAAGTTGTTCAAAATTTTCAAACGCGTTTTTCTCGAAATGACATTCGTGTGGGTTGACATTGTACTGCTTATTTGTGTCCATTTGTGGGTCACAGTGGACCGTTGTGTGTGTTGATATGATTGATTCATTCCCGCGCGGGACGGATATTTGTATTAACCTTACAAACACTGTTTTGGTCTCGGACGGCACGTTAAATTATCGTTTAATTATCGGTCCGGATTTTTATCACATAACATCTGGATAATAATCGTTAACTCTTGATAGATAATTTGCTCTTATTCAATGAGTTACTGTTTTACTTATTCAATGAGTTACTGGTTCGCACTTTTGGTTGCGAAAGTCGGATCGCAATCGCTCAGTGAGTGTCAGCAGACCCTGCGTAAAATATGACATGATTAAATTTTTACCCCCGACGCAAAAATTACGGGGTTTTATAAGTTTGATTTGTCTATGTGTGTGTTTGATCTGGACGTTTCGTTGCGTTTCAAGATCGATTGTTAGCTTTGGTAGGGATATTAGACGGTTTTTTCTTCGGTGATTACTTAAAATTTTTAATTCAATGAATTTATTTAATGTATATATTTAGTCAATATATATTTACTCACCCCCATATAATACTATTGTTCTATTTAACTTATTGATTGTTACCTGAAAAGAAAAGAAAGAATGAACTTTTACTGAGCAGCGTACGGTTCCGTGGCAGTCTTGTAAACTTTGTTATATTATAAAGTATATCATAAATTAACGCTATACACTAACGGCCCCCATTAAAATCCTTTGTCGGGGCTCCGGTAATACACACAGGGATATGTACAAACGCACCCAGAACACATGCCTACATGGTCGTACAAACATCTGCCCCAAGCGGGAATCGAACCCGCGACCAGTAGCGCGTATGACAGGTTCGACACTGCTGTGACTCAACAGTCTTTATAGTTTTAATAGTTACGACTACATTATAATTTTCATGGCCACTAATATTATGACAAAATAGACCAATAGAAAAACATCGCGCGTAGTGATTATTTGACTCTCAGATAGACAGCATTGTAGGGTAAAGCACTCGTCGTTACTAATATTCGCGGGTTCGTTCGTTCATTATTCTTATCAGGGATTTTCGGTTTTGATATTGTGGTCGATTTCACGACGTTTATAGCTCAGCAGTACAGAACCTGTTCACTTTCGGAGCAGATGTTTATATAGATCATACGGTTTGAGTATTTGTCCTCGTCATTTTTTTTTTTTTTTTTTAGAAGTTGGCAAACAAGCATACGGCCCACCTGATGGTAAGTGGCTGCCGCAGCCTATGAGCGCTTGCAGCACCATTAGTAGGTGCCGCTCACGCGTTGCCAACCTCGAGATATTAGTTCTTAAATCTCGTTCGCTCAGTAATTTCACTAGCGTACAATGCCCTTCAAACCGGAACACAGTAGTGCCTAAACACTACTATTTGGCGGCAGAATATTGGACACTGCGGTGGTACCTACCTAGCCGGCCTCTTGCAACAAAAGACCTACCACCAGTGTGACTGATTGCACTGGTGGAATAATCTCTGTTGTGACAGAGGTTATCCCAACAGCGGGCGATGGGGTCGTCACATCCCGACGCCTTTAAATTGGGTGTGTATCCAGAACCACGACACATGATATTAATATCCTAATAGGGGCCATAGTGTGTAGCGTTTCTTTACTCCAATTAGTGCTCTGTGATTCAACTTTCGACAGTAGCAGAATTTAGATCATAATTAATTATCGCTTAGCGTAAAAACAACCAACAAATCTAAAATTCTGTTTATAGTTACAAATAAAAAAGGAATTATGTTTAAAAATGACTACAGCTTATGATTTGATTGGAAGATAAGTTGTGAATGCGTACAAACGGCAGTGAGACATAATAAAATATGGAATTAGACAGGAAATGAAGAATTAAAACTAATTGTTACAAAGTATATTGAATTATAATTTATTCAAAAAAATCATTATAAATTAAATCAAGAAATCTTATAACCTATAAAATTGTTATAAATCAATATTTCATGTAGAATTAAAGGTATTTTATATAAAAATCAACTATTTTTCTCTTGATTATGTAGAAATATAACAGTGAATACTTTGTTGCTTATCATAATTCATAATTATTGTGGTTATTTCACTTCTGCCAATAATTTTTTTTTTATTAAATAATCATACAGCATCGTCTCAGAACATGTAAAAAGCTTGAAGTAAAGTGGTTAATTCGACAGCCATTAAAATTCTATTATTTAGTATTGTGTATTAGTAGTACATTATAATTAAAGAAAACTTTGTTTACTTAAGTTAAATATACACAAACTTAGGCAAGATAGAAATAAACGTTTTATTGTTATTATTATAATGCAAAACCCATATCGATAAGGATGGACGCATTCTTAGTAAGCCACAGAATATTACAGGCAACAACTAATAAATAATTCTTAATTGCAGCAAAGAAACTTACAAATTACGTATTTTTATGTGTAAATTTGCCACCACTTTGCATATTACTTATTTTTAAAACAGAACATAAGCAATGCTTCTTCAAGTCATTACTAATACTGTTATTGCAGCTCCAAATAAGCTAGTAGCTTAGTATGTAGGTACGGCAATAGCTCAAGGGGGTCAGGATTAAACTCTAATCCCTCATATTAACAGAGTGGAGTTGGCCTTTTAACTGGTGAGCTATTGAGGCTAATAAAATTTAATCATGCCATGAAGAGAAAGTAGACATGGTAATGTTGTCTCAAAAGTGTAAGAGAACCATACATATCATATTATATATAATTTAATCCTAAATTTGAAAAATAAGGTAAACTTTTAAACTATGGTTACTGACAATATTTTAAATTACAAATTACAGATATCTAATGGGCCAGCAGCAGCTTTGTGCCACGATGCTGGATTTGTTCCTTCGATATTATGCTTCCATGATACTTTCACTGACCACTTATAATTTTTTACAAACAATATACTTCAATAGATACTGTTATTGATTGAATTGCATAATATGTTATAATAATTTAAATTAATCCAAATTAATACCAAAACCAATACTTACAGGTGACAAAACAATTTCTCTATACTTTTTAAGGTATACTTTGAGAGGTTCTACATAGTTATCAAAGCCGAGTGCATTCATAGCAAACAGAACATCTTCACCATTTATAGTTTTGCGTTTCTCCATTTGACAACGATCACTTGCTTCACTCGTTATAAATGATATGAATTCTGATATACACTCCTGTACACATTCCCTGGCATCTTTTGCAATCTGAAAAAAAAAAAGATTCTAGATTTAAAAAATGAAAACCACACATTGTTTTGCAATCGAACGAGAAATTATTAGATACAATGTAATTCTTGTAGGAATGTGCAATGTCCACACAAACCTTATGTGAAAAAGGTTTTTGGACATCAAGATAAATGTATTAGCCAATATGTAAACTGATTGATTAAGTTAAAAATAAAAATTAAAATTAAAACTATTGTGAGACTTTATTTAACTTAATTAAAAATTAACCTGCTAAAATTCATATCAATCCTTTTATGTACCGACTAGTTTCGGACCCATCGAAGGTCCTTCATCAGGTAGAGTGGGCTATCTTTGCGGTCACAACCAAAACTAACCTAATGTAAGTTTTAGCCGTTTAATTTTACATTAAGATGAACAGTTAATTAATTTTTATTCATGTATAATAATTATCTTGGTTTAAATGTACAAAACACAATTAATTTCAATAGTTAAAATTGTTTTATTTTATATACCTTTCCATTATGAGGAATAGCCCTTTTCATAATTTTGGCTATGTTTGCAATAGGTAGAAACCGATCCTGTTCCCTAAGAGGCACATGTTTTCCACCACTGTTTGAATCTGAGTTGTTTTCTTCTTGTTCTGTAAAGTTAATTGTTATTTATTTATTGATGGCATTGAAAAAGTTTGATAAAGCAATGGCTGATGACTAATAATTTAATATATTTTATAAGATTTGTGGTGTGCTGGGACCACACCTGCTTTGAGCCTTGGCGCTAGTGAGTTTTATACCTGCCCATACCATATGTTTGTTATAAATATCTGTTTCGCTCTGGGCGTTAGTCCTTGTAGGCCTTCCCATGCCTGCGAGCATGTTAACATCCCAGTTCCGGTTGTCATCATAACATCCAATAACAATTGTTAACTCTTGATAGGTAATATTCTGTTATCCAATGTGTTGCTGGTTCGCCCTTAGGATTACGTAGGCCAGATGGCAATTGCTCTGTGTAAAAACTGTAACCCGTCAAATGCCGATAAGAGTATCAGCAAACCCTGAGTAAATACCGGGAATAATGCTAAGAAAAAGAAAAGACTTTAAGATAAGATTATTTACCCAACACGTCGTCGGTATTTACAACGTACGTTTCTTCATCTACTAGAAATCCGTTCTCCAATCTAACTAAATCTGCACCCAGTTCATCACCTTCCATGATTGATGATGATATCTCAACAATTTATATTCCCTTAAGCCAAGATCCAAAATTTCAGATAAAACACTCAAAACCTAGATATGAATACAATTCTTTATTTACTTTCTCTTTCTTTGACTTCAACAATCAAAACAAACATAAAAAAATATTATAGAAAAATGAAAATCAACATTAGAATTATACTTTTTTTGTCGACTTTTTTTTTTGGTGTTGTCACTTGTCACAGTTCTCAGTTGTCAATATCACGAAAAATTTGTCACAAATTCACTGATCTTTATAATGTGGATTCTATATCAGATCTTTAAGGCGAAAAATGACATAATATTGAAGCACAACCGAATGGTTGGCTGAGAACGTAATTTAATAATCATAATCAAACGTATGCATGCCCTAAAAATTTAAATCCAATGTCGGTCATGCATACTTTAACATTGGCAAATGCGCCACGTTATTTTTTTAGTTATAGAACATTTCATTTCAGTGCTAGTTTTTCCTTTAGTTTTTACTCTCAATTACGACTTATTGACAGTACAAACCGATCCTCAATCCAAATTATCTCGGGGCACGGCAGTGGCCCCACCAAGTCGAGCAAAAAAGCGGCACGGCCGTACTATCCTTTTCTCGAAGCACTTCAGGCCATTTTCGACGCTCTATAACTTCGTTGTGGATAAAGCTATAAGCCTGAGTTTTCAGTAACCGAGCAGGCATTGTATAAACACAGTATATTTCAAATTTCATTCAATTTGAACCAGTAGTTTTAGAATTATAACTAGTCAAATTTCTTAATTTTGTCACTCACTGACTGACCGATCATCAAAACTCTAAGGCACTTCTAGCAGACATGGAAGCTTCAAATTTAGAATATAATTAGTGTTTAGAGTATAAGTAAAGGAAAAATTAAAATATTTTGTAATATCGATCCAGTTTTCTAGATACACCAACTGCATAAATAGCTTTGTAATCCTATATAAATGTATAAAATTACAAAGTTACATTTACAGTTAATAAATTTGTGTAAATGTATATATAGTACCTAGATGGGTACCTAGATAATATACGATTCAATTCAAGAAGTGGGAAGAAAAAAGTAGGACTTTCTACAAAAAGATATGAGATCCCATTAAAAACATAAAATGTAAAAAATTGCAAGTCTCATAAAGCACTTCCTCTACTACAAAAAGTGGTGAGATCTCATGTATAACTACGCCTGAAACTTGGCCGTTTTACGACACTAAAGTATTTGTATGAGTAGAATAAATTGCCGTACAACTGCCAAGTTTCAGGCGTAGTTATACATGAGATCTCACCATATTTTGTAGTAGAAGAAGTTAGTGCTTTGCGAGACTGGTAATTTTTTTACATTTTATGTTTTTTATGGGATCTCTATATCTATGACCTTTATAATGTAATCTTTATAAAATTATGATCAGATTATGGATCTGTCATTTTTTTCTTATCTGTGATTGTGAAACTGAAATGTGAGTGTGTGTCTGTGACTGTGTGAACTTGTGAAGTTAATTATTGTGACCCACAGAGCATTTAATATTCTAACGTTGTAATTAATTTGTATTAGTGAAACAGAGATAGCTTTCGACAATTATGTGGGAATAAAAAAAAACCATTATAAACTCTAGGCTATTGAAAAGCAAAAGAATAAATAAGTGTAACCATCAACATTCGATAAAATTGAATGATCGACAACTGAATATCTAAAGTAGGTTATTCAGTTTTGATTTGTATACTAATCAACGTATTTATTTTTCTGAGATTTCTAAAACCTATTAATCAAAATGGGAGTACCAAAATTCTTCAGGTACACCAGTGAAAGGTATCCATGCTTGAACGAATTAGTAAAGCAATATCAGGTATGTTTGTTTTAAATTTTTATACTAAAATTTATTTACTTTTTTGTAGGCAATTGCTAAATACATAACATACATAAGTTAATTACAGTTTTTGTTTTTGTTATAGAAATAACAAAACAAAACAATTATATATCAAATAAAATTTCAAATTTAATTTTTTTTCTTTCCAGATACCAGATTTTGACAATATGTATTTAGATATGAATGGAATCATCCATAATTGTTCCCATCCTGATGACTCAAATCCACACTTTCGTATAACTGAAGAAAAGATATTCAAAGATATCTTCCATTATATTAGTATTCTATTTCAAATAATTAAGCCTAAGAAATTGTTCTTTATGGCCATTGACGGGGTAGCTCCAAGAGCTAAGATGAATCAACAGAGAGGAAGGAGGTAAGAATTGTTTTATAATTTGAAATGTTGCTAATAATAAGTTTATGATGGAACAAAGTGTGATGACCCTTCAACATAAAGATCCTCTGACTCCGACAGTGACACTAGATAATCTGCTTCATTAGCTCAACTAAGAGCCCTTTGTGTAAGAATTGTATTGAATTGATAACTTCACTGATATTGTGGTAAATTTAAGACAATAGCTTTTTTTGTTTATTATGTAACAAGTTGAGTTACCATGTAAGCTAGACAACTATTCTGTTATGACTTAATAGCCAGATCATACAATAAAAACGTTAAGTGTTAAAAACATAACATTTATTTTTTACCGAGTGAGAATCAATAGATAAAGCTTTGAAAAGTTTTAAAATATTTACTTTTTAAAGTAATTGTTGAAATATTGCTGTCCCATCTAGATTTAGATCAGCAAGGGAAGCTGAGACTTTAGAAGAAACTGCAAAAGCAAAAGGTAAGATTTTTATTTAATATTAGATGTTCATATTGCCAAACTTATATATAACAGAAGTTCTATAATATTTAAGCAATGATAGAATGATTGATTTAATGATGATGAATGATTTAGAGAATAAGTAATATAATAGTGTGAAGAATAGACTTGTCAACTATTTAATGGATACTTTTAAAAGCCTATTTTAAAAGCCTATTTTGAAGCAATTACAACAACCGTTAATAAAATAACCAACATTTAAATTTCAGATATATTATATATAACTTTTATTTAGATTCTTTGAATTTGTAAGGGTATAATAATTTGTATGTCTATAATAATTATGTTATGTCAATTTTATTTCCTAGGTGAAGTGCTTCCCACTGAAAAGAGATTTGATAGTAACTGCATAACACCAGGAACAGTATTTATGGCACGCTTGCATGAACAGCTCAGGTTCTTTGTTAAGGAGAAGGTCTCTACTGACCCACTTTGGAGTAAAGTTAAAGTTATATTATCTGGACATGAGGTTAGTATATTAATTATAAATGTATATATTGATAACATATGTTAAATATAAAAAGGAGAAGTATTTTTTGCAGATTTCAGATATAATGAGATTGCTTTATTTAAATTGAGATTGGTCCTTGTTTGTTTTTAGATGATATTAAAGCTATTTGATAATGAAATAAAATACACTATCAAAGTAGCCGGAATTAATTCAAATAATGAAAAAATATGTCTTCTGACTTTTCTTGAACATTTTTTTATTTTATGAACTTAAATAATCGGAATAATAAAATATAGATTGAATTACAACAGCCATAAAGCACTATAGGTGTTATTCAAAGTGATCTATCATTCCAGACTCCAGGTGAAGGCGAGCATAAGATAATGGACTATATCCGCTGGGCTCGTTCTCAGCCCAACTATGACCCCAACACTCGTCACTGCCTCTATGGTTTGGATGCAGATCTTATTATGCTGGGCATGTGTACACATGAGCCACACTTTGCCTTGCTGAGAGAGGAGGTGAATTATATATTAATATATTAATACTTATTGATACTATTGTGTTATTGGAAGTTAAACATTCTAAATATTAGAAAATGTTTTTGAAATGAAAAAATGTTTTTGCATTATTTTGTCTAATAAAGTATTTCGGTTATCAAATAAGTTTATTTATTGGCTATTATTTTTAGTTGTTTTTTTAACTCCTATTGGATTAATAAAAATATACATGAAATTTTATCTTAGGTAAAAATATTAGTTGTTAACAGATTTGCTATATCTCAGAAGCAGTATAAATTAGTTGACCTGTGTTGTTGGATTTTATAGAAATCATTGTCTTAACAAAATAATTTTTCACCATTTTAATTCTCAACTAATAAGTATATTTTTATTACAGGTAAAATTTGGTAGAACAACCCAAAGAGCAACAAGTCCCGAAGAGACAAATTTCTATCTCCTCCATTTATCATTACTAAGACATTATTTAGAACAAGAATTCATATCTATAAAGGAAGAATTACCTTTCGATTATGATATAGAGAAGATAGTTGATGATTGGGTCTTAATGGGTTTCTTAGTTGGTAATGACTTCATACCACATTTACCGAACATGCATATTGGTAATGATGCATTGCCTCTTCTGTATAAAACCTATATGAAAGTTCTACCAACCTTGAGTGGTAAGTTATCTTTACTTATCTTTGACGAAGACAATTGTTAGCACTTTGTATTTCAATTTTTTATACCATAAAATCCTTATTTTGATAAAATCGTTGCGTGTTCGATTCCAGCTCGAGCAGATGTTTGTATTGATCTCTACAAATATCTGTTTCGGTCTGACCGGGAAAAATGTTAGGAAGAAGAATCCTTACTTTGATCTGGTTGTAACAGTATGTCAAAATAATTTCACAAACTTTAACTGTAAAGCCTATTTGAATAAAGAACATTTTTATATGAGCATTTAATTCTAACTGTGCTTTATACAATTGTAATTAGAAATTTATTTGCATTTATTTCCAGGTTATATCAACGAGGCGGGAGATTTAAATCTAGAAAGATTCGAGATATTCATGCAAGAGTTAGCCAAGATAGATAAAGAGAAGTTTCAAGATACATACGCTGATCTCAAGTACTTTGAAGGGAAGACTGGTAGGCGACCGAACGCTAATGAGAGAAAAGAGGTATGTTGAAATATATTTGAAAAATTGTTTTTATGTTAATTCTGACTCCAATAATAGGTTTTGGTTAGGGAATTCATGTGAATTTTTATTAAAATAATACTAAACCTAGTTTCACTTCACCTTCTAATATTCAGATAATGCAAATGCGAATTGTAAAAAAACATTAATCGTACATCGCGGGACGCTCGGTAGGAATGAAATTCTTTCAGTTTATTTCCCACCCCACCCTTTGTCACATCATATCACCCTTGGGGTACCCTATGCGACCATACGCAATGCGACTCCAATAAAGGTCAAAGTGTGTTAAAGTTCATAAGCACGAGGTATTACGATAAACATTTAATGTTTCTAGCTTGCTTTCCAATGACAACCTGCAATATGGAACTTCGTTATAAAATTTGCTATGTTTTTTTTTATGTTACAAGTGGGCAAACAGGCATACGGCACCTGATGGTAAGTGGTTGCCATAGCCTATGAGCGCTTGCAGCACCATTAGTAGGTGCCACTCACGCGTTGCCAACCTCGAGATATTAGTTCTTAAATCTCCTCTGCCCAGTAATTTCACTAGCCTCCAGTGCCCTTCAAACCGAAACACAGTAATGCCTAAGCACTACTATTTGGTGGCAGAATATTTGACACTGCGGTGGTACCTACCTAGCCGACCTCTTGCAAGAAAAGACCTACCACCAGTTCTGAATGCAATTGTTCTAGACTTTAGCATATATTTTGGATAAACTAACACCAAATTTTATTAGCATAGATTAAACGTTTCTCACATTTCAAACCTGAATTGATATTTAAAATTCATAATATGTGCAACAATACAAAGAATATTTAAATAATATTTATGATCATGATGAAACAAAATGTTCTCTGTCTCGGAGCAATTTTGAATAATGCGTACATAACAAGTAGCCATGTATTGCGTTTTGAGTTAACAAGTTTATCGCTTACGTACATCGCTGTTGCCATTCGAGGGTATTACGCTGTACTTGCCTTTCTAACTCCTTTTATAACCTAGTTTTAGCATACAATATGTTTGTTTAATATACTTAAGGTCTTATCAAGATTACGACTTTTTGATATTTCTTATGAATTGACAATTTTTACTTGAAAAAAGAGTTAGTAATTTAAATTACTAAAGGTAAAAATGATAGGCAGCAATTAGCCTCTTGACTAGCAACATTAAGATCAGCACCTTTTATCGTACATTATCAACTTGATGAACAAAGGAGGGTGATGAGAAAAAGAGGGTTTGACTCTCTGGAAAGAAAAGAGTGGGATAAAGGGGAGATAGAGTTCGGACTTCACATACAACATTACCTACTGCTAATCGCATATTCCTCGGTCGGAACAGTTCTTTTAATGTGTGTGTAATAACAACAACAAAAAACAAATTTAATTTCTATATCAAAAGTGGTACAAGATACAAGAAATTGTTAACTATATGGGGATACAGGAACCTATATTGTAGCGACATCTATACACAACATGACGTAACTCGATAGAAAGACAAGATTGTCACAATGTCGCATCAAGCTACAACGACACCTACAGGGCATACTACGCAACGATATGGACGATCAACGAACGTCACGATCCTAAATCGCGCTATCAAAGTTTCCTACGCTCTTGAGATATATATACAACTTTCCAACGTAAGTCGTCGGGCTTCGGTCCGCCAGACAATTTCTGACGCCTGGTTGGAGGATCCTCCCGTAGTGTTGGAGGTATTTCTCACGTCTTACCTTCCACATATATTTTTATTCTAAGCCACCCAAGGGTACGCAACCCTTAATGAACGAGTCTGACGCGCGAATTTTTATTTGAAAAATTAGAATTATATGTTTTGTTTCAGTATAAACCAAACAATGACGATACATTCAATGTAAATATAGATGATATAAAAGCGAATAAGCCGGACGACGAGTTGCAGGCACTGATCGATGCTACGCAGGATATGGTAAGTTTAAAGAAATTTTTGGCATTAGTTTTAAAAAATTTAGTTATAATTTATAGCCATATAGTGCATTTTATGATGATAAATAATAAATGCTACACACTCAACGGCCTCCATTAGGATAGTTATATCCTGTTTCGGGGTCCGGAGACAACCTAAAATTACAAGGACACGCACACATGCCTGTATGGTCAATACAAACATATGCCCCTAGCGGGAATCGAATCCGCGACCTGTGGCACTTAAGGTTCGCTACCGCTGTGCAACAACGATGATACTTTGTTTGTGTGTGTAATACAAACATGAGCACATTGAATCTTCAAAATTATAGGTGTTTGACATCAACTATCTTTTAAGGGCTACATACCCAAAACGGGCCAAAGGATCCCTATTGCTAAGTCATCCGCTGTCCGTCTGTCTGTCTGTCAGCAATAGGTAGAGAGATAAAAATTTTCGAAGAAAAAAAAAACGTGGATGGATCTCCATACAAGAAAGTTGATATTTTTATTCTATGGCGGTATGGAGTACTTTCTGTGCCAGTACTACACGCACTTGGCTCGTTTTAAATTATTGCTCAATAGTTCATGTTCCTAACATTGTTTCAGTTTATGGAAGATATGGATAATGACGAGGAATACGACGAAACAAGTGATGGTAAATAATACTTTATTTTGTTAAATTCAGACTTGATATTTTAAATCTGAAAGGTCAAAGTATCTAATAGTAGTATTAGTTTAGGAATAGTAGTAGTCACTCTGTCAATTATGTCTTCGAGCCTAAACTGTTTAACCATTTTTGATAAATTTGGTATAAAAATACGTCAGACTTGGAGACAATCATAAGCTACTTCTCTTCAGGTAACAAAAATTAAAAGTTCTAAATCAGTGTTGAAAGTTTACATTTTGTCAAGAAAAGTTAAGATTAAGGGTGTGAAATAGGGGATAATAAAAAAAAAGTTATATAGAGAATCAAGCATTTTTATTGCAACAAATGCACACATTATTCACGATTGCAAAGCCGCGGACAAAAATAGTATTTATTTGAAACTGTAAAAATAGCCTCAATAGCTCAACGGCAGAAGGGCCGACTTCGCTCCGTTAACGCGAGAGTCGCGGGTTAAATCCTGACCCCCTTGGGCTATAGTCGTACCCGCTCCTAGCGCAAGCTTCGAGTTTATTTATGTGGACAATAGGAATATTAGTAATGCCTTGAAAAAGAATTGCTAATATTCTTTAAAAAGAAAGATTCAAAAAATTTAATTTATATTAGTTGTTCAAAAATATCTTAAATGTATCGACTTAGTGCTTCAATACTGTTATATTAATATTGTTTTTTTTTCAGAGGAGGCAAATATAGAAATGGAATTTATTCTACACAAGAAGGATTATTATATGAATAAGTTGGACTATTCGAAAGTAACTGAGTAAGTACAAATATTCAAATTATTTTTACAAGTATCATTAGTAAAATTAAATATATAGTTTTGGACGTTAAAAAAAACCAAATCCCAAGTGAAAAATGTGTCTTTTTAACCAACTTCAAAAAAAGAAAAAGGTTTTCCTTTCTTTTGTATTCTTTAAATGTTTTTTTACCTTATTTGCTTGAAGGGATATTATACTTTTGGTTTGATCTCATGTAAATTTTAAGAAAAATATTTGAATTTTTATGGGCTCGAATTTTTTTAAATCACAACTCCGTCTTTTCGTCCTTATTTTATGTTTTTTTATTTGAAAGGAATCACTTTCTGCCTGGTCTCATAGAAATTTCATCAAAGCTAATTTGTTTTTAAAGTATGAAGCTGAATATGTGAAAAAATTAAATGAAAGTGCTTATGTTGCTTTCCTGGGACTTATAAGAAGATGGTAATTTTAACTCTCTCTGTCTGTTTTATGATGTGTTACTATAAACATATCAATTTTTCAGTGAAGTGTTAGCGGATCAAGCAGAGGGTTATGTTCGTGCTATTCAATGGAATCTCTACTACTACTACAAGGGCTGCCCGTCCTGGTGCTGGTACTATCCGCACCATTATGCACCCTATATATCAGATGTTAAGGGATTCAAGGATTTGAAAATTGAATTCGAACTTGGTGAACCCTTCAAGCCATTCGAACAGGTAATGTTATAATCAATTACTTTTTTAAGTTTCTTTTTCCCAAAGGGTGCCAATGGAACTCTATTACTGAGGTATACTTGGGTGTCTGTCGAACCTTCTGTCAGTGAGCTGTATCTTACAAACTAAATTTTCACAGAATGTGTATTTCTGTAATGCTATAACACCGATTACTAAAAATGTTAAAATTAAAAATAAAGGAATGCAAGAAACTTATTATGTTCTATAATGGTACGGAATCATTTATGTGCGAGTTCCACAAAAAAAACACAAATTCGCTGGTGATCCTTCATAAATTCAACATCAACACAACGAAACGAAGTTAGTCACACGCTTACTTGATTTGATTATTTTGAAATGCTCACATCGGTAAACGATCGGTACGTTAAGCAATTTTAGGCCCGGTCAGTCACTAGATGGGTGATCGCATATTGGTATTCCAACTGAGCGTCTCCGTGCTTCGAAGGGCACTTAAAAAGTCGGTCCCGGCTGTTGACAATTAGACAACAGTCAATAAGTCAAGTCAGAGGCCTACGGACGACCTGAACAACTCTGACACTAGGTTGACCACTAACCACTCGATAAGAATAAGATTATTTTGCAAGCTTGTGACTAACTTCTAGTCTTTGACATTTTGCCTGTATTGAACAGCCTGTCTATAGTATTTAGTAAGTCTATGTACTCAATAAGTAAAGCTTTTTTCTAGCTATTGGCAGTGCTACCGGCAGCCAGCAAACAATTGCTACCGTCACCGTTCCACGACCTGATGACGGATGAGGACTCGCCCATAGTGCACTACTACCCCGTGCACTTTGAGACGGACCTCAACGGCAAGAAGAATAGCTGGGAAGCGGTTGTGCTTATACCGTTTATTGATGAGGTAAATATGTTTAGAAAACAATAACGGCACTTATAGAAAAACTGTTTAGAAAAAGTTGTCAAATAATTGTTTCGTGTGCAAATAAAAACATTTCACTTCCAGTAATGCCTGAAATCTACCAGTAATTTTATACATTCATCAATTTATAAACCATAGATCGACGGTGCATACATTATGTACATAAGTACATAACATGTCCGGTATATTAATTTGTATATTGCATGAATAGCTTAAGATTATACATATGCACATACCCTATTTTCTTTTATTAAGGATTTTATTAGATAAAAGCATTTAACGCAGAATTATTGTCGTAAATGCGTACAAGTCACAGATATAGTTTTATACTGTGCTTATAAAATGCGCACAACTTGCTTCCCACACAAACGCGTCAAATAAGTCATCTGTGAAGAACATGCCAATGATAAGTGTTTGATTTTTATCATATTGTTTTTTTAGGACAAATGTTAGATGAAATGATCAAATAATCACTGAATTCAATGTTTTTTTTTTAAATATATTTTCTTAACTATCGCACATATAAACAAATATCTTAGACTTAGCTCTTTAATCTTAGCTTAATTGTTTTAATTTAAATGTAGAAACGGTCAACTTAGTTTTTAACCCTTTTTTCCCTCTTCAGCAAACAAATTTTTGACATGTCTCTATGTACGTCGCGACTGTCGAGATACGGTCGATCGAACTAATTTCCTTCACCGTTAACTTAGCAAAATACTACAGCTTCCTTTCAAATGAATGAAGTTAGCCACACTCGTCAAGAAGATCTTCCACTTTATTACGTCAATATATTTATTAATATAGTATTAATTATAAATATTTTCAGATAAATCTTCTATCAGCGATGTCGCCATGTTACCAGCGGCTAACAGAAGAGGAGCTGAAACGTAACACACACGGGCCTATGCTTGTTTATACTTGGGTGCCTGAAAACTTGGGTGAGTTCAGAATCATGATAATAATTTTATACTATAAATTATTTTCTTTCCTTGTCTATCTTATAACAATCTCTCTTGAGCATAGGCTACGATAATTTATTTCTAGGCGAGTCTTTGCCCATCATTCATGTGTCATTTCTATCACCATATGAAAAGGAATTAGAAAGAAATTTGCAATTACTCATCAACAAATGAACTTGAATATTTGTTTAAGGGCGGTTTTGACTAACATTTTTTCTGTGCGTTTACGGTTGCTTCGCGTTTATCCGCGCGCTACATTTCGCACTCCAAAAAGCGTCTACACGGGATTATTCTGGCTTTATACGCTCGAACTAAAGGTGGCGAGTGTCAAAAGCACATTATTCAAAATTGATGACGCGCTCATACGCTCTTAGCGTGAACGCGCGTACGTGCGTGCGTAATAAAAGGCACACCGAGGCGCATATACGATTTAAAAAAATAAGCTTATACGTTCGTATAAAATTCGAGTCTGAAACCACCGTGATGCATGCAGAATTGATAATACTATATGTTTTTAATCGAGCATGGATGCAACTGAAGATTTTGACGACTGCTTTGACTGTCGACTCTCGCGGGTTCGATTCCCGCTTGGAGCAGATGTTTGTTATAAATATTTGTTTCGGTCGGGGCCTTTGTTTTGGGGGTCTCGCCACCGTGTCTCGGAGAGCATAAGCCGTCGATCCCGTTTGTTATCATAACGTCTGATAATTATCGTTAAATTTGCTCTCATCCAATGAGCTCTGTAAAAACTAGTAACTCATAAGAGTAAAAGCAGACTCTGGGTAAATACCGGGAATAATGCTAGGAAGAAGGATGCAATTGAAGATTTATTTTTTTCTTTTTAAATATTAAATTTTGTTTTACAGGACCAGTCAATGCGCCGGAATATTTCCCGCCATTAAAGGAAAGTTACGCCAAAGAGACCAAAGTATGGCGTAACGAACTAGATGTACCCGACAATCAACTAAAGAGAGGACTCCTCCCCAATGTTGACACGGAGCTGTTATACCCCGGCTTCCCAACTATGAAGTATTTGCAGTATACCGTAAGAAATATACATTTATTACCTGTAGTTCAACTTGAGTTTGATACTGTTGTCAAGGTTTAAATATAGTTTTTGAATATTAATGTTCAATTTTTTCTAATTTTAATATATAGGTTTAGGGTCTAGTTATGATTGCAACATAAATTACTAAATATTTATCATTGGATATATATACTATTGGAAATTTTATTTACTCTTAAAATCACAATGACTTATATAAAAAAAATAAAGTTATAAAAATTAAATTAAATCTATCTATCTAAGTATATAAATGTGAAAGTTTGGATGGATGGATGTTTATTACTTTCACGAAAAACTGGACAGATTTCGATGAATTTTTACCCACATAGCTCTTTACCTGGGTTAACATATAGATACTTTTATCCTGGAAAAATGTTGGGTTCCCGTGGGATCATCTAAAAACACATACACCCAAACATAACCGTTCAATTAACCAAAATAGATCTATAAAATTGTGATTAATAATTTTTTAGACAAGTCTAAGACGGTGCAAAGTGAAAGTATTCGATACACCATCTCGTTACGACAGCATGATAGTTGAGATAGTTCCCACTGAGAGTACGGACCCACCCTTAGAAGACGTTGCCCGGAAGCTGCTGGGGAAGACCATATGGGTCGGCTGGCCTCATCTAACACAGGCCAAGTGAGTAGAATCTATATTAAGTAGTAAACACAAGCCACGGCATATTCATACACATTTTAAAACAATTGGATATTTAAAAGATACAATTTTAGTTTCTTTTACACAACATACTATAAGTGAATAAATCATTATAAAATCGGTATATCAAGATATATATAGATCGGTTTATAGAGATAAAATAAGTTCGACAATTTATTTAAGATTACAAGTGTCAACTATAAAGCGTTTCACGCAATATGTGATAATTTTAAATATACTTTTTAGAGATTTATAAGATAATCTATACTACCAATTGATATTTATAACTCAAAGTAAAATTAAGAATTTCTTCCACAGGGTAATTTCAGTATCGAACGAACAGATGCGTCTCCATCACATCGACAAGGAGAACAACAACTTGGACGGTGTGAAGTTCTCCACCGAACTCAACGTGGGGAACATGCACAAGCAGTGGATAGCGGAACGATCCACTATCATTGAACAGTTCGTATGAAATTATAGTAGATATAGATCTTATTAGTTATCTCTTCTGTTATTATTTAGCATAGTTCTCCATTTCACATGGAGAAGAACTAAGAATTTATTTTTGTATTAAATCAGCCCCCAATTTTTTGCAATTAGTATTTTGTTTGTGGGTACTTTATTTACTGCACTACAATTCCTTGTCCTCTATTTAATTAATATTTTCCATATAAATAAATTTTTCAATTTTTTTTTTCAGTAATATGAATCGTCTCGGCATAGACCTGGGACCAGTGAATGTTATAATTCATGCTGTAAATTTAAAGGGTGAGTATTTGTGTTCTCTTTACTAATTGTGACCCAATTTGACAAATGTAATTGATTATATTTGAAAAGTAGAGTCTCTTGCCGGTTCTCCTCTGCAGAATCTTCCTTCTGAATCGGTAGTAGTTTCACTTAGATGGACACAACAGACTATAATTGACGACTCGAAAGTGCTTAAAAGCTTATTTAAATCTAACTTGTAACTAATTTTATAAATGTGAAAGTTAGAATAGATGAATGTTTGTTACTCTTTCACGCAAAAACTATTAGACAGATTTAGATGAAAATTGGTACATAGCTTATTACCCGGATATAACTTATAGGATAGTTTTTATCCCGGAAAAAATGCTGGGTTCGTGTGGGATCATCAAAGAACTATATAATACGAGTGGAGCTGCGAGTACTGCTATAATATTATAAGTGTGAAAGTTTATATGTTTGAATGTTTGTTACTCAATCACGCAAAAATTGCTAAACAGATTTGGATAAATTTTGGCATGCAGATAGCTTATTACCAGGACTAACACATGGGATCTTTTTATCTCGGAAACACGTAAGGTTTCCGCTGGGTTATCAATAACCAAATTACAGGTTGTATCAACTTGGAACACGGTATATATGCACATATTTTGTGTGTAACAAAATAGAAAAATAACTTTTAGATGGTCGTTCGGTATAATAACTAGAATAACGCGGGCGAAGCTGGGCTTTGCTAGTAAAGAATATTTTGTGTTTGAAAGAAAATTATAAAAGGTGTGATTTTTTTTATCCCTCAAACAAAGTTGTATAGCCTATAAATAAACACTACACATTCATCGGTCGCATTAGATTTGTGATACCCTGTGTCGGGACTCCGGTAATATATACAAGAAAAATGACAAATACAATCAGACCGTAAAAAAGCCTGCATGGTCAATACAAACATATGCTCCGAGCGGGAATCGAACCCGTGACCTGTGGCGTTTTTTTACGTTATGACGGCTGGCAAACAAGCAGTCACCGGAACCTATGAACGCTTGCGATACTTGAAGTATCACAAGCGCGTTGTCAACACAGGGAACAGGATGAACGGGATGAGAAGGGAAAAAGGAAGGGAACAGGGGAGTGGGAGATTGGGCCTACGGCGGGTTCGCTACGTCGTCGACTAACAATGAAGTCCTTCCTCAGGCTACAAGTACGTGATCCAGGACAACGTGAGCATGGCGCTGTCGGAGCAGTGGTGCGCGGTGGCGTGCGGCTACGCGCTGCAGGCGGCGCTGCCCGCGGCGCGCGCGCGCCCGCCCGCGCGCTACCTCACGCCGCAGCAGGCCTACCCGCCCGGCGACTGCGTGTTCCTGCTCACGCAGGGGCAGTACTACGGCTGTGTGGCGACCGTGAGTTCATTTGTTGACTCGTCGTGTAGATGTTGAAAGTGTTTAGTTATTCAGTTCTATCGTTTATAGGATTAATTGGAGGTTTGATATGCAATTATATTATGAGACTCTGACTGACACCGTTTCACACCGTTGTGACTTTATAGTCTGTCTTTACGTTGCGGGTGCGAGTCCCGCTCGGGCAGATGTTTGTTAAAAATTCTGTTTCGGTCTGGGCGTTTGTCCGTGTGGGTCTCCCCACGGAGACCTCTGCCTCGGAGAGTACGTTAAGGTGTCGGTCCCGGTTGTTATCACATCTGATAATAATCGTTAACTCTTGTAAGTAAATTGAATAAGGGCATCCAATCAATTACTGGTTCGCCCTTAGTGTTGCGGAGGTCAGTGTAAAAACTAGTAACCTGTCAAATCCGGATAAAAGTAATAAGCAGACCCTGGATAAATAAAATACCTAATAAGGCAATAAGGGAATAAGGCTAGGACGAAGAAGAAGACTCTGACTCTTGGAAGTGTCTCTCTTTGAACTAAATTTAATTCTATATTTTGATATCTTATGAGTTTTCTATCATACCAGATTTACCAATAAATATACGATATATGTTCAACGTAAACAGAATTTAGTCTTTTTAAATATCGGATTTTCGATATATTTGACGACGTTGTGGCGCAGCGGTAGAAAACCTACCATAAGCGCCACCGGTCGCGGGTTCAATACCCTCTCGGAGCGGATGTTTTGTATTGGCTATACAGGTTATGTTGTTTTCTGGTCTGGGTATGTTTGTCCGTGTCATTGTGAATGTATACGATCTCCATACACAGGATATAACTATCATAATAGGACACATTGAGTGTGTAGCGTGTATTTATTTATTCATATTTATATATATTGTTACGGGCTGGGGTTCGTAGATTTGGAACAAACACCTGATGGCTCTAAATAAAACTTTA
Organism: Hestina assimilis; assembly: GCA_023373885.1. Taxonomy (NCBI): domain Eukaryota; kingdom Metazoa; phylum Arthropoda; class Insecta; order Lepidoptera; family Nymphalidae; genus Hestina; species Hestina assimilis. Next base: position 3,414,405 of record CM041745.1, on the reverse strand, counting down.
TTAGGATCTAGATTACACAACGGAACTTTACAAATCGCAGGTCAATCACAGTCCAAAAAAATAGCCGAGGTCACTAATTATCACACTTGTTCACTGGTATCACTTGTAGTTTCTTCGCTTGCTGCTCAGAACTGAATGACTCAGTCGACACGGCGGGCCGCTTATATAACGCGGAACACGGGATCGAGAAAGTTCCGTCCGCGAACCTACTACACGTTTCGAGAATACATCTTTTTAGAACCCACGCGACGGACGAGGAAGTAAACAAAGAGAGTAGCATGCGATTTTGAACCTTATTCCTTTGTGATAAGGTTCTCCGTAACAATATGTTATTATCAACATAGTAACGCGTCAAGTTTGTGCGCCTCGCCTACTCTATATCATTGTGGTTTAATCTTATTTTCTCCACCTATAACAATAAGTATCTTTAGTATAGTTTCGATGCATACTGATAGATAATAATTATTTATTATATTGTTATTTGTTTTTAAGATATAAGATTGAAGAAGGGTATTGTTTGTATAAGGTTGTCTGTAAGAGATGATTATTTTGTTTTGTTTGAGAGATCATTATTTTGTTTTGTTTTATGTTATTGTAAAATTGTGAAAGAGAAATAAAAGCGACATACCAACTAACTTTGACAAGTGACGTTATGGACAGCCTTATAGCCCATTAAGTCCGACCAGACCTTCATTATTTCATAAAAGCTGAAAGTTTTTCTGTGCATTCTCATACATAGGTAAAAACGACCAGCGACCATAGAGTTTGGTTAGTGATTACTTGGGCAGGTATCAGATAGTAAAGGTGTCTAAAATAGTACCTTAAATTCGTTAAAGTATAAAGCTCAATTTTTTTATATTTTCTTCGGGATAGCTTTAGAAATCTCGCCGTCCATTTCCGGACACTTCTGACAGTTGCTATCCCCTGCCAGATTATGATTAACTTTCGTCATAGTATAAAAGCTAAATGTTATATATGTTACTTAGGGACCTATAAAAATATGTAACCTCGACAGCCGGACAGTTTTAATTGTTTTTACACTTTGCCAGACACATTGAAAGTCCGCTGTAATTGCGAGGGCGAGAGCTTAGTCGATTGCGATTTTTTAAGATATCCAATAAAAAAATAATAAACTTCATTGAAATAAAGTAAGAAACTTCGTAACTAATTCAAAATATTTGAATTTGGAACGTACGTACATCATCAATAGAATAATCGCCTTAATTTCTTTTGAGATAAAGACGAAAATCCTTTGCATATATAAGAATTATATATAAAAGTAATATATTATTTTTTGAAAATTGAACATTTGTCTTTATATCGTATAATTTAAAGATCATTGTATTTTTGTAATTTAAAGATCATTGTATTAGAAAATTTTCTAATACAATTATTGAGGTATTTACTATAATTTTTCTTGTGGGGAGTGTTAGGTTTTATTGTCGTTACGTAATTTCTTGATTCGGTCGCAACTGTCAAGTGACCGGCAATGGACGACGAGATTTCTAAAGTTATCCCGAAGAAAATATAAAAATTGAGCTTTTTATACTTTAATGAATTTAAGGTACTATTTTTGACACCTTTACTATCTGATAACTGCCCAAGTAACCTAAACTCTACAATCGCTGGTCGTTTTTACTTATATAGGAGACATACACAGAAAAACTCTCAGCTTTTATAAAATAACGAAGGTCTGGCCGGCCTGAGTTCTTAGATGGATAGTCTCATTTTCAAAGCTCACTCTAGAATTGTCGGAAATATAGAATAAAAGTTATATTGTGAGTTTACGGGAAGTTTAATTATTCGTCTGAGCCATGAGGAGAATTTAACAGTAGAACAGTGGAACTGTCCAAGCGACAGATGTAAAAACAGCATTGCTCCTTCGGGTAGAGTTTAGTACGAACGCGATTGCAGGTGGTGAGCTCGGACGCGATCCGCAGCGGGCGCATCAAGGTGTGCGTGCGCGAGAGCGTGGAACCCACACGCGCCGCGCGCCCCGCCGCCTGCAGCTACCGCTCCGCCAACCACGCCGCCGCCTCCTGCGGTACACACTACTCTCTACTACTACACTCTTTGAACGAACAAAGCGGACCGGGAGGACCAATTGCCCCCTTCCCCTCCTTTTCCCTTCCTTCGTTCCCTTCTCATCCCTTCTGTCCTCTCCTTCAGGTGGGCAATGTGATCCATCGGTGATGCTATGAACTTATGCTATTCTAGGCTTGTTTACCAACCGAAATAAAATAAATAAAATACAAAACGAAGTTTCTCATCGAAAGTTTGTCTATTCTATTCAGAAAAGCGTTTTCTGGCGTTGTTGGTTTTTTTAGTAGGGTGACAAGGGTCAGCAAAGAGTTGCAAGAATTGGCATGGGCTGGTATATGAAATGAAATAATTGAGAAAATTATGGTGGGAAATGAAATTACTATAAACGCTCGTTATATACGTGCTTTACTTTACATAAAACATGGTCTTATGGGCGGCGCAGTGCTGCACATCGACAGTAATCTGGTTGTCATTATTTGAATTATTAAAAATAAAATAAAAATGGGTGATATAATAATAATAAGAAGAATAATAATGCTTTATTTAAATTCCATGCAAAAATTTACAATATTTTAATTTTAATTATTTTTGCATTCATAGTTTCTTTTTTTTATGATTATAGGTTATTAATATCTTCAGAATTCGTTCACAATTATAAATTGTTGGATTTTATTTCGTATAGTGAAAAAACATTAATGAAATTGAATTGAAAAAAGAAAATAAAAAATATTTGAAAAATTAAATTAAACAATAATAATACTAATTTGAAAAATTAAATGAAACAAAAAAATAAATAAATAATCACAATTTGATATATGTATGTATATATAGGATTAAATCAAGAATTAATGTTTAAATTTGAAATTATTAGAAATTATTTTTGTATGGACCCCTTTTGGGTAAAAGCCTCCACCAAGGAATTACATTTCTTTCTATATTTGGCAATGTTTAGCCAACCTTGACCTGCTATTGCTGCTATTTCGTCTGCCCATCTGGCTGGCCATTAATAAAATAAAATAAAAAGAACTACGAATTAATAACTAATTAAGTATAATTTGTTTTAAAAGTGCACACTACAAGAAAATTCTATTCATATGAATCAGATTGAATAATATTAATTATCTATATTGCATTGTCTATAATCACTGTATTTATTTCAGGTATATCAGCTCAGATGTTGTCTCGTATAACGGGAACCGTACTGATAATACCGGGCGAGAGGAATGACCTGCCCACCGAAGGGCAGAACAAACTCAATATTGGACTCAATCTTAAGTTCAATAAAAAGGTATTCTATCATTTTTGCCCAGAGCCTTTTTATCAAAAAATTGTGGACTTACTTAAAATTACTAAGGTTTTATAGCAGGGCTCCACGGGGTCTTAGAAATTTGGGGGGCTTAAAAACACGCCCCAGAGGCCCAATCTCCCTCACCCGTAGTTCCCTACCGTCATGAAATAAAAAAAAATGAATATGTAACAGAACCAGGAGGTGGCGGGCTACACGCGGCGGTGCAAGGTGAGCAACACGTGGCTATACTCGGAGCGCTGCATCGAGCTGGTGAAGAACTTCGCGCAGCAGTTCCCCGACCTGTTCGACAAGCTGGCCTACTCCTCGCACAGCGACATCTACTTCGAGAGCGATCTCTGGCCGCAGGATGTTGGGTAATGTATTCTACTGGTTGTTTCTTGGGGAAGAGAAGAAGGTGGTAGGTCTTTTGTTGCAAGAGGTCGGCTAGGTAGGTACCACCGCAGTGTCCAATATTCTGCCGCCAAATAGTAGTGCTTAGGCACTACTGTGTTCAGTTTTGAAGGGCATTGTACGCTAGTGAAATTACTGGGCGAACGAGATTTAAGAACTAATATCTCGAGGTTGGCAACTTGCGAGTGGCACCTACTAATGGTGCTGCAAGCGCTCATAGGCTGCGGCAGCCACTTACCATCAGGTGGGCCGTATGCTTGTTTGCCAACTTCTAACATAAAAAAAAAAAAATAGATTCTTTATCTGAAAGCGTTGGCAGAAAAGCGTTACGTCGCCGTGTTTGCTTTTTTGTGGTAGGGTGTCAAAGGTTGGCGTAGGGTGGCAAAGGGTGGGTGGCCAGGATTGGCCAGGGATGGAGTGGCATATGTTGGGATATAGAATGAAATTGGTGGTGACAAATGATAACGGCAAATATAACGAAATGAAGGAAACTTCGTCCCGCGACATAGGTTTTGATTTTTTATTTATTAATCAAATTTTAAATATGGAACAATTTCAAATAGGCTAAATTTTTGGCTGTGTAGCCAAAACAATTGCAATTATTAAAAATATAATAGATCAGGCATTGATTTATTATAGACAGGCTCTTCCATACAGACAAAATGCTTAAATACTTGCTGGTGCTCGTTCGCAAACACAACACACGTTAACTTTATTCGATTATGTTGCAAGCGTGACTAACTTCGTTTCTCCGTGTTAGAGTTGAATATACTTGTACAAAGGACCAACGAGTTTATGACATTTTGTGTGTATGAAGGGGCCGGTCCGTAGTATATAGTAAATGGTACTGGTATATATTTATCTTCTTACACCACAGTAGTAACAAGGCTCAAGACGTGGTGCAGTGGCTCAAGAGCCAGCCGCACGGCACGGCCGCGCGGCGCGAGTGCGGCTCCGACGCGCTGGAGCCCGAGGAGATGCGGGCGCTGTGGGACGAGCTGCGGCCGCAGGTAGAAGAGCTCAAGGCCAAGGAGAAGTTCGTCACGCTCCACGTCAAGTGGAGTCTGTTGTACAAGGTGAGGATATCTGTAAGAACTACCACCAGGTAGATTTAGTAGGTCCCCATGATGCTACTTTCGCAATATCTGGTAGCAGATTTTCTGGCCGTCAAAAAAATAAAGAAATATTATTTTTAATTGTTTATGTGTGTTTCACTTTAATTGTTATTAACAGCGTAATTTTAATTGAAACCGTTTTAAATTTAAGCAGGAGAAATTATGTCAATTATCTTCCTTTCAATTTAATATATTTATTACAAACTTTTTACCTTAAATTTACTCAATTGTTGACTTTTGCTCCTTATGAAAAAATGCGGCGTTTCATTATTGTTAACGCTACCTTTTTTATTGCATACCATAACCTTAATATCTTAAAACTCGGTCCTTCCAAACCGGATCACTATGAAGTCTCCGTCCCCAGCCGGAGCTGCACGAGGGCGAGGTGCAGCCGGACCCGGGCGCCGACTTCCGGCTGCACGACCGCGTGGTGTGCTGCGCGCGCGGCGTGGCGCCGCCGGCCGGCGCGCGCGGCGCAGTGGTGGCCGTGCTGCGCGCGCCGGCCGGCAACACGGCGCGCCTCTCCGACCGCCTCAACGCCGCGCCCTCCTACCTCGTCATGTTCGACGAGCCCTTCGCGGGCGCGCAGCGCGAGGAGCTCTTCGACGAGCCGCGCTTCTACAGGTGAGACCGAGACGGATATACCACTGTTATGGGATGAAAAGAGATGGAGATAGAGAAGCCTACTATATTATTCTATTCATTCTTAGAATTAGTAATAAAATTATAACGGTTATAAAACCGCGTGTTATACAGCTACCGCAAAACGCTGACAGATCCTTCCTTTGATTTTGATAAACACTTGAATGTTTTAATAATAATAATACAGCTTTATTGCATCCATGATCACAATTTACCAGAGTAATAATATAGCCAAAAAATGGTTTATATGAATTTATTTAAAGTGAATCACTGCAAAAGGAAACGAGCTCGGCTTAATGCAGTTGCTTAAGAAGCTTCAGCGCTGATTTGCAGCTCGATCCACACACGGTATATTTAAAAAAAAATGACATAGTGCCGTGTGTCACCTTTCAAAAACTTAACAATTTTTACCGTATAAGTATCACTTCTCTCGTAGTATAAGGTAATTTTAGTTTGTATGTGTCTCGATGTTCGTGCATGTGCAGTGACGTACTTTGGCGGTATCTAGAAAACAGCCACTTTCATATCAACATAATATAAATAGTTGAATACCTTATACAGGATGTTACAAAACAACATGCTGAACCTGTCGTACGGTCGCAAGCTGCGCGCGGCCGGCGCCGACCCCGACATGCAGCCCTTCAGCTACAGCACGCCCACGCTGCTGCGTCGCGACGGGCAGCACTCCGCCTTCGCGAGCTACAGGTGGCACTGCATACATCACACACATAAGCATCATAATAAAAATCGATCATTGTAAAATAATATATTACATATTAAGGTATTGCATAGCTTTGAGCGCGGCGACCGAATCAAGAAGTTCCGTAACGAAAAAAAAACCTAACACTCCACATGAGAAAAATTACTAGAATATAAACGATAGAAGTGCAACGGGAGCTCAACCTATAACTGAACGGACGGTTAATTTGTATGTGACTGTCGCTTGACCGACCATTTTGTGGACCCCCCAGCCTGCGTAATTGTAAATTTATTTTCGTGCTTTTTACTTGTGCCTGGTACTTTCACTAACGTTTTTAAGATATTTTTTTTAGCAAATACCTCAATAAATTGGATAATGATCTTTAAATAATACGCTATAAAGACTAATGTTTAATTTTCAAATTATAATATATTATAGCCTTTATACATCATACTTATATATGCAAATGATTTTCGTCTTTAACTTAAAGACAATTAAGGCGATTATTGTATAAAGTTAAAGTTCCATATAAAATGTATCTATTGATGATGTTCCAAATTCAAATATTTTAAATTATTTTATATTTATTTCAATGAAATTTTGAATTATAGACGAAATTGTATCTTATTGACTTGACATTAACGTTTGATTTCATTTTTATTTTAACTTTTTAAAAACAGCCATCATTTTATGTATTGCGTAAGTTGATAAAAATGCTATGCAATAATAGCTTTACCGCGGCAGTCCCCGAGTGCTTATTGTTATATTTTTTATTTTACAATTATTATATACTTTTTAATAATTATATACTATTTAATTATATATAATAGGATATACATTTTAATTAATACGGAACTATTTGTTTTTTTATATAGAAAAATAGTGTTTGCTGTTTGTTTTTGTTTAAGACAAAACACCTTAACTATTCAGAGGTTTTGCATTTGGTGCTAAAAATATATCGAATTATTTCGGAAATATTTATCGATTTATTTAGACTAATGCTATCGACGATATTTATCGATTATTTTATAAAAAATATATTTTGCTTTGATAGCCCAAATGTAATAAATAATAATCTACAGTCGGGACTTTTAATGTCTTAAACCATGCCGGCTTGCCTAATAAATTCCAATATTTATTCCACAGCCCTCCAAGAGAACTCAAAACACCGGTTGTGGAAAATCGTAACATCGTAACACCAAACAACAACATCAAAAATGGACAGCCTCAGGTAAATAAAATCACGATTTGGTGACCGTTTGATACTTTTTTTTTTTAAATAATAGCAATGCTTTGTGAAGGCATTACTAATATTCCTATTGCCCTCCAAATAAGATTGAAGCTTGCGCTAGGAGTGGGTACGACAATAGCCCAAGGGGTCAGGATCGAACCCTCGACTCTCGCGTTAACGGAGCGAAGTTGGCCCTTCTACCGTTGAGCTATTGAGGCTTCGATACTAGAACTGTTTTGTATTAAATTGGCCATGACGATTAGTTTTACTTGAGATTAATAATGATTTTTTTTATATGACTAATTTGGTAAGCAAGCATTCAAAACGCATTTCTGAATGGATGTTTTGTTCTTCGTGATTTTAGATTTAACGAATCTGCCTTGTCCGCGCCACAAGTCGCGGGTTCGATTGCCGCTCGGGGCAGATGTTTGTATTGACTATGTTCCGTATATCCTATGTATGACAGGCACGTGTTCCGGTCTGAGTGTGTTTGACCTTTAGTGTGTGTTTCCTGACCCCCGAAACAGGATGCTGGGCGGGAGGGAGATTGGTCTCCGGCGATCTTACATATCGCACGAAACGCACCGGTCAGTGGCCAACCTATTGTCAGAGTTGTTCAGGTCGCCCGAATGGGCTTCTGACTTGACATACTATAATCGAATTTATAACAGCTTAGACCGACTTTTTGCGTGCCCTCCGAACCACTGAAACGCTCAGTAAAATGCCAATATGTGGTCACCCATCCATGGACTCGCCGCGCCTAAAGTTGCTTAACCCACCGATTCCTTACGAATCGGTAAATGCACCTGGCTATGAGCGTTCTTCCTGAGTGAATGTGATGAGTATCATTCTTTTTTTTCAGGATAACGGAACGAATCTTTTGAAGAGCTTGCTGAAGATAAGTGAGAGTGAAGCCGATAGTACCAAAAAGAACAACAAGGTATTTTTCAGACTATTTAATACACATGTAATATCACATTTAATCAATCCGACACACATCAACTTCATCAAATATGCTCTATATAAAGGCAATAAAGTCTGTTTTTATACGCATTATTATGAGATGATAAGTTTTTTTTTAAAGATATTTGCCATTTATTTCTATCTAGGTTCAAAATCATCAAGAGCAAAACACGAGTTGGCGCAATAAAAACGACGTCCCGACCACTTCATCAGCAAACAAGTAAATATATAATTATATTATTAACTATTCATGCACTGTCCGTATGTAAACTCGAGAAATAGGACTTACTTTGCAGTAGAGCAATTTGAACTGAATCTAATGGATGACTTTGTCATTAGCTCTCACGTTCCGATATTATTCGATTACAAAATGCAACTAGGACTAATTACTTTGAGACGAACTGCTTAAGATTTAAGCTAAGCTTAAAACCGAAATATAAACCCAGTTTATTAGATTAGATAGTTTAGTGACAGTTGAATTTTGTGCACCGTGATTTTAGATTTGGATTAAAATTTGTCCAAGATATCAACGTATACGATACTTATAAGAATTTATATATTATGCTAAATTGTTATAAAATATTGTTACGGGCTGGGGTTCGGTGATTTGGAAACAAACACCTGATGGCTCTAAATAAGACTTTATTGAGGTCTAGATTACACACAAAACTTCACAAGTCACAGGTCCAAAACGCAGGTCAATCACAGTCCAAAAGAATAGCCGAGGTCACTAGTTATCGCACTTGTTCACTGGTATCACGTGTAGTTTCTTCGCTTGTTGCTCAGAACTGAATGAATCAGTCGACGCGCCGGGCCGCTTATATACGCGGACACGGGTTCGAGAGAGCTCCGTCCGCGGAACGCTATTCTACATGTTTCGAGAAAACATCTTTCTCGAACCCGCGCGGCGGTCGTAGAAATAAACAAAAGGAGTAGCAAGCGATTTTGAACCTTATGCCCTTGTGATAAGGTTCTCCGTAACAATATTCATAAAAAAAATAAATCAGAAAGAAAGACTTGGAATAAAGAAAGACATTATTAAGACATCTCAAAAAGTAGGTTCTCACTTTGTATTGTATTGTTGTGGTATATTTTTTATTGAATACAGTATGCTTTCGTGACTGTCAAACATATGTCTTGTGATCTTCAAATTTTAAAGGCTAAAAAGTATAATACATAATTATATAAGAATTAATTAACCACTCGCTCACTTTACATACATTAAGTTAATAAATAATAATAAATAAACTAATAAGTTATTTAAAATTTATAATTAAATAGGCTTTACACACATAACACTCTTCATTATAATGTCCTATATTACGATCCGAAAAAACATAGAAAACTAAGCACAGTTACTCAGACCCTATCACATGCCTGTATGGTCACTTAAAATATTTGCCCCGAGCGGTAATCAAACTCAAGCTACTACTGCCTCATAACGGTCGTTAAATAACTTAAATATAATATAAGACGAAAATCCTGATACTATAATAAAAAATGTAGTTATGTTACATGCAGCATAAATCATCCATTTTGGAATTTATTTTCGGGGTAAGCGAAATTACAATTTATGAATAGCTTTTGCTTTATATGCCAAAAGAATACATTAGTTTCACGATAACGAATATACCCAATCACTCATAACATACCTTAGAAACATAAAAGTACAACCCGAAGTTTGTAGATTTTGATTACTTTTGCTTTATTATATTATAATAATAACCATAGAAGGAAGTATGGATGGTTTCTGTCAACCATTTAACTACTACTTCTTCGCCCTAGCGTTATTCCCGCTATTTTATTTACCCAGGGTCTGCTTATTACTCTTATCCGGATTTGACGGGTTACTAGTTTTTACACGGAGCGATTGTCATCTGACCTCTGCAATCCTAAAGGAGAAACATTAACTCATTGAATAAGAGCAATATACTTATCAAGATTTAACGATTATTATCAGATGTTATGCGATAACAACCGGGACCGACAGCTTAACGTGTTCTCCGAGGCACGGTGGGGAGACCCATACGGACAAACGCCCAGACGCCACATCAATTTAACTATTACCTCACAGTATATTGAAATAACAATTATTAGGTAGTAACTACTAAGTATCATTTTATCATTAGGATTCCCATACGGCCTTCTCCTTTGTCCCTTGCCTTGATTTCCTCTAAATAATGCCTCTGATGTCACATTTGAATATAGACCGGTTACTATAAGGCAAGTCTTACGCTTGTTTGTTATCTTTCTGGCTTTTGTTCAATTACCGGATATGAATTGGGATAAGAAATTCACCAATTGAATACAAGATGGTAGTTTTAGTTCCGAGCCACTTGTTAGATGGCGCTTCAAATTTAAACCCTTTGTCATTTTACGACATATAGACGCGCTATGTAGGGTATCCTCCAAAACTCTGTCATAAGGAAACTCCTACCGCTTTTTTCCATTCAATTTTGTGACTTTTTTAAACTCATCTTCCGCTTGTTTGCGGTACAAAACAGTACAAAATTTTATCTTTAAAAGAAACAAAAAATACTAGTTTAGAAATAAGTTTATTTTTATTACTATTTTTTTAAATAAAGAAAATCAGAAATGCTTTTTCGAAACATGTTCCTACCTTCCCTATATAAGCTCGAAGCTTGCGCTAGGAGTTGGTACGATAGTAGCCCAAGGAGGTCAGAATCGAATCCGCGACTCGCGTTGCGGAGTCGGCCCTTCTACCGGTTGGGCTATGTAGCTATCTATTGGTATTGATTACAAAGAAATTAAAATCACAAAGTTTTAAAGCGCCCCGTTTTGTTACTGAGGGTAGGTACAGCATAGTACAATGTTTAATGCTGTAATTTTTATTTTTCAAAACAGACTTCAACAACAGAACTGGCGTAAGGACAACTCTAACAATCGATCTCAATACAAGGAATGGACGAATACATCGTTTAAGGTATTTTTTATATGAATATGAATCATTTTCAACAGTAATATACATACACATATTATATAATTAATATATGGTATACTTTGAGGTTACTTGGTTGTTTGCTGTTGAAATTTTAAACGAAACCTCGCATACAGATTATATTTAGCGGTATGTTTTGTGTAATAGTAAGTAACACCTGTCCCCAGGGCCCGGCGCCGCTGCCCCCTGCCGAGCTTCCCGCCGCCGCCGCACGGCGCCGCGCTCGCGCTCACGCCCTCCTGGGGCCTCGCGCCGGTAAGTCACTAGTATTACATTACCCTAGAGCCTTACGTCACAACTTAGAACCTCTACGTCACACTACCCTAGAGCCTTACGTCACAACTTAGAACCTCTACGTCACACTACCCTAGAGCCTTACGTCACAACTTAGAACCTCTACGTCACACTACCCTAGAGCCTTACGTCACAACTTAGAACCTCTACGTCACACTATCCTAGAGCCTCTACGTCACACTATCCTAGAGCCTCTACGTCACATTATCTTAAGACCTCTACGTCACAGTACATATCTTAGGACCTCTACCTTACACTTCCATACGACCTCCACATCACACTACCATAACACCTCTATGTTACACTATCTTAGGACCTCGACTTTGAGAGATACATGACAGATTAGGATTCTGTGGTAGAGGCTGAGTGAGGTTAGCTGAACACGTATTTAGAACCAATATGAGTATTTTTGTCGTACGGTGTTTGTATAAACTTTTGTTTACTTATGCAGATACATTACTCATTCATGACATACATACATACATTTGAAAATTGTAATTAAATTTTCTCATGTGGTGAGTACATGAGAAAATACCACTCAAAAGTGTCGTAATAGGGTTGAGAGTTATTTTCTTTGATAGTAACAGCCGGCTCAACCTAATTCATGATGGGCCATTTCACAAGTACATTTTTGCCATGTTCCTGCAGTAATAACATAACACACGTTTATTTTAATATACGTTATAATTTGAGTCTCCGCTACCCATCGGAGCGCAGTGGTTGTCAGGTCGCGTTGGTTCGCTCTGCGAGAGGTCCCGTAACCTGACAAACGCAGAGGTCACCCACCGAGGAGGTTTAAGTGGGTCCCCATGAGGTTCCCACCTTTTCATGCCACATAACCCAGTTCTCCCATAGCAGATTCGCTCCCCGAAATAAAAAAAAACCGTTAAAATGTAACTATATTATTGTTGCAGAATATGAAATCAGTACCGAATCCAACACAACCGGTCGTGAACGCTGCGTCGACACCTCTCAACAGTATGGATAAATTGCCTACACCGTTCGTTCCTCTGCAAGTGCAGACTAGCCAACGGTGAGAAAATACATAATTTTTTAAATAATGAACGCTACGCGCTTAACGGCCCCCATTAGGATAGTTATAACCTGTGTCGGGAGTCCGGAAACATACACAAAGACTAACACAAACACACCTCGACCGGAACACATGCCTGTATGTCAATACAAACATCTGCTCCGAGCGGGAATCGAACCCGCGATCTTTGGCGCTTACGTAGGTTCGTTACCTTTGCGTCACAACGTTATATAATATTCTTGGTTTTACGATAAATAACATATTTCCTCTCGCTTCCCTACAATTTATAAGAGTGATTTAAGAAAAAGAATTCATACTGATTACGAAACATAGTAAATAAAAATACTATCCTTTTTCGGAATGAAAGATCTTACGTAAATTTTGGCATCAATTAGTAATTTTATCGAAATTGTAGGTTGTGTCCTGTCTGCTTAGCTATAGGTCCATTTAATGTTGCTTTTTACAAAAAAGAGATCTCAGATGTTCCACATATGCGATTATGTAAGGATAGTTTTATTTCTTTTTAATTATTGACAACCCTAATTAATCTAAGATACTTAACTCTCTAGTGGTAAACACTTGTAAAACGATAAATAACTCGTGTATTATCATCCTGAAATGTACTAAGTATTGCCGTATAAGGGAAAACCAATTTTTATCTACACCCTTTTAGCAAAAAACACGTCGATTACTAATTAATGAAGTCATAACACTCGAATTCATTTTATGATAACGATTACAGTCTGTCAAGAAAGTCATCAAATTAATAGGGGCGCGACCGTCTCTGTAATTTGAAAATATTTGAACTCCAATTGATAAGACATTATTAAAGAACGCATATGCAGTAACGGATTTCCTAGCAGGCTGAGGAGGCTTGAAGCCTAGTGCGGCAGAATTTTTGTAACCGATTTTTTGGTACCTCATAGAAATCAGAAAGATTTTTGCATGACGGTTTCCTGAAGTTTTCACACTCACTTGGACGCAAATAAGCAATACCATGTTAACCCTCAAAATTTAAAAAGTGAATGTTATATGCAGAATTGTTGGTAAATGGCTGAAGAACATTTTTCTTTAATATTTGTTGGGTTTTAAGCTTTAAAACTTCTAAAAAGCCATTTTTTAATCATGCTATTTATGTATTATGTTAAACGTTTTGGGTTATATTATATACGAAGTATGCAGTTTGTATACTTACTTTAGGCAATAGGAATTATAGCAATGTATTGAAAAAAAAGAGCATTGCTGCCGTAGAAGCCCGACACGTTGGGGTCAGCACCACTCTTCGACACTACCACAATTTTCCTAAGCTTTAGCCTCGGCGGCAGATAGGAAAGATTTTTGGCGTCGGGTTATAACGACCCCATCGCCCGCTATTGGGATAACCTCACAGCAGAAATTATTCCTCCAGTGCAATCAGTCACACTGGTGGGAGGTCTTTTGTTGCAAGAGGCCGGCTAGGTAGGTACCACCGCAGTGTCAAATATTCTGCCTCCAAATAGTAGTGGTTAGGCATTACTGTGCTCCGGTTTGAAGGGCACTGTAAGCTCGTGTAATTACTGCGCAGAGGAGATTTAAGAACCAATATCTCGAGGTTGGCAACACGTGAGTGGCACGGCAACCACTTACCATCAGGCCGTATGTTTGTTTGCCAACTTGTAACATTAAAAAAGAACGATGATGATGATGTGATCGACAACAAACTCTTGTTACGTGGTTACAGCTACGGAGGGCCATATTATTATTCATAAACACATGTATAAAAATGGCGATGCTGATTAATTTAGTCATAAAACACTGCAATTAGATGTAATTACATATTTATTTCCAGACGTGTAAATAACACGAGCGGCCCGTCTTCGCGGAGAGAGCTGGAGAGCCTACCGACGCCGCTCACCGAGCCGCCGTTACCCATTCTCCCTGTGAGTGTTGTCACTGATAATATTCCTGTGCTTCTCAAACTTTTATTATGTTTCACCTAAAAGAAAAATATCCCCAATTTAAAGAAAAATTATAACTACTCCTAAGCAAATTTTATACGGTTTCTCGATATATTCTGTACTTGTTTGATGAGCGAAATAAATCTCTTATTTTTTTATAATATGTGTTACGTATATATTAGGTAGATTACAAACAGTTTAAATGGTAGGTCTAGTTCTTACTGGCACTCATGGTGATGACATTATTAATAAATTAAGTCAAAATTATAATGACACCGATGGCATAATGAACAGATGAATTGTGCATTTATATTTTTTATTTTACATAATAATAATAACAATAATTGCTCTTATCCAATGAGTTACTGGTTCGCCCTTAGGGTTGCGGAGGTCAGATGACAATCGCTCTGTGTAAAAACTAGTAACCTGTCAAATCCGGATAAGAAGCAGATCCAGGGTGAAATACCGGGATTAATACTAGGAAGAATAATAATAGTAATGTCCCAGTATATTTTTTATCTTTGGGATCCTGATTAATTTTTCTTTATCAGTACATTATGAAAGAGTTTGGAAAACACTGGTCATTTATAAAATATGAATGAGAAAAACTATTTCTTCCAGATTCCGCAGCAGCAGGCATCGAAACCTCAGAGGAAGAAGAAGCCGAGAATAGCGGCAAATTTACCCTTCCAAATGGAATAATTAGTGGTTCTAT
Source organism: Hestina assimilis (assembly GCA_023373885.1). Lineage (NCBI taxonomy): Eukaryota > Metazoa > Arthropoda > Insecta > Lepidoptera > Nymphalidae > Hestina > Hestina assimilis. The sequence continues at coordinate 3,399,074 of CM041745.1, read as the reverse complement.
TATTTCTTTTTAAGTACATACAAATAAAAATATGTATATACTAGGATCTACGTTATTAGTAGATAGCGGAATTTGATTATACAATGCAATTTAAAAAACTAAAAGGACCATAAGTATCATTTTGATCGATTTTGAATTGAAGACCTGCATGATGTAATTTATAAATATTGAGAAAAAGATCAAACACACACAAAAGATCACATTAATGTGGTTTGTTTGCATATAAAAGTTTAATTCAATTCCAAACAAAATCTTAAAAATGCTACTAACTTCATCTACTTATATTTTTAATTATAAATAAGAATAAAAACATCTTTTTGTATTTTGATTGTAGGTTGTCAATTATACGTGCAAATAAAAATTGAATATATAATTGGGTATAGAAAATTTTAAGTTAAGCTAAATTATAAAATGTTTCTGTAGGTCCTTTAACAATGTTGGATTCGTATTGGTGTTATGGGGAAAATACCATTTGTGAGTATTAAAATATAATTATACCAACTATAAATATACTAAATGAAAAAAATATATAAATTAGACCACAGATTTTGAGGCAAAATGTAATTTCATATGTTTCATCAAACATCAAAATCAAAATCATCTAAAATTAGCTACTTATGGACCTTTTAGTCTTAAGAAGGCAGTCTACAGTTTTTAATTCAAAAGCAATTTACCGTATTCTAAAATGGATCTTATCTAATTAATATTAAGGTATGTTTTACTGAGTTTCATATCATTGTATCTCATATTTCATAGTAAGACCATCTCAAAAGTATATTTTGTAAGTTATGTAAATATTATGAAATGAGTCGTGATCAGTACGAATGTATTCTAATACGAGTTCCTTATAACATTATTTATTTTTATAATTGACGAAAATAATTATTTTGAATCATACACGTAAGAGAATTAAAAAAAAACGTTTACGCGAATTTGTGCGAATGAAGGTAGTGCCAAGTGCTTAAGTATGTTCCTAACATTAAAATACAGTTTCCATAGAAATTGTTTTGAAAAATAAATGTATATATAGACTTATTTATATACTATGCACTCTTCTATATTGATAAAATGTCTCGTTGGTGTACCTTTGTAAATTCAACACCAACGCACGCTAACTTCAGTTGGTTATGTTGGCTAAATCATTACGGAAAATAAAAAAAAATATGTTAGCATGTGACTAACTTCGTTCCGTTGCGTTATTGTTGAATTGAGGAAGGGGTGCCAATGAGTCGAAATTTTGACTATATTAAAGGGCCGATCCGTAGTATATAGTGAGACTAAGGAGATAGAGCAGTTATGTTGTCGATTCTATGTTTAAAGTACATAAAGCAATATAATCATAATTGATAATGAAATTATTTGTTATGAATATGATCTTGAATGATAACAGCAGTATAATTATAATTGTTCCGTCAATCTATTTTGATCTCTATGTATCTAAAGTTAAAGTTCATGTTATTATACTATGTAGTGTATAAAATAGATGGAAAATTTATTTTTCTTGTATAATTAATAATCATGTTTCTATTCACCGAACACAGCGAGTCAGACTAGATTTTGGCGTGACGTCAGCGGGACCTACGCGTAGCGTGTTATATAGAATATGTCGCCTTGCTAAAGTCGCACGTATCTATTACAACATAAGGTCGTTTCTCTAAGATAGGTCGTCCGTCGTGTGACGTCATGATCACGCCCGACGGAGTGGCAACACGACACGTTGCCGCGCCGCCGAGCGCTTAATGCGATGAATTAACATTGCTTCCTGGACTTCTCTATCGCGGATTTGAAACTAGTAGATCTAGCTCTTTTTAGATTACGTTGTAATAGTTGCTACACTGTTTTAAATTATATAAATGTAAGAAATAAATCAGTCGTGGCTAAAAAAATGTCGGACATTTTTAATTTGATATGAAATCCTACCGTCCCCAAAAAAATAAACTTTAAATTACTTTTGGTATAACACTTAAAAACAACAGGGGATTCTATTACTTTTTTTGAACCATTGTTTAGGAATAAAGCATTTGAATAAGAAAAAGTGGCAAAGGTCACTAAATTCATTAGATACACTAAATTTTGGCTAGATTCCACGCTGGCGTCGCGTTCAAGTCTCGTCACGTCTCGCCCGCTGTGAGCGGAAACCATACCTTTTTTTTAAATAAGGATATCGGTATCATAGTAAATAATTGATGTGTAATCTGTAATGCGTGTTAGAGGACTATTTTTCTAGATTGTGTACTATTTTTGACCAACTTTTCTGTGTAATTTCAGTAGACAAAATAATATTGATGCTTCAAGTACAAATCGACGAGGTACTTGTATCTGTACAAATTTTTCGATATACATACATTTGTTTTAATTAGATGTAATTAATTACCTGTGACTTATTGTAAAAATAAAAGTTTTCTTGCATTTTTTTTTTATTTATGGTTCGGATTATAAATGTAATTTTAAATAAACTTCAATAATGCGGTAAGTACTTATCGACTTGACACTTTCGTATGGTAATTTTTTTTTATATTTTATGTTCATAAATGGAAAATTTGAAATTATGAAGTGAAATAAATTTTAGCAATCTTGAGTTTTCTTTATTTGAAGTAATAGCTAAAAGTAAAAAAAATATGTTTTATTATTACTGTTGAACATTTAATTAACCTTTCACCGATAAGTCAACTGGCACGCCATTTGCTATCGCTCTAAATAGCGATTAAATCGGCAAATTAATACTTACGTCGAATATAGTTCTTCAATACGAAGTGAATATTTTGAGAACGCAAAGCTTAATGAATTTTCTTTTAAGGGTTCCGTAGCCAAATGGCAAAAACGGAACCCTTATAATTTCGTCATGTCCATCTGTTCGTCCGTATGTCACAGTCATTTTACTCGGAGACTATTTACACAATAATTTGGATTTGAATCCATAAGTTTGAATATTTTTTATATTTTACCGCTTGAAACAAAATCGAATGAAGTTAGCGTCAGAATCTTGCAATATAATCGAAAAAGTTAGCATGTGACTAATTCCGTTTCGTTTCGTTAGTCTTGAATTTTCGTAGAAGCATCAGCGAATCTTTGGACATCTTTTCTGTAATGGAAGCACCGTTCCTTAGTTTATACTAAGTCAATGGATTAATAATTAAAAATAAAAAAATAATGGCTCACAAAAAAAAAAATTGTTTTTTTTTTTGTGAGCCCATTATCAAGTTTTGACCCCGTCTTAAACCATAATAATCTTATATATCAGGCTGACATATGACCTATACATTGTTGGTGTTACTAATAAAACAGTTATACTTGGCAACATTGTCAAGCTTCTTTATTTACTTGTTCCAGCTGCAAAATCCGGCATCTTAATACCTAGTTCTCAAGACAAATTTAGAGTTTTTGGATTGTGGTAAAAAACGTGTATTTGAGGTTTTCTGAACAGTATTCTTTGTTTGTATTTCATATATCAAAAAAAAACTGCTGCATCCTCCGGAAAGTGCTTATGAGAAGAAAATGCATATAAATTATTGGTTTTTTATGTCATGACGGTTGGCAAACAAGCAACAACAACAATGCGGTCCATCCGATGGTAAACGACATATGAACGCTTTGGCAATGCGCATGCGGTATTCAAGTACTTCAGATACTTCAAGTATCGAATGCGCATTGCTAGCCCGAGGGATAGGAGTGAAGGGAAGAGAGATTGGGCTAACACTCATGACACAAAACCTTACAGTGGGTAGGTACTGTTATTTTACGCCGACTTTCTGTGAGAGGGTGTTACTTCCCGGTCGACACACGCATTTGTGCTTGGAAAGAGTATGGCTCTACTACTACAGAAATTAATTAAATTTTATTTAACTCAAAACCGGCGTTCTTATGGGAACACCCGATATAATTACAAAGTTTATTATCATCCGTACCTAACACGATATGCATTCGTAAATTATAGGTACTCTTGCAACAATCAAGATAATAGGTTTGCAAAACAAACAATTCAAACTGTATTCGATCATTATCGGCACTTGATCTTAGTAGTATAAAGGAAGTGCAAGACGACCACATACGCATTGTCGTCCGGCTAGCGCTGAGATATCAACACGCGGCCTGGGTCATAATCGCAATGCGTTTAGCATTTCTTCTCTTGTTCGTGGCAACCGCCGCTTCCGCTGCGGATTTAGACTGGTGGAAAACTGCCTTGATATACCAGATTTACCCGCGCTCCTTCAAAGACAGCAATGGCGATGGTATCGGAGATCTTAATGGTGAGTTTTATTTTATAATGAGAACACTTTTTATAATTTTTTATTGTTGTAGATTAAAAACATGTATTCAATTTATAAACATAAATAAAATTGTGGTGTTTGTTTGTAAAAATAACAACTTTTTATTGAATATGAAAGTATATACGGTACTTCTATAATAATAAAATAGCATATTTTTTTTTCATTTTTTCTGTCTGTCTGTTTGATCCGGTTCTTCGCCGCGACGGTTAGTCCGATTTCAACACTAAAAAATTCTGTGGATTACACGATCGAAACTGCAGGCACAACTAGATATAAAATTATGTTTTCAAACATGCAATTTTTTTATAAATAAAACCTTCTAAAATTATCGTTTTTTTGTGAATAAATGTTAAATACCTTATGTTATTTTAAAATATTTTTTCTATATTTAGGTATAGCTCAGAAACTGCCTTATCTGAAAGAAACTGGAATTGACGCAATATGGCTATCCCCTATCTACTTGTCTCCTATGTACGACTTCGGCTACGACATCACGGATTACCGTCAAATAGCCCCGAGTACGGTACAATGGAGGACTTCAAGAATCTGCTAAGTGAGGCGAAGAAATTAGGTACCTACCTTCGTTTTGTTAATAGTGGAATTTTTTATTACCGACTTCCAAAATAATGATGTGTGGTATGAAAATTCTTTTCGTCTGTACAAACATTTTATAGTAGTTGTAATTTTTTATTTGATAAGAGACCTAAAAGGAACTTCCATATACACAAAATGTCCATAGACTCGCTGCCCCTTCGTAAATTAAACATAAACGCAACGAAACGAAGTTAATCACACGCTAACTTCATTGTGCACAACATAACCGAATGAAACAACAATTTATAAAAAAAACAACGTAACTACTCCAAACGCCTAATTTCTGACATACAATTGGAATTTAGTTATCGTGAGTAATTTAGCTCCTATATTTTGAAGAGTTCCATTCCGAAGTCCTTGATCAATATTAACAAAATTAGAGACAACTCCGCAAGAAAAATATATCCAAGCAATACATAAATTGGTTCAGAGACGCTAAAGAGATGGCGAGACGCATTGAAAATCTCTTTCCTTTTGAAGTAGGTTAAAAATTATTATATAAATAATTAATTACAGATATCGTTTGTTTTCTACTCACTTCGATTAATTAATTACATATAGATAACAAACAATACGACATGCATCATCAGTGTTATAATAAGAAATAATAATAACAATAAATAAATAAGAAATACTAAGAGGTACATGACGACGATATTTAGTTATTAACTAAGATATAAAATAACTCTGACAATTTTGCAGTCATTAAACACTATAGTTATTGTAGAACAATTGTTATTCCTTCCGGTCTATTATCCACAATCAGTCCGTAAGATTGCAGCGAGTCAGCCTTCGTGCATAACACAATGACAATGATTCAAATCAACAACTTAGAAGCTTTACATAAACGATAATAAACGACACACACTGTCACGGTCCTCATTAAGATATCCTGTGTCGGAGGTCCGGAAACACACACAACGACAAGGACAAACACACCCAGACCAGAACACAAGCATGTATGGTCAATACAAAAATCTACTCCGATATATAAATTTCAATTAGGAGAAGTTATGTTAGCAAACTAGTAACTAATTTTTGTACAACGTTGGAGCAAATTAGGTTCAGTCAAGATACACGCAAATTTCTGTACGTTCAATTTTATTCTTAAAATAGATATAAGATTTCCAACTTTTCACTAAATATTTTGTTAAATTTAAGGAGTACGCGTGGTACTGGATTTCGTACCCAATCACACTAGTAATGAAAGCGACTGGTTCGTAAGCTCCAAGCGACGTGAACCCGGCTACGACGAATATTTCATATGGGACGACGGTATCAAAGATCCTGAAACTGGCGATGTCAAACCTCCGTGTAACTGGGTACAGATTTTGTTATAAATTAAAAACTTCTGCATTATGATAGTAATATCTTGTGTCCAGGGTCTTAAAATACACAGAACCACAAGCACTACCACCTTGTATGGCCACAACGTAAAGTGAAGAAAAAGTGTTGAAAATGTTATCTGTTTAATAAACAATGGTTTGAAAACACATATAGGACAAACATAGAAACATTTATTTTTATTTAAAAAGAAAATGCGTAGTAATTTAACGGTATTTAAGATTTTTCAAACCAATATTTTGCTAATGGACATTACTGTAACGTATATACGATGAATTTATTAAGCTGGTATTTCTTTTAAAATGTAACAGGTGAGCAACTTCCGCAAGAGTGCATGGGAGTTCAGCGACGAACGTGGACAATACTACTTACATCAGTTCGTCATCGGTCAGCCCGATCTGAACTACCGAAGCGATAAGGTCCAAGAAGAAATGAAGGTATACCTATTTTATTACTTGATTTCTTTCAAACTAAAACTCCAAATATTTTCAAATAGGCCTTTAAACACTTTTGAATCTTGAAATTTACAATACGTTGTGTCCGTTTAAATAAAGCTATCACCGATTCGGAAGATAGATTCTGCAGAGAAGATCCGGAAAGAAATTCTACAGTTCTTCTTTTCAATTAGTTCTTTTGTACTCGTCGGTAATATAAGTTTATATTGTTTTAGAATGTGCTGCGATTCTGGTTGGATCTAGGTGTGTCTGGGTTCCGTGTTGATGCTGTAAACAGATTGTACGAAGCCGATCCGAAAAATCATGGAGGACGTTATCCAGATGAACCTGTATCAGGTACCCTAACTTAATATTATAATTTTTTTTCACGGCGTTTAGCAAACAAGCATAGCTTCCTGAGCAAGCAGGAATCCAAGCATGCCTAATGGTAAGCAGTGTCCGAAAAACTATGAAAGCTTGCGATACTTGAACTATCATGCGCGTTGCTAACCCGAAAGATAGGAGGGAAGGGTTGAGAAGGGAAAAAGTAAGAGAACAGAGGAGAGGAGAGGAGAGAGAAAATCGCACAAAACCCATCAGTACTGACACTGTTACTTTACACCAATTGAGAGGGCAGTACTTCCCGCAATAGTGATTTTATTTTTTTGTTTTTGACTAAACTACTGAATCGATTATGATGAATTTTGCTATAGATATAGATGGCTTGAAGGTGGTAAAAGTTTATAATTCAAATTGTTTATGTTTAGGAATCCCCGGCACAGTCCCAGACGACTATGAATATTTGACCCACCTTTACACTCAGGATCAGGATGAAACTTACGATGTTGTTTACGATTGGAGGGACGTCCTTGACGAGTATACAGAGAGACACGGAGAGTATAAAATTATGATGACAGAAGCGTACACTGATATGGACCTCACGATGCGCTACTACGGTACCGAAACCCGAAACGGTTCTATACCCTTCAACTTTAAATTCCTCGAAGGCATCTCAAAGTCTTCTGACGCGTCGCAGATCAAGAATGTTGTCGATAACTGGATAAGCAACATGCCGCCCGGGAAGCCATCTAACTGGGTTGTGAGTAACAGAATCCTAAACTTTTATGATAGGAATAAAAAATTGTTATAAATGAATCGTCTCCAAGCACATAGAACATTTCTATTATACTTTGAAAAATTTAAAAGATTTCATAAATGAAACTACTAGTTTATTGTTTTAAGCATTATTACACAGATGAATAACTTTTCCAAACACACACACACACACACACAAGCAGTTTTCAAGTTAAAGTTTAAATGAAATTTTACATTGTTGTTTTGTTTTATTATTACTATTACCATACTTCATGTAAATAAAACTACTATTATTATAATAAGAGGAAAGCGCAACACAGTTTTTAATAGCGCAGGTGCTAGGGAATTGTATAAAATCACTGTACCTGTCTTAGTGCAATAAAGAATATTATTATTATTTCAGAATGGAAACCACGACCAAAGTCGTATGGCCTCTCGTCACGGAGTCGACCGCGTTGATACCATGAACATGTTGGCTCTCATGTTGCCTGGAGTCGCTATCACTTACCAGGTAAACAATATAAACGCTACACACTCAACCTATAAATAAACGGTCCGAAAACATTCAAATAACCATATGGTCAATACAAATTTTAATAAAATTAAACGTAAAATATTTAATAAAATAGAAATTTGTATGTGAGTTATCCAGTACAATATACAAAAAAAAATTAAAAAAATATATCTTCCAGGGTGAAGAACTCGGTATGACAGACGGCGACATCAGCTGGGAGGACACGAAGGATCCCCAAGCCTGCAACACCGACGACCCTATCAACTACTACAAGAAGTCCCGCGACCCCGCGCGCACACCCTACCAGTGGGACGATTCCAATAACGCAGGATTCTCCACTAAAAGCGGCAAGACTTGGCTACCAGTGGCCGATAACTATAAAACTGTGAACTTGGCCAAACAGAAAGAAAATCCTAAAAGCCACTACCACGTAAGAAAATAATAATTATACTTTATTTAAAATCTTTACAATATTTGATATGCATAATAACTTAATAGTAAATAAATAAATAAATAAAATAAACAAAATAAAATAAAATAAATATAATAAGTAACTATGCTATCTTATTTCAGTTCTACAAAGATGTCGCTGCTGCGAGGAAGAACCCTGCTGTGAGGAAAGGAGATTTGAACGTCAGTGCTTTATCAGAATCACTCTTGGTTGTTACCAGGTTATTAATCATTCTATTGCTTACTAAGCTATTATTAATTGGGGTATTTTTTAAATTTTTAATTAATTAATGGACAAAGATTGTTTGAAGAACCAAAAAAAAATTAAAAATGAATCTTTAAATAAAATTTTATTTAAATTTGATCCTATAATTAACTATACTAGAATAACAATTTATAATTATAGATTATAGAATAAAAGAATATCTTATCGCGTGAATAATTATCATGCATTTTTTTGTAGATTGCTCCCCGGCTCCCGTGGTGTGGTTGGTGTCGTAAACCTGTCCAGTGAGGAGCAAGTATTGGATCCTTCATCATTGCCTTTATTATCAAACAAGTTGAAGGTCATCGCTTCTGGAGTTGACTGCTCCGTTGAGAAAGGGTAAACTATATAATAATTATTTTATTAAACTGAGATATCCCACTTTAACCTAAAATGACACGTTCAAATCATAAGAACCTCTGAATTTTTAAAGAGCTTTTCAGAGCAGGAAAATATTGTAACCTTTTGTATCTTTTCTATTAAACTATAAACTACTTCTTTACAGAGGATAAGTCGTTTGCCTGATAGTGCTGTTATACGAACTAGTTATTAAATCACTTTTACCTATCAGCATTTAACATTGTACTAATTAATTAAATATGCACCCTTTTCACATATTAATTCTATTTTGCTGTCCAAAAATTATAATTTTTTTCATTATTGTTTCAGAACCACCGTGGTGAAGAACTTGCCTGTATCAGGACACTGTGCTGTTCTTCTACAAACCGTTGGAAAATGATACAACTAACCCTGTTCATATTGAAAATATCCATATTAAAATGATTTATTATTGAAAAGAAATGCTTTTATTTTTTTACCTTATTTTATAATAAGATGCCTTATGAATATATAATCCAGTTTTATATGTAAGCTGTTGATTACGAGACATAAACAGATTTCTAGACACAATACTAAAATGTTTTTCTGTGAAACAGTAACCTAATAGATAACTACATTAACTAAAGTATTTTTATATAATTATTCCAAAAAAAAAAAATTAAAAATAATTACAAGACAATAAATTCTATGTTGTTTCGTAATCCCTTATCAACATAATTAACTAAACATATTTAGGTACATTCATATGTTTTTGGAGACTAAACGCTACACACTCAACGGCCCCATTAGGATAGTAACATTCTGTATCAGGGGTCTGGAAATGCACACAAAGACATGGACAATCATACCCAGAATAGAACACATACATGAATGGTCAATACAAACATCTGTCCCGAGCTGAAATGAAACCCGTGACCTGTGGTGTGGTTAAAGGTTTGTTACTGCTGTGCCACAACGTCATTATCATTTTTTAGCCACTTTTATTATTATTTTTGGGTAGTCCCTGTACCTGACAACACGCAATGGAGAGAAGCCTTTTAAACCTGAGAAGGATACACAAAACAAATACAAATGTCTGGAAAAAAACAGAACTAACCGATGCACTTCAATTTAGCCTGAGGCAGAAGTGGCGATGGGCTGGACATATAGCAAGATACAAGGACGAAATAAAATAAAATTGTTTTTGTTTAAGACTAAATATTTATTAAATAGTATACTATATTTATATATTACAATATTTAACATTACCTTATATTAAGTTTAACAATGAAAACACTTTCAAAAATCCATTGCTCCTTCTAAAAAGCATAGGCAATCTACTTTGTTGATGACTACATCCAAATCTTTCTTATTTATAGTTTTCCTCTTGTGCTGCACTGTGTATGAGTAAGTCTCCTTTGCAATTGTTTCCAGAAACATCTCCTATAAAATAACAGTTCTTAGTTATCATAAAATAAATAAAATAATGTAATTTTGTCTATCAATAATATTATTTTGAATTCATAGGATTTAGAACTTGAATTTTAAAACTTCAATACTTACCGTTGCTTTCGTAACTAAGAAAACCGCTTCAGCATTAAGAACGTTTACATCTGGATCCATTTTCATAATATTTTTTATCCTAGCTATAGGTAGTTTTGTCGAACGTACAATTTCTACTTTGTTAACATTTTGAGCCTTCTTTTCAGAAACTATTTGATCTTCAGAGTTTAAAATCTCTGAATCTTGAACGATGCTTTGCTCAAAATCGGTTACTTCTGTGGGTTGATAATCGTTTTCTAGGAGCTGTTCAGTATCATCTACTATGTCAGATATGTTAAACTCTGAGTGATGTTGGTCCTCAGACATTTTATATAACAAAGTAATACAAAATTATTAATAAAATTTAATTTAAATCGAAAACGGCGCAAATTGTACACTGTTCTTGTTTGTATATTTACTTTATATGACATTGACGTTTGCGGACTGCGGTTAACATTTGACATTCTACAGATAAATACAAAAATAAAGCTCAGGAGTCACTGGCAATATTGATTACGATAAATACCGAAACAGAAATGCGAAATACATTTTCAGGGCCCATATTTGGCTTACTTAGACAGAAAGATTATATATTTTGCAGTGATATAGTAAAATCTGAACTTTTATAATTTCAATATTTAAATTATAATTGACAAGGACCAGGATATTAAGGATGTACGATGTACTGCGAGTACATCCTTAATATCACAAACCGAGGTGATAATATAGTTAAAAATAAATTCATGTGGTTATAAAAATGTATCTGCTACTATACGAAGATTGATTAAACACGGCAGTTGTAGTGCGATCGTCGAATTGAAAATACTTTTGTATCATACTATGATTTACATATGAGAGTGACAGAGACGAATTGCTTAGCATCCATGGAGTCACGGTGCAAGCACCGGGTAAATCGTATGGCAAGTGGAGAATTTTGAGAGATTTGCAACCCAAGTTTAGGTATAAGGAGGCCCTTATTCAGATCTAACGCTCAACGCTCACCTTCATTGCTCGTGTTGCTTCGCGTACCTAGCCAGATTTGAAAAGAGCCTGACAGTGCTGCTGTAGATACTGTTTCATAAATAGAGCTCTCTGTAGCTCTAGGCAGACCACAAGAACTTGATAGACTTGATCAAGCATATGATAGATATATTTTAATGGTATTTCTCTCGCCTCTATTTCTACTGTATACAAATGAACTACTGAACTATGAACTCCCATAGGGCTGTTTCTGGTTAGTCCATTTTTGTGTTCGTAATATTTATTTATTTTGTATATTGTAAACTAAATACGTTTATGAGTGTGTAGCGTTTATGACGTAAAAGCTCATAAAGTTAATTTTTTTTTATTCATGGTCTTTAGTGGTGCTTACAGCTTAATTAACACCAAAATAATTTATTTTTAATTAATTATTAACATATACAATTGTATGAAAATTACTAAATACCAAAATTAGCAAAATACACAATTCTAAGTTATCATGAAAAATATAAATAAGGTCAGGTGTTTTATAAATGAAACAAAAAATAAATCCATAATAAAATATAATTATCAGTTCGTGTTGAGTATCAAAACAACATTTACTAAACGCATTCATGCTTACTATATATACTATATACACACTATGTAACAATGAAAAATATATTCGACTAAAGAATCATTTACTGTACAATTGAATTTTTCATTTTAACGATATTTATTACAACATTTTTTATAAAATATATTTATTTCCAGAGCTTTAAGCAGATATTCAGGGGAAAAAAAATTAAAATACAGTCAACTGCAAATATATATTAGAATATCTAACCTTGTATTGGTATATTTTAATTCCGATAAATGAGGATAAAGAAAATATTTCTTTAATTGAGTTGTTCAGTATTTTAGCTTCAACTTTAACAAGGGTAGATAATTATTATGTACGAAGTACAAAACAGCCGTATCTCCTTCAGTTGTCCGGTTTGTTTCTGTAAATAAGCTGATTTTTATTTCATTCAAATACTATTTCAAATTATTTTATACTACAAATAACATAATTATAACATTCATATTCATTTCTAATTTAACGATTTACATCCAAATATACAATCTAACATTCACATTACTCATCAAAATTTTCGTCAATTAAGGCACATTACACATGTTAAAGACTTACTCACTAAAGAATTTTTATTCTACACTTTGGAAATGTAATATTTGCAGTGTGGATCATTCTTAAAAGTATTCATTTGGATAATATTCATTTATTACATAGTTCATTGTGTGTTTATTTTGTCATCTTATTTCCATTTTTATAATTCGCTTAAAATATAACATAAACGTTTCCGGTTTTCCTTTATTTAATTCAAACATAACAGTTTTTTCCAAAGAGGTCTCTTGCTTTGTATAACTGGCAGCCCAGCCAAAATGGCGGCATCAAAGGCATCCTTTAATTGTTTCCTAGTTTTTGCGGAGGTTTCAACGTACACTGCATTTATTTTCGCCGCTAAAGCTCGCGCCTCTATTTCTGTAACTGGTTGCTCTCCACGGGTCTGAAACAAAGTGAAATATAAATAAATTTTTGCTCTTATAATTATTTATTAACTATAATGTTATATGTTAATTATATAATAATTTCTGTTAAATAGAAACTGTAAGGAGTAGTAACTTGCTGATTTCGGGAAATGAATTCGGCTTAACCGGGGAAATAACACTCTCTCTATGTATGCCATATTATCAACGTCCATCGTATTATAAGAAACAAAACGAAATCTTATTTAAATAAACCTTTTCTTTGACAGCTATAATAATCCATATTACAACGCCTATATAGTATCAGTGAAGTTCAATACCGAATAATCGTAACTTATGTGAACATATACAAAACTAACGTGGCATGCGGCTCCGTCGACGTTAATGTAGTTTTTTGATAAACCCACGGGAACCTAATATGTTGCGGGATAAAAAGTCGTCGCCGTCGGGACGTGAAGACCTCATCGCCCGCTGTTGGGATAATCTCTGTCACAGCAGAGATTATTCCACCAACGCAATCAATCACATGGTCTTTTCTTGCAAGAGACCGGCTAGGTAGGTACCACCGCAGTGTCAAATGTTCTACCGCCAAATAGTAGTGCTTAGGCATTACTGTGTTCCGGTTTGAAGGGCACTGTAGGCTAGTGAAATTACTGGGCAAAGGAGATTCAAGAATCAATATCTCGAGTTTGGCAACGCGTGAGTGGCACCTACTAATGGTGTTACGCTCGCTCATAGGCTAAGACAACCGCTTGCCATCAGATAGACCCTATGCTTGCTTGCCAACTTGTAACATAAAAAAAAATATATAAGTATTAATCCAGATACCTAATATGCTATGTGTGTGCCCAATTTCATCTAAATCCGATCAATAGTTTTTGCATCTAAAATTATCTAACATCCATCCATCCAAACATAACTATCCATTCTTAATTTCCTAATACCTTAATGGTAAATATTAATCTTACAAAATATACAAAGCATTACTAAATATGATAAAGGCACCATATCAATGCTAATAGTGAGCCCGCATTGTCGAGTCGTTAAATAGTCACAAATGTTTTGTAGTGCCTTTATTTCCTTTCATCCTTATATTAATTAATTGTTTTTGCCTCCAGCTTCATCCGCAATAACTTACTATAATGTTTACCAATATTTAAGTAAAATGACAACCTTTTAATTAGTGGTGTTTTTTTAATTTCATGACGGTTGGCAAACAAGCATACGGTCCGCCTAATAATAAGCAGTCACCACAACCTATGAACGCGCGCGACACTAAAAGTATCACATGCATGTTGCCAACCCAAGGGACAGTAGGGAAAGGATGACAAGGGAAGGAAAGAAGAAAGGAATGGGAGAATGGGCCTCCGGCGTGCTCACTTGTCGCACGGAAGGCAACAGGACTCTGGTACTTTACGCCGATTTTCTGTAAGAGGTTAGTACTTTCTAGACCGAGCAAGCATATTTGTGAGATCTAGAAGAAACGTGGTTCTACTACTATTTAACTTTATCAGATATGATAGAAAAACCTATTACTGTACGATGAACATAGATATAATTGTAGTGCAGAAATATACATTCCAAGCATTTTTGCCAGAATCATATCTTATCTGTGTTGTTTATTAAGATAATAGTATCTTCAGTAAAAGTGTAAATAAAAAAAGTTACCTTCAAAGTCTGTATGACACGTCCATCAAGCGCCAAGTCACTTTGCGTGCCAACGAGGACGAGAGGCGCGTTCACGCTAGCGACGGCGCGCGTCCACCGCTCGGCGACCGACCGGAACGTCTCCGGACGCACCACGGAGAAGCACAACATGAGCACGTCCGTGCCGGGGTAGCAGAGGGCTCGCAGCTCGGACATTGAGTCCTGGAAAAATGAAAATATAATTTAATAAAAAAAATTACTAGAGACCTAGACAATAGAATAATTTTTAAACCAAAAATGAGTTTCTCAATGGATTAAAATTTTACCGTTACGTGAAACTTTTTTATTTGTATACAAGTTATAATGTTAGAGATACTATGTAGATGAGTCTTCAAATGAAAGATCGTATGTAAATATTATAATATTATGTATCGCAAAAGAAATATCGAAACTTCTAAAATAGAAAATAAATAAATTATTTTAAGAATTGTGATTTTTATTAAATATACATATTCAAATGATTCATTTCGTTTGAATAACAATAACAGGGACTTATTTAGAGTGTAAGCGCTAAATAGTGTCCATGGGTCGACTGGGCTTACGGTGAAAGTTGGTCCAATCGATTGAATCTCCGTTTTTGGATGCGAGATAAATCCATCTATCGTTACACAATATCAATAACTAGTTTCAACGCGTCAGATTAAATGTAATAGACATAATCATATATTATAATATTTTTATAATATGATGAACAATTTTTGCTTGAACGCGATAATCGTAGAAACTATGTAGGTACCAGGCAACTTTTATGAATATTTTTTCGTTAGATAGCATTTTTATTTATTGAGAAAGGTTATATACCATCTCGCAACGATATTTAGGAGCATAACAATAACCGTAACCGCCAACCAATCTCAAATATCAATCAAACTATAAGAAAATAATATTATGTAAATCGAAATAATACGAGTATATGCCATGCTGACATGGTGGCCTGGAGTATGGAAAAGGCACGTATTTAAATCTGACACTGTTGAAACCGAGGTTAAAGCTGTATAATTTCAGGTGTTATTGTTATACATATCGAAATCATTTATTTAAGATTTCATGTCCAAATAAGCAATATTTAAACGATTTAATGGTATTCAATTTGCGTGCTAATTCTTCCAATCCACAAGACGTGCCAAGTTACTTCTTTTATATAATGACGATTATTTTTGTAGTTATGACTTTTGGAATCTATTTTAATAATATTAAATTGATTACAAATTAACAAATAATTTTAAATTTTATTACATATCAAAACGCATGAATAAAGAACAACTTAACAGCTACTGTTTCCGGATATTTGTGATATAAGATCACCATTCGACGGAAGCACTAACTCGTATTAATGACTTATCATAGAACATCGTCAATTCGATATAAGTTGCACAAATTAATATACATCATGTTTGAGTGGCGAAATATTACGTGATTGCTATTTAGTATGTAATACTATTAGATGTGATTTAGAGCAGCGAAAATATAGTGAGCAATAAAATTGTCATGAATAAATCATAAAAAATTGCATACTTGTTTAGTAATTACTCTCCACTTATTACATATTGGCTAATTCTTATATGCGTATTAGTCAATGATAATAGCCTGTTAATGTTTTTATAAAAAGTCTTCCTCTCCTGTAAAAGAGGAGGATTAGCTTGTACGCTGTTCCATAATAACATTCTTGAATGAATTACTGGTTTGTTTAATATTGATTTAAAAAAAAACGGATAAGAGCGAGTCAGGCTCGAATAATCAGGGTATACGGAATGCGGAAGTATTAGCCTTTAAATATAAAAAAAAATAATCTAAATATTCTACATGACAATAATTTCTAATGTAGTGAATAGTAAAATAATTAATTAATCTCTGGATATTAACATTTCTTAAGGATTAAGGAAACATTATGCCTCAAGTTTGTACGTTACATAATTTTCTAGTGATACCTCTGTGATCAACGGACAGACACTACGTTTACGTTTTTACTTTTAATGTTCAGAACTCTAAAAATATCTTACTTATGCCTAGTTTTAAATAATATAAATATTCTAGCTTTAATAATTTGTTAAGTGTTGCTGTCTACGTAATAATTTCTCTTAAAGAAATAGCAAATGTCAGTAGGTAATTTTCACTTCGAAGTTTGTTATTATGTTAAAAGCAAATTTGCTACTACGAAGCACTTAACGCCTCACCGCTTATAAATAAACAATTTCACGAGTTGCTAAGTCTATAGTTTTTACTTAAATATTTTTTTCTAAGGGACGGGTAAACGTGACGGTGCTCAGGGGTTCTTGTAGTCCCAAACAATTATTATTTAAATCGTTTTGTTGTTGCAAGTTTAAACCCCGTCCAACTATAAGTTATAATTAGTACCCTATCTATGTAGTATATAATTTTTAGTAGGTTAACTGTAAATAAAATTAAAAATTTCAGCAAAATTTCAACTTCTGAATTCTCCATAACCATAACATAACCCGAAAAATGTATACAATTTCAATGCTGATAGCTACTTCGGAAACTAAAGTAACCCTTTTAAAGTTTGTGACTTACTTCGTTTCGTTGCGTTAGTGCGAATTTACGAAAGAGCACCAGCGAATCGTTGGACATTTTGTTAGTATGGATGGCCATGTCTATATATAATAAGCCTCTGACCTATGCCTAGCCAAACCATAGATTAGGGTGTCGTAGGGATGTAGAGGCCACTCCAAGCGCATTATAGCAGATGTTGTCGCGAGAGCTTATACACTTTTTGGACACCACATAAAAAAATTCAAGTAAATAACCAATGAGAGAGTACAAATGGTGGCATTATCGCTTAAAAGCGATCTCTCCCAGGAAAATTTTGCTGTAGCTAAATTATTTTGCAGGAGTGTGGCCTCCAGTTTTTTCCTGTTTATTACTCCATCTCCTCCTTGATAACGTCTACATACTACCGTAACCGTTTATCATCAGGCGGATAGTAGGCTTGTATTCTACCATCACATTGAGAATAAAAATAAAACGCTACTTAATTAAAAAGCTGGACGGGAAATACATCCGGGATAACCGGGACGAATGGTAGCCCTAATCAGGTTAATATCATTCACGTTTTATAAGGCAATAAAGCCTGCCCGCTCCTATTAAGGGACTTCGGTGTTTCACCTTCATATTTTAACAATTCCTCTATCCTGCATTAACCTCATTTATACATCAAATGTCATTTTGTAGAATATATAATTAAAATATTTTTTTTATCTTTACGTGAAGTTTGCTTTGAAATGGAAATTATTTTGTGTACTTTTACTATTGGGTATTACACTTTTCATTAAATTTTAAATGATAGGATTAAAAGAACACTTAAGAGATTAAAAAAGAAAATAATGTTTTTACTTCTTTTAAGAAAAATTGTCTTCCCCTTATTAAACCCACATATTCCATCAGTGTGCGCGCCGTCACTCTATTTCTAATGAAGTTTTTGCTAAGATTATTAATTAATATCTAATAGTTAAAAAAATAATAGTTTAAACAAAGAAAATACATTTTGGAAAAAATATTGAAATAAACATTATATAATATATTATACTTTTAATATGATAGAATTAAAATTTTTAACAAAATTTTATAGGAAAACATGGTAATATCTCCAAACAGTATAATAATAAACACACACGTAATTGTCAAGATATTTTAATTCATTATATACTTAACACGACGGTAAAATTATTAATTATGTACTTAAAACACAAGTATGTTGTTGTGAAATCGACTTTCTTGCTTTGGCAAGAAATTACTTTAACGTCACTTTCGTCAAATTGCCCATAAAGTTATGTTTAAGTTTATAGCTGCCATTTGTGACGGAGTTGTCGTAATGGATTTACTAATGATTGAAGGATGGTTCATCATCACAAAACGATGGCTATTCTCCTTCTTCCTCATAGCATTTCGTCAGGCGATATGGGATTTATGACCACAGACCAAAATAGAAAGATTGACGTAACAATGCCACTAAACAAACTGAAGGTAATATTTTTTGTTCGTGTTTTAATTTTTAAAAATTAATCTTTATTATTATATAACAGGATTTTCATAGTATTTCTCTATTCATGAACCTTTTTGTTGTTGGTTTTTTATGCGGTCTTAGAAAATATTAATATTATTAACGTACTAGTAGCATGGTTTTTGACTTTATGCAAATTAACGGTGTGATCCATCTATATTTATTTGTAGGTATGAATTTGACGGATTTACATATTAGGTATACTAAAAAAGATTTGATTGACCAACAAAGAGTTTTTGTGAATCTGTTTTTAGTTTACGGGGTCGTGGTGGTGGTAGGGCTTGAATGTTTTGCTACCACCGTACGTTGGTGAAAAGCTCGTGAAGTGATTGTTCATCAGCCGCGTTTCGAGTGCAGCCAGCGTGTCACCAGTTGTATTCTAAAGGCCAGCAATGCACCTGCATGCCCACTGGTAATGTGCAGATGTTTACGGGCGGCGGTAATCGCTTAACAACTAGTGCCCGATCTGATATTAAAAACAGTACAAACCTATAACGAAACAATTATGTGATCATATCCGAGTTTATGATCATAGACGCTAAGGGCAGGTAGGCCGACACGGCACGATCGTCACGTCACGTAGTTTATTATCTCATTTTAAGCGTAGCCGTCTCTATTGCTCAATATTACTCTAATAACATAATACAAACCCCGTTTGAATTCTTAGGACAATGATTTAACATTATTATTTATTGTTATTCAAAGTATTGTACGGACGACGCTTAAGGCCCAGTTGGTCATTAGCAGAAATCTTATTGTATGTATTGACCACGCAGATACATAAACAGGTGTACACGTGGACTGTGCCTATGTTTGTATATGTTTCAGAACTCTAGACACATGATTATACTATAGTACTAGGGGCCGTTGAGGCTATAGCGTTGAATGTCCACCTGATGGTAAACGGCCTATGAGCGCGCGCAACATTGAGATATTGAGTTCGGATATTAGTTCTAAAATCTCCTTTGTCTAGTATTTTCACTAGCAACAGTATCAAACCAAAACACAGTAAAGTAAAACACACTACCGGTTTGCGGTAGATCTTGACAGTGCGGTAGGAGTTAAGATTAAGGTGGGTAGGAGTTTGAAAGTAAGATTTAATTTAGCATATAAATAGTAACAAATCCTTTTTATACGCCAATCAGATTTTAAAAGTTCATGCGCGATTCTAAGTAGGTTCTAACATCGAAGTGACAGTTCAGCTCTATACGTATGTATATGCGGAATAATTTTATTCCCATAGGATTTTATGCGTGTTTTAACGACATTATAAGGTAAAAGGCAAAGAAATATAGTCCTTTTACACATATAAATAAAAGTTATAATCTCTTGATTTTAAACGTACTCAATTGTATAATATATGAACGCTTATAACAGTTATTGTAAACGCAGGTAGAGAAACTGTGGGAATATGGTCTGTCATTTGTATAAAATAGGAGTTCAATGTTTGATCAAAATCTTTACAGCGATGCACGTGCTTTATTTGATGTGATTTTTTTAAAATAAAAAGTTTTATTATTATTGCCAGCTGGTGGAAGCAGGTGATACGGGCAAAACTAAGGCTTCTTTTATCTGATGTTTAGCAAAATTTTGTTTCACAGTTTGTGCGTGGAAGTAGCAAAATGAAGTTTGCTTGTTCACATGGTATAGCAGAGATGTGGATTGAAGAAATTATATTCAAAATTAATTTGATTGTATTTTATTTACATATACATATAGCAAATGTGTTAATTTTACCACATTTATCTTCATATTTTAATATAGGTAACTATTATGAAGTGACATAAGTTTAGATAAAAATAACAAAAGAAAACGCATACTATTATGAAATTGCTAAAATTCAAACTGAATAGTTTATTTTAGTTTGTCATAAAAATATATCTAATAAACTAAATATTTAGTTATACTAAAATATTTTTGGATTTTTATTCTAGTCTTACTTAAAGTTATTCAATTAATACACACTCAACTCTATTTACTTTTCAACTTTGTTTTTACGAAGCGACAAAAATTTTCAACATTTGAAAAAATAAAAAAAGGACAAAGATTATTTAAATTCAAGAAAATAAAATTAAATGCTATGTTTGTGTAATTAGAAATTCTTTGAATCTCACCTGACCCGCAGTATCACAGATTTCAACGCAGACCGGCCGATCATCAACATCCACCACAACTGAAAAAGAAACGGAAACAATTAATACTTTAATAATAATAATTAAAATGCTTTATAAGTAAAAACAAAACCATGACGAAAGTCTAAAGCAAGCTAGATGGCTACTATTGTTAATATAATGTGAAAATGCTTAACTGGAACGACATACTCATAAAGTGACTTAGCTCCTAAGAAATAAATAAAGATAAAAAAATAAGTATTGAAATATTAAAATATTCATAATAAATAAAATATATTAATTAAAAATGTGGGAGTGTAGTTGTTAGCAATTAAAAATAAAGTATAAAAATTTATACTTATATTAAATACATTTATAATGTAATCTTGGTATTTAAAATAATAAATAAAACGTTTTGTGATCTTCAATAAAACAATGTCTGATAAATAAACTGCAAAATTCTATTGACTTGAAAACATTAATTAAATTTTAATCCGATTCGTTAAGAAAGTAAAATTCCGCGGGGAAAAATTTTAATCAATTCATTCGGTCTCGTAGCTCGCAAAGCCCTACTTTTGAACTTAATAGGGACTTTGTTATTTTGGGCCAGTAAAATTTACAATTAATTATAGATAAAATAGACTTAAGTATATTAAAAATTTGTGAAATAAAAATATATTTAAAAAATCAAGAACGTCCAGATCTTCTACACTTCTGAGTTTTCAAGTGCCTTTGTGTTAACAAGAAGAATCCGCACGTCTTCAAAGAAATTCTGAGACATTTTTACCGCAGTGAACCGCAGTGTGGCATTAAGCCTGCAATCCTAAATCTTTAACACGAAAGGAGGCCTTTGTCCAGAAGAAGTTACTTCAAAACAGAGCATGATTGCGTGCAATGTAATGTGAAGGATACATTTGCACTCAACCGAAACAATTCAGTCAGAATACGGTACCTATACATACAAATAAATAATTTTGAAGTGTCTGTTTGGAATGTCAGAATAACAGCTTTTTATTACAAAAAAAATCAATTTTTAAATTATCTGTTGTTCTGGCTAGCCTCCCAAACGGCTGTACCTACCACATGTTTTAACACGACTTTCACTATAGATCGCTGTCATAAGGACTAACTTAGCTTCTATTATATTGTTTAAACAAAAAATACTTTACTAATTCTATACACCACACGAGCGGAACCGCAGGCACTGCTAGTTATAAATATAAAGAGTATATAGTATATGTATATTAAGAAATATTTCAGGGACGGAGAGGTTCCCAATTATATTGAATACTTTTTTAGTCTGTTGTATGGTATCAGGTTCTCACAAACTCCGGAGATAGAACTCAAAACTCTTCAGACGGTCGAAGCAGACTTTCATTTTTGTAAACAACTCTACGTATTTCAGGGGTCTTACCATTAACTTATAATAACAATACTATTTCGATACAATTCAATTCTGACAGTAAATAGATTCAGATTTTATATGAGCATGACGTATAAATATATATGTCATGGTACGAACTAGCGATCCAGCTCAGTTTAGGTCGTCATTTCTATCGCCATATGAGTTCATGTTAAGCCCTCAGTATATTATAGGAACTACACCCAAAGTGGAATATGTATTTTTTTAGAAGAAAAATACAAACGAGATCCTTACGTGATATTATAAATTGACATAAATTTTGTTAAACCTAAAAATATTTTAAACCTTTATACTTTAATAATATCTTTATGAAACCTCTTAATTATGTGTCATTAAGTTTTCTCGTTTCAATGGAATTTCGGATGAATGGACGGGCTTTTATTAATGGGTTGGCAGATTACTCCGGACCGATAATTTTATCGGATGCGGCTCCAGTCTCTGAACACAAGAACCAGATAAAGCCATCGAGCGTGAACATAACTGTTATTTGTACTGTAACACGTTCAATAGTCAATAATTAATTATATCTGCTGCCGTGACTGTTGCAATTAGCTATTAATTAACGGTTCTAAACGGGAGCGAAACGGAACATAATTGTTTTTGTTATGTCGGTTTTCTAAAATCCTATCTACTAATATAATAAATGTGAAACTTGGTATGTTTATGTTTAGATGTTTGTTTCATAATCACGCGATATTTATTTTACACGCGATTACCTGGGTTGAAACATAGGATACTTTTATCCCGGAAAAATGTTAAGTTGCCGGAGGATAAACAAGAAATTAACAGCTAGATTTGAATTTCGATAAGATGGGTCCTATGGAATATAATTATTATAATACCATATAAGAACATAGGCCAAAGTTGAAGAGGGTGAAATAGGGGATGAAGGTTTGTATCGGGAAACCATTTGGTTGTATTGCAAAACAGGCGCCTCCTTAAAAATGGTTATTCGCGCGATCGGAACCGCCGGCATTTGCTATAATGTTGATATAACAGGTTTACTTATAAAACAAAAATTAAAAAAACAAATTTGAAAAATTCTTGTCTATCTGTTTGTTTGTTCTGGCAAATCTCCGAAATGGTTGAACAATGGCATTTCGATAGATAGCTAATTTTATAAGGAGAAACTTGGTTACTTTATTTTCGAAAAATAATTAGAGTTCAACATACAAAAAAAATTGTAGACCACGCGAGCGAATTCGAGGTCTCAGGTTATCCAATGTAAATTTTATCGTTAGATGAGTGCGAGCAACGATGCCCAAGCTTTCATCCGAATTACCCTTGGGTCGGCAAAATGTCTTTGAAACACCTGGTGCTACAAATGTTTATTAGATTACAGTGACCGCTGACCATCAGGTGGGCATGTGTGATACTTCTTTCTAACACATACTATATACTAGCGAACTTTTACAAAATATATTATTCTAGCATAATAATATCGTTTGCCCGCGGCTTCACTTTCGGGAATAAGGATTGAATTGTAATTATTTATATGTATAATATATGTCGCAGAATCCTTTAGATTAGGATCTACATGGTTGGTGTTTGTGTCTGTCGTGATAATTGCATCAATCAGTGTGCCAATCGCCACATCCACTGCCTCGATAAACGACCGTCCATGGGTCTCCAATAGAAACGTACCGTGACAGATACGACGGATGTCAAAAGCCGACAGCTTTAATTTTTAACACAGACTACAACCTCTTTTGTCTATATTGTAAGATGGTATTCAAAACAAATAAATCATACACTCTCACATCACTACATAGTATAAAACAAAGTCGCTTTTTCTGTCCCCATATCCCTATGTTCGCTTTAAACTTTAAAACTACGCAACGGATCTTGATGCGGTTTTTTTAATAGATAGAGTGATTAAAGAGGAAGGTTTATATGTATAATAACATCCATTAAATAGTGGAGAAATACTCTTATTTTTGAGGTTTCTAATGTGATGTCGTAAATAATTACATTTATTATATATTTTAAACCCGTGCGAAGCCGGAGCGGGCCGCTAGTATATAATAAGAAATAATTGATTACCCATACATGTTTTCATCCACGTTTCTAAAAACTGATTATTTTATTATGTTACTAAGACGATATAAGTAAAATAATTACAAATTACAAAACCTCACGCACATATGCAATAGAATGCATGTTTATAATAAAAATAATTCACCTGGCTACAACTAAGCGTGTCATGCTCTGTTTCCAACCGTGTTTCCAGATGCAAGTGTTATGTCACATAGCCATTGCTAGCTTACATGTAGAGCAGTAGCCAGTTTCCAAGTTTCGTCAGAAATGTATAACAATTAGGCGATACGACCGTGTAACATAATAGTTTGTCCGGATACCCTCAGTGTTAGCGAGTGAAACGAACATCCTGTTTTTTGTTTTAAAACCTGTTTGCAAATTAACAAGGTGTGCACTTCATTTTTGTTTATTTAGGTTGTTATTTAAACGATAATTTAAGAAACGTATAATTGAGGAACGTTTTGGCGTGTTGGTAGCGAGCCTAATAGCCTAACGTATGTATGTCGCGGCGAAATTGTAATTTATCGATTCCTTTCATCGATTTGAAGAAAATACTGAGCTGATTTGGATAATCGATTTATGTTTGAATAATCGATTTGATTTATTTATCGAGGGTCGGTCCCACATAAATTTTGTGTTGATCCGATTAAGGACTTAAATAACCTTAATATTTTTGTTATATATTTTTAGGAAAACATAGAGCGTGGTGTAGTTTAAATATTACAATGAAGACTATATTATTTTTAGAAGTTAAGTTGTGTGTAATTTTTAATATTACTGGCTTTACGTAAAGACACTATTCAACTTAAGAAGATATTTGAAATAAGAACTTTTCATAAGCTAGTAGCATCTATAGCTATAATAGCTTCTGCCAGCGCTGCGACAGAGAGATAGAGACAAAGAGTTACTTTCGCATTTATTATTATGTAAGGAAACGATTTTAGAAAAAAAAAAGTAGGCGGAATCTGTACATTCAAAATATTTTCAATAAAACGGTTATATGATGGTTTTTGAATTTTTGGGCTTTTTTCAAAATTAGCTGAGTAATTCACTGTAGTAGGTATACAGTATTCCAAAACTAGTAGATACATTACATTTTATGCTGTTCGGACCGATGTCCGACGACTAGTGAAGTGAGATATAAAATTAAATGCAAGAAAACCCGCGAGTAAAAGCTAGGTAATATATAATATAATTAAATTGACCTTTAGAAACGTTTTTAAAAAATAATATTTAAGTCAATTCGTAATTTATGTTAATGTTAAAAACTTAAACACGCAATTTCGCTTTCTACATTCAGAGATCCCTTGTCAAAGCAAAGTATTTCAAGAAAAAAAGATATATAATATGTAGCTAATTTTTGTCGTGTTAGTATTAGTTTTTAAATTTATTAATACAAAATAAGAACCTAAACTCTTTGATAGTTTACGATGGAAGCTTGCTACTTTCTTATTCCTACCATTATTACCGGTAAATACCGGTCATGTATATAACCCTGGGTAAATACCCAGTCTGCTTATACTCTTATCCTGATTTAACGGGTTACCAGTTTCTAGACAGAGCTATTGTCATCTGACATCCACAACTCTAAGGGCGAACCAGTAACTTATTGGATAAGAGCAAATTACTATTTAGAGTCAACGATTGTTATTAGGTGTCATGATAACAACCGGGACCGACAGCCTAACGTGCTCACCGAGGCACGCTAGGGAGAAGCCTGCTAATTTATTCGACGAATATAAAATATGGTAGAGACTTAGACTTACTCTATTCTATTGACCGGCTCTTTCATACAAACAAATATGACATTAGTTCAAACTGGGCTTTTTTAATGGAGACCCTAAGATAGCAAGTTTACCTTCTCCAAGTGATATCTCCTATGTGATATTGGCTAAGTAATCTGTCCTCAATGGCCACAATGGCCACAACTAGAAGCCATTAAGCTAAGAATGGAATTAAGTTAGCAAGTTCAAATTCTACTTAATCTTTATATATATAATTCTACGTGTGTATGTCACTGAACTCCGCCTAAACGGTTGGACCGATTTTGATGAATTTTTTGTGTGAGTTCCAGTGTATCCAGGAAGAGTTTATTTTTTTTGGATTCATTATTGGACCCAGTATGCGCGCTGGTATCGGGTCCCAGTTTATTTTTTTTTGGCAGAGGAGGCGGGCCCGCTGGTTGTATATATACTAGTTATTGCTAATTTTGAATTTACACGTTAAATATATAAGTTTATTTAATATTATTCGTGAAAGTTTTAGCACTGGTTTATTAAGGAAAAATTAAATGTCAAGGGTAATGAAATTTGGAAATATGAATTCAAGGTAATTTTTAAAGTTTAATAAAAAATAAAACGCATACGGTTTAATTTTTATTTAAATAAATACTCAGACTAAAAATTATTACTGCTTTAATAGACTTACAACCATATTCTTACTATTTACTATCTACCGGCTTTTATATGGATAGAACAGGTCGTAGAATCGTTGGTGCCCCTTTGTAAATTCAACACAAAAGCAATGGAACGAAGTTAGTCACTCGCTAAGTTCAATTGATAAATAAACGCTACACACTCAACGGCCCCCATTAGGATAGTGATATCCTGTGTCGGGGTCCGGAAACATACACAATGACAAGGAAAAATACACCCAGACCGGAAAATATGCTTGCATGGTTAATACAAACGTATTATGCTCCGAGCGGGAATCGAACCCGCGACCTGTGGCGTTTAAGGCAGGTTCACTACCGCTGCGCCACAACGTCGTCAACGTCGTCGTCAATTGAACCAAAGAAGTAGTTTACGTTGGTAGTTTTACAAAGAGTGTCACAAGCGCCGGTCCCTTGTATATCTATGCTTACAACTATAGAATCTCAAAAGCACAATACAAAATGTATGCTGTGATTGCAAGTAATTAACAGAGATATTTTAAGAAGTTAAGTTCTATAACTTAAAATTCCTTCGAATCAGATCAACACAACATTTGTGTGGAACCAGCCCAGTAGCGTACCATTTCTAACAAAAAAACTCTCTTGAATACAGTTGAAAACACGCGATGGATATTTTTAAAAGTCTTATATTTAATTAATAAATAGTAAATCACGCAACTATGGAGAAAAGAAGGACATTTTCATCTACGGATTTTTGTCGGATTTATCGCCTTATTATTATTGACAATCGAGACATTTGGGGTGGCAATCTCCTACTTTTCTTCTGTGGTATACAATTCTTTTCCTACGATGAAAAGTTCACTTTTAGGCCCTGGTACGTGGGATATACAAAGGGCTGCTAGGTTATCGAGAGGTAAAGTGAGTTAATTAGTGTCGTCTTTAAAGTGAGTTAATTATCAATTGTCAAGTGTCCTCTTGCCAGGATTAAAAGCGAACTTTTCATCTAGATAGAAAAACATATAATTATTATTTCGTTTTCAGTCATTTTACGGAAATTCTAATTTTTTTAACACTTTTAAAACTTTCTTTTATTAATACGAAAAAAAGAATGTTTCAATACAATTATACCAATACGACTTAACAAAATAAACGCTTCTATAAATAATAATGCACAATAAAATTAACTACATGTTTAGTTATTATACCGAAACTACAATTTGAACAGAACTACATAGAAAAAGAAAGCGAATCTTAACTCACATCCCCCGCCCACATTTCTCACTATAATTTAATTCTCTTTTACGTTTTATTTTTAAATTTATTCCGAACGCATTGAAATTCTGTTTTTACATGCTATGAATAATATTGTACCTGGAAAGAACACGCTAGTCCCGTGGACTTGCTGGGAGAATGACCTCACCGTATCTCATACACAATGGACCGTAGACGGTGAGCAAAAATAATCTCTAACAAGTTAAAGATAGGTCTGTTTAAAATGCAAGGGTAAGTTTGTAGTTCCATTGACTCCAGACGGTCGTGATAAGGCATTTAACTCCGCTTACTAAGCAAGTTGTAATAAAGTTTTCTCATTACACATCTACGTATATTGTGTGGGGATTTTATTAAAAGTTTAGAGAACTTAGAGAACTTAAAAAAATTCGTTTTTAGAAGCATACTTATACAGATAAAAATACTTTTCATCATATCATATAATAAATTAGTAATAATATATAATAATTAGTTCATATAAAAATGATAAATAAATCTTCAACTGTTCAAAAATATTATTTTACAATCCCATATTATATTACCTATGTATGTTATAATATTTAGACGCCCTTTTTATTTATTGGTAAATATCATAAAATATTAATTACGGTTATAAATATGAGTATTTCGTTGTATTTATTTAAATGTAAAGATAATTTTCTCCAATAAACTGTTCCATTTCGTTTTTAATGCTAATAAATATTGTACCTTACTACTTGAAATAAAAAAATATCCTTGCACTATAACAAAGACGGAAAACTTTTACAAGCCAAATAAGTAAATAAAAAAACTTGAGGAAATGTAATGCGATTGTAACGCGATATTTAAAAAATAACCATCTGTCAATGTATCGAAGATATGATAACCTTTAAAGAGAATAAATTGATGTTACTATGCAAACATATGTTACAATGTCATGTAAGGCCGTTTTTATTGTAAAGAATAAAATGTGACTAGCATGATCTGATACAATTAAGTAAATTAATTTGAATCACAAAGTCATATTAATAGCGTTTTAAATTGGACGTTTTCCTTATTATATGCCTATATATAAAATGTGCAGTCTATGGATTGATGGATCCTATGGTCATATCCGTACTCTTTCTAAGCTAATTAAATCTGAACACAATTAATAATTATGTATAATCCACGACACATATGGCCACATAGCTAATTTTAAGTTCTTTCTATTCTTTTATAATTTTAATTAATTTTTTATGTTGTTTTTATGTCAGAACATGACTTATCGGCTATTATTATAAAATTGATAACAGCCGGGACCAACTTTTTACATGTCCTCCGAAGCCCGAAGACGCTCAGCTGAAATATGTCACTAGTCTATAAACTGACCGCGCCTTATTGCTTAACCCACTGATCGATTACTGATCGATCAGTTTGAACACCAATCTCTAATTACATGTGAGTTTTAAATAACAGTGTTCTCCTTTTTGCAGTTCTTACCCTTATTCCACGCTAAGTGAGGTCGGTACAGCACGTCATCTTCTTCCATTCTTTTCTATCATTCGTCATATCTGCACTTACTCCCTGTCTACGCATATCCTCTTCCACACGTTTCATCCACGTCTTTTTCGGGCACCCTTTCTTCACATTGCCACTCATTTTCAAATCCGTCGTTTTTGGCCACATTACTTTCTTCTCTGCGCATAAGAAAGTTAAAAAAATCCCATGTGTTATCCTCTAGACCTACACCCTATAAAACGATTTTTAGACATACACAAACAAGCCTAAAACGATTAACCTTATATACAAATTTGTCGAAACTCCGTTTATTGACATTTAAATATTGGGTCGTGTGACGCCTCATTTGCGGAACGAAGACCTAATTCATCTGACCTATCGGACGCCGATAGCGACGGGTAAAAGTCCTTATTATTTGGAATCAATATTATTGAGTAGTTCCTAATCATAATAATTATTATCATTCGATGAAATATGCTTATTTTGCCTTGATTGTCAAATAAAAAACCACTAGAATTTAGCTAAATTTTAAGAACTTTCCAGACAATATGTAAAGTTCAAAATTCATAAGTGCATTATCAAAAAAGAATGTAGTTTTGGAAAATATGAAATTATTTTTTTAAAAAAGTTTTTGATTTTAGAATTTAATTTTTCTAAATTTCATTTAGTATTCTTTTAATTCTATACCCTGTAAGAGATATGTAAAAACTAGTTAAATAATACAATTTTATTTTCCTTAAACTTTGTTGAATTTTCAGTCCATTTTAGGTTTTTATCTTCGTAAATGATTTATCGTTATGGGTTAACAACGTGTGACGGTGCAGAAAAATACTTTATCTTACGCATTAAGTGAAAGTTACATAAATAATATGTCAAACGAAGGAGTCGTAATTCAGATGATAAATTGTATCGCAAAGTTTTAATTTACATCTTTATTGCAAGAAAGGATGTTCCGATTAATAAGAAATATTGCCGTACTTTATCAAACCGTGGCGTATTCTGTGGCTTGGTCCATTTATGATTAATTTATACAGATTGGTTTCATCGATAATGCTATTTTTTAAATGTAATATTATTGTAATATACGATTACAATGACACCAATGATAAGTGATAATATTATTCAAGATTTTTCGGCATGAGTCGCACGGCGGCGGAAGTATAATTATGAGTCCAGAGAATATCGACGTATAATTGCCGTAAGTGAGAGTGCTGGGCGCCTAAAGCATGCTCTTTTTTTCCTCCTTACACATTCCTATATTGTATGTCATCCTTAAATATTTATCCTGAATAATATTATAAAAGTGAAAATTTGAATAATAATTGTCATCGTGAATCATCAAAATACTAACTACAAGACGTATCCACTTGAAATTTGGCATAGATATTGTTTATTATGGAATAGAAAAATAGCTTTGAGACTGTCATACATAACTAGCGTAAACACGAGCGAACGGACGCTGCTAGTAACAAAATATATTTTTGTTGTAATGAACTTAAACTGTAAAGTTCTTTGATAACTCATAATACATCAAATATACCTTTACTATGTAAGTGAACCTAAGAATAAGGGATTTTATTTGCATTGAGAAGACTTCTTAGGATCTTCTTTTATTCTCACAACCAATACGTAAGATGTTTACAAACATGTCATATCTAGCAGAATGCGTTGTTATTGGTACCGTGTTTACACTCGAGCCATTGTGCATGATCGACGTATGTTTACATTTTACGAAATAAACTGATTGTATATTGAATTTGCGGTAGAAATGCATGTCAAGTCACGTACCTGCCATATGCAGAGTCTATAATTATATATAGTTTTTTTAATAACTACTCTCGATGGCAGCGAATCTGTCTTGAATGCCGATGATCGATCGCCGTTTGATAGTTGGTACTGACCTTTATTTGTTTAATAAATATTATTATTGTCGGGTTGTTTGTATTAGCTTAAGTATTTTCGACCCGATTTCGACGCACACTGAAGTTGTTCATCACAGCATAATATGTAAAAAAAGAATAAAAAAACCGACCTGCGGAAAAGTTTAAAATACATAATTAAACGAGGTGTTATTATTATTATGTGTAAGAAAACTTGACCTAATCTATCATTATCAAATACTAATCAATTTTACTTACAATTATTATCATTGGAAACATAAGATTACTTAATCCTAAAAACGTGAATACATTGCACATTTTGTATAATATGCAATGTATGTCTTTATTTTTTTATATATATAATTGCATTAAGTATTGACTGATACTATAACAGATACGTCATTATTTATTTATGTAACAATTTGAAATTAAAATCTCATATATATCTCTCATAAATAAATACGTGTACAGAAATCTTCGTTTGTACCCATGTTAAGCATATTTTGCGGGCGAAGGATTATGTTTTGACATACATAGGTAGTATCTACCTATTCAGTTTATATAGAGAAGCAGTGGCGAAATTAAAAATGTATAGTAGAATGATGGTATATATACATTTAACTAAATAAAACATCAATTTATTGATACTATGACTCACTTCAATTCAATTGAACACTTAACTACTAATTAGGCTACTACTTAGTATTCTTAAATTTATGTAACAGATTCATTATAAAATATTGTTAAATAATGGGCTATGTATTTATAATAGAATAATAGTCAGTACTTAGCACGTAGGCTCTATTGTTCTAGCGACCTTGTACTTACATAGGCAGCCATACTGCCATAACATTGATAGGTCAAAACCTTTATCAATCGGGTGGGGTCATCGACCGATGTCTTATTCATTACATTTAATAAAGAGTGGCTCGACTTATATTTAGAATTAATGAAGAAGTCAAGTGACCACAGATAAAAATTACTAAGTTGTTATGTGAAATAAGTCTTTAGTTATACTTTTTATTGCCATACTCTTAAATACAAAAAGGTTTAAAAAGGTTTAAAAAGGTTTTTAAAGGTTTTGTTGCAAAAATTATGACGTTTCTTTTATATTAAAGAAAATTACATAATGGAGGTTTCTGAAATGATTAAATTCACAATGATTAATACTTTGTTATTAAGACTCAATGACAATTCGGTTAAATCACTGTTACTTACTTACGATGATAATTATTTAATTAGATACTTAGAAATCATTAGAAAGCGATTTATTATCCATTAATTTATTGTCAAAAGATTTAATTAAGAATGAGGAAAGAAAACACGTTAAATATATATAGATCACACATCAACTAAAAATCATAGACAATAATTTAAGAGTTAAAACATTTATAACCAAAATCACAACGAAAAACTTTTAGCCCTCAAAGTTTAAGAACTCTTTTGTTTTTAAGTTCCACCAAGCCTTAGGTTGTTAAAACTAACCAACGACCTGTGGCGTTTAAGGCAGGTTTGCTACCGCTGCGCCACGACGTCGTCGTCTTTTCAAAAGTTATTAATTGGTATTTTTATATACGTAATAAATACATGAAGATGTATGTATGACTCACAAAATTTCAACTACTTGCGCGTGACACGTTGATACACTCATACATTTTTTAAAAGATTAAAATAACATATCGATTGTTAAGATAAATGGCATGCTATGATTTACTGTGCTAATTGCACTAGATGACTCCTCCTCGATACCAAATTAGGCTTCTATCGGAGGCGTACATAATAGAATTTTTTTTTTTTCTTCCAGCTATAAAAATATTGTACACGTATAGTAATAGTAGTTCTAGTTAATAAGAGCCACCCACGAGGTGGACTTTTAAGGAAATGTAAAGCGAGTATAATTATAGTTGTACCAAAGATAGGTTGGTTTGGTACAATATTATGTTTCTTTACAAAATTAAAAGTATATAATGATAAGTTATAATTTTTAAAAAATGTAAATTGATTTAGGCATTTATGCTTGCATTCTTGCTACACATCCGCTTGAACGTGATTTTATATAAGTATTTGTTTTGTAAATATTTTGTAATATTTCCTTTGAATAGTTTTCAATATGAATGTTAGGTATACATAAGAAGCCTATGTTTATTCAAACATATTAATGTTATAAATATTGAAGAAGAGGACAATTTAAAATCAAATTTAGTTATAATTGGTATATTAAGAATCAATCGTTCCTATTTTCTGGATATTGAAATGGATACGACGAAATATAAATGTAGTAAGTATTTCAGGAGTAAAATGCTGTGGCGGAGGCTAAATCTCCTGGATATGTGTGTAATCAGGACAGTTATCAAGGAAACAAAACCATATACGGCCATAGTATAATGTTTAAAGAAATTGGTCAATGAAGGTGATAAAATTAAAATGTAGCCAGAATTAAGCCCAGTGAAAGCAAAATCTTAATTAAGGCCTGGAGGGTGGCAAAATGATCATTCTCACCTATAGTTATTGGTTAAACAGTTTTAAATGTATTCAATTTTTCTATATCTTAGTATTTTGCAAGGTCCAGGCCCCTCTTTTCTCCTACCTCGCTACGCCCATGTATATTTGTAATTTATGTATTGCTTTTTTATTTTATTTGTAATATGTATTCATTCAACGCCATTCATTTCAATTTTTTTCGTATTTCGAAAAAGTTGTCTAATAGAGTATGCTCGGTATGTTAAGTCAGTCTTTTATACTTACATTTGTGGTTCAATAAAGATTAAATTAACGAAATATATACCGTCTATATAATAAAATAAATACCGACAACATAGATATTTTTAAAGTAGTGCTTTTCAAAATCTTTATTATAGAATTGACGTAATAATTAAAATGATTACTGCAGTATTTATAATGTTTAAAAGATGTTAATACATAAAATGTTCACTACTCATTAAAAATACTAGATATAGTATATAAACTACACCTGGCGTGTAATTAAAATCTTTAACTGTAAACTCCAGGTGTCACACAACAAATTGGTAATATTTTAATAAACTCGTAGAAATGTAGATATTGTGCCGACTAGTTTCGCCGCACCTGCATAGTTTAACAGCTGGTTACAATTTTTATATTTTGAACTCGTATTTTAATGTTTCTCTGCTCATTTGTAGCTATTTTATCACCTGTTTAGTTTTTCAGGTAATTGACTAATTGATAATTAATTTAATTGAATATTTATTTCAGCGAACAAATATCAAAGAAGATTATTGGTAGCATTTCCAGTTACGTTTAGTTGTTGCCCAAGAAATCAGCTTGCGAATGGTAGCCGTACGCTTGTTTACTGTCATCCTAATATTGTAAATGCGAAAGTAACTCAATCTAAAAAAAAAAACAAAATCTCTCTTTCTGTCTGTCTGTATGCCACGCTTTCATGCCAAAACTGGTGAACTGATTTAAACGAAATTTGGTATACAGAATCATAGTCTAGAGCCTGCGAAAGGACTTAGGTTACTTTTTACTGGGAAAAAAAAAATAAACGCTACACACTCAACGGCCCCCATTAGGATATTGATATCCTGTGTCGGGGGTCCGGAAACATACACAATGACATGGACAAACACACCCAGACCGGAAAATATGCTTGCATGGTCAATACAAACATATTATGCTCCGAGCGGGAATCGAACCCGCGACCTGTGGCGTTTAAGGCAGGTTCGCTACCGCTGCGCCACAACGTCGTCTTTTAAAAGGGTTTAAGGGGTTGAAAGGGGAAAAAGTATCGTCATTTTTAGGCTGTTAATTATATATAAATAAATATGACATTCAAAATTGTAAATTGACCCAGTGGACTGAGAACATAAACTTCAACCAAATCCTGTCAAGCCTCCAAATTTTTCTA
Organism: Hestina assimilis; assembly: GCA_023373885.1. Lineage (NCBI taxonomy): Eukaryota > Metazoa > Arthropoda > Insecta > Lepidoptera > Nymphalidae > Hestina > Hestina assimilis. Next base: position 3,363,540 of record CM041745.1, on the reverse strand, counting down.
GTGCCTCATTTAAGTTTCGAAGTCATCCTGTCCTTTCCAGAAAACATTGTAAGTAAAACCTTGCGTGTCTTGTAATAAATTCTCAGAAATGATTATCCCTCTAACCTGTATCAGAGTCGAGTAATAAGAAGTAGAGATACTGAAATCCACTCACGCGAAGTCTTACATGTTCATTTCTTCTTATTGTTCTGTAAATAATTATTATGTGATGTTCCAGTAAAAGTTCATCCAAATAAACCAAGAATCGTACAACTTTATTATTTTAAAGCTTATTTAAAATCTTTATTTAAATAAAATAAGCAAAATTTTAATACTATTGGATTTGCAAATTCCTGACGTGCCGTTTTTTTTCTGATTGTATTGTCGTTGGCCTTACGGGTCTTCACAGCGTCGTGGGTGAAAGGACCGAGTTGGTACTAAGACCAGGCTGTAAAATAGGCAGCGTTCGCTGAGGATCAAAGTTGCCTCTATCCTTAAGGCGCCTCCTGTAAGGCCAGACTATGCCTTAAGAGTTAGGAATGCAGACCTATTGCAAATTTGCAATATGCCTTATTTACTTATTATTCATTTTCTATGAGACTTCAATTAATTGTCTTGTCTAGACGTAGTAAAGTAATGGATTATTTTAATAACAAATTAAGTATAGATTTGCTTTTATAAAAATCTCGTATTTTTGTTTTTTTAAACGCTACACACTCAACGGGCCCCCATGAGGGTAATTATATCCTGTGTCGGGGGTCTGGAAACATTCACAATGACAAGGACAAACACACCCAGACCGGAAAACATGCCTGTACGATTAATACAAACATCTGCTCCGAGCGGGAATCGAACCCGCAACCGTCGAGGCTAAAGGCAGACTCGCTATCCACAACGCCACAACGGTGTATAATTGTATTTTGATATAAAACATTGTTGACACTTGATACTGGAATATGAAATAACAGTAAAAATATCGCTGAATTCACAGAATATCTTATTTCATAGCAATGTATATTCTTTTACTGAATTAGCCTTACGATAATATCACGATGAAAACTTAGATAGCCAGTGTAGACTAGTAAAGAGTACCATCGCAGGCCCTCGTCACGAGGTGGAAGTGTTTATTACTTCCTCACATCAACAACGACTGACTCATTTTACCACTGCACTACAATCATAATAGATTATTACACACGTCACAAATAGCTGAACAAGATATTCATGTAATAATGAACATACAGATTGCATTAGTTCTTCAATTATAAAGAGTTATGTTGTCATTAGATATAGATCTAGACTCTATAATATATCAGTAATATATATAAAAGGAGAAGACCTAATTGACATAGGTATCAACGCCCAGCCCATGATATAGAAAGCTGATTTTTTACAGGTTTAATTTAAAAATTAAATGAATTAAGGGGGTGATAAAGGGATTGAAAATTTGTATGGGATATCTATCATTGAAGCATGAAACTCTGTTTTTGAGGAACAATTAAAGATGAAGAAATCGTTACTCGGGCGAAGACGCTGGCAGAATCGACGTACTTATATAAACCTCCTTTAACCGTTTACTTCTTAGACCACAAAAAAATGGCGCCTACATGGGTAATGTATTATTATTTCTATATCCTCACGACTATATCTTGAGGATATACCGGTCCACCAAACATGGTCAGTCGGGCGAGACGATAACCACGTCTGAGTAATTCATACGATAAGATAATTGTTTCATTTTGTACTTACGACGACTCTAATATTTTGGTATCGTGTGACATATTTTCTTTGTTCTCATTTTGTTTTTGTTTTTTTACAAATTTATTTGTATTTATGTATCAGTCATAGGATGTTAAACATTAAACTTTTTTTATAAGAGGTAAAAATTTACCCATTGATTAGTGTTAAAATAAAACTAGTAATACTGGCATCATTGCGAGTTACACTAGGTCACATCAGGTTAGAGGAAAGAGGAGAGGAAGAACGAAGAGGAAAATGAAAGAGGGGCATAAGAGATGTGGTTTAGGCCTCCAGTGTTCACAATGATCCAAAGAAGCTCATGACAAAAATAGGACAAATTCTACGACTTAAAGTGGAACCCGCCGATTCATGACGAAAATACCAAACCTTTTAATCTTAGTTTCACTATTAAGAAAAAGATAATATTTGTTTTACATATCTTCAGTAAAACCAATTAAAAACTACTAAAATGATCGAAAACCTGATAAGCTATAGCTTCGGTGCCACAACTCGTTGTCACAAGTTGTTCTCTCTGAACAGCTTAAAGCCCGATTCGATTAATACAGTTATTACAAGATACTATGGCATTTTAGTTAAATGTTAACCTTCTTCCTTATAGGCCTTCCATCCATGCCTCGGAAAGGAAGTTAAGTTGTCGATCAGTTATCACGTATCGTGTGATAAAAGTCGTTAATTCTTGCTAGGTAATACTATTTTTCAATGAGTCACTGTCATCCTTAAAGGACTTCGGAATTCAAATGGCAATCCTTCCGTGATAAAACTAACAACCTCTCAGATCTGAAAAGGAATAATAAGGAGATTCCAAGAAAATACCACAAAGAGGAACTTACCACTTATAAGATGAGAGTACAAATCGCGCATTATAAAAAAAATGTGCTTAATGGCGCCATGTTTAGATAATAATCTCGCCAAAGATAAAATTCCTGTTATCTTAGTAAATACATAATTATGTAAATTGGAAAATACTTATATTGACATTAGCGCTCGTCATTGATATTATTACAAAATGATTGATTGGTAAATTAAAATATTTATTTTAATAAGAACCAGTTATAAAAATTGGCAAAACAATTCCAGTTATGTTGTAGACGAAAGCACGTCACTATCCATACAATAAATGCCTTTCATACCTAGAAACCCAATATATAGGATGAGATAATAACTGAAGTAACGCGCTAACTTCATTGTGCATAAAAAACCGAATGTAGTTAGCGTTTGAAGCTTCGTTCCATTGAGCTGGTGTTAAATTTCCGATGGAGCACCAACAGTTTTCGACATTTTGCCTGTATAAAAGGCCTATATTGTTGCAAACATCCAAAGATTACGCTGACTATTTACCATAGTGTTGTACTGAGCTGTACACGTTTTTCAACCATCTTACTATAAAATGGTTCTATATATAAGTGAATATTTATTCAAATATGAAAGAAATAAAGTGATTCTGACAAGCGGTTAATAAATTTTAATGAAAGCAATAAAAAAGTATGTTTATTGCGAATCCGCATTTAAAGGTCCGAAATAGGATAATCACACTTTATAAGGCGTCTGTATATTTATTATAAAAGCTAAGTGATTAAATTTTAATAAATTGTATCGTACATTCATTTACATGTGTTCTTTTGTCTGTAAAACTTAAAATGATACGTCTTTAAAGAGAATCACTTAAAGGTTAAATTTAAGATTGATAGCTTAATGTTATAGCAGACTTGTGTAAGTGAATATAAAAACATTTCTCAAAATAATTACGACGGGGTTATTGCTATTTTACGGTTCACGATGTTAAGAAAATTTGAGGTAGTATATTTATATTTTTTTCAACTTCTGGAGGGCCACAGAAGTACAAGCATGCCCAAGGTGAGATGGTTGAACAGGATCAAACAGAACACCAAGACCTTAAGGATAAGTTGTAGGCGGAAAGCAACTAATAGATCGGACAGGACAGATTTACTGGACCTCTGATAATGATGATGATGATGATTCTATTTTTACTTCTTCTGTGAAAAATTATTACTGCAAATGACGATTTCGACAATCGTTCTGATGCAGAGGTAGCGATCCCGCCGCATTGGTCGTACCTGAGACATAAATGTTCCGGTCTGGATGGTTGTGCTTATTTATCATTGTGTGTGTGTTGCTGGACCCCAGACACAGGATAAAATTAAATAGGGCCATTAAGTGTATAACGATTATTTCGTTTATTTATGATATATAAAAAAGAGTTGTAAAATTTGATAAGATCTTATAATTTTTAGAGTAACCATTTCTATTTATCCCCTAAAAATCGCTGTACAATCTGAAAATATTTCGCGTAAAAATACACGCAAAATATATTTTGACAAAAAACAGCTCACTTATAGAAGGTTTCTTTAAAAAGCGAATGTATTTTAACGTTTACACATATTCTAAATTCATTCTTTATATATAAAACAACACAAAGAAACAAATATGAACACGATTTTCTAAATTTTTTTGAAGACTGTACTGTTACTGAATGCGCTTTTATAAACAACCTTGTCACTGATAAGATATTCTATCATAATACTTTAGTCACTATTATAAGAAATATCAATAATCAAAGTAAACCAGCAAAACGACACATCGGCGAAGAATTCACGACGACGAATCATTTCAAAAGTATTGAATTGCAATGGAAAATTTTATGTACAGAAAGATATCTAAAGCGATATCAAAATTTTATTCAAAACTAAAATATGTTCTAAATATTACTCAGTTACTTCTTCCTAGCATTATTTATCGAGGTCTGCTAATACTCTTATCCCGATTTGAAAGGTTACTACTTTTTACACGGAGCGATTGCCATCTGACCTCCGTAACCCGAAGGCCTGACCACCAACTCATTGGATAAGAGCAAATTACCTATCACGATGATTATGTTTATTGTTATGATAACAACCGGGACCGACAGCTTGACGTGCTCTCCGAGGCACGGTGGGGAGACAAAGACAAACACCTAGACCGATATAGTTATTTATAACATCAATACAAATATCTGCCCACGTGCGGGAAACGAACCCGCGGCTGTCCTGGCTAAAGGCAGGGTCGCTACCAGCACGCCACAACGGACGTCGTTTACTCAGTTACATAGTAGTACTTTTGATGTCTGGTAAACAATATTCCAATAGAAAGAAGTGTTCCGAAGAAGATACCTGCGATAATTCATTTTTTCATTTTATAAATTTCAAAAAGTTACTGTACTTAATATGGATACAATATGTTTTAAATTATCTTTTAGTACTTTTTATATTTCCTGTTTTATAATATAGAATATTTTATTTTGGATTCTTTAAATTTGAACTAACTATAAACATCAAATCTTTGGGCTTCAATATTTTTAATTCAAAAATTTTGTAACATCTCTGAATAACATGTAATTAACCGCCATTATTAAAATCGCTTGGAACTATGTACAAATTAAAATTTAGAAAAAAATATAATTTTTGCTCAACTTATTGTTAAATTAGCATTACAAAACTTGAATATTTAAACCAGTTTAGGTCGTGCATAATATAAGCCGTAAAGACTACCACATCCTTAAAAATGCACTCACTAAATATAGCGGTCCACAAAATCGGTTATGACTAAGCTGACCAGACGTTGCTTTAATACTTTAACAGTCCCGTTATCACGTCCCTTGTCCTATTGTCCCAAATTCCGATGCAGACAGTGAGATTCTTTGGAAGATCGTCTCTCGTGGATGACCTGTATTTTCGCTATGTATTATTCAAAGTTGATTTAAGGAAATCATATAAAAATGTATAGCGCCGCGTTTGGTCTATAGAGTAAAAATCTTCCCAAGTATAAAAATAATTTTGAAATAAAATACACTATTTATGAAAATTTAAATTATATATCTATTACAGTTGATATGATACGGCAAAAAAAGTCAAAAATATCAAGATTTTTAAAATTTTATTTTATTTTTAGTACTTCATCTCTCTTCCTATTAATCAGATAAAATGATGAATAATGACGTTAATGGTGTGATTTGCCCCGCATCTTTATTTAAATTCAATTCAATTTGACTAACGATACTAAGGCTATGCACGTTTGATACTAGAATTAATGACCACTTCTTTGCTTATGATATGGGAAATTGGAGTCTGAGGCCCTACGCTAATTTACGGCACTGCGTGGTAACGAATTATGTGACAAATAGAAATAACACTTAAAAGCATGTTATTAATTCTGACATTACACTGACTGATGCCGCAGCATTTCGCGACTCCATCAATCATCATTGAAATTGTAATTTTATTGTCACAGTTTTTAGTTTTATTTATATTTGTCTTATAAAATCCCCTGGCATTCCATCCTTGCCATGAGTCCATTAGGTCGTTAACATTTTAAGTAAAAACAATGATTATTTTAGAAGCAATTGACAATTAAGTATTACTACAGATTTCCAATTTAAATAATTAAATTGTAAATGTCTGTATACGTTACTAAATTGTGGTCAGTTAGTTCGAATTATGACTCATTCGTGACACACTTTAATCTTCCTTAAATACAACGATATTTAATTTTGTCATTTAGAAATAATACTAATCGGGATCAGAATTATGAAAGTTAATATTAAAAGCCAATTCGGTCAATACAATCGCTTATTTGTCAACTACAAATCCTTTCAGTATAACTTAAAAATATAATTAAGCGTAATAAACGAAAATGGACGTGTTGACATAATATTATATTGTTAAAAAATGTCAAACACCATCACAGATTTCATTCCATACATTAGTCACCGAAGGCAAAGAAAAAGGCCCCATAAGAAAGTGGCAAAATATGAAAAGTTGGCAATATAAAGATGACTTAAATCATGTATAGACAAAATACCATGACGAAACTAACACAACAAATTGTTTCAGAGAATTATTCTATATGCTTTTGAGTATGTATGCATTTGATTTAGCTACAAAAGCGTCTATATACGAAAAACCAATAAAACAAATCTTCATACACAAACATATATTAAAAATATTTCTATAAATAGTCGTAATTATATTTCATATACACACTTATCAATGCCATTAGTACATACTTGAAAATTCAAATACGTGTCAAGTCATAATTGCGCACTCGACACGAAGTCGTCTAGTTCCAAAAGTGATCCCCGTATTAATCATATATGCGAAACACATTTAAGGATCAACTTATTGTTAATTCTCAACGCGACTGACTCAACAATATCGCAAACACTCCATACATGGCAGGGCCTTTAGATAGCTATACAATATGAATGTAATATTCTTTAATATTATATTGAAAATGTTGAACTTATGTTTCGTCCTTAAGGTAGTTCCGTTAATACATTATTTGAGGACATTCATCTTTTATTACTGGTAGCAGGCCTTTATTGCAAGAGGCCGGCTAGGTAGGTACCTCAGTGTTATAGTTTATTTTACCGCAAAGCAGTAGTGTTTTTAGGGGTTTCGGTTTGTATCTATTTAGTAAAATTACTGGGCAAAGGAGGTTTAGGAACTAAATGTTATATACCGAGGTTGGCAGTCGTTATGAGTGACACCTAAAAATAAATGGTATTCATAGACTACGAAAGCCGCTTACCATTAAATGGGCCGTATGCTTACCAACTTAGTCGCATAAAAAAGAATCCATCATCCGCTATCATTACTCTTCCATGTGCTAAATTGTTGTTTAAATGATGGTGTTTTTAAAACTGAACACCGATACCATTCCACCTCAAAGATATTCGTATTAGCCATACAGATATTTGTCCCGTTCTGGATGTCCAACTTTAAGTGGGTCATACATCACGTTAAGCTATCGCACACATATATATATAATACAACTGATATTAATTAAACTAGCCACTGTTAAACTTAGCTTAGCTTGAAATTGTTTGGAACTCGGAACATCCCTCATGTATTAACCACTAACAGGCAGACCCAGAACAAAATGAGTCATAGTTAGTTTGCTTATAATTTACACATCATAACCGAATGAAGTTAGCATGCGTTGGTGTTGCATTTGCCTTGGCGCCAACGAGCCTCTGCCATTTTGTCTGTACGGATGTACCAGTCCTTCTTCCAATATTTGGTTACCGGTGACCTTTTAGCGCATGTTATCAAGACACGAAACCCATATTGCAGCAGAAACCCTTCATCGACACCATAAAAAGCTCGATTTAAAAACTAAGTAATCTGGCCAAGCTGAGATACAGCAATGAGCTAACGTTAAAAGTGTAGAAGAATACAAGGAAAAAAGGCTAATACCTACAGTAAGCCGGTGATTCCAACCAGAATTTTCAGTACTAAGTAGAATATTGTCTATTTAAAAATATATAATTTGCGGTATTGTTTGTTTAATAAAATAACACGTGAGTCAATAGATCAATTTCAAGGATTTTTGTTAAGAATTATGATTCATAGAACAAATATAATTATATTTGTTTATTCGTGACTAAAAAGAGATCAGAAATTCCGTATATTGTTATAAATTTTAAAACGGGAATTGAAGAATTTAATTTGTTCGGCCTTTGTTATTCCAACCTATCAGATAATCTAAATACTTTAACATCAAATATGATACATTTTTCTCGATACATCTGCGAGATCGCGTTTTAAAAAAAAATTTTAGCAACGATACCCCATTTTGTGGCCGGTAATCTTTTCTCAATTCTTTTGTCAATCTAAGAAAATATATGGATCTATTTTTATTAATTCTAATTCACCTCATTCATTTCTTAACTGGGGTAAAAAACGGATGGACAAACGTATCAAACAATAAACAAACCATTCTTAGTCAAGGAACTCTAATAAAATAGCTGTATATCTATTACACTTTTAACAAACAACCTGAATTCAATCTATCCAACATCCAAGTTATTACATCATTAAGAAAGAAAGAAAAAACTATGTCGTTAGTCTCCAACACATATAGATTATATTTAATTAGTGTTAAGAGGACTATTATATAAATTTTAAAAACAGCTTTTGTGACATCTAATTCATCATATTGAACGATATAATAACTTAACCTTGAGAAACCGATCTTTTCATTATTAGTCAAAACAAAATTGTCTTAAATAGAAATCCGAAATTATTTATTTTTTAACATACATTTTATACGTAGAAGAGTTAATGAAACAAAAGAAATATTTAAAAAAATCACTTCGGTTTGACGTGGTTTGAATAGATAAGTTCTGTGCGTCCTATCGTAAAATAATTAAGTCTTCATTACCTTCTAATTAAAAAAAATACTGATGATTTTTAAGTAAAAATATTTTAAGTAAAAATACTAAATATTTTAAAAGGCAAAAATGAATATTTTTACAGTTTTCCTTCTTAAGTCGCCGGTAAGTACAATATAGGCACAGAAGGCATCTGTGATCGTCATCGAGAGTTCCATATCAACAACAATTGGTGTAAATACACGCGTAGCAAATGCGCAAATTTCCAAATCGAAATAGCAATCGCTCGATTTACTCTTTCAAAAAAAAAAAGATTTTGTTGGTACAGATAATTAAATATAAATGAACGCTTATATATAACACATTCATGTCTTGATTATACAATGCCTAATAAAATATTTTAAAGCATTAAAAATGAAGCAAGCAATTTTACTCAACATTATGATGCACTCGAGTATTCCATTGCGTAAATTATTGTTCTTTATTCTGATTACGACTCAAATAGTTATCACAAAGTTATGACTATTAAAGTCAAATTAAAAAGTCTTAGTAATTATTATATAATAATTAATAGCCTATCAAACTTTCTTGGGGATAATGTACCAATAGGTACACTATTAATAATTATTTGTGTCCACTTATCTCTACGAATTGCGGTCACTTGACCGCTCTTAATAATTTATAAGCGCAAATTATTCATGTTCTTATTATTATTATAATAATATAAAGGTTATCATATTTTTACGTAACTATTTTGATAGACAATTATATAAAAGTACTAAATGTTTTCGAAATGGCAATAACTCCACCATTAAATTAAAAAAAAGAGGTGGAACTATTGACCTCCAGAGCTAATAAAAACATCACGGATCTCGGCGTGAAATGATTTTTCATAGTAATATAACAGTAGGGATTACAGAGCTATATGGCAGAGCCGTCCCATTTATTCCAGAAACAGCAAGATTATACTACTCATGATTCTACTACTCATACATACATTTAACAGAAATATTATTTATATCGATTTACACACTAGTATCTAGGAGCTACTATTTAATTAATTAATTAAATTAAGCAATTAGTTGTTTTCGTTCTTATTCCCAGTGTGGTTCTTTGACAATATACTATCTAGTTTTTTCATTTCAAGTGAGTGTAATGCTCAGGCACAACATAGTTTTACTTTATTTTTTTAAATTGTCGTAATATCAACGTAAGACAACCATAATCAAATTTGGAACCTCTTTAGTACAATTATTTTTCAGTTACTGGATACTTTATTCAGAACGTATAGAACGTAATACAATACGTTGTCTACAGTTTTTTGCGTTGCATTATTGATTACCTGCCTATCGGTAATTAGATATTTTATATTTATAAAAACAATTTCGTTTTACAATTATTAAAAATATTTTTAGTATGTATAAGTAGCTTTAACTTTAACTTCAACTTTAGGCGCGGTCAGTCACTAGATGGGTGATCGCATAGTGGTATTTCAACCGAGCGTCTTCGTGCTTCGGAGGGCACGTAATAAGTCGGTCCCGGCTGTTGACAATTAGACAACAGTCGATAAGTCAAGTCAGAGGCCTACAGGCGACCTGAACAACTCTGACACTAGGTTGACCACTAACCAATCGATAAGAAGATAAGAAGAAGAAGTAGCTTAAAATATCATAGGGAAATGACAGAAGATTACTGCATCGGAGTACTATAAAGTAAAAACACTTGCATAACCATCCAGATTATAAGCTTGTGTGTTCAAAACTAAGTACAAACATCTGTCCGCAGCGGGAATTATGAATCGGAACCGCAACCTCCCGCCGTTAAGGCTGTTGGAATAGCTGTCACAGCAGAGATTATTCCACCAGTGTAATCAGTCACACTGGTGGTAGATCCTCTGTTGCAAGAGGCCGACTAGGTAGGACCACCGAAGTGTCAAATATTCTGCCGCCAAATAGTAGTGCATAGGCATTACTCTGTTGCGGTTTGAAGGGCTAGTGAAATAACTAGGCAAAAGAGATTCAAGAACCAATATCTCGAGGTTGGCAACGCGGGAGTGGCACCTACTAATGGTGGTGCAAGCGCTCATAGGCTACGGCAACCGCTTACCATCAGGTGGGCCGTATGCTTATTTGCCAACTTGTAACATAAGAAAGGCAGGTTCACTACCACTGCGACACAATAGTCGTCACTAACGCTGAAAAACGATTATAAATTGAAAAAAAAATGGGTGCGTGTACTTATGAACGCGCGTCAGAAGTCATACTTCTTTAGCATCATTACAAAACAATTATTTCGAGACTTAATGAGCGGTTTTGCGGAAAGCTTCAAACTGTGAATTGTGTGTGACAGTAATGCGCGCGCATCTTAAAATTTCACTGTCATCATTTTTTCATAACGCGCCTAAAGAAGTATAACTTCAAAAAATTTAGTCTTTACTATTTTTGAACTTTTTAATAAAGATTTAATCACAACAATGTCATATTATTTTATATACTCGTATAAGGTATGCATACCGCCTACAACATTGTTATACCACTACCAAGCAGGTTTCCGGACACAAATCACAAAGACTACATTTAGCTCCTGTCAAATGAGTCACACTTCTAAGTTCTAAGTATCGGACAGTTATAATTAACGAATCTATAACAGTATTTGTCCGATATTTCTTTTTTACCAATAAACTAACAACTACCGCGTCTTTCGTGCCACGTAATTTTTAAGTAGTAAGAGGAAGTGCCTCTAAGCGAACTTAAAAAAAAGTATTTTAAATAGAATGTAATTGATTTCTAATTTTAGAAGGCCAATTAATACATAAATATAATAAAAAGGTAATACAAAAATATAATAAAGATATCCTATTTCCTTTTATGTCCCTACTCCTGACCTTTTTAAAAATTCACGACGATCGGCTTAGTAGTTAAACCGTGAAAGGGATACAAACAAACAAACGAACAAAAAACTAACATTCACGTTTATATCGTTTGTTAGGATGACCACATCACCGTGACGTTTTATTAAATTTCGCTATCAGTAATACTTTAACAGATCATTATTATCGGATCACTCAATGCACGTATCGGAACAATGGCGCCGTACAGATAAGACACCGATAAAATTAATAACGATGGTTCTAGAAAACCTTTTCATCAAATTACTATTTAGGAACTGTCACTACAACAATGGTTAACAAAATCACCACAAAGCTTAATGCATAAATATTTAAATTATTCAACTTAGATTCTATGTATTTCTTCGGAGTATTCGGAGGACTTGACCTAATACAAGCCATCAGACAAGTCGTACCCTAACGTAAAATATAGAAAAAAAATATTTCTTCAATAAATTAAATTTCAATTTACGTAAAATCCACTGGTAACAGTATAAAATACCTGTAATAAATTAGATTAAAAATTAATGAAACAATTATGCAAAGAAGCAAATTTAATTTCGTAAGATAAAAATACTTTTTAATATACTAAATCGTGGTAAAACAAAGGCCAAACTAAATAGCATTAGTCATGGTTTAAGCGGCAAAAAATAGCAGCAAATAATTAAGAGATGGGGTCGCGTTAAGGCGATGACAGACTACATTCTCTTTTACAACATTCAGAATGCTATTGTCGAACTGAACAAAGATTAAAACCAAACAGCGTATGAACATTTTGTTGAACATTCCAGCGACGAGCGAACATTACTTGAACGTATGGATGCTGTACTGACTCAATGAAAAACGCTTCGGAAATGCTTAGTCAAAAATGTTAAGGAAATTTTTCGATATATAGGTCTTAAATGCTGACGACTAAGGGCTTAATTCCCGTTCAAAATATCCTTGTATTGATCATACAGATACTTAGTCTGAATCGTTGTGATTGCGTGTTTGATCGTGGCAGAATAATTATGTCCTAATGGGGGCCGTGGGCTGTATAGTGATTTTTGTTTTTTAATTCACTTTTAATTAACTATTCAAACTCGTAGCATTCACTATATTACTCAAGTTTATAAGGCCCTTTAGAGTTTACTTACACAGGAGGGATCAATATAATACATCCAATACTAAATTAGCTCGTTCGTACTCGTCTTAATACATGGGACGGCATTGGCGCCATAGATTTTTGGTCTTATTTTCCGCCCAAATGCAAGCTTGCTTAGGGTAATGAGTAATGAGTCAAAACAAAGAAACAACATGAAGTCGTCACCAAAATAAACGCGATACGTTTGAAGCGGAACGATTTTGTCGCACGCTCTTGTTTATGGCGTGTGATTATCTTCAAATACGTAATATTGATTATGTTTTATTATTTCTATGTATAAAACATACTAATAATATTTTCTTGGACAAAATTATGGAATATTTATTTATGGATGATGTCTTTTCAAACTCTTATGATATAATTGAATTATTTGATAAAATGGGAACAGTTTTTTAACCCGTATTTTATAATAAAAAAAAAGATGAGCTTAGATTTAATTTTTTTTTAATTAACTCGATTAGTAAACGGCATAATATTTTGATACCCGATGCTTGGCTATGGATTGGCTTAGATTGGTTAAAGTGTCACACCCGTCAGCCCGTCATGCTAACTTGATATTAACAGTTACTTTAACAAGTAACACTGTATGCAAATTAAAATAAACCTTATTATAACGTGTTAGGTTACATATAAATATTCGGAACAACTGGGAGCTTGTTTATGAAATGATCATTCTTTAATTAATTCCTCCCCAACATGACGTAAAGAGAAACATTATTCAAAACACTAATCCTATTATATTCGCATCGTCAAACATAAATAGTCTTATCTGTGGATTAGAAGCGCAGATTATAAATGAAAGTGACAGAACTGATTAAAAATAGAAAAAATATATTTAATTTTTTTTTATAAGTTTTCATGTCACCTGTTTGTTCTCTGTATGATTAATTCATAACATATGAAGCTGAGTTATAAGACTGGTCTTCTCTGCGCATTCTCGGTAGCATTAAAAGCAGGTGTCCGTATCTAATCATTTTGAAATCGACTCTGTTGATAGCAACGATGTTTTTTATTCAAAAACTCTGTGTATAAACTCGTATTTTGTCTGAAAAGAAATTTGAAAGTGATTATTATGGGTAGTTTTGACCGTAATTTGTGTTTTCATGACACAAAGATGAGCTATAATAATATACCTTTTAGTATTGAAGCGTGCAAACTCATGTCGACTTTAAGGCTAATAAAGGTTTTAAAGGCGTGTAATTTAATTGTTAAATTAGTGGTTTGTGTCTTTTTTGTCACAGCCCGTGGCTTCGTTCGCATGGCAAAAGATAATAAGATAAAAATTATAACGTGTGGTTATATTGTTAGGTCTCCGGCTACTTTCGTCGTTGCGTTAAGTATTCAGTTCTCATGAGATATTTAAAGTGATCAAAATCAATTCTAGTATTTATTTTTTAATAGGCAGTCGCATGGACAGTAGAATCTTTAGTTACAAATAAAATATTTTTAAACTGTCTATGCAATGAATAATTTTCATCACTTACTGAAAGATTTTTTTGAGCCAACAACTTTATAAGTTTATACCTTTCTCGCTTGACTCATTTTTATATCACTGTTAAAACCCATATCAACATATGGATTATATTTTAAAACGTATCACGAATTACGAAACGAAAAGCACTCAGTGTCTATATAATTTTACGAGCAGTATATGTATGAAGATAAAAAGTGCATTACAAATTTCATTTTATTATACAATTTCGTCATAGTTTTCTTCAATTAAGCCATTATGCGAATGCTTCGGTTCATTAGATAACGCGTGAACTCGGGACCCCGGCATTAAGCAATTTAACCCATTTAACTGAAACGGTGTACCCCTCTCTCAATCTGTGTAGACGGTAGACGTATCGAATACCGCATGTGTATGTGACCCTATTCAAATGAAAGTTATTCTTTTCATATTTTATTGAATTGCTCTTATTTTGTTCGACTATATAAGTAGTTAGACTATTAATGGACGCAAATAAGCAATACCATATCAACCCACGCGAATGTCATTTCGAGAAAAACGCGTTTGAAAATTTTGAACAACTTGCTATATATGATTTTTTTATGTATTGGTCAAGTTTTTGGCAATTTCAAGATGTATGTTGTAAGTTATTTACTTATTTTCACATAGAATAAGCATACAAACTGCATATTTCGTATATAATATAATCCAAAACGTTTAAAATAATACATAAATTGCATAATTAAAAAATGGCTTTTTAGAAGTTTTAAAGCTTAAAACCCTACAAATATTAATGAAAAATGTTCTTTAGCCATTTACCAACACTCTGCATATATAACTCAGATTTTTCAATTTTTTGGGTTGACATTGTGTCTTTCTTTAACATTAATCTAATCTGTCTCAATATCTTTACTCCGAAATGCATAAAGTATTCAAAATTGTAAAAAATATTTTTGCATATTTAATATATGTAATATATTATCAAAAACAAATAAAGTGCATTGACCCAAGAACACTAATAAGCTACTAGCATTCTATACTCCTATATATTACTAGCACTAATATATATCTAGTCACTCTAGTCTAGTGAAACTAGGACCCATGTTGTAAATCACGATAGTTAAATAAGAAAATATCTTGCTCATACTAAATGCATGGAAGTCACGATCGGAACGCACGTGTCTGTGAAACTGGTTTCTCCGGTCCCGTCTTGATGAGCTATGAAAGTTTTAGATTTGAATCCAAGATTAAACCATTTTAAATTTATTATGTAACTGTATCAGTATTATAATATTATATATCTAAATGTTTGTCTATTTTGTTTCCATCTCCGATGACGTCCTTAGCCGTGGTTCGGCTTCGCAGGAGGCACCCTAAGGACGGAATCAAATTTGAGCCCCGTGAGGGCTGCCCTTTTATCACGGCTGAGTCTCTGTACTCGGCCCCCCGCCCGGTGACGCTGTCAAGGCCAATAGGGCCAACAGCAATACACATTCCGAAAAAAAACTATTTTGTTTCTAGTGTTCATTTGTTTTTGTCCATAAGTCGGTTGTCTGTTTTTGAACAAAAGAACAAAGATTTAATTTGAAGACTTTTTTTAAGAATATTAACAATGCTTTTTAAGGCATTACTAATATTCCTATTGGCCGCCTAAATAAGTTCGAAGCTTGCGCTAGGAGTGGCTATGACAATAGCCCAAGGTCAGGATCGAACCCTCGACTCTCGCGTTAACGGAGCGAAGTCGACCCTTCTACTGTTGAGGTATTGAGGCTTCAAGGTACGTACGTTTTGTAGATTTAATGCAAGTCATTGATAAATCGATATTTTAGAACTACATATGTGATACGGTCATTGTCTGACATTGTTTAACAAAACAGCCACCAATACTGATAATTTTTTTATTGAAATAGTCAAACTATTGTCAGATCTATTTGGAAAAGAATATGATACTGGTTAATCTTTCACTAAGTAGTATACTCGAAAGAACTTGGAAATGTCTATAGGCATTTTCAAAAAGTTAGTCAAGGATCATTAAATTTCTCAAAACAACTAAAACGACGTTGTATAATTATATTTATTAGTGTATACAATAATGATATTTATTAGTTTATGTTTTATTTACCATACGGCATTTCGTTACGTGACGATTTCTACTAAATCGCACTACCCGTAAACTGCATTAGGGACATTGGTTCCAAAAAACATCGGGTTTCAATGAGGTGCTCTTAAAATACTCCAATCTTTAGTACCAACCATAAAATGACTTCACTCGTCACTAAGTCTCGTCTTACATCTATGACTATTATACCGCAGTGTTGTAAGTAATGTATGCACGGTATTAAGATAACGGTGAACGGACGGTCGGCCCGCATGCTTTTTTATTATGCAATAGGATCGTTGATTTATTTCGTGTTGCGGTAAACAGATCGTCGTGAGAAAAACTGTTTTTAATCGTTACTTGTTTTAAACTAATTTTATCATAAATGATCTAAAGGATTTCTTTGGGTCTTAGAAAAATTTTAGTTTTTTTTTTTAATAAAATTTGTGGTTAACCGTAAGAAATTATTTCTCTATTACAGTTCATGAACTACAGCAAAAATATGAACTTTCTTTAATGGGCACCCCTTATATTTGGGGACGGGTGTTATAAGTTTGACGTGTCTGTGTATCTTTTTGTGGCATCGTAGCTCCTAAACGAATTGACTGATTTTGATGCAGTTTTTTATACTTATGAGTTAAGGAAGGTAAGAAAAATCTTATCAAATGATTTCATAAAGATTGGATACATGTTCAATTATAGTGTATAAAATCCATAGGCACAGCCAGTTACATTAGGAGATCAGAATAAATTCTTCGATTCGAATCACGCTTTCTCCGAATAAACTAAGTTATCCGTCACCGGTAGTGTGAAAGTATGCATATTTCTTTTTATTTTTAAGTATGCAACTCGTTGCGACATCGAGTGCCCTTTGCCAATGTACAGTTCGACCTAATTTTTCTTATAGATATGCAATGCATACATTTATTTATATTAAACAGTTTTTGTTTTACCTTCTTATGTTGTATTCGAATCTAAAATTTAATCCAAATCCTAAACCTTTATTTTATTTAAGAGTCCTATCCTACTTATATTTTTATCCTAATTTAGATGTGAAAGTTTGGATGGATGGATGGATGGCACATAGCTTGTTACCTGGATTAACATATAGGATTATTTTTATCCCGGAAAAATGTTGAATTCCCATGGGACCATCAAGAAACTACATAATACGAGCGGAGCAGAAGGCACGGCTAGTAAAACTTATATTTATAATTGGATAGTTGGATAAACATTCTAAATCAACTTTTTATTATCTAAATTTAAATAAAATTTACTTAAATTCAAGATAACGTTTTGACTTCAGATAATATTAATTGGCGAAAACATTAGCCTAGATTTTATTGACTCTTTATATAACTTCGAAATGTGTAAAAATTCTAAAATAATATATTCTAGACATGTATAAAACGTCGTCGATTTCTTTTCTGGTAATTAAACTCTCGCAATAATGCCTAGCTATTACAGTAATTACAAAACTTGTACAATTTACTATGTAGGTTACTATGAGCGAGAAAAAGTTATTGTTGACAATATGTTTCTTACACATTTACTACGCTGTAGAAGATACATGTAACACAGTTGCAATGGAAACTATGGGTATGGCACTAAGGCTGCAATTCATTATTAAAATGTATTTTTTATTTAAACATTGACAATGTGACTAAAATTACTAAATTATGATGAAATTGAAAATGTTTTCCCAATTATTAAATAATAATTAAAATAAATTAATTAATTAATAAAAATATATTTTGACTTGGTATATTTATTAATGTTACCCTTCAGACGAATTAAATTTTTAAGAAAATAGTATCTATAATTACTTTATTATATCACCAATTTTAAAATATGCATGACTGCATGTAATAAAAATTAAATTATTAATAATTATGCATGTAATGAATTAATTATTTCCTTAAAGGTCGGCAACGCGCCTGCATGCCTTCTGGTGTTGCAGATGTTCATGGGCGGCGGTGATTGCTTAACATCAGGTGAGCCTCCTGCCCGTTTGCCCCCTTTTACATAAAAAAAAAAATTATGTACGTAATTTATGAATAAACGTTATTATTATTATTTTAATATTTTTTCACAATTAATTTTTTTTTTCTATGTTTCGAAATAGTATAAAGCAATGTCGCTATCTACCTATGTGCGCTAACTTCAATCGGTTCATTAACAGAAACAACGATAAACGAGAAAATTTTTGTATGTATATTTTTTTTTATATTATTTATATGTATAAATTAACTCAAATTTTATTTATGTATAAAGATGAACTATACCGGTCGGTGACACAGTCCGAGCATAGTTATTTGGTAGTAATGCTCAACGAAAAAAGTACATACAATATTTTTTTTCATTAGACATACTTAATCTTAGCAAGATTTTTTAATTAAATAAAAAAAATAATTAATAATATATAAAAAAATTATAACCATAACATCATTGTCTGTCGTGCAAAGCAATTAAAATACCTTGAAGCAAAGATTACCTATTTTTTATCGGCCATCTTTTCGAATCAAACGTACCGGTCGTAATGGTCGCTGACGGAGCAAGATTAAAAAAATCCCAAAGGCGAAGGAACCTTTTCTAAAAGGTAATCGTTTGTTTTTTTATTTTCCATAGAAGCTTGAGACACAAAGAGTTGAGGCAGCTGGCGAGTTACAGCTGTTTAGAACGAGTGATCCAAATATCGCGTGTATTTAAGTTTTTGTTGTCACCTGGATGTATTAAAAAGGTTTCATATTGTTTTTTTAAATTTTTTTCTGTTTGGGCGTAGCGGTATCGACCCTGCTTTAAGCGCAACAGGTCGCGGCTTAGATTCCCGCTCGGAGCAATGTTTGTATTGACCATACATGCATGTGTTCCGATCCGGGTGTTTGTCCTTGTCCATGTGTATGTTTCCGGACCCCCGACACAGGGTATCACTATCCTAGTTGTGGTCGTTGAGTGTGTATCGTTTATTTCTATTAATATATTTTACAATCCTTTGATTATCTTATTAAGACAGACTTGTTTTCTCTTATTAAGACAAAAACCTTTATACCTTATGAAGAAACAAAAAATCTTATACACTCAACGGCACAGTACCGATATCCTGTGTAGGGCGTGCGGATGCACACACAACGAGCACACAGACCCCGAGCGGGAATCGATCCCGCGACCTTCTGTTCTTATGACAGGTTCTTACTCACTGCGTTATAATAAGTATAATAATTTAATCATTAATCTTTAGTTACATTGTTGCAATATAAATTACTTAAATTTTACGAATAATGTACCTACTCTTCTTTGAAACGACGTCTTCCTGATTACCCTTTATTAAATTAATAACAGGAACTATTTATAATTTTATGTAAAATATATATTATCAATATTCATTCTTGTAGTAATTTTTGTACCGGAAACCAGAAAATTAAAACAGGTTTTATTATAAATATTTAATACGTTTACGACAGTTTCTATCGAAATAAGTAATTGAATATGTTTACATATCAATTACACAATAATAAATAAACTTAAAACATTCATCCTATTAGAATAGTAATATCCTGTGTTGGGGGTCCGGGAACACACACAAACCTCAGACCGGAAAACCTCTGTGTAATCAATACATCTCCCAGACCGGGTAAAGTTGCATGTAGAGGTTTAATGGATCTTATTCTAATCATATTTTAAGGTTCCGTGCCCATAGGGTGCCAAAGGGACCCTATTCCTAAGCCTCAAATACTAAAAATATAATAAAATTTCAAAATAAAGGTCCTATACATGAAACTTGATATTTTGACGTTTACTGTATCTGATGACTTGTAATAGATAAGAAATAAAAAAATTCAAAAAAAAATTGGTTAATTCAAACCAATGACGTATAAGGGTAAGTACAATTTTTATTCTTAGTACAAAATTAATTTAACATAAAATACAAAAATTACAACAAAAAAATAGTTGAATATTTATATATATTGATTGTGTATTTTTATGGTCGCTATAATAACAAATACTCAATAAAATTAAAAACACATTTAATTTCAAAATTAAAGGATTTCGCCATACAAGAAATATTATTATATGATACTTTTTCTACAGTGGTACGGGACCCTTTTTGTGTCCGACACGGAGTTGGCAGGTTTTTAAATATGAGACGAGTTGCGTGCTGACAATAGAATTACATTTAAGTTTTCGTGATACGTATAACCTTCATGGAGTAGTCAGTAGAGCACTGCGGACGTAGGCCTTAAAAAATCTGTTCTTATTATTTTGTAAGTGCTATTACTTTCATTTGTTTAATACAACGTAATATTTACAATAAGCAAATCAAATTAGGAAATATTTTTATATAATTATGTCAAGTGTTCTTTTTTTATTATTCATAAACGGGTAAGCTCTTGACCTCCATCGAACGCGAAGGCATAGATGAGGTCTCCCTGGCCGTTCGGATTATGAATGAGGAACGAAAGCGCATAGTTCGAATATTAGGTATATCGAACACATATGGTTTTCTCTCAAAATAAAATCATAAACTTAGTAGGTATTCATATTCTATACATATTCTGTTGAAATAAGCTATAAATATAGACATCGTACACCTTGCATAGTAACACATGGTTATAATAAAGAAGGCTTATTTGCATCAGCCATTTCGTGTGAAGCTAGCATGAGTTCCACATCATTTGCATGCAAATACAGCGAAAGTGCATTGTTCTATGCTTTCACATTGGTTTCAGTGCGAATTCAATGGTTAGGAAGTCGGCCACTGACAGATATAATTGAACCATGGATATTAAGAACAGTAGATAAAACATCTCATATATTGCCATTGGCAAATTATGATGATTACCGCCCCCTACAAATGGGTTCGAACTTAAAAAAATTAAACTATGCATGTGCGAAGAAAATATTAATAATGGCAATAAGAAATTGACCAATTGGAGTCAGGGATTTTGTAAAAAACGCGTTCTATAGTATTACTTAGTACCAAGTCTAGTGTATACTCAATATCTATGAATTGAACGAATTGATACTTATTATGAAGTGAAAATTTGTGAGACTGATAATGTCTTATTTCACACCTAGTGTAGACGCATATTTGTAGAATAGACTACGGTTTTGCACGGAGCCGAAAATTGATGTTTCGATTCTTATCACAGTTTACTTAAATCCAACTTATTTATTTTGTAAGGATTGTATAAGTCCAAAACGCTCTGTATAAAAGTACAAGCCTGCCCAATTTTGATAAGCAAGCCTAACAAATATGGATGGTTAATTATTCACGTTAATTTATTAACGTTAATTAAATATAAACTAAACAAATTCTAAAATGTATTTTCTCAACCTCATTACATCAAGTCAATGCTTGTTAAAGAAAAGCGAAGCTATAAAAATACATAATACTGGGACAAAACATTATAATTAAGCATATAAATTCCCAGACTACTTAAACTTTGTGTTACAGATAAATGGGTTGTTAAACTTAGTTAAGACAATAGTGCGGTACTAGTAAATAAAGTAAGGCGCCACTTTCCTTTTTTCTCCTAACCTGATGTGGTTACAGACAAAACTTTGTAAGGATTCGCCTGTTGTCGGTAGCTTTCAAAATGGACAAAGAGGACCTTTATGTACCACACAAACCTTTATGTACACTGTATGCACAAACATAAACTTCAAAGAGATGATACTTAGCAAATATTTTCGCCATATTTGTTTTATCTTACTTCAAGAATATACCTTTTGAAGTTTTAAAAGACTTGTGTGACCAATCTTTTTAGGGCTATTTGATAAAACGAGTAGACCATCGGTATAACATTATTATAAACTTCCTGCAGCTGAGCGCGAAATACGTATTAAAAGTAAGTAAAGGGATAGTTCACGTATTTATATTTAAAAAAGGTGAAACATCGAAAATAATAGAACCAGATAGTAAGATCTCTGACATCTATAAATAAAAAAAGACACTCATGTTGTCTATTGCCCTAAAACGAGGGTTATGTTTTTCATAAGTATAGAAATTCGATGTGTATTTATTTGTCACGATATGTAAACTTACCAGCTTGGTGGATTATAACAAATGCGGTATAGTTAGATCAGGTTATTAAAAATTATATACAAGATTTGTGGCAGTTAATTATATTAAATGTTTCCAATAATACGCTATTTCTAATTCAATGTGACACCCGTAATTATTGCGGTGTACTTTATTTCACATTTTATTTATTTTATGAATTCTTAGAATTGATAACGAAATAATGACATTGACATGACACGAAGGAAATTACGTAAAAATTGATTTACATAAACTTTCAAACTTTTCAATATGAAAAATTAAAATTAATTATCCTCAACCGTGCTTTTTTTAAAATCTCTCCTTGTTACTCGAAAACGTCTCCTCGTTACCAAAAGGTTTGTTGTTTTTCAAGGTTTGTGTTTTTGTTGTTGTGAACATTGCTTTAGGATGCTTTGTAGCCTTTACGTTTGAAACAACTAAGCCATGAGGCAACACTAAATTCGTATAGCCTAGGAAGTGCCATAACTCGACGGTTAAAGGGCCGACTCCACTCGATAATGACCTCTTAGGCTATTGTCGTACCCACTCCTAGCGCAAGCTACGACCTTATTTGGAGGGGCAATATGAGTACCTACTTAAAAAAATCATTGCTACTATTATAAATTATAATATTAAAATAATATAAATGTTACGACGAATAAAACAAATCAATAAAAAGAGATTGGATTAATTATATTGTGTGAAACTGCGAAATTTATTTTACAGACGAGTGTATACCTTGTATCCGGACTTACTAACTTATTTGTATTCATATACCAAACCAACATTAATTGCTCCCGGTTGTGTAAGATCCATACTAAAAAGGTTCTTTGACCCTCGATACGTGATGATATGTACTCAAATTGACACAAAAAATACGTAATATTCTATCAATGTTCGTGACAGATCTTGAACGTGAAGTGATTTTATTTAGTTTTGTATACAAACAAATAATGTCAAAATAACATATTTTTATTTCCGTTTGTTACTAATCTCCGAAGCGGTTGCACCAGTTTTGAAGAGACTTCAATATCAAATAGCTGATGAAGGATTAAGCTTTTGTAATGGAAAAAAGGATTAAGTTCCGCAAAATAAAAAATAATAATAACAATTCTATATAGACTAAGCGAGCAGAGCAGCGGGCAAAATTAGTAGATAATAAGTATAAGATATTAAGTTAACTGCTGGTATGTTTCATGTTGGCTTATCAAAACTTGTTTAGCTTAACGCGAGGAACAAGTTAGACGGTTTGTTAATAAATTAACAAATTATGATGTAATTCTCTAACAATTACTGCTGTAACTGTGTCCATCGTAACTAATTATTATAAATGTGAAAGTTTGGATGGATGGATGGATGTTTACTACTCAATCACGCATAAACGGCTTAACGGATGGGGATGAAGTTTGGCACAGAGATAGATTATAGTCAGGAATAGCACATAGGCTACTTTTTATCCCGGGATTATCAAAAAACGTACTACAGAGCATATATTTGGAAATATGTTAAGATATTTGATACTCATTTAGATGCCTTAATAATACACTATTCACGCGGGTGAAATCGCCGGCAGAGATACTAGTTAGATTTATAATAATAAATACGTATTATCATAACGATTATATTAAAAAATAATACCCAATTTCAGCTATAGCAGAATTTAATCGATATATTTTAAAGACTCTTTTCAAGTCACACCAGAAAATCAACCATTAATTGGCTACAAAATGTACAATTGTACATAGTAAATGTATGAAACTGTGGCATGAAACCAAAAAAATAAAAATAATTCAGTTTTTAAGTAGATACATAGAAATAATGAACATTAAAGTGTATTATTATAGGTAGGTTAACATTTATTTCTGTTTCGTGTTGATAAGTTATCGCGAATTTGACACTCCTATAAGGAAGATACCTACCGTGACGATTGATTACAAAGAAAGAAAAGTTTGCGACAATTCAAACTGAAACCATTCATTGACCCATATTATATTTTAATATCTTTTCTTTTTTCAATTGATTACAGACTATGAATTATGATAAAAATGTAAATAATCGTCACTTTTAAGTTTTTTTAAATAGGTATTTATTTATCTTAAAGTTAGGTCATTGCCTCTTGGAAATATGCAGATATTTTTATAAACAAATTTCCCAGGAAGTAATTTGTCATATGTGTTAACGGGAATAAGTACATCTGCGTTAGTCTGTGCCCTTTTTTTATTCCGAGAGCCGTTACGAGTTAAAAACATAGAAAACTGCCAAATTGTTGTAACTTACCTTTTTACTTACGATAAAATGTATTAGAACATCGACGATAATTCTGTTATCATTTCAAAAAACAATTATTCAAGTGTTGTAATCTTCACTATCACACCAAATCAGGGACAATTGTGATAAGTAACTGTATTGTTTGAATAATTTGTTTTAAATATTTACTTTTTCTCAATCGACTTGTTTAAATTTACTTACCATTGAATGTGTCGTATGCAGTGGGTTGATACTCTTCCCGGAAGGTGTCCTGAGCATAGGCAGCTATTAAAGAACTTTTTCCCACTGCTCCATCACCAACTAACACACACTTAATCTTCTCTTTCTTCCCACCTTTCACTTTTCGTCTATCTTTGATTTGAAACATTCGATTTAAAGTTCTCCTGCTTTTCTTATCCCGTACTGTCCACTCATTCACTTTATCACAGCAATTTAAGTCTGCGGACTCGTCATCTCGTATCACAGACCGACCGTTCTCCTCAGTCACTTCTGAATAATCGTAATCGTCTTCATCCCGACGCGGAATGGGGAACTGGCTAGGGCTGTGGACTCCGAACACAAAAGGCCCGTCTCTCTCCGGTAGACGGTTAGCAAACCCGTTTGCCGGCGTCGGGGGCTTTGCATACTGAACTGTAGGAGCTTGATACTGACTCGATAAATATTCCGCGGACGTGTGAGGGTCGAATCTAAACACTAACTCTGCTTCCCTACGGTCTAAATTTAGCTCTGGAGCGGTTACTTTATCTTGAAAGTAACCGATTTTTTCGCGAGCTCTCGTCTCTTGCAGTCGTTTTTCGATTTCGACGTTCGATGGCTTCCAGCAGTTTGCCTTATATTCGTACTGACAGTTTGCTGGTATATTTCTAGGTGCGGGTAAGGGACGATGAGGACCATAGTCGCGAGGCGGCGCTCGTGGTGGGATCACCACAGGCTTTTGCGGTTCTGCGAGCAACGGCCGCCGAGCTGACAGGTTCGCGTTCCTGTTGAACATGATCCCCTCTAGGCTGGGAGACATTGGTACTGTCACGAGCTACTGATCGAGGGGTTATTGAAGCGTGCGTTCGCGCACATAACTCAGAGTAGCGATATAATCGCTCGCGTGAAAGTCTCGTTGTTCACTGGCGCGCGAAGTGCGAGTGTACATACGACCGCCGTGAAAGGCAGAACGCGACTAGCGCGGCTACTCGAATCGAGTCAGGCGCTCGAGCGTCGCGGTCCGCGGAGCTCCCCTCGCCGGATGAAATGACCTGTTGCTTCTATTACCTGTTCAGGTATAAACGGTCGTTTTGCGATATGACTGCAGCTGCTCCCGGGGAACAAAGCATGTCATGTGGCGTTGGCAACGACAGCCGCTGCAAGGCAACTCATTCAACTAAACGTTCGCTACACGATGAATGAACACGACGTGTTTTGTTTACATATGAACGTTGCTGCGTGATACGTTACAAATAAGTTCATAGCTAATGTGAATTTGGGTTTATAATTTATATTGTCATATTATCAAACAATGCGATTGATGTAATAAGTTATGTGGCCCAAACCAATTCTGTCAGTATAATAGGTACCTATGTAGATGAGCCCAAAACTTATGTAAATGGGCCCATCCTTACAGGTTTATGAATACCTATATAGGTACCCGGTTAACTTGGTTTTTGACAAGAGGATATCAAAGTTATGCTTTATCCGCCATAGAACTAAAACGTAAACTGTGAACACCAACAAAAATGAAAATTTGTAATTTTATTTTCACTTAAAGTTTGCAGTAATTATTTAAAAATTCTTTTTAAAATAGTTTACTTATCTACTGTAACAACATTACTCAGTGGATAAACCGAGTTTAATCGACGATCGTGGGTTCAAATCCGAGCATGGAACTCCCATTTTTGCAAAATTTTTGTTTGTGTTTCAAATGTGCGTCGTATTCTTTTTCCATACACAAAATGTCCAAAGCATGTCCAAAGATTCACAGGTGCACTTTCGTATATTCAACATCAACGCAACGAAACGAAGTTAGTCACAAGCTAGCAACATTATCGAATAAGGTAGCGTTGGAGTGTATGGAAAGGACTGTCTATAGGATATATTAAGTTTACGGATTAATACTTTGAATTATTGATAATTATAATTAATTATTATTACATATTTACAGCATTCCCAACTAAATTATAAACTTTAAGCTATAGTTTCGCATTTCGCAAATACCTAATTGATGAGCAACTTATTTAGATAAGCATTGAGCAATTTTTTTGTGTAAGTGTAAATTACTCAATCAATACAAGACTAGATCCCATTATCTTCCCGCCCGGTGACGCTGTCAAGGCCAGTAGGGCCAACAGCAATACACATTCCGAAAAAAAAAACCCATTATCATATTGAAATTGGTACAAATTGAAGGATGAACTAGCGCTCTCAGCGAATTTACTAGAACTAAAAAAATTAAAACAACGCATGCGTGAGAATGGGGATGGGTAATATACACGTAGAAAAACCGACAATTTGGCAATTTCTTTGTAGTATTCTATTATCAGAATTGTAAATTTTGTATAACATGGACTATAGATATATATTATAAATTTTAGATTTAGAACATTACCAAGATTTCAGTACCTGTACCTGTTCAGTGATAGTTTTTCAATTATTAATGTTAAAAGTTAAAAAAAAAAAGTGTGGCAATTATGTGGACTTGTGTGTATTGTAAAACAAAATATACTACGTTGTCCAATCGATCTTCTATGGTTTATTTAAGTAGTGCATAAGTTTTAAGGTTATATTAAAACACTAAATCAAAATTAATTTTGGAAATTTATCATGTATTTTTATACTCTATTGTAACAAATGCGTCTGCTGCCTTCATCAGCCATATAGAGTTTGGATTAGTGATGTTTTCCGTCAATTAGTTACTTATTTACGGTTTCTGTATTGTTATTGTAATGAATACAATTTTAGAGAATAATAGAAGAAAATAATTTAGGATTCCTTAAATAAATAGTATGAATTTTACACAGACATATAAAGAGTAGGTATTTTGAATTGCTTGTGCAGTACGAAGCTTATGTCGATGTGTTAAAGGAAAATTTCTTTTTGACTGTTTGAATTTTAAATTGTTATATTTTATACCCAGAACAATAATTTATTTGAGGTGGGTTTAATTTAATGGAGTTTAACAAGAATTAAATTATAGAAGTAACTAACTAAGCTACTAAGCTGTCAGTTGTTGTAGGTATAATATTTGTAAAGTCACAACAATTTAAGTAATGTGTAATTACTTACATTTTGTTTTATTTTTCTTAATTACGATAAATAATTTAATAAAGAAAAATATAAAAAAAAAATATTAATTGGTATGTAATGATAATGATAATTTAATTATGATAATTTTTGTTTAATACGATTCGATCAATCGAATCAATATGCGTCTTACCGGTTTTCATCGTGTTCAATTCTTAAAAGCCATTTTTTGTATTGTTTTTTTTTTGTATATATCTATGCACCCATTATTTTTATATAGATAGAGCATCTCCGAGTGTCTTCTATAGTCTGTGATTTTAGCACGTGTTGACAAATTTGATATTGACGTTAGATGTCATTATAGTTCCGAGACGAAATGTGGTTTTGTTTTGAATCGTAACAATTGGATTATTATTGAATTTCGTATTTTTAAAAACATTCTATTGAATTTATGTAATTGAATATTGAATATTCCAATAATAACACTGCAATAAATTTAATAAAACTACGGTCATGGCGAAATTCAAACTCAGTAAGTATTGTATTCTATTTTTAATTTAGTCACAAGATACTTATTTATTATAATATAATTTTTATATTTTATATTATGACAATAAAAATAATAAATGTCTAGAGAACTGTAATTTATGCAACAATTATTAAAGATACTAAAACTATATTTCAAACGCACAACATTTTAGGTTATACTGTGTATCATAATTTTATTTCAATATTTTTTGATAACATTTTTCATTATTCTTTTATCATCCATCACTATGTTAGTTAAGTAGTGCTAAAATAAAATAAGATTTCTTTTGATTTTTATTATTTTAGAAAAACCATCAAAAAGGCAGCCAGCACGTCTTCGCTACAAAATTGAGAAAAAAGTTAGGGATCACAACAGGAAAGTAAAAAAAGAGGCAAAGAAGAATCCCAAATCTAAGAAACCAAAACCAATACAGATTCCCAATGTGTGTCCATTTAAAGAAGACATTTTAAAAGAAGTTGAAGCAGTAAAGAAACATAAAGAAGAAGAAAGACAGAAGAAAAGAGAGCAAGCAAAATTAGAAAAGCAGAAAAAATTAGAAGAGAAAAAGACTACTAATCTTAGTATGAATGCTTTGGTATGTATTATCTACTTTATTGGTACTATTGATCCAATATAATGAAGACAACTTTCATAAATTCTATCTAATATTATAAATGCGAAAGTTTGTTTGTTTTTCATGACCCTTTCTCACCTAAACCACTGAACCGATTATATATGACCTTGGAGACAGTTATAGACTACTTCTTGTTGTCACAACAAAACATTAAAGGTGCCTTAAAAGCCAAAAGCTGGTATTTGATAAATAGGATGTTGTTCAACATGTGTATTTTTGATCCATTGATTTGTGCGGTGCCTCTGTGGACCCAGACACAACAATTGTGTTGGATGTCAATGATTTGTCTTTTATGTGGTATGACAGCAGTTTTCTGTGTGAGGCATTCAAGTAAGAGTCTTGCTACCACCAATATGGCGCTTCATTAAAATGACCACTTGTGAATTGTCACTCCAATCCAACTTGTTAAATAGGTTCTATTATTCTATAGCAAGTAACTAGTACAGTGTGCAAGAAACTATAAAAAAATTATTGTATTAACAGTCACTGCTTTTGGCATTAATATATTGTTTCAACTTTACCCAAAATTTTTCAGGTAGCTAATGCACAAGCCAGGGGTAAAGTTCACGATACATTCAAAATTGGTGAAGATGGGAATGATGATGTACAATTTGGAAAGGACAAACAACAAGAAAACTCCCTAAAGGCATACTATAAAGAATTCAAGAAAGTTATTTCGGAGGCTGAAGTTATTTTAGAAGTGGTTGACGCTAGAGATCCATTAGGTATTATTATCTTTCTTCATCACATAGTACATTTTTTTGACTAACTCAGATTCTTTTCAATAATATTACTTACTAATTACAAGATTATGTTAGCTTCATTTTGGCCTCACAGTATGCACACTTTTGACTAACACTCTATCACATGTGAAAGCTGTTCCTCTTTCACGGCCTGATCTCAGTACTCCGCCACTCCTTGACAGTGGTGCTGTCAAGCTCAGTAGGTATAACAGGAAAACAATCAAAAAACAAAGACAATTATGTATCTCTTTCACTATTCTAGAAGTACTCTTATGGTTGAGCAAGCCGTCTTCTTATAATTATTTAAATATTTTATAGCAGATATTTTTAGCAAATAAAAATTTTGTATAATTTTTTTTTGAAACAGGAAACATCCTTACTAATATTATAAATGCGAAAGTAACTCTGTCTCTCTCTCTGTCGGTCGTGATTTCACCCCAAAACTAATGAACCAATTAAAATGAAATTTGGTACACAGATAGTCTAGAGCCTGTGATAGGCTACTTTTTAATGCGAAAAAAGGGTTGTAATAGATGTAAAGGCATGATGAAAAGTTGTATGGAAGTATTGTCAGTTTTAGAGCTAGAAGCTTGAAACTTATTTTTAGGCTGTTGATTCGATATAAATAAATATGACATTCAAAGCTTGTAAATGGGTTCAGTATTAAAGTCGTTATTCATGAGGGCGAATCCGCTGGCAGAAGCTAGTATTATATACTTATACATAATTCAATTAAAATATACAGTACTTTTCTTGACTCTAAAAAAATTTTCTTCTAAAAAAGTATATTCAGGTTTTTTAAATATATGTATTTATAATTTATTTTAAAATCTTCATTTTTTTAAAAAGGTACAAGGTGTGTCCAAGTTGAGGAAGCAGTCAGGGAATCAGGAAAGAAGCTTGTCCTGGTGTTGAATAAAGCGGACTTAGTGCCTCGTGACAATCTCACAGCTTGGCTCAAGTATCTCAGGAGATCGGCACCCGCTGTTCCATTCAAAGCTTCCACACAGGACCAACAACACAACCTCGGCAGGAGGAAAATGAAACACATTGTTAAAGAAAAGGAAATGAAAAGTTAGTGGAACATTTTATATTTTATGTTTATGTGCAAAAAGGAGAACCAGTATTTTTAGAGGTACTGTAGTATAGTGTTTTACATTATGCCCTTATATGAGCTTATAAACGCGTTACTGTATCAAACGCTAGTCTGATATTGCCCTAATTGAGTCATTACAATACAATTTCAATATTGCCTTATTCTCACAGCAAACTCAATCTTCTGATAAAACTTCATAGAATATCCATTTAACAATCTATATTTAATAAGGTATTCCACTAAAACTTCATGAGCAATTAGTTCTAGGAATTTATTTTTAAATTTTATTTCTAAAAAATGATTATCGAACTATTAGGCCTGAATTATATATATTATCAGCATCAATTCTCTCTATAGAAAATAGCTATTTTGTATGAAGATGTGTATGCATCAATTCCGTTTCACCATCAATTCCGATTTCGCATTTTTTTGTTTTAAATCCTTATACTTTTAAGGACTTGATATAACATGTTAGGGTACTAAAAAGCTGTCATAGTATGCTAAAGCATGCGTACGCAGGCTTACGGATGCTTAAGCATATGATGCTCATATGTGTGTCCAAAACCATCCAGCTAAATACTGGTTGATGCTGATATATGTAATTCAGGGCTTAACCAACATAATAATTATATTTTCAGACTCAGCATGTGTAGGAGCGGAGTTACTCATGGGTTTGCTCGGTAACTATTGCCGTAACAAGGGCATTAAGACCTCTATAACGGTGGGTGTGGTGGGTCTGCCCAATGTCGGAAAGAGCTCCATTATCAACAGTCTGAATAGATCCAAAGCTTGCAATGTTGGAAGCACTCCTGGTGTTACTAAGTAAGTATACTTGTTTTTCTGTATTATTACTTTAAAAAAATTATTTTAAATTGATTTGAGGAATGATTTAGGGAAAATAATATTTTTCTTTGCTAAGTTATTTAAAAAAAATATATAAACAGAAGAAATTAGAATTAATCTTGACCTATTTAAAGCAAATATAACCTTCTTTAAACAATTTTTTTTTTACAAAACCCAAGTAAAAATTCCACCAATTCTTTTAGTATATTTATTTTTTAATTGTTTATGTCAAAATTTCCAGACAAATGCAAACCGTCCAACTAGATTCAAAAATAAAGATCCTAGACAGCCCCGGTATAGTGTTCCATTCGGGGTCCGAGGGTGATGCCTCAGTGGCCCTCAAGAATGCCCTCCGAGTATCCGCCCTCAAGGACCCCACAACCCCAGCAACAGCTATATTGAAACGAGCACATAAACACACACTCGTGGAATTGTATTGTATACCGGAGTTTAATACACCTCAAGTTAGTATGATTTTTACTACTGAAATGAAATTAAAAATGTTTTATTACTGCAAAAATTACAAAGAAATGAATGATATTAGACTTATTATATATGGACAGGCCTTCCATACAAACAAGATGTCCATACAAAAAGACATGTTAAACACTCGCTGGTGCTGCGTATATTCATCGACGTAACAAAACAAAGTTAGTCACTTGCAACATAATCAAATAAAGTTAATGTGACTAAATTCGTATCGTTGCATTAGTGCTGAATTGTTAAGGAGCACCAGCGAAGTATTGAATTTTTTTTTATATGGAAAGGATTTTTTTCTATATGACTTAAATAATGTTTTAGCTTGCATTTTTTCGTCATTTAGTTGCCATTATGGCATAGTGATAACGAATCTGCTTTTAACTGTGTTGGTCACGGGTTCAGATCTCGCTCGGAGCAAATGTTTGTATTTACCATACAGACATTTTCGGTTTTCCGATTTTATTTATTTTCTACTGTCACAAAACATAGGGGCCTATCAGAATAGTAATATCTTGTGTCAGAATTTCGGAAACACAAAAATGCAGGTACAACCAACCACCTGAAGATATGCCTCTACGGTCATTAGAAAAATCTACTCCACAATCGAAACAGCGACCAATACCGCTTAAGGCACGTGCACTCTTTTTTTTTATTTACTTGGGGAAATGCATTTTTAAAAGTGGCGTGGGGAGTGTGGGACTCGAGGACATGTGCAATGGTCTTTATAGGACCTGGCCCCCATACCCACTAAAACCCCAAGGTCCCGTCTAGTGCCATAGTGGGACGTCGCGGGATCGCCGAAGCATTCAACCGCGACGAACTACTCTGCCACAACAGTCGCTAATAATAAAAATGATTGTATGTTTATAGGAATTCTTCGCAAGTGTCGCGTCACGCATGGGACGGTTCAAGAAGGGTGGCGTTCCCGATCAGGACGCGGCTGCGAGGATTCTACTCAACGATTGGAATACTGGCAAGGTAAAGTTACTTCACTTCATGTTAGACTGATGACGTTGTGGCGCAGCGGTAGCGAACCTGCCTTAAACGCCACAGGTCGCGGGTTCGATTCCCGCTTGGAGCATGTGTTTGTATTGAACATACGGGCATATTTTCCGGTCTGGGTGTATTTGTCCTTGGCATTGTGTATGTTTCCAGACACCCGATACAGGATATAAGTATCGTAATGGGGGCCGTTTGGTGTTTATTTAATTTATTTAGTTTAGAACGTAAGGCGTCTATACTTGACACATAAAAAAAAATAGAGGGCCCATCCATAAATTACCTGACACATAAGATGGATGGTGTGGGGACGACAAAGTGTGACATTGTGTGACAATTGTGTTACTACGGAACCTTTACCCTCCCCCCCCTCTCCTAACCCCTTATGTCACATATAACAATTGCTACATTTTATATAATAATGTAGGTATTTAAACTTGAAATTGAATTGTTAACGAAAGTCTGATAACTTTGAGCTGTGACAAGGACTAAAATGGGGTAAAAAAATGATGAAATTCGTATGACGTCATTTATAGATGGCCCCTTATTTGGTTTTTTAATTCCACAAATTCCATTCCATATCTCTTCAGTTTTCGTTATAACAAGCGAGGAATAAAAATTAACCCCTTTCCCTCAAGGGTCGGGTAAATTATGTATTAAAGTGATAATGACACAATGTACCTTGTTTTTAGAACATCTTGAGCATGTTGCATTGGACATTACGGGAATTTGCTTTGTTTTATTTAAACAAAACAACTATTATTATGGAAAACAAAATAGCTTCCGTTTTTTTTGCTCCAATTACATAAAATTCGTTAGGTATCCGTTATCCATTTTTTTTAACATTTATCCACACCATTTCTTTTTGCTGGTTTTTAAAGCAAAATTTAAGATTTTTTTTTTAGATTTTCATAATTTTCTACCTCTTTTTCAATTGCGTTGTAAGTTGTACTTTACTCCCAGGTACGTTACTACACGGAGCCGCCGGAGACACCAGAAGCAGAGGTCCACTTGGACGCTCAGATCGTGACCACACTCGCGAAGGACTTCGATATAAATGCCTTCGAAGCGATGGAGACTGAGACCATCAATACACTCGGCTCGACCAGCGTTGATGATGCTATAAAGGTAACGCTCACATTTTCCTGATCGTTTTAGCAGTGGCGGATTTACAAATTTTCGAGGTATAGGCTGTAATGTCTTTGACCCCTTGTCTCTGATTGATAGTGGGAAGACGGACATACATTTTCTACAATTTACAAAGTGGGGGCCGGCGTGCTAGTTGTTTCTGAAAATAAATGTATCTTCGATAGTGTGGACTATATGTAGGTTTCTGGTAATTTTGTAATAAATAAAACACAGAGCGTTTCGCTCACCATGGCGATCCAAAACGGAAGGGGTTTTATTTCTTAGTGTTGCAACTTACAAAAGAAAAAATAACATTATTTGTTGGGTTGCCAACAGTTTCACTCTAGAATATGAACGTTTGCTACTCGGAATGTACAATGACAAATGATAGGGGAGAGTCATCGGCAAATTTGTTGCAGATTTATATCTGAAAACGTCAGAAAACTGTCATACAGAAATTTTTTTGATTTCTATGAGGCAGCAAGAAAAAAAAATATTCGGTCCCCAAATTTGCCGCCCCAAAAATATGCCGCACTAGGCTCAAGCCTACTCAGCCTACTGGTAAATCCGCCACTGCGTTTTAGTTATAATTTAAGGTTCGTTCTTAATCTGTACAGTTTTTGATGATAATCATGACATTAAAATATTTAATTATGACATTCAGTCTGGCTAGTTGAGCTTTGGTTTGTGGGTAGTTCCGGATCCCTGACACAGGATATGATTAGGTTTAAAGTGTAGCGTTTATTTATTATTAACTAATCTATGTACATTATTATTAAGTATTAACTAATTTATATAATTTATCTGAATTATGAATATTGATATTTTTTTTACAGATTACGAGCACTGGTCCTGTCAAAGCAGCGGAAGACGATATGCAAGTTGACGAAGACGAATCTAGCCTTTTGCCTAAAAAAGTAAATATTGTTTCAAAAATAGTGAACAAAGCACCAAAAGAATTAACAGAAGAGAAAGTTTTAGACGGCAACACAAAACAGAATAAACTGAGGAAAATGCAATTTAAAAAGATAAAAAGAAAAAGCTAGGGACGAGAAAAAGCCGATGCTCTAGCAGAAATGCTAGATCAAGCTATGGTTACTAGCATTAAGAAAAAGTGATCATAACTTCAAAAACCTATAATAAAAAATAAGAAAACTAGTTGTATTTTTTTATTCAAATAAAACCTGCTTTCAGAAATTAAAATTACTAAGCAATTTTTTTTTCGTTATAATAATGTTTCCAGCCAGCAACAAAATATTTCAAAGCGCTAAAATGTAGCTATTTTATGATAAGACGCATTTACATTACTATCGTTTTATCACTCACGATTCACGAAACATTCTTGTTTCGCACTTGTGAAAACACTTTTTGTATTGAAGACATTAGCATAATAAATACCTCATTTCAATTATACTTGTATAATACAAAATAACTAAACGTGACTAATTATTGGTAACCGTTGTATGTGAAGTACATAATCAACAATAAAATTTTTAAAATATTAACTTTTTTTCCACAAAAGAGGCAAAGAAGAATACATTCTGCCTAAATACTAATGAAACTAAATGATCGTAGTCTCACGTAAGAGGGGAGGGGTGAAAAAGAAAGGGTATTGGAAGGGCAGGCAGTTCAGGCGCACACACTTTTATCATACCCGAAACAACAAGTCTCTACTACGTGAATATTGACATTTTCGAGTCGAAAAATCCTTAGTTTAGTCTTCAATTATATTATAAATAATTAATTGTCAGAGTATATCGTCTTATTACAACTTTATCACAGTATCATAGTGATCCCCCTAAACTTGTTAATAACTTGCTAATGTTATAATAGTAATATAGAATCCAGTTTGCTTGAATACGTTTTACATTCTCTTTAAAAATAGAGCTTGATAAATGAAAAGAGCTATTTTTATATGTTAAATAAAAATAATAATCATAATAGGAAATTTTAGACAAATGGTCTAAGATCGGTCTATGTAGGAAATCGAACCCAAAAGGCTGCCTTAAGCGAAATAGTTCACGGGTTCCACTCCCGCAGATGTTTGAATTGACCATAAACGCATATTATGTTCCGGCCTGGACATGTTTGTGTATGCATTGTGTATGATTCCGGACCCCCGACACAGGATGTTTCCTAAAAGGGACGTTGAATGTGTAGCGTTTATTTATACTTATATAAAAATGATTATTTTGACCATTCACTATACAGTCCTTTGACGAAGTCTAGGTATTGTTAGTGTGAAATTGTGAGTATTGATATTAAGTATCATCTGATATAATCGATAAAATGATCTTGATAGACAAATAACTATATTTGATTGAATAGGTACATCTTAATTAAGAGGTCAGATTCCAAGAACTGATCTAATCTGGGTTTGAGTAATAAGCATACTCTTTCTATATACCGGGATATAGTATTCAAAACACAAATGCGTAATAGGAAAAAAATATATAGATAAATGTTTTATCACTTTTAACTGTTGGATAATTATCTTCTTTTAATTAATTTGCATAGACATTAATTACACACTGCAGTTTTTGTATATTAAACTCACTATTGGCTTCCACGTATCGTACATATCTCTGCTCTTTCTTTCCAACGAATATTTGTATATCTATCTCTTTTTTATGTCATGTGTGATACCGATTGGTGATTTGTTTATTGAATCAAATGAAATTTCTAGATCAATGAACTTCTATATGAATTAACAAGTTATGAATGATGACATAAAGGACTGGCTTAGAGATGATAAATAAATAATATTGCAAACATACAACACTTCTTTTTCAACAGTTTCTTTAATTACTATTGTATACAAATTTATAGATAATAATTTTTCATTTTGCAGCTCGTAAACATTCATATTTCCCGCTTATATGATTTTTAATTTCAGGCGAGTGTGTTCAATTTCTATTTGCTAACGTTGACCAATAGCAGGTTTCCATCTGTCTGCGTAACTTTACGTCATTTTACGATGCTCAATATTGTTTTTACTCTCTTACACTTCAGTATTTGATCTAGCTGTATCTCTGTCAGAAATTTCGTATGAGCGTATAAGTTTTATACCTTTTTCTTTTCCTCTCAGTAGTAACTCGTATGTGCGACTGAAACACACGATCCACGCAATAAACCGGTTAAAATTAAATAATAGTTGACTCGCCAAATTTTCAAGTTATTCGTGGCCTGTCTTTTGCCAGTGAAGGACTGTGTTAGTGTAAATAAAAATGAAATCATTAGTTTTAGCTCTAGCCAGTTTAGTGGCGATATATTCGGTGAATTGTGATGTTTATTTCGATGAAAAGTTCCCTGATGGTAAGATTCGCAAACACGTATTATAATTTTTCTTTGTTACCGGCATTTCGCGTGGTATCGATTTTATTTAATGCCGGTAATATACTAATTGTTAATTTATTTGCTGTATTCTTATTCTAGATTCATGGGAATCCAATTGGATATATAGCGAGCACCCCGGTAAAGAATTCGGCAAGTTTAAGTTGACGGCCGGCAAGTTCTTCAACGACCCAGAGGAAGATAAAGGTATGTTTCTCCTTTCTAATTTTAAAATAACTGAAACTTATATGTAATCTTATAGTTACAACTTTAAACAACAAAAACTATTACTTTCATTAAAATAAAAATGTAAACGTGTCAACGAAAATAGATCCACGCATCACCATTCCTAAAAGCATGCACATCGACTTGCGACAAGCGCTCGAAAGTTCTCTATTATTATATTTTTTGTTTAGGTCTACAAACGTCGGAAGATGCAAGGTTCTATGCACTCTCTCGCAAGTTCGAACCTTTCTCAAATGAAGGCAAGAATCTCGTTGTGCAGTTTTCTGTCAAGCACGAGCAAGATATTGACTGCGGAGGTGGTTATTTGAAGGTTTTCGACTGCAAGTTGAACCAGAAAGATATGCATGGTGAATCTCCCTATGAAATTATGTTTGGTCCTGATATCTGTGGTCCCGGCACCAAGAAGGTAAGTCATTAAAATTTATTTACTAGTGCCTAATTGGTAATTAATGAATGCTCATTTAACTTTTGTTTCTTAATTGTTTTGGTTCTTTATAGCCCTTAATTGTAACTATACGTCATTAGTAAATAATTCTTATGAATTAAACAAAAATTTTTATAATCATGATATTACTATAAACACTACCTAACTAAAAACTAAAATTTAAAATTTTAGCCAAACAAAATTATAAAGCATTCAAAATAATGCAGCACCTGTTATCTATTGTCCTTGTAACAGACACTTTTGAGTATCATATTACTTACAATCTAATTGTTATAAAGCATTTATCACCAAAAACATAACCGAGGCTGATATTGCTCACAAATATTGAGATATAAAATAGAGTTTAAAAGTAAATTAAGTCCTAAACAAAATACATTTTCGTGGAATGTGGAAAACTAAAGAAAAAATAATAAAAGTAGTAAAGTAACAATAGGAAATAGCTTATTCAGATTATTATGCCCATCATTAGTATGTTAAGTTGAATACAGTAAATACAGTTGCATGCTCTATTGGCATTGAGAATTCATTTTACAATGAATTGGTAGATCTAAATCGATGTAATTATACTTATTAAATATAATTTTAACTGGTGAATTACATTTTGTTACAAAAGAGAAATAAAAGTTTTTTTCTGTTAAAATTTTAAAAATAATGAAAATTTTACATTTAGCTTTTATTTATAAACTAGAGTTTTCATTGGAAAAATTCAATTCAAAAATTTAGATATAAAAAATATAAACTTAACTAAAAAAATGAAATTAAAAAGTAGATAAAGTTTATGGTATTGGAAATACAAAAATTATAATAACACTTATCAAAGTGCTAACATAATAATTAATTAGTATATTATCATACCTTGCTAGTGATATGTTATCACACATAAATGTAGTTGGCAACATTTTTACTATAAAATTTGAAACTCAACCTAAATAAAAAAACAATTGACAGTCATGAAGCATGAATTTGTACGGCGATTATTGATTTATAATTAATATCCAAGTATAAATTATATAAGTGACATACACTTACATTTAGAAAGTATTATACAACTAAACTTGTTTCAAAAAAAATATCAGACAGCTCATATACATTTATATTGTAGTTTTCTTGATTTCTGAAATCCTTGGTTTGATTTTAGAAAATTTTAATTTAAAATCATCACTTATCCAACAGAAAAATAATAATACTATTTGTTCATAATCAAAAATGTTAAGAATTGCTATTCAGTTTTTATATCGGGAATAACTTCCTCAATATTTTTTTATATCTATTTATTATCAAATAAATATAACTAATAATAAATATAACTTTATTGCAATTGTTAAAAGTTACAAAAGATATCTTTATCAGCACTTGTTAATACAGTTAGTGTAAATTACCTAAAAATATTTATTTTAAAGTATGGTTTATTTTCGAAGTTTGCTTTGTGTAAGTCTAGTATATGGCGGGGCAAATACATCTTAGGGGGTAGGCAGGATAGGGGCGACTAGGGCAGTACGACTTCTGCAACGATATCAACCACTTTCGCGTTTGGATTCACTTTTAAACATATAATTAAAATATTCAGCATTATTATATAATTAGAATAGAAATTAACATATCCACTCATCCCCCTCAGGTACATGTTATCTTCAGCTACAAAGGCAAGAACCACCTAATCAAGAAGGACATCCGTTGCAAGGACGACGTCTACACTCACTTGTACACTCTGATCGTTAAGCCAGATAACACCTATGAGGTCCTTATTGACAACGAAGTAGTCGAGAAAGGAGGTCTTGAGGAGGACTGGGACTTCTTGCCCCCAAAGAAGATTAAGGTAAGACAGGAAATGTTTTAATTGTAAATTTAATATGAGAAGACTAAGTCTTAAGCAAAGTTGAAATATGAAAATATAAAAATTAAATTGTTACTTTTTTCGATGATTCAAAAATGCATGAATAACTATTTAAAGAAATAAAAAGATGATTCAGACCTGATTAACAGTTCCAAATTACTCACGTGCTTTTAGAAATTATATTAAACATCCGTAATTTTACACGCAATAGTTTTAGATTTGAAAATAAGTAATAACTGTCTTTATATAAAAAAACAATATTTGGATGCAAATAAGCAATACCATGTCAACCCACAAAATTGAAAAACAGTTATTTATGGTAAATGACTAAAGAGCATTTTTCTTTAATATTTGTAGGGTTTTAAGCTTTAAACCATTTTTTAATTATGCAATTTATGTATTATGTTAAACTTTTTGGGTTATATTATATACGAAATATGCAGTTTGTATACTTATTTTTGTGAAAATAAGTAAACTAACTCACATAAATCTGAAATTGCCAAAAACTTGACCAATACATAAAAAAATCATATAAAGCAAGTTGTTAAAAATTTTCAAACGCGTTTTTCTCGATATGACATTCGTGTGGGTTGACATGGTATTGCTTATTTGCGTCCATTTATGCTTTGAAGTCTAGTCTTCTTTAATAATACAATGCTCGCCATAAACGGGCAACTCGCAGTGGTTACAAAACGCCGCCACAAAACTCACGACAGTTTTCATACATTTGAACACTGCGCATGCGATTGTCGTAGAGGGCATTCATACGATACAAAACACCGCTATTCATTTGATACGGTCACCACTCCTTCCAAATTGGGTGTATACATTAACAAGTGTCACCGACACTTGTTGTTGATGCCATTTGTTTATGAACATCAACTGTTAAGATTGTGAAACCTTCCTTTCGTAGTAGTAGAGCCATGCTTCTCCCAACACAAATGGGCTCGACCGGTGTACTATCCTCTCTTAGAGAATCGGTGTCAAGTAACAGAGCACTGTTGCGTTTCTTGCGATGAGAGAGCGCCGGAGGCCCAATCTCCCACCCCCTGTACTGCCTTCCCTTTTTCCTTCTTATCCCTTCCCTCCTATCCCTTGGATTGTCAACGCGCTTGTTCATAAATAAAAAAAATAATTTCGTATAGGAAAAAATAAGTGGCCGCCGACGCAGTCTCTCTAA
This sequence comes from Hestina assimilis, assembly GCA_023373885.1. Taxonomy (NCBI): domain Eukaryota; kingdom Metazoa; phylum Arthropoda; class Insecta; order Lepidoptera; family Nymphalidae; genus Hestina; species Hestina assimilis. The sequence goes on along the minus strand of CM041745.1, from coordinate 3,322,024 downwards.
TTAGTAGGTGCTTTAATACAGGTTTAAGTGGCAACGTTTTGTAGCTGTTGCGAGCGGCGCTTGTGTGCCTTTGGTAAAAACTGTAATCACTGCAAAATTACTGTACTTATAACACAGTCACATGAATGTCAAAATATTAACTTTTCTGATTTCTTACAACTATCAAGGATATAAACACTACATACTCCAAAGCCCACAAAACTAGTAATTTCTTGTATCCGGAAACATACACAGACGTGACCTATGGCGCTTAAGATAGGTTTGCTACCGTTACGTAACAACGTCTTCAAAATAATAATAATCGTCAACTAAAATATTTTACTCATACTTATAGTACTATTCCTTGTCCATTTACTCATAGTAATATTCCTTCTCCAGGACCCAGAAGCCAAGAAACCTGAAGACTGGGACGACCGCAAGACCATCCCTGACCCAGAAGACACTAAACCCGAAGATTGGGAAAAGCCTGAACACATCCCCGACCCTGATGCCACCAAACCTGAAGATTGGGATGATGAGATGGACGGTGAATGGGAACCACCTATGATTGACAACCCAGATTACAAAGGCGTATGGGCACCTAAGCAGGTAGGAATTTATCACATTATAATTGTCCAAAATAAGATTTAGGATACCTTTAGGATGAAAACGATGTAACTCAAAAAGCAAATTTTGGGAATCCACAAAATAAGTTTTAAAATATTGACACCTGCACGCACAATCTTTCGTATATGATCTATGCTATTGCATTTTATTCGAACTTCAATCACCCATCCCATTTCATATCTAGAAAATCTAGAAGCGTCATTTCTATAAGACTATTGGCTAAATATAAATTTTCCAGATAAAAAAAAAATTACAATATTTATTGAAAGTTATCTCTTCAACGATAAGTTGATTATAAAATACAGATTCCGAATTACAAAGATTATTTGATTAGTAAAGATTCATTATACAATACACGGAATGAAAATATAATTGCTGTTTTTAATTTCCAATTGATTCTGAAACCGTAACAAATATGTTTTGATTCTCGGCTTTTCTTGTGACTCATGTTTTGAAAGGTGTCAACTGACGAATGTTAATTTAAATATTTACCTATCGTCTGAATTTCCGGTCGCTAGCGTTCATTTACCCGTTTCACAGTTACTTTTTAACTTACCATGTCTAATCGGATGTAACTTGTGTAAATAATTTGTGACCACCAGTCTATTCAAATATTTCGAAACACCGCTTGTGATTAAAGAAAACACTTCTAGAATTTATATCATGACTAAATAATAAATGTAGTTCAAGTTTAAACAGAAGCCATTTAGTTTAAAAATTTTGATGACAGAGTTTAGTATGAAATGAAATTACATATACATATTTTTAATATTATAATTTAATTTAAATTTGAAAGTAGTAATTATATACATAATTTATTTGGAGGTTTCTAATCTATATCTTCAAAGTCCCTAATCAGAAGCCTCGAAGCAAATCCTATCCAATAAAAAAAGGAATCTTTAATATCTATGTACACTCCAAAAGTTTTCTTATAAGGTACAAACAAACAAACATTGAGATTAAAAAATTGACATAAACTTTGATCCGAAGCTTTAAGAGTTTAAGTCCTCTTTATCGGCGCTCTACGAAAACGATGTATGGTGCCGAATCTAGGGGACAGATGGAGTAAAACACAGGAGTTTGGAGTTGGAGCCTCCATCATTCACACCCATCTATCAAACCTCAACAATCTAAAGACTAATTGATTGATTTATTAAGTGCTATAAACTCTTATTAACAAAGAAATAAGCAAGCATTGTTAAATTTCAGTATTTAATGCTATTTTTTATTCAACAATGTAAGATAAAATTATTTTTTCTTTTCAGATTGATAACCCCGCATACAAGGGTGTTTGGGTTCATCCAGAAATCGACAACCCCGAATACGTTTCCGACTCCAACCTTTACAAGCGCAACGAAATCTGCGCAGTCGGTCTCGATTTATGGCAAGTTAAGTCTGGTACAATCTTCGACAACATTCTGATCACCGACGACGTCGAGGTCGCTAAGGCACGTGGAGAAGAACTCAAGAAGACTTTAGAAGGTGAGAAGAAGATGAAGAACGAGCAAGATGAGGCGGAGAGAGAGCAGGAGAAGGCTGAGAAGCCAGAAGATGAGGACGATGATGAGGATCTCGATGATGAAGCTGGTGAAGCGGCGCCTGTGGTGAGTACTCAATCTTTGTAGCCTATTAACTCTTCTCATATGTCACGCGTTAATTACGCCACACGTAAAGGGTAGCGAGGATTTTACATTGCGTGACTAGCGGATCGTGGGAAGCTAAGTTTCATGACGTCACAATTTAAAGCGTATGTAGCGCGGAAACTAAACTAACTAGCGTGGAAATTAAACTTGTGATTTTAATTTGTGACGTCACAGAGTCACGGATGGGTCAAAAATCGTAAAATTCGTTTGACGCAATTTATGAATGTCCCCTTTGAGTATTGAGCATCTGTGTCTAGACAAATAAATAAAATTAAATTCGTGTAATAATTATTCCTTTATTGTTCACAGGAGGAACACGACGAGCTTTAATCGTTTCAGTGTGTGTGTGCAAAAGACATTTTATACCAAAAAGGTATATAAGAACGCAGGGGTTTAACTTAACCCATTCCGGTTATACATAAGTAATCTATATGTGTCCAATAATTTTTCAATAGCACTGTGTGACTCGAAATATTCCATTATTGTACTAATAATTGGGCGTATTTGGCTGTATGCTTAATCACTGATCTCTATATTTTGGATAAAGGAAAAATAAAAAAATTAAGTGCGGCCATAAATGTATAAAAAATTGTCTATGGTCTTATGCCATATAATTTGTTATTGGCGTATGCGCATTGAGTCAGAATTTAGTGCCTTTTCGACTCGTTGCTAAATTAAATGTCATTTTACTTTTTTTTTTCTATAAGCTGTCAATGGTATAGACTTCAGTGATTGTTAGTGATGATTTTTGTATATAAAGAATGCGTTCAGTTTTATTTGTTATTTATATGCGGCACTGTGTGTCGGTGAATGTGTGTTTATGTTACAACATCCTCTGTGGACTTTCGTTGTTGTAACATAAACGTGTGTGTTATCAGTTACATTGTGAAAATGAGTCTGATTAAATTAATATAATTTGATTTGGTATTTTATTTTATTACTTTGATGACTGTTAGTTTCTCCTATATTTTAATAGCTTTTGAAAAGGTCTAGATTTCCGATTTTTAAAAATTCTTTAGGGATATTAACTTCCATATGTTGTAATATAATTATGTTGTATCATTTATATATCTAGTAGATACATACATGTTTATATTTTGCACTTGACCAGTTTCTTTAACTGTAACAGTTCTTTACATCAAAAGGTTGTAAGAGATTGCTTGTAGCAATAAGACCTTCTTTGCACAACAGAAACCAGCCTAAGTTCAATTGCTTACCTTATTTTGTTTTGTTTTATGTCCAATAAAGCTTTTTTATCTATCTATCAATACGTATTCATTATTTAGTGAAGTAGTCTAACAGGTACTTTGGTCCCTCTATTATTATTAATGTCATTAGTAGCTATTGGTATAAATAAATCATATTAAAAAAAAATTAAATTTATTATAGTTTAACTTAGAACGTAAAATCTTTAAAGCTATTTTAAAATTTCATTAAATAAGATAAGAAATTCAAGTAGCTGGCCATCAGTTCTTCCATTGATGTTTTCGGTTTTTTGACTTCAACCTCGTCTTCTTCAGATTCTTTCGTCCGCCATCTCACTAAATTGTTAAGTAAAGAGAGAAATAATAAGAGAAATAATTGGTAAGTAATAAACTGAAAGTATTATGTGACAAACAACACTAGCGTTCGTAATATCCCAAGAGCTCCCGACGATCACACTCGTACTTTTATAAAATCTAAATCAGTTCAGTTTAGTACAGTTTAGGGTTTTTTAAACTTCAAATTCTTGATTTTTAATTATTAATATTTTTCAGTTCAATTAAAATATGTCTTTCCTGCATTGAATTACTAAAGTGCAATTTAATTATAACTTCATTGCTATTTACTTTTTTCTTAGTTGGCAACGTAAAACTTGAGAAAGTATTTATAGCGTTGTTGATTATCGTCGTATTCATCTTAATTTTATGTATACTAATTTTGAATAGCAATTTTCTTTAAATATTATTCTAAAAGCTAGTCTTATTACTTTATTATTATTAAATATCAGCACTATTATTTCGTTATAAAATAATTTAAAAATAAAATATGTAAATTTGGGAAAAGAAGTTTACATTAAGTTTCGATAGCAAAATATTTCTTTTATTAGTTCATATTGCTTAATTTAACATTTCATTCAGGTAAGTACCTAAATTATGTATTTAATCAGTCTATAGAGAATTAAGATTTCTTCTTTTTTTCATATCCGATTATTTCATGCTCACTGGAAACAATTAAAATTTAACAACAAAAATTTAAGTTTCGCAGAAAAATGTTGTTTGAGTATTATGGTAGTTACGTATTTATATCTGTCTATAATCTTGATTGAGATGAATAGTACCTAAATTTTATATATCAGGTAGTTACTTTTAAACTAGCCATGCACAAAGATGGTTTTTATTTAAAAAAAAAACAATTTCTGCAATTATTAATTTTGATAGCGCCAGCTTTTGTGACACTTGTATTGTGCACCTCAAAATTCGTGAGCTGTTGATAAGATTCAAAAATATTCACATGTAATAATTATTATGATATTATTAGGTACTATCTAAACATTTATTTTCCAATAAACATTTTTACCATTAATATACGTAGTTTAATTAGGTACTTTTGTGGGTTATTCGTATTACATAAAGTTCTAGTACTTACTCATTTTTTCTAAAGCTGCAACAAAAAAAATAATTAAATTTTTAATATTTATAAACATATGCAATATAATAAAGCTATTATCTCGTCCTTATAAATTTTACCGAATTCTCTAGCGAAGGTCAATTTCAATTGTCAATGTGATACATGATTATTTCCATTGAAGAAAATAAAGACTTGCGCTTGAACTCACTTTTTTGTCTTAGCTATTAGGTATGACCGCAACGCAACAGTTTTTTTTTTATTGATTCGCTTGTCAAATAAAAAATGAAAATGCTATATCAATGGTCATGAATCAATTTACAACTTTCAATTATTGTAGTTGACCGTCTTGGGCAGTTGAATTTCCTCCTATTGAGTTCTGAGTTCTCAACTGTCATACCATTATATAATATACCAAATACCATATATTTTTGACCTTCAATGGCATGGAGCGTGTAGTTTGATAAGTCTTAAAAGAAAGGAGGAAGGAAAACTTTTTCGTGTATTATATAAATACTAACAGACGTAGTTACGCTTTCAGTGTGTAACACTTATAATTCATTCAATCATTAAAATAATATTACGAAGAAGATTCCGAATATGAAACTTTAATTAGCAATAAAAACAAATCAGGATAAAATAATAGTTGTAATATGGCGCACATTTTGAAAATTGAAGGATTTGTAGATCGTAAATTTATTTACCTTTCTCAATCTTCTCGAGCGGCTTCTTTTTATTTTTTTCATCCTTGTCTTTTTTGGGTTCTTTAATTTTTTTTACTTTATCTGGCATTATGAGATCTAATAATTCCTTGCAAGGCACTGGTGCTGCGTGCACTATAAATAATTATGTAACTTAAATAAATATTATAAAGTCGAGATAATCAAAAATGTATGTATCACGATAACTCGATAGACGGACAATTAAATTTCAAGAGTTCGTAATGATTCAACTATTTCAAATTAATCCTGACAATATCCCGACCATAAACCAAACGGTTTAGTGATTTATCGTGGAAAGTTAATAAACAGGCAAACTGTGAGACACCACTCTTCAATTTAAGTATAATACCTTCGTCCTCTGCTATTAAGGCGAAAATCTGAAATAAAATAACACTTATGTAGGTATTGCATAAAGAAAAGAAAAGTTCCCGATCATGGTTATTTTAAATGCGTTTTTTTGTAGTAGCGATTTAGATGTCATGTAATTTAATTAATAAACCATTAAGTTATAGAACGATTAAGTGGTTAAATCTTTCTAGATTAACTTGCTGTACTTCACGGAAGTCCAACGAGTTCCAACATTATTTTGATTCAGCAACACAAAATATAAAGCAGATGCTAGTTGGCTCATTATTTTCCAATTAAAATTTATAATTAGTTCAAATTTATTTTGATCAAATTAAAAAAAACAAATTCAACAATTTACGGAAATCATAAGGTTATATAACATAATTTATAATTTTATCAAAGAAACTTACCACCATTGTAAAAACGAAGGCAATTAATATTTGAAATCTTAACATTTTTGTGAAATAAGTCAAAGTAAACTATATCAATTTTGGAAAAAAAAGTCCTTATATAGATGGACACTGTCATGGTTAATTTACCGTTTTTGCATACTATTATTGTTTTATGTTATTTGTCTCCGATTGACGTATCATTTTGAAAAGAATTATAAATATGTAAATTGTAAATGTAAAGAATTCTTTGAAAAAAAAAAAATGCTTTGTATATCGTTTATTTTCCGTGTTCAGTTTCCTGTTGTGTTTTTGACCCCACCATAATATAATAAGTATGCCCAACATTGTATTATAATAGAGATCTTTAAATAGAATGTAAATAAGATGATACTAAAAGGTACAATATACTTTTGCGTTTACAAAAACATTATATAATATGCGGTCGTAAAAATTAAAATATTCAATTCCACAAAGACTGTATTAATTTTGTGATTGCTTGGGGGCGAATGAATCTCATCAGATTATTAGACCTCATCATTGTCGTAGAGTAAATCCCGGTTGCGTTCGGAGGTCCGTTTAAAATCATCAAATCAAATATTGATCACTGTTAACAACTATAACAGAAGTCGGCTGTTAAGGATTCCGTACCAAAAGAGTAAACGAAAGAGTGCGTGAAGTGTGTATTTTAGTTGCCGCTACAGCAACAAACACTAAAAATATATAACTTCTGATTAAGGACAAGCCAAATATTTAAGTTAAATATTTTCAAAATTTACTCCGATTCCTTTTATTACGACTAAAACTTTAATGAAAGGAATATACTTCAGTTTATTTTTGGGCGCCTTTATGGGGCGAGGCTTAGATGTGCTATATTTATTGTTGTCTTTGCCACCCCTAACATTAAAAAAGTATATCGAAAAGTCATATAAGCTGACTTATTATCTAAGCCATAATGTTCAAATTCGTGTATTACTGTGTTTATGAGAAGTAAAATGTTATGGCATTTTCTAATGTGGGGTGATAAGGATGTGTCAACAATTCTAGACCCCACTTACCCTTGGATATCCGGTGTCGAAAGACACCACCGGTGTGTCTGGGGGCGTTTAAACATAAGTACTATTATTGTTCGGTTGAAATGAAACTGGAGAGTGTTGCTTTTTCTTGTTCAGAAAATATAAAACGTAATGGAAGATTTGTCAAAACTATTAGAGTAAGGCATAAATTTAAATTTTTATTTATTGGCAACTGAAACACTAAATGTTTTTATTCTCTTTTAAGTAGGTCTTGGCAAATTTAAAACACAAAATTTTTATATTGAGAATTGTTTTAACTAACCAACTATTTCTTTTATGAGAATGGAGGATTTTTAGAGCAAAAATTGTTTTGATTCGAAAATTTTCAGCTAAATTTTGAACAAATTATTTTATTAGGAAATGAATAAGCTTACTGCTAAACAGTAATTATGACAATATTTAATATTATCTCTGTTAAGCTCACCGATTATTTATGGCTCATAAACGGAAAAATTACACAGACTTGACTTGACTCTGATACCAACCTGCCATCGTGTAGTTCAGCGCAGTTTCTATTCCGCTCACGCTTCACTAAACTCTGTGATTTATACATGATCGCTTTTTTTATTTATCCGGCAAACGTGTATTTATATTGTAACATTTGGTAGAATTCAAATAGAAATAAGTGAAAGTATGACGAAAATACGTAAAGTCTTTATACTCATATCATAATTCATTTGGAATCTCTGTGGCAAACGCTGGGCACGGCCATACCCCACATCCCAAATATACATATGTATAAAGAATATGCTTTTTATATAAACCGGTCATATGTATATTTACCATAAGTTGATATATTGTCATTTCAGTTAAGCGATATTCAATTTGGTAAGGAACTTTCATTTTCTTAATCTCTCAGCTCACTATTGTTTCCGTGTATTCTATTCGTTACGTTTACCTAGTCTTGGTCTCTTTCCAATGTTGTTTAAGTTATTTTATATCACTATCACACACATAGCCAGGAGCCCTCACTGGTCAGTCTACGATCAGTTGTCTGTTGAGGTTGAGTAGCACACGGGCGCAGCGGTGTTAGGACTTTAGGAGGCGCAGGCCACGGCACTTTCAATGAACCTGCGCCCGTGTTATGACGCCGGGCGCTTCAATTCAACCCCACTTTAAAAAGTATAGGAGTCGCATCTGTTATCTGTATGGATAGACATTTTTGTTTCAATTTCAATTTTTAATATTTATATAGATATGTTAACATTTATACGTATTCCATTTTGACCGTGCGCTTACTAGAGTGCGCTTGAGGAATTATTGTACATGGGCACTACATGGACTAGAGACTCCTGTAACAGTGACCACGGCAACAATGGTATTTCAACAAACTATTTTTTGAGCACTTAGCATAAAATATATTAAACATTCTTCTTCTACTAACACTAATACTTAAAATAAAAGCAATGTTACTTATATCTTAACGTTATGTTTTAATTTTAGCTATAATTTATGAGTCAACATTTATTGCTGAACGTAAAACGAAACTAGCTTTGATCGTAAAACGCTTTATTACACGGAAGAACAGTATCCGTGGTTGTGTTTCGTTCGATGAGGGAACTTCCAAAACTCCCATCCTTCTGTGTTCCTTCTATCTTCTTCTGCATTTTCCTGCAAGTTCCTCCTGTGGTCTCAAGCGGCACGGCGGTGTCTCTGGTGTTACTTGTGACTGTATACGATAACCGCTTTGTATCAGGCAGGTAAACGAACAAGTGAATGTATGTTCAAATGAAAAATATTAATAGCCTTGCTTGTAATAGTAGAGCCTTGTTGTTTTTAACATCAATGAGTCGGCTCGACTGGGGAAGTACTACCCTCTCACAGAAAATTGGCGTAACGTAAAAGTATCAGTAGTTATTGTTGCATTTCGTGCGATGAGTGAGAGAGCTGGAGGCCCAGTCTCCTACCCCTATGTTCCCTACTAGCACTAGCTACGAGCTTATTTGGTGGTGCAATAGGAATATTAGTACCTAATACCTACAAAAAGCATTGCTACTATATTCTTTAAAATAAAATAAATATATATACTATAATAACTAATACTTGTTATCTCAAGCGAAATTCGATGTCATTTTTGTTGTTTTCATCTGTATACGTAGATATAATTGTTAAGTTATTATTCATAAAAAATCTAAACAATCTAATTTTATAGTTCCAGTTATCTCTTTAATTTTGGATATTGAAAATAATTGGAAATTTATTGTATAGCATAACAATCAAAGAAGCCCTATTTAAGTATATCTACTCTAATATAATTTAATATCTTGCCCCTGCTTGCAAGAATTTGAAATCGATATGAGTTCGATTAGGGGAAAAATTACTTAGGGTAAGAATTGACTTGTTTTAAATGCACATTGTGTTCAGGCAGGAATATAATTCGGCCCAAGTCATGAGTAGCTTTTCTTTACTTATAAAAAATATTATATATAAATAATTAAAATAAATTACTAAAATAAATTTAATTTAAGCACAATAATAATATTAATGTACATACAATTTGCATTTTGTGTACAACTATAATTAAGGAAGCACTAACATTTATAAGATTTTTACTGTATTATGTCTTGTCAAAGTGTCTTCCTTATTGGTGTACCTGATAAAGTAAATAAATAAATAAAGTAAGAATTCTTAAAGGAAATTAGAAAATAGAATTGTAGCATTGGTAGGAACATAATTTTAACAGAATTTCATGGAAGATTTCCTAAAACACTATAGTGGCTATCAATGTTTTTAAAAACACAATCATGATCATTTTAAAGACAATGCCAAAGACTCGCTGGTGCTCTTTCGTAAACACCAACTAAACAAGGTTACGATGTTTTTTTTGATAATTGCCGTGGTAGTCTATAATTTCTATCGAAAGAAACATTTTATCGTGATACTGAAACGAATTGTATACTGTTTTTTTGGTTATCAACCCTAAAACTATATAAATAAGTCTATGTACACACAAACCATACAAACAAAAACGCTGGGGCTCTTTCGTAAATTCAACATCAACGCAACGATACGAATTTAGTCACAGCCTAGCAACATAATCGAATGAAGTTAGCGTCACAAGCAACAAGCGTCGTTTTTTTGCAACATAATCGTCAAATTTCGTAGTTTCGTGAAATTTATAAATGAGCACCAGAGAATAATTGGAAATTTAGGAAAAGGCAAGGCCTTTTTTATACTTTATAGTATTTAAGTTAATGGTTTTAAAGCACTTTTTTTTTAATTCTTTGCTTATAAATATTTTATAAGGAACCTTTGCATGATTTCACAAAGTCTCTATCGTAATACGGATATGTTCAATAGAGGGGATGGCTTTATATCATTTTCCGATACTACCAACTGTCAAATGTATAATTTATTGCATCGGCCATTACCATTGAAGAGAAACCCGAGGGGAGCGTTTGTTCTTTCATAATATACTTTTAGCTATTGTAGAAGAACTTTCTTTTATATAAATTATACTAACTGTATCGAATAACTTAGCGAAAGCTGGTCAAAAGTGCAATGCAAGATTTTAAATGAACATTTTCGTGAAATGCCATAAATATAATCTATATTATATATAAAAAGAGAAAACCTGACTGACTTAAAAACGCTCAGCCTATTAAACGCTCCCTTGGATTAAGCCTAAAACGGATTTTTCGAAATTTATCTGTTAAGGAGGTGGAAACTTTGTATGGAATTCAGACATTTTTTAAACATTAAGAAATGAAACTGTTTCTTGGCGGATAGTAAAAGATAACAGCACACGTTTTAACATTTTCTAAAATTCCACCCAGGAGGGGTTGAAATGGGGATTTAAAGTGTGTATTAAAATCATTATTCACGCGGGCGAAGCCGCTGGCAGGAGCTAGTTATAACATAATTTTGATATTGAACTACAACTTGAAATACAAATTGATATCAGCCGAGACAGGCTTTTTCAGTTCCCTCCCAAGCACGGAGACGCTTTAGTTGAAATACCGCTATGCGATATTGAATGATCGTACCTAAAGTTGCTTTGCCTACCGATCGTGTACCGATCAGTAAGCGCATCCACCTATTGGCGTCTTGTATGAGTGCCTTGTATGTATTTAGATTACTGTTGAGACACCGAAAATTTATTAAAGGTTGAAATTTCGGAATTCAATAATATATAGTAGGTATAATGCACTTATGGGCTTATAATATAGTTATTACATACAAAATATGACCATGAGCCATTAGCATTATTGTCAAATAACATCTGATAATAATCGTGAACTGATAAGTAATTTGCTCATAGCTAATAAGTTATAGGTTAGGGTTGCGGAGGTCAGATGGCAATTGCTTTACGTAAAAATTAGTAACCGGATAAGATTAAAGAGACTCTGGAAATCGTGTATATTACGCAGCCATGGATCTAGGGGACGCCCCCACTCGATCCGGGCACTTGCCCCGGACGGCAGTTTCAAGGGGCGCCAAAATCATTATGTAATGCGCCAGGAAGGTCTATCTGGGCTTACCATCCTAGCCGTTGAAAATAAATCAGACTTTGAGATGGATATCAATAAGGTAATAGATTCTTTCACTAAGAAGAAAGCACGGCGTATAAAGCTGTAGCAAGATTAAAGAGTAACAAAAAATGTCGGATCCTTAAGATTAAAAAAATATTTAGATTGACTGGTGTATTTTCTGGCTATACAATATAGGAAATTTTGATTTTATACCACACGAATTTAAAACTCACCTTATAATATATTTTAAAATAACTTATCTGAAACGATTATGAAGTTTTTGCCCTAGTAAAAACAAAACGTCGATCAGAAGCTGATATTACGTGTATAAAACATGAGCGCCGTGAGGTAGGTGTGACGGGGACTTGATACCTCTCCAGCTTCGACTTGCTAAACCCCATATTAAGAGGCGGATGTCAATATATATAAAAACAATCAGAAAACCATAAAAACATTACTTTATGCACCATATTTTACGGTATTGACTATTAACATAAAGTGATGTTCCGTAAGTATACCCACTGCGACTGTTTCCAATACAACCAATACATAAAAAAACAATTATACAAAATAAACGTTCACTTTGAGTTATTTAATTATTTTAAAATATTTAAAATAATATTTGATATTTCACAAAATAAACAAGGGTCAGAATATTAGTTATGATAAAATATATTCATGAATTATTAAAATTTAATGAATAATTCATTAGTTATAAATCTTCGGTGGGTTACGAATAATTTTCTTTAGTTTACTTAGGGCATAAAATAGATCGTTGAAGACAAAAGGAAGCACTGTATACGTACAGTTTGTTTTAATTGTTTTTTATTAGCCTCTTTTTATTTAGGCAATATAGAACTTTAGATGGCTTACTTGATACTTGTTACTGTAGTTGTCCCTTCCTGGACGAAAAAGTGTCCTGAATCTTGAAGGCCGTCCAATGATTTTTGTACGTTCAATAGAAAAAGCAATCAATTATACCATATTATAAAAACTGACTGAAAATTTTGAAATAATTTTTTTTTGTTTAGAAAATATCAGTTTTGTATGTATGAGTGTTATTGCCGATGGTTCAAATTGGCATATTATCTTTCATTCGTTCCTTTTCCTACTCTTTTTCTTAGGGTAAATGACGGATCAAGAGCGTGCGGAGAACAATATCGCGATTAAAAAACAAATATCAACTAACTCTCGGTGAAATATATAATTACTAGACTGCATAAAATTAGTAACTCTTTTAAAGGTAACTGTATACGGTTTTACAATAGGATCCCAGAAAGCGTTCAGAAACTTTCTATTAATAAATTTAAAATAAAGGTCAAGACACGTTTGTGTGGTAAGGGCTATTATAAAATTAATGAATACCTTGAGGACACCACACCTTGGGAATGAGACAGTCACTCCAGGCTTTTCAGTCAACATAATATGTAAATTACTTGGACATTTTAAAAAATAATAATATATTTAAAAAAGATATAACCCCCGAGTTTGTTTCGCCGGTTCTTCTCGGGTAGAGGTTTAATTTTGGAGCCGGTAGTAGAATCTTGACTTTCAACAAATAAGTTATATGGTTTTTACGTTGAATAAAAATATTTGATTTGATTTGATGGTTACGTACATTAGATTAAGGGCTGTGTTTAGCATTAAAGGCGGCCTTCTCTAACGTTTACAAATCTCTTGCAAATAGTTTTTAAGTTTTTGAACATGATTAATGACCTGGATTTTTAGATGTTGGGGTATCTGGATGTGTTTGACAATTTAGCTATTGTTTTTAGATGCATCGATTTGCTTGAGGATTCGACATTGAATGATTATGTCAATCACTCAAGAGGGTTGGACCCCATGAAAGACTGTCACTCTACGATTGGAGTAAGACAATGTTTTTAGATGTCACGTGCCACCTAATCTTTATGGTCTATTCCTTATGTAGATACCTAATTCTCGAGATATATGTTATTTAACTTAAAATTTGCTTATATTTTGTAAATTACATTAAAAAGTTATATTACACTTCTCTACAAAACTTTGCTCAGTTAACAAAGAGGTTTATCCTATTAACATAACAAATGTGAAACTATTCATGTCTGAATGTTTATAACTCAATCACGCAAAAACTACAAAACGGATAGGGATGAAATTTGACATAGATATAGATTGTTTCTGGATAAACATTTAGGATACATTTTGTCTTGGAAAAATGATTGCTTCTTATGGGATTACCAAAAAACATCACGTATTCAATTAAAATTTAATAAGTAAATAAAGTTCCATAAGATACAGACGCGTAGTTGCCAAATGATTAATTTCTCTCTGTAGCCAATTCTAAGGTCACGGAGGCTAGTGTTTAATATTTGGTAATATATTTTCACTTCATAATTTTGGTATTATTATAGAAACACGAATAAAACTATTAAAATCTAATAGAAATATCTCCAGAATGGACATCGTTGTGTCGTTGTGTGTAGCGAGTCTGCCTTTAGCCACGACGGTCGCGGGTTCGATTCCCGCTCGGACAGATCTTACAAATATCTGTTTCGGTCTGGGCGTTTGTTCTTGTGCGTTTTCCCACCGTGCCTCGAAGAGCACATTAAGCTGTCGGTCCCGGTAGTTATCACATAACATCTGATAATAATCGTTATATCTTAATAAGTAAATTGCTCTTATCCAATGAGTTATTGGTTCGCCCTTAGGGTTGCGGAGGTGAGATGACAATCGCTATGTGTAAAAACTAGTAAACTGTCAAATCCATAAAAAGAGTGATAAGCAGACTCGTATAATACGGGGAATAATGCTAGGATATGCTTCTAAATTCCATCCATACCACCTCGATGTCTGGAAATCCACAACAGCGCGATTTAGAATACATTTTCTTCCTCGCACAACCACTCTGTGGAAGCAGATGTGTTGCAGATGTTCATGGGCAGCGGTGATCGCTTAACATCAGGTGAGCATCCTGCCCCTTTACTCCCTCTCACACAAAAAAAGGAAGAATAAGTAATATCTCCAGAATGATTGCTGTTCATTATCTTGTTCGTATTTGATAATGGTTATTGGAGTGTTGATACCTATATTTAACGCTGTGAAAAATAATATTACAGCAGGGGTTGGAAGTAAAATTTCATTATTGATGTCTAGACTCGTAAATTGATTTATGAAGTTGGAAAGGTGATTTTGGAAAAAGTATGTTCATTTCTTTTTTAAAACTAACTAACTAAGTGTAGTTCTATATTCCTCGCAGGTTTCATAATGTTTATAAAATTAATTTTATGAATCCGTTTTAAATTTCTTATTTTATATACTGATCCGTTTTATTTTACGCACTTTCATTGTTATTGCTGTAATTTATTAAGAAAATTATTTTTAGTTATAATAATAACTAAGATTTCTGTTATTTAAAGATCAATTCTCCAGCAAAAATTGTGGTATAAAATAATTCCTGTTTTTAGTTTGAAGCCTCTCAACCTATCTATAAAGTACCTACTATTAACCTTGCATACAAAAAAAATGTTTAAAGAGTCACTGGTGTATCTGCGTAAATAAAAAAAACTGAGTTTATAAGTTAGTCAATGCTTGTGACTAACTTCGTGTTGCTGTGCTAGTACGAATTTACACAGGAGCGGGCAACGAATCTTTGAAAATTTTCAATTTTGTTAGTATGGAAAGCCATCTATTCATCTATCTATATAATAAAGGTAATCAGTCTATGCTTAGGATTGGAATCCTGAAGGAGGAATTGCAGCTGGACCCTCTTGAACTGTGAACGTTGAAACCTGAGAAAACTATGTGGGCGCAGCGGTAGCGAGCCTGCCTTAAGCGCCACAGCTCGCGGGTTCGATTGCCTCTCGGAGCAGATGTTTTTATATTGACCATACAGGCATGTTTTCTGGTCTTGGTGTATTTGTCGTTGTCATAGTGAATGTTTCCCGACCCCCGGCACAGGATATCACTATCCAAATGGAGGCCGTTTAGTGTGTAGCGTTTATTTATTTAAAATTTACACCTGGCAGGAGAAAACGATTTTTTATAAAGAAGAAGCTAAGGCTCTACTACTTAGTACTACGCAATACATTTTACTAAAAAATGTATTTGAAACCAAAACTGTTTCTTGTAACTTATCCGATTTTAAACTACACAATAGTACTGTATTTAATTTTCATTTAAAACTAAAAATTACTATATGCTATCAATTAAAATAAGATGAAACATTTATATGCGTTAAACGCCAATAGGGTTTTTAATAATGATAACATTCGTTCTTAATACTGAAGAAGCAATGTACTAGTAATATAAGCAAACACCGATTTACTATTAATACTGATGTAGTATCGTAGTACGAAGGCTCGACCCCTCTTTCCTCTCAGAGAGGGCAACCTCACTCAGACCTCACTCCTCAGTCCTCTTCCAACCTCCGTAGACAGTGGTTGTATCGCCGCCGAGCAAACAGTGTCGAAATAAAAAAGTTGACTTTTTGTATAAAAATCGTGTTGTGACTTTTGTAAATCCAGTGTGGACTGTGGATTTTTATTTTTGTAAGTATTGCGGCGCCGTCGTCAAGTTCTTTTTGTATTAAAAGGTCAAAGCTCTCGTAAGACAGCTTAACGAAACCGGGGGCATTAAGTAAATGTTTTGTTTTTAATCCACCTTTATTTATTTAAAAAAATCACAGATGACAAATATATTTATATCCGTGTTTTACAGATAATGTACATAAATAGGATTTGATATTGCCAGTAATGTCATGGTTAGTTTTTCGAAATAATTAATCGGAAATTAAATCGTAAAAAACGTGACTGTTTTTCGTATCCTTAGTAATTGAAGTTAGACTTACACTGCATGTATTGTTTGTGGCCAAGGTGAATACTTTTACGTCGTCATAAAAAATATCCATTGTGATTTATAAAGGTTTTCTTGTTATTCGTGTTAACTAATTTATTTTACGATTTAAAAGTTTTTGTACGTTTTTAACGAACTTTTTCTATAAGTAATTGTTATACTTATATTTAGAATTATTATTAAATTAGACAAGAATTAAATAAGAGTTTAGATCAATTTGATCGGCAGTTATTGTTGAACTAACACACATATATACAAACATAGGACTAAAATATAGTCTTTAAAGAGGTAATACCTAGGTACTGCAATTCAGTTAAACGGTTACATGTAAAGAATATATAAAAATATTTTTTAAAAATAATAAAATGAGAAACAAAAACGTAAGAGAAAAAAAATACATTTAATTAATTGTGGTGTGTCTCAAAAAGACGAACATTCAGCATTTATTGGGTACCTACACCCACCTACTTACTGATATTCAATGGTAGGTACACATTATTGTGCTTGTGTGTTTTCAGAATCCCCGACACAGTTTCATAAAATAAAGTAATAAAACAAAATCATTTATTACACTATAGTTTGAGTCTATAAAGAATCGTAATTATGTTGTAATATAATATTATAAAATTTTCTCAGAGTTATATTCCCGTGACGAAAAATTTAACTAGCTTCCATTGTTACGAAGAAAGCTGATACGGACATATATTTTGTTTTTGTAAACCTGTTTTCACTTTTAACTTAAAATAAATTTAAAACAACAAACTTATTTAAGTACCCAAGCCAAAAAGAATTTTCAATTATTTTCACAGAGAAGAGCTAAAATTAAAAGTAAATCATACATTCCTTTTTATAGTAATCGTGACGGTGTTTTGACTACGACAATATATAATAAAAAAAATTCTAAATAATTATAACATTATAACAAATTTTCATTCTTATTTAATAAATATATTTTAATTTCAAAGGTAAGTTTACAAAAATTTACCTATTTATTAAAATAAATATTTTTTTTTTTTTTTTTAATTCTTTATTGCACACACATAAAAAAATATTTTAATAACAAAATGCTACAATATACATAAATGGTACAAGGGCGGCCTTATCACTAATATATATTATTATAATATAATATTGTTATACATTAAATCGTCGGATTAAGGCGATGTCCGGTAGGCACGCATCTCTTGGCAGAATCCGCAATGAAAAGTAGCGTCGGCTGTTTTTTTATAACGTCAGTGTTAGATACTAGGAATAAGGAGATGATACCTTAGAATGCATTTTAGTAATATTAAATTTCTCAAGAGAACATAGAAATTTATTTGATTGACTTGAAGAAATCATTTTTATAATACGAAATGTGCTTAAACTAGAACACAAATGAAGTTTTTAGATGCTATTTGTATTATTCTGCCTCTTCGACTCTTAGAAAAACGTAGAAATAAAAGATTTGGATGAATAGAAGAGGTAGGAGATAGGGTTTGACAGAGACGACTTGGTTTTTGGAAGTTGGTCAGAATTTATTTTATCTTTTAAAAAATCGATAAACGTGTTTCTCTACTAAAACTATTAATAGTAATAACCGACAAATGATATCTTGGAATAAAAATAAAATTAACATTTAATTTTGTCAATTAATTTAAACAAGAGAGACTGTGAATAATAATATTATTAGCAAAAACGTGTTTTTGTTTTACAAAATATGTTTTTTATTCCAAGTAGGTTGTTAAATGTCACAGGTTTTTAATTACTAGGCGAATCTGGATCAACTAATGCATTATGATGATCAAAGCTCATTAATCAACTGATAAAAGCTGCCAAAAAATATTTCCACACGCATTACAAGCAGTTTTTATATTTGAATTATGCACTATTACGTGGTCTAGAAAACCGTAACACTTAAAAAAATAAAATAAATTTTAAATTCTATTTAGTAACGAAATTAGTTTAATTAGGAAGCATGCGGGATTTGGTCAAACAGTCCGAATATAAACTGACTCATGGGAATTAATATTAATTCTTGTGTTTCGCGCTAATATTCCTAATGAGCCTAATCATAAATATCGATCCTTTATTCATTATATATTATTCTACCATATAAAGTATCATACACTTCTGTATTAGTCTACGACTCAACTATATTTTTTGACATTTTATTTACTTATATTAAATAATTATTATATAAATTAATCCCAATATTGTATTTTAAACATTTTAAAGTAACATTTGCTGTTTATATTAATTATCATTGTCACGCGAAGCTATAGAAGCAGATGTCGGCAAAATTACATTACCATTTAAATTTAATTACTCAACACACCCTAAAATTTGACCCCATGAGCTCCTTCGATCTATATGGCCTTTCCAACTGCGACCCTTAATTAATTTAACTGATAACGTAATGAAAATGGCCATTACATTATGTTTTATGACCTAATAAATGTTTTTTTGATAATAAACAATTTATTATTAATTTGTATTAGTCATATATATATATCTCATCTCAGCACATATGGGCCGGTTCGACCAAGGAAACTAGCCTCTTACAGAAAATCGGCGTAAAGTAACAGTATCAGTAGGTACTGTGGCGTTCCGTGCGTTGAGTGAGAGCAACGGAGGCCCAATTTCTCATCCCCTTTCAGTCTGTTTCCTTCCTTTTTTCCTATCTCATACCTTCTGTCCCTATCCCTTGGCTTGGCAACTCGTATGTGATACTTTAAGTATCGCCAGCGTTCATAGGTTACGATGACCGCTTATCATCAGGCGGACCGTATTCTTGCTTGCCAACCGCCATAATAGAACAAAAAATTCGCCACAACTTAGGCACACATTGATAATATATCTCCTATTATATGTATATGTAAATACATATAATGCATTGAATAATATCAACCGTTTTCTCTTTCCGTTTGAAAATAAAATAGAAATTGAGAAATCTCTAGATTTGTGCTGTTAAGTTTATGTCTTTTATTTAAAGCGAGGTGTATCTTGTTCCTGATGTAGAACGTTTGGTGAGAGCGGACAGTTTAAACTTTTTGCCTTCGCCCCGGGATTCGTTCCAGGGTAAGTAGGTCAGGCGATTTGTCCCGGCCCTAATCTGTCTCACGGGAAATGGCGTGCTTGGGCGTAACATAATTATACTCGTGTTTTGTTTGTAAATGGCTCCTTTGTGGAGAACAACAAGGAAATGTTAAACCTTTTATTATTTTAAAAGTAATTGTGTATATATTTTTTTATATAGAATAATCAAAAGTACTCTGGTATTGACATGTTAGCCTTTAAGAGCGGCGGTCAATGGAATTGGTCTGTTCCTGGCTTCGAAGAATCTTTTGCATCCGAATAAATTAATAGAATAAGAATATTTTTTTTATCGAAAAGACCAAAACTATCATAGTAAGATTACTTTTGAATAACTTCTATATGTTATTTTTAATTTTTATTATTTTATAAATTATTTTCTTTAAATACCTACGTTACTACGTCACGTAACAAAGTTTACAAGAAAGACTACTACTAGCTCCGACATTCATACAATAAAGCTTACAGTCTAAGCTATTTTTTTATTTATTTTTTTTTCTGTAAATTAAATAAATAAATAAATAAACGCTGTGACACTCAACGGCCCCCATTAGGATAGTAATATCCTGTGTCGGGGTCCGGAAACATTCAATGACAAGGACAAATACACCCAGACCGGAAAATATGCTTGCATGGAAAATACAATCATATTATGCTCCGAGCGGGAATCGAACCCGCGACCCGTGGCGTTGTAAGCTTATGTTCAATGTTTAGATTTGCACTAGGTATATATTAAGTAGAGAAAATGAAAGAAATGACTTTTAAATCATTGATTTATAGAAGCCTTCTTTGAAATCCTGCTTATGCGGAGGCATTTTAGCATGTTTTCTAGGACGACGCGAATCGATGGTATTCCAATTTGCATATGTGCATCCATGGTTAATATGCAATCGTCGAAGTAAAACCCATCCAGAGTAAACTAATCAACGCCGGGGAACTGCACGCTTTTGTCAACCAATTAGTTCGTTGACACGCTCGACGCCATTTACAAACTCTGCAACGACAATCAACGCGATCGTGGAATTTTAATGAATTAGACACAATGAATGCTTGACTTATTGAAACGTTCTTGATTAGTATTAATTGTTTTTCTCAGGCTTCTGTTTGTGTGTGATGATTCTAAAGTGTAAATTTACTATAATACTATAGATAGGGCTTTCCATAAAGAGAAATTGTCAGATTCGCTCGTGCTTCTTCGTAAATTGTTGAATTGATCTGTGACAACACTAATTTTGGTATGCAACGGGACGAAGTTAGTTACACGCTAACTTCATTCTGTTATATTGCAAACTTGTACAGCTACAGCTTACTCCAAGGATTTATGAGTTGATATATGCCAGTCAGGTCTTCTCCTATTATAAATAATATATAGATAATGGGATACTTATAGCTAATTATATAATAAAATCAACTACAATGCAATATTAAAACTCAATAAAAATAACGATTAAAATTTTAAATAATATATTTTATTGATTATAATTATATAATATATTGCAAAGCAACATGTAATTTGTATGGTAATTATTCAATGTTTGGCAATACTATGTAGTTAATAAAGGCTAATTTACCGAATTCACTAAAAGTGAATTTAACTTTTCAACATTATAAAAATATTATCATTTGCGAAATACAAACTGTCACATTTCTGTGCCCGTGTAGACACGCCATTAAAGACGCGGTTTACTTGCCATGAACCTGCCTACACAGATTATATCAACCGATAGCACCGAGCGGATTCTTGTTTTGACTTTAAATATTATTCTATATTTCTTTGAAGGTAATATGTAAAAACTTTTCTGATTGGACAAGGACTCCGGAAAAAATGAACAGAACTCTTGAAAATATTAGAGTTCATTATAATTAACCCACGGTCAGTGCGTCCAAAAATTGTTTTCTTTTTTTTTAATATCTATTCCTAAGAACTTTAGCGTTCGAAGTTTGTAGCCACACGTCTACTTCATTTGATATTCGGTTATGCACAACTTGACCGAAAGATGAACTTGAGTATGTCTAATTTAATAAGGGTGTGTGTCTGTTTTGCCTGTCCATATTAAATAAGAAGCCTATGTATATCAGTAATGATTTTTACTTTGTTAATTTCTTAGTCTTTAAGTCGTTATAAAGTCTGTCTGTTATTGTTCACGACGAGATGATTATTGTACAAACTGATTTTAATGAATTTGGCATGGATATATGTATTTGCATTAAGCTTTGTAAATAATAAAATGCTACATGAATGAAATGTGACTGCTAATGCACTAAATTACACAGAGAAAGATAATAGTTTTAGACTAAGAAATCGAAGCATACTGTTTATTATAATATGTATTTAACTAAATGCGATCGCTGCGAAAACGAAAAAAAGTTAGTTAAACAAAAATACAACGTCACGTGGACAATATGATTGGGATCTCGATCGACTTGAGATTTCTAAACAGGTTATTAATGTTTGCACAACTGCGGTACAAGGCTGTGTTCTCGTTTAGGTCATTGTGTGTCACACGAGCCTCGTTATTAAATGTTATTGTGTCTAAAAATAAATAAACGATATCATAAATTACTTGTTTCTCTCTTATATCAAATGTTTTGTTTAAAAAAAGCTCTATGTTCAACGAATTTTTCCTTATCGTTAGTCGAGGAAAGAAACTTTTCTTTTTGTCCGCAATTGTTATTCTGATACGAAAAAAAATATTAGCTTAATATTAATAGAGTAACTCAAAATATTATAGACTACTTACTTACTCTTTTGTAAAATAAGTTTTCTTGAAGGTTTTTCTTCTCTTCTGTCCGTAACTTTTTCTTCATAAATTTTTAATTGTAATCTTTAATTAATTACCTTAACAACTTTTAGTTTCACTCACATATAATATCATACGTTCGAAAAGCAATAGTAATTTACAGTTCACTGGTTGCGTAGTATGAATTACAGGAACACTGGCATAGCTAGAACGCAATAGTCCGTAACCATCACCTTTAATTCTTATACTTTTTATTCTTCAATAAATCTTAGCATTTAAATCCTTTAATCGTATAAGGAAAACTTGATATACTCTTATATTTTCATATTATCATGAAAAAATGCGCTTAATGTAATCGACATTTCGAGAATTTGGCTAATTGTATTAAAATCTTTATTATATTGCCCTAAAAATGTATACCTACTGTTATCTTTATTTATCTTGTTGGAAAACCATACTAAGTTTTTTATGAGTATTGCAGCAAAAAACAAACCTTGATTTTGACGTAGTAAATGAAGACGAGATTATATTTTTTATGATTACATAATGCGTATTTATTTTCGTAAAATTTATTTATTAGTAGTAATTCATAGTTTTGCAACGCAATCTTATTATTCTTGTTTTTGTCATGAAAGTGTAAAAAGTAATGTGATAAAAAAGTACATATTATGCAACTACATGCGTAAATAAGATTCTATTGTTCTTACCAACAATTTTTAGAGACGGAATAATTTTAACAATCTCTTTTGCTTAACCTCAAAATGTTATCTACATAACAATACATAAAAGGTGCGAACCGAACTTTATATAAGAACAACAGCTTAAAAATAAATATAAAATTAATAGAATACACGTAATAACACGGAGGCTTATAAGGAAATGTTGCAGAAACGACTACCAAAACCGTCTGTAGTTATTGCAAACTCAAATATGTTAAGCGCGCTCTACACTTACAGATTCGTTATTTTCGCGGGAAATGATTTAAAGTATAACTGATTTTGGATTATAATCTGCATGTTTCCAGTGATCCGTAAAAGTTACTAAACTGTATTTTAGAGAGCTCATTCAACATAGTATTCCTCGTTTATGGTTACATTCGCAATCTTTGTTGTGGAAGATGGAGCAAGTGAGCTGGACGCTCACCTAAGAAGTTTATTTAATTCGTTTCATTATTTAATTCATTCAATGATATACGCCCCAAGACATCAGCAACGCCAGGAAGGTTGCAACCACGTTTCCATGTCGTATCGTTAAGGAGTCTCGACGATAGCTGCTTCTACAGTGATTGCATGAGGCACAAAATGCCTTTGAAATCGCATTATCATAAATTCCCAAAAAGCACTTCAGCTATACGATATTTATTCATGGTGGTGATTGATTTTGCCCTCATTTAGTCGTTTTCAACAATACAAAATCGACACTTACTGAAAAATTCAAGAAGCCAAAAAGATTGCTCGCTTCAACGGCTTCGGAGCATTTGTTGCGAATGTGAAGTTAGCTTTACATGCTACATTGTACGCGGAGAAACTGGTTTTAAGACCAGTCACCGGGTTATTGTAGCTAACGCGTACGTTTCCGTTAAGAACACGAAAGTAAGGCAACTAAAGGGTTGTTATACATTACTATACTGTACATCTTCAAATTCTCTAATCATGTTATCATGTAAATGACTTTTTATTTAGAAAAACCGAAGATAACCATTGACAGGGAATATTAATAATATGCTTAGCTTTTAAGTTTTGGATTTTATCGATTTACGATTGGTTTTTGTTCTTTGGAATTTTTTTTTGCGTCGTGTCCATGGCTATCATCTAACAGTCTTACTGATAAGGATGATAAAAAAGGCTACTATCTCACATGTACTCGTTAGTTGACGCTAGGGAATGTAAGTCAAGTTCTAGATTAGGAGTTTCTCTAAGTTGATGATCAACTTCTATCGGAACCTAATCTAGTATCCTCCTAATCTATTAACTCAAATTCTAAGGCACCTATATCTATATTTTGAGATATGTCTATAGCGCTAATGTTTAATTGTTGTTAAAAATATAATAATTTTAATGGCCGTCATGTTACGGAATACGATTATGTTTGTAAGTTTCATGTAAATTATAGCATTATCACCATATCGTATATAGCATATTTTAGTTATTTTATGTAACATAATGTGTGTGTTTGTACATTGATATTATTTACAATAAAACAAGCGTCCGGAAAAACAACTAAACAGATTTTATAATAAGTTAAAATCTGCTAACAGGCGATGCAAACTGACATATTTCACGAAGATGGCTGATGGATACGATAAAACAAAAAATCAATGTTTTACAATCAAAACATATTACAAGCGGAAATAATGTCGTAATTTTTCAATTGTTTTATTAGTTGCCAAATATCGAAGTGAACAGTTCACAAATTCCCATGCCCTTATACGAGCGGTGAAGTTAGCGACAATGACTCATTGGTCAATATAGATATACCATAGATATGTACTCTATGACGCATGCGCCAAGTTGCACCGTGATTTGGTCTGAGAATGTTTCAAGTTTTTTTTTGTTAGAAGTTTGGTAGTGATAGACATTTACTTCAATTATAGTTTTTAAACTTTAATAATTTTAGTATGATTTTTTTCTGTTTTCGTGCGCTTTATTGTGGGTATGTTCAGTAATAAATTTGTGTTTTTCAAAACAATTATATTATTTTTTTGGAATAACATATATTCTTTTATAAGATAATAAATAATTACACTGTTTCTATATTAAGATTATTATTATTTTTAAATATATAATGCACTTTTTATTATCATTCACATAGCAATGATCCATGTGATTATGTATTAATATGCAAAAACATAGTAAACATTATTATTATTTTTAAACTACCTACTACGATTGCAATTAACTAAATGTCCATTTTTATGGTAAGCGTTAATAGAAGTCTAATCATGTTGAAAATATTATAAAAATTAATTAAACTTCTTTTATGATCAAAGTCTTATGTTAATTTTATAGTCACATAAAAATTAAAAGATGAGAAGTGTTTAAGTAATTTATTATAGTCGTTGCCTCGTTGGGTACTGATATAAAGCTCGGCACCGTGAACACGCGACAGTTTACTGACACGGAAGCATTCACACTTGACCCATTTCTAATCATAAAACCGACATTTGATCAAGTTTTATAAGTTATAGGATGTGCTTGTAAATAATATTATGGAGAGAGAAAATATTATATAATTGTTTTATGTAAATTCTTGCTGCTAGTACCGACAGACGCTATTCGTGTACATTGTGTCGTATTGCCGTCTGGCATAACTAAAAGTTATTAAAACAATGAATCAATTGTGCCCTATAAAAATTGGGATCTTAACAACACCTCCCCTATCATGGCCAAACAATGCAATTTTTCAAGTAGAAAACAATAGGACAGCAAACCTGTCAATACAGAAATATAACGTACGATATAATTTTTAATAGCTTTTTTTCTTCATTTCCTAAAAATGTCACACAAACTAATACTGATAGTAATCGGTCCCTTTAGAAGCTGTAGACCATGTTCACTTCCACCGTTCTGGTACGCAGTGGAACAGCGGGGACGATAAAGGTCTTAATCTTTTTCCAAACGAAGAGTTTTTCCATCACTGCCGCCATTTCAATTCTCTTATAATTCATCAATATATTTTGAGGCAATCTTTAAGAGGTCAGTCAGTGTATCCCCAGGGTATAACCAGGAGCACCTTGCGGGTAGGCAGAACAACAGCAGCTAGTGCAGTTCAATTTATATAATGATATTAACCGCCATCGCGTTTGGATTTAACTCCTCTCAGGTGGGGTAAAGCTATCTGCCCGTCGGGCTGAATAATAAAAAAATACTGTCACTGTATGCCCATAAAGCTCGGCTATAAACTTTTAAAATAATATTCCAACTATAAAAGCAATGTATTTCGTAACACTGTGCAAGTTGAATGAAATGAAACTATGATATACAAGTTGCAGTAAACATAAAACTCTGTATATGGTTGGTCTGACAGCTTACTGACACGAAAACGACCCTCGGTCACATTTGACCTGCTTCCGAACACCGCCCACAATTCTACTAACTTGTAATAAAGTGATACAAAGTTTCAGCGATGGACTTCCTAAAAGTTTGCAAACTGCTAACGATGGTTTTTGTTATGTTTTCCCTATTTTAATGTAATATATTGAATTTATTATAACTTTTAGTTTCAACGCGTCAGTTAAAAGTTTTTGTACAACAAAAAAGCTTTCATATTACAAATGAATTTATGAAGTGAATTGTGTATGGCTTTCGGTTCGGCGGTTCTTTCTCAACAAGAATGAGTAGACATTTGAGCCACTGTATTTCACTCTAGAATATTGTCAGGCGTTGGCCCTATGAATATAAGTAACTTTTAATTTGACAAGAATATCTTTTAAAAGGAAAAGTATGGTGCGTTGGAACCTTCCCGCTCAATATCGTCTTAAAATAATGCTATCCATACTGTTGAGTTTCGTTTAGTACACGGGAGTATTGAAGATCCAAATCCCAAACTTCAGGGCCTTATTCTCCTTTCTATGAGTAAAACTCGTGCCTCTCTTGAAGGAAGTCCTAAGAAACCCACTATGATTCTGATGCTACTAGTTTATATATGTCACTCAACTAACCAGTAATTCAACAAAACGCTACTGATACTTCCCATCGATGTCCTTTGGGAGGATAGCACTGCACTGGTCAAGCATAATTTATTCTGAAAACAGCGTTATACATTACATCAGGCAGTATATTTGGTACATAAAAAGTACTATTTGAATAGATTGGACAGGTTTATGACACTGTTAAACTAATGAGAATAGTTTAAAGTAAGGTCATGGGTCAAACCATGGTTTAGTAACACAAATGTGAAGTGTAATTATGTGCTTCCATTTTGTACCATGGTCATTTAATTTTAAAATCTCTGCCCTTGTGTTATTAGGTAATGTCCCATTTTCGTAATTCGTTTCCTCACAATGAATTTGAAAATTGTAAGGTCATTAGTTAAAGTTTTCTACAAAAAAATACTTGTTTCTCAATGAAATCTGGGTCTATCTGTGGTGAAGGTATAATGAGTTTACAAGTATATCTCACGAATCTTTAAGTTATGGAAGAACATAATGAAATATCTCTTGTATTATTCTTCAGTTCTGACCCTATATCTCGAATAGTAAGATTAACGTTTGTCATTTGGCAAAGGTACCTACCTACATTCTTTATCAAAGGAAATATTTTTATAACTTTGTCCCTGTTGTCTTCCTGGTGTTCCTCCAAATCATCTTATCATCATCTCAGATGGTAGCAACACCGTAACACAACTCTAAGCAGACATCCAGTAACTGTTCTCAAGCAGACAGGTAGTATAAAAGTATACTATAAGTAGCCACCTTTTTAGCACATAATAAAAAAACAAAACACTGTTTTAAAACAAATCGTTTAAAAAGTAAAATCAGTCAGGTGACTCATATAATCAAGGCTGAACAAATATCTTTTCCTCCACTTTACCTTATTGAAATTGAAACTTTTAACAGATTATATTCGATATTAATGGAAGTAGTTACTTAAATTATAATTTTCTTTCAAGAAGATATCACTCTTAAATGTCTCCCATTAATGAGTTTCTTTCTTAACTGAAATAATGGTAAGTGGTTATCGTATCTTATGAGCGTTTGCAACATTTAAAGATGTCACTGACGCGTTGTAAACCTCGAGATATTGGGATCTTAAATCTTCTTTTCCCAGTAATTTCACTAGCTACAGTGTCCTTCACACCGAAACAGTTATTTACTGCTTTGCGGTACAATATCTGACACTGCGGTGGTGCCTACCTAGCCGGCCTCTTGCAATAAAAGGCCTACCACCAGTAATTTCAATCACTTCCTTTTTAACAGCAAATCACTAAAATTAAAGAACTTACATTACACTTTTCAAAGCAATTATATGATAATAAATACTGCAAAATACCATTTTTAATATGAATATTTGTTAAGAAATTAATAAAGCATGTCGATGTATCGATTTCTTTATAACTTGATACTTTTAAGAATATCGTATTACAATACGAATAGCATTGAATCTAATTACATTTTCTAACAACTCTTTATTTTACCTATTCATATATTATTGTTATTGTGAAAACTACGTAACGACTTTTTATGTTGAAATAACAGTAAACTAATTTTATTTTTCTTGCTAAATATATGGTTTCGTAATATAATTGCAGAATATCATAGAACAAAATGAGGAGATGTCAACTGGAATGTTGCGAAAAAATAAAAAACTTGTAGATGCACCTGAGGTCGTCCGTAATGTACGAAATAATAATGTGCTTATATGCAATCTTTGGTACGTAATCTCAAAGGTAGATTGAGTTTAGCGATAACCAACTCATTTCATGGATTGTCGATGGAGGAAATTATGGATAAAATATCAATCTTAGATATCCTTAATTTGATGGTTGGTAGTTAATTAGCTTAAGGAGATTTTCCAAACAACACCGAACTAACGGCAATTTTTTTTGTTGTTTTATTTTAAATCTCTTATTGAAACTTTTCACAATTTAAAGGTTTCTGTTGCAGCAACAAAACAGCAATATCTTACTTGCTGCACCATAAACCATGCGAATCCTACCTAGTGGTTACCCTACACTTTATCATAACTTGTAACTAGGTTAACCTAGAAAAGTACGAAACCAAAACATCGAACCCTACTTTTTTGAGTATCATTATGGGAAAAAACTGATCTCGTAAAATATAATAATACCTATTGTAGAATGACTAATGAAATATATCCTTGAAAGTCCATGAAAAAATAGAAACTAAAAAGTCACTATTACTAAAGAGATCTATTATAGATTTGAACAGACAGACAAAAGACAAGTTTTAATATAAATTCTTGGACTCGGTTATAGAGTTTTGTGGAATTCAGTACGAACAAAAGGCAACGCAGTAGACCGAGACGTAGACAGTCAGGCAAAATGCAATCACTCCGCTTGCTATTTCGAGCGAGGAATATTTTTTAATCTGTTTACTTGAACCCAATTTTATTTTAGTTTCAGTTCAGAAATTAAACTTTGACTAACTTTATTCAGTATGTTATTGATATTACGTGATATTAATAGTAGCTGATAAATACACAATTAGAAGAATATAAAAAATATTCAATATCAGGCTTTTTAAAGTTCTATGTCAGGAGATCGATATGTTTACGCCATTATTGTGTCAATTTCAATTAAAACAAAAATAAAATATCAATAAATAAATCAAAAAAATTACGCAACATACCTAATAGTAATAGTCACGCCGATTTTAATATAATTTTATTAAAATTTAGCAATACTAATAAATATCAGGCGAATTAAATAATAAAAACAATTGACGTCATAAACTTTACTTTTCCAATATAACATATAATTTCTAAACCAATAAACAAAATAATTCAATATGGTATTTTCTAGAGCACCGTGTTTTAATCTTCAACAAGTAATTAAGCAATAATAATATACACCAATTTCGGAAAAAGTAACACACATGTTTTGCTAATATTTCTTTGCTATGCCTAACCAAAACTAAATTAAAATTAAAAATTCTTTAATAAAACAATGTTTACATTTACTTACTGTGAAATAAATCTTTTCTAAAATTTGATATATTGTATCTCTGAAGCATCAAATAATTATTATTCTGTCCAAACGAGTTAATGATCTGATATCTTTTTTTTAACATCTTGTAATGGAAAACTTTTTTATTTGTTTGTTTACTCGAAACTTTTGTTTTTAATAAATAAAAGTTAATTTATCTGAGATTATTTTTCGAACCAAGAATCTTTGTAAACTTTCTATCCTGCTTTCTATTCGTCAAAATTCGGAAAATAATAAAAAAATATTGACATTTTAAAATGGTACACAAAATATGCCATGAATAACGAACGACCATACCAAGTGCAGAAACATGTCGTCTCTTCCGAATTGGAATATGTATAACATGATATAATCTGTGTACTATTTTCTTTGTTATTTTCTAGCAAGATGAAATACATAGATATTTCATCTTGCTTTCATGGTAAAGAAAATATAACTTGGCTCGGTCACGAGGCCTTTTATTTCGTCCCAGTCGTGACAAATGGTACTACGAGACAAGTCGACGTAATTCCTCCATTAGTTAGAATTACTGAAGTTCCAATGGTACGTTGTACGTACTAGAGGATCATAATAATGCTTCTGAGCATTTAAAGAAACTTTCTCTTGGATTTTTTATATTTTGAAAGAGGCCTTTGTGATCATAATATGGTCTACAATTCTTAGACTTCATATATCCTAACTAATATAAATGTGAAAGTTAGTTAGTGTGCTTGTGACGCTTTCACGCCTTAGCTGCTGAACTGATTACGATGAAGTTTGGTACTGATATAGATTCCCATTATAGGCTTTTTGTCTCAAAAACAAAACATAAAGGGAGTGAAATTGCGGATTAAAATTTGTATAAAGAATCAATTATTATTATTTCTATATTGCTTTTAGGGAGGCTTGTTAAAAATCGTCATTTACGCGGCCAAAGCCGCGGGCAAAAGTTAGCAATAAATACTCAATACTCTCATCAATAAAATTATATGTAAATTACTGAAAAGTTCTGATGGAATTTCATATCTTAAAATTAATCGTATGTCATACTCATAACATTGTACAGAAACACAATTTAAAACTGAAGTATTTACGTTGCCCGATTGAAATGCTTAACGTGAAAAATAAGCGAAAGTATCTCTATTTGCTACGTTTTCATGTCTAGCCCGCCATATTGACCTTTATAAAGCTTAAACAGTTAGACCTTAACTTGTAGGTTTGGGAAGCACATGGCGTAGCTTTTTCCAAATCTTTAGACAATGTCTACAGTCCAATCTGCGGAAAAAAAAGTTAAAAATATGAAAGAGGAGGTAGGTCTTTTGTTGTAAAAAGCCCGCAAGGTAGGTGTGGTACGTGGTGTCAAATATTCTACCGCAAAGCAGTAGTGTCTTTGTCATTACTGTGTTTCGGTTTGTAAATGCGCATAGGCTACGACAATCGCTTACCAGCACGTGGACCGTGTGCTTGCTTGCCAACTTAGTAACATAAAAAAGCCATCCTCCACTTTCAAGAAAGCTATTAAAATCTGACATTTATAACATAGTTAAATAACACAAAGTGGGAAGTTGGTTATAAACCTAATATTAAGTAATTTATTATGAAAGTGCACTCATAACGGAGACTTTTGAAAGTTCCTACAGTATATAAAGTCTAAGTAGGTCTTTCATTCAAGAACACGTCCTGAATATTACAGTTGCGAAATCAGGGCAGAACGGAGTTCATCCCAAAGACCTTTTATCGACCAAGTTATAACAATGGAACTTTGTAGAATATTCAAGTTCGCAAGTCGGTGCTTATGAAAGCACTGCAAAGTTATTATGAAAGTTTTCAAGCTAAAGTAAATTTTAATTGATTAATTTTCAATCTTATCAACCACCACTATTCCGCTTCTTTTATTATTTACTGGTGGTAGGCCTTTTATTACAAGAGACCGGCTAGGTAGGAACCACCGCAGTTTCAGTTATGCTACCGCAAAGCAGTATACTAAGTAAGCTAGTGAAATTACTGGGAAATAGAGATTTAAGAACCAATATCGCGTCGTTAGGTTGGCAACGCGTGAGTGACTCCTACAAATGGTGTTGCAAGCGCTCATAGGCTACGACAACCGCTTACCAACAGGTGGGTCATATACTTGCTTGCCCACTTAGTCACATTTAATATCTAATTTCAGTGAAATTATTTTTGTTTGAAACTGCGGAAACGTACATGTATGTTGTGCTTTTTTGTCTAAACTGTTAATGTTTTTTTTTAATTTGTTTATTATTCAATCGTTGTTACAATTTAGTTACTTTACAATATGATAACGAATACGGATTTTAAATAATTGATTTCTACGCTTGCGAACTAAGATTTTATAATGGTTGATAGAAACCTGATTTCTATGTTTAGAAGTAGTCCATTAACCATTGAATAATAGCCTTATTATTAATACTTAAAACAACTTTGGCAAAGAACAACTTTAGCTAATTTAAATTAACATAATGATAAATGTATTATTGAATATAAAACATTTCGAGAGTTCAATAAACATTTATTATTTTTGACGACTTTTGTGTCCCAGTATGGCCGTAGACTTACAATAAACTATGGACAGGGCTTACCATTAACTGTTATTGCAATTCAAAAGACCACCGAAAACATGCTAAAAACTGAGTTACATCGTTGTTTGGTATCATGACATATGTATATATTTATACGTCATGCTCATATTAAATTTGAATCGATTTACTGTCAAAATAGAATTGTTACAAAAAATTATGGTAAGCCCGCATTTCATATATAAAATGTCACAATCCGCAACGGAACTAGACTTATTTCCGTTGCGGAGTGTGTGACTACCCACTTTATTTTTGGTTAAGTTGAAATTCATTAAAAAACTATATAGAATTAATTAATGTGTATGTTTTTCGTCAAATAAACGATATGTTATAAAAAGATTACTTTTAGATTGCAACTTTTAAAATTTAATAATTGTAATATTAAATTATAGTTATTAACAGTGTTGCACCCCATGTGTATCAGAGCCACAAATAAACATAATAGGCCCCAGATAATAAATGGCGCCAATTACTATTCTAGAAGGCTCCTATTATGAATGGCGGCGTCTTCCGTTGACTGCTATCATAACCATTGTTGCCCATCGGCCTTGGCGCCTTTCACCTCTTTGGAAACTGAAATTTAAACTCGTATTAGGCACTCTGGATTCGTAATTGATATTGAGATTTAACTGTTTTGTATTCTTAAAACAAAAGTTGTAATTTACAATTTCTCTGAGTTTGGCGTTTTTGGACCAGAAGCTTTTCCAAAGCGGACGTAAAAATGTTTTATCAGACAAATGTAATGTCCGAATTTAAATAATTACGTTGTATAAAAAGACGGGCGTTTGGTCAACATTGGAGTTCATCTATACTCAATAGAAAAGTTTATGTAAACATATTACCTAAAGAAGTATTGTCGCTTAATGATCATTGTGGCTCACCATTAATTACATTAGTCCTTGTGTCTGTGTGTGTTTCCGTATTCCCGATATTACTATACTAATGGGATCCGATAATTTGAGTATATAAAAGTTAAAGGTTATCCACAATGCTGTTGGTAGACCTTTTATTGCAAGAGACTGGCTAAGTAGTGTAAGCCACCGCAGTGTCAAATATTCTACTAAAGCAGTAGGTAGTTTGTTTTGCATTACTGTGTTTCGGTTTGAATATCTCGAGGTTGGCAACACGAATGATACCAACAAATGCTGTTACTAGCGCTCAAGTTACAGAAGATGCTTACCATCAGATGGGTCGTATGCTTCCCATCTTAGTCACATAAAAACCATTATGTTATTAATATAATCAGAATGAAATTACAAAACGAATGAAAACCTGCCTTTTTCCACTTTTTGGTGAAAAATAGTATTGTCAAACCTGGAAATTTTGTTCCAACATTGAGAAAATTTGCACGTTTCGGCTTATGATATATTGATCGTAACCTCAGTTCCGCTTACTTAGAATTCTAAGCGAGACATATTACATAGTGCTCAGAGTCCCGTTACGTCCCTCACAAACTTAAGCTTAAAAATTGTAAGTTTTAAAATAAATTCATTTTTACATCCAATAAAATGCTAAATTTATTGAACTTATTAAGTATTTCATTTAAAAATAAAGCCATAAAATTTTAACGATCAGAAACTTTCCGTAGAACACTTAGTGCACACTTTTTATAAACGAATATCTCGATAAATTATATAGCTTAAATTAAAAACAATAAAATCCTGATATTTTTATGATTAAAACAATTTGCTATTAACTTGAAATTAAAAGCATCCAATAGAAAAGGAAATATCGTAACAGAAAGTCTCCACTCCCGGAACTGCAGAACCAATATTTATATTTTTGCCTGAGGGGTGAAAATATAGTTGAAAACGGATACCATGGCTTGCAAAAACCGCTTCAGACACTTTAACACACTCGTATTAATTAAATATATCAAATATGAAAATTTAGTCACATTTAGAATACTGAATAGATAAATAAATCATAATCCTCCGGAAAATTTATTTAATTTTATATCATGACGATTGGTTAACAAGCACCCTCATAGTAAGCAAACATCGCAACTTATGTTCATATGCGCGCGATATCTACTTGAAGAATTATACATGCGCGTTGCCAACCGAAGGGATTAGAGTGAAGAATTGAGAAGGGAAAAAAAGGAAAGGAATACAGGGGTGGGAGATTGGATCTCCTGCGCTCTCATTCACTGCATAGTAAATATAATATTACATTTCATTTAATAAATAAAATTTAAATAAAACTATACTCAAAATTTGATTTTAATTAATTGGGCTCAATGGAATTTGCATTACATAATATTAAATGATTTTGTAAACTGGTTTTCATTTTTTTTATTTTTAAATAATATAATTTATCATTCCTTCCTTAAACTACAATATAATTATTACAAAAAATGTTTTGTTTTAAATAATGTTTAAATTATACACATACAGGTTCCGAAAATTAGTCTAATTATATTAACATATCACAAATTTAATATGATCTGTATCTAAATCTGGGCATTATTAATTATTTTATACAATTTATAGAACCTTACGAAATTATGTCTTAACGTCTAGGCTCACTTTTTGATATCCAATATAACATAGATTAAAAAATATAAATTAAATAAATATAGATTAACGAATTACAGAGTAACAAAATAATTATTTTAGTTGTAACACGGTAACAACTCCTTTTAAAAGACCGGATTTATTTATTGCTCATTGGCTGTATACAAAACGAAAGGTTCTTTATTATAATAGTTAAGAAAACCTTGCTACGTTTATTGTTCATCGCTGCATCGAAGGCCATATTATGTCAGAGACAAATAGGGTTGCTAACAAAAAATGAATCCTGTAAAGATTTTTTTCTTAGGAATACAAATTTATTGGTTTTATACATGAAACTCCGTAGAAAGAGTCGATAAAATGCAACATAATCGTTACAAGGGGTCAGTTGTAAGTTTTTATAACCGATATGTTTATTTTAATGATCGTATAGTGACATTTGGGTTAAACCTTTTTATTGAAAGAAATACATAAAGTACATCATCTGGTTGTAGTAAAAAATAAGGCGGCCTCTTTTGAGCTTTGATTTCAAACATCCTCACTTCACTACCAAAATTTTCATAATTTAAAAGAAAAGTTAAAATTTAATAGTTGGCACCCCTAACGTCAATCTTTTCCGATCGCTAAACTTGTTTTTTAAAAGCAGCTGCCTCGCGAAAACCGGAGGACTCGATTCTCGGTACCGTTTCGGTTCGATTTATTTTTTCTTTATAACCAGTATTTCGAATGGTGAACACAGGTTTAATCTTCTTTAATATTTGCGTAATATTACTAAATAATATAATTTTCGTAATATAAATAAGTTAACATTATATTTAATTTTGTTTCCTTCTGAAATAAACTACATAATTGATTTCCTAGTTACGGTTTTTGTCTTATTTTTTTTGGTATTTTAATTGATAACAATGTTGAATGATTTTCTTTAATTGTATAAAAATATTTTTAATTCTATATTAACACATTGTGACGGTACCAACATTACAAAAATTTTCCGTCTGCATTCAAAAGACATTCGAGTGACAAAATAATTTCTTTTTTTCAGTGAATGTCATCAAGGAGTCCTAAACATCAGTTTAGAAGCTGAATAAACTGAGTAAGTACTTAAAATATATATTTAATTTACAAATAAATAAAATTACTGATATCATCTACATAAATCCTAATAATTAAAGCCTTAAACAGTATTTTTTTTTTTTTTTTTTTTTTTATGTTAGAAGTTGGCAAACAAGCATACGGCCCACCTGATGGTAAGTGGCTGCCGCAGCCTATGAGCGCTTGCAGCACCATTAGTAGGTGCCACTCGCGCGTTGCCAACCTCGAGATATTAGTTCTTAAATCTCGTTCGCCCAGTAATTTCACTAGCGTACAATGCCCTTCAAACCGGAACACAGTAGTGCCTAAGCACTACTATTTGGCAACAGAATATTGGACACTGCGGTGGTACCTACCTAGCCGGCCTCTTGCAACAAAGACCTACCACCAGTGTGACTGATTGCACTGGTGGAATAATCTCTGTTGTGACAGAGGTTATCCCAACAGCGGGCGATGGGGTCGTCACATCCCGACGCCTAAATTTATTTACGTACGTATTTGAAGTAAGAAAAAAAATTATTAACTTATTACATTAAGCTTTCTAATGGAGGCTTTTGGTGTACTTACATATTTATTAATATTACAATGAGTTATATATCTTACCTATTTAAATACTTTCATAATTTATAAGCAATCGTTGCTTTCTAAATTATTATTTAAATATATTAATTGTGAGTGACATAACATACAACACACCATGACTTATCACCAAAAAGTTACTACAACCTTTCTACGGATACAATTTCATTTCTGTATCGGCTACCGAATTAATCCGAGTAGGTGATTATTGTGGGTGGGCTAACATGACACATGCTTCTAATTCATTTGTAGTTTCTTACAGATGCAGTTCAGTCAGTATCTTTAATTCATTAATTTAATTATTCGCTATTTCCCGGTCGTTCCGTTGTATATTCTATAACTAACATACAGTGGCGGATAATGATTTAACCCTAAAGAGTGTATACATTATGGTCGTATCCTCTCCACACACAGCAATATCAAAATTGTATGTGCTATTTCTGCTACCAATTTGCTTTAGACTACTAATAATATGAATTTAAAAAATCGAGCGTCAAACTTAACGTTAACGCGTAAAAAAAAGTATTTCTACGTTACGTATTCTGTCGGTACTGGAAGCGAGGCGTGACACCGTTGCGGCGTATTGGTTGCGAGTCCGCCTTTAGCCTCGACGGTTGCGGGTTCGATTCCCGCTCGAGCAGATGTTTGTATTGGTCTTACGAATATCTGTTTCGGTCTGGGCGTTACCACGTGTGTCCTTTTGGGCACCTCACCGTGCCTCGGAGAGCGCGTTAAGCTGACGGTCCCGGTTTTTATCACATAACATCTGATAATAATCGTTAACTCTTGATAAGTGATTTGCTCATATCCAATGAGTTACTAGTTCGCCTTCAGGGTTGCGGAGGTCAGATGGCAATTGCTCTGTGTAAAAAATAGTAACCGGTCAAATCCGGATAAGAGTAATAGCAGACCCTGGGTAGATAAAATACCGGGAAAATTGCTAAGAAGAAGAAGACGTATTCTGTGGGTAAACTCTGGATTCTCATACACAATACAATAAAAATTAAACGTAGAGAAACTGTATTTATAGACAATATATTTATAATTTTTATCCCAGCTTTCAATCTGGAACTATTATATTTGATTGTCTGACAAGGGCTCAACTCGTTTGATTTAACGATTCAGGGTAGCACAAAGGATGGGAATCTTAAGCTTGATTAATAATTCGTACACCCTTGTCTTAAATCTTACACGACTAGTTTGACAACATGACGTTTAATAATAACACTTAATAATAGTCACTAAAAGATCTCCAGTAGTTTATTCCATTTCTAGGACACTTACAGAAACAATAGCACAATCGAGATAAAAGCTTATGTATTATTTCCTAAAATTTAAATCAAATAATTTAACACGTAAGTTAAATAATGTCGAATATAGAGGCTTAAATTACAGATTTTCTCTTCACGGACAGTTATAAAGCCTGTTTTAAATTTATGTTTATAAGTTGTTATGTTTCTGTTATTAATTAAATTTCATGTACAGTCATCCATTGTACGAAATATTCTTTATTTATTTATATAATAAGCACCCTAACTAAAACAACATTTTTAACATTACATTTAAAACACGTCACTCTCACTAATATAATTTATGTATAAATCTATGACAAGTGTAATAATCAAGAAACATGTAAACTGCCAAAAAATAGACAAAAACAAAAATAATATGGAAAATTGATTAATGACAGTTATTCAGTTTTTAAAAACAACGAAAGAATTTAGGGAATTTGTTACATAATAATAATAATTATTATTTTATTGTACACCACATAAGCAGAGAACTTACAAGAAAGAATGTTACATAACTAATGAAGGCACAATAAGGCGGTCTTATCGCTGGTTAGCGATCTCTTCCAGACAACCTTATATGAGCAAAGAAACTAAATTTTAAATAAAAGAAGCGGAAGGTGGTGCTTATAATAATGAAAATTAAACAATAATAAGTTAATAAAAATATAAATAAAATATACGTAACGAAGATTTCATATAATATGTCACTAAATTACAGATAACGGATTAAGTAAAATTATTTTAATCTTTTCTTAAATGTCGTAAGACTGGGAGATTGCCTAATGACCAGAGGTAACGAATTCCATAGTTTAATAGCTAAGACAACAAATGATTAATAATATTATTAAATATCTCTTTGAATTTGTCTCCAGCTGTAGACCTGGCAAAATAGCAGTATAACGTTTGAGGAAGTCATGATTTGACTTCACTGTTTGTCTCAAAATTCTAAGGGATGACCTAATAATAAGCACCGTTAAAAATCAATATAAGTATAGCACTATTTACTTTCAATGAAAATTATATTAGATAAGAATATAATTTTTAAAATCATAGCTATAGCCTTATCTTCTAGAGTATTTAAATTTTGATATCGTCTGGAAATTGTTTGTCTACAAGGAATTTTGTATTTTTTCAGATAAAGCTTTTAAGCATGCTGAGTATCTACTCAGACGACTTTAACTTTAATGTGTGAGGTTCATCGTAAAATTCGTAAAACCCAAGACGACCTTAAACTAGATTTTAACCGCAAGGCTTCGAGCTCCCTTTTCAGACGGCTTCTGTACCCACAAATAATAAATTAAGTGTACATTCTTATTTAAAACTTGCCCAATTTTATTCGCGTTGAAATAAATTTTATGAAAAACCTCGCCTGGGAAGGGTCGAAATTTATTATCAGCCAATTTTTTCCTCAACACGAGTCCTTGATTTATGCCTAAGCGGTTTATTTACGGCCTACAAATGTAAAAAAATATGAACAAGTTTTTTTATGTTATTAAGTTGGCAAGCAAGCATACGGCCCACCTGATTGATGGTAAGCGGTTGCCGTAGCCTATGAGCGCTTGCAAAACTACATATATTTCGTAGGTGTCACTCACGCGTTGCTAACCACGAGATATTAGTTTTTAAAGCTTTGCCCAGTAATTTCACTCAAACTCAAACTCAAAATATTCTTTATTCAAATAGGCTTTTAAGCACTTTTGAATCGTCAAATATACAGTCTGTTATGTCCGCCTAAGTGAAGCTACCGCCGATTCGGAAGGTAGATTCTGCAGAGAATAAACGGCAAGAAACTCTACAGTTACTCTTTTCAAAAATAATCACATTACATTTGTCAAATATACAATTAATCTATATATCCCGCATGAAACTCAACGTATATTAATTCCATACCACATTATCTGTAATATATTCATTAATGGAATAATAAGCTTTATTTAGTAAACACCGTTTAATATAAGATTTAAATTTCAAAAGTGGTAGATTCAAAATTGTCTGCTGAATTTTATTATAGAAGCGAATACCTTGCCCCAAAAACTAGCCTACAGTGCCCTTAAAACTGAAACACAGTAATGCCAAAGACATTACTGCTTTGCGCTATAATATTTGAGACTGCGGTGGTCCCTACCCAGTCGGCCTCTTGCAACAAAAGACCTACCACCAGTGTAACTGATTGCACTGGTGGAATAATCTCTGCTGTGACAGAGATTATCCCAACAGCGGGCGATGGGGTCGTCACGTTCCGACGCCATGAGAAAGTTATCCATATTTGTCCGTCCTTTTCAAATTACATGGCACCACATCCATAGGAGCTGAAATGTACGTACAATTGAAATAAATAAACGATACACGCTCAACGGCCCCTATTAGAGTAGTTATATCTTGTATCGGCGATCCGGAAACATACAAAATTACAAGGACAAAAATGCCCAGACCGGAAATAATGTATAGTCAATAAAAACATCCGCTCCGAGCGGGAATCGAACCCGCAACCGGTGGCACTTAAGGCAGGGTCGCAGGTTCGTAAATACTGTTTTGAATTGTAAATATGTTTTAATAATATTAATAAAGTTTTACATCATTTTTATTTGATCATTGTCTAGCGAAACCTATTAAGAACTATAATATCAATATTATTTCAAACTAAACGTGAGCTCAAACCGGTTACCTTAAGGTCAGGATCCGAGTTCGCGAGACAATTGGACTATTCGCTTCCTTTTAAAAGTAAATAAATTTATAATTTATAGTTAGAATATTATCATGTTCTGTTTATACTTACAAATGAGGTCATCTTAAGATTCATTTTATTGATACCTAATATTTAATGGTACCGGATTTCCCTAATATTTTCAATGTTATAATAAAAATAATATTAAAAAAAAAAAAACAAAAGATTATTAAATACATACGAAAAGGATTCCGAATATCATAGAATAAATATATCAAGTTTCTTGTATGGGGTCATCATTTTTAAATTTTATTTTATTTTAGTATTTATTGTTACAGCGAAAACAGAAGTACACATTTTGTGTAATGTGAATTATATATCTTAACTCTTAAGTGACAGTTTGTTTAAAAATATTTTGAATTATTTATAAACTGCCCGCGACTTCGCCCGCATTGAGCTTAGAATTGGCTCCAGAGATAAATGAATTATTTATAACTAAATAATGTTCCTTAAGATACAGTCATATACACTGAATTTTAATTAGTACATCATGTACCATGTTTTTTGATAATCTCACAGAAATCGAGCAATTTTGTATGTATGTAATTATATATTATGTTAATCCAGATAAAAAAATATCTGTGTGCTTATTTTAAGCTTTTTAAGCGTGATTAAGTAACAATTATCGTCATATCAGTCTTCTTCTTCATTATAGAGTGGTTTAGTTGTGTCACTAGTGTCAGAGTTGTTCAGGTAGCCAATGTAGGGCCTCTGACTTGACTTTTCATTATTGTCAATTTGATTACACTCGGGACCGACTTTTGACGTGATCTCCGAAGCACGGAGATTAAATGAAATAACACTGTGCGATCACCCATCTAGTGACTGATCGCGCCTAACGTTGCTTAATCCAACGATCGTTTACCGATCAGTGAACGCACCCGGCTATGAGCTCTTATATTAGTAGGATAACTGTGCATTTGTTTTAATAATTAGGGCCATTACATAGCCATGCCATAGTATGCATCGCCCTTGACTGACAAAACATATAATTGTTATTACAATTCGGACATCTCCAAAAGAATACGTTTGACAAGTTTGTTCCGTAACCATCCTACGCAAATTTACCAAATCCAAGCAAAATTTATGTTTATTACGCGATGAACTTTATTGACGTTTACCTCTTTTAAAAAAATATTAGTAACACAGACCATTATTCAACACAGTCTGTTATTCATATCACTATTAAAAATAAGTAAAAGTCTAAGACGCTTGTAATGGTACCTATAGCATTACAAGCGTACTGCCGATCCTAGGAAAATAAAAGGAGAGAATAAGAAAGGGTGGTTTTGAGGTACTATTACTGCTATTACTATGCATACTCTTACTTTACGTCAATAGTCTGTGAGAGGGTAGAACTTAGACTAAGAATTTCATGGGCGAAGTCAGTTGCCGCTCTTGTAACCTTATTTCAAAGGAGATATTGCTATCTTAGTCTGTTGCTCGAAGCAGTAATAAGAGTAAAGGAAATAGATATATATATAGGTTTTGCAACTTATTTTTTTTGTTCCATAAATGTCAATAATGGCTTGTTTTATACCCGGTCAAGACTGTCAATGAGTATAAGTGTAATATAAGCGTATTTGTCAATTTCATATGTAATTTGGTTATAACTATTGTAAATGATAAATTGACACATGTAAAGAGTGATAAAGTGACAAATAACGCACGCATAAAATACGTAAAATATGGCCACCCGTTTTTTAGCTAATAATCCTTCTATCTTCTTTCTCTTTCTACGGGGTAGAACTTCTCCAAAACGTCATCCATTTATTCTATTATCAACTTTGTGCCATGTGGTTAATTTTGTTGAACGGTAAATTAACATAAAATTTATTACACTGTTACTGGATAGTATGTCGTGTCTGCTCTGTGTTATAAGATACGTAGTAAACGTGAATTAATCACAGCTAAGGCCACGCCTTGACATACGCTAACTTAATTCACACGAGCTTCGAGATATAAAGATGTTTACT
This sequence comes from Hestina assimilis, assembly GCA_023373885.1. NCBI lineage: Eukaryota > Metazoa > Arthropoda > Insecta > Lepidoptera > Nymphalidae > Hestina > Hestina assimilis. Next base: position 3,279,094 of record CM041745.1, on the reverse strand, counting down.
TACAAGTTCACGCTGTGAGCTATTTATAAAAACGAATAGCATATCTGAACCAAACAGTGCTTAATGTATAGATAAATAAATATACGTTACAAATTCAACGGCCCCCATTTGGATAATGGCATCCTGTGTCGGGGGTTCGTAAACACACAAGGACAAGGACAAATAACTATACCGAAACTCATGGCTCTATGCCTAGTACAAACATTTGTTCTGAGCGGGAATCAAACCAGCGACCTGTGATGCTTAAGGCGATTTCTGTTTGATGGAAATCAATAATTATCAATTATCATATCTCTATATATATGAGCTTGGATACAAAGCGAAGTAAAAAGTAAGGTTGGAGTTGCACAATTATAAAAATACAACATCTCAAATGTATTTTCTTTTCGTGGGTAATTTCTGATCAAACACCCCATTCATGCTGAACACATCATTTTCTAATGTAATCTTAATGCAAAAGACACAAGATTAAAGCTTACTCTGCTTAATGCTTGAATTAATGCTTAATGCTGCTAAAAGCTTATCTAATTATATACATAAAGTTCTATTGCTGTGCGTTAGTCTCGCTAAAACTCGAGAAAGGCTGGACCGATACGACTAATTTTGGTTTAGAATTATTTGAGGAAGTCCAGGGAAGCTTTATTTTTCCATACAAACTGCTCCTGTCAAACATTTAATGTTAGCGACATCGGTACGGTAAACTAGGTCCCTTATAATTAATTACGTAAAAACTCTCATATTAATAAAAAATGGTAACTCAACTAATAACTTAACACTACATTGTTAATAATAATTTATGTTGTAAATTCTAAGTCGGTACGAAGTTCGCCGGGTCAGCTAGTATTAGTATACTAAAACATGTAAGTATATAATTGTAAAATTGCAACTCCTTGATTATAAGTTAAAACAAATGCCCAAACAAAGACATAAATCCTACTACCCAAACTCCTAGTAACCTGCTAGGTGCCCCTTACCTTCGATATAAGAGCGCGGTCTACATTTAAGCTGGCTGGCTTCCAAAGCAATTTCTTTAAAAATTCAAAAACAAATGAGTCCGAACCAGCGAGGCCTACTCTTAATCCTAAAACCCAAGCTTCAGTTTCTTTGTCCCTCTTTTGCTTAAATAAAAGTTACGAGATAGAAAAGGATGAATCGATTCAATTTTTAAAGAAACAGGTCTACGAATTCTTGAAAGATTTTAGTATACAAGCGATGGTACCAATTTCTACCATAATATACAGAGTGCACATGAACTTACTGGGCTTTTTAGTGAAATTACTGGGCAGAGGAGATTTAAGAACTAATATCTCGAGGTTGGCAACGCGTGAGTGGCGCCTACTAATGGTGCTGCAAGCGCTCATAGGCTACGGCAACCACTTACCATCAGGTGGGCCGTATGATTGTTTGCCAACTTGTAACATAAAAAAAAAAAAAAAAAAAAAAAAAAATGAACTTATGCATATGGTATACATATTTTGGACAACTGTCGATGTGAACACTTCAAATCAATTATAAACTAATAAAGTTTATCCAAAAACATTTACAATTCTGCGATTAATGTAAAGTGCCATGAATATGCGTAAACTTAAAACCATAACTATATTACATATAATTAATTTTACAAATATCTTTTAATTAAGTCATTAGCGTTAAAATATTTAACGGACATAACTCCAAGAAAGCGATAACAGGTTTTAATAAGATTATGGTAAACATAATTTTTTTCTTAATTTTTGTAATGGTTTAATCACATTATATTTTTTAGTTAGTGTTATCCTCATGTTTTATAGCTTCCTCGAAAATGTTCTTAAAAGGAATAACAAAAATAATATAATCATGTTGGTTTTGAATGCATTGGTTAAAGGTCATAATTATACTCGTATATGTTTTTGTTTATAAATTGAAGATTATTTTTTGTTATAATTTTTTGCCATTTGCTATAGATTATATTTTTATTGCAGTTTTTGTTGCTTTATGTAATAAAAGATATAGCAACTAAAAAGACGTCGTAAAATCTTTTTTTAATAGTTACATAAACAACTAGTATCTGACATTCGCATCGGCTTCAAAGTAAATAAGACACATCTTTATCGAATTTCCATTAAATCCGCCCTGTAGCACTTTTGATAATGCCACAGGGACCGAACATTTTTCCGGGATAATAAGTATCTTAAGTGTTAATACAGATAATAAGCTATCTGTGCGCTAATTTCAACCCAATTACGTTATTGATTAACAAACATAAATCCAAGTAGATACGCCCTATAGTACTATTTTTGATAACCGCTGTTAACCTAACACTTTTTCACGATAAAAAGAATCCTATATCTTAATCCATGTAATAATCTATATCCAGTATATATGCAATATATATTCCAGTTTTGGAACACATGCCTATATAGTCAATACAAGCCTCTACCCTGAGCGGGAATCAAACTCCGTCCATTTGTGCTTTAAGGCAATTTGTTTTTATTAATTTCAAGAAATATTAAAATTAAGTTTCATTAACACTTTTATAAAAACATTATAAGGAAAATCCTGGCTAGCAGATAGAAAAAAATGTTAATTCTCGCCGCTCATTATAAAAAGGTCTAAAAACAAATTGTTCACTTCAATTTCAAGGGTAATTTAATTTTCAAAACAAAAAGTACAATTTACACAAGTATCCTCAAAAACACGCTTTATTCAACGTCATTGTAACAAAATGAAACCTTTGTTCATAATACAATCGGAATATTCAACTGTGAGACGCTTATAACAATTTCATAATTTAAAATTTAATTAAGAAAATAAAATAAGTGAGGAAGGTTGACACTTCAAAAGGTCGCTGGCTTGCCTTGGCATTTAATGGAAAACAATTGCTTTTACATGATTAGCTCTAAAAGAGTAACAAAGAGTGATTACGTATCAACCACGTAAGATACGCAAAGACGTACATAAATTACGCCAAAGAGATAAGTCTTTTAAATGAAGTGCTTAAAGATCTTTCGAATAAAGGTATGCCTTTTATTACAAGAGGCCGGCTAGGTAGGTACCCACCCGTGCAATGTCAGATATTCTACCACAATGTAGAGTCTTTGGCATTTCTGTGTTTCGGTTTTGAGGACACTGTAGCTAGTGAAATTACTGGGCAAAGAAGATTTAAGAACCAATATCTCGAAGTTGGCATCACGTGAGTGACAAATGGCACACAATTAAACCTAGAAGTTCATAGGCCAGCGTTCATAGGCTACAGGGTGGCCGTATTCTTGCTTGCCATCTTAGTAACATAAAATATAAGATATATGAATCCTTAATCGATTTTGAAAAACAGTTATTAATTGTGGATACATTTGCAAATTATGAACTAATTTAAATCATTTAAATGATCCTTATTACATACTAGGTCTAGGTATGCGTAAAAGACAAAGAAACGGAGTAATTTTCGCATTTATAATATACAATATTGAGGATATATAAATCTGTTTATATTTGGATATATTTATTATGTAGTTTTGTTTATAATATTATTATTTTGCAATACATATCATTAAATACTGTCTACGTGTTCTATCTATACCATTATTGATTACTTTACGGTTTGAAGAAAGTTACACCAACGGTGAGCGATAGTATAAACGTCTTACAATACGTGATTAATATTAATTATGTGTTAATAGTAATTTTATTTAAAAGATGGCCCAGTGAATGTCTTGGTAGGTTTTAAAGTGATAAAGTATAAAAAATGGAGGGCCGTGAAAAATAATTCTTTGCATGCAAATAAAATTTGAATTTTCTGCTTATAATTCCAAATTAGCAGTTTTTCATAAATACGTATGAAAGTATATACGGTATTTAATTAAAAAAAAAATATATAAATTTTTAAATTTTTATCTGTCTGTTTGTTCCGGCTAATCTATGAAACGGCTGGACCGATTTTAACGGGACTTTCACTGGCAGCTGATGTTATAAGGACTTACATTTATTTTTGTAAATTTTGTTGGAAGCTCAAAATCCAAACTCTTTTTCCTTTGCCTACTATTTATCTTTTTAATATTTTAAAACTCACTGCGCAATAAATTAAATTTATACATTGTGTACAACAATATTCTATTATTATATTCTTAGCACGATTTTGAAAAGGTTCTTCAAGCTGCGAATTCAAAGCAAATGATATCTTATCATAGTTTCTCTTAGACAAATTCAGTCACGAAATTCAATACAAGAGCCTCTACAGATTGCATCACACGCTTCCGCCATTGTATACGTCGAATATTACTAACTTATTACGTTTAAACTAATCTCAACCTTATTACAATATTTAAAGATTTGAAAATTACAAAACGTATTTCGTATTATCATGACTGCCTTATGCACGATATTGAAATATATTTCTTCAAAGTTAAGAAATTTTAGAGACGAGTTTTTGTTTGGTTTTGTGACTAAATTGAATTGCGGTAGAAATGTCGATAAAGTAATTATACACCTTTTAACATTTCTTTGATACATAAAAAGGTGTTAATCGTTTTTTTTAAATTTGTTTTGTGTATTAACAAATTGGTCAACGCGAAACCGTTTCCAGTTAAGAGTTTCTTTAATACTTATGTCCTAACTTGAGATATGCTTTATTAAGGGCTTATCGCGTTTTGTTAAGATCATTTTTAAAAATTAAGTTACCGCTTCAAATGCTTACAACGCTGGTCTGACAATTTAGATAAAATTTAGTGTGGTCCACATGCGAGTACAGAATATTTAACAAGAGCACAACGCTAATTAACTATTAACCGATATCGACAAAATCCTTAATACATTAAAATGAGTTAATAGATTTTCTTACACAAAATATTTTTAATAACTCCCAGCTCAGAAATATTCTTCCAGCTGCGCCATAACAATACGAGAAGATATTTTCAATATTTTATACATGAAAGTTAAATAATAATAATTATTATTAATTCTTGTCTACATTTGCGTTTACCAAATCCAATTAGGAAATACATAGGTGCTCGCATGGTAGCGAATTTCATTTTACGCTTTAATGCCCTCAAAATAATTTAAATTGGTTAGGCAAAACCTTAACGTTAGGTGTCGATGATTACTTGGTGAAAGTAATCTAAGATTATGATGTAAAAACGGACAAGCAATAAAGCCATCTACATATGTATATCATAAATAGATGTCTAGACTCTACAGGTATAGGATAGCGCCACACTTAGCTGTTTGGAAGCTAATTTTAACGTATGTAATCATAGACTTATTATAAATATCTATGGATAGGCCCTTCCATACAAATAAAATGTTCAAAGATTCGTTGGTGCTCCTTTGTAAATTCGCACTAAAGCAAACGAAACTAAGTTAGTAACAAGCCTGCAACAAAATTAGGTTCTTTAGTATGTTTCCTAACCAAAAATATTTTTTTAGAAAAATACTTCAAAACTAAAAAAACAACAATAAATAATCTGACTGTTCCAGTGTTCCTTATATTTATTATGTTCAATGTAGAGCCATGATTCTTTCAGTGCAAACAGGCTGGGTCGGCAGTAACAGAGTACTGTTGCGTTTCGTGCGATAAGTGAGGGGGGCCAAATCAAATAAAAATAAAAAAAAACAAATTTAAAAAACCATTTTAAATAGAGGTGCTATTAAAAACGGTCGAGACAGGTGCAGTGCCACCTTAATAATATTGTGAATCTAGTGAAAATACAATCAAACGAAGCACTTTGCTTCACTTTCACTAACAGTATTTTTCTCATGATGAGTACTTATCGGTGATCTGAAAGATAGTGTTTAACTGTTTTCTTAGTATTTCGATACAATTTAAATTGTTCAAAGGCGTCTTTGTTTACAAAACTTTCTCTTTATGTAGTGGTTCACGTGTTAGGAGATTGGTTTTCTGAAACATCGTTGTATACATGAAATAATAGTACGAGTAATAAGACATTTTTACATAGATATAGGAAGGGTAGATTGCTGATCTGTATGGCGTAAAATGACATAAAATGTTTAAAATTGAAGCGCCATCTACCGAGCTGCTGGGAACTAAATAATACCATCGTGCTATCTTAAATGTAAGTGCACATATCCGCCATTTATTTTTTTTACAAATAAATAAATACACGCTACACTCAACGGCCATTAGGATATTTATATCCTGTGTCAAATATGTGATTTTTAGTTGTAGCTTTTTATTTGGCCGGGTTATCCTTTATCCTTTACGAATTTCAATACTACACAATCTATTGTCCTCTATGTCTATCTAAAAATTTTTTTAGAAGTTTAGATAATTCTTTTTTAAATTCTGTCATTTTTAAATTTACAAATGGTTAATTCTTAGTATATTTTTTCTCAACCATTTTTAGAGCATTCACATACGCAACTATTTTTACCACGTTCGTTTCCGGCAATTATGATTTCTAATATATTAAGAGAAAATCACTTTTATATTTAGATAGTATACGTTGAAAATGACATGCAACTTGGTATGTTCGACATATGATTAACTGATGATGATTGAGCAGCTTACCGACTGGTATACTGACTACTTTTTATACACACTTTTTTATTCTTTGTTTACTATTTACGTAATAACTCAATTTTATGATTTAGAAATCGTACGTAATTTCATTTATTGATCTAAAGTTACATATTTTATTATTAAGTTTTAAAACTTATATATAGCTATATCCTTTGATATATATTTTTTCGAAAAAATTTCATATTTTATATATGTTAGTTAATATAAGAGATAAAGTTCTTTTATATAATCTGTTACCTAATTAATAATAAAATAAAAATTATAAATGAATAAAAACAATGAATACGTTTTATAAAGTCATAATTTATATTGTAACAAAAAGCAATAAGAATAACATTATACTATTATTATGAGGCAGGAAATAACTGCGAGATAGACTTCTTCCGATCGCACAACGTGATCTATTCCAGACTTATGTCGGCACGTAAGCTATTTGGAAATATATATATATATATTGCAATGTATGAGAAATAACTCGGAACTTGATCAGCTGTGATTTTCCATTATTGCAAAAAGTTCCTCTCTTTGTATTATCTTTTTATATTTAATTCTTCGGTAGATTTGTGAATCACTGACCACTTATTAAAGGGGGTTATTTAATGAAACTTTTTGTATGTGAGCTGGTAGCAAGCCTACTTTGAGCCTCGACGGTCGCGACTTCGATTCCTGCTCGTAATCAAATCAGTATAAGAGTAAAAGCAGATCTTAGGTAAATAATGGGAATAATTCTAAAAATATCTTTTTTTTTTTTGGTAAAACACGTCTACTACGTCTCTCTTTAATGTTTTATACAATCAAGCTTTAATACAAATAAATGAAAAAGTTCTAATGTATCTATAGATAATAGCTAATACATTAAAATTTGATATATTCTTATACATTATCGCAATTTCATTGTTTACAATTGTACTTGTGAAAGTACGAAAGTCAGAATGGATTAATGTCAATTTCACTGAATCTGCAACAACTTATTAATGTGAAAATTGAATTTAGAAACTTTTCATAAAAAGAGCAATTCCATTTTAATAAAGCACGTACGCGACAGTGCAGCGATGACTTCACCCAGTCGTGAGTGATGAGTCGGAAAGAAAAATACATTAGCCATGAGGAATCGTCATCTCTTGTGCAGAAACATTAACAGTTTACCAACATTACGAATTAAAAGATAACAAATAACATTGATATTTAAAAAAGAAAACAAAAATTGAAATGATAATGTCATAGCACCATAGATATAGAAAATATAGATTGAATATAAACGTCAATCAACTTGACAATCCTAACTTTAGTAAATTACCTATATGAAAGGTATTTTTGTGTTTGTGACATCTACATATTGTATTCTTCTTCTTCATCCTAGCATTATTCCCGGTATTTTATTTTACCCAGGGTCTGCTTATTACTCTTATCCGGATTTGACAGGTTACTAGTTTTAGACAGAGCGATTGCCATCTGACCTCCGCAACCCTAAGGGCGAACCAGCAACTCATTGGATAAGAGCAATTTACTCAAAAGTTAACGATTATTATCAGATGTTATGTGATAACAACCGGGACCGACAGCTTAACGTGCTCTCCGAGGCACGGTGGGGAGACCCACATGGACAAACGCCCATCTACATATTGTTATAGCCAAAAAAGACATAAAGACATATACCCTAGTGGTTTGGAATCGGGTAAATGTCTCTATTTTCATTATTTGGATGTTACTATCATATGGTAGATACATAAAGAACCTGTACAAATTGTGATCAAAAATATTTTCATCAAAATAAAACTGCTAAAAGGTTTAACTTAACTAACTTTAAATTTATATAAAATTCGACTGTTTTCAAAATGTTAAATCCGATAAATCGATTAATATACTTTAAGCACAGAAAATTCAAGAAGCACCTGCATCTTGGTATCTTATTAAAAATTACGACTAAATAATTAATAAATAATCAAGCGCCATCCGTCAAAAATGCTTTTTTAAACCCAAATAAATAATGTGAAAGTTTTTTACACAACAACATACCGAATATTACATTAAAGCTTATCTAATTGCTTCCAAGCAAACTCAATTGTTTGGATGACAAGTTTTTTCGCCATAATTGTGATTCATAGGGAAAATTTGAAACGAACATTCGTTCATCTCGTGATTTTTATATACGTTGATATTAATCTTTGTCTTAAATAAATATACTTCAAGATTTTTTGAATAAATAATTTTGTAAAAAATCAACACTAATAAAGGATAAAATTTCAAACATTTATAATGTATACTCGCCTAATATTTTCTGGACTTCTCTGGCTTAGTCAAAGACAGTTTTTGTCATAAATATGAAATTGCATTTATGAGTCTAAGTAGACCCGTTTCAAGTAATTAAATACTCGTTACCTATTGCCGCCCGGGAACAACACTTTTTAATTAAACTCTAGTACTCCTAACAGTACAAGGCTGAATATTGTAAGTCTATATATCAATAAGCAAACTGGTTTAGTACTTCTACTCCTTCGTTCATTAACAGATTTTTTTTTGTTTAGATATTGTCAATAAAAATATTTTCTATCGTCAAACATAAACGCGTACTAACACAAAAAAAACATGAAACGCAAAGATTGAAAATGCTCATTAAAGATTATGATAATTGTAAATTATATACTTAATAACAAGGTAAATTCCCACGGAGCTGTGTATAAGGAAGAATTCTGTTAAGATGTCGCGGTCAGATCGCAGCCTCCCGTCTGAGAGTCGTGACATTGCCGATGTGAGAAACTCAGTGTATTCAGGAAAACGAATTAAATTGTGTTTCGACTACATTTAAACAAAAGGTTAATATCCACAAAAAGTATCTATATAATACGCATCACTATCACTACATAGTATAAAACAAAGTCGCTTTCTCTGTCCCTATATATGCTTAAATCTTTAAAACTACGCAACGGACTTTGATGCTGTTTTTTTTGATAGATAGAGTGATTGAAGAGAAAGGTTTAAATGTATAAGAATAGTGGAGAAAAAGAAGAAGTTTCTAATGTGATGTAAATAATTACATTAACCGCGTGCGGGCCACGGGCAGTAATGTATAAATCAAAACTACTGTATCGATTTTAATAATTTTTTCAGTGAATGACATAGGCTATATATTTTATTCCCGTGCGAAGCCGGAGCGGGCCGCTAGTCTACTATAAGGGCGAGATAAATCTTCTTGTCGAGACCGTGTTAGAGTTGTTTAGGTCATCCATGCACGTCTGTAACTTGACTTATGGATTGTGTGGTCATGGTTATTATAGAATGCTATATAATAAAACTATTTGCAGATGATAGCACCGCATTAATAAAAAGTACTGAATCAAACAAATACGAATTCGACATAAATAATACATTAAAAGACATAATACATTGGCTTGACACTAACAATTTAAAAATAAATTTATTTAAGACAAATATAATGCATTTCCATCAACGTTTGGCGGTAAAAAAATTGACTATAGAATATAACCAACAAAAAATTGATCAAGTTACAGTTCAAAAAATTTTAGGAGTATTAATAGACAGCCAATTGTCTTGGAAACCCAAAGCAGAAACTGTATGCAAAAAACTGAGTATTTCTGCATATGTTCTATTTAATCTAAATAAAAAAGTAAATATAACTACTTCATTAGTGGCCTATCACGGCTTGGTAGCATCAACTCTGCGATTTGGTATTATATTTTGGGGTAATTGTAGTTTGAGAGAACAAGTGTTTAAAGCCCAAAAGCGCTGTTTAAGGGCAATGTGTGGCCTAAAAGTGAATGACAGTTGTGCGCCTGTGTTTAAGTCCCTGAAATTACTCACTTTTCCAGCATTATATATCCTGGAAATGGCTGTTTTTGTACGAAATAATAAAAATTACTTTCCTAAGATATCTAAAAATAGACAAAGGCCCATTAGGAACCAATATATAAATTTTTTACAAATCGATAGTTACAACACAGCTCTACTTAAAAAAAAAGTATTTTTGTTATGGGTCCTCGTGTGTACAATAAAATCCCCGATACCATAAAAATAACTCAATTTATATGTTTAAAAAAAACTGATGGAACTTTTAATACAAAAATGCTACTACTCGATTAATGATTTTTTAAATGATATTACAATATAAATCCATATTTACCTGTTTCGACTACGTAACATCTAGCTCCTAAATTTAAATCGAGATTATATTTCTAATAAATTTTATTTCATTTGAAATTAAATGTAATAACTTTATATAATAGTAATTAGTAGTAGTGGAGTGTTATTGTATGTTTGCATGCCTAATATAAGGTAGATTGTAGAAGAATCTTAAGTTTTGTAAACATCTATATTTTATGTACCTACTTTCTGTGCAAATAAATGATATTATTATTATTATTATTAGAATTAGTGAGTATATTGCGGATTTCACACCTTGGGAATGGGACGCTCCAGGCAGCGCTTGGTAAATATGAATGCAAACAATTTCAAAATTAAAATAAAATATATTTAAAAAAAAACACCAGAGTTTGCTTCGCCAGTTCTTCTCAAGCAGATGTTATATTTTGGAACCGATGACAAAATCTGACTTTCAAAAATAAGCGCTATGCTTTATACGTTAAATATAAAAAAAATATATTGGAGATACTAATGCCACGCGGCTGAAAACGCGGTCGCACACTAGTAAAATAATAAAATATTATTGTTATGAAGTTTTGAATATTTTTGTTTTAGTCATTACGCATAGTGATGCGATGATCTGAGCTCACACGTGCTCTGACACGGGACAAGCATGTTAAATATTATACAAAAAACCGGTTCTTTACTATTATTTAGTACACACAGTGAAGACTGTATATAAACATACATGTTGTTGTGATGATAAATTGACCATAAAGGCATGTGTTCTGACACAGGATATTACTGATATAATAAATGTGAAAGTTTGTTTGTTTGAATGTTTGTTAATCAATCGCGCATAAACGGTTTAACGGATTGGGATTAAAAGCACACAGATAGCTTATCTAGATTAAAAAATAGGATACTCTTTATATTGGAAAAATTTATAGTTTCTGTGGGATTGTCAAAAATCATACCACGAGTCGTATTCAATGATTAATTTGTCTCTCTCTGAAGCTAATTCTATATGTCACCGCGAATGAAGTCGCATGCAGATGTTAGTTTATTAAAATTATCAAAATGTAATGGCGATGTATGAAAAAAGATTAAAGATTACTTAAAATAATGCTTATATTCGTCCAGTTTTCTATAATATAGGTACTATATTAGTATTTGCTTTGAAATCAAAACATGACATACTTTTTGCACGTGTATGATTAAGTAATTTCTAACATCATACAAAATAACCGGTTATGTTAACATGCGTACAACCAATATGCTGATACAAACTAGATTTTACCTACAGTTCTCATTAAAGCGCTTACTAAATAAAATATATTTAAAACTAGATAATTTATATTCAATTATTTATACTTTATTTAAATTAACAAAACCTTAGACGACGTATTAATTTGGTACATTTAAATATAAAAATGAATACATTTTTTATGGTGGTAAATTTGTTTGTTTTATTAAGTTGGTATCTTTATAAAAACATTTTTCCTTTTTAGTATTTATATCATTATAAATATTTTTCGGAAATTCTTACCTACTATGCAAAGAGTTAAGAAATTATTATGACAGTAATGTATTAGGTATATTATTTATATAAAGAAATAAATTATTTCAAAGCCATTTTGTAATTGACCTAGGTTATATATACATTACCACCACATGTACACAGTGTATACGTAATTATACATTGTATATAAATATGAATAAGTAAATAATTGGTTATTATTTATTGATATGTGATTTATTTTAGTAACTTGGCATTTATTAAGATATGATAAGATCGGGCTGCCATATCCGTTTGTATGATAATCCCACATAATAAAGTTTTTTCTTAAAGTGAATAATTCGCTACAGATAAGGTTTTTAGTCTACAGTTACTCGAATAAATATGAATAAAGCATAATTATAAATAAACTGATACATACATACTCTGCAAAAAATACCGACCTTCGCGTTTAGAAAAACGTATTGTGTTCTACATAATATATAATATATGCCTTGACACGGCTGTGCGGTATAAAATTAACATCAAAACACAGTATCATTGGTACATAATGAGCATAAAACAGTAATTAAAAACGGTCGGGTGGATTTAAACTTATCAGATTGTAACATTAAATTGTTAAGAAACAGCCGAGGTTATTACTTAGTAAAACTACGCAGAACTTTTATCTTATATGCCTTTTCACACGCGTTATGTCACGTGACGTGACCCTGAATCGATTTTAGATGTCGAGGTTTGATGAATTTGATGTGATTACGTATAGGTTTGCGCTACCTTCTTCTTCCTAACATTATTCCCGGTATTATACTTCTATTTACACAGGGTCTGCTTATTACTCTTATCCGAATTTGACAATTTGACAGGTGACACACGGAGCGATTGCCATCTGACCTCCGCAACCCTAAGGGCGACCAGTAACTCATTGGATAAGAGCAATTTACTTATCAAGAGTTAACGATTATTGTCAGATGTTATGTGACAACAACCGGGACCGACAGCTTAACGTTCTCTCCGAGGCACGGTGGGGAGACCCACAAGGCCCAGACCGAAAAAAATATTAGGTAGATGAAATGCAATGCAGAAGATAAATGCAAATATCTGCCCGAGAGGGAATCGAACTCTCGCTACCCACAACGCCAAGCCGGTGTCAGGTTTGCACTAACAGATCTAGCTAAACAAGAGTGTCCTATAATAATCTAATATAGCTCTTTCCTATGGAAATGTAAAATTTCTAAATGTTCCTATACACAATTAAGAAATCTGAGAAATACAAATGACCTATAAGGGATATAAAGTTTTTATTCAAGTTTCACTCTTTACCCCAGGGCCCCTAGGTCAGGGCGTCACGGAATGACTGACGCTAATTTGATGGAATAGAAAACATATTATTAAAATGCAAGACATACTTTATAATTTCAGGTATATACGGTCTGTTAATTTTTCCATATTAAGTTATGTATTAATATGGAAAAATAACAGGATGCATAAGAAACATTACCGCTTTTTATTGACAATAAACATAATTAAGTTTTTCGTATTACTATCAAACTTGTTTACTAATTTATGATTAATAATAATAATAATAATAATAATATCTTTATTTCTTCAAACTTAATCTACGATACATTTCATGGGTTTGAGAACCTCTTTTAAGTATTAGGATACCTGTGTTAGAGGATCTCGCTCTTCCGTAACATCTATTTTATTATGACCAAGTAAGTTTAAATAAAAAATGATTTATTCGATAATGTTCGAATTTCTTGTTCTTTGAATTAACTTACTGTATGTTATAAAATCTTTTTACTTCATTCCATTTCTATGATTATGTATTATATTCTATTAGTGACTAATAATAAAATCAATTGTGAAATCGTATTGCATAATTAATTTACTTTTATGAAAATCTGATTATTTAAAACTTTTATCCAAAATTGTTTGCCAGTCCTAAATTATATTAAAAGATTTTGGTAATAGAAAACCGTCCTAAATCGCCATTGTCCTAATAGCCATCATTGGTAACGAATGGACTGCAGAACCTGTCATCGTCAGTCTATGGACATTAGACGTCCACTGCTGAACATAGCTCTTCGAAATTAATGGTCTGGGAACGATCTCGTTCCGCTTGCATACAGCCACGGCATAGTTAAAATGGTAACATTTTAAGTTTTTAATGGTTGAAATAATTACGACGGCACTTGTCTTGGATGGTTACGAATTGGTTACGAACTTACGAGTATTATGTGAATCGGTTTGCTCCTATGGGCACATTTTACATTTTCAATATGGGGTTGCAAAATAAATTGCATATATTATGTTAAAATTATTATTTAACGCAAATAATATTGTCTGCATTTTTATTTATTAATATTAATAGTGTTTTGAGTTTTTTTTTTTTAAATGATTGGAATATTGGTAATGATATTATTCTGTACAGTCTTTATTAACATTGTATGATTTTTAGACAATAATACAACACAATACAAAGTACAAAGAATATTATATAATTACAAATGAATATTATAAATTTCGATGTTTCTCCAAAGTTATCTAGCATTATGAAAAATATAAGCATTGTGGTATTATCACACGACGGGCCTTGGGTATTTGCGCAATCGAAACAGTGGTTAAGTAACTATTATCCAACTAACTCGTGGGAATCATCGCTCATTGGCAGTTGGCACAGTGGCCTGGCTTGTAGAATCAACAGGGAAAAAACTAAAGTTCATCGCTTCGTAGAATTTGTCGAAGTTAACCTTATTACGAGAAACTCGTAAAGAAATCGTATAAAGAATCTTTAAATGAAAGTAGTATTCTATATTTTTGTTGTGTAACTTAACTTATTATCTGTCTTTAAATAGACATAATAGTTAAAGAACTGAAATGTTTATATATTTATGATTCATGGGACAAGGAACCTGTTAAAACAGGGACAAGGTATAAAAGATTTTCAAATACAGAAACATACAAGAAACGTTCATAAAATAATTATATAACATCGTCTTATGAATAACAAATTCTATAAAATTGAGCTGTTCAATTATTAATATTCAAGAACTATAGTTGAAACTCCTAACGATATAGTGACGGCGAAAAATTAGCGGGTATTTCTCAGAGACTTTTTCTGCACTTTTTTGAACTGCACTGTCCGTCGGTGGAACAATTAAAAGGAAACAATTATGTATAGTGCTATTATCAATGTATTATTTTTCTCACAAAATTTTACAGTAACAACTGTCTTGGTGGATTCGTGTTAAGCACATTCATTTGTTTAGATACAACAGCTGGTTTATAAGAAATTCTTTTTCAATTTAAATAGGAAATAAAAATGTCAATTATCCTTCGTATTATATACTATATGAATATGTATGTAGATGTGTACCCGAAAGTGAAATTTCCGAGGTTTGTATGAAACGTTTGACACTATTTCGCGGGAACAAAATGAAATTGCACATTTATGTTGCGATTCAAGAAATGCAACATCATATTTATTTATAAGGTACTCTAAACCTTCATTGTTGAGTTTTCAATTTATCTAAAGAAGAAACTTATCTGTATTAGTTATTAGAAAATACGTTTCATTTGTCTATTTCAACTCGAGCGAAGCCACAGGCGGAGTAGATGCTTCCATTAGCTGATTGCGTGCAGGAGACGGAATGCTCATCAAATAGAGAGCTAGCACCGTGTACCAATTTAAACTTTGCTATGATATAGCTCTTTTGTATAAAGAAATAAAGACCCATTCGAAAGGAACATTTTCAGCAATATAGCTGCGAGGTACCTTATCATACAAATGTGGTTATGACGTTTCTGATTAAGACTTGCTTAATTTGTATTTATCTGTTATAATGTAAGTGCTTGACTTTGTGCGAATACAAAAGTCGTAGTTATTTTGTAATTTATGAGTGAACATTAAATTCTTATGAAATGTAGAGACATCGTTTAAAACTTGGAGACCATTAAAATAAGAATATAAAAATGAAAAATTGGTAAAATTTAAAAACCTTGGCGTTTACGACTACGAAATATCCAAGCAATTTTCTTCCGTCCTGGTCTAGCTGACACGGCTGTAGCCGGAGATCTCTCTCTCTCTCTTCAGATATTGAAGTTGGGCAGTCTGACTATAGCCTTGCTATGATCTTTGAATCTATTAATTTTTTCAATTTAAACACTTATAGCTGATGCCTTGTTTCTGTATGTGTATTGCTGTGTCAATATTCAGAAACTACTGGATTCACCGGGCGGGAAAAATGCTGTCTCGTGGTGATTTCTCAGTACTTTCTATAAAGGAATAAACTTCTCAATTGGGAAACTTCCGAAAAATCCGATAATCAAGGTACGGGTGGGTAGTCTAGTTATGTAATACATATATTATTTTGTTCAAATTTCTAAATAAGTTTTCAAAATATAACCAGCGCGTTTTAGAGGTCTGATATAATTATACACAGAATTGGAGTAATCTCGTTCCATAATAAATAGCCTATCAACATAAATAAAATTATAATTGTTATAAATAAACAATGTTAGAGAAAGGTTTGTTTACCTTTTACTCCTACGCGTACGAGTTGCATGTAAATGAAGGAACAATAAGAGCGACGTAACCCAACATCCGGTATGTACGTCAGGGTGACAAACGCCGTGTAGGGTGACAATCACTATGAGTCACACGGAGTCACATGTGTGAATAACTTTTTTGTGACTTTTCGTGAACTGATTCAATCTATCCGATGAGATTGAGAGCTACTGCAGTCTATTATAATGAACGAGGTAGCCGGTATTTTTTAAAGAATAATGAAAAATAGTTTTTCATCGCTGGTACCTAACTAGGCAGGCATTTTAAAACCTACCACCAGCAAAAGACAACCAGTAGCATTAGCGGATATACAGATAAAATTTTCAATTGGGCCATCTCGGCTTTATAAATATAACAGTAATCGTTGCTTGTTAATTTATAAATTCAACGCAGTCTCCGTAGTTACAAAATTGACCAGCTGTGGAGATTACCATACCGGACAAATTAATGCACAAAAATCATGATAACTGTTTTAAGTTATAGAATACAAGTACGTAAAAATGAATGAAAGCATGTAAATCATTTGAAACTAGAGTTAAAATAGGTTTTAAGTTGTAACGGGCTAATGGCCTATAACTGCCTCCAGCTATGAACTATAAACCATATAAATCTTCAACCTTATCTTTAGATATAGCTCCCATTACTTTAACTATAAACTGTACTGTTGAACAAATAAATTTACAATAAAGCATGAAACTTGCATAAACCTTATTGCATGGCGAATTATGCAATTTAACGATTACAATACATTGCACCTGTGTATAGCTTTTAAACTGCAAGAAGCACAGCAATCGTTCATTTCGTAAATTATAAAAAAAGATAGCAGTTAGATTTTTTTTCTCGGTTGTAGCGTTGCGCACACGATTATCAGGGCGCGACGTGGCAGCTAACACCTTTCCGCGCATTTATAATAAGAGTTGCCAGCTATGATTTATAATAGAGTATCGTACTTTAATTTTGCTTGATAAACATATAATATGAGTTACTTGTATATACGTTCAGAATAAAATAATACACAAAAAACACAATTTTTATTTAATATTATTTATTTAGCTTGAATGAAAAAATTGGGTAACATGTGCCAAATAAATTTCATAGTAATGCTCTGTGCATCCCATGTAACGAACCGACAAAAATTGCGCGTCCAGCGGAGGGGCCGAGTCTCTGTACTCGGCCCTCCGCTGTGACGCTGTCAAGACCAGTAGGGCCACAGCAATACACATTCCAAAAAAAAATCGTAATGTACATTGTACTTTATTAGTAACAAAATGATTGCTTCGATACAATTTCTTTTCAATTCATCGATTTTATAATATCACTGCGACATATACTTACAGTATTTACTTCTTTTCATCTTTTATATAGCTTACGTTGTATTTGTAGGATTACAATTAATGTACCTATTAACTTGCTTCATTCAGAATTATTATATAATTATATAAATAATTGCTAAGTCTCGATTACCTCATGACATTCATATCATAGCTCATAATATGACCATATGAATGATATAAATTACTCTTCTAAGGCCTCTCTCGATACTAATTGTTTTATCGACTTCAAGAAACGTAGTTGAAATGGTCTATGATTGTTCTAAACAAAACGTACCGGCTTACGGGATGTGACGACCTCATCGCCCACTGTTGGGATAACCTCTGTCATAGCAGAGATTATTCCACCAGTGCAATCAGTCACACTGGTGGTAGGTCTTTTGTTTGCAAGAGCCTGGCTAGGTAAGTACCACCGCAGTATCAAATATTCTGCCGCCAAATAATAGTGCTTAGGCATTACTGTGTTCCGGTTTGAAGGACACTGTTGGCTAGTGAAATTACTGGGCAGAGGAGGTTTAAGAACCAATCTCGAGGTTGGCATCGCGTGAGTGGCACCTTCTAATAGTGCTGCATGCGCTCATAGGCTACGGCAACCACTTACCATCAGGTGGGCCGTATGCTTGTTTGCCAACTTGTAACATAAAAAAACCGAAATTACGAATAAATATAAAAACTTAAATCAATATTATTTATGTCGTGTGGTTTGTGACTGACGAACCTAATGTAGCTATGGGCGTAGCCAGATGGAGGGTTTTAGGGTTCAAAACCATAAATTCAACACATGGTTAAAGTTAGTCACATGGTTCCAACTTAGGTAATCGAATAATCCTAGCGTCACTACTTTCAACATAATCGAATAAACCTAGTGTGGGACTAACTTCATTTCTTTGCGTGGATTTTAAATTTGCTAAGGCACACCAGAGACGAAGGGCCGGTCCTTAGTTTATAATTAAGTCAATCGCGATAAGTGAATAAGACAGTGTATAACTACTATTATTAAGCGAAAATTATTTATTTATGTTAATATATCACGTGACGATGTGCGGCATGTATTTAGACTTTTTCCTTTATGCCTTTACTGTCTTTTATTGTACACGCACTTGTACAAACATTGGCAAGTTAAAGACATGGTCGTTACCAACTTCCCCCAAGGTCGTTTTTGTTCTCAAAAACAAAAATAAAAATGACGCGTAGTAATAACCTTGCTTTAAATATTACTAAATACATTTGAATGAATCGATTTATTTATTATAATTATATTTATTGTTCTAGTTATTGAAATTTAAATATTGTTGATTTAAAAAGTGGTATATGCATATAATACCCTATTAATATTAATAATAATAATGTATTGCTTATTTATGTCGTTGTACGTATATCCTTTTCTAGCTTGGACCATTTGAAACTTCGTAGTATTGTATAAGAGTACTTGGATAGTAACAATTGGGACTAACATCACGCGTCATCCGCCCCATCCATGCTGAAGAGCTGAAGAACCATTTGTATTTTTGAGAGAAGTAAAAATGTTGGAGTGTAAAAAAATATAAAAATGTTATTTTTATAGAAATGTAATACTTTAGAATATCTGATGATGTTTCATTCCCTTGTTTTGACGCTGGAACTCTGTGAAATGTGAATATTTTAAAATCACACCCCTTTGATGCGTACAATGAACATTTCCCCCATCTTTATGAAGAAAAGATAAAAACATTTCGTATGTATTCATTATTTTTTGGCACAAAAGTATATGTTGATATAAAAACCGGTGTAACAACGATCAATCAGTGTGTATCATTAATTTTATTTGTAAACTTATCGACACATAGTGAATATATTTTAATTATATCGTATAACGTGATCGATGAGAATAATTATAAAACTTAATTTAAACAAACGAGTTTTACTCAAAAAATTATAACTTATTAAAAATGATTTACCGGTCTCTGATTTTTAATATAATGTAAAAAAATAAATTTTCCTGTTTTCATTTACTTTACCATAGACTAACGGTACCTGTGTAGGAACCTTATTACTTTCTATAATTTTGTCCAAGAAGATAATATATTACCAACTTCTATCACCACAAAAAATGTAATTTCGTATAATATCTCTTAAAGTTTTTTGAGTAATTTATCCGTCATTATTCATACAATAATTATAAAGTACCTATTAAAATTTTATACTTCTTTATATATAAAAGAAAAGATGACGTAAATTAATCTGAATAATTCAAATTATGTTATATAATATATTTAAGCATTTACAAAACCAAATAAAACAAAAATGTTTAATAACTTAGAGCAATTAGCTGACCTCTATGACCTGTTGCAGATGCACAAATATCACGTATAGTTTTACATAATCTTATCTTAGAGACCAGAAATGTCCATAAACATTCAAAACCTATAAAAACATGTTTGCTAACATTAGGCCGCGTTTGACGTAATAACATAAAGATGGCTGCCCCATCATGTGTTAGGCAAAGTGCGTTGACCCTGTGTCAATGTTAATGTCAGCTGTTAAATGGTTGCTTAAGATGTATAGACGGACTTTTATTGCATTCGGTCTCACACATTTACATGAGTGACAGATTACTAAATAAATGTCCACCTATTATGAGGAAAATAAACGTAACATGGCGCACTGTCATCGAAATAATTTCACCAAAACAATAATAGTTATAGTTAATCAATAGTTATAGATACATAAACGTATATTCTGTAGTGTGACAATTATTTACTTGTTTTTAAATAAAGTATGGTTTAAGTTGTTTTGATGGTTTAACTTTATAGATTATATAGTATAAAAGTCAAAGATCGTAATCGACAAAAAATTACGAAATATTTAATATGGATTTTAAGGGCTCGTGGGTGTTGGTAATATAATACCCGTGCTTGTATCTTTAACTCCTATGGCTACCACAAAGGTATCAAAGTTTTTAACCTCCCGTGCCGTTAAAATTAAGACCCGTTTAGCGTAGGCGCCGCATGTGATTGGTCTAAAATCTGATAAAATATTGCTGTAATATCTATTGTATAATTCAGTTTATGTTCTACTCGCGTTATGTAATGTTAATAAGCTATAAGTGAGCTTAATTTCATCCGAATCCGTTAAGTAGTTTTTGCGTGGAATAGTGGCAAAAATCAATCCACCCAAACATACATCCATTTTTGCAAACTTTCATTTGTATAATATTTATACATGATCGATTTCTTAAAAGCATTTTTAAAGAGCATTTAAAAAATACCAAACATGTCTGTAAAATGATCGACTTCCTTGTTATATCTGTAGCTAGCCAATAACTCCTGTAAAGTATATTTATTATTTCGGAAACAATTTATTGGCGCATCGGCCTATATGAATACATTGTTCATAAGACTTTGTTTTCTAAAATATATCACGTGATTTTATTCCTTAATACACTGTACGTAGGCCGGAAGTAGTTAGCAGTATTTTGATGATTTGTTAGAGTTGTGAGAGTAAATGGTCGAAATAGTGAACGCATTGTTCGCTTGAGTCTGGTGAGAGGAGTCGGCTCGTGCAGTGAAGCGCACTTTATTACATTTTGAACACAATACGTACGAGGCTGGTAGATATGTAGCTATGTACAGTCGAGTAAAACGCTTGTTTCACGGTTGAACGTGAAACACAAAGAAAATGCTATGAATTGTTCTCGACGTTTTTGTATGTGTATGAGGTGATGTACTGTGTAAAAGCATATTGTTGTGATATCTAGGCTCAAATAAAACGTACAATTATATATTTAAAAAAATAGCTAAATACCAATAAGAACTATTGAAAATACTCTCTAATTATGTGAAATCATGTAATAGAGATTTTTATTTTATTTTTATTTTATTTATTTAGATTACCAACAAAGTACTCACTAAAAATATAATAGACTCATTTAAAAATAACAATGTAAGCAGTACCTTAATTATAGGTAATAACGACAAGTAACATGCAACAATGAGATGATTCCCATATTGTGTCTAAGCAAGTTTCTGACCCTGACAGCAATTTTGTAACATAATTAGATTTAAAGTAACAAAGAATAATCGGCAATTATGGGCTCACTTTGTCTCTCTTAACTCATAAGGGAAGTTGTTACAGCCGCCGCGTCAGTAGCGCTGTCACGCTACAGGGCTTCCATTTATCCATTATTGTACTGTAATTTGGTCTTTATCAGTTATCTGTTTTAACGTGGTAATGTTATTCTTGAAGTTAAAACAAAAATATTTAATAAATAGGAAATAATTGTTGTATATCAACAACGCAATAACATGCTAAATATGTCTGGTATTTATTAAGCAGTTTTACACATAATATATATATATCTTATAAAACCTATTACAATCCAGATCCCATTTAAAAACTATTGTCTATGAAATAATTACTAGATAGATTAAACTGTGCTCTGAATAGGATATGAAATTGAAGTCAATGAAATGGCCACAGGCTGATATATGAATTACTATCTAATTCCACGCAAGTATCTACAGCCGCAGGCCTAAATAAAAATAGTAATCAATATGTATATATATTTAAACGGTTGTCAGTCTAGACAGTTTAAAGGTGTGTCTTTTAATCTACAAACCATACAGGTTAAATTCTTAGATATAGTTAATATAAATATTAACATTATATTAATACGAATAAAAAAAAGAACTATTTATTTTCCAAAAATGCTTAGTAATTTTATTTTTTTAATAATAATTTATTAAAATATATTCTTTTTCAATTCCAGGTCCCACAATGAGGTATTTGTGAGCTTCTAAAATTGGGCGTGGACAGCGCGCCTGCATTCAAGATGACGTCAGAACGAGCGATCCCGCATTTGCGTGACATCTTTGGCCTGAACCAGCAGTACGATGGAAAGGCCTACGATGACAACGAAGACAAAACTAAGAAGACTGGCAAAAAGAAGAAAGATGAATATCGTACTTACGCTAACGGTGACGTGAAGACTTTAGAGAGACATCTCAGCATGAAGAAAACAATTCGGAAAAAGATTATGCGCGATCTCCAGCAGGCGTTCGTTGAAGACCCTAACGAGTTTAAGGTCGAGAATACGAGCCCTGAGAAATTGAAAGCGGAACTTAGCGCGGAAGCTGTGAAAATCGAAAAAAACGTTAAGAAAAATGACCCTACTTTCTTAGATATGCTCCGTGGTGAAACGAGAGGAGAGGAGACGAGGGAAGAACAGCCGCCAGCTGAGAAAACAAGTTTCTGGCGACGTCTTACCATGAAAAATAAGAACAAAAGATAATTTGATCGCGGACGCCGTGAAACACGTTACTCCGTTTTTACACTAATCTGCTATTCTTAAACGCTGACTCAGATCTTGTCCAAGTTTCTTTATTGAATTGAACCGGAACAGCTTACTACAGCGACGGCGAAAATTAGATTATATCTTTTGTTGCCCCTATCACAACTCTCAAAAAATTTTTTTTATTTATACCTCGAATTATAACAAAAGGCATACAAAAACTAGACGAAACGAGTCGAAATTGACATAGGATATAGATGATTCACACATTTCGAAAATAATTGTAACGTTTTCAGACTAAAATCAATCAAAATAGTTATAGATTAAATTTGACTTGTAAAATTAACAAATTATTTTATTTTATATTTTTTTCACCGCGATGACTTCATTACTCATTAACAACGTATCATCATTTTGCAGCATTTTGATATTTTTTTAGTAAAATACTACAGAAGTATTATAAGGACCATTTGTATCTGTTTATAAGAAAAGTCATTGAGTGCATTTGTTGTCGACTGCCTTTGAAGGAGAGTAATATTTTCGTGCGTATAATTTTATAGTATAAACGTATTTACATCTATTTCTCTGGCACCTATTATCCTCGATGGGTAGATGGATTAGTATATTAGAATGGTTGGCAGTTGGGTATATTTAATTTGTATAACCAATCTGTTATCATTTAACTAATAGTTATATCTTTTCGAAATGTAAAATATACACTAAATAAGATTTACGATTTTAGCTCCTTTGTCGATTTTATATTGTTGTGATGTTTAATTTAATAATAAAATACGGTATCCGATTTAAATATCTAAATTATCAATTATATGGTGAACCCTTCGATTTTTGGGCATAACTTATTTCAAATGAATATTTCTTAAATTATGACCTCAAAGTAATATGAAGACTGTTTTTTCGAATAGCGTATAAACTATATTATAAATAATTATCATATCGATAATCTTTACAGTTTACAATCTCCATTTTTTTAATATTATTTCTAATGGCTGCTCTAGTATAATAATCTTTTTACAACTGTTGTGTCTATTTATATGTAATTAGAAAGTTGTAATAACAATTATGGCATAATATAAATAAGTCGCTTATTTTAAAATAAAAGTAACTTATTAAGGTTTTATGATACTTTGATAACGGAGTAATGTGTAGAATTTCATCGGCCATGTTACTTATTATAAAAAAATGATATCTCATTCTAAATGTGATGTAAAATTAAGTCTAATAGTGTATGTAGGTTAAGTATCATAAGTGGTATAATTGTATAAGGTAGTACGGCAATTCCTTGTTGTGACAATTTATAACTATAATGCAATATAAAATTTTACACATTCTTTGTTTGTTTATTTTTAGAAGAAAATATATATTTTGTTTTGCTATATATTATTTACCTAAAATAAAGAATCAAACATGTATTTCCAAAAAAAAGATAAGAAAATGTTTTTCTTTTTTTGACGTTTAGCTAAAGATTTTAAATGTATTCAAAATTCAAAAATGTATTCAAATCATTCTTAAGATCCTTTACATACACCGAATTACACTTCTAATTTTATTTATATCGTTCGCAAGTTTATAAAAAAGCTAACTAACTTATTATAAGTTTGTAAAAAAGCTAACTAACTTATTATAAGTTAGTTAGCTTTTTTACAAACCATTTAATTAAATATTGCAGCGTGCAAAGCGCCACCAAAAATTAATAAGGCTATGAAATGAAGACATTGGGATTTTAGGTGCAGCAAGGAATTGTTACTATTATTATTTGAAGAACAAAACTTGACGGTTTCAAATCCAATCATAGCGTAGACAGAGACAGAAGAAATAATAACCTATCATTCGATTTGAATAAAATTAAAAATAGCAGAGCCATCATGATCAGCTATGCTTGCGTCGAAAATGCGCCCGGCAAAAAGAAGGATGGTTATCAATTCTTTTTAGTATGTTTGTTACTAGATTACTCGAAGACGGCTGGCCTGTTTCTTTATAGTTTTCATTATCGTCAATTTTTACATGAATGAAGAAATTCTCCATCTATTATACCTTTGATGCATAATTCATATGAAAATACAGGCGTTATTCAAAAAACTAAACGTAATATAAACTCGGATTCAAGGGAAATGAGTTTAGAGTTTAGGGTAGGTGGTATTATGTTATTTTGTGGTACAGATCGATTAAACCCAATAATCAAATTGGATAATTAAAGTCAATATGATTACCTAAACACGTGAGAATAATCTCAGAGGTGAGCAGTGGTGGATTTACAAAATTTTCAAAGTGTAGGCTGTAAGGTTTTTGCTGCCCTTGCCTTTGGTTGATAGTGGGAAGACGGATTTTCTACAATTTCGCTAGCTTCACTCATACAAAATGTAGGTAAAGAGCGAAGAGGGCGATTGCTGGTTGGGGGGCGGCGAACTAGCTGGTTTACTCTAGAATATGCAAGTTTGCTACTCGCAATGTACAATGACAAGTTAGAGGGGAAATCATCGGTAAATTTATTGCAGATTTCTACCTGTAAAACACCAGAAAACCATCACATAGAAATCTTTTTTATTTCTATGCGGTAGTAAAATAAAATTTTGGTCCCCAAATTTGCCGCCTCAAAAATCCGTCGGCTGGTTAGGCTGAAGCTTACTCATCCCGCTGGTAAATCCGCCATTGGAGGTGAGGATGTTCACTAAGTAGGTTGGAGACACGAACATACAACAAATTAATGATAATACATTTACAGTGGTAGTCCCATCTATGATCGGTAGCACTTATTAACAGAAGCGCCACCTCGTGAGTTTTGGCGAAAGTATGGATGACAAAGATAAGGAGAATCTCTACGTGTTTAGATTTTAAAGAAAGGGTCAAAAGTAATGCCAGTAAACAATTACATATTATTTACGAAAATATAGATATTAAAAAATATATAATTATGTAAATATGTGAGTTTTGTATACTTCGTATTCCACGCTATGTCGTAAAATTTATAGAAGGATAAACTAGCGCCAATAATAAAATATCTACAACTAAAAAACAGCGCGTGTGCGACGGCAAAGGTAATGTAATTCTCAACCAGGTATTTAACGCTACAATATTAAAAACATTTTATGCCATATAAACCTATATCATTGTAACGGACGAAGGTTGGTAAAAGGTGGGTGATGGTAGTCACTTGAGGTGTGGAGATGATGGCCACTAAGAGATGTAGATATACTCGCCACTAGAGGTTCATTATGATTTATATCACCTATATGGGTTCTTCATTGGTCACTTTGCTAGCTTAGGCAGAGCAATCTTTCATCCTTTGTCTAAGGTTGCAAGCTTTTGTCTATGCTTGCAAGACTACTATCTGCATTCATACAATAGATTTAGTATAAACGACTTCATACTGTTCCTTACTTAACTTAGTAATAGTAGAACCCTGCCCCTCCCAGCACAAACGGGCCGGCTACACTAAGGAAGTACTACCCTCTCACAGAAAATCGGCGTAAAGTAGCAGTATGTGGTACTTCAGGTATCGCAAGCGATCTCAAGGATCGCAAGATTTTTCAATAATGAATAATATTTTAGGTTATCACTTATCATTGATTATAGAAAAGGAAAAGATGGCGGCGTGTCACCTACGAACTGGCTGGGAAATTTATTGTATTATATATTTAAAAGATAATATAATTGTTTACATTTTTTTTTTGCATTATAGTCTCTCAAAATCAGATAATTGATTTGACTGTAAGATCATAGTTACTATTTAAGTTGAATAAATATACAAATACCAAAATTTTTATTTAATACGCATGCGCTACAAAAACCTTGATGGTGCACCGTTATTTTAGTAACACAAGAAATAATGACAACTGAAAAATTGCAGGATTTTATAAGTAGTAGTAGTAGTTCTTGTTAATTATAAAAAAAAGAAAGAGCTCTGTATCACATAAAGGTGAAGCCTCAATAGCTGAACGGTAGAAGGACAGGCTCTGTTAATTAACGCGAGAGTCACGGGTTCGATCTTAACCCCCTTGGTCTAATGTCATACTCAATCCTAGCGCATGCTATGAGCTTATTTGGAGGGCAAATAGGAATATTAGTAATGCCTAGGAAAAGCATCACTAATATTTAAAAAAAAAATTGGGAGATGGCAGCGAAGTGTACTATCACTGAACGGGTATAAATCTTGCTAACGCTTTAAATGTACCGATTTCTGAATACATTACAATTTAAATTATCGGTTTTGGTCAATTTCCCATATTCATTGTTAAGGACGCGTTTGCAAAATAGATAGGTAGCGAATCGCACTACTACATTCACACGAAACGATCACACAAGCGCACGACTGTGATCGGCGGGAATAATTAACGGTAAACTAATTTTGAGACTTTAAATGTTTAATTTTTTGTGGGTATATTTTATACGTTGTAATGTTAGTAAGTAATAAATAGTCATATTTGTTTTGTATACTTTGTGTACATAAATATTGTAAAACTATTTTTTTTCCTTATTTGTATTATTTTTATTTAAAGGTTATTTATAGGTAATAAAAATGTTTTATATGAATATTTTTTTATTGTCGTCAATAAAAAAAAAATTAATAAGATATTACCCCTGAGCATGATGGAGTTACCTGATGATGTTTTTCGACGACTGCTACTGTAACTGCAAGATGAGTAGGGCTATGTGTGCCGTGCCGATCGTTTAGAAGTTACAATGAGACCTTACCATCCGAATTATTGGAGTGATCTGAAGGTATACTTCGATGACTGATACAGGATCTGCAGCATGAGTAGGTTATATGCCGTGTTTGGAATCTATTTGTTAGGTACGTTGAGACGCCGTCCGAACTTGTTGGAGTGATCTGAAGGTCTACTTCGATGACCACAGGATCTGCAGTATGTGAAGGGTTGTGCCGTGCTTGGGCTCATTTGTACGGTGAGATTCCAACGTCCAAACTTGTTGGAGTGATCAGAAAGGTCTACTGATGACCGCCACAGGATCGCATGAGTAGGTTATGTGTGCCCGTGTTTGGGCTCATTTGTTAGTACGGTGAGAACTTACGTCCGAACTTGTTGATTGATCTGAAGGTCTACGATGACTGCCAGGATCTGCAGTATAAGGGTTACGTGTGTGTGCTTGCCTTCTATTTGTTAGGTACGGTGAGACTGATGTTCCAAACTTGTTGGAGTGATCTGAAGCGTCTCTTCGATGACGCTACAGGATCTGCAGTATGAGTAGGTTATGCGTGTTTGGGCTCTTATTTGTTAGGTACGGTGAGAACTTACGTCCGAACTTGTTGGAGTGATCTGAAGGTCTACGATGACGCTACAGATTCGCAGTATGAGTAGGGTTATGCGTGTCGTGTTTGCTCTATTTGTTAGGTACGGTGAGACCTCAGGGAGGATCCAGGTCTACTTGATGACTGCTACAGGATCTGCAGTATGAGTAGGGTTTTGTGTCGTGTTTGGGCTCTCATTTGCCAGATACGATGAGACCTTACGTCCAAACTTGTTCGAGTGATCTGAAGGTCCACTTCGATGACTGCTACAGTATCTGCAGTATGAGAGGTTATGTGCAGCTGGTTTCTATTTGTTAGGTACGGTGAGACCTTGCATGTCCAAACTTGTTGGAGTGATCTGAAGGTCTAGTCATCATGTTCGAAGGTAAGGTCTCATCATATCTAACAAAACAAGCCCAAACACGACACACATAGCCCTACTTGTACTACAGATCCTGTATCAGTCATCGGAGTACACCTTCAGGTCATTCCAACAAGTTCGGAGGTAAGGTCACACCGTACCTAACAAATAGAGCCCAAACACGGCACACATAACCCTACTCATACTGCAGATCCTGTAGCAGTCATCGAAGGAGACCTTCAGATCACTCCAACAAGTTTGGACGTAAGGTCTCACCGTACCTAACAACAGAGCCCAAGCACGGCACACATAACCCTTCTCATACTGCAGATCCTGTAGCAGTCATCGAAGTAGACCTTCAGATCAATCCAACAAGTTCGGACGTAAGTTCTCACCGTACCTAACAAATAGAGCCCAAACACGGCACACTTAACCCTACTCATACTGCAGATCCTGTAGCAGTCATCGAAGTAGACCTTCAGATCACTCAACAAGTTTGCACGTTAGGTCTCACCGTACCTAACAAATAGAGCCCAAACACGGTACACAAAACCCTACTCATACTGCAGATCCTGTAGCAGTCATCGAAGTAGACCTTCAGATCACTCCAACAAGTTCAGACGTAAGGTCTTACCGTACCTAACAAATAGAGCCCAAACACGGCACACATAACCCTACTCATACTGCAGATCCTGTAGCAGTCATCGAAGTAGACCTTCAGATCACTCCAACAAGTTCGACGTGTTCTCACCGTACCTAACAAATAGAGCCCAGACACGGCACACATAACCCTACTCATACTGCAGATCCTGTAGCAGTCATCGAAGTAGACCTTCAGATCACTCCAACAAGTTCGACGTAAGGTCTCACCGTACCTAACAAATAGAGCCCAAACACGGCACACATAACCCTACTCAAAGGCAGATCCTGTATCAGTCATCGAAGTAGACCTTCAGATCACTCCAACCAGTTCGGACGTAAGGTCTCACCATACCTAACAAATAGAGCCCAAACACGGCACACATAACCCTACTCGTGCTGAAGATCCTGTATCAGCCATCGGAGTAGACCTTCAGATCACTCCATCCAGTTCGGACGTAAGGTCTCACCATACCTAACAAATAGAGCCCAAACACGGCACACATAACCCTACTCGTGCTGCAGATCCTGTATCAGCCATCGAAGTACACCTTCAGGTCACTCCAACAAGTTCGGAGGTAAGGTCTCACCTTACCTAACAAATAGAGCCCAAACACGGTACACATAACCCTACTCATGCTGCAGATCCTGTAGCAGTCATCGAAGTAAACCTTCAGGTCACTCCAACAAGTTCGGAGGTAAGGTCTCACCGTACCTAACAAATAGAGCCCAAACACGGTACACATAACCCTACTCATGCTGCAGATCCTGTAGCAGTCATCGAAGTAGACCTTCAGATCACTCCAACAAGTTCGGACGTAAGGTCTCACCGTACCTAACAAATAGAGCCCGAACACGGCACACATAACCCTACTCATGCTGCAGATCCTGTATCAGTCATCGGAGTAGACCTTCAGGTCACTCCAACAAGTTTGGTGTTAAGGTCTCATAGTAACGAGCCCAAACACGGCAAAAAAACTACAATCATCCGAGACTTCCACTAGCAGTCAGGTATGTATACCTTAAGGTCTGAGCAATAAGTATAAGACGAATTAGAAATTTTAATCTCTAAAAAAAAAGTAAATATTTATCAAATTATCCTTAAAATAAAGTATCAAGAGTTGTAGTTATAGTAAATTTTTTATATATAATATTATATTTTAGCGATCTTATTTAATATAACCTCCTGCTTACAAGCGACATAGCGTCCACTCACGAAGGCGTCTCAGCGCCGACTAATATTTTACTAGAAAATTTTGAACAATAAATCATGGCAGTCATCAAACAAAATAGGCCTTAATGCAACAGCTTAAGGTACAACTTTAGAAGCAAAATATGTGAAAAAGATACATTTGATATTTATTTTTTCTGAGCTAATGTGTCGTATTATTATAAATATCTCTTCCTAGGGTTTGAGTTGAACATGTCTTACTATTAGAGGTATTTTTTTTAAATTGATATCACGTAAGAAATAGTTTAAAAAGCTACCTAAACTCAGCTCGATATCGTTAATTTGGTGTGAAGAGGCTCCGGAAAATCGGTTTTACTATAAAAATAATAAGAAAATTTCATATTTTTTACAGCGTTATTAAAGATAAAGGCCTGATCTATTCATAGCAATTAAAAGTTCCATTTAATTTACTTTGATTTTGTCGGAAATTAGATCGAAATACATCTATTTTTCGTCAAATACGTAAACGCGCCCTTAATATTCTTTTTATCTCGAACCAATTCGTAAGTAGTGTTAGTTCATCCTTCAATTTTTACCAATGCCATTAAATGAATACCGGTAATTATGGCATATGATATTATAGAAATTTTACCTTCCAATAAAATTTTTATTGTTTCCTCAGACGTCTGAAGTCCGTTATGAGAGTGTACCTCATCATCAAACCTTATCTTGCCGCTAGGTGTCGCTGGTTTCCCATTATTAATCTTGCCTCTACCTGCGCTTTTTGTAACTGGCACACAAAGTTTTCTTCATTATTGCACACGCCGTCATTTATTTTAGATTCATTGTTTGGTTCATAATGGTGTTAAGCCATCTAGGTAGGCCTTACCCGGACTTCGGACGTCTGACAAGATACGTAAGAATTAACAAGAGAGAAACTAGGTGAACATAAATCAACTACATGAGTACTGAAAAATACTGAGATGAGGATTTTTCTGTAATGTGCTCGTCTGTTACCCGAATTTCACTTTGGTAAAACTTTCTGAAAGTAGATTCGTGTTGCCAGTTGGCAATATGAGTATGCTACATGATATTAACTATGTTATAGACTGAATTTCACTCAAATCAAAACTATCCCATCAAAAACACAAAATGTAAAAAAATGCAAGTCTCATAAAGCAGTTCTACTACTACAAAAAGTGGTAAGATCTTATGTATCTTATATATGTTTGTATTGACCATGTAAGCATATTTTCCTTCCTAATGGAGGCTGTTGTGTGCAGCGTTTATTTAAAAAATCTTGAAAGTTTAAAGGACTTAGTTTATCTGGATTGATTCTAAGCTTTTTTGAGGTTCTAAGTAACTAGTATGGGTGGACAGTTCTGCGGCTAGTTACTTACTAAAATTAATATTGTTAGGTTCGGAAGTATAAAAGAAGTAAAGATTATTTTGATTAAGATTGCAAGCAAGTATAAATTTTAAATTTTATTTTGTTGTAAACAAAGTTACTAAAAGATCAACATGCCAGTTTCTGATTTCGATGGCCAGTTTCTGGCCGACAGAATAGTTTTGACTAAACATAGGGTAAATCGAGGTATAACTGGCCACTTTCAGTAACTGGCCAGGTCTTCTTAAAACTCTCTAAAATAAGAAGTTGGATACTCAGAATCTGTCTGTTTTCGTTTTGTAATATTATTTATACTATAAGTTTTCATTTTAAGTCACAATTGCGTTTCTATAATTAAAATATGCGACAACAAATATCGTTTTCTATTGACAGTCGGGAAAAAGTATGTATTCGTGCGATTATACTAATAAAACGATAAGGGTCAATGATCATTTAAAATATTAATTAAATTTTTTCTTGACATTCTCGTCTTGCAGTGAATGATTAAAACTGAACCATATTAATTCAATATTGGCATTATAAACCAATATTATTTATTTTATTATATTGAACATCTTTTAAATAGGGTGACTCGGCGGTCTAGTAACTGAAAATAAAAATAGTACATTTTTAGTTACTGCACTAAGTATGAAATTGAATAAAACTACGTATTCGCTTTTTTTTGAAAAATACCTACGTAAATTGAAAGTTTAGAGAACTTAGTTTATATGGATTATGATACTAAATTTTTGGGGCTCTTTAAGTATCTAGTGGCCAGTGGTAGGTGGCCAGTTTTGTGGCTACCTACTAAACGTAATATTGTTATATAAAATAATTAATGTAAAAAATATTTTTATTAAGATTGCAGGTAAATAAAACCCGTATTCACGTTGATTTCTTTTATAAATTGTTTCTCATTTCTTTTATTTTGTCGTTAAACTGTGGCTACTAAAGGATCATCATGCCAGTTTCTGGATTTTGATGGCCAGTTTCTGGTGGAATTGGATAGTTTCGACTAAATATACTATAAAACTTTAACAACTGTATTTTTCGTTTTTTTTTATCATTCCCTTTTCAATTATAACCGTTTACTCTATTCGACGATAGCATACAAGTATAGTTTAGATGATGGAAATTAGAACTGTAACAATTAAGGTAGCCAATGTGCTTAGTGGCCAGTTATTGCAAGTTTTACCCTACTATAAAATTATGCTGTTTTTTTTATCATTCCCTTTTCAATTAGGACTGTTTTCTCTATTCGGCAACAGAATACAAGTATAACTTGAATAATGGAAATTGGAAGTAACAATTTTATAGAAGACAATGTGCTTACGTGGCCGGTTACTGCAGGTTTTAACCGTACTTAGTTTTTATCATTCCTTTTCAATTAGGACGGTCATCTCTATTCAGTGATAGCTCATAGTATAAAAGTACAATTTATAATGATGGGAATTATAACTAACATTAGCCAATGTGCTTAAATTAACGTGACTGGACGCCGTTGGCGTTCAAAAGGTTAAGTGGCCAGTTACTGCAGGTTTTACGACACCTATTTATTTCACATATTATAAGGTACATTAATT
Organism: Hestina assimilis; assembly: GCA_023373885.1. Classification (NCBI taxonomy): domain Eukaryota; kingdom Metazoa; phylum Arthropoda; class Insecta; order Lepidoptera; family Nymphalidae; genus Hestina; species Hestina assimilis. The sequence continues at coordinate 3,245,389 of CM041745.1, read as the reverse complement.
GAAAAAAAAAAAGTATCAAATTTAATTTTTACTTCTTCGAAATTCTTTTCAGTTATCATTTCATATTCAAAGGAGGGTCATAAGGGTATAAATAAAACAACGGGGTATTTATATTTTTATTTCAGTGGTTTGGAAGTAAAATAAAACGACTATAATAAGGCAATTTAACTGAGTTTATTTTCAATGCCAGTTTTTATCACAATTATTTTAAATTTAGAAAAAATCTACCACCGCTTCGGAAGGTGTTCTTCTGTGGAGAAGAAGCGGCGCAAGAAACTCCACAGGAATCACCTTTTTTTTTAATTTAAAAGCCAATTTTTGCCTTTTTTAATTTTTTTTTTTTTTTGATATAGTTGATTTGATTCCCTGCCTAATACATGTACTTTTATTTATATTCCCTATCGTGTCATCGCCCGGGTTTATTACTTATACTAAACATCCTATCTACCTATGTGGCAAGTTCTGTATTGTCGTTATTTGCAAAATTATTTCCTTCTAAAATTAATCTGAAAAAAAAAAATTGAAACTTCGACGGCGCGAGGATATTGTGGTACCGAAAACTTTCCATTTTGATGAATTCTGTAAATGGAAAAATATTAAAATCATGCCCCCCCAATGCAGCTAAACATCTCAACCCGTTTTTCAACAATTATATACTTAGGTTTAAATTTTATTAGTATTCTATATTTATAGTATAACATTATTCTATACGTAAAACTATTCGTAAGCCTAAGACATATTTTAGTATACTTCCTATAACTAAATGTAATTTAATATAATTATAAATATATCTTAAACTTTAGAATGTTACCTTTATTATGTGTAATTTTCAGGTTTGTAATAATTGTAGCTTCCTCCAAGCATTTTATTAATAAAATTTTGTACATACTAATGATCACCAGCTCTCGACTGCCTATTCAAACTCGAAAGTATTGTAGATTTCTTATTGCTCAAGCATATGCCGCTAAAAGAGATCATTAACAAAAATATTTCATATAACAAGAAAAGTACATACGTTGTACATTATAACCTGCTACCGGCCCATTAATCTCCGCCTTCCTAATGATTTCATTCAAAAAATTCCATAACAATTGATCAGACAGTTTGTAACTCGTATTGCAGTTTATCAGAACGAAGTTCTTTTTTGTCACACGTGATTGTCGATCATGTGTTTTAAGAATGCGATCCGCGATTGTAGATCATGTTTAACCCAATTGATTCTGTTCATTGTGAGTACCTGCTAAAATATATAAAAATAATCGAATATTTCATACCTATGTACATCTTTGCTTACACGGAAGCCTGCGCCGATCTCAGCTTACAATTAGAAGGAGTAAACATTGATACTATTTTACGCTAAAACTTACAACACATACACCAAACTTGCCCAAACTTGCTAGACAAAGATGAGGTAGTTGTGATATCATTTATGCATATAGAGATGCAAAATAAAATAAATACCTATTTATATCGAAGGTGTCTACTTGAAAGCATCAGCAACGGTCTACACAAATATGGCATGGCCAATACATACAATTCCCCGAATGAAATTTCATCGGAGATGCTTCAAAAACATATATTTTTTTAATTATACTTAATTTATAACTCACAGCATATACAAGCTTACACCGTCGTCGGACGTGGATTATATCGTCGAATCGTATCGCGTTTCTCCGGAGAATCTCTATTGGCGAATCTCTCAACTGCAAGCATTTTGAAAAAAAGACACACGAAAAATACGCAATTGTTGTATAGGTTAGGTGTAGTGTACTTTAAAATTAATCATGCGTGTTACACAATCACTTCTACAGTATCGCGTTTGCTTACGAGTGCAATCATACTTTAGGCTAGAATTCTTTTAGTATAGAGGTTGCGGTCCCTGGTCTCGTGTGCCGCTATCAGCCCGAGTTAACTGTAAACAATCATTAAAGGACACCAAGAAAACGTAATGTTAGAGGGAAAGGGTTTGATTTATTCTTTATTTCTATTATAGTGATTGGTCATGCTTCTAACACGTTTGGCATCAATTACTCTAGTAGTTCCAAGCAATCCAAGTACCAGCATCCATTCGTACCAGTTTTAGCAACCAATGCATTCATATTCGACAGCAGGTTTGTGTGAGGTGTGCAGATACCATCCACTGTAAATATACCAAACAACACGCAAAAAGAAAACCATAAAAATGTATAGTGTAAACGGTTACTGTGTATAGTTAGATAATTTATCTTTAATTTATATTTGCTTTCTTATTCTAGTTGTTTATCTATTCGTGGTAAATTTGTGTCGATAAATGTCATTTTAAGCAAATGCAAATATAAGTAAAAGAACAAGGTATTAGCAATGTTACCTGCCTTTATATAGGGTTGATTGTAAAACAGAGGAATATCAGCTGCAGTTTAACCATCATTAAACAAAGTCTAAATTATACCTTCTACATAGTTTCTCGTATTTGCTCCATCGGGAGTTAGCGCGCTAGAAGTAACGGGGTCCGAGAGATAGACACGATTCCGGTAACTGCAAAAAATTACGTAACGACACGAAAACACAATAGCAATTCTGCGTTATGTCAATGCAAAATAAGAATCTTGCCTTAATATCAGCTGACGGCTATCACCATTTAGCACCACTTATGGGCTGTGCAGATCTAATAGATTAAATAGAAGTTAGTACTATGCTAATCGTATTGACTAATTTTGCTATGCTAAATCATACCGTTCTTATTCAGAGTTGTTTACTTTATCGTGGGACGTAGTTTCCTTTAGATCAGGATCTGATTATTGCTGAGACGGTCAACTGTAAAAGATTTAACAAAAAAAGAAAAGCTAGAGGGCGTGACACTCCGGTTTTTGTTGAATTAAGAAACATTAAATTGCAAAATAAAAATGTTCGAAATTAGTTTTGAATATTTTGTAACATACCGATTACCTTACAACTATAACGCTTCCTATAATTTATTATGTGTAAAACCTGCAAATAATGTTTATGGGGCAAAATTTGTACTTCATATGAGGCGCGTTATATCTTGGACACGAACCCGCGTGGACCGGATCGCCTTAATCGCGAACTGCAATGATATATAAAAGGAACAAGGCACAAAACCAAGTCCTTATCATATGTTAAACAATTGGACGCTATTGGTCCCGTAAAAGTTTAATATATCTCAATAATTCCTTACAAAAATTATAATACGTTGATATTTTTAGATCCATACTTATTTTTTCTTATATATGTGATATATGGAATATGTTTCACGATTTATTAGGGCCCTCGAGAACTAGAATTATGCGGCAACTGTAAAATATTATAAAAACACGAAAAAACGTTATATGTATCGATATTATACATATCTTGTTAAATCTTTAGTTTTTATAAACACTTATGTCATCTTCTAGTTTTTCAACTGAAAAAAATATATAATTATGTCCTGAAATTATTTTTTATTATTTTTGCGATTTATAAATAATAGTGGTTATTATTTTTCAAATTTATTTTATTGGGTTTTCAATATTTCATTTATATAATCCACTGAAAAAGTAAATAAAATAAAAAATAATTTTATCACAAAAATCGTCGTTTGAGATTTGTTTTTTCTGTTAATGTTTTGGCCAAGTCAGATTATTACTAAAATTTAAAGGTTTAAAATTTTAAGCTTTGTAACCTGAAACTTAAAATTATTCATAATGCATCTTAAATCACATCACCACCACCAACCGGCACTCAATTACTTCATTATAAAACTTAATATTGGGTATTATTTGTATTTAAATATTTTTTTCATTTGTCACGCATATCGAATTCGTTCCATTAAATTTTTGAAACTTAATAATAATTACTTTCTTATATACATGCTTACGTAAACACTATACACAAATTCACTAACTAAAACTAACTTCAAACGAACACTTTCATCACAATTAGGTATAGGAACTAAAAGAATTCAGATTTTATATATTTTTACATTAGTTTTTGAATCACTTAGGCCATCAACCGTAAAAAAGCGTTTAAGCATAAGATAATTTTGCGCGATTTTATTTTAAAGCGATAGCACGCTCGCGCACTCATGGAACACCTACATAACATTCCCCCAAAAGCATATCCTGTGACATACAATACGTACATTATTGATACACTAGTGTTATTACATGAAAATTTATCGACAACATATGCCAAAGGTTGAAGAGAAATTAATGGCCAAAAACTAAATTCGATCCTTAACACGTTTTCACTAAAGGGAATTACCGCCACAACAATGTTTTCAAAGAAAAATATATCATAGTGACATTCCACAAAATATTAAAGCTCTATTTAAAATAAAAAGCATTTTAACACAATGAGGGGTAAAGGTTTGTATATTACAATAAACACCGATGAGTAGCGATTGAGATGATGAAGAAATCTTAAGCACATTGTTTTCACGCGTAAGTACATGAAAAATCTTGCATTGCCTCTATTTAACCAACTTCGATTAATGTGCTTATAGGGATAATAAGGTGATAAGAAATTTACTATCACACCAGCTAAACCTGCAAGAAGACGCGCGTTCATACGACCATATCCATAATATCTAGCTCCATGCTCATTCATGATGTTATAAAGTTAGCCACAAAGTATTTTTGGTGCATTTTACAAAAAGATCACAGAAAATTTTGTAGTCAAAATGAACTGTGTCTACAAAATTATAATCACTGTAATGCAAAAAAAGCATAATTACCTAATTATAAGGAAGACTAACGATGCAAACACATTAAAGCAACGGGTCACGGAAGTAACACTTATTGGATCAATTGGCGGTGTTTATCAAAATAATTTGACTTGACATTAAGAATAACAAAACAAACCATTTGATTAAAGCTTTGTGTGTATTTTCGGAAATTAATCGACTATATTTGCGAAGAAACTAACTGGCATGATCATAAAATCGTGGACAGTCAAAAAAGCAAATATGGTGCAGTAATCTTTTCTCGATGTATCCTTTTGTTTGAGTGTATATTGATATCAATTTTGTATATTGCAAATATAAAACACATTGCTATCCTTGAAATTAAAATTCAGTGATTAGTTCAGCTGAAAATAAAATATCATTGACCTATTGCTAGATAAATTTCAGAAGGTAAATTATAATTTTAAAAAACATAAAAGCAAATATAGAATTTGTAAGTATTTAATAACACTACAATACGAAAACAACCGTGTGATTGATATACACATACAAAACTGAAATAAAAACGTTTAATTATATATAATAGTAAATACATTTTGAAAACAAGATTGATTATAAAAATAAACTTTACAAAAGCTAGCAATGTAAATGTTATGAATACTGTGAGGAAAACATTAAATAGAACCATAAAATTAAGAGAGAATTCTAAGTGTATCGTTAATCGGTTACTTAACAACCATTACGTACCCACATGAATACCGGATGTCTGAATGATGGGCCTATCGACTCTCGAAGGCGTAAAAAAGCGTCAAATGTATACATACTCTGCGGATAGGCGCTAGAAATATACAAGCTTTCTCACACTTTCATAGCAACATTTTAACAAACAACTCGTGATTCTAAACCATCCCGTCTAGCCTCATGCTCATTCAAGTACAATGTTATAGGCGATGTCCAAAAATTTTGTTAATCACCAAAAATATGCCCAGTAACGTCCTATAAAAGATTATCCAAATATCTGAAATAAATCCGATTACTTCCATACATTGCACTGTTAAGCATTGTTAAAATGTATTCTACCTTTTCGATGTATCCACACAGATCGAAACGAAGGGAAGACAATCACGTGATATATCGAATCAAAATAATGTATTTACAAGCAAAGGCTAAAACAAACCTGAGTCAACCAAGGGGCATCCAAGTGCAAATCTGTGCTATCAGCTGTGATTTGTGTTCGGACTATCCCTAGTGTTACAAATCTAGACCATGCTTTACCAACTTTTATATATTGTAAAATTAAAACAAAGACAGACGAATATCGCTATATATGCATTTACACGAATACGGTTACAATATGCTGATGTATCATATGAAACAACGCTCCAATTCAAATTAGTGTTAATAGTTTCGAAAAACTGGTTTTATATAGATCAGTACCTTGTTACTAATTTGGTTATACATTTCTGGAATTTAAAAAAGCTAAACAAAAAAGGAAAGATAGTTGAGGAAGGGAAATCAAATATTAGTAAATAATTATTTAACATAAAACGCGAAGGCGGTATTCTTCGTATTCCTTACTCACCCTTATTTAAAAATATAGTATATTTTTTTGTGTTTATAATAAATTTCCGGTTTTTCAACTTACTTTTCATATTTCTTTGGTTGACGTCCTTAAATTTTAAAATTTTCAATCTTTTAGGGTAAGATTTTCTCTTAAATATATTAAGCATTACATATTCATATATTGGGCTTTACAAGCCATTTCTTAAAAGTTTGACTTTCTGTTTTAAAAATATATTCATCGATTTTCGATTCAAATATTTGTCCGATGTATATTAAGATAATTACTTTTACACATATTTAGACATAAAAAATTGTCTTATATAATTCATAGCTTCAAAATGATGTTATTCATTTGACACAATTTATAATAAATTAACAAGTGTATAATCAAAACTCGAAACGGCAATTCTGATTTATTGACTTAATTTTTTGGTAATCTATTTCTTTCGAGGCGTTTAGCTATATGTATTCATTTGTGATCTTTTCGTTTACAGTAAAGACTTCTTGTCGTAACTGTCGTATCATAATTTACTATAATTCATTAACGTTACATACTATTTTGCCGTTCTTTATAAATTTTAGCTTTGAACTTGCAAGGTCTTTAAAAAGAACCGTTTCGTTTCTTTTTTGCCAATTTTTCATAATCCAACGAGATAATTTCTTATGAAACCTTTTACAAAACTTTAAATACACAATTCAGATTAATATTAAAAAATTTAAAAATAGTATATTCTATACTATATTGCAATACCGCAATTAATCTAAAATTTGTTGCTTTAGAATTGTGCTTTCTTATATATCATCACATAATCATAAATATAAATATATTCTGGGCACTAACAAAACATTACACTGTCACTACCACGTCACACGTCTTATCTTGCTAATATCACAGCCTTTCTTAATGAGGTATTACTCTCTGATTAATTTCAATTTCAACAAATAGTATTAAGCGATTGTAAATCGATAACAATTTTCCCTTGCCCTTATTCATCGTAATACTTCGATATATAATTGATAACACGTTAACGAAAATTTCTCGACTTTACCTTGGATCCTTGCACATTTTCAAATTATAGAATTATCGACATAATGATCTTTTAGACCTAATCACTTTACTATTTATAACAGCACTGACCATTAATAAGAAACTCTCACAAAGGTACCACAGGTTACACTTATCAGCCTTTTGTTTGCCCTTATTTATCATAATTCTTCGATTTATAATTGATAATACGTTCACGAAAATTTTCGCGATCTTTGTTTTTTTTCACATTTTCAACTAGAATTTTCGACATAAAAACCTCGATATTTTTAGATCTAATCTCGTTAATATTCAAAGAGAACTGAGCATAAGTTTGAAACTCTCACATAAAGGTACCACTAGTTACTCTTATCAGCCTTTTGTTTGCCTTTATTGATCATAATTCTTCGATTTATAATTGATAATACGTTCACGAAAATTTTCGCTATCTTTCAGTTCTTATCATATTTTCAACTATAATTTTCGACAAAACGACCTCGATTTTTTAGATCTAGTCTCGTTACTATTTATATAGAACTGAGCATAATATAGAAACTCTCCCATAAAGGTACCACAGGTTACACTTATCAGCCTTTTGTTTGCCCTTATTGATCATAATTCTTCGATTTATAATTGATAATACGTTCACGAAAATTTTCGCTATCTTATCCTTCAGTTCTTTTCACATTTTCAATTAGAATTTTCGACATAACGTCCTCGATTTTTTTAGATGTAATCTCGTTACTATTTATAACAGCACTGAGGATAAATTAGAAACTCTCACATATAGGTACAACTAGTTACACTTATCAGCCTTTTGTTTACCCTTATCGTAATTTTTCGATTTATAATTGATAATACTTTCACGAAAATTTTCGCAATCTTATCCGTCACCTCTTTTCACATTTTAAACTAGGATTTTCAAAGACCTCTACTTTTTTTTTAGATCTAATCACGTTACTATTTATAACAGCATTGACCATAAATTAGAAACTGTCACATATAGGGTAGCCAAAAGTTACAGGCTTCTATAAATTTATCAAATTTTCTACGAATTTCTTATTTTCATTTTCTTGTATAAGTTTTAAATTTCAAACAGGAAGTTTCTCGTATCAATTATATTTATTACTTTAGGAATCCTGTATTTTTTTTTACTTTTCATTTCAAAATATCTTTTTACCAAATATCACTTGTGATTTGTATTATTTATATGTTTTTTTACGCAATTTCGATAGACATCATAAACTCAAGACCTTAAAACTCGTTTTACGTTTTATTATATAAATAGATAATAACTCCTCAATCCGACTGCATATTTCATTCAAAGATATATATTTTTATCAAATAAATATAATTTGCTTGATTGTTTGATACGTTTTTAACGTAATTCCGAATTATATCATAAACTCAAAACATAAAAGGTAAAAGGGCTAGAAAGAAAAAAAAAAGATTAGTTGCAAAAATAAAAAAAACTGGACTGGTTTTGAATTTTATTATTATTTTGTTTGGGTAACAATTTGTGTTTCGAAATCTACATTGAATTTTATGAATTTTCACTTTACAACATTATTGTGGAATTATAACAAAGTTAGCGTACATAAATCACCGATTACGAGTTAATGTTTTTATCGCGTAATATTTATTTCTAAGATTGGTCTGATGATGTTGTTTAAGGCCGGAGCAATGACTTAGTCCTAAACTAATATTTAGACCTATCCCATCTCTTACTGGAATCTTGATTGCTAGAGCACATTGCCAATGTTAATTCAATATTATTGCTTTGTATTGATCAATATGATATCTTCAATATTATTGCTTTATCTTGTTCAATATCATCTCTTCAACATTATTTTTTTATATTGTTTAATATTATCTCTTCAATATGAATGTTTTGTATTGTTTTATAAGGCAAATGCCAAAATAATGCTTTTAATATTCTTTCACTAAATTAGCGGTAAGAGTTATGGCTTTTAGAAATACTTCGATTTAAGTTGAGTTTCTCATTATTACCTACATATTATAGTAAGTGGTAAAGATAATACTTAATTATAGTATTATAACTATCCTATTACTATTCTATAAATAATGCTTATATACTATTATAAAGCTATACCTATGCTATATTTAAATCTAAATTTACTGAATATGATATTATTACATGTACTAAGTAATGTAAATAAATCCTAAAATATAATTTCTATCGTCATCGCCCGGTTTTAATTAATTAAGCTCTCGTAAATTCTATTCTTTTGAGTTGATTTTTGTGATAACTAACCTTAAACTCGAATCTAATAATTCATGTACGATTTTTCTATTAAGTAGACGCCTAAAAAAAAACTTCAGGTACAAAAATTTATACACAACAAACTTTCTGCAATGATTGAATGGCAAAGTGGTTACCAAGTAATTCTTTTATTTAATTTATTATATTTATCCGAAACTTACTAAAGAATATCTGAAGTAGTGATATGGGTAACGGTAATACTCGAGAATGGAGGGTAATGCTAACTAATAATTTAGCTAATCTCGTGTTTACCGCGATACATAGCGAACAAGCCTGCCCGTAGCTCCAACTCTAAACATCTGAAAATCAATCGACGATAACCATTACTTGAAAAATCCTTACAACTAATGTTATACTATATTTAAAATTTATACGTATTCTATATTTAAGAGACTTTTATCAAACTTATATTGAATAGCACGTCCTAAATTTTTAGTTTTAGGTAACATAGCCATGTTTATTAGTATAAAATAATTAAAAATATTATACATTTTGTTTTAAAGTAAAATTTTATGGTAAATTATTAAGGCTAGCTATGACTCAATACCTGCTTAATCTCAACTAGAAAGATCCCTAAACGGGAGTGTTTTCTTTTCTACAGTGAAGACCGGATAATCCTTAGCGTTTGAACTGGGGCTCGAGCCATTTAAATACTTTATGGATCTGCTAAAGTACTGGCCTACTGTACGGATGAAATCAACCTGCCACGTTGTTCGACGATATTAACCGATTCTGCAGAAGAAGCGTTGATACCAGTTAATAAAAATAACAATAATCTCCTGAAAATAATCACATGTAAAATGATATTATTATTATTTCACACAATTAGATTAAGTGCTTAGTTGAATTTTTAAATTCTTAAATGTTATTACATATATTTTTTACATTTGAACAAATTACTATCTTTGAAGTATTAATTTTGGGTAGCTATATAAAATCGTGAAATCAGATTTACACATTGGATGGTAAACAGTTTGCTATTTTTTTAGTTTTTAAAGCATAGATTTACCTATATCTGAAGCACGTCTACAAAAATTTCTTAATTAACTTCACGTTGAAGCGTTTGATAAGTGAACTGAAAATCTCTACACTTAAATTATTTATATGTTAAGGTTAATTTTAACTGTAAGTTCGAAAATTATTTGTCCCTTTAAAGTAGACTACGGTATCGAGAAAGTAAGCAGAAAAACGTCTAAAGTTGTATACCTTTAACTTAATTTTAATTAACTGTAAACAACAATTATTTAGCCTCTAACTCTATAGTAGGTTGTAGTAACAAAAGTGAACTGAAAACCTCTACAACTAATATTTTTATATCTGAACGTTAATTAGTGTTACTTCAAAAATTATTAATTTTTATAGAGTAGTTTGTACTATTGAAAGTAAGCAGGCTATGTCTACACTTTCGAGGGAAACAACCTCCATTAAAAAGTTAGTGTCGGAGGAGGGTGTCTTAGGGCGTCCTATTTAAATGATCGCGTCGGGGCGTAGCGGTTGACTGCGCAAGCGAACCCGTGGCGTCCTCACTATGACGCAAGTAGGCCGTTGGGTTTTAGTGGGTGATACTTAAGTCAATTAGTGAGCGGTGAGTCCCACCCTAGTACTATTTGTGTGGCCTAAAAAAGAATACGTCTACATTAAACTACTTAACTCTAATTATCTCATAATAACCCATCCCTATATCGTAATTTGCCGTATTGAAAATGAACTGAAAACCTTATCACTAACTTATTTATAAATAGGTATATATATATTAACGTTACTTTATTGGAAGTCAATGACAATTTTTATAACGCGTAAAGTTAATTTGCTGTAATTACGACAATTAGTACTATTGAAAGTAAGCAGAAAACGTTTACACTTGGCTCCTTCCTTTATTTAAGTGTCCGTACCACACAATTATCTATTCTTATATTATTGTAGTATTGAAAGTAATTTAAAAACTGTACTTTACACTGAACTCATTTATACCTTAGCGTTAATTGACAGTAAGTACGACAAATACCTTTATAGTAGATTGAGAAATAGTTTTACACTACACTCATTTATATCTTAAGAGTTAATTAACTGTTAGTCTGGTACTAAAATGTTAACTATCCCTATATAGTATATTGTACTATTGAAAGTGAACTGAAAGTCTCTTCACCAAAAATATCTTAACGTTAATGAGCTGTAAGTACCATACAATAACCTATCCCTAAATATTAGATTGTAGTATTGACAATGAACTGAAAACCTCTTCACTAAACTAATCAACGGCTATAGGCAATACTCTGTAAGTACAAGAAAATTAATTACCTATCCCTAGAAATTAGACTGTTGTAATAAAAGCCAACTGAAAACCTGACCTCATTTTTATACCGCTACGTTTAATTAGCTGTAAGTACAAGAATTATTTAATTTTTGCGCTACAGAAAATAAGCAGAGAACGTTTACACTAAGTCCTTTATTGTAAGCACGACACTATTACCCAGCCCCATATTATAGGTGTTAATTTCTACATTGAATTTATTTATATCTTAACGTTATTAACTAAGTATAAGAAAATCACCTATCTCGAACAGATTGTATCATGGAAAGTAAACTGAAAACCTCTACACTAAACTTGTTTTTATACCTTAACGTTAATTAATTGAAAGTGTAAGACAATAACCTATCACTATTTAGTAGATTGTAGTTTTGAATGTAAACTAAAAATATGTATACTAAACTCATTTATACTTTACTTTAAATTTACTGTAAGTATGCGGCAATTACGTATCTCTATAGTAGATTGCAGTATTACAAGTGAAGAAAAGTAAGTAAGAACCTCTAAACTAATTGTTATACCTTAACTGTTATTAGTTTTTGGTATGACACAGTTGCCTATCCCTATATAGCAGATTGTAGCCTTGAATGTATGCTGAAAACCTGTACACTAAACTCATTTAAATTTACTCTAAGTATGTGGCAAGCTTAGTGTTATACCATAACGTTTATTAGTTTTAGATATGACACAGTTACCTATCCTTATATACTAAATTGTATTATTAAAAGCGAACTGAAAATATCTAAATTTAATTTATTTATACCCACACTACCGTTGATTGATTAATTATATACAAGTTGTATTGAAAATAAGCAGGGAACGACTACATTAAACTCATATCTCGGCATGGAAGTCCCTTTCCTTGCAGAAAAAATTCGGAGAACGTCTACGTTTAACTCAATATCTTACATGTTATATTTAGCTTTTGAAGTACGATGTCTGTAAAATTATATATCTTCTATTTATACAGATACCTATTCTTATCGTTTGTCGTATTGAGTTCTCTAACTCTTATCATAAAATAACTTAAACAATTCCCAATGTTGTTACCTCAATTGTTTCGTAACTAAACCTAGATTATAAAATCTATTTTCATATTTAGCGTTCTTAACTCATAGCATAATTTTAACCACGTGGTGCTCGATTTCTATGACATCTATTGTCGAATTGAGAGTTCTAAACTCTATCGAGCATAACTTTAATTACTTGTGCAGTGTTCTATGATATCTACTATTTTATTGAGAGTTCTTAACTCTATCGTATAATAAATACCTTTAATTGATATAGACTTTCGTACTGAGATTTCTGAACTCTTATAGTAGCATAATTTAATTATCTACTTCTATGATATATACTTTAGTACCGAGAATTCTTAACCTCTATCATAGCATAAATTTAATTACCTACTCTTATGACATCCACGATCGTATTGAGAGTTCTAAATTACGTAGTCCTATGACATATACTGTAATATTGCGATTTCCTAACTCTATCATAGCATATTTAATATTGAGAATTCTTAACTCTCTCTCCTAGCAAACTTTAATTACCTACTCCTATGACATATACCGTCGTATTGAGAATTCTTAACTCTATTCATAGCATAACTTTAATGACCTAATCCTATGATTTAGACTTTCGTATCGATAGTTCTTAACTCTATCATAGCTTAACTTAGAGTTCGTAACTCTATCGTAGCATAACTAATTGAGATAGAATTTCGTATGGAGAGTTCTTAACTCTGTCATAACAGATCTTTAGTTACCTAATCCTACGCTATATACTTTCGTATCAAGAGTTCTTAACTTAACTTAAATTACCTACTTCTATGATATCTACAATCGTTTCGAAAATTCTTAGCTCTATCATAAAATAACTTTAACTACTCCTATGATTTAGACTTTCATATCGGATAGTTCTGCCGTATTGAGAATTCTTAATTCTATCATAGCATAACTTAAATTGCCTACTCCTATGATATCTACTGTCGTATTGAGAATTCTTAACTCTATCACGGCATGACTAACTAACTACTATGATTTAGACTTCCGTATCGCGAGTTCTTAACTCTATCATAGCAGATTTTTAATTACCTACTTCTATGATATAGGCTTTCGTATCGATAGTTCTTAACTCTATCATAGCTTAACTTACGAGTTCGTTACTCTATCGTAGCATAACTAATTGATATAGACTTTCGTATGGAGAGTTCTTAACTCTATCATAACAGATCTTTAATTACCTACTCCTACGATATATACTTTCGTATCAAGAGTTCTTTAACCTTATTATAACTTTAATTACCTACTTTTATGATTTAGACTGTCGTATCGTGAGTTCTTAACTATAATATCAGTCAAATACTTACTCCTATGTTTTGACATTATTTTTATACATATATTGCAATATTGAATATCACTCGGATTACAAACAGAATTTGATCGTATTGAAAGGGTTATAAGTTCATAATTAATTATACAATTCAATAAAACCGCATATTCAGTTGAATATAGTTTACAAATATCAGTGTCTGCATAGATCTGCTAATTTTTTATTTAATTATAACAATGAAAATCATCACGTAATATATATACATTATACTTGTACTAAAAGATTTATTCAAGGTTATTGGTATGTACAATACAGTCGTCACTGTTTATTCAACGCAAACATATGAAGTCTTACGAAATATTGTGAAATACAAAACATCTTGAAGTTTCATTAATAATAAGTTTTAGTAGTTCCACTTTTATAATTAATTTATCTCCTACTTCTAAGACTGTAACAATGTAATATGTACTATTTATTCACCGTGTATGTCACTAATCAAAACCGGTACTTTATTGATACGTTCATTTTCTTTTCTAATTTTTTCTCATAGAACCATTTTCGAGAAAATTTCCAAAAATATATTTTTGCTAACTAAAACCAAAGTCCAATTCCCATAAATTGTAACGCAGTGGTGAAGGTTTTTATTTAGACTATTCATTTTTATTATTCACGACAAATAAAAAGGTTAACATAACAAATTTATCAACGTAAAATCTACCAACATTTTGTGATTTTTGTTTTTGTTAAAATGAGTTTGTTATAATTAAAAGTATCCTTTTAATACTCTTAAAATTTACAATAGAAAATATAATGAGAAACTAACAGGTGTAAATTAAAAATATTTAACTGTAACCGTTTAAACGACAAAATAATGTTAGTAAATAAAAAACAGATAACTTGGTTTTTTACCAAGTTAATAAAAAAATTAAAAGTAAATCAAAATTTGTGTTGCTTTAGCAAATACATAGCTATTGACGATCAATAAAAACTAAGTAAACTTTTCTTCCTACTTTATATTTTTTTAAATATTTAATAATGAAAATATTATTGTTAAAAATTATTTTCCTAATTATTTGCTAAAACTTTTGCTTGAATGTTATTGGATAAAGATTATTTTAAATAAATTATACTCGTATAAGCTGGCATAATTATGTCGCTAACCTAGATCCTTCAAGTAACAGGTCTAATTTTTTTCACCACAACAATAATCAATTTATGTTTAAAATTAAATATGTAAATAAATATAATAATCTGCTTTCATATTGCGTGTTATTAGGGCTACTTGAATTTACTTTATTTGCTATACAAACAGTACGTATAATTAAATTATAATATGATTGAAAAATTCTGAAACTCGATTGATTCCTAAAATTTTTCAGTTTTCCTTCCTTCATTGCCTTCTTTTTATAATAATAATTATATAGCTTTTGAGCTTTTAGTTAGTAATTATAAATTCTGGTTATCGTATTAATTTGTTACATTTGTCGCTTTATTTCATTTTGTATTTTATAAAAATATTAAAACACCATATTCGATTATATACCATATTCGATACCTATCATGATTGTGCAATTGTTTGATTTGTTCAATATAATGAAAGTTTAATTAGTTTAAGTTAATATAGATGTTACTTAAGTTATGACGAAATAAAACGATTAAAAATATAATATATATGTCGCCGCGCTGATACATAACGAAAATAAATAAGGATAGTAAGAAGCGATGCAAAGCACTCATCGCATATCAGTATGGCCGTGTCGGCAAGCCGATTCATCACTTAATTAAATAAGCATAGATAATTATAAAATCATAAAATCATTACGTAAATTCTTATTGTGAATTTACTTCATCGACATTAGTAATAAAAGCCTTATATTTAAGAATAAATAAATCCAGATTAAAATTTGATCATGTCACTAGCAGCCTATAATTGTATTTTCGAAAAAATTGTTTAAAACTCGAAGCAATTTTAAAATATTTTTTCGTAAAGAGATTATTCAAAAACGAATGTAAGGAATAGGC
This sequence comes from Hestina assimilis, assembly GCA_023373885.1. Lineage (NCBI taxonomy): Eukaryota > Metazoa > Arthropoda > Insecta > Lepidoptera > Nymphalidae > Hestina > Hestina assimilis. Next base: position 3,229,197 of record CM041745.1, on the reverse strand, counting down.
TGAGCTAATCCTTAGTATTGTTTAGATATTTTTAAAAATATGTTGTAACATCAACTTCCGTTGAAGGCTTTAAAAAGCAAGTGATTTGTGTTGTGAAATCACTTTTGCTCCTGCCTCTCGGCCACAAACTCTGTAAGTAGTCTGTATGGCACTTTTATTAAAAATTGTAATATTATTTTACTTGCTTTTCATTCCTAAAATTATCTTGTTTAAATATGTGTGAATTTAGTATCAAATTACCTTACGTAAAATGTGATACGCAGCGTATTGCTATTATTGTGCTTGAAAGCATAGCAGAACCGATGACTTACATAGGTTCAGCGGTTCTGCATATTTATTTTAAATAACCTCACTTCTGGTATGCAACATATATGTATAAATGTAATTATTTAAATTTGATTTATATTTTTTAATACAAGATAAATATTTTGTTACATTCCTTCCATATATTTGCTTTTGAGGAATTATTATAATTGTTTATAATTACTTTTGGTGAGAAGACAAAAAGCCAATAAATAAAAAGAATCATCGTTAGCAACTAAGACGAAAAAAAAACATTCATTCATTTCATAAGTGAATATTAATTTCTAGTTAACAACAATGAAACAAAATCTGATGTCGTTTATGATTTTACCTATCCTACTCAACTATTTCGTATGAAAAATACAAGTACCTTTTTGTAAAAAAATACAAGAGCTAAAGAAATAAACTTTCGTGAATATTCTAATTATTTAAACTGGAATGATAATAATTAATTAAACCAAATGTGAACAAACAAAATTTCATTACTTTGCAAAACTGCGGTAAACCTAGATTCATTAATAAGTTTAACGCTCTAATTATATCTATTACGTAGTAATAGAATAAGCAATTTCTTTCAATTTAATCATGATATCATATCCACTTAAATTGATAGTCATCATTCTAAAAAAAATTGTAATTGTATATAATCTATAATATATATATATATATATATATATAATTACATATAAATTATATATATATATATATAATTACATATAAATTATATATATATATTATAGATTATATACAATACAATATGATACATATAAATTATAATATCATAATTTATCGTAATTATAAGTAAATCTAATATATATATATATATATATATATATATATATACATACAAGTATCATTAATGTATTCTAAAACTTGATTTGTAAATTTCAAAGCAATCTACCTGAAATCGTAAATGTAGTTTTTATACGCATTTTACTGCTTAAATGTGAGACTAATAATCTAATAATAATTGCTCTTTGTGAAACGCTACGCAAAATAATATATTGTACAAACTAATTATGTAGTGATGACATTATTACGATATTTTTAACTATTTGATTTTTATAATAATTGTCTTAGCTATCAAATACGATTTTGTGTATAATAATTATGTTTCTGTATGTTTATCACTTTTATTACATAAGGGTGAAAATTACTTTTCACTCAATTTACTATATGCTAATTTGTATACAGGGAAAATTATGTTATCTTTCTGTTACATATTCATATAGGAAATTATTTTGGGAGCCTAAAAAATTTTTGTTACGATATCTTAGTAAGCCACCACTAGTTTCACAATTTCACATCTCTATATCATAACTTAAAACAATATAATTTTGTAAACTAATGTTTAATTTATATTATTTTACATAACTAATATAAAATCTCAAGTCCGTCGTGTCAATATTATAACTACTTTAGGCTACAAACTACTGTTATAAATTTTACTTTAATTACAATAGAAGAAATATGATGCATAAAATATAAAATCATCATTTGATAATTATCTTATAGTCTGATAAATGTAAGTTGAACCATGCGCAGTATAACGTTTTGGCTCTCAACCGTATGGGGTATGAAGGGGGCCGCGTTTCGTTCACGTTGTTTTAGTTCTTTAAAAATAAATGATTAAAAATTAAATTAAAATATTTAGTGACAGTGATTACAAATGTACATTAACTTTTTTTTTTGTATATAAGTACCTTTTTACAATACTATTTGTTTTATTCTATTTAAGTAATTAATAACGAAAATGTTTTATTCTATTTAAGTAATTAATAATGAAAAGAATAAATAATTATTGAATTTAGAAGAAATAATAAGCATATTACATACTTAATTCAGTTATCCCACTTTATTAAAAATCTATTTAAATAAGACGAAATCAATATTTTTGTCTAACATTTTTGTCCATCATTGTACCTGCGCGCAGAAGCGGCCATTATGGTTCAACTTAAATTTATTAAGAAATTATTTTTGAAGAAATCTACATGGATTGTATATATTTTTTAATAATTGTTTATTTTTTATGAGTGAATTGTAATATTTCTTCTTGGGGTTTTGTCATTACTTATTTGCGACGCATCTCTAAAATTAGCAGCAAAAAACTAAACAAACTCCATTTGTTTTTTATCCTAAAATAATCTATAACTGAAGTCTACCAATTTTAATTGCTCAGGTAGTTAATTGATTTATATTTTAAAAGATAATATGGACTAAATTCCCTGCATTGCGATTTTAGCTATTTCACAAACACTAATGTGAATGAAACTTTTATTTTTGTTCCAGTTATCAATAAAGAACCAACGTTGATAAACTAAGTTTAGTGCTGATTTATATTACAAATAAAGTAATTAACTTACAACTACCGATACTTATAACTACCAATACACCTGAATTCATTGCAGTAGCTATTTGATTTGAAAATATAAACAGCCACATCCAAATTTGAAAGTTTGAATTTCAGTCTTCAAAGTCTAAATTAAAATATTTTGTAAGGACCCTACATTTAATTAATAATTACTTCCACAAATTGAATCACTTACAATTCCTACGTATTATCAAATTATTAGTTCTGAATATTTATACACATTTTATGATAATAAAAAATAATTTGTTCATTCTTTTTATTGTAGTAAAGTTTGTGATAGCTAGTGAATATAACTATTTGAATTTTCGGAAGAGGGTTTAATGAGAGAACTAAACTAACTAAATATTTTTATAGAATAGCTATAAAACTTTAAATTTTTAAACTTTGCAGTATGTGCGCCACCCAGATTTTTCTAAAAATTCAATGTTCCAAATTTTTTTTGTTGAATTGAATTGATCTAATTGATGTGTAAAGGTAATCATATAATATCTAAATTACAATTTATAATATTTTAAACAAATTCCTATAAATAATTATTAGATTTTATGAATGTTCTCTATTATAATCTTAATGTTAAGGCGATTTCAATGAGATAGTTTGCTCCAATATTAAACTCATAATATTACCTATTTCTATAACCTATAATTTTATTTCAAATAAAATTTTTCAATAAAATCTACATATTTTTGTAAAAATCATAGCTTTACATAATATAATAATATATCGCGTTTTTGAAGCATTTTAATGCTTATAATTTTTTGATATAATAATTGCTCCTTATTGAAAGCAACAATACTAGTTAAAGTAACTAGCCATATCATCTGTATGAAACTTTCGGGGCTTCTTTTAACTATAAGGCTAATGTGAACTATATGATTAGTTACAAAATCACACTAATAAAAAATGATTTTAATTTTTGATATTTATATTATTCACGAGATATAATATTCACAAAGTAAATAATATTTGTAACGTTAACCGAATAATTGCAAAATAAGTTTTGATAAGTAAAAAGTATACTTGAGAAAAGTAATAAAGAACCTAAATATTATTATTTTTTAAATGTATTGTACATTGACAGTAATTTTACAAAGGAATAAATACTTATTTGAGTAAATTTTATTGCTGTATTTTATCTCGATTATTGTTGTAATTGTTACAGTTTTTTAATTCATTTATCTAAAATTAAAAATTCTTTTTAAAACTATCTCAAATTTAAGTAGGCAGAATAATGTAATGGCATTAAGCCAACTCCTTTCTTGTTGATCAATAAATAGTAATTAGTAATCCTAACTAATAATGTATAAAATAACCCAACAATGTTTATAATAGTGATAAGTTTTATTATTATATTTTAGCTATATAGGAGATGAATAAATATTATTTTATGTATGCTCTATATTTCAGAAGTCAAGCCAGGATCCACAGGCACAGGCCAGATGTGGAGTCTGGTCCTGTATTCTGGAATGGCCTGGTCGCCTTAGTCATATGTCGTCTAAGAATACGCCAACGCCTCCTTAGCTTGTGCACAAAAAATTTTTATTAGTTTATATTTTATATGGAGTTGAAATATCTTGTTAATATTTTCATGGGCATGGGCAAAATCATAATTTAAAGGGCCCAGGAAAAATAACATGAATTTCAAGAATAATCAATACCTATTCTTGCTTTTCTCAGTAACTCCGCTTTATTCAGGTAGGGGCAGACGGCCCTCCCCTGCCCCTAAATTGCCACGCCCATATTTTTTCAAAACCCGATAGACAGATTTTTATCGAATGTACAATTTATACACCAACTCTCGTACATTTAAAATGAGAATCATACCTACCTAATTATTGATAACCTGCGGGCTTATCTTCTGCAAATTTAGATCGTTCTTATAATTAATCAAATCTGCTACCTACCTTAAATTATAAAGGTTAAGGGAGCGAATAAAGTAAATTGGTTAATTAAATTGTTAATTTCGGTTCTAGAGATACATAGTAGCCATTTGGCTAATATATTCGTGTGAAAATACCTATTAACCTGTAGTATGTACGAATATGTTTAATATAATTGTATAATTAATTATGAACACAGAAATTTATTACGTATGTTTAATAAACATCCGAAGCCTCCGTTAGGCAATACCTCCTGAACTGATAAATGATGCGACTTTGTCAAGGTCAAATAACGACGCAATTATGTTAGGAAGATTCAAAAGTAGAAAATATCCAAAACGAAATAATACAATTAAACAGTACCCACCTTAAATCTTAATCCTTCCAAGTTCTCTTGGATAAATTTTAGCAACCAAGGGAGGATACGCGTCAACCGGGCGATGACTCCGCCATCTTAGATTCTAACGGAACTTGCCACCTCTGCTATGAAACTCCATTATTCCAATACATTTTAAAGGAATTATATTAACTTAGTTCTACATCTTATTATTAAATTTAAATAGACTTTCCCTATAACTAAATTATCCTAAAATATTATTACGTTATAATAGAACCGTTCTACCACACTGATGGTAAAATTATCGTGGGGCGAAACCCGTTCTGACGCTTTTATACCAAGCATTCTACGCCCTGAAAATGTTATTACATGTACAAATAAAGGAGGCTAGAGGAAAGCCTGACGTTTACGAGTAATAACCAAACATTGCATTTGGTAGCATTACCCTTCTAGATGTTTCTTTGTTCGATAGAGAGAGATACTGCTACAAGAGGAAATGAAATAGAAGATATCTTCTGGAATATTCCACTGCAGCATATAGTCTAAGACATTATGCACTTTTTGCTTTTGCAAGTAAAAAGTGGCTTATAAAATTTGAATCAGAATTTTTATTTGTAATATTGATAAGATATCCCTAAATATCTGTACAATCTATCATAAAATATAAAAATATTAAAAAGAAATTTAAATACAATAATTGACTTCATTAATTTATAAAAAAAAATAATCTGCATCTAAAGATTATTTTGGTTTAGTCAATTTACGTTATTCTTTCATAAATGAAAGACCAAATTTTTCTTTTTTTTTCGTATAGTAACGAATCAGAAAAAAAACTGTCTTAAGGTTGTAATTTATATACCTATGATTTTTTTTTTAATTTCAAACTTTTTTCCATCATTTCTAACTATCAATTTTCACTTTCTGATACGGATGGTACGGCTCGAGCCTGATATATTATATATTTTAATTATTATTTAATTGATTCTAGCATTGGGAAAAATATTTGTGCAAAATAATTTTTAAGACTTAATTTAATTATGCATATATATATATATATATATATATATATATATATATATATATATATATATTCCCAATGTGAGAATCAATTAAATAATAATTAAAATATATAATATATCAGGCTCGCACCGTACCATCCGTATCAGAAAGTGAATATTGATAGTTCGAAATGATGGGAAAAAAGTTAGAAATAAAAAAAATAATCATAGGTATATAAATTACAACCTTAAGACAGTTTTTTTTCAGAATATATATATATATATACATTTATTTATAATTTTAATATGACACATAGATTGAGCTCAAGCTCTTAGACTATATTAATCATAAAAAGAGACAAAAGTAGTAACCGAGAACGATCAATATCGGTTCGAGAACATTCGGGATTGCTCGGCATTATAATGGCGCATAGACGGGGTTAACAGCATATTCACTAAATTTCCACAAATAATCGCACATATTGCGCAAAACAGACTAAATTATTGAATATTTAGAAACAATTTTTAAATGTATTACCTACACTTATTTTCGTATTTCAAAGTTTTTTAGTAAACTATTAAAAATGCCACCAATACATATCTACTTATCAATTATTTTTTTAAGTAACAAATTATAATTATACTTTTTTTAAACAAAATTATTAAAAAATATATATAAATTTATAGAAATTAAAATAATAATGACATAAAAATTTAATGCAGCCATAAGAATCGAATTAGTGATGATGAAGGTTCTTATTTAATTTAAGTGTTAAATCATACACTATTAAAAATATAAGTTATTCGTGACAATAATAGAATAATACTGCTTTTATCAAAAACAAAAAAAAGGATATGCTATAGTTTTATGTCTTCTACCCCCGGCTTCAGACACGTGAATTTTTATTACAAACAATACAATCTTTCATCCCCTATCCAACCCTTCAAGCCTCTTTTCGCTATAAACTGTAGTCTATGTCTGTGTAAATTTCATCTAAATCGATTCTGTGTCGGCGTATAGTAAGGATATTTTGAGCAATTAGTAAATTTGTCAAGTCTAATAATATATTAATTTTGGTTTGTTAAAATCCCAGTGGAGATGATTTCAGTAATATTGGAAGTATTATATATTAAATAATAATATGTTATTATTATTTTTATATTAATATTTAATATTACATACTTAATAATAAAAGCATGCAACAAAATAAATAAACTTTTAGTGTTCAAAGGAATCTATTTCTCTTATTAATTTTAAAACAAAAATTTTAAAGCGTTGTTAAATTTATATCGTATAATACATTCTAACCATATATTATATTAAAAGAATTAAATACGTTTATTTGAATGCCAATGGTATAACAATGAAAACAGTTCTAAACTAAATATTTAGATTTTATACAGCCTATTACAATATATATAGACGACGTTGTGGCGCAGCAGTAGCAAACCTGCCTTAAACGCCGCAGGTCGCGGGTTCGATTCCCGCTCGGAGCATAATATGTTTGTATTGACTATGTAAGCATATTTTCCGGTCTGGGTGTATTTGTCCTTGTCGTTGTGAATGTTTCCGGACCCCCGACACAGGATATTACTATCCTAATGGGGGCCGTTGAGTGTGCAGCGTTTATTATTATTATTATTATATACAATATTTTTCTACAGTTATAATTGTTTATACTAGATATATATATATATATATATATATATATATATATATATATATATATATATATATATATATATAAACAATATTTTTTTACATAATAAAAAAATGATATTCAACGTTATTAAATTTTTTTATTGAAAACCATAGCAAATATTATAATTTTCAACAATGTAATAATCATTAGTGATTAAATACACGATAACTCCTCATATATGAGTAACATTTTCAACGCTTGCAACACAGTAATAACCTTATTAAAACGACGGATCAATAATGCTCGTTAGCGTAAATTGTTTCTCTCCCTTTTACTCGCACCGTGCCCCAATATGATTTTTATTTTCTATACTGTTCTATACAGTACAAGGAATCTCATTGGCTCGTTAAAAATATTTTTCCAGAATGTTCCACCCTTACTTCAACGTCATTGGTCGTAATAGATATTTCTAGAACGTTCTCGGTTGTGATTCGCTTACGCTTACTTTGTATATATAATCGGCCGGCTAGCGCGGCAAGACATTCAGTATTTGAAAACAAACAAAGCAACGAGAAGTGATTTACTCGGTGTTTAACACCAACCGATTACTATACAGCTACTAATATTTCTACGATATTTAAATAAGTGTATAAGATTTGTAAAAGTGTATATTTATATCCGAGGAATAACGTACAAATAAATACGTGAAAATGCCAGCTATCGGAATTGATTTGGGAACTACCTATTCATGTGTTGGAGTTTGGCAACATGGAAATGTTGAGATCATCGCAAACGACCAAGGAAACCGAACAACACCGTCTTACGTCGCCTTTACAGATACTGAACGACTAATTGGCGATGCAGCGAAGAATCAGGTGGCACTGAACCCTAACAATACAGTTTTCGACGCTAAACGGTTGATTGGCCGCAAATTTGAGGATCCGAAAATCCAACAGGACATGAAACATTGGCCTTTTAAAGTAATCAACGACTGTGGCAAGCCGAAGATTCAAGTAGATTTCAAGGGAGAAACCAAAAAATTTGCTCCAGAAGAAATTAGCAGCATGGTGCTGACGAAGATGAAGGAGACTGCTGAAGCATACTTGGGCACGACTGTTCGCGATGCTGTCGTAACAGTTCCAGCGTACTTCAATGACTCTCAACGCCAGGCTACAAAGGACGCTGGTGCGATTGCAGGCCTTAACATCTTGCGTATCATTAATGAACCCACAGCCGCTGCTTTGGCCTATGGGCTTGACAAAAACCTTAAAGGTGAGCGAAACGTTCTAATCTTCGATCTTGGCGGTGGTACCTTCGACGTCTCAATTCTGACTATCGATGAAGGCTCACTGTTCGAAGTAAAGGCAACAGCAGGCGATACACATCTTGGGGGCGAAGATTTCGATAACAGACTGGTCAACCATTTAGCTGAAGAATTTAAACGAAAATATAAAAAAGACATTCGTGGTAATTCTCGAGCCCTTCGTCGATTACGAACCGCGGCTGAAAGGGCGAAACGAACCTTATCTTCAAGCACGGAGGCTACTATTGAGATCGACGCGTTATACGAAGGGATTGACTTCTACACCAAAGTATCTCGAGCGAGATTCGAAGAATTGAACGCAGATTTGTTCCGCGGTACTCTGGAACCAGTCGAGAAAGCATTGAAGGATGCGAAGATGGACAAGAGCTCTATTGATGACGTCGTACTCGTTGGGGGTTCCACACGAATACCGAAGATTCAAAACATGCTTCAGAATTTCTTCTGCGGTAAAAAACTCAATCTGTCTATTAACCCAGACGAAGCGGTGGCTTACGGCGCTGCAGTACAAGCGGCTATTCTGAGCGGTGAACAACACAGTAAAATTCAGGACGTTCTACTCGTGGACGTGGCTCCATTATCACTTGGTATTGAAACGGCGGGCGGGGTTATGACAAAAATCATTGAAAGAAATGCCAAAATCCCTTGCAAACAATCCCAGACATTCACAACATACTCCGACAACCAACCAGCAGTGACAGTTCAAGTATATGAGGGCGAACGCGCTATGACCAAAGATAACAACTTACTGGGTCGTTTCGACCTTACTGGGATACCACCAGCACCTCGTGGAGTTCCTAAGATCGACGTTACCTTCGACCTCGATGCCAATGGTATTCTGAACGTCTCTGCTAAAGAGAATAGTACAGGTCGTACTAAAAATATTGTCATCAAGAATGATAAGGGAAGATTATCGCAAGCTGAAATTGACCGTATGCTGGCAGAAGCCGAGCGATATAAGGAAGAAGATAGCCGTCAAAGAGAACGAGTTTCGGCTCGAAATCAATTAGAGTCATACGTGTTCAATGTCAAGCAAGCTGTGGATGACTCTGGTGATAAACTGAGCGAGCAAGACAAAGAAACAGTTCGACGAGAATGTGATGACACCCTGAAATGGCTAGACAATAACACACTGGCAGAAAAAGAAGAATACGAACATAAGTTGAAAGAGATACAGAGAGTATGTATGCCAGCGATGAGTAAAATGCACACAGGAGGCGAAGGAGCAGCCGAAAGTTACCAGCAACGTCCCCGACCTCAGCATTCAGGGCCGACGGTAGAAGAAGTCGATTAATCCTAGTCAATTTATGCATTCCTTAGTTCTTATTTTAAAAAAATGTAAATATAGTTTAAGTTAATTTATTTTTAGAATAAGTTTTAAATCCAACAGATGATCATGTATTGAAAAATAAATTTAAATATAAAATAATAGTCTTTTATTTTAAATTAAATTTTTATTTTAACAGATCTACAATTCTCCATTTAATTATTATAAAACAATAATTTCTGTTTTTTTTTTAACTAATTGAAAATATATTCATGGAGCAGTTATATTAACCCTTTGATACATGACAAATGTCATTGTCACTTTTGCTTAAACGCGCGAGATTATTCGGTTGGGATTCGCATTTCAGATAAACACATAAATAAAAAAATCCAGACGACTTATCCATCTTCTGTGAAAAGTTTAAGATTTATGAAAAGTTTCTCTATTGGAAATATACCATACAGAAAAGTCATCATTACAGTAAGATTATTTCATGGCGTTGAAACATTTAGAATTGTTGGGACGTATTTTTATTGAAATAAAATGATTATCATATTCATAAGTATTATGAATACCTATGCAATTGTTGCGGCGTGCCAGTCACTCGGGGAGCGGTGTAAGTGATGGTCCAACACCGACACTCCTCTCCCTCCGTGACCCTTCCGCGAATGGGCAGACGATAATATCGTGAGCGCCGGTCGTCTGCTCCCTGTTCCTGCAGCTCAGTGTAAATTAAACAACTGACTCCGTTTTCAACTTCGAATAATCTTCGAAGGTCGGCTCGCTTCGGGTGTCTCCGTATAATACTCGGTTGTATTCGTCGAAAGAGCACACCTAGGTCGAATTTGAGGGCTCGGGCTACTGAGTTCGGCAATACCTTAACGAGAGCCGCGCAAAATCGACCGCTCTCGACTCTCATTTTTACTATGAGCCGACCTTCTTAGACCATTTTTCTTTCATTTATTTCAATCATATCTACACATATTATACATCGTTAGATTCCTTAGAAACTAACCTATCAAATAACATATAATTAATAACATAACAATCATCCAGTAATCAACAAGCGAGCGAAAACATACATTTTTGTAACTGTGTACGACTTACTATCTACCTTATTCATTCATTTCTTAACATAATTTGATTTATTTATACAATAATTATGCCTTCTACATTACAAATGATAGATATTCATACGTATTACGCTATCCTAATCATTTCCCGAAATATTCTAAAATGTTATATAATATTTAATATAATTCTTTCCTTTTCCTTTATATCTTTATCTATTATATATTTATCTACTTAACATTTTACTTTTATACAAATACAAAACTTTCAATATAACTATGTTATGACTAGTGGGCGGGGCCTAGCGTTTGACAGGACATGGTAGCCTGCGGGTGCCCGTCTTGCCGACTCCGGTCGCGTCCATTTGTGGGCGGAGTTTATCGCTCGGCGCGATTCGAGCATTGTGCGGTGTCTGTATCGCCGACTGCGACTGTTTCGCTCGATGACTTCATTTATTTGCCACGCTACTAGCCGTGTTGCCGACAGTCTCCCCCTCGTGCGCAGCACCCATCTTCTGGTTCGGCAACTCGCTCGGCACCAATACCACGACTCTTGAACTGGGTCTTCTCAATACCCCTCCTCGGGTCTCGACATCGACGACCCTGGTCCGCCCATCTGGTCCCGGATATACATTCGCGATTTTTCCCCGCGGCCATGTGTAGCGCGATAGAGTGGAGTCTACGATGAGCACGACGTCACCTATGCGCAGATCCGTAGCGCCGGTCCTCCCGTCGGTTCTTCTCGGTAGTAAGGTGGGCAGATATTCGCGTAGCCATCGTTGCCAGAAATGGTCGCTCAGTCTCTGCGCCGTCTTCCAAGTTTCTTTTCCTTTGAACTCGTGATCGGTGAAGACTCCGATCCTTGTTGCTCCGCAAGACCTCCCTATGAGAAAATGGTTCGGCGTTAATGCTTCTTCTTCTTGGTTATCTGTCAGGTTGGTCAGCGGTCGCGAGTTGACCATGTGCTCGGCTTCCAATAACAGCGTGAGCAGAACCTCTTCACGCGGATGCCTCTCCTTAAGTGTCGCGTTCAGCGCAGTCTTGATGGATCGAACCAGTCTCTCCCATGAGCCCCCCATACTAGGTGCTCCGGCTGGGATGAACTTCCAGCGTACGTCGATCTTCTCGGCTTCCGCGGTCAATTCTTCTTCTTTGAGAGCGAGCATGGCTTCCTTCAGCTCTCTGTTAGCCCCGACGAAGTTAGTGCCGTTGTCGCTGTATATGGTCTGCGGCATTCCTCTTCTTGCTGCGAATCTTCGGAGTGCCATGATCATTGAGTCAGTCGATAGCGATGAGACCAACTCGATGTGTACTGCTCGTGTTGTCAAGCAGGTGAACAATGCTCCCCATCGCTTTTCGTGTCTTCTTGCCACCGTCACGCTCATAGGGCCGAAGTAGTCGACTCCAGTGCACGTGAAGGGTGGTGCACCGTGCCGAAGTCTCTCTGCAGGTAGATCGCCCATCGGTATATCTTCGGGTTTCGCTTTTCTGACTCTGCACCACTGGCATCGATGTTGTATCGTTCGGACTGCAGATCTTAATCCCAGGACGAGGAAACGCTGTCTCATCTCGTTCATAACAGTAGCGTGGTTCCCATGGTTGAACTTCTTATGATACTCGTCGATCAAAAGCCTCGTGATCTCGTTCTTACTGTGCAGTATAATCGGATTCTTGTAACTTATCGGTATTCCCTCTACTGCATTGATTCTTCCTCTGAGGCGTAGCAGTCCATCTTTTATTTCTACGTCGAGCTTCTTTAGCTTGCTGCTGTTCTCCAATGCCTTGCCTTTCTTTATACGTCGGATGTCTTCATGGAAGCTTTCTTCTTGGCTCCTTTGAAGCAACAATTTCTCTGCGCGCTTCAATAGGTCCGCTTCAATCGGAAGAAACGTCGTCACCGGCGTATCTGCGTAGGTCCGTGACTGCATTGGCTTTTCTTTATTCTTATTTATTGTTTTATACGTGGGATCTTCTTTCTCGAGACGTCTGGATATGTAGACTGGATTCTTCTTTACTCTGCATAATTCGATGAATTGCAGAACCCTTGCTGTGGCTCGCCAGAGCCTTTTGTAACTGGAAAACCGGCTTGCATCTGGTAGTGACGTATCGCTGATCATAGTTACGACGGCTGCAGTTGCGACCGTTCTTTCTTCACCAGTCTTTTCTTTTCTGAAGCTTCTCGGGGCAGGCCAGTGACTTTCTTCTTTCTTAAGGAACTCGGGACCCGTGAACCATCTGTGTTCCCTGGTGAAGTTGTCGGGAACCTTGCGTGTGGCGTCATCTGCTGGGTTTTGCGACGTGGGAACCCATCTCCATTCCTGTGGCTTCGTCTGTTCTTCAATTTCAGCCAATCGATGTGCCACGAACGTTTTAAAGGTTCGAGGGTCTGATTTGATCCAGGACAATACGACGCTAGAATCCGTCCAGTAGGTCTTGTTCTTCACTTCTAGATCTAACTCGTGTATTACAGATCGAGCTAATCTGCTGCCGAGGAGTGCTGCTTGCAGTTCGAGCCTTGGGATGGAGACCGGCTTTAGCGGAGAGACGCGAGCCTTTCCTGCTATCAAGCTCGTGTAGTGTGAGCCGTCTTCATTCCTGGTGCGCCAGTAGACTGCTGCCGCGAATGCCGTTTCACTCGCATCCGTGAACACGTGAAGCTCCCCCTCAGTGCTATGTGGAGCTATACATCGAGAGATGTGAAGATCCTTCAGGAGTTCTAAGTTCTTTCTATAGGATTTCCATGTATCGAAGTCGTCGTCTTCCACGGCGTCGTCCCACCCGGTTCCATTTCTCCATATCGCCTGCAGGAGCCTCTTTCCTTGTATGAGAACAGGCGATGCTAGCCCGAGAGGATCGAAGGTTGACATTACTGCACTGGTCACTTCTCTCTTCGTCGGTTTTCTTAGGTCTGTGATGACCTCTTCTGGCGTGTTGCGCAAGTTGGTTCTGAATCCCAGGCTGTCTCTTTCCGTTAGCCACCGTAATCCAAGCGTTTTCTCTTCGTTCTCGCTTCCCAGACTCACTTCCGCTCTTTGCTCGCCTTCTTTGGATTCGATGAGGTGGGGTTTGTTGCTAGCCCATCCTCGCAGCTCGAAGCCGGCCTTCTTGTGGATGAAGTCGACTTCTGAGGTTATCTTTTGCAGCTGACTTTCAGAGTGGAAGCTGTGCAGATAGTCATCCATGTAATGATTTCTATCTATCGCCTTCGCGGCCTCTGCATACTCCAGAGCGAAGTCGGCTGCGTTCTTATTCTTGACGAAGATGGCGGTGCTTGGTGAAGAGGATGCTCCGAATATAACAGAAGTCATTCTGTATACCTTGATTGGTTCATCTTGGTCGTTCCTCCATAGGAATCGCAGGCTGTCTCTATCTTCCGGCCGTATTCTGATCTGCAGAAACATCTCTTTGATGTCGGCTGCGACGGCTAAAGGTCCTTGTCGAAACCGCAATAGTACCCCGAAGAGCGATTGTAAAAGGTCTGGACCCGGTAAGAGAGCGTCGTTCAGACTTTTCCCCTGTGATTTGGCTGCTGCGTCGAACACGATTCTGATCTTTTCCTTCGTAGGATGAGTTACTGCAAAGTGAGGTAGGAACCATTTTCTGTTGGACTCGCTTTCTCTCGCTGCTTCTTCGGCGTATTCATTGTTTATCAAATGCTGTATCTGCCTATGGTATTCTATCTTCAGTTGAGGGTCTTTTTCCATCTTCTTCTCGATGCCTCTTAGTCGTCTCTCAGCAGACGCGTAGCTCTCTGGCATCCGCTCGTCTTCATTCTTCCACAGGAGGCCCACCTCGAATCGTCCATTCGGTAATCTGTGGCAGGTCTTTTCGAGCATGTCAATTGCCCTCCCTTCCAAATCGTTGGTAGGTCTCTTCGGCTGTACCCCCAGAGCTTCGATGGAAAAGTGTTCTCTGATGATTTCGTGCATCTTGTCTTCTGTTGAGATTGCGTGGAAGCAGGAATTGATGAAATTGACTTCATTGACACCCCTTGAGTCGAACCCGTGCAGCACCCAGCCTAAGCCTGTCAGTGAAGCAACTGGTTGTCCAGGTTTTCCCTTCTTCGTTTTTCTAGAGACAATCAACTCCCAATTGTCTTGTCCGATCAGGAGCTTCGGTGCTTCGGCTTCGTATTGCAGGACATTCTCTATCTTCTTCAAGTGGAGACAGTTATTTAGTCTCTCCCGGTCTAACGTCTGTGGTGATAGCTTCAATTCGTCTATGGTCCGCACTCTGCGAAGCGTCTTCTTTCTATACTCGTGCTCGCCCTTTATCTTCAGATTAATCGTCTGGGAGTCGTTCTTCTTCAATAGCTTTCCGCCGACCGTTTGCAGGATAAGCTGTCCTTCCTCTCCTTTGGCTCCAATCTTCGCTGCGGTCTGAGCATCCAGGAGAGATACGGTTGACCCCTCGTCGAGAAGCGCGAGTATCTTCTCGGACCCCTTAGGTCCGTAGACTTCCACCGGAAGTATCTTCAAGTAAGCCCTAGGTGAGCTAACAGTGTTTACTGGAGAGGCTATGTTGGTTGCCACTCCATGGGTTACATTCTTTTCTTCTGCTGGCCTTTCCTCCACGAGTCCCTCAGTTGACTTGTTTTCGTTGTGCAGGAGGCTATGGTGCCATCTCTTGCAGATCTTGCACGGAGGTTTCTTACAATTGTCCTTCCTGTGTCTGTTTTGGAGACATTTAAAACAGAGGCGATATTTCTTCGTTGTTTCCCATCGATCTTGTACTGACATCTTCCGAAATGGCTGGCATTCGTAGAGTACATGTTCGCCCTGGCAGTGCGGGCAGACTTTCTCTCTCGTGAAACTCGAAGCGGGTTGTCTCTCGGTTGTTGAGTAGGTCGTGTGACGCAGGTTTGTCCTCCTCAAACCTCTGTCTTCGGGTATCGCGAAGACTCCGCATTTGTCTGCTTCTTCGTTAAGGAACTTCGAAACCAGCTCCAGGTTTGAGTAGTCACAGCCTTCCGTCTTCGATGTGACATCGTACCATTTAAATCGAAGTATTGATGGGAGCTTATCGACGATCTGTTTCACCATTTCCGGTGAGTGAAGGTATTGTTGTTTCTTCAGGCCTTTTATTGCAGCGACGCTATTGTTTATTTGACTCGCAAAGATGCATATGTCTCTGGGATTCTCAGTAGTTCTCGACAGTGCTTTTATCTTCTCTAGTTCCGTTAGAACCAGGGCGTCTGGTCTGCCGTACCTCCTGCGAAGTGCTTGTATTACTTCGTCAGGCGACGCTTCAGAGTAAAGAAGACTTTTGATTGCCTCTCTGGCGTTTCCTTTGATGGCCTTTCTCAATCTCGCCATGTTCTGAGACCCTGTGAACATCGGTGCCGTATCTTCATACACGACTTTGAACGCTATCCACTCGCTGCTATTCCCATCGAAGAATGGTAGTTCATGAAGGTATTTCGGTGGTGGTGCTGGACCCTCTCTCGTTCCGATTGCCTTCTTCAGTGCTTCGGCAAGTACGTTAACTTCGATGGACCCGCGTTGCTCTTCTTGTGGTTTCAATGCTAGCGGCGCATCCTTGGCTGCTCCTTCTTCTTCAATGATAGAAGTCTGGATCCAGTTGTTAATGTGTGTAGTCCTGTCTTCGGTGTCATCTTCTTCAACGGAGTCATCGTCCGATTCGCCTTGGGTTAATTCCAACCGAATCCGGGCGAGTTTAGCCGCTGCCTGAGCTTGTTCAAATTCGAAGCGCGCCAGCTCTTCTTTAGCCTTCAGTTGTCTTCGTCGCGCTGCGGAGCTCGTCGAGCGGTGACTCCTCCCAACAGGTACTAGTGTCATTTGCGATGCGGCCTTTCTGCGTTCCTGTTCAGATGTTGCCGTTGATGTGTCATTCTTCGATCCAGATGTCGTAGCAGTCTTCGTATTTGATGCAGCTGTTGCTCCAGAAGCCAAGGTTGTAGCTTCTGATGTCGATGTCATTCTTGTAGCGTCCGTAGCTGTCGTAGCTTCCGTGCTAGTTGTAGCACCCGTGCTCGTCGTGGTACCCGTGCTTGTCGTAGCACCTGAGCTAATCGTAGCAGCCGAGCTCGTTGTCTGTGAGCCAGTTCTTGATCCCATCTCCGTAGACGTCTTCCTTTGTTCAGTGCGATCGCTGGGCACACCCTCTGTCGATGCTTGTATCGACGGCGATCGTACTCGTACGTCCTTCGCTGATCTGGTGATGGGCATCTTCGATGTTCTTCGCAGGATCCGGCTTCTCGAAGGACCAGCTGTTGCGGCGTGCCAGTCACTCGGGGAGCGGTGTAAGTGATGGTCCAACACCGACACTCCTCTCCCTCCGTGACCCTTCCGCGAATGGGCAGACGATAATATCGTGAGCGCCGGTCGTCTGCTCCCTGTTCCTGCAGCTCAGTGTAAATTAAACAACTGACTCCGTTTTCAACTTCGAATAATCTTCGAAGGTCGGCTCGCTTCGGGTGTCTCCGTATAATACTCGGTTGTATTCGTCGAAAGAGCACACCTAGGTCGAATTTGAGGGCTCGGGCTACTGAGTTCGGCAATACCTTAACGAGAGCCGCGCAAAATCGACCGCTCTCGACTCTCATTTTTACTATGAGCCGACCTTCTTAGACCATTTTTCTTTCATTTATTTCAATCATATCTACACATATTATACATCGTTAGATTCCTTAGAAACTAACCTATCAAATAACATATAATTAATAACATAACAATCATCCAGTAATCAACAAGCGAGCGAAAACATACATTTTTGTAACTGTGTACGACTTACTATCTACCTTATTCATTCATTTCTTAACATAATTTGATTTATTTATACAATAATTATGCCTTCTACATTACAAATGATAGATATTCATACGTATTACGCTATCCTAATCATTTCCCGAAATATTCTAAAATGTTATATAATATTTAATATAATTCTTTCCTTTTCCTTTATATCTTTATCTATTATATATTTATCTACTTAACATTTTACTTTTATACAAATACAAAACTTTCAATATAACTATGTTATGACTAGTGGGCGGGGCCTAGCGTTTGACAGGACATGGTAGCCTGCGGGTGCCCGTCTTGCCGACTCCGGTCGCGTCCATTTGTGGGCGGAGTTTATCGCTCGGCGCGATTCGAGCATTGTGCGGTGTCTGTATCGCCGACTGCGACTGTTTCGCTCGATGACTTCATTTATTTGCCACGCTACTAGCCGTGTTGCCGACAGCAATGAATGCAGAAAGAACTGTGCTTCGAAAAAATAGTGCGTTATAGTAGACTCAGTTGATAAAATATTTACAAAAACTACTTTGAAACTTGCTTCCCTACCTCAGAATTGTCGTGTACGTGTCACAAGTTTACAGTTGTTGAAATTATATTTAGATGAATAATTGACTACAAAAAAACTATGAAAAACTTGGTAAACTATCGATCTTTAGATCTTTTAGATAAAACTTTGATGTTGAATGAATAAAATATGGAAAAATGGTAAAAAAAGTACGAGTAGGTCAAATTACAAGGTCCTGATTTATATTATTTTTTATGTGAAATGTAATTATATTTTTGTTGAATTGAAGTGAATATTGATTATGAATAAATAGTTATCAGTTTCAGATAAACGTTTATGGTAGTTTTCATATAAATAAAGCAAAAACAATGTTATCAAAACATTGCATTTTTTACGAAAATTTAGGTTACGTTATATTGACATGTAGTGCCGGACACTATTGTCGATAAACAATTTATTTTCGTACAGGATTTTTTTCTGTATTTATAAATAAAATTGTTTATATAAAATTTGGTTTTCTTTATGTCAATTCTCATTTTCTCCAAATAGCATTATTTTTTGTTTGAATTATTATAATTAGAATTATTTATTATGCACATAAACATGCCTATGTTGCATTACATATAAAAGATTTATTATATTCTATTTTAGATTTATATTTCAAAAAACTACTCATTGGCATTGCCACCGATGTCAGTTTTACAATCTTCTTATTCTTTGTTAGACCATCCAGCGAACTATAGCGGTGCTAAGATTCTAAAATGCACGTTCTCCTCCAAGTCTGTCCGAAATCCCGAAATCTCTAGTCTTTGCCTGGTGAAACAAAATTTTTTAACGATGACGACTAAATGCTTATGCAAATTGCAAACAGTTTAGAAACTATATCTATTATTTTACATATCAAATTTAGGGTAAATTTAACTGCAATCTTGCTTTAAAATATAAAATGTGATTTAAAGTAACTTTTTCCGATTGTGTTGCTGTTGGCCCTACTGGCCTTGCCAGTGTCACCGGCGGGGGTGATCAAGTACAAGACCCAGCCGAGAAAGACATTCCAGTTTGGAATAAGCTCGATGCAACGGACGGAAAAACTAAGACGACTACTGTCGGTACTCCCAACCCTGCGCCCTAACAATTTTATCCCTCCATCACACAAGGCTCACCTACCACTGACTTACAGCTTGTCTGCAAAATCATAGCTCAAATCGATATGGCTGAAATAAGCGCTTTCACCGCTCAAATCAGAGATCCGCAAATAGGTAACGTAACTGCATTCGTAGACAAAATTATTAGGTTCAATGGCTCAAGCCGCTAGAATAAAACCCCTCTCTCTGAGCTTAGTCACGTGTAATGCAAAGGTCTTATTGATCAAATCGGGCTAGTTCGCGATTTTCTTAAGAACCACGAAGCTTTCGCGATCCATAAGTAGACTTATCCGAAATTACGACTTATGCTTAGCTGACAATAGGCCAATAGAACCCGAGCGCCTATTTAAAGTGAACACGAAGTTGAAAGCATATAAGATAAGTCTCCATAGCTCCTGCGGACGAACCATTAATCCTCACCACTGTAGAGGAGGTCGAATCGATAATCAAAGGCCTTCACGATAAAAAAATTCCAGGTCCTGATCCCATCACCAATAAGATTTTGAAAAGGCTCCTGATTCAAATTTTGAATCTCTTAATTCTTATTTTCAATGCTCTACTATCAGAATGCTCATTTCCTGATCAGTGAAAAGAGGCCATAGTATCAGTAGTATATTCACAAACCCAGTAAACCAAGGAATCAACCCGCGAGTTATCGTTTGATCAGCATACCCTCTCTCGAGAAAGTCTACAAATATCCTGCTAGCAAGGATCAAAAACATGATGATTTTGTGGTAATAGATGAACAGTTTGGTTTTTGTAAAAATCATTTGTGCGTTAACCAGGTCCACCGCATAACGGAGCACATTTTAAAGGGCGTCACCCGTGCGCGAACAAATACGACAGGGACTCTCTTCTTTGACGCCATTAAGGTTTTCAATAAATTCTGGCACACTGGCTTAACTTTTGAGCTTTATCGCCTAGGATTGCCAGATAGACTCATCATACGAGACTACTTATCGAACTTTTCGTTATCGAGTAGAAGGCATTCTGTCTTGCCCTCGTCTTATAAGGGATGGAGTCCCACAAGGTTCCGTTTTAGCTCCATTTCTATATTCATTATATATAAACGACATACCTAGACAGACCTACAATATCTATCTCTCACTCTTCGTGGACGTCTGTATCTGCTTCCGCTTTAACCAAGTGTCTCCAATCCGCAGCCGATGCCCAAGGCAAATGGTTTAAAATCTTGGAAGATTGAATTCAATCCAGAGAAAAGCGTAGGAAGCCTATTCAACAAACCTCGCATTAGAACTTACTGGCGATCCGGTCCACCTGGAGTCATCACTTTATTTGCCGTTCCATCCAGCAGAAAGATAAAATGACAACTGACTATCGCTTGAAGATCATATCCACATGGTACGCAATAAAGCAGCTTTCGTTCTGGGCAGACTGTTTGCGATATTGGCCAGAAGGAGTAAATTGTCCCATATAAATATAAATAAATAAGGTCACATGGTACAAAGTCTGCGTACACCCTGGTTTTTCGCATGCACATGCCCGAAAAACATTTCTTACGAATGTCCTCGCGCTGCCCATGTAAGGTGCAAGTCTCCATAAAGGTTTTAAAATCGATTCGATTCGAAGCGTTTATCGCAAACCTATTTCAATCAAACTATCTCCCATCCCGATCCTCTGCCTAGACAGGATAGTATTTATTAAAACAGAGTTGACAAACCAACTAGATACAGACACGCGCACAACACCGCCTTCGCTGGCGAGGACGTGGTCCATCGTCTTCGCAGATGAAGTCAGAGTTTCTTTCTTGTTTCGCACACCTGCGAGTGAGTCCATCGATTAGTTTGCGCCTCCATTTCCGACGACGTCCATTGATTTAGTTCAATCTCACAGGAGGCAACCTATGGACGAAATCAACTTTAAGCCCCCACCCGGTGACGCTGTCAAGGCCAGTAAGGCCAACAGCAATATACAATCAGATAAAAAGGGATATGAAGGCAAGGCTCCGAACACATTTTAATCGATGGACTCACCCGACGACGTAAGTGAGTCGCAGGTGTGCGAAAGAAGAGACTTCGACTTCATTTGCAAAGACGGTTTTAAGATTTATTCGATCTGCCCAACATAGCATACATTTTTCTCAGAACGAATGCTGCTTTTTATGCGAATATGAGCTTCAAACGATAGTCTATTGTCAACTAGATACTTGGTTTTATCTTTGTCCGGCATATGGGAGAGGATTTGCTTTTGCTGCTTCGCCAGATTATTTCGGATCATGACCTGTCGATAGAGGCGAGTTAGAAGAGAAGACAACTCAGGCGCACATGACCACAAGGCAATGCCAGTCAGGCCCATTAGCTTTTTTTAAACATATATGGGTAAGCTCTTGACCTCCATCGAGAGAGAAGGTCTACGTTGGAGCGAGCTAACTCATGAGAAGCCTACTAATACAGACGCTGGAAGAACATTCCAATCTCTGGCCGTGCGCCTTATGAATGAGGAACGAAAGCGCATAGTTCGAATATTGGGTATATCGACCAGATATGTAGAAGAACGGCGATGGCAGTATAAGTGTATGGAGCTCATCAGCACACTCCCTGAAGTAGAGTCTATAGAACACTGATAAGCAAGCGACTTTACGACGGTGCGGCAGGCTGGTATTTAGCGGAACCATCCCACAGGTGGGTACAGTACTCCATGCAGGGCCGGATTTGAGCTTTATATAGTGTCAGAAGCTGTCTAGGCGTGAAGTACCGCGTCACCTTGTTGAGAATGCCCAGGTTTTTGGCCGCCGATGTGAGCCTTGGACTCGGCTGACGCCAAAATTGAGGTAAGCACTCAATTTCATGCCAGAAAGTTTAATGCGGCCGGTGAATTCTATAGACACACCACGGTAGGATTCAGCTCGAAAGGACTCCTTTTTGCGGAGAACAGACAAACCTACATTTTGGAGATGTTAAAAGCGACCAGATTATCGTCACCCCCTGGGAGACTCGGCTTAAGGTCACATTCGTCTGCTCCACCTCTCTTAAGGATCGTACTGTGTCCCCGTCGTCTCTTGCACTAGAAAGGTATCTCACCGTTACTGTGCTGTCATCAGCGTATCCGACTATGCCTGGCACGAGCAAATCGTTAATGTGTAGTAAGAAAAGAATAACAGAGAGAATTGACCCCTAAAAACTCCAGCATTAATAGCCAAAAGGTCAGAAGAGCAGCTATCTATGACTACTCTGATCGACCGCTCACTCAGGATGTGACGACCTCATCGCCCGCTGTTGGGATAACTTCTGTCACAGCAGAGATTATTCCACCAGTGCAATCAGTCACACTGGTGGTAGGTCTTTTCTTGCTAGAAATCGGCTAGGTAGGTTCCACCACAGTATCAAATATTCTGCCACCAAATAGTAGTGCTTAGGCATTACTGTGTTCCGGTTTGAAGGGCACTGTACGCTAGTGAAATTCCTTGGCAGAGGAGATTTAATAACTAATATCTCGAGGTTACATAGCCTTATTCAGATCTAGAGTGCTGAGTATTTGGAATATCTCTTTTTCTGAATATGTATCTCTTACATTGCAGAGTCACAACGAGGTAGCAAAAGGTAGGCAGTTACCAGCGGCATCTAATTGGTAATTCTTCGCAAATAGAAATGCAAATAGTTCTGCTTTCTTTCTTTTGGCGGTGTGAGCTAATGAACCATCTGACTTTTGTAATAGCGGTAGAGGAGACCAAAAGAAAAGGGACGAGTAAGATGGGTAAGACGGTTGTCTAGCTCCAATGCGGCCGATATGGTTGAAGCGGGCCTACGGAGGGCACATTTGTCAGACTTGGCAAAACTATTAAAGAGTCTTTTCAGTATCAAGACATTCGACGCATTGCAGGCTCGAGCATCCACACGCTTCTGGTAGGCTAAGTGCTTACGCGCTTCGGCACTATCACGCTCGAGAGTTGAACCAAGGGGACGCTTTCGCATAGAGTAAGCCATCAGAATATATAACGACAAATTCCATAGCCTTTAATATCCTTCAGAAACACCATCTGCACAGCACGCCGGGTCTTTGAAGAGAATCATATGCGCTGCCAATGGTAAGAGACACAAAGAAATGCCGCATCTCATCCGACTCGGCTGACTTGAATCAACATTTGCTCGAGTTCAGGTGGCAAGATTTCACCAGATAGCGGTCGTAGCTAATTAACCTCGCCAACTAGATGCGGTCAGCCAGCGGAATACTGTGTTTAGGATCCTGCTAGCCTCCGCGAATAGTCACATAGTACAGACACCAAGTAGTACCGATACCGGTCCGCAACAACTGCCCAGACTCTACTACCAGGATGGTAATGGCTACTCAAGGCATCATGACGAAAGGCGACAAAAATCACTTAGCGGCATGGCTTTGCCAAGAGAGTAATAAAAAACCACGGCCGAAACCTTCCACTTGAAGGTGCTGTTCATTTAACGCTACCCAAGAGACACGTGTGGGTATCTAGAATAACCCACGGACGCAAACGACATTATCTTTCAAAAGTGTATTCCACAATATTATTCGAAAATAATTTAATCCTAGTAAATGTGTATAAATGAAAAACATTGGTATAAAAATCCTTCTTTATTTACTATTATAATCATAATTCTCAGAATCTATACATATAACAAAAATATAAATTTCGTACAATTTATTAAGTAATCGTATACTAGTCATGATTTAAAAACTGTTTGATTTTTTTTTCATTTTCTTAGTGCATTGCTATCGCTTTGGCAATTGCGACTCAAGCATCTAGTCAATACCAGCATTAGTTGTTGCAATTGGAGGTGGCTGAATAAATTCTGATAGATAGATTTACAATTATAGAGAGATTTACAATTATTGTCTGTATGATGCTATCATCCTAGATAGAACAGTTATAAAAAGCCGGCAGCTAAACTGGCTCGGGTTTAAAAAAATCTTCCTTACTGAAAGAAGAAGAAGAAGAAAGAAAATCGAAAATCACTTAAACTTAAGGTCTTGGCCTTCCTACAGCCGGCCACCCCTAACGATTTTCAACGGCGTCATCTAATCACAATTCAATGTGTTTTCCAGCAGGGTCTCGTTTTCAACGGAAATTCACAGCCCGAAGTCGAAATACAGAAGTCTTAAATAGAAAGAAAGAATTAATAAAAAAAACAAAAGAAATATATAACATATAACAAAAAGTTATAGAAAAAAACCGTTTTGAATAAGGTCGGTAAGAAAATATAATGGTTTGTGTACTCATTTTGAGCAATTCAAGTATGATTAGGCGTTATTCGTATAAAGTCCTTCTTGAAATAAATAAATTAATGTAATTAGCACGTCCTTATTACACGAGTTACTTTTTTCAAACTTACTATATCATGGCTAAAGTGGTGAATGCGACCTTTTCTTCATCCGTACCATAGCGCTGCCACAGTTATTTCTGAATCGAATGGCGCAGCTAGTCATTACAAGCGTAGGGTAGATGGGTTCTCCAAAACCAAAAAAGATAAGCTTAAATTTGTAATGCGTAAGGAAGACAAGTAGACCGTCGGGCATTTTGTTCTGCAAACAGTATATAAAATGCTATACTAAAAATAAAACCATGCTAAAATTTTAAAATAATAGCTAATCATTAATGGCTTTTAATAGTAGGAGAGCTATGCTTGTCCCATCATAAATTGGGCCGGCTCGACAGAGGGAGTACGACCCTCTCACAGAAAATCAGGCGTTAGGTAATAAGAGAACTGTTTTGTTTCGTGCGATGAGTGAGAGCGCCGTAGGCTCAATCTCCCACCAGTCCCACATTTTTTCCTTCTCATTTCTTATTCTCCCTTAGGTTTGCAACGCATATATTCTACTTTAAGTTTATTATGTTCATAGGTTGCGGTGAATGCTTCGAATCCTCTCGAGTAAAAAAATTCATTTATGAGTACCTTATACATATCTAGCCAATGTTATAGGTATATAAATATGTGGCCTCCTCTTCGTCCATGTCGTAATCACAGATACGGTATACGGTATAGCAGGAACAGTAGTTCTCCCTCGTAATCTTCGCCATACAAACAATGCGACCGACATTTGTATTCTTAGGAAATATATTTATAAAAAAAGACAAAAAGAAAAAGAATTATAATCCATTATTATATATATATATTTGATAATGAATCATGATCATGGATGATGATTAGATAAATTACAAAACAAATAATGGTCTATAAAATAATGAAATAATATATTATATCGATATCGATAAAATTTCCACCCGCCCTGTAGAATTTATTCTGTGAACAACTAAACAAAATGTTTCCAGCTGTCAATATATAATGATATACTATTATGAGACAAAACACTATAGAAATAAAGCATATAATTCTATATTGAAATTTGAATGACAGCAAGCCAATTGTTGGTAAATATGTACAACAAAATACTGAAGTTTTCCGTATTTTTTGTTGAATGATTTCTTCTTTTTTTCGGGGACAAGCATAGTTATTTGTTTATGTAAATACTGTAATTGCGTCTATGTAAAGTATTTGAAACGCATGTAATTGAATTTGTAGAGGAAATACTTGAAAATAGCGTATAAGTGCTATCCATATTCGAGCTTGAAAATTTTGATAAATACGATAAAAGATAAAAGTCCAGTTATAGAAATAGCTTTATCGTTTCTAGACCAACATAAATAACACTAGTCTTTGGACGAAAATGCACTTACCGTCAATAAAAATGCTTACAAAAACGGAGATTACAACTTTCTGTTTCATAAAACTAAGTGACATTTGCCAACTCGTTTTTATCGCGGTAAAAGACGATATTACTTTTTAAGCTTTCTGCGTAGCGTAAAATTTAATATATTTTATTATAAACAATAAAATTTCGAAAAATTGAGTCACTTATACACCGAAAAATAATATTTAAAGTTAGGCGGGATAATGAGACTATTTCTGTCAAAATCGCAAACTGACGGCCAGCCGGCTGGTCAATCTGAATCCTCGATAGGTTAATAGACAAGACAACGCTACGACATAAAATGGTTAAACCAAGCAAAGTGTTTCTTTATCATAGTCTTTATAAATAACGAATTATACAGCGAAATAAAAACTAAGATATTCATTAAAATCTACCTCAATGGTGCTAAAGTAAGGATATACTATAATAATTGCAAGCTTGTGAATAATATTGTTTCGTTAGTGCTAATTTACGAAGGAACTATGGAATCTTTGGGTATTTTGTTAGTTCGTTATGCAATAAGTCTATGATAGAGAAGCCATTTACTTGTTTTAACCATTTAACGTCGAAGCTTAACTTGTCTATAACTTCTCAATGAATATATTTCTAGATTAATTTGTAGTGGCTCTTCAATTTTAACGGCTTTCTTTTACTTTACGTGCGACGGACAGAGACTGTCAAACATTAGTTATATAAAAGTCTCAGAGCAATGAAAACATATGAAGAGGACTTATGGATGCCTTAACTCGAAATAATGGGTATCAAGTTCAAGGTATAAAATTAAAATGGAACGAGAAATGGTTGTCACGAGATAAAAAACATGTCAAAAATCGGTAAGATATGCATCTTATCGTCTTCGATTTATCGATTCGTTTAATCTAATTTTATTTAAGTATTTTATATTTTTTTATAAAAGAAATTACTGATAGCATCATTATTATATCGAAGTATATACCACAGACTATCAAAAATCGATTTGGAATACTTAAAATCGATAACAATTAACGTAAATGTTACAAAATTAAATAAGGCCAGCACCTTATTAGCGAAATAATCATTATCTATTACCGGTAATGATAACGTAATAAAAATATGAACGCTGAAATATCCACACGTCATAAAAATACATCCCAATTATATTTTTAGCTGTTTTATTTTTTCACTTTTTTGCCATAATACCTTAATCTTAAATCCTGTAAATTGATATGTCATACTTTTTACCAACAACATTCGGTGAGTGGCGTCACCCAAATCAAGCTATTGCTACTTTCGGTACCCATTTAATTTATTATTTTTACTGAATTGCGCTACAAAACACTGTATTCTAATGATAACAAAAATGATAGTAATTAAAAAGTAAGTAATAACTCAGGGGTAAACTATCACTAATCGGTATTTAATATAGTTGATGGCCACAAAAATGGATATGACGTCACAAAGATTTTTGACAGTTGGAAACAAGAATTATTACATGTCGTTCATTTTAAAAGCTATCATCAAAAGTAAAAGAGACAACAATATGTTTATTATTTGTATGTTGAGTGTGTAGCGTTTATTATTATTATGTGTTTTCATGCTATTTTTGTATGACTATAATTATCGCCATCTCCATGTTTTCCGTGCTCTGTGAATACTCTGATAAAAGTATTGAAAACTTGAAAAGTCAAAACAAAAATGTCACTTGTCAAGTTGTCAGTGTCACTATTAAAATGATGATTACAAATTATAATTTATTTTTATATTTCTACTTTTAAATTTTTTAAGTTTTGTGGATTCGGTTTTACTTTGCTAGTTCCATCGTGTACGTCGTAGCAAACAGCGCGTATTTCTCTCTTTTTTATTTACTTGAATTTCAATACAAATTTTAAACTTCATTCCATTCTAACGCAATATTTAAAATTTAAAACTTTCATTCATAAAGTGTGTGATATGTTACGCAGTGGTTTAATGTGCTTAATATGATAAAGAATTATAAAGTCGCTGCAAGTGTTTAAATTATATATAAAATGGCTCCGAATTTCAGCAAAATTACTTCAAGGACAGACGTAAAAATTGGTTTAGCTGCTTCCGCGGCATTCAGTGCTTGGTTATTGAGAAATTTCATTAAGTCAAGGTAAACATACTACTAAACAAGTAGTACTTTTCCATTCCCAGTATGAGTCTTTTTTTTACATTTTGTAAATTAATTATTTTAATTGATGAAAATTAAGATCTATAAAATTACAGATACTATAATAAAAAGGCTTTGGAATATAAAAATTTAGTAATCCATAATAAAAAAAAAAAATGCTTCTTTTAATAAATGGTTTCTTTTATTTTAAAAAATATGAGTAAATATTTCAAACTTTTAACTGTAGATAACTCATATGATAAAAAAACATTTTATAGTGCAAGTCATGCAATATAGATACTCACATTCACCCTGCAAACTTTCCCAAAGTTGTTAAATTTCAAATTTAAAAGTATTGTTTTTATTTTTTATAACATAATTTTTATATTTATTTAATGGTTTCTAGAAGCAAAAGTAAGTATGTGAGGCCAGGTCAACTATCACCCGAGGAAAGGGTGCAATACACAATAAAAGATAAGGATAGGAAGTTGCCTAAAGCCCAAGTAGACGCAAGATTTTTCGCTGAACTTAAAAAGCTATGGAAAATTATGGTGCCGGGGCTGTGGTCCAAAGAAAGTGGTTTTATGGTCCTGATAGCGCTTTCTCTCATCTCGAGGACAATGTGTGACCTTTGGCTTATTCAGCACACAACTCTAGTTGAAGGGTAAGTTTGATATTAATTTTTTTATATAAATGTAGATCAGGGATGGACACACTACACACTCAATGGATACCATTAAGATAATAATAATATCCTGCGTCGCATCCAAAAACACAAGAACATGCACACCCAGAACACAGGTCTGCATGGTCAAAACAAGCATCTGCCCCGAGTGTGAATCAAACCTGTGACCTGTGGCGCTTAAGACTGATTCTCTACTGCTGTGCCACAATGTCGTCAAATTTCTATAATATTACACAAAATCATCTCCGAATCTTATGACTATATTTTCTTACTGCAAATCTTTGAAATTAATTAATTGTCTTGTGATTTCTTATAATTTTACACTTTCCTCCTTCATCAAGGTAAGAAAATAATTATAACATTGATATTACTGTTATCAGCTTTGTAACTTAATTTTAAATTGCTAATACAAGTTCATATCCATTCAAACTATTTCCATTGTATGCAAAATAAGAATTCAAATTTATTTTGGGGTGATGGGAACATTTGTGTGTAAAATACATTTCTTTTATTATCTATCAGTTATTACAAGATAATAAAAGCGAAAATGTTATTTATTTAAATTAAACCCAATAAAATCAAGTTTTTAGCAGAGTTTATAAAAAAAGGGGGAAGTTTGGTAGGGTGATTTTTTTTTTTTATCAATCTTCTTCATCCTAGCGTTATTCCCGGTATTTTTATCTACCCAGGGTCTGCTTATTACTCTTATCCGGATTTGACAGGTTACTAGTTTTTACACAGAGCGATTGCCACCTGACCTCGGCAACCCTAAGGGTGAACCAGTAACTCATTGGATAAGAGCAATTTACTTATCAAGAGTTAATGATTATAATCAGATGTTATTGATAATAATCGCGACCGACAGCTTAACGTGCTCTCCGAGGCACGGTGGGAAGTCCCACACGAACAAACGCCCAGACCGAGACAGAAATTTTAACAAACATCTGCCCGAGCGGGAATCGAACCCGCAACCGTTGATACTAAAGGCAGACTCGCTACCCACAACGCCACAACGGTGTCGCCACAACGGTTTATTTGTTTATCAATATCTCCTTCAATTATAGACCAATTTAGTATCTTTTTATTTGAAAGAGTGTACTTTGATGTTGGTTGCATTGTAATTTGGTCAGGATCTAATGATGGTGTCATCAAGAAATCAAGAGAACTTTTCAAACTCTATAGGCATACCTATTGCGATTTGAGTAGTTATTAAAATAACTTGTCTATTCCCTCCAGAAAAGTACCATCTGGTGATGTGGAACTCCTAATTATGACCACAGGTTGCTACCGAAACCACATAATACGGATAAATATTTCACTGGTTGCGAAAAAATTAGGTACTTTAATATGGTTGTATACTAGCAATCCTTTCTCATGTTATTTATCGTCTCGTAGCTGGCGGTAGGAGTGGGTACGACAATAGCCCAAGGTTGTCAGAATCAAACCCACGACGCTCGCGATAACTGAGTCGACCCTCACATCATTGAACTCACGAGTTTAACAAAACTCAAAAGCCAAAAATAATATAACTACTTATTTAGACTTAGCAACAATACTTCTATTGTAGTTTGACCGTCGTGACTAGGCAAAAAATATTCACCACGTGATACGTCGAATTTTACGATCGGTTGAAAACATCCGTTTAAGGGTCAGCACATACTGACCAGTAGCATTCCCTTCTAGTCAAGCAATCAAAATCCACCGCGTACATTTTATGAACGGAGTGGCAGTACCTGCACTACTGCTTGTATATTGCTCTTTGATGCTGGTCCATTTCGTTTAATTTGCAATTACTTTTCACAATTTGCGGAATAGAAACGACTGTTCAAAAACCTTGCCACTCTTGTAGTGTTACGCATATTCGCATAATCTCGAGCGTATTCGTGTCTTTACATGGGACCGTGTACATCCAGAAATCCAGAAATTTTTTGACGACGATGTGGCGCAGCGGTAGCGAACCTGCCTTAAACGCCACAGGTCGCAGGTTCGATTCCCGCTCGGAGCATAATATGTTTGTATTGATCATGCAAACATATTTTCCGGTCTGGGTGTATTTGTCCTTGTGAATGTTTCCGGACCCCCGACACAGGATATTACTATCCTAATAGGGGCCGTTGAGTGTGCAACGTTTATTTATTTATTTATTGAAATTGTCTGTAGTATGTTAATTTGAATTCTATTTTAGATGTTCAGTTCATTACTAATTTAATGATAAAAATTTGTCAAACATTTTGCAGCTCCGTCTGAGCTGATCCTTATTATAATAGTAATAAAGATTGATGCCAATTACTCCAATCGTAATCTGATGAGTTCCGTATTAATGATAGGTATAAGCAGACGTTGGCCATTTACCAGGAATATTTTCGAAATGCGATGAAAATTTAAACAGTTATCATAAATTTTTAAACTATTCAGCGAAATGATCGCCTAACGTTAACAATAAAAATAAAATTGAAAACTTGTTAGATGAAGTTTGCATTAAATACTACTTCGTTATATTTACTCTGGGGAAAAACATTAGAAATCTTTCAAGAGGAAGACAACGTGAAACTCACATTGTGTTGGGTCACTGCATAATAGTAAAAACATGCAATTTGACATGGCTTTAAATATGGATATGTACAGTCGAGGAAAAAACAAGGAGAAACATTATTGTTATTTTACAAATGATTTTCCTTAATTCATAAATATTATTATATAATAATTGGATATATTTCATTAAAGCATTAACTAAAAAGTTACAAAAATTTAAGCCTCAGGAGTTATTTAATTGCGATATATTAAGAGCAACCGATATCTTATCGTATAACATAATCCTGTGTTATAATTCCTGATTGTTTATGCTCTATGTTATTTTCAATTGTTATTTTTCAGTTATAAATAGGTACATATTTTTGATAATTTTGGCTACAATTACTGCCTTGTTTATTCCTCTTTTATGCATAAATAACTGTGTATGTGAAACGGTTCGCTGACCTTTTACGTTGATTCTCTATCCATTATAGTTTAAACTAAAATAATAAATAATAATAATTAACGCTGCACAATCAACGGCCCCCATTAGGATAGTAATATCCTGTGTCGGGGTCCGGAAACATTCACAATAACAAGGACAAGCACACCCAGACCAGAAAATATGCTTGCTATGCTTGCCAGAAAATATGGTCAATACAAACATATTATGCTCGCTATATAATAAAGTAATGAATAATACCTGTTAATTTTTATTATTATTAGCTCTTAGACTTTGAGAAGTTTTGTTCTTTATCTTCATATTCCTTGGTCACAGATAATCGTAGTAGTAGGGAGCCCATGCGGGATTTCGGGATTTACTAAAGCGCGACAGATTAATATACAGGGGATACCTTGTACCCGGTTAAGTACCTCCACAAAACATGAGGCCCATATATAAGGCCGCCCGTAAAGGATACAGGATCAGATTAGTAAAAAAATTGACCATCAGAAATTCTCGAGCGCGTCAGATTAAGGTAGGGTGAGTTAATTACATCCTAAAAGTGTATATTCCACTAATCTGACAATTTGAGAGTGACGTAAAAAAGGAGGGCAAAAGTTGTAAAAAAACGTCATCTCGACATTCTCGAGCGTAGCTAAATTTTTTTATTTTGAAGGAAATAATTCAAGAATAATGAAAAATATATAATCTGACGATTTCCGCAAGCCGAAATAACAAAAATTCGTCGATAAAGTTAAATGCGTGCAGTTGCGTGATGCCTACATTTCCTTCTCCGCGTTTCTATTCCTCTCTCACTCTTTCTCTATCTATTACTCTCTCACTCCGTCCCCATTCTGGTTTCTGGTGCCATGACGCCATCACAGCTGATCATAAAGACTCGTGGTATACTGTTTACAACGTGTTTGCAACGTTTTGCTATTTTGAATATTAATTTGAAATGTGTATTTTGTGGTGAAAGTACCTTACAAAAACCTACCTTTACCTTTCGGTAGGAACATTTAAAAAAATGTGTAAATATTTTGGAATATCGTCGGAGCAAGCCGGTTATCCGAAAGTCTCGAGGAACATATGATAACCTCGAATTGTCGATGGAATCATCATTAAATGATTTATGTCACGCACAGTGCTATAAATTATTTACTGCGATTAAAATACCGCGAGAATTTTAAGCGCCCAGGAATGGAATTAGCGGGAAGTTGCAGGGATGGCCTTTAAGGTGAACCGTTTTTCTAATTTTTTTGTCAGATCAGGCGAATCCCTCTAGATAATCGTCAGATTATGAGACAGTATGTTTAGAACATAAAAATGAACCACATATATCTTAATCTGACGCTCTTGAGTATTTCAAAATGGCGATTTTTTTTGCACATTATGAAAATGACCGCGAGTTTGCGTCCCATCGAAATCGTCAGATTAGTGAATGAGAGCTTTTTTGTGGTGCACTTAACACTCCCTTAGAAAATCTGACGCGCTCGATTAATTTTTTTTTTTTTCAACCCTTAAATACAACCACCCGCATCATGCAAACGATCAGATTAACATACGTACATTATTAAAAATACGTAGGGCATTGATGCTATCAATATCTGACGCGCTCGAGGATGTCCATGCAACAGTTTTTTTTACATATTTAAAAATCTATAGCCGCTTCCCCCACCGATGTAAAGGTATATATCATATAACATTTTTTTCTTCTTATCATCTAAGCTTTGCATCCCAATAGGTCTCTACAACGCTCGAGTAAATCCCCATTTAGCATCGTGGGCTCCCTACTATAGTGTTTTCATAGAGATAAAGAATGACTATAATGATAGTAAAGTTAACTTTTTGCGATTATATTTTTGTTGTTAGTCGAGTGTTGAAGTGCGGTTGTTTTTAAAAACGGTCCATTTAGTATACATTCTCATGACTTGTGCAATAGAAGGCAGTTGAGAACAGGTCTATGTAAAACGTATGAATGTAAACGTTTTGTGTCGACTTTGAAATTTAACCTATTACCTATAATAAATGAGTTTGTTTGCTTGTTACGCTTTCACGACTTAACTACTCAAAAGATCGTCAAGATAAATTTGTGTATATGTCTTTTTAAGATACTCACTTAGATTTTATATTTTTACCGGCGTCGGGATATGACCACCCCATCGGCCGCTGATGGGATAATCTCTGTCACAGCAGATATTATTCCACCAGTGCAATCAGTCACACTGGTGATAGATCTTTTGTTGCAAGAGGCCGGCTAAGTAGGTCCCACCGCAGTATCAAATATTCTGCCGCCAAATAGTAATGCTTAGGCATTACTGTGTTCCGGTTTGAAGGACACTGTACGCTAGTGAAATTACTGGGCAGAGAAGATTTAAAAACTAATGTCTCGAGGCCAACGCTTGAGTGGCACCTACTGGTGGTGCTGCAAGCGCTCATAGGCTGCGGTGCCCACTTACCATTTGGTGGGCCGTATGCTTGTTTTCCAACTTGGAACATAAAAAAATATTCAGAAAAAGTACTGTTCCTTAGGGATAAAAATACCTTTAGTCAGTCGTCCGTCATACCAACATTTGCTTGTATCAAATCCACAAAATCGGGGACAGATCCTAGTGTATCAAACAGTGTTCTTCAAAAGGCTGTTAAATAAAAAAAACTACGAAGCAAATAAACAGTGTCAAATATTGTCTACGGACCCCATTATCACATCGTCACGCTGAGCAATTGACCCCTCCCTAAATCCGACGAGTAATCTTGAGCAACACTTATTCAATTATTTTTTATCAATCAGAAAATTTCGTAATCGATCTTAATAAATCGCGTTATTTTTTAACGCGTGAAACAACTAACGGGGTAATCGTTAAACTAAAGAGGAGTGAAAATGCTTTATTTTTTTGTGTCTATTATTTCAATAGATCGTTTTTATGAAATTGTGATACATATTTAAATAATTATTGTTTTAAAATGATAATTGCTTATATCTCAAAACTGTAAAGGGTAAATATAAATTTTATTTTACGTCAGTCTTGTCTAAAGGCATCCAGTCATATTTCAATCTTCTTTTTTCTGTTCGTAAACCCAAATACGAAGTTCTAAGTTCTATTTATGTACTTAACCTTTCTGCAATTATTGAATGAAAGTGACACTTCGGTAAGATTTTTTTTTAAACAACGGCACGTGCTGGTTGCCGACCCATAAGAAAGTTATTCAACTTTCGTTTGAAAAAACCTAAATTGTAGCTGGTTGGGAAAACTTCGACCGCAAAACGAAACCTTGGAACGTCTTTGTCACAACAGTCAAGTGCTCAAGTTGGTAATTTGGTGCACCAGAGGTCACAGCATTACTCCATATGGGGACGGATTTTCGAATTTTATAACTTTGCCAAAAATAAAAACAAATCCTTTTATTTCTTCTCATCTCGCCCTCCTTCTAAGCCTCATCTCAAAGAACGCATAGAGATCTAAGTGGAATACAGGAACTGCTACCCATCAAAGGTCGTATTTATTCGCCAACACTGGTAAAAGAATCCAAAACGCGCACAATACGTAAATATATAATTATAATATGCCGTTGCATTCTCTTTCCGAACGTCACCAATTAAGCAGTCTGACGTCACTAGCATGCCAGTGATGCGAACTACAGAAGTATTCAGTAGGGAAAAATAATTAAATTCAATTAAAACTCCGTGAAATATTGCAATCCGCTTTTTAGTCTCTTTTAAGTTTATAATAAAATGACCGGAATCATAATTTCGGACCGGTTTCACTTCAACAATTTAAACAGTGGAACAAACACCAGAATTTTCGTTACGTCATAATTTTAATATGCTGTAGAACAGTCGATTGCTGCCAACTATTTTTTAATTAAAACTAAGCCTGATCTTTCAACGTAGAAAAAGAAAAAATAATAATAGATATTACTTTAAAATATACGAATGAAAAATTTACACACAATTATAGTTTTCTCAGTGCTTATAAGTTTTTAGCAGACATTTATATATTACTTAAATATGTAAAGTATTTTTGGTAAGGTATAAAATATAGCGAACAAAAATAAAGTATCATACTTTGTTATAAAGTACCGTTGACAACCATAAGACCTTATAAGCTTATATACTTTCGTTTTTGAATCGTGAAGGGTGTTTTTTGAATGGGTACCGTGTAATAAACTTTTCGGCATATTTCGTCAACGCTGTAGAGTGTGGTGTGAGGCGCGCTTCGAAAAACAAGCGTATACGCTAGTATAAAACGCTAGTGAAATATTTTACTTCTATCGGTTTGAACGTACACGCCGGAATAAGCCCTTGTACGCACGTTCGATTTTTTGAAGCAAAATGGAGCGCGCTCGTGAGCACGTATCAAATCCCTAATTTTTATGCAACATAATAAGCATATCACTTATTGGTTGAAAGTTCTAGATTCTACCACCGGCTCCAAAATTAAACTACTCCTGGCAAAGAGCCGGTGAAACAAACTAGGGGGCTATATCTTATTCAATGTATTTTTTAAATATCCATGAAGTATGCCGAAACGACTTTATACACTCGAAACAAAACGCGGGCCTGTAACCGCCCTTAATGCGTCAAAAACAATGGATTTGTTTTAATTTATTATATATAATTAAATATGTGCATATGTTACTGAGAACGGAATTTTTGTCACGGATTAAAGTGCAAAGTTCTGATAAAATCTATATGTATATTAATTATATATTATTATTTATAGTAATATATATATTTTTTATGTTATTAATTCATTAAAATATACAATTGTATCATTGTATTTATATTCATTTGTACGTATGATATGCATTTATGGCGGGAAAAAAGCCAAAAGAAGTTCGTAGGTACAATTTGAGGCAAGCACCTCGCAGTTTTCAACTGCTCAATTTGTGTTTCTTTATCTCATGCTTAACGTAAAGGCAAACATCGTGATGAAGTCTGCATGTCGTAAAAGAACTTCTAAGACACGTATATGCTACCAGGTGGTAGGGCTTAAAAGATCCGCCTCATTATTTACCACCGTACAATGGTAAAGTGACTACTCGTCAGCCGCGTTTCAAGGTCAGCCAGCGTATAAAGTTGTATCCTAAAGGGCGGCAAAGCACCTGGAGGCCTTTTGGCGTTGCAGATGTCATGGGCGGCGATAATCGCTTAAGATCAGGTTAGCCTCTTGCCCGTTTGACCCTCTGACATAAAAAAAAATTATTAAAGGTTAGTAGTAAAACCGCGTTTGACTGCTTTTGTTACATAATTTGTATGAACCGTACGTCGATCTATAAACTAAAGATCGACTCTTCCATTCAGAAAAAAGACTTGCTCGTGCTTCTTGGTAAATTCAACACTAATGCACAAAACGAAGTTAGTCACACGCTAACTTTATTCAATTAGGTGCCTACTAACTGTGTCCGCGGCTGCGTTAGTATTATGTAATTATTTCATGATCCCAAGGGAACACGGCATTTTCCGGGACAAAAAGTCTTAATGTGAATCCAGGTAATAATCTTTTTTTTTTCTTATGTTACAAGTTGGCAAACAAGCATACGGCCCACCTGATGGTAAGTGGTTGCCGTAGGCTATGAACGCTTGCAGCACCATTAGTATGTGCCACTCACGCGTTGCTAACCTCGAGATATTGGTTCTTAAATCCTCTCTGACCAGTAATTTCACTAGCCTACAGTGCCCTTCAAACTTCTTCTTGGCATTACTGTGTTCCGGACACAGTAATGCCTTAGCACTACTATTTGGCGGCAGAATATTTGACACTGCGGTGGTACCTACCTAGCCGGCCTCTTGCAAAAAGAACTACTACCAGTGTGACTGATTGCACTGGTGCAATAATCTCTGCTGTGACAGAGGTTATCCTAACGGACATTACATCTGATACAATATTTTGAAAATACATATATGTAGCCATTTGTGAGTTTTATTTTTCATACATTACACTAATTAAGTACTTACGAAACTAGCTATCCACTCTTAGATTGAGTAGATTATGATTTCAAATAGCAAAGTCCATTTGCAAAGATAAGTAATCATTACGTGCGAGGTGATGTTTGTATTTGATCGGTTTATCCTCCCGTGATGGATATGGTTATGTAGTATGAAAAAGGTATTTTAAACTATTGACTAATACAATTACGTAAAAGTCTAACTCTATTTAAACTACCTCTATTGTTTATGATACTTTTTTTATATTCTAATATATTTGATAACGCTATAATTTATCATCGATGAAAAACAATAATTACTTTCTGACGTCATCAATTCAATTTCATGACGTCTCGGCGCAGAGGTAGTGAAAGTGCCTTAAGCGTCATGGGTTCGGGTTCGACTCCCGCTCGGGGAGATTACCGCCGCCCATAAACATATGCAACCCCAGAAGGCAGGTGCGTTGCCGACCAGTCGTTATGGGCCAGCTGACGAGAATTCACTTCACTAGTTTTTTCGCCAACGTACGGTGCTAGCTGACCAGGCGGGCATTTAAACCCTACCACCAGCAAGTAGTGGTCACAACTAGAATATTCATGACTCGCACCTTTAGAAAGATAATGCCCCACAGTTCATAAAAATCGAAAATTTAGTTATCAACGTAAAGTGAGTGAAAACGAAATTCTCAATGTAACAATAAGTCAAACAAAGCTATATTCAAGCGTAAATAACTAACGTAAATAACCAAGAAAATGTAATATAAACTAATGTAACTTATGTTGTTGTTCCCGAAAAGATGCTTTTTTTTAGTCGTTTTTATCTTACAGGTGCGATTGTCTTTGAATTTCTTTTACGACATGCAGGTTTTCTCGTGATGTTTTAAATAAACCATTAAGTACGAGATAAATTTGAAATACAAATTAAGCACTTGACACCACTTTTTTAAAATGAGTACCACTAATTTATTCACAAAGTAGATACATTATTATAAATTGTAGTCTAACCAAGACATTCTTACACCTTTAGTATGTATAGTAATTTATGGTTGTCATTATGGCGTTATGTCATAGTTTAGCGGTAGAAAAGCATTTTATTTTTGTTTAGTAATAAGTGTGTATCCACACCAGTCGATCGATCGTGGAGTGGTTTGTACGCTATAGGAATTAGGGGTGTTTTGATGATTTCTTAATTTAAAAATTATCGATCAACGTCGACTGATCCGTTCTACCAACGACCGATGACGTCGATCGATCCATTTTAGTAATAGCATCCTAAAAGCGAAGATTGCCCGCGCCCCCTATTAGCTGTCTTCAAAAAGGAAGTACGTAATTAATCCGATTGTCTTTATTGATATTATGTGATATTATATTCTTTCGTTCTGATTCATTCTGATGACTATTTTTTGTTTGAAAGCGTTTGCTGCTCACTCCCAATAAAAGAGTTCTCCTTCAAGAACTCGTGATCGCAAAGTGTTTATCTTTCTTTTTCTTACCTTGATGTAAAGTTCGCTTTTAGTCCCTGATACATGGGAGAATAGTGCTCCATTCTCTCCTGGCAATATGACACTAATTAACTCGCTAGGCTCCCGGTAACCTAGCAACTATATGTTTATACCTAGGACCAGGGACTAAAAGCAAACTTTTCATTGTAGGAAAAAAAATCGTATATGCACCACGGAAGAAAAGTGGGACATTGCCACCCGCGATTTTCAATAATCCGCGGGTGAGAATGTCCTAATTTTGCGTAATGTACTCATATTTCGCCTTTCTAGCTTTTATGTAGGGTCTCGTGACAGGTTTTAGATTTTAACAGAACATAATAATTATCTTCTGACCTTCAGAAAGACTAATCCGTGGGATAAAAGTTAATTAGCTATATCAAGAATTAACGATTATTATCAGATGTTTTGTGATAATAACTGCAATATTATATGCATTACTAGCTTCAGCCAACGGCTTCGCCCGCGGGTAAAACATTTACATAAACCTTACATATTTCCATACAAACTTTCATCGCCTATTCCCTATTGTTATTTTACACCCTTGGGTGTAACACTTTTAACAAACTATGAATGTCATGTTTATTTATATCGAATCAACAGCGTAAAAATAAGTTTCACACTTCTAGTTCTAAAAATGACGATGTATCCATACAACTATTCATCGTCCTTTTCAACCCTTTACAACCCTTTTTTCGCATTAAAATGTAGCCTATGTCCTTGAAATCGGTTCAATACTTTGGCGTGGAAACGAGACAGAGAGACAGAGCTACTTTCGCATTTATAAAATTAGTAAGAAAGGGTTATTATACATACATATGATAATAAATATGATTAAATTGAAGGTTTCTATACGTCCATCGGGTTCTTAGTTGCTAACGGTCGGTTTCAATAAGCAATTTCAATCCATTTATACTGATCTAAGATAGCATTTGCGATTTGAAAGGGTTGCAATATATTCTTAGATTCTAATATCAACCCAAAAATGCGATCTACCGATCGTTCGATACCGATCTCAGACCGAAGTCCAATATTGAAACTGGCGTTGATATTGCGACAAAGGTTAGAAATGTAAAAGGGTTCGTAGATTTCGAATAAAAATAAATGCCTTACTATTTGCAAAGTACGATTTCCAATTTTAGCATACATTGCTTCGAACAGTGCGTTCATGACTTTATAATCTCAACGTTCATCTGCAATGTAAATTCCACATATTGTGTATGAAATTCGGACTCATAATATGTACACGATGCTTTACAACTAGCTGCGCCCGCGGCTCCTCTCGTGTGATGTACCGATGTTTCTTTATTGCACGGAACCCTAATCCTTTTTCTAGAATAAAAGTAGCTTAAGTTACTCCTTACAACATCAGCTATCTGCTATTTAAGTCCCGTTAAAATCAGCAGAGCTTACAGAGATTTCCAACCTTTTCAGAGATTAGCCGGAACAAACAGACAGACAAAATTTGAAAAATTAATTTTTATGTAAGCGCCGTATATACTTTCACTAGCGGCCCGCTCCGGCTTCGCACGGATATAAAATATATAGCGTATGTCATTCACTGAAAAAATTATTAAAATCGTTCCAGTAGTTTTGATTTATTCATTACTGCCCGTGGCCCACACGCGTTAAATTTGGAGTAAAACAATTCCCCTTTCCCTATACCATGAAGATTATTGTTATTATACATATAAACCTTCTTCTTTAATCACTCTATCTAATAAAAAACCGCATCAAAATCCGTTGCGTAGTTTTAAAGATTTAAGCATACATAGGGATGTAGGGACAGAGAAAGCGACTTTGTTTTATACTATGTAGTGATTATTATTTTTAATTGTTTCAGATCAATCATCACAATGAATCATAAGGAATTCAGGCGTTTGTTATTACAGCTCTTCATGGCTATGCCACTGGTATGTTCCCGAGGAATTTTTTATTTGTTTTTATATAAAGCATAGTAGTAGTTTATTTACATACAATATTGACAGATGTAGTTTTACGTACGCATACATGCTTACTGCTTAGTCATGTTAATGAGATGCAAATATTATTACTAAATTATATTAAATTCTTTAAAAGTTAGTTATATTATAGTGCATATATATTTTTTTTATGTTTCTCGGCAAACGTCGAATTTCTAAATACTAAGGAATTCTAATTTCTATGTGTGTAATATATAGCATTAGAATTCAGAATTAATTACTTTGTTTGTTTTGATTTTCGTGTTATAAAGTTCAGAGCTATAAAACTATTGTCCTTTTATATTTTTTATATAATACATTATAAAAATCTGCCGTGCCTGCGACTTTAACAGCTTTCCTCACATTTTTAAAATAAATTACAGTAAGTTAAAAGCGTTTTAACAACTCTATATACTTCCAAGTCGATTAAGATCGTCTGTTAACAGTCTGTTACCAAATGCAAAGCCATTCTTCTTCGTCCTAGCATTATTCCCGGTATTTTTTTACCCAGGGTCTGCTTATTACTCTTATCCGGATTTGTCAAGTTACTAGTTTTTACACGGAGCGATTGCCATCTGACCTCCGCAAACCTAAG
The DNA here is from genome assembly GCA_023373885.1 of Hestina assimilis. Lineage (NCBI taxonomy): Eukaryota > Metazoa > Arthropoda > Insecta > Lepidoptera > Nymphalidae > Hestina > Hestina assimilis. Next base: position 3,187,187 of record CM041745.1, on the reverse strand, counting down.
GGCGAACTAGTAACTCATTGGATGATAGCAATTTACTTCTCAAAAGTTAACGATTATTATCAGATGTTATGTCGGGACCGACAGCTTAACGTGTTCGTGGTAGAACCACAAGGATAAACGCCCAGACCGAAACAAATATATTGTAAGATCAATGCAAATATCTGCCCGGGAATCGAACCCGCGACTGTCGAGGCTAAAGGCAGACTCGCTACTCACAACTCCACAACGATGTCATACATCCCAAATGCAAAGCCCAACAGATAGCAATCCGACGACTGACGAAACTCGAACTTTGCCGAGGGATATTAAGAAAATAATTGTACTGTACATTATTATAACAACAATTAAATTTTGTCAAATGTCAAGTCAGGATACATCACTAATTAAAATAACAATAATTAGATTGTCACTGAATATAATACAAAATAATAAAAACAATAATATCATTTAACCATTGAGTTACCAAACTAAGGACTGGTCCTTACATGCAGAAAACGTCCAATGGTTCTCTGGTGCTCAACTTGTAAATTCGCAAAAAGAAACCAACCAGTGTTGCAGTTTTTTGTTAAATGAAAAGTCTGAAACTGTTTATGGCAATGTATTATAAAGATTATCATCAAAAAGGACCGCCCATTAATCACGGGAAACTTGAAAGGGGGGAGAGGGTTTAGTAAAAATCACGAAACGTCAAAAGGGCGAGGGTGGTGTAGTAAGATATAAGGTGTATTTATTTTTCGTCAATGTGGGATTAATAAAGCGAAAAGCGGCGGGTAGTGTGGAGCGGGGCTGCTTTATGAAACCACCGTTGATCTTCAACCTTACCACGTATCCCCAAGAGGTTGGGGGGTGTATTTAAAAATGCTACTAAAAATATCAGATGCATAATGGAAGGCCGCTATTACTAATGAACTAATTGTAATTTTTTATTTCAGATCTCTTTAGTCAACAACGTCTTAAAATGGAGTATAGGTGAAGCGAAGTTGAGATTACGAACAAATATGTCCTTGCACTTATATCAGCAATACCTCAAGTAAGTACATATTATATAAACGTAGGTAGAAGTCAAGATAAGCAGTCGGTAGAAATTATATTTTATCTTTTGTAAAGGAAGTATAAAACTGTGTAAGAAGTTCTGTTTTTTTTTTGCAACTGCTTTATTCACGTCATCGATTCCGTGTCTTATTCTACGTTGAAGGTGAACCTGTGCGAGGAGGTAAAGAGATAGAAAATTGCATAGATCGTTAGACACTTTTGAACATATATGTATAATATTAGCTTCTGCCCGCAGCTTCGCTTGCGTGAATAAGGTTTTGTTTTCATCCCGTATTCCCTTTGTTATATTAAACCCTTGAGCGTAAAACTTTTACAAGCTTTGAATGAATGTCATATTTATTTCATCCCCCCTTTTTTACAACCATACAACCCTTTTTTCACATTAAAAAGTAGCTCATGTCTTGTTTCGGCTTTAGACTTTAAAGGCGTCGGGATGTGACGACCCCATCGCCCGCTGTTGGGATAACCTCTGTCACAACAGAGATTATTCCACCAGTGCAATCAGTCACACTGGTGGTAGGTCTTTTGTTGCAAGAGGCCGGCTAGGTAGGTACCACCGCAGTGTCCAATATTCTGCCGCCAAATAGTAGTGCTTAGGCATTACTGTGTTCCGGTTTGAAGGGCACTGTACGCTAGTGAAATTACTGGTCGAACGAGATTTAAGAACTAATATCTCGAGGTTGGCAACGCGCGAGTGGCACCTACTAATGGTGCTCTGCAAGCGCTCATAGGCTACGGCAACCACTTACCATCAGGTGGGCCGTATGCTTGTTTGCCAACTTCTAACATAAAAAAAGACTACCAAATTTCATTGAATTCGGTGAAGATACAGAGACAGAGTTACTTTCGCATTGATAATATTAGTAGGGATTAGAATATACTCGAGATTTCGCCTGCGTGAATTGTAGAAATATGAATATGTTTGAGAGCGGAATTAAAAGTGTGTGAGAAATATTTTTCTGATCCTTGCGAATAATATTTTTTTCTAAATGAAAGGTAGTCTATACTTTTCTTTAGCCCTGATAACATGTATGCAAAATTTCATAATGACCAAATTATTAAATAACCTATAACTAAGGCTACCAATTTAGTTTTACCAATACCAATTTAGGTTACCAACTTATTTTAAGGTATATTAACATGCTAAATACGAGATTCAAGATTAAATTAAAAATATTAAAATATAAAAAAAATATATATGAATTAAATTAAAGCTGTTTCCGTCTAATTTACTTAAATAAAACGAAACTGTATTTTTATTTAATTAAGAAATATTTTATAATACGTAATTATTTTTTATTATTATTTAATGTATATATTGTGATTATTTAATTTAATTAAGAAATTCTTTATAATACATAATTATATATTATAATTATAATATAATATTTTAACATTTAAAATACTATATATTTATGTGTAATTTATTTCCATTACAAAAAAATCATTCAGAATATTACATTTTTGATAGATTATAAAGTACTTATAAAATTATAAATTATAAATCATATCATGACAAATCAAAAATGTTTTTTTTGGTACATTATAACGTTATACGATCCGTAATAGTTTCACCACATTAAGATTTTTGTAGATGCACAGTTAGATTCATAGACTTATTATATTATATGCTTCTTTGTATATTCTTATCGACGTAAACAGACGAAGTTAGTCACAAGCTTGCATCATAATCGAATGAAGTTTGAGGCATAAGAATAAAGTTAGCGTAAGAATAACTTCGTTATGTTGCGTTGATTTTGAATTTACGAAAGAGCGAACCCAAAAACCCTACTCCTGTGCTGATGTACGCCATAATCACACATCGCCAACTCCTTACTATTATCCGGATATCAAAAGCGCTGCGAGGTACCACTCATATCTGATCTTATTAAATTAAAAAATATATATCTGTTCGGTTAATAATATTTCTCCTGAGCGAGAATCAAATTAGCGATGAAAGCCATTACCGCTATCACACAACAGTCATTAAAAACGTAATAAACCAACATGCAATATATTTTTAGATGCTGTATACTTTAAAAGTACATTATTTACCTTGTATATAAACTTACTTTTATAGTATTATGTTTTTATAACCTTGGAAATATTCTATGTTATTAACAAGTAAAAGTCCAAATTCCAAATTACTGGTATATCATGTAAGCCGAGAAAGAAGCTTTCGTGAAACTTTACGATGGAAGTTATAGTTAGAAAAATAAACCAATCCATCTAATTCTTTACTTAATTGGTTGAGAATGAGACGGTTGAGGCATTTTACCTTTCACTAAACATCCACAAATATAAATTCTGTGTCGGTGGTGGTGGAAACACACACAAACATAAGCACAACATATGTACCCATGTAATATTATTACAATTTGCCCCGAGTCCTTTGACATTTTCATTCTCAAATTTAAACCTTTTTTTTATTTCAGAGGCTTTACATACTACCAAGTGACGAATCTAGACAACAGAATATCGAACGCCGATCAGCTCCTGACCACGGATATAGATAAATTCTGCGAAACAGTCGTAGACTTGTATAGTAACATTAGCAAACCTCTTCTCGACATTTCTATATATTTGTACAGATTGACTGTTAATTTAGGAGTATCGGTAAGTTTATTATTTTAACTTTTAAAGGTGTCCGTAATTTGTTTACATAATTAATTCCACCAATAAGAGTAGGTACTCAAAAAATTTAAACAAAAATTTCTAGTGATTTGTTTTATAATACGACGTCATGATGTACTTGTAAAAACTGGTAATATATGGTACGGTACGGTATAGTGGTTTTCTTATCTTGATCTTAATGCAATATAAAAACGACTAATTAATCGTAAGCTAAAATAAATGCATTAGCTTTACAGCTCAGGTATACAGACACGGAGTTTTCAAGTACTTAATTTGTGTTTCAATTATCTTAATTATCTTAATTTATCTCGTGCTTAAAGGTGAAGGAAAACATCGTGAAGAAATCTACATGTAGTAGAAGTTTTAAGACTTGAATATCCGCCATTCCTTGCTGGTGGTAGGGCTGAAATGACCCCCTGATTAGCTTAGCGTAGACAATCCTACGTAAATGAAAAACTCGTAAAGTTAAAAAAAAAGTTCGGCATCGTCAGGCATGCCCTCTGGTCTTGCAGATGTTCATGGACTCGCTAAACATCAAAAGAGCCTCGTGCCTTTTTGCCCCAACTAACATAAAGACAACAATGCTGATACACTGATTGGGGGTTATTAGTTCTTATAGATTGTGGGGCACCGTTCGATGTCTTTGAAATCCTTGATCGTAATCTATATGAAAACAAATCGGGATAGGGTTTTTATTTTAAAAAAGAAAACATCAAAATCGATTCACAAGTGCCGAATATCGAATGATAAATTCGAATATATACAATTATACATTAAAAAACTGATGAATTCATGAATAAAATATACCGGCGAGCTTTGAACTCGGTTTCAAATTTTTTTTAAACTTTTTTCTACGAATCTATAGTTCAAAAACTTCGGCCAGTTAATTGACTTATTAGTATCTTACACTCAATAATATCTATGTTAACTACCTAATTACCAAGTTTCATAAGCATCAACAAAGCCGCGTTATCAATTATATTAGATGACTACAATATTATGCTTGTTACGAAAGTTTGTTAATTATCAATTATATTATGATATACAATGTTTCATTAATTAATGTACAAAACCAGTTATTTATAGACGTAAATAGTGACCAACAATAATTTACAAATAAAATAAAATTTACAATAAATGTCACCGCGGTCATTGTACATAATTAGAATATGTTAATGTAAATCCATAATTATTCAGTATTTTTTTAAAATATATCAGAGCAGATAATTAGCATTATTTATAAATAACTTATATAAAACATAAACAATTAATATAAAAAAACTACAGCGTCTCGTGAGTTTTGTAGTTTTTTGACACTAACCTATTTCATAACTCAAGTACGTATTTGCCTATAATTTGCTAGGTTGTTTGACGTGTATGGTATTCTAAAAAGTCGTAGTGTGATTTTATAGAGCGTTAAATAGACGCAAATAAGCTATACCATGTCAACCCACACGAATGTCATTTCGAGAAAAACGCGTTTGAAGATTTTGAACAACTTGCTTTATTTCGTATATAATATAACCCAAAACGTTTAAAATAATACATAAATTGCATGATTAAAAATGGCTTTTTTAGAAGTTTTAAAGCTTATAAAACCTTACAAATATTAAAGAAAAATGTTCTTCAGCCATTTACCAACACTTCTGCATATGTAACTCAGTTTTTTCAATTTTGTGGGTTGACATGGTATTGCTTATTTTCGTCCAAATATTCGTCAACAATAAGACAAATGGCATTAGTAAATTACGTGAAGTAAGGAGAAAAGTAGGACATTATCACCCGCGGATTATTACCACCCTAGCCGAAGGCAAGAGAGACAATTGCGGGTCGCAATGTCGTACTTGTCTCCCTGGTCTTGCCTGTACGACTTTTGTTTCTACCTGGATGAAATGTTTTTCGCTTTGTGTTGAAAACGGAACATACGGTTGCTAGATTACCGGGATGTCAAGTGATTTCATTAGTGTCATCTTTCCGGGGGAGAATCGGGAACTTTGGTCCCTCGTAACTTTTCGCCAAGATAGGAAAAAAATGTTTTTAAGTTTGATGTTTATTATGGGAAGAATTAAAAATGTTATAACATTTCAGACGCCCGGTATTATGATGGCTTATCTATTCTTCTCTGGAATATTTTTAACCTATCTACGGAAACCGACAGGTAATTAATTATATATAGAATAAAAAATATGAATGTAACAATATGGTTCCTTAGATTGAAATAATAATCACCTTAAAATCAAAAGTTAATGTGTCCTCACAAAGCAGATCTATATTATAAATATATGTTTCCGTCGGGGCGTTTTTTCTTGATTATAAGCAATATTTAAGGACGCAAGAACAAAGTGCCTTCCCCTTAATAGAGACAGAAAGAAAAGTGTTGATGGACACATTCTTAGTTTTACTCTACTTAGCAATTTATGTTAGATTTAAATTACTTATTAGTCTTTCTAGGCTAGATCGTAGTATAAATGAAGTGTCTTTAAATAACTAAAGGACACGACATTAAAAGCAAAAAAAAGAAAATAAGCAATATTAGTAACGATTATTACCATATAACAACCGGGACCGACACCTTAACCCGGTCCCCGAGGTACGGTGGGATATATTTGTAAGATCAATACAAACATCCCCTCAACCGAACCCTCAACCGTCGAGTCTAAAGGCGGACTCGCTACCAATACGAAGTACAATAAAAACTATTACTTTCAGCTCGAATGACGGTTCATGAACAAAAATTGGAAGGTGAATTCAGATACGTGAATTCAAGACTCATCACGAACTCTGAAGAAATTGCATTCTATCAAGTAAGTAATTGTAAAAAAATTGTAGATATTATTAATAATTGAATGCCGTAATTACGATAATCTTTATTTCCATTTGAATAGCTTTAGTTTACCGTGGGAAACTTTTTTTCTAGAATTGTTATACAAAGTCTGCTATTAACATAATGTGATTGAAAATGTATGAACAAAGAAAAAATACGTTATATAATTATGTATGGTATTCTTTTTTATCATTAAATGATATCTTTCTTTTTTGACAAAATTATTCCTATTGCCCCTCCATGTAAGCTCGTAGCTCTAGGAGTGGCAATAGCCCAAGGAGGTCAGGATCGAACCCGTAAATCTCTCATTATCGAAGCGGGGTCGGCTCTTTGAGCTATGGAGGCTTTAATTTTATCATTAACTCACTATATACCATCAGGCCCGGCAGATGTTGTCCTGTCCCGAAAATCAAAAAGAAATCTGGGACACGTTAGAAGCGCCCCCTACTGGGTCCAATTGTTAATCTAAACCATTCTCGAATCCACTGACGCACACCCAAAAAAAGTAGCGAACTTGCCTTAAGCGTTAGAGATGGCGGGTTCGTTTCCCGCTCGGAGCAGATGTTTTTATTGACCGAAAAACAAAGAAATGTTTTCCGGTCTGGGTGTGGTTGTCCTTGTCCTTGTGTATGCTAGGCCTCGACACAAGATATCACTATCGTAAATGGGACCGTTAAGGATGTAGCGTTTATTATTATTATTAACACTCAATAAATATAATAATTATTATAATAACAGGGGAATCACCGTGAACAGCTCACAATACTGGCCAGCTTCTACAAGCTGACCAGACATCTCCGTAATTTCCTCAACTTCAGGGTTGGAATGGGATTCATAGACAACATTGTCGCTAAGTGTATGTATATTAATTGTGTTATATTAGAATAGGTAAATATTTATTATATTTCATAATGGTTTTTATGTCATGACGGTTGGCAAGCATGCGTTACGCCGATGGTAAGCAGTCATTTTTTTTTTTTTTTTATGTTAGATGTTGGCAAACAAGCATACGGCCCACCTGATGGTAAGTGGCTGCCGCAGCCTGTGAGCGCTTGCAGCACCATTAGTAGGTGCCACTCACGCGTTGCCAACCTCGAGATATTAGTTCTTAAATCTCGTTCGCCCAGTAATTTCACTAGCGTACAATGCCCTTCAAACCGGAACACAGTAGTGCCTAAGCACTACTATTTGGCGGCAGAATATTGGACACTGCTGACACAAATTTGACATAGGTGGTACCTACCTAGCCGGCCTCTTGCAACAAAGACCTACCACCAGTGTGACTGATTGCACTGGTGGAATAATCTCTGTTGTGACAGACAGAGGTTATCCCAACAGCGGGCGATGGGGTCGTCACATCCCGACGCCTTAAAGTCATGGCAACCTATGAATGGGCGATACTTGAAGTACCACATACGCGTTGCCAACCCAAGATAGGAGCTAAGGGACAAGGGGAAAAATGAAGAAAAGGGTTGGAGATCGAGCTTCCGGCACATTCACTTATCGCCCGAATCCCAGCAATGCTGATTTCATATCAGAAATGAAAATCGGATTGAAAGTTGTTATTGAAGTTCGTCATTTTGGAAACAAGAAGCATGAAACTTTGTTTTTTGGCGAACCATTGAATATAAAGATACATGAGTTTCAAAATTCAAATTTTGTATTAAAATAAAATTATCGCAGGCGAAACCGCTGGCAAAAACTAGTGGCTAGGTGTAATTATTATGAAAATTTCTCAAAGAGAAGTAAAGATTTGTCGGAATGTTTTCAGATATCGCTATAACAGTCGGTTTCTACTCTGTATCGCGTCCGTTCTTCGTGAAAGATCACAACTTACTTACAGGTGGCACGGAACAAGATAGATTTAAGGTACTTTATATACATTTATTATTCTGACCTTCCTGACGTAGTGGTAGCAAACCTATAATGCGTTCTTTTTTTTTTAACAACCATAGAGTTTTTTATATCCCGGTTTCCTGTGTTTTCCCAGATCATCATCTCGTTGGTTTCCCTTAACATCAACGCAACGGAACGAAGTTAGTCACGCACTGGCTTCATCGTGCAACCAAATGAAGTTAGCTTGTAGGCTTACTTTTGAGAATTTTCAGCCATCTATGATGGATCTTCTGCGTTATCTAACTAATCAAGATTGCATATCATCTAATGTTATCCGTTCAATGCTCTTTCCAAACATTACTAAATAGTAAATACTTTTTAAAAAATACACGTCTTGATGTACCTGTTTTGAAAGCATAACTCGTAATCATGGACGGTATAAAGCACACCTTCTAATTAATTCATTATAATCTCGAAAATTCAATTGACATTTTATTTCCCAGCACTACTATACGTATGGCCGGATGTTAGTCAAAATGGCGGAAGGAATTGGTCGTTTAGTACTATCTGGTCGGGAGTTGAGCAAGTTGGCGGGACTCACCGCCCGGGTCACTCAGCTGAGGAACGTTCTAGACGACATTAACAAGGGCAACTATTGCCGCACCATGGTCGAGAGAGGTGTTGGGGATAAAGGTAAGATACATTAATAATTCATTTTATATGTTTTTGAAGTTAAACTTCTTTTGGTGAGTTAGGAAAAATTATGAGAGTAAATTTTTTACGATGCTCGCGCACACCGTTACAAAAACCGACACCCTGAAGTTAGCTTTAGTCAACATTTTGTTAATAAGAGTCAACTCAAAGAAGTCTAGTCTGGACCACAGATTACTCCAATCATAGATATAGGATACATTAGATACCCCGTCTGTACAGAAAGTGTTTAAAATTGAAATTCTATCTAACAAGTGGCTTCGGACTAAATAATACGCTACCAAAATTTTTATTTTGTTATGCCATAGAAAAATATCTCAGCCCCTCTTTTACTTTTACTTTTGCAAATGCACCAGTTTTTTATTGTTCGAACCACTTCAAAGGTGGCGCTAGTTGAATCCTTTAACTTCAAAATTCTTCCCAATTGCTAATGGGATCTACTCATTTATTGTCGGTTATATCTATGACTCCAATAATTTACAAACACATGGATATAAAATCACTGTTGCGAAGCCTTGTCTCTTTTTCGCATAGTAGTTGTTACCATCGTCGTCCCTTTCTTTCTGAGTGAGCATATGTAAATTGACGTTGTTTTTGAAATAGTCAATGAGATTGATTTAATTTTGTCACCGTTTAGCCACAGACTCCTTGAAACCGAAATTCAAAGAAACAAAGCTAAATACACTACCGCTTTGCGGTAGAATATTCGCAACTACGGTGGTACCTACCTGCTACCAGTATATTATAATGTAATATATATAATCGCCCTGAGTACTTGTATAGTGACCCTCTCCCCGGGCGCGGGGCGCATCGTGTACCAGGACAACATCATCCGCTTCGACAAGGTGCCCCTCGTCACGCCCAACGGAGACGTGCTCATTGACGAGCTCACCTTCGAAGTCAGGTGCGTATATTAAGAAGGGTAGTACACATTTTATATGGCTCACCGATATACCTACGTAATTGCAAAAATAGCGATGTACATTCAATTAACTCTAGAAACAAAAATAAACTTTGTAATCCTAGCTTTCGTCTGCGTAAAGTCAGTAATTCTTTTAAGGGGCTAGGTATTCGCATTTTTAACAAAATTCCAGATTGCTTATTGGAATTGCCAATAAGCAAGTTCCAAATGTACATAAAAACTAAACTTATCAATAAAGCCTATTATTCGTTAGAGGAATATTTTTCCGACAAAAATGCTTGGGACTCTTAATATTGCTGGATCTTATTCAAGAACCAAATTTTATATGAAAGAATACAATTGTAAAATACATATATTTGAAAAGAGTAACTGTCGAGTTTCTTGTCGGTTCTTCTCGATAGAATCAACCTTCCGAACCGTCGGTAGCATTTGACTATTCAAGTACTTTTTAAAACTCTACTTGAATAAAAATAACTTTGATTTTGATTAAATTTAATATTTGTTCAGGAAATAAATCATTATCATCGTTGTGGACAAAATGTAATTCATCAGTCGTTGGAAAGATATGATATGTGAATATATGTAATAGGAGAAGACGTTATAAAGGACTAGAAGTACCCGTGGCTCCGTTCCCGTTTATATAGTTTTTTAATAACTCTGCGGGAACTCAACATTTTTCCATGATAAAAAGTATTCTATGTGTTTCTCCCGGTATTAAGCTATGAGTGTATGAGTGTAGCAAATTTCATCCAAATCCGTACAATAGATTATGCGTGAAAGAGTAACAGCCATCCATCCATCCATCCAAACTTTCACATTTATAAATTTAATAGAAATATAGCATAATATTAATGTCAATGATGCGAGCGGCTTAACCCTATTTTGAAAAGACTGTGAATAGTGTTATAGGATAGTGTTGCCAAGATTTCAAATTTTCAGATTCAAATCAATAAATAAAAATGTAAAGGTTATTATTATTATTTATTTCAAATTATTTTTTTTGTTTTTATGTTATACACAACTTATAAATTTCATGTCCAGAATAAATTAAAAATATTTTTTAACAGATCTGGGATCAACGTGCTCGTATGCGGTCCGAACGGCTGCGGCAAGTCGTCCATGTTCCGCATGCTGGGCGAGCTGTGGCCCATCTTCGGCGGCACGCTCACCAAGCCGCCCAAGGGGAAGCTGTTCTACGTGCCGCAGAGACCCTACATGACCCTCGGCACTTTCAGGGATCAAGTCAGTTATTATAAACTATAGTTCATGCAAAGGCCACAAATTTGGTCTGCTTTTTTGTTAATCCGGATTTTTACAAGGAGTTTTTACAAAGGGCGATTGCCATCTGACCTCCTCAACCCTAAGGGCGAACCAGTAACTTATTGGATAAGAGCCAATTACTTATCAAGAGTTAACGGTTATTATCAGATGTTATGTGATAACAACCGGGATCGACAGCTTAACGTGCTCTCCAAGGCACGGTGGGAAGGACACCCACAAGGACAAACGCCCATACCTAAGCAGATATTTATAACAATATATATATGTTGAACACGTGTAGCATTTATTATTATTATAAATAAAGTTTCTTTAAATAACGCAATATGAAAATATAGAAAAAAGGCCCTAAGACAAAGCCTTGTGGAACACCCATTTCCACGGAAAACCAGGCCTTACTTTTTTTTATTGCCTTTTGTATTCTAATATTTAGCCCCTTGCACAAAAGCTACGTTAACAATGTAGGTTTTATGTTTTACATAATCAAAAACCTTAAACAAGTCACAAGATTTACTTATTGCATTCTAAGACCGGCATCAATCGTTGCCATTCTTTAGGTGAAACTTATTTTTGGTCATGCAGCTAGCATTAAGATATTACAATTGTTTAGTACAAGTATTAATGAATTTTATTTTAATGATATAATATTGTTATTGGTTGATAATTATTTGACGACGTTGTGGCGCAGCGGTAGCGAACCTGCCTTAAACGCCACAGGTCGCGGGTTCGATTCCCGCTCGGAGTATAATATGTTTGTATTGACCATGCAAGCATATTTTCCGGTCTGGGTGTATTTGTCCTTGTCATTGTGAATGTTTCCGGACCCCGACACAGGATATCACTATCCTAATGGGGGCCGTTGAGTGTGTAGCGTTTATTATTATTATTATATGCAATTTTAAAGGTAAAGTTATCAATGTTTCATTCCTAGATTTTTTTTCGGGAAATTTCTAGTATTTATACATTTTTTAATATATGAAAGCTTAAGTGATATATGGCTAATCAAATTAAAAATTTTAAAACCTTTAAATAATCAGTTAATAATGATTAGTGCTATTAAAGAAATAATTTTGACTATCCCATTCCTCTTCGTAGTATTAGCTATACAGGTCCTTCCATCTCTTTTTCTCCCACCTTCTACATATATATCCATTGTATGTTGCATACCCGTAGAAGGCACTGTCTTTTGTTCTGTCCTCTCTCTCCTACATCTATCTCTCTCTCTCTCTCGCACGCCGGCCGCAGGTGATCTACCCGCAGACGCGCGAGGAGATGGTGCGGCGCGGGCGCACGGACGAGGAGCTGTGCCGCTTCCTGGACATCGTGCAGCTCAGCTACCTGGTGCAGCGCGAGGGCGGCTGGGACACCGTCGAGGACTGGATGGACGTGCTGTCCGGGGGCGAGAAGCAGCGGATAGCGGTGAGGCCCTTTGTTACTTGGAGCTGGGCAGGACATCGTTCGACTGACTTTTACGTGTCGTGTACGGTCCCAAGTGGCTGAACCGAATTTGATTTAACTTTTTTTAGATATGTGTATTGATCGAGTGTCAAAAAATATTCCCAACTATTTGAAGTTTGTCAGCTACTTTCTAGTTGACAGTGAATGCCAATAAGTTTTAAATTTTAAAAACATTTAATATATTTCAGTTCTGCTAATGAATTTTATCATGATAATTAAAATAGTAAAATTTTATTCCGTTGATCCCTTTGGGAATTTTTATCCCTTTCTTAGACCTACCTATAAACTACCTACCTGCTTTCAAACACATACGAAAACAGAATTATCTAATTTGGTGCAGTCGTTCTGAAATACATACATTTCGCCGCTTAATTTTTATTTACATAGATATTGTATCGCACAGATGGCCCGCCTGTTCTACCACGCGCCGCAGTTTGCGATCCTCGACGAGTGCACGAGCGCCGTGTCCGTTGACGTCGAGGGGCAAATGTACCAGTACTGCAGAGAGGTCATTATTAATTCAATACTAGCTGTGTCCAGTCCGTTTGCGTTCATTTAGTTTTTTTTTTACAATCCCATACAAATTCATATTCCGATGATTGCGATGACCAAAGAGTGCTATCACGTTGTTATTTTTATGTGCGGTTATCCTAATTGAGGCATTGAAATTCCTTAAAGCTGCTGTCCCACTGCGGCGTACGTGGGACAGAGGCGTACTTTGCGCATGGCCCCGCGGCGTATGTTACGACATGGGTTCATTTGTATACGTTTCCAGTGCAGCACACGTTAAACACGTTGACACCCTTGAGCCCTCGAACTGCGTGGGCGCCGCCATATCTGAGTAAATCACGTTTCTAGCAATGGCGTCATCATTGGCTATGGTTTGCTTTCAGTGACCATTATCATATAAATTTTCTTTAAAACAAAGCTATAATTATATGGCAGCAAAGGCTGCACGGTGATCCGTGTGCAACATAGGGGCTGCGTCCTAACGCTTAGTTCTCCGATCGCTGGTCTATTGTTACTGTATATAGCAAGATTATTCTACTACAAAAAGACCTTCACTCATTAGTTAATTATAATATCATGACAATGCTCCGAGCAGATGTTTGTATTTACCATACAGGCATGGGTTCCAGTTTGGGTGTGTTTGTCCATATCCTTGTGTGTGTTTCGGGACCTCCGACAAAGGATATCACGGTCCTAATGGGGTCCCTTTAGCGTGTAGTGTAATAAAAGAAAACAAGAATTTTGATTATTTTTTTAATCTTCTAGATGGGTATATCTCTCTTCACGGTTTCCCATCGGAAATCACTATGGAAACATCACGATCACTTCCTTCAGATGGACGGCCGCGGCGACTACGTGTTCGGGAAGATCGACAACGAAACACAGGAATTCGGCTCTTGATGCCGGAATCCTTCGGGTATTTTAGGAAATAAAAGAATAATAAGAATAGATAGAAATGTTTTAATGATTTTTTTATTCATGTATGTTTCCATCATAATGATTTTATATGAGCAGTATAAGTATAATATTATCTTATTTCACGCGTAGTTTTTTTTTAAATTTCGGTCGGACTCTAAACTAACTATCAAATTACACAAATGTTACCACATTAAAAATACATGTGTTTGTCGCGAAATGGGAAATGTTTTAACAAAGGGCAACACTTCCAATCAGATTCCATATAAATATATTTATATATTATTGCGAATAGTTTATATTATATATATGTTCTGTTTGACTAAGTAACGCATTACGCAAGTCAGCCATCTTTCCACTGACTTTGTTTGGTTATTGTTATCTTTTTTATATTTCGTAGATATTTTAACGTTTTAGAAAAAAATGCACTTAAAATTTCATGAACATAAACATACCTTAAGCGATGTATGTTACAAAGTAAAGATATGACAATTCTAAAATAATAATGGCGGGAATGTGCCTGGCTGTAAACAGTTCAGAGGTTTTGAATAATCATACAGCATTAAGGGACAATAGAATATATATAAGGCTTCTGTTTTTGCCATTTTTCTATGGAACCTTAAAAATGTTTATACAAATTGCTTTAAAGCAGTTTTTTATTTATTTTTCCAATAATTCAATCTATAGAAAAATGTATTTTGTTCTTTTAATATTTGTAGAGTACTTTTTCAATTACATATTAACGCGGTATATCGAATAAGTTTTATTTATAAAAACATTATTATTTTACAAGTTTTTATGTTCACACACAAAGGTTATTTGTAGTTTTTTTTTAAATATATTATGTCGATTTGATCGGAAAAAGTCATAATGCATACTATTATATTTTAAAATAATGAATGAAAATGAATGAAAATTGTCGATAACATTAAAAAATGGACATAATAATTTAACTTCAAAATGGGACCAGATTTATTTTAATTTTGTTTTAATTAAAAAATCTTCTATGGCCATATTCATCTATGAACATATAGAATGTAAGTTGGCTGGATAGGAGTGTTTTACAAGTGCATATTTTTTTTACTAAACAAGGAATAATTACAATATTCCTCCATTGCAATAGACATTGTAAGAGTTTCTTAGACACGGACACTTTTGCTGCTATAAGTTTATGGCTCGAAATCATTGTTATATAAAAAACCTTATTTTACGTTTTTTATATATCAATGCTCGAAATTTAAAGTGATGAATCTGTCGTACCATAGACATGCGTGAATCCACATTACAGAAAATCCAAAATGAGGTTGGTTATATTAAATTTCGCAAAATATACTAATTATGACAAATCAGCAAGGAGCTGTTTAAACGTCGCAGAGTGGATCGCAATACAATTTCGTGTATATAAAAAGTATATTATAAAAAATAAGCTTAATTGTTTTGATTAAAAAACAAAGGAGAAAAATATGTTAAAATATATTCAGGTATCTTGGTTGATTATTTAAAAAGTAAACACCTAATCTTCTGAGCTACATTGGAATCGTTGCCACTAAAATTAAAGAAAATTTAGCACATATGACAAATGTAAAACGTATAATATTTTATTGTAAGTTACCCTTTTTTATTTATAAAAAAAATCATACTATATTAAAATAATTTTAATTATCTTATTGGATATTAAATATATCTAAAATAATTAGATATATTTACAAAATCTAGATAGAATATTATATACGTACTGCAAACGAAATGGAACTAAATACTCCTATGGGATTTTTTTCAAGTAGTGAAGCTTTGTAAACTATTAGTAAATATTGTATGTGATATAAACTATAAACAAGGAAATAAGAAAATACGTTTTGTATCTATCTCTACTATAATATATAATGATTTGGGATTAACTAATTTGTGGCAAATTATGGGTTTTATATTTTCAACAAAGGGAAAAAAGGTTGGCCTTTGTTCGGTCGCCCAATAGTTAGCAATGTTCGTCACTGCTTCATGGTCTCAACAGGTCTCAACATGACTTAGAGGGAATTTTAGACAAACCTAATTAAAATAATATTTTTATTTTATTATATTAAGAATATATTATATATAAGGTGTTTCACTTTAAAATGCGGTAACTTTGCGGGAAGCTTCTATAAGTGTAACAGATCAAATTCTAATTACGATATATGATGTATCTTTTGCTATATTTAAAAAAACTATTTTCATATCATCGCTCGAACTATGACTCTAGCTGAATAAAATCTATACTTCAAGCCGTGCGCTACGTCACATCACATATGACGTAACACATAGCGCGTATAGCGGCATTGACCTGAGTCACCGACCGCGCGCCCGGTGTGTTATGTGTTTATCACAAAGTACGTGGATACATTATGACAGTAGTGTAGTATCTTGTCTGTAGCTTGCATGTCGTTTAAACTATCCTTCGCCCTTTCAAAAGTTCTTGTTCCAGCATCAATCCCGGTATTTTGCCCAGGGTCTGCTTATTACCCTTATCCGGATTTGACAAGATACTAGTTCTTACGCAGCGATTGTCATCCGAACACCGCAACCCAAGGGCGAACCAGTAACTCATTGTATAAAAGCAAGTTACTAATATTATCAGATGTTTTGATAATATCGACCGCCGACAGCTTAACGTGCTCGGTTACCGACGCACGGTGGTGAGAACCACAAGGACAGACACCCGGACAGAGACAGATATTAATAAGATCAAACCAATATCCACCCCGAACGGGAATCGAACCCGGGACCGTCGAGTCGCCATAATTTGACTTCTTCAGAAACCACTATGATGAAATAATAAAATCAAACTGCGAGTTTACGACCTACCCCACGTAAAAAGTCGTTCACTCCGTCATTTTTAAATAAGGTTATTGACCGGTAGCATCGCTGGACGGTTTTGATGTCGCCGCTACTTGCCTTGCCTACTTAGCGCTCCACATAGATTCAAGACATCCCGCACCCCACACCTTAATCGAAATTTACTAA
Organism: Hestina assimilis; assembly: GCA_023373885.1. Taxonomy (NCBI): domain Eukaryota; kingdom Metazoa; phylum Arthropoda; class Insecta; order Lepidoptera; family Nymphalidae; genus Hestina; species Hestina assimilis. The sequence goes on along the minus strand of CM041745.1, from coordinate 3,170,046 downwards.
TTTTATTTTTTATAAATAAAACATGAATGTGTTCATCAATACTATCCGCCTCGCACGGGAATCGAACCTGTGGCTGTACCCAGACCGGAAAACATGCGTGTATCGTCAATAAAAACATGTAAGGCGGGTGTGCTTAAGGCAGGTTCGCCACCGCTGCACCAAAACGTCGTCTAATAATAATAATACGTGTGGTATGTATGTATGGCACACAAACATGTTAAGTCAGTAACCTACTTTGAAAGCGGTTTTTAAAGGAAAAAAAACTAAAAATTTAAATTGAAACTAAAAATTTAAACTTTGTTAAGGGAAAAAAATAAATAAAAAAGGAATCGCCAATTGCACATTTTATCATTAATGTTTGTAAGCAGCAAATTACCTAAAACTATTAAATAGTAATTATCTTGTTACGATGACCGGAGCCTTAGATATAACAAAAAAACAAATGATATTTTTGATTCTTTCCGGTTGAAGTCGCGAGCGACCACTAGTATGTAATAAAAATCTGTCTTACAAAATCGTTGAAAAAATATGCCTTTTGAAACGCCGCCTTTCCTAAAGCGGCGCTCATACATTTTGGGAAATGTGAGTTTGTTTAGTTGTTACACTTTTACACCTTAACTACTCGACAATGACCAGCATTATCAAATTTTGTATAGACATGGTCAAGGGTTATTAGAAAGCATACAGGATGAATAAAAATAGCTTTTACGTGGTCGTCGAGCATAACGGTTGCGCATATAAAATTAATAAATTGCAATATGATAAATGGAGTACAAAGTTGAACTTTAACTTGTACATTAACCGATGTTTGTAACAAAAACTTGAATTGATTGACATTGAATTGACACAAACAAAATCACGGGTAAAATCTAATATGTATACCATATTACGAAATCAAAAATAATTCTAAACGTCCAAAACTTTCTCGATGGAGTAGATCAGGTACTTTAAACATTAACTGATAAAAAGTATTTTCACAATAGAATTATAGTAATTACCATAACTAAAAAGAAATCTTCACCCTAAGCATATTTCAGAAAAAATAATCAATTCCTTACCGTACAAGTGCCTGGTCTGGACAAAGCTTAACTTGTCCTTGAAAGATAGTTACGCGTGTAAAGTCTATCGCTCAGTGTTGGCAAGTTATAATAATAATAATAATAATTTTATGAAATACTAGCGGCCCGTCCCGGCTTCGCACGGGTGGACATAAGATTTTTTTATATTTCTTTGTTGATATTATTATTTATTTTATTGAAAATATGTTATTTAATATTTTAGAACATACTTTTGTTCTATCATCAATAGTTTCCGCAGCGCATGCGACGAAAGACGTTTTAGGGCAATTTTTACACTTTGAATTACGTTAGTTAAGTTTTAGTAAGGATCACAATCTTTTCTAGCAATAAATATAGCCTATGTTACTCAGGGTGAATGTAGCTTTCCAATGGTGAAAGAATTTTTAAATAGTAGTTTTGAGTTTATTTATTACAAACATACACACAAAAATTCAAATTTTTATCTTTATAATAGATTTAAGGAAATTACAGTGTAGAGTTTATAGAAAGAAGTAAATAATTATGATTCTTCTTTTCATGTTTTAAAATTTATAATTGAAAAAAAAACAATAATTTTCTACTAATATTTTTACATACAATAATTAAATATTTTGGCCCATTCCTATGTTTAATTCTTGTGTAAATTTATGGAATACTTTTTAACAAAATGATATTTGAAGTAAAAGTTTCAAAATATTAGAATGTTGGTGGTAATGCCCATAGCATTCTAATTAAATTATTCTATTATTCTAAAAATTCTAAAACGTTACGGGAAACGCCCCAATGAGCGAACCATTCTTGGCCCTGAACAAAGAATGAGGAGCTATGATAGCTTTAAGCCTCCAGTGTTAGATTCCAGGCGGACCCATTTAAATGTTTATTTACAAAAAGAAATTTTAACTTTTTTTAAAATAGTCCCATGGCAAGCACAAGACGGGCGAGATACAAAACATGACTTTGGTATTAGCCGTAGCACGGTGTGGCGTATACTTTACCAGGAAGGTATACCCCTGTACCATTATAATAATAATAATAATAATAATATACATAATGGACCTCTTTACACGACGGCTAACTTAAAATCTTAAAACGGAAAACACAAAAACATAACTAATCTTAAAATAAGAAAAAACTATTGTAAAGTGTAGATTCGAACTCAGGATTCCGCGTCACATACGGAGCCACAGAACCATTACGCTGTCGTTACTGCGACTGCAAATGCGAATTAGTTATACCTAACCAGCTTCATTTATTTAGTATAATTTCAAATGCTGAATCATTAAAATTGATTTAATTAAATCATTTAATAGTAGTATTAAAACCTTTTTTTAATATTCATTTACTGTATTCCATACGATTACGCTCGTGATTATTATTATTGTATTTAATTAATTTTGACGAATTTTATGTATCGATCGATCGCAGATGAATTTTTAATTTAATTTCTTTATCTGAATATCAATTTTGCAGCGCACTGAACGTCAAATCATTGATACGCTAGCGTTTAGTAGCGAGTAGCAATAGTAATAATAATAATACGTGCGCTATCATAATATGGCATACAAACAGAATGTTCATTTGAAAAAACGCCAAACTGAAAAAAAAATAAGATGTTCAGTAGGTATAAGTTCCACAAAATAATTTTTATAGTAAATCAAGTCTTCAATATTTTTTCTACTAAAAATTATAATTAGTTAAATTAAAATATAATAAAAAAAATTGATCTAAGCAATGCTTATTTCTAGCAATGCTTTTTCTAATTATAAATAGTTGTTATTAATGGTCCTCCCTCCAAATAATCAAAAAGTAGACAAAAATGAAACTTCCCACACTCACGTTAAGAGCCAGCCTTTCTACCGTTGAGCTATTGAGGCTTTTATCTGTGGATGTATGTACTTCTATCGAACGTAACTAAATTAACAAATACACCGTTGTGGCGTTGTGGGTTGCGAGTCTGCCTTTAGTCTCGACGGTTGCGGGTTCGATTCCCGCTCGGGCAGATGTTTGTTAAATTTCTGTCTCGGTCTGGGCGTTTGGCCGTGTGGGTCTCCCCACCGTGCTTCGGCTGGCGGTCCCGATTATTATCAATAACATCCTATAACAATCGTTAAATATTGATAAGTAAATTGCTCTTATCCAATGAGTAGCAACAAAACAATTACTTTTTTATTTTACGCGGGTAAAGTGTGAGCGACCGCTAGTATGTAATTAAAATACTTATGTCTTCAATTTACCAGCGTGAAATAAAAAAAGAAAGATTTGTTTTATTGCTATTATTAGGGCAGGGGTAAGCAAAGCTAATATGTACAATATTATGTAATGCAACATAATTCCAATATTTTTTTTACAAGAAAATAGTACTAATTAACTAAACTAATAAAACCCGTGGTGTAGACCAAGCCTTTTTTTATGTTAGAAGTTGGCAAACAAGCATATGGCCCACCTGATGGTAAGTGGCTGCCGCAGCCTATGAGCGCTTGCAGCACCATTAGTAGGTCCCACTCACGCGTTGCCAACCTCGAGATATTAGTTCTTAATCTCGTTCGCCCAGTAATTTCACTAGCGTACAGTGCCCTTTCATACCGGAACACAGTAGTGCTACTATTTGGCGGCAGAATATTGGACACTGCGGTGGTACCTACCTAGCCGGCCTCTTGCAACAAAAGACCTACCACCAGTGTGACTGATTGCACTGGTGGAATAATCTCTGTTGTGACAGAGGTTATCCCAACAGCGGGCGATGGGGTCGTCACATTTTTTTTTTTTTTTTGGAGTGTCCATTGCTGTTGGCCCTAGTGGCCTTGACAGCGTCACCGGTGGGGGCCGGGTCTGGAGACCTCGGCCGGTAAAAGATGGACTGCCACGCGGGGCAGGGTCGTCACATCCCCACGCCTTATTTTTATTCTAGTCCCTCCCAAGATAGATATACGTGTAGCGCCTAGTGTTGGCAAGATATAAATTTTCGAAATATCTAAGGAAATTACGGTGTCGAGTTATAAAGCACGTTAAGATTTAGGATATTAAATACATGTGAAAATTAACTAAAACAATACGGAAAAAGAAATTTTTAATATTAAAAAAATACTCGAACAAAGATGATATACATTTTATACTAATATTTTTACAAACAATATTTTGTGCTTCTTTTGTATTGAATTCCTGTATTTGTGGAATTTTATTTGGCAAAATAATATTTGAAAGTGTAAGTTACAGAATATTAGAATTTTGGTTGTAATGACAAAAGTAGCACTTTTCTTGAAAAGTCTGGCAATACTAATTACTAATCTTTACTCCGCCTTTGCCCTCTTCCCCGCTTCCCTAGCAACAATGGCGTCAAAAATTCTTTAGTCGCCGGGAAATACCGGCGAGTAGTGAATGCGGTTATTATTACGTAGTATACGTAATTATGAAACAAAAACAAAATACGTTTGTCTTTAAAAAGTTATAAATTTAATTATTGTACTTTAACATTATAATTAATTAATTAGTTTATTATTAAAGCTGACCAAAAATTATTAGTACAGTAAAAGCTCTTAACAGTGAATATGAAATGGTATTTTATATGGAATTATAGGGGATACGTTCCTAGCTGACAAAATAAAAAACAAACATAAAAAATAAATTTAATTGAAGTTTTTGACCATACTTATTACATTAAGGCTTAGGCAACGGTTTAAAGAATTTTGTAATTTTTTCTTGCTTGGCAGTTTTTTAAATCTCTTTCAGTTCACACAGATCTTCAGTAGTTGCATTAGCAATGTGCCTCTTGAAAACAATACTTCGTTCCATAGGCGGATCAATTTTCATAAAGAAATCACAAAGCTCATTTGCCATTCTTAAACCTTCACTAAAATTTTTCAGATTAAATACCACATTTCCAAATTGCTTGTTGAAGCATCTTCTTCAATGGGCTGTGAATTTAACATTTCCTCCAAGTCGGTTTCAGTCAAATATTAATGTTGCAATACAAGCAACTCCTGAATGTAACTTGATTCTATCTGTTCGTACCCATTTCGTCCTATTCCACTCGCAATTTCGGCTATGTTTGCAGTAATAGTTTGCATTTGCACAGATTCTTCGTCATTTTCCACAGTCAGAGCAGGCCACAGTTTTCTCCAGCACGAATTCAATGTGTATGGCTTCAGTTCTTCCAACGATGCATTTTGCTATGTCAAATTTCTTCCAGCATTCCATAACATTCATATTAGGATTCATATCACCTTCCATATTATTCAAAATGATTTTGAAGGTTCGTCTAATGTAATAGAGCTTAAAGACCTGGATTATTCCTTGGTCCATAGGTTGAAGCAAAGCCGTCGTGTTGGAAGGTAAAAATGTCACTTGTTTATTAAAAAAAAATGGAGGATGACCTGGTGAATTGTCCAAAACTAGAACCACTATAAAGTCTGAATTCTTTTTTTTAAACAAATTTCAACTCCAGAAACATAACAATTCCGGAATTCACAGTCACAAAAATGGCACTTGTTAACCACGCTTTCTTATTAGCACGCTAAAACACTGGCAGATCGTCCTTGTTTTGATTTTAGCGGTCTTCGACCCATAATGACAATGCCACTTCCATTTTTTCTATTGCTGGATCACGAACAATTTTCGACATTTTAAATTACGAAGACAGCGGCAGAGACGTGTTACTCGATTAGAGTTTTTGTAACGAATGGAACGATGAAACAATAAGACACGCACAGCGGGTTTTACCAAAGAACGGAACATCTTATACGTGGTAGTCTTTAAAAATAAACTTTATGCACTGAGTAATAAGGTTACTTTAATTCTGTTTGTTTACATTTTCAAAAACACCGACCGCGGCGAAGGCGGTTTATGTCAAAGGCCGAAACAATACAGCGTTGAAGGCGGTTTATGTCAAAGGCCGAAAAATACAGCGGCGATATCACTTAATAACATACTTACGTAGGGTTGTAATAAGGTCTTTTTTACTTTTTTATTAGTCGATTTATCGGCGAGTTTAAAAGGATATTTAATTGGAAACATACGTATTAGAATTGTTTTTATTACTATGCATGTACTTTGTACCGATTAAATCCGCAAATAAAGAAATCTTTAGCCGCGATTATAGGAATTGGGTCACATTTTTTAAATTTGAATTAAGAAAAGAAAAGAAATTTTTAAGTTAAGATATTTTCGAATAATACTCTAAATAGGGTTATGATGTGTCAATTTACCATAAAATACTATTTTCCTATTTAGGAAAATTATTTATTATTAATATTTTAAAACGTAAATTATGATCTGAGTTGGTTAAAGTAGGTAAAATTATTACGTAATTTAAACACTCAAATGCAAAATAAATTCAATCGAATTGTAGAATGTACTATGTAGCTATTAGCTAGGTACGTAATTTATTAGACTAATTATATCTTGATTAAAAATAAAATTATTAATCTAACTAACTACTTATCTAACGATAAATAATAGATTTCTAGTTGGATGGATTGAATTATTTTTAACTGATATTTTTAAAGTGACAGGAGTGTGAAGGAAAATCAGTGAATAAATAGGAAGGTCAATGACTAAATGCTGATTCGCTTGCGTACCTACTTGTGTGAGCTGTAGTATAAAATTAATATCGCAAACAGTTATCCCTCTTAAAGTTAGTTTTTAATAATAATCATTTGAGCTAATTCAGATGTACATTTCTGTTTACGTATGTTTTATTTAGTAATGTGTGATACTGAATTATAGCAGTATAAGTTTTATACATATTTTATTGCGTTATTTGTGAAGATAAAGATATTCCTGGAATTTGCTTGATTTTTCAACTGTATTGAAATTCAGTTAAAAATTAAAATAACATTTTACAATCGATAATCTTTAATATTGCAAAAAAATAAAACAAATTTTAAGGTTAAGGAAAAGTTTTACCCTTTATTTGGGACATGCGATAATAGACAATAATTCAATTCTTTTTGAGACTACATTTACAGATTAATATTCATCTTGCTATTGTTCTTGTAGGCTACTCCACTGAGTTATGAAATACGCGTTATGAATACGGTCTTGGTAATTTTTACAGGTAAATATTGCATAAAATCGTTGTAGCGTGTAGGTAGCGAGCCCACCGATTCGATGGTCACGGGTTCGATTCCCGTGGGAGGCGGATAGTATTGATGAACCCATTCATGTTTTATTTATTAAAAAAAAAATTAGTAAATTTCGATTAAGGTGTGGGGTGCGGGATGTCTTGAATCTATGTGGAGCGCTAAGTAGGCAAGGCAAGTAGCGGCGACATCAAAACCGTCCAGCGATGCTACCGGTCAATAACCTTATTTAAAAATGACGGAGTGAACGACTTTTTACGTGGGGTAGGTCGTAAACTCGCAGTTTGATTTTATTATTTCATCATAGTGGTTTCTGAAGAAGTCAAATTATGGCGACTCGACGGTCCCGGGTTCGATTCCCGTTCGGGGTGGATATTGGTTTGATCTTATTAATATCTGTCTCTGTCCGGGTGTCTGTCCTTGTGGTTCTCACCACCGTGCGTCGGTAACCGAGCACGTTAAGCTGTCGGCGGTCGATATTATCAAAACATCTGATAATATTAGTAACTTGCTTTTATACAATGAGTTACTGGTTCGCCCTTGGGTTGCGGTGTTCGGATGACAATCGCTGCGTAAGAACTAGTATCTTGTCAAATCCGGATAAGGGTAATAAGCAGACCCTGGGCAAAATACCGGGATTGATGCTGGAACAAGAACTTTTGAAAGGGCGAAGGATAGTTTAAACGACATGCAAGCTACAGACAAGATACTACACTACTGTCATAATGTATCCACGTACTTTGTGATAAACACATAACACACCGGGCGCGCGGTCGGTGACTCAGGTCAATGCCGCTATACGCGCTATGTGTTACGTCATATGTGATGTGACGTAGCGCACGGCTTGAAGTATAGATTTTATTCAGCTAGAGTCATAGTTCGAGCGATGATATGAAAATAGTTTTTTTAATATAGCAAAAGATACATCATATATCGTAATTAGAATTTGATCTGTTACACTTATAGAAGCTTCCCGCAAAGTTACCGCATTTTAAAGTGAAACACCTTATATAGACGAGGGAACTTTCTGAATTGTCATGGCACGAATGTCACAACTATACTATTAAAATTTGATATATTTTTTCTTTACAAAGAAAATAATATGAATGTACAATTTATCGAAATTTAATTTTATAACATATGTATACATAAATATAATATATAAATTTTAATAAAGTAACGGACAAACATAATTAATTCCTAAAATTGTATTTTATAATATTTCATTAATACTGAGTAAATAGTATCTCACAAATATTCCATTATTTATTTATATCTCTATATATTCCATTGTCCATGTAAATATTGAAATCGATTTGAAATCATTGTTCCGTATTATGAACATAAATGTATTGTAAACTAAAATAATGCAATTTATTATGAAATAACTATTATTATACGCAATGAACAAAACGAAATGGTGTTTACTCAATTGTATGGATTTCATTAAGAACATTTTTATTGTAATATAACGATTTTCTTTTATATCTGTGTTGATATAGTATATTATGGAAAGGTCTAACCTAACCTAAGGTATAAGTCTAACGTTTTGAATGTTTTACTATACAAAATAAATATATTTAGACACCAACCAATTACCGGCTTATCTTTAATTATTCCGAACTCATACGTACTCATGCTACGTAACATGCTTCAGAACGCGTAAGCTTGCTTCAGCATCCGTAAGTATGCATATGCATGCTCGAGCACTCTGACGGCTATTTAGTACTGTAAGGTGTTATATCGAGTGTTACACTTATAAGCATTTAAAACAGAAAAATGCGAAATCGGAATCGATGCTGAAATGCGAATTGACGTTATTTTCTATATATAGAATGCTGATCCATGCTGATATACGTAATTCAGGCCTTTGTAATAAAAATACTTGTACGTGTTATATTTTATAATCATGGATTATAAAATTATGTTACATTTTGATATTTTGCTGTGATATATGTTGTTTTGTTGTTCTTATAAAATTGGTGGTTGCTGGGTCAATAAAGAAGGTTGAGGAAATATTATGTTACTTATTTCATCCAATCAATCAATCCCTACACATACATTTTTAAAACATTTTTGTGACTGAAATATTATGTCTGTACTCTATATATATAGATATCGACTATAGTCTATATTATATCGATTCACGCGCTATTACGTTGTGAGTGGTACATTACGCAAATGATCTAACAGTAAAATATGTTATTTACTACAAATTCAAGGAAATATGAACTTCCTCATAAATTATTAATTTACTATACAAAATATTATATTCAGTAATTGAGTACAATAATAACCAAGTCTATGATAAGAAAGCATTTTGCACGTATTACTATTTACAGCATTCAATAAATTATAATTTTTAAATTTCCCGCACAAAGCCTATTGACATTCACGTTGCGTGATATGAATAACATCTGACAATTGTATTCCATTTTAACCAAACACTACATTACATTATAAAAAGAAAAGGTATTAATCTCATATTTATTCATGAATGTGAATTTTTTAAATATATATTATTGTTTGTAGATATCTATCTGATAGACTGTGGCAAATAAGGAGCTTATAAACAATTTAAACTAAATCTTAATAATAAAAAGGAACGTAAAAAGAACATCGCTTCGCATCAGCTGTTAAATAAAAAAAATAACGGGAAATCGACGATGGAGATTGGTCACACCGACGGCCACATCAAATCTGGGGGTCTAGCGTGTGACCCTGTTATTTCTATCCTGCAATAAAATAGCTGTGTAATTCTAGATAAGTTGTGCATTATTGAAACGATTAATCTAAAAAATTGTAGTGTAGATTTATGTGTAAAATATGGAACGTGCAACAGGAACAGAAGTCTACGGGTGTGGCTCGCCCCATTCTACGGACATAACGCTAAATATACAAACGACAACGGGTGGTAATTTCTCTATCAGTCTGAACGGTAAAAACACAGTGGAACATCTAAAAAAGCTCGTTTCGAAGAAACTTAAAGTGTCAAAGGACCGAATATGTCTTCTGCATCGCGAAAGGTGAGTACGGAGGCGTCAGACGCCAAGCTTCTATTGTTAAACATAGGTATCACGGAAATAAGTTGCGTCGATATGATGACGCATCCGCGTCCTTTGACATGATTATTGATAAATGTATTCGTCTTCACAGACAACTAAGAGATGGTACTTTAGAAGAAAACGGTTTGCTAGATGGATCGCGGATAATTTTACTACCAAGTGTCGAGACGGGCCTTCTGGTGAGTACGTCACGCAATTTCGAAACTCCATTCAATGTCCCATGATAATCACGTGTTTCACAATAATGTAAAGCTAATCAATAAGAGTTTATCATTTGTTAACATTCTCCTCATGTTTTCTCTCGTTTTGCAGAGTCAAAGACCTGAAAATTCAGTGATGCAAGCATTAGAGTCCCTAAATGACACACAAGTTAATGATTTTTTGAGTGGCAAATCACCTTTAAATTTAACAATGAGGTTGGGTGATCATATGATGCTAATTCAGTTACAATTGTCTACTTTGAACTCTAGTTCATCACGAACTATAAAAACATCAACTCCAACAAAACATACTACAATAAGATCAAAGTATGATTCCTGGGATAGATCTAATCCTTGCAGTTCTTCTCCACATAAGTCTTCAATTTGTGCAGACACAGTACTTCCTAGTGATAAGACTAAACAAGAAAATCAGATGACTATTTTACAAAAGCAAGATCTAGATATGTTACAAAATGCTTTTGATCTATACCGCACAATGGCAGAAGAAAAATATGCAGAAAAACCTTCAACAAGTAAAGATAAAGAAGATCAGATGGATACTTCAAATTGTACCCTTTCAGATTTATCTGATACATCATTAGAAAATGAGCAGTCCCCTATAAAATCTTTGTCCAATTTGGTATCTAGTCCAATAGATGCAAATACCTCTGAAAATACCACAGTTGCAAGTTGTGTAAAAAGTAGTTTAATAGACTTGTTGTCAAATAATAAAATGCCCACAGATTCTGTTCCCTCTACAAGTGCCATTTGTGACAAGGTCTGTCCAGCCACTTCCCACACTCCAGAGAGTTCAATCAGTGATGATAGTGACAACTTTACTGATCAGAGTTCATTCCTTGCGGAGAGCACTATAGATGAATACCCAATGGAAAATTTATTTAACAGTGCAGTAGATAAAGGCTTGTTTGATGAGCAGGATGAGTCTATGATGGACAGGGAAATATCAAATTTGGCAACGACAAGTCATGGATCACAAGAAACATCAGGTACATTACCATCATTCCAAAGCCTAAATGAACCTTTAAAAAATAAAAGATTCCAGTATCTACTACATAAAACATCTAAATTTAAGCATCCTATAGGGCATAATAAACAAAAAGCCTTCATGCAGTCTGTTGTTAATAAACACAAGAAGAAAGTTACTTCAACGAGTACACAGTCAGATGGAAGCTGCCCTCAGCCTTCAACTTCCACAAGTGAATCACACGTAATGACCACAAAAAAACCAATACAATCAAGTGGACCGGTTGAAGAGACAATTACACCATCAACTTCAAAGCAAGTAGCTTTCAGGGCTCCAGATGCTCCTAAAAAACCTCAAAGGGTATCTCCACCACCTGTAGATGCAAAGGCTCTGATAGAAGCATCAAAGAATTTGACACAGAAATTAAAGAAGCTATCAAAGGAAGTATTAACTAACAGGATTGATCTCAGAACGGCAGAAGAGTCAGTACGCACGAAGATAGGTCCCGGGGCTGTGATAGAGTCCATGAAACACCATGGCAAAGGAATATATTCGGGTACTTTCTCGGGCACGCTAAATCCTGCTCTTCAAGATAGGTAAGTTTACTTTCACAATGCATCACTTTCATTTAAGTACTTAAATTTGGTTTTATTAATTTTTATATTCGTAAAGTTCAAAGTTTGTATTTTAACAGTCTGTCTACTTAAATGAAGCTTCAATATATATTATAAATTATTATAAATATTGTATCTCCTACTTTTTTAAAAATATTTTTCAAGATTTGAGATTTCTTAAATTATTTCGAAATATTAAAGATATTTGATTACTTAGTAACATATGACCTTAATTTGTGACATGGAATTAAACTGAAGGCCTAGTAACAAATCAGTAAAAAAAAATGATGCTTAGCAAAATTTATCATAACAATAAATGCATGTCAACTTGCTGTTGCTACATTAAAATAATGCTGGACAATCATTTTAATTAGCAATTAAGATATAAATTCGAAAATTATGTAAATAGGCGTGTTACTAACTACCGTTGGCCTGCTCTTTTATTTATATATAATAATTTTTTTATTCAATATGGGTAAACTCTTGACCTTCATTGAGCATGAAGGCATAGAAGAGGTCTACAGTGGAGGAAGCTTACTTGTGTACTTTGATATTTTGTTAATTATAGTTAAAAGTACTTGTAGTTTAAATATACTATTTCTAACAATAAAATATTAGTTGAAAATCCGGATAAAGAGAATAATTCCTCTTAACAAATCTCAATGTCAATAAATTATTATGTAAATATGATTAATATTTTAAAACTATTGTTTAACTATTGTTATCAGATTAGTATAGCTATTACTGTATATCTTAGCACAATGTTTTAAGTTATTGTAGTTATGATAAACAAACTTGAAATATTTTGATAAATATTTTAATTCATAAAGTACTTATAATATAAGTGTTCCTTATTTACTTATTGCAGATATGGACGACCAAAGAGGGATATTTCTACCATTATTCACATACTGAATGACTTACTGTGTGCTGCACCACCTATTGCCTTAACACAGGTATGTCTCTATATATTAATTTTTGTGCAAACATTATACAGGTGTTGAAAATTACTGACAATGGTTACTGACCTACTAAAATTTGTTTTTACATATTTTTTTATCATGGTCTAATTTTTATCAAAATGATTCATAGCAATTGTTTGATTCTGAATCCTAACAACAAATTATATGACAAAGAAATGTAAGTGTTTTTTTTTTAATCTTCAGAAGGAATCCAAACACTCATGCTCTACATTAAGTCTAGATGAGGCTACAAAGTGCATTGGTTGTAGTCAACCATCATGTTCATATGGGCAATGTGATGGTCATCTTCCTTCAACAAGCAAGAGCTGTATATGTGACCACAAAATATGTCAGTGCATTCGATTGGATCCCAACATATGTATATCCTGTGAGGGTAAACCGACACCTGGTGAAATATGCAAGAAGTGTGATACAGCAAAAGCATTAGCAATTGAAAATTCAAAGACGAAGTGCAAGCTGGAACAACTTAGGCTCGTCATGCAACAAAAGAAGCAAAGACGAGAGGCGCGGAAGCTTAAAACTCTTCCATACCCCACACCGACTAAGGCTATAGTGGCTGCTGAAAACCAGGCTACAATGCAGGAGGAAATAGAGACTGTTGCTTAACACCAAATAATATTCTAATTGCAACCCGCTATGTTGCTAGTGCGCTCTGGAACAGTTAAAGTTTTTATTGAGTTCATTCATTCATTCGTTATAACTTCATCAATTTTTATATTGGAAGCTTAACGATCCCTTATTAAACGGGTTATCATACTGACAATGCTTTCGTTGAGAGCTTCAAATATGTGCTTTGTATTGTTGTTATTTATACTTTTAAAACAATTGTATCCAAAATATGCTATTTTCATAAACAAATAATGTCATTGTTAATAATATTTTTAAAATTATTTGCGCATTGGCAAAATTGTTTAGCTTTATTGCATGTTGCATTTGAAGATGGATGACCTTCTGATATATTCTAAATTACCATATTTAATAGTTTGAAGAGTAGATGATAAAATTTAAGTGCTATTATGCATGTACAAATAATGAAAGGTAAAATTAGCAAAATCCTAGTTGATAGTTTAAATAATCGCGTAGGGTACTAGATTGATGTTGCCTGGTGCGGCTAAAAAATAATTTTTGTTGTTATATTTTAGATTATATTTTACATAGACTTACTATATAGTATGGACTCACCCTTCCTAATAGACAAAATGTCATGGACTCGTTAGTGGTTAATTCATCAGTAGCACACTCTAATTTCATTTGGTTATGTTGGTCACCATGTGACTTGGGCACCAACGAGTCTGTGACATTTTGTCTATATGAATTTTTGGCCGGTCCATAGTAAGTCTATGATATTTTATTATTTTATTGGGACAGTCAACATTAGATACTTGTGTACCAAGTTAAGTTCCCTTTTCGAGATCGCTGTTGATTGATGTACATTATGAAATTTGGTTTTTGATAATCACTGTTTAACATGGAGTTGAAATTACACTTTCACAAGTTTTTTTTAACATAACACTTTATTGTTCATTAGGAAATAATTGGCACTGTTATTTTTAGTTATTTCTTTGTTTTTTTCTTTACTTTTTCAAAAATGTTGTTTTAATAAATGTTTTTCTCATTATAGTGCATTTTTTTAGTTTCTCTTCGTTTTTACTAACTTGTAACTTACACCTGAAATTAACTTAAAAGAACACCAATCAATATTTATCACAATAAGAAGGTAATATTATTGAAATCCTATAAATTTATATATTAGTATATTTACAAGCTTGTACATAAGTAATTGATAGAAAAATAGTAAAGCTTACAGTTTAATTTCTGATATGTAAAAAGTTGGAAATGTTCTTGCTAATAAATAAATAATAATTAGCGACGTTGGTTATAAAGAAATGTATAAATGCTTTTTATGTTACACATACCTCGGTTTTTATAATTTTCAGTGTTTTGATGTCGGATAATTTACTGGAAACGCTTTTTAAAACGCTTTGGGTGGTACTCGATTGTGAAATATATTTTAAAAATGTTTTTACAAACTTAAATGTTAATATAGTATTTCGTCGGTAATGGTGTATTAGAAATGAGATGTGGTTTATTTACCGCTATATTTATCGGGTATTTTTGTTAAGAGATCATATTTTATTAACACAGGGATATAACTATTCTATAGGAATAGTTTGTGATTGTTATATTTCGATGATAAAATAGTGAGGGTTTATAATTGTCTTCCGTGACAAAGTTTATGTTGCAGTACGAATCCAACCTTGGCGTGGGACCAAGTGACAAGAGACCGTGATTAAAAAAAGCAATAAAATGTTTCCTTACATTGCCGTTGTAATCCAAAGTGCCTATTGATGTGTAGTAAAATATACATATAAGTGTTGTGCCATATGGAGCCTCTAAGTTCATATCATATGTGGCACCTACATCGTATTTCTTTATCTTTGTCTGAAACGATAAGATCTCATAAAATATATTTATGTATATATTTTTTATAAATGAAAAGACCCTTAAATTGAATAATTTCGTTACCATACCGTATTCGTTTAGAACATATTTATCAGTTATCCGACTGTAACATACATAACGGCTATAATTTCACAGGGTTAAAGTAAAAAAAATCGTGACTTGTTTTTGTCTTTGTATTTTGCATGTATAGTAAAGAGAATAAAGTTACATACTAAATATTTTTTTGTTTAATTTTATACCCAATAATTACGGTTTCTGCAACATCAATCAACCGCAAAATTATTTTGAGATCATTTTTAATTTTTAAGAATTTCGTTATGGAATTTCCGAATAAAAAGCAAACTCAACCTTATTATTAAGCCTCCGCTGTCCGTCCGTCTGTCAGTGAACTGTATTAATTCTCAAACCGTATTAAGTAGAGATGAAATTTTCACAGAATGTTTTTCTGTTGACATTACAACGAATACTAAAAAATAAAAGCTTAAAAATTACAGGAGTCCCCATACAAGAAACTTGACATTTTAAAAGTTTTTCTAATATTATAATGTAGCATTACAACGAACGTGGACCCACTACTAAGAATAGGAAGCAACTACATTATTTTATTAGTTGTTTTTAATTTGGATAGTAAATAATAAAAACATTTAATTACACAATTTTGTTTAATTTGAATGAAGTTCGGTAAACTGTATAATATAATACACCATACATAAAACAACAAAGGTACTTAAACAATCGAAAGTAGTTGTCTCACTTAAGAACTACTGATATGAAATCCTAGTCTTTAAAATATTCAAAATTAACATATGTACTACTAGATGAAACGAATACAGCCTATTACATCGTCTTTTATAACTTAATTCAACAATAACTTAAATATTAAGTTTTGTAAATTAACATACATTTAAAAGTTGGTTTATTATAACTGAGAAGTATCAACAGAAAATTGTGTAGTATGAAGTATAACATTAATATTATTATATAAAACATTTATTAATATGAAATAGTTTTGTGGGACTCTGGGAGTATCAAAGTGTAGCACATGCACTGAACTGTCACAGGATAAAAAAAAGTCTGAAATTCTCGTAAATTATTTTTATTATATAAAGTTCATCTCATATAAATAGCACATAACCCACACAATCACACAAACGCAGCGGCTAGAACATATAAAATATAAAAAAAATATATGTAAAACAAATTCGACCCACACTCTCAGTATGTTCTAGCCGTTACGAATGACATCAGACTACTTAGAACAGAAGTGTGCTCATTCCTCCCATCTCTGCTTGTTCCTTCACGAATATTTCAAAGTACTGGTAAATAATTGTAACGGCTAGCAGAATTCCTGTGCCTGAACCAATAGCTCCGAGGAAATCTGCTAGTACTGAGAGAGCTCCGATGCAAAGTCCTCCAAAGGCTGCTGCTGTGGGGATGTAGCGGTTCAGTTCGTGGATCATGGAGTTATCACGGTGACCACGCATAACCATCTGCTGTTCTTTTAGTTGCTTTGCCACCTGAATAATATCAAATATTTTAAATTAAAATAAATTGTATGTTAGAAAAATTAAAATGACTTTTTTATTTTATAAGAAGAATATTTTTCTATGTCAAAAAGACTCTTCAAGTAGTGAGAGTAATAGAGAGCACGCTCATCGCATCAAACCATCATTTATAATAGTTTAAGAACAGATTACAGATGAAAACAAGAAAAATATAGATATATTGCTTACATCCTTAGCTGAAGATCCAGATACATCAATCCATGTCTTGGAGAAGAAGGCACAAGAGCCCAACATGAAGATGATATACATAACGGCATGGAGTGGGTCCTGAGCAATATGCGAGAGTGACTCCGGAGGGCTGAAGTAGTAGCACAAGCCACCAACGGGGTACGCTCTAGCGGGACCGCCACCGCCCACATCAGCCCACACTCCCAACAGATTGACTAAGAAGTTACCGCTGAATTTGACTGCCAGCATCTGAAATAAGAGGAAATTTATATTTATTATTTTATATTAGTAATATTAATAATGTTAAAATAAAAATAAATAAATTTAATTTAATTTTAATATTCGATTAAAATTCAATTGAATTTTAGTGTATAGACTTTTTTTTTTTTTTTTTAGATATACTTATTGAAAACTCAAAATATTAATAAAATAATGAAATAACGGTATTAAAACTAAGTCAATGAAATAATAGAAATTAGGAACTTGTCATTAAATAGGAAAATGTCATTGTCGTTACAAAGGGAAACATGGTATAGCAAATTTTAATTTTCTAAATGTTTATATTATACAGATTTTAACACCAACATAACAAAACGAAGTTAGTGAGTGTTATCCTAAGTACATTCGATATTCGGTTATGACTTCTGTGCATGTGATATTTTGTGTATAAAAGATCCTGTCAATAATATATCGTAAGTCTATGATTAGTATAAATATAAAATATGAAGTTTGTATATTTACCTGAGAGATAACATAGAGATTAGAAACAAGCGCAGACTGTAGAATGATGGGTATATTCGAGGTGTAGAACAATTTGATAGGGTACGAGGAGTATTGACCGCGGTAACGGGCAGACTTGATTGGTAGATCCACTCTGAAGCCCTGTAATAAATTTAATTGATAAATTTAATTGATTTTATCTTGTTACTATCTGAGATAGATATGAAAGATTAATAATAATTTACATAATTCAAATTATATTAATATTACAATATGTATGTTGTAATTTGAAACAAAACTTTACAATTATGCAATTATTTTGTTTAAATTTTTTTTTCTTATGCAGGCAGGTTAAATTTTTAACAAAGAGAAAGGTGGACGATGTTAAAAATCTTATTTGAGATAATGAAGAAAGAAATGATTCTTATTCTTCTTCTTATTCAAACATAAATTTAACAATTATAACAATATTTGATAGTTTTGCAAAATGCATGTCTTATCATTTGGGAGTTCACAATTTTCTTATTTTTATACAGAAAACAGCGGGATCTAAAACCATCAACAGTTTGTTTATGATATACATGAACACCTCACCTATAAAATAGCTACCTAGCTTTAATATTGAATGTAAATTACCTGGAAGTATATAACTATAGCGAAGACCAACACAGTGGCGAGCAGGTTCATCAAGTTGGGTAAATTCTGACGGTAGAATGCTTCACGGAGAGCTCGTACTTTGTCCGGTCGGGTGGCGAGGAGATGGAACAGAGCTATCACAGCACCTTCGAATTCTGTGCCGCGACCTATAGACATAACATAAATATTATTTCAAATTTTAATTGTTTAAAATTTAGTCATGACTTTTTTAAGATTGATATCTACATTTCAGCTGAACGCAAATGTTTGATTGTTTCTATATGATTTTTGAGCCTATAGTTTTCAAAAACCTTTAAAATTAAATCTAACTGAAAAAAAACTTACCAGTATTAACGGTAGCAGGTGAGAAGGCCTTCCATACAATTGTTTCACAAATGTTTGTTGCAATGAAAAGAGAGATACCAGATCCCAGGCCATATCCTAAAACAAGAACATTTTTATATTGAAATTACCCAACTCAGTATGAATTATTAATGTAATAATAATAATAACAAAAGGGACTTCTCCACAGTCATTTGAAAAAATTACTTGAGCTGTAACTGATTTTGAGTAATATATCGGGCCTTTTCAGGAAGAACTTTGTAACTGTACTTGGAAAATAGTAACATTGGAAAATTAACATTTTTTACATAATACTTTTTTTTACAAAATATAGGCAATGCTTTATGAAGTCATTACTAATACTCCTATTACCCTTCCAAATAATAATAACACATTGCTGCCATAGGAGTGGGTGCGACAATAGCCCAAGAGGGTTAGGATCAAACCTCAACACTTACATTATCAAAGTTAATCAGCCCTTTTAATTGTTCAGCTATTGAGGCTTCCATTCAAGGAGATGGTTTTATTTTAATTGATTTTAAAGTATATAACTAATAACTATGTTGTAGTAAATTTTTGCATTCAATTATATTTGGATAACTAATATAATATTATTTTTTTGCTCATTACTTCAAACATACAGATTCAAAGGTTATTTAAAATTAAATACAATTTTGAGATTTTTACACTTACAATGTTCTACCTGAAGTAACTTGATATAATAGCTATTACACAATTATATATATTGAAGATTATTATAGAAATTATAAGGATAATACTCAAATAAGAATTTAAAAATTATCTGTACCTTTTTGTAGTAGTTCATCAAGTAACAAAACAATCAATCCAGCAACAAACAATTGGATGATGATAAGGAGACATACTCCTGCACCGATTTCGCTGGGCTCCCCATACATTCCAGTCATGACATATACAATAGCTTGACCCACTGTTATGACCATTCCAAATACTGTGGACAATATACAAATATATGAAACATAATTCAAGGTATTTTAGTCAGTATGTAAGTATTTGCTGTGTGTAAAAAATTTAACCCTTCAAATCAAGATAAAAGTATAAGCAGGTTGTGGATAAATACTGGGAATAATGCTGAAAAAATCAAGACAAAGCTCCTCCCAGAATAAAATTGCCTGGGTTGACCAGGGAAGTACTACCTTCTCAGGAAAAAACGGTGTCAAGTAACAGACTTGCCTCTATTCTTTTCACCCCCTCCCTCCTATCTCTTTGGTTGACAATACCCATGTAATACTTGCAAGTATAGCGTGCATTCATAGTTTGCGGTGACTGTTTACTATCAGGAGCACTGTATGCTTGTTTGCCATAACAAAAAAAAAAACAAAAGCAAAATCATCTTGAAGACATTTTTTCATTTATAGCAGTTTTACATATATGAGCTTTTTTACATATATGAGATTTATAAAAACAAAATGGCAATTTTAGTAATTATATGTATTACTAGGAAATATATTACTAGGAACAAGAAAATGTCTCTCAAATTGAATAATCTTTATTTATATTTTAGACTAATTTCCTTCTGACACTTCATCAACATGATATTAGTACGGATTATGAATAAGAAGTTGAAACATTAAATTTTTCTAATTTCAAATTAAATTTGACTGAAACTAAGCTAAGTGCTCGATTTTTTAATGAGAATTTGGTTATTTTGTAATATTTTAAGATTATGTTGTCTTAAATATTAGAGAAATTCATATAAGTTATTGGCATATTGCCCAAAATTATAAATATTAGGAGAAATTGGCAAATTGCCCCAAAGGTATCTTTCTATCATTATATCTATGCTTTGTATTAAAAGACAAAAGATGGAAAATAAACAAAACTACATCAAAAGTAATTTTTAAAGAAAGTCTAAATTATAAAAAGACTCCATTCCTTTCTCTACTTAAACAAGTTAATCCATTTTTATAAAATATGAAAATATAAAATGTAAGTACTATTAATTAGGTATATTTTAAAAAATATATCAAAATTAGAAAGTTAATTTTTTCTTAGTTTAAAGTAAATATACTTTTTAAAATGTTAATTTCGCTATATCAATAAAATTTTACATAAATATCATTATTCAACTAAAAAAAAATTAAAAGCATAATATTTAGACATACATTTTTGTGCTCCATTAAATAATGCTCGATCTTTTGGAGTATCACCAACTTCTATGATCTTCGCACCAGCCAACAGTTGCATGATAAGACCTGACGTGACGATGGGAGAGATACCAAGTTCCATGAGAGTTCCTCTGTTAGAAGCCAGGATCACACGGATCCAGTAGAACGGATCTGCACTGTCCGATGACATTATACCAAATAATGGGATCTACAAGAAATAGTTAAAATTTAAATTATACAATACATAATTCACATACATTATACAATATGTAAGTCACATACATTGTATAATTTAAAATCTATAAAATCTGTAAGGTGAAAATTTTATAATAAATGATAGTTATACATTGTTGTTTTTTATGATACTCAGGTTTTTATAGTTATGGAACGTAGATTGTATTAAACAGTAGTGATCTAGTTACTCTGTATGACTGTTATATACAACATCAGTTAGGTGATCCAAATATCAACTTTCACTGCTAAAATTTACTGTAAGAACCGGTTAACATAATAAACTTTAATTAAAACTATCACACTAATTAATATTGTGTTATTATTTTCATTATCTTTAAGACTTGTATAATTTATAGCATATGGGGGTTTTTAAAGTAAGTGTTGGCAAATATGGCTAAGAAAATTTGCTTACCTGGCAGCATACTAAGAAAATAAATAGTGTGATTGCTGTCCATAATACTTTTTCCCTAAATTGGATCTGAAAGTAAAAGGTTTAATTGGTTCAAAGGTTCAATTGTAAGAAACAATATATGTGTGCAGGTTAGAATTTATACTTTCACTTTGAGAAATGAGAATAAGTGATAAAATCGAACACTCGGTACAACTAATTAAATTATAAAGAACTTCAGTAGTGTCTATGTATCCATTGAATTACGAAAATTAAATATTGTCGTTTAATCGTGGACTTACCTTTCTCTCCGGTTTTGCTATTTCAGGTAATATACTGCAAAACGGTTTTATTACTTCGAGGAATTTTACTGGAAGATGAAAAATATGAATTATATACACATTTAACACATTAATCATGAATTTATCACAGATCCTTCAGACAAATCCTGAATACGTGTCTGCTATATAATATTCACTAATTCCAAAGATTTAAGAAAGATACTCACTCGCCATTATGATTTACTGTGATTTAACTATCCTAACTTAAATATCAACTGATCAATTCGAATGAAACCATTCAACTTTTGTTCAATAATAAGACTCCAACTAGACTTTTACAAAAATGAACCTGCGCAACGCTACCAACGGGCTATTCACAAATGACACGTCCACAACGTCATGTCACGTGACCTGTGATGTTGGCGTGCAAAATGTTGCCAAAGACCACAATATTAAAAATCGAGACCTAAAATTAAAAGTTAAAACCCTACAAGATATTTTTGATATTACATTCATTGCATTTAGAGAGAGTTACGGTGTTTTATTTGTAATCAACATTTGACATACAAACTTTTCAAGACCGTTACATTTAAATAAAAATTATCTGTGTGGTTTTATGAAATCATGAAACAAACAAATAGACTGCGTTTCTGTTTTGTCATGAATGTGAACAAACATATTAACATTCACTTTTATAAAAATAGTAAAAAGTAAAATAATAATAAAAAATACTAATAATAAAAATGTCACTTTTCTGTTTTTCTTTATGTGTATTCTACCCCTTTTCTCGTGGATGCGCAATTTTAATTTGTTTAGTTTTTGGGACATCCACTGGGGGCGCTAGTTCATCCTTTAATTAGTGCTATTTTCAAGAAATGGGAACAACTTTAAATTATGTATAATTATATCTATGTTTATTCTCTATGATCAAGCCATGTGCATTTGACATTTGTGATTTGAATTTTGACATGCATTTGACAATTACGAACTTGAATGAGAAATGTGAAATGAGAAATGAGAAATGATTGTTATTAAAAATAACTGTTTTTTTATTTATCGGATATAATTATAACCTATGATACAAAATGCAACAAGCTCATCGATCGGGAAATTTAAAGCAAAGCAATAAATCTCATAAGTCACGCCACAGATCAAAGCGGGGAATTGCAGCAGCAGTTAAAGGTTATCTTTTTATAAATTTGAAAAATTGAACATAATTTGAATATTATTTATGAATCAAAATGTATTTCAGGTAAAGCCAATGTTAAAGAGATTGTGCGTCGAAATCGCCATATATTAAAAAAAGATGAAAGACGTCATCAAGCATTGCAAATCCGTAAAAATAAACGCGAAGAAGTGCTGTCCAAGAAACGTGCTCTCGGCGGAAACAGAAACCCACCGTTCCTTGTTTGTGTCGTACCGCTTAATGCACAGTTGGATGTACAATCGGCGCTTGTCATTTTAAAAACGTGTTCTGAAGGCGCCACTATTAGCCAATCTCCAAATGGTGTATTACATATTGGGCAAGTATAACATAATTTCTTCCACTTTTACTATGAGGATTTTATAAAAGAATTTTTTTTTTTAATTTATTTTATCTTAAATAGATCCAATGTTATTCTTGATATTGTTGTACATAATAAATAATTTTCCAGGTTACCAAACTTTAAGCAACGTTTTTCATTCATATGTCCTGAAATAGACAACGATTTTAGCTTACTTGATACTCTCAAGATTGCTGATACAGTTTTATATGTCAGCTCTGCTCTTGAAGAACCTGTAGATGAATGGGGAGAAAAGGCTTTAGCATTATCCATGGCTCAGGGCATGCCAACTCCCATAGTTGTTGCTATGGATATAGAAGGAGTTAATCCCAAGAAACGAACAACTGAGAAACAAAATGTACAAAAGCTTGTATCAAAATGGTTGCCAGAAGAAAAGATTATGCAACTAGACAAGAGTTCTGATGGCTTAAATATACTAAGAAGAATTGGTAACCAAAAGAGAAATATAATTCATCACAGGGAAAAAAGACCTTATATGCTAGCAGAGGAGGTTGACTATGTCCCCGATACTGAGGGTGACAGTGGTACTTTAAAAATTAGTGGTTACTTAAGAGGAATGCCTTTAAATGTCAATGGTTTGATTCATATAACTGGTTTAGGAGACTTTCAAATGGCTAGAATCAATGGTTTGGACGATCCATATCCTCTTAATTTAGGAAAGGAAAATATAAAATCAGGTGCAATGGAAGCTGAAGTCACTAAAGTTTCTGTGCTACAAATTGCAGATCCAAGTAAACAAGAGTCTTTAGTATCAGAAAATATTCCTGATCCAATGGAAGCTGAACAAACATGGCCAACTGAGGAAGAAATAAATCAAGCAAACATAGATACTAAGAAAAAATACAAAAGAAAAAGTTCCAAAAGGATGGTCAGATTATCAGGCAGCTTGGATTGTTGAGTCTGATGTAGAGGGTGATGGTTCAGAAGCAGCCAGTGAAAACGAAGATGATGATAATGATGATGGTGAAGATGATGAGTTTATGTCATGCGAGGAAGATAACTCGGACCAAGAGGCAGATGATGATGACAATGATTTTGCATC
Source organism: Hestina assimilis (assembly GCA_023373885.1). NCBI lineage: Eukaryota > Metazoa > Arthropoda > Insecta > Lepidoptera > Nymphalidae > Hestina > Hestina assimilis. The sequence continues at coordinate 3,145,513 of CM041745.1, read as the reverse complement.
AGTAACTGAATCAGAGGTTGGTCCAACAGATGAAAAATATGATCCTACAGTTGATGCTTTTGAAGAACATGAAATGCTTAAGAAAATACAGGCTGCTAGAGAAGATAAACAGTTCCCAGATGAAGTTGACACACTGCAAGACATTCCCGCAAGGGAACGTTTTATGAGATATAGAGGTCTGGAATCATTTAGGACTTCACCATGGGACCCTAAAGAAAACTTACCAGAGGACTATGCTAAAATATTTCAATTTGTTAATTATGAAAGGACAAGAAGGCGTGTTTTTAAAGAGCTTGAAGATAGTCTTATCAATATGGTAACTAAAAGAAATTATACATAAATTATTAATATAATTAGTCAAATAACAATCATACTTTATTAATGTCCAATGTTTGGATAGGGTAGCACCTATTGTCTTCAAAGACTGACTGCTTACAACTCAACTTGTGACCACAGTAGGTGCAATCCTAAGCTCTATCTAAAATGTGGCAATAAAAGGTACAATCGTGATTAAGGTTGCCATCCGTACTTTATAATGAGGTATTGTACGTTATTTTGGGCGATACTATATACTTTACGAGAACAACAAAGTACGCAAAAATACTTTATATTCCTTGTTTTTATTTTTGTTAATTTTTCGGAATTACTGCTCAAAAAAGAGGCAATAAGGTCTAACTAACGATAGGTACTTGTATAAAGTGATATCACTTTTAATGTCTATTCTTGCGACATCAGCATTCACAGAGAGCTTTTACTGTGATTAAATGGCGAGAAGAAACAAACAAAGCTTCTCTGAACCTTGTGAAAAAATAATTACTTGTACAAAAATCAATAATGTACTTTTTGACATTGTGTACTTTTTTATTCTTGCCTGTAATCGCCAATGTACTTTAAATTGTAGACAAAAAAGATGGAAACCCCAATTGTGATTCAATCTATTCTATTAATAATATTATTTATGATAAAAAAAAAATTAAAAATTTATTGCTTTCTCATTTTAGCATGGCTTCTATATAACGGTTCACGTCAAAGGTGTGCGACAAGATTTATGGAAAGCATTTCGAGCAGCTAATCCTAATGCTCCAATATCAGCATTTGGCCTTCTCCCGCATGAGCATAAAATGTCTCTGATGAATGTAGTTTTGAAACGCACAGGAGCTAGTGACGAGCCTATAAAAAGCAAAGAAAGACTAATATTCCAAGTTGGATATAGGAGATTTATTGTTAATCCTATCTTTAGTCAGCATACTAACGGAAGTAAACATAAGGTTTGTACCATTATTGGATGTGCATATATAAATGGTTACCAGAATAAGGAAATACTTCTGTTTCTTATTTTTTAAATAAAGATTTTTTGTATATTTTTTGTTGGGGCTGATTGCAGATTTAATAATATAAATATTTTAAATTGAAACCTACACTGAACATTGAATGAGTGTTATTTATTATGTAATTTATTCTGAGGGTATGGGTACAAGTTTTATTTTATTTTCAGTATGAGAGATTCTTCCAGCCAGGGTCTACGTGTGTAGCAACATTTTATGCCCCAATTCAGTTTAGTCCTTCAACTGTTTTATGTTTTAAAGTAAGTATACACTTAACATTAGCTTTATTTGTAATTTCACCTGATTGTTTGAAACTTAGTCAGAATTTTAATCTATAATTTTATGAATATAACTCGAAAGTTTAAATAGACTATGAGTATGACATAAACTAGCCGTGGCTTTACTTCTGTCTACAGATTTGATTTTTGTTTCTATAATAAAAATAGCCTAAGTTATTCCTTATAGTATCATCTATTGGCTAGTGAAAATCCTTTCAAAATAGGTCTAACCGTTTGGGAGATTAGCCGTCACAAACGTCATACGAGAAAAAAAGTAAAAAATTTGTTTGTCATTGTTAGTATCTTAAATATTTTATATCCATTCTATAAAAGCCATTAATTTTGTTTATTTATAAGATAGAAAAATTTACTGACATTTAAATAATGTATTTTTTTTTTTACAGGAAAAGAAGAATACAAAATTACAGCTAGTTGCATCAGGTGTGCTATTATCATGCAATCCAGATAGACTTATTATAAAGAGGATTGTTCTCTCCGGACATCCATATAAGGTTGATTTTATTGTAAAAAAAATTAACTAACTAACAATGACTAAAAGTCATTTTGATTTATTTTAGTTAGATCTGTTAGATTAATATTATTAGAATTTTTGTCTCAGCAAATCTTAAGCCTAATAGGTTGTGAGCTCAATTTCCACTCAGGACAGATGTTTGTATTGACCATTCATGCATTTGTTCCTGTCTTGGTTTTTGTGTGTGTAGCCTTTATTTTTTATTTTGTTCATGTAACACTAACTAGTTCTATTTTTTTTTATAGTTTCTATTTTTTTGTAAATAATATTTATTAGTTTTGTAGATATATATAGTATATAACTATATCTACTCTATATTATAAAATGCTACTTTTCAGACTAAACTGAAAGATCTATTACATTTCTGTCTCTTTAAATAGTCTACCTTTACCTGCTTTTACTAATTAATTATTCATTTGTAATAATATTTTTTTAAACACTATCTTGCAGGTGGATAAGAAAACAGCAGTTATTCGTTTTATGTTCTTCAATAGAGACGATGTTGTATACTTCAAACCTTGTAAGTTGAGGACTAAATATGGACGAACGGGACACATAAAGGAACCTCTAGGTATGTTTTAAACTCTTAAAACTTATTGATTAAGTTTGTGTTTATTATAACTTTATGACGCAGGAAGTTTTATTTTTCAAATTTAATTTTCATTATTTAGTTTTCTGAACGAATGGTTGATGTTGAATCATTAGGACATAAAGAATCTAAAATATTGTGTAATGCTCCAAAATTTTAATTTTTTTCTCAGAGTAAATCCAAAAAATTTAAGTATAAATTAGTATGTACATTTGAATGACCACAGAGTCTACGAAATGGCTTGACATTTTCTAATTTCCAATTATAAAATTTTAATTTAATTTATTATAACTCTCTCCTTTCCTATTAATATTTAGTGTAATAATAATATGTCAGTAAAAGTAAATATAATGCCTGTTTTCAGGAACACACGGCCATATGAAGTGTGTGTTTGACGGACAGCTTAAATCTCAAGATACTGTACTTTTGAATCTTTACAAACGTATGTTCCCTAAATGGAACTATGAGGACTGTATCGTCACCGACAGAGATTGCAAGGAGAGTGATGTTATGATGGAATAAATTTGTATATTTTGAATAAATTTATTAAAATTATAATATTGTTTCATTACATCAGTGGTTCCCAACAAGTGATCCGAGAACAACCAGAAGATAAAAATGGTTCTTTTTTTATGTTATGACAGTTGGCAAACAAGCATACGGTCCGCTTGATGGTAAGTAGATACCGCAACCTGTGAACGCGTGCGATACTTGAAGTATCACATGCGCGTTGCCATCCCAAGGGAAAAATATAAGGGAGCCGAGAGGGTGAGATATTGGCCTTCCAGTCTTCTTACTCATCGCACGAGTGATCATCTGTTCCCCTCCTTTCTATCCCTGATTGTTTGCTAACCGTCATGAAAAAAAATCTTCTTACGTGTGTATATAGTTTGTTTTAGGTTGTATTGAAAACATATTTTTTTTGTCATGCAATCTAAGGTTATTTTTTTTATTTCATGACGGTTGGCATACAGGCCGTCTGATGGTAAGAAGTCACCGTAACCTATGAACGCTTGCAATACTTGACATGCGCGTTGCCAACCCAAGGAACAAGAATGAAAGGATGGGGAGGGAAAAATGTAGGGAATAGAAGGGTGGGAGATTGAGCCTCCAGCACTTTCACTCGTCACACGAAACGCAACAGTACAGTTACTTTACGCCGATTTTCTGTGAGAGGGTAGTACTTCCTCGGTCGAGCCGGCCCATTGTTCTGGGAGAAGCATAGCTCTACTACCGTAAAAACTTATAACTATAACGTAGTGTACTATTGGTTTTCGTTTGATAAGCGATAGCTTGTTTTAGGCATGTAGTCATAGCATGAATGCATGCCATAAACTAATCTTTTTTTTTTTTTCAAGGATAAAAGATAAAAAAAAGAAATCTTCATTTCCACATCTTTACTGACACATGAAGCGCGATTGACTACGCACAGTGAACAATAGGACAGCTCCTAGCTTAACAGCTAACAATAATCTCTGGTAGAGGCAGTGGGGCCGGTGCCCTGCTTAGTACATCTATGAGTTTTACGATATTTAGATGGCATACTAGTTCATTTAATGTATATTCTCCATAGAAATTGATAAATCTTTGTGAAAATTACAGGCTAACCATTTCGACCATGTTTCAATGTGCAATAAATATATTTACTATACAATATGGATCAGCCCTTCCATACAGACAAAAGGTCAACGCTTTGCTGGTGCCCCTTTGTAAGTTCAACACCAATAATGCAACGAAACGGATATAGTCAAAAGTTTATAACCTAACCGACTGAAGTAAGCGTGTGACTGACTCCGCTGCGTTGGTTTTGAATTTACGAAGGAGCACCAGCGAGTCTGACATTTTGTTGAGATGGAAGTGTAAATAGTATATAGTAAGTCTATAGCTCAATATGACAAAACTTGGCTAAGCCCTTAACACCTTAACCTTAGTCGCTTATAGCGTAAATAAAAACAATTTTTGTCTATGGTAATCTAATTAAATTTAAGCCCCGGTAAATATACATTCTTTTTTAGAATTTACTTTAAACATACTTTTATGCCATGAAAAATATCGATTTTCATAAAAAAAAAACAATACATAATGCACTGAACACTACGTGTTATATTAATATTAGTATTATAAAAATCGTTTTAATGACTTAGTATTTTAAAAACAAAATTAAAATAGATTACAAAAATTATACTTAGCATTTTGAAAAATGTTTTTAATTTATTTTAATGAATGCAAACATACTTGTACTATAAAGGTTTAAAAATACAATTTATTGGAGAGATTTTCTTGAGTATAGCCATAAAATATATTAAAATAATTGAATGATCATCTATAAATTACGTCATAAAAAATGTGTAAGCAAATATTTGTATAATAATGCCCATACAGTAAATTTTAACCCATTCCCTGTATGTAAAATAGACAACCGTTAAACAATTTAAATGTCCATAATGTGGTTCATAGGGCAGGTAACAGCCAGGTCAAGTGTAGTGCTTTTTTCTCATAACAAAATTGCGCTTTTTTCGAATTAAATAGAGTCGAAAAGAAAATTCCACTCACATGAAACATTTTCCATGAGAAAATAAAAAAATATTTTCTAATAAAAAAACAAAATAAAGATTTTTAATAATAAAAATAATAATTAAAAGTAAATAGTCCATATAACCAACAAACAGTAATTTAGATTATTACAAAGACTATATGAGCTACAATTCTTATTACACATTTATGACGTAATTTAATAGTTGGCTAAACTCTTATCAAAATCTTGCAATTTTAAAAAGTACCGCGCTATTAAGGATTTTGAACAAAATTTTGCGTATATTAAAATACAGTATAAAGTAACTTAATGTAATCAAAAGATCTCCAAGCCTCCACGAATAACGCACAATTTTAATTATTTCAAAAAGAAGGGGTATCAATAAGCTTTGAAAATTAACCCGAATGTGATAATTAGTGGTTTAATTTATATCTATGTTAACGATCTTTCTTGTGAAGAAAACCTAGTCATTTTTATTAAAAAATTAGATGGAGCATTAAATTAGTGTTTTGTATTTTCCTAAGATGTGAGGAATATTAAAAAAATATATACGGTTGAATTTTTGTCCTATTGAGGTTAATTTTATATGATTTTCGATACCCCGCCTTTAATTCAATGAAATAAAATTTATTTGTTATTTAAAAAAAACAGCAATTATTATTAGTTTGTAAAAAAAATAATGACATAATTGATAATTTTAACGTGTTATGATAATAGTTTATAATAAATTGAAATAAAAAATATGATTTGAAATATTACATTCTAAGCAAATCGCGATGACACGCTTCAACTACTAAAAACACCCAAAATATGAGACCTACATACATTTAATTTATATTTGATGTTTAGCGAATCAAGAAAGTAGATTTTGTTTCATAAAATGAAAACGTACCCATGTTACGTGACTAGTTTATGGTCTTTCTGGTCTTCAAAGAACCACGCTTGGTCTCAGAGGCGGTGAGAGGTTTTGTGCTTACGCCACGTAGTCAATAGAGGTGAAAAACTAATTAAAAAAAAGACTTTTGTTAACTAACTTCGTCGAGCAGCAAGCTCCGTATTGAGACAATTATAAGCAAAATATATATATGTTTTTGTTTGCAAAAAAAATTGTATATTTGGTGTGAATGTAGGCTTAAGTAAAATTGTAAAAATCGAGTTGCGTAATAGGGAACGTTCCCGAACGAACTTTCAACACCTTTTGTGTACAATTATGTATATAGGTCTATATTTTGGGGTATGCATATCGTATATCCATCATTCAAGTGCCATTTTTTTAACATTATTAATCTGTTCTGTTATATGGTAGAATTTTAAAGAATATCTTTTTCTTTATTAAATATAATATATACTTTTTTTATCAAAGGCATTATGTCACAGATACGGAGGGCGGACATGACAGCTGCTTGAGAAAAAAAATGTGTTCCATTTTCAAATGCATGAAATCATTCCAGCCAGTATGGGATTTGGGTTAAAGTTTTTTTTGGGCATTTTCAGATAATGTTAGATTTTAGGTTTTTTATTGCGTCGTTTTTTCGCTTCCGCTGAATCGGATGACGGCTGTTTAGAGCTGGACGTATTCGGCGATACTCCAGATTTGCTGTATAGGTTATTGAGAAATTCTTCGAGATTTGGATCGTGACTGAAACATGCAACATAAATTTTAATTTTTGAGCAATATTTTTTGATTCGTATAAATGATAAATAGTCGAAACTTATTGAGCTACCGGAAAAAAAAGAAAAACTAATAGACGTTGTATACTATGACTTTTAGGAAGCAAATCAATATTTTTTCAATTTAAATAAAAACAAGAGCCTATATTTATTATTCTTGCTAAAACATAAATTTATTTACTTTTTTAAAACATAAGATATTTAGTGGAATATTACCCAGTAGAAGGTCTCTGGTTGAGGTCGGCGGCGGCTGCCTTGTTCCCGAGCACGATCCTATACTGCACCACGTGGCAGTCCGGCCGGAGTTGTTTCAGGTTTTTCTTCTATTTACAATTTTAAAAATTCAATGAAAAACGAATTTTGAAAAATTTGTCATCATGGTATATCAATCTTGATGGTAGTATATTTAATTTATTAAAACCAATAAAGAAATATGGCGTTAAATTAAAGGATATACAAAGTGCGTATACAAGATGAACGCTTTTCTATTCTATAGTCGAATAGAAAGACACACAGTACATAAATAACACAGATAAACAATGAAGAGTATAGTACACGGGCATGCACACAGAAAAAGCATGACGGCATAACACGTCATGCCGTTTGCCGTCACGGCTTACAAGTCTATTTTATAATTATTTTGCTATAGGTAATATGGAATTTTAACGTTATTAGTCTATATACCTGGCAACTAGCCCACTGTGTGATCTGGTAGACGGCTCCATCCATACAGGCGTAGTACATCACGAGCAGACCCATCATACTCGACTCCGCCCAGATATCTCCCTGGAAAAAAAATCCTTTAAACAAACTTATTTTGGGCAACCAGTAGTACCCGTGGCTTTGGTCTCATTACCAACTTCTAATTCATAAGTTTAGTAGTAGAGTGTAGAAGTGGTCTTCCCAGCACAATAGTCAAGGGCCGGCTCGACCGGGAGAGTCTTACCCTCTCATAGAAAATCGGCGTAAAGTAACAGTATCAGTAGGTGCTGTTGCGTTTTGTGCGATGAGTGAGAACGCCGGAGGCCCAATCTCCCACGCCCTCTGCTCTCTTCCTTATCTTCCCTCCTATCCCTTAGGCTGGCAACACGCATGTGATACTTCAAGCATCGCAAGCGTTCATAAGTTGCGTCGACTGCTGACCGTCAGGGTGATTGTTTATTTTTATTTATTTATTTATTTATTTTATTTTAGGAAGACAATCGGTCACAAATATGATAAAGTAACAATAATAGCAAACATTGTAAGCCATTAATATGTCTCCACATGTAGTATCATACTAATACCTTTTACAGTTATATACTTAACTTAACTTATATAGTTACAAAGTTGCATCACTGCGCCAAAATAAAATTAATTACTTAATTACAAAAAAATATATATATAAAGGCGTCGGGATGTGACGACCCCATCGCCCGCTGTTGGGATAACCTCTGTCACAACAGAGATTATTCCACCAGTGCAATCAGTCACACTGGTGGTAGGTCTTTTGTTGCAAGAGGCCGGCTAGGTAGGTACCACCGCAGTGTCCAATATTCTGCCGCCAAATAGTAGTGCTTAGGCACTACTGTGTTCCGGTTTGAAGGCCATTGTACGCTAGTGAAATTACTGGGCGAACGAGATTTAAGAACTAATATCTCTCGTTGGCAACGCGCGAGTGGCACGTACTAATGGTGCTGCAAGCGCTCATAGGCTGCGGCAGCCACTTACCATCAGGTGGGCCGTATGCTTGTTTGCCAACTTCTAACATAAAAAAAAATAAAAAAAAAAATAATTGAATCAATTTTCTCCTTATTGTTACTAAGCTATCATTGAAAATATCAACATCAGATTTTGCTAAAAGGCGGTTATAAGCTGAACAAGCTCGCAGTATATACGAGTTTTGGCGATACTTGCTTGCTGCTTGTGGAATAAAAAATGTAGTATGATGTCGTTGCTGTCGCGTTGGAATTAAAATGTTTACTTTTTCAAGAAGTTCTGGGCAGAATAAGGTTGGGCTCATAATTCTTTTTAAAAAGAGAATATCAGCAATATCACGTCGATTGTATAATTATAACTGTGTGATGAAGTAATAAACATCTAAACATACAAACTGTCACATGTTTTAATATTAGTAGAAAGAAATTGGTCTATTTCTATCTCACTTACACGCTTTTGTCAGCACGTGTTAGATTTTTGGCTAGCAGACACGGTGCTTTCTCACACATTAAATAGTATAAACTGCATAGGTATATCAGTGGGCCATATAAAATGTGTATATCTATTTTTAAGTATTTAAAGCAGAAGTTTGAATTTACTGGGGACCACATTACAGTGTTGCGTTCCTCTGTAAACCTTACACTAACACTGCCTGTGCACCATTCAAAGTTCTACCGTGGTTCTTTTACAGTCCGTGCAACTACTCTGTGGAATGCTCTCCCTGCCAATATACGCCAATCTCCAGCCATTGACGTATTTAAAGAACGGATAAAAGCGCATTACCTTACATTCGAATGACGACGTCTATAATTATTGTTTTCATTTATGTATTTATTATATATAGTTTAAATATGATAGTATGTATATTTATATGTATATTGAATATGTATGTATGTATATTGAATATTTATTTAGTTTGTTGTTTATATATTTAGCGTTAGTATTTACGTTTATTTATTATAATATTTATTGTGTAATTTATTAAATTTACGTTTATATTTACATTATTATATTCTCTTTTAGCCTCACTTCTCAATCTCCTTGCTCAATATCTTCAACACAAAGGTTGTCTGGAAGAAATCGCTATTAAGCGATAAGACCGCCTTATTGTATTGTACAATCATGTTTTTATTATTTTTAAGTGTTTATTTCTTTCTGTGTGATGTGCAATAAAAGAGTATCTATCTATCTATCTATCTATACCTCTTTAGCGGAATGCCGTATCTTGCACTGCGCGCAGTACCTCGCCGCGTAGCACGGCCGGTCCGTGAGCACGCGCTTGTGACGGCGGCCGCAGTTTGTGCATCTGCCAATATTTATATATTATTATATATTATGTAACAGATTTGGATTATTTTAGTTGTCAATTAATAAATTATTTGAGATATTATAACACGTATTATGTGCATATAAAAAAAACCATGACAATGTGCTTATATTATTAGAGTATACATGTGATGTACCAAGTTACTACTGCAGAACAGAACAGATTAGTAACACTCCATCATACCATAACGTTAAGTGCTGCCATAAGTCGCCTATCTACGTGACGCCGGAATTGTGACTTGTGAGCCATAAGCGGTTCGAGCATGAATTCAATAATAAACGCTACACACTCAATGGCTCCCAATAGGACAGTTATATCCTGTGTCGGGGGTTCGGAAACAATGCCACCCAGACCGGAAAACATGTTCGTGTGGTCAATACAAACATCAACTCTACGTGGCATTTAAGGCAGGTTTATCGCTGCGCAACTTCGTTTACCTATACTATAATATAAGGAACTCAATGTCACAAAATCACAATCTAATGTGAAACTTTTATCATTTCTAGTACCTTGTCATTAAGGTTTATGTGCTAGGGCTACAGTTAGCATAGTTACCGTATTGTGTTAGCGGCGAACTCCATCTTGTCGTGCAGCTGGGCCAGCAGTACGCTGAGCTCGCCCCACGCCGCCTCCGCGTGCCGAGACTCCTGCGCGCGTCTCTCGTAAGCCTCGCGACGTTCCTTTACGAAAATAATATATTTTTAAATACTTAGGGTCTGCTTATTACAACCCTAAGGGCGAACCACCAATCATTTGGTGAAAGCATATTACCTATCAAGATCTAACGATTGTTATCAAATGTTAAAATAACAGCCCGGTGCTCTCAATAGTCCTCATTAGCATACTAATCTTTCAGAATGGGGGACTGCGAAATACATACAGACACATGCACAACCGCCCCCACTGGAAGACATGGTCAATACAGGTCAATACAAAAATCACGATGCCTGCCTGCGGCTCAAGTGATTTTATTATTCTTTCTTGCAACAGGGATCAATAGCTTAACATATTTGCATAAGGTGGAGAAATTTTTAAGGTCTAAAAATGGACTGAAACTTGGTTTAAAAATACTGAGATTCAATAAAAAGTAAAATACATAAATATATCATTAATTATTATAATTAGTGAATACAAATAATTGTATAAACATAATTATGTAATAAAACTTACCGGTTCTCCGATGAGATCAAAAGCATGTTGTAATATTTTGAAGGCCTCCTCCGCACCCGGTTGCTGATTTTTGTCCGGGTGAACAAGAAAAGCCTGTCTTCTATAATAACGCTTGATTTCTTCATCCGTGCACGTCACGCTTACACCTAAGATACTGAAAACATATTAATGATTCTAAAAAATGTTTTATACATGACATGGCTTTTATTCTAAAAATGTAATATACAATTTCACTAATTATTTTTGTTGAATAACAAATTATTGTTTGGGTAATGTAAGGTAAGGTACTTCTTTACATTTAATTTTTAATTATACAAAATGTATACAAATTTCATATTAAAATAAATACATTTAACCCTCAAAAAATATAACTCCTTGAGTTTGTTTCACGGTTTTTCTTAGCTGGACTTTCAAGAAATAAAGTGCAATACTTTATATTTTGAATAGATATTTCATGTTCACTTAGGCACAGAAATTAAGGAATTGTATTTAATAATATTTATCAACTAATATCCTGTAAATATGAGTTCTCTAATTTTAGATTTGATTATAAATTATCAAGTCAAAGGATTTTGAAACATAAAAACATTGTCATAACCACTCTTTTCCCATAGTGATATTCTGTACATCAATTCCAACTGTAAAACCTTTGAGCTTTTGACTTAGTGGTAAATATAAATATGACATTGTAATGTTATTAAGTATAATTTCAATCTAACTTAAGGAAAAAGTTAGTTTTTCCTTGAAAATTGTTGTATTTTATAAAAACCAATGAATCAAGTATATTTGATTCCTAACAATGAAAGAATTTAAAAATATATGTTTTTCTTAGCACCTACACATTATGTATTAATTATTTACCTGTATGGATCCTTCCCTTTACATGCCAACAATCTCTTCATAGCTTCCTCACCAGTGGCCGGCAATGATATATTAGAATTAAGCTTTCCTCCGTCATTGCTATTGTCATTCTCTGTTTCTAATAAAGAAAATAATACCTAATAATTATTACAAAAATTACTTACTATGAAAGATGCATTATTTAAGTGACTATATTAACTAATGTAATAAATTTAAGTTTCAAGAGCTCAACGGGTTTGATCCTGACCCCCTTGGGCTATTGTCTTACCCACTCTTAGCACAAGCTACGAGCTTATTTAGAAGGGCAGTAGGAATATTAGTAAAAAATAAATACAAAAGTGCACACGGGCAAAAGTTAGTAAAATATAAATAAAAGCTAAATCTAACATTAAAAACTAAATTAAAAAAGTTTTTATTTAAAGGAAATAGTGAAAATCTGGATGTTCTGATGTAGTAATCCCTCAACTAACTATATAGCAATCATTTGTTTATATAAATACCTTTCTTGAACCATTTCAACTTTCTCCAGAAACCAAATTTTGTATGTCCAAGTTTTCTGTCAATGTACATTAAGTACTTGTTTTCACCCAGTTTTGAGAGCCAGTCTTTACTACTGCGCCAAACAGCTTGAGAACTGACATAGGTTTGTGTAAACACTGATGTGCATCTGCAATTTAATTAAGTATATATTCATTAAGAAAGTACATTCAGACCAAAATATATATATGATTTTATTGAATAGAGAAAATTTTACAAGGCTCAAGTTTTACTGTTTATAATAAACAAAAGGCTGAAGCAGCCTCTGTATGTTAATTGTGCTAAATTGTCTAACTAAAACAACACCAGACATTGCTTTTTAGTTAAAGAGTGATTTATAAATTATGTTTGTATGATAGGTACTTCACTGGTGACAGGAGTTTTGCTAGAGGACAGACGGGTAGGTATCTCCTCAGTGTCAGAACTGCTTTAAGTTTTGCATTACTGTTTTGGTTTGAAAGACAGAGATTTAAGAACCAATATCTAGACTAAACTGACACCTTCAAATGGTGTTGCAAGTGCTCATAGACAACGATAACTGCTTACCATCAGATGGAAAATATACTTGTTTGTAAAAACTCTAAAGCTGTCCATCTGGAAGTATGAAGAATATTAAATGTAAAATACTAAACTTACAGGTCAAATGATAAGTGAAGGCTCATACGACATATATCAGACAGTAGATAAAGAAACCAAACAACAGCTTTCCATGATGCTCCACCCCAATGTTCCAAGTAATTCTGCACCAGGCCCATATAGCCAGGTTTGTTTTTTCTTAATTTCGTCTGGTTACTTTTCTTTTTCTCCTGAACTGATTTTGGAACTTTGTGGTGACTCCGAGGCTCCCTTTTCTTCTTTGTCTTGTTAATTTCATTTTGACCTTCCTGTAGCACAAACTGAGAACTGGTATCATCGTCATCTTCAAGGTTATCATCATCTTCATCAGCGCTTTTATCAACATTCTTTGATTTTTCCATTTTTCGTTCCTTCTTTGTGGGTTTATCTGAATCATTCTTAATGAAAATAAAGTTACTATCATTCTCCTGATTGAAACCATTTTCTTCATTAGTAATGTCGTCCAAAGATGACCATTTACGAGTCATGTTGTTACGTTTATTTTTAGATCTTTTATTTGTTTTCTGGTGTTTTTCAATATCATCAGAATTGATATCTCCAGATTCACTACCAGAAGAAATGGTACTTATGTGAGGTTTCTTCTCAGTTTTCAGTTTATTCTCTTCATTTACATGTTTTATGTTTTGGGACAGTTTTTCAGGTTTGAGTGTAGGTTTATTAGGAGTTTTATTCTCTGTATTACTCTGTGGTTTTACCTTTTTGTAGCATCCGGTTGAGTATTTTTTGTATTTTTGCTAACACATCTGAGTAACTTGGACGCATTGGCTTGACCTCTGCAACTATGCGCTTTTTATTACTATTGTCAGCAAGAGGGCCATTTTCATTCCTCTTTGGAGAGTTCTCCACTTTCATTTGTGTTATTTGTGGCTCCAATGTTGGATTATTGTTGATAATAGTGGGAGCATCAGGATGATTGAGAGGATAGTTTTGACCAAAAGGTGAGTAAGTACCTGATGAATTTGGTTCCCAGTTACCTAATACTTCTTTCAGAAAATTTGATGTTGGCAAATTTGATGTTTGGTTTACATTTTCTTGGTTATATGAGCTTGGTTGGATTGTAGCTGTAGATGGTTGCACATGGGCATTGTTGTTCACAGTAAATTCTTGGTTTAACGTAAAAAGATGTGAGGGTTGTTTTTGCAGTGGGACATCGCAAATGTTTTGATTATGATTAAACAATTCATATTGTCCCGACATGGGAAATATTAGTTGTTGATTATTTTCATCGTAGAAAACTCTCACTACTTGTCCATTACCTAAATTAAGCATAGCATTGCCATAATTTTGACGATTCATACGATTTACATTCGGCATTGAATTGTATGAAATTTTATCGTCTTTATTGACGGCACTATCTCCAGTCTGCATGTTAAAAGGCTTGTTAATATAAACATCATTAGCGTAATTCGCTCTTCCGTACATATTTTCAGGTATAACACCAGGGTTAGATGGTAATGGCGATTGTTTTAATTCATTTATACCACCAGGTGGTAGATTCTCGCCGGTTTCCGCGTGATAGTTCCAAGTATTATCGTTAAATCTTGGATCATCATTCGGCGACCTTGCCATTATGACGAAGTTGAAGTCAATGTAATGAATGTATTTGTGTGGACTAAATTTGAAGTTGTACTAAGGATAATGCATTGTTCTACTTAGTATATTTAATTCGAAAAATAAAATGGTTAAACAATTATGTGTATTTTAGAGATTTTTGACACTACTTTATAAGATGACACTTCAATTGGTTACAATACAGATTCCTTATAATTGCAGATTAAGGCAAAGAAGAACAGACAATATATTGTTATAGACTTACGAATGAAATATTAAGAACATATTAGGTATTTCGATTAAAATAAAAAATAAAATATTTTAATCGAATAAAAAATTAACGTGTTATTTACAAATATTAAATTACTGTAATTTATTATTAACTATTATTTCGTTTAATTTAAACTAGCATTTGCCCGTCACTACGTCTGCGACGACCTTAGAATTGTCCCAAGAGAGAAATGAAATTAAGTGATGTTTTCATCGCGTAAAAGCGTACTCTTTAATAATTAAAAAAAAAAAAAAAAAAAAGAAACCTACAAGAACTAAACTTTTTTCGGCATAAAAAGGTATCCTATTTGTGAATTAAGATAATGAGTTATCTGTTTGCTTTTCATCCAAATCCGTTTAGCGACCCGCGTATCCAGTTCATACGTCGGTCCATGTCAATACATACGTCGGTGTTATGGTTAACGTAGAAGTAAGTAAGAAGTAAACCGCAGTTCCCTATTATTCATTTTAATCAATGCTTATAATATATTTAGGATAGTTATTGAAATTTGGTACAGATGCGTCATACAAAATAGATAAATGACATTTAAAATGGTTATCCAGTGGTAGGTACCTATAACAACTACTTACAAGCAAAGCCACGGACACAGCTAGCAAGTTTATAAGTCTTATTTTATTTTTATTTTTAAATCATAGTTGATACAAAAGCTTGTTGCCGTAAATGGGTTCAGTTAAGGAACCAGAGCAAATTAAATCTATATAAACATAGACTTCAGATAAATATATAATAGAGCTACTCAAAAAGACTTAGTGATCCGCGATCAATATTGTAGATCATATTGTAAGACGTCCAACGCAGAACAATATACGTTCTTAAGTGGTTGAAATTGGCTGATTGTTTATTTTTTAAGCATTTAAATTTTGTTATAAGTACAGCTTTTTTTATTATTTAATAGTTAGTTCTCAATTTTGACCTCGGTGATTTATCAACCGACTTTAAAATTAAGTTAGTCAACAAAATCCGTGTTATCTAATCTTTGTTATGTGTGTACGTTACGTAATAAATAATTTGTTTTTTTTTATAAATGTTTTGTGGCAATCTGATAAAAGAAAAAACCAAAGCAAAAATGGTGTTCTTTTTATAATAAAAAAATATATATATATCAGTCTCTTAATTTAAATTCATAATTAAAATTGTCCATATTATGAATATAGAATATATAAGTATAAAAGAGCTTGAACTTTAACATAAAAAGCCTTTTAAAAAGTTCTTTTTCGAATGTGCAGAGACAAAAACAACTTTCAAAGCCATTAATTCTATGAAAATTCCAACTATTTATCTAAAACGAATTAAAAAAAAAAAGAAAAAAATATAGGAAATTAGTAAATAAATAAAATAAAATTTATGAATAAAATAAACTAAATTTGTTCTTGAACAGAAATACATATTCTGTAAAATTTCAACTATCTTACGGATCTTGAGACAGCTTTGTAATAAGGTTCCGTTGGCACCCTTTGGAACGAAGGTCTTAATGATAACACATTCGTACATGATAAGACAGTTTTTATACTGCCTACAAACAGAACGTTGTAGTAATGTACATATTTTAAACATTAAAGATATAATTTTTTTTAATCCCTAACCTCCTTAACCTTCCTTTTTCATAATGTTGTATTGTTTTGATGTTTATTGTTGATTGTTGTAATCAGTTGCAACGAGGTATAAAAGAAAACTTTTCGCTTCACTTGCCACAAAATAGATTCGGTGATGATAAATGCAGTAACTCTTATTTGTACTATGTAATTATTAATTACGTGAAACGTTTTTTGTGAAATTTATATTGTGTTGTGTTGTTTGTTAGGTATTAAGGCTGGTGGTATGCAAATATGCAACCGTTAGTAATAAAATTATAATTAACTTAAAATGTAATGGAAAGGTAGAGATTAAAAATCTAATACTATTAAACGAGCCAATCTTTATATATAACCTGAATCTCGGAAACGGCTCCAACGATTTTTATGAAAATTAGTATGGTGCGCCCGGATTAATTTTTAGGAAACGTTGTTATATCCGTGTTTTTCCCGGTTCGAGTCAAGATTTCTTCAGTCAGATCCGTTCCTTTTATTTGTGAAAAACACTATTATTAAGAGCTCTATCAATGCATCTAAATCGCATCCGAGTATATTTTTCGATTTACCAAAAGATGAAAAATACTGAGCAAAGATTGGTCATTCGGGTACTTTTATAATAATAACAAATGTAAGCAAAAAAGTGAATATATTATTGATAATTGATATTTACTATATAAAGGTATGTAAAATTACTGCATTTCTATGATTATAAAATAAATAAAACGGTAACTATTAATAATATTTAAATAACTTCAGATCAATAAAACCAATTGCTTCTATAAAAAGCCTATTCTTACGTGTAAAAGATTGATCAATTTTATTATAGTTGTGTAATGATTGCGGTGTCTTGTGCTAACAACAAGGTCGCAATATTCAGAGCATTATAAAGACAGTGCTGAACAGTGAAGGAGTTGTTGACACACTACATGACTGGTGTGTTGTGGACTGAAAATGTTGGAATTTGTGATGCTGATGATGTTGGTGATGGCTGCGGCCGAAGTGAAAGATCCGGCGGCCCAGCAGATTGTGATGTTTAAAGACAAGCATCCGGTAAGTTATATTATGGTTAAAATATATAATTAAGATAAAACAATTTTTTGAAAAGAATTTTCCTTTTAACTAATGGTGTAGCTTGTACTAGGAGTGAGTACGATACAAAGTCGGCCCCTCTACCATTGCGCTCTTGAGCGATTTATACATAATGCGATATAAGATTATTAGTATATTCATATTTAATCGACTATTTTGCATTGATTTAATTCATATTATTATAAATATTTGCATAATATTTTTATTAATATGATCATAACTTGATCGAGAATGATACTGAAATATTAGAATCGTAATGTATTTTAGAATGAGAACAGAATTAAATCAGTGATATCGTTTTTCCAGACTCCTGTTGGTATAATAACAAACAGTGCCGGTGCTCCCGTTGAACACTCAGATGCATTAAATACTCTAAATACAAGACTTATATTTAACGAATATTTTATGGATACAATGACTCATCTTGTTCGTGAAAGGATTCCAGAGCGTTTGGTACACGCAAAAGCAGGCGGGGCGTTTGGTTATTTTAAAGTAACACACGATATTACGAATATTTGTAAAGCCAAATTATTCAGTAATATTGGTAAGAAAACACCAGTTGCTGCAAGATTTTCTCCAGTAGTAGTAGAAAGAGGCGGCAGTGATACATCACGTGACGCTCGAGGTTTTGCTGTTAAGTTTTACACAGAGGAAGGTAATTTTGATATAGTAGGGTTTAATACACCTAATTATGTTTACAACGATCCTCGTTTGTTCCCTACGTTCGTTCGTGCGCAAAAGAAAAATCCCGCGACTAATCTTTTCGACGCAAACACATTGTGGGATTTCTTGACTTTGCAACCAGAGAGCTTACACATGTTTTTATTAGTTTTTGGAGATCGTGGCATTCCAGATGGTTATCGTCATATGCCTGGTTTTGGGATTCATTCGTTCCAAGTTGAAAATGAACACGGCGAAATACATTTCGTTAGATTTCATTTTATTCCTGATGCTGGTATAAAAAATTTAAGAGCTGAGGAAGCGAGGAAAATAGGCGCTGAAGATCCTGATTACAACACAAGAGATTTATACAGAGCCATTGGAAACGGTGATTTTCCAACTTGGACAGTTAGTATACAAGTACTAACACTTGAGGATGTTAAAAAAGCTGACTTTAATGTATTTGATGTCACAAACGTTATTCCTTTAGACGAGTTTCCTTTACGTCCAGTCGGTAAATTAGTTTTAAATAAGAACCCCGTTAATTACTTTGCAGAGATAGAACAGATTGCTTTTAATCCAGCTAATTTAGTACCTGGTATACTTGGTGGGCCGGATAAAGTTTTCGAAGCCCGTCGTTTGGCTTATCGAGATGCGCAATATTATCGTTTGGGGGCGAATTTCAACAAAATACCAGTGAACTGTCCTTTCAGGACAAAAACGTTCACATATAATAGAGACGGTCGTGCACCTCTTAAAGATAACGAGAAAGACATCCCTAATTATTTTCCTAATTCATTTAACGGTCCCGTTCCATATATTGATAAGAAAAGAACAGAATTAATCGAGATCTATGAACATGAACCAGATAATTTTAAACAGGCAACCGAATTGTACGTAAATGAGATGACGGTTGAAGAACGCGCAAGGTTAGTCGAAAATGTAATATATAGTTTAGCACCAGCCACAGAAGCTTTGAAAGAAAGAGCAGTAAAAGTGTTTTCAGTTATTCATCCTGATTTAGGTTATCGAATAGAGCAGGGTCTAAAAGCGAATATTACAAATAACTATAGTAATAAGTGGGGCAGTTGGAATTAGAATTAGGGATAGTTGAATTAGCAAATTATTTATTGTTATATATTATTATGGAACCAAAAAACCCATATACGCTATATGGGTATAGTCAAAAAAAGGAAAAAAAAAAAGTTTTTTGATTATTCACAATTAATATTAAGCTAAAGTACAATATTGAAACGTAGAAATACAATATTGATAAAGTCTTCAGATACAATAATTGTCACGTAACAAAATTGATTTCAAAGTTCAAATTGTGACAAAAATATAAAGTCGCGCACGAGTACTCTGTCTTTGAAAACAGGTAAATAGAGCTGTTTATAAAATGAAAAATAATTGTTTACTTTTATGTAAAAGAATGTTCATTTAAAAATACTATATAACTAAGTCATTAAATAACCGGGACAAATATATCTGTCTGTCTATCTGCCCGTTTGTGTGACAAACACTGATCTTATTTACATACCTACCTGCTTATTATTTTTTATCATAAGAACACTTAATTATTAATATTGTTATGTTAGCTAATAGTTTAAGATTCTCGTGTACATATGTTGTTCTTGTTATATTTTTTGAATATTCTACTAATAAGCAATATATCGTTTAAAGTCAATCAAATTATATATTTTTATTTTTTTTTATATTTTATAATAAATAGATACTACTGTAATTATGTGAATTATGCTCTGTTATGTAGCATAAGAAAATTATCATTTATCAAAAAAATGTTTACTATTTTTCCATGTAATTATATCAACATTTTTAAGTCTGTGTTCGAAAATTGTTACAATGTCTAACCTTGCTCTAGGTTAGGCCAATGTTGTTTGGCAATTGGCAATAAATATAATACAAAAGATAAATAAACTAAGTCAAGTTAACAATGATTAAACGAGCTTTTGTTATTTTAATTATCTTTTATTTATTACATTTTATAAATGGAGAAAACAGTTTTTAAAATTTAACAATCGCAATAGATTATAAAAATTATATTCAATTCGTTTACGAAAGATTTATAATATTAGCTTACGGTTTTTATTTTTTAATTTGTATGATGCTGAATTTAAATCGATGTTAAACTTTGGAAAGAGTAAATGATGCAGTCTCAATAAAAATGGATAATTACGATTATTGAACTAGTTGAAGAGAGTACTCGAGAGGCTCTTCCTTTTTTCTTGAAAATGTAATAAATTGACTTGTTTTTGAGAAAATGTAATAAATTTCAAAAGCTACTGCAATGTCTTTCCGAAGAGGGAACTTTGGGAATTTTCATGAGACGAGCATATTCCTTGCTTAGAGGTCGGCTGTGCACCTGAATGCTCTTTCGCGTTGAAGATGTTCATGGGCGCTTGGCATCAGGTGATCCTTCCGTTTGCCCTTCTAAAAAACTTCTCCAACA
The DNA here is from genome assembly GCA_023373885.1 of Hestina assimilis. NCBI lineage: Eukaryota > Metazoa > Arthropoda > Insecta > Lepidoptera > Nymphalidae > Hestina > Hestina assimilis. The sequence goes on along the minus strand of CM041745.1, from coordinate 3,124,723 downwards.
TCCAGCACTACGAGATGGCTTAGAGTAACAAAGCTTGGTATTCATCCTTAATTTTTACAATACTAAATGTGGCCACCCACAACACACACATTACTGTCGACATATTATATTCATTTCATCTTCTTGACTTCAAAATAGTTACCAGCCTAAATACATATTAAGAATTGTAGGCCATATTTTGTATACAAAATATATATTTACTGCTTTTGAATTTTTGCCTACATAATGAATAAAGAAGTCATGGACGCTATACTATAGTATATATGTATATACTCAGACCATTGACTCATGAGTGACACCTACAAATCGGGGGTATTGCAAACGCTCATAGGCTACGATAACCACTTACCATCAGGTGTACAGTATGATTGCTTACCAACTAAGTCTCAAAAAAAAACATTTATTACCTGCAAATAAATTGTGCAAATTCTTATAAAATGGAAAATATAGTATATAATCGATACAATCAAAGGGATGCTGAAAGCGTAACAATGCTATTGTATAAGTTTGTGTATCAATGATTTCTATAGCGGCGTCCAACGACATTTGATACTGCGCATCCGACACTAACTTTCACGGTCTTTCTTATCATAATACAACGTAAAACTACGTTAAAATTTTTGTTTTTATACATAAATAGTATTAGGCTTGTAAGTTTTTTATTAGTAAACGAGTATCTACCAATGACTCCGTCCTCATTGACTTTTAAATAGTGTAAAAAAAACATGTGTGAGCAAATAATGTTCCTTAAGTCACCTCTATACCAAATTATAAGTAAATATTTCCTGTAGTTAAACGAACTGACAGATAACTTATTATTGGTAATTCAGCAAGAAAAAAAGCAATCAGTAACGTATTATTATTTAAGACATAATGTTCTTCAAACGCGTATCGCGCAATACAGCATATCTAGCGTTACAATTTAGAAAATATTTAAGAAAGTATAATTTTTATGAAGGCCACTTTTTTATGCAATATTAGTTTCGACAAAAATTAAGACAATTATAGATCATGAATACGTTATTAAATATACAACACGTTTATAGTAAAATGTTAATGATCAGTGATCAGTGCCGGCCACTGACACTCCGGGCAAGAATATTGTGGCGGCCACTTAAAGAAATCAAAATCTAGTGATAGCCTCTGTAACAGTCTAAACATTTTAGACGGTCTCTATATGATTGAGTAACATTCCAGCTGCCTCGGCTTCTCGCAAAAAATACACATACAAATAATCCATGATGCGAAAGCATCTCAGTTTACCCTGTTATCATTCTAACCATATTCAAAAAGGATGAGGCTATCAAATACTTTAAATTTTAATGCATGTTTGTGTTATGCTGTATCTTTACCGGTATACGGGTTCCCTTCTCACAATCTCGGGTCCTTCTAACGAGTATCTTGCGGGTGAGGGAGGTTAGTACAATGCAAATGTACGCAAATGTATTTTAATCTCTTTTGGGCTTTGGATTAATCGCCGTTTGGGCTCTACTTCTTTCCCTTTAGGTGGAGAGTCATTTGCCCTCGGGAAAAAAAGTCTACCGTGTTTTAAACCGACTTTGATGATTCTTAAATTGGGTATGCTTCCCGAGATGTCCGATGTGAAATTTCCTGACCAAGGATTCTGAAGACAAATTATGACCCTTTTTCGTTTACATCCGGTTTAGTCGGAGAGTTAATTTCTGGAGCAGAAATCGAGATCACATGTAAAAGCTAATAAAAGTATTACATATAGTTATTATTTTCTAGATAATTGACTAAGAATTTTTCACCCAATGCACAACGACCTGTTTTCGGTATTTGCGTATTTTTTACACGATGTTTTTGTAACATGATCTTTTGCGCTATCATGAGACGTTTTTTTTATAATGGCGGATACATAAAAGAGTATATTTACAAATCAAATGTTACGGAAGTGTACGCGGTTGGGTACCTAGATTTGCGAAAGATGACATAAGGCGTTAGAGATATAGATCTATTAATCGCGCTCTGATTGAGTCATTGATCATATTGACACCCATTCTAATTAGCTATCGGCATGAATACTAATTTCGTGTGATTATATGAAGAATTTTTATGTAACTAGTAAGGAAATATATTGCTAATTACAGGCCTTAAGGTGTATTACAGAAGCACAATAATTGTAATGAGTTTTTTGATGAGTTATACTTTAACTTTAAATGAAGATGATTAGTTATTTTTAAACGATATTACTTAACTAGTAGGCCTTTTATTGCAAGAGGCCGGCTAGGTAAGTACCTACCACCACATTGTCAGTTATGAAGGACACTATGAAGTTACTGGGCAAAGGAGATTTAAGAACCAATATCTTGTGGTTTGCAAAGCGTGAGTGACACCTACAAATATATTGTGTTGGAACCCTCATAGGCTTCGACATCACCATCAAAAAAATCATCACCATCAAAAAAAGATTTACCATCAAAAAAATAAGTTCAATGTAGTATAATTCACTGTCTTTAGTAGCTGATTTAACTGATATGTAGCAAACAAACATTTACATAGAAAATAATGTATACTAAACATCTGGCTGCTTAAAGCTTAATAATTATAGAAGAACTATTGTTCTACGATTCTCTGGGCTTACGTACTATGTTTTCTATAATATACCGCACCATATTTGGACGCAAATAAGCAATACCATGTCAACCCACACGAATATCATTTCGAGAAAAACGCGTTTGAAAATTTTTAACAACTTGCTTTATAAGAATTTTTTTTATTTATTGGCCAAGTTTTTGGCAATTTCAGATTTATGTAAGTTATTTTACTTATTTTCACAAAAAATAAGTATACAAACTGCATATTTCGTATATAATATAACCCAAAACGTTTAAAAATACATAAATTGCATGATTGAAAAAAATGGCTTTTTAGAAGGTTTAAAGCTTAAAACCCTACAAATATTAAAGAAAAATGTTCTTCAGCCATTTACCAACACTTCTGCATATATAACTCAGTTTTTCAATTTTGTGGGTTGGTCCATTTGTCTTTCCTGTTTATTCAAAGAGTAATTTTTATATAGTCCAACATAAGAATATGGTATCACCAAATAAAATAGTATTTTTCATTGTTATTAATAACAAAACATTCGTTTCCTTTAGATACAACTCATTCAAGTCAATTTCACGTTACTTTGCTATTAAAATACAAAAGGCAAACATAAGTAGAGCATACTAAAGCGAGAAATATTGCCGTTGATTTATTGTTATTGTACCAATTTCGTTTTTGTTTAGATAGAATGGAATTTTTATTGTTTCAAAAGTAGAGACAGAAAACGTAACCCTCTCACCCTGATGAAGGACCTCCGATTGATCCGAAACTAGTCGGTACCTAAACCGATCAAATGTGACTTTTAGCCGTAAGATTTTCATTAAGTTAAACAATGTGTCACAATAGTTTTTATAATTTAATGTCAATATATATTGAAATAGTTAACCGTAAAAAACTGAGAGTATAAAGGGGAAATTATATATTCAATCGATTTATTTTAATCGCACATGCTCATCCGTACATCTTGCAGGTCATAAGAAAAGTTGTAGAAGATTAATCAAGTGAATGGCCCACTGATGAAGAGAAGCTATCGTTTTCTAATAAAAAGGAATATTGCGACAATTTCCCATCGGCATCTAGTGTTACACATATCGTATCCAGCTTTCTAGTGAAAACGGAGCGCTTGTGGTGGATTGTGCAACGTACCGGAAGACTTTTAGTAGCGATAGAAGAAAAGTTAGCGAACACATTTTTTGGATGCCAAAGGGGACGTTATGTATAGAACCTCATGTTAAAACTTAAAAGATTACCGTACCCCATGAACCTAAGAAGGCGACTGACGATTATCACCTTATTAGCTTTTCACCAACGTACGGTGGTAGTTAGCTGGTGGTAATTAAGTCTCAACTTCAAAAACTTAATGCTTAGTCCTATATTAAATATGTACATTATAAAAATATTATTAAATATAATTGTGTTGTGGTTAAAATACATTTACATAAGAATAACTAAAATTTTCAATTTTTAAAAAGTCTATATTTTAATGATATTTCAAACACAAATTACAAGAATGTCATTACATTACATATTTTTGTTTCATTTTACCTCATAATATTTGATAAATAGATCATATTTTAATGAATTCCCAGAAGATGTATATAATTCAAAGTGGGATTTTTTATTTATAATAATAATTGTGTTATTCAGTCCTATATTAATGCTTCAATAATCATTGGTCGTGATTCTCATAAAGTGAGCAAAGAGTTTGTGTACACTCACAAAATTCAGATTTATTCAGTTTTTATTTTACATTTAGCTACAGCATATTTATATCTTACTATATATCGAATTATAATATATTAATTGAATGTAATTGTAATAATTAATATTTATCTTTTTTGCTATCGCTACAGAATCTGTCTCAATATGAAGGGATCCGCAACAATTGTAACACATTGGTACAAACAATTTATGTGAAACTGAGACGCCCTCCCATTAACAACAGAGATGATATCTCGTCTCATTGTTATAAATTCGTAACTAATTGCATTTAATAACAATGAGTAATTAAAAGCTCGTTGTTTCCACCAGACACGCCAAAACTTTAGAAACGAGAACATCCTTCCTAGTTTCTTTAATGCATAATGAAAAATAGATTAATATTGCTGTTTTTTTATCAACTCAAATATCTAATAATAATTGCTTCGTAGTTGTTGTCGTTGTTGTTGGCAAAGAAATTATTGTGATAAGATCAAATTATACTTGTATGCTAATTGCTACGAGTGTAATTTACTATTAAAGATTTGGCCTAAAATAATTGGTAGGAAGCCATAAAACGCTGATATATAAGAAATGTAACTAAATTACTTTGAGATCTGTGAAAGCTCTGTTAACTAAATAGTATAAAATCGAAAATGGACAATAAATTTTGTCAAAACAACAATAATTGTATGCATGTCAATTTCGCGCTATCCAATAGGTCATCATTATTTTTATTAATGTGAATTTGATGTCTCAGTTTGTTAATGACTGTATAAAATAGTTTAAAAGGTGTTATTAAATACATTCGTAAATCTTTAGCAATTAACGAGAGCTGTGTTTTGTCTTTGTCGTAACTAGATTACACGTATTTAAGGAATGATGTATGGAGAACATAAAGTAAGGCTTTTTACGCCCCAGGGCATAAAAGGTTTATTATAAAGTATTTATTATGATATTTAACTTAATTTATGACACGGACATAACTATTAATACGCTTTCTTGTATCTTAACTGTTAAAAGCTTAGGTAGTTAGTGTTCTAATTTATTGTATTAGAAATTATAAAGTATGTTACCTGTTCAAATAAATAAAATAAATGTCTGTCTAAGATTTCTATATTAATATAAGATAGTAATAATCGGGTTTTGGAATCTGTGTCTTTTCTGTTTCGACTATATGTCGGCTGTTTGGAAATATATTTCAGCAAACTTGAACATTGTTCGAAAACACAGCGCTCGCTAGACAAAACAAATAAATAAACGCTCCAAACTCAAGGCGGTCCTTGGTCGTTAGGATAATGATGTCCTGTATCGGGGTTTCGGAAACATTCACATCGATAAGGAAACACACCCAGACCATACAGGCATGGGTTCCTGACATGCCTGTATGGTCAATACATACATGCTCGAGCGGGAATGGAACCCTTAAGGCGGGTTCGATCATTATGATGGTAAGTTCGGCTTCGCAGGAGGCACCGTAAGGACGGAATCAAATTTGAGCCCCCGTGAGGGCTGCCTCTTTATCACGGCTGAGTCTCTGTACTCGGCCACCCCGCCCGGTGACGCTGTCAAGGCCAGTAGGGCCAACAGCAATACACATTCCGAAAAAAAAAAATAAGGCGGGCTCGTTACTGAGCGCCACAACGTTGTCAAGTGAGTGTATATTACTATGGATTTTGTTTTTTGGTTTGGTTATTGATAGCCAGCCGTGAAAGGAGGCTAGAAAGTTATTACCTCATTAGAATGCATTCTGTAAGATGTAACCACGCCTTGGTCGCCATAGTCAACGGAGGCAGTGGTCTAATCGGCGGTGTGATGACATTATCAGTGTCTTGTCTTGCACCCATTTTTCATTCACAATTGTTAAATAATTAAAATCTTTATATATGATTCATGGGACAGAGTACCGGTTAAGGCTGCGTTTCCACCAGAGCTGTTCGAGGATGCGCAGCGAAGGAAGAAGAAGGATAACAAACAGTTAAGAACCAATAGAATCGCTCCTAGCCTCGCTCTGCGCAATTCTTGTGGAAAGGGCTAAGCGAAGCGAGACTAGGCAAATTGAGTATTTCTATCGACAATTAAGTATTAACTGACATATACTTCGCTACGCTACCTACCACAGCTCTCGTGGAAACGCAGCTTTAGCGTGGTGCGTGAATATCTGTGAAGTAGGAAAAAAATAAAACAGAAGTCGCTGCTAAGTAAAACATCGCCACATATGGCACCGACGTTTGTTGTAGAAAATATTATTTTTTTCTTTTTAGTTTTGAAGTCGGTATTTTTTTCCAAAAAATATTTTATTTTGTACTTTTTGGTTACGAATGATAGTACATAATGATGATGCAAATTTATTACTGATGTGTTAGAATGGGACCAAATTGTAATTTGACCACACGGGAAGAACCAGCTTTCAAAAAAAGAATCCTCAAAATCGGTCCACTGAGTCGAAAGTTCTAAGGAAACATAAAAATAGTTGAATTGAGAAAATTAAAAATGGCGCATGTAGCAGTATTTTATTTATGACTTTTAGGATTGCAATAAAGGCAAAGTTTCTTTTACTTTAAAATGTGAGTAAGACGGGTGGCAGAGGTGAACGGCGAAAGGGCTTAGGGCTCGCTTGTTTTACAACATAAGTCCTTTTATTTATGTTTGCGAATTATTGGAAAGTATTGTGATTACAAAGTCATAGAAATAAGGTTGCATTGCATGTTTATAATAAATTTATTGATAAAACGGAATTAATGAAAACAACTTCTCAGAGTAATAATAATGGTAATAGTATAAACAATATAATGAATTTAAAAAGAATAGAAAAAAATCAAAGCAAATGAAATTAAAGTTTACAAGTAGTATCAACTTATAAAATGTACTTGTAGATGTACAAATTTCTTATATGACTGAATATAACGTTAACGTCATTTGTAGGTAAATTGTATAAAATTGTTCTTTACGGTACCCTATACACTCAATAAGTGTGGCTTGATCCGCACTTGACTGATTTTTGTGAAATTATTGCTATTGACTTTTGCGGACCGGCGGTTGTTATGGTGTGCTTTGAGCGTTGATGGTCAAGGATTCGATCTCTGCTCGGACCACATGTTTGTTATAAATATAGATATTTATTTATTTATATATACTTTTAAATATACCGAAATAGATTTCGGTCTGGGCGTTTGTCCTTGTTCTCCCCCCGTGCCTCAGTGAGCACATTAAGCTGTCGCCTGAATAGGTAATTTGCTGTTATCCAATGAATTACTGGTTCTCCCTTTGGGTTGCAGAGGTTAGATAGCAATCGCTCTGTGTAAAAACTAGTAACTCGTCAAATCCGAGTAAGAGTATAAGCCGACCCTGGGTAAATAACACGGAATAATGCTAGGAAAAAGAAGATACATCGTCCATCCATATTCGTTCTAATTAATCAGACTGATCTTGTAATTATTGCATATTTCTATATAGAGATATATAGATATAATATGATTTGCACATCGTCAATTCTCACGATTATAGATAACATTCACCTGTAAGCTTTGCAAGCAACCCGTCACCTATAAGGGCCGTTAATAGGTTAACGGACACGGCCGCTGAAAGGCCGAGCCATTAAAATGGCGGTAAAACACGGCCCACGCACTATTGACACCACAATGTTGCCAACATTACGTAACAATAATGTAATTCGACATCACAACCTCCTAGATTATCTGTACCCAACTGCAAACGAAAATACAGATTATAAATTATCCTGATTAGGTATATTATGTTTAGTTTCATTTCTTATAGAAAGTCTCGCAATGTACAAAATATTATACAATATTTTGCTGTACAAAATTGTATTTGAGTGAAATTGATAAAAAATAAAATTTCTAATGAATTGCAACATAATACAATATTTCCTATTCCGTAAGCTAAAATTCTACGTTATTTTTTTAATTTATCAAAATGTTCGTTTCCTATAAATGCAAAACTCAGAAAGTGTCCATTAGATGGACTGGTATTTTTTTTTTATATTAGAAACGCGAAAATTAACGCGTGAGTCGAGAATTCGATCCTGACCCCCTTGGGCTTTTGTCGTACCCACTCTTAGCACAAGCCTCGAGCTTATTTGGAGGGGCAACAGGAATATTTAAAAAAAAAACATTGAAAAAGTATTGCTAATATTCCTTAACAAAATGCAATATAAAACTATAACTTTAAATAGCTCATAGGTACAACAGAGAATAACGCACTTACTATTAATTGAGCATAACCGTAGCTACTAATTTAAACTAACTTACTATAACAAATAAGCATTAATTCTCGTATCTCAACACATGTTTTCTTGTAACACGATCGCTATCATCATAATCACTAATTGTTTACATTAATTTAGTACCTCATTCTAATTTTCTATTACCTTATGTAACGCAATAAGTAACGCTAATTAGGCTTAACAATAACGTTTTCCAAAACAATACAAAGGGGTTTTAAACGATTTCACAGCCTTCCTGTTTAAATTCCGCAAGCCTGCTATCGCGTGAAAACAGACTTATTGAAGGTGTAGTCTTGTTTACCACTAAATACATCGCAGTACAACGACATCTAATGCTATAAAGCTATTATTACCAATATGGAAAAACTTTAATTATATATATATATATATATATGGTGTTTAACACGCCTCTTAGAGCGCGACCCTCTGGTTGTAGTAGAGTCGTGTCTCGGGTCGAGCTCAAAAACCCACGGTGCGTTTCGTCCAGCGAGAGTGCCCGTAACCTGACACAACCACTGAGGTCGACCACCAAAGCGGTTTTAATGGGTTAAAATGGCCTGTTATGGCTTGTTATCTTTCTTTCTCCTTCATCCTCTTTTCTCCCAGGTTCTCCTCACGAGGAAGCCGGGTATCTAAGCATCGAAGTTAATTAACAGTATCAATACTTTTGCATTTCACCTTCTACGACAAATCCAACTAACAAACTAACTGCAATAATTATATCTCTTGATCTTGACATAAGTAAATTTAAGAAAAAAAGCATGCTTTTTATAAGTAATTGATGGGTTTTACTTAAAGTTAATTTTTTAATAGAGTATTTAAATAAAAACTTTTAAAAAGTTTTTAAAACGGTTTTATTTTATTATTAAGTAGCGGCCCGCTCCGGCTTCGCACGGGTATAAAATATATAGCCTATGGCATTCACTGAAAAAATGATTAAAATCGATCCAGTAGTTTTGATTTATTCATTACCGCCCGTGGCTCGCACGCGTTAAATGTAATTATTTACGACATCACATTAGAAACCTCAAAAAAACTTTTTCCACTATTTCATGGATGTTATTATACATGTAAACCTTCCTCTTCAATCACTCTATCTACAAAAAAAACTGCATCAAAATCCGTTGCGTAGTTTTAAAGATTTAAGCATACATAGGGATGTAGGGACAGAGAAAGCGACTTAGTTTTATATTATGTAGTGATGTATTCCCTTTTCCAAATAAATTTTAAAAATGAATTCGAATAAGTTTTTTCTATTAATTTGAGCTCATTTTCACTATAAATATTTAAAAAATGTTCGTAATTTAATATATAATTCAGGTGTTATAAGTGTTAGCTAACACTTGTGCTTTAAAGCTCAACAAGTACACTGATTGGAAGGCTTAAGTGACTTTTGCTACACACTTAACCGAAGAAATGACCATAAGAAAATAGTCTTTATTATCGAGAAGTTAAAGACCATTTGTTCTTATATATGACCACGTGTTCATCTACTTTTACTCTCGAGGTATTTTACACTGCGAACGTGACAATAGGCCATTTGACCACATGTAGGGCTAAATAAGGCTACACGCTTAAGTATTAGATATGTTCTAGGTGAAAGCTAAGAGGTAATTTTGGTTAAACATATTCTAAGACAGATTAGGTTGTGTAAGCAGTCCTAAATTCCTCAAAACTGAGGTCATTAAAAGAGTCTTTAGACATAGGTTTGTAGAAGGCTACCATTAATATTCTGCAACGGTATTACACGCTTTTGCGTTTGAACTCAACTTACCACCAGGTGGAAATTTAAATAGAGGTATTTTCCCCGGGCTAAATACAAAAATTCCTATTCTATGATGCCAGCAGACAACCGTACGACTATCCTGACGAAAAGCAATCGCTATAGAACCGGATATGGACACTTGCAACGCCAGCTACATCACTACATAATGCCGACCTACGAGGTACGTAAGTGAGAATAGAAAAAACGCTAAGAATTTATGTCTAATGCAAATTTGTCAAAAAATGTATTTACAATTCAAAAGTTTATATAGATATATATATTTAACAATTATTCATAAGCTCAATAGCTCAACAGTAGAAGGGCCAGTTAACGGCCGCCGTTAACGCGAGAGTCGCGGGTTCTATTCAGACTCTCTTGGGCTTATTTGGAGGGCCAATATATTCTTTATAAAAAAATCGTGATTCGTAAAAAGCAATTACAAAGATATTATTATTTGTAACATAATTATCGCCTATCTATCCCATGATAACTAATTGTAGCGCGTGTGTAGAGTCTAATCAGCATTAATTACTACGCCAGTATCGTGACTGGATTTAACCGAGCCTCACCGGTGTCATTTGAAACTGGTTAATACTTTGCTAATTTCTATACATTCATTATACATGGCGGATTTCAATAGAAGATGAACAAAATGTTTACATTCTAATCTATACAGTTCTTTTATGTTCCACAGATGGGGACGGATTATTTCTACGTTGCAGTTTTTTATTTTTACATGTTATGCCGGACGTCCGTTTAAAGGCTACTTTTCAATTCCCTTTTTTTCTTGAATGAAAGATACCCCTTTGTCCTATTCTCTAACCTCGATAAGATATATTAAAAAAATCATGATAATCGAATAAGTATTTAAGACGTGAAAGTGTAATAAACACACAAATTCACATTAATATTAATATTATTAGCTATGATTACGCGTTAACGCTACGATGTACAGCATTTTACAACGTTATACGGTCTCAGCATTTATTTGAATGGGTTTTCTTACGATGCTTTCCTTCAAGCAAGATATCAATTCCAAATTAAAAATAAAAGAAACAAAAAATCTTATGTCATCTCGCCTCTATGCTATGGAATCATTCTCATTTTTAAGGTTCCGTAGCCAAATGGCAAAAACAGAACCCTTATAGTTTCGTCATATCCGGTATCTTTGGATAGGTCTTTCAAAATCACCAGCAGCAAAAGAATTTTCAACCACATTTATTTGGAAGAAAATAAGTCTACAAATATTAAAGATATATAAGTTTTTTCATAACTTTTTTCATAACACTTCTATTAATTACTATGAAGTTACCAACTTATTTTTGCGGTCGATTTTAATTCGTTATTATTTTTAAGATTTTAAGATTTTTCATTATCAAGCTTCGGAACCCTTTAGTTTCAACTGTGCGTGGTCCACAACGCACTTGACTGGTTATTTTTATTACCGGTATCCAATAAAGAAGAACTATGTAGTGAGGACCTGTCGTAGAACTCTGCATCAGCTTCCCAAGCATTGTATTCCATACATGACTGGTGGAACTCGATCTCGTACCATCGACGAGATTGCCACCATAGTGTCCCCTCCTTTCAGAAGCGCACCTGACTGTTACGGCACGACCTATTTTTTTCTATTTGAGTTAATTTAATACATATTAAAATGTTTTATTGTTTCAACAACTTAAGTACCAATTTTGCTGGAATATGCTGATATTTGCATATATATTGGATTGGATTTACTAATTGCTCTTCTTTTTTATAGCGTACATAATTAACACGAACGAAGTTAGACAAAACCAATAATATATATATTTCAATTAGAGATACCTATAAGGAAGTAATTGAGTTCAAAACACTGGACCGTGTCTTGCCCGGGCGTGAATTGCCTATAAAATTATGCAAATATTGCAATTTTGCTTTAGACGCGTTAATATAGTGTAAATTTTAAGTGTGTATCGGCTTTTCCGCGTTATTAGTTGGACGTGAGAAATTAACAACAATAAATAGTCGTTGCGGATTTAATTTTTACTCGCTGAGCTCGCCGGTTTGCCGAATTATACTACAGGTACCTCTAAGATGATAATTATAAAAATATTTAAAAAAAAAGTCGAATTTGTAATGCTAAAAGCTTAAGACCAAAAGTGTTACATTGCATAAAAAATTTAAACAAAACAAAACTTTTTTATCCAAAAAGTTAAATTATCCAATTTCGCTAGTTAAAAAAGCTAAGCCATAGATAGTAATTTCATTTTGATTTTTTTTGTTTATTCTTATATTAGCTTTCCGCACCTTTAATGCAATATAATAATAATCTTTATTTGTCACAAACATAAAATAATTATAGCTGCACAAATCATGACCAGCCATCCGGTCGTAAAATCTTTTAAAAATTGCTTATCACTAACGGCCCATGGCTCAAGGGTTTCTACTGCAGACGGCACGATTGGGCTAAATAATGTATGTAGGAGCGTCGTCTGCATTCCCTATGACGTCTTCAGCCGTGGTTCGGCCTCGCAGGCAACCGACGAAATCAACTTGGAGCCTCCTTGAAGGCTGTCCCTTTTTTTTCGGCTGGGTTACAGTACACAGTCATCCCCGCCCTGGTGACACTGTCAAGGCCGATAGGGCCAACAGCAATACACATTCAAAAAATGTATACTAGCTTCTTGTATGTAAGTTGGAATAAGTGGCAAATACTTACGCTGCTTATTGAATTCAGCTTTTTCCGCATCATCATCTCCCAGACAAAAGATTGATAGAGAGGTGGCATTTAAATATAAAATTATCGATTTTGGATCGTGAAACAAACTTAGAAAAGACCTGCATTAATGTGAAACGTTCTTGTAATATGTCTAATTGCATGTACACACACGCACTCGTGTCGATCTGGATCTCAGATTAATTACGAGATAGCGTGGCGTTGTCGCTGACACAATACAACGTTTATGTAACGCACACATTGTAAGGCTGACTGTGCACCGGGGGCTTGCGACCGGAAATAGTTCGTAATCGATGGAGCTATCTAGATTATTTATTAAATGAATGAAGGTTTTAAATTTTTAATTTTGGCTTAGTTAATGCTTGGCTCCACAATATATGAAACATTCAAAGTAAAATATTTTATAAATAACAAATAAATCATAGACGACTTTGTGGCGTAGCGGTAGCGAACCTGTCTTAAGCGCCACAGGTCGCGGGTTCGATTCCCGCTCGGAGCAGATGTTTGTATTGACCATACAGGCATGTTTTCCGGTCTGGGTGTGTTTGTCCTTGTCATTGTGTATGTTTCCGGACCCCCGACACAGTGTATAAGTATCTTAATGGGTGCCGTTGAGTGTGTAGCGTTTATTATTTTATTTTTATTTATTTTATTTTGGTTTTTAGTTTTAAAGTCAGTGTTCTTTCTAAAAAAATATTTTAAGTTACAATGTTGTAAACGATACATAATTCTCGATGTAACGCAAACTTTATCATTATGAAATGACTTCACGACCGTTCAACATCCGACGTCGGCTGTGAGTGTTGTGAGTTCCTCATCAATACACTTCATACTATATTTGTTAAGATAAGTGTATGACAACATCATTGTTTGCTCACTCATTCGCGAACGAATGATTTATCTGTGGGAACAGTACTAGACTGACCACTGACCTTTATGTGTAATTAAACATTTGGAGCGTGATTTCACTTTTTAAAGAGCATTTTTTTTATTATTTTTGACATTATGAAAACATATCATTATTTAACTCATTATGGAACTGCGTACAGAAAATTGAAAAACTGTTATAAACGCTACACACTCAACGGCCCCCATTAGGATAGTTTTATATCCTGTGTGGATAACATGTATGGTCAATATAAACATATGCTCTGAGCGGTAATCGAATCCGCGACCTGTGGGGCTTAAGGCAGGCTCGCTACCGCTGCACCACAACGACGTCAAAATATGTTATGTCTGTTAAATGGTAATTTAATGATTTAAGCTTACTGTATGCTATGGACTGGCCCAACAACCATCACAACAAGCTTGACTAACTAACTTCGTTCCGTTGCGTTAGAGCTTAGTTTACGAAGGGGCACTAACGAGTCTATAAAATTTTGTCTACATGAAGGGCCCTCATTAGGATATATGAAAGTAAGTCTATTGATTAAAGATATATTAGTGATAAAGAAAAGAAAGGCGTAGTTTAACAATTTAGACATAATTTTTCTAACATTAAATCTGTAAATAAAACAGCTTTAACAAGCTATTAATTAAAAGTAATTTATGCAATAAAGCGATTACTTTAACAAGCTTTTTATTACATTAGGTAATTAATTATTTAAGATACAAATTATATGCTAATAATAAAGAGCATGTTACATTTAAACTTACACATCATTCATCATTGAATTCTTCATTCCATTCAATATAATTCAGATCATTCTCATTCATTCATCACTAATCATTGATCGATACATTCAATTGTGTCATGTGTTACAATTAGTAAAAGCCAGAGATGGACTTAGGGATTGACTTGGGAGCGCCAATGATATTTTATTTTATATATTATATTATTTTATATATTTATTTATTAGATTTTTTTTAAAAAGCTTACAATAAACAAATGAGGAATATTAAATCGGATACGCGGTAGGAATGAAGTTCTCTTCGCTATCTACCAAATATTATTGAAATTAATATAAATTATTTAAAAACACTAACCACATTTATGAAAATAAAAACAGAGATGGGTGTATTTTCGTAAGTATCTATGAGAGTCTTTTTACTAGAGGTCAACTTAAACTTCACTGAAGCAAAATATATCTGAAGCTTTCAATTGATACCAATTTAGAAATACCTCTGGAGTGAGAAAAAAGTCTTGTTACACATTTTTCGGTCTAGTATTCATGAGAACTTGTAACGCGCGATAAGGAATTCCGACCCAATATTGTTTTCTGTGAATACATTTAATTATTTTTCCTAATGAAATCAACATTTTTTCTTCCCGCCCTAAGTCTGAGTATACTAGATCTAGGCCTAAATACGTCACTGGTAATGCAAAATTCGCTCACGTAACAGAACATAACGCGAGCGTAGATTGTAAAGTCGTTTCGGATTAAATATCATTCCGACTTCCTGCGCTACACGTAATATTCCCATACATGATTGCTTTAGTTACGTTCAGGTTAGTGGTTTTATTAAAGGGTGTTAAGCAGCGTTTACATAAGTACAATTCGTATATATTTGCATACACGTCGTACACCTAAAAAGCGTTTTGGATGTGAATAAATTTACCAATACGGAGATTAGAGGTTCCATTGTAGGCTATGAGGGATTCCTATCGGCTAAACCTTCACAGTTTGCTTTCAAACAGCTATTGACTGCTGCGAATAATGAATATTATTTTTTAAAATTTATTTATTTGAAATCAAGCGACAAGGGTCATTACATACCTTACAGACATATTAAATATTATAAAACACTTAAATCTAACACCACATGACATTGGAAATCTTCATAGTTTTTGATTTACTTTCCCTATAACTACAGTAAATCAGGGCTGGAGAAAACGTATTTGTTCTTCGCGACTATCTGGAAGAGATTTGAAGTTGGTGTCACGACTCGACTACAGTCGGTGCAACTTCGGCACCGCCTTTCCGTCAGCACCTATTTTCTATTTTCTTTTATTTATTTTTTTATTATAAATGCGAAAGAAACTCTGTCTCCCTGTCTCTCTGTCTCTCTGTTTGTCTGTCTGCCTGTCTGTCTGTCTATCACGCTTTCACGGCAAAACTACTGAACCTATTTAAATGAAATTTGGTACACAGTCTAGAAACTGAGAAAGGCCATAGACTACTTTTAATGCGAAAAAGGATTGTAAGGGTTTGAAAGGGGCAGGGATGATAGTTGGCGATGAAAATTTGTATGAAAGTATAGTAATTTTTAGAGCTGGAAGCATGAAAATTATTTTTTAGGCTGTTGATTTAAAGTTTGTAAAAGGTTTTTAAAGTTTGCGAAGCCGCAAAAGCTAGGATAACGTAAAAGCTTAACTTAAGTAACTTTTGGCCGTCATGAAGAACAAAGGACATTACCTAATATGTCAAACAAAATAGCTAAATAAACATAAACAACAGAACGAAATAAACTAAAAATACATTATTTACGTACAAAATATATAAAATTGATATTGCGAGATAATCGCTATTTTACGAGATATCATGATATTTATGAAATTCGATTTGAAAAGTTATTAACACAAAAAAATGTTACAATTTCTACATTTCCAATGATTTAATGAATGTTGTGTCATCACAAATACGTAATATGAACGAGACTTTACACGAGTGTTTATTTTGTTAACAAGCCAGCTAAAGAGGTTATTGGAACGTTTTTATGATAAGATCTAGATTAAAAATAATTATTTAATTCAATCCAATAGAGAAAAAAAGCTATACGCTTGTTTGATAAAAAGATTTTAACGACTTTTTTGGTATGTTTGGTTAATGTACGAAATCGAAGGTGTTAACTTGATATGTTTGGTAATATTAAGTGCAATAATTAGCGTTAAATATAAGCAATATAACCTTCCATACACCTACGTGAAACTCTTTGAATTACTAAAAGTTTATTTTGTTCCAAAGTGTTGGCGATTTCTAAAATCAAGTACTCAGTAAACGTTACAAGAGTGTACTTAAATATGGAAAAAAGCTTTAAAAATTCTTGAATTTTAAGCTTCTAATTTAGAATTTGGATAGCTTAAAAGTGTTGTTATTTTTTAGGGTTACGTGTGGAGTCCTGTTACTATTACCTATTTTATCCTTTCATTCATCTATCCATGGTAAATGGGCCTGACCGGCTCGACTATAGTAGTACTACTCTCTTACAGAAAATCGGCGTAAAGTAACAGTAAGTACTGTTGCGTTTTGTGCAATGAGTGAGAGCGACGATGACCCAATCTCCTGTCCCCCTCTGTTCCCTTCTTTTATCTCATTCCTTCCCTCCTATCCCTTGAATAGACAAAGCGCTTGTGAAATTTCAAATATTGCAAGTATCAGGCTCAGGCATCAGGCGATCCGTATGCTTGTTTGCCAACCGTCATGACATGAAAAAAATACTAAGTTGACAGGGCTGTATGTGTTGGTAAGGACAGCGTAACCGGGTGGGAGGCTGAGTACAGAAACCCAGCTGTGAGAAACGGACAGCCCTCGCAAGAGCTCAAAGTTGATTCCGTCCTTAGGGTGCCTCCTGTGAGGCCGAACCATGGCTAAGACCTTTATCAGTTTATTTACAAACTTTGCGTTACTGTAGCGGAAATATATTTTGTATTGTGACGCTATATTTTATTCTTCTCTAATGTTTTATTTTGTAATTCTAGTATTATAATTATTATACTGTGATTTTTGCATGCCATTAGGTAGAATGTGTCTATGGACTTTTCAAGTTTAACACCAAGGTTGTACCACATTTTAGCAAATAAAGGAATTTGAATTTGAATTTGAATATAAAAGCTTATTAGAAACTATTTTTTTATGCATTACAGTCAAATCTGTTGTTTTTATAAGCTTTCGTTAGACATCCTATAATGAATAACAGGCGTTCATAGGCTGCGGTGACCGTTTGCCATCAGGCGGGCCGTAAGCTTGTTTGCCACCATCGTTGTGTAAATAAATTAAACTCTTTTTTGAATATATAAAATTATACATATGATTGTTTTACAAATAAATATTATAAACATATCGTTTAGTTGTACGGAATTACAGCTGAAAGAGCCCGATACACACTTGTCCGACTTTCATAAGGTAAACAAACCTACACACACTACGTGGTTAAAAATTTTGTCAAAAGATGTTCAAACACAGAAGTAATAATCTTATAACCTAAATATCTTAATGGTTCTCTGGGAAAGTAGACAGGCCCTTTTGTGGTACTCCACTTGCGTTGATACATTGGTTTATTTTATTGAAAACATATGATTTAGTAAGATGTAACTGTAGTAGTATTATTGAAGTAACGAACGTAGATCACTGTCTGTTCATCAAAGAAGTTAAGATCACTCTGTTTAAAGCATATTGCCAGTCCTTTTACACGAGTAGTTTGTGGGTAAACTACACAAAGTGGGAGTCACGTGTTTAGGGCATTGTTGGCTGCCGCGACGTTGCAGTGCTTCCGGTATGCTCGCTGAAGTGGGGGTGGACAGCTTCAGTGCGGTCATGCGCAAACACTGTGCTTCAATGCTGCGTCGCTTGCGCGGGAGCCCTAACACTATCCTGAGTGCATTGGTGGACAATTTCGACTCGCCGATACTAAAGCAATGGGTACAACTATACTATTAAGCCACAATAAATTCCAAACACCTGAAGCGAGCTCAAAGTTGTCCATTAGTCTGAATAAATTTTTATTTTTATGTAATTCTAATCTAAGTGCTACTAACTATAATAAAATTGTTATTAACCTCCTATGGACACCCTGCCATTTAAATAAATAATATTATTATTATTTAACTTAAATATGTTATACAAATTAAAATGAAACCTACGTATATTATCTATCTAAATTGACTTGTTCATAAATACATCTAATGCTCCTTATCTTATTGAAAGAAAACTATAATAAATTAAATCTTAAACAACCTTCTTCCGTCGGATATGAAGCAGTCGGTAATCAAAGAATCTATTAGACTGAGATATAAAGTTTTATACACATTCATATTACCATCATTCTACTTAATATAAATGTGAAAGTTTGTATGTGTGGATCTTTGTTACTCAATCAAGCAAATGTCTCAATGGATTTGAAACAATTTGGTATAGATATAGATTGTTACTTGGATTAACATAGGATGGAAAAATATTAGGTTCCCGTGGCATTACCAAAAACGTATTACAGGGCGTATCCATTTTGGAATTATCCTTGGATGTTTGTCACTCAATCATACATAAATGGCTAAGCTTACTGGGTTGAAATTCAGCACACAATTAGCTTTTTGTCTAGATTAACACACAGGATACTTCTTATCCCGGAAAAAGCCCGTTAGATTTTCAAAAAACTGGTGACAGGACGTATTTAATTAAAATTTGGTATGTATCTTATTTACTTAAAATTATTAATTTCTCTCTAAAACTAAGTCTAAAGACACCGAGAGATTGCAGAGAGATTGTGCTTTTGACGTATAATTATAACAACAATTCAAAGCAATTATGCGATACTACATTGACATATTACAGCATATTAACATCTCAGCAATTCCAAAAGATACAACATTTATTATTTTTTTATCGAAAGTGTGTACGAAGCATAAAATATTTAAAAAGTAAAAGTTAAACAATTATCTGCCTATCAATTGAAATTGGTTTCCGAATCAGCCAATTGACCTATCGCCTGTCCATAAATAATTATGGTGCATTGGATTAGATGTTCGTGTTACGATAATGGTAAATTGCCAAAGCTCTTTAAGTTCTAAATACACTATACGATTAATATTGATCGATCTCAGACAACGCGTGTCGTTTATATTGACTGTCGATTAGGTAATGGGTGTGGTCTGTTTCGTTTGATGTTGAGTAATAGTTAAATTAATTTAATTAACATTGAATTAGTTTTCGTTTACAGTGGAGTGTTTTATTGTTTGTTGTATGTTAGGGTTCCGTTAGGAATTATATTTCGATGCTGCGTCACAATTCACCTCGATCTAACTAAGGCCCGAATTAAATTTTTGAGTATCGACCAGCATTGAGCTGAATGGTTTTGGACACACTTATGAGCATCGTATCGTTAAGTATCCATCCGTAAGCACGCGCAACCATTGGGTACGCATTCTTCAGCATACTTTGATGGTTGTTTAGTACTGTAACGTGTTATATCAAGTATTATACTTATAAGCATTTAAAACAGAAAAATGCGAAATCCGAATCGATGCTGAAGTGAGAATTGATGCGTACGCATCTTCATACGAAATATCTAATTCTATACAGAAAATGCTGATTGATGCTGATATATGTAATAATCCGCCTTTTCTTGAATGTTAAATTGCGATTATAAAAAAAAACATTTTTAATTTGAAAAAGCATTTTGTAAAATTACCTAGTCATTTTATCTTATCCGTTCGATCATAAAGTTTTTACGGTTAAATAACAAAAAAGTAAATGTACAGATAACGAAACAAATTAAATTAATAAAATCATTTAACATGTAGCTTCTGCGCTTCTCAATCGTTTGCGTGTTTCCGCCCATTTTGGTATGTATACGAGAAATCTGTTTTGTGTTATGATCAGTATTCGGGTTAACAGCTATATGAAATGATCTTAGGTGAAATTGAAACGAATTGAAACTGTGTATAAGTTTCTGTGATAGGATTATGAAGAATCTAGGTTAAATATTATATATCTTCCTTTAAGTAGAAGGTAGTGTACTGCTCAACGCTTGTTTGTTCAAAGCCGATATAATAGAAAACGTAGATTTTAAGCAAACACCTCTGAGTTTTCAATTGCTTAATTTGTGTTTCAATTTTATGTCATTATTAACGATGAAGAAAGATATCGTGTGGAAACCTGCATGTCATAGAAGAAATTCTAAGATGTATGTATATATGACAATCCTAGTGGTGGAGCCTTGCCCTGATGGGGTTTAAATGCCCGCCTGCTTATCTAGCATCATACGTTGGTGAAAAACTAGTGAACTGGCTGCTCGTCAGCTGCGTTTCAAGGTAAGCCTGCATATAACAAGAGTAGGCAAGGCAAGAGCGGCTAGTGCACTTCGCCTTTTGCAATGGTATTAGCCGCCTTCGCGTTTTTTTTATAATTAAACGCTGCACTCTCAACGGCCACCATTTGGGTAGTGATATCCTGTGTCGGAGGTCCGGCAATCGAACCCGCGATCTGTGGCGTTTAACGTGGCTGCCGTTGCGCCATAACGTCGTCAACGTTGCGTTTGAAAACTACTTGGACTTCTTACCATCAGGTGGAATAGAGTCTTCTGCCTCCACTTTTTGCCAAAAACTACTATCCACCAGGCAGGGAGTATGCTTATTTGTCAACACTCTTATATAAAACAGTTACAAGCGGTCATAGAAGTTTTTTTTGGTATTTATTTTAATAGCTTTTTAATCCTAATGATTATTTTTGATCTCATTTCTGAGCGTGTACTTTTAAATTGCTCTAGGAAATATTACAGCATACATAATTCTAGATCCAGGTTACAATATCGATGGTAGAAAAAATCATTATACTAACATGGTCAGCATTGCAATAAAATATTTGTGTAGATAACTCGCGCTGTAATCTCGTCTATCAATACATAATGACAAAGATATTAAATTAAATATTCACTTATGTGATATCCAGCGTTGAAATTTACATATATTTTTAATTAAATTCTTAGCTTTGTAATACTCATGATTAATATCAGATATAGTATTATAAGGAGGCATAAGTAGTAGGTAGGTATCACTACATAGTATAAAACAAAGTCGCTTACTCTGTCCCTATGTATGCTTAAATCTTTAAAAGTACGCAACGGATTTTGATGCGGTTTTTTTTAATAGATAGAGTGATTGAAGAGGAACGTTTATGTGTGTACCACGTATATGTTTTTCTCAACTATTTAACATCCATTAAATAGTGGAGAAAAATTTTTTTTTGAGGTTTCTAATGTGATGTCGTAAGTAATTATTAATTACATTTAACGCGTGCGGGCCACGGGCAGTAATGAATAAATCAAAACTACTGGATCGATATTAATCATTTTTTCAGTGAATGAAATAGGCTATATATTTTATACCCGTGCGAAGCCGGAGCGGGCCGCTAGTGACTATATATATAACTGTATTTAGATTGTATTTACTGCAACCAAATTCCGTTAAAGTAATATAGATTTTATATTTGTTCGTTTATATATACTAGATCCACGTAAAGCCTTAAATTAAGTACATGTATTAGAAACTATCAAGTTAATTTTTTAATAATTTAGTCTCATATTATGTGTATAGCTATAATTAAAACATTACGCGTTTAATAATAAAAAAAAACTTTATGTATATGAACATTTCAATTTTTTTTCGCTAAACGTAAAAAGGTATCTCTTCTAGTTTTGATTACTTTCTGAAATCTTATAACTTTTAGGAATCTTATGCCGTATTAAATAGTAATGGCCAACCTGGCTTTCCAGGGACCTTACTTTTCCCTGTATTATTAGAGACAAGGTGGCGTTACCATCTTCCACCCCCCAGACCGACCTCCACTAATGACTTTCGTTTTGTAAGACACCCGGTAACCTGTCACAAGCACTAATATCAGCCGACGAAGAGGTTTTAGTGGGTACCCAGGACGTTATCATCTTGTCCCATGACAGGCGTTCTATAACCCCACATTACCGGTTCTCCTCCATAGGAAGCTAGGTATTTTTTAGTAGATTTCCTCTGCGTCAAGGAAAAAAGGGAAATTAGGTATAAAATAAAATAAGCTAAAATTGGGACTGTTCGTCCGGTCCCGTTACGTTGGGACACGTTAAATATATTCAGAAATTAAATTTTCTAATTTTAATTACATTCATGTTGTATTGTTTATTTATAATATTAATCTGACTATTGTACTGTAATATTACGTAATAATTTGTCGCACTGTCTGTTTACACAATCGGTACATATACTAAATAATTAAAACGTGTATTGTTAATAGTTAATTACGTCTGTAGTTACCGCCTTATTAAGTAACATTTACAAGTGTTGATTTATAAGATAATGCTCTTGACAAGACGCTGTTTCGTCTCGGAAGTTAGTTGGAATAATTAAATCCGGATATTAGTAGGGCATTCATAGATATTTGCCAATAAATTCCTTACTGTCTGATAAGAAATAATAAAATCACTTGTAAGTTGTTTAATATGAGATATTTATGGCATATGATCTTAGCGATGGTAAGTGCACATCGTACTATGGACGCTATGTAACGCCAGTAACTTTTTTTGAATGTGTGTTGCTGTTGGCCTTACTGGCCTTGACAGCATCACCCAGCCGTGAAAAAAAGGCAACCCATCGCGGGGGCTCAAATTTATTCTGTTACGGTGCCTCCTGCGAGGCTTAACCATGGCTAAAGATGTCATCGGGAATTTAGGAAACGCTCCTAGCGCATTCTAGTCCATGGACTCACTCGACGATGTGAGCGTGTCGTTACCTGTGGTAACGAAAGTCAAGTTGTGAAATGGGACAAAAAGATTGAGAAGTTTGGGCCTTTAACCTACTTACTTATTGCGCTAATTTCCGTCTGATTCTGTTATAGCATAGTACTTGAAGACATCACAATATTAATAATAATCTTTACTTAATTAATAGCCTATTAAATTATTGGATTTCACGATATGAGATGACTGGCACGCAATCTAGTCAAGTCAGTAATTCTCTCTTATAATGCAACTATATCAAACAAAGAATGTACGTTGTTTATGAATTAATATTCGATGACCGTGTTTTGCTCGGATTTTTTATTATTATAAAGGGCTACCCACTAATAGTTTTTATCACAAAAGAAGGAACTTGAAAAAAAGGGGAACAAATTATTGGACTGGAGACCTCTGGACTAGAAGAAATACTACATTGATTATGTATGTATGAGGTTAAAATTTAAATATATAAAAACGATTTTTTATTAATAAATTTCAATCCATCCATCCATTTCTATGTATTTTGTAATAAATGTTTAAGGAACTGAATATAAAACAAATGTGTATTTGTATTTAATTCTCGAAATTATCATACTGGTCATACTGTATAATTTACCACCGGTTTCTGGAACGTTGATCAAACTCATGTCAACATAACATAACAAATACTAAACGCTCATTGGTTGTCTGTTGGTCATTGATTATCTTCAACTAATCTGTTTCTTTATTTGGTATGTTAAGGTGACATAAATATGATCAACGTACGAGAAACCGGGGGTTATTAAGGAAATCAGGCATAATCCTTACGTATGATGTACCGTAATTATACGTACAACTAACTGAAATAGTTTAGTTCGTTTAAGGTTATTAATTATATAATGACTATTGATTATATACTATTTCAAAGATTCTCACAGTATTTTACTTATATTTGATTGCTTTCAATAAAGTAATCGGAACTGACATTTTAGTTTAGATTCGATCGTTAAAACAAATTGTCGAGAGAGTGTTGCAATCTCGACATCCACATGTTACGCGAATTTATTATCGTTATGGAAAAGATTGTAGTCGCTAGCTGTGCCCGTAATTCCACTCACGTTATTTATTTTTTTGATCCCACGGGAACGTAACATTTTTCCGTAATAAAAAGTACCCTAAAATCTAGATAATCTAGGCAATAAGCTATGTGTGTACCAAATTTCATCCAAATCTGTCAAGTACATACACATACTACACTGGTGGTAGGTCTTTTATCGCAAGACTAGGTACCACCGCAGTGTCAAATATTCTACCGTAAAGCAGCAGCGTCTTTGGCATTACTGTTTGAAGGGCAATTTAAGGTAGTGAAATTGGGAAAAGGAGATTTAAGAACTAATATCTCGATGTTGGCATCGCATGAGTGGCATCTAATAATGGTGTTGAAAGCGCTCATAGGCTACGGGAACCGCTGATAAGTGGGCCGTATGCTTGTTTGTCGGCTTAGGAACATAAAAACGTCGTTTTTGCATGAATGAGTAACAAACACTCAGCCAAACTTTTACGTTTATAATATTAGTAAGAAATAGTTAGATTATATACACTAGAGTTTCACACTTTTAATGTTTTCCAATATGGGTTATTGTTGTTTAGAAATATAATAATCATGGTGTCAAACCATAACGTCGTCTTAAAGGTTAGGTGTTTTGCGTAGTAGTCATACATTTGTCTGATATACATATTTAACGTAAAATTAGTTTGAGTTTGCGAGGTTTCGCCTACGTGAACTTACAGCATTGACTAAAGCAGCCAAGACTAAACGTGACTAAAGCTGCCTTACAGGCTGCCTTACAAGCCTTAAAGCTTTAGTGTAATGGAAATTATTGGTTCCTCGTACAATGTTTCATCCCCTATTATACCTTATATATCAAGGGGGTCACTGTCTTCATATTATTAGGTATAATTTTTATTTTCTAATATTATAATATTTTCCTTTAAATTGTTTTTTCTCGACAAAAAAATCATTAATTTAAATTCATTAATGATTAGATTAGTTACATAAAGAATAATTATATGAATCATTCGTTTGAGACGCTTAAGAATTAGTTTATTTGGGTTTAGCATACATGGTTTTTTTTGGCAAATAAATGGAAGTTGCGACTATTCCACTGATAATTTAAACACTTTGAAAATATGTGCGCTGTTGCGGCTAAAGAAACGTTTCCCAAGTCCACGCGATCAAAGCCGCTGACATTTGTAATTTGTTTATTAGTTCTAAATAAATATTTTCATATTATGTCAATTCCTTAGTCAAATTATTTTATTATAATCGAAATATCCATTCCTTGATAAAAATACTATTACTTATAAATGTCATATTTATTATTAGGCAACAGTATTTACAGCTATAATTGTAAATAAAATTTTGATCGGAGCTTAATAACAACTCTGAAAGTCTTCCCCTTAACAATTTAGGCAATCCAACACGTGCGTAGATCGTAATAGTTATCCAAGCTTATCATTAACAGAAAATGCTTTCTATGGCCAATGGGCAAATTCAATATATTATATTAAATTCAATATATTATATTACCCCGCATGTAGTCTTTAACGTTCAGTTAATATGAACGTTCATTAAAATTACGTAATAATGTCATAAATGATATGGACATGTAGATCCAAAGTCCTCAAAAAAAAAACAGCAAGTTAACACAAACAATTGAACCATCTCAATTTTGTCGAGATAATCAGCTACTGCTGTTCTTTCTTTATCCTTTTATTTTATTTTTTATATGAAATTCTTCATTAGCAATGTTTCTTCAAGGCATTTATAATATTCCTATTGTTACTCCAAATAAAAATTTTTTTTTTTTTTAAAGAGCTTGTAGCTTGCGCTAGGAATGGGACAATAGCCAAAGAGGGTCAGGCTCAAACCCGCAACACGAGCGTTAACGGAGTGGAGTCGGCTTTTTCATCAGGTATAAGGGCAACTCGTCGGCGAGGCTCCCCACCCTGCGCGTCCACGACCCGAGGGAACATTACTGTTGTTGTAACTTGCGAGCTGCCATAAGATATGTTAACGACTTACCAGTTGTAGGCCCCGTGTTTGTCACCATTTTAATATTAGAAAGAAATTAATTACAAATATGACTTCCCAGTGTAATAGCTTCCCGGTGCAGTAATTGCCGTTAATTGGCTGTCGCATTGATGAGCTCCATTGGTAATTTCCAAAGACCATCGCAGTGTGTATGTAATACTTGTTGAACAAAACTGTCGATTTACGTCAATATTTACGATTATCTACTATTTCAGGTGTCTTCAACTATGACACGAAGGTTGTAAGCGAAAGGTTCCATCGCAATATGTCAAATGTGTTAAGTTGTTGCCCAATGGACATTATTTTACTTTGAAGATAAATTCTGTTTTATTGGGTTCCAGTTGTTTTCGTGATTTCGATTTTCGCAATGATAGATTGGGATCACATAAAATGTTTAAAAAAATAACTTAACAAACTCTTTAAAAAAAAAAATAGTAAGTACCAGAGATCGGTGTGTCACGTGAATAGATACGTCCTCTGTATATAAAAATGTATGTTTGTTTTGTTAGGCTTGGTCATATTTTGAACCAAATAAAACACTATTCTTTTTTGTTGTACATTGTCGCTGGCATGTAATTCTTTATTTACACGAAATCTTAAAGTATTAATGACCGCTTTATTTGATACTATATAAGTATTACAATTACTAGCTACTATTATAAAATCTGAATCGTTGTACTTACTGAATTCAATTGGATTAATTTGGTCGTCATTTAAATCGCAATTAGAGTTTATGATAGTTCCTTAGGACGAATAAATAACTCTGTAGTCAATTTTTTTTATGTGAGAGGGCGCAAACGGGCCGGAGGCTCACCTGATGTTAAGCGACCACCGCCGCCTATGAACATCTGCAACACCAGAAGGCATGCAGGCGCGTTGCCGACCTTTAAGGAAAGAATACGCTCTTCTCTTGGAGGTAGTCTCTCCCAACTCGTATCGGTTCGGAAAAAAATGTCTTCTAAATCGCGCTGTTGTGGATTTCCAGACATCGAGGTGGTATGGATGGAATTTAGAGTTTTGTCGCGATGTCCGACGGTAACATTGTATCGGTGGGATCAATCCAAACAATTCCTCATAACATTCCCCGTGATATATGCGATAGAAGATGCAGAGTGATCCGACATCTCTACGCAATGCCAAAGGAAAAAAAACACTACAACAAAACTCTCATCCACGCGATGAGAGTTTCGTTGTCAATCGCGAGCGGAGTCAGAGGTGAAACAGGTGACAGTTAAAATTGTTGCATTAAGTTTAGTAACATGTAGTTGACGAAATCATAAAAGTACTTCGATTTTGTAGATATCATAGAATTTTGAATGTTGAATTATTGTGTAATAAAATTGAACTTTATTAATAGCAGTTTGTAATATATCTTTTGTAAGTTATTATTTTTATTGCTTAAGATATTTATTTAATGTTTAGCTTATTAGGGTTCCGTAGCTAAGTTGCACAAATGGAAGCCTTATAATTGCTCTATTTCAGTATACCAATTTTACTCAAAGGCTTTTGCCATTATGAGGATGAAATTTAAAACTTGATACAATCTAAAAATGTTTAAACAGCCTGGTTTAATCTTTTTACACACCACGATGGTGACTAACAAGGGAACTGCAAACCTTATGACAAATGTATGTAAATTCATTTTTTTAAAGCTTTTAGATGCTTGTAACACTAGAAACACCACAACTTTTGTAGTAGTACAACCATACGCCTATCACAAATGGACCGGTGAAATACTATGCTCTCACAGGAAATCAGCGTGAAGTAACAGTATCAGTACTGTTGCGTTTTGTGCAATGAGGGAGTGACCCACCGCTTTGCTCTTAACCCTTGGGTTTCCAACACCCGCGTGATACTTCAAGTTCGCAAATGTTCATAGGTTCCGGGGATTGCTTACCCTTCTTCCTCCTAGCATTATTCCCGGTATTTTATGTACCCACGGTCTGCTTATTATTCTTATCCGGATTTGACAGGTTACTTGTTTTTACACGGAGCGATTGCCATCTGACCTCCACAACCCTAAGGGCGAATCAGTAACTCATTGGATAAGAGCAATTTACTTATCAAGAGTTAACGATTATCATCAGATGTTATGTGATAACAAACGGGACCAACAGTTTCACGTGCTCTCCGAGTCACGGTAAACGGGTTCCGGTGATTGCTTACAATCAGACAGAAAGTGTGCTTGTTTGAGAAAAAGAAGCAATTTCGTGAGAGGCCTATCAATATATAGGTAATTTCCATGACTAATAGATATATGCTTCAGGCGATTGACATGCTACCGTTACTATTATGAGCACATTATTTGCCACAGCGTGAGATAGGTCGTAAGTTTCATTAATGTTAAAGTAAATAATATGATGTAACAAAACATTATCCAATACACATTGGATATTTTTAAATCTCAAATAGCTTGAGGGTAATATCAAGAATTGTATTATGTCATTACAGATCGTTCAGCAATCAAGCAATTTATTTATCGCATACGTATTCGCTTCGCTTGTTATATTCTATAACACGTCTAGTTAAAAATTATACATTTGGTTTATATAAAACGATTAATACATCTCAATAAGTGTTAGCGTTTATTTAGTTCATTATAGTTCCGTTTCGAAATTGCTCCTATAAGTCTGTCTCTTTGGTTGTTTTTTTGTTTTTTTTTTTATCATGACGGTGGGCAAACAAGCATACGGTTCGTCTCATGGTATGGGATTGCAACCTGTGATCTGAAGCAGATAAATACTCATTTAAGACAAAACTAAGAAAATATAGTTTAAATTTATGTAACGGTTAAAAAAAAATTCTTATTATTGTTATCATTATTATTATTTTTTTAAGCTTATGTTTTGTCTAAGATGTTGAGACTGTGTGTTAATGTTTTTGTTTTATTAATATTATTCTTACTTTCATTATTGTCATAGTTACGTTACAGTTATTTGTATGTATATTATTTATTATAATTCTAATTATAAATAAATTAATAATAAACGCTGCACACTCAACGGCCCCCATTAGGATAGTGATATCGTGTGTCGGGGTCCGGAAACATTCACAATGACAAGGACAATTATTTTCTCGTTTTTTCTTCTTAGATATAGGTACGTTATATTTTATTTAAATATTAAATGTTGTTATTAGTATATTTATTTGACTTAGTAATATAGCTCTGATCTTACAGACAACCAATTGTCTGGTTTTGTGAGACTATAGTATAAAACCAATTGTGAACATTATATTGATAAATAAATAAATAAATAACCTATAAACGCTTGCGATACCAATTGCCAACCCAAGGGATACTATGGAAAAAAAGGAAGGGAACGTGATGGAGTCTCTCATTCATCGCGAAACGCAACAGTACTGACACTGTTACTTTACGCCGATTTTTTGTGAGAGGGTAGTACTTCCCTATTCTACTACCCACATTCTACTATTATTACCCACTTGTCAAGTTGGCCCGTTGCTGGCAGGACCATCCATCTACTACTAAAAGACGTTACTCTCTATTACTAAAAGGTTTGATCGCTATTATATATATTTCAGTTGGTTATACATCACATAAATTAAGTATTAGCTAGAAATGTTTCAATTTGCCATTTTAGGGTTGCTTGAATTTAACTTTATAAACAAATTGATAATATTCTACTCAACTGATTGAGCTGAAATGACGTGTAAAGTAAATTAGTTGTTTTTTGTTTTGACGTGATGACACTTGGGGCCAAATTTATCAAGAGTAATTTTTCATTTTTTTCAAAATTAAAGTAAAATGGATCGAGATTTGATATCAATTTTAGTAGCTTTAACATAAATCTACTTAAGTGTGTTACGTCAACTATTAAAATTGTTATGTGGCGAGCCGCGAGACTATATCTACGTCCACGACAAAAAGTTAGATAAGTGTGAATACTGATTTTTAAGCTACACTTGAAAACCTATTAAGGTAACTTTTTTTACAGACTTCTTTAATTTTGTCAATTAGTTTAGGTTGTCGGGCGACACAGGTGTAGGTTGAAACGCTTGTTCAAACCTCACCTTAGCTATTTTTTCTATCCTTCGCGAACATTCTCATGAGTAAGTTCGCTCCAACGTAGACCTTATCTATGCCTTCGCGCTCGATGGAGGTCAACAGCTTAACCATTTAAGAATTAAAAAAAAATACACACATTTTTTGGATGAAACTTATGACCTTTTCTGTATCTCTTAAAACATGTATGTCTCAGCCCATCAACTAATAAGTGCAATAGTGTACAGAATTAAATAATTCGCGGAAATTCGTACAAAATTACAAATTTGTACTTAGCGGCCTTTTGGTTATCGGATGGATTATCGAGATATCACTTTATGTTAAAGACCAGAGTTAGTGAGTGATTGAGATAGATTGTTGAAATAGCGAGCTTTATGGGAGACAGCCTGTTCGCTAACATGATTTAGAGGCTCTTATTTTAAATCGATTTTAGCTTTATCGGCTGTTATCTTTTTGATTTGTAATCGATTTCTAAACGATTATTAATAAAGAATTGCATAGTGCACATTTTGGTTAATCGATTCTTTATAAATATCAGATTTTCTTTTTTGTATTCAATTTTGCATGGCACATAAACATTTCATAACGTACTTAATAAAGTAGGTCTGTATTATTTGCGACTTCGAAACACTGATCTGTTTAGCTCCATTAGTTTATTTCATACGTTAAATGATTAGGATTTAAAAGTAAAGCATTTTTTTAAAAAGAGTTTTCTAACCTGCCTTTTAATTTTGATTCTGTATTACGCGGACTTTTAGGTTATATAATTATTTGTGAACAGACTTTTATATTTTTCTTGGTATGCATTCGTAGTGGTTCTATATGAATTTTGAAATAATGAAACAAAGCTAATTATCCAAAGTCACTCTACCCAAATTTTTTTATATACACGTTGAAATCACCATGTTTTTTTTAAACATTCCAATCATTACAATTGATTCATATATTTTTAAAAATTGATATTAGTCAATACAAAAATTTGTAATTTATGTGTAACTTGTACTAGCGATTTCGACATTCAATAGTAAGAGATAAACCGTGATCCAAATTAAAAACTCTTTTTTGATATCGAAAAAGGTGTCAAAAGTTGTTAGAGTCTAATTTGTGCCTGCCCCGTTAAAAGTTATAAGCATAAAAGAATAAAAGCCCTACTTTGAGGTACTTGAATATTTTAAAATTAAAATCGAAAAAATGACAGATGAAATGAAAACGTTATTTCTTAGTACTGAAACTAATTAATAATTTATAAAATTCAATGATGTGTAGGAAGTGAAACTAAGAGGAAACGATAAAATATATGAGAAGAAACCCTGACTGACTGACATTATTTATTTCAAAGAGGTTACTAACAATTCTTGTGTTATATATCCACCTTGAAGTTTTATTATAAATGTTCAAAAATTAATCTGAGAATGATATAAAAAATACGTTAATTATGTACGTGATGGAAAGTAGATATAGTAATTCTGTCAGAAATTATTCTCTGAAAAGCATCTGAGTCACACAAAAGTATTATCCGTAATAAACGTAAATCCCTAATACATAATTATTCTAATATATCCGGTTTTCCATTGAGTCAGGGAAAAAGCAATCTACTATTGGTACTGGCGTATAAATTTCGTAGAAAAGATTGTGTCACTTAGAAAAGATTGTGTAAGAAAGATAAGTAACATTATTAATATAGTTTTTCTTGTGATCGATTTATGGAAATTTAATGAGATACAGAGGAAATTATTATTGTATGTATACTGTGCTGTAATGTACTTGAAAAAAAGAAGCAAAAACGTTATGAGTTAAATTAATAATTGTTATAAGATATTTGTGTTTATTATGTTTATAATATTATCTCATTACCTTAGTTTTAGTGGTAGTTTTTATATTTTATTACTCTGCTGTGTTCTGATAATAAATCTTTCTTTCTTTCGTCTTTCTAAGACCATAATTGGGAGGTGCGACAGAGACCTTTATATAAAATACAAATAAATAAAATATAAGTGTCTGCTAGTCATTCCTAATTAAATTAAGGTTTTTGTCTGTCATAAATTAATTTCCTAATACTAGAAATAGGTCTTACATCTGATCCAAGTATGTATGTACGTTAAATATCAAGTTGTTTATTGCTAAAATACTTGTAATGTAAATATTTTGTTTGAGAAACAAAATTGAGTAAATTTGTCAATCATTAGCATTACATACATTTCATTACACAGTATGAAATACACATATTTCTCAATACCCCGTACATTTGGGCTACTCTCGAAATTGATTGAAGTTTAATTTAACTATTACTATAGAAAATTTCCTAATTATGTTCAAGCATAATTAGAAATGCAGCTATTAGAAAACTTGCAAGTGTTATATAACATGACTGTTAAATTGTGTGCAATAGGTTAATTAATTATGAAATAAATCTCATTTATTTGAATAGACTTACTATATACTATGGACCAGCCGGTGCCCTTTCATACAGACAAAATGTTATGGACTCGTTGGTGCCCCTTTGTAGATTTGACTCCAACGCAATGGAACGAAGCAATACTAATATAAACGCTAACTTCGTTCCGTAGTTCCACAAAAATTGTTGTGAGTGAAAGAAAATGCCTTCCAAATCGCGGCGATGTGTATTTCTAGAATATACATAGTACCAAATTTTTTGCTGAAGGATTGTTACAATACAATAAAGTTTTAATAATTACTACAGTGTGATATATTATGCTATGTGGCATTTCTATTATATAATCGATACGGTATAACCGAAGGCCGTTAAGAGTTATATATATATATATATATGTAGAAACATGTTTTAATTTCAGAAATATAATATATAATTGATTGACGACCGTTGTTACGTGTTGGTAGCGAGCCTGACCTTATCCTCGATGACCGTGTGTACGATTTTCGTCCATATATTTATCTTACAATTATCTGTTACTTTCGGTCTGCGCGTTGTTCTTGTGAATGTCTCCACGGTGAGTCGGAGTTAACCACATCCATTTTTTTTTACAAGTTGGCAAACAAGCATATGGCCCACCTGATGTTAAGTAATTGCCGTAGCCTATGAGAACTTGCAGCATCATTAGTAGGTGCCACTCACGCGTTGCCAAATTCCAAGTTCTTAAATCCCCTCTGCCCAGTAATTTCACTAGCCTACAGTGCCCTTTAAACCACACAGTAATGCCTATGCGCTACTATTTGGTGGCAGAATATTAGCCGGCCTCTTGCAACAAAAGACCTGGCTACCTACCTAGTGTGGGATAACCTCTACTGTGACAGAGGTTAACCCAACAGCGGGCGATGGGGTCGCACATCCCAACGCCGCAATGCTGTCGTTGTTGTTGTTTTCCTGGTTATTATCATATAACATCTGATAAAAGTCACTAACCCGAGTTTCGGTTAACCTGAAAAAAATATTCCCGAGCTAGGAAGAAAATTATATAATGATATAATTGGTTAACCAAATTTCGGCCTTTAAAATATTTGCCGAGAACGAAAAACGATCTTACAATCGTGTCAGAGCGGCAATCGTATAGTAAAGTCGTAAAATAATTCAAAAGATTATGCAGTGGTTACAAGCCTGTAAGTAAGCTTATTAATTAACTTTTAATAACCGTAAAAATTTTAAATTAGTTATTTGTTAACCAATTTTAGGACTCATTATAATGAAAGGCGTCTTAGCCAACACAGGCGATGCCGCGGGCTACGACTAATCATATCTAATTATATAATGAGATATTGCTCTGCTTTCGTTTGACCCAATGACTTTACTCATGATTAATGCTATCATATTATATTACGTACGTAACATCACAATATTAATGTTACAAATATCACACGCACTTTTATAAATTGGATGTCTTTAATTGTATTAAATTTATTGCATCGTATTTACAATGCCGTATTTAAGTTTTGTATCGCCTTGAGCTAACTGATAATCTTCCTGCATAGATATCAAAGATTAAAGAAATTTATAAAGATTAGAAATTTATTTATTTAATAATCGTAATAGATACAATTCTTCTAGAACTGTGTATGTGATTGAATTCCTCCTAAAGAGTTAGACCAATTTGATGACATTGATTGTTGTGTGTGTTCCAGTGGATTCGAGAATGGTTCAGATTAACACTTCGACCCATTAGGGACGCTGTTATCGGGTCCCAGATTTTTTGTATTTTCGGGACAGGACAATGTCTGCCGCTAACATATTAAATATTATTTTTATATATTATTTTTGACGACGTTGTGGCGCAGCGGTAGCGAACCTGCCTTAAACGCCACAGGTCGCGGGTTCGATTCCCGCTCGGAGCATAATATGTTTGTATTGACCATGCAAGCATATTTTCCGGTCTGGGTGTATTTGTCCTTGTCATTGTGAATGTGTCCGGACCCCCGACACAGGATATTAGTATCCTAATGGGGGCCGTTGAGTGTGTAGCGTTTATTTATTTATTTATTTATTTTATTATATTTATTAAAATAAATAAAAAAAGTACAAATAATGTTAATGTAAAATGAAATGTGAGCCCCCGCGACGGCCGTAATATTTTCATGACTGGGTCTCACTACTCGGCTCTCCCACCCTGTGACGCTGTCAAGGCCAGTAGGGCCAACAGCAGTAAACATTCACAATAGAAAAGGCATCTAAATATTATTTGTAAATTATTTCATAAAGACTACAAATAGAACCAATCAAAAACTGAATTTAGTGGAATCGTCTTAGTAAAAACTTTGTCTTAGTAAAAATCGTCTTAGTGTACACGTTCAAAAGTATTTTTAAGTTCCACTTAATTAACTTATTTAAGAGTCTTCCTCTCAAAAGTGACGAGTGAATTAAATTTGTATTACGGTGAAAGCTCACATTTCTTCTACTACTGTAAAAATTAAGAAACTTTATTAATTTGCCTTTCTACTGACTAAGGATTAACAAAATTTCAATTTATTATATGGACGCTAAGGAATTTAATAACTCCGCAATTTCAATATATTTATAGTAAGTTATGAGTTTCAAGCCTAGGCTTAAGGTTTTCATTATTAATTTCGTATATATAATATATATTAAGGCTTTAATTATTAATTTCGTATAAATTTAATAATCGAAATCATCTCAAGCGTTCATAGGTTACCGTAACTGCTTACCATCAGGCGGACCGTATGCTTGTTTGCCAATTTTCATGATATAAAACAAAATTTTTACAGTGTATTAAAATATAAACGGATTAAAAAGAAAACAGCTGGCCATAAGCTCAAAGAAATATGTAGTTACACAATAACAATGTAGATTTACCCTTTAAGCCCTAACGCTGTATTCCCGTATTTTGAGTAATTCTATTCTATATCTCCAGAGTCCTTGATCTTCACAATTAACTGGTACACATGGTACTGGTACTAGGTCTTTTATTGCGCGAAGCTGACTAGGTACCACCGCAGTATCAGATATTCTATCGTAAGGCAGATATGTATTTTGCATTATTTTTCGGTTTGAAGGGCACTGTAGCTAGTGAAATTAATGGGTAAAGGAAATTTAAGAACCAATATCTCGAGATTGGCAACGTGTGAGTGACATGTACAAATGTATGGTACTGCAAGCGATCGATAGGCTACGACAACCGCTTACCATCAGTTGGGTTGTATACTTGCTTGCCAACTTAGTCATATAAAAAAAATCATATAAGTCTAGTATTCAACGAGATAGAATTAACAAAAACAGTTTGTAGACGCCAATGGTATTGCGTAATATTAGACTTGAAAACTGGTCATATATACTATATATTTTATCTCGCTAAGATATCATTACAATTAACGTCGTGTCTTTGATCAATCGAATCATCTTAATTCCACATCAATAATATTCAATACTAGCATCTGCCCGCGGCTTTGTCCGCGGTGACCTTAGAATTCGCTCTAGAGAGAAATTAATCATTTACTATACTACAAATAATTTTCAATAAGACAGATCTAAACCAGATTTCAGTTGAGAACGTGTTGTTGCATCTTTTTTGATAATCCCACAGGAACTCAAGTTTTTTTCGGTAATGTGTTATGTGTTAATCTAGATAATAAGCTATCTGTGTGCTAAGTTTCACCCCAATCATTTAAGCTTTATATCCGTTATAGAGTAACAAACATCCAAACATTGACTGGGGAAGTACTACCCTCTCACATAAAATCGGCGTAAACATACACTATTAGTAGGTTGCATTTCGTGCGATGTGTGAGAGCACCGGAGCCTCAATCTCTACCCTCTCCATTTCCTTCTTCCTATTCTTTGTATTGGCAACGCGCATGTGATACTTAAAGTATCGCAAGCGTTCATAGATTATAGTGTATGCTTGTCAAGCGTTATGAAATTAAAAAAAAAATCCAAGCATACAGACGTACACACTTTCAAATTGATTATATTAGTAGGAGTTTGAATTGAAGAATGCCTCGTGATTAAATGGAACGTTTCCTCACGCCCTCAGCGTTTTTAACTAGTTATTTGAACCCGACACTTCTATCTTATACTCATTGATGTAATTGCTTTTTATGATCTATACTTATGGCAACTTTGTTGATTGAATGTTCTTTGATTTTACGTAGAGAAATTTGTTAAAAAGGCATTGGTATTTAAGTATTTTATGAGTAATAAGTATCAAATTCTTAATCATGTCATCGTGTTCATGTAATAATAAATTTGAATTTTTTAACTTGTGACCTTTTCCTATTACACTGTGATGGTACATTTTAACGAAAAATACGAGAACTTTACATTAAGAACTAAAGAAAGCAAACTTTCAGATCGAAATCGATTTATTGAACAAAAATATACCTACTTTTAACTATTTATTATTTCTAAATATATTTACAAGTAATAACAATACTACATATCAATGTCGCCTAGAATAGTTGAAAGATTCCCATTTTCTTTTAACGTGAGAGAATAAAAAAAATATATTTATAATGTCTCTAGGTTCTAAGTATAAATTCTAGTGTGTAAATATTGTCATAAGAATAGTATTAGAAAGCAATAGAAAATTACTAAGACTCGATGCCTAATCATAATTGACATCGGTGTTACGTTGGGTTCATGTTTGAAGATGTAATCATTCTTACTTTGTATCTTCAGAAGAAAATAATAATTATACAAAAACGCTTTGCAATTTCGTTTCTTCATCAGCTGTAATTTCTTTCTATGTTTTTTTTTAAACGTTCTGTCCACTGAATGAATGGTAAACGAATTCCGAAATTAATGACGCTTGCAACACCAGTAGGGCTACGTGCGTGTTAACAATGCATTGGAAAGAATTGGAGAAAAAGGAAGGCTTTTCTTTTATTAAATTATTATAATCTTTTATTTAAATGATCACATGCGTTGCCATCCGAAGGGATAGGGATTAGATGGGAAAAAGTAAGGGAACAGAGGGGTGGGAGATTGGGCCTCCCGCGCGCTCACTCATCGCACGAAACGCAACTTTACGCCGATATTTTGTGTCCCATGTCGTCCCATTTGTACTGGAAGAAGCACGGCTCTACTACTTTTCTAACCGCTTTTCACAATGCTGTCCATTCTGATCCATGTACTTTATTACCAGAGAATTTTTACTAACCTTATAGCTGTATCGTTGCCGAATGGGCTGCTGCAACTCCTTATCCACTGGTGCGTAACTCGTTTATCCTCCAAGATTGGGTCAGGCCAGGCGGTCCAATGGGACACGTAGTCCCAATCAAGAGCGGTATTTGGTATTTCTTTCACAATAATAGCACGAAACAAATGAATTATTTATGGTGACGAGTTTTCGTAATATTACAATTCAAATTAAATTGTAAATAGCCTTAAAATTAATATAAGATCAATAGTCTAAGACTAATTTATCCTTCTTAATTTAGAACTAATCGGAGCTCACAGGATTGATATGCCTCGGTTTTAAATTTCCTTTTTTCTTACACAATAATCACTCAACCGTGACATGTCCAATATGTAAATACAAAATTATATTTGCAGCCCATTATATATGATATAACCCATACCACCTTTAAGATAAAGTTTATAATACAACAATAGATTATTTGGTATTTAAAAATATATATGGCAGGAGTTAAAATAAAACGCTATATTAGATTTGCGCGTGCGCATGCGTCGAACGTCATTCATCATCGTAATGTTGGTCATTAATGATTAAGCGTTATGTCACTGGTGAGGTGGTAATAATAAGTACGGGACTGTGAACGGCATTCCGACGGTCAAATTTCTTTCGCCTTGGGTGGGTTTTTTTTATAATAAATAAATTTTGAATTAAGAATGCAATGCAAGAATTCTTAGGAACATCTTAAAAGTATAGTCTATTGTGATTAATTTGTGACTAAATAAAAGTTATAACCTGTTATAACTTTAGAAAAAAATTACATCAAAAAAATTATGGATATTTTTTTTTTAAGTTATGACGAAGTAAATAATACGTGGTCACGTGCTCAACATTGGTTTACCATGAATAATTACCATGAACTTTTCGATGCCTAATGTTAAACAAATTAGTCCAAATTTGAAAATGAATAGTGAAAGCTTAACTCTAGTTAACACAACTAAATTTCTAGGCATAACTTTGGATTCCAAGCTACAGTGGAACGCTCATTTGTCATCTCTAGCGAGTAGGCTCAGATCCGCTGCGTATGCTATAAGGAAGGTCAGACAACTAACTGACGTAGAAACAGCGAGAATTGTATATTTCAGTTATTTTCATAGTATTATGTCATACGGTATACTTCTTTGGGGAAAGGCGGCTGACATTAATACTATTTTTATTCTTCACAAAAGGGTAATTCGAGCGATTTATAATTTAGGAGCACGAGCCTCTCTAAGAGATGTTTTTAAGGATATAGGTATAATGAGAGTGGTATCACAATTTATTATTTATTTATTCTAACCTCTTATATATTAGGAATAATTTAAAGTCTTTTAGCAAAAATAGCGATGTGCATTCAATTAACACTAGAAACAAAAATAAACTTTGTAATCCTAGCTTTCGTCTGCGTAGAGTCAGTAATTCTTTTAAGGGGCTAAGTATTCGCATTTGTAACAAAATTCCACATTGCTTATTGGAACTGCCCATAAGCAAGTTCCAAATGTACATAAAAAATAAACTTATCAATAAAGCCTATTATTCGTGGAATTCGAGGAATATTTTTGACTCTTAATATTGCTGGATCTCATTCAAGACCCAAATTTTATATGAAAGAATACAATTGTAAAAACATATATTTGAAAAGAGTAACTGTCGAGTTTCTTGTCGGTTCTTCTCGATAGAATCAAAAAAGTACTTTTAAAAGTCTACTTGAATAAAAATAATTTTGATTTTGATTTTGATTTTGATAAAGTGTCCATGTTACACCTGGTTAAAAATTTCGATATCGATACTAATTCAAACAAACCTAGCTAACACTAAACCAGTTTGAACCATTTCATTCAAATTTACCACGAAGTCTCCGTCACAAGCCATTGATGCATGGTGTTTGAAAGAAGTGCGAGAACGAGACAGAGATATGAAAACAACATAACGATAGAGCGAGGTGAAATTATTTGATCTGTTTTCAAAGTTGAATGGGTTACTCCGATTCCGAGTATAACCTGTTTTGTAGACGGATCTAAAAAAATTAATGAAAAAAGTTAAAACGAAGTTTTGTAGATAAAACATGATGTTTGAAATTTATTAAAAATCTGTTTTTGCTTACAACGAATTCTGTTTTAAAATCATTCATAGAGAGCTTTTAAGACAACTGTAAATATAATGAAAATTGTCTATTTAATTTTACTAGAACGTCTGAACCTTATACCACTTAACATAGGAATTGTTAAATGGCCTAAAGGTCTGAACGGATTTTGATGGAGTTTACATTGATAGATATTTTGCCTATCAGACAGTACAGACAACTCTTTATTCGTATATACCTTGAGTAAAATTTGAAAATATTTAAATTGTTATTGAACCGATGCAAAGCTAAACGCAAAGAAGGGCCGGTATAATACATATGACAAATCTCCGACGAATTATTGTTTAGTATCACGTGAAACCCTTATCTTTCTAAAATAGAAGTAGTCTAAGTTAGTCTTAAAAAAATTAGCCATCTGCCAGTCAATGTCCTGTTAAATTTAGTCCAGCTGGAAAAAGAGATAGAACAGATAATATTTTTAAAAATTTGTTATTCCTTTTAAGTACCATATATACTTTCATAATATGGATTCAGTAAAAAGCCGCTATATTGACGCTATAAACAAGCGCTCCAATTTAAAATATATCTAAAAATAGCACAATTATGTACCAAATAATAATAGAGTTTAAATTATATAGCATATAACAAAATCGCATCATAATAGCGTGCTATTAATCTAAATAATGTGACGTGTAATGACTGAACTGTGACGTTTTAATCTAACTTCACAGTAATAGTAGCAGTCTAGACTTCTAGACGTACCTTAGGTACTATCTTTATGACTCTTCGTCGGCTCCCTTATCTTATAAATAGTAAAGAGTATTTTTAATGTAGTAATTGATGATGTACTAGTGTTAGTGTATATAATTGTTGCTGTAAAAATCGTCACCTGACTAAAACGCTTAGGGCACTAAACACTGAAAAAATTTCATTACAATGATCGCAATTCGCATTTAAGTAATTAAATTTTTAGGAGTTTCGTATTTATCTCTCAATTCTTTATTCGGATTATCACGACATTTATCAAACCCCTGAAGTATGTATATCCAATTCAAAAAAAATCATCAACTTCAGTTAACGAAAGACTATATCAGTAACATGCACAGAACAATCAATTTTTAACAACCTTGTAAAAATTTTGGAATTCGGCTAACAATCTTAACCTCATAGGCAGAAAATAAAAAATTGTGTTAAATTTTTTTTACATGATCATTGACTTAATATAAACTAAGAACCGTCCGTACAGAAGATGTCACAAAGAAATGTCGTCTTTGACATGTCTTTAACATTTTGTTTGTATGGAAGGGACGGCCATATACATAAAATAAGTCTATGTCTATAACTTAAATTATGTACATTGGGTTTTTTTTGTATAAAAACATTTGTACGTCTCAATATTTGAATACAATACTATATTACATTCATATATATTTTCCAGTAATACTATCGAATTGTTGTAGTCTGTGTGCCCGGGCCCCAGATACTAGAAATTCCAGAAAGGGTCCATTGAAACATAAATAATGTTTCAAATCTAACCAAACTGTCTTAAATGAACGAAAATTAACATAAACTTATTCACAACGCAGATTTATACCTTATCTATCAGACAGATAATAATCTTTTGAGGTATTATAGGAATAAAATTTGTTTTGTTTATTTTGTAAAATCATATTTCGAAATTGTTGATATTAAAATAGAAATTACTAGCATCGATCCGCGATTTAGTCGTGAAGAATTCAGAATCATGTTCATTATGAATTCTGTAAGAAAATAAAAATGTGCAAGTGATAATATTTTAGCTGTCTAAAAGCTGACTTATTCTATGCCTTAGGCAATTTACTTGTTTTCTATGTCCTTTTCTATATCCCTGACTTCTTCTTCCTAACATTATTCCCGGTATTGTTGATTTGATGGGTTACTAGTTTTTACACAGCGATTGCCATCTGACCTCCGCAACCCAAAGGGTGAACCAGTAACTCATGGGATAAGGCATCGCTGACAACGTATAAAATTATAAAAATTCTCAATGATTGTCTGAGCAGATTTATTTATTTATTTATATATTTTTATTTCTACACTTTATTGTACACTTGTTAATTAAAGAAAAAAACGGTTAATTAAACAAGAAAACAAAAAAACGGTTACATTACAAGGCACAAAAGGCGGTCTTATCTTTCGTAGTGATCTCTTCCAGACAGTAGATAAGGTATGAAAGCACAACCAACAATCTCACATTCCCATTATAATATTAGTTAAGTCACTTAGAATGTAACACTTAAAAAGAATTTTTACAGATTATTAAATAGTCCTGTATGAGACCTGTCAAAATCTTATATAATAATAGAATTTTAAGAGTTTATTGTACAAGTACAAGTTTTGCTTATTTAAAACTGGTGAAAAAAATAAATCTCTCACTATTATAGTACAAATAAATACTATACTTAAAATTTTAAATAAGACCTTATTTAAGAAGTAGTTACTCAAAACGCGTTTTTAAAACTGAGTTTTTTTTACTTGTGAAATAAAGTAATAGCTACATAGCTTTGTACGAAGTCTATTGAAGTGAGCTCTTCAAGAGGTGTCGATGCAGTAATTGGATACAATTTTCACATTTACTTTCCAGAAACGAGACACCCGTAATTGATCCACAGTACAAATGAGCCTGAGATATCTGTTAGTTAAGTGAGAAATTGTAATAAATCAGACTGTCATTTGACAGTACACTAATTGTTGCTCCAGTTGCACCTGAAGTTAACAAGTTTGAAGTTTTGTGTCTATATCTGTCAACGAAGGTGTTTCCAATTTATAACCTTTATTTTCCACACAAATATCTATCTAATCTTTTATTTTCTAATAATATTTATTATATTATTATAAAATATAATGTTTGTATTTTTGAATGTTTAGATGTGTGACTGAATGAGTGAAGGGACACCGTTGTGGCGTTGTGGGTAGCGAGTCTGCCTTTAGTCTCGACGGTTGCGGGTTCGATTCTCGCTCGGGCAGATGTTTGTTAAGGTTTCTGTCTCGGTCTGGGCGTTTGTCCGTGTGGGTCTCCCCACCGTGCCTCGGAGAGCGCGTTAAG
Organism: Hestina assimilis; assembly: GCA_023373885.1. Taxonomy (NCBI): domain Eukaryota; kingdom Metazoa; phylum Arthropoda; class Insecta; order Lepidoptera; family Nymphalidae; genus Hestina; species Hestina assimilis. The sequence goes on along the minus strand of CM041745.1, from coordinate 3,081,448 downwards.
CTGTCGGTCCCGGTTGTTATCAATAACATCTGATAATAATCGTTAACTCTTGATAAGTAAATTGCTCTTATCCAATGAGTTGCTGGTTCGCCCTTAGGGTTGCGGAGGTCGGACGGCGGTCGCTCTGTGCAGAAACTAGTAACCTGTCAAATCCAGATAAGAGTAATAAGCAGACCTTGGGTATATAAAAATACCGGGAATAATGCTAGGATGAAGAAGAAGAAGATGTGTGAGTGAAGGATTTGGATGAAATTTGACACAGACATAGATGTTTACCTGGATTAACATTTAGCATATTTTATTTTAATCCCGGAAAATTGTTAAGTACGCAGGATAAACAAAACAACAAATCGGAGATTAGTTGTATTACTACTTAGGGTGCCTAATTACAAAACGTTATCCACGCAAGCGAAACCGCGGCCCGTTGCCGGTACAGTATATATCACTGTGCACAGATTTAAAACGTTACGGTATTGTTTGTACAAGTGCAGCTTAGGATATATAATGCTTTAACAATATTGTTTTAAGAGTTATAATTCTGTGTGAAGTTGATGTGTTGTGTGGGTTCATTAATAGTAAAACGTAGGGCTTATACGAAGGCAGGTTGTGTGAGCGATACCTGTTCGTTACCAACATACACCCGTCCTACTAAACCTGTTAGGTGGCGTGGATAGGGTGACAAAGTTTTATTAATTTTATGTAACCGGCACTTTTTAAATACAAAAAAACGGCCAAGTGCGTATCATTTGTATAGATGTTTATATACTTTGAAAGTCGTTTAAAGTACAAAAACACACACACATCACATTGTAAAATTTAGCTGCTATATAAAGTGTTTTAGTATTTGGTTTTAGAATTTAAAAAACTTTAAAACTTCAATGTGATATCAAAATCAAAACACGAGAAATCGTCCAAACGAGCTCTCTGCACGAGCAATAATCAAATTGGGCGCAGTTTGATTAAACCTTTCGTCCATTCGTTCTGCCTGTTACGATTAAATTGTACGAATGCAATGCTATATAGTCCACGGAATTTTTGATTATAATATTCACACGTCATTTTATTATTGAAATAAAAGTTAATATGATATTGAAAATTAACACTGCTTGAACAAATAGGTCATTCACAACTTAAAGTCTGATACTTCTCCAATGACCTCTTTTCCATTTATAGATTTCCTATTAAAGTGAGGTAAGTATACAAAAACATTTCTAACACAATTCTAACACTATTTTTAGGTTTAAACTACTTATTTAAGTGGGGTAAATTTATACTTCTATGCACAATTTTAATATTATTATAATATTATTTTAATTAAATAAATAAATAAATATAAATAGACGCTACACACTCTAAGGCCCCCATTAGGATAGTTATATCCTGTCGGGGGTCCGGAAACATACACAATGACAAGGACGAATACACCCAGATCGGAAAACATACATGTATGGTCAATCCAAACATATACTCCGAGTGGGAATCGAACCCGTGACCTGTGGCATTTAAGGCAGTTTCGCTACCGCTGCGCCACAACGTCATCAACTATACTATTTAACAATATTATTTGGGGGTTTATTTTAAAGTTCCAATCTTAGGAGTTGTTTTTTAAAATTCTCATTTGCTAGACAGCATTATTATTAAGAAAGTCTGTCATGTAAGTCCTTGCTACAAGCCGTAAAGGTGAATTGCAGTAGGCATATTAAATGAAAAAAAATGGCAAGCTGTAAGTATTTACGCAAAGTGACACGGGTCCCGCGCGGCGGCTGGTTTGAAACCGGCGTGTATCATATTATGTTAACGGATATAAATCTAATATGCTTATGTTCAAAATTAAGACATAAAGTGAAGTTTTTATTACAGTTGATATTTCATTAGGAACGGATTAGCCGCTAGCTTTGATTTTTTTTTTTTTTTTTTTATGTTATAAGTTGGCAAACAAGCATACGGCCCACCTGATGGTAAGTGGCTGCCGCAGCCTATGAGCGCTTGCAGCACCATTAGTAGGTGCCACTCACGCGTTGCCAACCTCGAGATATTAGTTCTTAAATCTCGTTCGCCCAGTAATTTCACTCAGCGTACAGTGCCCTTCAAACCGGAACACAGTAGTGTCTAAACACTACTATTTGGCGGCAGAATATTGGACACTGCGGTGGTACCTACCTAGCCGGCCTCTTGCAACAAAAGACCTACCACCAGTGTGACTGATTGCACTGGTGGAATAATCTCTGTTTTGACAGAGGTTATCCCAACAGCGGGCGATGGGGTCGTCACATCCCGACGCCTTTAAATTTCATTTATTTTGCTGGTCGATCTAAATATAATGTGAAGCTGCATTAAAAGATACTATATATAAAATTTACATACTTAAGCCATATAACCATAATATATTAAAATTTTATTTAGAATTTTTCTTCAAAGGTCTAGTTCGCAAATCAGCAATCACATGGTCACCCTTACACGAATCAAGTGCAGGCGGTTCGCCTTGCCCGGACGTTTCGCTGCGCGTGCGCAAACACCAGACACTCCTTACCGTGCGTGTTCATTTGATTCTGAATCGATCTGTCGTCCATTGCTCTTAATTTCTATACTCTCTCCGTTCAAGGCTAAATGTATTTTAATCTTTTAAAACTAGTTAAGTCAGCTGTATTGAATTCTCTACAATGTGCTGCTGGCTTTTATGGTTGTAGTGAAATTTTTAATTATTGATTGATCCGTAATAGTTAATCCAAGGCGTAATTCTACGTATTGGGAAATTAAAAGTTTAATAATGTAGTAAAACTTAGATGAAAAGTTAACGCAGTGTAATAATAACCATTTGACGTAGGGCTAGGTATATAGTATTTATATATTGCTAGTGGCTCGCTTCTTCATCGCACGGATATAAAATATATAGCCTATGTCATTCACTGAAAAATGATTAAAATCGATCCAGTAGTTTCGATTTATTCATTACTGCCCGTGGCCCACACGCGTTAAATGCAATTATTTACGACATCACACTAGAAACTTCAAAAATAACAGTTTTTTTTCTCTTCTATTTAATGGATGTTATTATACATATAAACCTTCCTCTTCAATCACTCTATCTATTAAAAACCGCATCAAAATCCGTTGCGTAATTTTAAAGATTTAAGCATACATAGGGACAGAGATAGCGACTTTGTTTTATACTATGTAGTGATGATCGGATAGCAAAATATTTAACGTTTTTTTTTTGGATTATTAATACTTTTTTTATATTACTAAGTTGGCAAGCAAGCATACGGCCCACCTGATGGTAAGTGATCGTCGTAGCATATGAGCGCTTGTAAAACCAGCAGTGGGTGCCACTCACGCGTTGCCAACCTCGAGATATTGGTATTTTACATGTCAAAGATACTACTCGTTTGCGGTAGAATATTTGTCACTGTGGTATAGGTACCACAGCCAGCTAGGTAGGCCTAGCCGGCCTTTTGCAACAAAAGGCCTACCACCAGTATGACTGATTGTGTTTGTTTTGTTTGTCAAGAAAAATATGATCCTATAAAATTTATATTAGTTGTCAAAATTGCCAAACAGCATACTAACTAATACAATATTCTAACGGAGTCTTAGAGCCTCTCTATATAATTAAGATGTTCTTTATATATACATATATTGTCCTTGTCATTGTGAATGTTTCCGGACCCCCGACACAGGGTATAATTATCCTAATGGGGGCCGTTTAGTGTGTAGCGTTTATTATTTATTATTATTACATAGAGAACCTCTTAGGCTAAGTTCCTACAAGAGATTTGCGAAGATGCGTAGCAAGAGTTTTTTAAATTTCAATTCAAATTCGATATGTAATTTCCTTGTTTTTAAGTGGGTGAAACAGTGAGCCAAAGCTAGTGAAAAATAAATCTGACTGTATTTTATTACTCCGATATTACAATATTCTAATGATCTCTGAGCAATAATTTTCTAGGGAAGAAATCAATATTGACATGACTATCTACAGCGATGAATAACGGAGGGAAATTTATGTGACCCAAATGGGAATCGAAAGCGTTATATATGGTCGTTATAGTGACCTCGCGGAAATGTGTCGGTATACTGATTCTATAATGAGAAAGTTCTAATTCATTGAGGAAAGCTTGTACAAGATTTTTGTTTTTCATTTTATTTGCTACACTGTGTGCACACGGCTACAACAGACAAACAATCAGACATACATTTCTTAAAATGTATTTTATCACATATTTTATTATTTATATTATTTTTAGTCCCGTGCATTTTTTTTATAAAACCTGAAATTCACATACACGTGTTAACATTTTCATTAAAACATTTACCCTACCGGAGCTCTTTAAATTTGTATGTGTGGAAATCATTTACTATTTATTACGTTTATAGTTTAGTTATTTACTATTTTACCATATTTTCATTATTGTTAATATATTATGATAAATGCTTAAATACGTTGATATAGCTATTTCTTACATCAAATTTAGCTAAATATAAAATTTGCCAAGTCATAGTTTATATTAAAACTTACTGTTGGTATTTTTATTGCAAAAGGTCGGCAAGATAGGCACCACCGCAGTGACAAATATTCAACTGCCAAGCAGTAGTGCAAATATTATTTAAAAACCAATATCTCGAGGTTGGCCACGTGTGGGTGACACCTAAAAAAGTATGGTGTTAGAAACGCTCATAGGCTACGACCACAACTTACCATTAGATGGGCCGTATGTTTGCTTGCCAACTTAGTCCGTTAAAAAACTAACACAAATTGTTTTTATTTTTTTTTTATTTGGAAAGTAGGGCAGATGACTCTACTCCACCTGATGGTAAGTGGAAATAAAGTCCAAACGCGAAGGCGGCTAACAGAGTTGCGGAATGCAACCGTGCTAGCCACCCTTGCCCTGCCTACCCGCAAGATGCCTCTTCACGCTTCGTTTGAAGGAGCCCAGATTGTAAGAAGGAGGGAACACGTGAGCCGGCAATGAGTTCCACTTTTTGGAAGTACGACAAAGAAAAGAATTAGCAAACTTCTTTGTTCGCGAAGGAATTGATGCCACAGTTAGACATGACCGTTGTCAGACGGTGACATCGGAGACCGGCACGTGTAGATCTTGTAAGGAAAGGGGAGGGAGGAATGATGGAGAATAATTCCTCTGAACACTCGCCGTGATACATTCGGTAGAAGGCGCCTAGGGCGGCAATCTCACGATGCAGTTGAAGAGATTCGAGGGTCTTGGAGACCTCTTCATCGCCAATGATGCGAATCGCTCGTCGCTGCAACCTATCCAGGGCTTCAAGCAAGTACTTAGCAGAGCCATCCCAGAGGTGCGAGCAATACTCAACGCAAGACCGTACCTGATTTTTGTACAACAGGCACAGTTTTCAATATGAATTGTAGAAGTCGGTAACTAACTAGTCAGATCTTTATTTTTTTATATCATGACGGTTCGCAAACAAGCACACGGTTCGCCCGATGGTAAGCAGTATAAGCACCGCTACCTATAAACGGTTGCGATACTTGAAGTATCTCATGCGCTTACCAACCAACCTACGCGATATGATGGAGGGGATGAGAAGGGAAAACAAGGAAGGGGTTGGGAGATTGAGCCTATTTACTAATAGAACAGAACGTACCAGTACTCTGTTACTTTACCTTGATTTTCTGTTAAATTGATTTTTGTGTTTCCCCAGTCGAGCCGGCCCATTTGGGCTGGGTAAAGCATGGCTCTACTACTAAAACATCTCTGAACTCTACCGGCTACGCTGACCATCACTAACATATCGTCGTTGCAAATTTAAAATCTCCTATGTGACAATTTTGTCATTAACGAGTTATTTATATATTTTAAAAGCAATTTTGTATAATGTGTAGGACATTGCAAAAACTCCTATGTGTATATCTTAATTCATTCTTAAAGTATTCGCTAATTTTAAAAAATTCAGATTTTTTTATCCTATGTGCAGAAAAAAATTAAATGTATAAATATATATGCTAAATGATACATTATATAAGACAATCTTTATTTCAATATATTATAATTCTTTTATACTTAATTATACCTAAAAAAATCAAGAATGTTTTTAGATTTTTTCAGGAAACTGAACTTTCGTTTTTCTCGAAAAGTTACTTTTTACACATAGGAGATTTTAAATTTGCAACGACGATATTGCGCCTTTAGGATGAAGACGACGTAACTCAATAAGCATTTTTTTGGGAATCACCAAAATAATTTTTAAAATATTGACATATTTACTTGGTTATTTAATTCAGTTATTTACGCTCGAATATGACTATTTTTGGACTATTGTTACATTGAGAATTTCGTTTAAGTAATCATACGCTGATAACTAAATTTTCGCCTTTTTTTGGGACAGTGGTAGCGTTTTCATTGTAAAGGTTCGAGGAGAAATGGCGATATTTTCTGAATTTGGCTACTGTGTCATTTATGATTTCAATGGAATCAATTTTTGCAGCAATCAGAATACGTCATACGATTCTAAAACCTCATAGATAATATTTGTCTAGGAATGTTAATGAGCCGTGCTTTGGCCTACATCAGCACAGCGTGGTATCAACGTGCGCTATGCCAGTTGACAAAGGTCAGGCTTCGGTCACGAAGTGAACCCGCGACCGATACTCATGGGAACAGCTGAGTCTTACCATTTATTGTCGTTCGATTTCAAAATGATATATTATTTTATTATACTTTCCTTACTCATTTTTTGTGTCTCTATTTTTCCTGTACGATTTTTTAATTGTTTTTAAGATATAAACTTCTCCGTGAATTAATACCGCATGGCTACGCTGTCAAAGTCAGTAGGAGCAGAATATAGAAATATTAAAAAAAAAACTGAAACTTTTGACAGCTTTCCATTGGATGACAATGGAATATTAATTGTCATTCGTATCCCTCTGTTTTCTTATATTATCTGCAGTGTTGCTTATTGTATCTTGCAGAAAAACAAAACTACAATACAGAAAATAACTAAAACAACCACCGTACCGTACCTAAAAATACTAAAATAAAATGCAAAATATGAAAAAAAAGCTTGATATTTTAACACTACATTAGTACGTACGTATGTGCAAAATATTCAACACGCACTTGGCTAGCTTTATATAAAGGTGGGGGCTGGTTCATTTATCTCCCAAAAGATTAGAATTCTGTAGTAAATATTATATTTGTATATGTCGGCGCGAATACGAATTATTTGATCATGTCACTGGCAGCCTTTAATTGTATTTTCGAAAAAATTATTAAAAATCGAAGCAATTTAAAAATATTGTTTTAAAAAGAGATTATTCAAAAACGAATGTAAGGAATAGGTTGAGCTAATCCTTAGTATTGTTTAGATATTTTTAAAAATATGTAGTCAGCGTATTGCTATTATTTTGTTTAAAAGCATAGCAGAACCGATGACTTACATAGGTTCAGCGGTTCTGCATATTTATTTTAAATAACCTCACCTCTTGTATGCGACATATAGTATGTTTAATCTAATTAGTAATTTGAGGATTGAATCGGGCAATTGTGATTTTGGGTTTTGAGGTACACAATTTCCTGTTTTGTAATTTGCGGTGTAGTACGGACAGCAAAAAATCAATGATGCGTGAATAAACTACATTATCAAATTATATAATTATATAACTCAAAAAAGTCACACGCTTTCTGTTACTGAGTTTGCGAATTTTCAACGATAATAAACCGAATAATTTTGTGAGATCCAATAGTAAGGGTGAACAAGGTTGTATGGTCAGAGCAAAGGCGCCTCGCCCTTACTAAAGCACTAGATTGTACCTGAATTATGTCGTCTCCTGATATTGTTGTGAAGCGAAACTCGGATATTAAGCGAAAGTACCGTCCATTGTTTTTGTGTCGGCGTAAATTCGTATCTAAATAGAGCATCGTATGTTGAACCGGTTGCAAATGTGTATGAATAATAATATCGTTAAAGAATTTTTCGTACAAAATGTTAAATCAGCGGAATTCGTTTAATGAAACCGGAAACATATGCTGGGTTCCATAGGAATAAGAAAATCTCATGACAACAACATGTTTGGAAATATCAAATTAAATTAATTGATATAAATTTTTATTAAGTATGTCTGTCTTGATTATACTTTTTTGTTACATTAGACATACCCTATATTTTAATTACGTAAGAATTCTAAGCCTTAAAAGGTCAATTGTCCCGCGGTGTGCAATAAATAATTATTATACTTAAAAACTGTGATATCTTCTGTATAGCGGGACTTTTGACAACCCTGATGAATAATGTCGTGTTGAAGGAAATGATGGCAAAATACAAGTATTTTGCATATTGCTTTTGGTCCTGTTTGATTCTTATCTTCGTTAGTGAATTTATGTAAAATTTGAACAGTCAAGTGGTTTGTTGCGAAATTGTTACCGCAGAAATTTTCGTGCACTATAAATCGATAAGTAACGATAAAGGGATAGTAATAGAAGTAAAATTATATGTTTTACAAAGATTGTTTGCATTGGTATAAGATAATCTGGAATAATCTATGTCTATCCATTTTTTTTTCTAATTGTATAGTGCTGTTGACCCTTCTGGTCTTTACACCGTCACTAAGCGGGGGTGGTCGAGTTCTGAGCCTCGGTTGATCAAAAGGGACAGCCTTTCGTCTCTTTTGACTTTAAAAGGGTGTCCATTTTATATATACATATAATTGATAACTGCGAAAAAATTATTTGCTTAACTTTATTAACTGCTTACAAAATTTCGAAAGACTCAGTTGGTTTTAAGATAAATAATTTTACGTGTCATTTCTGACGCTGTGTCCGTAAGAGCTTTCAACAATTAACACAGAGTCGAGTATGGGAACTCGGTCCATTGTTTAGTAATCACAATTTCGTTTTAGCCGGACAAGTTTTCGACACACAGTCCGTCCCTTGTAACTGTGTCGTAAGTTAATTAGCAATATATTAACGTTTTGAATTGTTAGCACGCATAGATTGATGATCAATATTGTGCTTTTACAATTGTCAAACCTATTTTAGGCAGGCTCATTCTACGTATTCTTAGGAACTAAAAGGAATATTATTCTTATATGAAAATAGTTTTGCAACTAGTTTGTTTTAGAAGCTGACATTATGTATGCATTATGCTTTAACCCGTCTCCCCAAGAAATAGGGTAGTTTTTTTTTAATAAGTTATTGATTGATTCTTAAAGGATTATGAAGTTGTTTGTAATTTGTATAAACAAGTAGTGGTGGTGGGATTTGAATTCGAGAATTGTAAAGTACGTAGTTATAAATATAATATAAAATCACATCTTTTATATAAAAAAATATAGTCTATAGCTATAAAATATACTATAAAGACTTTAAGTCCAACCGGTAGTGGAAGGCATTTTATTTGCAAGTGGCCGGCTAGGTAGGTACCACCGCAGTGTCAGATATTATATCGTAAAGCAGCAGTGTGTTTCGTACTACTGTGTTTCGGTATAAAAGGCACTATAGTCTATAGCTAGTCAAATTACTGGACAAAGGGGATTTAAGGACCAATATCTCGAGGTTTGTAACGCCTGAGTGACATTACAAATGAATGGTGTTGTAAGCTCTCATAGGGTACGATAACCGCTCACCATCAGGTGAGCCGTATGCTTACTTGCCAACTTATTCGCATCATAAAATACAAGTTAACTGATTGTGATATTAATTTAAATTTTCGTATATTTCAATTTGCCATGCCATTTTTAAATCTGAAGCATACATAATAATGATAAATGCTAATATGAAAAACTTAATTTTTTTATTTTATAAAAGTTATTGCGTTATGATTGATTGATTACAATAATTATATCCTCATCGTAAAAAGCGAGGTCACTTACCGAATTTTGTTACGTAACAGTTCGACTTTTAGTGTTTATATTTATATTTTTATTACTTTCAGGGTTATTCTTCAAATTAATGTTGTAATTTTGCATTAACTAGAAAATATCTGTGACTTTACGAATACTTTAAAAACATATAAACAAGCTTAAATACATACATCCAAACTGGTACAAATTAATGATTAATACAAGGTGTAGCCCCGAAAATTATTTGACCTGCGACACTGTCCAAATGGTCGTTTAAATATTACATATTTTGTTGTTAAGTAATATTTTGTTATTTTTTTGAATTATGTAAACCTAGCAAAACCAGATTCTTTAAGCCCTATACACGTGATGAACGAACATCCAAACTTTTATATATAATAATAAAGAATAATACGATAAACTTTACGTGAGCTTAATATTAAATACAATGTAAAGGGACAAATCTTCTTCCAAAACGGCATCTGCATGAAGAGACGTTACGGCTACACTTAGTGCTCGTTCGATACTTTCTACAGGGGCCCAAAACCCCCTCTCTGTCTCTTTTTCTTGATCATCTTCTTACTTTAACTGATCTCTGGTAACGACGGTTTTGCTTCTGGTGTCAAAAGAGTCTATGATAATCTATTCTGCATCGATCATGGTTGTATTCTTGACAATCAGTTACCACCTTTGTGCTATAAAAAAGTTTTAAACGCACCGACAAAATTATTTCAAGTTTATATAGATATATTGATTAGCTTGAAGATTAATAAGATTTGTGTAAGTAATTGATTTCGCATTAGCTTTAAATTAGCATTACGCGTTACACAAAATATATAAATTATGTTCATTAGTACACAAACTAATACTGATATAAGAATTTGCAAACTCACGAACGATCGTATTTAATCTGCAGAGAGAGAGAGAGATAGAGAGAGAGAGAGATTTAAACATAGTAGTACTATATATAATGAACAGGCCCTTTAATAACCAAAATGACACCGTTGTGGCGTTGTGGGTAGCGAGTCTGCCTTAAGCCCCGACGGTTGCGGGTTCGATTCCCGCTCGGAGCAGATGTTTGTATTATTCGTACAGGCATGTTTTCCGGTCTGGTTGTGTTTGTCCTTGTCATTGTGAATGTTTCCGGACCCCCGACACAGGATATAATTATCCTAATGGGGGCCGTTGAGTGTGTAGCGTTTATTTATTTATTATTTATTTAAAATATCAAAACTCGCTGGGGCTTTTGCGTAAATTTAACATCAAGGACCCAACCCATTATTACACATGTCACGCGCTCACAGCGTTGGGTGAGTCCATCGACTAGAATGCGCTCGGAGCGATTCCTTCATTCCCGATGACGACCTTAGACGTGGCTCGGCCTCGCAGGAGGCACCTTAAGGTTGGAATCAAATTTGAGCCCCCCCGAGGGTTGACTCTTCTTCACGGCTGGGTCTCAGTACTCGGGTCTCCCACCCTGTGACGCTGTCAAGGCCAGTATGGCCAACAGCAATATATATTAATACACCTAAAAAAACATCAACGAGGATTTATCTTGTATTTATTAATCCTAATATTTTGTGGATTAATTCTTATATTCCGCAGAAAGCTTGTACAGGGAAAATTTCTTACAGGACGCCCCTTAGGAAAACACCGTCTGCAATACAGCTGTATAAGATTCATGAACATAACTGAAAATGACAGCTCAAAGTGCTTTCAAGAGCGGAGGTAAAATTCACTACTAAATAGCATATACTCGTAGTAATATGCCGATTCCGTTTTAGATAAAAGTAATTTTTATATATCTGTTTATTAGTAAAGCAAAATTTCGTTACAATGAACGTATAAAAATTTATAAGGTTCATCATATATGTGTCAATAATTAATAGAACTGAAGCACAATTATTAAAAATAATAATGAGTGTGATAAATAAAATAAGCGATTTTCAGATGGCCATTAGTTTAGTTTTCAAAAATATCGTATAGTATCGTATAGTATCTCATTTCATTTCTCAAATAATCGAAACTAATATAAAGGAATTTAAAATGTTAATATTTGTAATTTATTAATAATTATTAAAAAAATTTAAAAAATACTTTTATAGAAAATCCAACTAATGTTAATTAAGAAAGTTAAGAATAGTGTAAATAACAAAAAAAAATGTATTTTATTGTAAAAAAAGCTCATGCATTTTTTTATAATAAAATACATTTTTTTCTTATTTACTTACATTAATCTTAACTTTTAAATCATTATTTAATTTTCATTTTTTAGTTGGATTATTTAATTTATTAAATTATCGTCGGTCTTTGATAAGTACGTAAAATTTCGATTTAATTTGACGTTTTGAAGGAGGTCAAAATCACGTCCAAAGTTTCCGTTACATAAATATGAAGCTAATAAAAGCATGTTAACAAATTAAAGATGAAATCATCATTTAAAATTAACGCTTAGAATTATTCCCTAAATTATAATATGAAAAACTGAAAGAGGACCTTCTTGGTTTTATATTTAAAAACTAAACAATAAGCTTATAAAGTTTGAAATAGATTATTAATTTATAATCTGCGATAACTTTTTTTTATTTAACCGTGGTTCCCGTGTTCTGCAGTACCGCAATGACGTAGAATGGATTAGCATAATCGTTCAGCGCATGTACAGTGAAGAAAGCGCAGTATATCCTGAAAAATTGGGTTCATAAACGTATTGAATCAAAACTTTATGATTTTTGAAGAATATATATTTATAACGAAAACTTACGGGAAATAATAATATTAAATTCTCTTTCAAAATGATGCTATTTATTACTACGTGTCAGTATTTAACAATTATTTTAATGACTTTTTAGCTCATGTTCAAGTATATCGGTACGGAAAAGATAGAGTTCGACTCCAAGAGTCAAAAATGCAGGTCAATGCAGGTCAATGCAGGTCAAGATTTTACGAGTTTAATTATTATATGGAAATTCTATTTAAAAAGATGCCTTTGAAAATCATAATACGAACGAAACATTAATACCTTACCTACTTCCTTGGGAATTTTGTATGAGATCAATTTCTAGAAGCAAATTGGTTAGAACATGGTGAACAAATAATTTGCCAAATACAAACATATTTAGAAGCTCTTCCTATTTAATATCTTATTCAGATGAGGCATATTTTAGTTTCGGACGTATTGGTAATATATATTAATTATTCTTATTCCTTTGTGTAAGAATCTATTCCGTCATTCATATGTTATGGACGATTCATCAATACGTATTCCTATTATTTGGACGTGATCGTGATTTTTCACAGTTCGTGAACATAAGCACACGTTCATAGTGCTATATTTATATTTATTTATTTTTTTTCCAATATTTTAATATTGGAAATAGAATGGGTGCGTGTACTTATATACGCGCGTCAGAAGTTATACTTCTTTGACATCATTAAAAACAATTTTTAATTGCATGCAAATAATTAATTACTTAATAAAAGGACTGGAAAAGTATAGTCAACACAGTCAATAAAGAAAAATTAAATACTTAAATAATTACATATATATTTCGCACTTTCATGAAACTAAAACACGTTTTGTGAATGTAGAAACTAGAAACACGTGGATAAATATTATAAATATGAAAACAGTGATCAGAGGCGACGAGTGTGCCAACATGCGCGACTAATAGAGGGTCTATTTATATTTTATTGGTAGCTTTTTTCGAGACTCAATGAGCGGTCTTGCGGACAGCTTCAACCTGTGAATTTTGCGTGACGCTCACGCATCTTAAAGAAGTATAACTTCAATAAATTATATTAAATTACGATCCGGAAAAATATAACGATTCTTTGTGCCGCAATTATCTTATCACTAAAGTTAGAAGCGTAACCTAAACCGCGGAATCCAAACACTTGGTCACGAATCCCTTATACCGAGTAGAAATTTTGAAATGCCTACATAATTCATTTTAACTGTTATGGAATTGTTGCCATGTATACAAATGGCTGGCAGATAATAGGACTCAGTTCTGGATATAGCGGAATGATTAACATTAATGGCGGACGGGACATTTAATGTCATTATTTATGCCAGGATTATGTTATTTACACGAAATAGTTGATTTACCATTGGTTCGCACTTATTTGTAGGTGAGAATAGATCGAGTGTTCTACTACAGACTTACCACTATATTGTTGCTGTTTTCAGCATGAATGACTTAACCTCGAAAGTAGTAACTCCTTAAAGAAAATCGGCGTAAATTAACAGTATCAGTACGGTTGCGTTTTGTTTTTTTTTTTATGTAAGAAGTTGGCAAACAAGCATACGGCCCACCTGATGGTAAGTGGCTGCCGCAGCCTATGAGCGCTTGCAGCACCATTAGAAGGTGCCACTCGCTCGTTGCCAACCTCGAGATATTAGTTCTTAAATCTCGTTCGCCCAGTAATTTCACTAGCGTACAATGCCCTTCAAACCGGAACACAGTAGTGCCTAAGCACTACTATTTGGCGGCAGAATATTGGACACTGTGGTGGTACCTACCTAGCCGGCCTCATGCAACAAAAGACCTACCACCAGTGAAAACCAGTTGGTCGATGAGTGCGCCGGAGGCCAGATCTTTCACCTCCTCTTCCCTTCTTTTCTCCGTTCCCATCCTTTCTATCCCTTGGGTTGGTAATGCGCATGTGATACTTCAAGCATCGCAATTGTTCATAGGTTGCGTTGACTAATTAACATCAGGCGGACCGTTGTTTTGTTTGCTATGACATAAAAATAAAGCAGAAGAAGTGAAGTAACAGGACTTCGTTACATTCGATAAGTAAGATTGCATTTTTTTTAATCATTTATTTGACAAGGTTGCAAACATAAAGAGATATTTTAAAAGAAGAATACATAAAAGTATAATCTAGAATAATATTTATTAAAAAAAAGTAGATAAAATTCATTGTAATAATTTGTATTATAAGGAAATTGCTGTATAAGTTTGACACCGTTGTGGCGTTGTGGGTAGCGAGTCTGCCTTAAGCCTCGACGGTTGCGGGTTCGATTCCCGCTCGGAGCAGATGTTTGTATTAATCGTACAGGCATGTTTTCCGGTCTGGTTGTGTTTGTCCTTGTCATTGTGAATGTTTCCGGACCCCCGACACAGGATATAATTATCCTAATGGGGGCCGTTGAGTGTGTAGCGTTTATTTATTTATTTATTATTTATTTATTTATTTATTAAGTAAAGGCTAAGTATATAGTGATAACAATGGTTGAAAAAACTATATTGATAAGTTTTTTAACTTGAGAAACCAATAGTAAGGAACACTGGCGGTTTTTGCCGAAGAGCTGTTTTTAATATGATTTATAACAATGTATGTATATATGAATGAGATTAAATCCTGTATTGTCCCTCTCTCTCTCACTCACACATACACACACACACACACACACACACAGCCAAACAAACATACACAGATTTAAAATTTGACACTAATTACTTGTAAAATACTCGAGTACCCACGATGTAACGAAAATCTTAATAACTTAGGTTTGGATACTATGATCTGTACCTAATTTCTAATTCCAAGCCTTTCTAGGAGTTAGGACTTCTTAGTTAAAAAATATCAAACCGATTAAGCTCTCACTTAAGCTCTATCTTAAAAAGTTCGGGAGTTTTCGTCAATAAGACAGACATACAAACACAAGTGGCTACTAATATTAAAAACAGTTCGTTTTATTGTAAATAAATGGTAGTCTCGTAGAGTAGAGGTTATCAGCGGCTAAATGTTAATCGTGCGAACTGAGGAGAAGGGACCGTGCGAATACTGGAACATTTCGTCAGACCGGTGTTCCGTATAGTCACTGTTTTCGTTCATTCGTTCACTGCTTCACTTCATTCAATTCATTCTAAATATAGAAATCGTCTTCGAGTGCAATAATACAATAAGATAATATATTATAATTGCTTTAGTTTATTTTTGAAAAGTCGTAAGATTTAATAATAATAATAATAATAAAACTTTATTGACCAAAAGTACATTACAGTGTATTTATTTTAAACATAATTAATTATAAAAAATGGGTTTTGGTATGATCTCTACATTTAAACCAAATTATATTTTCAAATCAATCCTGTAAGTATACTAAATTAATTATTCAATATTATATTTTTAAGGTAGCAGAGCCATGCCTTTTCCAGCCTAAAAGGGCGCCTCGATCGGGGAAGTACTACCCTCTCACAGAAAATCGGCGTAAAATTACTGAACTGTTGCGTTTCGTACGGTGAGTGAGAGCGTCGGAGGCCCAATCTCCCACCGCTCTATTCTCTTCCATTTTCCCTTCTTATCCTTCTTATTCCTTGGGTTGGGAAGGCGCATGTGATACGTCAAGTATCGCAAGCGTTCATAGGTTGCGGTGACTGCTTACCATCAGGCGGACCGTATGCTTGTTTGTCAAACGTCATGAAAAAAAAAAATAGGTAAGTACCTATGTAATGGAGTATAATGTCTAATGAATATTTTTTTAGTTTGCCTGTGAAATTTATATTTGCTTGATGATTGTTATCCATTACCCACAGACAACGTTATATAGAGCTCCGTCGCGTGCAAAGAAAATTGGATTTTGAAAATAAATCAAAAAGTTTACGGGAAAGGATTACCATGGAGAAATAGTTCGCTAACAATCAAAGCAATAACAATATTACAGAAAACGTTCCTGCAGTTTCTAATATGTTTCGTAAACAAAACAGTACCATTGTGAAATAACTATAAAAGTTCAGCGGCCCCATAAAGCGACTCGAAAGCCTTCCTAAGGGAATTGCCAGACGGCGCGAACAAAAAACCAATTTCATAAAACTATGCGCCCAACTGCATGTAGGGTCCACAACAATAAATGAGCAAAAGCCAGAACCTGATGCTTAGTGCTAATGTTCCATCTCAATGACGGCCTACCAAAGTTAAAAAAATATTATCCTACATAGAATAATTTTTACAAAGCAAGAATACATAAATATACAAGAAAGAGCAATGGACATCGTGCGCTTACTTATGTCGCACCACTATCGAGTGGTTGTAGTAGAATCTGCAAGTTCGTCACTCACACAGAAGCGAATGTGACGTCGGAAGGCTTCGACTGCACACTCGTTAAAATTAACATCGCGTCAGTCTGCACCGAGCCGCCGTTCGTGTCGCATGTGTCGCTCGGCGCCGCGACGCCGATCCTCCGATCGCGAAAAAAGTTTAACACACGAAACTTTCTTAAGACTTTCCTTTCAACCCGAACACTGTTGAAGTGGAACTGTCTGCTTTTAATCAAAACGTTGCGAGTGACCTTAGCTAAAACCGGAATTCGGTACCCCCAAGAACGGGTTTAGTGCCCGGGCCTGGCAGGACATTCGTGAAGTGATAACTTGATTTTCAGTGCTGTGTTCAGTGTGGGTTACTGGATTTTTCATTGCCATTTTACATTCAATCGATTAAGGAGGGGAACTGGTCTCAGCCTCTTAAGGTCGGCTACAGATAACAGTGCTGTCAAACTTTTCAGTGAGTATTGACGAATTTTGTGATAGCATTTTAAAAATACAGCATTTTAACTTTATTATAACACCATGTTACATTTGATATAATAGATAAATTCGTAAATAAATGTTAAAATTAAATAAAACAGCAAGCAGCTGTTTTGCAAAATGAGTCAAAAATTCGAATATAATAAAAACATTTAAGAGACCTTCATCTTGTCCCAATAGAACGTTGTTTAATACTTATTGAATGCATTCGTTTGATGATAAAAAGTACGGTCACTGACCAAACAATACAACTATATCTCAAGTTACACTTTGAAAGAAATAGAAACCATAAGTTATTTACTATAATATAATATAGGTACGAGATTTAATAAAACGAATAAAACAATCATCCATTTCATCTATAATTAACACTCATTTTGTGAATTACCGATGAAATTCTTGTTATTAGTCAAAGAACGAATCAGATTAAAATTCAATGGTGCCTTTACGAATATTAACTGTATCTCGAAGGTTTTTCAACTATATATCCGGGCAGAGACAAGTTAGGCTCGCTATGAATTGCTAAAGAAACTTAAATGAGGTTATAATTATTCCGACGTTTACGTAAAAACGTTACAAGAAAAATATGAATATATTAAGTAGGATTATAACGTCTAGCGCAAACATAATCATTATGAACTAAATATCAAAATTCAACGTTCACTGAAAACTCTTCACAAACAATAATTGGTGTATAAAATGTAAGTGGTGTTTTAGAATTTGCATAGAAGATGACCTCGTCTACTTTACTCCAATCGAAAGTGTCATGTGTCCATTACAAATCTATTTCTAACAACAGATGTACAAAAAACGACTATTGATCGTTTTGAACTAATAAAAAAGGTCGCACTTGTAGCTTTATTATTTTTTACTGCAAAGAAAAATTCGCTCTCGAATCAAAGCGTAAGTAATGTGGTTTCAATTTTTTTATACGCTTAGAGAAATTATTCTTAACATTCGTTGAACCTCGTACTTTATCCAATGGACCTCGGAGTTTTTTTTTTATTAACTTTTCGCTTGGCCTCGATCGCTACCTCCGTATTAATATCGGATTTGAGATTTCATTTCATAACTGTTCCGAGTTGTCAGTGTTTTTTTGTGAACACAGTTACAATTATCTATGTTTTTTTTTATCATCTTGCAAGCTTTTTACACGATCAGCGAATTGACTTACACATTCTGAATGATCTGATGGTGACTTTAGCTTAAAACATATTTTTGCAGATTATTTGTTTTTTACACTCACAGATAAAATATAGTATGTATGTTTATTTATGAATCAAAGTCCAAAAAGATTTACTATCAAAATTACTCGTTCTATTAACGAAATGTCCACGCAGTCACTCTACTTCGAGATATTTTATCTACGTAATGTATATCATATTTTTAGACGTGACACTGACGAAACAAAAAAATCAAGTCTCTCTACTTTGCTCATTCATTTAATCTCAAAAATTATCCATTCCAAATAGGGTTGTCAACTAAAAAAACTTAGTTTAATTTAAATGAGTATTTATTTGTTAAAAATTAACTACTAATTTTGATATAATTTTTCTTAGAATGTCAAATCACTGCATATTGAATTTAAACACTACTTACATATAAAAGTGTTTTTTTTTTACTTCACGTTATGGCTCAATCCGAGTTAAAAACAAACCTTTGGCAACCCTACTTTGAATAGATACTCTTGACACGAATGAAGATTAAACTTAAGTTTATCGAGAATCAATAGATCCATCAAAATTAGTTTGTCACTAATTACTATTATTTGTAATTATTGAACAACTCTGATGTATATCGTAGCATTTATTTATTGGCTTATTATCTGGCTGATCATACCTGTCCAATATCTTTAATTAGTTTTTCTTACTTAAAAAAATAGTGTCAATGGTTGTTTCAAATATAAAAAAGGTGAATAAGAATTTTAAGTTTTCGAATTTTGAAAAAGTAATTTTCTAACGCAGACGTAATATATACCTATTTAGAACTATATTTAATACTTGATTAGATACTATGTTAATATTATGAGGCCGTGTTTATACCATTTAATATAAAATTACGGTTTTTCCGTTTTTTTTTACGGTATTTATTTAAGAATAAGAAATATTGGAGGAATCGTTGTTTGTTGGAAGTTATTCACTTAAAATTACTGATTTTATTATTTTATTTTTTGACTGTATTTACTATTTCTGACCAATCAATGCTTTAAAGATTAAAAGCATTACGTAATTTTTAAATATCAGCCTGACTTATTAACACCCAATCAAATATTTATGTGATTAAAATTATTTAAAACCTATAACATTTTCATCCCTAAAGGGTGCTTTGGTTCGATTTTTATAAATTATAAAGTACTAATAGCTCATTACTTAATAATTACCTTATAAATCAGATGCCGACCCGTAACTGTGATATTAGATGTTATCTCTCATGTAACTGTCAAAACGTGTAATATTTACATACGATTGCAAATTTTCAATGTATTGACTAAAACTATGTATGCTTTAGTCTTGCTTAATTGCTACGTACGTACATGTTACATTGCGTTTCAAGTTTCTACTGTGACAGAATAGCAGAAATAATTCGTAAATTATCGATAATAGTGTATAAATATTATTATACTATGTGCTGTAAGTGAAGAAATATGAAGTGATATAATATTGAATTATGTTTAGTTAATATACGTTATGTAAGCTGTATTATAATGGTCCATTTTTATTGTATCATGTTTTTACTATAATTTTACAAATCTATTATTATATTTCGACCTAGAAAGCTATATTTTTTCACAAGCGTTGTTTTCAAAACGTACACGAGCACTAAGAAAGATTTTTTTTTAATTTAACCCGAAAAAGGAGGATAAAGGAAAGTTTGTATGGAAATTCGTAATTTTTGAAACTTGAAGCATGACATTTTGTTAATCGGCAAACAATTAAAAATAAAGAAACATGTATTTCTGCACATTCTAGAATTCCACCCCTGAGAGGATGAAATAGGAGGTTGAAAGTTTGTATTAAAATTGCTATTGACATGGGCGAAGCCACTAGCAGAAGGTGGATTTTCGTATAAAGTTATAAAAAAACATATTGTATATAATATGGCAAAGGTGATAATCGTACTGCCCACCCAGAAACAAAAAGTATATTATACCATCGCATAAGTTCATCAGAGTACATACGGGCGACCTGAACAACTCTGACACTAGGTTGGCCACTAACCACTCGATAAGAAGAAGAAGAAGAATCAGAATATACGTGTTGTATGTGTGTTCATTTGTGTTCATTACCTGATGTGTGTTCATTACCTAATATGAGTGGTAGATGGAGGGAGAGGTTATGACAAAAAGTAAAGGAGAGCTCACACATGTGGAACGAAACGCAGCAGTAAAATTTTATAAGTCCTAAATATAATATAATAGTTATAAAAATACTAAGAAATTAGGGCAATAAAACAGTGGATTTTAAGTAATAATCATTTGCAAGTGCACTTAACAGTACCTTACTGATGGGTCATGAACAAGAACAATGAGGGCACAGACTAAACACCGTTACCGAGATAATCGGAAATATTTGGACGTATCGTTGTAGCGATTGATGTTTTTAAATATACAAAGAATTCTTATAAAAGAACTAATTAAAATATGAAATGACAATTTATGATTTTTTTATTGTATGATAATTATGCAAAATAGACATTCTATATTTAAATTTCGTATTTTTTTTTATTCATATCACGTTAACAATATTTTTTTTAATTATCGAAAAGGCATGGCTCATTAACGATACAGCCACTATGCTAATATAAATGTTTGTCTACTTACACGATTGAGCTTCATATGTGACGCAATTGACAAATCATTAAAGCTTAGCATAATATTATGAGCTATACATGATCAGATCAAATAATGTCGGCCTTGTGCCTATTATGTACCTGCACTCATTGAGAAACGCCTGTCAACTTGATAAGTTGCTACGTCATCGCCTTGACACATGTAAGTGCGAAAATTACATTTTTGTTTAATAATTTTATTGTGTTGGCAAAATTGGTATAGTGTTGGGTATAAGTGTATATTTACATTTTACTTTGCATCAGTGAGCAAAGTTGTTTGATCACGTTCAAGAAGCTTGTTTAAGTGTAAGGAGGTTTAATAAAAAACATTTTATTTTAATTTCAATTATTCAACTTCTAGAAAATTCCAACCTGTTAACGCTTAGATCAATAGAGAACTCTACTTCTCAGTTTTGTTTGGCCATAACCACGGTACGGTTTTAGGCAAAATCGATATCTATTCCGGTAAAAAATGGTGCAATATTATTTATCAGTTCAACAATGATCAAAAACGGTTAAAAACTATAGTAAAGTAGTAGTAGGAGTAGTAGTAGGCGTAGGGGGCACCCATCTCCCACCCCTGTGTTCCTTTTTCCATTCTCAGTCCTTACCTCCTATCCCATGCGTTGTCGACGCACATGTGATACTCCGATCATCGCGCACGTTCATAGGTGACTGGTGTTTAGCGGAACCATCAAGCGGACCGTATGCTTGTTTGCCAACCATCATGAAATAAAAAAAAATGGATTTCGTGGAATAAACCGTTTGATTTCGATTTTAAAAGCCGTTTCTATAATTAAAGTTCAAAACAACATAATAAAAAACCGATATTAACGTGCTAACGGTTCCACTAAAATTTAATAACATTTTTCGATATATTTATTATTATAGATAGTAAATTGCATTATCTATTCTAATATCTTGAAGTTATAAATATTAATATTGTATAATAAAAGTTATAAATACCTAAATTATAATGTGAGCTCGAGGAAAATTATCACAAAACCCGTTTCAACTGAGATCCTCACGATATTAGTAATGTTAAGATAAGATTGTCTCATATCTCAACTGGACTTGTTATAGAATATTGATAGTTTGTTTTTATAAGATATTTAAAAATATGACGCATTATTTATTTGAAAAAATACTCAAGGGTACAATTTTGATACCAATACTAGTAGTGCCCGCGGCTCCGCTCGTATTAATATATTTTGATAATACCACTGGAACCCAACATTTTTCAGGGATAAAAAGTACCTGCGTTAAGCTAGGTAATCAATTCATCCAAATCCGTGCAGAAGTTTTTGCGTGGAAGAGTAAAAAACATTAATTTATAATATAAGTAAGATAATACTGGAACGTCAATAAAGAGAATTTAATACATTATCTGTTTGGAAAATCTGTCAAGAACAAGTCAGTCACGTCGCAAAATTAAAAGGACACATACAGGGATCCATTGGATGCAAGATCGTTACCGATAGTATCGTTTGTTGCCAATACTATGAACGGACTCTTTCATACAGACAAAATGCCATAGTCTCCTTGTTGCCGCTTCGTAAATTCAACACCAACGTAACGGTACGAAGTTAGTCAAAAGCCAGCAACAAAACAGAATGAAGTTAGCGTGGGCTTATAGTATATGTATGTCGAGCAGCGGACGTCCATTGGTTGACGACGACAACGCAGAAATAAATTAAGATGGTTTCTCTTTTTCTTTATACAATTTCCTCAGTTAGATCATAACAAAACTTTTAGTATGGAAAAGGTCATTAATCTTTCACAAACCGTGAAATATCGCGCTAGAAAAAAAAGCAATGTTTTACTAAGCATTACTAATATTCCCATTGCCCCTCCAAATAAGCTCGAAGCTTGCGCTAGGAGTGGATACGACAATACCCCAAGGGGGTCAGGATCGAACTCGCAACTCTTGGGTTAATGGAGCGGAGTCGGTACTTTTACCGTTGAGCTATTGAGGCTTCAAAAATGATGGACATTCCATATAAACTTTAACCCTTTTTTCATCCAACCCCCCTTACAGGTTGAATTTTGAAAAATCCGTTCTTAGCGCTCGGTTAAGTTTTAAAAGGTATAGGCTTGGCTTTGATATGTCAGTTAGATCTATCTATAGAGGTATATAAAATACCTATGGATTGAGCCGAAAATGCTATAATTCTAATGCAAATAACGTACAATCGTCCGTATAACGTAATATCGAAGTTAAAGACGTTCACCTTGTTAACATCACTGTATGACTAATACAACGCCTTACTGTGGCCGTGAATATTTCGATGATCGTACTAATCATTATGGTTATTGCCTAACGGAATATTTGCTATTTTGAAATAAGATATAAAGTGGCGTCTAAGTTACTAAAATATTATTCTTTAAAGACTTACGAGTATAACTGGTCGCAAATAAGCAATACCATGTCAACCCACACGAATGTCATTTCGAGAAAAACGCGTTTGAAAATTTTGAACAACTTCCTTTATATGTTTTTTTTTATGTATTGGTCAAGTTTTTGGCAACTTCAGATTTATGGAAGTCGTTTTACTTATTTTCACAAAAACTAAGTATACAAACTGCATATTTCTTATTTATTATAACCCAAAACGTTTAACATAATACATAAATTGCATGGTTAAAAAATGGCTTCTTTTAAAGTTTTAAAGCTTAAAACCCTACAAATATTAAAGAAAAATGTTCTTCAGCCATTAACCAACACTTCTGCATATATAACTTAGTTTTTTCAATTTTCTGGGTTGACATGGTATTGCTTATTTGCGTCCAACTTATGTTTAAAAATTAAAGAAACAATTATAGCTATGTGCTTTTATACCTATTCTCAACATGTAGTGATTGGTTTACAGTTTACAATAAGTTACTTATCCCTTGAAGCCTTAAACAGATTCCCTAAAAAAATATTCTCAGAGAATATCCACGTGAAAGAGCTCTTAGATCGACAACGCTTCTGATGTTGCAAGCGCCCATATTGTACGGTGACCGCCTAACTGCTTACCATAAGCTGGGCCGAACGCCTGTTTGCCACTACTGAGAATAATATTATTGAGAAATATATAAATTATTTTGTAATATAAATTCTTTTAAAAATAGCTAATTATATAAACTCTGTTAAACCACGAAATAAGAGTTATAATAACAGTGTAAATTAAGTTAACACTTTCACCAATTATATAGAAATTCGATACCGTCTGATCGTCAAACGGTTTATAAATACTTAGATATTATTTAACTGAACTATTGATAAAGACGAAAATATTTGTTTTAGGTAATTGCGAAAATGATTTTTTCTTACCTTGATGAAAACTTCGCTTTTAGTCGTTTTTAGTCCCTTCGAGTGAGAAAAGTGCCCAATTCTTTCCCGGCAAGATGCCACTAATTACCTCCCGGTAACCTAGCAACCGTATGTTTATCTCGTATAAAAAGCACGTATAAGCACCACGAGAGAAAAGTAGGACATTGCCACCCGCGATTGTCGTGAGTGTCACATAATCCACGGGTGAGAATTTCCTCTTTTTTTCCCTAGGTGCATAATGTACTATTAAGGAATCATGAAAACAGAAATATAGATACTAAATAGTAAACTAATGTTTATAATAAAATCTCGGCCTATCATTTTTAATACCACTTCATTCATCATTGTATATACTAAGACCCACCCACTATCATATTTCACCATCAATTTAATTTATAAGTTTTATTCATTTATAAGTAAAGTGTAGTTTTAAGTAAGTTCCATAAAAACAAAATATAGTAGTACCCAGTAATAGTATTGTTATAAATACATCATTTATAAAAGTTAAGATAAACAGAAAATTCTATCCATTACACTTATTATTCAAATTCATTCAAGTGTATCTCGCATCGGTAAGACCACACGTGTTTTGAATACAATGACATGGCGGCATCAATTCTCATGGCACCATGAAATTTTCTGTACTACTTCCATCTTTCGCTACACAGAATCTTGTAATGTTTTAGTGAAACCGGTCTTTATCGTTTGGGAAGGCGAATTACGGGTACAACTCTTGACAGCTTCACCCACTTTTTAAATAATGCAATAAATATTTGTTAGCGGAATTAAAGAAACATTCAACCGAATGCGTGTCGGATTCGCAAATTAAAGGTTCCATATTATTTCACCGTAGAATAAGATTATCAACTTTGTAGGGCAACCCCAAACTTTATAATTATTTTTGGATTTAGTAGAAATCGTCACAACGAAATGCCGTATGTTGTGTATGTGTGCGTGTATGTATCGAGCCTACTACAAGCAAATGAGCGCACGAGCAAGTGGTTACGCAGAAGGGTGCGCAACTATATTATAAATATAATCTATATTTTGTTTATTTCCGTTTATTAACTTCCCAGTTCTTTAATAAGACCACACCGAAATGATAATATATTTCTTGTAATCAGTTAATAATAGAAAATTTCTAACAATTATTGTAGTTAAAATCGCCGTCTGAGTCAGATAAGCCGATACAAGGTCGTTGGACAGCGTAGCGTAGCCTAATCGAACTCTTTGATTAGTAATTACAATCGCGGCCTTTAAGGGTAAATTGATAAACGATTGCAATCGGGCTCAGGGTGAAATTTTTGACGGCCTTAATTTTCCCTTTAATTATAATACCGTGGTGCTGACGATTGTGAATGCATTCCCATTGTTTCATTCAAGTCTCACTGCGGGTCCAATTATATTCTGGGTTTTCGTCGGTAACTCAATTATCACTTTCCTGGCCGACTTACTTGGGAATAAGGTCGCGATTGGGTATAATTTTTTCTGTAAACGATCCGTCGCAACCTTCATGTAACAACCGTGTTTTTGTAACTTCATGACCTTTACATTTTCAAAGCATACGTGATATAAACAACGTGCGCTTTTGATAAGCGAGATAAATGATAGAATCTTTTGAGCATAAGCCGCATGTACTGTGACTCACAGTATAAGTTCATCATAGCTTTAAAATAAAAATAACAATGTTAAAATGTCATAACAATTAAATAAGTAACGCTATGCAATAACTGATTCTCTCGATCATATTTTTCATGGTCTTAGATTTGGTCACTTTCCTAAAAATAAATACGTCTTATATTTTTTTATGTAAGAGGCAAACGGGCAGGAGGCTCACTTGATGTTAAGCGATCACCGCCGCCCATGATCATCTGCAACACCAGAAGGCATGCAGGCGCGTTGCCAACCTTTAAGGAAAGAATACGCTCTTCTCTTGAAGGTTCCCAAGTCGTATCGGTTCGGGAAGACCGCCGGCGGAAGTTGATTCCACAGAGTGGTTGTGGAGGAAGAAAATGCTCATATAAAATAAAATGATTTTTAAATTGTAATGAAGATATCATATTTAAATTGTGTAACTCTTAAGGTCGTAGAAAGTATTAATAAAGAGAATGAACGGCACATGGTTTCAAAAATACAATGAATGTGATCGGTCTAGACCTCCAATTTTTGTTAAAATCACGCCCTTTCAGTCTTTCTGTTTTAGCTTAAGAATGCTCGGAACCCCATAAATATGTATCTCTTGTGCGTTGCCAACGTTAGGCTATAAGGAAAGAAAGGCAACGGAGGTAATAGGAGTTCGGGCCTCTAGCCTTTTCGAACTTAAGAACAGTACAAATAAATGGTTCCATTTTCTTTTGATGTACTTAGATGAACGCATTCTTGCTGAAAAATTGCAAGAACGATGCTCTACTACAAAAATTATATGTAACATTTTAACATCGTGTATTTCTTTGTCTTTATAAACATTAACGTATAACTCAATGATCGAACAAACTGGGCTATATTTTCTTAATAATTTATAACAAGTATCAAGTTTTATGACAGTAAATACATAAAGTACACACGCTTGTCAATTATGAAACTGGCTAATTACAACCGAGATTGCGACATGTAATTACAAAAATTGACCCAATAATGTTATAAAGAAATGAGCAAGGTCATTCATTGAAATCAAATCAATACAATACTTATTGTTTCCACTGTCTAGAGTGGGCAACAATGGATTGATCTTGATATTAGACAAAATAGATACGGCTATCGTTGTCTGCGTGTATTTTGCTAATTTAAAGTCCTTATCGCATTTATTATAAGGATTATAATCCTATAATAAACTACTAAGGTCTTTCCTGTCTTTTCTATAAATAGAATGAACTACGTTGTTTATTTTATATGTCAAAACATTTTTTATTATTACACAGCTACTTTATTTTTATTAATAATTATTATTATTAATTACGTATTGGCATGATAGATTATTTAAATCGATTAAAGAACACCTTGTTTTATTACGAGGCTAATATTATATTATATATGGACGCAAATAAGCAATACCATGTCAACCTACAAGAATGTCATTTCGAGAAAAACGCGTTTGAAAATTTTAATCGACTTCCTTTTTGCTTTTTGCTTCGACTTGATTTTTTTTTTTAGTATTGGTCAAGTTTTTGTCAATTTCAGATTTATGTAAGTTATTTTACTTATTTTCACAAAAATAAGTATACAAACTGCATATTTAGTATATAATATAACCCAAAACATTTAACATAATACAAAAATTGCATGATTAAAAAATGGCTTTTTAGAAGTTTTAAAGCTTAAAACCTTACTAATAGTAAAGAAAAATGTTCTTCAGCCATTTAATAATACTTCTGCATATATAACTCATTTTTTTAAATTTTGTGGGTTGACATGGTATTGCTTATTTGCGTCCATATTATCTTCTTTTATTTAAAACAGTTCTACCATATTATAAGAAGTAAAATTTTCGTTTGACATTTTAGACCTCATCAAAAATAAACAAGACAAAAGCTCCATCTTATTCAGCCAAAAATTGTTCTCTAATACTAGCTTCTCTGTGATTTTAATAACGGTAGAGTAACGAAACAAAAGATGTCAGAGGCTTAGAACATTTTTGTTTACAGAATAATATTTTTAAATAGCGTAAAGTTTTGTTCAGACAGCAGTTCTAGCATTAGTTAAGTCATCAGCAGACGTAACCGTTAAAAGAGAAAACAAATCTGTTTCACTTTCATTTCTCACTTGACACGTTCTCAATATCAAGGTCGTAAAGACAACTTCTTTTAGATAATATAAATTCAATCTAATAAAAAAATATATAATTAAAAAATTAAAACACGCTCATACGATTTGAATTTCGAATTAAACTTAAGATATTTTATTATTTTATAAGTTTTAATATTATTCTGTATCAATTTTTGTGAAATGTTTATTTAAATGTTTTTTGCTAACTTAAAAAGAAAGTTATAGGTTAGGTTAGGTCATTACGGTTCAGCTTTCGTCTCGCCAGAGACAAAAACATAAACATAGTGCCTTATAAATTGCATTGTCTATACATTATATCTGTTAATATAAAACTAGCTGGGATTTCTTTCGTAATATCAAAACATCAACAAATACAATTTCAAATTTCAAGAGCTTAAGTTATCGGATAGGCATTCTCACACTTTTGGAGATGAAAACAGCCCCATAAATAAGTTGCTGGCTAAATATTGAAATTTTCTGAATGGTTAAGTCTTTATCCTCGTAATTTAAAGAAAATTAACTTAAGTAACTTTCGCATTAATACTAAAGGT
Source organism: Hestina assimilis (assembly GCA_023373885.1). Taxonomy (NCBI): domain Eukaryota; kingdom Metazoa; phylum Arthropoda; class Insecta; order Lepidoptera; family Nymphalidae; genus Hestina; species Hestina assimilis. Next base: position 3,052,648 of record CM041745.1, on the reverse strand, counting down.
TGCAGTCAGAATAATGTCATACCCTAATTTATAATAGTTACTATTATTTAAAAAAAAGCAATTTAATATTAGTATTATGTCTGTGTTATTCGATATTCAAATGAATTCATATTGTATTCGTAATTTAATTAAATGTAGAATCCAGTCAAATGGCTAGATTACCTACTGAAAGCAATAACGACGCATTGTATCGAAATATACCATTAGTTCCGCATGGCTCTAACTCAACTTTACACGACTCCATCAAATACATAGCTTTCGTCGGCGTAATCGAATCGCAAACAATACATTACGCTATTAATTTTATATTCTATTTTATCACACATACAAATATTGCAATGTATGTTCAATCGTTGCGGTAGACTTCATTCGATTATCCGTCAAATGTGTGGGATATGAGAACGCTACAGAACGAAATGATCTAGAGTTGAGCGTGTCATTATCTTCTGAGCTGTTATTACGAGACCGTGCTGTTTGTATTAGTAATTGAATAGCAAGTGATCTACTGGAGTTTAAACTTAATTAACAAACAAGTTCGCTTAAATTCTCGCGTAACGATTACATAAATGAATCAACTTTTTTTGTTAAATGTTGCTCACCTAAAAAAGCTGTTAGAGAAACAACGATGGTTTTACATTACATCGGACTGGGCTTCTAAACCTTAAGCTTAAGTCACAGTTGATTAAGGTAATATTTGAAAGTAAGACTTTTCGCCAGCTATCCTCAAACATACAACATAACATCCAAATATTAAAACGAAGGTCTGTCCATAAAGACGGACTTCACTTTACACTTAGACGTTTCCCGTTTCAATTATTAAATAAACGCAATACACTCAACGGCACTCACTATACAAAGATAAGGACAAACACACCAAGACCGGAATACATGTCTGCATGGTCAATACAAATATCTGCTCTGAGCGGGAATCGAATCCGCGACCTGTGACGCTTAAGGCAGGTTGGCCTCTGCATCACAACGTCGTCGGCATTAGTGTGAAGAAATCCTTAATAGGGTTGAGCCATTATCAAAAATGGCGCTTATTTTTTGTCCGAATCTTTAAATATATAATTCTACTGTACAGCTTCTATACAGCTGCACTGATTTTTTTGTGTGTATTCTGGTGATACCAGTGGTGTAATTGGACCCAGTAGGGGGCGTTGCTATCGGGTCTCCTCACTTTTTTTTTCATTTTCGTGGCAAGATAGGCCTGCTAGTTAAATAATTGTAAATTTTTAATAATATTCGATAAACGCAAAACCTTTTATTACGGTAGTTTAATGGCTTGCATGTTCACTTGTCCGGATTTATCTGTTTATGGAGAGAGATTTTGCTTAATGCGGTAGGTAAGCCGACTTTAATATTAGTAATGTTTGTTATTGCAATTCATTGCTGAGAGTGGTGTTAATAAATTAAGTATTTACTTGACGTTATTTAGCTTTGATACGAATTTACAATCCTGTTACATATATGCAAAACTTCGATAAATTAAATGTTAAATTAATTTCACTGTAAACTTGATTTATTATTTATCATTCAAATAATAACACTGCTGAGTTTAATTGATATAATTTATACGTATAAACAGTACTAAATTTCGTGTCGTTTTTATTCTACACATAACGGATTTCCTTCTACACATACCCCGCGACAAATTTTAGTACACCACACATTTTCTATTGCAATTCTTAATAAATAAAAACATTTAGCTTTTGTATTCCACGATTAACCAAGGTATTCATGTAACCATTAAATATAAAATAGACAAACATTGTTTTCTTATACGTTTCACAAGATCGTGCCGCCCAATCGACGCGACAAAACTATAGTTCAGTTAGGTAAAAACAATAAAACAATTATTAATTGATAGTTTTACTTTTTTATGTTACAAGTTGGCAAACAAGCATACGGCGCATTTGATGGTAAGTGCTTGCCGTAGCCTATGAGCGCTTGCAGCACCATTAGTAGGTGCCACTTACGCGTTGCCAACCTCGAGACATTAATTCATAAATCTCCTCTGCCCAGTAATTTCACTAGCCTACAGTGCCTTTGACACCAGAACACAGTAATGCCTGAGCACTACTATTTGACGGCAGAATATTTGACCCTGCGGTGGTACCTACCTAGTCGGCCTCTTGCAACAAAAGATTACCAGTGTGATTTATTTTAGTAATGGGTAATATTAAATTAAAAAAAAAGATACTCTTTATATATACAAGTAAAATCTATCCATAATAGATTCCCTGCAATGTATAGGGTAGACATTACCTGTGGTTAGACACCCCATCGTTGAGAGTTTCGCAGTCTTCACTACTTATCCTGATTACCTTTGTAACTGACAGCTGTCAAGAGGAACCCAATATCTGCGGTCTGTCAATCTGCTCGCAAAACATTAGGGTAGCATTTCCGTTAAATAAATAATGGGACTCTTGAGCTATTCGCCATTTTAAGAGATAAGAGACTTAGTTACTTTATTTTTAGGGTTCTATACCCAAAGGGTGCCCTAACTAAGGCTCCGCTGTCCATCCACCCGTCCGTGGCCTATGTATATCGGACCCTAATAGGTAGAGAGTTGAAATTTTTACACAACAAATGTTAAAAACAAAATAAAATTTATAAATGAAATGGGGACCCATACAAGAAAATATATATTTTTGAGGTTTTAGTGGTGCGGAACCCAAGTCCAAAACGCACTTGGCCGGCATTTTGATTTCTTTCTTTGATAATATTTCTATTGCAATAAGAAAAATACAATACACTCAAACTATTATTTAAGAAATGTAACGAGTATAATATTCATTCAATTTTCTAACGTTGGCAGCCATGACACTTTCATTTATTTGAGTGATGACCACATGATAACTCCAAATGGATTTTAATAAATATGGTTCCGCATAACCTTTGAGAAAGAAGTCCTTTTTAAAATTTGATTCAATGATAAATCATAATGATATCAAGACGTTTTAAATATCAACAATAAGAATTTTTCTCTGTGTAATTTTTATCTAGACCGCTCGACGATTCAAAAGTGTATACAATTTTTAATTCTGATAAAACTGACAAGTGTATATTTTTAAAATAAAGTTCTATGTCATATAAAACGTTTTCTAAGATAGTATCATCGGGAAGTAGTGTTGATTGGGGCGGTAAAGTTCCAGTCAGTAAGAGAGTCGCGACATTCTGTGTTGGATGCAGGAAATAGGTACTAAAAGATCTAAAAATCTTTCATGTGATCAAACACATTTTCCAGTACGAATCTTTTTTATTTTTTTTTTTATTTTTTTATTTTATTTATTTTAGGTCGTTTTTAACATCTAGGTCATTAACGACCACGGTAAGATTACAATAATTTAAACTAATTTGTAGACATTAATCATTTTCAAAAAAAGTAATGTTTGCATACATTGATCTGGACTGAGGCAGCTTATTAAATTATTAGAAACATTACATATTTGTCTTTCGTTTTTGAAGGCGTTACATTCTATTAACAAATGTACTACCGTCAAATCCAATCCACACTTGCATTTGTTTCTCTCAGACTTGGTTATTAGGTGGATATGAGTCATGTTTGTATGTCCAATACGTAGTCTGGTGACAGTAACTTGGTCTTTTCTACAGCTAAAAGAAGTAGGAGATTTATCAAAAATAGATTTTCTGATATTACTTAACATTGTTTTATTGTCAGTTTTCCAATAATGGTCCCAACTATTTTTTATTTTATATGTGAAATATTTCTTTAATTCATCTGGAGTTGATTTATTTACTTGTATATTTATATTCTCATAGATTGCACGCTTTGCTTCACTGTCTGCCTTTTCATTGCCAACTATCCCTTGATGACTTGGTATCCAAATAATTTTTATTATGTAGTTATTGTTGAGTAGATTTAATATTTTTTGTTTAATTTCTGTAATTAGAGTATTTGTGTTATATGTGTTTAATAACGCTGTTAAACATGATTTGGAATCTGTATATATTATAAATTTCATTGTATTTACCTCATTTTCTATTAACTCCAAGGCTTTTAGAATAGCTATGGCTTCGCAGCTAAAGATACTATTAAAATTGCCCAACCTATACTGATAACAATTATCACCAGAAATAACAGCACATCCTGATTTTTCATCCATAACTGATCCGTCCGTGTAGACAATTTTGCAGTCAGTGTATCTACTATTAATCTCTTGGAATAAGGTTTTGTATATGTATTGAGGGGTATGGTCTTTAGAGTATGATGCTAATTCAAGACTAATTGGAAGATCTAATTGTTGCCACGGTTCAGAATTAAGAAGCTTCTTTGGAAAAATCTCTGGTATTTTAAGATTTAATTCCTTCAAATATTTAGTTACCTTGATTCGAAAAGGCTGTAATAATGTAGGTTGAAGTTCATATTCTGTGTCCACGGCTGTTGTTTTAGTGTACTCACTGTATGCTGGATTTTCAGGTTGGGATAAAATATTTATAGCATAAGTAATTATAAGTTGTTTTCTTCTAAATTTTAATGGCATTTCTTCAGCTTCTGCTAAAATGCTTTTAATTGGACTTGTTTTAAATGCTCCAATACTTAGTCGCAGTGCAGTATTTTGGATGCTTTCTAAGCCTTTGAGTGTACGTTCTTTAGCAGAATCATATAATACGCAGCCATAGTCAATTTTCTGTCTTATTAAGGCACGATATGTGTTAATCAAACATTTTTGTCAGCCCCCATGTAATCGATGACAAAACCTTTATAATATTTAACTTTATAACACTCAGATTTGAGATTATTTATGTGAGTAATCCAAGACATCTTTTTATCAATTGTTAATCCTAAAATTTTTAAGTTATTTACCTCTTTTATCTTGTAATCATTTAATATTAGTTGTACGTTTCTATTTCTCTTTCTCTTATTAGACATAATTATAAATTCAGTTTTAGTTTTCGAAAATTTGAATCCAGATTTTTTGACCATTCTTGAAGATTATTTAAAGTATTCTGTATAAGTTTTAATGTAGGTTTTAGAGTTCTCCTTGTACACGTTATTGTCAAGTCATCAGCGAACAAAAAGCCCTTCACTGGTTTTTCAATAAATGTAAGAACATCGTTCATTGCGAGTAGAAATAGAATTACACTGAGTACTGAGCCTTGGGGTAGGCCATTTTCTATATGAACAGAATTAGATATTGTATCATTTATTCTTACTTTTATTGATCGTTCTGAAAGAAAATTTTTGATGAACATCAGAGCGTTTCCCTTAATATCGATATCTTGTAACAATTTTAAAACTCTGTGTTTCCAAACCATTTCATAGGCTTTTTCAATATCTAATGCTACAGCTATGACATAATTACTATTTGCAAAACTATCAAGTATTTCACTTTCGATATGCATTAAATGATCCATTGATGATCGAAATTGACGAAATCCAAACTGAAATGGCGATAAATAACTATTCGTCTCAATATACCATCTAATTCGTTTACTTAGAATCTTTTCAAGTAATTTGCACATATTGCATGTTAAGGAAATTGGTCTATAGCTGGTTGGTAAACTTGATATCTTTCCCGGTTTTAATATTGGAATGACTAAGGCTTCTCTCCAGCTATTAGGAAACACCTGATTCATGTAAATATAATTAAATAATCGAAGTAAAAACTCAAGTCCTCTCTTTGATAAATTTTTAATTATTATGTTTGAAATATGGTCTGGCCCAGGACTAGAATTACTAAGTTGTGACAATACTGAAAGCAATTCCTGCATCGATATCTCCTTATTAATGGGGTTGAGTTGTTATGTATATGTACATCAAAATTAGACGTACATTCTTGTCTGTTTTTATATTCTATAAAATTACTGTCATAATTATTTGACCTAGAATTAGCGGCAAAGGTTTCAGTTAACATATTTGATGTTTCTATAGGATTTGATGTAAATGTTCCATCTACCTTTTCGAGTAAAACAGTGTTAATCCTAGTATTGCGATGTTTAAGAATCTGTATCTTTTTCCACATATCTCCAGTAGTTGTTTTATTATTAATAGTTGACACCCAATTTTCCCAATACTTCTTATTTTTTTCTTTAATAAGTCTTCTGTAGTATGCTCTCCTTTTTTTATAATTAATTTTATACACTGAGTTAGGATCATTACTGCATATCGTTTGAAAAGTCTAAAAAGCTTTTTTTCTCCCTAATAGCGATTTTACATTCATCATCCCACCATGGAGGTAATTTTTCTAAAAATACCAGACGTTGTAGGTATTGATTTATTAGCTGCTTTGAGAATAGCTTCAGTAAATTTTGTAACTATATCATTAACCGAATAATTAGAATTGTTAAATAAGGATATTAATTCTGAAATATTCATATCGACTTCCTCTCTAAACATGGCCCAGTTTGCTTTGTCGAACTTCCATTTCCTTGGCAACTCAATATTTTTTGATTCGTTGTCATCAGAGAAACGAGATTTAATTGAGATTGGGAAATGATCACTGTCATATAGATCTTCTAAAGCGTTCCATTCAAAATATGACGTTATATTTTGTGAAGCTAAAGTTAAATCTATATTACTAGTACGACCGGTATTACTATTAAAATGGGTAGGTTGGCCATTGTTTAGTAAAAATATATCGTCATGTTCGTCAAGCCATTCTGCTACTATTCTCCCTCTGCAATCACATTTTTGTGAGCCCCAATAAAAATGGTGGCTATTAAAATCGCCTAGGATGATGAAAGGAGTAGGGAGTTGACAAATAAGATTGTTTAAATCCTGTTTGTTAAGAGGCAGACTATTCGGGAGATAAACATTACATATTGTTATACACATCGGATATTTAACTGTTATTGCTACTGCTTCTAAATTTGTGTTTAATGGTACTTGCATTGGTAGTGCATGAGACCTAACAAAAATAGTCACTCCACCACTCGCTCTATTAATATGTGTACGATTTTTGTAAAAATGGTCATATCCTTTTATAGAGGCACAATTGTTATAGGTGAAATTTGTTTCCTGTAAACAAATGCAAGTGGTATGTAATCGACTCATTAGAAGTCTGATGTTTTCATACCGTTTGTAGTAACCGTTTACATTCCATTGTAATATATCCATAGTATTTATAATCTCTTACAAACTAATTATAATATTGTATACTAATTCTATACTGTAGTATTTTATAATTTGATAATTTAGTTTAATATCTGATTTATTAAGTTTTATCTGTAGTAATACTCTGGATATTAATCAAATCATGTAATTACCTCGAAAAACGTGAACATCTGTTTTTAAACTTTGTTCATTTTACCATGAAGTTTGTTACACATTTTAATAAGGCCATGAACATTATTCGTGTACGAATATACTAATTCTTTTATATTTTGTTTTCCTTTAGTGTTATCTAATAAACTAATGAATTGGTCTAAATTAATAGGGAATGTATTTTCATTGTTTAATTCTATCATGTTTTCTTCGATATTTTTCCAAATTTCTTCGTCAGCTTTAGGGTCATATGTCTTTATTTTTTTTTTTGTTTTTGTTTTGGTGTCCACGTCCTCCATTGAAATATTACTGCCTGTTTCTGTTTCTGTCTCAATGTCCATTGTATCAGATTCATCTTCTTGTGCATGTTGTTTTACTATTTCTAATTTGGAAGATTCGGTTGTAGTTGGTGAGTGGGTTCGTTTTTTTCCTTTAAGGTTATTCTGTATTGGTAGTAGAAAATCTTGTATTGTAGGTGGGGGATGGATATGGTCAGCATAGGTTTGATTTCCTAAACGATCATCGTTTCTATCAAAAACCTCAATAATTTCTTTTGCTATTTGATTATCTATATCATGAGGGTCTTCGTTTCTTTTTTGGTGTTTTGTAGGCAATTTTAGCCAAATGACCTATCGTGTTACAAGTGAAACATTGTAAGGCATCGGTAGATGTATAAATCCAATAATTGGTCCCTTCAAACGTGATTTGAAATGATTCGGGTAACTGGGTGACGTCATCGGGGCTAATATATAATTGTCTTCTAAAACTCAATATATGTGAGAATCCTGGATCAGTCACACCTATTTTCATAAACGTTAACGGCGACATTATTTTAATGTTCATTTCTTCAAACTTTTTTTCAATTACATAATGTGGTATGACGGGACAAACATTTGATAATACAACTCTTTTGTTTCTTGTAATTAGTGGTTTTATGTCTAGGGTATTGTTATTAATAGTGATTTTTTTCTTTTCTTCTATCAAAATGTCTGCTGTCCTTTTAGAATCCATATAGATGCATACACGAGCATTTGATACGCGCGATATGAATCGTATCGTTGCTGCAGGTGTTAAGGACGATAGAGAAATAATATAATCTCGAAGTGTTACTCCGTCAATAGAATCTAATATGATGGCTTGATCTTTCTTAGGAAAACATGTAGATGACGTGACATTCGCGTAACTTGATGCGTTGGGTGTTGGTTGGGACATTGTGGCTGTTTGTGACATTGGGGTATTTTGAGACGTTAAAGTTTCATTCATTTTAATTTAGAGGGTCTCCTGTTAACAGGAGTTACCCTTTTTACGTTGTTTAACTCCGCTTATATGCTGGTTATCACTCGCCGCGTAATTAATTTATAGCAGGTCGAACGAAGTGAGACACGCGCGTCCACAGTGACCGCCCGCGCGGAACTGACGAATCTTTGTTCATTGATATTATTAAGATGGTTTTATTGCTAAAGATTCTACACATCCAGGCCAAATTTTTACTAATTAATTAACTTCTACTAACTAAAAAAGCATTGACTTATTATAAACTAAGGACCGGCCTTTTAATACAGAAAATATGTCCAACGCTTTTTCGCTGTTTGCTGGTGCTCCGTCGTAAATTCAACGAAACTAAGTTAGTCACATCGCAGAAGCGAATCTTTGGAAATCTTGTTAGTACGAAAGGGCATGTCTTTATTTAATATGTCTATGTTAAAAAGACAACTTTTTCGCGAGAACTTTTATATTTAGAGATACAAAATTTGTTTGTGATAAACTATGCCAAAAGTTTCTAGTCAATAACGAACCCTAAAATATCAATAAGACGGACTGAATTGAATATATTATATAACATTTTTGTAATAAAGTTTACTCTGCTTTTTTAAATCAACAGCAATTTGCTGTTACCTAGTGAAATGAAATTGAATATGGTCATGTTTCATAACAAATGTTCAAGTCATTATGTTTATAACTTTTGTATTTAAACTACGTATTGAACTATTAAAAATAATTGTTTTGATTCTCAATATGACTGTTATATATTGCATGTATTTAGTTTGTTGGACATAATCTTTGTAGAGTAAAACTAAAACTCTTTTATTACAAAGGTTATTTGTAAAGAAGTATCCGTTTGGGTTATAAGATTACGAAGGTAATAATGTTAATGAGAGATATTTGAATGTATACAAACATTCATACAAACACACACATACACATACCCAGAAAATTTAATGTTTGAAACGGTTAATTCTATTACATAAAAAGTGAGCGTATAAAACATAAGACATACTAAGTGTGACGCTATAAGCCGAGGTTAAACTTTAGGTTGTAAGGCACTGAACCTTAAAAATTGTAGTCCCTGCCGGACAGTGATTCAGGACCCTAAGCGGTTACCGACATCCTGACCCAAACCCGCAAGAAAATAATCCGGGATTAAAAAAGACACTCAACAACGTAAAAAAATATAAACGAACTAACTATTTTTAGAGTTCCTGTTTAGTCCGGAACTTTTATGAGACTTTTTTGAATAGTCTAATAATATTTACAGTTGGAGAAAAAATATGCGAATGATCTACGTCGGGAGTAGATTGAAAGTCTTATTTAAATTTTTCAAATGATTGTACAAATTCCCTTGGATATAATGCATTCTAAAAGAAATTGTTTGAAAAAATCGGGCTTTAAAAATTTGGTTACGTAACTTATCCATCTTCTAATGAGATAGCCAATATTTTGGAATGTATCAATGTATCTTATTTCATATATGACATGTTTGCGATCTTCTCAGAACGAAAGGAAAGAGTACTGAGAATGATTCGTCTTAGGAAGCAATTTCTGAACTTCCTAAGAAACGATAATAAGATGCTGTACTTTAATTATTTTGTTGCTATTGTAAAATGTAAACAAGCGTTCATGGTTAGTGCTGCTCGTTTCTTATTAACTTAACAAAGGTATAAGGTTTGTTAAGTTTAATAGAAATTGTAACAAATTTAATTATCTCATTTAGTAAAGTTCAAAATGCAAGGCAGTCCAACATTTATTTTACACTTAACTCAAACAAAACTAGTGTATTACGCTTTTATTTACTCATTATTTTAAACGAAACGCCAATAGTATCATCAATTATATTAATAACTTAACGATTAAACATTTATCGTAGTCAATATCGATTTACCAAATATTATCAAAAAAATTCAATTTATTTTTAAAAATATTTTTTTATAAATAAGTAACGAATATTATCTTCAAGAAGGGAGCTAAAAAAGTTGTTAACCTCCTCCTTTTTGAAGGTTTTTAACAAACCTAGGCCTAATCCTTCTAAACGATTACAAATAAGAAAAATACATGATTATGTCAGCGTGAAAACAATAAAGCTTTATAAAAACATTTCCCTTATTAATTAAAATTCCGAAATTATATATATATTATATATATAATCAAATATCCCTAAATGTATCCCCAAATAATTATTATTACTGACAAAGAAGTCTCGTCTCTCTGTCTTCCTCACGATGAAATGGGCTTGTATTTTTGCGAATCAATATACCTACCAAAAATTTAAGATGTGAATCGGAAAAATTGTAATATAAAGCATACGAAATCATCAAGTGATTTATTTTTATATCGTTAAAAAATTTATTTACTTTTATAACTTTATCAAGACGTCTAACTCTAGCGAAGTACGGCATCGTGATAAGCACTGATAAGGAAACTTATCTACATTTATCTTGAGTGGACTTTCTTCTGATACTCCGACTGCTTAATATTAATGTTGTGTTTATTTATTTAATTGCCTAGTTTTGAATATTTTATATGAAAAGTTACTCTAAAAGTAATAGCGCGTTTTGCAATAAGGCTTTCGATTTTAAATTAATTATTCGTAACATTATACGATATTTAAAACTAGATTTGATTATTAAATTAAAGATTGCAATTATTTGATTTGGGATATACATGTTACACATTATAATGTTATGTTGTTTATTTATATATATATTTTTACTAAAGTCGTTAAAATAGTCGATAGACATTTTTGTACAAATTCAAAAGCTGTTTGTTCTAGATAATTTCCGACAAGACCGATTTTTATCAGATTTTTATTGGTTGATTTCATTTAGATATCTGATTATTTTAGAAGTTCGTGTTCCACGTAATAACTAAACTGAACAATAAATCTGTAGACCGGGTGAGCGAAGCCGCGGAGACAACTAGTAGTATATAATATAAGTAGATGGAGCTTATTGCGTCGTAGGGACCCGATCAAAGTCAGGTTGCCCAAACTCTTGGCAAATATTTATTTTGACAATTGAAACGATATAATAGGAGTATAATTTATTACTATTGTATATGACGTGCTTTAAAAAAATTGTAATTTAGCGTTATGAAATTACAAAATTGTACAATTTGTGTTTCATATCGGGAATTTAAATTAATTAACTATAACAAGGAGATATATAAATTAATTTATTTCTTTATAAATTACAAACAGTTTTGTCCCAATTTATAAGTTCCAATGTCCCGAACGGGACAGCAAAATTGCTGCTCTTCTTTCTTGGTTAGGATGTGAGTACTTGGTATTGTTGTGCCATTAATAATTTGATTAAATTTAAAATAAATTTTCAATTAAAGTGCTGTAGTACCAATAAATAAATAAAAAATCTGCAATATAATAGGATGGAGTCATCGCGGGTGGTGGTAATAAGCTGTTGTCCTTTGAAGAACCAACATGTCTAATATTTATATAATATAGATTTTATTCTAGCTTAATACAATATCAATCGATACATTTAATATTATATTATAAATAAATATTAACTACTAGAAATGTAGTAGGCGTCGAACAGGTAATGTTTAAATTGTCAACATTGTAACGACCGGCAAGTATTGCTTTGAGTTATATCGAAAAACAATTGCGTGTACAATAACAAGCAAAACCTAGTATTAACTACAATCTCGATGTACAAGCCAACTCATATTTCATACAAACCTGCTCAGACGCGAAGTCAATAAAGCCTTGTTCAGCCCGTTAGCAATAAACATTAAATTGATAAATCCTACTTAGAAAACAGAGATAAAAATGAATTATGGCTGTTTAAAAACACAAAAGTAGATGATCACTACTTATTGTTGAATGTGATACATTTTAAGAGGTACCTACCTACCTAGGCGGCTAGGTAGGTACCGTAAATATTTTAGCGCAAAACAGAAGAGTGTTTTGCATTACTATGTACTGGTTCGAAGGACACTGTAGCTAGTGAAATTACTGTGCAAAGGATATTTAAGAACCAATATCTCGAGGGTGACACCTATAAGTGACTGGTGTTATAAGCTCTCATACGCTACGACAATCCCTACCATCACGTAGGCCTTACGCTTGCTTGACAACTTGTCACATAAAAAAACCTCGAAACAACTTAGAGCTGTATACTCAGAAGTTCACACATTTGTCCCAGACTCAATACAATGCGCTATCATTAGATCATTGATATAATGTTTCTGTTTTCGTTGGTAAAAGATTCCCATCAAAAACTTTATACAATAAATTAATTTACAATAATTGTACATTAAAAGTCGCAAGAAATGTACAAGTCGATATCGGGTCGCATTTCGTAGCTCAAACAGCTGGAGGCGAGCTTTAATAAAGCGCTGTCCAAACTGTCAAGTGTAAAAACGAAATGCATCGCGAAACCAACGCATGCACAATGTCTAACGAGAAGGGCTTCGCGGCTTGCGATATGCAAAGTATAAAGGAAACGCTAATCTAGCCTATGGTCTGAGTTACAACCTTAATAATCTAAACTATATTTTTATAAAACCGCAAATATCTTTTTGACGCAATCTACGTTTAGCCTAGATATGTTTAGTCTATTTATTTGAAATCGTTTTTGTTCTCTCTGTTCAGAGTATCTCTAGCAGCACCGCGCATTCAGTGTGCCCGATCACAAAATTGTGCTAGTCTGATAATACAGATTAAAAGTAAGTGAAATACTTTTGAAATGACGAACCACTTCGATCTTCATCAACATTCCGTGATACCAAACTTGAATTAAATACTCCTTTACTGTCTGAGATATTGGACATAAAAGTTAACCAATACCAATGTCCCAACATGATGGGCAAAGCATCTCTTCACAGTATTTAATATTTTTAAAAACGTGCTTATTAGCAATGCTTTTTCAACTCATTACTAATACTCTTATTGTCTCTCAAAATAAGCGTAGCTTTCGCTAGAAGCGGGTACGACAATAGTCCAATGGGGTCAAAATCAGATTCACAACCCTAACGGAGTGGAGTCGGGCTTTTAACCGTTGAGCTATTGAGGCCTCATAATTAAACTTACTATTGGTGTACGCTAAAAGTGCTTTCGATAATAGTAATATAATACGAGTTGTATTATTTTAATGACACCAAAGCTAACAAAAGCGATGATCATTTTTGCCGAAAGGATCGGTGCATCAGCATTTTAATTCTGCGAAGAATGCTGGCATCACTTTCCACATGAACATGATATGTACATTAGCAAAAAATATTGTTTTATTGACGAATGATTTTATCTGCTCCAATTAATAATGCAAGGAAGGAGACAACCCACAAGAAAGCGTAGTCATGGCTTATTAATCTCCGGACGTGCTTCAACCTGAGCATAAGAACCTCGTTCCGTGCAGCTATCCCCAAAATATTGTAAGCCTTAATGACATCTAACCTCGAGTAGGAGATGGTACTTTAAGAACAGCAAGAAGAATTATTTCATATTCATTTTCACTTTTAGTTAACAAGATATTAATTACAACTCTTTATAAAGTAATTTACATTCAGGAACTTTCGATTTCTATTAATTAAAACAATTAAATGAATATAGACAACTTTCTAACTAAATTATCATTTCTTATTGTTTTGCTCCTTGCGCCACACGCCACTACACTCTGCTCTGGGCTTTGTTGATGCACTGTCCTCTTACTTTCACCGTAGTATCACTCAAATCTCCCTATCTCATTAGAATATAGCTCCTGGCTATGAGTTTTAATCTCTGCCATCTATTATACAAATTTATATTAATTTGCTAATCCACATTTTAAAAAAATGTGCAATCGGGGGACCTCCGTCAGTACAAAGCTCCTAACGCTTTTTTTCAACTCCGAATATAATCCGAAATGAAATCTGTAATTTCAATAGGTTATATGATAAAATAAATAAATAAACATAAAGAGACAGAGATAGTGTGAGAGAGAGAGCTGCTCACTCACTCGCTCGTGTGCTCATTTACTTGTAGGAGGCACGATACACCCACGCACTCATACACAGAAGACGCCATTTTGTTACGTGACGGTTTCTAATAAATCGCACTTCGTTCCAAAGCCTCAAAGTGTAAAACAGTTTTTCGGATAGAATACAAGACGCCTAACATAAAGAACGAAACTCCATAAAGTATCAAAGTGAATTTTAACATTGCTTAAGTCATGTTTATTTCTTTTAATCATTCTAATTGGTAATTAGCGCCGTCAAGGGCTTTCACGTTCTCGTAACGCACATAACTCAGTTAGGAAACCAGCTAAGACTTGTACCGGCTTCATTTGTTGGAGATAGAAACTGAGTTAGTGGACCCAATGTAAATTATGCGACCGGTGCGGTATTTGAATATCTTTGTTAGCAGCCGCCTATCCTGTTTTTATGTAATATGTTGAAAGGGAAATTTAATGAAAACGTATAGAAGTTATCGATTAACAGTTTAGTAGGTTTCTCTTTAGTTATAAATAATACAATAGTAGTGGTAGTGGTGGTTGAAATTCTACCATAATTATAAAACTATAAAATTTTCAATATATTAATAATCATAAAATTACTATATACCTACAATAATAAAATAAATAAAAGACAAAATGTCACAGACTCAATGGCGCACCTTCTTAAATTCGACACTAAGGCATTGAAACGAACTTAGTCAGACGCTAACTTCGTTCCTAATGAACATCGTAGTTCTATGTATTTGCTACATTAACGGTAAAGGCAATTAGTTCGTTCAAGTGTATCTATTCTAAAGCTCGTCAAAGACTATCTACCAATAACAATAAAAACTACCGTTTTAATTCCATGGAGACCATACCAGTATAACACATTTAGTGCTCAAATAACCTTGAAAAAACTAATCTTGAAGTCGGTCATGAGGGTCATTTTCGTCATTACTGCCATATACGGTGAGATCCTGTCGTAATCTCCATAAAAACCCAAACACATAATTCGTAAGATTGTATCAAGTTTTGTCATTGCGATGACTACCTAGTACCAGGGTAACCAAAAGTTTGAAAAATGATGCCCATAGTTACCAGATAAAAGCCTCGAAATCGAAGGTGTAATTGCATGGATTTGAAAAATGTTTTAAACTTAAAGAAAAATATGGTTTCTTCATGGTTTGTCATTATACTTGCTTGCTAGCTGGTCACCTTCGACTGTGAATTTTTGGCGCTCAAACGGACGCAGAAATAGTATATCGATATCGATTTAGTTAATACTAAAATTTAAAGCCCGTTGATGGGGTTAATTATTATCTTTGTTTGAAGAGTACAGCATTTTTATATTTTTACTTCTTGTCTTATGTAAATGTTACTTGATTTCTAACGTGGACGGCTAAATTTTAATCATGACGAATATGCGAATAGTTCAATATCTCGTAAGGTCAGGATTTGACTTCACAAAAATATTGGTATATAGTGCGTTAATATCGTTAATTTTTTTTTAAATAAACTTTTTGTCGATCTAAGTCGAATTTGTGGTTACCGTCTAAGTACCTTGAGATTACTTCGCGGAACTATTATACTACCTATATTTATATTATCCATCCTTCAATTCAATTACATTATTCGATCGTTTTAGTTGATTATTCATACTTATTTCAAAGTGATAAAGTGTACTTTGCTATCAATGGGAAAAATAAATATTCTAGATATTGAGTAAATATTATAATTCAGTCGAGGCTAAAGCTTGTTTGCTTATGACATGTCAATACGGTAATTGTTTGTATTAATACAATATTGTATAACGAGACTGACCTTGTTATATCATTTTTGTAAATTAATAATAAATGATTAGTTTATTTAAGTGCTCTGAGCACTGTGGTTAAAATTTTTTTTTAAAGGACGGAGAATTTTTTTAAAATATTTTTTCTATAACAGAATTTGATGCGTTATGTGCTGATGTTTAACTTAGCGCCGATTTTAAGTTTTGGAGTCATCTAACTATTTAACTTCAATGAAACTGCAAAATCGATTTTATGTTTCTATAAAACCAACCTGAAAGTGGTCAAATAAAAATGAGAGAATGTATTCTTTTTTTTAATTTTAAAGCTACCACACTTCCAGCAAAAAACAATTTTCCGAATGGGTCATAAATGTCGATTTGTAATGCAAATACAAAAATTCAACTGAATCTCAAAATTCCACCTTTTTTGAAGTCTGTTAAAATAAAATTAGCCAAAATAACAGTTCGTTTTTAAAAGACAACTTTTACGTAAAAAAAATTACGTGAGTACGTGACACTACGTTCATTCATAAAATGACAGCTACTGTCAATATCTGGTTCCGAGTCTCTGACCGAGATTTCGTTATTTGTATAGTTTTCATGTATACATAAAAAACTCAAGGCTCCAATTTATTCGGTCTAAGTGGCTGAAAACTATTCTAATATTTTTTACTTATTAGTTTTTCTATTTGTGGTTACCGTAAATAGAACGCTTGACATAAATATACATTCGAAAAAAAAATTAAACGATTTATTTTACTTGGCCTTATTTCATTTAATTACCTTATTTTTAAAGGAACATACCCAATTTCATATCATTTAAATATTAGTTCTAGTGCATGGGCACTTATTTAGCATTTGCTAACTAAAGTAACTAGTAAACTAAAGCTTATAAAGATTGTGGTAAAAATAGCATCGCAGTTAATACGGTGTAACCTCAAGACCCTGGAGACATTACTAAAGGAACATAAAACTACTGAGCACTAGAGATTTGCAAGCGAATTCACTTCTTAAAAACAAGGTATAGAGGTTGTATTATTTGATTGAAAAACTTCCTACACAGAACTCCTCAGACGGTATGCTCCAAATTCGCCATAAATATATATAATTTAAAAAAAAATTGCAAGTGGGAGTAAATTATAATATAACAATACCGTTTGACTCAGTTTCTATTTTTTTATTTAAACAATAATAAAAAAATCAATTACTATAATTGTTTCCGCTCATAACCCGTCTTGTAAGGGTCGGCAAGGCTAAGTGTTAATAACGCTATTTGACAAACATTGTCCTGTCTGTTTATCTGTTACGCTTGATCTGTCAAGAGCCTTGGATTTGGTATTACGTATTTCATGTACATATATATCGCACCTTTAGAACGAAAACGACGCAACTCGAAAAGCTATTTTTGGGAATCAACAAAATAAGTTTTAAAATATTGACACCGGCACAATCTTTTGTATATTATGTTTTCTTGGTTATTTATGTAAGTAATTTACCCTTGAATATGGCTATGTTTGAACTATTGTTACAGTAAGAATTTCGTTTTACGTCATTATACGTTGATAACTAAATTTTTCGATTTTGTTTAATTGTGACGTTTTCGTTCTTAAGGTGCGATATATTATAATATTAATTTTCGACTATGTATTAATGAAGCTTCATTCAAGTGTTGATAAATATTATTTCGACTAAGATGTGAAACATACTTTTCTCTCACTCTCACACATAGAAAAGGTAAGAAGTAGATAAAGACAAAGTTTATTTAAAATTTTTAGTATTATTAGTGGGTACTTAGCTTCCCTAAAATATAATGTAATAATAGCCTTTTGTACTCCAAATACTTTGACGATTTGACAAGCTCTCATCGATCAGATAATAAACTGTATAAACATTTATTTTAATAATCACAAAGAGTATGGTACCTATAAACATTTTTGTTTGATAATTATATGTAAAATCATCTATAAAGTAAAATCGACGAATATTTCTTGTAGTATATTTTTCGACACGAACATAAGTCGAGACGGGGTTTAATGTTTCAATACGTAATTAAATTAATTCAGTTAAATTGTAAATTATATAACAAAAAAATATATATATATTAACTAATTAAAAATGAAACGTCAAGTATGTTATGTTATAGATAAAATAATTATTAATAAACCTTAATAAAAGATAAATACAGTTTTAGTTAAAGCTTCGGAAGATTCTGTAATAAACTTCTATTGCTAACTGTAATCCTCATTCGAACGGTTATTTCACATTCAAACGAACAATAACTAGTAATTGGCATATTCACATCGTCGGAACAACTGTATTTGGTAAACATGGTTTACTTGACCCTAGAATCGAACCCGGTACTTTACGACATGATTAATTTGGCATCTTTATAACGCAATCAAGGCGCGTTATCTAATATCTTGATTTTAATCATTGAGATGTATTGACTTGTAATTGTGTATGAAATATAATAATTGTTAATTACTCGTTTACGTCCGCGACTCCGATAACTAGGCTTCTAGGTACAGTATAAAGATTAAAAATGTGCCAGATTTAAAGCTAGACCTGCAACATTACATTGTAAGAATCTTATTCAATTTGGTTTAGTATTTATTGTGTGGTGAGTGTAACAATCATAACCGAAATGTCCATACGACAGAGCAACGAAAATTCTAAAAATAATTGTTATGGCTTCGTTTGCTGTATATAAGAACCTCTTATGGGTATTAAGTTTTTTCAAATATCTTATATGACATTAGCTAGTTAAAATTATATTTTATGTATAGATTTATTGTTAGTTATATACAACAAAATTATTTTCTTAAAATTGTAATAATAAAAATGTTGATAATTGAGAATAATTTCAAAACTAATCCAAATTTATACACACATCAGTTACCATCTAAAGTACGCTATCTTTAAGTGACCTTTTAGTTTCAGAACCAATAACATCACATCACAGAAAATTTATTGTATGGCCCACACAAACATCTGCTTTAAGTGGGTATTGAATCTTAATTTAAATGCTTTTCTGTTCCTATTACAAAAGAAATCAGAATGGCTTGAAGCCTAGAACTAAATACATAATGTTTATTTGTAAAAGTACAATGTTTTATCTTGATTGCTTACGAAAGTTGGCAAACACGCTATCTAACTTTTTCCGATGTTCCCGCAAAGCAGTTATTTTGATACTTACCACAATTTAATATATTTGGTTTATTACTAGTAACCAGTCGCTAATGACGCGGTTGCGACGCTTATCTCCTATAAATTTTAAAACTAGTACTCTACTAGAAAAGTAAATTTAAAGTAAAAAAATTGCCAATTTTAGATTACAGGATTATGGAAAATCAGTAAATAAATAAATAATTAGGATGGTGTCGGGGTTCCCGAAACATACACAAGGATAAGGACAAATAAGCCCAGACAGCAACACATGCCTGTATGGTGAACATTATAACAACAAAAACATTGATATTTATTATTATATTAATTACTTATAATCTGTCGGTGACTTCGTCCGCAATGAATTTAGAATTGGCTCCAGAGAGAAATGATAGGTTATGTTATTATGTAAATAATGTTTCATAAGACACACTTGACACTGTATAACAAATTTCAAGTGAATACGTCCTACGAAGTTTTCTGATAATCCTACCGCAACGTAACATATTCGACGAAGTTGTGGCGCAGCGGTAGCGAACCTGCCTTAAATTACATAGGTCGCGGGTTCGATTCCCACTCGAAGCATAATATGTTTGTATTGACCATGCAAGCATATTTTCCGGTCTGGGTGTATTTGTCCTTGTCCTTGTATGTGTTTCCGGACCTCCGGCACAGGATATCACTATCCTAATGTATCCTGGATAGTATCCTATGTGCTAAACCAGATAATAAGCTACCTGTGTCTAAATTCGTACAGCCGTTTATGCTTGATTAAGTAGGTAACAAATATCCAAACTTTCACATTTATAATATTAGTAGCATAGCATTATAGCAGTTAAATATAACTGTTTTTATATAATGCTATAAAGTTTAAATATAAGCATTATCGGGATAGACAATAGGTATCAACGCAGCCGCCGACCTTGACAGCAAACACCCATTTCTCATTTACGCTGAACACCCCAAAGCTATTGGTTGAGGGATTAAAACGTTTATAACATACGACACGATTATCGCATCGTTATAATAGTCAAAAATTTCATAGAATTGTTAATATTCGTTTATCTTTTTAGTCAAACATAAAATCATCGTGGAAACGTAATCATCATTTCATTTATTGCATCGGTAAGTTAACATCCTTTATATGTTTTTTAAAGAATATTAGCAATGGTATTTTCAAGGCATTACTAATATTCCTAGTGGCCCTTTAAATAAGCTCGAAGCTTGCACTGGGAAGGGAATCAGGATCAAACCCGCAATTCTCGCGTTAACGGAGCACAGCTGTTGGCCCATCTACCATTGAGCTATTGATATTGAGGCTTTTAGGCTTTAATTAAAACCGAGTGATATTAAAAACTTTAAGTTGACTTTTTCATATTGGGGTTACTTTTCTTAGCATAACGTCATAATTTTATATTTATGAATGGGTACCTATAACACTTCCAAATTTAATGTTAATAGATTGTTAATAGGTGATTAGATGTCATCGTTGATACAAAAGTCTATCAGCCTGGTGTATCGGAAGACAATTGTAATACAATGGAAGTCAATGTCATATGTATTCCAATTTGCATTACATTTTGTACGACAAATTGTACACGGCGAATATGACAATACGTCATGTTTTAATGGGACGGTCCCGTTTTTAATTTGTCGCGTTGCTGTAAAGAAATAAGTTATTAGAATTGTTATTGGTGTAAGAAAACAATTAAATTAAGGCTTGTAAATAATAAAAAAGGCAGACATAGAGACTGCCGATAAAAGTGAAAACTTTAATCTTTTTTTTTTAAATTACTTATAGCGTGAATAATAAAATTTTCACAATTTATAAATTGAGGTTATTAACTTAATGTTAATAAATAAAATGAATAATCTTAACATTCAAAGATCAAGTATTGCCATCTCAGAAAGGCATAAAAAAAACAAAGGGTTCAATATGCAAGTGCGTCGCCGGTTTGAAATAACACGTCAAATGTAGCATATCGTGACGTCAAGTGACGTGAATCTATAAGTTTAGCCCCTATCAAAAAAATTTAGAGGCTAGAGAAGTTTTCACAGCAAAAAAAACAATTACTTTTTTGATATAATATAAATTTTATACTTTTCTATTACAGAGCTATTTTATAATATTCCTAATTATTCACTCAATACATTCACCGTCATCCTTATCATCAATATAGAAATTGCAGTCTCATTTGTCATATTCTACTGAATTCTGAATTAAATGTATCACCATCTGCCCAAATTGCCCCTTTTATTTCAAGGTGTCCCGTTTCAAGGGCACCTAATGGTCACCTTAAGTAGAAGTCATAACACTAGTTGCGCAATCCATCAAGAGTTAGCCGGTATGAATAATTCAGATACTCCTAATACGTATGTCAATAAATATTTAACTAAAATATAATTTGAATATTCATAACTTTAAATGATATCTTCCGGTCCGATGATTCTGTTTAGTGACAATTACGATTTAATTATATACAAAAGGAAATAATTTCGGTTGTGAAAAAGTTTAATAAATTGGGCTCGGACGTTTGCAACTATTATATGTAATTATATAAAGCGATCTCAAAATACGAAAAATAATTCTTTACTCTTAGGTTCTTATGTAAATCCAAAATGGGTTCTACATAAAGATCAAAACCGATCTCAGTCCAAGTTTTGATAAGAAAATTATTTGCTTGTTTTAAATATATAATAACACGTTTTAATCACAATACAATTATGGATTCGAACTAATTGAAGTCACTAAAGTCCATTAAAAATATGAAGCCTTTGTATTAATTTTCCAATTGTTTATTCTAAAAGTTTTTTACATTATATATATCTTAGTTCTATGTATTCTCCAAATATTATAAATGTTTTATTTCAAATCCTACTCAACAACATAGGCAATTTAAATAAATATATTAAAAATAGCTTTATTTTTCAAGATAGAGCAAAAAGTTTTCAAGACTGTTATATCTTAATAAAGGATTCCATAAATGGATTTCAATGATATATAACAAAGGAAATATACTTTAAATCATGGCCGTATTTGTACATGGTGTTTTAGGTCACTTGTCATGAGTCAGAATTGCTGAATTGTACTGGTGTTTATTTGAAATATTTAAAGCACTAGATTTATTGACTCTATTGAAGAAGTTCTTACAAATAAAAGTCTTATACTTCCTAGCAGTATCTCGGTTATCGGTTTGACGACGTTGTGGCACAGTGGTAGCGAACCTGCCTTAAGCGCCACATATTGCGGGTTCGATTTCCGCTCGGAGCAGATGTTTGTATTGATCATACAGGCATGTTTTCCGGTCTGGGTGTGTTTGTCCTTGTCATTGTCTATGTTTCCGGACCTTCGACACAGGATATAACTATCCTAATGGGGGCCGTTGAGTGTGTAGTGTTTATTATTATCTATTATCTGGATTTTACGGGTTACTAGTTTTTACACAAGGCGATTGCCACCTGACCTCCGCAATCCAAAGGGCGAAATGACCTATCAAGAGTTCACGATTATTATCAGATGTTATGATAACAACCAAGATTGACAGCTCTTGCGAGCCTTAACGTGCTCTTCGAGGCACGGTGAGGAGATACACAAGGACAAACGCTCGACATTCCGAAAAAAAAAAAAAGTTTTTCGTTTTACTTTCAAAATAATTTACGACATAATAGGAATGATAAGAAAGACTTATATAAGAAAATAGCACGAGAGAAAAAAATTACAAATTTCATTTTTTAAAAAAAAAAAACAGTCCAGACAAAACAACTGTATGGGGTGAGAATACCTATAAGCTCCAAATTTAGATGTCTGCTTCTTTAAAATTCAATACAGAAACCGGTAGTTTAAAGAGCAGTCGGGACCCTAATGCGAGGGCTTTAGCGGGGCAATATCGCACCATCCGTGCGGTATAAAGACACCGACGTGCTTAGGGTTGTCACTTCATAATTTTTATTTATTTATTTATTAAATTTAATTAAAATTATACACTTTTAATTTTCCCACTCAAAATAAAAAGCTAATTTATTTTAAGTTTACAGTGTTTTTATACCAAAAATAAACACTTTTCTTTTTGTTTACTATGGAGTCTCACAACTTTTTATAAAAGATTGAATAGATTTGGATTGAGGGAAATACAAATGCGGTAATTCAGTTTGAGAAACTAAATACTTGAAAGTAAAGCAAAATCAAATTGGCGTATTTCTTTAAAATATGCTTTTACATCGCAAATATATTCATACAATCAACGAATTCGCAGACAAAATGAAACTGTCTAAATCTAATAAAGGAAATACGAGTTCTAAATTGCTGCCCCCTTTAACAGCCCTAATGCGGGTGGTGTGTGCGTTGCAGACGCGTTCGGATGCGATCGATACCCCCGTCTGCTCCAGCCTGCACTGCGGGCTGACCTTGTACACCCAGCTTATATATGCAATCGAGACCTATTTTTTAATTTACTCATGCGATAAATAGCAAAGGCCTTTACTTATAAGTCTAATAAAAAAAATTATGGTTTAAAATATTCTTTTTTATTTTTATTAACATGTAATAATTAACAAAAAAATGGCTTATCAATTGCATCGTTGGTGGACTCACCGCGTTTGGCGTGGTAAAATTGATTGATAGAAATTTGCGAAATACCGATTGCAAGTCTTAATTGTTATATATTTAGAGAAACCATTGTCGAAACTTAAAGAGGTCAAAAAAATAAATCGATGAAAATTTAAAAAGACGCAAGTTTTGTCCCTTTGCCAATCCCAGTAAAATTAAGAAATCGCGTATGATTGACACAACATTAATTAAACTTTTACCTCTTGTTCGTGTATAAATGAATGAATTAAATATTTTTAAATATGATAAATAATTATTGAAGTATGCAACCTTTTCCAATCGTTTTTTTATTTTTGCCTGTTTTTAATTCTAATAAACAAAATTTGGTTACTTAAATCTGAATTTGTAAAGATGTATCGTGACATTATTTTACTATTTTTTACTATGTATAAAATTTATAATATTTATTTGGCGAAATAAAATCATAATCATATTCTGTAAATGTTTTTTAAATTAGTCCATTATTCCGCACGTTAAAATAACATTAAAAGTTTAAAATTTAATGTGTCAGTTTATATGAAATTAATTTAATAATATCGTGCAATTTAATTCGCTAAGGTAATGCTTTAAGCGCTATTATATAATGCGTTTATGTTCACGCAGTTAAAGTAGAGCAATGTGTAAGAGTTATCTAAATGTTGATTTTGTTTAAGTTTATAAAGCGTTAAGGCACTAAGTTCTGGTGAGGTTTGGTAATAAACGTTTATCCAAAGACTTAGTATATACTCTGGTCCTTTCCATACAGTCAAAATATCAGAATGGCTGGTGCCCCTTTAGTGAATTCAACATCAACGCAATGAAACGAAGTCAGTCAGAAGCTAACTTGGTTTACAAAACATTCGAACGAAATTAACGTCATACAAATCATCTAATTCTCATTTCTATAAAGTCTTTGCTTAAAAATCGTTAAAAGACTGTCAATGTAAAAAAAAATCTGGAATTATATATTTAATTAAAATGTTCTAATTTAATGTGAAAATACTTTTGTTGAATAATGATAATACAGTTGTTAATAAAGTAGGTACGAAAACGGTATTTGGAGTACGTTTTTGGCAAACGTAAAATCAGGTCATAAAGTTGGTTGTACACGGACCGAGTTTAATTTATGTGTCTAGCCGTAGAGTAACTTGCCGTTGCTGCATTATTCGATTTTCGTTGGATATTTTGAATTATTTTACGTTTTGATATTAAATTAATAACAATTACTATATGATGCAAAAAACCTTGTAATACATATATTATCCATTTTATATACATAGCTTCATGAATAATTCTATAACTATTATTATGACCTTGTTTTTAGTTGAATTTGTATGCAGAGATCTTTCAATGCGCAAAAAAGTCCCGTTAAGTATAGAAGGGTTAAGTGGACCGTTATCGTAACGAGATCTTAAATTCCAATAAACAAATAAATCTCACTGCAATGGTGTCGCACGTAACGATTATCAACGACGATAATTCTTTTTATTTTAACTTTAAACGGTCACCGGGCTTAGTAGTTCCGCAGTCCATATAGGTTAAGTACCACATAGCCAGATATGCAGAACAGATTACCTAGACTAGTTCTAGAACGGAGGTCACGTACAGGAAACTGTAGATATGTATACATAACCTAATATAGAGTTATATGTTGTATGGCATTTTGGATCTTAAGACTTACGTAATAAAAACTTTATGCACAATGACATCTGTTTCATATTGTTTACATCCTTGGAACAGAAGTTCTTATGAACATAGAATGTTTTGTAAAAAAAAATTACAGTGATTTACTGGAATGTTACATTTAAAAGGCATTATGGGATTGATTATCTTACTTAACATTATAAATGCGAACATAAGTCTGTCTCTCTGTCCGTCGCGCTTTCACGCCAAAACTACTGAGCCGATTTAAATAAAATTTGATAGACAGATAGTTTCGAGTCTAAGAAAGGTCATGGGCTACTTTTTAATGCGAAAAAGGGATTCAAAAAGGGGGTATAAAAAGTTGTATGGAGGTATCTTCATTTAAGACCTAGAAGCTTGAAACTTAGTTTTTAGGCTGTTGATTCGATATAAATATATATGACACGGCGTGGTACCCCGCGGTAACTTTTAGATGAGATGGATAACGCGGGCGAAGCCGCGGGCGTTGCTAGTAATAGAATAAAAATTATAAAGTGTGCATTAAATCGTCTTCTTACAAATAGGTCTGGACTATCAAGTCACGTAGGTATTGTCTTGAATAGGTGAGCGTGGTAAAAAACAAGCTGCGACAAGTGTTTATGTAAAACAATGGCGTGGTCGCGCGTCGCCGCCTCCGCGACCTTGACGCGCTTCCGTCGCGTAACCGATCTCATGCGACTAATGTGCATGTCTGGACTAAGCCTAATAATTGGGTCTGCTTCAAATGTCATTGGAATAGGTCGTACCTATGTATGTTTGAAGTTAATGAAAATGACATTGGGAGAACTTCTCAGCTTCTCACTACTTATAACGTTCTAAATGTTTTAAACCTGTTGGTTTTTCACAATTAAAATTATGTATCAGGCGACCTTTTCTGGTTTAGGCTCGTCGATTAATTAAGTAATATTACCTACCAAAAAATAGAGATTAGTGACTACAAATTTAAGGATTAACACATACGAACCAACGAGCTTAGGTATTTACTGTCTGAACTGCTGTACTAATAATGTGTTGTATCACAAAAACTCGTCGCCTAAATGAGTTCGTGATTTGAACCTAAAATGCCAACATAAAGAGATGCTGTATTGCGTTTCTTAAGTTACCGTTAAAGACGTCTTCACCGGCTCTTAGACGTGTCTATTTTTCATGGTCCGTAAGTTACTGAATCCGTAAATATCTGAATCCGTTCATTTAGAATAATTCTTTTGAACGATGTAATTGCTTCATGTTAAAAAAAGTAATGTAATGTTTTGCACTATATGCATAGGCTTACTATATATGGATAGTTAGTGACAAGCTTGCAACATAATCGTATAGTTAGTGTGTGACTAATTTCGTTTCGTTTCGTAGTGAGAATTTACGAAGGAGCACCAGCGAATCTTTGGACATTTTTTCCGTATGGAAGGGCTGACCCTAAGGTTCTAGTAAGTCAATGACTTTTCATTCTTCTACATGTCTTATAAAGAAACAGTTATACTTATTATTATTTCAAAACTTCTATTAGAAGAAGAATTATCCGACCTGACAACCCAGCATGGATTGTCCTGGAAGTGTATTCTTTAGTGTGATGCCACTACTGTCCTTAGATCACTAGCTCTAGTTAGAAGGTCTACAGCAGGTGACGTCACGCGCTCGTTGTCAGGCGACGCTTCTTGCAACGTGCGCTGCGGACGATCGCCCGCGCGGGTGCGACGGCCCAGCGGCGTACATTCCTTGGGCGGCCTCTCTAAACCTTACGCGGTTTTAGCATGGGTTGTCCTGGCTGTCAGCTTGTCAGACATACCGCACTGCTTATAATGCCATTCAGTTTTAAGATTGATGACTAACAATAAAATTTACTGATTTTAATATCACAATTAGAGATCAAAATGATACATGCCATATTATGGCTTTAGGAATTTTTACTCTCGAAAAAGAACACAGATCACTTATAATAGAGAGATTAAATATTACATTATCTTAACGGTTTACGCAAAAGCATGTATTATTATATAAATACTAATTCTAGCTACAATCATTTCATAATAAGCAAGCAGATAAAAAACTATCACAAGGCTTACGGGTTTAATGTACAATATTGTCAATAATATGTGATTTTAATTTGTTTGTAAGCTTAATAATACGTATACTTTCTTTAATAATATTTAGTATTAATAATGAAATAATCGTATGCAATCGATTTTTATCACCTTTCCGTTTACTTTACATAAGATAATTTTTCACAATCGAACGCTATAAATCCGTTTAGTATTTTCCCACGGATACATTCACTTTAGACGTATCGATAATAAAATCGGTTATGTATATAAACTGTACACAAATTTACAATTTAACGATCACTATTTCATTGTTGATTCGATTCGAATTTTAATGAATTTCATGCTGTCTGCTGTCTTTCTCATCTATCTTAATCGCGTTAATGATATTGTATTAGATTACTTACACATTTCATCAAAACTTCGCTCCTATTTTTTAATAAATTTAAAGCTTATGGAACATAATTTTTTTGTGAATTCGCTTTACGAATAAGCGCAAGCGATCAAAGTCATTCTATTTTTAAAATAAGTATAATTAAAATTTATAACTTTTTATTTTTCACTGTTTGTAAATACGATTCGATTCCACTTTTATAGACACGTCTTAATTTGGCATTGGCTCTTATTAGTGTCCCCAGATGATGCCAACGGAACCCTCTGTCCGTCTGTCGGCGGGCTGTACTGTATATCACTAACCGTAATAACTAGAGAGTTGAAATTTTCACAGGATGTATATTTCTATTGCTGCTACAAAAACAAACACAAAAAAATATATTAAAATTAATTTTGTGGTGCCCATGCCTTAATATCTTTATTCGACGGTGGTATGAAACCCAATGTGCAAATCTAACACGCACTTGACTACTTGTTTGTAAATATTAAACTACAAATACTCAAAAGGTCGAAATAAATAATTACAATACTTATAAAAGTTTTATCAGACAGACAATTTTATTATGAAATAAATATTAAGAAAATAAAAGTTAAAGATTTGACCGTATTTTATTTTATTTACGTGAAGGTCCGTGACTCAGTTGTCAGCAGATCGATAAATATACCGGTAGCAATATTTTTGTTAAATAAAAGGTTCTCTCATAATTAAGTACTTCCCGTCAATGTTTTACATCATTTTAAAATGTTGTTAATTTATTCATTTTATTTCACTGATAAAAAGTGGTATTGAAATTTTGCTGTTGTAAAGCTACTGGTGGATTTGGTATAAATAAGTTATAACTATGGTATAAATAAGTTATAACTAATATTTAAAAATATAATAATAATTTTACTTTAAATTTTAATAAGCTAAGGTGTTCTTCTTCTCTCTCTCTTCAAAGGACTTTTAATATTATGGTATATTTTCGGTATTTATATACCGATTTGAAAAAAGTTTTTTGATCTTAAGAGTTGAAATTTAGAGTGATCCAATAATATGAGAATTGTAATTTGTAGAAGAACTAAATTATTCTGTTAAATAGACATTGGTCACACTATTAAAAAAATATACTATCCAATTAACGACTATTTGCAATGAAAACCTGGTGACGTTGTCAAAGTAGCGACCAATAGTAATAAATAAAACCATTAAGAATATAAGAATTTAATAATAAACTAGCGGGCCAAGCAAAAAAATCTGACACGATAGCAGCCCCTCTGATTCTAATCATGAACAGAAGTGACACCGGTGAAAATTATTGATTTACTAATATCGCTATTAAAAATAGGCGATGATGGTAGGAGGGTGAAATATTAGGGTTGTATGTATTCTTTAATGTCACATCATAAAAAATGGCAAAAATAAAATTTGGAGTGGACCTTATCACTTGAGGTATAAAAAATAGATAACATAACAACCTATACTCAGACCTACTGAATATGCATATAAAATTTTACCAGATTTTGGTATATATGTATGTACTTGAGATTCGGAGGCGTACGGTAACTAAACACGAGAATTTTATATATTAGATAATTAGAGCTAGAGTAAGTTTGTCTTCACAAAAAATTAAGAATATTTTTCCAATTACAGTTATTTGATAACAAAATACTCATTAAACTTAGCTTACTAATAAAAATGACTCGAGTTTTAGTAAGCGTGAAATTATGTAAAATGTTATAAATTACACCATTATTATATTCTTCTATCATTATCAACTGTATTTTTATTTTTCTTATGGTTCAATTTACGTTGTATTCAAATCGAAATTTAGTTGGCAACAATCTGTATGGTAAACTAATAAAACCCGGTACGCAACGGCTGAACGCTAAGTGTTGCTATTATTTTGTCATTTATTGCCCTTTTTATGACTTACTGTTATTGCTTCTGTGTTGTCAGCTTTAAAGTGGTTAGTGAAGGACGAAAGAGATGAGTGTGGAAATTTGTTTCAAAAATATATCTGGCATTAAACATAACATTTTTATTGAATTTATGCACTAAAGTATTATTGTAATTATATAATTACAATTTTAATAGAAACAACGTCCCGGTGATTTCTTAAACCGTGGTTCGGCGTCGCAGGAGGAACCGTAAGGGCGGAATCAATTTGAGGCCCCGCGAGGCCTGTCTCTTTTTCACGGCTGGGTATCGGTACTCGGCTTCCGCACCCGGTGACATTGTCAAAGCCAGTAGGGCCAGCAGCAATACATATTTAAAAAAAACGATAATAGAAACAAAACACGTAATTCCTCTTGAAAAACAAAAACATTTTGTGTATAATTATATTGCTTGGAGCCATCATAGGCTTGCAATAAAGTAAGCGTTTGTCTGACTAACTTACTTTCGTTGCTTTAGTGTTGAATTTACGAAGGAGCAGCGAATCTTTAGACATTTATGGAATTTATGTATTTGTATGTTTAAATATATATTGTTATATATTCACATACGATAGTATGGAAGGGCCGATCCTTAGTTAATGGTAAGTCAATGGATAAGTAGGCAAGTGTTGGATAGGGCTTAATTAATATCCCGTAGTCCAACATCGTCATCAAAATTTGATTAAAAAACAACGAAGATGCTATGCGCAACAATTCGTTATATGAATATCTTTTTCCTTTTTTAAGTCGGGTTTAGTAAAAATAAAATATCAATAATAATGGTAAAGCTATAGTATCTTAACTTTAATATTATAAAAGTGAAAGCGATTTTGTTTTTTAATTTGTAACGCTTTCCTAAATCGCTGAATCGATTATGATGAGTTTTATCTATACCAGATATAAATGGGAACATGGAGACGGTTATAGCTTACTCTTTGTCGCGGAAACAAAACTTGAAGTAAGTGAAATAGGTGATGAAAGATTTTATGGAGAACCAACCGTTATAAACGACGCGAAGGCGCAGGCAGAAGCTAGTATTATGTAATTTCTATAATGGCAAGATATTCGGTTTCATGCATAATATTATTGATATAAAAGTCATTGCATTTATATGGCAATATTTGAAGAAATAAAACAGGTTTACCTACGATTTTCGATCTGGATAGATCAGATGTTTGTCGCAGTATTAATACGTTATCCGCCCACAATAACGTTTTGGAATTGGTTCAATGGTTTTCATAATGTTTTAAATTATATTAAATTGTATAAAATTTCTACTTTACAACAAAACCGAACAGACTTTATCCACACCATTATATTTTATTTAGATAAATAATAAACGATTGGGAGCCTTTGAGATGTGGTGCTACCGTCGCATGCTTCGTATAAGTTGGATCAGTAAATTAAGGAACGAAACCTTCAACGTGTTAGGATGACACGGAAACTTATGAACTTCATTAGAAAGTGCAAGATTGAATAGCTCGGTCACATGCTCAGGCATGTTAGGTACTCGATGCTGCGTTTAGTTATGATGGGCAAAGTTGAGGGGAAAAGACTCGTTGGAAGGAAAAAGTCGTGGCTGCGAAGTATAAGAGAGTGGACCGGTATTAGTTCCGTGGAACAATTATATCGTCTTGCAAGTAATCGAGTGGCCTTTAAAAATCTAACGGCCGACCTTCAGAACTGAAGAGGCACATGAGGAAAAAATAAATAAATTGTGTTTATTGATGATAACTACAATTGAAAATAAAATTACCTAAATGTCCATATAAAATTTTGGCAAGAATACTACTTGCATTTCTAAATCGCAATTCCGATTCTTTGGACGAAGAATGAACTAGCTCTCCCCAATACAAATGATAAAATATATGTATGCGACTTGTAGTCTTTCATTATGAGATGTTCAACCAATCCTTTATGCAGGGGTGGCCTTAGCCATTGCGAGATTCCAGGCTGGTAGATCTTTGCGAGGCCCTTGTTATTGTGGAAGTAGTTTTGATGGTGATGCTTGATTAGAAATGCAAAGTATTTTAAAAAATATAAATTTACAATTTAAAGTTCTTCATTAAAAATTAGTCTGACACTAAATCAACAAGTTTATGTGGTCACAACCCTTGTGAGTCGAACGCCATCTTGTAAAAGAAGTGGAAATTGTTTTCACACTCTATCAGGGAAAAGCCGCCACTGCCTTTATGATCGAGTCCGACACGTACTTGGCCGGTTTTTCCATTTGTCGAAGATATCAATTGATAAGTATTTCTATAAACATGTTCAGTATGAAATCAATATTATTTTCAGTTTCTCATGCAAGTCGCAGACAAAACACATTTAACTGTCTACATGTATAAATTTACAATAATCTCGCATTTGCATTCGGCAATGCATCACACCGTTATGACAATACCGTATAGGGCTGTTGGCTTTATTAATATAATCCTTAAAGCCCGCGTAACTGACGCTTCCGCTGCGCTTTGTGTCAAGTTCAAAGGATTAATGTGTACGGTGTGATCAAATTCTTTTTATTTCTATTGCATTTTGTTTAAATGCTAGTGACTTTAAAGAATGGATATTACTTTAAATTTATAAAATATATAGGCAATTTTGTTTCTTATTTTACCTCACTTCATAAAGAATGACTTTCAATTCGCCTGAATCTTATAGTGAGAGTGTATACTACGCGAGACCTAAATGCCAATGGTTGCGGGTTCACACTTGGCGCGGAGATATTTGTATTAACCATACTGAAATGAGTCTCTGTGTGAAATTGAGTGTGTAATTGTAAGACAATTTTAATGATTTTGCAGGGTATGGTTTTTTTGTGGTCGGATGTAAATTATGGACTCCGAATGAAGCAGTATAATAGTTAATTATATGCGTGATACGGTGGGACTCGTTTGTTGTATTTTTAAAGGTACAAATATTACATTCGAAAACTGTGTAATTGTTTTCGAGACTTGGGATATCGTGATTTATCTTAACTGTCTCTCAAAAGCAATAAAATCTACGAACAAGGACGTTCAACCTGAAAACGATTTGTTAATTTATTTTCTCGCGATTGTTATAGCTCTGCGTAGATGCTATCTACGATTAGTAGGTGGTATCGTTGACAGCCACGGAACTTTTCATGGCATTAGGTTTAAATCACACGGGGAGATTCTTGCTCGCACCCGTCGAAGAATAGTGTACATAAAAATACTTTTTTGTCAATTGTAATAATAAAAAATGAAAAAGCTAAAGTTTATAACATAAAACTTTCGAAAATTTAAGTTTGATTTGTGTGACATCAATGTGATTAACGTAGCTCATGTCATAGTTTTTAAGAGTTTTGGATAGCAGACGTTGGGCGATTTCCCGTTATGAAACTAACGTGATTTAAGTTTGTCGTCAACAGACTCTGTCATAATAATAATAAAATACACAACACTTTACTAATTACTAATTGAAGTCGCTTAACACCACTCGTACATCCACTTTTTTTTGTTTTTACCGACTTCTTCTGTGTATTATCGTAAAGGTATAAACTGTGTTGAGTACGGGATACTTTCGTGGTATTGCCATATAAATTTTGTGTGACAATCCGGTTAAGGGCAGAAAGGAACTCGAAGTATAAGAATAAATGACTCCATACAAATTGTTTTGTTCTACATATGCGGCGTAAGATTGCCGACTTTTATTTAAAGCGTGTTTTTTACATTTTCTAATTTAAGTAGGTCTCGATCATGATCGTTTTCGCAAACATGGCGTAAAGACGTTAAGTCGTTCCCATTTCTCGGTTTCATGTGCGTAATTATAAAACGCGACGGGTGCGCGCAGACTTCGTGCCGTGAGTACATACCGTCATTGCGTCGCTGTCACGCTCGATCTCGACTTATCTCAGAATTTACCAGCTTATCGTAAACCACTCGACACTTACTAAACGGTAAAGTGAAATATTTCACCTGGAAACGAATTGGGCCTTCCTGCTTCAGTTCGTGTCACAACTATGCAAATCTCAAGTAGGCACGACTAATGGTTAAAACGCTTTCATTATATAAATCGACATAATTTCACTGTTAAGCAAAATATATAATCAACCTTAACAGCCAATGCCATAGCTACATTATAAGATTGTAATAAAATAACTGAATAAGAAAATTTGTATTTTTAATTGCTTGATCTGTAGATAGACTGAATAGAAACAGCAGTGGGGAACAGTTTTGTACTATGGTAATAATATGTACACAAAGATTAAAAGACGACATGACGAAAGAAGTATAAAACACCCTAAAGCTTATTTACAATTGGAATAAACTTTTTTGAAAGCAACATTTCTTTAGCCATATTGATCCATTTTTTATCCGGGTTAAGCGTATTGATTTGCGTTACCGACTCGCTTCATGTGACTCTTTGGATGTTACCGGACTTATGTTAATAATTTCAAATCACAAATTAATTATTCACATTATAATTAATATAAAAAAGAAAAACAGTTGACCCAAGTTTCAAGTGTTCACTTCTATCGGCTCTAAGTCTCTGTATAAAAAAAAAATTTCTTTATCAGTTCAGTTTTCAAGCAGTTTAATATGAAACATTAACACTAATTTTCCGGATTAAACAAATTAATGAATTCTGTTTACTTAATAATATATAGTATAGTAGGTCTTTTAAGGTCTTAGCAGTCAGGCTTACCCGATTACTTTCTCTGAACATCTTTATGGTAGAGTCAAAGCAAAAAGTGATGAAAGTTCTACCGTGTCTAGAAACTAGGTAACTGTCCACATTAACTTTATTGTATATTTATAATGTGAAAAACGAAAATAAATTAATGATTTATGGATACAAGACCTAAGCGGGATATATTTTCTACTCTATATATGATGAATTTATACTTTTTTTTTCATTTTATTGGATCAGATGCTTTTGAGTCTCGGTGAAACTTTTTAAGAAATATCAATATAATATTTTTATGTCTAATCAAATAAGAATTATAAGGTATTCATAAACTATAAATTTACTCATCGTACCCTCATTATTAAGGATTTTTTAAGTTTCCAAATCGTCGATGTGCTGAAAATTTTTAATTACAGCTTGCCTTTTATTATTGATACTTAAAATATTCTAAGCAATGCTATTAAATCTCTCTAAGGAATTTAGCTCACCGCTATTCAATAAAGCCTAACGAATTATCGACTTCCTGAACGACAATTTTCTAGCACCTAATAAGCTATCGTTTCCTGAACGAAACGAGGGGACGATACAATCGGTGATGTAAAAACATTTCATTCGCAATGGTTACACAACAGAATCGGCGGTGATGCCGTTATAATGACCGACAATAGACTGGTGTGGCACGGCCTTAATTCTCAAAATGGAGTACCGCAATTTACTATCGAAACGTACACGCGATGCCGAAAAAAAATCTCATTTGCATGTCCATTCTATAAGTATTTTGTTAGGATCTAGTACCATGCACTTCAGAGGGAGATTCGCCTGGAACAGAAACCGGGATAACTGATCCCGGTTTCTGTTTAGAAGTATTTCAATTTCTCTTAAAATGTATCTATATTGCCTTCTTTTCTTGATAAATATGTAAATCGATTAATATATATTATCGAATTCTAACGTTCTGTTCTCAAAACAAAAATGCTTTAAACGTCTCAATAGCAGCTATGTCAAATCATGGTTAATCGTTGAATTAGGTATGAAATTGTTAAGATAATTTCAAAATAATATAATAAACTCTAAAAAATTATATCACTTAATGTTCGAACAATAATTATTGATGATTATCAATAAAACCTGATATCTAATAGACTGAATCTGTCCTCACTGTAAGTCACTTGAAAGGAGTAGGATTTGGGGTGAAGGAAAAGAATGGAGTTTGGGCTTAGGCATTGCAGGCGCTCTCATTCATTGAAAGAAACGCATTCGTGCGGATACTGCTCTGCTACACACCCACGTTTAAAATTAGATAGGTCTTTTGTCACTGGTGGTAGGTCTTTTTCACTGTTTGTTGCAAGAGGCCAGCTTGGTAGTCGCCATCGCAGTGTCAAATGTTCTACCGCAAAGCAGTAGGTCTTTGGCATTACCGTGTTTTGGTTTGAAAGGCACTATAGGTTATAATAAGTTTATTATTGGGCGTTGGAGATTTCCGAACCAATATCTCGGCTGGGAACGCGTGAGTAGCACCTACTAATGGTGTTGCAAGCGCTCATAGGCTACGGCAACCGCTTACCATCAGGCGGACCGTATGCTTGATTGTCAACTTAGTAACAAAAAAAGTAGATAATGTCACATATACCTACTTCTAAACAACGTTTTTTGAAATTCCATATGGAAAATGTTTTCATTAACTAAAAGGTAATCTCTTTCATTTTAATCGAAAAAAATTAATAAACCATTTATAAATTACGCCATGTCAAATAATATAACGCTCCATAATTTTACATAATTTGAGATAACACAAAAAATATAGCGTGCCGTGACCAAGTGACCGTGCCAGACTTTTATATGAAAGTAAATTACAACCGGTCGTATAAACGATAATAATGTGATTTCTTTTATTTAGGAAACTAAGTTCCGCCAGCGGCTTTGCCCTCATGAATAACGATTTTAATACAGACTGAATCCCATTTCACTCCTTCAAGAGTGGAACTATATAAAATGTTTCTTTATCTTTAATTGTTTGCCTAAAAACCAAGTTTCGTGCTGACAAAAATGACAAACTTCCATACAAAATTTCAATCCCCTTTTGTCCCACATACAGATGATGAGGTAATCTTTATAGTAAAACAAATCACAGAATTGTTGTAGTACGCCAATAATTAATCAGTAATAGGTTGTGTACTAATTGATGAGTAATAAGATTTTGCATTTATTGTAAACAGAGAAACAAAAGCAAGAAGCTTCTCTTCTATAAGTTCTCTTCTGTATCGTCTTCTTTATCCCACTCTTCTCTTATATCAAGTAGTAACGTATGTTTATATCATGGCAGGAAGCATGCAATATGTTTTTTTTTTGGATTTGCTATGGTATTGAAGCCTTTATCTCACTCACTTTCTGTAATTAATAACATAACCTTTTATTGGTAAATCAGTAACATCTTCAATGTGATGATTTCTAGAAGTAAATATGTACAATTTCAGACTACAATCACATTAGCCTAACTTGCTTTATAAAACACGCAATATTCGTATATCGAGTATAAGAACCGGATTAGCGTATCTACATAATATTTTCAATTTTACAGGAGAGAAAAAGCCTCAAATTTATCTAGCTTTTTCATAGAGATAATATACAATTGACGAAAGAAATTCATTTCTTGGTATATAGGCATACTTTTAGAGCTTTGAAAACTGAACAATTATTTAATTACTAAACTGATTGACCCGTTTAATGAAAAAAAAATTGTAATTTTTGTATTCATCTCTTTCTTACACTGTAACACAATATACAGACTGCATCAAAAACGTATAAACTAAAAACGAGGGCGTTCAAATACCGCGATTAGAATCCAATAACTATATTTAAATCGTTATTAACAATATCACATATATCTAATTGTTTTTCAATAATCATACTTCCAAGATAAACACAGATGGGGAAGTATAAGGACGCGGCCCTACCGCTGCGCACGGAGAGGCGTCGCACGTGTGTAGCTATGCTTTGCAAGAAATTGTATGTGGTAGTATCCACTATAACCAATGAACACACGAATTTACCTCATTGTAACAAGCGTAGCGTGGTGTCCACGCAACTTAGGCTGTCAACGCTATCCACGCGGTATACGTAAGCGTGCTTAAGTTGAAACGCAAACCCACATTGTCAAAAAATGAACTAATGAAGCTGACTGCCGTCCCGTGTACAGCGTATGCAACGGTGGAGCAGCGCCATAAAGCGATAACCGTTTAAGATAAAGTCAACATTCCAATCTGCCGCACTTACAAATAAATTCATTTACGATTGTTTATTTTATAATTGGATCTTATACCATTCTATTCCGCGTTGGAACCTTGAATCAATATTCATTAGATTCATGTGATTTTAGGAATGCTGAATATGCCATTCTATTGTCTGAAACTGGATTTGTGTGATATGATTATTATTAGTCAATAGTTGAACTGAGATGACCCAATGGATAGTACGTGGACTTTAAGCAAAGGTTACGGGTTCAATTTGTGTATCGATTTCATCTGGAAAGGAAAACGTCGTTAGGAAACCCACAGGTTGTGAAAGAAATTCTGATAACCTGCCAACCTGCTGTGGAACGTTATGGATTGAACTTTTATTCATTCTTCTTCAATAGGTTATTCGGATATGAATGTAAGATACATGCCTGTTCAATAGTATAAAATATACACTATTAATGTGACTGAATAAAAGAAATTTCTCGCCAAGAATTTGAAAACTGTATAAAACCAAACAGACAGTTTTACCTCATTAGTTATTCCTGTAGCGGAATAATGTAGTTGTCTGAGTTTTAATGTACGTTAACGAAATATTTAATTTGAATAATATGATAATAAACGTGCACTCAAGTAAAATCTCTTCCCGACGAAGTAAACCAACAAAACTTATGTAATGCTATTCAGACGGCATTGTGCTGGCACTTAGCTAAGGCGCAGATAAGCCTGCGGTCTCTTGTATCCGAATAAAGAGCATACGTCGAGCAATTAATTCATCGGTTCGTTTAAATTTAGAATGAAATTAAAAATCATTCGATCAGACAAACGTAGAATTGAACGAAGAATATAACAAAATATCTTTACGAATATTTTGTTGATCATGTAAACGGAGGTAATAATTAGAAATGCTCGAATTAATTTCTCCTGTCAAAATGCTCAAGTCTTGTGAGCGTTTGGTTGTTATATTGAATTCGTTAGAATACTTATTACAAGTGAATTTTTTAGGTCTATCAGCGCCTTTAACTTCTAGTGTCCACGGCTCGAGCACTTACCTTTTAAAGCTTACTTAAATATAGGTAATTTAAACCTTATTGTGGTTGGGATACGGCTTACTGTCGAATGATTTGCTTTAGCAAAGGGATGAAAAGTGCAGTAAAGTTTCCGATTATGGAAATGCTATCCAAGAGCTGTTAGTTGAGACACTGAAATTATGTCGCTTTTATATAATTATTCGCCTTCCGCTACGATGTTTAATATGCAATTTGAATGCCATATTTGGCGGTATTAGGATAAATAAATGTATACAATTATTTCCTTATTTTATAAAATACTATATAGTCTTCTAAAATAAATGATTTATTTCGAATATTTAAACAAGCGGGGCTTTGATTTTTATTACCTAATGGTTTTAATTTATTGATTTTGATTGCTAATATGTCAAAGTGCTTTTCATGTTCAATTGCTTAAAATCTACATAATCGTCATATAAATTTCATCAAAATTCTTTCAGAGACTAGACTTAAAGTATAGTAAACTGAATCGAATTTGTGTACAAACTTTGCAATTTATTATTATAATTTCTTTAAATTGTAGCGAATTATATAATTTGAAACAATAAGTAATGTGTAATAGATATGTATGTTATTATCTGTGCCATGTTGACGGAAGTATTAGAATCAATTACTTAACTCTGCTATAGGCTCTCGGCAGTTACTAATTATTGTGCGTTAGTAGGTACGTGACATTATTTAAAGCTCCGTTCACATTCAGATATCTCTAAGCATTCCTGTATTTTATTATACAACAAAATTGGCAAACAAGCGGTAATAGATCACCATAACTTGTGGACGCTTGCAACACCATAGATATCAAAAGCATGTTGCTAACCCAAGGGATACAGGGAGGAAAATGGTGCCCCAGCTAGGGCTTTTATTTTCGGCACTCACCCACATGAAACGAAACACAACAACCGATTATTGTAATGTATTAATGCTGGAATCTGCAAGATGGTACTATACACATAAAACAACAAAGATTCTACTATACACAAATAATAATTCGAAAGAGATTTCTGAGTTTGATAAAAAACACCTTTATTTTTAGAATTAAAATAACTGTGAATACATCATTATCGCTTGTCGTCGCATCGCATCTCTTTATATACTACGATATAAAATCCCAAAATATATATTTTTTTATTAGTTAATACCTCTATTACCTAATACCACCATTCTTAATTGTCCAAAAGGTAATGTAAGCCCTCCTTAGAAATAAGTATAATTTTATGCAAACAAATGCGTGAAAGGCCGCGGTATGGCTATTAGTTCGTGTCGCCTTGTTCTCAAACCGTCATGTCAATGGCTGTCTTCAATTGTTTCAGAATTGTCAGCTTGTATAGGATTTTATGGTATAATTTTCGGAAGGTAAAACATGTTCGTGCAAGGATTACTAGTTTAGTTCTGGA
The DNA here is from genome assembly GCA_023373885.1 of Hestina assimilis. Classification (NCBI taxonomy): domain Eukaryota; kingdom Metazoa; phylum Arthropoda; class Insecta; order Lepidoptera; family Nymphalidae; genus Hestina; species Hestina assimilis. Next base: position 3,012,294 of record CM041745.1, on the reverse strand, counting down.
TGTTATATTATTGTAGTTTCGTTCTGATGAAAATGTTAGTAACTTTTACACGATGTAAAAAATAAGGAGGCTATATTAATACCCTAAAACCTATAATGATTGAAGATGTTTTGTGTTTATGATATTATATGATTGCTGCGGCAAAGATTTTTAGCCTTTTTAAATAAAATTGAACTCTTGTATTTATTAATACAAGATATTCAGACTCATCAGAAGATTTACATTTAATATTATCTACTCAACTTGTTAATATTTTAGTGCAAGAATAATGGTAATTATACTGTTGCCTGTTCTTCTAATTAAATTCCATAATTGTATTGTGTTTTATATAACTGCTTTTGAAGATTTCTGTTTAAAAGCCCTGGATGTGAAACGCCTCTAAAAATATTGACCTAAGTCTTCCTATCACATATAGTTATAATTTATCGGATGATAATCGCGCTTTTCGCAATAGTCTGGATTTTGCCAGTCATATTCACTGACATCTTCGAGCTTTCTAAGGTTCTCCGTTGACGGATACGACAAGGACGATATAATCAGAAAAAAAACCTTTATCATTATCAGTAAGTTAGTAAGTAGTTTACCGTAGTTAGTAGTAGTTTTCTCCATGCAATATATGTTGAAATAGTCTATACCAGTTATGTCTTTATAATCAATGGTTGTTTGATGTATATCTGAACCACTTAGTCAACATAATGGCAGATTTGACAGTTCCGATACTGCATATGGATTTCCATTATTAGATAGGGCGAAAGCATACGTCAAACTATCTGACTAAACAACAGAAGTTATCTGCTGGTGTTATGTAAATATTTACAACATGACAATTACCTTTTTCTTACATATGAATTGTATAACGGTGATGAAAGAGGTAAACCCAAGTGGTTTTAAAAATGCCAGATGTGACGCTTAGAAAACGTTTTAATACTTAGCGATGTTTCGTTTAGGCATCCTAAGGAAGTCCTACAAGACCCTGATAAGATAACCTTAGACAATACCCTATGCAACGAACAAACACGCACACCGTCTTTACCGGCGAAGACGATGTCTCTTATATCGCTCGACACGACGCGCTCACAGCTTCGGGAGAGTTCATCGATTACAATGCGTTCGGAGCACTACCTCCTTTCCCGATAAAGTCCTTAACCGTGGCTTGGCCTCGCTCTGAGCTACGCTATGGACGAGTTCAAATTTAAACTCTCGCGAATGCTATCCCTTTTTCTTGGCCAGCGCTCAGTAGCTACACGGCCATCCCCGCCTGGTTACGCTGTACGCAGGGCCTGTGGAAAAAATGTCATCCGTTTTTATTATTTTTCTCTTTCTCTTATTAGTGCTAAAATATTGACAATTTAAGAATACTTGTCGATAATTCGTGTAATAATATTAGGACTCTATTACGATAACTCCTTTAAACATGGAATTTCATAAGTCCCTTATTATAAGTAATTTATAATGGCTTATTAGGTAACACACCGTCAATCAGTACAAAATTTTATGTCTATTTCTTACCAATTTATAGTATCTTCATAAAGCTAAAACTCGAAACTAATAGTATTAGTTTCTTATACAAACATCGTATTGTGTTAAAATTTCCGAACTTAAATGTGTTAAATAGTTAATAAATCGTAAAATTGTTATGATGTATGATTGCAATTTAAGACTTCCTTACTGTGTATATAAAACTAATTCTACGCAAACAACCTGTGGCTAAATCTGAAATATATAGAACCAGTATATCACTTAAATACACTATAGTGTGTCAGATTGCATTAAACTTACATAATTCTCTAAAATGGAGAACGAATTGTGCCATAAAGTTTATTGATTCAGGTGTTCCCGTAAACCAAATGACAAATTAAACTATTTCTGCGTGTCCACCTTTTGTTACGTAAGCCACACGACACGTCCAGTTTAGCTATTGTTGATATATAGTTAGAAATTATATGTTAAATCACTTTCTTCAAGTTTCATTTAAAGCTTGGGTTGGGAAATGCGGTAACGTGATATCTTTAACACTCTTTGTATAGTTATGTTGTTTTACTGAACGATAAATATAATATTACTTACAACAGAACAATATTACTCTTTGGAGGTATTGTTGGTTTCGTTTTTTAGTCGAAAAGAAAAATCAATAATAAAGTACAATTATTACAAAAATTATTAAGTATTCAATTAGTCTGTTTTTTTTGTCTTTGTGTGATATGATATCTTTGCATTTCGAAAACCAATTTTGAGGATACGTTTTTGTTTGATAACTTTTTCCTCCGTGATCACGCCTGGCACGGTCTAATCAAAAACGAAGGTTCACAAAGTTAAACTCTTCAACGTAATGTAGATTGCACTTGGTCTCTGTATTAAATTGTTTTCGTGTATCCTTGCCTTAGGCGGTTTAAGACAGCTATTGTTTTTTTAAACAGACTGATTATGTAAAAAATCAACGTCAAATGCTCTCATATGTTTTACAGCTATGATGCTTATGACATAACTTAAAATGCCAAAGGAAAGGTTAAAAATTTAATTTACACATTTAATTAGATGTTATAATTTAAATAATTCAGTAATCACTTAGCATGTTAGATACCTACTCATGAAATTTTAATAAGTTTTGCCTATGTTCATGCCATATATATGCCATAAAAGATGAACCATCAATTTATTATCAGCGCGGAAGATAAGAAGGTAACATAAAAATAATAGTAAGATTAATCGTAAGTCATCATCCTTCTGAGGTAGGCAATTATTTTATATCATTTCGGTGGCAAATAAGCATATGTTCTTCCCAATGATAATCAGTCACCGCAACCTATGAACGCATGCGGTACTTTAAAGGAGGAAAGGAGGTAAGGGATGATAAGGATTAAAGGCGTCGGGATGTGACGACCCCATCGCCCGCTGTTGGGATAACCTCTGTCCCAACAGAGATTATTCCACCAGTGCAATCAGTCACACTGGTGGTAGGTCTTTTGTTGCAAGAGGCCGGCTAGGTATGTAGGTACCACCGCAGTGTCCAATATTCTGCCGCCAAATAGTAGTGCTTAGGCACTACTGTGTTCCGGTTTGAAGGGCATTGTACGCTGGTGAAATTACTGGGCGAACGAGATTTAAGAACTAATATCTCGAGGTTGGCAACGCGTGAGTGGCACCTACTAATGGTGCTGCAAGCGCTCATAGGCTACGGCATCTACTTACCATCAGGTGGGCCGTATGCTTGTTTGCCAACTTCTAACATAAAAAAAAAAAAAAAAAAAAAAGGAAAAGGAAGGGAACAGAGAGATGAGAGAGGAGGGCCTCCCTCTCACTCTTCGCACGAAATTGCTATTCAATTAAGCAATAATTTTCTCAACCAAAGCAAGATACAGAAACTAGTTATATATAAATAGTGCAAATTTATTGACTAAATCGATTTCATCATTAAGGTTTATCTTCTAATATATAACTGGTATTGAACAGTGAAATTGAAATATAGACCAAGCTTTAATACAACTATAAGTTATCAGATTAAGTGTAAATGCGATCGGAATCTCGTGGTGTTTTCATATAAATAGGCCAATTATCTCGCGTTATATAATTTTATTTACATATTATTTAGTCTGTGCCAGTTGGACAATAGTTATCAAATGTCACTTTTTATTGGTTAGATAGTGAGAAATATATTTAATTTTTACTTGGTGTTTATTATATAAAAAATTTAACATTTTTTTAACGGACTTTCAATACAACTGCAATACATTAAAAAGTAATGTCTTATAGAGAAATATTTAATATTTATAAAGCAAAAGTAAATAATGAATTTATAAATAAAAGTATTATTCGTTTTAAGCATAGATTATATATGGACAGGCCTTCGTAAATGAAACATCGACGCAGAGAAAAGTTAGTCACAGGTTTGCAATATATTCTGTGGCTAACTTAGTTTCGTTGAATTTACGAAGGAGCCACCAGTGAATCTTTAGACATTTTCCTGTATGGATAGGCCGGTCCTTAGTTTATAGTAAGTCAATGGTTTTAAGTATATTTTCCTTTTCTAGAGCATGCCGCCGCCCGCCTAAGGAATGAGCGTGCGAGGAGCGGGCGGGCAGCGCTGCCAACTAATACTGCAGCGTTGCCTCGCGATACACCTCACGAAACCGGGCAACGCGCCAGATGACTTCTGGATGTACGATTCCGGTTATCTGCTGTTCCAGGTGAGAATTATAAAGTTCATTTCACGTATAAAATAAATTAGATTGTGTTTTCGTGTTTTGTATATGAAATGTGTCTTAATATAAATAATAACAATATGGTAAAAATGAATGTTTTAGTTTAGTTAAACTTTAAGGCGTCGGGATGTGACGACCCCATCGCCCGCTGTTGGGATAACCTCTGTCACAACAGAGATTATTCCACCAGTGCAATCAGTCACACTGGTGGTAGGTCTTTGTTGCAAGAGGCCGGCTAGGTAGGTACCACCGCAGTGTCCAATATTCTGTTGCCAAATAGTAGTGCTTAGGCACTACTGTGTTCCGGTTTGAAGGGCATTGTACGCTAGTGAAATTACTGGGCGAACGAGATTTAAGAACTAATATCTCGAGGTTGGCAACGCATGAGTGGCACCTAATCATGGTGCTGCAAGCGCTCATAGGCTGCGGCAGCCACTTACCATCAGGTGGGCCGTATGCTTGTTTGCCAACTTCTAACATAAAAAAAAAAAAAAAAAAACTAGAGAATGTCGATTCTCTAGCTTAACTATATTATAAGAATATATTTGTTTCTCTTATTTACATATATTAAATTTTTTTATTATTCCATGTCATTCAATATAATTATATTGTAATTTATTTCCTTTTTGTGGACGATCATAGATAAATTAATCTATCCTCTATGGTGTCTCAAATTAAAAAGTAACAGTTCTATAAAAATTAGGTACTTACTTTATAGTGCAATTCCATAAAAAATATTTAAGGAAGTGAATAATACCATAGACTTATTATAGATAAAGTCCAAAGGTTCGTTGGTGGACCTTCGTAAATTCGCACTAGCGATATGAAACGAAGTTAATCATTCATTCAAATGAAAAATGAAAAAAAATGAAAAAATGATTTTTTTATTTGATTAACATTCAGTACAAGGTCTTTATAACTAGGTTGGAACCACCTAGTAGGTTTCACAGAAACCTGTATCGGGTGGCCTCGCTCTTCCATATCCTTCACAATTTTAGCAAAAGTTAACTTTTTATATATTAAAAAACAGAGTAATATAAAAACTTAATTAAAAATATATTGCAAACTTGTGTTATTTGTGCTTGTACGAAGGAGCACCAGTGAGTCTTTAGACATTTTATCTGTATGGAATAGTCGGTCTTAGTATATAGGAAGTCAATAGAGCAATACAGAATTATATGCGCAGCGTTCGCGGAACTGGTTAATTTGTGCGTTTTCCTTAAGATTTATAGAAGTATATATTTTTAGAAGGGTCGGTATAAATATAAAGAAAAGGTAAAAGAAATTATTAATTTTACGACCGCTATACGCTATAAAAATACTTACGAGCAGTTCTATATTGCTTTATTACACTTTCGTTTTCTGATGCGTGAGAAATGGCCGCGTTAGCGGTATTGCTTATTTTAAACTAACTTTAGTTAATCCGCCCTACGGCCTGAGGGGAAAATTAAATGATTACGTATTTACAACATTCAATAAATCTTTTCCTTACACAAGTAATGACTTGAGTGGTTATTGAATACAAACGAAATAATTCACAAACAATAGTACAAGTAAAAATGCCTAAGACACTTAAAAGACACAGGGGAACATCTAAATTCAATTTCGTATTTTTTATTAGAATAATGGTTGTGTTAAATTCCTAGATCTGTCAGTTCCAACGACGTTCTATAAAAGATGCTTTTCTAGAAAAAAATGGAATACCACTATCAACTACTATTATTATTTATCACAATAATTATACTGTTAAATAATCCTTAATAAATATAGAACTGATGTGCACCAAAGAATCATACTTAATTTTATAAATCAATTTTTTTATTTTTTTTTTTATTTTTTATTTTGGCTTTTGGTACTGCGGTTATTAGCCCGCCGTAATTCTGCCAATGTCAACGAATAGTGGAAAAGACATCGTGGAATAAACGGTTGAGTTTCTTTAACGTATGCAGCAACTTTTTGATAAATCAATTAATAATATTCCCAACAAATTTAACGTCTACTCGTCGTTATGAAGCTGTCAAGTTGTGGTTCTGAAGCTGTAACTCGTTTATCATATTATCATTCTGAACAGCGCAGCGGATCTAATATTTTAGATACCATATTGAAATATTATTATTTAATTTTTTTATTCTTGTATTATTTTTTGTTCTTGACTTTTTTAATTACTTCATTTTCATTCACTCATTCATTCGTTTTATTAGAAAGTGGATTTATTAAAAATTTTAAAATACCTATTGTCAAACGGGATCTGTATATTGTTTTTTTTTAATGTAATGACTTTTTTCTTTATAATGATTATCATAAATGACGTTAAGTTTCATAAACTGTTTATTTAAAATTTTTAAAAAAAGGTTTTTTCTGTATATTTTTGAAAGTCACAAAACATCGTTTGCTTTATATCTTCTAGGAAATAGAGGTAAAAAGATTTTCTAAGAAACGTTTCAAATTCAATCTAGACTGTAAATGTAATTTCCTCTCTTCATTTAAATATACAATGAACTCAAATAAATTTATTTTGGTAATAGATTAAAAATATTATAGAACTGGCATTATTCGCTGAAAATTTCATAATTAATAATCGTATGAATTTATTTTAACGTCCAGTAATAAAGGAAAAAATATTTTTATATTATTTCCGAGATTAAGATTCATAATATAACAATATCATTATTGACTACACAATAGCGGGGTCATTGCGCAAAGGAACAAATATTTTAAATAACATGAGAAATTATTAGGAAAGAATTCTATCGTTAATTAAAATTTCAGTTCAATAAATGTTTTGGGTACATTTACCATTGGTCTCATTTCTATGTTAGTTTTATATCTGGACAGTTTCAAATATTAGATTGGCGCACAATAGTAGCTCTGATATCAAATTTGAAGCCTGCTAAATTCATGCCATTTCTATTATTTACATATCTTAGAAGACAGACTCGCAGCTGTGCCGAATCCAATCAATAACTGGTAAACAGCTGCACTTGCCGTGGATTCTGATTGAGGGCAAATTATTCGTCACTATATGGAATGACTGCTTAAATCTGCGATGCTACGTCTGGATTCTCAACTTAGGTAAAACAAATCAAGACATCCAGAATCATTGTATATTACCAGAGATTAGGGGAAGCTAGAAAGGGAGGAAGGGATGAAATGGAAGGAGAGCTCGATTGGTTTGGGTTTGAAGAGTTGACATCAATAGAATGAATTGTTATATTATATATAGTTAGCACTTCAATATTTTATGTAACAGTACTTCATTGCTGGTAGAGGCGGATCATTCATGACGAAAATGCAAGGCTACTACTAAATGTGTATCTTCCCTATCTTACATTATTCGTTGGAAGAAAGTATTATGATAAAGTACCATGCTCTCTATAGAATATAGAGCAATTAAAACTTATTATATATACAACTCTTAATGTTGATAGCACAGTGCATGCCATTAGGCTAATTCATAATGCAACCGATACTATATATGGCCTAAATATATCACAAGTGCATCGTACTCGCTTTATATATGGAGCTATTAATTTAAATCGAGCGAACTAAATCGCTAATTTAGATGTTAGTTTCATGTTTGGACCTTGTGATGAGATACAGCGGTTAAATTATACGATCTTTGAGTTCCCAACCTGCTTTGTTCGATTCCCGCTCGAAGCCGATGTTAGTTATAAATATTTAATATCTGTTTCGGTCTGAGCGTTTGTCCTTGTGAGTCTCTCTACCGAGCCTCGTGCTCGGAGAGCACGTTGAGCGGTCTGTCCCGGTTGTTATCATAACATTTCATAGTAATCGTTAACTCTTTGTAGGTAATTTGCTCTTATCCAATGAGTTACTGTTTCCCCCCTAGAGTTGCGGAGGTCAGATGGCAATCGCTCTGTGTAAAACCTCTACTACTCTGTACTCTGTCAAATTCGGATAAGAGTAATAAGCAGACCCTGTGTAGACACCGGGAATTATCCGGTCTCCTTAGCATAAGCTAGGAAGAAGAAAATCGGTTAAATTATAAAGATATATATATATATGTATATATTCATCCTGAAGTAACTGACGGACGGACTATATACTTACTTTGGTAATTCAGTGAGTTAGATTTGCTCTTCTTAGGTTTAGCAAACACTTTGTGTTAGAAATTGTATATCAATAAAACTATATCTTTGATGTATAAGAAGTCCCATGCTAGGAAGATGGAGAAAAGAAAGGATATCACTTTAAATTAATCGTTAAAAAAACAAATAAAAACTTGTGACCACGTTTCAAACTGATCGAAACATCAAGAATTAATTAAAGGTAATTTTTAAGCGTTAATTCCCGATAAAGATTATAAATATTACTATGTAACGCGATAGTTTAAAATTTAATAATTAATTGTTCTCGCTTATCGTTCATCACGTAAATATGCGTTGAATCCATAGAAGTATAATGGAAATCTGAAACCGATTTGACTGCGACAAAGTACACTTATATCTAGACTCGATTTCAACCTTATATACTAGTGTAATCGGTTCAATTTCCTTTTTTAATTTTAAATTATTCGAATGCGCGTGATTCATTAGCAATTGATAGTATTGCTGATAATTTACGATATCAAATATTGAATAGAACTGTTCGGAGTTGATTGGTTTGAAATAATTATGTCAATTCAAGTTTTTTTACTCTTTGATTGAAATATAGAGTTGAAGTTGTTAATATTGTTATTACATTGTATAATATTTTAACGCACTAGTCTAAGGAAATACTAGTCCGATTTAAAACAATTATTTAAACCATCTAGACGCCCCGGGCATGTTATACCTATCTGGCAGTCTTTTATAACCTCTTCACCCTTTCTTTTAAGATCAATTTTCCTACTGGGAAAATAAGTTTTAAAAGTTAACACGCTGAAATTGTGATTTCTTCAAATCGATAGAGATAAGTATTAAAATAAATTTGAAAGTAACCCTGATTATATATAACCAGACGCAAGAGCAGAGCAGTAAATGAAAAAAATGGCAAACTGTAGGCTAGAACGCAAAGAAAACCAAGAAAACCGTTCGGCCTGAAGGTGTAGTGGTTCGGGATATGAAAAATGCATCTATCAGTCTTACAAAAAGCGGGTAAAACTGCAGACTGAAGCTAGTTAATAATAAATACGCTTTCACATGGACGTTAATTAGAACATAATTTAGCTTTCCCGGATAAAGCGTTTCCTTATTTTACATTTAATTTGACAATTTCTAGGAAATGCTGAATGAAATGAAAACGTGTGTTTGTTTGTCCGGGTTTATCATTTAACTGGTTGAATCGATTATAATTTTGATTGTGACTTCCCGGTCGGGATGTGACGACCCCATCGCCCGCTGTTTGGATCACCTCTGTTGTGACAGAACACAAACAGATATTATTACACCAGTGCAATCAGTCACACTGGTGGTAGGTCTTTTGTTGCAAGAAGCCGGCGAGGTAGGTACCACCGCAGTGTCAAATATTCTGCTGCCAAATAGTAGCGCTTAGACATTACATTTCATTATTATGTAATTATTAGAAATGCCCGCGGATTCGTTATGATGACCATTATTGATCAAAAGTTACTTTTTTATTCAGTAATATACAATACACATATATACCGTATTCCTATGTCCTGTAAGTCGTTTATTGATAATCCAACTGGAACCTTATCCAAATCCGTTAAATCGTTTTTGCGTGATTGAGTAACGAACGACCAAACAAACGAATTTTTACATTGATAATATTAGTAGGAATGATAAATATAAAACGCTCATTTTCTAAAAATCTAGATCTAAAAACGTATGTAACACAATATTATAATATATTTTGCAGAAGCTAAATATAACTAAGCAAAGTTTCCATAAGGTAACTATCGTGAAAGTACAAGGGTCACTTTCGGGCACTTTATAAATCTTATATGCTCGTACCGTGAACCGTCATTGTTTAATTTTAGTGTGGACATGTCAGTTAGATAAAATGAATGGCCAACGTTCAGATTACGGAGGGTTTTTTGTTAACTTTCATATTCTTATGGCTAATAAAATTGCTTCATGTTTCCAATAAAATGGAGAATTGAATACATATAAGGAATACGTTGCTACTTAAACATTAATATTTGAAGTAATATAATATTATAAACATAATAACTTTCGATTTAACTTTATAAATCCTGGTTTTTCAGAGTTAAGTATATTATGAATGTAAAACGTTGAAAATTATAAAAATATAAACATGTGTTGTATTATACGACATAAACTGTAAGGCACACATATAAATCTTTTGCATATTTGAGAAGTTATGTCTTATAAGTTTGACACTATAAGGTGGTAGGCATTTCAATGCAATCCAGCTAGGTAACGCTGCACATACGCTGCACACTCAACGGCCCCCATTAGGATAGTAATATCCTGTGTCGGGGTTCCGGAAACATTCACAATGACAAGGACAAATACACCCAGACCGGAAAATATGCTTGCATGGTCAATACAAACATATTATGCTCCGAGCGGGAATCGAACCCGCGACCTGTGGCGTTTAAGGCAGGTTCGCTACCGCTGCGCCACAACGTCGTCGTCGGTAGGTAGCACCACAGTGAGATATTCCAAGGCAAAGCAGTAGTGCGTTCTGTAGTACTGGGTTTTGTTTTGAAAGATACTGTAGCTTATGAAATTACACAACAGATTTACGAAGCAATATCTCGAAGTTGGCAACGCGTGAGTGCAAGCGGTTACAGGCTGCCAACTAAGTCACATAAAAACATGTAAATTTTAAATGTAAAACAATAATCAAAAGTCGGTCATGTAAAAGTGATAGGTCCAAAAAACTGAAAAAATAATAAAATCGAGGTTGAATGGATGGCTATTTTCAATTCGCTTCAAACAATAGTCCGCTCGGTCGCTTTTGTTTATTCTGAGATTTCATCTGTCCAGCTTAGGATCACCAAACTTATTGATATAGTCCGGGATAGTCCGGGACGAAATTAATCATCATGTTAAATTTAGTTTTGCGAACTTTTTGTCCAATATTTAAGGCTCTTTTCATGGGTCACATTTTGTCTTCAATGAAGTGTTATAAATCGGTATGATAAATTAATTATGAATATTTAAAATTAATCAGAAACGATTTTTTTCAAATTTTCTTGACAAGAGTCTTCGTCTCAATGATCACAAATAAATACTAAATACATAACGGTATTTTGGCAGTAACGTTTATAATTTTATATGATTATTATTATAAAAAAATAATTTCATCGAAGTTCATAAATGTTAAAAAATAAAAAACAGACTGACGTAATATTCCTTCCACATTCAGTTATTTAATTTATTCAAGGCTGGCTGCATCAAAATAAGGCACATAATTTCAGGTCGGTCCCGAATATTCCCAAAATATAGTAACTCTTATCGAGTCGTAATTTCCTCTGCAGACGATTCCGGGACACTTATGAACGAAAATAGTGTTATTGGTGGGGATTAAATTTCTTCTCTGATATGAGATTTCGTCGCGATTCAAAGCTTTTAATGAAACTATTTTTAAAAGATTCTTGGAATCATAAAGTTATGTGTCTTTTTTGAAATTTCATTGAAATCCTATAGATTATTTTTCTTTCCTTTCTTTTCTGGGAATGAGACATTAATTGAAAATCTCTTGTACACTAGTCATGGGAGACGCTATACCACTTCGCAGTGAAAATTCATTAATATTATAGGACATAAATAATATCAATCTATAATGTATGCTACATTATTTTTGTTTAGTTTTTATTAAGTGGTGCTCGTCAAAGATTATCCGCTCAAAATATAAGTAATATTACACTTCTATTTTACTACCTATATCACATTAGAAAACTCAATAATTGTATTTAGAATTAGGATGTTTTATGCTCACTTATTGTAGGTTGTTATTCTGTTTTTATTACTTACTGTTATAAATGTTACATACATAACCGCCCTCATTACGAGAGATTAAGTTTATTCATTTTATTGTTTTTATTAAATTTATTGTCTTAGTTTAACCGTAATTTCGCAATAATCAATAATTGCAATAAAATTCGTACCCTTTTGTCAAATAGTTAAATACAAAATTCCATTGATTATTTCATACAGGAAACTATCACATATGTTTTTTAGATATCGATAATTGATATTTAAGATTCAAACCATAAAGTTCTAACATTACCATAATAGGGAAATATAAGATTGTCTGAGGTTGACACGTCTAGTGTCTACGCTACAAACAACTGGAGCACCGCGGAGGCGACCACTTCCTAGTTGAAGGTATCTTTATTACGTTACTGTTCTACATTCACTTAAATAACATCATCTCTTGTTACAATTATTAAATTAATTAATCTCAAACCGTCCAAAGAAAAGATACTAGAAATTTAATGGAACAGCCGATGTGCCTTTGTACTGACGTTGCGATAAAAATATTTTTATCTTTTATAATTTTATTGGAAGACGACGGCTAGGTAGGTAGTGTCAGATATTCTACCGCAAAGCAGTAGTGTAATAAATAAATAAATAAACGCTCCACACTCAACGGCCCCCATTAGGATAATTATATCCTGTGTCGGAGGTCCGGAAACATTCACAATGACAAGGACAAACACAACCAGACCGGAAAACATGCCTGTACGATTAATACAAACATCTGCTCCGAGCGGGAATCGAACCCGCAACCGTCGTGGCTTAAGGCATACTCGCTACCCACAACGCCACAACGGTGTCAAAAGTGTGTTTTGCATTAATGTGTTAAGATTGTTTACGATTGTTAGTGAAATTGCTGGGTAAAATTAAGAACCAATATCTCGACGTTGGCAACGCGTGAGCGAACGTACAAATGTATGTATGCAAGCGCTCATAGGCTACGACAACCGCTTCCCATCGGGTGGAATGCTTGCTTGCCAGTTTTATCGCATAAAAATTATGTCATAAAAACAGGTGTTTAGGCAGATAAGTTCGTTATTGTTTTGCAAAGAAAATTATCAATACTAAATTTTGTATAAATAGATTTAAAATTCATTAAAGCTTGTGCTAGAAGGTGTATGCCTTACAGTCAAAGGGCTAAAGATACTTCATCATGTATAGCTCCTTATCAAAACTATTGAGGCTTCTTTCAAAACATTTCCTATGACCCAGTACGAATCCGTCACTTCCTCTACGTCCCACTTACATTGAACCGTTAAAAGGTTTCCCAAAACGTCGTCTATTTTATCGTTTATTTTCAAAGAAACCACAAAGTGGATGTTTACAATGGCACCAGAAGTTGCACAAATATTTAGTTTTCGCTTACGATATATCGGCTTTGTTCCTTGACCAACTGTTTCATAAATAAAAATGACAACAAACTTTTCACAACAGGCATTGCTTAATAAAAAAGTTCAGTACAATAATCGCGGTTAAAAATTTCTTGTATTTTTGGAGTTTCATTTTTATCTGTGTATCCTTAATTTTTTAAATATAATCAATAAAAAATTAAAAATATACAAGGAAATAAATAATTTATTTGTATATTTTATTTTTTATATGGGCTGGCAGCACGCATGTAATACTTTAAGTATTGCGCGCGTTCATAGGATATTTTTTTGGTGATTCTGACCAATAAATAAATAAACAAATAAATCATTTTCATATTTCATTATTATATTATATATTCATTCGTTCATTCGACACCGTTGTGGCGTCGTGGGTAGCGAGTCTGCCTTTAGTCTCGACGGTTGCGGGTTCGATTCCCGCTCGGGCAGATGTTTGTTAAAATTTCTGTCTCGGTCTGGGCGTTTGTCCGTGTGGGTCTTCCCACCGTGCCTCGGAGAGCACGTTAAGCTGTTGGTCCCGGTTATTATCAATAACATCTGATAATAATTGTTAATTCTTGATAAGTAAATTGCTCTTATCCAATGAGTTACTGGTTCGCCCTTAGGGTTGCGGAGGTCAGATGGCAATCGCTCTGTGTAAAAACTAGTAACCTGTCAAATCCGGATAAGAGTAATAAGCAGACCCTGGGGACATAAAAATACCGGGAATAATGCTAGGATGAAGAAGATTATATATTCATTCGTATATCTAACTTGTGACTAATATTATAAATGAGAAAGTTTGGATGGATGAATGTTTATTATTCTTTGACGCAAAAACTAGAGGACAGATTTTTATTAAATTTAATGCACACATAGCTTATTGCCTGCAGTAACATATAGGATACTTTTTATCCCGGAAAAATGTTAGATTCCCGTGGGATCATCTAAAACCTACATAACATGAGCCGAGCAAATAAAAAATTGCGCCTAATGATTGCTTGATATATTAATTGTAAATTAGAAAAAATAATCTCCAAATGGAAGTGATTAAGGTCTATTGCGATTACATTTTGTAATATTTATTTAACTCTAGTTTTTCAAATTGCATCATAGTTACGGAACGGCGTGGACAATTTAATATAATTATTTCTATTATAGAAAATTAATTAAAAGGTCGATTATCTTTCATCTTTTCGCACGTATCTCTTATTCCCTTTCTTTTCTCAGTGAAGTTTTTTGTTCGTTACAATGAGCGTATAAATATCGATCATAATCTCACTTTTCGAAGTTATTGTTGGCTTAGAATTTAATTTGTCATAGCTTAAAGTAACTTAGGCGAAGTTTATGTGGTATTGTGTTTAATAAATTCCGTATACTTTTTATCGCTTTCCTACATACGCCGTGGGAACCTGCGTGGTACAAAAACATCGGACCCTGTTCAATATCATTAAACTTGAACCTTATCGTTGCAACAATAAGAGCTATAATGCAACTGTATTCTCGTGTAATGGGTAGTGCGAATGTTGTACAACTGATTGGCTTGAAGTGAATGATTTAATAATCTTTGTTAAGTGTAAAATGATCTTTACTGTTTTTTTTGCTAACGATTGACGAATGATTCATTCATTCAAGCTATTTGAATTCTATTACTATTTATGCTACATATTTGACAACGTTTTTAAGTTTTGTGTAAGCGTTGGCTAAGAAACATAGGTCTGATATCTAGAGAGATGGAGAGCATTACTTTTTTTTATCCTCTGACGTTGGGCAAACAAGTTCTCGGTTCGCTGATGATTAGCAGTCCACAATCTATCAACAGTTGAGCCAACCCAAACAACGCATTGGCAACCCAAGGGATAGGAGGGAAGTAATGATAGGGAAAAAAGGAAAGGAACGGAAGGGGTGGGAAATTCTCACTTATCGTACGAAACGCAACAGTTATTTTACGCCGACTTTCTGGCAAGGCTCTACACATATACACATGATATAGCACCCCTCCATTTTTTCAAACAATCTCGAAGCCCTGTCAATTGATAACATACGGCTACCATGGTGGCAGAGCATTAAAATAAAAATATTTTTACTCTTCAGCATTTTCCTATAATTTCAAACCGCGTCTTTTTCACATTAAATTGTGATCTTACGCAAAAAACGCTACCAACATCCATACTGAACAATCAACCTTTTTTATTTAACGATAAGTGTATATTTATACTTTGTGTAATAGCGTCATATTATTTTCGGCTTGAATAGATCGGTGCGTCTACTATAAATGATGTTGATAATGAGGCATAGTTGCAGGATAGGGATAGTGAATATGCGGAACGCTTTATATAATAAAATACATGTCAATTATAACTTTCACGTACATTTTACCCATACGATGGATTATCTATAAATCTCGATCGTTAAATGTCTTATATAAGTGATGATATCTGAATGGAATCTTCATTACCGTGTTGCCTGCGGGGTAATGGAAATTAAAGGGTTATCCATTCAACTTTATAAATCATTCTGATGTACTTTGATGGCGATATTCTGCCAAAGAAACACTTACCAATGGCTTTTCATCATCTTCAACTGCATACGGCCCACCTGATGGTAAGCGATTGCCGTAGCTTATGAGCGCTTGCAACACCATTACTAGGTGCCACTCACGCGTTGCCATCCTCGAGATATTGCTTCTTAAATCTCTTATGCCCACTAATTTCACTAGCATATAGTGCCTTTGAAACCGGAACACAGTAATGTCAAAGAAGCCTGCTTTGCGGTAGAATATTTGACACTGCGGTGGTACCCACCTAGCTGGCCTCTTGTAACAACAGACCTACCAGCAGTGTGACTGATTGCACTGGTGGAATAATCACGGTTGTGACAGTGACTATACCAACAGCGGGCGATGAGATCGTCACGCTCCGACTTCGGAGACTGATTATGTTATACATAAAAAAGGTTGTTGATCTGCATTTTAATGCATATAGCTATTGAATTTATTGCAAGAGTAAGTAAATTAGCATGTCTTCTGTGACCACCCTAAATGCAGTTTCAGACTAGCGATTTTATTCACTTGAACTGGTGGTGGCCAGTGTCAAAAGCAAACACACAAATGTAGCGCTTTTTGCTACGCGCCTAAGCGAGCCTTTACGCGCGTCAACACTCGTAGGAGTTGCACATGTGGTATACGTGCTCAGAAATACGAGCTTATGCGCTGGTTTGAAACCGCCCTAAGTCTATTCAGTTTTTGGAATTTAACTAAGTCTTGCTTTGCCCTGCGGTTCCATCTGCGTTAAAGTTATACCTAACCATAGTGGGTTTGTCTTAAACCCTGAAGCACTGACCACCGACCATTGGCGCGTCGCCGCCTCACTTGCCGCTCTGCCTACAGTTAATGTCAAATTGATTGACGTCTATAGTCACTGCCCCACCACAATGGACAATGGGGTGATTTTATATACTAATTCTTCAGCTTCTAAAATACTAGCTGTACCCGCGATCTTCCTGCGTTTAAATACATGTTTTTAAAATATTGACCGGATAAAAAATTTCCGGAATAAAAAATGTGTTGATCCATGTAACCTAAGCTATCTGTATGCCAAATTTCTTCCAAACTGTTTCAATAGTTTTTACGTGAAAGATCAACAAACATTCATCCATCCAATCGTTATTCGTATGAGAATGGATATTCTCACAAACTTTAGATTAAAAATTATCAATAAGTTTTCTTTCTGAGCTAACTACTCTACAAAGAAATAACTTATCACTAATACTTTAGTATTATAATTAAATAAAAAAAAAAATTTTTTTTTCATAATTAAATAAAAAATAACAAAATATATTGTATCGTTTGTTGTTTATATTTTACCAGACTTCTATTGATATTTTCTATGTACTTCTAAGGTTTTGAAGGCTCGAAGCGGTGTTCTGTTTTCTAAAGAACTATCGCTGTTTTCCATGATGTAATCTTTTCAATTAATTTATTTTATAGTGATATGATTCTTTCATATAATGTTTTGACTCGAAAGTTAATTTGTAAAACATTTGAGTTACATAAAAGCCTTATTTTGTATTCTCATGAAAGTATAGCTTTTGAAATTCGATTGTAAACCTTATTTCCTTGAGATAGGCACGAGAATTTTTTTTTATTTTACAAACTCTTTAATAGTGCTGTCAGTTGCACCGCTTTTCGATGGGACATCTTGTATGTATAGAACTGTCCAAGATAAGCATTTTGTAATGCCATATTTGTTTGACTCAATATAAACAAATATAGTACATAAATATAGTGAATTCGCATATAAGGGATTTCGTGCCACCAAAAAAACGTGTAAAATGGGAACCCCACATAAGAATCATGAGATTTTATTTTAAATTTTATTTTATCTTTAGTATTTGTTGTTGTAGAGGTAACAGAAAGACACATTTTGTGAAAATTTCAACTCGTATGTACGTACGTATTTCCTGATATTATCTTTATCTTTCCGGAGTTACAGGCTGCTGACAGACGTATGCACAGCGGAGGCTTAATAATAATGTCCGTTGGCACTTTTAGGGTACGGAATGGTACATAAGAAAGCAAAAAAATTACCCTAGTGTTCATAAGTACGACAGCTATTGCCCATTACCATGGCAACGATACGCGCCATTTTTAACTTCGAAGGCGCTGAAAATTGATCTGGCTATATTGGTTCCTGCTAAAGTACACGTGTGTCAATTACACGGGTCGTTATCGTTTTAACTTCATTTAATTCCATTGATACGATAATAGAAATCGTAATATGTTACGTAAATAAGCCCTTTCTATTGGAGAATAGGTTAAGAAAACCAGTAGTTGTTAACTAAACTTTCCTTAAACGAATGCTTATTTTATAAATAAATCAACTGAAGATACAATTGCGTTTTATTCGAGAATATATTATTCTATATTAATACTAGCCGTTCACGCTGCTAGAGCTTTTATTTTAATTTTATTTAATAACAATTGGCAAACAAGCCCTCGGCCTGACGGTAACCACCGCAACCTATGAACGCTTGCGATACCTACTGGAAGAATCACATGCTTGTTGCCAGCCCAAGGGGTAGGAGAAAAGGAGGAGGATAGGAGAAGGAAAAAAAGGAAGAGAACAGAGGGGGTAAGATTGGACCTCCGGCGGTCACAATTATACACTCTGTTACTTCACGCCGACTTCCTGTGAGAGGCTAGTACTTCGATGGTCGAGCCGGCCCATTTGTGCTGGGAGGTCCATGGGTCTGTTACTATACATTAGTATTGTTTAGGTTTTAACAGATGGATTGAATGCCGACGGTCGAGGGTACGTGAGAATCGAGCTGTCACCGCTCTTGATTCGATTACGCCTGTGTATATCGAGCCTTTTCATGAAAACCATCGTAGCCGCCATGAATATTAAAATTGGATTTTTAACTCTGGATGAGTGAATTTGTGAGTTTGAAGTAATGAGTTAAAAATAATAAACAGTCAATCAGTAATTACGTAAATATAATTTCATGAAAAAGGCATGAAAGTATCATAGTTTAAAATCGGTAACCATAAACCTTCTGATTTTTTTATATCTTTATTTAATTTAGGGTTTTTTCAGTACAGAAAATGTCACCCCTATCATTGTTTACAGAAAGAAAGTAATTCACAAGAATATTTAAATTAAATTAACACGTAACCTAAGACACAAATTAATCAATTTGAATAGCATTCTAGCCTCATCCGACAACCCTTCTAATGTTAAAAATGTTAATTTTCGTTTACCATGTTTCTGAAAAGGTTCGATATCCTGTAATCAGAAACGTGCACGACTATACACGAAAAAATTACGATACACAAATTAAAAAACGTGGAGTCGGACAAGTTGACTCTGTCACAACAGAGATTATTCCACCAGTGCAATCAGTCACACTGGTGGTAGGTCTTTGTTGCAAGAGGCCGGCTAGGCGGGTACTACCGTAATGTCAAATATTCTACCACCAAATAGTAGTGCTTAGGCATTACTGTGTTCCGGTTTGAAAGGTACTGTAGGCTAGTTAAATTACTGGGCAAAAGAGATTCAAGAACCAATATCTCGAGGTTGGCAACGCGTGAGTGGCACCTACTAATAGTGTTTTGCGCGCTTAGAGGCTACGGCAACCGTTAATCCTGAGGTGGGCCGTATCCTTGCTTGCCAACAACAACAAAAATGTTGTTCTCGCATGAAAACAACTTGAAAAAGATTAAGACTACATATGCATATATAACTGAGAACTCTTTATTTTATGATAAGTGTTTTAGATTTTTTATTAATATTATACATATTAACATGGTTTAGTAAAGAATATATTTTAGAAAGGTGTCATTAAGTATTGTTATCGACGTGAAAGTTTATCGACCGGTTGTTATTTAATAAATCGATACAAATAACAGAATTTTAATATTTGTTTATTCTTAATATAGGATAATTTTAAAAATTTGTATTCAAAGCCAATTATATAAAACTTGAAATGCGTAATCTATTATTAGGATAGCTTAGAAGAAACACTTCTTAACATACATATACATTTATTACTTATCGTCTTTATAAAGTGTAAAATTGAATATATAAAGTATACGACTTCTTCAGAGCGAATACCTTCTTGTAATCTCGAAAACGGCTCCAACGATTTTCATGGAATTTAGTATGTTGGGTTTCGGGGGCGATAAATCGATCTAGCTTGGTTTCATTTTTAGAAAACGTCGTTTTATCCGCGTTTTTCCCGGTTGGAGTCCAGATTTTCAAGTTTCTTTTTCTGTGAGGATAACTATAATTCGGAGTCCTTTATCAACGCATCTAATTAGTAGCTAAGTATATTTATTTATATATAGATTTATCAAAAAAATGCAAAGCAGAGCTTAGTCATCCAGATACAAATACATCAACCAGCATACGTCCGCTTACTAACCTCCAATATTAAATTGAATTTACTCATATACCCTTTGATTAATTTAATTAAAATATCGTTTCCTAACACTATCTTCTCTCTATTTGTATCAATCAATTGCCGTTCATTAGTCTCCCAAAAACTGAAAAATGGCTCGACCTCCCAAATACCGAAATACTATATTTATTATTAATTTACGCTATTCTCACCGAAATACTATATTTATTATATTTATTCGTAACTAGACGCCCGCTCCGGCTTCGCACGGGTATAAAAATATATAAATATGTCATTCATTGAAAAAATTTTGATTTATTCATTATTGCCCGTGGCCCGCACGCGTTAAATGTAATTATTTAATTTATTTACGACATTAGAAACCTCATAAATTAATTTTTTTTCTCCACTATTTTTATACATATATATAAACCTTCCTCTTCAATCACTCTATCTATTAAAAAAACCCGCATCAAAATCCGTTGCGTAGTTTTAAAGATTTAAGCATACATAGGGACAGAGAAAGCGACTTTGTTTTATACTATGTAGTAATTTACTATATTTATGTATTAAATATACTAAATGTTACTGTGTTATTAGTATTATATCATGAATACCTAGGTAAGGATAGTGTATTCGAATTTTTGCAAAGCATGCTCTGCTTAGATGCCTATCTTGTAGCTCAATCAAAAAAAAAAAAGCTGAATAGATTTCGAGCGAGCACACACTAAATTACAGCAACCCTAAAATATTGTTAACTCTAAAAACGATGATCCGTGAGATTAAATAAATTAAGAAAGTTTGAGTAAATTATCGTGTAACACAAGCATACGTCTTGTGGTCGCGTAAGGAAATTATTTAATCGCATATTTCCGTGTTATACTGCCTATTTGATATCGCAGCTGGGATATTTTTTTTTTTTTTTATGTTAGAAGTTGGCAAACAAGCATACGGCCCACCTGATGGTAAGTGGCTGCCGCAGCCTATGAGCGCTTGCAGCACCATTAGTAGATGCCACTCGCGCGTTGCCAACCTCGAGATATTAGTTCTTAAATCTCGTTCGCCCAGTAATTTCACTAGCGTACAGTGCCCTTCAAACTGGAACACAGTAGTGCCTAAGCACTACTTTTTGGCGGCAGAATATTGGACACTGCGGTGGTACCTACCTAGCCGGCCTCTTGCAACAAAAGACCTACCACCAGTGTGACTGATTGCACTGGTGGAATAATCTCTGTTGTGACAGAGGTTATCCCAACAGCGGGCGATGGGGTCGTCACATCCCGACGCCTTAAATATATTATAATAGTAGCTAAGATACGCCTTTATAGTGTAATTTATAATTTTAATTGTACTAATAAAATCAGAAAAATTTAAAACATACTAGAGCATTAGAATTTTATAATATTTTCATTTCCTGTAAGTCAAAATTTTTATGCATTGATACATGCAATGTTTACGCTCATAGCCGGGTGTGGTTGCTGAACGGTAAACGATCTTTGGGTTAAGCAACTTTAGGCGTGGTCAGTCACTAGATGGGTGATTGCATAGTGGTATTTCAACTGAGCGTCTCCGTGCTTCGTAGGGCACGTAAATTGTCGGTCGCGGCTATTATCAGTTTGATAATAGTCGAAAAGTCAAGTTAGAGACCCATACGGGCGACCTGAACAACTCTGACAGAAATTTGTGGTATAAAAAGTCAAATTAAAACAATCTATTAGAATAAGTATATTGCGAGCAGTTAAATCCGTTGTAATTTATTCACTGCGCGAAGTTTAATCGAGCGAATAATTTTGTGGAAGAAGTTTAAAAGCCTACTCTTGTTCAAGTCTGCTTCAACCAATTTCACGTTGAATTTGCTTTACGATTCAAATAAATTTATCATATGATTGGATGTACTGGAATTCATGTATTCCCAGAAATTTATATATATATTTATTTATTTATTTATTTATCACTGTAATGTCTTACAAATATTTAACTTAAATTCTAATTAAAAACTAAATAGTAAGCTTATTATATAATAACTAATTCTATTTTATAAAAAAATATATAAAGTAAAGTATAAAGAAAAATATAGACAAAACAGCGAAAGGCCAAACAGCTCAGCATGTGCTTCACGACTACAAGTCATTCAGCGCTGATTTTCAGCTGAGGCCTGCAAGTGACGTGACAGTTGACAGATACAAACTATTTCTTAAGCTTATTGCTTATAATTTAAACAATACTAATGTATAAAAGAGAGAGAAAAAAAAAACAAAATAATTAAGCTATACATATGGAGGTAAATATGATTTTTCAACTCAAAGATACACATGTATTTGCCATATTAGAACTATTAACTTATGTACGAGTGTGAGTTTATGTTGTGGACGGGTGTGAGTTTGTGTTGTGGAACGTGGCGAATTAAAGTAGAGAAGCCTCAGCTACATTGTCTTCATTTTCTATCTGGGATTCTAGTAAAAAGTTCTTTAAATGCTTTTTAAAACTGAATTTACTCAAACCGTTACGGATTGGAGGGGGAATATTATTCCAACAATGAGTTGAGGCATACTTGAAACTTCCTTTGAAAGATGCAGAATGATGCCTAGGAACACTAAGTATGTTTCTACATCGTCTTAAACTTTCACCGTCTCTCACCCAACTTAGTTTATTAAAGAGGTATGCTGGCCTACACGCTTTAATTACATCAAAAAGGAGACAAGCTAGATGTAATTTTGTTCTGTGTTTCATTTTTAATATGCGATTCTCATTCAAATATGATGTTACGTGAGTTCTAGGTGGAATTTCAAAACAAAAACGTGCGCAGGCATTTTGCACCCTTTGAATAAGTCTTTTTGTTTTACTTAAGAGACGAGGCCCATAAACAACATCAGCGTAACAAAATTTAGACAGCACCAAACTTTCAACCAACCGTATACGCAAGTTCTGACTGAGATGGTTTCTAAATCTATATAATATTTTGAGACGATAGAAACAATTTTTGACCAAAGTAGTCACATGTTCCTCAAATCTTAATCCGCTATCGAATATAATGCCTAAATTTCTCGTCTTATACACCCGTTCTAAAAGTTTCCCATTTAAAATAACTGAAGAGGAACTGAAATTTATTGTATGTAATTTAGGCTTAGTGCCAAATACCATCACCTTTGATTTAACAGGGTTTAAAACAAGCGAATTACTCTCTGACCAACAAGTCACTCGTTGAAGATCCTCATTAACTTTTTGCACAGCCGTATGGTATTCAGTAGGCTTGAAAGAGTAATAAATTTGCAAATCGTCTGCAAACATGTGGAATTTACAATTCTTGATACAGTTGACTATGTCTGTACTATAAAGAATAAAAAGTAGGGGTCCCAAAATGGATCCTTGGGGAACACCCCTAGTAATATGTGCCATCGAAGAGCAGAGTTTAGTACCATCCTCTTGTATGATTTCAACATATTGAGTTCGAGAGCTTAAATAACTATGAAACCATCTTACTGTTTTGGTGTCGAAACCATAGTAGGATAATTTTGATAAAAGCAATGTTATATTAATACTATCAAAAGCACGGGAAAAGTCCAGTAATACCAAAAGGGTACACATACCATTATCCTGTGCCGTTAGGATATTATCAGTAACATCTAATAAAGCAGTAACTGTACTTCTACCTTTTCTAAATCCAGACTGAAAATCGGGAAAGAAATTGTTACTTTCGATATAATTAAGAACTTGTGTGTAAACTACCTTTTCCAAGATCTTTGAAATACAAGGTAATATACTAATTGGACGTAGATCTTGTGTAGTAGTAGTGTAGACGGATTAAGACACTTAGGTATAGGACGAATAACTGCTACTTTCCACTCATCTGGAAAAGTTGACGAAACAATTGATAAATTAATAATTTTTGTTATCAAGTCTAAGCTTTGAGGTAGCGTTAAGTATAGCATATCCAGATTTATTTCATCACTTCCTTCAGAATTAGAGTGTAAACTTTTAATAATCTTAATTATATCTTCTACATTAGTAACATTAAGAGTAAATTCTATATCAGTTGTCCTATTAAATTCGTAATATGTTAACATTGACAGAGGAACCTCTACTTTACCTGGTACATTTAAAAAATGTTTATTTATTTCGTCTGGGTTGTTAAAAATATGAGGTAGTTGTATTATTTTCTTAGTAATCACGGTATCTTTAAGATTCCTCCATAGTTGCTTAGGATAATTTATTTTATTGTTAATATTATAGTTAAAATATGCACGTATCTCACTATTTAACGATTCACTAACTAAGCGCTTATAGCTTTTATAAATATTTTTATTCTCATCTGTCTTTACATTACGCCAATGTTTATGCGATTCATCCCTTAGCTTCATCATCAACTTAATATTATCAGTTATCCACGGTTTTTGTCGTTCTCTTACTAACTTGGTTATTTTGGGTGCTTGGTTATTAAACAATTTTAAGATATGAAAATTAAATGACGCTACCATTAAATTAACACACTCTAAAGAACCTAAACTTGTCCAGGGAATGGACTGTAGTTCTTCATTTAATTTATTTAAAGACATATTTTTAATTGGTCTATAGGTTAAACGTTTTAGAGGAATTTTTCTTTTTAAAATTAAATACACACTCAATCAAAGCATGACTGCTCAAAGTTGGAATGTGTGTTATGTTCGTATTTAGCACATCAATATCCGTACATATCACATCAATAAGGCTTTCATGATTATCTATAAAATGAGTGGGAGAGTCAATTATTTGATTTAACTGTAATATATTTAAAAAGAATTGAATTTTTAGTTGCAGAACTATCTTTGTTCAATAAGTTGATATTAAAATCTCCTAGCAAAATAACATAATCATGGTACGAAAGGTACTGTATAGTTTCCGTAAGAACGTCTAGAAAGACATCCACGTTCAGCCACGGAGGTCTATATGCTGTACCAATTAAGATTTTTTTCGATTTTGAGGATAAAGATATCCACATTTGTTCTACTGTATCATGCCGCGGAAATTCACAAGAACGTACATTTAAACCTCTTTTTATGTAGAAGGCTACACCCCACCCCGCCCCCGCGGACATTATCTGGGCGAGGAATATGCTGAAGCCGATAACCAGACAAAGAGGGTGCACGGCCCTCCTCACCGGCGCGTAACCATGTTTCATTTACTGCCATCACATCAACCTTAATTCGATCCATAGCTATTATAAATTCGTCATGACCTGTTCCCAGTGAACATGCGTTCAGAAGACTAATTTTAAATTCATTTTTATTATTGAATGTTAATCAACTGAAAGAAAAACAATCTGTACGTAAAAACGGCGGTTCACTAAATAAAAATAAAAATAAATAAATGTAAACATGTTTATAATATCAATAAAATAGCTACGTAATCCAAGTGACTTATTTACAGTGTAAGACAAATTATAATTCATAAGTAATACTTGTGTATTATTTTTTAAGTGTCGTGTTTGTATGTATAATAATTTAATTATTGTATCAAATATGGCTAAATCTACGAGCACATAATCTTTATTTTTACAACTATAAGTGTAAATAATTACAAAAATGAAAATTAAAACTATAATAAATTTGATGTTACTAATTCTATCCGTTTTAAAATAAATATTAGAATAATGTTGATAACAAAAAAAAGGAAAAAATATTACTGATTTCATAAATAATAACGTAATATAACTCACAAAAAAACTTATAAATAGTAAGTTTATAAAAAAAATATATATATTTTTTTATGTTAGAAGTTGGCAAACAAGCATACGGCCCACCTGATGGTAGGTGGTTGCCGTAGCCTATGAGCGCTTGCAGCACCATTAGTAGGTGCCACTCACGCGTTGCCAACCTCGAGATATTAGTTCTTAAATCTCGTCCGCCCAGTAATTTCACTAGCGTACAATGCCCTTCAAACCGGAACACAGTAGTGCCTAAGCACTACTATTTGGCGGCAGAATATTTGACACTGCGGTGGTACCTACCTAGCCGGGCTCTTGCAACAAAAGACCTACCACCAGTGTGACTGATTGCACTGGTGGAATAATCTCTGCTGTGACAGAGGTTATCCCAACAGCGGGCGATGGGGTCGTCACATCCCGACGCCGAATAATATATGAAATATTTACTGAAAACGTAGAAAAAAACAACGTGACATACGAGCATAATTATTTACAAATACTTAAACTTATTCCTTTAAGAGGACGGTCAAATTACTTTAAAAGCTGCAATACAGTTGAAATTTATCGCAAATTGCTCTATCTATCTTTGCCCGTAGTACTCATTCTTCTTCCTCCTTTTTGACAAGTGCAAAAAATTAATTAATTAATAACTTTGATCGCGATGGAATCGATGTAGACGGTGACATCGGAGACCATAGACGTATCTTATGAAACGTTATTTATTTATAATTATTACACTTCTATCTGAAGCCAATTCCGCAGACGGAGTCGTAGGCAGATGCTAGTATTTACATAAAGCATACACATTGATTACGGCTTTAATTTATCTAGAAAGCATTGATTACATAGCAATATTCTTCTAGTCAATTTTAACTTATTATTCCTCGTGTTAGGCTTTAACTTAGAACCAGCAGTTTTCTTTGTATGTAATATAAATTACAAAGCAATACAATCGCTTCCGTAGGTTCATCATATACGATGTTTGATCTCTGAACTGTCGGATCTTTAACCTCTTGCTTTGCCTGGTGATTATATGCATTAGGCGTACGAATATGATCCGACAATCAATTTTTTATCTTAAATTGTATATTATGTTAACGTCAAGGAAGTTCCGGAGGGGCCAACCTGACGAGAGGCTTACCTGAGTTAAGAGAGTTAAGTGAATATCGGCGCCCATGAACATCTGCAACATCAGAGGGCAATGCACTGGGCATTACCGCCCATTTAGGACACAATTGGTTGTGTGCTGGTTGACCTCGAAACGCGGGTAACGAGCAACGTGGTAGTCAAACAGGTGGGCCTAGTAAGCCCTACCATCAGCATATTTTTTTTTTTTTATGTTAGAAGCTGGCAAACAAGCATACGGCCCACCTGATGGTAAGTGGCTGCCGCAGCCTATGAGCGCTTGCAGCACCATTAGTAGGTGCCACTCGCGCGTTGCCAACCTCGAGATATTAGTTCTTAAATCTCGTTCGCCCAGTAATTTCACTAGCGTACAATGCCCTTCAAACCGGAACACAGTAATGCTAAGCACTACTATTTGGCGGCAGAATATTGGACGCTGCGTAGGTACCTTCCTAGCCGGCCTCTTGCAACAAAAACCTACCACCAGTGTGACTGATTGCACTGGTGGAATAATCTCTGCTGTGACAGAGGTTATCCCAACAGTTTATCCCAATTATATGTACATGTGATAAAATTTCTTTACAGTTAACAGGTTAAATTCGAAACACTAATTAAGCACTTAAATACTCAGAGGTGCTTGTCCGGATTTGAATCCACTTTTGGTTAAAATCAAGACATATCAATCGGATCAAAAACGTAGTCCACGTTTTTGATCCATTGCGCCATCTCGATCTAAATTCTGTTGAATGTAAAGCATTCCGATAGTTCCTTGCATTTTCATTTCATTTTAAATCGTTTACAAAATTTTTAATATGTATCGTATACAAGTTAGCATATTCTTGTTTATTTGTTCTAAGAAATTCATTGCAAGTGCAATGTTAATAGAATTTTCTAGAACACGAAGAATTTAATTCTTTTATTATGATTACAATTAGATTTATCATTGATTTTAAAGGTTTTATTTTTTGAACGGATTAATATGAAAGGTTTAACACACGGAACTGATAGGAAATGTCATATGATTGATTAATTATTACTAAACCGTGTCAGTGTTAAAAATAAATTGTTTTATTAATATAATATATTCGATATTATATTTAACTATGACTGCTATACCCTTAAGGTCATCGTTACCTTTAGTTCCGTAGAAGTGATAAAGTCAAGTTGTATCATTTGTTTCGGTACTTAGAAACAGATACACTATAAAGTGAGTTCAGGAAATAAATGTATCTGGAAGAAATCGCTAATTAGCGATGAGACCGCCTACATGTACTTTAATACATAGCTTTTAATTTCTTGAATGTAACTCGTATTTAGTGGTGTATAATAAAGATCTATCAATCTATATATAAATACTAAAACCTACATCAAAAATCTATATTAGTTTCTGACCAAGACAAGGGCGATCCGCGGTTTACTAAGTATGGCGACTTTAAATTTGTAAGAAATATATTTCTCAAATCTACGAAGCATGAGGTTTCTATTATATTTTTATCATTAGCTCTATTGTGACGTCAATTAGTTTTTCTGTCATCGAATCATCTCAAAATGTCTTCTTCATCCTAGCATTATTTTATGTACCCAGGGTCTGCTTATTACTCTTATCCGGATTTGACTGGTTGCTAGTTTTTACACAGAGCGATTGCCATCTGACCTCCGCAACCCTAAGGGCGAACCAGTAACTCATTGGATAAGAGCAATTTACTTATCAAGAGTTAACGATTATTATCAGATGTTATTGATAATAACCGGGACCGACAGCTTAACGTGCTCTCCGAGGCACGGTGGGGAGACCCACACGGACAAACGCCCAGACCGAGACAGAAATTTTAACAAACATCTGGCCGAGCGGGAATCGAACCCGCAACCGTCGAGACTAAAGGCAGACTCGCTACCCACAACGCCACAACGGTGTCCAAATCATCAAAATCAAAATGTATATGTGATTATGTTCCCACCTGGCAACATCAGAATCAGACCCGATTTCCACCAAAGGGGAGCAGAGTACATTCACGTGCAGAGAAAAAAGAACAAGTAAAGCGCCGGCGAAAGGTCTTCTCATCTCTCTTCTCCAGCCGCTAGTGTACCTTATTTTGAATGGAAACGCCGCATATATATTCTCCACTCTTGTCTTTTGTTTCCAATAAAGCTGAGCGGAGAATAACGAAATTCTATTGGTTGGTTATGACATATCTCCTGTTGTCTTGTTTCATCTCGTTGTGGTGGAAAAGGACCTTATTTTTGAATTTGGTTAATAACCTCAATCAGATCAGAATATTTGGTTTTTTGTTGGTGATTCTTGTTATAGAATATTAGAAATATGTTATAAAAATTATTAGAAATATAAAAGTATATTTTAAATATTATATGAAAAGGTTTTTGCCTCATTTCCTTTACAAATCTTATCCGTCTTCATTATTTTACTGTACACAAGATACGTTAGTTTTTAATACATTGGTGGTAGGTCTTTTGTTGCAAGAGGCCGGCTAGGTAGGTACCACCGCAGTGTCCAATATTCTGCCGCCAAATAGTAGTGTTTAGGCACTACTGTGTTCCGGTTTGAAGGGCATTGTACGCTAGTGAAATTACTGGGCGAACGAGATTTAAGAACTAATATCTCGAGGTTGGCAACGCGTTAGTGGCACCTACTAATGGTGCTGCAAGCGCTCATAGGCTGCGGCAGCCACTTACCATCAGGTGGGCCGTATGCTTGTTTGTCAACTTTTAACATAGAAAAAACATAAATGTTCAGTTTTAAGCAAAAACTATTCGCTAATTGCGGATAAATAAAAAACGGTACAAAAATACCCGTATAAATTGCTAATTAACATACAAAATATCATTTAACAGTAAGCGAATAACGGATATGACGATAAAAACAAAAAATAACTACGATTGTTTGGTTACCGTTAACTTTTGATGTAACATCTGTAATACGTTGCTCGTATTACGTGTGTGACGAGGGTTGTCTGGTTTCCGGTGTTTGTATGATCAGGTTCTCAACCGGTATTAAGAAGTTTCCTTCGATGCGTTTGATTTTAAACCTTTTTATTCGTCTACGTAATTATGATTTTATTGGTTGTATATAGATTTCAACGTAAAAGGATTGTAGAATACCACTTTTCAGCAGAATTTTGACTTAAAGTAGCAGTGTCCGTACTGTTGCGTTTACTTTCAATAATCGCTACTGAGTGTGTCTGCAACAGCGTCTTCGCCGGCTAGAACGGGGTTGAGTCTTGTTGCGGACTTTACGCCGTGGGGTGACGTCCATCGTGTAGAATGCGAATGCGAAAACAAGGGCACACGGTGAACTTGTGTTTTTGGCCATGTGAGGACTGTTCCTTCGCGGCCAGGTCCCAGGTCTAAAGGACCTGCCCTCGCTTAGAGGCGGTGTCTTTAGGGCCAACAGCAAGCCGAAAAAAGCAATCTCTTTTACTACTGAAGATAACTCGACCTTCTACTCTTGTCTTTACAAATTACGGATACAACAGCAGCCGAGTCGTATTCGCATTGATATCATATTTAGTAAAATTACTGCATTTTCAGAATGTCACATTCGGTGCTATTTATTCTTGGGTTATTCCGTCACATATTTGACAACCCTGATGTTAACCTCCGTAACAATAATGTAATAATGGCTTATGAAGATGAGCATTATTGAAGGAAAGGTCAATTTTAATAATGCCTCTTTCATTTGTTTAAAGTTCAATAGACAACTTGAATGAACGCAATTTAAGAGTCGATTCCTAATAATTCTGACTTCTGTTTGGTAATAAATAAGTTACGATTGATTACGTTTGTTATTCATCGATTTATTAGATTTGAATAACTTGAATGCACATTTGATGGATTGTTTGGAAAGAAATGACGTAACGTATTTTTTATAAATTATTAAACTGTGACAGACAGTGTCATTACTAAGTTGTATACTCAGATTCGGACATATTTGTGCTATGTTTTTATGGAAAGGATTAACGCTGCCTTTTATTAGATCAGAGCCTGCCGATAACTCATCTTGTGCACTGTCAGTTTGAAAGACACCATTTATAGCTCTTTTTTTGAAATTTGGTCGTTTTCATCGTTTGGTAAAAGATCGCAAAGCGTAATTTTATTACTTTTATAAACGCTACACACTCAACGTCCTCTATTATGATAGTAATATCCTGTGTCGGGGGTCCGGAGACCTACCATGTACAAGGACAATACACTCAGACTAGAATACATGTCTGTATGGTCAAAACATGTCCCGAGCGGGAATCAAACCCGCGACCAGTGGCATTTAAGGTAGGTTTGTTACCGCTGCGCCACAACGTTTTTTAACATATAATAAAATCTGTGAACACACCGCTTCTTGGACACAATATTTTTTCTAATGCGTCGGGTGTTTTAGTGGATTACTCAAATCTTTAGGTTAATAATAAGCTTACTGATCGACTTCAAAAATATTTTAAAATATTTAAATCTATATATATAAAAATGAATCCCTATATCCCATGGTCACGCCATCACGCGTGAACGGATGGACCGATTTCAGTATTTTATTTTTTGTTGTGTTTGTTATTGTCCGGAGAAGGTTCTTATGATAGAAAATATTAAATATAAAGTTAATTTTAATTTTAACAGTAAATACCAGGTTTTTATGGAATCGACGGGTAGGGAAGTTCAAATGGAAAAAATGTATTACTTAATGTTTGTATACAGGTACATAGTTTATAAATGGAAGAACCAAGAACGGAATTAAAACTCCCACGGTAACGGGATAAGTGGAACCATTTACTATGCACCCGGACGAAGTCGGGGCGGGGCGCTAGTATGCTATAAAATTAAATTTAACAGCAAACGTAATCCTTAGATCATAAAAACCCTGACTCACGCTATTTTTTTCCTCAACTTTGTAATTTACATTCTCTCAGACATTGTGTAACTTTAATACAATCCTTTGAACCTTGGTACGATACTTATTATCAGCAATCGTCTTAGTTACTATTTCCTTAAGCGATCTTATCGCTATTGTAATAACTGGAGGCCTATCATGAACTCTTATTGCGATTCAAATGACTACCTAAATTGAGCTGCATCGCTATTTCGTACCATGACATATATTATAATAATAAACGCAACACACTCAACGGCCCCCATTAGGATAGTGATATCCTGTGTCAGGGGTTTAAAAACATACAAGGACAAGGACAAATACACCCAGACCGGAAAGTATGCTTGCATGGTCAATACAATCATATTATGCTCCGACCGGGAATCGAACCCGCGACTTGTGGCGTTTAAGGCAGGTTCGCTACCGCTAGGTTGCCGCCACCGGTGGGCCCCTCGGGGCAAGCGCCGGGGCGTCGCGGTTGTATGCTACAGCGACCCCGCGGCGTCCCACTATGGCGCTAGATAGGACCTTGGAGTTTTAGTGGGTAGGGGAGCTCGGCTCCGAGTCCTCACACCTCCTGCGCCATTGCACCCGTTCCGGCGCTCGAGTGCGTAACTGCATTTCTCCAAGTAAAAAAAGGTTCGCTACCGCTGCGCCACAAAGTCGTCATATACTTATATCTGAATCGTTTTACTACCTGAATTTAGTTGCATTGCAATACAATTGTTCGAGAATTTCATGGTGTAAGTTATTAAAAAACTGCTAAGGATTTCAATTGCCACTGACATTTATCGTGCTGGTTAATTAGATCTTAATCATTAAATCTTAAATTGCAATTGCCTAAGACGTATAGCTTTAGTCCGTGGCTTCACCCGCTAGAATAAATCCGCTCATAATTCTCAAATATTTATCGTAATATTCAGGCAAAGCGACTCTTCCTTCGACTTCGGTGGAAAGGAAGGAACGACTTCGCTCCATAAACGCGTGAGTCGCAGGTTCGTTCCTGACCTCCTTGGGCTATTGTCGTACCCACCCCTAGCGCAAGCTTTGTGCTTATTTGGAGGGGCGATAGGAATATTGGTAACGCACTGAAAGAGCATTGTTAATATTCTCAAAAAAATTTAACTTCAATTATGATGAGTTTATTAAAGCATAAAAGTGATCATCTTTTAAAACAATGAAAATTAAATTGTAATTGTATTAGAAATTAATTCGATACACAAGATAATGCCGCAGAATGCATATCACACCATCAAGCTAAAAACATCTTTCTCTTTACGCAGTAAAATACATTTTCGTCTGGCAAAAAATAAACGTATTCCATGACTCTTATGTTAAAAATATCCAAAAACATTCGCATGCAATTACCAACCTTACACTTTCCACTTACAATACAATTTCACTGAATTATATTAAACAATATGTCACGACGCATTAACCGATTGTTTTCATGCGATTTTGATACTCTTTAGTTAAGAAATAGGTGTGTAATTCGATTGAACTAATTTATATTTTTTGGTTTTATTATTTGTTTTTTGGTTGAAGTCCGCACGCAAATTCCGAAAGGCTGATTGATGATAGTATTTGGTCTTAAAATGTAATATACGGTTGAATTAAAATCATCATTAGTTGTGTAAACATAATAAAAAATGTAATGTCTATATATAGTGTAGAGATTAATTCCTTAATAATTATAGTCTCGTCTAATGCTCACAAGTGCTTGGCGGATTCGCACAAAGAGTTCCGTACCACCGTACGATAAAAAAATATCAAGTTTCTTTTATATGTGGTTCCTATACAAGTTTGTTAAAAAAATGTATTTTGTTTTATTTTTAATATAAGTTGTTGTAACGAAAACGGAAATACACATTTTGTGCGCTTTGTAAGATATTGCTGATAGATGGACGGATGGACGGATAATGGAGGCTTAGTAATAAAGTTTCATATCTTTTGGGCACGGAACCCTAAACATTGACACGACATACAAATGATATAGAACATTACATATATTACATGATACTCGTATGTCTGAGATCTTGAGATTTTTTTAAAATACATCGGTGCGCCTTTGCATCTTAATGTATAGATAAAAATGCGCATGATTCAAGATAAAAACAAGTGGTTATTTTAAGGTTGCACTGAGGAACATAATATACGGTCTGATGCCGACGGCTTCGCTCGCTTGGAATTAATTATCCTTCCCGTGGGAACTGTAATGGTTAAAGTTGTATGATTGTATGTCCTTAGTGCTATCTATGGATATATCATGTGTGTTTTGATTCTATGTAATAAGGATGATAGCCTACAGTGTAGTCTAAATGTAATTCAATTTACTTTCCTTTGAATGCTTACTAATGTTTTTTGTGCGGAAAGCTGTTATTTTTGATGATGGTAAGTGGTTGCTGTAGCCTATGAGAGCGCCCAGTACCTTTATTGGGCAAGGCTCAGCGTTGCTAACCCCGAGATATTGGTTCTTAAATGTATTTTGCCAGGCATTTTCACTAGACTACAGTGCCCTTCAAGCCGAAACACAGTAATGCCAAAGACACTACTGCACTTACACGTACGTTACATTGAAATGGATATTCATTTTCTTAATTAATAACCAGGTATAAGGTAAGGTGAAACAAGTGCTCTATAATACAATGTCGCAGTGCAAAAAGTAATCTATATCATCTATCAATTTTAATCACGATTTCATTCGTAATCATTCATTCAATTTGAAACAAAAAGTAGGTGTGAACATGACCACCTCTATAATCATTTACAGTGACTGACATGAGAATAGAATATTACACGGTCGTTGAACTTTAAATTATTATATAAACTTAACTGTGTTTATTGTAATTACGCCCTTGTAAAATATGTATGTATAATTTTATTTGTCCTTTACCCGTGTTACGGTCAAAGTTCTTTTATTAACTTAAATAGTTCTCTAAGAATATAAGCTATAGTTTGTCGAGCTATTTCTGATATGTAACTCAGAAATTATGAATCAATATGAATAATTCATAATGGTTCTCATCAACAACTAAAATCAAACAAAAATAGAATTTAATGTTTAATAAATGAAAATGTTTATTTAGTTAAATTGTATTAATTTATTCACTGGACCTCGGTTGTGTCGATACAACTTGTGTGAGTTCAAATTCTACTTCAACAAAAACATTTTTTTTCATCTACAAAACTTAAAAAAAAACATAAAAATAAAATTTATCACGTTTTAGATAAATAATTTTGTAATAAGATTCATATTATATTGTAACTGTGAATGTTTTTTTTATTTGCGAATAAACAGCATTGTTAGTATTTTTATTACAATATCCATTAATAAATGCTGAGATACCTAGGATAATGCAGAATACTGAATAACTATTCCCATGGGGTTACTCACACCATGTGAATTGTGAACAATATGTATGCTATTGTTTTTGCAACATTTAAGATTATCTCTTGATTACTAAATGCTCATAAAACGTATGTGTTAGACTATAATTAGTTTTAAAATTACTTTATAATTGTGTTTTATATTTCCTAGAAGCAATAAAATTATTTATAAGTTAACGGGACTGTAAGTTAATGGGTGGCAAAAATCTTAGGTTTTTTTGTACGCAGTTTTCTTTAATTATAATACGGTTTTTTTCTCCAATTAAGCTTGAGCTAAGAATGGGTACTACGATAACTAAAAAGTACAGAAATTCACAAATGTTGTGATCGATATTTTTGTCTGTCGCGTTAATGGTGATCAGAGTGATACTTCATCGGGTACTGGTAAATACCATGTTACATGTTTATACAAAGTAGAAATAATAAAGAATGTGCTAAAATATCCAAAGAAAAAGCAATAATTGTTATTAGTAATATTATAACTGGATTTTATTATGTAATATTGTGTGTTTTTGTTTACTTGAATTTGTGAACGGAAAGTGGTTCTCACGGTATCAAATCACATAGAAGATCCAAATAATATATTTTGTTATTTATTGTTAATTATTGACATGTAAAAGTAGTTTCACTTTTAATGCTATACTATATAAGTATTTTTAATAGTCTTACTTTGTTTATTTGCTTACGAAATATTGAGAAATCCGCGATACTCAGCTATTTCCAATATAAACCGCAATGACTAAGGACACTTTTTATTTACAGGTAATTCATTACTGTATGGCGCCAATGTAAATGTGAGTTTGTATCTGTAAAAAATGCCGTGTATAATAAAATTATTGATAAACAAAATTAAACTAGAATACATGGATATTTGAATATTTGATATCTTATACGCATTCTTTATTAACCATGGTGGTAAAAAGCCTGGTTCAGCTCGTCTAATGCTTAGCGCTTATTGCAGTGTATGAACGTTTCGAAAACCAGAATATATAATAGCAATATACAATCTGCATACAGAAAAAGGCGTATTAAACCCTGAGAATACCAGAAAAGATGAAGATGAACACTAGGTTGCGACAAAAAAAAAAGAGCAGAAGCTAGTATAGAAGCCTGCTGAGTATTTATTTAATTTATCAAATAACATTTTAATTTTTAACAAAATAAAATAGTTTTGCGCGCAAAACAATGGTTTTTAATATAAATAAACTTACGTAATCACTGATATTTCTTACGTAGTGTGTATAATTATACGTCCAATTTGACCTGCATTTTTCATGTCATGTCACGTTTTAACATCAATAATCTGAGTTAAGATTACATTGTGACCTTGCACACATAACGTGTAACACTTCGTTTTGTGCGATTGAGTAATGATATCCGAAATAATTACGTAAATTTAATTTTTCATAAGTATTATTACAAACATGTGAAAAACGTGCGTCTATTTACTATAAATGAACGTTTTATTTTAAATAAGTAAAATCACGGTTTTGCAATGATAGGTGCCTTTGAAAAAAAAGGTTTTGGAATGCCAAATGTAGCCGCGTCTTTCTGTTTGTTCGTGATAAACTCAAAACTTCTTAACGGATTTTATGTGGTTTTTACCAATAAAGAGAGGGTTTCATGTGTATTAATGAAATATGACGTAATTGGTGAAGATATAGTTTTTGAAAATGTTTTTGCTACAGCAATAGCGAGATGTGCTAGAGCCTAAAAATGAAATTAAAAAAAGCCAAGTGATAAGATAGGCACATAAATGGTACTACCGTAGGATAAATATATCAAGTTTATTGCATGGGGACCAATTTTGTTATTTAAGTGAAACAGAAATACACATTCTGTGAACATTTCAACTCTCTACCTAGTATAAGTCGAGAAAAGCCCGCTGATGGACGGAAGAACGTAAAGACATTTTTTTTTTCCGGAATGTGTATTGCTGTTGGCCCTACTGGCCTTGACAGCGTCACCGGGCGGGGGCCGAGTACTGAGACTCAGCCGTGATAAAGGGACAGCCCTCACGGGGGCTCAAATTTGATTTCGTCCTTAGGGTGCCTCCTGCGAAGCCGAACCACGGCTAAGGACGTCATCGGAGATGGAGGCAGCGCTCCGAGCGCATTCTATACGATAGACTCACCCGACGGTGTGAGCGCGACGCGACGTGCGAAACAAAGCACCTCGTCCTCGCCGGCGTGGACGTTGTTGTGTGCGTGTCTGTGCTGTGTAAGGGGCATTTTCTATTGTAATCCTATCGTCAGGGTCTTGCAGGACGTGCTTAGGACGCCTTACTTTTGGTTACGTAAAGACAGCGGAAGCTTAGTAATAGAGTTCCATTGGGTATAAAACATCAAGTCGTTTAAATTCATTTTCCACTCGAACGTTTCCTCATAAAGTTAAACCATTCCCTTAAGGATATAATTAGTTTGATATTCTATATCATTATATCGTATACGTCATAATGCACCGAGGACAGGCCCCGTGATAGAAAGCGCGGGGCGAGTCACGACACGCCGCGGGAAAATCGCGCTGCAAATTGCTGAAGATAATTGCGTACGGGCGAGTGAACTGTGACATCATTAAGTACCTTTTGTAATTTTAGAATCGGAGCGTGGAAGTCTAATCATGTGTTCTGGACTTGCGAGGCTGAAGTAGTTGTCCCCATTTAACATTTCACCGAAGAAAGCTCAAAGCTATGTTGATTAAAACGCTTGATGCAAGAGATGCTTACAATAAACTTAATGCATGCAAGCAGATAATAGCCTTTTATAATATTCTACGTACAAGTAAGTTTGTACTTGAGCTTTCTCTATTCGCGGTATTTTTTCCAAGTTGGTGACCGTGCTTTGCTCCGTATTTTTTATGGTAAATCGTTTTTTTTGGAGACATCTGAACTCGAACCGGAGTTTTCATAGTCTGAAAAGATTGATAAAACAACATTTTCTAAAAATGAATCCTAGCTAGATTGATTTATCGCCCCCGAAACCCACTGCATAATAAAATGCATGAAAATCGCTTGTTACATGACTCCTAGATATGGCAGCAAGACCAATACCCAGACAGACACATAAATGTGCCCTACCAAGACGCCAAAACTTTCAGGCATGAAACAAATAAAAATATAAAATCCGAGGAAGCCAGCTTTCTCGTAACGGCTAACTCACTACAGACAATATAACGTTCACTAAGTTTAAAAATTGCAGATTCTGATTAATAATAATAATAAAAACACTTTATTGTACACCAAAAACAAAACAAATAGACATACAGATACGGAGAGAAAGGACAAAATTATGTACAAGTGGCGGTCTTATCGTTAACAAGCGATCTCTTCCAGACAACCATTAAAAATTGCGTAAAAGTCATAAATACCAAAGTATTAGGGTGGTAAAAAGGTGTACATAGAGTACATAGATTTAAAGAAGTGATATAACCAAAATAATTAAAATATACAGTTTATACATAGTAAATAAATATGTTCAAGATAAAATACATATACTTAATATGCACATTTATATACATATAATAAACTATAGATATATATATATATATATATATATATATAAAGAAGGTATATAATTACATATAAATATACATATATATATATATATATATATTCATACTATATCAGTACATAAATAAATTTATAAAACGACAGATCGAACAAGAATGTTATAGAGATAAGTAGTGTAATTTTAATAGTCTTTTAAAAGTAGAAATAGTTTTTGCACATCTTATGTTTAACGGCAAAGAATTCCACAGTCGAACAGATTGTACTGTGAAAGATTTAGTATAAAAAGAAGATGAATGAGAAGGAACTTTCAGGGTAAGTAGTTTTTGGGAACGAAGATTGCGATTATGAGTGTCTTTAAGAAACTCAAAACGTTCTTTGAGATAAAGAGTGTTTGAATGAAAAATAATAGAGTAAAGAAGAGAAAGAATGTGAGTATTCCTGCGAAGTCGGATTGGTAGCCACTCAAGCTTTTTACGGAAGTCGGAGATGTGGTCATATTTGCGAAGTCCAAATATAAACCTAATGCAAAGATTTTGAATACGCTCGAGTTTGTCCAACTGGTCTTCTCTGAGATCCAGGTAACATGTATCAGCATAATCAAGAATTGGTAGTAGGATAGATTGTGCTAACGCAATTTTGGTAGGAATTGGCAGAACGTTACGCAGACGCCGGATGGATCCAATGGAAGCAAACATTTTCCTGCTCACCTCGCTAAGCTGAGGAGCCCAGGAAAAAGTTTGGTCAAAAATTATACCTAAATTTTTCACCTTATCAATATAGGGAATTATAGTGTTATTAAAAATAATGGGAGATAAAAGTGAAAAATCAATTCTTGAGGTTATTTTAGTGCTACCGATAATAATAGTTTGACTTTTAATGGGATTTACTTTAATGCCAAAAGAGTTACTCCAGATTAAAATTTTGTTTAAGTCTGAATTTATGTCATTGATAACGCGTGGAAGGGCTCCTAGTTTGGCTTGTGCGTATATTTGGAGATCGTCAGCATACAAGTGGTAGAGAGAAGAAATGTTTTGAGTGATGGAATTAATAAAAATTGAAAAAAGAAGTGGCGATAAAACGTCTCCTTGAGGTACACCGGCGTTTGATATCCTCCAATCGGAATAAGAGTCCTGCACTCGAATCCGTTGTGTTATAGTGGTATTTTTAATTAGCTTAAATCATCGCGTATGATGTAATATTCATAATAATTATATAAACTTTGTCCCATATAGATTAAATTATGACTGTATTTAATTTGAATTATAATCTAGTTATGATATGTATTCGCTTTAAACGAACTCGTAATCGATTAAATATTCAACCTTGCCTCCTTTCTCGATATAAAAATACCAAGAATCGTGCAGTAACTTTTACATGGGTCGTATTATGCATTAAAAAATCGAATCACTTGCATTCGGCAGATCGTTATCGTAAAGTCGATAATGTGACTCGAGTGCTCGACGATGTATCGATTTTATTTTATTGCCGGTACGTAGAATATTAAGGCTATTATCTGCTTACGAGATAAACGCGCTTGATATAACACATATGTTCTTAGATTGTCTATACGTCGACAATGTACTTGTTTATACTTAGACTTTATA
This sequence comes from Hestina assimilis, assembly GCA_023373885.1. NCBI lineage: Eukaryota > Metazoa > Arthropoda > Insecta > Lepidoptera > Nymphalidae > Hestina > Hestina assimilis. Next base: position 2,971,738 of record CM041745.1, on the reverse strand, counting down.
TATCATCTTTAAAAATCCACAATACCGCGATTTAGAAGACATTTTCTTCCTCGAATAACCATTTTATGGAACTTCCACTGGGGGTCTTTCCGAACCGATACAACCTGGGGACCTTCAAGAGAAGAGCCTATTTTTTTCTTAAAGGTCGGCAACGCACCTGCATGCCCTCTGGTGTTGCTGATTTTCATAAGCGGAGGTGATCGCTTAACATCAGATGAGCGTCTTGCCCGTTTGCACTCTTAGATACAGAAAAAAACCAAAACGATAACGTAAACACCTATCTTTGAGTTTGCACTGAAGAAACATTTAAATAAAAACATCTTGAAAATTCTGTATTCTGTCAATGTACTGAGCGTCGATCGCATTGTCACACAACTTGTTGTACCGAAGACATTACACAAATCTTGAAATCTTTCAAACAATTAACCAGTTTTCTTGAGTGCGAATTCAACAAAACAAGATGTGCGATTTGTTTCTTATGACCAGTTTTGATACATAGCATGTTTATTGTTTAATGTTTCTTGGTGCCAACTCACAGTTATATGAGGGAGGAGGAAGAAAAGGGATGAGACAGGGAAAGGAGTGGGATTTTATCCTCTGATCTCACTTAACGAACGAAAAACTGCGAGAGTTCGCACCAGAAATAAAAGGGCTCGAAAATTTTAAGCTCAATACAACAATTGTATTTAAAATAGTTCCAGGAAAATGTTGTTTAAAATTAGTAAAAACAAACTTTTAATTTTCTTAATTTCATTCTACCGTTTCCGGAGCATTGTATCTGACCTACAAACTTATCTTTAGTATTATGGCGTTAGATAAATTATTAATTAAATTAATTTAATTAAAAACAAATCTCTTATCTTTGAACATTAATAACAGAAGCAATTATTCAATGGTATAATAAAATCACGCGCCATTTTCCTATATTAAATAATCTTTTAATTTAAATAATATTTAAAGCGAACACATCCTCATTGCGTGAATCTCATAATAACTACGCCTCGAGGTACATAAAAGGTTAATTTTGAAAGTAGATTGTTTGTTTTATGCCATTTTATTACGTGAACGCAATTTTAAAGGTATTTTTAATCAACGCCACCGTTAGCTAGGCTTTCATTAGACTGTTTTATGACGTACAAGAGTTTTCATCATCGCTACAATGTGTAAAATGTTATAGCGGAAAACATTTTTATTATATATGAAGTAGAAAGCGTATGATATATTTAATAGATCATATTCTAATACATCAATTTAGCAAACACTTTTTATGTGTGTAAATAGAAGAGAATTTTATAAGGTCTCAAATGTTGTCTGGAATACTGTGTATGTCAGCTGGCGGGATACTTACTTAAAAATGGTGTTCCCAACACCGAATGCATAAATACACTAAAATAATTTCTAATTTCATTTTCATTTTTTAAGTTTACTTTAGTCTCTTCTAAAATACTTAATCTATATAAAAATAATTAACTAACAATAGCGTTTTTTTTTTACTTTTTCACTTAGTTGACAAGCATGCGGTCTATATTATGATAGTAAGCGGTTATTGTAGCCCATCCCATCATTTGAAGATGTCACTCACGCATTGCCACCTCGAGATATTGGTTCTGAAATCTCCTTTGCCCAGTAATTCCATTAGCTCCAGTGTCCTTTATACCAAAACATAACAATGCAACTACTGCTTTGCGGTAGAATATCTGACAATACGGCGCTACCTACCTAGCCGGCCTCTTGGAATAAAATGTCTACCGCCAGCATACAAAACTGAATACGCACGTGCACGTGCTATGTATAAAATTGGCCAGTAAATAAAGTCGAAAAATATCGAAACATATTTCACAGTATATCGTGATTAGGGCTGGCACCGTACTTTATAATAAAGTATTGTACGTTATTTCGGGCGATTGTACTCTATACTGTAATAAAACCCATTCCCTTGTTGTCTTATAAAGTATAATGTCATATCCATCAACTGTAAGTAATACACTAGAGTAACAACCCTTAGATTAACTCAATAATAATTATAGAAAAACACTACAAATCGGTACTATTACTTTTTAATTTATTAACATCAAAAACCCTTAGATTACTCTCTATACAATATCAAATAAGCATAAACATTATATTGCAAAACGTTACTCACACTAGCAAACGTCCGAATTCGATCGTCGCTACAACCAGACTGCTGCTCAGCGTGTCCGGCTTAATGTTATCAACTCACTAATTCCGAAATACCCTCAATTCCCAATATTTATTTTTGAATATTTATAGATTACTCTCAAACCCAACACTCGACCATCCTGACGTCGTGCATGTCCTCATGCACGCTGTCAGAGTAGCCGCACCAACCCAACACTCGGCAGTTTAACAGCAACCATCGAATTCGGACCAATACACATTGTAAATATCTAAGAACTATTATAATGCATTATTCCAACTTGTGAACCCTCCTTCTCACAAGCACTTAATATACGCTACTTGCAAACCCTCCTTCTTACAAGTATCGTATACCTTAAAAATGGCCTGTCTTGCTGGTTGTGAACCCTCCTTCTCACAAGTCAGCATTACAGGGTACTCCTTTAATAACAACTGATATACGTAGCCTATAAACCCTCCTTCTTATAAACGACGTATATCTTTAACATTTTCCTGTCTTGATGGTTGTGAACCCTCCTTCTCACAGACCACCCCAACAGGACTTTAAAAACTACAAAATCATCCTCAAGTAATTCTAACAACCAAGATTAAACTCTCCTTTTGATATAATAAAATAAATCAACACTATAAATGATTTCACCGATAAAGATGCCGTAATAGAAATATAATATGATTTAAATATTTAAGCGTACGATTATGTATACTCTATTCTATTTCTGCATCTTCATCACTACGGTTATACATATTATCTTCAACATCACTACTCTCATCAATATTTAGGGCGGCAACGTGAACCCATGGTGCCATACGATCGGCAGCTACGGTAGTTTTTCTCTTATTTTTACTACCCGTTAATCCCGGTATAGACGCAACTTGATAACGGTCATTTCCTAGTACTCTTATCACTCGATAGGGACCAACATAGGATGAAACAAGTTTCTTACTCTTTCCATCATTAGCAAAAGAAGTTCTTGTAATTTTAACTAGTTCTCCTTCATTGTAAATACGGGCCGGGCGTCGGTTTTTATCATAAGCTAGTTTTTGTTTCTCTTGTTCCTCTACAATTTTATCTTTGACAGAGTCCCTAATAACTTCTACATCTGTGTTCTCTCGAGTTTCATTTATTAACTCATTAAGTCTTGGATCAGATTCTGAATTCATTTTTAAACCAAACATAATTTCGGCTGGCGTTCGACCAGTTGTTTTTTGACAAGTATTATTCATACCCCATTGAATTTTGCCTATTTTATCATCCCAATCCCTATCATCGTAATTTAGGTTTTGTGCTGTTAATGAGTTAAGAATGGTACGGTTATACCGTTCCACTTGCCCGTTAGACCTTGGGCAAGCGACGGCGTTTAAAATATGTTTAATTCCCCTTTCAAGGCAAAATCGCTTAAAAGCGTGCGACGTAAAACATGTACCACGGTCACTAATGATACGATCTGGATTTCTAAATATAGAGAAAATATCTTCGAGTATTCTTAAAGCAGACAGGGTTTTAGTGTTACGAACTGGTCTAATAAAAACGAATTTAGTGAATCCATCAACCATTACAAACAGGTAGGAGTTGCCTCTTTTTGAACGAACAAAGGGCCCAAGGTGGTCAACATGGACAGTATGAAACGGTAGTTCTATTTTTGTAATTGTATGCAAATGGCCTTCATTAGTAGATATTTTTTTTGAATATGCACATTCAATACAAGCTTGAACATATTTTTTTATAAATCTGGACATTTTAGGAAACCAATAAGTTTTCTTTATACGTTGTAATGTTTTTTCTAAACCAAAGTGCCCGATATCATCGTGGTTTATGCGACAAACCTGCCACCTTGCGCCCTTAGGGACTACCCAGCGTAATTTGGTTTTATCTCCGTTAATACACCTGTACAGTCGGTTGTCTTTAATTAAATAATTTTCTTTTATATATTTTAATCCTTCCCCATTAATGTCCGTTAAGAGGATATCACGTATTCGACCCAACTCCGTATCTCCTAATTGCAAAGTCTGCAACCAATCTTCTGAGCTAATAGTCATTACGCTAGGGTGCGGATCTAAATCTACTAGAGCATTATAACTTTCAACCGGATTTCGGGAAAGGGCATCCGCGTGTGCCATTTTAATACCTGCGCGGTACTCTATGGTACATTGAAATTCCTGCAGAAGGAGCCACCAACGGGCAATACGAGGGACCAAGTCACGTTTTGCAAATGTTGATCGAAGCGCACTACAGTCGGTAACTATCTTAAAGTTTAGTCCTAGCAAGTAAACTCTGAATTTCTTTAATGAACATACGACCGCTAATGTCTCAAGCTCGAATGCGTGAAAATTCTTTTCTTCTGGAGAAGTTTGTCGACTGTAGTACGCTACGGGTCTAAATGTATCAGTACCCTGGGATCGTTGTAGCAATATACCCCCTAACCCAATTTTGCTGGCATCAGAATGTAACTCTGTTTCAGCGACCGGATCGAAAATGGCTAATATCGGCCTATCTATTAATCTACTTTTAAGAACCGTAAATGCCTCTTCTTGATTTTCCGTCCAGACCCAAGTAACATCCTTTTTAAGCAATTTATTTAAGGGATGAGCTAAACATGCAAAGTCTCTGATAAATTTACGGAAATAACCTACTAGTCCCAAAAATTGTCGAACAGAATGCTGATTAGTTGGTCGAGGAAAATTAATTACGGATTGAATTTTCTTATCGTCGGGTCGTACACCGGCAGCACTAATCTCATATCCTAAATAATTTATTTTATTTTGAAGAAAACTACATTTTTTTAAATTTAAAGTTAAATTTGCCCCTTCTAATAATTGTAGCACTTTTTCGAGCCTCTCGAGGCATTCATCAATATTTTTACCGTAAATAAGGACATCGTCAATGTACGCTGTTGCCTCTGTAAACCTAGACGACCCCAGAACACGATTCATCATCCTTTGAAAAACGGCTGGCGCATTTGCCAATCCGAATGGCATGCGATTGAATTCGTATTGGCCATCCGGAGTGACAAATGACGTCAGATGTTTACATTCTTCCGAAATTGGTACTTGGTAATAGCCCGACGCCATGTCTAAGGTTATAAAATAAACCTGTCCCGACAACCTAGCTATTTCGTCTTCAATGATTGGCATTGGGTATCTCTCTTTCATTGTAACTGAATTTAATAACCGGTAATCTACGCATAATCTCATCTTCCCGTCCTTTTTTCTAACCATAATAATTGGGCTTGCATATTCAGAAACTGATTCCCTAATTATTCCTGCTTCTATTAACTCGTTAACTGTTTCCCTAACTTGTTCACGCTCTTTTAACGGTAACCTATACGGACGGTAAACCACAGGGCGTTTACTATTAAGTTCAATATTCATATCTGTCACGTGTGTACAGCCTAATTCTTTTAATGAATTCGCGAAACAGTGTCTATATTTACGGAGTAGCTTTAATAATCTTTGTTTTTGAAAATCGTCAATAGTGTCACCTATTTGCACCTGACTTATATCTATATCAGAAATCTGTTGTGATGTGAAATCTATTGGAGATAATATACGATTAACTACTTGAATTTTTGTACCTCTTCCTATTATGGTACCAATTTGTAAACGACAGACGTTTGTTAACGGAGTGATATAAACAGTAAGAAGACCAGCACTAACGTTATAAACTCCTCCGTGTACAATAAATTGACAATTCGGTTTTCCCGCAACATTCCCGCTAATTAGGATATTGCCGTCTACATTTTTATCAGTGCGGACTTTAACTACTATGGGACCAAAAATTTCAAGGTCATTAATGACCGATACGTCAACAGATTCTTTTCCGCATATATCAAGTTCAGAAAACGGTAAGCAGTTTTCTTTATTTAGGAATTTTAATTCATCTGTGGTTTTATAGACTATTATATGTGGCTGTTCAGTAAAAGACTGCCCTACTAATAATGGAAAATCGAGAAGAGAGTCTTCAACAATTTGACACGAAACGCGAGCATAAACATCGTCGACGTTTAGATTTATAATAGAATTACCTATTGAATGAATAACATGATTGCCGAACCCCTTTAGGGGCTTAGATATATCATCATAGGTTAAGCCTAACGCGGTTGCGGTTGAACGAGTCAGAAGAGTAACCTCACTACCGAAATCTATAAAAGATTTCACTAAAGAGTCATTAACTTTAACATCTTTTATAAATTTAGAGTTTGAACTTGACGTTACAATTTGCATTGTTTTTTGAACATCACTAGCCTTTCCTACACTATCGGTTCGACTTGTACAATTCTCACTTTTGTGACCGACCCTACGGCATTTCGTACATAAAACTAAAGGTTTAGGACATTTCAAATAAGGGTGCCCCTTTTCCTTGCAATTATAGCAGAATAAGTCATTATTGGTTACAAAACTTTTAGCGAATCTACTGATTGTATTGTTTGAAGTTTCTACGGGAAATTTACTTTTAATATTAGGTCTGTCTGTATACTGTGATACGTCTTTACTATTCATTAAAAATTGGAGTAACTGTTCAGGCTCAGTACAACGTAAAGCGTTAGCACTTGATTTTAAAGTTCTATCACTAAGACCGTGTATTATGCAATCTACCGCACGCTTACCGATGATGTCACAACGATTCAGTAATGCCAATTTCTCATAATAATATAATTCGAGAGGTTCACTAAATTTACTTTTTCTTCTTAGCATATCCTCCAGGGATTGACCATAATTTTGTTCGAATGGGAAAGCATTAATTAGCTTTTGTTGCCATTCACTCCAACTAAATAATATTGAATTCAAACTTTCATACCAAGTTTTAGCCAATCCCTGAAGCTTCTGCATAGAAAAATGTATAACAGTTTTTTCGTCCCAACCATAAACAGTGGCACACTCATTAACTTTCTTGAGCCATATATCAATTCTTTGACTTTTTGAAGAAGGATCAAAATCCGGAATAATGTTTTTGTGATTTATATTACTATTATGCAGCGATTGTTCCATTGTCAATGGTTGGAAACGAGATTTGTTTTTGCCTAAAGAATTAATAATATCAGCTATATCTTTGGAGGTAAATGTAGGACTGTCTGACCTTTGTTTCTGGCGCTCGGTCGAACCGTTGTCACGCACGTTACGCCTTCTACTGAAGTGATGCATCTCAGGGCTTTGAGTTCGCCGTTTGCTTCTGCGGCGCCGTGAAAGTTGCTCAGCTAAGCCTCCACTCGGTCCAGGCTGGTTGATTTGCTCGTTGGAGACGTTCGTCAGAGATGGTCCTCGCCTTACGCTCTTGCGTAGTTCACTCTCTAGACTGCGTAGTCGTTCTTGCTGTCGGTGTAGCTCGCGCTCCAATTCACGTGAGCTCCTGCCAGGCATCCGTTCTTTTCCCGGGCTGCGCAGTTGACCGTGGATGCAATCACCACGGCTGCGACTGCCACCACCACGGCTGCGACTGCGAGCGCCACGGCTGCGACAGCGAGCACTACGGCTCTGACTGCGAGCACCATGGCTCCGACTGCAAGCACCACGGCTCCGACTGCGAGCACCACGGCTCCGACTGCGAGCGCCACGGCTCCGACTGCGAGCACCACGGCTCCGACTGCGAGCACCACGGCTCCGACTGCGAGCACCACGGCTCCGACTACCCCGTTCAGGCGTACTCAACCGCGGCCTGGATTCTCGTTCAATCTCATGAGGCATCATTCTGAAAACTTCGAGACAACAAACTATGTAACTTATCGATTTTCAGTTTAACCTTTTGGTAAAATAGTTCTATGCTCAAGAATAAGCTTTTCATATTTAAATCTTTATAAGCTAGCGGTACTTAAAAAGATAATTTTACACAATATTTCAAAACCTACCCCCTAGTAGAAACGTACCGATATATTTTAATAGTATCAATTTCGAAAGTTCATCCCACTTCTGAAATGTAATAAAACCCATTCCCTTGTTGTCTTATAAAGTATAATGTCATATCCATCAACTGTAAGTAATACACTAGAGTAACAACCCTTAGATTAACTCAATAATAATTATAGAAAAACACTACAAATCGGTACTATTACTTTTTAATTTATTAACATCAAAAACCCTTAGATTACTCTCTATACAATATCAAATAAGCATAAACATTATATTGCAAAACGTTACTCACACTAGCAAACGTCCGAACTCGATCGTCGCTACAACCAGACTGCTGCTCAGCGTGTCCGGCTTAATGTTATCAACTCACTAATTCCGAAATACCCTCAATTCCCAATATTTATTTTTGAATATTTATAGATTACTCTCAAACCCAACAATACTTTACTAGTCTCTTAATTTTTCGGAATTGTTTACTACACAATGACAGTAAGAAGACTGACTCTAATTTTTCTTTTCATGCTTGTATAAAGTAAAGATTAGTCTGAAGATGTTTTGCAATGATAATTTTTTTTTATGTAATGAGAGTTGTCAAACAAGCATATGGCCCGCGTGATGGTAAGTATGTCACCGCATCCTATGAACGCTTGCGATACTTGAAATATCACAAGCGCGTTGCCAACCCAAGGAACAGGAGGGACGGGATGAGAAGGGAAAAAGGGAAGGGAACAGAGGGAGTGGGACATCGGGTCTCCGGCGCTCTCACTCATCGCACGAAACGCAACAGTACCTAATGATACTGTTACTTGACGCCGACTTTCTGTGCGCGGGTAGTACTTCCCGGTCGAACCGGCCCTTTTGTGCTGAGAGAAGCATGGCTCTACTACAATAATATAATAATAATTTGCAAACACAAATATTTTTTTAAAATATAATACTAAAGAATACTCAATAATACTTTATTTTCACACTATGTAATTTTTTTTCTAAGTGGAATTGCCATTGTACTGTAAATCCAAGAAAAAAGGTGACAACCCTAGTCGTGATATGAGATCGGTCATTCACGTAGACGGGTATATAAAGCGAGTCATCCTCGATAAGCATTAGTTCTACTTGATTTATCATCGGTTATAAAAGTTTGGACTATTTTTCGTTGGAACGGTTCCAAGTGTGCATATATGGTAGACACTTCTTTGTTTCCGGAACAACGCTATAAAAATTATGTTTGGATATTAAGCTTGACTATTTTTAAACCTTTTATAGTAATACACAATAGAGAATAACTAAATTGGTTCCCTTATAGATCACACAAGCATTCAGTTATAATTTTAATTCATCTATAATTAGAGGCCCAATCTCCCACCCCCCTCTGTTCCGTTCCTTTTATCCCTTTCCTCCTATCCCTTGGGTTGGCAGCACGCATGTAATACTTTAAGTATCGCGCGTTCATAAGTTGCGGTGTCTGATATATATAGATTTTAATGGCAAGTCGAACAGGAAAAATTTAACTACCATTGCTTGAGTCATGTATTATTAAAATAAAAGTAACGATAATTTCTTTAAATCTTTTAAAATCCTATTTAAAATTCAAATTGTTCTATTCACCTGTTTTGTTCAATTAAAACTTTGGAGACGCGTAACGAAGTCACGTGCCGTCGCCGCGCTCGTTTGATATTCGCACGGTTTCGTTGTTTGTATTTTCTGTCTGTATATACTGAGTACATAAGGAAATGGGAAAAATCAATTTCTTTTTTATTCAACTAATTTTTGTTTACAGGTAAAATGATTTTTCAGTTCAGGGTTAGGAAATGAGACTCATTTATTTTCTAGCTTTTACTCTTCTCAAGGATTTTTTCCTTTTTTTTTTTAATCTTAAAGGTTCATATTCGATGATAAATGTTTGCGTAGCGCTTTTTTTATTTGTTTATTTGGTAAGCTTTTTATTTTTTTATTTGGTAAGCTAGGTAGTCACACATAAGTTGTAATTAGTTTTTACCTCGAGGGTGGCATTACCTTATATAGATAAAACGCCTCTGTAATAAATAAATGATTAAAAAATGTAGTAAAAATACTGCGAAATATTAAATTGGGCTATTTGCTAAACATCTTTTGTACGTAAGTGACATTTTGTTAAGACTGTAATAGTAATTAATGCTGTCACTCAACCCGAGTTTGCTTCAACGCCCTTCATTTAAACAATTATGCAAGGCAGGCTACACGCCTATCGTAATTAGGAAACTATAATTACGTTAAAAATAATTACATCTTATTCAAAGGCTAAAGAACGATTGATAATTTTAATCCCATGTTTTTGAAGATTATAAATGACTTTAGAGTAGGCAAGTGATATCCTATGCGAAAACTTCGGTAACGCGAAAGTCATTTTTAAAATTATTTTAATTTGTATGTGTAATATAATGAAAGATAATTATATGTGAAAACTAGTAATACATCATCGCTTTGTTGTAAATAAGTGCATATTTTAATTAATTATTTAAATCGTATAATTAGGTTTTTCAACTAAGTTTTATTAGACAATGAAATTTTATTACTTACATTTTTATCTTATTAGTACCTAGTTTTTACACAGAGCGATTGCAACAATAAAGGCAAACAAATGATTCATTGGATAAGACCAAATTATAAAATCTAGAAATGACAGTTTAACTTGCTCTCCAAATATTTGCCCCAAGCGAGAATCGAACCCGCGACCTTCGTGACTAAAGACAGGCTCGCTACCATCATGCCACAACTCAAGAAATCGAACATTGCAAAAAATCTGTCGTCTAAGCTATGTATGTTTTTACATACAAAATGGAGCTAATTTCGTAAAGTCGCTAAAAATCTTAACTTATCCCTCCAACCGTGATAAATATAGGGGTTAGTTCACAGACCGTCTCGCCTCACCCCTGTAAATGGCTGACTTGTCAAATTTTATAATAATTGCAGGGGACGTAACTTTGTAATACCTTTTCTTCTCCCAAAAAGGGTCCGGATTTTGATGGATTTATTCAAAATCGTTCTCTTGAAAAGAAGATAAAATTGAAAGTGACATGGTTGGAATGACGTTTATCATTTGAAACACGCCTCTATAATAAGAAAAGGACTGGTATTGGCAAAAAATTTATAAGTTTAGACGACTAATTTCACTCAATTTTTAATTTTCACGCGCACGCAGGATATATAATTAATGTCGTATCATCAAAATATTTTCATTAATTACGATGTTAACTTACCAAATTGTTAAAGATTATTATTAGTTTTTGTAGAAAAGTCTTAACCTGTTTTTTAATATCTCTTATTCTTCCTACCACTATTCCCGGTATTATACATCAAGTTCCTCAGAGTCTGCTTATTACTCTTATCCGGATTTGACAGGTTATTAGATTTTACAGAGAGTGATTGCTATCTGACCTCCGTAATCCTAAGGGCGAACCAGTAACTTATTGGATGAGAGCACATTACTTATCAAGAGTTAATGACTATTATCAGATATTATATAACAGCTGGGACCGACAGCTAACGTGCTCTCCGAGGGAAGGTGGGGAGATCCACAAACGTCCAGACCGAAACAGATATTTGTAAGATCGATACAAACTTTGGCCCCGTCGAGGCTAATAAAGGCAGACTCACTACCACAACGGTATCGTGTTTTCTAAAAAATAAGCAAAAAAAATTACGAGTTTGACATTCCTTAAATACCGTCCGTTCTTGAACCGACTTTATGTTCTAAAACTAGAAACCAATCCCTGCCTCTTCTACGAGTAATTACACATATTCTATGACAAGTAATTGATAGAATATCCGTTTCATATCAGCACAATATAATTAAAGCTAACCTAACAAGTAATATAGTTCTAAAAGTGAAATTAATTGTACTAGGTTGTCAATAACCTTTCAATATTTTCCTTCAATATCCGACTTCAAAGAAAGGTTTTTAATATTTTTTTAAAAGAATATTAGCGATGTTTTTTCAAGTCACTAACACTCCTATTGCCCCTCCAAATAAGCTCGTAGCTTGCGTTAGGAGTGGGTACGTCAGGATCGAACCCGCGTTAACGGAGTGGAGTCGGCTTTTAACTGCTGACCTATTGGAGGCTTAATCCGTCACAGTGTTTAATAAATAATAAATAAATAAGCGCTGCACACTCAACGGCCCTCTCTAGGATACTGATATCTTGTGTCGGGGGTCCGGAAACACATACAAGGACAAGAACAAATACACCCAGACCGGAAAATATGCTGGCATGGCCAATACAAACATATTATGCTCCGAGCTTTTTCTACTTGAATTTTTAAAGACTTTGAGTTCCGTTGTCTATCTCCGAAGTCTATTAGATCATTTCAAAATGTATATCAGATCAAACTTTAAATATAAAAGAGATAACGTGACATGGTATTATGAAATAATTAAGTGTGGAATTAATTACAGTCAATTACGTGAACAAATAAAAAAATCGGCCAATTGCGAGTCCGACTCGCGCAGAAGGGTTCGGTACCATTATCTATAAAAAGCAAAAATCACGTTTGATGTATGGAAGGCCCAATTTTTTTTTTTTTTTAATGTAAATTTATATAACCAAATATTCTGTGATATACTTCAAGCGTCTACGTGTTGCGATTGCCAAAATCGAGCAAAAATGAGCAAAAATCACGTTTGATATTGAATTTATGGATCTTAAATATTTTTTTTTTGTGTTTTTTGTTATAGCGGCAACAGAAATATATCATCTGTGAAAATTTCAGCTAACTATCACGGTTCATTAGATACAGTCTGGTGATAGACAGACAGACAGATAGACCGTTTTATCATTTGGGACGGAACCCTAGTAACATTAAAAGCAATTAAACTAACCGGCTAATACAACATGATGTTTTTGCTTATTTCTAATGAAACAACATTATCGGTGAGTTTTTAACGAACAACTTTCTCGATACACAGAAGTGAACGTTTAATTTTTCATCACGTATTAAATATAGAAAAACTGATATAATTAGTTGATTATACATTCGTTTTTATCTTTTTGATAAGTATCAAAGGTGGAGTAAGTACAGGGTTATTATTATTTTTATATAACTTCCTTCGCGATGACGCCAGAAATGGCTCTGTAGAGAAATGTATCGTTGATAAGTAAATAATATTCCATAAAACAAATACTTTTTTTTTTTGATGATCCCACAAAACAAACCATTATTCCGCTATACAAAAATATCTAATGTGTTAATTTAGTTAACAAGCTATTTGTATGCTAAATTTCATCCAAATCCGTTTAGTCATCTATGCGTGTTTTTCCTGATTTATTGTTTTGTGTAAGTTATGCGATTTCTACACCGTTTGATCAAATCAAATCAAAAAGGATCAAATTTTATGAGGATCTCATGAAATTCTCCAGTGATATAAAACGGAACATAACTGTGAGTGAGCGTGTGAATTATGAGTAGTTGTGAGATTAAGTCAGTAGAAAATATGATTTTTTTACATTTAAAGTATAAGTATAAACTCACAAACGATTAAAATTGTTGACGATTTTATCTTGCTTTGTTTAGAAACTCATTGTGGCTCCAAATTCGTTTATTGAGGATTAACTGCTGCAATAACGTAAAAGTTTTGAACTGGATTATTATATTATAGCGCCCTAAATGGCAAGAAAATAACTGAATTTTATCTTAAACGGAAAATGATTTTTGAAATGAAGCAGATTAAATAAAGATTTTCGTAAATATTATTTTTGAGATTCTTGCCAATTCTCAATATAGACAATAATTCCATTAATATGTTTATTGTTTTATATTTTAATTTGTATATTTTAAAATATATTTGGTATAGGTGGCAACTTAATGAAAGATAATATAATTATTGCTAGTTACCGTAGTCTATGAGATGCGTTAGTGTTTTCATAGTGTACTAGCGGCCCGCTTCGGCTTTGCACGGGTATAAAATATATAGGCTATGTCATTCACTGAAAAAATAATTTAAATCGATCCAGTAGTTTTGATTAATCATTAGTGCCCGTGGCCCGTGACTTCACACATTAGAAACCTCAAATATTTTTTTCTCCACTATTTAATGGATGTTATTATACATATAAACCTTCCTCTTCAATCACTCTATCTATTACACAAAACTGCATTAAAATCCGTTGCGTAGTTTTAAAAATTTAAGCATTCATAGGGACAGAGAAAGCTACTTTGTTTTATACTATGTAATGATGCTACATATATTATCTTCTAATAATGCCGCATATTTTGTAAAACACAAAACATATTTTTAGGGTTCCGTGCCTGAAAAGATAAAAAAGTAACCCTTATAAGATAGCTTTCTCGTCCGTATGTCCGTCCTTGTGTCACCACCGAAACAATAAAAACGCTTGAAAACATAGTTGACGCCAGTTAAGATAGTCCTGTGAATTGTATGGGCTCTCATACAATAAAGAGGTCTAACTTAATTGGCACTCATAGCCGAGTGCACCCGCTGATCGGTAAACGATCGGTAGGTTAAGCAACTTTAGGCGCGGTCAGTCACTAGATGGGTGATCGCATAGTGGTATTTCAACCGAGCGTTTCCGTGCTTCGGAGGGCACGTAAAACGTCGGTCCCGGCTGTTGACAATTAGACAACAGTCGATAAGTCAAGTCAGAGGCCTACGGGCGACCTTAACAACTCTGACACTAGGTTGACCACTAACCAATCGATAAGAAGATTGGCACTAACCTCAAATAAGTCCGACTCGCACTTGCCCGAGTTTTTAATTTACATCACGATTTAATAGTGTCACTTTAGTATTACTATTTTTAACTACCTAGATTTTTCTTTATTTGTACGGTCGCGTCGCAGTTACAACTAGATTTCAATAACTTGTATATTATTAACCATAGAGTTACAAGTTTTTCTTACTCAAACCAGTTATAATGCGAGAGCGGAAAACTTATGTCGCCTATGTAATTATTGTTTGCCCGCTACCATACCTTTGAAAAACACATTATAAAAAAAATACTGTGTTGTATATGGACGCAAATAAGCAATACCATGTCAACCCACATGAATGTCATTTAGAGAAAATCGCGTTTGCCAAACTTTGAACAACTTGCTTTAAATGATTTTTTTATGTATTGGTCTAAGTTTTGGCAATTTCAGATTTATGTAAGTTATTTTACTTATTTTCACAAAAATAAGTATACAAACTGGATATTTCGTATATAATATAACCCAAAACGTTTAAAAATACATAAATTGCATGATTGAGAAAATGGCTTTTTAGGAGATTTAAAGCTACAGCTAAGAAGATAAAACCCTACGAATATTAAAGAAAAATGTTCTTCAGCCATTTACCAACACTTCTCCATATATAACTCAGTTTTTTCAATTTTGTGGGTTGACATGGTATTGCTTATTTGCGTCCATATAACGCACGCTACATCTTTCCGTGTTTCAATTAATAATAGAGAACAGTCAGTACGATTTTCTTATAAGAATATTAGCAATGCTTTTGTAAGTCACTAATACTCCAATTGCCCCTCCAAATAAGCTCGTATGTTGCACCAGGAGTGGGTACGACAATACCCTAAGGGGCGAATCCCTAACTCTCGCGTTAACGGAGCGAAGTCGGTCCGTTGACCTATTTAGGCTATTAATTCTACAATAACAAGAACGTCAAATATTGGTCATTTTCGCGCATATTGCGTTTTAATAATGTGTCCTAAGGTGAAAGCGAGAGCTTTGGAATGAGCTTCGCCTAGGTTTTTACAAGGTTGAACCTGCGACCTCCGATTAAAGTCTACATTTCCTATCCATTGGGCTATCTCTACAAAGTTGTTGAGTTATATCAATCATATGTTGCAGGTAATCATGAAACAATAATATGACAGTTTCACTTTCATGTAGTACTAACCCAGAAGATTCTTGTCTACTTTCTTTACGATATAAAACAACTACTGGTTGTTAAAGAAAAGTGGTTTGTTTTGTTCTTGTTACCCGTTGTGCTTGATGAAAGTGTATCTGGTATTTGCATATACCAATAGCGAGTGTGTGTTATACTGATGAGAGTTACTTTAGTGTACTCGATATCTATTACTTTTTCGTAATATTTGTATAAGTAAATATACAAAGATTTTAGCTCCAGTTTCACTGAGTAATTTGATGTACAACAGCTTGTTGGAGATCGAAATTTCTTTTGGAATAATTTAGGTGTACCTTATTTAAGACTTCCCAAAATAATATTTTAATGGGTACCACATATATGAGGATACCAGCCCTTGGTAATGAGGTTATAGCTCTAGGCTTTTCAGCGTTCAGTATATATGAATGCGTGTTATGGTTAAGAGCGCCGAAGGCCCAATCTCCCCTCAGCTACTTTCCGTTTTTCCTTCTTATCCTTTCCCTCATATTGCTTCGGTTGGCAATACGCATGTGATGTTTTAAGTACCGCAAGCGTTCATAGGTTGAGGTGACCGCTTACCATCACAAAAAAATTGGTATATTGAGATAAAAGCCCGAGTTTATTTCGCAGGTTCTTTTCAGGTAAAGACTTAACTATGGTGCTTGTGGTAGAATCTGACTTTCAACAAATAAGTTATACGCTTTTTACAATATTTGTAAAAATGTTGAGTAAAAATTTTTGGTTTTGGTAGGTTTTGAAAATAGAAAGTTAGCTTTCATTTTATGAAAGCACCCTTCCACTTCTGTTATCCAAAAAAAAAATTTGATGTGACGAAAAAAAAATTAATGAGTTTTGTAATTAAAACGTATGCATTACTTTCTCTGTAAAGTTTTTATCTAAACCATTAACACTAGTTTTATTGCAACTATAGTGAAAGTATTAATGTTTTTATTACAAGTGTTACTATAACTATACTATTAAATGCCTGTCAATTTTATACCACACTCGCCGACTCATTAAAAATAAGTTTAATAAGAATTATTTGTTTTTTAGTGTGTTCATTGTCTGGTCTATTCACGACTATCAGATCAATAAATAGTAAAATTAGAATACTTTAAAGCAAATATCGAAATTTTCGTAAAATTCTGTTATTTTCATTTATTTCACATATTATTTCATACTTTCTTTGAAAACTTGTTCACTGATGCAGTTAGTAGCCAACTTAGTGTCAGAGTTGTTTATGTTTATGGTTGTTCCTATTAATTTATCGACTATTATAATCTTGATAATAATTGCCGGGAACTACTTTACGATCCATCACACAATGAATTGGTGATCCCAAGTTCACCAACTTGGGATGATATGAACGTTGTCTAAAATAGTTTATTTTTGAAAACTAGTTCAATGACATGTAAACTTACATACGATATTAACTGAGGTGTAATACGCTTTTTTATGCAACTAAGTTGACAAGCATACGATCCACCTGATAATAAGTGGTTGTCGTAATCTATGAGCGCTTACAATACATTTGTCGATGACACTCACGCATTGCCAACTCGAGATATTGGTTCTTAAATCTCCTATGCCTAGTAGTCATTTCACTAACTACAATGTCCGTCAAACCGAAACACAGTAATGAAAAATACACTTCTGCTTTGCGGCAGAATATATGACAATACCCTACCTAGTCGGCCTCTTGCAATGAAATAACTACCGTCAGTATGCTAAGAATAAATGGCCAAGACTTCATCTACTTCTTAAGAGTATTTATGTAGTATAAAACAGGAGAACAAAAATCTTATTTAAGGGTAAGGCACTTATAAAATCCGGAAGGGTACGGTGCATTAGTCTCGGCGTGTATTTGACGTATGGGGAGGTCCCTCTAACGCAGGACCACTACATCTTGATACCCGATTACTTTCAGTGTCCTGTCTGTGACAGATATTTATTATATTTTAGTAAATATTTCTTGTAAATCTTTAGCGATAAGGTGGAAAAATGCAATGAATCAAGTCAAGGAAGTGTATCGACAAATGTCAAGTCTTTCAGACTACAAAGCAGCAATTGTTGGATTTTGTGCGTTTTTTTTAAACTGCCAGACTGGTTCTAATAATACTTCTTTATTGTTAAAAAGTCTAAAGAAGACTTAAAAACTGGTATATATTTTATACCATCGTAATGATGCAGATAAAATAATAAAACCACATATATTTGTCTCCTCAAAAATAAAAAAATCACGTCACTCTGTTTGAAAAAGTTATTGAAATACGATACCATTTAGGATGAATACAAAAATAGAAGTATTCTGTCCAGATTTTATTAGTTCATAGATAACTATGGAATGCCTTTTCCTTGAATCTGTTACTCTTTTATGTCAAATTATCCCTACTATTAAAAATGCTATAAATGTTCATGTGGCCACTTCAACATCTTTTGGTTGCTGGGCTAACTTCGAGAGCTCATTATACATTGGATGAGCGTGGAAATGTTTACCGACCACTCGAGAACGACGATAGCAAAACTGGATAAGACATTTGAGTATGTATTTATAAGATTTATAAACGTTATAGATATTTAGTAAGTACGTAGGTTGTTTCTTCTTAGGGATGATGAATTAAAAAAATTAACAAACATTGACAAAAAAATATCAATAACTTATATTGATATTTTTTTTGGATATAATCCAAAACTTTATACCAATATTATAAAATTGATAAAATTGTTTGGTTGAACGCGCTAATTTCTATATCTATCAATTTGAAGAGTCCATTTATCAAGAAATGCTATAGGCTATATAACATTATGCTATGACCTATAGATGCGGAGCATCAATGAAAAATATGGCAAGACCGAAAAAAAAAAATCCTTTTCAAAGCTTCCATTGCGTGCGCTGTGTAAACAGTTAAAGTTACGCAAAAATGGTGTATGATGGAATTGTTCCCAATTAAATGTTCTAAAAAAAAGTAAGTATAGTAATCAAATGTGTTCTATAACGTCACGCTACGACGCAGTAGCTATAAAAGCGGGTGAAACCGCGGGCACAGCTAGTGTTTTATAAGTAAATAATGACTCAATTTTATGACATCAGTATGCCAATTTATCTCGACAACACTAGATAAGAGATTCGAAGATATATATTCCATCCACTTAAGATAGACGGCAAAATATATTAATACGTTTGTTATTTAAAATATTTCCGTAACATAAAAATATATCGCGTCGAAATAGACGCGTTGAGTAATTTTTCGTGTTTAAAAGTGATTGATGCTCTTAATAGCGTGAAATCGTCTTAGGAATTTCGTGCTTTTTTATTTATTTGTATTACAGCGCTGAAAGAAAATTGAATAAAAAACCTTTTGAACGAACAATTAATACACGGCAACTTTTGTAATGCTTTCGTGATCTTATTTCGATTTACCTTATATTTTACCGACTTTAAAATGTGTTGCTCAATTAATCTGATTAATACTGTTACTTCAGGTTTTCAATTGTAAACTTATTTGATGCTTTTTTTACACAAAAGTAGTTTTTTTTTTATAAACTTCTACTCTAGAGATACAGTTGTTGCGCAGCGGTAGCGAATCTGTCGTAAACGCCATTGGTTGGTTGGTTGGTTGGATTAGATTACTATAAGCGCTGAACACTCAACTCAACATTACTGCTCGAGGAATGTTTGTATTTCCCATACAGGAACACATAGTTCCGGTCTGGGTGGTTGTGCGTTTGTTTTCACATGTTTCCAGACCCCTGACACAATTTAATATTGCCGTCCTAATAGTTGGATAAGAATACAGCAATTTCGCCATGAAAGAGTTAAGTCTACCGTGGAAGTGTCCCAGGTTTTAGTTTCAGTCCGATGAATGGGAAAAGCGGAGGCCCAAACTGCCCTCTCTCATTATACCCGTCTCTCCATATTCTATTATTTCTTATCTTAGTAGGCATTACTGATTTACTCAAACTTGGCGGTATAAAAGTAATATAAAAAATAAACAAAAATATTTCTATAACAGGAATATCCTCAAGTCTAAATGTTACGTATAAGACAGAAATTTAGGGCCGGATAAATTCGTTAGCTCCTCTCATGGACATCCCTCAGCCCTTACTTATGTCGTTACTCACTACTAATCAATACATCAACCTCCTTTCAAGTCGTGGTCATACGATTTTCACCCTTAAAGATTAAAAGATAAGTTTAACTTTATCTTATGCGAAATTATTTTTCGCAAAGTTTACTGTATTCAAAGCTCCTTTGCTTTCGGAATAAATATAGTCATGGTTGATTTTTGAAGTTTGATTGATTTTGGAACGAAGTTCCCTTATCGCGCGTTGTGAAAGGGGGCTAGACGGAAAAAATTCTTACGAAAAGTTGTCACGACACTTTTTGCTATAGTAAGCTATTGTAAGCTGTGCGGCGCCGCATGTTTCTCTGTCTGTCTCTCTCTCTTATAGAAAGCAAGCCAGATATTTTCATTTCTATTTCGCATTGAACAGTGTGGTGTCGCGACGATTATTTTTGTTGAGTGTATACAGGTTTTTTGTAAATAATAAATAATGTTAATAATAAAAAAATATTATTATAACTTAAAAAAAAAAATTTTATTACAATTCCTTCACTAATTAATCGAAAGGAACTTCGTTCCATCCGGGTGTCCCTTGACACCTCTCAAGTTTTTTTTTATTAAAAAGAAATTAGTAATGCTTTTCACGGCCTTACTAATTCTAGTAAGGCCTATTGCCTCTCCAAAGAAGCTCGAAGCTTGCGCTAGGAGTGGGTACGACAATAGGCCAAGGGGGTCAGCATCGAACCCGTGACTCTCGCTTTAACGCAGAGAAGTCGGCACTTTTACCGTTAAGCTATTGAGAATTGAATGAACCAAAAGTAGTTATTTTTAATTACAAAGCTTCCAAGCATCTTGTTTGAGTACGCGTACTATATCGAAAGCCACCATATTCACTAATTGACAGTATCGTTCTTAGGCTGTAGGGAGGAAGAGGAAAAAAAGGGAAGGGAAAAAGTGGTTGGGATGTTAAGCTCGTACTTTCCCGATGGGGCTGGCTCATTAATAAATAAACAATGCACACTGAACGACCACTACTAGGGTTGGCCATTGAATGCGTGTCGCGTGTCGAACATATATTTATATTAGCCATACAAACATGTATTCCGGTCTGGGTAGTTACGCTCGTATGGCTGATACAAATATATTCTCCAATCGAGCCCATGTCCAATAGCTTCAATTCACTACCGCTGCGCTTCAATTGTCGTCAGGTATACCGAAAACAACAATGAAAAATTTAAGAGGTCTAGGTTTGTTTTGAGATAATTTTTTTTTTTTTTTATGCTAAATAGGCTTACATTTGACCTCTATCTCGCTTGGTGGAAGGCGAAGATGAGGTCTAAGATGGAGCACGTATGCCTAGAAGGTGTCTGTTCACTCTGGCCTTAAAGGTGTCCAGGTTATAGCATTCTGGAAAAACTGACCGCGGCAAAGAGTTCCACTCCTTAGCCGTCCGCATAATGAAAGAGGAGGCAAACCGCTTCAAATTTAATCTGAAACAAGAATTACCATCGTCTTGGAAAGCATGTTAAGCTGACGGATCCGGTTGTTATCATCATAATCTAACAATCGTGTTACTCTGGTTCGCGCTGCACATGATTTAACTGGAATACAAAAATGACCTTCTAAATATAATCTAGAATTCTTAATCAGAATCCAGTCAATTCGTTATTTGAATACTTATGGAAGTAGCTATTTTCCGCCATGCTTATTTTTTTTTATAAATATTTTCCATTGTAAGTTTATTTTTTGTCGACTTTGTTGCGCAGCTGCAGCTAACCTGCTTTAAGCGCCACGGGTCGCGGGTTCGATTCCTATTCAGAGCAGATATTTGTATTGACCATACAGGAATGTTTTCAGGATGTAGCGTATTTTATTTTACTGTATCCTAAGAAAGACAGATAAAACTACCACTACTACTGCTTGTCCACTTCTCTCTTTAAACACTTATCAACGAAAAAAATTTTCGGCGTAGCTTTTTTAAGTTAAATAAATTAGCTTTGTCTAAATAAGCATTATTATTTTAAATTAGTTGGTTTGATCGAGGAGTCACTCATAGCCGAGTGCACCCACTGATCGGTAAACGATCGGTAGGTTAAGCAACTTTAGGCGCGGTCAGTCACTAGATGGGTGATCGCATAGTGGTATTTCAACCGAGCGTCTCCGTGCTTCGGAGGGCACGTAAAAGTCGGTACCGGCTGTTGACAATTAGACAACAGTCGATACGTCAAGTCAGAGGCCTACGGGCGACCTGAACAACTCTGACACTAGGTTGACCACTAACCAATCGATAAGAAGAAGATCGAGGATGTGTTTCGCTTTCAAAGTACGACACAGTAGTTACAGTGCTGTGCAATTTATTTCGTTATCTAGTAAAGGGATTAAAAGCATTGTTGGTTACAATAAGTTTTTCATAATGTATTCTATTTGGATGAAATTTATAAAGGCTTATCCTATCCTTAGCTTGGTTTGAATCAAAATGAATACTGATAAAACCACAGGCGTGGTTTTATATATATTTTTTGTGGTAATCTTGGTTCTTTAACACGCTACCGCACAGTAACCATAAACGCGGGTGAAACCGCGGGCACAGCTAGTTAAATAGCTATATTTTTTACGTTTTAGGACTTTCTTAATATAACCTAAATTTAGTGTGATAGTATTTGCCGAAGGCCATGAAAGTATATCTATCAATCATATATTATTTCGTGATTATTGCCACCTTTAAACTTTTCAACGTAAATGTCGATTGCAATGTTTCTTTCTAATACCACTTAACTATTGTAATAAATTTAACTGTTCTGTTTTATTATATCTTTATCTTTATATTATCTATAATAAACTTTACTGTGATAGCTTTAGTTGTGTTACTCGGTTTTAGTCGCTATTACAATTACCTCCTTGGATATAGTGTAACATTCTATGTTTGGTTAGTTCATTATCAAATATTATTTATAATTTGTTTTATCTATACATACAAATAAATAAAATTGAAGTGTCTGTTTGTATTTACAAATTAACAGCTTTTCACTAATGCATAAGAAAGTATTTACGGTACTTAAATAAAAAAATAAGTTTTAAAATTTTTGTCTGTCTTTCTGTCTGTCTGTTTGTTTCGGATAATCTCTGAAATGCCTGGACCGATATTAACGGGACTTTCACTGGCACATAGCCGATTTTATATGGAGTAACTTAGACTACTTTAGTTTGACAAAGGATTAGGGTTCCGTGGAATAAAGAAAAGTCGGTTCCCCTCGCGAGCGGAGCCGTGGGACCAGCTAGTATATAAATAAAATGAAATCTTATATTTTTAATCAAATATTTGCCAATCAAAACAAATACCCCTTCTTAAACGACGACGTTGTGGCGCAGCGGTAGCGAACCTGCCTTAAACGCCACAGGTCGCGGGTTCGATTCCCGCTCGGAGCATAATATGTTTGTATTGACCATGCAAGCATATTTTCCGGTCTAGGTGTATTTGTCCTTGTCATTGTGAATGTTTCCGGACCCCCGACACAGGATATTACTATCCTAATGGGGGCCGTTGAGTGTGTAGCGTTTATTATTATTATGTTTATTATTAATTTTCGAAGTCAAACCGATTAAAACAAAATATTATGTACCTATCGTAGATGGGGTTTCCGTCCGGGTGAATCATTTTTTGACATTACATATTTATACAAAAAGTCTTACTAAAAAGTGTGTGTGGTACTCAAGTACGCACGTAAGAAGGAAAGTCTTTGTGGTAACAAAAACAAAGTAACATGGTTTCGGAAAAAAAGATTCACCAATAAAAACTGCTGGGACTATTACGACATCTTTTATCGTGACAATATCGACTAACTTCATAGTTTTGAAAATCGTGTTGCGGTGCGCTCGCATTGTACAAATTCACATTCTGCATTTTTTCAAATCGCACCTAAAGAAGTATAACTTCAATAATATATTATCTTAGGCAACTTTTATTTAAGTCATCTACCTGAATTCTTATCTACAAATTAATAATAGATTTTACTAGCTGTGTATTTAATGTCTGGAACAACTATTAATTCTATGTTCAATAACAAATAAAAACGTTACAATAACGAAAGTAATTTGTCAACAAAACATTTGTACATTAATATCTCGTTACACTAATATACATAATTTAACGCTATAGTAAAACCTCGTTAATTTTATACTTCACGATTCGCAGTTTTTGTACGCAAACCGAAATATTTCACTTTAAAATAATAATGAAGTACGAGTTAAAAAAGGCTCACGCTCTTTAATGCAGTTGCAGTGTGAAAAAATTGATTGCAGTAATAACTCGCAATCATTCCGGGTGATCGGAACTCTCTCGTTGTAATGAAAACGTAATTTGCAAATATCTTTTGACTAGCAAGGTTCAGTAATATCGGATGATTAAAATAAAATAAGAATAATAAATAAATAAACGCTATACAAAGGCCCCTATTAGGATAGTTATATCCTGTGTCGTGGGTTGGGAAACATTCACAATGACAAGGATAAACACATCCAGATCGGTAAATATGCCTGTATGGTCAATACAATATCTGTTCTATCGAAACCCAGACCTGTGGCGCGTAAGGCTACCGCTACGCTACAACGTTGTCCTTATCGTAATTTCATAAAATAACTACTTAAATAGGGGAAATGAATGAACCAGTGAAATAGGCGTTCTACGATTATAAGGCAGATGACCTATCAGAGTTCGCGTTACAACATATTTGACCACCACAATTTTAACGCAAAGTAATAATATTTTTTCGGTTCTATTTAAATACCAGTACCGTTCAGTCAATTAAAAAGATGGCTGCATATCCTGTACATGGAGAAACACCCTAGATACTGGATTGAACGTCTACCTGACATAGACGGAAGCCTTGTGGCAAAACTTCTACGTTTGGGTAGGAAGGAACTGCGAAATGCCGAAGTGAAGCACTTAGAGAGCTGAGGAGTGCTTTCGGTTTCTGGCGGAGCTGGGGTGGCTGAGCTGACCACACCCCGTACCTCACGTACAATGGGCAGACAGGACCAAGTGCGGAAAAAAACTCTTATACTCACGTAAATAAACAAAAAAGAACTCAAATTGATAACAACTTTTTTATTGAAGTCGCTGGCTTTATCGTTATAACGCTTCTGTTAAATGTTTACGACACTTCAATAAAATATATCGAAGCGTAAAAGGTTGACTACATCAAAAGGCTGATATTTCAGGCTCGTTGGTTACAATGGCTCCGAGGTTGGTTGTGTTTGCAATAAACACAATTGAGGCGATCGAAATGTTATAACAGCCAGTTGGGTGCTTCGGATTCTGAGTATTGTATTGTTATGGTTATGAGGATTTGTGTCTTTATATAAAGTTTCAGATCTGTGTTTAGAATTTATATTTAATAATATGACGGCTTTCATAAATCCACCAGACTTGAACACCGAACGTTACAGCTAAACCAAATAAGCATTCTTACATTCAAATCCGTGAAATCAGTAAAAAAATAATAATATAAAATAGACGCGTCATATTTAGAACAAAAGCCTTTTTTAAGTCGTGCAAAGTGTATTCATTGTATATAAAAATAATAACTATTAATAACACTAGTAAGCAGTCACCGCAACCTACGAACGCTTGCGATACTTGAAGTAAGTATAACAGACTCGTTGCCAACCCAAGGAACAGTAGTGAAAGGGTGATCCTTTCCCACATGAAGGGAAAAAGGAAGGCAACAGAAAGGGAGGGAGATGGACCTCCGGCGCTCTCCCTAACTACTGATACTATTACTTTACGCTGATTTTCTGTGAGAGGGTACTACGTCCACGGTCGAGTTGCCCCATTTGTGCTGGCTTTGTCCCATGGCTCTACTAGCGTTAAATGTAATGTTAATGATAAATAGAACCAAGGAATACGGTTTTACCAAATTCTAGCCAAGCCATAAAACGAAATTGGTTTCAATTTTTGGCTTCATTGCACATCGTCTCGTGAAAACAACTTCAATCGTAGACAATTTCGGTTTGATGCAATATGTTACAAGTGTAATTTAAGTCGGCGCCTTTCGGCTGTTACTGTGACGCATAGCCCTATTGTGCTGAATTGGAAAATTTATCACAACTACTTTGATTAAGTGATGCTCTTCGGGAATAGCTACAAATGAAACTGCAGTTTATTTCAATGAGACTATTTAACGTATTCGTATTAACCTTTTTTTTATGAAGATTTAGTCTTTCAATATTTTTATTACTTTTCAAAATAATAATTAGATTTTTGCCATCAAACGATGGTAAAAAAGTAGATTGAATATTAAAAATTAATTGTTAATCTATAGCGTTCGCTGGTATTTTTATTATTTAGCTGAAATTTATTATTGAACAATACATTTATTAATACGAGAAAATACTGCATATGTATATATTTTATGATCATATATTTGATACATATATTTTTATGCTCATGTATACATATAAGCATAAAAATCATCAGCAAACATCGAATAAATGTTTTATCATCTCTATGTTCTGTCTTGTCAATATACGAGTAGACAAATCGAAACAAAGGTGTTAGGAATAGTAATGATTTATTATAATGTTACACGTTTAAATTTTGCACGATACAAAAATTTCACAGCAAAAATGACAAAAGTTTAAGTACTACCACAAGTGTCAGCCACACCAGCGTCATCCGTAAAAAAAATCAATGCAGTGATAGAGGCTTACTTTTGAAGTACCTTCAAAAGTATCAGATAATTACAAAATACGTTTTCGTCTTACCTCGGGATAAACTCACCATCAATAAAATAAAAACATTAAAAATGAATTCACAGTTAATCAATCTTCAACCTTTGCCAATTATTACTATGCCTTAAAAAAAACGCAATTTTTTTTTGTACAAAAAAAACTCTAAAATCAATTTTCAATCAGCAATCTTTGCGGATTACGTCGCGTAATATTTACACAAATAACATTAGTGAAATTAAAAATTTCAAGTCTAGTAAAAAGAATAATATAAAGAATATGAAGGAATGGTCAAACTATGTTTGACCCTACACTTTTAAAATTGATTATAACATCAAAAAAGGAACATTCACCCTCTGATGTACTGCTTCCGAAGTTTCTACACCACGCTATAAATCCTTGTTAACGAGATTTAAAATTAAACCAGACGTAGTAATAGCTACTTTCCGGGACGAGCCGGACAAGCGGACGAACAGATTATAAAATATAAATACCGCGTGCACGTGGGACGTAAACATCAGGCCCACTCGGACTGGGCCTAGGGCGCTAAAATTTTAAAGGCTTTATAACTTGCTATGTAAGAGCATGGTGTTTACCTTTTTTTGCGTGAAAAACAGGCGCCTTTGTTATTATATTAAAAAGAAATCTACTGTCTATGAAATAATAAGTTTTTGGTAGAGATAGGAATTAAAAAATTAAATAATATCATAAAAACTAGCCAAGTGTGTGCTGGACTCACACATAAAGGTTTCGTACCACCGCAGTATTATCGATGACAGTTTGCGATACAGCAAAAAATCACAAAAATTTAAGTTTTCAGTAAAGGCACCACTTTATTATAGAATTTTATTTTATTTTTAGTTTTTATTGTAACGGTAACAGAAATGTACATTGTGTGAAGATGCCAACAATACATCCCGTATTTGACGAGAATAGGAAGACAGCTGACAAACGAACGGACCAACAGCGGAGGCTTAGTATTAGGGGCTCTTTGAGTAGGGAACCCTAAAAACTATTATAAATGATACAATAAATTTATATCTCAGTTAACGCTCTATTTACAGAAGGCTTAATTGCTACCACATATATAAGGGTAGGTGTTTTTTAATATATTGTTGTAATAGATTAATTGACTATTTTCAACTTGATTACAAAAAGTTTGGTCACGAAACGCCTTAATTGCTTGTTTTGTTTTCTATGAGAAAATATTAAAAAGTGGGTGTTTGGGCACGCAAGGCGCACGTTTCCTGAATGTGACTATTTTATCAATTTTCAGTTTTATGTATGGAATGCCACCATTAGTTTTAATATTATCGTTGTTTGACGAAGTAGTGGCGCAGCACTGCCTTAAGCACAATAGGTCACGAGTTGGATTCCCACTCGGAGCAGATGTTTGTCTTGACCAACATACATGTGTTCCAGTCTGGGTGTGTTTGTATTTGTCATTGTGTATGTTTCCGGACCCCTGACACAGGATATCATTATCCTAAAGTTGAGTGTGTAGCGGTTATTTATTAATTATTTCACTACGCCATAAATGTGGTTTGAAATACACTGAGTGTCCCTTTTGCCTTTTTCTACGGAGCCCCAAAATGATAAGTCACTTTTATAATTTGTATATTTTTATTTATTTCTATAAATGTAATAAGCTTTTTTTAATCTTTATTTTTAAAGGGTTTGATCACAAAGTGATCATATCACCCTTATAAATACTAAATAACAATACATACACTTTTCTTACAATTATGTTCTATTGACGCGAGAATCACTTACCCCATATTTTTTTCTAAGTCATATATTATTAGATAGGCAATAATAATTGTGAGCAATGTAAAGTAATGTAATGCATAATTTGTACTTGCATCTCCGCGCTATTTTATCTACTTACACTTACATATTTTTTTCTATGTCATATATTATTAGATAGGTTATAATAATTATGATGTATGTGAAGTAAAATAATGCATATATTATACTTGCCTCTGCGCGCGATTTTGTTTGCTGACTATAGTATAGGATCCAGACAAAATTTAAACATCAGTCAATAAATAAAATTCCATAAGACACATCTGTATAATTGAAAAAAAAAAAACACATTTAAAAAAAGACGGTTAAGATCTAATAAATAGTTTCGGAATCCATCGCGGACCAACACCGAGATACAGGTATTTTATATATTAAAATATGTATAAAAACCTGTATAATAATTCTGTAGCTTCATGAGATTAATAAACAAAAATCAATTTCGCTCTTAATCACCTTCTGTATCTAAAAACAAAAGCGTAATGGACTAGAAACGAACTCTCATTTTATATGCAATAAAAGTATGGAATTTTAAACGAAAATATAATAACCGGACGCTGTTCTCATGATTCTCATAATTTCCAGTATCGTGTAAGAAATCTATATTTGTCTGTTCTGCATTCTCATAACATATATGAGAAGAAAAATTTATTATTTAATAACAGCCATATAAAGTATATTGCTGTTATTAAATATATTATATTGACGATGTTATGGTGCGGCAAGTTCTCTACTGCATTAGGATCATAAGTTCGATGTCTCTGCCTGGGTGTGTCGTGCTTGTGTATGTTTCCGGACCTCTGACACGGGATTATTCTAATGGGGCAGTTGTTATTATGACATAGCATTTCTTCGAAAGTAAAATTAATCTTCAATACATTTGTATTATGTAGATAGTTATGCTTTAACCTATTTTTTATTTCTGTGGCTTTAAATTAAAAAAAAATTACATATTTAAACAAAATCGAAATTTTAAAATGAATAGATTGTTTATTTGGATTTCATGAGATGATTTGAGCCTAAGTTGCATCTCAAAATACGGCGTCCTGCTAGCTAATAGATAAAGTCCATATAAATCGGTCTAACCGTTAACCGAGACCAGCCTGGAAAAAAGCAAAATTTAAAAAAATATTTTTTGTTAAATTGTTACATGTAATGTAGACATAGATACTTTTTTAATTTATAAACATAGTATAGATTATTAAAAAAAAATCGATAACATGTTAAAAAAAACAAAATATTTCAATAAAAAATTATTAAATGTTAACGGAGGTTATTGAACCTATATATGATTAATTCTATGATTGAACCGAAAATTAGACGTAAAATAATTATATCAATTTAAGTATTTAGGTTATGGGAGGGAAAACATGAAGCTGTCCACTGCTTCCCACGTCTGTGATCACACTTTACGGTTAAGATATTTTGACATATCCGAAACACATTCAAAAAAATTTCATCCAGTTCACTTTCCCCCCATTCATGGTGCTAGTGTATTTTATAATAGTTATTTTCACCGGATACACGTTTCTATATGTCGTTTTGTATGAGATGTTATTACATACGTGTAGGCGAACAGCCTTGGATTGTGCAATAACATAAAATAACTTTATCAAGTTTCAGAGTTTACTATATTATTTGTACGTATCTTCAACTTTAAAAATATTAGTAGTATTTTTCATTGAATTCTTACATCGCTTGCAATTTTTTTATGTTAGAAAGGGCAAACAGGCTGGAGGCTGGTGTTAATCGATTATCGCCGCCCATTAACAAACCACACCAGAGGGCATTCAGGTGCGTTGACAACCTTTTTAAGAGGCAGCTAGTCACTTCACGAGCTTTTACATACAAACGTACACAATAAATACAAACAAACAATAAAAAATAAATACAAACGTACGATATTTTTGTGATAACTACCCAGACGAGCATTTAAGTCCTAACATCACCATTTGACCACCACTAGAACTTGCAGATATACATGTCTTAGAATTTCTCTTACGTTTTCTACCCACTAGGCTCTCTCGATCTCGACTTTTTAAAAGCTGCTGTGGGCGTTGTTAAGAAAGTGCGACCAAACGTTTTCCTTACACTAAAGCATGATGCGTAAAGTCATTCGAAATGCTTGAGATTGTCACACTTATCAGCTGTGCATGTTTTATTGCGAACATATACGTTATCTTCTTATGTATAAAAATCTATGTGTCTAAAATGCGGTTGTGTGATCCCATGGACTCCAAAGCCATCTTCAGATTAGGCCAAATAGTCATTGGATAAGCAGAAATGTCTATAAGATTTGTTCTAAAAAACGTCTTCCAAAATTTAGGCTTCAAAGTTTTAGTTGAAATATTGTTTTTGATGATAATTACTCTGCATTGGTTCACATAATTCACCGATTATTTCACGATTGAACAATGCCGTCATTGTATGCAAAACGGACTTGTAATGTACAAATTTTCGCACAGCGCGAAAATTATATTCATGTTCACTTGTCCTTCAGACATTCGGTTCGTTTGATATGGAATTAAACCTTGTATTGGATGTTGAAATTAGTACTTAATTTAATTTCAAAAATAAATACGTAAATTAATAGTGTTACTAGACACGATGATTGCTCCCATAAGCCTATTATCTCTTATATCATTTTATTTTCAAAAATTATAAAAATCAGTTAAAAAATCTATATTTTAATTATGATGCCTTCTACTCGACTCTAAAACTTAATAACCGGCTAAGTGTCACATACAGTGAAAGGTTCCGGAATTAGGTAGAGAGAGCTTCAGGGTTAAAATTGAAATTCAAAGTTCATTATAAAATGCTTAAGTACGTTAAATATTAGTTAGGTCAGTAGCAAAATATTTTTTTTATTATTCATAGAATTTACTAAAGTTGCAATGAAAAAATAAATATGATGGAATATGCAACACCATTTATAGGTGTCACTCACACGTTGCCAACCTCGAGATATTAGTTGTTAAATCTCATTTGCCCAGGAATTTCACTAGACTTTACCCCTATGGGGTAGAATATCTAACACTGCGGTGGTACATATCTCGCCGACCTCTTGCAATAATAAACCTGTGATTTACTACCTATTTGTGAGAGACAAAATATGTTTAAAAAATATTTTAGATTTAACTAAACTGTCTAACGTTTGTCTTCCAATAAAATTTGTTTAACAATAAATGCTTAAACACGCTAATCAGACCATAAACCAAAACATAAATAAGAGAATTTAATGTCGCCTACTAAATACAACGATAAATTTCTATTATAGCAATGATCAAAATTGATGCAATAAAATGAATCTGTGTGAGAGTATGCAAGGCTCATAAATTCCAATCATAGTTTACAGCCGGTAAGCATTCTAAATATCTATTAAACATTTGACTTAGGCATCTTAACCAGAGCTACGAGACGCTCATAGCCGGGTGCGCTCACTGATTGGTAAACGATCGGTAGGTTAAGCAACTTTAGGTGCGGTCAGTCACTAGATGGGTGATGGCATAGTGATATTTCAACTGAGCGTCTCCGTGCTTCGGAGGGCACGTAAAAAGTCGGTCCCGGCTTTTATCAATTCGATAATAGTCGAAAAGTCAAGTCAGAGGCCTACTCGTATGTGGGCGACCTGAACAACTCTGGCACTAGGTTGGCCACTAACCACTCGACAAGAAGAAGACCAGAGGTACTGCCTACTACTGGCTACTTTGAATAAATATTAGACGGTTTAAAAATTAACGCCAGACTATCTATACGAATACTAAATTTTTTCTGTCTAATCGAAAAGAATGTTGCATCTATTTTGGGACACAACACTGTATTATTATCGTTTGTTGATGTTATAACTTATTTTTTTAATTTTAATAGGAAAGGTAATTTTTGTTATTAACTTTTTAACTAAGTTTTTTACTTAAGTTTTTTACTTACTTTAAGAGTTTATATTTTTACAATTATATTTTTATTTTTATTACTTTTTTATTTACTCTTTATTATGTGTCCCAATAAATAAATCTTTCTTTTTTTATTTCTTTCTAACGGTTCAACTTATTTTGACGGGATTTTCTGGCAAATAGCTAATGTTACAATTAGGGTTCCGCGAGCTAAAAAAGCTAAACAATGATGATCACGCGACGGATCCGCAGGCACATA
The DNA here is from genome assembly GCA_023373885.1 of Hestina assimilis. Taxonomy (NCBI): domain Eukaryota; kingdom Metazoa; phylum Arthropoda; class Insecta; order Lepidoptera; family Nymphalidae; genus Hestina; species Hestina assimilis. The sequence goes on along the minus strand of CM041745.1, from coordinate 2,939,122 downwards.
TAGTAAACTTATGTATATTCAAGGACGCTGTATTGTTTTTAACTATTTCTTTACTTAATTCTGTACCATTAACTTTCACTCGCACAATACTATGCATATTTTGAAAGAGATATAGATGCATAAATCACTAACATTTATAAAGATTTTAAATTTTTTGTGATAAGGAAGATTTGTGATTAGAAGCTTTTGTCTAAATCACTACCGTTTATAAACATTTTTAATTTTCCTCTGATACGGAATTAAAGCTTGATTCGTTAGTCCAACTCGCACTTGACCAGATTTTTCACTTTATAATTATAACGTGGAACGTAAATCTAACAAAGTAGCAATAAAGCTCGGGGAACTTCATCGCCGACTTTAAATGACGCGGAAGTAACGACGCTGAATCGCTTTTTGGTGACACGTGACTGACTCGAGTTTAAGCCATAGCTGTAAAATAAAAAATGAAAATAGTATTATTATGTAGCATTTGCCCGCGGATTCGCCCGCGTGAATAGAAATACATATATGCATCTTTGTTCCTTCATCCTCAAGTTCTGTTTTCGTTATTATTATTATAAAAAATATTTTAAATAAGGTTTTGTTTATCCCACGAGAATTCTAACACTTTTCCGGGATAAATATCCTATGTGCAAAGAATTTCAAATTTCGTTTAGACGGTTTTCTTTTTTCGTTTGCGTGATCCAAAAAAAATGTCTCTGTAAAGTATTATAAGAAACCAGATATTTTGTGATAATGAATACAACCCACTACGATTCATTATTGTAATGAAATCTTTAAATAAAAAGAAAGTAAAAATTTTATTAGTTTTGTTTAAATTATTATATTTATGTGACTTAATTGACGCAGCTCATAAGAGCGGGTGTCGTAGCCTATGAGCGCTTGCAATACCATTCCTTTATAGATGTCACTCAAGTGTTGCCTACGTCGTGTCCTTCATACTGAAACACTGTATACTGCTTTATGGTAGAGTTACCAATTTCAAAGCTATACTCGCTAGTTTATCAATTGTTATACCGTCTCTAAAAGTAAGCACAAACGAAAGTAAGATTTATAACAATTAAAATAACTAGTAGTTAATAATTGTATTTTTTTGCAAATTTCAACAGTACCTACACGTATTGTTCTTACAAATTAACACTTGTTACATTGTTCGGTATTTCATTTCAATACAATTCGTTTAATTAAGCGTGTAACTCGGAAATGGAGATAAGTTGTTATCGTCGACATCTTGGGAGTTTTCGAGTTTTCACCACAATACAGATAAACACACAGCATTGTATCCGTCACGCTTGACGACGTTTCCCGTGTGAGCGGAATCCAACCCCGGGTTTACCGTCATTATAGTCTTATTGTGATGAATTATAAACGCACACTTATTTATACTTTACTTTCTTGTAAAAAGCTCAGATGTATACATTTTACTGTAATAAACTTGACTGCTCATACATTTTAGCTGATATCATGAGTAGGTCCGCAATTCGCTGGTTTTTAAGGTTAAACTTAGGTGACGATTTGATAATAATAAGACAAGAATTAAAAGTGAAATTGCAACCACGCTTCAAGTTAAAGCTTATTTCGATAGACAAGAGCGGAAAGATACAAAGTTGAGTGAAGAAGAAAGAGATCTATGCGTTAAACAATTTTTAGAAAAAAAAAAATACCGACTACAAAAGTAAAAAGAAAGATTTTTCTACAACAGAAATCGGTGCTATCTAAGACATCGCCACATGGCACCGACTAAAATTGTGTTCTTTATTATATTTTCAATATTATTATTTAATGTCGAAGTAAGATTCCTTCTTAATTATTTAATATCAAAACATTTAATTTAAATACTTATGTAGCTGATATTACTTTCTAGAAAGTTGGATATAAAGAAAACTAACTAATATCATTTAAACATTTATACATCCAGTTTAAACATGATTATCGTTAAAGTGCATGATTAAGACGATCATTATATTAACTATTAGCAGTAAATTTTATTAGAACTTGTTTCAATATTCATATAAGAAATGTTCCAACTAGCTTGATCCCTTAATTTTTAATTTTGCAATATGAGGTATATTATAAATATACCTAAATAAATTGGCGAGGAATAATGTTAATGTTAAACGACAAGATAGATATACGCATACAAATTATAGACTTACTGATAACAATTGAATCCAGTATCCAGGTGACGTCACGATTCCAATAGTGCCAATTTTGTAATTTTGAAATTTTCCACGCACCTCTTACTTTGATTTTTTTTTTATGTTAGGTACTAAGTTGGCAAGTTAGAATACTATCTGATCGTAAGCGGCTGTCGTAGCCTATGGGCGTTTGCAACACCATACATTTGTAGGTGTCACTCACGCGTTACCCACCTCGACATAATTATTCTTAAACCTCCTTTTGCCAGTAATTTCACTAGCTACAGTCTTCTACGTACTTCAAACTGAATGTTACTGCTTTACGGTAGATAAACATGCTTTACGGTGTATCTGACACTGCGTAGCCGGCCTCTTGCGATGAAAAGCCTACTACTACCAGTATTTTTTTATAATTACTAAGAAATAAACTAAAAAAGACTCACATACAAATAATTGTATTATACGCATATATACAATATGTATGTATTACAATATACAAGTTATTGAAGTCAATTGAAAATGTCCTACCGATGTGTAAGCAGCTTATATAGAAATGCATTTGTTCAACCAAGCTCCCAACATAAAGCAATCTTGGTTAAATTATTTGACTTGCCCAACATATTTTATTAGATCCGAAGTGCCAAGGAATGTCAGCCGAATATTAAGTTAGCACGATTGAATGGGTAGGTATGTCTCCGTCTGGGGTGTGGCCTAGACCTGCTTAGACCACTCTAGCTAGACTTTCCTGGTTTAACGGATTAAGTATACTGGATTAGGTGACTTAATGATGTTATTCCTAGTTGTAGTGATTTCGTCTCACGTAATAAGCCTTATAGCTTAATGTAATAACCTTAAGCTCTCGTTATATGGACTTAGATGTTTGACTTTGGTACAGATAATATCACAGCGATGCTACTCTAATAATTTAGGATACGGATTTATGTTTTATGAAGTTGTTTGAACTATGACTTTGAGTTGTTTTAAGGTGCAGAAATGGTAAAGCTGCTTTAATTAAACATCTGCCCTAGACCACGAATTGATACAAAATTGGTTCCATTATTTCCTTACTAGTAATATTATAAATGCAAAAGTAACTCTGTCTCTCTATCCGTCTGTCGCACTTTCACAACAAAGGTACTGAACCGATTTAAACGAAATTTGGTACACAGATAGAGCACACCAGTCTAGAACAGCCTGAGAAAGGACAACGGCTACATTTTAATACGAAAAAGGTAGTAAGAGATTGAAAGGGGGTGAACAGTTGTATGGAAATACAGCTAGACTAGCTAGAGGTTATACAGCTAGAAGCTTGAAACTAATTTTTAGGCTGTTGATTTGATATAAATAAATATTACATTTAACTTTTGTAAAGGGTCCACCCCTTTATTTAGAGTTAGTATTAAAATCGCTATTCACGTGGGTGAAGCCGCTGGTAGAGGCTAGTTTTTCTCTTAATGAAACTGTAGGTACAATCATGTATACGTACGTGTAAAATTAAACAGAGTCTCTGTTTAATTTTTAAAACAAAATCAAAATCATCTTTTAGAATTGAGTTCAGAGAGTAAGAATTTATTATGGGAAATAAAATACAGTCATTGTAGGCTCATGACTCTTGAGTTCCCGTTAAAGTACCCGACTAACTTGGCAAAAATAAGCAAAATTTGTACGTTATGGTTATGTGAACGACCTTACGAACTCACGTACCGCGGAATGCTTGCATGACATCACCTAAGTAAGGTATATGATCGCTAGATGACATCAAAAGTAACACACGTTAACATTTTAAAAGATTGAGCTTATTTTTATGGGATTTTAACCTTTTTTATGTGATAATTTAAGAGCGAAAATACTATAATAACTGAATGTGCGTTTGAATGTGTGACTGGCAAAAACTGGAAATGATCGTTATGTTTTATTAGTATCTTGAAATGACTAGTTTGTTAAGTTTTGCGTTCATATTTAGCGCAAAAAAAAAGAATATGTAATAATAATTTTGCTTCTAAATAGAAATTATATAATGATTTCTTACTTAAGTTGTAGCTCTGATGTTGCTTTAAATTCTTGTCTTTTTTATGCTCTAATCTTTTATTTACTGATTCCTTCGTGTTAAATAGTAAGTAGTCTAAGTATGTTGACAACCTTTCTCTGATAACTAGTCGGGATGAACAATAATCAAAGAAAAAGTGCACCCTTTCTGTATTTTGAAATTTAAATATCTCACAAACATTAAAAATAATAAATTTTGACAAATATATGAACGTCGTTTTTTCTGTTAGGAAGGAATTTTAAAAAGAAAATCCTTCATGCAACACTAAATAGTCTTTACATTTCATTCAAAGACAGGCGGCCTTCAAGACAAAACATCTAACTTTATTTCCCTGGAATGTAAGTGCTGCCACCCCCCTCAATCTCCAAAGTCTCCCACTTTCCTACCCCCCATTTCCACCTAATTTTATACATATAATATTCATTGGCCTAATGACATATATTATGCCATTCACTTCATTTTTTTTTTATGTTAGAAGTTGGCAAACAAGCATACGGCCCACCTGATGATATGTGGATGCCGCAGCCTATGAGCGCTTGCAGCACCATTAGTAGGTGCCACTCACGCGTTGCCAACCTCGAGATATTAGTTCTTAAATCTCCTTCGCCCAGTAATTTCACTCAGCCTACAGTGCCCTTCAAACCGGAACACAGTAGTGCTTAAACACTACTATTTGGCGGCAGAATATTGGACACTGCGGTGGTACCTACCTAGCCGACCTCTTGCAACAAAGACCTACCACCAGTGTGACTGATTGCACTGGTGGAATAATCTCTGTTGTGACAGAGGTTATCCCAACAGCGGGCGATGGGGTCGTCACATCCCGACGCCTTATTTATGTGTAGAATACAAGAATTTAAAGATCTTAGTTTTTTTTTTCATTCATTCTTTCCAAAAGAGAAAACTCTTCGACCAAGGTTTATTATCATAGAAATCATTCTGAATATGAACAACCTTTTATTCCCAATTTCAATCTGCATATTTGAAATCGATACTAAATTGTTATTTTCTTGAAGTGTAAACTAAATTTTCTATTCCTATCAATCTGTATCTAACGAGCGTCTGTTGAATCGATTTGCATCGTTTTAGAGTTCGTGTCTAACGCGATGAAAGTGGCGTGCAGTTTTAAATCTCCGTTTGACGATTTTACTAGAAATAATAACATTATACACGTGGAATTTAAATAAACGCTGCACACGCAACGGCTCCCTTTATTGATAGTGGATAGTGATATCCTGTGTTGTGGGTCCGGAAACACATACAAGGACAAGGACAAATACTCAGACCGGAAAACATGCTTGCATGGTCGATACAAACATATTATGCTCTTAGCAGGAATCAAACCCGAGACCTGTGGTGTTTGTTTAAGGCAGGTTCGCTGCCGCTGCGCCACAACGTCTTCAAAAATTTGCAATTATATTACTTACAGCTAATTATGAGAATGGTCATATATTTAAAAATGCTAGAAGGAAATAGTTATATACCTTTTCAAGTCATAAGTAATGTCCCTATTGGCCCTATAATTAATTTGCTCGTCGCTTGCGTTAGGATTGGTTACGACAATAGCCCAAGGGGGTAAGAATCGAACCTGCAACTCTCGCGTTAACGGCGTCGGCCCTTCTACCGGTGAGCTTTTGTTCGCGACTTCGCTTGCATACAAAGCTACGATACAATAAAAAGAAGTATTTGAGTGGGACATTATTTTCTTTGCCTTCAACCGATTGAAACATGCGTACAAAATATCCGAACATTAATTTTTCTTCTGTTTTGACTCAAGAAATTGACCTCGTGGACTACATGCTTATTTTAAAAAAGGATGTAATAGACTATAGTATATGTTACTCAGTGATAATATAGTTTTCCATTAGTACCAAGCCGTCGCAGTCGTGGTAAGTGAGCCCGTGACGTCCCACTATGGTCCAGGCGGATCGTTGTGTTGTAGTGGGTATTACTTAGATCGATTAGCGGCCGGTGAGTCCCACACTACCACTGGCCCTAGTTGGTCGCGTAAATAGTGAATGAATTTTTAATAGATCCGAAGACTACAATTACCTCGTTATATTATAATAGATAAATTATTAAAATTCATCTAACCATGAATCAACAAATAAAAAAGTTTTTCTATCACGATAATATTGTACTCAAGTAAATACTTAATAATAAAGTTATAGTTAATTAATGGCGTAAATTCACACATAAATAAATATGTTTGTATAATGGAGTCGTTCATCGACGTTTATCGGTCAGTAATTGCCATTTGCCCAGGGCAGGGCGAAGTGCAAGTTGCGAAATGCAAAATGCCAAACGATCAGGTCAAGGTGAATCGTGAATATCGTGCAGTTATGGAGAAATTAACTCGCCCTATCTTATATTGATCAATTTTTTATTGTTTTTATCGTATACTATCATAACATAGTTGTACAATCTATGTAAATAAATAAGCCTCAATAACTCAATGGTAAAATGGCCGACTTCGCTCCGTAAACGCGAGAGTTACAGGTTCGATCCTGACCCCCATGGGCTGTTGTCGTACTCACTCTAGCGCAAGCTTCGAGCTTATTTGGAGGGGCAATAGGAATATTAGTAATGCCTTGAAAAAGCATTTTTTTTTAATAGAAGTTGGCAAACAAGCATACGGCCCACCTGATGGTAAGTGGCTGCCGCAGCCTATGAGCGCTTGCAGCACCATTAGTAGGTGCCACTCACGCGTTGCCAACCTCGAGATATAAGTTCTTAAATCTCAGTAATTTCACTAGCGTACAATGCCCTTCAAACCGGAACACAGTAGTGCCTGAACACTACTATTTGGCGGCAGAATATTGGACACTGCGGTGGTACCTACCTAGCCGGCCTCTTGCAACAAAAGACCTACCACCAGTGAAAAGCATTGCTAATATTCTATAAAAAAACTAAGGTGTTCTGTAGATCACCAGGTGTTTTGTGGCATCATTCAGTGACGGGCACAGCTATCCAGTATCCTTAATATAATGTTTTGTTTGACGTAGAAAGTGGCGGCAGTTCAACTCCCATAATATCTTTCCTTCTTTTTATCTGACTGCCGAAAGAGGGTAATATTTTTGAGCATTTGTCATATATGTATTTTTTCCTCCTCCTTTATAAAGTCATTGCAAACTTATATAGGTGTATATAAAAGTCAAACTGTAATGCAATATTTGGATTGGTTGCAAAATAGTAGCCCACGCAAAGCCTTGCTCCTGTTTTCTTAGTGACCGAATAGCGTTATATATTTGTGAAGCAATTATTGAAGATCTTTGAAATATATATAAATTGAAAATTTTAAATACAATACTTACCTCATCTTTGGACGAAAATAAGCAATACCATGTCAACCCACACGAATGTCATTTCGAGAAAAACGCGTTTGAAAATTGTGAACAACTTGCTTTATATGATTTTTTTATAAGGAAGGTCAGACAACTAACTGACGTAGAAACAGCGAGAATCGTATATTTCAGTTATTTTCATAGTATTATGTCATACGGTATCCTTCTTTGGGGAAAGGCGGCTGACATTAATACTATTTTTATTCTTCAAAAAGGGTAATTCGGGCAATTCATAATTTAGGAGCGCGGGCCTCTCTAAGAGATGTTTTAAGGATATAGGTATAATGACTGTGGTGTCACAATTTATTTATTCTAACCTCTTATATATTAGGAATAATTTAAAGTCTTTTAGCAAAAATAGTGATATACATTCAGTTAACACTAAAAACAAAAATAAACTTTGTAATCCTAGCTTTCGTCTGCGTAAAGTCAGTAATTCTTTTAAGGGGCTAGGTATTCGCATTTTTAACAAAATTCCAGATTGCTTATTGGAACTGACAGTAAGCAAGTTCCAAATGTACATAAAAAATAAACTTATTAATAAAGCCTATTACTCGTTAGAAGAACATTTTTCTGATAAAAATGCTTGGGACTCTTAATATTGCTGGATCTCATTCAAGAACCAAATTTTATATTAAAAATACAATTGTAAAAAACATATATTTGAAAAGAGTAACTGTCGAGTTTCTTGTCGGTTCTTCTCGATAGAATCAACCTTCCGAACCGTCGGTAGCGCTTGACCATTCAAAAGTACTTTTTAAAAGTCTACTTGAATAAAAATAATTTTGATTTTGATTTGTATATTGGTCAAGTTTTTGGCAATTTCAAGATTTATGTCAGATATTTTACTTATTTTCACATAAAATAAGCATACAAACTGCATATTTCGTATATAATATAACCCAAAACGTTTAAAATAATACATAAATGGCATGATTAAAAATGGCTTTTTTAGAAGTTTTAAAGCTTAAAACCCTACAAATACTAAAGAAAAATCTTCTTCAGCCATTGACCAACACTTCTGCATATATAACTCAGTTTTTTCAATTTTGTGGGTTGACATAGTATTGCTAATTTGCGTCCCTTTATAATATACTTTACCATAATTATCTAATTATGACGTTTATTTCAGAGTTTCCTGGCAGCAAACGCGAAATGCTGGTGGGCTGGTGCCCTTGCTGCAGCGACGGCGGAGTTGCGATACGCTGGCTACGTGTCGCCTGGGGTGTTGTTGGTGGCGGGGGCCCCGCGCGCGTTGGAAACCGTCAGAGGGGCCTACTCTCGATCGGTGTTGAAACCGCCTCCCACTTACCTCATATGCGGGCTTGGTAAGTTGTACGATTTTATTATTTAACATATAGCAATAATTTTTTCAATGTCTTTTGACTATAAGGCGCAGAAAAAGCTTTTTGGTTTAAGAAACTTTATTATTGGTTAAAGTTGGTTGTAGATTTGTTAATCGTGACAAATCCGATTATAATATTATTAAAAAAAAAAACAAAAATTCTAAAAACATCGTATTATTTAAGTCGGTTAAAAGGTATAAGGTAAATAAATAAAAAGGATAGTGATATCCTGTGTGGGATATCACAAGGACAAACACACTCAAACCGGAACATATGCCTATTGATACAAACATGCAAGCGGGAATCGAACCCGCGACCTGTGGCGCTTAAGGCAGGTTCGCCATCGCCGCATCACATCACACAAAACATCAACGTATTGTATAAACATATCTATGATCGATCAGTGATTTACACACATTGCTCGTTTTTCAGTTAAGAGGGCTTAGGCCTTGAATGAGTATCTACTTGTTGAAAATTTGAAGAGACTTATATTGTCATGACAGTGGTTTGGGGTTAAATCACTGCTTAACGTTGGAAATAGGGTGTAAATTGTTTTTAAGCCTTTTTCGAAAAGGTAATGATGGTTTGAATTCTTCAAGAGTTAAATTTTTCTGCCGTTTAAGTCTGTTTAATTATGTTTATATGTCTGTTTATTAATGTCTACTAATTGGGACCTAAATAAGCACATGTCTGTATATTTTCAAAATATATTTTGAAAAATTTTTATTTTTAGTTTTTGGTTTCGCGTCTTGCCTCATGGCATCTCGCAAAAATGAACTATGATGTGATTTTCGTTTGACAGCTAAGGTTCAACTAAAAAAAATCTGTATTCAAATCCGTTCAGTACAAAAGAGTAACGATTTTTCTATAGTACCTTCAGAACTCCAAGATGACAGAGTCGCGGTCATAAAGCTAGCTTTTTACAAATTCTATGTCTAATGTCAACAACATTAGCATACAATTAACAAACTATTGTACAGAAATAAAGTAACATTGTTATATTAGATTTTGAAATATTAATAGCTGTAGTCTTATATTCCAATTAATAACAATATAAATAGCTTATGATTGTTCAATCATATATATCTATGATAAGCCTTTAAACTATACACCTAATATTATAAACAATAATTTATCTAAACGTCAATCAAATTTAATATAACAGATCATTGTTTTGTAACGATACAATTTCAATACCTTATTTAAATATTGCGAAAAATTCTTATCTTAGAATGTACTACAAACCGGTTAAGGTCAAGTTTTCCTAAAAGTCCCATAAGTCCCACGATTCTAAAACAAGATTCAAAAACAAAGCTTAATTTACACTTCGTGTTATCCTACGCGTTATACCCACGGCCTTGCAAGGACGAGAATAATCAGAACAGACTTGTTATTCCGCACTGAGTAGTCGAGTAGACGCTCAATTTAAATAACACTATACGGTCATCCATCCTCAGACTCACCGTACATAAAGCTGCTTAAACTCAATACCAATCAGAAAGCTGATACCTTAATGAAGCAGCAGTATTTATACTGCTGTCTCTTATTTTCAATAAGATCGACCATTGTGGCGAGTTGGTTGCGTGGCATAACTGTCGCGGGATCGAATCCCCTCCGGACATATGTTTGCATCTTACAAACATCTGCTTCGGTCTGGGCGTTTATCCTTGTGAATCTCCCCAACGTGCCTCATAAAGCACGTTAAACTGTCGCTCCCATTTGTTATCATAACATCTAGAATATTCGTTAACCCCTAATAGGTAAGTTTGCTCTCATCCAATGAGTCTGTGGTTCGTCTTTGAGGTTGTTAAGGTTAGATGGCAATCACTCTGTGTAAAAACTAGTAACCTGTCAAATCGGGGTAAGAGTAAGCAGATCCTGGGTAGATAGAAGGCTGATTGATTATTTGTCTTTGTAGTAAAAAAATAGTCAGATAGCTAAAGTTTGTTTAGGAATCTGGTGATGATCGGTCTGGAATCTATCTTTGGTCTTTACAACTATCCAGGTAAGTCAGAAACAAAATATGAAAATTGACAAAATAATTCTTCATAGACGATGTCTTAGGGGATACTTCAATAAATGAATAAGTCTGAAGAATCGTTTATCAAAATAAAATGGACTTCATCAAAAGTCTTTGTGCCAAAAATACTTTCAAATCTTTACAACAATTTTGGCAGGGTTTCCACACATAAAATCGGCACAATAGCCGAGGAAAACTTCGTGTTTTCTTCGTTTCAAGCTAAAGTTAACCCGAATCCTAAGTTGTTATTGCAAATTGAAAATCATAAATCACAAACATTGACACGAGACGTACACTGCCAACCGCTTAAAAGTATTTGTTCAGTAAATATATAGTTCTTAACATGGAAAAGAAAATTAAGGTTCGTTTCCATGTTCCACATAGAATATACAATTTTATTGTTTTTTAATACTTAATAAACTTATTGACACGCATACCTAATAAACTACAATTAATTTAAAACGTGTCAATACACGCATTTACTACGCACATTAACTATACGTCTTTTGTTTTGTTCAAAATGTTTTTCTTTTTAAACCCATTTTTAAACTCACTTCGAGTGAAAATTATATGAATTAATAACAAGCTATAGAAAACCATAAAGATTTGTTTGATATCGGAGAAGGCACTCATATTCAGTTTTATATTTGTTACGTAACAATGAGTATTTCTATTAAGTATCAGGTCAATTCCATGTCAATCTTACGAGTATCTGATTTAGAATACAATAGAAAAAAGGAACTTCTCAAATTTGTATATCACCCGAGTTCACTTCATTCTAAATTCTAAAAGCCACAATGAAAATGTAGCTTAATAAGTTAGACGATGGAATGCAAAGGTTTTTAACAAATGGCCTGGCGGAAACGACTCGTAACCGCAATGTCGTATTGTGTACCAGTGTACGACTTACCAAATAAATCTTTCCTTTAAGTTCGCGACCCCGCGCTACGACTTCTAGTACGATTATAGCAGTATTTTATAGTGAGTTTTAAATAAGTTTTACGTCTATTCGAAGATTCTTCGTTGGTGGTATACGATATTGTGGTTTTCTTGTTTGTGATAAAAGTGATGGTGGTTTTGAAGTTTTAATAAATATTTTATAACTAGTAGTTGTAAATGATAGTCAAAATTTTTTCATCAGATTATATTATAAAACCGCTTTTCCTGTTGAGAAGAAGGATTAAAATTACTCAAAGGTTTCCGTAGTATTTATAGTAGAAGTTAATTTTTTTTCTATTTAACGCTGGGGGCAGATGATTCCACTCCACCTGATGGTAAGACAAAGTAGAGTCCAAACGCCAAAGTGGCTAATACCGTTTCAAGGGTGAGTTGCTAGCTTCTCTTGCCCTTCCTGCAACTGTTGCGATGACTTACCCAACAGGATGCAAACTAACTATTCGCTGGCTGACCTCGAAACATGGCTGACGAACAGTCACTTCAAGAGCTTGTCACCGACCTACGGTGGTAACTAACCAGGCGGGCATTAAAACCCTACAGCCTAACATAAGTCGTAACCAATGGTTAAAGTCCAAACCCTGTAATGTAATGTTGATAAGCACTTGACATATACCATAATGATATCCGTTTAAAGTAAAGCGTAACTTAATAAATAATATTCATTAAATATTATTACGACGTAGGTGTAATATTACTTAAAAGAATGCGAAAAAAATAATGAAGAACCAGTCTTGCGTCACAAGTTTCCCCTACGGCAGGGAATTTCTTCGACCTCAGATCAGCTGTTTTCAATATAATGATCAATATTTATATAAATAAAAATGGAACCTCAAAACTATGAATGCGCGTAACTGTAGAACGACTCGACTGCACTTAATTGGTCAATCCTTTTTTGTTGTTTGTAAAATTGTCAGGCCTATTTTTGCACGTGATTAACGGGAGATACAAACTCTCACGGGAATGGGATAGATGGGATTGGGAATGTGTATTACCTAATGGTTGTATGCAGGTAGGTAGTTAATTGATAGGAGATCCAACGAGATTAAAACCCCAGGGTAACAGGATCAATGGATAAAAATTGTACTGCAACCGGACGAAGTCGAGTCGTGCCGCTAGTAATATATAAAATGTAAAACGGAACTGCATAACTTTGAACTGGTTGTAAATATATCTGAATTTACTTTCTTCAATGATTGAAGGGACGTTTATGTTCTACACGATAATTCAATGTGTAAGTACATAATTAAGATCTTATATTGGTAAAAGAAATCTGAATTTTTAGTTGAATTCAATGAAATCGAAAGGTTTTTAAGTTCCGCTCGATTTCGTTCAAGGAATTTGGCCAAGTGCACGAACGAGTAATGAAATTTTGCATTCCGAATTATATGCCAATGTTAAATCTTATGTACATATATTAATAAATAAACGCTAAATAAATAAACGCTACACACTCAACGGCCCCCATTAGGATAATTATATCCTGTGTCGGGGGTCCGGAAACATTCACAATGACAAGGACAAACACAACCAGACCGGAAAACATGCCTGTACGATTAATACAAACATCTGCTCCGAGCGGGAATCGAACCCACAACCGTCGAGGCTTAAGGCAGACTCGCTACCCACAACGCCACAACGGTGTCAAATTATTTACAAGTGCGGAATGTTTTATCATATTAAGTTACAAGTGCGGAATGTTATATGTTAGCTATGGTTTATGTTTAGATGGTTGATTCTTTCTTAGTTAAAGCACTAATTGATCACCGGTAGTTAATATTGCAATACGATGTAACGCTTCTGGCATAGCTGTAAGGTATCTTTGTATAAACTTTGTCTAAACTGCGCTGGGTAGCGTGTTGCTTCGCTTCCTTTAATAATTTATTTGTACTTAAAAGAGCTTGCACAAACTCTCATATCATAAATCGTCCAGGCTTTATTAAATTATTATAAAGTATTTATAGTACAATTTTACAATAACATTACATTAGGATAACGGTTATTATCAAAATAGTGGATATATTGAGAACACTTAGTGATGTAATGTCTCGATTTCTCCAAGTTTTTTATATGTTTGGTAAATATAAATCAAAATTAATCTAATATATAAAATTCTCGTGTCACAATGTTCGTTCCCATACTCATCAGAAACAGTTTGACCAATTCTGATGAAATTTTGTGTGCATACCGGGTAGGTATGAGAATCGGTCAACATCTATTTTTTTATACCCCTAAGTGATAAGGGTAGTCGACCCCACATTTTTATTTTTCATTTTTTTGACAAAATTTTTATTTTTATTTTTTTAATGTGGTATTAAAAATACATATAACCCTAAATTTTCACCCTTCTACCATCAACCCCCATTTTTAATAGCGATATTAGTAATTCAATAATTTTCATCAGTGTCACTTCTTTTCACAATTATACTCAGCTGGGGGCACTGCTATCTGGTCCCAGATTTTTTTTTCGGGGCAGGACAACGTCTGCTGGGCCCGCTAGTAATTTATAAAATGACAATTAGGTTATCTGATTAAATCCAGATCAACGGACGGAGACTACGTGTTTAGGCGAGATCTAATTATGCAATATAATTTCGGACATTATCAGGTATTAGAATTCAATAATATCAACAAATATGGGCATGAATGATAGACATCTAGATCCGTGCCTTTCTTGCGGTATGTACTTGTCATAAGGCTGTTACATCTCAGTCTAACTTGATCGCCCACAAACAATTTATACCATACAATATTGGATTCAATTTATCTCGCGACAGATTAGAACGGTGAAAAACGGGTTCCATTCAAACCATCAGTATGCATAGTAGCTCAGCGGGAGTTATGGCCTATCAAAACTTCAAGACAAGACGTATAAATCCACCCTATTTTTGTACCTATTATCTCGCCATTAAGGATAGTTTTTCTTTGATGTGTCATGTGCCTTTTAAGTAGCTCCCGGTATCGCGTGTGGCTAGAATCTAAATAATTTCTATTTCATAACAGAGTAGCACCTTTCTTCGGTTTCTATTTGAGATTTATGATCGGATTTACGTTTACGAGTAAACAGAATGTTGTAAAATTTTCTGTTAAATATTTAAAGGTTAATATTAAATATTCAGTGTTTGTATTGTTATATTATTTGAGTTGACTCATTGTGGAAATGTATATAAGTATATTAACAGGTCTTAAATTGCGTGCTAGTTTCCCACATGTGGGCCATATTTTGTGAAATGATATTAATATTTTGACTCCGAGGCATTCGTGGTAGTTCCATATAAAATCACAATGCTCGCTTGAAGTATAATGGGTAAATACTTTCTATCGCTGCATATAAATTATTTTTTCGTACGCCTCAAGCGTATAAAGTCGTTAGTAGTTTTGTTTTTAATACAGATCAATTATTTTCATACGGGATCAAATCAGCAACCGTCATATTATGTCTTATCACGTCAAAATAAAACCTTCTGCTAACATACATCCGCATTGCTGATTCCTGTTGTAGATAAATATAATCAATTCTCGTGAGATAACCTATGATACTGTATGACATTTCGAATATTGATCACTATTGTATTTACTGTACAAGTCCATAAAGGCTTTCAAAACAGTACGCATAGAATAGGGATAACCTTTAATGGAAAGTATTTATTGTTAATGGCCATTTTGTCAGGCTAAAACATTTACAATATTATTGTTTTTGAAATAATTAAATGTTTTAAATTGTGTTAACTGTTTTTAACGCGATGGTTGCGCTCAGGCTGACTGTTCATCATAGTTTGTACAAGCAAGGTTTCACCGTATTTAGTGGATACTGCCGCTTTGCGGCCGAGTCCCACACTACCACTGCCGAGTGTCCTTGACTATTACACTACGTACAGTGGTGAGCGTAAATGCATTTGTCTGCTAAAACAAAAGGGTAACTTATTGACCATAGAAATAAGAAATTTTAATATCTTTGCACTGACAATGCAGAAATTTGTTTGTCCGGTCTGATTTTTGTCCTAATGAGGGTTTTGAGGTCAGATAGCAATCGTCATGCGTTATATCTATATCTATAAAACAGTGAAAATTGTACCAGGATAATAAATAAGTCCTGTCCTGTCCTGGTAATAATGTTTCCACTTGAAATGTGCTAGGAATCATACGCACACATTTAACAGCTACTGGTCTTTAAATAATAATAATAAACACAGATAAAAAAACCACTAAAAGTGTTTATTATTGTCGTATTTTCCTGCTTTCATTTCCCGAAATCTGCCAGGGTCTTTTATTATAATCCAGATTAAACAATATCATTTTATATATCTGTGTCCATTCGTAAGCTAGTGATCACTTTGTGATATCAAAGTTCTGCGCTATCTGCATGTTTTGTTACTTATCTAACTGTCAGATAGACGCAACACTTTCACAAATAGGAAATTAAATACGCTCATTATTGCCGTGACAGTTTCTTGTCACATGTTATTTAATACCAAAATAATGTAACGGGACAAAATAAATAAATAAACGCACTAAACTTCTAATTATTAATCGTTTGTGCGGATAAAGGATGTGAGACGGTCGTAAATTATATAAAATTATCATATAAATAAGTTTCTTCCACATATAAAAGTGGTTTGAGTTCCAACTAAAAGAATTATATAATTACTTACGCCGGAGGCCCAACCTCCCACCCCCTATGTTCCCTTCCTTTTTTCTCGTTTCATTCCTTCCTTTCTATCCCTAAGGTTGGCAAC
The DNA here is from genome assembly GCA_023373885.1 of Hestina assimilis. Taxonomy (NCBI): domain Eukaryota; kingdom Metazoa; phylum Arthropoda; class Insecta; order Lepidoptera; family Nymphalidae; genus Hestina; species Hestina assimilis. Next base: position 2,922,537 of record CM041745.1, on the reverse strand, counting down.
ACTCATGTGATACTTCAAGTATCGCAAGCGTTCATAGGTTACGGTCACTGCTTACCAGCGGACCGTATGCTTATTTGCCAACCGTCATGACATAAAAAAATAATAAATGCACGTGCCATGAAAAGTGGCCTGTTTTCCAAAAAAAAACAAAATCGATTTCGACTAAGCTAAACATATATAGGCACAAAAATATATATGTTTAATTTGGCAAATTATGCAAATAGTAAAAACGCGTTTCCGTCTACATGTTTTATCGCACATCAAAGGAATTGCGTATGCCGATTCCAGATTTTTATGTTGGTTCATTTAATAATTGATCACATTTCTAATAACGTTAATTTTTATAAAAGACATGACAATGACACCGTTGTGGCGTTGTGGGTAGCGAGTCTGCCTTTAGTCTCGACGGTTGCGGGTTCGATCCCTCTCGGGCAGATGTTTGTTAAAAATTTCTGTCCCGGTCTGGGCGTTTGTCCGTGTGGGTCTCCCCACCGTGCCTCGGAGAGCACGTTAAGCTGTCGGTCCCGGTTATTATCAATATCATCTGATAATAATCGTTAACTCTTGATAATAAATTGCTCTTATCCAATGAGTTACTGGTTCGCCTTTAGGGTTGCGGAGGTCCGATGGCAATCGCTCCGTGTAAAAACTAGTAACGTGTCAAATCCGGATAAGAGTAATAAGCAGACCCTGGGTACATAAAATACCGGGAATAATGCTAGGATGAAGAAATTATTTTTTATAAAAGTCTTTCAAGGCATGCAGGCTTCCTCACGATGTCTTCCTTCAGAAAAGCACCATACGAATTTGTAACACAAATTAAGCACTTGAAAATTCAAGACGGGCTGCAACTGGATTTGAACCCGCGACCATCGGTTAAAGTCTATCCACTAACGATAAGACATCTCGGCTTCGTCTAATTTTTCGAAACAAATTTATATTTTTAATGTTGTCCTGCAGTTAATTATTGCATATTAACGTAACGGGACTTATACTTTAACTCAATAGGTACCTCAAAAAGGAATGGTCGTTATTCGCCCTGAGCTTCCTGAACTAGAAATAGCATCCTCGGAGTTCAAATGTTTTGTGGGAAACCTAATCTCGAACTTAATGTTAATTAAATTTCCTTGTAACGGGTAATCTTAGACATAAAATATGTATTTGATATTTTATCTATATCCTTCCAGCTAAATGTAATAATTATCTTCAATTAAATAAATAGTTTACTTAAATAACATCTTAACAGATTTTTTTTCGTAAAATTTCTTATTAAGTACAAATTTTTGTACAAACAGTTTTTTTCATTTGCAGTCATTTTGTTAAAGCCGACTTCTATTTTTATACAACAACTACATCCTTACATGGAATGTGATCCTAGAAGACGTTTACCATGTTTTAGTAGAGTGTTTTCGGAATGAGTCGCATAGGCGTATTTTATTTGAAACAAATATTATAGTTTTAGGAACTGGTGATGTTAATGTAATACTTGCTACCCCATCGTCTAAATTACAAAAATTAATGTACAAGCTGCTTAAGCTAGTTATAAATGCTAGAACTTTAACTATTTAGATAGCAGCGCCCTCGTCCCTAGTCTAGAAGTGACACCGGTGAAAGTTGTTTATTTACTAATATGACTATTAAAAAATAGGGGTTGATGGTAGAAGGGTGAAAAATTGTATATAGCGTTGTATGTATTTTTAATGACTCATATAAAAATAAAAATATATATATTTTTTGAAATTAAATAAAAATTTTTGGGGTAGACTACCCTTAACATTTAGGGGTATGAAAAATAGATAGTTGTGGAAGTGACGACGTGAGAAATGCCTCCAACACTAAGGGAGGATCCTCCGACCAGGCTGGTGATATTGCCTGGCGGGTCGAAGCCCTGGGCCGAAGCCCAACGACTTACGTTGGAAAGTTGTATATATACCCCAAGTGGGTAGGAAACTTTGATAGCGTGATTTAGGATCGTGACGTTCGTTGATCGTCCATATCGTTGCGTAGTATGCCCTGTAGGTGTCGTTGTAGCTTGATGCGACATTGTGACAATCTTGTCTTTCTATTGCGTTACGTCATGTTGCGTGTAGATGTCGCTACATCACTCCTCTCCCGAGACCGGAGGTCGATGAGAAGCTTGAAGAGTCTTGAGTGCTTGCCAGTGCCAGTGGATATGGTTCCAGTGAGTCGGAACTGTGTGCGGTGAGTTGCTGCTACACGTGCTCCAGTGAGTCGGTTTGATGGCGTGTAGTGGATGAGTGTGCGATGCTGCTACACGTGCGCTCCAGTGAGTTAGAGTGAGGGCGTGTAGTGAAGGCTGGCTGCTGCGTCGACCAGGAGAGAATGGCTCTGCTAGATGACCGGCCGAAGTGCAGTGTGCTGTGCCAATCGCTGATGAAGCCGAGAGTGTTGACCAGGCCTGCGCGTTTGCTGCATGCGTGTGGTCGAGGTACCCGAAGAGGCTGAGTGCTGCTGGCTGGCGGTATGCGTTGCTAGACTTGATGCTTTCTTGAAGAGGTCAGGGGGATGATGTATGATAATGCCACTACAAGGGCTGCGAAGGTTGCATGTTCTGAAGGGTTCACCAAGTGGAAGGTGAGGATCACGTCGGGAGGTCACCACTGAGGAGGTGCGACGCATGTGAGAAACGTATCCAACATGAAGGGGAGTATCCAACACAACGGGAGAATCCTCCGACCAGGCGGGTGATATTGCCTGGCGGGTCGAAGCCCTGGGCCGAAGCCCAACGACTTACGTTGGAAAGTTGTATATATACCTCAAGTGGGTAGGAAACTTTGATAGCGTGATTTAGGATCGTGATGTTCGTTGATCGTCCATATCGTTGCGTAGTATGCCCTGTAGGTGTCGTTGTAGCTTGATGCGACATTGTGACAATCTTGTCTTTCTATTGCGTTACGTCATGTTGCGTGTAGATGTCGCTACATAGTAACCTATTCTCAGACCTACTGAATATGCATGTAAAATTTCATAAAAATCGGGCAAACCGTTTCAGAGGAGTACGGTAACTAACATTATGACACGAGTATTTTATATATAAGATAATATTGTGAAAGCCTTATGGGGTGACGTAGTCGCATTTGTGACAAAGCTCCTTTTTTTTTTTTTTTTTATGTTAGAAGTTGGCAAACAAGCCTACGGCCCACCTGATGGTAAGTGGCTGCCGCAGCCTATGAGCGCTTGCAGCACCATTAGAAGGTGCCACTCACGCGTTGCCAACCTCGAGATATTAGTTCTTAAATCTCGTTCGCAGTAATTTCACTAGCGTACAATGCCCTTCAAACCGGAACACAGTAGTGCCTAAACACTACTATTTGGCGGCAGAATATTGGACACTGCGGTGGTACCTACCTAGTCGGCCTCTTGCAACAAAAGACCTACCACCAGTGTCCTTAAATAAAGAATTTAAAAAAAAACTACATCCTTAAGATGAGGTGTTTTGAAACAATGTCACCTTTTCAGGTAATCAGTAATCAATCGTTTCTTCCTGTATGTCACAGATAACGACAAGACGGTATCACGATAAAATATAAGGTATAATTGACACTTTTATTGCTGGTCTTATCGATGGTAGCAATTACGGAATATCGCTTTGCTCCGTTTCTATTATATCACTTGACGATGACAAGACATACGGATGCGTGTACTTATATTGGCAGGTTTATAGTTCGGCCTAAAAATTCTGAAACATATCAGCGTATACAAGAAGTTAATGTATGTGTACTGATATTATACGACTAGATTGTAGAGTATCTCCGTTAATATTAAAGCTTTTCTTCTATACATTTACTTTGTAGACGTTTACTCTTACTAGGTATAGTGAATGTGTGTTTGTTTCTTACGCTTTCACGCCTTAACTTTCAACAAATCATTATAAATTTTTGCACACCCGTTGTCAGGAGTAGCTATAGAAAAGGAATGAAAACATTGAGCTCTTCATTAGAAAAAAAGTATCGTCCCCGAGAGATAAAAAATAAACCTAACCGGTCGTCCGGAATAGGAATTGAACAGATATTACTTGTTAAATAATAAACAGTACAGAAAACTTGGTACAAATTTGTCTTCATATAACATGAAATATCAATGATCAGGAATAGACTAATCTAAGCGATAAATATCCCTTAATTTTTAACAATAATTTTGTTAACATTAACATTTTGGTTCAGAATAAAATAGCTAATCCTTCGTATCTAAGAAAGTCATGAGAAATACACCAATAATATGGCATATCCGTGTGATAAAAACGGCTATCTGATTGAGAGACGTTCTGGAAACAATGAAGCAGATAGCTATCTGTCGTTATAAACTCTGAATAGAAAATCGAGTTACGTTATCGAAAAGTAGTCGATTTTATAAATGCTAGCGTGAGAATTGAATTATAAGCCCACTGCCTTTTGTGTATGACATTAGATGTATGCATAGTATTGTGCAACTTCTCAATTTGTAACTATAAGTATTCTTTGTTAACTCGCCTTCTTTCTTATTATATATTTTTATTTACCATAATGAGGTTAAACTAAGGAACGTCTTGTTTTACGGTAAAGGGTCAATTTAGAAGCGGTATAACGGAAAATTGATGCGACCAAAACGAATGCTTCCTAATAATTTTTAACGAAGAATACTATGTATGTACTAATAGCATAGCTCAGAAGGAACACTTTTTAAAATGCATATACATTTATTACTCACTCTATTTAAAGTATAAAATTGAATATGAAAAGTATACGACTTCTTCGGTCCACGTCTTTCAAACGAATGCCGTCTCGTATAATACGGCAGACAACCGCTTACTACCCCCCAATATTATATTGAAGCTGCTCATATACGCTCTTTTTATTCATGTAGTTAGATTATCACACATTCTTAAAATGGACAGTAATTATTTTAAAAAAGTTTGAGCAAACTTACTATGCATATGTATGTATCTAGTAGAGATATTATATGGGCCTTTGGTTTTTTATAATAATTTAAGTCTCATCATTAACCCGTATACGAAGATTCGTTAGTATCAGAGATTACGAATGCTATCTTGTTATTGAATATTTTCGCAAAAGTGTGCCAGCTGTATAACGGATTGAATGCATGAAGTAGGAACTAGGTACTAACAGATATCCGTCCTCGTACGGAGGAAGCGTAAATCAAGTTAGGATGGCGTATAGCTTTTTATTACCTACATAAGATACTTGAATCATGTAATATATTATACTTGCGTATCCTTTACTTTTATAAAATTATATTATAGTTTTATGTGTTAGAATGTCAAGTAATGATTTAAATTAATATAATTAAAACACCAATGAAATTAACACAGGTTAAGTTTATTATTGTTACTGTCCCGAGAACTGGAGCATTTCCAAAATATCTTTTACTAAGAGAATTACATTATGTATGCCTGAATAACATGCTATACTTTATTCAGTTAAGTTTTACAGTTTTAAATTTATATTTGTTGATCGAGTCGTGAGAAAATGTGCTAAAGTCTCTATGCTATATAATTTTTTATCGATTTAACGGTTTGGGTATAGGTAAAAATTATGGTTTAAATAAATAAATGAATAAACGCTGCACACTCAACGGCCCCCATTAGGCCAATGATATCCTGTGTCGGGGGTCCGAAAACATATACAAGGACAAGGACAAATACACCCACACCGGAAAATATGCTTGCATGGTCAATACAAACATATTATGCTCCGAGCGGGAATCGAACCCGCGACCTGTGGCGTTTAAGGCAGATTCGCTACTGCGGCGCCACAACGTCGTCGGTCTGTCGGAGTTTAGTTTGAGTTTGAGTTTAACATTAAAAGTCTTTTTGCCAACCTTAATTTATTAAATAAAAATATATTGACCACCTTTATTTATTTATGTTGCTTCATTAAATCTTTCTGAAATTGAAGCGGCCGCGTGTGACTGCTTATTTCAATGTAAAAGATACGACTTTTTACGTCTTAGCTAATCTTATTATAAATTAGTAGAAGGCGATCGGGTTCCCTTCATTGTTTAGCAAGACAAAATCTCAACCGAAATCTAGTTTACATACGAAATTAATTATATAACGTTTTTATAACGTGTTTGCTTAGATTATTGTTTTTAAATATTGTTACTTTTCCCAGAAACTAGGTCAGCGGAGCTAGTCCAATATTTAAAAAAGCGAGTGTGTTTAGACGCGGGGCTAATTTTGTGAAGTGAAAAAAAAATTGTGTTCTGGTATAAGAGAATGAGATAAAGATACTGTACAGCATTCTAAACAGGAAGAGATATAGAGAGAGAGAGAGAGAACGATTGTAAGTAAAGAATATAGCAATGCGTTTTATCTCACTCTCTCACAACCTGAACCTTATAAATAAATTTAATTACAGTTATCTATTTAAGTTTCACAGCATCATCATCACAAAATATAAACTAAAACAAACCTTATCGTATCTTTAGAGTCAAAATCATTAAGCTTTCGTGTTCTTAAGCACTAAATAAATAGGGCAAATAACAAGGCCCGTTAACAAGTACGAGACAATTGTTCAAAACAACCTGTAATGTTCTATGCAATACCTAATGACTGGCAATATTCAGCCTTGACGGTGACTGACAGCGTGTGGGAAAACTAAAAGGATTTATTGCCGTGAAATCGCACTGTCAATATAATTAAGTGTAACATTATTGTTGATGTCTGATGATAGAGATGATTTGATGATTATTAGAGTTAACAATTAACTTGTATTGTTCTCTAAGATGTATTGGTGTATATAATATCATAAATGTATTGGGAATTGGAATGTCTTATCGAAATTGTAAAACTACAACTGGATCCTGTTTGACACCGTTGTGGCGTATTGGTAGCGAGTCCGCCTTTAGCCTTGACGGTTGCGGGTTCGATTCCCGCTTGTGCAGATGTTTGCAATAATCGCACCAATATTTGTTTCGGTCTGGCCGTATGTACTTGTGGGTCTCCCCATCGTGCCTCGGAGAGCACGTTAAGCTGTCGGTCCCGGTTGTTATCACATACCATGTCATAATAATCGTTAGTTAGTAAATGAATATAAATATATAGCTTTATATCGCTACCCGCTTATTACTTTCACCGCTCAACGTTCGAGTAACGACCTTCATGGACCTTGCGCGTCACTTGCGCGTGCGCCGAATCTCTCCACAAAGTGCACTATTAATTATATAATTATTTTTGCAATAAAATTATACAAATGATAAATGTTATATAATGGCTAAAACATTGCCGGTGGTCGAAATTTTAATGTTAAAATTCAATTAAGAAATTCAATTTCAGTTTTGTATTTTGTTTCATTACAAACCGATGCAATTGGCGTTTTACATTCAAATGATATTAATCATACTCTGTATTCATTAGTTAATGGATTTCTAACGTGGTAGGTATTTGATAATTCTGAAATAAATTTTAATTAAAATAGCTTGATTTTCTCTTATTGATTTCTGATAATGTCTGTCTTAGGGAATATTTTACGTAACGCAAAATAAAGGTAAGTAAGATTTGTAAATAATATAAATAAACTTGCGGGCTCGCTAGACGTTGTCTAACCCTGAAAAAAAATCTGCCAACCAGGTATCAGACTGACTCTTGATTTCAACAGAAATGACACTGGTAAATATTATTGAATTACTAATATCGCTATAAAAAATAGGGATTAATGGTAGAACGCTGAAAATTTAGGATGTTATGTATTTTTCAAAGCTGAATCATTAAAAAATTGTCAAAAAGAAAAATTGGGTGGACCACCCTTAACATTAAGGGGTATAAAAAATAGATGTTGACCGATTCTCAGACCTACCCGATATGCACACAAAATTTGATAAAAATCGATCGAGCAGTTTCGTAGGAGTTTGGTAACAACGGAAAAACGCTTCACACTTAACGGCCATTAAGGATAGTAATAATCAGGGGTACGGACTTCCTGACACAAACAATGACAAGTACAAACACACCCACATGACTGTATAGTCAAAATAAACATCTGCCCCGAGCGAGAATCGAACCCGCCACCTGTGGCGTTTAAGTTGGCTACCGGTATAACATGTATTTTTTATTTAAATTCTTTTGTTTCTTGTATTTTAACGTCAATTTTATGTTAACTTCCTGATGGGCTTAAGCAGCTCATAACTGTATGACAATACTTTATTGTCCATAAGTGACAAACAACGTCTAAAGTGTTTTTCTTGAATAGTTGTTTAACGAATCGTGAACAATAGTGAATAGTCGTCAACGCTCGACCTTGACGTCTTTTGATATATTTTATATGAAATAAACCAGAACGAATATGTTTAGCCGGAACAAGGCGTGCCAGGATCTCACGGTGTTACATGTAAATCACGCACAATAAATCTTTACAGAATGTCGTTAATTTAGTATTATATAAAGGTCTAGCCGGTTTTATGAATAAATTGCGGTTTAATTTAAAATAGAATATAAAAAGTTTAGGTTCTTTTTATTTCATGACGGTTGGCAGACAAGCATACGGTCCGCCTGATGGTAAGCACCGAAACCTATGAACGCGTGTGCGCTTGAAGCATCACTTGCGCATTGCCAATCCAAAAGATAGGAAGGTAGGGATGAGAAGAGGTAACGGGAAGGGAACAGAGGGGGTGGGAGACTGGGTCTTCAGGGGAACCGTATGCTTCTTTGCCAACCGTCATGGCATAAAAAAATTAAATGTATATATTTTTATCAATATGCGTGAATTTCACGTTTTTTAATCTCACAGCTTACGACAGAGGTCAATTGATTTCATAACTTCTATGCCAACAGACCACCCAGTGCTAACAATAAGTGACAGGTAATATCAAACAACGACAATTAATCAAGCTATAATTATTACTTAAAAGTCTCTTCATACGATCGTAACTGACAACGCATAGAATGCAGGAATGGCCTAACCATTGATACCATCTAAGCTGTATATCACCAATCACCTGTTGTCATTTGTATTGCAAACTCATCAATCAAATCGGTTCTATTAATAAAAATAATTAACATGAAATAGTACTTTAAGTCCGGGTTGTAAAGTTGAATATTGTAAATGAAGTTATTAATTTAAAAAAATCAAATGTCCGCCACAGTAGATGAGCGCGCGTCACTTTTATTACAGCTAGATACCATCTGATCGTGACTTCTGGTCACAAAACGCTTTTGATCTTAGCCGCGGCCGCCGATCGGCCATTTAAAATTATGTTGCGTGTACCGTAGTCATTAGCAAAAATAAAAATAAGTAATAAATTGGATCTTCAAAAGATAGGAGGTGCTTGGACTTTGAAGGCTACTTTTTGTGATAGAAAGAATAACAACCGCAGCGGTTTATACGTTTTCGTTCCATTCACAAAGATGAGACAAAAATAAACAAATCCTAATAACAAAGCTATCACAAGAGGAAAAGAATACCATAGATGTCAAACGAAAAACAAAAACAACAGTCAATTTCTTATAGTTAGCAATAACTTCATCCGATGTCACAGTTTAACAATTAATGACAATTTACGATGGCGATAGAGTCGAAATTATCTTAATGTTTCAGTCATTTAGATCTAATAGCAACGATAAAAGAACGAGTAACGCACGTCATGAGTGTAGCGAAAGTATTCTTAATGAGTTGCACCTCCGGCTATAGACGGCATATGCCAGCATCAAAACTCCAAATTGGCGATCATTTGACACTCTCCCATCTTAAACGAAGCTGACGCATATTCCAATGTAAAACAAAACTTGTTCCCCATTCAATAAAATAGAATGTTGTTTGATAGGAATCATAAAATCAAAAGACTTACAATATTTACACTAGAGTTCACTATCGCCTGATTTTCAAATTGTGCGTACGCAAGCGACTAGATCTTTGTTGATTATTCGATACTGACAAGCAAATTAGCCGATTCTTTTGTCTCGTTTAGACGTATTAACCGTGATAGGTGATTGAAAGAGTCCAGATAAGGGTAGACGTGGTGTTCAATTAAGCAGTTCATTTGATCTTGTATGAATGGAATTACATAGCGATAGTACCAGATTGTTATTCAATGTTAGTTAACTGGTGAAACTTTCTTTAATCTAACTCACATTGTTGGTTAAGATTGTTTTCGTTGACGATTACTTTCACATTAGAAATCAAACTATTTTTGTTAAAATATAGATAAAAGAACATTTCGAAGTTAATTCATTCAGGATATTAAAATTCGAGCTTTTTATTTAGAATCTTATTAATCAAATTTTTATGTCATTAGCAAAGAATGTTTTTTGGTCTAAGTGGCAACAACAGCGTCACTGATGGAGAGATTATTCATCAGTACATTAAGTTGAATTTATGAATGAAACCATAAGTCGTAAAACCTCATACACTCCAACAGCTTTCTTTCCTTTTCCGTCTTATCCTTCATCTAAAACTACCATGACTACAGTAACTGATTTTCTGATTTTCACCAAGCAACTCGTATGAGTGTAGCAAACAATTTTGTCATTATTAAAAAATCCTATATTGTAAATATTTAAAACCCGAATTCGAAGCCCAAATAGCTCAACTGTAGAAGTGCCGACTTCGCTCCGTTAACGCGAGTGTCGCGGGTGCGATCCTGACCCCCTTGGGCTATTGTCGTACCCACTCCTAGGGCAAGTTTTGAGCTTATTTGGAGGGGCGATACGAATATTAGTAATGCCTATAAAACGCATTTCTAATATTCTTTAAAAAAAAAAATAAAGATAAGTAAAAATTTGTATGAATTAAAAACTTCTTAAACTTCTTTTAATCGAAATAGAATTAAAAATAAAATATTCATAAGAAAGTACGTGATTTAACAATTTAAAACAACCAGCTTTATGGTCAGTAATTCTCAATTTCGGTGATCGTTACCACTCATACATTAGCCTTATTTAAGACAGATACCATAAACAATAACTAGCGATTTCCATAAAAGTGATATAAAGCGAGATACCGTCATGACTACGTCACAAATGACCTCAGGGTTAAGCTTGCGCCACATATTCGCTTCGCGCGAAATCGTGTAATGATTTGTCAGTTTACATTTTTTTTTGCTCTGCAACGATCAAATCTTCAACATTACGACAAAATTTTAAAACTTTTTTGACAATTATGCTATTTTTGTATAATTTTAACAGTATATTGTATTTTTTGGGTATAAATGAAAACTCAAAAAATATTCAGAATCTTACATTGAAAGTGATCCCTTACGAGAAAGTTACTGTAATTGTACTTACACTTGCTATATAAAGATAAGGAATGTGATAATTATGCAAAATTCCTCACAGCCTTTTTAAGAAAATATTCAATAACCCTTATGATATGATTAACAAAAATAACGATTTTTTATGAAACTTAATGGATGAAATGGAAACTTTACTCATTAAAAACATTGCAGCAATGCACATTAATAATTTAATGTGATTAACTTCTCTATATAACTTTTGCAACAAATTAAAGTTTACACACGTATTTAGTACTCGTAGTATTTTTAATATGATTATTTGCAGAAATGAAGTTGAATAAATAAACTTCGAAGTTCGTTTGACCCGAATATATACAACGTATTTTTAACTTTATTATTTTCATATTATCCGAATTCAAATAAATAAAAAAGTAAACGAAAAGAATTAGTAAAATAAATATTTCTATCCTGTCCTAATAATATATTAAACGTGAGATTTTGTGAAAATAATGGAAGTTAATCTTTCACGCAAAAACTATGTATTGTAATTTGCCACACATATAGCTTACCCAGATTAATAACACTTATGATACTAGTAATTAATAAAAATTTTGAAATAATTGTTGTCATTGATTCTCTGGGACGCCACTATAATGGCCACCAAAAACTAAGGATTGAAATAATATTAAAGAACAAAATAATTTCAATAATAAAAAAGTCATTGTAATCATAACGATAAGATCTAATATACAAATGGATTGTACTTAAATCGATCTCAGTAACAATTGTAAAAAAGATAGAGCTATATAATTTAAGCAATGTCTTTAAAAATAATTAAATATTTTCTTCATATTATCAAAAAGGTATTTCGAATTCGTCATTGGATTTTGTTTTTAAACGCAGGTATTTTTTGTCCCCTTTTTCTTATTTTTGTGTTTCTTTTTACAACACTGCTTTTTCCGGTCGCCTTTATTTGTGGCAGCAAAGACAACTCAATATACACTTACATACCTACATTAGTTTAAAAGTAGATACGAACATCTTAAAAAGTGTTTAAAATTGCGCTTCTTGAAACTATTACAAATGTCTACAAGAACACAATAAGAGGCGTGAATCTTAAGGTGCCTCACCTTAAGATTCACATAGAAGTTAAACCTCGCACTAAAACAAATGTCTATAGCAGATCAAACGACTTCGTAACTTTATCTATAGCTTTCCCTGTATTACCTAGGCTTTTCCTGCCGCACAACTATTAACTATTTAAACGTTGTGGATGCAAATCGAGGAAATACCTTCTCATAGATTTTCACCAGTCAACGATTGTCACGACATCGGACAGTGATGTGACGGAATGGACATAACCAAACACGCATGCCGACAAAACTAACAAACTTATATTTACGATTTCCTTTCAGATATTTTATACTGATCGCGACCTTATGCTCAGTGAAATAACAAACATTGATAATTGCAATTTATGCAAATTTACCATTAGAACAGTAGTTGACGGGAGTCGGATCGATCGATGATGGTTATCGATCCGACATGGAGCGACTCGTAATCGATATTCACAAAAGTGAATGTGAAATACGATACACCAAGAAAGCAAAGGTTAACCGTTTTAATGATGAAGATTCACCAGAGCTCAAACCTGATAATAAATTAGCCAATTTATTCGTTTCTGTAAAAGACTTAACAGATTCACTATAAAGCTTTATTTAGGTAAGAATGAACGAGATTAAAGTGATATCATTTTCAAACCTTATTTTATTTGTAACTGGTTTATTTTAGTCAAGTCAGTTCATTGAGACATTTTATGAGTACAGTAGTTTGTCAAGTTAAAACGGGTTTTCTTGAGGTTGACATCCGGACACCGTTAGCCGCTGTATCATTGACCTGTGCCTTTCTTTGTCTGGTCACATACGTATCACAATTAACAGTTAACAATCATATCTAAATTTTCATCTTCCTTATAAAGTTGCTCTTAGACTTTCTCTCAAGTTTACGATGAAAATATATTCCCAACTCTCTAGTTTTTGTACGTGAGAAACAAAAGTAAAATAGTCACTCAATATATTTGACGAAATCATTAATGTTACTATGAAAATTATATTTTTCTTCAACTGCAATTTGATAAAATTATGAACATTAAAATCAACTATTTGAAACACATACGCTCCACTTTTGTAGAAAAAACTCGATTGCAAAATTGCCGTTGTTATAGCGTGCGTTCCTCACAACGATTTCCTCACATTATGGGAACTGACAAGAAGAGCTACCAACCTGTCATTCCTTTGTTGCGAGGCAATTGTTTTATTTAGGTCTCGTAATCTTTCACTGTTCAGTAAGCATAGAATCAAGCGGCGTGGCCTTGTATTGTGTTACAACCACAAACCGATATCAATATTGTTGTAACTCCTCGTTTGATACAAAGTTTCAGATACATGAGATATAGGTCGCTAAACAGGGTCAAGGTTTTCGTTACAACTTCATTCATTGTTTGGTTTAACGGATTATCTTATGTCATTATGATTAAGAATATTTATGTTTTTTTTACATTGCTGCAAGATTTTGGCAAACAGACATTGACAACAAATAAATTCAACGGTAGTTCAACGTTACGAAGTCAGTCAGTTAGTTCACGCTAACTTTATTCGATGATATTGCAAGCTTGTGACGCTAACTTCATTCGATTACATGGCAAGCTTATAGTTAGCTTCGTCTCGTTGCGTCTATGCTCAATTTATGAAAGAGCACCAGCGAGTCTTAGACAAGTCTTTGATATTTTGCTTGTAAGAAAGGGCCTGTCCATTCATAAGAAGTCTATGCAAACAGCTTCTTTTGTTCCCACATAAGCTGGGGTTTGGGGAAAATGTTAAAGTTCTTTGAAAATAATCAAAACAAAAATTGGAACATCTACATTAATTTAATGTTTGAGGCGATAATATTATTAACATTTCATACCTTTCAAGACTGAAAATGTCATATGGTGTCATATGGTGAAATAGATTAATTTGTTTATCTTTTGCCCAACTTCCATTTTAACAACTATACTTCTACTTTAATACTTTCACAAGTTGTCTTTCACGTATCATATCAATCTTATCCTCTCTAAATTGAAACTGTAATCTAAAATAAAAGTAATTAGACTTAGAATCTACTTAGATAAACATGCTTATAAAAACACGAATGAATCGCAACAGACCTTGGCATTGACTTTCATCAACCTGATTCCCAAACAAGTAATTAGATGCTCACAATTTGCTGTATAATTGACGCCACTTCCGTTCGAAGTACATATCTCTAATTGCATATATAAAATGATGAAGTGTCTGTCGCAAATGCAACTGGTGGTCCAACTTTTAAAACATAATTTGTGTTAATTGAATCGTTTAGCACTTAAACCTTGTCACAAAAGATTAATGTGGGACTCGAAATCATTAGGAGAAGAACGATCGATTCAAATAATGATGACTAGACAAAAATAACGTACAAAGTAAGAATATCCGAATCTACTTTTCAGATACTAATTCTAAATAATAAAGTTACGAAACAACTTGTTTACTTAACCCAGAAAATGTTAAAAAGCCTATGCCCACGTTGTTTTACCAAAAGTGGGTTCGAATTAGCGCGATATTTCGCAATGTACCACTCACGAACTTTTACTAGAATCGATATAAGCAAAAACTCGAACGCACCAAAGAACCTACACTTGGATATATACAAATTCGCACCTACGCGTCCACCCATGCAAAAATTTGTTGATGATTTTCCCACAGCTATTAACCTGTATAAGTAAAAGCATACTGGAATGTAATTTTTACTATCTATCACCTACATGTAAACAATGGAGAAATTACTTAAGATCGTAAACCTGGTTTTTTAAACACTTAACCTTACCTAAATTTTCCTTTGTTATAAATAACATTATAAATACTTTAAGTGAAAATGAGTTTATTTAAGACTGGTTTGTAGGATAATTTAATATATAGCATTCGATAATAAAGTGAGAACTTTTCAATATATAGTCATAAAATATCCATTAATAATCGTTGTTTCTTCAATATACTAATTGAAACTGACATTAAAAGAAAATCAAACAGTCAAGAATTAAATTACATACACAATCTAATGCAGTCAATCTTAATCAATAATATAAAAAGATGACCGAAAACACGTGATAGACATCATTGATGTTATATAGAAAGTAAGAGCGATAAAAAATAGGAAGAGATTTCTTTTAGGTTAAAAGAAATGATAACGAATACAATTCCAACAATAGAATCGACCATCTCGCTCCAGTTCTCACTCACGGTGATAGTTTCTAAATACTTAATCATAACTAGTTTATCATATTCGTATATTTGCTTAATTGTGTACTAAATTACTATCTATATTCCGCCATATAAGCTAACATTATTATTGATGTGATGGAAATAGGTATAGGCTTACCTATTGGTAAGCATCAATTTCTTAGCGGGAAAAAACGAAAAAAAAGGT
Organism: Hestina assimilis; assembly: GCA_023373885.1. NCBI lineage: Eukaryota > Metazoa > Arthropoda > Insecta > Lepidoptera > Nymphalidae > Hestina > Hestina assimilis. The sequence goes on along the minus strand of CM041745.1, from coordinate 2,906,853 downwards.
AATAATCTTTTTTTTCGTTTTAAACCGACATTATTCTTTTTATTTTATCATCTATAATTATAATGTTTTCTTATGTTTTTGTCGTTTATTTTATTTATTATTATAACCGCAATTTTATCTCTGTAATTACGCATAAAAGTATCCAAATTTGATTGATTGAATCACTTGGGTCGTGATGAATTAAAACGCTTTAGTTGACATGCGGAAATAAATGCATTAATGTAATGTGGGTGTTCAGGAAACAAATAGAGATCTTGATATATTGATTGTAAGGTACTTTCTATGTCATGCTCATTGAGCAGATGTTTTAATTAACTCAATTTCGTTATTGAAACGTATATTTTGAAATTATCTAAAAAGATAGGAAACGACAAATGAAAATGTAGCAATATCAAATCACAAAGGAACTGTCAATCTACTTTTGTTTAGGAGATGCGTAAATAATTGTTTGCTTATGAAATAGATGGATCTGATTTCATAGTCCGATGCTTCCGTCAGATAATTTCATTCTTTTGCTATATATTCTGTTTCTGGTGGAACAACGGTACTCGAGCGTTGACCTTGTTGATAGAAGAAACGAAAGTAATGCTATTGTAGTTTCCGCGACCTGAGGTCAAAGATCTGTCGCCGGCCATCTGTAAGGCCTCTTCACGTTGGATCACGAATTGGCATCACGATATAATTTCACGATGCTCGTGTCACGGCGCGATCATGAAACGATAGCGACGGATCGCATTCAAATTGCCGTGAATAATTTTGGAATTGGTATTAAAGGTTATCAAGATTCTAGAACCGGCCCATCTTTAAACGCTGCATTTCTTCTTCACACCGACAGTATAAAGAATAAAAAAGTTTTATTAAGAATTACGCAAGCTAATTGAATTGAAACAGAACAGCATGTCGAATGTCTGATTGATTCTAAATTCTGGAAGTAGATAATATTTAGTATCTTTGTCGACCTTTATTATGTCTAGGCAGGATTTTACTGGTTTAGATACTTCAATGAAATGAAATGAATTATGAAAAATGTTATCAATATACTGACACTGTGGGAGGATTGTTACTTTTATAAAAACCATATTGGAATTAAAAAATGAATGATAGTAAAAGCGGCTTAACGATCGATGAGGTTTTAAAATTCACATTAACTTCAATGCACAAAGCCGATATCTAGCTGAGTTTATTGATTACGAATCATTAACATGTTTGAGTGTCCAGTTTTGTAGCATTATGAAGGCGGTGACTAGAAATTCTTCAATTAGGCGCGAAGTAGAACACACCCAGTCACCCACGTCAATTAAACAACTATATCTATAACTAAAAGTAAAAGTTACTTGTGAACTTCCGTACACTAAAAGATTCTTAAGTAAAAAGTCGGCAACATCAGGTGCATTTTTTAATTCTTTTGTAAGTTATTGTTTTTAGTTCACAATGAAAAGTTCATGTTCGAAATAAGTGTTTTTTACTTTCTCAACACTTGATTGTAATGTTATTATTATAATCATTCATTACTTGTTTCATTACTTTTTCTGTGTTGCTATTAATGATTCATTAGTACTATATCTTTTAGGTATTTTTATTTCGTTATAATATTTCGACTTTTATAATTAAAGTGCTTAGTAACCAGTAAACTGCATTATAATACACTTTACTGGCGGTAGGTCTTATATTGAAAAGCTGACAAGGTAGGTACCACCGCAATATCTGATATGCTACCGCAAAGCAGTAATGATTTTTGTATTACTGTGCTTCGGTTTGAAGGAAGCGATAAAAGAGCAGCTAAGGAGATTTAAGAAAGAAACAATGCGTAAGTGACACATACACACGAATGGTGTTAAAAGCGCTCACAGGCTACGACCAACACTTACCATCTGGTGTGATGTATGGTTGCTTGTCTACTTAGTCGCACAAATAGTACCAAGAAGTAAGTTACCAAGAAAACATCTGATATATAAATACATTATGATTTTCTACTCGCAATAATAAATCGTGATTACTTATATATCATATTTTAAATGGAATTGAATGAATAAAGGAAACCCTTCTTTAAGTTCGGTAACGGACCATGCATGCATGCCCTATACTGGTACAGACGTTCATGGGCGGCGGTTTCCGCTTAACATCAGACGAGCCTGCTGCCCTCTAACAAAAATAAGTATAGTATGACTATGAATTTAGAACGAACGGTTTTTTTTTAAGTCGGTTAAAAACCACAATAGGAAAGTGTCGAATGACGTCCGCCGCGGGTGGAGAAATTCATTCTCATCTCATTAAACGCCTCCTGACCTTTGTCTAATTGCGGTTTGTTTGTGGTGAAACTGAAGGTCGATTTATGTAACGGGTTAATACTATTGAACTTTGTTTGTTTGTTGATCTGTGTGTGTATCTGAAAAGATTATACGCTTAGTAAGGTCTTTAGTACGACGTTGTGGCGTATTAGTGGATTATATTATTAGCGATGAGTGCACGATGTTGATTTTGCAAGATCTAGAGAATAAAAATATATATGAAATCAGGGACTTGTTACTTTATTTAACAAGGTTATGGCTAAGAGGTTCTTAAAGCCTTTATAACCAAACTACTAAATTGTTAGAATTACTGCTGTGTAGAAGTTCAAAGTCAAGTGTTCAAAGTCTTTTATAGAAATAACGCGTGAGGGATATTTTGTTTTTTCCCAAGCACTGAAATCAGATGAATACCAACGAACGTAATACCATTAATGATGTCTTATTTAGTCACTTCTATTTAGTGTTGATAATAATTGAATTTGTTAATTGTAACTAACTTTTTTTAGTCATCATAATCATATTAATTTAATTTCATGCTAGAGCAATACAAAATTTATATAAAGTATTTTGTTAAATTTGATTTATTACTCTTTTGTGTCACACTAATGAATTCATAAACAGTTACGTCCGCACAATTATTTTCAACCTTGTCGGAATCAAAAGAAACATAATGACAGGATGAAATTAATTTCAATCTTTACTTAGTCATGATTTTTACTTCATGGAAGCATTGTTTGAATAATCGCAGCTAGATAAATGTGTATCATTAAAAATCTTATCATTTAGACACTTAATGACGCGGTAAAATAACAACATATTTACAAGTCAGGAAAACACAATTTACTTATGCATGAACTCTTATGTAATTATTTCTAAGTTACTTATAAAAATAGTATAATACTTGTAGTACTAGAGCCATTCTTCTGTCAGCACAAATGAGCTGGCTCGCTGGCTGGAAAGTAACGGTATCAACACTGTTGCGTTTTCTGCGATGAGTGACGGCGCTGGAGGTCCAGTCTCCCACCCCCTCTGTTTTCTTCCTTTTTTCCCATCTCCCTTTTCTCCTATTCCTTGGGTTGGCAACGCATATGTGATACTTCCATCGCAAATATTCATAAATTGCTGTGACTGAAACCCATGAGGTGGACCGCATGCTTGTTTGCCAACCATTATAACATAAAAAATATATACGTAGTAGAATTACGTGTCATAATTATCGGGGAACAAAACAATACTTTGTGGTTTTTTTTTTTTCAGTAACTGTAGATAAACTTAAAAAAACAACGGAAAAGTGATGAGAGTAAAATTTTAAGATGCGCGCGCATGAGCGTCACACAAAATTCACAGGTTGAAGCTGTTAAAGCTACCAACAAAATGTAAACAGAACCGCTATTAGTCGCGCATGTGGGCACTTTCGCCTATGATCAATGTTTTAATATTTATAATATTAATCCAAATGTTTCTAGTTTCTACATTCACAACACATGTTTCAGTTTCATTAAACGGCGAATTATATATGTATTTATTTATTTTTCAAATTTAAACTGACCTCTATTGACTGTGTTGACTATCCTTCTCCAGTCATTATATTATTTTATTGTAATTAATTATTTGCATGCAATTAAAAATTGTTTTTAAATGATGTCAAAGAAATATAACTTCTGACGCGCGTACATAACGCGTACGTACACGCACCCATTTTTTTTCAGTCATTATTTTATTTCAAGCAATCATTTAGTCTTGATCTTATAACCGTAAAAAAGAATATAATATTTATAGACATTATTAAAATAAAGAATCATGAATCGAATCGATGTCACGTTACTAAAACTGTTATATATCGGTGGTTACGAATTCCTTTGTTATTTAGATACATCACAGGGTTTTTGTGTGGGTTTTTGTGCTTTTACTTTAAGCACTCTCACTCACGAACGAAACCCAGTGGTGCGTATTCTAATGCTCTACGTCGATATCTTTTGAATCAAACCGGCTAGATACAGTTAAAAAATGGATATTAGCATTTCTTTTCCAAGGCAATACTAATATTCCTGTTGCCCCTCCAAATAAGTTCGTAGCTTGCGCTAGGAGTGGGTACGATAATAGCCCATGAGGGCGTGGATCGAAACCGCAACACGTTAAGCTCTCTAAGGCTTTCTTAAATGTGAAGATTTAGTACTTATTTTTCATATATCATTATTATAAATTTGGAGATTTGGAACTGTCCAACTTGGCTGCACGATGCTTATTTTGGGAATACATAACTTTTATATTATGGAAAAAAAAGCTGTTGCTTAGCAATAGCATTTTTATATCATTAGGAACCTTAGTAGCTCAACGGTAGAAGCAGCAGGTTCGATCCTGACTCCTTTGGCCTACCCACTCCCAGTTTTTGGAGGGGCAATAGGCATATCAGCATAATCTTAAAACAAAGAAATCAAATTTCCATTATTTTACTTCGTTGACGCCTATTTTAGTCGCACTATTTATTTATTAAGTTAGTAAGAAAATCACAGGTTGCCAGACTACCACTTTACCACTATGCATTAAGAAAGCACACTTCTAAGATGCGAAATTAGTGACTATTTTCCTTGTGTTTCGCACGCAGAGACGCCTAAAAGTGTTGCTCGAAATAACGTCTCAAGCATGTGCTAAAACTTCTAAGTTGACATGGAAAAGCAGCTTGTTTTTTTGTTACATTTTTTCGTGCAGTATTTAGACAAACCTTTGAAGAATCTGTACTTACATTACGAAATAAATACAACTTCTCCAGACCTATCTTTAACTATTAAAACATACTATGATTTCCGTTGTTACATTAAGACATTACAGAGATATTTATCTTTTATGAATTTTATCTCAGACATATAGTTTACTAGCTTCTGTCCGCAGCTACGCCCTCGTGAATTATTGTATTTGTTAATTTGTTAATTGACAATAATTGAGTAGATTATGTCGCTCTTATTTTTATACCAAACTTCATGAAACAGTTTCAGCGGTCTTGGTCTGAAAACGTAACAGAGCTACTTTCGCATTAATAAATAATATTGGTCGGGATACAAATAGAAATATAATATCAAAATTACGAAAACAAATAGAATAATATGCCTTTAATAAATTTTATTAGTAGTTAAATTGAAATTTATGTTATAAAAAATTAAAGAGTACATTATAAATTTGAAAGTTTTTATGGTTTGCAAAAAATCGCACGTTTCCACCATGCATAAACGCAATTTTTTCGTACAAATACTTCTTTTTTTTAATGCGAAAAATAGACTTTTGTATTCCGCATTGTATTCGCTTATAACGTCACGTAATTCATTTACAATGAAGATTAAAAAAATAAAAATATTTATATATTAGATAGTCTATTATGTTGCTAGACAATATTTAAAAAACTATTATATGTTTAAGGTGCTTTTTACGGTATGAATAAAAAGTTAAAAAAAATTATAAAACGGAACTTGTACAAAGCGTAATTTTTTTTGTAGAAGTAAACTATTGAACAAAATAAAAATTAATTAAAAATATATATATATATGTTAGCGTCAGGAACATTGGGTTTTTAGAGAATGATAAGTACAGTCTATTCACTTCTTCATAATCTTTAAAAATAAACTGTCTAACGCAAATTAGTGTCAGTAAATTTTTTGTTGTCTGATAAACACCCTCACTTCCATTGCTTTACCATATAAAATTGTGATAATTTGAATAAAAACTCGGGAGATTTTAATTTTTATTAATTTATTTTTAATTGAATTTCATTGAATAAAACTTAGAATTTATAGAACGGAACTGTTCAGGTGACTGTGTTTTGACTACCTTACCATAAAACACGAATGAGACTCAACCTTATTTTTTAATATTTGAAAATTAACAAAAACCAAACTGTCAGTCGCTGCTTTGCGGTGTTTTTTTATGTTAGAAGTTGGCAAACAAGCATACGGCCCACCTGATGGTAAGTGGCTGCCGCAGCCTATGAGCGCTTGCAGCACCATTAGTAGGTGCCACTCGCGCGTTGCCAACCTGGAGATATTAGTTCTTAAATCTCGTTCGCCCAGTAATTTCACTAGCGTACAATGCCCTTCAAACCGGAACACAGTAGTGCCTAAACACTACTATTTGGCGGCAGAATATTGGACACTGCAGTGGTACCTACCTAGCCGGCCTCTTGCAACAAAAGACCTACCACCAGTGTGACTGATTGCACTGGTGGAATAATCTCTGTTGTGACAGAGGTTATCCCAACAGCGGGCGATGGGGTCGTCACATCCCGACGCCTTTAAAAAAACTAAGTCCCTTTACCTTTTTTCTTTTCAATAATCCCAGTATTTCCCAGTGTCTGCTTAGTACTGTAATCAAATGATTTTTTAGTTTATATATTTCGGTAAAAAAAATTATTCTTAGTGAAAATAATCGATTTTATGCCCATTGAAGAGTAATACAACAATTTATCTGATGAAAGCGTTCTACGTGATTATATTGAGGCCATTTCTATTTTTTTTACTTTGATGGCAATCGTTAAAACATGTGCCAGACCTGGATAAATACCGTGAATAATGCTACGAAGAAGAGTAAGGATTCGAACGTCTGTAGATGTACCGATGGAGAAGGTTTTCCCGATATCACTTAAAAATTTTTATTGTATTAAGAGCGCAGATTATAAGTTAACAATTTCGTTAAAAACAATTCCCTTATCTATATATTTTCGTATTTCATATTTCCGTTATATTTTTTATACATCCTTATTACGGTTATATAATAAATAATTGAATAATGTATTATAATTAATATAAGAGGCCGTAAGCAAAAGTAGGGTAATGATGATAGCTGAATCGTGTGAGGATATAAAGAAACAAATGGGTTGATTTGCATTATACATATATTAAATAATATTCCAACATTAAAAGTCGGACAAAGCTAACCTATTTATATGTGATATATGGTATATGTAATATGATATGTGATATATGGGGTACATATGCGGTAAAATTATCCACAGCATTATATTTAACTTTCTAGATTGTGATCTTACAGAAGCTTCATATATATGTAAGGGCTACATTTAGTTATTTTACTAGTATTGAAGGTCGGTCTAACATTTTATATACATACTTGAAAATGGGCTTTTGCCTGAGCTGCATTTCAGGTTTCGTAAATTTTGAATCTATGCAAGCATTGTATTGCCTTTCAATCAAACAATCAGTTCAGCAGAAGGTACCTACATGTGGATACAAACAGTACACTTCTTTAATACTTTTAGTAGTCCCAGTCACGCTTTGCTGTGAAACACTTATAATTCGTTCGCTATCTATATAAGATTTATTAAATTATATAAAATAACAGACATGTGTTTGCCATTGGCAGTTGGCATGTAAACAATCGATGTTATATAATAAAAACATTTTAATATACAGTACTTCTTTTCTATATAAACTTTAAATGTGCTGATTCTCACCCTCCTTCGTGGGCGGAAGGTTATTAAAAAGGTTCGAAGTATTCTTTTCACATATTAGTATATAGATAGCATCTAATTTCACACCATTGATTTACTTTAGATCCTAACGTATTATTGATTATTTAAAAACCATGACCTATACATATAAATTAAAAGAATCTAAACTAACAATTACTTATTGTTAATAATTAAATGGGGCGTCAGCCGGCGCCTGACAATGTGCTAATGATTTACGAGACAGCGTAATGATATATGCGAATTCAGTACACCCACGAGCTCAACGTAAACTGACTTCATTCATAATTATATATATATATATATATATATATATATATATACTGAATACTAAAATAATTCTGACTTTTGATTAATCTGACCTTTTTATGACTAAACTGAAGACTTTTATCACATAACTGAAATTACTTTTTTTCTAATTCCTTCCCCAAATTAAGTGTGATAGAGCTTTCCTTTCCGACATCCCTTTCCCCTTTTCTCCCTCTTTCCCTTAGTTTTGCAATAAGCTTTTGATGGTTCTAAGCGCTTCTAGGCTACGGTGATCGCTTAAAAGAAGTTCTGTTCAAGTATTAGAATATTAGTCATTCCACAAGCGCGGAGCCGAAGCTAAAAGCAGTTTCTTTCTACATTAAAATTACTTATAATAATAATGAATTGTAAATAAAATGGTGATATATATTTATATAATTGAGAAATAAAAGCTAGTGAAAATAATTGTATGTTTACTCGTTTATATCATTGTAATTATATTTAATTGTATTGTATCACAGTTGTATAATAATGTAAACCCAATTACATGAAGTGGAGCAACATTAAAGTAGCAATGCATGCTTAGTAATTTCGTACTATATGATAGCACAAATTTACGACTTCTTTTTATTTGAATTTTCATAATAAATGTAAAATGTATTACAACTCCACAACGCATAAACACATTTGTTATATAATCTTAATTACGAATATGACCTTGTAATAAAACGAGTTACACTTTTTAATATTATCTCAGTTGTAAATATGAGGATTGAGGATTCTTCAAATATATTTGTGAAATACCAAGTGATGTTCTTCGGTTTCGAAAAAAAAGAATTCAAATAATTCATTTTATTATTTGCAGTTAAGGAAAAAGTATCTGTGAACTTGTTATTTCTAGTGAAGCCTTGCTGATGTGAATATAATATATGGGCCGGTTCGACGGATGAAGTTCCTCACAGTATATCGACGTGAAGTAACAGTATCCATAAGGCCCAAACTCCCACCCCTTCTTACTCTTTCCTTTTTATTACCCTGCTCTCTTCGTAATTTCTTTTGGGTGGCAACAGGTATATCGTCTATTCTCTATAGGGAACACATACCATCAAGTGGCCCGTAAACTAGCCACCCGATTGGTATATTAAAATCTACTAGTCTTAAAACTATCTGAGAGTATTTAAGCCTCAATAGCTCAACGGTAGAAGAGCCGACTTCGGTTCGTAAACGCGAGAGTCGAGGGTTCGATCCTGACCCCCTTGTGCTATTATCGTATCCACTCCTAGCACAAGCTTCGAGCTTATTTGAAGGGGCAATAGGAATATTAGTAATGCCTTGAAAAAGCATTGCTAATATTATTTAAAAAATATATATATACCACGAAAGATATTGAAAAAAAATGTGGAATTGAAAAACTTAATATATGAAGTCGGTAAAAAATGCAACAAAGTAAATATAATCATTTATATATACGAGTACTTTAGCCTTTTCATTGTATTAAAAGCTTGTTCTATCAAGACCCAGACGACTTAATGCACGCTAAAAGCGTTACCATATCGTATCGTAAAGCCATTTTGTTTTTAATTATATTAAAAAGTGCTTTTTAACAAACATGGATATGACGGACCGTATTTTTATTTAAACTGACAGATTTTTGACGTATCACGCAAGTTGTTTTGCGTACATTGTTATTAGCTTACGAATTTATACAATAAAAAATAAACTTGTTTTCATAATAAACGTGAGATGTATATTGAAGATATTTAATTTATATTATTATTTAGTTTTTTACGCCTATATTTTGGTTGTTGGCCATGTTTTGGAACGAAATTCCTTATCGCGCGTTACAAGCTCTGAACGGATCTGGTTTTTCTAAAATGGTATCAATCGACCGCTTCATAAATATTTTACTAATTTTGCAGTTTAAGTTAACCTCTAGTAGAAAGAAAAACATAGATGGATATATTTCCGTAAATTAGGTACTTACTATAGTTAGCTTTTTTAACTAATATTCATTATTAATATTTGGTAGATATCGAAAAGAACTTCGTACCTACCGGTTGTCACAAGACACTTTTTTTTCATTTGTTTTATTGTAAGATCGACTCTATATTTAAGTAGCTTATTTTTATATTAACAAGGAACAAAAAAAAATCTCTTTGGCGCCCTTAAGTCAATCTCTAAGTCCGTCTCTGGCTCTAATTATAATTATGTTTCTATTATGGTTTAAAATTATGGTTCTAATTATAACTCGACGTTTTGTTTTTTTTCTTCTGATTTTTCAAATATCACGTTACCACTAATCTATTTAGACACAACGCAATTCTCAAACATTCTGGATTTGAGAACTAGTACCAATGCTGTAATCTTAAAACATAGTGAAACTTCAAAATAAAAATAAATAGTTAAACATTTTACGTTTTCGACACGAACTGAACACATCACGAAGAACCGTTACATGTATTTTATTTTTTATATAAATGACACAATATTTATTTTCAATTACCGTTAACTGGTAATTGCGAGTCAATTCTATGCCGGAATTTGGTAAAACGTGTAATTTGTGTTATAATTTATCTATTACATAGTTATTACCGTTAAAAAAACAGTTTATATATATTAAATGTACTTATAATATTAATTATTGTAATTACAATATAATATCTTTTATCGTATTATGTAATTTAGCTTAAACTCCCTTAAATATTAAACTAGCATCTTCCCGAAACTTCGTCCACGTTGATCTTAGAAATGAATATATAGTTAGAAGTGAAATAAATTTCCATAAGACACATGTATAACTATACCGAATTTCAATTGAATACGGACTGTAGCAAGTTATTTGATAATTCTTTGATAAGCCCACAAAAACTTTCAGAAAAAAATTTCGGGATAAAAAGTATACTATGTGTTAATCCAGATAATTAACTGTCTGCATGCTAAATTTCATCCCAACATCCAAACACCTAAACATACAAACTTTCACATTTATAATATTAGTAGGATAGCGTCTAGTTGTAAAATTATACTATGTATAACGTTCTTACATAGAACACTTACTAAGTAACGAGCGTATATAACATTGTTAAGTTGGCGAAGTTCCTCGTTGAAAGCCGTAAATTAAACGTTCGAAGTGAAAAGTGTTGCGTGAACGCCAATTTCTGAAGACGGATAACAGATTAGCGTGAATTTCTTATCGAACTAAGGATTAAAGGATATGCATGACAGCCTTTAGCATTCACGCTACGGTTCTGTGAAATCGTTGAGGGTTATAGTTATAAAATTAAGTACTACTTTTTATATAAAAACTGTGCTCTTTTTGTGGGCTGTGCTTAGTTAGACATTTCATCAGATTACCTTTATGTTTACGACAAAACTCGAAATTCCACCCATACCACCTCGATGTCTGGAAATACACAATAGTGCGATTTAGACATTTTCTTCCTCGTATAACTACTCTGTGCAATCAACTTCCGCCGCCTGTCTTTCCGAACCGATTCGACTTCAAGAGAAGAGCCTAGTCTTTACCAACGAGATAGTTTATGTTCCAAAAAGAAATCGCTTTGGTCTAGGACCGATTAAAGCTAAATTTATTATCTTTAACTATAATTAGGCTAATTTACGGTAAGGACATGCAAGTGAATCCGCGGGCAATGTTAGTCCTATTATCAACATATAATGTTACGCAACGCACAAGATACTTTGCAAGTAAAATATGACTCCATGTAAGAATCATGTTATTTAATCGTAAATTAATGATTTAAGATTTTAATTCGTTCGATGGACCTTGGCTCAAATAAATCTGGTACATCGCGAACTTGTGATATTAATAAATAAGTTATGAACTACTCTACTGTTACATGAATTGAGCCGTGCGAAGATTGACCTCCGATACAAATGGAAATAAATTATTTAGAATTGAACAAGGTTGTCTGGAGAATACTTTTTTATACAATAACTCTTTTAATTAGAAGATAATACAGCTTTATGAATAAAAATATTAAGAGAAGACGTGATTGCGGATTCTTTGTATAAATAGGGAATTTATTTATGTTCTTACGATTTACCTCCATTTTCATACACTTTACCTTAGAAGCCGAAATGGCCTAATGGATAGATGGACGCAAATAAGCAATACTATGTCAACCCACACGAATGCCATTTCGAGAAAAACGCGTTTGAAAATTTTGAACAACTTGCTTTATATGATTTTTTTAAATATTGCTCAAGTTTTTGGCAATTTCAAGATGTATGTAAGTTACTTTACTTATTTTCACATAAAATAAGCATACAAACTGCATATTTCGTAAATAATATAACGCAAAACGTTTAAAATAATACATAAATGGCATGATTAAAAAATGGCTTTTTAGAAGTTTTACAGCTTAAAACCCTACAAATATTAAAGAAAAATGTTCTTCAGCCATTTACCAACACTTCTGCATATATAACTCAGTTTTTTCAATTTTGTGGTTTGACATGGTATTGCTTATTTGCGTCCAGATAACGTATTCTTTAACCGAAAGTCGCAGGATCTCCTTGAGGCAAGCACCTCTGAATTTTCAAGCATTTGATTGGTATTTCAAAATTTCGTGCTTAGCGGTGAAGGAAAACGTCGTGAGGAAACCTGCATGTCATAGAAGATATTCTAAGTAGTCCCTTGCTGGCAGTTATTCTAAATGTCCGCCTCATTTGGTACCACCGTACGTTGGTGAAAAACTCGTGAAATAACTGCTCGTTTGCCGCGTTTCGAGGTCAGCCAGCGTATAATCAGTTGCATTTTATGCCTTCTAGTGTTGCAGATGTTTATGGCCGGCGTTAATCGCTTACCATCACATGAGCCTCCTGCTCGTTGCCTCCTTCTAATATAAAAAAAACCGTTTATGCTGGAAACAACAAGGCTCTACTATTTATAAAACCAGTAAATAATCTATAACTATTTATAAAAGTCCACTATTGTTAATAACCCGTTAACCTCGAAGTTTATCGCTATTGACATAACGTGAAGTTAGCTAATAATGACTAAGTTTCGCATCATACAACATGCACTTAACCGTAAAATCGCTTTAAGGACATGACTCAGTCGTTATGACTCTAAAAAGAGTACGCGTAAAATATTATTTTTATTTTTTCCGCAAAGACTGCAATCGTAAAAGTTGGTATTTATGTCTGCTGGACTACCCACGTGTTCAATTAAGAAATTTATGTAGTTTTTGCTTACATTTTTTTACACACTCATAATTTTACCGTGTCGATTTATTACATTTTTCTTATGTAATAAATCGAATTTAATTAAATAAATAATTATTTTTATTTATTACATTTTTCTTCCATTCTGTGGTATCATCCGTTACCTCTTCATTCAATCCCTTTTTACGCATATCATATATTTTAAACAAAGTATATCGTAGTTTACGCTTTTGATGTCGCATGTTGAGTTAGCCTATAAGTGTGTATACAATGATGTAAACAAAGTAAGGCATTTATTGTAAGTTAATAATATTGTTATCGTTGTGTACTGTTGGCTTCCTAATAAATAAATAAATAAATATCATACACGTCTTTTCTTTGCATTAAATCTCACTTTCATGTCCATCGTTCTTTTGGCCACACGACTTTCTTCTCTTCGCATAATATGTCCATACCAGGATAATCTTCCTCTCGTTAATTTTTCAGTCGCGTCAGTGACTTTCAAATTTCCCCTTATATACTCATTTCTAATTTTATCCATTCTTGTTACCCCATACATCCATCAATAATCTACTGCATTCCTTTCATCCACAGCTTCATATTTATTTATGTACCCAAAAACAAAAAAAATACAAAAAGATTTAAGAGATCTCTAACAGTTATCCACGTGGGAGAATGATGATTCGCAAAATACGGTGTATTGGTATTGGAAACATTACAAATCAAATACATGAAACATACAATAAATAAATACATACATACATAAATACATATTTTTAAAAGCAAACACGATAAGTTCATTCGATTATATTGTGCACAATGAAGTTAGCTTTGTGACTAACTTCGTTTCGTTGCGTAGCTGTTATATTAACGAAGGAGGGCTTATTACCAATATTATAAGCTAAAGAGCTTGTTTGTTTGGTTGAATGCGTTAATCTAAACTACTGAACGGATTTAAAAAAACTTTTTTTTCGTTTGATAGCACATTTCTTGAGGAAGACTATAGGGTATATAACATCACGATACGGTATGTAGAAGCCGAGTTATAAAAAAGAAAGTGCGGGCGGGCGATACGATGCGGTTACTTGGTGAAACACCAACCAGGTGTGGTTGGTCTCACTCAACGGGAGTGAAGCCGCGGGTACAGCTAGAGTAATATAGTATAAATGAGTATAATAGCGAATTATTCGCTAAGTATTCATCAATATTGTGTGGTTTTTGCCGCAGCCTTCGAATCCCACACAAACCATAAATTAATATATTCAGTTTCGGCGCCTTTACACCAACGCCACTGTTAACTGCATTTATTAAACAACAATTCGTGAACAATTTTCTGCGTGGCTTACAATGCAAGGAATTTTATGTATTATGTTAATATGGTTTTATACGGTATTTGTTTTTGTTAGATGATAATTGTTTTATTTGGTATTAATAATTATAGTTATCTTTTAAAAGTAATTGTTTCATCATGTTTTATATTTGTATAACTGTACATATTTAATAAATTTGAATGAAATTGTCGTCTGAATTAACACCGATTTTTTATTTATTTCATAAAGATAGGTGCAAGTATGATTTTAATATATTATGTTAAGTATAAATAAAGGCTGCACATTCATCGCCCCCATTACGATAATGATATCCTGTGTCGGGGGTCCGGAAACACATATAAGGACAAGGACAAATACACCCAGACCGGAAAATATGCTTGCATGGTCAAAACATTATGCTCCGAGCGGGAATCGAACCAGAGACCCGTGGCGTTTAAAGCAGTTTCGCTACCGCTGCGCCAAGTCCTCAAAATGTATAACTTTAACAATTTATACTATAAATATAACTAATGATATAAGCGATCTTTGCCTGGTTACAAATTATATTGACGTCGCATTTTTGGCCCAAAAAAGAAAAATATTCAAGCAAATATTTCATATCAAAAATGAATGCCCTGGCAATGAATTCTACGACACTCCATGTCAAAGACTTAATTAAAATTAAAAATTAGCTAGCGTCAGAGAGTACGAAATCTTACGTATAGAAAGATATTATGACTAAACTATACCAAAAATACGTACATAAAAATACGAGCCACTCACACATGAAATCGATTCTGGCATATAATAAGGATGTCCAACTTGGCTCGGATCTAGTGCTCTTATAAGCTGGATTTAGCTTACCTGAAGAGTCGTTATGTAAATGTCGTTATCACACCGAAAAGACTTAATAAGAGTTTTTACATTGATATTATAATAGTAATTTATATTTTATGGTGAGTGGTGACTTTAAATAGTACTAATAGTAGACTTTAAGTAGAGCCATGCATTACCAGCGCAAAAGGGCCGGCTCGACCGGGGAAGTACTAGCCTCTCACTGTTGCGTTTTGTGCTATGAGTGAGAGCGCCGGAAGCCTAATCTCCGATCCCCTCTGTACCCTTTTTTTTTCCCTTATCAGCCCTTGCTTCCCATTTATTGGGTTGGCAACGCGTATGTGATACGTCAAGTATTGCAAGCGTTCATAGGTTGCGGTGGGTGCTTACCATCAGGCGGACCGTATGCTTGTTTGCCTACCGTCATGAAATAAAAAAAATATAAATAAAATTAAATTAAAGATTTTCTTAGTTGTATAAATTAAACATAAAATGGTAATTTGTAAGTTTTTATATTATTAAATAAGAATAATTGTCATTACGACAAGCAATGAATGAAAAGTTTTTAGATTTTTTTGGTTTTAATACGTTTCATTTAACGCATCTGCGATTCGGTGCGATTTATCATTTTTAATTTTTTTATTTCTTAAGCGTTTTTAATAATATATTATCATTTTTAATTAAATAAATTTAATTAGTGAATGTTAAAATATATTTTCCTTACCATCACTTACCGTTAAACAGTTATTCTTATAAGACTTCTTTGAAACTGTTTGCAAAAAAACGAGAAAAAGTGTCAAGTCTTGTCAACATTTCAGCTTCACTTATGATAACAAAAGTAACAATATGGCCGTATCACAAATGCTGGGCAAAGACCTCTTCGTACAACAAAAGCGTTTTTTAATATAACTGTATATAACAATGTTATAGAAAGCGACACTAAATAGGTATTAACATGAATTTTATAGAAAAATTCAACCCAAAAATATTTGAAAATGATAAATTACAATAAAAGTCATGATCATCTGAGGTTTAAGCGCCACGGGTGGTATACAACCTTCTTCAACGGCTAGTAAGTGATAGACTTAAGGGAAATTGCTCATGTTAAGGTTCTAAATACGACTACTTTGTCTGGAGTTCAGTTCGGTTTGGACTCTTAATAGTTCTCTTATACGACTTTATTGGTATTTCTGCCATTTTGGTGGGTTATTATATTAAATACTATATAATTGTTTGTAGTGTTTAAAAAGACATCAATAAGACCTACGGTATCTTAGTTTCTTCATTATTCTAATTCTATAGTTACCCAGGGCCGGATATAGTCTTTTTGTGATTTAACTGGTTACTAGAGGGAGGTACTATGGGGAGCCCCTTCGATACTTCGAGGTACTATGGGGAGGACACAAGGACAAACGCCCATACCGAAATAAAAACTCCGAAAAATCGTATATACTCTCAAAGAACTTATCTATTAATGTTCAAGTAAGGCTGATACTTGTAATTACGAACTAGAATGACTACTAGACTAGTTGATATAAACGCTACACACCCAATGGCCAATTAGGATAGTAATATCCTGAGTTGTATGGAAACATACACAAGGACAAGGACAAATACACCCAGACCGGAATGGTCAATACAAACATCTGTCTTTAAGACAGGTTCGCCACCACTGCGTCACATATATCTAATATAAAACTGAATCAAAACAGTAATGATAAACAAGGAAATACAACAATCAAGCATTGGGTAGAATATGTCGTTACGGACAATTTAAACACGCACAATACTCAAAGTGTAAAGCAAATGAGCAAATACTCGATAACTGATCCCTCTGAACGATCCGCCGCTTAATTTGCACATGAAATGCTTGCACGTGCTTACATATGATATACAATACAGTATACAAGGAAGTGCTAGATAATGTCTATTAATTATATGGATAAGTCATTAGAAACTAATTCTCCCATACATGTATAATTCTATCTATCTATGTAAAACTTTCAAACGAGCAATTCTTGTGTATATTTATATAATCTGAATCTCGGCAAAGGTTTTGACGATTTTCATGAAATTTAGTATGCAGGGGGTTTCGGTGGCGATAAATCGATTTAGCTAGGATTCATTTTTAGAAAATGTCGTTTTATCCGTGTTTTCAGGCAATGAAAACACCTCGGTTTGAGTCCCGATATCTCCAGTCCGACATTTTTCCATTTTTCCAATTTCCTTCTGTTGTGAAAAAAACTATTATTTTTCAAAAAAACCCACGATTTACCAAAAAAGAATTTAGTCATCCAGGTACTGTAAACTGAAGTAAAGAAACAAGTTTTTAATTTCCTACTGTTGGGCAAAGGCCTATTGCGCTATTTAAAGAGAAGGATTAAGAGCTTAATGCAACACACTGTTCCGTTGCGGATTCATGGTTTTACATGGCTCATAATTTCTCTTAAAACACGCAGGTTTCCTGACGATGTACAAACATTTGAAAATTCTTGAGGCCGCACCCTTCCATTATAGTCTTTTTTTTGTAACCACTGCCCCTTTTCGAGTCATATATATATATATATTTCACAGATTTTAATACAGTTTGTGGGGATGTACAGACTTTAAAACGTGGCGTCTTCACTTTATATTTGTATCATCTTAACTGCAAAATGATTTCAAACATGCAAGCTATTTATGTAATATACTTGCAAGGAAATCGGAAAGTTTAAACTTTTCGAAGAAATAAAAATAAATAATAATATTCGGCCCAATCTACTTATGAAATATATTTATGGCAATTTTGCCACTCGAAATTACGTTGCTAAATTTTATTATGTAAATAAAACATAAAATATCAGGTCTGACTTTACCAATCACAGTGATCTACAAATAAACATATCGTATTTCAGCTGAAAACAACTATACACAAACAGGCTTACACAAATATTTGAGTTCCCTAAGGAAATCTGTGTGCAGACGTATAATGCAAGTACAAGTTACGACTGACCATTCTACCAAGTTTCTGACATAAATTAGACCTAGAGGGCTTTAGAGTGATCTCCTTGAACTTTCCGCATTATCAAGCATTATCACTCTTATTTTTATTCCAAGAATAAATTCTTTTACGGCTTAGTCAGTAACTTATTGAATTAGAATCAATTCGAAATGAGTATATGAGGCTAAGTTTGAAAGTAGCGCCAGTGATTGAAAAAATAAAGGGTGGAAGATTATCCTGGTTACATGTTATGAGAAGACAAAAAAAAACATGTGGCCACAAGAACGATGGATATGAAATTGAGTGCCAATGCGGAAAAGGGACGCTCGAAAAAGGTTCAAATGAAATGTGTAGCACAGGATATGCGGGGAAAGACAGTCAGTGCAGCGATGACGAATGATAGAATAGTATGGAAGAAGTAGTCTCCACTTAGCATGTGATAAAGTCAAGAAGAAGAAGAGTGATGTACTTCTTATTGTCAAATTTGACACCAATGCCAAATTTAAATGAATTATAATAAATAATAAACGCTACACACTCAACGGCCCCCATTAGGATAGTGATATCCTGTGTCGGGGGTCCGGAAACATTCACAATGACAAGGACAAATACACCCAGACCGGAAAATATGCTTGCATGGTCAATACAAACATATTATGCTCCGAGCGGGAATCGAACCCGCGACCTGTGGCGTTTAAAGCAGGTTTGCTACCGCCACGCCACAACGTAGTCTTTTTTCATAAATTATTATTTTCATGAACAATAAGTAAACCGACTCAATTATAATTATTTATAATAGATATGGTATTATTACCAATATGCATACGCCTGCTTCGAGACCCATTTATTCCCGTCAGGATTAAAATTCTGCTGTCTTCTGGTATAAGGTATACTTTGGCTATATATATTTTAAAGTCGCTACCGCGCATGTCTTATTGCACCTCAACTTGGCACGAGTCCAAAGCAGCCTGGAGTCCGCAGTGGTATTGTGAGCGCAATTTATGGAATCACAGTGCGACCCTACAGAGTATGAGCCTATTTAAACATGAATAGTTTAATTTAATTCATCCGATTACGGCAATCCAGTTCAATTGTATGATGCTTATGGTTAATATTGTTTGTTGCATATGACTTGTTGTAAACATTTTTACTACAAGATTCTATGTAGTGTTCTGTATTGTTTGACGTATGTCTAAGTATTACCTTCTTTGTAATTCACCGATTCTCTATCGTGAAAACATTTTACACAATAGGGCTCAATCTAATTTCAATTTTATTGACTGTGTGCTGGTTTCAGACTAGCGTTTTATTTCGAGCGTATACGGTTGTTTTCTCATACGCTTTTACACGCGCGCTTCAAATATTTGAACGCGCGTGGAAGAGCTTATTCCAGAGTGTACGTTCGATTCGGTGATGATGAGTGTGATTAGCTTATAGAATATAAGTTTTCATAGAATATGAATAAACGCAACACACTCAACGACCCCCATTAGATTAGTTATATCCTGTGTCGGAAGTCCGGAAACATTCACAATAACACGGACAAACACACCCAGACCGGAAAACATGCCTGTATGGTCAATACAAACATCTGCTTCGAGCGGGAATCGAACAAGCGACTTGTGGCGCTTAAGGCAGGTTTGCCACCGCTGCGCCACTAAGTTGTCAGCCTATAAACGCGTCAACGCTCATAAGAGTTGCGTGTTTTGTACAAAGCGTACATATGCGCACTTCGAAAAACGAGCTTGTACTTTCGTATAAAACGCCGACCTGAAGCCGCCCTAAGCCAATGACACAAAAGTTGTTATTGACCAATAAAATTTAAATGACATTTACTTATGCTTTCATTCAGGTCATGATTTTGACATTAACGATATTATAAAATTAAGTTTGATAGACTAGATAACCGTCTGATCATGTAGGATATGTTGTAATATTTCTAAGAAATAAACCACAATCAGAGTAATTGAAAGGAAGTTAGTGACTGTGACAAAATCAGTGTAAAAATTTGAGGACTACGTATTAATTTCACTACAAATAGACTATTGAGTGTTAACAGCGCTTAAACTTTGAATTAGTTTCAAGAATTGCAATATTTGAGTTTGGTTTCCGTTTAAAGCCCTTGAACATTCTAACTTTGGCCTTATGATTAAATTTGAAGATAATGGACTAGATAGAAGATATTAAATTTATGTTATATAACAATGAAATCTTATGAGTCCAAGATTAACCACTCTATTTTAATATATGAAAATAATAGTTATAAAAATATTATGAGGAGTCAGACCTAAATTTTAACATATAAAATTTTTAGCAGAAGAGAAAAGCATAGAGAAAACTTAGTTCTCTGTTATTTTTTAAAATTGTTAAGTAGGGTAACAATCGCCTTAATGGTAAGTGACCATTTCAGCTTAATACTGATGTCTAATACTACTGCCATCTAGTGGTCAATCAATCATACTAGTGCCAGTAGGATCTGAAAAGAGACAAGTGGTAGAAGTTTAGGCCTCATAAGTGTAAAAGACTATTGTGGCGCAGCATTCAATTCCTTCACGGGGCAGATGTGAGTGTGTTCGTGCTAATAATTTTGTATGTTTCCGGACCTCTGATATTAATAGTGTTATCCACCATTAGGTGGGAATGTATCAATCACTACATGGTATAAAACAAAGTCGCTTTCTCTATCCCTATGTATGCTTAAATCTTTAAAACTACGCAACGGATTTTGATGCGGTTTTTAATAGATAGAGTGATTGAAGAGGAAGGTTTATATTTATAATAACATCCATTAAAATATAGTGGAGAAAAAAAAATGAGGTTTCTAATGTGATGTCGTAAATAATTACATTTAACGCGTAGGGGCCACGGGCAGTAATGAATAAATCAAAACTATTGGATCGATTTTAATCATTTTTTCAGTGAATGACTATATATTTTATACCCATGCGAAGCCGGAGCGGGCTGCTAGTTTATTTATAAATTCTACTCTAAAATAGTTCTAGCATTAAAGTTAATTTTTATTGTTGCAGGTGATATAGAGGACTGCATCGTGACGCCGGCGTACCAGGGGCAGTTCACACCCTTACCGGAGGCGCTATGCGATTGTATTATGGACCTTACTTCACAGGTATTTGGGATTAATTTTACATACTAACAAGTTAATATGATCTAACTAACATAGGCTGTTACTTTATACACTTACAGGAAATAATTAATTTTGTTTTTGACCTTCCGATGTTAAATCTAGTGATTAACGGGTTTTTAATCCTAACTGTATTATATTCGTGTCAAATTTATTTATTCATATGTATTATATATAACTAACTTGTAAATGCAGTACGTAAATTTGATAGACGACTTTAGACTAAATTGACGACTATTAGACCAGAGCCTATAATTTTCGAAACCTTTTACCATTTTCAAACGTCTATGCCCTTTACTTCATGCGCGTGTATTAAGAAAATCCGCGTGTATTAAAACCGTTGTCATATCATTCGCATTTTAAAATTGTAATTTATTTTCTTATTTTTCGACCGATTAAAATTAATGAAACCGATGAAAATTTTATAAAATGTGGGTTAAACACTGAATAGCAGCAAAAATATAGCTAGATAGACCCAGCCATTGTCAAGAACACACCCCAAAAACATAATTATAGACGAGCAGTTTGGCTTTCGTAAAATCCACTCTTGCGTCAACCAGGTGCACCGTATAACGGAGCACATTCTAAAGGGCTTCACTCTAGCGCGAACCAATACCACTGGAGCGCTCTTCTTCGACGTCGCTAAGGCCTTCGACAAAGTTTGGCATAACGGTTTAATTTATAAACTGTATCGTCTAGGATTGCCAGACAGACTCGTGTTTATCATACGAGACTACTTGTCGAATCGCACCTCTGTATCAGCTTCCGCCCTTACCAGGCGTCTCCAATCTGCAGCCGATGCCCTAGGAAAATGGTTTAATTCTTGGAGGATTGAAGTCAATCCCGAGAAAAGCGTAGGTGTCCTTTTTAACAAACCCCGCATTAGGACTTACTGGCGATCCGGTCCACCTGGAGATATCACCTTGTTCGATCATCCCATCCCATGGAAAGATAAAACCAAATATCTAGGCGTTATACTCGACAACAGACTCACCTTTGAAGCTCATATCCGCAAGGCACGTGATAAAGCAGCGTTCGTTTTGGGAAGATTGTATGCGATGTTGGGCAGGCGGAGTAAACTGTCCCTTAGAAATAAGGTGACATTATACAAAGCCTGCATACGTCCCATACTGACCTACGCGAGCCCTGTTTTTCGCACGTCCACGCCAGAAGAATTAATCAATTACAAATAATTCAGAACCGTTTCTTACGCATGGCCTCGGGCTGTCCGTGGTACGTTCGCAACGTAGATCTCCATAGAGACTTTGAAATCGATTCGATCCCCAAACATTTGAAGCGCTTATCGCAAAACTATTTCGATCAAACTACTTTCCATCCAAATCCTTTGATTAGACATGCTTGTATCTACACAGACCGATGTAACCAACCGACAAAAGTAAGGCGTCCTAAGCACGTCCTGCAAGACCCTGACGATAGGATTACATTAGAAAATGCCCCTTACACAGCACAGACACGCACACAACACCGTCCACGCCGGCGAGGACGTCGCGTCGCGCTCACACCGTCGGGTGAATATATCGTATAGAATGCGCTCGGAGCGCTGCCTCCATCTCCGATGACGTCCTTAGCCGTGGTTCGGCTTCGCAGGAGGCACCCTAAGGACGGAATCAAATTTGAACCCCGTGAGGGCTGTCCCTTTATCACGGCTGAGTCTCTGTACTCGGCCCCCGCCCGGTGACGCTGTCAAGGCCAGTAGGGCCAACGGCAATACACATTCCGAAAAAAAAAAAAAAAGAACACACAAACGCATATTATACCAATCACTCACGATTTTATTATATATGCAATTATAATAAGAAATCTTAAATTACTAAAACTCGTAGTTAATTTGCAAAAACGAGCAAAGCCCGTATCTTAAGACTCGTGGTTTCCCAAATAGATACATATTAGATAGATACAAATTTGAATTAGTAAGTTAATAGCTAATATAATTATTAAAATTAATTTAAGACGATGAAGTTACTCCGAAGCTCCAAGATAATCCGATTATTCATAAGGCATGAAATGACCGCTCGCAGCCTTGCATATTAAGGGCGCTGTTTTGAAAATTCAGTTATAACAGGATTTTTGCATTCCGATACCATCGAGCAAACCTAATACCGGAATGATGACTCTTGGCCATGAAATGTGGAAAATAAAAATATCATTCCGGTTTCGAGTGTGCCAACCTGTCCCGCCGCATATTTTATCCGCTGGCCCAAGTATTAGACTTACGGCAATTGACTTACAATAAACTAAGGACCGGACCTTTTCATGCAGAAAAAATGACCAAAGATTCGCTGGACAGATATGCTGTTTCGTAAATTAAACACTAATACAACGAAACGAAGCTAGTCACACATTAACTTTATTTGATTATGTTGCAAGCTTGTGACGCTAACGTCATTCGATTATATCACAAGCTTATGTTTAAGTTACTAAGGGGCACCAGCGAGTTTTTGACATGGAAGGGCCTGCCCATGTATAAATCTATGCTTATGGCCAATGTTGATAGAATTTGCATAATCGCTACAGCTTAAGTTATTCTTTTAATTTTTGCTCAATTTCTGCATTTTCTAAATTTAAACGTAAGAACCCTAATATACAGTTGTGACATAAAATACCTTACTGTGTGAGATGTCTTCCACTCGACATAGAGTCCAGTCAAAATAATTCAGATTTTACGATAATTAGGCCGATGAGTTCACCTCAATTGTATTTATTTAAACAAATATATTCTTAAAACTTTCCGCTCACGTGAGTACAATTTTCTCCGTCTCAATATTGTCTCTGAATTAAATTTCGAAAAACGCATGATCTAAAAACAAACTTTAAAATAGCTTTCAATATCAAAAATCATGTTCTGTAATTTAAAAAAGAAAATGCATAATTAAGATGGTAAGAATTTTATGAAAAACAATTGTTTTTCATAAAATTCGTTATATAAATAAATAATCGTATAAAATATAATGTTATAAAAATATCTTCTTACTTGGACCATACGATTTTAATCGTAGTCTTTTTCACGATCCAACCCTAAATAACGATGCTGTGAGGTCAGCTTTTGTGCTCGCCGTGTTTTATGACCAGACGCTATTTTAAAACTTTATATGCATTTATAATATAATCAAAAACATTAACGGCCTTACTTTAGCAAAATATTTAATAAATCCGTCATTACCCTAATAACATACTTTGATGCAATAAATACGTAATAAAATGGGATTATAAATAGTATTAATATTGACTAACTTAAGCGTTATTATTAATAAAGGTGATGGTTATTTATTTACGTAAGGTTTTATGTCCTTTAGCCATGTTATTTTACTATAATACATAGATTTACTCTAAGTAACTTTTATTCTATGATGTCCTTACGATATAAATAACTGTGCATATAGAAAACTTGAAAAAACAATAACTGATTCTAACCGCCTTTGGTATAAGCATGCAAAAACTATGTTTTTTTATATGTTACAAGTTGGCAAACAAGCATACGGCCCACCTGATGGTAAGTGGTTGCCGTAGCCTATGAGCGCTTGCAGCACCATTAGTAGGCGCCACTCACGCGTTGCCAACCTCGAGATATTAGTTCTTAAATCTCCTCTGCCCAGTAATTTCACTAGCGTACAGTGCCCTTCATATGTAGTTTATTAGCTCCTGTGCTTTAAACAGTAGAACTCGTAATCCCTTTATAAATACTACGTGACCCATAATATACATAAAATCATTAAAACCAATTCACAATCTGCAAAATACATGTCAAGTTGCACAACTACTTTTTGTAATCCTTTTAAGGAAAGACTATTTGATCTCTGTTATTATCTCATGAATGTGATTGAATCAAAAATCAACTTCTTGGAACAACAATAACTAAGGCTTAAAAGGTAAACTAAGGTTAATAATTAAACATTTAAGCTGATTAAAATTATATTACTCTTGGCTGGATATATAAAAGTAAGGCTTATCTGTTGCAATGATATTAACTTTAATTTTATGTAACAAGATGGGAGATATTGTAATTTTTTAACGTAATTAACCTTAATCATACTAAGTTCAAGGAAATAAAATCTGTTCATGTTGTTGCTGGAGAAGAAACTGTTGATGGAGTTTTCATTACGCACGTTTTATTTAAATCAATGTTCCGGTATTTTTTTATTTATTAACTAAGCAATTTATAATTTATTTTGCGATCGAATATACCACTTCGACCTGATGGTAAATCAAAGAGTCCAAACACAAAGGTGACCAATACCGTTGCCTACCACCAAGATGCCTCTTCAAATCTCTTAATATTCCGCTTTTTATATAACTTAAACGGATCATTAAAAATCCGCTTGCGATACTTAATATATACCATGCACATTGCCAACCCAAGGGATTGGAGGGAAGAGATGAGAAGGGAAAAAAGAAGGGAACAGAGGGGGCTCAAGATTTAGCATCCGGTGCTCTCGCTCATCCCACGAAACATAAAAGTACTGATACTTGTACCCCAAAAACATGTGTTATTCACTCAAAAATTAGTAAAGGCAATAAATGCTTGCTGAACACAATAATGTTAAATGATCTAAGAAACAAGCACGATCCATCTTAATTTGCCTAAAAATTACTTTTTATACAAATATTAACTACGTTTCCAAAGTTCTTGAAAGTTCTAACAAGATATGCAACCGATCGGAAAGTCGGAAATATCTTTACAATTACGGTAAATAATAATGGACGATAAATTTTATTTATCAAGCGTATCGATGCATAATTTAGTAAATTTGTCAAGCCCTTTCGCAACACAATCTTCGTCACAATAGAATGTCGTTCGCCATCCGCAGGTCTCACTCCAAATACCAAATGTGGGCAGGAATTTAAAGCGATTAATGAGACGTGTAGATTAGACGTGCGATATCTATTTTGATTGTTTGGTAATGATCGTTATTAAATATGCTGCTATATTTGTTAGCCGCTTGTTACTTCATTTGTAAGCGATCTTGAAATTATTTTTCGCTTAATTTTTTTTAAAAAATATCTTAATGTAGAGACTTTTTTTAACTTTTAAATATTCCGATATTTTTCAAGCATATCATGACTAAACAGTTATGTTAGCTGTAGTAGGTTGTATGTTTAGTTGTGATGTAATTTATAAATAATTGTAAACTTTTCCGAAGTGACAAACGAAATTATTAACAATCATTTTGATTGAATAAATCTTTTGTCAATTTAAAGTTTGAAATTTACTTATTATAAATATTATATATTAACTAAATATACATATTATATACTATTATCTGTTAGTTAATTGCTATCAATTATTAATTATCATTTAAATTTATATAAGCATAAGGTATACATACAATAGAGATTGTAATAAATTTTAAATAGTTACACAGGAACACCATTGAAATTATTTAGGTAATTTTTATACTATTATGTTTATCTCTTAGTTATAAGGATTTCTATTTTAAATAATAAGTAATTAATTTATTTTTGCTTGACTAGATTGCATGTATGTTTAATAAATAAATATAATAAACATAATTATTTTAATGAAAAAAAGCTATTCGACCAAATCATCAAAGTTTTAGATATAAATGTAATGGAATGAAAGCAAGAAATATATATCAATCTATCGATTAATTTTAATCATTCACAAAGTTTCTCTCGTCACAATTTACGTCCGTTACGATATCGAAACATAATATCGTTTATCATAAAAGTCCCCAATAAATTAATGTTACATGGGCGGATTACCAGATCGGAGTAAATCACAACCAGTTTTGTCACAAGGCGGACAATTTAGGTATTGTATCTCATTCAAATTAATACGCAATCTATACATCTATCTGTATCACCTTTCCCTGAAATTTCTTATCGTGAGAATAGATTGCAACCTTTAGACTTATCAGTGCTAATTACGTTAATTAATTCGTGCATGCTTGTAGATAATATCGCTGAGAAATATAGTGTGGATAGGCATTGTCGTTAACAACTGTGTCACTTTCTCTAGGTCCATATTGTTTTGTTATTTATGTCCTTGTCCCTTTATCTCCGTTGTTGTTGTACTTGACATTCCTACTATTACCTAAGTAAAACTTAATTAATTTTCAAAGCTAATTTTAGAATAATTGAGGTGATTAAAAGACAAAATTTGTTTATATCATAATGATTTATATTATTTTTTATGCTTGAAGTATCACATGCGCTTTGCCAACCGATGGAATAGAAGGAAAGGAAAAAAGGAAGGCAACAGAGGGAGATTGGCCCTCCGGCGCTCTCACTCCTCGCACGAAACGTAACACTACCAACTGATACTGTTACTTTACGCTGATTTTCTGTGAGAGGGTAGTACTTCCCCGGTCGAGCCGGCCCTTTTTTGCTGAGAGAAGCATGACTCTACTACCGTTAAAACAGTTTTAATCCTCGGCATAGATACGTGAAATGTCTTCTCCATAAAATTTAAAACGCAAAGGTTATAACATTAATAAAGAACGCAGTATAAAACATTAAATTAAAATTTTAACAACAATTACTTTTCGAACAAAAACTTGATTTAGGAATGATATTAAAAAAGCCGACAAATATAATCAATATTTATTTGTTTGAATCATAAATTATTTCCATAAAAGGATATAATGTCATATGAACTGGTTTTTACAAGCAAAATCTAATGGAAATATAAAAGATATAAATAGCACAATACCAACAATATTAAATATTCTTTAAAAACACCATCTGAAATTGTCAATAAATAATTACTATATTTTATATTATAAAAATGAATAAAGAAAAAACTTAGAACTGTTTGGTACACCTTTAAGAAATCCATCTAGTCTTGGGAACATACTCGTATATAATATAAAAACACCTTATCTTTTTTAAGTAATTTTTAGGGTTCCGTAGCCAAATGGTAAAAACGGAACCCTTATTATTTCATCCCTCCTTATATCACAGTCATTTTAATCGGAGACTATGCGCCTTATCTATACAGAATTCAGTAAATACGTATATTGGATTAACACTTGCCTGGTAGTTATTATAATCTGATGTGATGTAATTAGAGGTTTATACATAAACTAGCGGCCCGCTCCGGCTTTGCACGGGTATAAAATATATTTACGACATCACATTAGAAGCCTCAAAAAAAACTTGAGAGGTGTCAAGGGACACCCGGATGGAACGAAGTTCCTTTCGATTAATTAGTGAAGGAATTGTAATAAAATTTTATTTTTTTAAGTTATAATAATATTTTTTTATTATTAACATTATTTATTATTTACAAAAACCTGTATACACTCAACAAAAATAATCGTCGCGACACCACACTGTTCAATGCGAAATAGAAATGAAAATATCTGGCATTCTTTCTATAAGAGAGAGAGAGACAGACAGAGAAACATGCGACGCCGCACAGCTTACAATAGCTTACTATAGCAAAAAGTGTCGTGACAACTTTTCGTAAGAATTTTTCCGTCTAGCCCCCTTTCACAACGCGCGATAAGGAACTTCGTTCCAATAATAGTATTTCTCCACTATTTAATGGATGTTATTATACATATAAACCTTCCTCTTCAATCACTCTATCTATTAAAAAAACGCATCAAAATCCGTTGCGTAGTTTTAAAGATTTAAGCATACATAGGGATATAGGGTCAGAGAAAGCGACTTTGTTTTATACTATGTAGTGATAATTTGACAGTTAATAACTGAAGTAATATAATTGGACCTCGAATATAACAGTTTTTCAAAAGTGGACAAGTGACTTCCGCTTATTGTGTATGTAAACAAAAACAATTTTGGTGCAGTTACTACGGTTAATAAGCTTTTTGAACTCATTTAAAATCTGTCTGAACTTCACATGATCAAAATAATTGTATCCATATCATCTATACATATAAATAAAGTGTCTGCTGGAATGTAAAAAATATCAACTTTTTTAATAAACGCATCTGAAAACACATTCTTATTACAGAAAAAAATTGGTAATGTTTATTCATTAAAATCAACAATAATTCTGTAGAATACGGCAGCTATGCGTGGGGCACAGCTATGTTCTTTAAATTAAAAGCATTGGGTTTCATGTCACATGAAACTCCTACTCGTCACATCATGTCACAAAAACCGAGTCACATGTGTGACGTGTTATGAATGAAGCCTATGCCTAAAAATGTGATGCAATATTTAGCATTACTATTTGACTCCCAAAGGTCATTTTGACAACACAATGAGATAAAAAGATCAACTTCAAGTGTATGTAGATATATTCTGTCCTTAGCACGAAATCTATTTTATGACGCAATAAAAAACGCGTTATTCCATTCATGATTTCACGGAACACCTAACAATGAATGGAAATGAGTCTTTATAAAGTATTGAAATAGATCATAGGTTTTGTCTTTTGAAATATTTAGGTCATTTATCGAAATAATTCGAATCTAAAACAGTTATAGTTTTTAAAACAAAAATTTTCGCCAACATGTTAAAGACTTACTTCTGACGCGCCTTCGCCGGCTTTAATCAAGATTATTCTAAATCTATTTAATAAAAACACAGACAAACATTCCCAATACATTAGTATAACTTCCTCTTTATACTTTGTAAACAACTTAATACTTTCTGAATCTTAATTCTATGAAAATATTTAATAATTATTCCTAATTTATGTACATTTCTTCAACTGAAAATGCCTAATTAGTCGCTGGAGATAATAAGGAAAAAGGGAGCGAGTTTAATGAACTTAATTATGAAAAGACGGAGAGAATAAACTAATAATAGGCAGAATTTTATTTTCCAGCAATTGTTGCTAGCAAAAGCCAGTTAAATAGATTAACTTTTAAAAAAATAATATAACAAATGCAGACAAAGGTAATTCGTAGTTATACATATTCAATCAGGATACCTAATCGCTATAAATAAATATTAATGTCACAATAGTGACTCACAATATTTCTATTAACAGTTTGTTGCAACACGAACTTCACGTTTTGACATCATTCCTTATTATATTTAGCCGATATCTAATTGTAGAAATATGTGAGCTTCCAGCAAATGTCATTCCTAGGTCCAGTAATACCACTAGGTAACCTAATTGCTGTTAACGTCATAATAGTGATCTATAAAACCTGTCTATCGTTTTTAATTTATTTTTAATTTCTCATACATTTTATTTAGCACATGTCTAAAATACCGTCGGATATTCGATTTTTAACTGCTAAAATACAGATGCGCTAAAGTTTCCTAAAAGGCATTTAAGTTTTTAAAATTTCTTGGGTATGAATGTGGTTGTCTACAGATACCTATTGCTAAGCCTCCGCTGTCTGTCCGACCGTTCGTTAGCGATCACACAAACCGTAATAATTCTGCTACCGCTAAAACAATATTGACTAAAAATAAAATAAAATTAAAAAAATATCTATTGCGGTACGGATTGAGTCCGACCTCTATGTGAGTCTGACACGCACGTCCTTTTTCGTATGTAGTTTGCAAAATATAGTGAAAATAGCTCGACGCCTTGGAAACAGAGTGTTCTATACTATATCAGGGTGATTTACTTTAAGACCTATTCTGGTATTACCTAAAACCAAGTAATGTTGTAACGTAAAGTACAACCACATAAACTATATAAATAAAATAATCAGCATACATTTATCTACCATCAAAAATACCAGCGTCTATGAGTAATCATAACGGATTAATGATCTTGAATTAATACGATATACCGGGAAACAAATTTACATAAACATATAACGGATATTTTTAAAGTGTCAACACAAAATGTTTTTATATCCGCCGAAGGTCAAGTGTATCCTTCTGTCCAAGGAGATCTAGATAAGATTCCATTGATTGATGAAGATGTCGATCAAATTCCACTCGAGTGTTTTCTTTAAATAAATATGAGAATTATGACGTCAGACGTTTGTTTTTCGATTCCCAAACAATGTCTAATATGCACTACTTATATATTATATCTACCTTTTTGCATTTAAAGCGCAACAGCATTGGTAGATTACACGTTAAACGTCGTGGGGCATAACATGTGCCCATGGCCCATGGTCCACACAATTAAATAGTCGAGAAAGCCAGGTCTAAATTATAAAATTTTGAATACAAGTTTTTATTGCTTCAGGTGATAGAAAATATGGTCAACCATATAAAAAACGAAAATGATTGATTTTTGACTTTATTTTGCCAAAATACAATTGAATCATCTACAGGGCTGTGGGTGTCACGTTCATTACATATTAACTTCATATCTGCACTCGACTCGCATCTAGTTTTTTTTATATCATGACGCTAGACAAACAAGCATATGGTCTGCCTAATGGTAAACAGTCACCGCAACCTATGAACGCTTGCGATACTTGAAGTATTACAAGCGCGTTGCCAACCCAAGGAATAAGAGGGACGGGATGAGAGGGGAAAAAAGGAAGGCAACAGAGGGGGTGGGATATTAGTCCGCCGGCGCTTCTCACTCATCGCACGAAACGCAACAGCACCTAATGATACTGACAACTTGACGCCGACTTTCTGTGAGAGGGTAATACTTCCCCGATTGCACCGGCCCTTTTGTACCGTAAAAAAGCTCGTAGCTTGTGATCACTTGGTTTCCCCACGGCCACAACGAAACATACCTATGTCTATATGGTGATCCCAACGACTCAAAACAGATAGACTGAGAAATCAATTCGGCGTTTAACGTGTTAAATATTCTATATTTTAATTATACATTTCATTAATGTGTTATAAATCAGCCCGAGAAACCTTGATGGGACATATGAATTTGAATAGATTTAGTGTAGGCATGTTGTATGAACGGCTGTCAACAATTTTATCATCAGTATCAAAAAAACTGGTTTTCAGTCGTCATTAAAAGTTCTGATCCGGTATAGACGAGATTTTGTTTTTTAAGCTAATTTATCTTATGAAGGGATTGGCATCTACAAAAATTTCTCTACAAAAAACTAAAAATTAACAATATTATTTAATTAATTATTCAATTCTATTTGCAAATAACATGCAGCAAACTTTTTTCCGATATATACATAATTAAATATAAACTAGATTAAATAGCAACTTACAAAACAATTTCTTTGTTTTATGATGAAAGAAATATTATATTAAGCTTGTGCTATTATTTTATAGCCCGATCATAGCAAATAGATTATCCCTCGTCTGATGGTAAATGATCACTGTAGCTATGCATGTTGCCGACCCTTTAAATCCTTTATTAAATAAATAACCCTTTTATGAAGTGCCTTAGAAAATCATCCTTTCGATCTTTCCTGGTTATAATATATACAAGGTTTAATTATACTATATAGCAGCACTACTGTCAAAAAGATAATGCTTTATATATATTATATACCATACAGGCATGTTTTCTGGTCTGGATGTGTTTGTCCTTGTCATTGTGAATGTTTCCGGACTCCCGACACAGGACATCACTATCCTAATAAAGTAATTAAGTGTGTAACGTTTTAAAAAAATTGTTAAATATATATTTTTTATTTGAGTAAAATGTTTCACGTTCTAATATAGTATTTTTATTTCAGGGGCAATCAGCAACATTAGAAAGTATAAGAACTTCGTTATCAGTGAAGTTTCCGTCGATGCAGACTCCGTCGCAAGAGGTCGTGTACGACACCCTCGCCCAGCTGATGCAAGAGAGAAAAATCTATCAAACTTCGCGAGGGTTCTTTATCGTAACACCTGAGTGAGTAATTTAAAGTCTAAGTAACATTATATCAGACCCACAAGACGTCCTAAGACTGAAGTTGCTTATGTTAATAAATAAATAAGAATATGAACAAAGCCAATCTAAGACATTTTGAGCTTGTATTGTATCCGTAGCGAGCCCGACCCTGACCTAATATTTTTTTCCAATATGAACTAAAATTAGGATAGCCATCTTAAATAAAAGTATAATAAAAAACGAAGCTTCAATAGCTCAACGGTAGAAGGGCCAACTTCACTCCATTAAGGCGACAGTCACGGGTTCGATCCTGAACCCCTTTAGCTTTTTCGTACCCACTCCTAGCGCAAGCTTCGAGCTTATTTATAGGGGCAATATATCTTTTAAAAAAATCTAGGCCGAATACTTATCTCAACATTTTTAAAAATCATTTAAATAGGTTCTCGTGTTATAGACATAATATCGGAAAGTTAGACAGAGAAACTGCTGGGAAAATATTAATTAGTGTTGTTTACTAGTATTTATTCACCAAAATATATACTATCTAACTAAAATTTAGAACATACAAAATTTATTTAGACATTGATAAATGAGCTCCAAATATTTATTGATAAAATATGTTGTATCATCGTCAGTATTACACTTCGCTGGCTGTAAGTAACTAAAAGGAATGATGTGCATCTTGAAATATGATTTGCATTTTTTTAAATTAAAAAAATAATAATTAAAAATCGTGTCAAGAAATGTGTTAGTTATTAATTTATTCTCTAAACATATGTAATTAGGTAAAAAACAGTTCAGTATCTTTTTCTCCCGAATTTGTTAACCAAAGAGGTTCACAGAACCCTTTTACAAAGCCTCCGCTGTGGGTCCGTCCGTCTTTCAATGGGCTGTAATTTTCAAAGAATATGTATTTCTGTTGCCGCTACAGCAACATACAAGAAACTTTTTACGGTAGTACGTAACCTCTTATGTCCGAGAAGTCGTGACGTCCTGAAAACCCGCGAGGGCTCTTCGTTTTCCAAGACCGGCGAGTCTTAGTGCTCTGTTAAATTCAGCTCCAGTCAGGTAATTTTCAATTTTCTTCTTCTTCCTACCATTATTTCCGGTATTAACCCAAGGTCTGCTTATAGTCTGACCTCCGCAACCCAAAGTGTGAACCAATAACTCATTGGATGAGTGCTAATTACTGATTAAGAGCTAACGATTATTATCAGATGTTGTGATAAAATCCGGGGCCGATAGCTTAACGTGCTCTCCGACTTACGAAGCACGGTATGCTTCGGATAATCAATATATAGACATAATTATTTGTTATAACCTTCAGGAGAGCACTGGCAAAAACCACCTCATTATATTTACGCTTAAATTAACATTACATGTACTACCAAATGAAAGCTTTCCGATAAAAAAAATGTAACAAAAGGTGTTGCCACTGGTAACGTTTAAGTGTTGTCATTAGTATTTTTGGTCATAACCAAACATGGCTTAAATCAAAAACGTGTTTTGAAAATGTTATACCAAGATACCACGAATACTGAGAAAGACCGAGGAACGAATTCGAGACGAGTAAAACTTAACAAATATACCGCTTTACGTATTCTAAGAATATATGTGACGCAAGCTTTTTACACTCCTATTTCAATTCGAACAACGTTTTATTTGAAATTTTAAATGTTAAAATTGATTTTACTTGTGGTGGTTGGTTGGTTTTTGTAAGAGGCCGGCTTAGTAGGTACCACCACGGTGTCGGGTATTCAATTCAATTTAAATTCAAATATTTTTATTCAACATAAAAAGCATTACACTTATTAGTTGAAAGTCAGATTCTACCACCGGTTCCAAAATGAAACCTCTACCCGAGAAGAGCCGACGAAACAAACTCAGGGGTTACATCTTTTTTTAATGTATTATTCTACCGCAAAGCAATATACTGTGTTTCGGCTGATACGGCACTTTAGCTAGTTAAACTACTGGACAAAGGACTTAAGAACCAATATCTCTAGGTTTGCGACGCATGAGAGACCTACAAATGTATGGCGTAGCAAGCGGTCATAAATTATGACAACCGCTAACCATCATTGCCAAGTTATTATCATTAAAAAAAATTGTAACGCCTTTTGTATCGCTGTTAAAAATATAAAATATATTAATTTAAAATTTATATAATAAAAATATATTAAGTACATAATTAAAAGCCATAATGAATATTTTTTTAAGCTTTTATATAATCTTTTAAATTTTTTTATGTTTGTTATAATAACGAAAAGCAAACAAATCACCTGACATTATTGTTACACAAAATCGATTCGCGCCATAAACAGACGTTCAAATTTACGATCGAATTTATAATAAAAATGGCTGAAAGCATGACATGAATATAAAATCGATTTCTTACCAAACTTAAATATTTTATTTCTCATTCCTCTCATGGACAGCTAATGTTTAGTAAGCCGATGATTCACCATCCCATTTTAGGATTTCGACCGTATTTGTGCAAATCTAAACGCGCCATGTTTATGAATAAGTCTTATTTTTGGCGCCAAACATTGACAGTACATTCAAAACTCTACAGTTTTATATTGTCTGTATATTAGCAATTAAAAAAATATTTAACTTTTAAGTAACCAGTTACTTATTAGTGAATCGTGTGATGTCTTAAACGCTACGTTATTTTAGAATTTCGAGTGAGATTTTTTTTCTATTTAATTAACGGCGTCGGGACGTGACGACCTCATCGCCCGCTGTTGGGATAATCTCTGTTACAGCAGAGATTATTCTACCAGTGCAATCAGTCACACTGGTAGTAGATCTAAGAGGTAGGTGCCTCTTGCAACAAAAGTGCAAAGTCAAATATTCTACCGCCCAACAGTAGTACTTTGACATTACTGTGTTCCTGTTTAAATAGCACTGTAAGCTAGTGAAATTACTGGTCAAAAGAGATTCAAGTACCAATATCTCGAGGTTGGAAACGCGTGAGTAGTACCTACTAATGTGGCCGTATGCTTGCTTGCCAACTTAACTTAAAAAAATATATTATTTTTATTTTCCGAAGTACCTACGTCTTACTTAATCTGTGCCTCATATTTCCAAGAATAATACATTGTTGCAATGACAGATATAATCACACAACATTAACACTTTAAATGACTATGTGCTTAGCTATTAAACGGTACAATATCAAGATTGAAACGTGATAATCATCAACATCAGTGTTAACACGAGGAACTCCGCGGTAATTGGCGAGTGGGCGGCTATGCTAATGCGATTGCAATACACGATTTGACTGTTTAATTGTTTATTAGGGAATTATTCAAAACTTTCCCGGATTAACGACTGATGTTTAATGAACTTTATAGAAAATTTATGTACGAAACATTTTATTGCCTTATTTTAAATATTACGTCATGAAAAATTATTTCGTAGGGCGTTGAATAAATTAAATACATGTCGGTATAGACTTATTAAATATGGACAAGCCCTTCCATACAATCAACATATCAAAGACACGCTGGTGCTCCTCCGTGAATTCAACAACGAAGTTAGTCACAAGCGTGCTACATAATCGAATAAAGTTAATGTCTAATTTCGGTTGGCTGCAATGGTGCGAACCATACGACCACACCATACACCAACCAACGAATATATTTACGAAGGATCACCAGTGAATCTTAGAAATTATTTCTGTGTGGAAGAGCTGGTCCTTAGTTTATAATAAGTCAATGCATGTCGGTTATGTTATTAGCTTGAATATTAATGGATGCAAATAAGCAATACCATGTCAACCCACACGAATGTCATTTCGAGAAAAACTATTTTGAAAATTTTGAAGAACTTGATTAATATGATTTTTTTTATGTATTGGTCAAGTTTTTGGCAATTTCAGATTTATGTAAGTTATTTTACTTATTTTCACAAAAAGAAGTATACAAACTGCACATAATCGATAAATTGCATGAAGAAATGGCTTTTTTAGAAGTTTTAAAGCTTAAAACCCTACAAATATTAAAGAAAAATGTTCTTCAGCCGCTTACCAACTCTTCTGCATATATAACTCAGTTTTTTCAATTTTGTGGGTTGACATGGTATTGCTTATTTGCGTCCATTTTTGGTGAGCCATTGACCATGACAGAGTCATCAGCTAGCTACCTCAGTACTGAGACTGGAAAGGGGACAAATTAATATAATAAGACAGTGGCATACACTGAGTCAAGAGCCATAATTATATGAACCCGTGTCGCTTTGCATACCTGACTTGAAGTTTATGATTGCTCAATAAAAAGACAAATTAACGCAAAAAAAATCAGATCGAACTAGTAATTCCTGATCTCAGATAATTTACACCAACAAATATTTAATAAATAAAAACTGTAAACTATAAATTGTGAATTTATATATTCTCGTTTTCCTCCTATTTATATATACTAAATATAATGGCAATTCAGATTTCTAAGTTTCGAATATAACTGCGCGTTCAAGCAAATCGGAGACCACCACTCTGCGGGAGTGCACATTGCTATCAGCGTCAATAATGCACGAAGTTTTTGATATTCCGCCTTGTAAATACCGTTATTAATAGCGAACAAATATTCATTCAAACGTTGAATATGCTCAGAGAAGGATTTTGTTAAAAAATATGTTCTTACGTTGAAAATCAAGCGTTCCAAACTAAATTATTTGCTTCGATCAATATTATGAAAAAATTATGTAAGTACTAACAACTCCCGAGGCGTCGCTCACGTTATTATAGCTGTTAAGCCGGATGCCACAGGAACCTTAAATTATTCCAGGATATAAAGTATTCTTTGTTTTAATCCTGGTAATAAACTATCTGTGTGCCAAATATCATCTAAATCCGGCCACCTGTATTTGCGTGATTAAGTAACAAGCATCCGAACATCTAAACATCCAAAGATACAAGCTTTCAAATAGGTATATAATATTAGTAGGATAGGATAGGATTATGCAATAGTGTCATGAGAAAAAAGAGAGCATAGACCATTGATATATAAAAAACCCTTATTTATACATCAATGGCTTAGACTTTTGCTAATAAAAATTCTTAAAAATATTTTGCTCACAAAAAATTATTTCCTTTAAATGTCCGTTTGATTACTGGTGTCCAAAACTATGTTAAGCTTGAATAATTACAAGAACCTTCACAACATTTTACAACGAATTAACCCACCATATTGTTAGGGGCAAATGAAATATGACATGTGGAATAAGTTATAGATAATTCAAAGAGTAAGGTCGAAACGATTTATAATCGGCTTCAATATTGTTACGTTATGTTTGATTCATTTATTATGTTTGTGCTGATCATAGATCGATAAGTAAAGGTTGGTCAATTGGGTATTTTGTAAGAACAGTCGTATGTTTTAAAAAGTTTTATTTCGTAATATCTAAATGATAAATTGATGCAGATAATTTCAATATTATTAAGCCACGTTTAACATACATACTGAGTGTTTTCGAAATCGTTTTAAAATGTAATTTTTCTTAAACTGTTTTAAATAATTAAATAGTAATAAGTCTAACTATTCTAATACCACCAAATGAATTTATAGATGAAATAAATTATGAGGTAACGATATAATAATGATTCAATACTTTTTCATTATAAATAGACAGCTTTAAATTTATATATTAATCAATTAAATAAAAATAAACAAAAGAAGATTGCTTTGTTTTTTTTTAACAGTCTGCGTGGCTTTAACAAAAACGTCAAGCGCTGTAAGTGACAGCTGACAATCGCAAAAACAGCGTTAAACGGTTAAATGAATTATGAGATGCCAAAATCCGATTAGAACCAAGAAAGCACGTTTAATTGAAAGATTTATGAAAAGGTAATAAGTCTTAGAATTATTGAGCTGTTAAAGGTTACGTGCAAAGCGTAAATTTAGTAAAAAAAATGCCGATTAATTTTTTAATGTCTATGATCACAATTACTAGACCTACTTTTAGTTTAAGCAGCCTATAAGTTAGTTCTTATTAGAGTTTTCTCTTTTTCTCTCTAAAGTAACTGACAATTAATTTTCGATAGAGTTATATAAGTATATCGTAATGCCCATATGTATAATTGATGGTGGTTCTAGTTGTTTATTCTATGAATAGGTTACGGAGCTCATATTAATGAGGCATTAACTTAAACAAATTTCACTTAATACAAAATTCTGTTGATATAATTCTTACCTTTGCAGACGGCGCCGCTCCCGATCGCGTTCTTCATCCCGTCATCAATCAACCGAAGATGAATGCAGTTCCCCTCGCACCATCCTTATGTCAGATCAAGAAGCATTACACCAGCTGTACGGCGAGATAACCACCGTCCGAGATGGGGCAGTCACGCACCAGTGTGTACAGACAAACTTAGCTGACGTCATCTGTGGAGGTATTTAAAACTGATGTTATTGCTAAAACTATGTTCTTAAAACTCAACGTTACGTAAAAGTCGTTAAAACTTTTTAATAAAACTATTCAGACCCAATTCCGGTATAACTATTAGGTAGGTCAAGAAAAGGCTAAGTCCATGAAATTGCGCTTGGTATATCCAGAAATCCACAAATCTCATAACTGCATAGTACAGTATCCTGAAAAGCCTTCAGTGCTTTTGTCGATAAGAGCTAGAATCCATTGTACGCACTCTAACAAAACAAAATGTAGGACGGCCTGCAGTGCCCTGATTCCACGTCGCATTGCTTTGGGCTCCCACGATTTGCATTCGAAATTTATACTGCAAGTATGTTTTAGATTGATAGCCGAAACGACCTTTAGTTACCTTAACACTAGTGCCGTACAAACTATTTTACAAAGAATAAAATTTACTAAACAAAGCAAATTTTAGCATACATATTTATATATAATAAAGATTTTAATACAAGATCCCATTTGACAAAATCAGTGTTTCTATTCTGCTACTAAACATATCATTTATAATTATGTATTTATAATTCATTCATTTATAATCAAAAATTTTGAAGAAAATAGTCATCATCATTTTTTTGTCCTTTATAAAAACTAAGCAGGTCAAGCTGATCCGCCTTTTCGTAACTTGCAGTATTGCGTGTGGGCCGGTCAAACTGGGGAAACACTACCCTTTTACAGGATCTGAAGTAGCGGTTTCCGTACTATTTTTTTTATGTGACTAAGTTGGAAAGTCAGCGGCCCACCTGATGGTAACCACCTGATTGCCGTAGCCTATGAGCACTCACGCGTCTCAAAATATTCATTCTCAAATCTCCTTTGCGCAGTAATTTCACTAGCTACGGTGTTTTTCAAACCGAAAATCAGTAATGCCAAATACACTACTGCTTTGCTATAAAATATCTGACACAACCGTGGTACCCACCTAGCCGGCCTCTAGAGTGAGCACGACAGTGAGCACCGTATCCATTCATACTCTTCTTCCTTCACCTCAATTGGCAACGGATGGCGACGAATGTCATGAGCTCATGACGGTCACATTCGCTTGCGATAAACGCCTATAAGGCGGATGATACTCTTGTAACCAAGTTGTGATATTATACACAATATTGTTTTCAATGTTTATTTATTTTACTTAAATGTTGATAATGTTCCCTATTTGGGATTTGACCTTCTCTTACCTTCTAAGTAAGGATGTTTTCACCCACCTTTGTACTACTGGTAACTTCGATTAACCGGCCGCTGTCGAGGCCAGGTAAAAAAACATGCGAAAAATGCAATCTTCTTGAATTTTATCAGCCGGTGATGCTGTCGAGGTCAGTATTAAAAATCCGAAAAAACTAACTTCTATTGGATTTTGTCATTTCTATTTAATGCCATGTCGAAACAAATCTTGCCATAATTTAACCTTGTTGACCAATTGAGTATACCCAAATATAAACAATGAATACAGTAAACTTAGTTAAACATTATTTCTAAATAGCGAAGATATACTTCAGATATCGGATTGAGTAAGTCCTCTTCGAAGTAAGATGAGTTTTTTGTACCAATATAGCCGTAATGCCATTGAACTTGGGGTAGATAATCGTATGCACGTATTTCTCTAGTCTTATGACAAGTTGCCTATTAGGGAATGTGGACCAGTGTTCACCCGTTACTCCGTCCATTTATGGAGGAAGGCACTGACATTGTATCTTTTTATGCTTATCAGTAAATAAGATAAAATTAGATTTTGCAATTCCGTTTACGTTGACTTTTGTATTTTAAGTAATTGGACAGATATACGGTTGTTGACGGAACCGTTGTCGGTAACGGTTAAATGATCTGTGGGAAAAATCCGGTTCGGGGTTAAGCCATTAGGATCTAATGATCGACTTTAAAAAGGTCAAAATGTTCAACCACAATCATTAAATATTAGTCTTTCAGCTTAAGGAAATAAAATCCAAAAATGATTTCCTCATCGTGCAGTAAATCTTTCATTCAGGGCATTCAAGTCACCTTATCTGCCAAACGGAGTATCAAAACCTATGTTTTTCTACACGCGCCTTACATCTATCAAGTGGACGTTATCTGAGTGCTATACATTAATCACTAGTAGCTCTTATTGCCGTCGTTTAAAGGCGATAATTGCATGTATAAAATATACAAAGCGGTGCAAGATTGATTAGAATCGTTTCCTGTGCCTTGCGGACTGGCTTTCCACTGATCTCTTTACTCGCATACTGGTTTACAACGACAATTTTATATTGCGATTGTTTGCATCCTTATTCCTTAGATATACGATACATTTTTGTATGTTCTGTTGTGTCCTTGTATCAGATGTGTGCGGCCTTGGTAGGCTCAAATAGCTATTAGTACTGACGAGTAAACACGATGAACTACAGCAGGATATAGATAGCATATGTTACAATGTAAGATTTTGTAATATATTATGAAATGCAAGGAAACCTGTTTGCAACAAAGCTTAATTAGAGTTAAATTAGCCTTATTATTTAAATTCAATTCAATTTTGGATAATAGAAATGGAAAATAGGAACGTTGCTTAGAACAATGTTACAATGAAATTAGAATACACTGTTTATTATTTTAGTGTGTAACTAAAATTAGGTAGTCCAGGTAAAAACTGTTAATTTTTTAAGTAAAGAATATTATTAGCAATGCTCATTCAAGTCATTACTAATACTCCTATTGTCCCTGCAAATAAACTCATAGCTTGCGCTAGCATTGGGACGACAATAGCTCGAGGGAGTCAGAATAGAACCCGCAACTCTCGCCTTAGTTCTCTAAAGTCGGCTTTTATACGGTTGAGTTATTAATTAATAATTAATAAAAAAAAAACAACTAACCAATTTCAAACGCCCCAAAGACAAAAACATTATGTATGCGTGTTAATATTCTCTTGCATTTTGAGGTGTTCATTTTGATTTTCAATATCATAACTGAGAACGCTACAGTAACTAATGTAGTTTTCATACAAGATATTGTTAGTATTTTTTCATTTAAACAGCCTTTAAGGTTGTATGTGGAGTGGAGACTTAAGGATCGAGCCTCCGGATAGCATCAATAAACGTCATTCAATTGTCAATCTATCGAGTCTTGAACTATCCAAGTTTATACCTCAAATCAATCATTTTTGTACAATTTAATCTTACAATCAAACGTAGTAAATAATCGGGTTTATTTTATTGCTATAGATTCGTTTTGTTATTGTGTACATATTTCAAATAATACCGCTAAGTTTCCCAAACAAATTGACGGAGTCACGAGCTCGTGTGACCGCAACAACCTTTGAGGTTCTGATACGGATATAGAACAGTGTCACTGGGCGAACATATAGCTCATTATTAATCTAAAATGGGCAGATAGTTTATGGTATTAAACTAAAGATAGTGGACAATAGATTGTTTGAATCAAATTAGTAAACTTATATGGATTTAGCTGAGGCAATTTTGTGACTATTACCTATTAGGGTCAATTGGTTTTGACTAAGTTAAATGGTAGTCATCCATACTGAGCTTGCTTGAAATTTAACGTTTAATTTTGAATAACTTTATAAGTAACAAAAAACGAGTTGATGTTTTATGAAAAGTTTGTATTTTTTTATGCGACTGGGTTGGCAAGGAAGCATACGACCCACTAATATAAGGGGCTGTCGCAACTTATGAGAGGCCGCAATATCACCCATCCGCAGGTTTCACTCATTCGCTGCCAACCTCTAGATTTTGGATCTTAAATCTGCTTTGCCCAATAATTTCATTAGCTGCAGTATCCTTCGCACCGAAACACATTATTCTACTTTGCGTTAAAATATCTGACACTTTGGTGGTACCTACCTAGCCAGTCTCATGCAATAAAAGGGCTCTCACCATACTAACACGTGAGTCTGTTCTGGATTACTCAGGATATTACAATTGGTAGCGTTTTTTTTTTGTTTTATTTAATTAATTTCTTTTTGAATTTGGCTATTTATAATAAGAAACAATGGCTAATGGCTAATGGTGTTATCGGAAATGATTTAGAAATCATTCAATAAAATTTAAAACCAAGTTCAGGTCATTACAATCTCATCATGGCCCTGGAATTGATTACGCTATCGTATAATACATTTCCCTTGGATTGATTGAATATCACGAGCAGGAAAATCACCTTCAAACGATCACCGCTAATGACACGTCATTACTGTCAAATTAATGATGACAGTGACAGCTATATGGAAAGTGAAGCGTCTTTCCTGACATTAGTACTTTCCATGCGAGCGGGAAAACTTGCGCACGCGCTAGTTCTCACTACTGGAAGGTCACGTGGTTTGGTTCTGGTACTATATGCTGATTGATAATATCAAAAGTTAAGCTGTTAATTTTGAATATACATATACGGTACATACATAAAAAAACCATTTTTAAAGTTGTT
Source organism: Hestina assimilis (assembly GCA_023373885.1). NCBI lineage: Eukaryota > Metazoa > Arthropoda > Insecta > Lepidoptera > Nymphalidae > Hestina > Hestina assimilis. The sequence goes on along the minus strand of CM041745.1, from coordinate 2,862,877 downwards.
CGGAGAGAAGAGAAATTCTTCTGAAGTTTTCGGTCCCAGTTGTTACCATAACTTGTGATAATATAACACTCGATAGGTAATTTGCTCCTATCCATTGAGTTACTGGTTTGCCCTTAGCGTTGCGGAGGTCAGATGGCAATGGCAACTTGTAAAAACTAGTAACCTGGCAAGACCGGATATGAAGAAGAAGATGAATCATAAAGGCAAAATTATAATTTAACTAATTACATTATAGTTTCATTTATTCATATTATATTATATATTATATATTTTATTCGTTGATCGTCGACAGATTTCAGTTAAATTGTAACGTAACTATCGTATTATTTCTAATAGATTGGTTGATTATCTGTCACTAATACACTAACACTCTAGTACATAAACAGAATCATTTTTAGGGTTCCGTAGCCAAATGGCAAAAACGGAACCCTTATAGTTCCGTCATGTCCGTCTGTCCGTTTGTCAGTCTGTCCGTTTGTCCGTCTGTCCGTTTGTCCGTCTGTCCGTCTGTCCATCTGTCCGTCTGTCTGTCTGTCTGTCTGTCTGTCTGTCTGTCCGTCCGTCCGTGTGTCACAGTCATTTTACTCGGAGTACCATAGGCTGTATCTATACGAAATTTACTAAATAGGTGTATGCTATGAACCGCATAACGATTCTGTAATGAAATCTTAAAATATATAAGAATTAAGGGTAGCAGTCCATACTTGTAACTGAGTGTTGAAAAAAAAATTTCAACATATGTCAATGTGTGAGGTATTTTTGGATAGGTCTTTCAAAATGATAAGGAGGTTTGATTTTGACTTTTTTCATTAAGTAAGTAGTTGTTGAGATATTAGCTCCTAAAGTCATAAAATTTGTGTCCCCCCTCTAACTTTTGAACTATGGGATTTAAAATTCTGGAAAAATTTGAGCTTATAGGACATCAAATAAAATTTCAATCACATTTGGTTTGAAGAAGATAGGTCTACAAATTTAAGAGATATACAAGTTTTTCCTATAACTTTGTTTTTCATATAACTTTTAATAATTACTATGAAATTACCAACTTATTTTTGCAGTCGATTTTAATTCGTTATTATTTTAAAGCCCTTAAAATTCTTCATAACCAAGCTGCGGAACCCTTTAGTTTCAATTGTGCGTGGTCCACAACGCACTTGACTGCTAATTTTTTTAATAACATGTAAATAAATAGTATCTATGAATCGTCAAATGTTTTTGTGTTGAAATAACAAATAATGACGATCGATAAGTGGGACACAGAACGTGTAGACTTAGCAATAGAAAGCAATTGCTACTGTATATTTAATTTTGTTGTCGACAGGCTTTCACACAACCCGGATCATTGTTAGAAAAACACCTATTCATTACCGTTCTGTTAATTTAAACAGGATCGATTTCACTGGTGTTACTTTAATTATTCTATCAGCGTAACGGAAGTATCAGTTAAATACAGAACACTGTATGTAACGCTACAATACTTTTTCTTCATGAGAAAAATTACAAAGATAATCTAAAGTCTTTCTAAACATGATTGTATTAGCTCAAAAATAAGAGAAATGTTTATTAAAGTTCTATTTTGTTTTCGTATTAAAGTTATTTTTCTTAGCGTATGGATATCCTATTCTTAGGCACACCAAGGTTTATAAGATTCCAAATATTATTCCTAGTATGTGTCCTTTCCTTGGGTATTTCCGTCAGTAATAGTTGTTTCTTATCAAAACTATTTTTGGTACATTCATGAAAAATACTACATAAGAAAAAGCATACAACCTTACAAAATTTTAAAATAAAATTTTAAATATCACAAGATACATCTAAAAATAATATGTAACGAAATTTAAATGATTTTATTTTTTATAACTGTTTCGAAAAAATCAGCATAAACAATTTTAGAATGAGTGTTTTATGCATTATATAGGTATACATATTAATAAATAAATAATAATAATAAATGCGACACACTCAACGCCCCCATTAGGATAGTGATATCCTGTGTCGGGGGTCCGGAACACATACAAAGACAAAGCCAAATACACCCAGACCGGAAAAAATGCTTGCATGGTCAATACAAACATATGCTCCGAGCAGGAATCGAACCCGCGAACTGTGGCGTTTAAGGCAGGTTCGCTACCGCTGCGCCACAACGTCGTCAAAAAAATATTATGATTATTTTTTCCTGTAGTGTTATTTTTAAGAATGTAAGGTCTAAAAACTAAATTTCTTTTAAATCTTTTTGTGGTTTTTTGTCTCATTAAAAGTCTGTAATAAAAACATTGCTACCAGTAATCTTCTAGTGTTAATAGACGTATGTGGTTAACCTCATCTTTTCTCTACTATGTATTAATAAAACAAAGTAACTGAACTCACAGAGAACGCAGAAGATTGAAAGACAGGTAAGTCTTTAATAATAGTAATGCATTATACTAACGCATTGAAAATATAATCAATTTAAGGTTGTTCATACGCTTAGTGCTTAAACATTTTAATTTCGTTGCTCCATTAGACTTAAAAAAATTATTAATCTCAACAAAATAAAAAAAAATTGTGTGGTCGGGGTCGGGGTCTTGCTCGTGTCTTCATTTGCTTGTAGTTGGCTCGATACACACACGCACACACAGAATGCGGCATTTCGTTACGTGACGATTTTATGAAAAGATCAGAAACTTCAAATAATCACCTATTAAAAATGATAACAAAAATTGTTTATAATAAATACTCTGATAAAATTTAATTGAAAGGATCTTATCTTTTAATATAATTCAAAATAAAAAAATTATATAACATAACAATATAATCAAAGCAACAATCTTAAACTATTCAAATAGTAGCAATAGTAATTTCTAGAATTTATTAAGTAAATCTAGACTGATGGTATTCAAGGGCATTGTATAATCACACGCGAGGTCCGGACACGAGGACATAAAGAAGAAAATGTACAATGCTAAAGTGTAACAAAATTGATTAGAAAAGATACACACGTGCTGTTTCAGTTTTCATTACATAACATAGGTTTTAATCTTTTAATATAATTAAAGTGTATGTTAAGTATTTTAGTTACTGATTCACTGGAAATTGAGTTTTAAAACTGGTTGCGCTTTTTTTTTCGCTGAGATCCGTTGTCCCGTATGATTAGGGACAACATCTGTTTTCAAATTTAATCCAAGTACAGCAATTTTTTAAAATAGCGTTTAGAAATTTTTTGAATAGAAGTAGGTACACGTCTTATAAAGTGGTAAAATATATATCTTACGGACTTTAAATATATATTAAATAAATAAAAGAAAGCTATTATTTATAGGCTAATTATAAAATTCACTACTTTATACTCATCATCATTTTTAAACATGTGACAATTCAATACGAAAGGAACATCAATTAATTTAATTTTCAATAAATATCTGAAGGATTTAAAAATAAGGTTTATTAAACACTTATCGTTTTTATAGAAAGTACATTAATCCACAAACAATCTGACTTATCTTCGAAATAACGACAACAATTCACACACAGTTATTGAGGCTAATGCGTTTCGATCGGCTTTGTATTGTAACAAACGAAAGTTTTATGATAACAAGCATGTAACACAGATGCCACCGAATTAGTGCAAAACTAAGGAAGTGTAGAAAGTTATTGAAAGTATAAAGAAATTTATTTTTGTGATGACTAAGGCTAATCTCACACGATACTCGAAGAAATCTAATATTCACTCGGATTTTTTTTTTTGGTAAGGTTGATACCGTATCGTTAAGCACAAGTTTATACTTTCTGCAAGGTAAAAATAATAATAAATAAATAAGCGCTACACACTCAACGCCCCCATCAGGTTATCCTGTGTCGGGGGTCCGTAAACATACACAATGACAAACACACCCAGACCGGAAAACATGACCCGGAACCCGCGACCTCTGACGCTAAGGCAGGTTCCCTACCTCTGCGCCATAACGTCTTCAAATAACGAATACCTTTCGTCAACACCGATTTTTTTAAACTATCAAAGATAGGAAACAAGCATGCGGCCTGTCTTCGTCGATTTATAAAGAAATTAAAAAAAATTACCAGTCAAGTGCGTTGTGGACCACGCACAGTTGAATCTAAAGGGTTCCGCAGCATGGTTATATAATAATATATATAATAATAACTTTATTTCGACCAACAATGGATCATATGTTGTTAGTAATACAAGTATCTTACGCCTATTTGTTAGTAATTTCTAAAACTTATTTAACCTAAGACAGGATTAATTTGTCAGCACGTGAATCCGACAACAGTGGTTCACATACAAACAACTTCTATTAACAAATGCTCTCAAGACGCCTCTTGAGCTGGAAAGAATCCTGCGCAACAACGATGTGCACCGCTTTCGCATAATGGTATAAAAACAGTCCACATACGCCTCGGCAAACATCCCCGATGCACTACAAAAACGAGGCATACCCATTAGCATCCTGAAAGCATTGTTATATTGTACACGCAGGGCGTTGTACTGTTTCCGCGTATAGTCTGCCCACAGGCTGCTAGGGTAAAATGTGGTGCAGTAAGCTCTGAAAAGCGTTATGTTGACTGGCATTGAGCAACGAGGAAACCGGCGAACAATCATATTTGCCCTAACAGAACAAAGCCCTACGTTCTCTCTCAATATCTGCATTGTCTTTCAAGTCATAGAATACTACATGGCCAAGATATTTAAAGCATTCAACTCTCTTTAGTGGAACTCCGTGTAACTTGATAGCAGGTACAATAGATGGAATCGATTTTCCCCTGGCCTGAAAGACCATGCATTCACTTTTCTTACAGTTATAGACTAAGCCATGACGTTTGAAATAGTTCTCACAAAGACTTAGCAGTTTTGCTAACCCACAGACAGATGCACTCAGCAGAGCCATGTCGTTTGCGTAACTAATGTTATTAAGACAGACTCCGTCAATATAACATCCAACACGAGTGCTACTGAGCGTCTGTATTAGGGCATTCACATACAGATTAAACAACTTGGGTGAGGTCAGGCCACCCTGCCTCACCCCACATTCCAACCTGTAAGACCTTGAGTAGCTCCCTGACCAGCGCACAACAGTAACCTGATTTTTATACCAAAACTTAAAAATCCTGTTGATCTCTTCAGGCATGCCAGTGAGTTTTAATTTCTGCCATAAGATATCGTAATTAACCAGGTCAAATGCCTTGGATAAATCGAGAAAACAGGCGTAAATGGGTGATGGTAAGATTATGAAGAATCTTAACGGTTTTAAAAATAATAACGAATTAAAACCGACCGCAAAAATAAGTTGGTAATTTCATAGTAATTATTAAAAGTAATATGAAAAACAAAGTTATGGGAAAAACTTATATATCTCTTAAATTTATAGACCTATCTTCTTCAAACTAAATGTGGATGAAAGTTCATGTGTTATTCTACAAGCTCAAATTTTTCCAGAATTTTAAATCCCATAGTTCAAAAGTTTGAGGGGGACACACAATTTTTACGACTTTAGGAGCTAATATCACAACAACTACTGGCTTAATGAAAAAACTCAAAATCAAACCTCCTTATCATTTTAAAAGAACTATCCAAAGATATCTCACACGTTGCCATACGTTGAAAATTTTTTTTCAATCGTCAGTTACATGTATGGACTGCTACCCTTAATTCATATATATATTAAGATTTTATTACAAAATCCTTGTGCGGTTCATGGAATACACCTAATTATTAAATTTCGTATAGATAGAGTCAATGGTCTCCGAGTAAAATGACTGTGACATACGGACGGACAGACGGACGGACGGACAGACGGACATGACGAAACTATAAGGGTTCCGTTTTAGCCATTTGGCTACGGAACCCTAAAAATATATATTGTCGACTGAAGTAGTTAACTTAACGATTACCTACCTTAGAAAATACTACAGCGTCCTCTCTAAGAACTGCGATGTATATTAGGAACGAGCTTCATTCATGATATTAATATTTTGTCGGTGTGAATGGGACGGTTCATAGTATATAATAAGTCTATGCCTGCCTGTAAGAAAGTTGTATCACCCTAACGTTTAGACTAAGAATCTCATGGACGAAGCATGACATGTTGCCGCTCTTGTAAAGTTATTTCAAAGGAGACATTCCTATCTTAGTCTGTTGCTTGGAGCACTAATACGAGTAAAAGAAATAGCTATATATAGGATTGGCAACTTACTTTTTATTTCTTAAATGTCAATGATTATATAGGTGCATTTGTCAATTATAAAGGCAATTTGACATTAGCGAACACATAAAATACGTAAAATTTTGGCACGCGGTTTTTAGCTAATGTTCCTTCTATCGTCTTTCGCTTTCTACGCTCTAACGTGACACGTCCTTCTTCTATGAGCGGGCAGTACTTGTTAGAACCAGCTTTCTGCGAAAAGCTTTAAGATCTATCTATAGGCTCTAGCCTTGGACCATTTTCGTCAGAAATACATACAAATATTATATCATACTGTGGCGGATTAAATTTTATTTCAATTTTTATAATATGTAATATCGACTTGCATTCATGACCGGATGTATAAAGATTATTAATTTTCTGACTCGGATTTCGTAAATTAAATTTACGGCAAATATTAACATTTAAATTCGTATTTTAAAGTTTGACGACCTCGAAAAGAGGTTTTTGCGACTACTAAAATATATTTTGTAAGGCTATCTTCCGACCCTAACGACCTTTTCCGGACGAAACTATCGTGAAGTGGTTCTCAGAAACAGAATTTTAATTTTATTGAAAAAACGTTTTTAACTAACAAAAATCGAGTGATTTAAAAAAACGTTATTCAATTTTAGTTATTACGGTAGTAGAGCCATGTATCTCTCAATACACGCGGGCCGGTTCGACCGGAGTATATACTTTCTTCTCACAGAAAATTGGCGTAAAGTAACAGTATCAGTAGGAACTGTTTCGTGTGATGACAGCACCTGAGGCCTAATCTCCCACCCCCTCTCTCCCGTTTCCCCTCTCCCATGGGTTAGCAAAAGTAAATCATACCAAAATTCATCATTAATATTCTGTATGTAGTTCTAAAATGCGGTTGTGTATACATTTTATTATGTGTACTTGACGCCAAACCATAGTAAGTGAAGAAATGTGACCTAAATTCAGCCAGAACCCAGTCAACTAAGTCATTGACACGGTATCTGATATGTAGAACTAAAGACTAGATCTACTAACTGCATTTGTTTATGGTAAGTACTAAATACCCTTTGGCATTTTTATTACACTTACTCACAGCGAATATATGATGGTTAAAATAACCAAATCTTATTAGAACATTGACTTACTATAAACGAAGGACAAGTCCTTCCATACGCAGGTCGCGGTATCGATTCCCGTTCAGAGCAGATGTTTGTATAGACCATACAGACATGTTTTGTGGTCTGGGTGTGTTTTTCCTTGTCATTGTGTATGTTTCCGGACCCTCGAGCCTATAACTATCCTTATAGAGGTCGTTGATGTGTAGCGTTTATTTATGTATATATATAAGTTTTATCCAAATTCGTGAAAACTATGATTGTGCACATTTATTAAACCTTTACTTCCTCAATTAGTTGTTGATGACGTGTTGTCAAACCGCAAATTACGGAATTTACGGAAATCGAAAAATCCGTAGTCACCTTGACACTTAGATGGTCCACACGTGTATAATTATATTTACTTTTAGCGGAATATCAAAAGACTTTAATTAAATATTCAGTATTTTTATGAAGCAAACGTTATAATTTTTGCATTTGTAAATATTAAATAATGTCTTTAATCTCAACAGCCACGGGTTCGATTCCCGATCGATTTGTTTGATCTTAATAAAGGCGTCGGGATGTGACGACCCCATCGCCCGCTGTTGGGATAACCTCTGTCACAACAGAGATTATTCCACCAGTGCAATCAGTCACACTGGTGGTAGGTCTTTTATTGCAAGAGGCTAGGTAGGTACCACCGCAGTGTCCAATATTCTGCCGCCAAATAGTAGTGCTTAGGCACTACTGTGTTCCGGTTTGAAGGGCACTGTACGCTAGTGAAATTACTGGGCGAACGAGATTTAAGAACTAATATCTCGAGGTTGGCAACGCGCGAGTGGCACCTACTAATGGTGCTGCAACTGCTCATAGGCTGCGGCAGCCACTTACCATCAGGTGGGCCGTATGCTTGTTTTCCAACTTCTAACATAAAAAAATAATAATAATAATAATACTAGCTTCTGGCCGCGGTTTCCCACGCGAGAGTAATGGAAAGCAAGATAGCACCGCTGATGAAATATAAAAATAATTGATTCCATATATAAATACTCATCCCCCATTTCACCCCCTTCAAGTTTTGTATTCATGACCAAGGGGGGCCTATAACTGTATCCTTAACCTAACAACACCTCACAAAGGATAGTTTAAAAATGAAGATGACTATTCCGGTCTTCCTAAAATTATCTAAGTGACGCGTTCTTAATAAAATATGTCCCCAAATTGGAAACCGTCAATTAATGGAAGTAAAATATATCAGATCAAAGAGCAGGATGCTTATAATCCAATTTCCTGCTAGCAAAGTTCACGTCATTAGCCTAAAATAATATATTAACTCTCTCCAAACAAAGAAACTATAAATTTTCATCGACAAATGTGATCAAAATAACAAATAATATATTTAAATTAGTTCTAAAACGATATCTATTTTATAAAAACTTTTTTTTTATGCTAATGATATTAATATATTATATTCATTGATTGGTATTTAAGATAACTAAATGAGACTTAGTTTCTAATGGAAATTTGTGAACTGCGACATCTAGAAACTATAACGAAATCGTTGTTATTGTATATAGATAATAACTAATTTAATCATTAATGATTTAAAGTTAATGATAACTAAAAACAATCAATCTAAGTGTATTAAAGAATGTTCACTGTTTTGCTTTTTTCACGTGCTTTTTTCTCGTTTCACTAAGCCTACTATTTAAAACCTAAGGTTATCTCAAAATTCATTATCACAAATTCTCTATCTAACAATATCTGAAAATTATTATTGAATCGAAAATTATACTTGAAAAATTGAAAATTTATTAAAATCAGCGTGAGACATTATTACACTTAATGGAAAATTTATACGGCTAAAACTCACTTTCAATCGGTTTAGGTACCGACTAGTTTCGGATCCATCGGAGGTCCATCACGGTGGTTGGACTACGTTCGCGGTCGCGACCCGTCTCGAACTCAATAGTTGACTTTTAACTTGAGTTTTAGCCGTTTAAATTTTACATTAAGTTAATTCATGATAGTCTTCTATGTGTATTATTGTTAAAATTCATTAAAATAAAAGTGAAAAATCACGTATAAAGCAATAAGAGAATCCGGATCCAAGTAATTATGTATACAAACACATGTGCTTCATTAGTAATCTAATTATATTCTTTTTCGATCTCACTCAAATATTTATAGTGCTGGTGTTAGATGAAACCGACCGTCATAACTGAATTATTAGAAGCGACTTTAAACAATTAACATTGTTATGGCATCAAAGGATTATGCTTATGATATTTAATTTTACCCTACATCATATTCTATTATCCTAGTAATATTATAAATGTGAACGTTTGTGAGGATGGCTGGATGTTTTATACTGTTTCACGCAAAAACTAGTCGGCTAATTTGGATGAAATTTGGTACACACATAGCTTATTACCTGGATTAACACAAATGATACTTTTTGTCATGAATGTTGTGTTCTCGTGGGATCATCAAAAAACTATATAAAGAGAGCGGAGCCACAAGCACAGGTATATATATATATATATATAAATTGTTATAAATGCGTAGAGAAACATTTAAAAAGTCTTGTTTTGCCTAGTTTTGGTTCATTATATGTATAAAATAATATGCTCAATTATTTAAAATCTTTTCTTAAACATAATTTAGCTAAAAGTAAACTATAAAAAGTTCTTATAATAAGCGGGCTTAATATACATACATATAAATACGCGCTGTCGTGTCGGTGATATTTAAAAAGAGGTACTGGCATATATGGACGCAAATAAGCAATACCATGTCAACCCACAAAATTGAAAAAACTGAGTTATATGTGCAGAAGTGTTTGCAAATGGCTGAAGAACATTTTTCTTTAAAATTTGTAGGGTTTTAAGCTTTAAAACTTCTAAAAAACCATTTTTTAATCAAGCAATTTAGGTCTTATGTTAAATGTGTTGGGTTATATTATATACGAAATACGCAGTTTGTATACTTAGTTTTCTGTGAAAATAAGTAAAATAACTCACATAAATCTGAAATTGCCAAAAAAATGACCAATACATAAAAAAATCATATAAAGCAAGTTGTTCAAAATTTTCAAACGCGTTTTTCTCCATATGACATTCGTGTGGGTTGACATGGTATTGCTTATTTGCGTCCATTATATGCTACATAGTTTCACCCCGTGTTCTATTTTCTGTGGCATATTTCAGGTTCGCGTCTATTAAACATAGTCAATTGGTAAATAGGGCTGAAAAAATTTTTGACCGCACTTAAAATTTACAGTTTTGAATTGTCATGTAAATGTATACTTTATTACAAAAGCTTTCTTGCTATGACGTAAAAACCTATTTACTAGCTAAATGGGAATAACGCTCTAATTATTTGTTAGCCATATTTTTATAAATTGCGTTCCTTTCCCACTTAAATATAAATATAATTAAAAACTTTTTAATCTTTAGTACTTTCCGCTATAACATATCTTCCTCTTACATTAATATTACATAATTTAAAGACTTTAAAAAAAAGATAAGATAGCATTTCTGCATTCGTTAATGAGTATTTTAAATTGAACGGATGCGACTGGAGAGCTCGTTAAGATGTGGGTCAGCGGAGTGCAGCGGCACTGCATTCATTTGATGTGAAACACACGTGCGAATTAAATATGATAGTATATGCATCGATTACTTTTCCCTTTTTTCTGGTAGGCCTTTTTTTGCAAGAGGCCGGCTAGGTAGAATGTAGATACCGCCGCAGTGTCAGACATTCCGCCGCAAACCGCAGTAGTGTAATTTGCATTACTGTGTTTCGGTTTTGAAGGAAACTGTAGCTAGTAAAATTACTCGACAGTGAAAATTTAAGAACCAATATCTCGACGTTGGCGACGCGTGATTGACAACCTACAAATGAATGGTGTTCCAAGTGTTACTAGACTAAGACAACTGCTTACCATCAAATGTATGCTTTCTAGCTAACTTACTAACATAATAGAAAATCTTTAGCATCAGAAATTATGTTATCACAGAAATAAGGAAATCATGTGAAGGCATTCTTTTCAATCAACTCTAATCAATTCTAATGTCAAACCTTTCTTATATTATAACATTATTCAAACACACACACATAAATCTTAACATTGACTGACATACTACACTTAACCTTGTAAAGAAAGTAAAAACAACCATCGAAAATCTAGAATCTACAACAAAACTAAAACGACTGATATGAATATGACACTGATAGAATGCAGCCGATTAACACCTGTATTATTTAAACATCAGAAATCATATTAGCATAAACATTTGTCACTTATAATTGACAGATCCATTATATACGAAATGCAATGAGACATTAACAATATGCTAATGCGTTTGTTTGCAATGTTAGCGGACACTTAGCGATGTTTTGATAGCGGGAATGCGGGGGAAATGTTTTAGCATAACACCTAAATATAATTATTGATTAGCTTTGTGTGAGTGTGATATTACTTAAATATTATCGTTATATTGTATGAATTTTGTAGAAATAATTTGATTGTATATGTAGATACATTCTGTGCGTTTTATAAGAACGCATTGGTTGTGAGTAAAGTTAGCTTAACGTTCACTTTTTTTTATAATTCATGACGGTTGGTAAACAAATATACGGTTTGCCTGATGGTAAGCAGTCATCGCAACCTATGAAAGCGTGCGATACTTCAATTATCACATGCGCATGATAGGAGGGATGGGATGAGATAGGAAAAAGGAAGGGAACAGGAGGGGTGGGAGATTGGGCCTCCGGCGCTCATCGCACGAAACGCAACAGTACTGATATTGCAACTTTAGGCCGTTTAAATTGATAGAAATAAATATAATTTATAAGTAAAATTTGGGCGTAAATAATAGCAATTAAAGCACTGAAAGATTGTTTAATTATTCAGATATTTACAAAGTACTAGCGGCCCACTCCGGCTTCGCACGGGTATAAAATATATAGCCTATGTCATTCACTGAAAAAATTATTAAAATCGATCCAGTAGTTTTGATTTATTCATTACTGCCCGTGGCCCGCACGCGTTAAATGTAATTAATTACGACATCACATTAGAAACCTCAAAAATAACAGTATTTCTCCACTATTTAATGGATGTTATTATACATATAAACCTTCCAAGAGGAAGGAAGACAATCACTCTATCTATTAAAAAACTGCAACCGCATCAAAATCCGTTGCGTAGTTTTAAAGATTTAAGCATACATAGGGATATAGGGACAGAGAAAGCGACTTTGTTTTATACTATGTAGTGATAATATTTATCAATTTTTAAACATCTTTAAACAAATAATCAAAAACACATCATGTAGGAAGAAATATGTAAATTAGATAGGTAAAAATTATTTATAAACATAAATTAATGTTGTTGTCTACGTTTTAGACTTTCTGCTTTATCATTATAATAAAATTATCATTTGTTATGTCTTAGATAATTAAATCGTCAATATAGAATAAATTATCTAATTAACACATAAACTTTCGAGAATTTATCTTTATACTTTCAATACAAATTGTCTTATCAATTTAGAATACATTAAAGAAAACACACATGATAACCCCCGGCTTCAAGTCAATCTATAATAAGAATAAATGGATGCATTGGTTTTATTTAGATACGTCGATATGCAACGAATCGACGGCAGTGATTTTATGAGCTAATGTTTATTTTAAGTTCGATTTATCCAAGTGCACTCTGTTTATATACGGGATCGGTAGTTGTTGGGAGTGATATCAATGCGGGGGCTGTATTTATTTGTTTAATAGAACATGTTTGGACAGAACGAGTAAATTTGTTGAACATTATGCCATAATAGCAGTTTGCCGGACCAAGTCACAGTTAAAGATGGCTGATTTGTATAGGCCATACAGATAGATGATTGTTTCGTTGTCGAAGTAATTGTTGTGGTAAGTGGGTCCAATGTTGTAGTAGAGCCATTTTCCTCCCAACACAACCGCCGACCAGCTCAGCAGGGGAAGTACTACCCTCTCATAGAAAATCGACTTAACTAATAGTTTCGTGGGATGAGTGAAAGCGCCGAAAGATATCCCTAGGATTGGTATTGGTAACGCGTATGTTATACTTCAAGTATCGCAAGCGTTCATAGGTAGCCATAATAACATAAAAAATGTCTGGTCTATCTACCATTATGGTGACCAACAAACAAATATCAACTGATATTAATCTCTTCTACATATTGCCATTCTCATATATTGGTATTAAGCAATGGTAGAGCTCTTTCTGATAGGCTTTATCTTTTGGCAATGCGTAGAGATGTTAGATCATTCTGCATTTCTTACTATCACGGAGAATGTTCTGAGGAATTGTTTAGACTGATTCCGCCGGTCGGTTCACTATTGGACATCGTTTCAAAACGTCAAATTCCACCCTCACCACCTCTGTCGATACACAATAGCGTGATATAGAAGGAATTTCTGTGGTTTCAGCTTTCGTCGGCGGTCTTTCCTAACCGATACGACATGGAAACGTTGGAAGGTTACGGGAAAATTGCTTATATTATATGATTTTTTATACATTGGCAACCCCTATATCAGCGCCATTTAAAAAAATCCGAGCGACCAACCGACGGTTAAGACAGTTTCAATATCCACTACCCGTGGCGTCCCATTATGCCGTGGCCGCGGGTGATCCGTTTTAGTGGGTAGTACTTAGCTCCAAGAGCTAGCGATGTGTCAAAAACTACCACTACCTAGTTATGGTTTGCGTAAATAAATAATTAAAAAAGTTTCAATATCTACTGCGATACAATGATCGCCTTAATACCACTTTCGCACTAGTTAGTGTTCTGAGTTCTGATATCCATATAGAACATAGGTCATTCACTTCACGTGCTTTCTTCCTCATGCCATTTTGAAATGAAGGCCATGGCTTTTATACCTATATTTGTTTTCATTTTAATCACAATAATTATTTTCCGTATAAGAAATATCTCCGTATGTAATCATCTGCTTTTAATGAGGCTTTATTAGTACAATTATGAAAATTCAGACTTGAATTCTTATAACCATAATAAGTAATTTTACATATTTTATTTTAAGGTAAAAAGACTTAAAAATGGGCCATTTGACTGTCGGACTCGTAAATAAAGGGTTCCGTCTAGTCGCAGAATATATTCTTATTTTGTCTATTACAGTTCATAAGATACAGCAAAATCATGGGTACCTCCTTTTATTTAATTTTAATGTTAGTATTTATTGTTGCAGCGGCAACGGAAATATACATTATATGTATAAAAATTTTGACTCTCTACCTATTAGGTTTTGTGAGAAGCCTGATGGGCGCCGGAAGCTAGGAAGAAAGAACAAGTTTATTTAAAACACAGCAGAGTATAAAATATTTAAAACAAAAACACATATAATAATGTAAAAAAACCAAAAAAATAAACAACTTAACATAAAAAATTTTTTTTTTAAATAATAAAATGAAAAACCAATAAAACAAAAGTTAAAAAAAAAAAAAAACAATTAAAAAAAATACATTTAACTGACATTTGACTACAGTGCTGTGTTCCAAAATGGCGTACCGTTCAGCATTTGTTAGGTAGGCATACCTAACGCTGATTTTCAATCTTAGTCATTACGCGTAATACGATTCCGTTGCAACCATTTGGGTACGGAAACCTAAAAAGCGTCTCGTTCTTTTCCTCATCTAGACCGTTTCCACACCCTTCACACATTTTTCATTTTAACTATACACTACACTAGGTAGGTATGTTCACTATTCACAGCCCTTAATCACTTGTCGCTTTCAAATGCAACGAGCTATCTTCCCATCATCATAAGACGTGTTAATATACATGTACAATATTCTTTAAGTTCTTACGTGAAAGTGTGTATGTGTATAGTATTTTGTGTAAATGATAGAAACTATGAACATTATTATAAATTAATTTATAATGCGCAAAAGATTCTTCATTACAGAGGGTGTACCATGAACTTTTTAACAATTCAATTGCGATCTAATTCAATTCAGGTAGTAAAACTCACGGTCTGCCTCTTACTCGTATCTTGAATTGATCAGTTACTAGTTTTTACATAGAGCGATTGCCATCTCTCCGCAACCCTAATGGCGAAAAAGGCAAATAACTTATTCTTCTTATCGAGTGGTTAGTGGCCAACCTAGTGTCAGAGTTGTTCAGGTCGCCCGTAGGCCTCTGACTTGACTTATCGACTGTTGTCTAATTGTCAACAGCCGGGACCGACTTTTACGTGCCCTCCGAAGCACGGAGACGCTCGGTAGAAATACCACTATGCGATCACCCATCTAGTGACTGACCGCGCTTAAAGTTGCTTAACCTACCGATCGTTTACCGATCAGCGGGTGCACTCGGCTATGAGCGTCTCGATAACTTATTGAGACTTAACGATTATTATCAGATGTTATGTGATAACAACCGGGACCGACAGTTTAACGTGCTCTCCGAGGCACGATGGGGAGACACATAAGGACAAACGCCCAGACCAAAAGACCGACCGAGCGGGAATCACACCCGCAACCATTGCGGCTAAAAGCAGACTCTATCAACACGCAACAATGGTGTCAAGATAAGGAAATGAATGCTAATACTTATATGGCACGTGTGTATCAGATAATGAGTAGTGAAATTACTTTATATGTAAGTAACGCTTGTTGCTGTGTTTGGGAAAAGACAGATCTTGCGTGTCAATCTCAAATAGAGATCATAAGAGCATTTAGAAGATAAGCAGAAATTGCAACTTACCATTGTAGTTATTGACACACCATAATAATAAACAAGTAACCGTGTATTTGGAAATCTAAAGCGTATATTAGTTCCGTCCTTATAAGTAAAAGTTATAGATATTAAATACTTCTGTATGATTACCTTTATTTGGACGCAAATAAGCAATAGCATGTCAACCCACACGAAAGTCATTTCGAGAAAAACGCGTTTGAAAATTTCGAACAACTTGCTTTATATGATTTTTTTATGTATTGGTCAAGTTTTTGGCAATTTCAGATTTAATAAATTATTTTCTTATTTTCACAAAAAGTATACAAACTGCATATTTCGTATATAATATGACCCAAAACGTTTAACATAATACATAAATTGCATGATTGAAAAATGGCCTTCTTAGAAGTGTTAAAGCTTAAAACCCTACAAATATTAAAGAAAAATGTTCTTCAGCCATTTACCAACACTTCTGCATATATAACTCAGTTTTTTCAATTTTGCTTATTTGCGTCCATTTAATGATTCACATTTAATGCAATATAGATAATAATTGGTTCCCATACAAAATTTGAAAGCCTATAACCGCCTCCATCGTCCTATCTATATCTATACTAAAATTAATCATAATCCGTTCAGTGGTTTAGGCGTGAAAGCGTTATTAATATACAGACTCGCAAGCGTTATTAACATGCAATCACAATATATATATTTTTTAAATCTATCATCATCATCAGTTTCTTAAGTTTCATGTACGACGAATACAGAAATTGGTTGGCTATATTTAGTAGCTTTGCGTTATTGTTGTGACATTATGTCTAATATATGTAACAATTTTTCAGACTAGAATTTCTTAAAGTTTCGTTAATATTGGCTTAGTACGTTCACGTGATGTTGGAACAAACAGACGGATACAGAAACACAGAGACAGATGCTCTAAAAATCAGTGATTTCCTTAAGGACTTCTGGGTATAACACTTTGCACTAGTCCTTGCCTACTTTGTAATCTTCAATATATTCTCTGGTACAGTTTTATAGTAGTACACAAAATTTATGTATGGAGTTTGTTCAAATAATAATAATATAATAAATCCTTTTAATACATAATGGAGTTGCGTCTGGAATGCCAAATGCAGCGTCAACAATGGTGGAACTTCCTCTCGATGAAAACACTCCACAGCGTTGTCAAGCACTCTTTACTAAAGCACTGAAATGGCGAGCGACTCGACGAAGTTGAGTGCATGTGACAGGTTATTGATGGAGCAACAAACACCTCGAGATACATAAATAGTATCTATGTATGACTGTTGCTTTCGTTTTTAGTCTAGTTAGAAACAAAAGTTTCTATTTAAAAGCTAACATTTACAAATAGAATACTTTACAAGCAATAAAATGCGTAAAACTATTTTTTTCTTATAAACTTTTTTTATATTAACAGTGCAACGTTTGTGTATAACAGAAAAAGGAAAAAGATAATAAGTTATATGAACTTTATTCAGAAATTTTCTTCGATTTCCGTTAAAAGAATTCATTTAGTAGTTGATATTTCAACTTTAGATAGAAAAAGGAATCGAAAACATAAAAAAAATCTCATTTTCTTCTGTCTTTCAGATTACATATTATTTTTATTACTACATACTCCTTCATATTACAAAGCTTTTGTTTTTTTTTTTCTTAATAGATTATTGTTATTTTCGCATTTAATCATCATCATCGCATAGTATACAATTATATAAGTATATATTAATGCTACTTAGTCCTTATCAAACAACAAAAACTAAATAAATACAGGCGTCGGGATGTGACGACCCCATCGCCCGCTGTTGGGATAACCTCTGTCACAACAGAGATTATTCCACCAGTGCAATCAGTCACACTGGTGGTAGGTCTTTGTTGCAAGAGGCCGGCTAGGTAGGTACCACCGCAGTGTCCAATATTCTGCCGCCAAATAGTAGTGCTTGGGCACTACTGTGTTCCGGTTTGAAGGGCATTGTACGCTAGTGAAATTACTGGGCGAACGAGATTTAAGAACTAATATCTCGAGGTTGGCAACGCGCGAGTGGCACCTACTAATGGTGCTGCAAGCGCTCATAGGCTGCGGCAGCCACTTACCATCAGGTGGGCCGTATGCTTGTTTGCCAACTTTTAACATAAAAAAAAAAATAACATTTCAAAGTATGTTTTGCTTTGCATCAACAAGAATAGATCATCGAGTTATTTTATTCTCCACTAAGTTAAAATGGCGCGTGTGATATACCGTCTATTTCTGTAAAGTGTAACGGAACGCAGGGCGGTATTTTAATGGGCAGGGATTCCATTAAAGTGACGAGTCCCGGAGATGTTTACCGAGTTTGCAAATGAGCGTTAAATTAGCGAATGTTTGTATAGGACGAGTGTTTGGTGAAGACTTGAGGGTGATTTCAAAATACGGTATTAGATATGGTAGTGATTCAGCGTGTCATGAGTTTGCAAATACTGACGATGAATTATAGTTTAAGCAATGATTTTGGATTTATTTTTTGATTATCATCACCGTTTGTTGGGTTTTATTATTTACTGCATTTTTAGAAATGTCTGTCTTTTTAAATTATTAAAACTATGAGATGAGAAACATGAGACATAATTGACTTAACGTAAAATTTTAAACGGCTAACACTCACGTTCAATCGGTTTAAGTACCGACTAGTTTCGGACTCATCGGAGGTCCTTCATCAGGGTGAGTGGATTACGTTCGCGGACGCGAAGACGAGACGGGTCGCGACCGATTGAACGTGAGTGTTAGCCGTTTAAATTTTATATTAAGTATGTCTTTTTGTTTGTGCACGCAGCCCCGCTAAAATACAAAGTTTTAACTGAAAAATCAGCATGAAATTATAAAAAAGCATATACCCAAGTAACATTGAATTCTTGTCTTTCTTTAATTAGAATCTTTTGACTCCATCAGAAGTTACTGTTATTTGACAGAGTGAGATACAGATATGATGGGAGAAAGTTTAGGGAAAATGTTAGGTTTCCATAGGGTATCAAAAATTACATTAACAAGGGCTGAGTGGCGGGTATAGCTATTGAATTAATAAATGAAATGTGATAAATACAATTTTATATGTATACTAAATATAAAACAGGCATAAACCATTAACAAATCTGCCACATAAATCTGTTACATTACAATTTACACTTACTAAAATTACAACGTCTGCTGGATACGTCGAGAAGTGCAAATAAAACATTAAGTATGTTACAATACATCGAATTGACTGTCAAGTTCACGGGTGATTTATATGCGCATGTGCGTACGCGGCGATGTTCTTTGTGCGTCACGTGCAGCTGTACTTATGCATCAGTTACTCTTATTTAGGCATATCTTTGGATAC
Source organism: Hestina assimilis (assembly GCA_023373885.1). Lineage (NCBI taxonomy): Eukaryota > Metazoa > Arthropoda > Insecta > Lepidoptera > Nymphalidae > Hestina > Hestina assimilis. The sequence goes on along the minus strand of CM041745.1, from coordinate 2,843,501 downwards.
TTTTGGAGACCTAAATTATTACTCGTTCGTGACACTTAATTCTCACTATATTAATTATTATCATAATTATTTATATGTTTTTATAAGCTTTCTGCTTTGCGTCTCGAAGCTCGCGGCTTCGATTGACGCTCAGACCAGACGTTTGTTATAAATATCTGTTTCGGTCTGGTCGTATGTCCTCGTGGATCTCCCCACCGTGCCTCACAGAGCACGTCAAGTTGTCGGTCTCGGCTATTATCATAACATCTGATAATAATCGTTACCTCTTGATAGGTAATTTGCTGTTATCAAATGAGTTACGGGTTTGTTATTAGGGTTGAGGATGCCAGGTGGCAATCGCTCGTGTGTAAAAACTATTAACCCGTCAAATCCGAATACGAGCATAAGCAGATCCTAGGTAAATACCGGGAATAATGCCAGGAAGAAAATATTTATTTTTTACTACTTTTATGTGTAATGAGCCTCGGAAACATTTGTATGCCTATTTTTATAGTCTTAATAGCTTGGTGCATTTGTAATATAAACAATTTAAGTTGCGCCGATTCTGGTTATTAATAATTGTAGCAACCGCGTTGTTTATTTACTTACTGCAAGATATCCTTAAAAAATATTATAGCTTCTTTGACATAACGACTGTATTGTAACATGGCGTGTTAATGTTTTTCAGTTACAATCAATAACCATTCATATTGTTTGACATAACTTTTCGTTTAACATGTTATGTTATGAAATTCAATGAGCTTCTTGCTGGGTCAATAAAATGTTGTGCTTTATGTGCGATTTCCCCACCTTATTGCAGTAGTACTTAATAAGAAATAAGTAAATATTGAGTTAAGTTTTATTTATTATATTTGAGTGCTATAAAACTTGTTGACTTTTATGTGCGTTTTTGAGAGACAATATTATTTTTGCCACAAGTTTATTTAATAATTATTTGTATATGCTTTTTTATGTCATAACGGTTGGCAAACAAGCATACGGTCCGCCTGATGGTAAGCAATCAGCTTAACCTATAAACGCTTGCGATACTTAGTTTCACATGCTCGTTACCAACCCAAGGGACAAGAGGGATGAGAAGGGAAAAAAAGGAAACAGAGGGGATGGAATATTGGTTCTCTCTCATTTCATGATACGCATTAGTACTGATACTGTTATTTTACGTCGATTTCCCGGGTCGAACCCACTCATTTATGCTAGAACGAGCATGGCTCTACTCTTACTAAATTCAATATAACGTTTTCTTCTTTAATTTCAGGCAACCCTAATGACAAAATCCTGTACGGTAGACCAAATAAACGCCGTAGCGCATCTTTCCCAGCCCCCCGCTCCCTCGACCGTCGCCACTCCCTGAGGATCTTCGGCTCCTCGAGCAAGTACTTGCAGCGGTGCGCTTCCACACGCAGCTTGCACCATAAGCACGCTAACACCACTGATAGCTCGTCGTCTACCGACTACCCACCCAGCGTAGAATCTGCGTCGCCTAGTGAGTAGAATATTTCATGTTTTTACATTTTGCACCCCAAAATCCTTGAAGGAATATACGCTCCTGGAGGTATTGGTGTAATTATGTAACTCATCAGCTTCAGCCACAAATTCATCACTAGCGTTATGATTAAAAACAATATTTTGTAAAATTTGTATGCATTGTTAGAATGCAATGCACTCTTAAATAGATTTTAGCTGCTAGTATATTGTTTATAGCTAAATTCAGCTTATTCCACTTAATGTAATAATCGTAAACACTTATTGCATTCGCAGAGAAAGTGTCGTTGCTGTCCCGCTTATTCAGACGAAGCGGCCGCAGCAAGCAGACCCGCGCGATGAGCACCTTCTCTGCACAGTTCCCGCCGACTGAGTGGTTCAACTCCAAAGCTGTACATCTGCACTGCGTCGCTACGCAAACTGATTCTAAGGTAACATAAATACACTGAATTTTTATTGCACCTATTTTAATGGATTTAATCCTTGAGATTTCATTAAAATTTTATCATTACCCACAAGAAAATATATTGATGTCACTTTTTCGAACTAATACTTGCAATAAATAAATATTGCTGTAATAAGAAACATATAATACACCTTATTTACACGTATTAATAATATGCTATTCTCATTTCAGGAGTCCCTGCAGAGTCAAGCGTCGTTTGTATCATCTTACTATGACGGGTCGGAGATAAGCAATCGGTCGTCGACATTACCAAGAAGGCACAAAAGACATCTTTCCACGGAGTCAGGATTAGCGACTTCCATGCAATACGACCACTCGCCCGTTAGACAGTCCAGCCCCAGTTCTGGTAGCCTTCCTAGATCGACTCTAAGTAGAAGTTCAACTAATAAAACCATGTTGGACCATTTTGGATCACCTCAAAGAAACAGCGAACCGAAATTGAGAGACAGCCCTAATGGTAGTTTAAGGCGTGTGGATTACTCCGATAATGTCATGTCCACAAGCGGCCCGTCTAGCTTAGAGAGCACGAATACCCATCGAACGCCAAGGAAGGACTGCAAAAATGGTCAATCAGATCTAAATTCATCAATGAAAAGGAGCTACCATACCAGTAGCAGCGGTCACTCTAGTTTAGAATCACATATTTCAGATCGCACACTTAAACCTTCGCCTAGTCATAGTAATGGACCACCTGGTCTGAGCAGAGCACAGTCACTTGTTAAAGTTCAAAGTTTACAAAGTTCACCCAAAAGTTTGCATAAATATAGAACGAAACCTCCAATTGTAGGCGGTGAAACAACGAAAAACGGTAAAAGCACTTCACCGAGAACTTCGCCAAAAAACTGCCCGAGTACACCCAAAAAAACCGCAACCCCTCTGCATAACAAAACTCTTGGATCCAAAGTAGAAAATCCCGCTACGGCAATGCTTGCAAGTTCCAATTCAAACAACTCTATAACACTTAAAGTCACCACAAATACAATGTCGCAAAACGGCGGTACCAACACCAAAGTATACGTACAAAATTCTCCTGTCCGTTCTGTTATCACTTTTGAGAATGGTAAAGTTACCGAAACCAGTAATGGAAGTAATATTTATATTATAAACGACGACAGGCAAGTTGTCTCCGTTTCCCAAAACGGAACTAATCAAACACCAAAAAACCCCCAAGAAACTTCGTTTGACGTCAGTGTGGAAAAAAAGAAACAAATGTATCAAGAATCGGAGCCTGTAAAAGTACAAGAAAATAAGTTTAACAAGAATTCAATTAACGACACGGGTATGAATAACAATCGAAAACTCTCACTGCAAATAGGCGGCGCAACAAATAATAATAGTTTTATATACAAAAATCAACTGAATAACACGAACGAAGTAGCATCTAATCCAGCTTCTCCGGCCATTCATAATAATATAAATAGTATGGAAACAAGCGCTAATAGTAATCCTTCAACACCAACAAAGAGCTATGATAATGTAATAGGATCTTTAGGTAATCTAAGATATCAAAAAAACTCCCTAACGTCGGCGAACACTGGGTTACATACGAATATAAATTCGAATAGCGAATTAAAAAGCGTCGACTTGTTAAAGAAGGCTGCAGCGTTACAAATGTTGAACGGGCTTCCAAATGTACATAATAGGATGAGCTCGGAATCGATAGCCAACTTATTAACGAAAGGTATCGATCAGAAGCCGACAGTGCTCGGTTCGGAACCGAATCTTGCACTGAAGAATCAAGAATTGATAAAGGATATAAATACATCGACCGAGAAAATAAACTGTTTAGAGAACAAACAGAAACGATACAGCCTTAGCCAGGATGGAAAGAAAGATCATCAGGATTTTTATAACTTTCCAAGCCTTAGCGACTTGAGCTTTAATTTCACTAGTTTAGCTGCACAGAAGATTTTGAAAGGGGTCAGTATAAATAGCGTTGACACATTGGTAGAACTGAACATGGCTGCCAATGGCTCGGAGAAGCAGAACAATCGTGATGTAGCAGCAGTATGCACGGACTTCGGCCTTGTATAGTATATAAGCTTTGTTTATTTTGTTTAAATGTAAAATAGTAGTCTTAATCAATAAACAATGTAAGCTAGTTAAAACATATTTGTAATGACTTCATAACATACCTTAGGTACACGCTATATTTAGTTCGAACTTTGTACTCATTAAATTTTGTACTCTCAACTTATAATGTACTTTAGAAGTCTCTTCATGTATCCTTTTAACGCATTTCAGTCTATGCTAACTTATCAAAATATTAACTTAGAAATGTATATCATTCAATTATTAATTTGTTATCTACAAAACTGCAAGTAGTATGACAATAAAATTACTTCAAGCATTATCGTTGCCTAAAAATACCTATAATGATTTTAGTGCCTATATCAAGTATTATATTATACCTTATCACTTTTAGTAGAAGTATGTTATTCTAAACTTTACTAGTGTCTAGCACATATCTATTATACACACTTCATTAGAATTTACTAAATTTTTAACACATCAGCACTTCTGTTTGTGCCATCACAATATTTTCCAGTGAATAGAGTTGAGTACAAACTAGAATACATCTCCATAAAAAACAGATTCCATCCAAAGGTGGGAATTTATAGGGATGTTATATAAAATGTATGTCATGTATAAGTGCCATAAATAAAAGCATAATGTAATGAAATGAGAATCAGGCAGATGGTATGATTTTTGTGGATTGGTGACCATTATTTTTATTTTTCTGCTGCACTCTAAGTGCAGTAGAAATAAAGGGTAATATTTATTCATTAGAGAATATAATCGGAAGTCAATGCATACTAGAGTTAAGTATTCAATAACGCCATTTGTAAAAAATGTATTAACAATATAAGTTGATGCTTTAATTGAATTGTTTTATTTACCCCTATATTAAAGGTATTATAAATGATGAAAAATAATATGATAGTGATACCCATGATGAAAAATATTATACTTTCTGAAATAAAAATTATATAAAATAGAAAAATTTATTAAATGCATTTTAAGTAACAAATTATATTTGATATATCATTTTGCACGCTAAGAGCAAGTTATAGTACTGTGTTCCATTACATCTGTTACTTGCGACGGTTCAGTCTCTATTTGATTCTTTATAGAATTGAGCCAGTCATCTGTAGGATTAATTTTTTTAGATTCTAAATTAGCACACTCACACTCGCTAATCTCTTCTGCAGTATTTTCTACTATTTCCACTTCCTTGGGTACCTCACAATCTTTTTTACTACTATCTTCATTTACATTAATGGGCTCGGTTATAGAATTTACAATACTATCTATGTCATGGAACTTTTTTGATATTTGTTTTGTTTGGACGTTAACGGAACACACACAATCTTCCAGTTCAGTTATTTTTTTAAGAGCAGCCTCTTGAGTAGCTTCTAATTGTTGTATATCCTCCTTTTCTAGCGTATGATCTCCATTGGGGCTTATGAAGTCCTCTTGTAAAAAAGTGTTACAATCAAAATTAAGTTTTGCAAAATCAATTACACCATAATTTGATATATAATCTAATAAAGTGGCCTCGTTGCTATAGCATATTTTAATGTTCTGAATGCAATTGCTCTCCAAGTCTTTGTTGTCTTCGCATTGTTTGCGAATAACATCAAGCTGTCTTAGAGTTTTCAGTTCTCTAGCTTTTAAAGTAGCGTATAAACGAGCAAATGATTTTCGGACTGTCGTCTTCAACTGAAAAGGGTATACAAATTATAATTCATAAAGACTTAATGATCTCAAATTAAGAGAAATTAATGTATAACTTACGTTTTCAATATTTTGTTCCAAAACATCTGTATCACTCGCCATATTTGTTGTTGTTATGGTACTTTTTTCTTAAATTATCGGAGGAGACGTCAAAATGACACAATCTACATGCTAGGCTTTTAAGAGAAGTTGTAATTAAAGGCCAAACTACACCTTCCGATCCTAATTATCGGATGAGATCCGAAAATCTATTGTGCAACAGATCCCAATTTTATTATTATTACAAAAGTAGAAAATCAGATATTCTGACCGCCATTTTCCTAAAATCTGATCCTAAATCAGGCAGCTACTTTGAAATGTCATGAGACGAAGAATGCGATTCGGTATCAGACCGAGAATATTTTGTACTATTTTTAGAGCGCTATAAAGAACTAATACGACTACTACTCAAACAGAGATTTGAGAACTAAGTTCACAATAAGACTTAAGAATTTATAAAATAAAATTACTAAAATGCAATATTGGCTGACATGAAAAAAATATAATTTTTCTCCTTTTGAGTGTATCCATAATTACTGTACTTGATATTGCTACTCCTATTTCAATTTTTTGGAGTTTAGACAACGTTGGAGCCATGCCGAAGACGTCTGCACTAACTGTCTCTTATTAGGAAGCACATATTGGTCAGTGTATAGAGAATGACTTCGACTTAGAATTTCCGACAAATCGGATAGGGTCGGAAGTAGTAGATGTAGCTTAGCTAAAATTCATTAATTTACGAAACGTATATAGGTATAGTTTGTATTTGTTTAAAGCATGAAAGTAGACCCTATCACTTTTACTTGTAGAACTGTCGTAATTAAAGCATGACCTACCTGATGGCGAGGGCAACGATTACCCTAAACCGGGTAGAATGGAATGTATAGGACTCTAGTCTCCAGTGACCATTCAATGTAATTATATTTTCTAAAATAATTATTAAGATTTATTCTTTGGCTCATTAAACAAGAGATTACCCCAACATTTTTGGAATTGTATATATTGTTCTAAAATTCTAAGTAAAATAGTCTAAAATGGAATCAAAGCTTTTAATAAGTCAAGGATTGACCTTGCTCTTTATTTATAGTTTGAGGACGGAGGGCTTAAAAGATCAAGGTGGCCTTGAGATCTCCGTTGTCAGCAGCGGCTGCTCGTACGTACTTCAAGGACGAAACACAATAGTACGATTACTGCTTTTTACTTGAATATTTTATAATAAGAGACTGGGTTGGCCAGGGACTAAGGTACGCAGTACTCTACTACAATTATAAATGCAGCAGACCTAAAAAATAGTAGCTATGTACACATTTTAATAATAATAATAATAATACACTTTACTTGCACACCAATATAACCAACACAGATAATTTAGCAAGAAATAAAACGGTAGCATAAAAGGCGGTCTCATCGCTAAGGCAGCGATCTCTTCTTCTTCTTCTCTTCCTATTTTAATGATGCCAGTATTCTTACCTTCCTTCTATTCGGACAAGATTCGTAATATTGTAATTACTGTTAATTAGAAATATAGTTATTATTTTTAAATGAATGAAGTTAAGAATAATCAATCCACAGATTTCATAAAAAAGTTTTATATTAAATTTTGGGATTAAATCTTTTAATATTTTATATAAAATAAATTAAAATCATTTGATATGTTAAAAAAACATCGTGAATTTTGTTTATACTTATTTATATAGTTTAGTTTATTGAGACTGATAGACAAATAATAACAATAAATTCTTTTAGGCTGCTACGATTATGACTAATAATTTTAATCGAGTTAGTGAATTGATGAAATCATATGGTGTCATTATGTCAATGACGACGTTCAAATGGCATATTTGTTTATAAAATTATGAACGGTTTTAACGAATATTTGGTATGGTTTTTTTGTGAGTTATTAACATGGTATGTGATTTTTTTATTAAAAACAAAACTTAAGTTATGAACTCTTCATAATTAAATTGTTATAAAAACTGTATTAAACTCAAAACGAGATGAAAAATGAATTCATAAATTTCAATTCATTGTATAGAGCTTCTATACAATGTTCTCTCTGGCTTTATGATATGAGTGCTGTTTTATATGATGCAAAATGACAAAGTGTTACTATTTAAACTCCACCAAACAATGATCGTAAGCATGCGGTGCAAAAACATTGAATTCGTATCCCTATTTTTACTATCGCCTTCGCACAGCCACCATTTTAATATTTTTATTTCTAGCTTTCACTTCATTGGTGGAGCTATTTCAATGGCTTCAATTTCAATAACAATTTCAATCTAGATATTTTCTATATCTGTGATATTAATATTTCATCAATACAATGTTCTATCTAGTGGCAACACTTATAAAAAACTTATTGATTTTTCGTTTGACATCTGGCTTCAAATGAAAAACAGCGATCGTACCTGGTTATTGTTAAAAAGCTAAAATATTTATTTGTAACTATAGTACCTGTAAAAGGTGTGTTATAGTGTTTGTGTTTAAAAATGAGTGAAATAAGGCATCGTCGGGGTGACGGCGATGGAAATGATAAAGTGGAAACGGCTGGCGAATCCGATCATGTACTAAAAATTATTTATTTAATTTTTGTAAACCAGTTTTTATAAGTAATTGTGTCATAAATATGATTTTTTTGACGGTTCTGTAGGTGGATTCGGAGGAAGAAAAGGTTCTAGAAGAGAAGTATGTCGATGAACTGGCCAAATCCATGCCTCAGGGTACCGATAAAACTCCTGAAATTCTCGACTCTGCTCTTTCAGGATTATCGTCGCGGTAAGTACACAAAATATTTAAAAAATAAAATAAAAACGCTTTGTTATTAAATATAATTTTTTGTATTTAATAAAATTAAATATTCGTACATTTAATTTAATTAAAATCTAATTTACACTGCTGTTAAATTAAAAAACAATTCACAGTTCGTAAAACTTCCGTAACTGTTTGGATAACTAAAAATAAAAATAAAAACTTAATGTTTTCTCATATTTACAATGAGACTAATTTTGTAGCAATATATGATTAGGACATAATTTCACATATTCTATTTGAAAAAAACAATTATTTCCTGTATTCATGTAAGTATATTATTTGGTGTAGTAATAATTATACTCTTTATGAACATTGGCTTTTTAATCTAATTAAAATTGAAGTTTAACATATTAATATTTTACCAAGTTAGCTCTTACCTAGCTACACAAAAAAATTTAAGGCTTTTTTGCAGGCTTTTGTATTTTTAGGTAGTTTTATGTTTAAAAAAAAATGTAGCCTGGAGCTTTGCCTTACAATACATGATACTCTTCCATCCAATACAAACAATTCAAAATTCTATAAATAATTAAAAAGATATGATAAAAATATTAACATATATAAAGATCATCAAATCTTCTCCATCAATTAAATTAAGTTACTTTTTAAAAATTTTATTTTATAAATAAATATATGCTATTTACTCACCACCACCACCATTATGATAGTAATATACTGTGTTGGGGTACAGAAACATACACAAAGACGAGTACAAACACACACCAGCCAGACTGTCCCGAGCAGAAATCATACCCGCAATCTGTGGTGCTCAAGGCAGGGTCACAACATTGTTATTATAAATAAAAATTTGTAGAGTGTCAGGTCGATTCTACGCTTTTTTATTATTCAACTCAATATTTAACAAGCAGGATATTAACATTCCTACATTCATGCATTACGGGCCAACCTATAAATATATGTATTATATAAATTTGTAAATTACTTCACATGAATTTTATAGTTTTTTACCCTACCCTGTCCTTGTCACAGCCGGTCACATTTGTGAGATTTGTAGAATGACTTCACTTGATTTTTTAAATTTTACAACTATACATTTTTTAATTAAAATATCAGATTTTCGAAATTAGTTAATTAAGTAAAATATCTAATTTTTCCTGAAACTTTCAATTTCGCATATAAATACTTAAATATATTACATTTTGAAATGTGACATCATGGAACTTAGCCCCTCCCTATTGTCACACAATGTCACACTTCCTCAACCTCCCTCTCCCATGACGTAATATATGGATGGTGCCGCCCATGCTAGTTTTGGTTAATGTTATTATAAATAATTTAGTTGGAGAAACTGGGTCATCCGAGGTATCTTCACCTGGTTGATGATCGGTGGATTCTGTCTTCTCATTTATGGTGGACCTCTTGCTCTCATGATAACGGTAAGTGAATGCTTACTTTGTCAATATGTGTGATAATAATTTAGAATAAATATTATCAAGTGAGTAGCCTATTAGTTATATAATAATTACCAAAGCCTATATTGACAGTAACAAAAGTCCATTGCTGCCTAACACGAGGGCTATGAGAAGAAGAAGGAAAGAAAGGGCTGGGGGTTTCCGCCTCCAGTCTTCTAAAATTGATCGTAATGAAACAGTGCAAGTGCTGCTACTTTATGTTAATCTCTTTTCTAATACTATTTCCGGTATTTTTCTCTGCTTATTTCTCGAATACATATTGACAGTTCCCTATTTTAATGTATGTAACATCTAAAACAGGACCATCTTACCTCTGCAACCTTAAAGGCAAACCAAAAACTAATTGGATTACTTATCAAAAGTTAACAATTATTATCCACTGTTATGTGCTATGTGGATAACCTGATTAACATGATCTCCAAGGCATGTTAAGTTTTGTTGTACGTAAGGACGACGCTCTTACTGAAACAATTATTTTTGATGGTTAAGAAGGTACTGGCAATAACCAAACACTATAATGACTTCAAGAACAGAACCTTTTTTATTCCAACTCTATTGCAGACGGGCTATTAAATATGTGCATATTTAAAAAAATATTGCTCGAAGACTAGGGCCTAATGTATGATGTATTTTTTCTAAAGGTACTCTGTGTTCAAGTGAAGTGCTTTGAAGAGATAATCAATATTGGCTATGCTGTGTATCGAGTCCACGGTCTGCCTTGGTTCCGTTCTCTGTCCTGGTACTTCTTGCTGACTTCCAACTACTTCTTCTACGGGGAGAACCTGATTGACTACTTTGGCGTCGTTATCAATAGAACTGTAAGTGAATAACGAATCTTTCTTTTTATTTTACTGCCTAAAAGGATTCTAATGTTTTTGATATTGTGTATGTACCAGCGTGTACCCGCGGCTTCACCCTCATGAATAAGGTTTTATAATAAACTACCTTTATTGCAAAACAACTAAAGTAAGGTACAAAATTTACATGCCCTATTTCTACTTTTATCACCCACGTATTTTTGGTAAAGTCCAAAAAAAGTATTTTTATACCAAAGTTCATCAAACTTATTTTTATTGTTCTGGAATCAATCCATAAATCTGGATTCTATAAGACCTATCTATGTATATTGAAATTCAAATATTGCAGTACGTTTTTGGTTTTTGGAACCTTACATTTTTCCGAGATAAAGTATCCTATGTGTTAATCTAGATAATAATTATCTGCGTGCTAAATTTCATCCTAATCCGTTCACCCGTTTTTGCGTTATTAGGTAACAAACATTCAAACATCAAAACATACAAACTGACATTTACTATATTAATAGGATTTCTTCCGTATGTTTTGTTGTTGGTTGGTTCTTTAAAATAGCCATCATAATAGGCTATAATGTTATTAATGGATGGATCAAGAAAAATAAATGGGAACTTTATGGTAAATACATGTTACTTGAAGCCTCAATAGCGTTGAGGTAGAAAAGCCGACTGCGCTCCGCTAGCGCAAGAGTCGCGGGGTCGACCCTGACCCCCTTGGGCTTGGGTACGACACCCACTCGTAGCGTAATCGAGCTTCGAGCTTATTTGGAGGGGCAATAAGAATATTAGTAATGTAACATTGGTAATATCTATCTATATTTATAAAAATCAATTGCTGTTCGTTAGTCTCGCTAAAACTCGAGAATGGCTGGACCGATTTGACTAATTTTGGTTTTGAATTATTTGTGGAAGTCCAGGGAAGGTGTAAACTGTGAGAAAATTTGGAAAAATGCGAGAAAAGTAGTAACAGCAATAATTTTATTTTTGGATAAAAACTGCTCTTGTCAAACATTTAATGTCAGTGATATAATTAATGTTGTAAATTCTAAGGCGTAACGAAATTCGCCGGGCATCGGGTTCTTTATAAAAAAAGTACTGATTACTGCATAATAATTGCATATGCGAGACGCTTATAGCCTTGTGCGCTCACTGATCTGTAAATTATCGATGGGTTAAGAAACTTTAGGCGTGGTTAGTCAATCAGTCAGTCACTAGATGGATGATCGCATAATGGTATTTCACACGAGCGTCTCCGTGCTACGGAGGGCACTTAAAAGGTCGGTCCCGGCTGGTGACAATTTGACAACAGTCGAAAAGTCAAGTCAGAGACCCACATGCGACCTGAACAACTCTGATACTAAGCTGGTCGCTCGATAAGAAAAATATCATTACATATTTGCAATGTCTATGTCGAACCCGTGACCTGTGGCGTTTAAGGCATGTTCGCTACCGTTACGCCACAACGTCGTCAAACATATACTTAGGCTAGACAAATGTTTATTTATAATAAAATATAATTGTGTATTTATAAGGAAATGAATGTAACATAGAAATATTGTTTAACCTTGAATATATCTTACATTAATATTCATCTTGTATCAGATGGCAGTGATGTTATAAACATTCAGACAATTATGTAATAAATCACATTTATTATACTTAATATCCGATAAATATGTTTTTAGAGTTGCGTAGCCAAATTGCTAAAACAGAACCCTTGTAATTTCGTCATGTCCGTCTGTATTATAGGCATTTTACTCGTAGGCGATTGGCTCTATCTTTACGAAATTTAACAAATAAGTGTATTCTATGAACATCTATACAATTTTGTAGTGAAATACTAAAATATATCGAAATTAAAGGTAGCAATTCAATTGTATCTTAGGGTTGAAAAATAATTTAATTTATGGCGACGTGTGAGGTATCTTTGGATAGGTCAAAAAAAAAAAAAAAGTTGGTTTAATTTTGACTTTTTATATAGGGTCAGTAGTTGTTGAGCTCCTAAAGTCATAAAAATTGTGGGTAGTAGTCCACCACGTACTTGACTGCAATTTTTTTAACTCAGCTATGTTATCTGACCAGGGTATATTATGGGTTATAAATTAACGTATTTAAATAAGCCATGACGATAGTGGTGAATCATTCTTCTATTTATAATCTTTCCTTAAAAATTATTTCCTTAAAATCGCCTATTCCTTCCTTAACGCCGGCAACGTAGCTTTGGTATCGCAGATTTACAAAACTCTAAACCCATTTCTCTAAACGCAGATTTACAAAAGCCATCCTTACTACCTCGATGTCCACAACAGCGCGATTTTGAAGACATTTTCTTCCTTGCACAATCACTCTGTGGAACCAATTTCGGTCTTTCCGTACCTATACGACCTTCAAGAGAAGATCGTATTCTTTCCTTAAAGGTCGGCAACGTACCTGCATGCCCTATGGTGTTCAAGATGTTCATGAGCGGTAATCGCCTAACATCAGGTGAGGCTCGTGGCCGTTTGCCCCTCTCACATAAAAAAGATGATGAAGTCCATGTACGTAGCTAATCACTTTAGGTGAGCCTTCTGTTCATTTGTCCGCATTTCATAAAAATAACAATCGAGGTAGGAGCAAGGTACTTCGCACGTGTGCTACATCGATTTAGTCGATTTCATAATTAACTAGGTAGTGAAATTAAATTTTACTACCGTTTGCCCGAAACGTGGATATTATCATCCGGTTAGTTGTTTAAAACGCAGGCTCTTTGCGCCAGGGTCTCCAGGCATCACGTTCCAATTTATTCTAGGCAGTAGGCCGAGCTGTTATGCCTGACTATTTTTTCTTAGGTAATGTCTTAGAGCCTAAGAAGTTGAAGGCGGTTAGATTTTTAAGAGTATTTTTATCTGGATCTGTATTTAAGTGCACGTAATAAAAATTGATTATTGATCAATGGCGCCAGTAAATGAGCATTGACATGTAAGATAGTGAATTAAACCCTCTATTATAATGCACTGTAAATCCTGTCTGTTATCAGTATAATATAAAATTATAAACAAATTATGATTATTTTTGCTTTATTTACATACGTCTGTGAAGTGATCATTATCATCTTGCATTTTGTACCTTATAATTTTTACTAACCTTTATAACAAATGGACTATGACCCGTAGTCCATTTGTCAAATGACGTTAAACGACAGAGTGTATAATACCGAAGAACCGTCAAGCTCCTCCCCTTATCATGTGGTAAGTGGCTAATCTAGTGCCGGAGCTGATCAAGTCGCTGATATAGGCCTCTGGACTTGACTTGTCGACTGTTATAAGCATAACAACCGGAACTGAGTTGACTCTTGATTCAGATGAAATTTCACTATGCGATCACCCATTTATAGACAGACCGCGCCTAAAGTTGTTTAACCTACACATCTTTTATCGACCAGCAAGTGCTTCCGGTTATGAGTGCTCCAAGCATCTGGTTGGGAATCAAATAATACCATCGTACGCATGCGCCACAAAAACCTTCAATTTTATTGTCAACCTTCGCACACTTTTTAATTTTTTTAACTTCTAGCCACTTCATTGGTGAGAATTGAAGGATAAACTAGTCCCTAGTTTATCCTTCAATTCTCACCAATCCTCGATCTGTAATTTTCTCTGTATTTATAATTTTTAAAAGAAAAGTTTTTACTTTAAAAAAGTTCATTTATATTAGAAGATTATGTGACTTTTAAATGGCGGTGGATCCACCCCGATCGGAGCCCCGAGTAGCACGGATTATTCTCTTTTCAACTGAAAAACGCATAATAGATGCGGTCTAGCGCGCAACGTTGCCTAATTTTGCTGATCGCTTGCTGAGTGATTGCACCTGGCCATAATGAGCGCCTTGAGAGCGCCTTAAGCGATAAGTCTATTAAAGCATTGATCATTTCGAAAATAATAAAATTATAATAAATGAGAGATACCGGTTATAAAGGAACGAACAATTTTTTAACCGATTTTGAAAAAGGAGGATTATCTGAATTCGGTTGTTTTTTATTGTTTGTTACATCAGAACTCCGACATACTCGTAAATAAAATAAAACCAATTTGAAAAATATTTTTTTGCTCGAAAATTTAATATTTTTATGCGCTCAAATTTCGTTAATAATTTATGTTGTTTACCTCAGAACTCGGACATAATTTATGAACCCATTTTGAAAATTCTTTTTTTTAAGAAGATACACTTTCAAGTTGCTCGCGCAGAAATTTAATTAAAGTCACTCAAGTAAACGAAATTGCGACTTTTGCTTTCCTGATACTTTTCACCAGACACTTCTTCTTATCGATTGGTTAGTGGTCAACCTAGTGTCAGAGTTGTTCAGGTCGCCCGTAGGCCTCTGACTTGACTTATCGACTGTTGTCTAACAGCCGGGACCGACTTTTACGTGCCCTCCGAAGCACGGAGACGCTCGGTTGAAATACCACTATGCGATCACCCATCTAGTGACTGACCGCGGCTAAAGTTGCTTAACCTACCGATCGTTTACCGATCAGCGGGTGCACTCGGCTATGAGCGTCTCAAACCAGACACTTACCAGACACTAAAAAGATTAGAAAGAAATAAAAACAAAAATGACTTAAAAAAAAAATTCTAAAACAGTTGGTGCCTTAGCTGCTAATTTTTTTTTTTACTTAGCATCGACTTCTGTTGTAGAATATATGCCTTATATTACTTAGCACCTACTTTTTATAGAATTTTTTATTTGAAATCGGTTTATAACATGACATCCTAAAGATAAACCTGGTTATATACGAGTATATATCATTGCCATAATCCAAGAAATAGGTATTTATATAAATTGCATAAACTTGTCCGTAAAACGAAATATGAAATAGGAGATTCACAAATTATACTATGTCAATGTACTCTTTGACCTTTGAACTCATTATTTCTTATTGAAAATATAAAATAATTCTCTACCAATTAATTTTAATGGCATATGTTATAGTACAGTACAGTTAGTTGTATGCAAATGTTCGTATTTATAGTGTTCCAATCTAGAATTTTTCCAAATTAAATAAACACACAATTATATAATAGATAAACGCTAAATCCTTATGGAGGAGGCGTTCCTCCATTAGTATAGTGAAATCCAGGGTGGGGGTCCGGAAACAGATACACGGCCAAACACACCCAGACCGGAATACATATACATAAGTATGGTCAATACAAACATCTGCTCTGAGCGGGAATTGAACTCGAGACCTGTGGCACTTAAGACGCTAGAGGTTCGCTATCGCTGCGATAAAAACTATCTTACTATAATATTATAAGCGTGATAGTTTGTGAGAATTTTTGGATTGATGCTTTTAGCTCTTTCATTCAAAAACTATTTAACGAATTTAGATGAAATTTGGCATACAGACATCTGTGATTAGGTACTTGGATTAGCACACATGATACTCATTATCCCGCAAAAATATTGGGTTAATGTGGGATTATTGAAAAAAACTTCATCAATGTGGGTGGAACCAAAGGCACAGCTAGTACTACATATTATTGAACTTGTTTGCCATCGCCGTAATATATAAAATGTGTTACTTATTTTATAAAAACCCCTCATCCATTATACCTATAAAATCAATATTGATTTCCCTGAAGAACATACCCATTACCAAATTGATAATTGAATTAAATAAAGCTGACGAAAAAATTACTTTATACAAGCACGCTATCGTCCACCTACATGAAGGTTATCGGATTTAGCGCACATCCCAGTAATTGGTTTAACCTAGATTTTTGTACCTAAACAAATTTATATTAAATCATATTATATCATATTCATTAATTTAAAGACCGAGATTGATATAAAGATGATATTTGGAACGAAGTTCCTTGACGCTTACGGGTAGCGCGATTTAGTAGAAATCGTCATGTAAGCGAAATGCCTTATGCTGTGTGTATCGAGCCTACTATGAGCACAAAGCACGTGAGCAAGCAAAGAGCAAGTAATTGCACAGACTGGTGCGCAACTCTCTCTCTCTCTCTCTCTCTGTTCCTGTCTCTTTTTATCTTTATCATAAAGCTATTGAAGGCATTTGGAGTTGAAGAAAAAACGTGAGGAACTTCGTTCCTGACGGAGTCTGGTGTTTTTACTGGATTGTTACTAAGTTTGTTAGATTCGCTACTTTTGAGAGGACAGTCCCCTATCTCAAATTATATATTCCTTAATTTGTAATTTTGTATACGATTAACGAACAATATAACAAATATAATTTAAGTATTTACTAAAATTTCATAACTTAAAATTGTTTTCTTTATCATGACCATCAAACATACGGTCCGCCTGATGGTGAGCAGCCACCGCAACCTATGAAAGCCATACTTTAAGTATGAAATGCACGTTCGTAACCCAAAAATGTGAAAAAGAAGGGAATGGGGAGGATTGCAAAATGGTCCTCCGGTGCTCTCACTCATTGCACGTAACGCAACAGGACCCTGTTACTTTACGCCGATTTTCTGTAAGAGTCAGTACTTCCCCGGTCTATCGGGGTCATTTGTTTAGCACAAACAGGATCATGGATGCACTACTACTAAAATATTGAAAATACGAATTCCATAGAACACTCATACGATAAATCTCTTCCAGGACTATCTCCGTTTCCTGGTCACGTATCATCGTTTCATCTCGTTCAGTCTCTACTGTGTCGGTTTCGTCTGGTTCGTGCTGTCGCTGGTGAAGCGCTACTACATGCGACAGTTCAGCCTCTTCGCATGGACTCATGTGGCTCTGCTGATCGTCGTTACGCAGAGCTACCTGATCATACAGAATATATTTGAAGGTTAGTTGAATTTTTGTGTAGAGTATGTAGAGTAGAAGCGTGAATGTATAGCGTATGACTTTGTGTATATGTGTTTTTGAATATGATTATCATGTCGTGATAATTTTTTTTCTATCCTTGTGCAAATAGACAAACGGAGTTGGCTAAGTTTGTGTGAAAATTGAAGAAGCTTAATTTTTGTAAATCAAATCTTTGTATGGATTTCAAAGTACAGCGTGTAATTTGTCCCATATTTTTTATTCAGAAAATTTGTGGAGTGGAAATAACTATACATTTGATAATAATCGATAATTCAGAGATGTATATGGTCGAAGTGGGCAACTTTACTTAGGTTGCTCAGGTTAGTCACATACCACACGGGAAATGCAAGCAAAATATAGTACTAAATAAAAAGAGAAATGGTTTCAATAGTTTACGAATAATTTTCAATACTATAATTATCGTACGGAACAGTACAATCTTATGATATTCGATTTAACTAGCGGTTTTCTTAATAGCCAAGTAGGTGGACTTTAAAAGGAAGAACATAATTTTCTTCTAGGTCGTTTGTATTGTACAAGTAATTATTTCAACTTTGAAATATCTGGTAGAGATTATAATTTAGTAGAAACTCTGATAATTTCAAGCCGATGTCAAAAAGAGAAGGTGATCTTATCGTTGATAGTTTTTAGTATATTAGTTTTTGGTATGTTAGACACCGTTGTGGCGTTGTGGGTAGCGAGTCTGCCTTAAGCCTCTACGGTTGCGGGTTCGATTCCCGCTCGGAGCAGATGTTTGTATTAATCTTACAGGCATGTTTTCCGGTCTGGTTGTGTTTGTCCTTGTCATTGTGAATGTTTCCGGACCCCCGACACAGGATATAATTATCCTAATTGAGTGTGTAGCGTTTATTTATTATTGTGCGATGACTTCAGAGCCTATGCCAACGATCAGCAAGGTTAAGCTCCAGAACTCCAGCAGTACTTGGATGGGTTATCGCCGAAGGACACCACGTAATCTACGTATAGCTTTATTTTTATCAATTTTGGGCATCTTATTACTAGGTCTCGGTACTGCCTCTGCAGGGGACGCTGTAAAGTACATACATTAGAGCCAACAGCAAGACAACCAGAAAAAAACATCGGTGCCCCTGAATAGATGATTGTGATAAATTATTGATACTTTTGTGTAATCCTCAAGTATTTTGGTATAGAACGGTTTCATGTTATAAGAGCTAATTACTCGGGATTAATGCATCCTAATCTATCCTAGACATCTATGCTAGCCTAGGCATCTACACTATCCTAGGCATCTTTCCTATTCTAGGCTGTTCCTTTTTCACGGCCGGTCTCAGCACTCGGCCTCCCGCTCGATAACGCTGTCAAGGCCAGTATGGCCCACGATACACATTCCGAAAAAAAATGATACCATTTTGTTTTGTAAACATACATTATGTGTTTATTTTGTGTATTATGAATTTATCTTTGACAAATAAGATTTATAACGACAGAGCAAATCCTGTGATACTTTTTATCACCAAGATAACATATTTTATGATTCGGCATTTTAACTGTCCGATATAACAACGCAAATCGGAAAATTGTGTCAAAAATATTTCATTCATACATATGTTTCCTTATTCATTAATTTAGCTACATTCATTTTTATTTATTAAACATTCTATTTTCTATAATTTTTTTTTAATTCTTTTTTTTTTAAAGTATATTAGCAATGCTTTTTCAAGGCATTACTAATATTCCTATTGCCCCTTCAAATAAGCTCGAAGCTTGCGCTAGGAGTGGGTACGACAATAGCCCAAGGGAGTCAGGATCGAACCGGGCAACTCTCGCGTTAACGGAGCGAAGTCGGCCCTTCTACCGTTGAGCTAAATCAATGGTAGCTTAATGTTCTATAGTTGATGTAAAAAAAAAAAACTATCAATGCATTTAATTTTGAATTTTATGAGATATCTTTGGCGAACAAACATAAAGAAACACGTGTTTTAACAGTTCCTAAAATTCAACCCTTGAAGGGGTGAAATGAGGATTCAAAGTTTGTATTGAAATCGTTATTCACGCTGGCGAAGCTGCTGGCAGAATTTATAACAAAAAAAATTAGGTACATTCAAGTACTTATTATAAGTATGTAAAGGTCGGCGGTCTTATCGCTAACTATCGATTTCTTCCAGACAACCTCTACTGTCCTAACCTCGCTTAACACGTTCACAGTTCCGTGACCCAACATGTGGGCCATTACAATTGTTTAACTATGAAGTCTTCTGTCTAGACAGTGAATGTATTAATGATGGTAATTTTGATTATGGCTCTAGCGTAGTAACGATCCCTCTGGCAACAAGTGACCTACTTTTAAAACATGTGATCGATTCAATACGTGAAGCGCATTGATAGTACAAGCTGTATCAAAATATTACATTTTGTATTATTACAAGGTGCCCAATGTAATGCTGAGTTTACCCATTTTATAGGCTCAAAGATCAAATAGCAATCGCTCTTTGTAAAAAGTCCAGAACTGTCCAAATTACAACAAAAATGTTAGGAATAAGATGTGATGTTATTAATTTTGAAGTGTGTCACACCTGAATAACAAACAAACAAATGTAGCGATAACTATAGATAAAATAATCTGACACATGAATGCTCGACGCCGCGCGGACACTGTCAGGGACGGGAAACCGCTCAAACGCTAACTGGGTCAAATCGTTATTGGAAATATGTATCTATAGAGGGTTTTATTTATCTATAGAGGTTTGCGTTTATGTCTTTAAAATTAAATATAGTAAATATATGGAAATTGCTGAGCTAAATTTTGGTTAAAATCTTCGCGCTCTATAATTCTATACCCGTGGTATTTATATCTGTAATCTTATGAAGATTGATTATATAATATAATATGTATATGGAGACGCTCATAGCCGAGTGCACCCGCTGATCGGTAAACGATCGGTAGGTTAAGCAACTTTAGGCGCGGTCAGTCACTAGATGGGTGATCGCATAGTGGTATTTCAACCGAGCGTCTCCGTGCTTCGGAGGGCACGTAAAAAGTCGGTCCCGGCTGTTGACAATAAGACAACAGTCGATAAGTCAAGTCAGAGGCCTACGGGCGACCTGAACAACTCTGACACTAGGTTGACCACTAACCAATCGATAAGAAGATATGTATATAGTGTAAAGTATATGCGTAGCTGTCGAAATTTAACAAATCTTTACATAGAGTTCTACTCTGATTTAATCAGGTCTTTTAAGTAATAGGTATTCTTATAATAATAGGTAGAGAGTTGAACTTTTACAGAATATGTATTTCTGCTGACGCTACAACAAATACTAAATCCATAATAATTTTTTTAATAATTGGAGGGCCACATACAAGAAACTTGAAATTTTATTCCTTTGCGCCACGGAACCATATGCGGTTCCTATACACACTTGGCCAGATTTTGAAGTGAAACTTCTTTAGAATCATTGTGATTTCAAACCAGATGCAACGGAAAAACGACAGGTAAGAGACACAAATACATAAATGTGTAGAAAGAATGAGACAGAAATATACATACTATTTTATATTATCGGTCACTCCTCTTTGCTTGTTTTAGTGAGTCAGAGCGAGAGAGCAAATGTCGGTGTGTATGTATATTGCACACTGTTTAATATTTGCTTGTATTTGAGCATTTAACGTGTGTTAGTATATGTGAAAAGTACGTGAGCTAATACTACTGTACACTGTTTGCGGCTGCGTATTACAGCTTTTTAGTAAGAAGTCAGCGTGGTGTGTTATTATTTAACAGTGTTTGTGAATATTTTTATATCTTATTATATATATTCATCTCATTCTTTTGTCGATTTACTGAATTCTATCTTGTTTGAATCGCACACACAAGTTTTTTAAGTTATTTTTTTATGAATATGATGTTTTATAGGCGTGGTTCCGGTGTAACGTTATAGTCGCCATTTTATTTAACACCTAATTTTCTAACCCATTAAAAGCGGACACCGCCCATTGGCAGCCAAAACATTTACTCACATGCCGACGCCTGCCATCGGCGGCTCAGTTTGAAACTTAAATATCTATTAAAATTTCCGTTCTTTAGTTAAATTTTAGGGATTGTTGTTTTCTTATAGTATATGGATAGCTAAGACGGTAAAGGGCTAAAATACATATTTTTTGGGCGGAAGTAAATGGGTTAAAATTGGGTAAATTATAGAAGTGTTATAACCTATATTATAACATTGTATGTGATGTATTATGATTGATTAATTTTATTAATCTATAATGGAATGTAATAATCAGTCGCGACGTTTTTCTCACGCTGATAAAGAGTCAATAAACTTAGATCGAGGACTTATAACTGTTTGATACTACGTTTTTAATGACACTTAATAAAATTAATCATCATGATTAATATATAATATGACTAAGTTATTACTAATTAGTTGGTATTGAAATTATTAAAATATTTTTTAACCTAAAACATATGAAATTAATAAGTGGAAGAGGAGAAAACTCTGATACCTTTTTAGCCTATTTTCCGTCTATGGGATTGTGAATTTTGGCATAAATTAACTAAAACATCTTTAAATTTAGTGATTAGTACCTAATTAATATTTTAAACACAAAAAATAAATAACAATTAAGTATATTTTAAGTTAAGCTCATTTTGTACAGAAAATTCCCCCTTCAAAGTAGACGTTTATCAACTTGTCACCGTCGCCACAAAATACTTCACAATTAATTCAAATAAAAATTTCGACAATTTACATTCAAACTGCCAATAAATAAATAAATAAATAAACGCTACACACTCAACGGCCCCCATTAGGATAATTATATCCTGTGTCGGGGTCCGGAAACATTCACAATGACAAGGACAAACACAACCAGACCGGAAAACATGCCTGTACGAATAATACAAACATCTGCTCCGAGCGGGAATCGAACCCGCAACCGTCGAGGCTTAAGGCAGACTCGCTACCCACAACGCCACAACGGTGTCAAATACATGCCTGTCATTTGTTTCAATTCAATAAATCCTTTATTGCCACAGCATAGCGTGGCTGTTGTGTCGTAAGAATGGCTTTTGCTCGATCGGGAAAGGCCGGCTGAATATGGGAACTAGGTACTTCCATACTATAGGTACCTACCATGACATAGAGTATCGTCTGGAAGTAACTGCACTTTTTTTATTCTAATCTCTCTATTCCCTTCTATTTCCCTCTCCCCTACGAAGTTCTCCTCCTCTTAATTGTTGACAGGGTACGGTGATGTTTTTAATGTTGCCAGTAAAAATTGCTTTCAGTGAAATTATAATTTAACTAGAAAATCGACCTTTTTTAAATATATCAGTGTATGAAATTATGATGATTACTTGAAAATATCTTACTTTTCGAAGCGAACATAAGATATTTTAATCGCTGACCAAAAAATTAATTGATTTATCATATAACTTAACAATAATAGGTTATTATAAATTATTTTTTAATAATAAAGACATCAATTGTTGTCACTAACAAATGTGAATCAATCAAAATATAAAAAGCTAATGAAATCCAGTTAAATTAAAATGCAAGGAAGTGTAAAACGCGATAAGTCAGTTTTACCGCATGTCGAAATTATGACGTAGCATTTTAAATTGGAACGTTCCGCGTGTATTATATTTCATACAGACGAACACATCGCTCTGTAAACAATGGGCTATTCTTAGACGATATATTATGATATTATCCTCAATAACAGTACCCGCACATGGAGGATATACGATAAAGTTACGGATGTCGATTAAAAAGAGGAAAAAACATTAAATGTGCGCATACTTTTATAATTCTGTAAACACGATAGACGACAAGGATGATGATATAAATAGTAGGATTTATAATGAACTAGCTTCTGCCCGCGGTTTCGCCCGCGTGAATAAGTGAATAACGTTTTGCTTTGAATCCCTATTGTTATTTTGCAACCTTGAGGGTAAAACTTTTACAAACTATGTATGTCATATTTATTTATATCGAATCAACAGCATAAAAAAGCATTCTAGCTCTAAAAATGACGATACTTCCATACAAAATGAAAGAGTAGACTATGTTCTTTCTCAGGCTCTACTAGGTATCTGTGTATTCAATTTCATTTAAATCGGTTCAGTCTGTTTGTTTGTCTGCATGTGACATGAAAGCTCTACAGACAGACTGAATTACTTTCGCATTTATAATATTAATATATATTATAGTATGGATTAATTAAAGTACTAAGTGCATCTGTACCCATTTACCTTTAATATTGTTTTACAATGTTAAAAATTAAATATTAATCCCATCTAAACATTAAATGTGAAATCAAGTCTCGCAATGCAGTTCTTATACATGATTTTAAGATGTGAAATTTCATGTATAACTCACACAAAGTGCCCCCTGTAAGAATAAAATATAAGCCTGCTTAATTTATTCAATCATGGCACATATCAACACCAACCCCATACTTTGAAAATATTGTGTAATCACTAGTATTGGAGGTGTATACGCCGCCTAAAGCTTTATTTTGAACAATACAAAATCAAATAACAATAAGTTTTAAATTTATTCATCATTGCGTCGCGTCGGTTTTAATAGAATGACCTCTTATAACTATTACGAATTTAAAGTTTCTGCAGGGTACAGTAATTTGCATTTTAATATTTACTTAATTATCTTAACTTATATAAATGATGTTATTTTTATGTATTATAATATTAAATAATTTTTATATTTTTCTTAAAATATTGCTGTTTGTGAGAAGGTCAATTTATTTTGTTCAAGGGAAGTCATTTTGATGCCAAAGTACACGTATATGCCTATTTAAAAAACACAGGTACTAATGTTCTATTGATATTTTTACCGAATTTTTCAATGTGAAACTATTTTGTTAAAATTGTGGTCTTATGCGAGTAGGTTTAAATATGAATTGCCTTTTCAAAAATTTTAGAGATAGGGACGCAACCGCAAAAAGTTTGTCACAATAGTGCTTTCTAAATTGACTGATAGTAAAACATTATTAAAATTATTTGTAACTTTTTAGAAAATGGGATAGGTGGATGAGCCGCTAGCTCTTAGACCATAATTTAAATAGAACAATTAAAAAATTTCCCGGCTCTTCCATACAGAAAAGATGTCTAATGTGCTCTTTCGTAAATTGAACGAAATGAAATTAGTGACACGCTAACATTATTCGATTCTGTTGCAAGCATATGACGATAACTTCATTCCAGCGTATTGCTAGCTTGTGGCTCTAGCTTCGTTTCGTTGATATAGTGCGAATTATTAACGAATATTTTAACATTTTGTTAGTATAGGAGTGCTTGTCTATATATAATAAGTCTTTGTTTCCAAGTGTCCTCATTATAGGATATCGTTGAATGCATATCGTTCAAACAACAGTCCTATTCAATACCTGTCATAATGGCACTTACAATAGTTATCTCGGAGGTTCAGAGACATGTTCGCACAAAGCAACTGTCGTTTTGAATAACTATTATACAATGTAAATATAAAAGTGCTGCTGATATTAATTCCATTTTATTTTTTCTTCTTTTTCATCCTAGCATTATTCCCGGTATTTTATTTACCCAGGGACTGCTTATTACTCTTATCCGGATTTGACAGGTTACTAGTTTTTACCACGGAGCGATTGCCATCTAACCTTAGGGTTGATCTAAGGGGGAACCAATAACTCATTGGATAAGAGCAATTTACTTATCAAGAGTTAACGATTATTATCAGATGTTATAGGATAACAACCGGGACCGGGCTTAATGTGCTCTCCAAGGCAAGGTGGGGAGATCCATATGAACAAACCAGACCGAAACAGAAATTTATAATAAACAGCCCGAGCGGGAATCGAACCCGCAACCGTCGAGGCTTAAGGCAGACTCGCTACTTACAATCCCACAACGGAAAATATAACATTTGTATAGATATGTTAACATTTGTACCGAATCCATTGTGATCGCGGTTCTAAGTAGTTAGTGCATAAGTGCGCTACATGGGTTAGAAAAACCAAAAAAAAACAAAAATAGGTTAGTTTTTTATGTGATAGACACCAATTATTATTGACGCTTCGCTTTTAAGAATTTTACCATTTAAGCATTTGACATTGAAACAAGTAGTAACAGTGTCCATTGCGTCAATTGTAAAAAAAAAATTAATTATACTTAAAATAAAAAAAAAACCAATTAATGTTACGCTTGAGTTCTGTTTGCCGTTCGTTAACAGTGTATATTTGAAATGTAAAATTATTTTAATTGCGCTTGGTCAATGCGAAACAGCATTGTATGATAATCATTTCTATTTTGTATACGAATGTTTTGTAAATGAAGATATATTTTCGTAATATCCTTCTAGAATT
This sequence comes from Hestina assimilis, assembly GCA_023373885.1. Classification (NCBI taxonomy): domain Eukaryota; kingdom Metazoa; phylum Arthropoda; class Insecta; order Lepidoptera; family Nymphalidae; genus Hestina; species Hestina assimilis. The sequence continues at coordinate 2,817,553 of CM041745.1, read as the reverse complement.
AAAATTTAATAAGTAATTTTTGGATTTTGATATATAGTGTTACGAGCTGGGGTTCGCGGATTTGGAAATAAACACCTGATGACTCTAAATAAGATTTTATTGGGATCTTCTAGTTCATACAAACAAACTTCACAAATCAGAGGTCCAAAGCACAGGTCAATCGTAGTCCAAAAGAATAGCCGAGGTCACTAATTATCGCACTTGTTCATTTCTATCGCTGGTAGTTTCTTCGCTCGTTGCTCAGAACTGAATGACTCAGTCGACGCGCCGGGCCGCTTATATAGTGCTGATCACGGGTTCGAGAACGCTCCGTCCACGGAATGTTATACAGGACTTTTCGTGAACACATCTTCCTAGAACCAACTCGAACGTAGCAAGCGATTTTAAACATTATACCCCGGTGATATGGTTCACCGTAACAATAGCAAATGACTAACCGAAGTTCGCGAGATGAAATCCGAGTAAGAACCTCATGATTTTAAACCTTTGAGTTTACCGATGAAAGATATCTTGTAAACAAGACATTACATCTGAGCCATATTTATCGTGTGAATTTCCAATGGAACACCATGGAGGTTTAAAATCTTGTTGTTGGACGTTAATAGGCTGCGTCTTTTATTTACGATAAAGCATCTGGTTCCGGTCCGGAACGGTCCGGAGTTCCGGTCTTGATGCTTGTGGTCATGTTTGTTTGCGGATCCCAGACACAGAATTTAACTAACCTAGTAGCAAGTTTTTAAGGAACCTTTGAAAGGATCAGTAATCATCGTCATTCAATCTAACAAACTAGACAAGTGCAGAGTTACGTAAAAGAAACAAAAGTTAATTGAAAGAAAACTGGCATCGTTCATACAAATACTAATTTAGTAGAAAACCTGAGCACTTTTACTTGGTTATTTTTATGTTACAAGTTGTCAAGCAAGCATACGGCCCACCTGATGGTAAGTGGTTGCCGTAACCTATGAGCGCATACAGCACCATTAGTAGGTGCCACTCACGCGTTGCAAACCTCGAGATATTAGTACTCTATCTCTTTTTCTCAGTAATTTCACTAGCCTACAGTGCCCTTCAAACCGGAACACAGTAATGCCTAAGCACTACTATTTGGCAGCAGAATATTTGACACTGGTGGTACCTACCTAGCCGGCCTCTTGCAACAAAAGACCTACCACCAGTGTGTGACAGAGGTTATCCCAACAGCGGGGGATGGGGTCGTCACAGCCCGACGCCGTTAAATATATTATATTTTGTTTATAGGTTTGATCTGGTTCATAGTTCCGGTTTCCATGATCATCTGTAATGACGTCATGGCATACGTGTTCGGTTTCTTCTTCGGTAAGACGCCGCTGATCAAACTGAGCCCCAAGAAGACCTGGGAGGGATTCATCGGTGGTGGATTTTCGACCGTTTTGTTTGGACTTGTGGTAAGTTTAACTTTAAACTCTATCTTTATGAGTTTAAGATCCATTTTCAATGAGCTACTGGTATTGATGAATCGTGTGATAAACAATTTTAGACTTTATACTTTGTTTTTGTTTATTGTTTTCTTGTTTAAGATTATCGTTGGCTAATTAAATGCTTCCTATTTATTTGTATAATTGTGTTACTTTGAAATAAAATATTCGTTATTAATTTAGCTACATTTTAAATACTTATGAAACACATTTTACATAGTATACCACGCTTAAAGGCTGACTCAGCATTTATAGAAAAAAAAAATCAGACTGCTTAACATAACATTATTAACTTAGCGTCATTTTCAATGCTTACAAGTAATTTATTTGAAAAACTTGTATCTCAGATTGTGCTAATTATTGTGCTTGATATTGTAAATAGTTATCTTTAAAGTGTTATTGGTTCTCGGTATTTTACTAACATGATTTATGACTTTTAAAAGTGAGAAACATTAAAAATTATTTAAAAAAATTGTTTCAAAAAATTATTTTAAATATAATTTTTATCAATTTAAGCAAAACCAATCCGGGGCGGTTGCGGATTTATTTGTTTTTCTCTTTTCCGAAAATAATTTTTGCCATTTTTTCTGAATCGATGGGACTTTTTCACAATATTACTGAAAAATGAAACTATTTTGATTTCAATTTTGGCTACCATTTTTCAGCTTTCCTACATGATGTCTCAATACCCGTACCTCGTCTGCCCGATCGAGTATTCCGAGTCGCTGGGCCGTATGACCATGGACTGTGAACCGTCCTCTCTGTTCCGTCTCCAGGACTACACGCCGCCGCAATTCTTGCAACCTGTTATGAAAATCGTAAGCAATTTAATGATAAATTAATATAGTAAATAATATGTTATAACTTCGCTTTAATATGTGTTGTAGATTTTTTTTCTGAATGTGTATTGGGGAGCATTCAAGTATTACGTAACGGAATTTTTGGGAGATTTTTGTACCCCCTCTCCCACCCATGTGACGCGTCGTAACGTTTTGCTTTACCCGTTCGACCAGGGACATACTACTTTCATATAAAATATCAATGTGTTGTGAAGACCCAAATTCCCATCACCACTTACCATGTCTAAAAAGACAGAAAACTCTTTTTTCACCAAGCTCTCCAACGGTTTGTCATACTACTAGTATTGTAGGCTTATTACTAACGGGAAGTAGGCTGATTGGGCACTTTTATGACATACAAGAGGCCTTTTTTTTTATGTTAGAAGTTGGCAAACAAGCATACGGCCCACCTGATGGTAAGTGGCTGCCGCAGCCTATGAGCGCTTGCAGCACCATTAGTAGGTGCCACTCACGCGTTGCCAACCTCGAGATATTAGTTCTTAAATCTCGTTCGCCCAGTAATTTCACTAGCGTACAATGCCCTTCAAACCGGAACACAGTAGTGCCTAAACACTACTATTTGGCGGCAGAATATTGGACACTGCGGTGGTACCTACCTCCGGCCTCTTGCAACAAAAGACCTACCACCAGTGTGACTGATTGCACTGGTGGAATAATCTCTGTTGTGACAGAGGTTATCCCAACAGCGGGCGATGGGGTCGTCACATCCCGACGCCTTTAAAAAGCCTCAAGATTCTTTTGAGTTATTTTATATGGTAACTAATTCTAAACTTCGTGGATAGGCCGTCAAAGTATGAAAGCTGATAAACCGCCATCACTGCATCCAAATTGTCTTTATATATCTATGCATCTGTCATAAAACATATGTTTATCTATATATTATATGTCGCTGAATCCACTAGATTAGAATCTGCTGGGTTGGTGTTTGAGCGCATTGAGCGTCAGTCGCCACAGGCTCTGCTTCCAAAAATGACCATCCACGATCTCTCGAATAATAACGCTGAATGACAGATACGAGTGATGTCAAAAGCCACCATCTTTACTTTATATCACAGACTGAAACCTCTTTCGTCTATATTTTAACATGGTATTATAAATAAACTCTAACATATGTATTTTGTAATGAAAAAGCCTTTCTAAAGTAGGTCGTTACCTTTATTTTATAATTTTTATACAGTTGGGACGCGAGAAGTTCAACATGTATCCGTTTATGATCCATTCCCTGGCGCTCAGCATCTTCAGCTCCGTCATCGGACCCTTCGGTGGATTCTTCGCTTCTGGTTTCAAACGGGCATTTAAGATCAAGGTCAGAATGATAATGGATCCATTTTATAACTTTTTTATTACAGAGGCCAGGTGGTAAGTGGTCATACGCTGGCTGACCGAGAAACGCGTACGGTGGTAGCAAACCAGGATACCACTAGCAAGAGACCATCACTAGGATTAGCGAATATACATATCTTAGAATATCTTATACGATAGGTTTTATTACGATACGATATTATTACGATAGGTTCTTATGTTCTGACGACGTTGTGGCGCAGCGGTAGCGAACCTGCCTTAAACGCCACAGGTCGCGGGTTCGATTCCCGCTCGAAGCATAATATGTTTGTATTGACCATGCAAGCATATTTTCCGGTCTGGGTGTATTTGTCCTTGTCATTGTGAATGTTTTCGGATCCCCGACACAGGATATTATTACTATCCTAATGGGGGCTGTTGAGTGTTCAGCGTTTATTTATTGTTTATTAATTATGTGCAGGTTTCTTTACGATGTTTTTGTTAAGCATGAGACAAATTCCAAACAGAACCTTAGCACTTAAAAACTCAGAGGTGCTTGTCCGGATTTAAAGTCTATTTTTATATCCATTGGGCAATCTCGAATTTTTAATATAATTAAAATTACATATAACATATGGACATATGTACAATTGTACATGATCAGTGCAAGCGAAGTCTTTAGATGCTTCGTAAATGATATTTAGGCAAATACTATAATATTTAAGTTACAATTCGTGGCTGAAATATACACTAGCTGTTGACATGATTAACGTAAATTTGTATAGAATTACACAAAATATATGGCCTCTCGTTACCAGCTACATGAAAAGACGATCGAAAAAATCATCCTTAAATATACCTTATGCAGTGTCTTAAGATGAAAAATCGTGTTTTTCGTTTTGACCTTTGCGTGTGTAGCAATACAATTTCCCGCGTATTTGCCGGTTACATATTGTTTGTATCGTTTTCAGGACTTTGGTGACGTGATCCCGGGCCACGGCGGCATCATGGACCGCTTCGACTGCCAGTTCCTGATGGCGACCTTCGTCAACGTCTACATCACCAGCTTCATTCGCACCGCCACGCCGCAGAAGCTCCTCCAACAGGTCACTGTGATACCATGTATAAATAGCGTCACTTGTAGCGACATCTATACGCAGCGTTTCGCAACATACTAAAAATACGAAATCTACATTTTTTTTCTTTGAATGAGAATTTGTTTAGCCGCGTTGAGCGATTTTGGTAGGGGATCTATGGTTTCGCATCACCGACATGCTTATGTGACGTGTTACGTCAAATTGGGGACGCGCGTGCATACCGACTAGGACTCTTTGGATGTTACTAGAATTTAAATTTACAATTCTGAAATTTGAACCATAAAAGACCACCACGTCCACATGGACATAGAGAGTTCTGAATCGCGCAATCGAAGTTTTCAACGCGGATTAACATAATTATAGTACATGTATAAATAGCGTCACTTGTAGCGACATCTATACGCAGCGTTTCGCAACATACTAAAAATACGAAATCTACATTTTTTTCTGTCTTGAAATGAGAATTTGTTTAGCCGCGTTGAGCGATTTTGGTAGGGGATCTATGGTTTCGCATCACCGACATGCTTATGTGACGTGTTACGTCAAATTGGGGACGCGCGTGCATACCGACTAGGACTCTTTGGATGTTACTAGAATTTAAATTTACAATTCTGAAATTTGAACCATAAAAGACCACCACGTCCACATGGACATAGAGAGTTCTGAATCGCGCTATCGAAGTTTTCAACGCGGATTAACATAATTATAGTACCTGAATGACCCATTATATTTAATTATTTTGGTAAATCGAAAAATGTAGTTAATTACTAATTAGATTTGTTAATAAAGGGCTCCCAATAATAGTTTTGCTTACAAAAAAAGGAACTTGAAAACTTTCTCGGGGCAGATGTTTCTGTTGACCATACGGGCATGTGTTCCGGTCAGAGTATGGTTGTACTTGTCATTGTGTATGTTTCCGGACCCTCGACACAGGATATTATCCTAATGGTCGTTGAGTGTGGAGACTATCCTAATGGTCGTTGAGTGTGTAGCGTTTATTTATTATTATTTATTATCAATATTTTTGGTAAAAGATAACGTTTTTGCAAAAATACGTAATTCTTCGTTTTATTAAAAATTTAATATTTATTACAGGTGTACAATCTGAAGCCGGAACAGCAATTGCAACTTTTCTACGCTCTGAAGGAATCGCTGGAGAACCGAAATATACTCAACATGATACCTTAAACGCGTGTAGAGAAATGCAGGTATATTTATTTTGAAATTGTAAGAGTAGTTTCACACTCGATGCGATAACGCAGCTGTTTAGTTTAGAAAGAAACTGTGATTAACATTTTTGTTTCTAAACTTTCCGTGACATAGATAACTTAGACCTTTGTTAATATATTTTTATAAATAATTTTTTATATAGGTATTAAAAAAATAACTACCAGAAAAAGATATTAGTGTCATGACATTATGATGATGATGGGATGTTATTGAACTACAAAAATTGCTGATTTTTATTTGAATAAAACTATGGGTATCGTAAACATTTGAGATCGAATTTAAGTGTTACTAAATGAAAAATCCCGCCGAATTTATTAAATCGCAGCGTTTTTGTCGAGTGTGATGCTACACTAAGGTTTGGCATATTGCAAACTGTTCACAGGAACAGCATACATTTTATTCTAGTCTTTTTTATTTTTACTCATTCTTCATATATTTTACGACAAGAATATATAATTAATTAATAAAAAATACATTACTTGTATACTATTTAATTCTTAAATATTTTGGAGAAAATATAGTCGTGTTGCGTTTACTGTAATCATTCTATTATGTGTGAAAAATTCCTAAAAACATTCTCAATTGTATGTATGATAAAAATAAAATTTATCAGTCGTAATATTTTTTGAACAGTGTCAACTTTTAAGATTTAAAAAAAAATTAACACACGACTTCAGTTGCATCTATAATGAAAAATAAACTCATTTTTTGTTTTTCTTTTGCAGTCCTTAATATTTTTCTCACCTTAGTTGCATTTTTTACTCATTACATTGATTGGGTCAGACAGGGAAATTGCATTTCTTTCATTTTAGACTGAAAAAAATACGACTGCTTTATCGTGTGCTAAATATTTTATGAATACTTTCCAATTATTTTGAACATAAACTATTTTTCTAAGAGTTTTTACTTAAATTTATCACTCGAAAAATCATTAATTTATTTGTAAGTTATGACTTGTGTCGTTGTTATTGCAATATTTTCAGTGTGAAATTAGCTTGATTTCAGTAATCTTTCTATAAATCAATCATGTTAATTATGAAGAAATATTTTTAGAAGAACAAAAAAATATTACTATTACTTTATTTTATATAACATAAAATATATATTTATAAAGTAAATGATAAAAAATAAAAAATGAAAAGTTCATATTGATTTCTGAAAAATTAGAATTAAAATAAATAAATTTATGAAACACAAAAAAAATTTCATTCAAAGGTTTTTCATAAAGAATTTATTGCAATATAAACGATATATTAATTCTATGGTATAGCTGATAGGCTCTGGTTATTTTAATATAAAAATTTACGGGTTAACTTGGAGTATTTAACTATAGCATTCTACGCCTTGTTAGTAAAAATTCAGGAATATATAAGCTTTCTCTTTTTAACTATTGATGTTTTCTCGTGTTAGAGTAGAACGAATATAAATTAGATGTGTCAAATTCATAATTTTTACTAATAAAGCTTAGACTTAATACGTATAATATTATAGTTACTATAATTTAAAACAAAATATATTGTTTAAATTATTCCATTGAAAAAACGTAAAAACTTCGGTTAAACTATGATTTTTAAATGGTTCAATTATTATAACCATCGATAACCTTTAATTTATGTAATTTTACAATAAATTATCTTTTTAACAGCTTTTAACAGCTTTTTTAACAGCAATTAAAACATCGTTTCGGTTTTCAATAAGTAAGTTACTCAATATTTTCGTAAATATTCTTATTCGATACGTTACAAAACTTCTTTTTGGCTTGTTGTTATTCCAAATCAAGATGGTTTTACCATGTTTTGATTATGATTTGATTCTTATGTAGGCTTCAGACGTAACTGCAAGCTTGACAATTTTGCAAGAACAAAAATGCTCATCAAACTTCCGAGAAAACCGGTTTAAACCGACTTTAAAAAAAAGGTTCTCAATTCGATGTTTTTGTATTTTTTTATGAGTGTTCGGGCATTTATAGACGGATTTTGAAATTCTTTTTTTGTACCAAGAAATATTAATTTCGGAATAAACCTCCGATTTCCTATACCTTTTTGTGCCGGTATTTTACTTACCATCGAATTATGAAAAAATATTCTTTGAAGTCAATATTTTATTTATAATTCTTTGAGCAATAGGTTCATTATTGTAAAACTGGCTTTTTGAAATCGTATAAAAAACTTCTGTCTTTCAACATGCCGCTAGAGCAAAATGATTGCTTATGCAGACATTTCAAGCTTGATTTTACGTGTGTAAAATACTCCTGCATATTTTAATGAATGTCGACTCTTATGTCCTGTTTTGACTGTATCGTCTTGTTTTTTTGAATGCTTAGAATTTGTTAAGTTTTTTTTTGTGATTTATTTATGTGATTTTACGTTACGTTGATTATTTTTGCTTCGTATTCGGTTAGCTTATAGTTTACTTTGAATTTCATTTCAAATTAGTCTCGAGTTTAGTAATATTAACGTGGGTTTATTTGGGGTCGATTTATCGGTACGGGTTTAAAAAATACACATTTTTATTTTGAAATCTACTACGTTCTGGTTTATTTTTCGGTTTTTCTTTTTAAGAAATTCCGTTTTTTTGTTAATATTATCGTGTACCTAAAGATTACTTAATAGTATTCTAAGGACCAAAAATCTTTAATTTTTTAAAGTATATTGTTAAAGAAACCTAAAATTTATTTGCCATAGGACAAAGCATCATATTGAAAATTTTTATGCGAAAGATTTAATTGATGTTAACATTAAATTATGTCTAAATTAAGTATGGTAAGTAGTAAAATGTAATTATTATTAATTGATCATTTCAAATACATTTCAAATAATTATGAATAGATATTTCTTATGGACAAAAACATAGAAATAGTATATCTAATGTATGCAACAACCTCTCACACAATAAATTTTATAAAGAGTTAAGATCATTGAAATTAAAAATATCGAAAATATTCAATAAACTATTAAGCTTAATGTAAAATCTAAACTGCTCACACTCACGTTTAATATGTGTTAGTACCGACTAGTTTCGGACTCATCGGAGGTCCTTCATCATTGAGTGAGCTACGTTCGCGAGGTAGAAACGGGTCGCGACCGCTAGAAAACTAGTCGGTACTTACACCGATTAATAATTTTATCGATTAATAACATGTAATTATACATATAATGTATTAATAATACATAATTTTAATAAATTAATAACTATTAAGCTTCTACAAACAAAATTAACCTGTTGAACGTAATGGGTACAATATATTTATTTTGTTTTTAAAACCGCAAATTTTCGGGTGTATTATTATTAAATTGTTAATTACTACAGCCCAACGAAGATAACTTATGACGGATTTTCAGAACATTAATAACGAAACATATCGAAGGTTGGTATACATCGCCCATCTTGAAATAAGCGAAGAAATGATTACATTTTACTAATCCTTTTGAGATATATGTCGTGTTAATATTAAAATATTGATGTTAGTAATTTAGTGTAATATCTACGTGTCCCAGATCATAGTGAATTTTAGATATTTTATTAAATACTTAATTGGAAAATCAATTACATCATTCTACGTCTTTTTACGCTATTTGCATGTTGTCGAAATTTAGAAAAATTATATTATGATAGAATTTCAGTTTCGGTAATGTGTATTATTTTCAATTTGGCTATTTCAATAAAATAAAATAATTATAAGTTAGATTTTGATTCAAAAATATTGTATTACTATTTAAGGCTTAGTAAATAAAATAATATTACAAATTTCTTAATATCACTCTTGTCACAAAATTGCAATATTTCAATAATAGTAACAAAGATCTGATATCATACATTTTTCGATTCAGTAATTTAGTTTTATTTAATTAAATTGAAATTACTAATATCATTCTTCATTAAATTGCTGAGAAACTTAAATTACCATAATCAAGCTCGAAATAAAACAAGATTGCTAGAATCGAAAGATGTTTTCTTCGTTCATAAATCTATATGTACCTTAGAATTAGATATGTGTCTAATTATAGAATTTATTTATTAATTGTGGAGTATTGTATTGAAATAAATAAACATGATTCCTGATTTTATTAAGTTTTATTTCAGTAATTACTTGTATAATGTGCAGATTACCTTTAATTATTTTTTTCCTTCTAGTAAATTTTCAGGGTTTTATAAGATGCCTATCGGTACAAACTAAATTACACACTAAAAAGTATACTTAAGAAATTGAAACTACATTACTTTGAGGGAATCACTAACAAATTTATATATTTTCATTGGCGGAATGTTCAAGGATTACTAAGAATTTTAATTAAAATTTAAATTAGTTCATATTTAGTGTTTCTCTCAAACAGTAGTTGCGCACATTTTGCCTGGCATGTGAATTCAAAATTGAAAAGCGTCTAAGACAATGAAATCATAATACTTAAGAGTAAATTTTCAGAATCGGAAATCTATTTTTTGTAGCAATAACTTATTTTGTTTATTACACAAAAGTAAAAATTGGTTTTTATTTTATTGAATAACAATGCGTCAATAATAAATTGTTGTGTTGGAAAAGTGTATACGAGTAAATACCAGACAAATGTTAATGTTAGGTTTAATTTAAATCGTAGGTCATTTGACCAATGTCAAAGGATCTACGGGCTAACTAATGTCGCATGAAGAAACCAAGCCTGATAGAACAATCAATATGCTATCCGGCACTCTTCACGCTGCTTATCTGAGGTTAAAAATTCAATGTCACAGTACAGTACAAAGCAGTTGTGACGAAGGTTGACAATATTTTTCACTAATACTATTGCTGTAATTTGGTAGTTTGTAGTATCAAGTTAACTACTTGTACGCTTATAAATATAAGAAAAACATAATGACGTTGGCTGTGCAGCCCGCCAACCCTCGATCGCAGGCCCTCGGGCCGAAGGCGTGCAGTGTGGGGAGCCCGTGCGTCCATGTTGAGCGGCCTCGGGGAGAAAGGCAGCCGTGGTTCCAACTGCGACGGAAGAAAGACTGGCCATTACATGATATTACAATTTTTTCATGGAACCCCACATAGCCCCGATAGCTGGGTATCTGGTGCCAATTTTAACCCTTACAAAACTAAAACTTTTAAAAATCGTTCCATCGTTGGTTCGGTCGGTTTACTAAGAAAGGCTTTATAAAATCAAGTAAAGAGCTAGTAGCGAAGTAGAAACTAAAAAGTCAATCAATCCGGCAAAAACAAGGGTTCGATGCTGCGTGGTTCGTGGAACTCAACTACATATATGCATCATCCTAATAACGTAATAATACCGCATTCAAACTGTTTACGTAGAGCTTCAGCATTATAAGTGACTTGTTTTAAAACATTAAATTGTATTAGTTGTAATAAAATATGACAATCGACAGTAGATAATAATTTTCAATGTCTAAAAATATGTAAATCCTAGTTCCTTTTTGAATAATACTAGCTACGTAACAAATAACTCGGAAGCGAGTTCCGGCGGTCTAGTTTTTGCATGCAGACGATCAAGCGACGTTCCCACGCGCATTGCGTAACTCAATCCTATTCTTGCGTTTAAAGACCTTTACATACGATACACGACACGATCGTAAAGGTTTGTTTATATGCTTTCAACACGCTAATTAGCTCCATTTGTAAAGTTTTATGATATGTATTGTAAGCGACCATTCTGGCGTAATGGTGGCAACTCTAATTTGATAAGTATCAGTAGAAGATGTAAGTTAATCTTTTCTTTATAGAGTAAAACGTGATTTCTACATTTGAGTTCTTTATTTTAAGGATCCCTGTATACTAAATATGATAGACTAGTATTATATTTAACACGTCAAATAAATAGACTCGCGATCTTTTCTTAGTAACTTGTGGTAAATATATTGGGCGCTTAAAAAAGTAACAGTAATTGTATTTATCCTTTACATAAATTTATATACTTTTAATAAATAGTCAGTAAACCGATATACATTATATATTAAAAAAAATCTTATACTGTTCTAAGAATGTAAGTTGTTAAGCTGTGGTTTCGGAACAATAACTTGTTATATTAAGTTAAATTAATATAGATTGTATTCGTCGATTAACTTCCTAAATTATTTGCGAGTGTCAAATGTCAAATGAAATGTTAGATTGTAAGATTTTGTTACTGTATAAGTTACTATTCGACTGCTGGCGAATGATGAGATAAGTATTTATCGCTTTTTCATTTGTACGGAAGGAGTTTATGAATTAAACACTGCACGCTCAACGGCCCCCATTAGGATAGTGATATCCTGTGTCGGGGTCCGGAAACACATACAAAGACAAGGACAAATACACCCAGACCGGAAAATATGCTTGCATGGTCAATACAAACATATTATGCTCCGAGCGGGAATCGAACCCGTGACCTGTGGTGTTTAAGGCAGGTTCGCTGCCACTGCGCCACAACGTCGTCAATTATTATTTTTTTCTTTGAAACCACTGGAATCACCTAAGAACTTAACTACATCTTTTTGTATATAACATCATTGATTACAAGTAATTGAATTTACTTGTCAAATGGGTTAGAAATTTGTGGAGATGTGGGTTAATTTTTGATGATATTGAAGGCAAAGTAGGCGAACTAAGATTGATATCTTAATATAATAAATAGGTAAATCTAAACATATAAATATATGCTATATTCAGTGCGTACTTATTTCAAAGTTTAGTAGTACTAGCACCAGCACTTGCGTCTCGCAGCAGGACTGGGGAGTTACTACGCTCTCACAGAAACTGGAGGCCGAATCACCCACCTCCTCTGATCTCTTCCTTTTTTTCTTCCTTTCTCTCTCACCCCTTGGGTTGGCAACACGCATGTGATACTTCAAGTATTTTTCACTGGTGGTAGGTCTTTTGTTGCAAGAGGCCGGCTAGGTAGGTACCACCGCAGTGTCCAATATTCTGCCGCCAAATAGTAGTGCTTAGGCACTACTGTGTTCCAGTTTGAAGGGCATTGTACGCTAGTGAAATTACTGGGCGAACGAGATTTAAGAACTAATATCTCGAGGTTGGCAACGCGCGAGTGGCACCTACTAATGGTGCTGCAAGCGCTCATAGGCTGCGGCAGCCACTTACCATCAGGTGGGCCGTATGCTTGTTTGCCAACTTGTAACATAAAAAAAAAAAAAGTACCATCAGAGTTCATACATTGCGTTGACTGCTTACTGTCCGGCGGACCGTATGCTTGTTTCCTAACCGCCAGGGAAATAAAAAACATTAATAAAAAACCTCAAGCAAAAACAAAAAAGGTGATGTATTATGGAAACAAACAATACGCACCATTATTACAAAGATGATACATTTATTATTCACGTCACATCGAATACGGCTGCAATCTGAATAAAAAGGAAAGTAATTCTCCTTTTATAGAAGTCTCTTATTGGAACATCTAAAGAAATCAAATGCTTGAATGAATATAAAGTAGCGAGTTAGATTAAGACATTTCCTTCTTATATCTCAGTTATTTTTAGCCCAATGACACCTAGTCATGAAACTTTAATGTCCTACCAAAATAACTATGCCAAATCTTAATGGAAAAAAAATCTCTATCTGCGATGATATTGTTTTACAAATTATCACATTAGTAAATAATTAGTTGCGAGGTTGTAGCGTAGCGGTAGCGAACTTGCCTTAAGCGCCACAGGTCGCTGGTTCGATTCCCGCTCGGAGCTGATGTTTTCATTAACAATACAGGCATGTTTTCCAGTCTGGGTGTGTTTGTCCTTGTAAATATTTCCGGACCCCAACCCAAAGGCCGAACCAGTAACTCATTGGACAGGAGCAAATTACGTTGAAGATTATTATCGTCGGATGCTGCTGTGATAACTGGGACCGAAACCTTAACGTGCTCATCGAGGCACGGACCACCGCTGAGGCTAAAAGCAGGCTTGCTTCCAGCATGCCATGACGGTTGTCAAACATCAGCATATAGTCATCTACTCCTATATGTATGTATCTATGATTTTCTCAAGATGATTTGTTAAATCGAAATTTGCAGCTAAACTTATAACAAGGCATTAAACTAGGTTGATGTTAATTAAAACAATCTAGGTTGTTTCGATCGACATTTGACATGTGACCATTCATTAAGATTGCAGTCTAGTCAATCAATCTAGATCGGTTACCTGAGTAAAGCTTCATTCATTCGATCTATTTCATATTGTTTTAATCAGTGATCAATTTATTCACATGACATTTGCTAAATACAGCATGTTAATAAATTAACAATGAATTTATGACATTGCGACAATAGTATAATGATCAAATGTAAATTTGATTTTTTTTATGTTATTAAGTTGGCAAGCAATAATCTCTGTTATAGCAGAAATTATTCCACCAGTGCAATCAGTCATACTGGTTGTAGGTCTTTTGTTGCGAAAGGCCAGCTAGGTAGGTACCACCACTGTGTCAAAGATTCTACCACAAAGCAATAGTGTTTCGGTTTGAAGGGCACTGAAAGCTAGTGAAATTAGTAGGCAAATGAGATTTAGAACAAATATCTCGAGGTTGGCAACGCGTGAGTGGCACCTACTAATGGTGCTGCAAGCGCTCATAGGCTACGGCAACCACTTACCATAAGGTGGGCCGTATGCTTGTTTGTCAACTTATAACATTAAAAAAAATTGCTTTAATTCAATGAGTTACTGGTTGGCCTTTAGGGTAACGTAGGTCAAATGGCAATCGCTCTGTGTGAAAACTGGTGATCTGTCGAATCCGAATAAGAGTAATAAGCAGACTGGTACATACTCGTATAGTACCAGGAATAATGTTAGGAAGGAGAAAACCTTGAACTTCTTTGATGAAAAAAAAAGATTTTCTTAGTATCGTTAAATATTTATATCTTGTTTTTAAATAATTTATTATAGGTATGTATGTATACTCATGTTAAAACAAATAAAATGTTCTTTATCTTTATCTTTATCTTTAGGATAAAAACTTCCAATTTGCCAACCCTGATTTAAAATAAAAAGATTTGCCAAAGATGTTAGCAGATTATAACAAATTAAGGTGACGGTCTTTGTTCAAATGTTTTCACACTTTCCTTGTTTTCCCAGCATTGCATCGGTTCATGTAATGCATGAAAGCTATTACTGCGTTAGTGCGAATACTTGTTTAGATAATATTCTGATGTAAGATACTTTGTAATCATTTTAGTTCTTCACGATATTTTCAAGTTCAGTTTATGTTTTATTCTCAATTCTTTATTTGCTTAGAATAAAACTTAGAAAGAGAAAAAAGATAGAAGTTAGGAGGCACATTAGCTAAAAAACGCGTGCCCAAATTTTACGTGGTTTATGTGTGCGTGAAATGTCACTTTATCGCTGTGTGCATGTCTTATTTTATCATTAGGGTTCCGTAGCCAAATGGCAAAAATTAGAACCCTTTAAAACCATTTAAAATAATTCTATTCAAATTACCTATAATTGACAAATGCACTTATATAATTTACAGTTTGGACCGGGTATAAAAATTGTCTTTATTGACATTTAGAGAATAAAAAAATAAGTTGCTAAACCGATTCTTAGTCTAAGGTTTTGAATTTACGACGGGGCACTAACAAATCTGGCATTCTCTCTGTATGTAGGGCCGGTCCATAGTGAATATAGTAACTCATGTACATAAAAAAAGAATGAATGAATGACAGTCACTATTAATGCGAGATTTGAACGATGAATGATGATGATTTGAACGAACGAATGGTTGCGAAATGAACCCAAAACCGAAGTATTATGCACTAAGTTTAGTAAAAAAATGTATATTCATTATTTTCTGTATTATATGGTAAAGATACATAGGACGTCTGTATGTCTGTACTTTTGAAACAGGCAGATCGATTGTGCGGTAATAATCGCAAGCCGAATTGGTGTGAGAAAACTTATTTCGATTTTTTTCAATTTGAGTAATGTCACCCTATCTTCATAATACATACGAGTTATGAACTAAGTAAAACCGCAAAAATATATATATATTTTTTTGATTTATGTTCTAGCATTATTGGCGACCTTTGGACATACTGGTAGCGAGCCTTCTTTGAGCTTCAACGGTCGCTGTTTCGATTCCCGTTCGGAGTACCGTGGCCTGGAGAGCAGATTAAGCTATAGATCCAGGTTGTTATAATAACACTGGTTCGCCCTTAGAGTTACAGAGGTCAGATGGCAATAGCGCTGTGTAAAAACTAGTAACCCGTCAGATCCTAATAAGAGTCTAAGCAGACCCTGGGTAAAATACCGGGAATAATGCTAGGAAGTAAAACCATTACCATCTTTATCAGGCATTTCTTTTGGCTCTCTAATCGTTGGTAACCACTATAGATCCAAACATAAACCGGACTATTAAGATCAGTCACGACCTTGTGTTTTACGCAACTCCACTTTTGCTATGATGGCCACATGATGCGACATCTGATCAACAAAATTCGGTTCTAAAACTGAATGAAACAATTTTTATTTTTGGGAAGTTTTTAGTCAGCAGTGCTAGATTCGTATTAGTTGACAGTGAAATATCCATGTGTTATAATTAGATAATTATGTTAAATTTTAAAATACTATCTATTAAAAACGTCTACATCGAATTTTTGACCCAAAAAGAAGTAGATTCTCAATTCGTTTTTTATTTTTACTTGTTGTTGTTATAAGGTAAGATATTTTATTACGTAATAAAATAGTTTTTTTTTACGAGTAAACAGTCCAAGTCCAATTATGTATTACAAAGAACTAAAACTGTATCGCCCGTTATACTTATTACGATTTAAACAGAACTTTATTTAAATTTTCGAAGCCTTAATAGCTCAATATCGCTTCGTTAACGCGAGAGTCACGGGTTCGATCCTGACCCCCTTGGGCTATTAATTGGGGTAATAGGAATATTAGTAGTGCCTTGAAAAAGGATTGCTAATATTCTTTTTAATTATTTTTTTGTAACTGCGTAATAATCCTAAAATATTTTTAAGGCTATAGAATCTTCAAAAAATGTTCAAAAATAGCGACAGTTCTAAACATGATCCTTCATGTAATTCGATTAAGGTAGTTATATACTGTTTCAGAGGTCTATACACAGACACTGACACAAGCACAACCACTTACTTAGGAACAGATATGATATAGATTCGGTAGGTATTGATTGTTCTGACGGTCCGTCCATTAACAATTTTTTTATATGACAGAAATTAGCTCGTGATCAGGTGATTAGCATATTTTATTTGACAACTGACATGACAAGAACATGACAGCGAGGTTGACAAAATCATTGTTACAATAATACAAGGAAATTGGTTTTTAAATTACAATTAACTTTTGCTTCCTAATAACAACGTCAAGTGAATAAACTCGCGATAATGATGTTGTATCTGATGTATTAATCAATGACCCTTTGTAAAAAAGTATTTAAGTTTTTATTACATTTTTTGAACTGTTAATAAATAGTTAAAAAAAAAACAATTCAAAGTAAAGAATCAATCAATACTTATGTATTATAATAAATTTATGTCAAGTCACTTTACTAACAAGCTTTGCTTCCGGACCGTTGACAGTAGTTGTTTTTTCTGATTCTGAACAGTGTATCTAATGCGTTATTATATATTTTTAATTTTTTTTTAAACCCAAGAGATATGAGGGTAGGGATAAGAAGGGAAAAAAGGAATGGTGCAAAGGGGGTGGGAGATTGGGCCTCCAGCGCTCTCACTCATGCCACGAAACGCAACAGTATTCTGTTATTTTCCGCCGATTTTATGTACACAGTAGAGGGTACTACTTCCCCGGCCGACCCGTTTCATTTGTGCTAAAAGTATTAATACTAAATTTATATACTTCCTAAACTATTGTTTGCAGCTATATAAGATTTAATCGGCCGTCCCATTATCCAAGTTACAAGTTTCAAACACAAAAAGCTACAAGTTTTGAGGCATGTATGTTTATGTTTAATACAAATAACTGCTCGGAGGGGATTCAAACCCGCAAAGGGCTCAAAGTTGTCCCGTATAAAGTCGCCTGTGTGTGTGTGTTTGTGTGTATGTAAAAAATTAAAGGACAAGTTTCGAGGATAATGCGTCTATGTATTGCTTTCTTCAGCTAAGTTGGTAGGTTCATTTACGTCAAATGTAAGCGCATTTTTCTGTCATGACGAATGACTTAAGTATGACAACTTTGATTCCAGTGTGACGTCTTGTTATTTGAAGTTTTGAATTATTTCCGGAAAAATATTGTTTATGATATCAATAAATATATGCGGGCTTACCATTAACTTTTAGTAAAAATTTTATTCAGTTTTGATCGTAAATAGATTCAAATTTTATATGAGCATGACGTATAAATATATATATGTCACGATACCAAATAACTATGTAACGTATGTATGTATGTATGTATGTTTTTGACATATTTTTGTTCGTCATTTGAATCGCAATAAGAGTTAATGGTAAGCCCCCTGAATATGCATATAAGTTAAATTATTCAAAGAAGACTCAAGATTCGAGAAAATTGATTTCTTAGTTATTATTCTTACAACAGCTTTGGACAATGTAATCAAAAGTTGTGCAATGTTGTGATCTAAATTTGTTATAAGAGATTTATGTTCTGATGATTGATCGTAACGTATTATTTTAAGTCAGATAAAGCTCATTCTTATTCTAATGTAAAAATATATTCAAAATACCAAATTCTTACCTAATTTCCAAGTCATCAAACAACTTGAGGAATTAAGTCACATCAATCTAAAAACATAACAAATTTATCAAGAAAATAAACAAAATTTTCGGCATTAGGTAATTCATATCATCGGCTCCATATACTTTCTCTCATGATTATGCGAGTTAGGCCGACCATCTGACTGCCAGATTTGTCAGTAACGCGCCAACACGCGAACGGTACACACGTGTTTCAGTATATATTAAAAATATTTACAAATGTAGATATGCACGATCGTAAATTAGCCGTGGTTAAATTTGATTTTGTACGATCCGTTTTGGATGTTTTTGATTTTTAACGCGTGTGTCAGTGCTGTGTTTAGACTTTTAGGTACACTGTGTAGGCTTAAGATATAAATAGGTACGATGCTTAACCTATTTAATCAAAATATTATATATTAACTTAATGTAAAATATATATTGTGTTGTTTGATATAATTATAAGTTTTCTTTCATATAAGAAAATCTTATCATTTGACCTTTTGGGGTATTGAAATCAATATTAACTGTGAAAAACTTTATTGATGTAAAGAATATTATGTTATTCTATTTAGTAATATATCATTTTATTGTATGGTTATAAAACTTAATGGCATGATATGTTTAATATGAATTTAAAGTTAGATTTATTTGAATAAAACTTAGTTTCGTATCTAATTACGCTTTCGATAAAATTTCTCACGAGGCTTAAAACAGAATAAAATACGAAATTAAATGATGAATCATACGAATTATTCTTCAGATCCGGCATAGATAGATATGATATGATTTATTTGTAAATTGTCTAATTTTATGATATTATCGTTAGCCAAATAGGGAATTCTATTTGCAAATGATTTGTAAGCAGATTAATAACTGCAAGTTCCACATGCAAACGGCTCTTAAACATTAGTTATTAATATTTTCCTAGTTACCCTCAACGGCCGCGGATTCGATGCCCGCTCGGGGTGGATGTTTCTTTGTGTTACAAACATCTGCTTCGGTCTGGGCATTTATCGTTGTGGGGTCTTCTCACTGTGCCTCGGAGAGCACGTTTAACTGTTGGTCCTGGTTGTTATCACATAGCATCTGATGATAATCGTAAACTCTAGAGAGGTAATTTGTTCTAATCCAATGAGCTACCGATTCTCCCTTGCGGAGGTCAGATGGCAATCGCTCTGTGTAAAAACTAGTAAATTGTCAAATCCGAATAAGAGTAAAAAGCCGCCCCTTGATAAATACCATTAGTAAATATCTTAAGTCAACTATTGTTAGTACAAAGCTTTCTACTTATTCAATTAGTCAATTAGTCGGTTCTCTCTTGTATACATGCAGTCTGGTATTTCAATTATAATAAATAGAAAACATTAAAAAATTGTTTAGTGTTATATAGATCCATACGAGAAAACGTAATATAGGAAAATTTTATTTGCTCATATTAATTAGTGTGAAAAGTAATTCTGCGTTTTATTGTACGCGTTGATGTCTTTTAAAGGCAGGTTTTTGTAAAATGTAATAATCATTATAATAGTATATTTTTATTATTTTTAATTGAATCTGTATAGGTTATGATTACAGTTAAACTAAATTTTTTTTGAGAGTATAATTTTTTTTTATGTTAAAAGTTGGCAAACAAGCATACGGCCCACCTGATGGCAAGTGGTTGGTGGTGTAGCCTATGAGCGCTTGCAGCACCATCAGTAGGTGCCACTCACGCGTTGCCAACCTCGAGATATTGGTTCATAAGTTCCTCTGCCCAGTAATTTCACTAGCGTACAGTGCCTTTCAAACCAGAACACAGTAATGCCTAAGCACTACTATTTGGCGGCAGAATATTTGACACTGCGGTGGTACCTACCTAGCCAGCCTCTTGCAACAAAAGACCTACCACCAGTATGATTACACTGGTGGAATAATCTCTGCTGTGGCAGAGGTTATCCCAACAGCCGGCGATGGGGTCGTCACATCCCGACGCCGGTATCAATCAGACATACGAGTGTGTTTGAAATATTCTGTGTAACTTAAGTAGGTTCCATACTTTACAATTATATGTCCATATTATTTTAAAAATAAAAGGAATATCTTCATCTTTATTATTTTGATGAGATTTAGCTCAGAACCATCAAACATCTAAGGTTTGTGGATTAACTAGTCTTTCACACAGAAAAATGCCGTAAGGAATCTCGGATGAAGATATTTTAAATATTTATTATGCTATTTTTTTTCTAAATACTTTTATAACTAACATTAGGTACTGTGTAGTAGTTTTATTAACAGTTCAAATATTTATAAAATATTTTTACATATTATAAATCACAACCACGTTTCTCCAATGAATCGCAATCCCGATTCTTTGGACGGTAAATGAACCAGGTCTCCTGCCTCCTGTGCAGGCAGTGAGACGGGCTGTAAGTTCTTTGAAAATTACTACACCAACTTTAAAATTTAGCACACTAATATTCTAATGTTTTATTTTATATCAAAAGACAATTTTCTATTATTAGATAAAAAAGGGGAGTTCAATAACCTCTTAATTTAAGATTTTAATTGCATATGTTTTTCGAAACCCCGCAGGTGGTGTAAATATTGCGACGATCTAATCAAGAACGTACTGTTTACTTATGTGGTTGATATTTCAAGTTGATTGTTTTTTTTGCAAATTGTCAAGTCATTAAGAAATTATTGATGAAGTTTTGGGAATATTTTGTCCTACTGGAAGCCATCTTTTGTTGTTCCTAATTCCCGTTTCTATTAGTAATGTCTCAATGAACCCTATCACAAACAAAATCGGTTTAAGGTTCCGTAACCAAAGGGTGGCAACGGGACCCTACCAATTAATAATCAATAATGACGGACATCCCATATAAACTTCCAACCTTTTTTTCACTCACTTAAGGGTTGAATTTCGAAAAATCCTTTCTTAATGCTCGTTTACATGTTAAAACCTGTAAATAAAATCAGCTTTCTAGGTCCAAGAATTTAGGCTGGGCGTTGATATGTCAACTTTGATATATGTACATATATAGTTTATTAAAATAGTACTAAATATTTGTACTTTGAATATTCGTCCATAGGAAATTTAGCAATATAGAACTTTTATATTTATGTTGCTTGTGTAGTAAGTTATTACTTGTAACGTAACTTAGTAGCGTCGTTAGTTCCTCGATTCTGACCCTTTGGGCTCTTGTCGTAATTAATCGTAAATTTGTCGTTGTTGTTGTTAGAAGGGAAATGAACGTTTATTAGGACTTTATTTTTCGTTTTGGTATGAAGTTGTACTCAATTATTTATTTTTGTTAAAATCAAAATTATTTTTATTTAAGAAGACTTTTAAAAAGTACTTTTGATTGATTGAAAATTGAAAAATGAAAAGTACTTTTGAATGATACGTTATTCAAATTAACGTCCATTTTTGATAATTTTTTGACACCTAAGGTAAACTGTTTTTAATAATTAAAATATACATTATTATTCTTAATGTGTATTGCTTTTGGTCCTAAAGGCC
The DNA here is from genome assembly GCA_023373885.1 of Hestina assimilis. NCBI lineage: Eukaryota > Metazoa > Arthropoda > Insecta > Lepidoptera > Nymphalidae > Hestina > Hestina assimilis. Next base: position 2,795,467 of record CM041745.1, on the reverse strand, counting down.
TTTACAGCGTCACCGGGTGGGGGTTCGATTATACGAGATAAAGAATGAAAGTGCTATTTGTTAGATCCTTTTAAGTATCAAGTCGTGGTAAAGCTACTGGTGTTAGTCTGTACGTGGGTTACGGTAACTGCTTCTGTACCTAATCTCGCAAAAGGTTTTTATTTAAGATAAATCATTCGTTGGATAAAGCATAGATGCTAAATTCACCGCCACTTTGGTTTTATAATTATAGATTATTGATTAGATGATTTAAGTAAATTAAGTCCAATAGCTACTCTAGTTCATGAAGAATTAGGTAAGAGATATGTTTGTATTGTGAAAAAAAAGTGCGAAAACAAATTGATATATAGAATAAAATATTGAACTCTTTTTAATATATTAATATTAATTCATCATAATTAGAAACGTTGTCAGGTTGTAGGCAGCTTTTGTAGTTCGCAACACAGATTGAATTTATACAAAGATAATAAAATAATCTATATCTTATATTTCTACAGATTTAACTATAAAATAAGAATTCAAATTCTCAATTTGTAAATGAGACGATACCTCTAAACTTGATACAGATCTTCGCGTGACTAGATCTGACGTCAGGGGTTTTCATTTTACGGGCTTGAATGAGAATTTACGTACAAAAACTTATTTGGTTGGAATATTATTATATCTTTTTAATTTGTTATCATTTTACAATCTATATTTTAGATAACACGAAATTTATATCTACATTGAATTGATACTTTGATACTTTTTGCATACTTTGCGTCAAAGAGTAAACTAGACTTGGTAAATACACTCCTTGAGAATAATTTTAAGACTATCTATGAAAAGCTTGTATCTGGTAATATCCAGAAAGAAACAAGATCCATAATACTGTGCGTTCCGAGAATTAAGAGTTTCAGAATGTTTTCTATTAACGCAAAATACGAGACAAATTTGAAACACATATTCATAATTTTCTCTAATTAATGAAACGAATTGTAAAATGAAATGAAACTTCTATTTCGAATTATTGAATCAACCTTTACTTAATGATAATTTTTTAAGATTTATTTAGTTTACAAAAATTTAATATTCTTTGAAAATAAATTAATGAAAGATTAATAAATTTAAAATCCAAGAAAATAATAAAATTCCAAACAATAAAACGAATATATTTTCGGTCATAAAATCCGAACAATAGGTTTTGTTCGCAAGACGATTTGGACGCTGGCTCTAATCTAATAACAATGTGTTGATTCCCACAATAGCATTTATTATTGCTCGAGTAATTTACGTACGATATAAATATAAATTGATTCTTTGTTTTAAAATATTCTTGAAATTTCGAAATAAAAAACATAATTATAAGATTATTAACGTAAACGAATGCATTTTGGTGCTATGAAGTATTTATTGAACTCTTCTTCTTCTTATCAAGTGGTTAGTGGCCAATCTAGTGTCAGAGTTGTTCAGGTGGCCCGTATGGGCTATTGACTTGACTTATCGACTGTCATCAAATTGATAACAGTCGGGACCGACTTTTTACATGCCCTCCGAAGCATGGAGACGCTCAGTTGAAATACCACTATGCGATCACCCATCTAGTGACTGACCGCGCCTAGAGTTGCTTTACCCACCGATCGTTTGCCGATCAGTGAGCGCAACTGGTTATGAGTGTCTCATTTTATTGAATTGAAAATGACAGATATTTGTTTGCTATTGAAAATATTTAAAAAATTAAAAATGTTTACTATTGCACAAACTTGAATTAAATGAGTTGAGTTTGAATGTAAACAATCTATTAACGATATTATATTATTGAATGTGTTTTCGAAATTTAGATTTAGTACCCTGCACTCTTTCTCCATAAACTAACAAACTCACACGTCCTCGTATATGGAATTTTTGGATGTGCTAAGGCAGCGGGATGCAAAGATTTTCCTTCACGTAACTGCTTGACTAAACTTTATTTGTCTGTCTCTTTCTTTAGTCATCCTCTCTCTCTCTCTTGTTCTACCAATTTTCTCAGATGTCATTGATACTTGTTTGCCACCTTTGGTGGTAAACATTGGTACGCTAATATATCGTACATATCTTAATAGATAGAACTTAAATGAAGGTTTTGGGATTAAGAAAACATGTATCATGTATGAGTTTACCATGCTTCGGAGAGCAGTTATGCTGTCGGACATGATTATTATCACATAATATCATATGTATAATAATAGCTCATTCTGTACAGGCAATTTGCTCTTATCCAATGAGTTACTGGTTCGCTTCTAGGGTTGCAGAGGTCAGATGGCAATCGCTCTTTGTGAAGTAAGTAGGGTACCTCAAATCCTAGGGTATGCTTTTTTATTTCAAAAGTAGGGCAGATGACCCTACTCCACTTGATGGTAAGTGGAAGTAAAGTCCATACATAAATGCGGTTAATACAGTTCCGGGGCAATCAAGAATAATAAAATTATTAATACTGCTAAGACAAGGATTGTGTACACTCTTACACAGATTATTTTATAAGTTTTTAATTAATTTTGGAGATCAAGGATTGTACGCTCTTACACAGATTTTTTAGAATGTTTTGAATTAATTTTTGGAGATTACTTCTAATTATCATATATTTATGATTATTAAATATCTTGTCTTTTTTATTTCAGATTAAATTATCAAGAGGCTGCGATATGGCGGTGAAGTTCAAAAGACTCGCTCTTCATTTAAGAACATTTTTAATGGTAAGTGAATATTAATAACTATTATTAATATGTAATTAATAGGAAACCATAAATTAATAAAAATGGAGAAAAAATTGTAATATGGATATTATAACTTTTTTACCTATTAAAAGCCTACCTCGAGTAACCGGCTTAATAGTTACCACATAACTCACAACAGTGACTAAAATAGGTATAATTTGGTAACATATTTAAAATATATACACAAGCAACCACGAGAACAACGATAAAAAAATGATCCAGCTTCCTTACCCTTGAAGTTTATCATGCGTGTTGTCGACCTAAGTCGTAAGAGGAAGTGGAAAAAGTAAGTAAGAAATTTAAGCCTCCAGTGCTTCTTACCATAAAAAATCCTTCTTCTTTGGTGAAAGGCAATTTATGACAATTAAATCAAAGCAATACTCACAGTTTTTTAATCAAAAATACCTATATTTAAACTTAACGCTTTAAACTAGCACAATAACATTCTCAAGGTCGACAGTGAAGTCGCGAACCGAAGCTAGTCATTAGATATCATAAAAAATCTAACACTTGCATATTCCAAATATAATCACGTATTATTTCATGTCACATTAAAGTACTAGTTTCGTTACTCATCGTCACATTTCACCGTCTTGCGTCACGCGCACTTGACAAACCGCTTTATGGGTCAAACTGTTATAACTGTTACAAAGAATACGTAGAACATGTGTCTTTAAGCCATTGTTAATTTTATCGTTGTATTTGTATTTCTTGCATAAAATAAAATAAATTCTAATGAGAAAAACCCTCCACCTAGTGACGCTGTCAAGGCCAGTAAGCCCAATAGCAGTACACATTAAAAATAAATGACAAAATACGATTTGATCGCATCGGAAAGAGGGAAAGTCCTTCTACTTTTTTGGCTAGTACTATTATAAATTACTAATTAATTACAGACGTTAATAACCAAGTGCGCTCAATTGTCGGTAAGCATCAGAGGATGGGTGACCGCGTAGTGCATTTTTCTTTTCGTGGAGACATCCTCATGTATGCCTGAATACGCGGGTAACCTAATCCTAATGGCCGGTGACCCACTGTCATGGTGGTTGTATTCCATTCTTCAGAAGACAGATAAGAGTGGGTCCCTGCTGTGTAATCTACTAGTAGTCGATAACTCTAGTTAGAAGCTAGGTTGGGTACTAACCACACCATAAGAAGAACAATTTTAAAGTACCGATATTTTAAATAAACAAACTTATCATTGCAATAAGTAATCAAAATATGGAGAACGGAACTTAATTGATCAAACAATATTTTATAATTCTATAATGCTAACAATTATTAGCTGCGAAAGTTAATCTCTTCCCAAACATGACCAGCTAACGCAACATTAATTCAATAAATTTTATTAAATCTAATGACTACTTTCAATTGTATAAACACGTATAATCCTTTGCCTCGTAGTTGTATAAGTGCAATCTTTTTAAAGTTAATAATAAACCACACATTGATTACACAGTATAGAATCTTCACTATCAGTATAAAAATTGTTGTATGAATTTCGTCACTCGCACTTGACAACTTCGTCGCTAAAGTGTTGTAGGTCAATTGATATATTAGAATGAAGCCTTCTCGCGCCTTCGAAACTTCAATGTGCATAATTTAAAAGCATTACAAACACTTATAACAAAAATATTTTCATTTACATAAGGAGTAATAAGTTGTTAAAAATATAGTCGAAAATAAATGTTTATCTCACTTTGATTACTAAGCCCTCAATCTATTTTATGACCTCAAAATCGAGAAGATTACGGTCAGCCTTCGTCGAGTTTCAATATTTACCTCCAGGCTCCATCATCAGATCAGGTCGATGGTTCCAAATTATTGTATTCTCAGCTGAATTACATGAGAAGTAAGTAAAAATACTCTTACCAAATTCCATCACGCTGTTAGTTACAAGTAATGATAATAATAGCGTTTTATAAAAAGGAATAATTTATTAATACCATTTTTTTCTATGAATTAAAGTTTTTTTTCCTTTTCATATATTATTTTAATGTTATGATATAATTTAAAACAATACTTCACTTGATATTGCCCTTTATAAACTAACACATGTTTATATTATATTCTTAGAGACAACTTGAAAGCCTTAAACACTACCCATTACAAATTCAACAGTTTACTTTGGAAACGAAATATAACTTATCTAATGACAGTTTAGATACAAAACTGGTTGTGAATATATACTTTATCATGTTATGTTAAGGTTTAAAATATATTACAGCGTGATAATGTCAATTCAATTTGGGTGCGTGAATAATTGAAATTTACCGTTCACTGTGCGTGTACCATTAAAATTTATTGTATCTGATTTTACAAGTAACAAGTAAATTGTAACTGGAACTGATCTCAATCCATACTAATATATTAATGCTTAAGTAGCCTAATCCTTTGTCTTTTTTTTTTTTTTTTTTTTTTTTTTTATGTTAGAAGTTGGCAAACAAGCATACGGCCCACCTGATGGTAAGTGGCTGCCGCAGCCTATGAGCGCTTGCAGCACCATTAGTAGGTGCCACTCACGCGTTGCCAACCTCGAGATATTAGTTCTTAAATCTCGTTCGCCCAGTAATTTCACTAGCGTACAATGCCCTTCAAACTGAACACAGTAGTGCCTAAGCACTACTATTTGGCGGCAGAATATTGGACACTGCGGTGGTACCTACCTAGCCGGCCTCTTGCATCAAAAGACCTACCACCAGTGTGACTGATTGCACTGGTGGAATAATCTCTGTTATGTCAGAGGTTATCCCAACAGCGGGCGATGGGGTCGTCACATCCCGACGCCTGGGAACTGTCTGTCTGCCTGTCTGTCTTGTTAACTTTCAACGATATTTTCTTTTATGTTACTAAGTTGGCAAATAATCATATGGCCCACCTGATGATAAGCAGCTGCCGTAGCTTATGAGCGCTTGCAACACCATTAGTAGGTGCCACTTACGCGTTGCCAAACCCGAGATATTGGTTCTTAAATCTCCTTTGCCCACTAATTTTACTAGCCTACAGTACCCTTCAAACGGGAACACAGTAATGCCAAAGACACTACTGCTTTGCGATAAAATATTTGACACTGCGGTGGCACCTACCTAGCCTCTTGGAACAAAATACCTACCACCAGTGTGACTGATTGCACTGGTGAAATTCACTGGAATTATTGGAAGTTTAATTTAATGCAATAACTGCATAAGATAGATACCTAACTCGTGGGGAAGGCAGTTTTGTTGCAGCCAGGTGTATAACACCCTCGCCTCTTTGAGAGGTTGTTATTGATGCTTGGCTACACGTAACCTTTACAGCAAAATACAAATCTTGTGGTAGAAAAAGAAGGAAATAGAAATTCTTCTTCCTAGCATTAATCCCGGTTTTTTTATCCAGGGTCTGCTTACTAAGACCAAATATCTATTAAGAATTAATGATTATCAGATGTTATGATAGAAACCGGGACCCAAAGCTTAATGTGCTCTCCAAGGCACGGTGCGGAGACAAACAAGGACAAACGCCCAGACCGAGACAGATATTTATAACATTAATATATTATATTATCTGCTCGGAGCGGCAATCGAACCCGCGACGTCGAGACTTAAGGCAGGGTCGCTACCAATACGCCACAAAGGTCGTCAAGAAGGAGGAAATAGAATATGATAATATAATGGAAACATGTTACGTGTACAAACAGTATTGAACTTTTTTTAATAATGCTTGACCCACTTGCTGTGTCACATTTCAGTTATTTTCTTAACATAAAAATTACACAATACTTTAATACTTTACAATTTCATACATAATTTATATCACTAAAACATATGTAGGTAATAAAACAAATCGTCTAAAAAAACATCGTGAAATCTCTTTTATATTGCAAATCACACATCCAAATCGCTTCTGCGTGATGTTGCTAAGCTTTACGTAACCGTAAAAAATGACTCATTCCGTTTTAAACTAATACGAAATTGTCAAATGTCATCTATATTCTGACCTAAATACTTCGTCTTAAAATGCGGAATTAAATGGGGGTCAGACGAGCTGGAGTGCGGAGGTTCACCTAATTATAAAAACCTTTTTTTTTTTAAAGAATATTAGCAATGCCTTTTTCAAGGGATTACTAACATTCCTATTCCCCCTCCAAATATACTCGAAGCTTGCGCTAGGAGTTGGTACGACAATAGCCCAAGGGGGTCATTATCGAACCCGCAACTCTCGTGTTAACAGAGCGGAGTCGGCCCTTCTACCGCTGAGCTATTGAGGCTTTATACATATACAATGCAGAGGGCTTGCTGCGTTGAGAACATTTGAGGGTAGGAAAGGCTCTTTTCTTAAAGATTTTGCTATTGATTCCTAGAACACATCAGTCTTAGCTTGTTCCACAGAGGCCGAGGCAGAAAACCCTTCCGAAATCACGCTGCAATAGTGATACACATCGAAATGGTTTGTTTGAAATACTGACTTCATTTTTAGGGTTCCGTTTCTCAAAAGGTAAAAAAGAAACTTTTATTAGATCACTCTTTTGTCCGTCTGTCTGTCCGTGTGTCACCACCGATTTTTTCAGGAACGGGTGGACCTCACAAGTTGAAATTTATGGCAGATACTGAGGTCTATAGTACCTATTAGGTGTAAAAAAATCAAGGTCCTCAGTCAACACAATAAAAAGATATGGGCCAATTTTGACTTTTGCAAAAACGTTTCATTAATTTTCAACTTTTTATTTTTCTGAATTTTTCTTTTACTTGTCCTGTAAGACCCTGATTTTAACGAAAATTAACATTTCTAGGTCAACCACAAGTACCCTTTAGGTTTGGGGTCGAAAACCTATATGGTGGTTGACCTAGTATTTGTATGCGAAGCCTCGTGTTTTAGCACGCTAATAATTAATCATGCTAATATAGTGTGTTATTATGACGTTGTGACATAGCGGTAGCGAACCTGCCTTAAGCGCCACAGGTCGCGGGTTCGGTTCCCGCTTGTAGAAGATTTTTGTATTGACCTTACAGGCATGTTTTCCGATCTGAGTGTATTTGTCTTTGTCTTTGTGTATGTTTCCGGACTCCCGACAGAGAATATAACTATCCTAATAGGGGCTGTTGAGTGTGATGCGTTTATATGAATACAATTATCGTTGAATTCTGAATGTTTTTAATACTAAAGTTATAATATATATGGTTTTATAGGGTAATTATTAAGTAAAATGAAATATGAAATTAATTTGTAACTAATAATCGTCTTATAACCATATTAAACTTATTTACGTTTCGTTTCTGTTTCCTATATTTGGCAATACTGAATTGGTTTTAGGCTAATAATAGCTATTGCTCCGTCCTTTACCTCGTTCATTGAACTTATTAGTCATTTATGTATTAAGCATACACAGACGTAAATTATACTTTACGTATGTTAATTATTTATTTTATTTTAATTAATAAATAAATAAATGCTACACACTCAACGGCGTTACACTTCAACGGCTGAATTAGGATAGTGATATCCTGTGTCGGGGGTCCGGAAACATACACAACGACACCAAGACCGGAACACATGCTTGTATGGTCATTACAAACACATGCTACGAACAGGAATCGAATTCGCGACCTGTGGCGCTTAAGTCATGATCGTTACTGCTGTGCCATAACACCGTCAATTCATTAATTTCAATTCAATGAAAATTTAATATTTTTTAGGGCACAGGTATTGCAATTTACAACTAAGCGTAATTCTATAAAGAATATATATTCAAGCAGTTATCTCTATTTTTATGATATAAAAGCCTCATAGAACAAATCAATATTACAATATATTTACAACTAGCTTCTGCCAGCGACTTCGCGAAAAACGTTTTTAATACAAACTACCAAACGTATTAAATACCAACCCACCGACCACCCACCCCCCCATTTTACAAACTTTGAATGTCATATTTATTTATATCAAATCAACAGCCTATAAAAATTTCAAGCTTCTAGCTCTAAAAATGACGATACTTCCATACATTTTTTCATCCGCCTTTTCAGAACTTTTTTCGCATTAAACTTACCTAGTCTATGTAAAGGTGTATGTCCTTTCTCAGGCTTGAGACTATCTGTGTGCCAAATTTCATTTAATTCGGTGCAGTGATTTTGGCTTGAAAGCACGACAGACATAGAGACACATTTACTTTGCATTTGTAATATTAGTAAGGATTCAATACTGACTATACAATTCCGATTCTTTAGGCGAAAAATGAATGAAATTGATTAAATTAGCAATTATTGTAATCTATGTATAAATAAAATGGTTGGAGATTTTTTTTAATATACAAGATAATCACATTCACATTTAAACGATATTAAAATACGATATATCTTTTTTTTTGGCAAACAAATATTCCATTCCCTGGATTAACATATTTAATTTCAAGCAATTCCATGGGAATGAGATTTCCTCGTTGAAAATCGAAATGTGGCATAAAATTTGCTCCTTGGCAATTATTACCATTTAAAACTGGTATGTAACATAATCTACATGAATAAATCAACTGTTTAACGATATCAATACTGATAACCCGATGGTTTTATTAAGAACTAGCCTGTGCTCGCGACTTCGTCCGTAATCTTAGACACCTTAAAATTTATAGTGAAATAAAACTGCAAGTAATTAATGTTCTATAAGTCACATCTATATTAAAATCAAGTGAATACGTCGTGTAGTACGTCTTTTGATAATCCCACAAGAAGCTATTATTTTTCCGGAATAAAAGTATCTTATGTGTTCTTTTATATAATAAGCTATCAGTAAATAAATAAATAAATAAACGCTACACACTCAACGGCCCCCAATAGGATAGTTATATCCTGTGTCGGGGGTCCGGAAACATACATAATGAGAGTTCTTGTCATTGTGTCAAACACGCCCAGCCGGAAAACATGCCTCTATTGTCAATACAAACTTCTCCTCCGAGCGTGAATAGAAAAGCGTTTACATACAAATTTTCACATTAATTATGTATTATTATTAACGATAAATGACTTCAACCGCCAGCCCATATTTTAACAAGATTAATTTCGCTTTAGTACTACAAACTTTCAATCTCAATATCCGATAGATTTGGTCAGATCATAGAATATAGTTATAGTATAGGATAGGATATAGTATATAAATATATAAATATATTTTTATATTGGTTAAATCGTTATCAATTTCATGAACATCTATTTCAAAAGCCTTAACTTTTCTCCTAATTTTTTATGTTACAAGTTGGCAAACAAGCATACGGCCCACCGAATGGTAAGTGATTGCCGTAGCCTATGAGTGCTTGCAGCACCATTAGTAGGTGCCACTCACGCGTTGCCAACCTCGAGATATTAGTTATTAAATCTCCTCTGCCCGGAACACAGTAATGCCTAAGCACTACTATTTGGCGGCAGAATATTTGACACTGCGATGGTACATAGCTGGCCTCTTGCAACAATAGACCTACCACCAGTGTGACTGATTGCACTGGTGGAATAATCTCTACTGTGACAGAGGTTATCCCAACAGCGGGCGATGGGATCGTCACATCTCGACGCCGGTAAAACTCTGGTGGCCACCAGCTTATAATATCCTATTAGATTTGTTGGTGTTTATAGGATATCGCGACCGTTACCAGCAGATGAACAAACAAAATTGTTACAAAAAAACTCATCCTTTTGAGTCATTATAAAAACCAAGCATCGTCGCTTTGACATTTTTTTAATTGACGTATCGAATGAGAAATAATCGTAAATATGTTAATTGGTGAACACGTGTCGAGAAATATAATATTGTTGGTATTGACCATGAACTTGATACTAATTTACAAACTGGTCAAAATATATGAGCAAACCGCCCAAGCTTTGCTTGTCCTTTTCCTTAGAGTTTCAAAAAAATCTAATATATATTTGCAGATTCACAAAATAAATACAATCTCAAATCTTACAAACCAAAGATCTTAAAAACAAAGAGCCTACTTTTAGTGCACTTGCCCATCGCTAATGTCAACTTAATGCACACACTTATTTTTGTTGTCCCACTTTTTATCATAAGAATTTGAGAATAACTTTTATTTATATTGATGACAAACAAGTAATCCGCTAATGGTAAGTGCAACATCAACATGGTAACATTCGTAAGGCTTATCAGTAGGTACCCAATATATTGACTAGGATACAAGCTAGTTTAGCCACGCCTTTGGTTAAATTTCATGCAGAAGTTTCCGCTATGCCAATAGATAGACTGTACCAACAACAATAATAAATTTAAAATTGTAGAATTATGGCGCGGCCTTACAGCTGCGCACGCTGTGTACGGCCACGCGATGCATATTAGCTGCATGGCTTCGTATTCATTGCGACACATGCCATGCACGAATATTTAGACGTTTAGCACCACATCAACGCCCGTCCCACGTCCGGCACTGAAGCCAAGCAAGCTTTGACAACCTGAGCTACATGGACGGCATATTATTAGAGCAAGCCACGCGAGTAGCAATGACGTCAATTCTTGGGGAGTGTATTCTTGGGTTGCAGGGACTTATGACTTATGACAATTTAAACACACGTGCGTAGCAGTGGGGCGGCGCCCTTATGTTCTGTAAGAGATGTGCTTAGAGATAGTCGAACAAACACTTTAATATATAATTTAACGACTTCATTATATTTTTATGATATTCTAGAATAATTTGAATGTATTTCTTAACATACATTATTTGGTACATTATTACAAACTAAGTGGCGCAAAATTTATGCATATTAAAATAAAAGATATGTGTAATATACATAAACATATACAACATCGACATCGACATCGACGACGTTGTGGCGCAGCGTTAGCGAACCTGCCTTAAACGCCACAGGTCGTGGGTTCGATTCCCGCTCGGAGCATAATATGTTTGTATTGACCATGCAAGCATATTTTCCGGTCTGGGTGTATTTGTCCTTGTCATTGTGAATGTTTCCGGACCCCCGACACAGGATATTACTATCCTAATGGGGGCCGTTGAGTGTGTAGCGTTTATTTATTTATTTATTTATTAAAAAAAAAACATAAATAAAACAGAGTCATTGTTTAGTTAAACAATTAGATTATAGTTTTGATATAACAGACAAATAAATATTCTGACTTTACAACACTAGTGATATTACTTATTTTTGCATTATTATGTTATTAAAAAATGAAAATAAATAAAATAAATGTAAATAATTACATAAAATATCTATTTTTGGTTATATTCCACTTTAGAGAGCAATGTTCTTGACCGTGTTGGCAGTCGTGACCCGACACAACGACAACGCACCCGCCCTTGCCTCGCGACCTATTGTGTTTTAAAGGTCTAAGTAAATTCTGAGAATATCTGCAGATTTCTATAGATTTCGTTTACGAAATAGCGGAAAATTTGTCAGTTTATTCCTGTGACAGTTTTATTGATGGAATCTAAATCTATATTATATATACGTAATATCTTTCAATTCGTCAATCACGTGAACACTACTGAATACATTTTGGTGAATTTTGGTGAATATTGAGGGAAATTTGGAGAAATAGAGGATTAAAGTTTTATTGAGAAACCAATAATTTCGATGGGAATAAAATTTACATAAATATATACGCGCGAAAAAATAGTCTAGAAAAAATCTTTGTCGACAGTAATTAGGTAGGTCTTAGGATCAACATCGTAAATGGTTTTTTTTTTTTTTTATGTTAGAAGTTGGCAAACAAGCATACGGCCCACCTGATGGTAAGTGGTTGCCGTAGCCTATGAACGCTTGCAGCACCATTAGTAGGTGCCACTCACGCGTTGCCAACTTCGAGATATTAGTTCTTAAATCTCGTCTGCCCAGTAATTTCACTAGCGTACAGTGCCCTTCAAACTGAACACAGTAGTGCCTAAGCACTACTATTTGGCGGCAGAATATTTGACACTGCGGTGGTACCTACCTAGCCGGCCTCTTGCAACAAAATGGTAGCTTTCGTTGATTTAAAAGTGCTCGTTAAATGTTCTTGAATAGACGATCACCAATTTAATGATTAATTAAATTTAAATATCACACATAGAAAATAATACGACTTATTTAAGGGCGGTTACAGGCCAGCGTTTTGTGTCTAACCTCGTTTTTTTAACGTTCGTTTAGGCGCGTCTTTTACCACATGCGCATTTCGTACGGTCGTAATATTTTCTGCCGGTTCGAGGCTATACTCCGGAATAAGACCGTGTACGCTCGTTCGGTTTTTTGAAGCGCGAAAAAAAAACGTCCGTCTTAAACCGTCTTTAAATTTATTTTAGAGTTTTGTAAATATTGTTACTATTAGAAACCTTTTCAATTCGTTAAACCAACATCGTAAATGTATGTATGTATAATTTAAATTTTTTATTGGATTTTTTGACCATAAGGTATAGATAGATAGATAGATACATAGATAGATATACGGTATTCCTCGATAGATAGACGGTATTTCTCGAAGTTTAACAAATAATTCTGTTATTTGGTGTAATGATATATCACTACAATTTTTTTACGACACGCCTTATATAATTACTTGAAGTAGATTTACATGATTATATAGACCAATTATTTCTTATTTTAAAATATATCGTTAACCTTGTATTAAAAGGTCTGGGTCACTGTCGATATGATTAAGGTAAAATGTCATCAGGAACTCGGAAATTATTTTTAATGAAACGGTTTAACGGTCGTACAAGACGAGATTCGGAGGTAAGGTATAAAAATTGTTAGTACCCAACGAAGAGCAACCAATAGATATAGCATCTATGAATAAATCTGGGGATGTAAAGACCCGCTAATATTATATTTGGACTCTGTTCATCTGTCATCATCTCTGTTGACTCTGATCTTTACTTGACTCACTAAGAAGGATGGTTATATTTTTCTAATGTATATGTGTAGCGTAAGCGGCTTATCAGGTTTTAACAAGTGAGATGTCGTTTGAAGCCTCAATAGCTCAACGGTAGAAGGGCCGACTCCAGTCCGTTAACGCGAGAGTTGCGGGTTCGATCCTGACCCCCTCTGACTATTGTCGTACCCACTCCTAGCGCAAGCTACAAGCTTATTTGCAGGGGCAGTAGGAATATTAGTAATAACTTGAAAAATTAAGTATAAAAATAAAAAAAAAATTAGTAATATGAAATTGAAATAATTAAAAAATATATTATATTCATATTTATGTCATATCCCAGTGCTGGCAGAATGTGTTTGGAATTTGTATTTAATATGTTCATTAGTATGTACACACATTCTTACAAATAAAAAAATTGTTTTTTTCGGGTTAGTTATTAATGTATTCATGAAATAAAACCTTATATTTTTTTTTTATAGTTTTAGTTTCTAACATTAAGGTCATAGGCTTAAATAAAACTTCTGAATAAAAAAAAAGATGTCTCTTGTTACTTAATAATTGTGCAATTTATGTTTAAGAATTTTCTATGATTTATAGAATGCTATGCTGTGCTGACGTCTTACTAATTTGTTTACTTGGAATATGTAGATATTGACTGCCATTTACTTTTAGTACAACCAGGGCCGTACTCAGTGTTAATATATTAGGTTTGTATGGTATCTGTAATGCGATGACAGAAGTAGTTTAAAATGTATGTTTCTAATGTAAAAATAGAGTAAGTTCCATTCCAGTATATATGGCTCTGCGCGCGGCTCCGCTCGCGCTATGTAGTTTTTTGTTGCTCCCAAGGGAACCCAAAATTTTTCATATAAATCTTCTTCTTATCGATTGGTTAGTGGTCAACCTAGTGTCAGATTGTTCAGGTCGCCCGTAGGCCTCTGACTTGACTTATCGACTGCTATCTAATTGTCAACAGCCGCGACCGACTTATTACGTGCCCTCCGAAGCACGGAGACACTCGGTTGAAATAACACTATGCGATCACCCATCTAGTGACTGACCGCGCCCAAAGTTGCTTAACCTACCGATCGTTTACCGATCAGCGGGTGCACTCGGCTATGAGCGTCTCAGAAGAATAATAAATAAGTAGGTAAGTAGGATATTAAAGTAACCTTTTATGATATATATCCTTAGAAGATTCTAAGGTATATTTTTCGGTTGTGTTTTATGTGTTGTTTGTTGTTTTTATTTGTTTTTAATTTCCTTTCAAAACCAAAATAATAAATATATTTTAATTACATTGATGTCCGAATATATGACTTTGTTTATGATATAATATATTCCAAGTTTCAATACGGCCCTGGATTGATCATCGGCGTCTAGTAACCTAAGATTTAAGATTGTATAATCATTATACAATTTTTCGATTTATCATAACTTAATTAAGGTGAAAACATTTCTCTATCTAGGTTTCAAGTCTTCGTTAGTTATATGTCTGTAGTGTATTGTAATATTAAATTAAATTGTAAAATGTCATGTCGGGGTTCAAATATATTACACTACGATATGATGTTTTGTTGTCTGTCTTTAAATCACAGACTATTTATTATTCGTTTAATTCTCACTTTGTACGACCTTGCCGCAAAAAGTAATGGATTAAATTACTAATTATACTTATAATTAAAATCTCTCGATGAGACTCAAAAACCAGTTATATTAATGTTTTTATCGTTATAATTATGAGAGTCGGAGATTAAATAAAAAAATATTATATGATATACAATCCACAGTGTTTCACAACCACGTGTAACCAATATCCTTTATTTTTTATTTTAATTCATGACGGTTGGCAAACAAGCATACGGTACGCTTGATGGTAACCAGTCATCGCAACCTGTGAATGCGTGCCCTACTTGAACTATCACGTTGGCAACCCAAGGCATAGGAGGGAAGAGATGAGAAGGGAAAAAGGAAGGAACAGAGGGATGTGGGAAGTAGAAGTGGGCGCTCTTACTCATCGCACTAAACGTAAAGTACTGCTACTTTACGCCGATTTTCTGTGTGAGAGCAGTAACCACTTACCCGGCCGGCCCATTTGTGCTTGCAGCAGCATGGCTCTACTACTGTAAGTTATATGTTTTCCGAACAGATGGAGCCACATGTAAGTGTGTGTGTATTAAATTTTAGCATATTAGAATTGAAGACTGCGTCTTCAAGTCCTAAGCAAATTGCAAAAAGCTACTAATGAGTGGTATACTGTTAAAGGACAGGCGTCGGGATGTGACGACCCCATCGCCCGCTGTTGGGATAACCTCTGTCACAACAGAGATTATTCCACCAGTGCAATCAGTCACACTGGTGGTAGGTCTTTTGTTGCAAGAGGCCGGCTAGGTAGGTACCACCGCAGTGTCCAATATTCTGTTGCCAAATAGTAGTGCTTAGGCACTACTGTGTTCCGGTTTGAAGGGCATTGTACGCTAGTGAAATTACTGGGCGAACGAGATTTAAGAACTAATATCTCGAGGTTGGCAACGCGCGAGTGGCACCTACTAATGGTGCTGCAAGCGCTCATAGGCTGCGGCAGCCACTTACCATCAGGTGGGCCGTATGCTTGTTTGCCAACTTCTAACATAAAAAAATAAAAAAAAAAAAAAAGGATGTTTTCGTGTCACTGCTTTCATTATCTGCAATATTGGCAATTTGTCAATTTTAATCAAGAAGTCTCACTGATGTGTGTGCATTGTTTTCTAAATTCAGGTTTTCCATGAATTAATCTGTCCAATTATAATACTTTCACTTAGTATTAAATAGATGTTAAAAATAAATGTAAATTTTACATTTATATTAAGACAATTAAAAATGAAATGTGGATTTTTTGGTTACTAGATACTGTGCTAAATTCGATTGATCGTAAAATTGATTTAAAAACGAACGAATGAAAATGAAAATCAGCCTTTCCCTTACGAGCTTTAACCCATTCGCTGTTCAGATAGTAGACACAATAGTTAAACAATTAAAATGCCCATATGGGGGTTATGGGACAGAGAATGTGTTAATAGTTATAAGGTGCCCAAAATAAATTATTTACACGGCTGTACATAGCCGTGAAAAAGTGATATCCTTCTATCCTAGGAAGTTGTGTGATGACAAATCGAAACGACAAAAAGAAATTGAAGAAGCACTTAGAACGTAAATAAGTTAATAGATTCATGGCCGATGGATTCATCGACGACGTTGTGGCGCAGCGGTAGCGAATCTACCTTAAACGCCACAGGTCGCGGGTTCGATTGCCGCTCGGAGCATAATATGTTTGTATTGACCATGCAAACATATTTTCCGGTCTGGGTGTATTTGTCCTTGTATGTGTTTCCGGGCCCTCGACACAGGATATCACTATCCTAATGGGGGCCGTTGAGTGTGCAGCGTTTATTTATTAATTATTTATTATGGATGCCATAGTACAGGATAGTGCAGCGTTTATTTATTTATTATTTATTATGGATGTATAGGTAACATTTGTATCGGTACTGTTTAAATCTGTAAACGTAATATTCAGTAATAATGGTGAAAAGTCATGATGATAATAAGAAAAAACCAAATCGTATTTGAGAGCTTAACGTTTTCGATACACGGGGCTTTGTCGAACAAGGACAAGTAAATCGAAAAATTATTAGTACATACGATCAATCCACGGAACTGTACCAACGACGACTTTATATTGGCTACAACGCCAGAGTTTTCGTTTTCATTAATTAGCATTTGACAAATTACGAACATCGTTCGCTCTGACCCCGCGAATATTATACGGTGTCAGACATTGACACGAATAAGTCAACAACACGTTGCGAAGGCATTTGTCGGTATCCGCGACCGTCCACCGGGCGCCGCCGTAGGCGCCACCAGTGTTGACATTAATTTGTATATCAATACAATGAAAGTTAATTGAATTATGTCTGTTTGTATTATCATCACAACTGCCTTAATAATTAAAGAAGATTTTTATGACTTAAAAAAACGTTTAGAATTTTTTGAGAACTGATTGGATCTAGTCTAGAAATCGAAGCCTAGTTTCCTATATATACATAAGTAAGTAAGCCTGTTAAGATGCCATTGCTAGGCAAAAGCCTAAATATCCTTTACTAAGGATAATCTGTTATACGTATTATAGCATTTCTTCTAAGCCGTCCTGGAGTTGTTTTACTTGTTTTGGTCACTGTAAAGTACGTAACGAATTTAACACTTAAAAAAGTGGTTGCTGAAATTAAAGTTCATTTGGGTCTCGTGCGTCAATGAAAAATACTGATTAAGAAAATACTATTACTTCATTAGCTTTTAAATTGGTTTAATGTTAAATAGTGAAGTATGTTGTTAATGAGTTCAGGTAGGCAGATCCGCGGCCTTAGCTTGTATATATGTATATTAGCTTACATTATCGTTTCGAACGCTACAATTTGCATGATACATTTGTCTTTTGATCTATTTCATGTTGTTGCATATATTCATAATTATGTTATTTTTAATGTATTTTTCAATTTATTATTGACTATATTAAAATAATGATTTTTCTGTACGAATTATTTATTGGACGGTAATAGCTCATATAATAATAAAATAAGCCGCCGAACCGCCTACGCTCTACGAAGTTTTTGATTTCAGCTTCGGCCAAATATTCGCCTTCGAACAGGCATTGAGTTGTCCCGACTGGCGTATGTGCAACCTCCGCTAGCCACGAGGGTGACATACAGTTCCGCTGGCTCGTTATGCGATGGTTCCCTTTTCCTGTCAGACGCACTGGGGTCAGCCACCGAGGTGGGTTCAGTCGGTGGGTCATGACGTTAGCGTCGCGACATGCAGCCCCACATAACCCAGTTCCTAACAGAAAGACATTGAGTTATTAAAGGCAATAATTAACAGTGATATTTTATTGAAACAATAAATTATTCTGATTTACATCATAATACTATAAAGCTATAAACAAAACTATAAATTTTAATTAATAGCTTTACTTTAATTTAGCACACATACTTTCACTAGTTTTTGATATATTAATCTTTTTTTTTATTATATAACTGGGTGTTAGAAAAACTTGTTAATGTTAATTGGAGTTTTTGTGTTGCGAAGAAGATTTGGGGGTCTACCATGAACTTTAAGTAACAATTCTACTGCGATCCAATTCATTGTATGTAGTCAAACGATTCAGATTTAATATGAGTATGACGTATAAATATAATATATATAAATACGTATAAATATAATATATTGTACGAAATATCGATGTAGCTCAGTTGGTTGCTATTTGAATCGCAATAAGAGTTCATGGTAGGCCACATGTTATTCTAAATTTATGACATACTAGCTACACGGCACCAATCGCGTTTACTTTCAAACAATGTGAAGAAACCTGCATGTCATGGAAGAAATAAAGAAGGACCTATGTATTGTAGGTATATAGTCAGTTTTTGGCATTCATATTGTTTTTATACACATATATTTTAGACTCCTTACAGCGTTGAAGTCTGTCAATTTTTTTGAAAGTGATGATAATTTGAATTATACCAATTTCACTTAAACGAAGTATAGTATTGCATTCATTAGTAAGCTGTAGTGTGAATAGTAGCGGTGTGGTGATAATGAAGTCCTCAGAGAAGCTATTGAAATGTGACAGTAGGCTAAGGTTTGCGCTTCGGCATTCCGTAATTGAAGATTTTATTCCTTCCAGAACATACCAGGATTATCTTATATAGCTTCATTATAAATGAAGTTGTAATTTTAGCTATTATGATAGCATGTTTCCGACCTTTTTATCTAGTTTGAAAAATAACGAAAAATAGAAAAGACGTAGATCATTCGATAGATCATAGAGTTGAAAAATAATGAAACCTTCCGCAGAATATCGACGTGAAGGAACAGTATCTGTACTGTTGCGTTTCGTTCGACGAGTGCGAGCGTCTGACCCCTTCTTATGTCTTTATTTTTCTTCTTTGTCTCTTTCTAGGATAACACATTCATAGTACGTCCAGCCGTCTCGGAGTAACCGAGTATCATACGTAAAAAAAATTGAGATGAATTGAGAACCTCTTTTTTTAGTCGGTTAGTAAAAACGAAACAGAGGAATAGGCTTTAAACCAACATTTATTACCGCTTATTGTTAAGAATTTGAAATTCATAAATATACCACATACATATATGAAAAATACCAAAGCAAAAAAAATACCAAATATTAGTATGATCCAAAAAATCCTACAAAAAACTAAATTTTGCAGTATATATAAGTATGTTTGCTTATTGTGAATTATTGTATAAGTGTCTATTGTAAAATCAATAGTTTTTTTTTGCATCTACCGGTTTAGGTCCAAGTATACCGATTTTTGTGGGCTACTCTACCGAATTCGCTCATTGACGTTCGAGATCATTGCTGTCACCAGTTACTATTAAACAGGCCGTACCCTTGCTTGACGCAACATGTGTGTTATAAAAAAACAAACGCTACCATTCCATGTGGTCTTAAAACATTTGATAATAATCAACCTGTCTTGTCATTGATCTAATTAAATATTCAAATGAAGTTATTTGTATCGGTTTAATTATATCTATTATTAATATCGCGTCCATTTACAAGGATTTCCTACTATTGTTATTCTTAATCGACGTGAGATCAGATAGGACAAATCAAACACCGTGACATAATAGATTATTATCAATGCACGTTTTTGAAAGTAATTAAATGGTAATTAGTACCGAAATACTATAAACAGAAACAGAAAATCTTGTCCGACGTAGACTGGTTAGTTATTTGTTAGTAGTTAATGGAACGTTAGCTTATTTTTATTTTTGTTTTATGAATTTTAACAGACCTATTTGTTGGATAAAACGTCTTAATAAACGTCTTAATTCCTAGAACCCTTCAATATTTTATAACTTTAATTGAACTTTCATTGAATTAAAAACGTGAAGATGCTATGACGCGAAGGGCGTGGCGGTCCACTTAGTAAAAACATTTTGTAAGAAACAATAAAAAACAAGAATGGAAGAAAATCTTTTGAAGTTTCTTTTCCCGCAATTATTCAATTCATTTTGCAATATCAATAACAAGTTTTTTAAAAGTTGGAGCTTTACATGAAATTCCTAATAATTTGCCATTAAATACCTGAGATTTTACTCACTCTTTAGAGATATTGTTATGAAAGCTATTAAAAGATAGGTTTTATGTATCACAAATTTTATTTAAATATCGAAGTGAAAAAAAAATTCTATGAAGTTTGCAACAATAAAAAATGGTGGTAGGAATATTAAAAAAACGTTTAATTGAGTTTTCCTTTTTGTAATAACTTGCTAAATATATTTCGGTCTAGGTGCTTGTGCTTGTCAAACCTCCGACACAGGATATTACTATTCTAATGGGTGTCACTGTGTAGGGTTTATTTATTTACAATTCCTTAAGATCATTTGAACCTTAAAATAACAATATTTAAGGCAACTGCTATGCTAGTTTTTTAGTAATGCAAAAATCAATATACCAGTGATGGTTTTGGTTTTTGCTTTTGATACATTCAATTTAGGTCCGGTTCAATAAACTTTAGCAATAATGTTAAAATTAATCGATTACGACACTTTGGTAGCGTGACGTCTAGTTTTATACACTTAAATTAAAAACGAATAAGTTTTTCTTCATTTATAAAAGTTAAACTTTTTATATATTTTACGGTAGTAGAGCCACGCTCCTCTCACCACAAATGGGCCGGGCAAATATACTCATCATTATAGAAAATGGTCTCGCACTATACCGTTTCAAAATAACTTCCTTTTAACTCCCCCAGTTACACTCTTAAAGTTAGAAAGACCACTATGAACTCAAGAATAAGAATATGAACTCAAGAATAAGAATAAGAAGGCAATGAGCTTTCTAAAGATATCTTAAAGAACAACAACAATGCGTGGTTTTTCAAAAGCGGATGAAAAAGGTTTTTTTGGCAAGAAATAGGCTAGAATAATACGATGTTCGCTTATGATGCGCAACGTTGTTTGACACCATTTCATTATAATCAAGTTTATGAAATATTAAGTGTGTATGTATAGGTTAACTCTGGGACTAAATATATAATAGATTTATCTCTATATATTCAGAATAATTTTTAATTTACTACATACCTCATCTGGCATAATAAGTCATAGTTTTTGTAATTTTTAGTTTAATTATTATTCTAACAATGACTAAAATAAAGTTAAAAATTCTTCGTTTGACAGGTTAATAGGTTTTACACAATTGAATTGTTATCTGACCTTCGCAAACCTACCAAAACAGATAATTGTAAAATCTGCCCCGAGTGGAAATCGAACCGGCAAACGTCAAGGCTAAAGTCCAGCTCACTACCAATACACCATAACGTTCTATAATCTCACTAAAATAGTGCACTCTCCTACCTTGTTGGAAAACGCTTAAGCACAATAACTAATAGTGGTAACATAATTGTATCACTGTGTAAATAATTAATAGCAGTTAACTATTGTGGTCTAATGTTATGGATGTGGAGCGAGGCTGTAACAGCGCGAACGCAAGTGTTAACATTTCCTAATCACAAATATATGATATCGTTTTAGGCGTGAAATTGATGAGTTATAAGTGCTTGCTTTTTATATATTTTTATACATATTATTTTTATACATTTATACATATTTTTTATTCTTTAAAAGATATACTCAAAATGGGACAAACTGCTTAGCAACTCGAAATTCCACCCTTACCACCTCGATGTCTGGAAATCCACAACAGCGCGATTTAGAAGACATTTTCTTCCTCGCACAACCACTTTGAGGATCCACGAACCGATACTATCTGGGAGCCTTCAAGAGAAGAGCCTATTCTTTCCTTAAAGGTCGCCAACGCATCTGCATGCCCTCCGGAGTTGTAGATGTTCATGGCCGGCGGTGATCGCTTAACATCAAGTGAACCTCCTGCCCGTTTGTCATACACAAAAACAATATAAAGTATAATTATATCGGTTTAAACATATATATATATATTATATATGAATAACTAGCATTTACCTGCGAGTCCGTCTACATGGGGTTAAGAATTATAGTCAGGGAGGAAAGAAAAGGTTCGAGATTTTTTTTCTACAAGTTATTTTTCTATCCTAAAAAAAATGTTACATTTTCTTCTGGTTACAAGTTACCCAATGTGTTCTCACCCCTAATAACCCTAAAGGCATAAGAGCGTACTAAACAAACGTGTTTGTTTGTATTTAAAAAAAAACCGCAAATATTGTTTAATTTATATCTCCTATTTTCAAAACTGCCAAGCCAAATGCACCTTTTCATGGATGTGAAGATAATTAAAATCTAAATTAATTAACGTTTCTTTTTCACCTTGCGGTATAATTTTCGTTAATTAGCTTACAATTTATATTTAATTTTCATCTGCTATTATTTTGGCTTAGGAATTATGAATCAAATAATTCGTTTTTGTGTATACATTATATTTATGTATATTAGAGAATAATTGAATACAACAATTGTAATCAGTTAAATCAATTTATTAATCGACTGTACACATTCGAGAAATCAACAGTGATTGATATAATATTACGTTATATTTTAATCCTTAGAAAACTTTATTTCCTTAGAAAACTTTATATTGAGGTATTTTACCTTGTGAGAAATAAATATAAATATTCATTTTATGTAATGATTATTTATAAACATACTATATGATAAAAAATTGCGAATTAGTTCAAAGAATATTTATAAATAATTTGTTTTGTTACTAATTAGTTTCTATATAACATACACAGTCACACTGGTGGTAGGTCTTTTGTTGCAAGAGGCCGGCTAGGTAGGTACCACCGCGGTGTCCAATATTCTGCCGCCAAATAGTAGTGCTTAGGCACTACTGTGTTCCGGTTTGAAGGGCATTGTACGCTAGTGAAATTACTGGGCGAACGAGATTTAAGAACTAATATCTCGAGGTTGGCAACGCGCGAGTGGCACCTACTAATGGTGCTGCAAGCGCTCATAGGCTGCGGTAGCCACTTACCATCAGGTGGGCCGGATGCTTGTTTGCCAACTTCTAACTTAAAAAAAAAATACAGTACATATTTATGCCCTGTGAGTTATGTTAGTGATTCAGTTATTGCTCTTAATACCTCAAAAAACTGTAACAATGTTTGAATTTTCAGTCTGAGAACATACATAACGTAACTGAAATACAAGTTTTAAAAGAAATAGGTATTTTAATTATAAAATAGTTTAATCCTTCGCCTTCAGTGGTCATTATACGCCGTTTACTTTGGTTTTTGCTGCATTTTTAGAAAGGTTGGTTCGCTATTTTAAAAGATTTTTTGTGTCGCAAAGGCAGACTTCCGTATGACGTTTCTGATGGAAGGCAGTAACCTTAGTCTCTGTCCACAAATTCGATCAGAACGACATAATTGGTTATTGCTACGATAAAAGTGAGGGTGGGATTTCATAAGAATGAGAGGAATGAGCTACAACAACAACCCAGCGAAATATAGATAGATAGAATAGTCTTTCTTGTACACCACTTTAAATACGATTTACATTCAAATACTTATTACTTATGTATACATGTATAGGTATTGTCACTAATTAGCGATTTTCTCCAGATAACATCGATTTAGGAAAAATGAGGTAGGTAAGGTTAGGTGCTACTATATACACATAAATATATAACTAGATGATTAGTACTATACTAAATCACTACATAGTATAAAACAAAGTCGCTTTCTCTGTCCCTATGTATGCTTAAATCTTTAAAACTACGCAACGGATTTTGATGCAGTTTTTTTGATAGATAGAGTGATTGAAGAGTCACACTGGTGGTAGGTCTTTTGTTGCAAGAGGCCGGCTAGGTAGGTACCACCGCAGTGTCCAATATTCTGCCGCCAAATAGTAGTGCTTAGGCACTACTGTGTTCCGGTTTGAAGGGCACTGTACGCTAGTGAAATTACTGGGCGAACGAGATTTAAGAACTAATATCTCGAGGTTGGCAACGCGTGAGTGGCACCTACTAATGGTGCTGCAAGCGCACATAGGCTGCGGCAGCCACTTACCATCAGGTGGGCCGTATGCTTGTTTGCCAACTTCTAACATAAAAAAAAAAAAAAAAAAGGAAGGTTTATATGTATAAAAATAGTGGAGAAAAATTTTTTTTTGAGGTTTCTAATGTGATGTAAATAATTACACTTAACGCGTGCGGGCCACGGGCGGTAATGAATAAATCAAAACTACTGGATTGATTTTAATCATATTTTCAGTGAATGACATAGGCTATATATTTTATACCCGTGCGAAGCCGGAGCGGGCCGCTAGTATAGTATAAAATAAGTCATATATGTATATCAAAAATTCAAAATAATATAAATAATTCGCGACTTAATAACATAAGACAATACTGAAGGTTTATATATAAATTTTGCGAAAGTCCAAACATGAAACATTTTCCTTAATACAAGGTCTTAGATTTCTATCATTGAGATATAGTTCCTGAATTAATTAATTGTTTATAATATAATATGTATCAGGGTCGCGCAGCGTCACGCCTCATGACTGTCAAGGCTTTGTGATAGGGCATTGAATTCAGGCTGCGGAAGTTAGCTTTTTGCGACAGCTGAACGTAATCAAACAATCGTTAGCGAGTAATTAGTTACATATAAATAATTAAATATGTATCCTACATAGTATCACTGACTTCTAAGAATGTTTTTAATTACTTACGTAGCATTGATTATAAGAATTCTGTTGCTATTATTGAAATATTCTTTTGGTTTTAAATGAATAAATTATATATTTAATTTTATTTTTAAAACTTATTTATATATCAGTAGAGTTCAAATTTTAATATAATGGGCTAACTAGCCATAATAACTGCATTTAAATTTTGTTTTTTTGCTACCCATAGCTATGTACATACATATCGCGGGAGGTTGAGATCAATATGGATACTTAAATGAGTATATTATAACAATTTAAAAATATACCGACATAAAACTTTAAAGCCAAAAATAAATAAAAAATCTATAATATAAGGTGGCGCTTAGTTGAACATAAGGTACCGTACATAAGTTACCGAATTTTCGTACTGGGGTTTGATGTCCCTATTCTTTTTTATTTTTTGTAAACTAGCTTCTGCCAATGGCTTCGCCAGCGTGAATAACGAATTTAAACTTTGAGCACCCACGCCGTCAGAGGTGGGATTTAAAATAATGTTAAAACACGTGTTTTTTTATGTCCATTTTCCGGATCCCCGACACAGGATAAAACTATCCTAATGGGGGCCGTTGAGTGTGGAGCGTTTTTTTGTTTTATCTTTAATTGTTCGCTAAAAATCATATCCTTTCTTAGTGCTCGTTAATGTTTTAAAACAACACCTGTGAAAAAATTCAGCTTGGGTTGAGGCTGGTCGTTTATACGTCAGTCAGGTCTTCTCTTTTTATATGTATTAGATTGTAATGTTTAATTTATAGGTTTGTGGTAGTGTTTTTATTAGGCACGTGCTAGACGCAGGAGTCGATCACGATTATCCTTGATTTCTGCTCGATTTCGTTTCACCGCCACCACTGTCACGACCCGACGTGGGTGTGGCTTTATTAGATATGGTCCATTCTATTGCGATTTATAAATAAAGCATAAATAATCTTACTTTTCAATTGCGAATTTGTGTATTTACTTATTTTAATTTACCTATTATGTAGATACATTGACTGGAAGGTTGCTATAGAGAAGGTTTTCAAAATATAAGAGCCATTTACGAGTTCAGGCAGTCGAAAGTGATTGATTTTTTTACGGCCGAATTATTATGTTTCAATATTTTTATTCTTAAAATATATTATGTTTTAATTTTTTATGAATTCATTTACTTCCATTTTTATTACAAAAAGAAATATAGTTAGTCATAAATTCCGAATTGATGATGCGCTCGAGGAAATTTTTACGTGGAAGCCGTAAGTTGACGGGGCATATGCACAAAATTATTATAATGAAATATAGATTTAAAAATTGATTTACGTAATAAGAAAATGAATACTTATATAAAAGGATTATTAATAATAACTTGAAAAAGTGTATGCTCTCGTCTTTCAGTTTACGTATGCTTAAAAATATATCTTATTCGAGGATACCCAGGATCTGCTTATTACTCTTGTCCGGATTTGACAGGTTACTAGTTTTTACACAAAGCGATTGCCATCCGACCTCCGTAACCTTTATGGCGAAGCAGTAACGCATTGAATAAGAGCAATTTACTTATCAAGAGTTAATGACTATTATTAGCTGTTATGAGATAACAACCGGGACCGACAGCTTAACGTGCTATCCAAGGCACGGTGGGGAGACCCACAAGGACACAAGGACGCTACCCACAACGCCACAACGGTGTATATCTTAAAAATATATATATAAAAAATATCCCAAAATATTATAGATTTGAATGCTTTAAATGTGTATGTTAAGCGTTTAAGTTAACTTTATCATTTTGTATGTTTGTATATAAGATGGTGCTTAGCATTCAGCTCGGTGTCAGATTTTATCTTCGGTTGCGCACTATCCGAGTTTATTGTCGAGTTTAGTCGACTTTCCAAACATTCGTAACGTAAAAAATTATGTTAAATTATACAGGAATTGAATCTAACTGGTAATAAAAACACTGTGAAGCTTGCGGTTATGTAACTGTTTTAGGAAGGGCATTTTCTTCTAACGATTCGGTAGCACGTATCTCGTCCTATAAGTATATATCTCATAAAATTAATTTGATAAAACACCCTTTTACAGCTTTAAGAGTTAAATCTAGAAAACCATTTTTAATGATTCGGTTAACATTTACTGATTCTGTTTTCAGTATTTTTGGTTTAAACGCCCGTCTATTCTCAAATCTCACTTCGCGATATCTTTGGTTACCAGTCAACATAGATTTTGGTGACTCCGAAACATATCTGACGACGTTGTGGCACAGCGGTAGCGAACCTGCCTTAAACGCCACAGGTCGCGGGTTCGATTCCCGCTCGGAGCATAATATGTTTGTATTGACCATGCAAGCATAGTTTCCGGTCTGGGTGTATTAGTCCTTGTCATTGTGAATGTTTCCGGACCCCGACACAGGATATTACTATCTAATGGGGGCCGTTGAGTGTGTAGCGTTTATTTATTTTATTTATTATATAAATAAATAAATAAATAAACGGTGCACACTCAACGCCCCCATTAGAATAGTTATATCCTGTGTCGAAGGTCAGATACATACCCAAAGACAAGGACAAACACCCAGACCGGAACACGTCATGTACGGTCAATAGAAACATCTGCTCCGAGCGGGAATCGAACCCGCAACCTGTGGCGCTTAAGGCAAGTTCACTACCGCTGCGCCACAACATCGTTTAATAAAATAATTGTTTGTCACTTGAAACTAAAAATATGCATTTTTATTGTATCAACATGGTTAAAACAAAGCCTATTGTGATGTTATTACAACATTTAAGACGTAACACGTGTAACATTACATATCTTCCTATTTCTTACCATAATTAACATGCCAATATAGTTTCCGACTACAACGTAACTTTACAATGTAGAATCTAAATCATAGAAAACACTAAAGTGATTTAATGTGATTTTTTAAAGAGTTGTTTGGGTATATTCTCAAAGGCTTACTTACTGTACTACTATTACTAAGGACTGGCCCATTCGTACAGGAAAAATTACACAGAGACGTTGGGAATTTCATTAGTAAATTCAACACCAAGGCAACAAACAAGCATAAGATTTGTCTGATAGTAAGCAGTCACCTATGAACACTTGCGATACTTAAAGTATCACATGAGCGTTGCCAACCCAAGGGGTAGAAAGGAAAGAATGAGAAGAAAAAAAATTAAGGCAACATCATGGGGGTGGGAGATTGGGCCTCCGGCGCTCTCACTGATGGCACGAAACGCATCAACACTGTTACTTTAAAGAAGTATGGCTCTACTTCTACTTAAAACTACTATTCGATTTGGATTTGCATGGCATACATTTAGGATAGTGGTAAATAATATTAATTTAAAAAGCCAAGATGACTCAATGGATGGAAAACGTAGACTTTAACCGAGGGTCGCGGGTTCGAATCCGAGCAAGCACCTCTTAGTTTACAAGTTTAATTTGTGTTTCAAATTTATCTCGTGCTTAACGGTGTAGGAAAATATCATGAGGAAACCTGCATGTCGTGGAATAAATTCTAAGACATTGTATATGCTAGTGGTAGGGCTTAAAAAAGTCCGCCTGGATAGCTAGCACCGTACGTTGGTGAAAAACTCGTGAAGTGACTGCTCGTCAGCCGTCGGCAGCTCAGCCAGCGTATAACCACTTGTATCCTAAAGAAAGCCGGCAACGTATCTGCATGCCCTCTGGTGTTGTAGATGTTCATGGGCGGCGGTAATCGCTTAACATCAGGTGAGCCTCCTGCCCATTTGCCCCCTGACAACATCTGACTCATCTGACATAAAAAAATGTAATGAGGAAAATATTCACATAATGCAAATTAGGACTAGTCCAAACAATGGCGCCGGGTTCAGTGTACCAGATTATTGCTGGCTGTAAACTCCGCCTACATTATTGTGTTTATCCGACTGAATAATGTAATTAACATGTGTTATGATGTAACTTGATTTTTCTATATAGATTTGTATTCTAGTGTATTATAGTACTTTCTTGTTAGTTTTTCTCGGTAGAGTCAATTGTGTACAGAGTATTGTGTAAGAGTTGTGTCTGTATTGTTTTGTTTCTTTGTGTGCTAGAGGCCAAAACTCCCACACCTATTTGTTGCCGTTCTATTGCTCCTGCTTGTTTTACTTTTTATAGCCCTTAGAAAAGGCGATAAATTTATTGTGTTATAAGCAACTTCTTTTGACTAAGAAAGCCATAATCATGCCACTTTTGTTATGTAACAAAAGTGCTAGATTCATGTAAAGAGATGTAAATTGACATTGAAAATGACGATGAAATAGTATTTGTAATGTGTTTATTTATTCGTTCTTTATTTTCTGGTCATGCTTTTGACCCTACTGGCCTTGATAGCTTTCCGGGCGGGGGTGGTTGAGTACTGAGACCCAGCCGAGATAAAGGGACAGCCTTCACGGAGGTTTACAGTTGATTACGTCCAGAGGCTGCTTCTGCGAGGCCGAACCACGGAACAGATGTTATCGGGAATGGAGGCAACGCTCCGTGCGCATTCTAATTGATGGACTCACCCGACGGTAGCGCGCCACGATGTACGTAATAAGGGACCTGTTGTCGCCGGCGAAGAAGGTGTTGTGTGGGTGTCTGTGCTGAGTAAGAGGCATTATCTAATGTAATCGTAACATTAGGGTGTTGCAGGAAGTGCTTAGCACGATTTTTAGTTCTATTTAATAATGCTAACTAGCCTATAATATAGAGGATGTCAACATATGAAAGTTCCTTGAATGTTGTTTTTATTTCTCCTATATTTTTTGTTTGGATTTCTTTGGTTAGTAAATATGAAAGAATTTGCAGTCAAGTACGTGGACCACGCACAGTGGAAACTAAGGTTCCGTAGCTCGATGATGAGGAATCTTAGGATATTAACAAATTGAAAGCAACCGCAAAAATAAGTGTGTAATTTGATAGTAATTATTAAAAGTAATTTGAAAAACTTTAGGAGTTAATATCTCAACAATTACTGACTTAATCAAAAGAGTAAAATTGAAACCTCTTTATGGTTTTTAAAGACCTGTTTAATGATATGTTAAATTCAGTTACACTTATGGGCTGCTACCCTTAATTTTTGAATTTTTTTTTTTTTTTATGTTAGAAGTTGGCAAACAAGCATACGGCCCACCTGATGGTAAGTGGCTGCCGCAGTCTATGAGCGCTTGCAGCACCATTAGTAGGTGCCACTCGCGCGTTGCCAACCTCGAGATATTAGTTCTTAAATCTCGTTCGCCCAGTAATTTCACTAGCGTACAATGCCCTTCAAACGGAACACAGTAGTGCCTAAGCACTACTATTTGGCGGCAGAATATTGGACACTGCGGTGGTACCTACCTAGCCGGCCTCTTGCAGCAAAAGACCTACCACCAGTGTGACTGATTGCACTGATGGAATAATCTCTGTTGTGACAGAGGTTATCCCAACAGCGGGCGATGGGGTCGTCACATCCCGACGCCTCGAATATTTTATGATTACACTACAAAACTATAAGGGTTCCGTTTTTGCCATTTCCCTACTGAACCATAAAAAGGAAATATTGATGAAAATTAGATAAAGACTAAACAAGAAGTTTGACAACTGTTGAAACAATTTCATAATAACATGTCTTACAGACAAAATTATGACTAACATTCAGATGTTCTTAAAGTTAAAAAAAGTGTCAAACAGCTAAATGAGATGAAGTAATGAATTCAAGTATTTTGTTGTTAGAAATTATGAAATACAACACGTGTATGCTTTATTTGGTAACGGTTTCAAGGCTCAAGGAGGAAAACAATTCAAAATTCTCTATGACATAACCACGGCTGTGTCCCACTTTACTGTAATTGCTTTGTTTGAAACGATAACACTTTTCTATGTTAAATATGAACATTTGGGTCTTTTTTTTTAGGAATATGAGCAATGCGTTTTTCAAGGCATTACTAATATTCCTATTGCCCCTCCAAATAAGCTCGAAGCTTGTGCTAGGTGTGGGTACGACAATAGCCCAAAGAGGACAGGGTCGAACTCGCGACTCTCGCGTTAACGGAGCGCAGTCCGCCCTTCTACCGTTGAGCTGTTGAGTTATAATAATGATAAACACTACACACTCAACGGCCCCATTAGAATAATTATATCCTGTGTCGGGGTCCGGAAACATTCACAATGACAAGGACAAACACACCCAGGCCGGAAAACATGCCTGTACGATTAATACAAACATTTGCTCCGAGCGGGAATCGAACCCGCAACCGTCGAGGCTAAAGGCAGACTCGCTACCCTCTATATGGTAAATTATATCGTTTAAATAAATAAGTGTTCCTCCCAACTCAAATGGACCGACTCGATACGGGATGTACTACCCTATCACAGAAAATCGGCGTATAGTAAATGTATAAAAAACTGTTGTGTTTGCAACGCACATGTGTTATTTCAATTATCGCAAGCGTTCATAGGTGTTCGGTGACTGCTTTCCATCAGAAATCGTATGATTGTTTGCCAAGTGTGATGATATAAAAAAATATACACACAGTCAAAGGCCTCTATTTGAATACTGCGTCTAGACTCTAGAAACACACACATCTACATCATAATTACACTATTGCTTCAGCATTGCCGAGGCAGATTCACCACCACTACCCTATAATACAAGACGCCATTTTAATTATGGTAAATTATCAATAATGATGACTAACTTTTAAAATATTGCTTGAAAGTAAAAGTCGTTAACTAATGGCATTAGTACTATGCCGTATTGTTTACACGTAATCCAGTCAATCGTGGGTCTTTCCTTAATATGTCTACGTGTTAGACGTGTTTGCAATGGCTTTTTGTACTACAATGGTAGTAAACAAGCGTACGGTTACAACACCAGCTTCCCAAACATGAGTATTAATAAATAAAAACACATGAATAGAGAAAATATGAGGATTTCGGCCTCTCTTATCGGAGTAACCACCGTACGGATGGATCTCTTCGATATTCTGAACATATTATTTCACCGGACAAGCCGACCTATTTATGATGATAACAGTAGTCTTACACGATTACCTCTCTTCACCAATGCTAGACTTTCACGAAAATGGTTTACAGAAGGATATGGTTGAAAAAAAACCAAACAATATGCATTATAAATAGAACTTCAGATGGTAATCAATAGTTTAATCTAAATCAATACTGAATCGTTTTGGGCACAATGATCAATACAAATATACGCCTAAAGCGGGAATCGAATTCGCAATCATAAAGGTTAAGGGCTCCACTATCACTACTAATGTTTACAAAAGAAATTCCATAGTCACTACAGACACAGAACTATTCAACATACTTGGAAAAAGGAAATTCGCTTTTGACTGCTGTATCCATCTGTGGGAGTCGGAATCGTACTTGAATACTACAAACATACACACACACACTCACAAACGAATCCACACACGAACACACACACAAACACGTGTGCGCGCACGCACACAGTGACAATTTAAGAGTGTGACACCACTTCCTCTCGACCTCCGCGTCATGACACCAAATTCTCTAATGTGTCAATTTAGTTTAACAGTCCATTGTATCGGTTCAATAGTTAATGATATCATGTGTCAGCTATTGTCGTTGATTGATGTAATTATCTCGCATTGAGTCGGCCTTGCCCGTATATTTATGACGTGTCAGACTAATGTCAGACATATAGGTCATCGCTTTCTATTGTTACGAGTTTCGGTACTTTGTTTCTTATACTTAGACTATACTTATTTTTCTGATTGTGTATTTCTGTTGGCTCCGGTGGCTTTGATAGCATCTTCGGACGGAGGCTGAGTACTTAGACACGGCCGTTAGAAAAGGACTGCTCATGTCAAAAGTTTATTCCGTTGTTTAGGTGCCTTCTGCGAGTCAGGGCTTAGGAATTCATGAACGTATAGTGGACTGTACCGATTAAATAATAAGTCAAACTCAAATGCCAACATATACAATATCTGTTGGTTAGACAGCTGTTTGTCTATCAACATGCGTGGTCATTGCGATACGTCATATTTTGACTGATACAAGAGACGAAGTTTTAGCGACCTTTAACGGAAAACGTGAAATTAACTCTGGTTTGTGTTGACCATACAGACATGTTTTCGTGGTGCTTTCGCTTGGTTATTGCTATTCTCACAATCCCGTTGCCTATGTAGCTTTTACTTATTTTTTATTGTTATATCTTCTCAAGAATCTGTGCTATTAAATCGGATAATGTATTAAATTAGTAATGTGGAATATATGATTAATATTAGTTGTAGAGTTGCGAAGTCGTAGAGCCATTCATCTCCCAGCAAAAGGCCCGACTCAACCATGAAAGTACTCTCACAGAAAATCGGCGTAAAGTAACAGTATCAGTATTGCGTTTCGTGTGTTGAGTGAGAGCGGCAGAGGCCGAATCTCCCACCTCTTCTGTTCCCTTCTCATCCCTCCCTCCCTCCCTTTCCTCCTACCCCTTGGGAAGGTAACGCGCATGTGTTACTTCAAGTATCGCAAGCATGGATAGGGTGTGGTACCTGCTTACCATCAGGCGGCTTGTTTGCCAATCGCCACCACAACAAAAAAAATGTGATGTTTTAAAAGGATTAAAATCAACGCGTTAGTTGTAGTACAATGACTCAACGCGTATCAATTATTCTCATCACAGAAACGAAAGCGCACTCACTAATCTAACGCCTCGTGAATATAAGAGTTACAAATGTATTTCCCTGATAACAAAATCTATTACATGCGTTGAAAATAAAATGTTTACTTTCACTTAAAATTTAGGTTTTCGGAATTGTATAAGTTCGTTTTTACTAGAATGTAGAAAATATCCTTATTTTTACAAAAATATGACGTCACTCTTTTCTTCTTCTTCCTAGCATTATTTCCGGTATTTACACAGGGTCTACTTATACTTTTATACTGATTTTACGGGTTACTAGTTTTTACACAAAGCTATTGCCATCTGACCTCCGTAACGCTAAGGGTGAACCGTTAATATTATTGGATAAGAGAGAATTAACTATTATGTGTTAACGATTATTATCAGATGTTATGATAACAACCGGGACGGACTGCTTAACGTGCTCTCCGAAGCACGGTAGGGAGGCCTACAAGTACAAACGCCCAGACCGAAACAGATATTTAAATAATAAATAAATAAACGCTACACACTCTACGGCCCTTTATTTATAAAATACATCTGTACCGAGCGGGAATCGAACCCAAAACCGTCGTTGCAGGCTCACTACCAGGCACGCCACAGCGGTCGTCATGACGTCACAGTGATCGTTAGCTTGAAAATAAATAATAATTATAGACAAAAGTATTTTTAAGGCTTCGTATAGTTGATGAAAAAATGAAACCTCTATATGGCTACTTTTGTACTACTTTTGTTAAAAAGAGATACAGGAAACCTGAAATAGTGTATTTAAATTATAATAAAATATATAAAATTTATGTATTAAATCATTTAATTTTTATTTGTAGTAGTTAAGTCTTACGGTCTTTGGTACTACTTGGGTGTTTATATTATACTACGCTCTCATAGAAAATTGAAGTAGCAGATGTCATATTATGTCCCAAGCTTGTGACTAACTGCGTTTCGTTGCGGTGATACAAGTTTACAAAGGAGCACCAGCGAATCTTTCGACATTTTATTAGTATGGAAGGGTCTGTCTATAAATAAGTCTATGCATCAAAGTAAATAATTGTACGAGACGTAAAAAAATATTAGCCTACAAATGTTCGGTAGGCATCAAATACGATGCGGAATCGATTTAGATGAGTAATGACATTGACATTTCTATTGGAGCCGGTGGGCGTGACGAGCATTGGGACAGACGAATATTATACAGTCATATTTCACTTGTATTGTTCTTGACTTTGATCTAATTCAGATACCTGTCTAGATACTATAAGACTGTAAAAGGGTCGTGTCGTACATTAAAGAGTTTAGGCTTTACTGAAGGTAGGTCTTTGTTGTAAGAGGCCGGCGAGATAGGCACCACAGCAGTGTCATATATTCTACCGCATAGCAGTAGTGTGTTTTGCAATTACCCTTTATTTTTATATGAAGGTTGGTAACGTGCGATTGGGCCCTGCAAATGAATGGCAAAGGCCGTAAGCTTGCTTGCCTATTTAGTCAAATAAAAAGGCACTTTTGAATTGTCTACAGTTCGTTCTATAAGTGAAGCCACCGCCACCTAAATATATAATGCTATTATTATAACTAATTATAGTCATTTTTAATGTTTATGTATCGTCTGGTTAAAGAAGGCCATAACCGCGCTATTTCAAAACGAAGTATGAAATTACTTCTTCGGTCAACAAAACTTCCACTATGTTAATATGAGTACATAATAATCCCAAATCTTCATCCTATCATTATTCCTAATACTATATTTACCCAAGGTCTGCTTTTCACTGACTTAACGAGCTCTCCGATTGGGCACGGTGGGGGAACCCACAAGGACATACGTTCAGACCCAAACAGATATTTTTGTAAGATTATTACAAGCATCAAACTCGCGATCGTCGAGATTAAAGGTATACTCGCTTCAAATACACCACAAAGTTGTGCACATTTGTCGATGTTGTGGCGCAGCAGTAGCGAACTTCCCTTAAGCGCCACAGGACGCGGGTGCGATTCTCGCTTAGAACAGATGCTTATATTGAACATACAGGCATGTTTTCCGGTCTGGGTGTGTTTGTTCTTGTAACTTTGTATATTTCCGGACCCCCAACACAGGATATAACTATCCAAAATAAAGGCCGTTGAGTGTGTAGCGTTTATTTATAAATACAATGGCTAATCTATAGTTTCAATGTTTCACAGATAATATGGGCGGTGAGCGGTGGCGCTGGGTACAACTGTCCATACGGTCATAATTGCGCGTTTGAGCCAGCGCCGCCAGGACGAGCTCCCTCCTGTGCGCAGCCTGGCCTGACCTACTGCCTTCATCCAGATCCTTATCCTGAGTAAGGGATTCTATTTTATTAATTACCAAAAATAATATTGTAGTTTGAGGTAAAAACACTTATTTTCCACTGACCAGACAAAATTTTAAAATTTTTGGGTGTGTTAATTTTTCATGAAATTTTTCATAATGACTTTTACTAGTGTTCATGGAATACAGATTACTTCGCCAATGCCACGTAGGATGAAGAAGACTCCAATTAAAGTATGATTAATGGGACAGGGAACCTGTTAAGGTGTTTCTTTTTTCATGACGTTTGGCAAACAAGCAAACTGGCCGCCTGATGATAAACAGTCACCGCAACCTATAAACGCTTGCGATACTTGAAGTATCACAAGTGCGTTGCCAACCCACAGAACAGGAGGGAAGATGAGAAGGGAATAGGATTAGAGATTGGGCCTCCCACGCTTTCAGTCATAGCACGAAACGCAACAGGACTGTTACTTAACGCCGATTTTCTGTGAATGGGTATATATAAATACTTCCCAGGTTGAGCCGGCCCTTTCGTGCTGGGACGAGGCTCTACTGTCGTGAAAACTTTTAATGTCACAACTTTATCAGCGAAATTATGTTTTCAGAAAAGTAATACGAAAATTGGTCGAAGCCGGCCAGTATGATATACGAACTCTGCTATCCGACGAAAGTCGTGACGACTTCGATTCGAATAAAAAGACGACTTACCCTTACGGGTACGGACCTAACTCTCTACCGCACGTCGATCAGATCTCACTCACCGAAGACGGATCTTTCCTCAAAGATTATAATAATAAGTTTCATTCGAAATTTAACCAAGGTGAGGCGTGTGCACATCTTGATTAAAACGAGAATGTATTTTATTTATAACAAAAACATTACACGTAACTAGTTTACTTTTTGGATTTCAAAACTATAAAGCAAAAATTCAAAATAATATTTTCTGCAGAATATTTTCTTCGCTAAGTAAAATATCGATACACAGGGCCCCAGACTTTTGAAGTTAATATTCTGTAGAAAATAGTATTTAATTTTTTGGTTTTTATTTTTATGGTCATACAAATTTAACAAACGAATTCTAATTGGATGCCATTGTCAGAACTGGACCACACGGAAAGCACCGACTTTCAAATAAAAATAAATCATCATAATTGGTTTCCCCAGCCGAAAGTTCTGAGGTAACAAACATAAACTTAAAGGCGTCGGGATGTGACGACCCCATCGCCCGCTGTTGGGATAACCTCTGTCACAACAGAGATTATTCCACCAGTGCAATCAGTCACACTGGTGGTAGGTCTTTGTTGCAAGAGGCCGGCTAGGTAGGTACCACCGCAGTGTCCAATATTCTGCCGCCAAATTAGTGTGCTTAGGCACTACTGTGTTCCGGTTTGAAGGGCATTGTACGCTAGTGAAATTACTGGGCGAACGAGATTTAAGAACTAATATCTCGAGGTTGGCAACGCGCGAGTGGCACCTACTAATGGTGCTGCAAGCGCTCATAGGCTGAGGCAGCCACTTGCCATCACGTGGGCCGTATGCTTGTTTGCCAACTTCTAACATAAAAAAAAAAAAAAAAAAAAAAAAAAAAAAAAAAAAAAAAAAAAAAAAAAAAAAAGCATAAAAAAGTAGTCGAATTGAGAACCTCTTCCTTTTTTGAAGTCCTGTTAAAAACCTGGAATGAAGTCGAGTAAAGTAAAATTTATGAAAAGGTTAAAAAACCATACCTATTTTAAAGGAAATTAACTTAATGTTAAGTTAGGTTTATATTTCACTTTGAATCTAAGCAAGAATCGATGGAGACAAGGGCCTTGATTTCGTAAATCGTTACGCGTTCATATAGTCACTTCGGTGATTTTTTAAGATACATCCGCTCAGATCGCTCCCTCTATTACAAATTTCTCCACAAACTATGGCTCTTTCCCGTATGAAGATTCTAAAGCAATCATCTTTGAGAGAAAAGACCAGATCTCAGTATTCGGCCGACTGGCCCACTTATGCTGTCTTTTTTAATTTACACTAATGTTTTAGTAAAATTTAGTTTACCTACTACAAATTTATAAATTATATTACCACATGTTTAATTATAATAATTAATGGCATAATTATACAAATCTCTTGAAGGGTTTATCTTGCATTGATTAGAAAATCAACATTAACTTTATAAATTGCAGTTAAATTTTGAGTCCATTAGCTGCTTTCACTTGTCGTATTGCTTTATAATTATTATCAAATAAATTTGTTCCGTATTATCTGTATAATTGGTTTGTTACTCAAGTTTTTATAGCCTGTTCTTTATCTATAGTTATACACATAACTTTTATTTATATAGAAGGTCTTCTGACCATCTGACCACACAAATTTCCTCTAATCTAATGAGTTACTGGTTCGCTCTTTACGTTGCGGAGGTCAGGTGACAATAGCTCTGTGTAAAAACTATTAATCCATAATCCATATCAGGATAAGAGTATAAGCAGACTTCTAGGTTGATACCGGAAAGATTGCTAGGAAGAAGCAAAATTACGAAAACTAGATTTTAAATTGACGGACATTATTGACAAAAGTTCTTTTATATAACATATAGTTAAAATTTCCAGATGTATTTTCTGAAAAGACACCACTGCAGCCGCCATCATCAATCGATCAGCCTTACAATATAAAAGCTTATCAAGCGTCAAATTACTCCAAATTCGGTTTCCAAGGTTACCACAGCTCGCAACCTTATTGGAACCCTGCCCTTAATCAGTACGAGTATGACAATAGACGGTTGCGGCAGAATAGTGATGTACCTGACTTGAATGTGTACAACCCAAATTATTTCAACTCACCATTGTACCAGAATTATGAAGCGGACTGGTTGAGAGCGTCGAGTGGGGTAACTCAATATAATCCGAGTGAGTGGTGGAAGTAAGTATAACTCGAACTCTAACTCAAAATATTATTTATTCAAGTAGGTCTTTGAGTACCTCATATTTTTTATAAGGACAAGATCGTGATTCAAAAAAAGGTGGGGCTGCGGTAGCGAACCTGTCTAAAGCGCCATTGGTCGCGGGTTCGATGTCCGTTAAGAGCATTATTGTACCGACCATCCAAGCATGTTTTGTTGTTTGGGCTGTCCTTGTGTTTGTGTGTGTTTCAGAGCCCCCGATACAGGATATTTGGCCGGTGATTGTGTTAAGTTTACTTATTATTTACCTATTCTTTTCACAAGATACATATCCCCATCTCGTTCCGACGCTGACGTGACAATACAACGATCCGTCACGTTTCCGACACGTACAACGACGTTACGACATACGAGAAAGCGACGTAACGCTGAGTTGGTGGAGGCTGCAGCCAAAAAGACTCTTACTGGTGCTGAGGCACTGAGGATAGCTCTCGGATTGGCTAAGTAAGTATAATTCGGTTACAGTAGTCAGTAGTACGGTTTTAGTTGTTATCTTTTGGGCTAACATTGTATGACTAATGATATAAAGTCAAGATAATTGTGTACGCTGTAGTTCACTCCTTACTATAAGGCAGGTCGTCTAATAGCTGACTTAATTATTAAGCGATGGTAATAATTGTCCTTTTACTTTTCTAATCCTGATAAATTTAGCTTCAAAAAATTATTGATTTCTCAGCCTTAATTTATTCATTAAATATTACGAATATATAAATATATTGCTTTATTTACAGTGAAGACGGATCAGCTGAGCGGCCAAGGCGCC
The DNA here is from genome assembly GCA_023373885.1 of Hestina assimilis. Classification (NCBI taxonomy): domain Eukaryota; kingdom Metazoa; phylum Arthropoda; class Insecta; order Lepidoptera; family Nymphalidae; genus Hestina; species Hestina assimilis. The sequence continues at coordinate 2,755,540 of CM041745.1, read as the reverse complement.
AAGCTGCGGGTGCTGAGGAACTGTGTCGCGTACGTACACAATTTATCAATCCTCGCGCTGCCCTCAACAACAAGGGCAATTGGCGGTACGTCGTCAATATGCCAGATAATATGACACAACTTGTACGAGCCGAAATTTGCACGTAAGTTCCAACAAAATATTTGATTAATTGTATACAACCAGCGCCATCTATCATAAAGTTTTGGAACTAATTTGTATAACAGAGACATCTATCGTGGACTAGTCAAACTATTAAAGTTTAATACAACTTTTATTTATCAATATTATTAACTAGTAATGTTTGTTTTATATTTAGGTCCAGGGAATGCAGTGGATTGTGTACCCTACCCCTCGGATACAATTCCCGATGCGAACAAAAATATATCCAGAAACGTTTAGTGGCATTAGAATCGAGTGGACAAAATTTATATACTGATGTTTTCTGGATTCCAAGTTGCTGTCAATGTACAATAATGAATAATAATTAATATATTAACCTACAAAATTTTCTTGTGATGTAATATTAAGTTTTAACTATTTTTGCATTAAAAAAAGTTGCTGCTATTCAATAAGAGATGGCGCAGTAGTCTTTACAATTATTTACTTTTTTAACAAGACTTATTTAGTTTCATTTTATTACATTTTAAGTTAAGCTTTTTCATTTTCAATATTTGTTTAAAGTATCTTCTCATAATTTTATTTTTAATTTGACTTATGCAAAGTCATGACAATATTGTTAATATTTTTCAATTGAGTAAAAATAATCTTGTAATGTGGTAGAGTGTTTCTATTAGGTGAGTTTGGATAATGTTATCTTAGCATCGTAAAGTCAGAGTATTATAATAAATAATTATTATGTATATATAAATAATAGATATATAAGAGTATTGAATGGAGTATATTTGTTTATTTTTTTTATGCGATCTGTAAATATTAGCTGACAAAATGAAGACATATTATTATGATTTTACAATTTAAAAATAAATTAAGGATTCGGACGCGTGAAATAGTTTAAATAGACATATATTTAAAATATTAATTTAAATATTTTTATTGTATTGATCTCTCGCAATGGATTCTTGGCCTGCTTTTTTGAATAAAATAATTAGAATTATAATTTCGATTTGTTTTTGTACGACACAATGCTTGGTATATTTTTATTCTTAGACAATTGATAAAGTAAATATTATGTATTTTTTTAATTTGAATGAAAAATAAAGAAACATAACATGAGACATTATTCTTTTAAAAAGTAATATAAAAGGTATAAAACTATTAATAATTTTAATAAATAAACACTTTTATATCCGCATACCGAGTTCCGAGTCTTGATAATTTATGAAAAGATATTATGAAATTATAATAAAGAAATAAAACAGAAATTGTTTTTTATTTATCTAAAATCAAAATCATGTTTTCCAATTGAGCAAAAAAAAATGGTAACTGACTGACATTTTAATATGTTATTCGCTAACTAAAAACATTGCAATTAAGTCCAAATGTTGAGACAACTATTTATCTAAATATAATATAAATAGAAAAGGTATTTTCTTAAAAGTTTAAATAGATAAATGAAAAGACCCGTTTCTCTAAAAAGAACAAAAAAGTTTTCGCAATTACTAATTTTACGGAAGTATTTAGATACCCATATTTTGGATAGAAAATAGAAAATATTTTTAATAATAAATAAGAATTGATTTTAAAAATGTTAGAATCAAAGTTACTAAAATCTATTCGAAACTGTTCGTAGAGTTATTAGAATAAATTTGATACTTTTTAGTGTCCGTTGCTGAAACTGTTACTCTTCTTCTTCCTAGTATTATTCCCGGTATTTACCCACGGTCTGCTTATACTCTTATCCGGATTTAACGGGTTACTAGTTCTTACACAGAGTGATTATGATCTCACCTCTGTCTAAACCCTAAGGGCGAACCAGTAACTCTATCAATCTCATTATTAGATGTTATGATACAACTCTGGCCGACATCTTAACGTACTCGCCGAGGCACGATGGGTGAGAGGACAAACGCGATAACCGAAACAGATATTTATAACAAACATTTGCACTGAGTGAGAATCGAATTCGCGACCGCCGATCCTCAAAGCAGGCTCAGTACCAGCACGCCGCAAGGGTCGTCTTCAATTCTTATCATAGTATCTAGTAATAATAAAACCGCGCTTTTATAAAGTCGGCGGTTCGGTAAGATTAACTTTACAGTATAAAGTACCTATACTTTAACATTTGACAATATTCGTTCTGTTGCGTTTCATGGATGAGTATCGACATTGGAGACCAAAACTCCTTCGTTCAGATTTGGGCTGAGTCTGAATGGGCCATACTACAAGGGTAAAGATCGAAGACCTAAAAAATAACGATCATTAATTATTGAGCACTTTGAGTTCGAAAATAGCGGGAATTTTCTAAGTTAGCCGCATCTATTCTTAAGCCTGAGTGAACTATTTTTCATGTGGTTTGTAAGCTTGGATAACTTTTAGAACTTAGTTCGTGCACAGTGGAGCTCGGCTTGCAAACGTCACGTCGATACTATATAACAAGTTCGACCCTGCCTTATGCTTATTCTATTCCTTAAAGAGCAGTCCACGTCAGTTGTTCAAGCCTACGGTGATGCCGCTAACAAGGCAACAAACCTTTGGTTGTTTAAAAATTAGAGACGTAGTGTAGACATATTATGTTGTTTTGTGGAATTATTGAATTATTAATTATCTTATTGTTTTAGCTGAAATCTGCAATATAAACTAAATATTACGTTAATTTTGGGAGTGACACAAATTAATCTCATATATTTTAACTTGTTTTGGAGAGTTTAGCCGTTGGTCCCATGTAAAAATTATGCTAAAATCGTTACATTTTGACAATTATTTTAATACAGTTACTGGTTCGCCTGTTGCTGCGAAGGTCAGATTACAATCGCTCCGTGTAACGTGTCAAATATATTAATAAAAAGCTGACCCGGACAGAATAAACATTATAGAAAAAGAAAGATTAACGCTTTTTTTATATCTTTATTACGCTTTTTTTATATATTTATACTATTGAATTACGGTTTTACCGATGGATATGGTTTGCATAGTTGGGTTTACAGTTAATTAAGGATATAAACCATCATAATAATTAAGTATTTATCAATTGTGTAGATTACACGTCTAAAATATTTCACTATAACTCGTCCAGCCTCCGTAGAGATTGACATGGTCAGTATGGTGTGTTACTGATGCACTGTTTGTAAAAAAACTAAGAAAACTTTTAAAATTTCACAAATATACTTAAAGATAAAATCGTTTTACTAAATTCAAATTTAAACAAATATTTTTAATTTTTGTTTGACACAATTTGTTGGCAAACAAGCGTATGGCTTCCATGATAGAAAGGAAGACCAACTATCGTAACCTATTTAAACAGTTACACCAGTGGCATTACCGAGCTTAGCCACCTGGGATAAGAAAGAGTAAGAGAAGAAGAATGAAAAAGAATGAGCGAATGGAAGGGACCAGAAGACGTAAGATTGGATGCCTCCGGCACTATTACTCGTCGAAGGAAACGCAACAGTACGAATACTGCTATATTGCCGACACATTCATATTAGTAACAGAAATGCTCTATAAGTTATCTATTCTTATTTAAGTTTCGAATATGACAAATTTTAAGAAATATTTGTATAAATTGAGGAAAGGAAGATATTTATTTCTTTGTCAATCGCGCGCTTTATCTAAAAGCACATTTTCCTCAGATTGAGTTAACAACAGAGTTATAGGGTGAAAATCCTCAGAGGGACAGCTTGGTCCCGCCCCGGGGTTAACGGGCCTACCTTAACAAATTTTGGCTTGAACAACAAAGCGATTTATTTATAAATATCAAATGAACAAATATCTTGTTTGCGTGGGTTGCATAATATCATATGGGCTTTTTAATTTTCGTTACAAATGTTTGTAGCTCTTACTAGAGTGTTCAAGGTAGAAAAGAGTTATTTACTTTTGTTTAAATATTTATACAATAAGTAATAAAGCCTTCACAATTTTATTGAAAATTGATAAAGTAAATAATTTTAGCAGTCAGTAATAAAAAGATATACAACAAAAAGTTATGTAAAACAATCAAGATGTAACAATTGTTTTCTAAAAACCGTTCCAATAAGACCGAGAGCACTTAAACAACAAGCGCCAAAACTCGCGCTTTTAAAATAAAAATCCAAGCAAAAAGTCGCTCGACACGCGTAAAAGTAAAAGAGGAAGCGGGGAAAAAATCAATGCTTGCGTTTTATGTTCTGTGCGTGTGACAGATCGGTTGTCATGGCGACGAAGCGGGGGAAAGCTTTGGCGGGAAAAAAGGTCCTATGGCGCGTACCAAAAACAAAATGGCGTCTCGGCATTCCGCGGAAAGTTGACGGTCGCGATGCGTTTCATTTTACGCTTTTATTGTTCCTTCGGATTTAGTGTGCGTCGTGAGAAAGAGACGGAAGATGGGGTAAGGGAGCCGGTAATCGATATTACGCACTTTTGTAGCAATGAAATTGGCGCGGCACGATGCAAGGAACGCGGCTTGCACGCATTGCAACCTTTTAATTTTTGATTTCGCTCCATTTTATGTGAACTTGGTGTTAGTTTTGTAATGAATTGTATTCGTTTATAATATAAATAAATTATAAAAGTATGATTTTTATTGTTTTTATTTCCTATTTTATTTTAATGTAAATATTACGATCGTAATTATAGATGTATACAATTCTTCAATTTTATATTTATAAAATTTGAAAAATACACTTGTAAGGATAATAGAAACAAGGCAAATAATATAATATATATACTTTTTTCCTCTGCATAAATAAGGGCGAAAATGCGGAGTCAGTAGTTTTTTTTTTCGTTTCATGAGCATTAGTCAGCTATAAAAATATAATCAATAACAATGCACAGATGTATACCCATGAGTATAGGATACAAAGTAATAATGTTAGGACAAAAAGCAAAATAATTCGTTCGTGAAAATTCGATGAGTCACACGCGGGTGCGGCGTAATTGAAGGAATTATTGCAAAACATTTTATTCTTTTAAAATAAATGAGAGAGAGCGAGATAGATATATTTAACCATAGATAATTTATAATATTAGTAATATATAAACTAATGCGACGATTTTGTCAAAAAGTTTGAGGTAGTATTCAGACATCGCATCTATTGCAAAATTAAACATAGAAAATCTAAAATATTAAATCTTTTCTGTGAATTTATTTTAATTAATATTCTGACCCAAACTTTAATTTTCGATCCACGCTAAACTGAGATTGCACTTATTTTACTGGTAGTAGGTTTTTAATTGTAAAAGGCCGGTTAGCATGGTTAGATATTCTACCGCAAAGTAGATACCTATACACTGTACTGTATTTTGCATTACTGTATTACGTTTTAAAGGACACTGTAGCAAGTGAAATTACTGGGCAAAGGGGATTTAAGAAACAATAATAGTGTTATTAGCGCTTAAAGGCTACAACAACCGCTTACCATCAGGTGGGAAGTATTTGGGAGGTCTTTTATATTCTCTGAACCATCAACACTGCGTCGTTCACTGTTGTTTTGATTATCATACGTTTATGGTTGATCTTTAATTAAAGAAAGTAGAATAGAAATAAGTTTTTTTTCTAATAAGATTAGTCACTCCTGGGGTTAGGCCAAACCAGAGAAATAGAAATATCGGCTTATTTTATCTTTGGCGCAAAGAAACAAAAACCCTACTGAATTAATATATTAATATATAAACACCAAAAGATTTTATTACACTATTTGTAACGTACTAAAAAAACGTTTCATAATTTTATTTTTACATTATCTTTCTGTTTACAAAACGAAATACTGGTAATGCTGTTATGATTATGACTGTGCATCTAAATGGAAGATTCTTTATTTGAGTCGATATATATTTAGGTACACGTACTTAATTGTAATCATCATCACAAGGCTGGTAAAGATAGAAAAGTTGGAATTAAATTGAATCAACCGAATTCATTAATTGATTAATATTAATGGTATAAATACAAAAATATTTTCGAGTCACAATAATATACACTAAACAAAAATTATAAATTCTCAAAAGCTCCACGCCATGCGGTTCCTGCGCATATCGATCGAACGAGCGTAGTATGGCGAACTATAGTTAACATATCTAAACAAATTTAGACTTTATTTCATGTTAATAGATACTATTTTCGAATGAAGGATCTTTTCTTTTGTGAATAATTTACGTCGCAATTTTAACGACAATATTAGTGGTATTAAATTACAATTTCGAAACGCATGTATTTATACTAGTCGTGCTCGCGACTCTGCTCGCGTTATGAAGTTTCTATGAACCCATGGGAACCCAAGATTTTTGTGATAAGCAGTATTATATATATGTTAATTCAGGTAATAAGCTTTTTGTTGTACCAAACTTCATCCAAATCTGTCTAATGGTTTTTGAGTGAATGAGTAACAAACATCCATCCATCTAAGTTTCACATTTATAATATTAGTTAGATTATATAGATCAGAAGTTATATTACAAGCTTAAAAGAGTTTTGATTTGAAGACAGATTTTATATAGAAAATATCGGTCTTTAACTGTCTCATGAATAATATATGAAAATATCAATTATTTTTCTGTTTATTGTATGGATAGAGACTAGGTTAATTATATGGCCTATTAGCAATTTACTATTGATATTTTGACATTCAGTTTATTAATGTGAACAATCGATATTTTATATAAACCACTTATTTATAAAATAAAAACATAATAAACAAATAAACAATCACTGTACTCCTTCGCTATATATTTTAGCTAAGACAAAGCTTACAACCTGAAATATGATAAAAAGGTATACAAATTTCTCTTCACGTATTCTTATGTAAAAATAACTACTTTGATTTAGTATGATTTTATGTAGTATTTTAAAATCAAGCTTAAATCGGTTAACTAGATAGATTTTGATGAAATTTTGTACATACATAGCTTATTACCTGGATTAACATATAGGAGCCTTTAACGTTTAACTTTAAAATGTTGTATTCCCGTGGTATCATCAAATAACAATGTAACACAAGCGGAGCCGCGGGCATAGCTAGTATCTAAGATATAGAATAAATTGATTTATTTAAATGAATAGAGTACATGATTATAAAGAAAGACATCAAAAATATATATTTTAATTTCTGACAAATGTCTGACTCTATCGAAACTCTATCAAACTCCACTTAACACCATTTCACACACACACACACATTAAAGAATAAAATTAATATTATTTATATTAAATACCTCTAAAAATGAATACTGATATCATTCTTATTGACATAAAACAAACGTAAAAACAATCTTTTATTTCTATTTAAGAATTTATTAAGCAATTTTTAGTTAGTAGTATTGTCTTACTAGTTACAATCGTAGTAGTTAGAATTGTCAATGTCACACTGCTGAGAAGTGGCCTCCTCCCTTGTTAAAGAGTAGGATTACAAGCTTAATAATGTGTAATAAACCACGCTGGTTATCTTTGAATTGGGTTTACATGTCTCAGAATTTTTTGCGAGAAACGTGCTATCCTTTAACATAAAGCATGATAAGAACTTCAAACACAAATTATGTACTTAAAAACTTAGCTAAAGATCACATTTTCTATCCACTAGGCTATTTTGGCTTTAGGTTTTAAATAGTGAACGTATGTGATACTTATATGAATCATAGTTTTTGGCAAATGTTCTGGCGCAGTCGTAACAAATCTACCTTAAATACATTTACAAGTTCTAGTGCCACTTGGGATGGCCATACATTTTTTTTATCGTGGTCGTTAATCTTGTGGAATATGTAACTGGTAAACAAGTTGTCCTTTTTAATGTCATGGCGGTTGGCAAACAAGCAGTCACCGCAACCTATGAACGTGCGCGATATGAGGTATAACATAGGTGTTGCCAACCTAAGTGATAAGAGGGGATGGGATCAGAGGAGAATAAGGAAGGAAACAAAGTGATTGGGAGGTTGGACCTCCATGCAACAGTACTGGTACTTTACTAATGTATTACTTTACGTCGATTTTCTGTTACAGGGTAGTACTTCCCTCGGTAAGCAAATATCGATTGTACCTTTATAAAATAATTAATATGCGATACATATGGATAATACCTTTTTTATTACTACCTTAAAAATTACTTAAAATTATATAGGTACTATACTATAAACTATTTACTACTCGTATAGTATTACCAGTATTGTAAATTATCCGACCTTTACAGCAAACACCGCCGTCGTCTGAGATTATTCCACCAGTGCAATCAGTCACACTGGTGGTAGGTCTTTTGTTGCAAGAGGCCGGCTAGGTAGGGATAACCGCAGTGTCAAATATTCTACCGCCAAATAGTATTGCTTAGGTATTACTGTGTTCCGGTTTGAAGGGCACTGTAGGCTAGTTAAATTACTGATTCAAGAAACAATATCTCGAGGTTGGCAACGCGTGAGTGGCACCTACTAATGGTGTTGCTCGCGCTAGGCTATAGGCTACGGCAACCGCTTACCATTAGGTGGGCCGTATGTTTGCTTGCCAAATTGATGCATAAAAAAAACAGCGGAGCATCATGTAGAAGATTACAAATGAGAGTTAAAGTGGAGATTTAACTCCATAGCTGCAATATCTAACTTCAAAACCACCAAATTTGCTAATGTTTCTATATCTGGCTCAAGTGGAAATATACATTAAATTTCTTGGTGCGCTTGATGTAAGCGAAGAAACAAAAAAATAAATGAATAAACAAATAAATAAACGCTACACACTCAAAATGTTCAGCTTTTATTATAAAACATAGTTTGTAATAGAGTCGCTTTTTCTTTTTATAATTTTTGTTGTGTTTTATTGTTGGTATTTTTTAAAATTTTAGTTTTTAGATCCTGTGCTGCAATAGTTTACTAACAATTAATAAATAATAAATGAATGTTTACTTATAATTTCAGATTATAACAATATACGTTTCATGATATAATTATTGTGAAAATGTTTTTAAAAAACTTTTAATCAAAGACAATAAAAAACATATAATCAAATACCAAAACAAAAAAGATCAACATCGTCGTATTAATGGGTTATTAATAACCGGAAGCTTATTTGGCAATTTAGAAAGATTTGCAAGGTAAACGAGGAGATAACGAGGGCGTATTAACTGGGTGAAGGGTTTCAGTTCGGTGCCTGTCAAGTGTCTCGCTAACAGGCCACGGGGCACCTCGGATGATCGCGAGGGGACCAGCTTATATAGGTGAGCACTGGGGTTCAATCCCTCTTTGCACCTTACGGTTTGAACGCAAAACAATCGGAAACACCAACCTGTCGCGAAATGGGGATCGAGCCACCCTAATCGCGAAAATGACGAAATAATTCCATTATTGAACATAAACATATCGTACAGGAAACGATATGGAAATGAGAACGACGCGAAAACCCAATTCCTTACGAACGAAAAATGCGTGAAGGCGAAACGCACGATCGATCGATAGCCGACGCGAAAGCTTGTAAGTAAACAGATCGAAGCGCAAACGTTTGGCTCCGAATCGAATCCCGCCAAATGCAACGACAGCTGTGCGTAGCTCGTAGCGCGCGTAGCCGGCCGCTCAGCGGCTGTAGAGGCGCCACCGGCCCTATTATTATTATTTGTAAACAAGCGTGTGCGGGCGAGCGCGGGGCGGGGGAAGCGCGAGGGGTAGTCACGTGACCCGCCGCCATTGGCCACCGTCGCCGGCAGCTGCGACGCCGCGCGCCAGTCCGCCGCCGACCGTCAACGCGAATGTACGCGCGTTGTCCGTTCTCGCGCTCGCGACACGCGCACCACTGACGCGATCGCGATCTGCATCCCTTTTTGTTTATTTTTCGCGCGCGTCCTTCGGGCCGTTTTGTGTTTCGGAGGCAGCGAGACGAAGAAAAAAAGGAGGCGCGGATGGATCAAGCGACCGGAGAAGGTACCGCCGGTTTACATACAAAACTTTTATGGAACTTTCGAGTTGTGGAAGTGTAGTTTGTAAAGTTGTTGTGAGAGCTTTTGGTTGATTTTGTGGATATTTAGTTAGAGGCACGGCGACGGCGCTGGAGCGTGAAGTAAACTCCGGTGCCGGCTCGCGAGCTTCCGCCAGAGCTTTCGATGTGCAGCTTTCGCGAATCGATCCCTGTTTTCCTGCTACTAGTGTTCAAAACATAATGTCGAAAGGACCTTTGAATTTAAAATAATACGCGCACAACTTTGTAACATGCTCATAACAAAGTTTGAATGAGTAAGTCCTTAACGCGCATGCGAGCTTTGAACAAACTTTGTTGACACGGTACTGCCAGGAGCGATGTCGGGCAAATTGTTGCGATGACGCATCCTCATGTCATTGTTGAAGCGCATGATTCGTAATTTGTACTTTAATTGCATAAAATAATGCAACAGTTATAAACTTGTGGCACTCCCTTAGCCCTAAAATATATCTACCTCTTCCTTAGCTACATAGTTCACGCCAATTTCGTAGTTATAGAAAGTATATTTGAGTCGTTCAAAGTAAAATTTTAAATTATTCGTAATAAAAATGGAAACATTGCCTGTTGAAATAGATGAATAGACGAATACTGTAGAGATTTTAATGTGATTTTCAATGCTTTTAAGATTTTAGTGTATATTTAGATTTAACGCTATATAGAGTCACTATAGTTTTCCGTAATTAGTCAGTTATAATTATAATGGTTGAAAGGAATTACTTCTTATATATGTATAATATAATATATTCCCCGTATATATATATATTCGTATTTTGGTATTTAATGATTTAAAATACGGCTCTTAGCAAAATCGAAAATGAGGAAATAACTATTACGCCTATGAAACAGTAGCTTTTTTAAATAATTTAAAGACTACTATTAATGATTTAGATAATTTTATAGTATACAATATAGAAACATGTTTAGTAGTTGTAATACCTAATGTAGAGTTCTTATATTAGCATTAGGTATTATTGTAGAGCCAATTTTTATTGAAAGCATTAGTTTATAAAAATGCTTTATATTACGATTATTTCATAATTATTACATATTGATATAATTATTGCATTCTATTTAGTCATAATTTACAGCTTCCTTAAATGCTTTGACTAAAAACAAAAATTCCTATTACTTAGTTCCTTTTTAAAAGTCTTTCGTAAGTTGCAATTTTATAATCATTACAAATAAATATGAAAGTTTATTAGTAGTGTATAGTTTTATATGTTGGTTTACCTATTGGTCTGTTAGTTATAGTATCACGTAAAAAGTATAGAACGTTATGATGTAGTTTTCTTTGTTAGACAGTTCGAAATTCAATTAAAAATGTAATATTACTTTTCAAATCCATTGAGTTTCGTTAAAGATATAGTTGGTATCCAGTGTTTTCGATTGAAAAGGCCCTTAATTAAAATTACAATTTCGGATAGTGATAGCAGTAAATATATCAAATTTACTCATCTTAAAATCATTGAGAACTTAGGAACGTGGACATTTTGCCGAGTCTATTACATAATGTAAATTTGATTTCAAAAATGTTAATACCACCAAGGAAGTCAAACAAGCATAGGGATTGCTTGTTGGAAAGTAGTACTTGTTGTAGGAACCTATGTAACCTATCGATAAGAGGTTAAGCCTCGTTTTGCATCCTGAGGTTAGGGGTTGTAGTATTTTGAACTCCGGCGTTCAGAATCATTGAAAGTAATAGTATGAATGGGTACTTGTCGATATCCTGTCAGAGAATAGTCACCTTTCCAGAGCCGACCTATTCATGTCTTAAAACAGTAAGATTCTATATCTTTTGAATCTCAATAGCCTAAATTATACAGAGTATATATTCAATTTATATTATTTACGTATAATCCTATACACTACGCTTTGAGTACTGTTATATGAACATCTAATTGCATAATCACATATATAATTATTTTGAACAAATAACTAATATTCTTTGACATTATATATTTTGAACATTTATAAAATTAGTTTTTTTCATTTATCAAATAGAAGCACAGTTAAACTCGCGAGGTTTCGTTATACTTACATGTATTATGATATATTATGTATATATAATTATGTTAATTCAGGGACTATTTGTATCCACTATAATGGCATATAGTCCTTTTATTTTCATATATCGATAGGTAAAGAGATGGTGTGTTTGAATAACTATTGAGCTTAGAGGTACATATAACGCGAGTGAAGCGGCGGACGCAACTAGTCCTTTAAACCAGTTAACAGCAAATATGAAGATGATCTCGGACGGTCCCACGGAATAATCGAATAAATAATACGCCTTCCTCCCGTGAATGCGATAATGGCGAGTCAAGTTCAGTGCGACCAATGAAAACAAATAAACAAATTGGTCAATTTCGCCCGCTAACTGCCGAAGAGCTGGTTGTGCAACGTGGCTTCCCGTCGCTAGATATGTTTACAATTTCTATTTTTAAAATGGTTTATATGGTTTCTTTATTGTTGTTTAATATGGTTACATTAAGTTTTATATGATTTTTAAAATGTTCTATATGGTTTATTAGCTTATCCAATCTCATTTTATTCTTTGGTTCGTATTTTTTGTTTTTTACCTCTTTAATTTAACACGTAAATTAGTCATATGTAAATAATTGTTGATTAAACAAAGCTATAGTTTTTACTTATGTAACACTTCTTACCATAACCATATAACGAGATTTTGTTTGATCAGTCATTTCCTACCTACTTCAGTATATTATTGAAGTGAATGTTTTGTTGTGATATTTTTATATCATTTTAGAATTGGGGATCAAATTTCTAAGACGCAATAAAAAGTCACTGTCTCTGACTCTGGTCACTTCAGTCAATCAGTCAGTAACTTTTGTTGCATAAACGCTATCAAATATAAGAGACTTTTTTATGACACTGGATGGTTGAAGATGCCAATGGTTAATGTCCAAATAAAGACTACAATATTAATACTAGTGAAGCTAAGTATTATAAAAAGGTGCATTAACATTGAATGAATAATATAATTATTCGCGGATGGAAGAATTTCATTTTTTTAAATATTTCTAATGTTTTTCAAGTCATTACTTCTATCCGTATTTCTTCTTTAAGCGTGTAGCTTGTGTTGGTAGTTTATACATCAACACTGTCTGTGTTCAAACTTGCAACTCCCGAGTTCACGGTCTCCTTATCTATCGTTAATTGAGGTTCTAGTTATGTCTTACGTTGATTAAAACTAGCTTCTTCCCGCAGCTTCCTCCGCGTGAATTCCCCTTTTCACCGCTTTTAAGCGTATCTTCTTCCCAAATTTTAGTCTCTCTCTATACAATTTCATCAAAATGGTTTGATGGTTTAGGCGTGGACGTAAAAGATCGACTGTGACAGGCAGAGTCACTTTCGCATTTACAAGATTAGTTGCATAACAGTTTGAAAAACCGCGCCAAATTGATACACAAATTGTAAGTAAACTAGATTATTTAAACGGGAACTATAAATGAATAATATTGAATGAGAAACTGAAATAGACGTCTGCGATTTGTGATACGCGACCGTGCATTCACCGGCGAGACTCGATCTGTAAATAAAATATCTTCACAATTACTCACAAAACTTTGTCCGGCGGTAGCAATGTTTGAACGTGTATATACGTCTTATGAAAACCCCAAAATCCCTTAGTTTGCTTAGAAGCAATAAGAAACGGATTATCCTTAAGAAAATATGAATCGATTTATTATATTTCTTTTAGCATCGGTATAGCTGAGCACCATATTACGTTTGGAGTCTGAAATATGTTTTAACTTTTGTTATAATCTATCAAAAGAATTGATACTTTGACTTGATAAACTAATTTTGATTTTTTAATCAGTGTGACGCTAAAGAACATTATGACAATTTTTTTTACTTATTTTCGTTTAATAAATTTTTGATTTTCAATGGATTTCAAGTTTTAAAGTACCAATTATTATTTGACGAAATTAATTACTTGATTTATATAACTTCTTCGTGTAAAGGGTCATATAATTATTAAATTTAATAACAAAAGTTACACAATTTTAAAGGCAGGTGTGATTGCCGAATTAAAAAGCAAACAAAGCTACAATTTCCAGGGGAAACAATACTAAATCATACAGTCATACATGTGTGACTTCCTTCAATTTAGTCTCTAAGGTGTAAGTACAAAAAATACTCAATTTCCGATGTCGCATCCGATAGTGGAGAAAGACGCGACAAAAAATCCTTACAAAACTATATCGACCAACTTAAAGCTGCCATTCATATTTAAATGATGTAAAAACAACAACTCTAATTTAATGCATTTAGAATTCAAAATCGTACGAAGTTAAACGTGTGGATTATAATATAATTTTGTCATGTATTAAGGCATAAGAAAAAGTGGTAGTGTGGGAAAGATTGTTGTAAAAAACGCCACATCTGCGTCTCTATTCAACTGAATTCGAGTGCCTCAATGGGATGGGACGGTAACTCTATATCGGGAGATTCTTCTTATCATTGTACTGTCTTATAATCACGGCACGTCTTTTGTTTTGTGTTAAAATTAAACGTTCACGTCACTTTAGTATAGAGATATAAATGGATATGAATTTCGCGACATGTGTTAGCGATTTATGCGCTCGTGACAACTTCTTTTTTTTGTTATTTACACCGAAATTGAAACTTTGCGACAATGAATTTTATATTTGAATGAATTCTCAAAAATCTTGGTAAATATTTGAAACAATTTAAATTGATAGTCATTCATCAATTGGTTGTGGTGTGTTGGTAGTGAGGCTGCCTTTAGCCTCAACGGCTGCGGTTTTAATTCGTCTTACAAGCATATATTTCGCTCTGTCCGTTTGTAACTATAGGTCTCCTCATCGTGCCTTAGAAAGCACTTTAAGCTGTCAGTCCCGGTTGTGATCACATAACATCTGATAACAAATAAACGTTTAACTCTTGATAGGTAATTTGTTTATATCCAATAAGTTAGTGCGGAGGTCAGATGGCCATCGCTCTGTATACAAACTAGTAGTCTTTTTTTTTTTTTTTTTTTTTTTATGTTAAAAGTTGGCAAACAAGCATACGGCCCACCTGGTCAGATGGTAAGTGGTTGCCGCAGCCTATGAGCGCTTGCAGCACCATTAGTAGGTGCCACTCACGCGTTGCCAACCTCGAGATATTGGTTCTTAAATCTCGTCTGCCCAGTAATTTCACTAGCGTACAGTGCCCTTCAAACCGGAACACAGTAATGCCTAAGCACTACTATTTGGCGGCAGAATATTTGACACTGCGGTGGTACCTACCTAGCCGGCCTCTTGCAACAAAAGACCTACCACCAGTTAAAAGTCTAAGTCTATCAAATCCGGATAAGAGTAATAAGCAGACATTGCGTAAATAATCCTAGGAAGAAGTAGGATTAATAGTCAATATAATCTCTAAGCGTAGTATTTTCATTTCAATGACAATAATTCATAAAAAATATGAATAACGATATAGAGAAATGTTCTGGCATTGGAACAAAATAGCATAAAATACGATATACACAACAATAATCATAGTGATGTACGTATCCTGTGTATGTGGTTATTACACTTGATGATGGCGTGCGCAAGAGTGGTGTGAGAAAATACTTCGGTATATGGACGCAAATAAGCAATACCATGTCAACCCACACAAATGTCATTTAAAGAAAAACGCGTTTGAAAATTTTGTACAACTTGTTTTATATGATTTTTTTTAAATATATTGGTCAAGTTTTTGGCATTTTCAAGATGTTTGTAAGTTATTTTACTTATTTTCACATAAAATAAGCATATAAACTGCGCATTTTGTATATAAATTAACCCAAAATGTTTAAAAACACATAAATTTACATGATTAAAAAAATGGCTTTTTTGAAGTTTTAAAGCTTAAAACCCTACAAATATTAAAGAAAAATGTTTTTCAGCCATTTACCAACACTTCTGCATACATAACTCAGTTTTTTCAAATTTGTGGGTTGACATGGTATTGCTTATTAGCATCCATAATATATTAGAATAGCTTTTGCCCGCGGATACGCCCACGTGATTATTAATAAGGAAGCGTTATTGAAATTAGTAATAGACAGTTCCGCTGTATAATAATAATTAATCTGGATGTCGTAAGACCCTTACTGAAATTCAAATCTTGTAGTGCGTTTTTGTTAATCTCACGGGAATCTAGTACTTTTTCGGGATGAAGAGTATCCTGTTTGTTAATCCAGGCTTTAAATCATCTGTGGTCCAAATTTCTTCATAATCCGTTTAGTAGTTTTTACATGAAAGAGTAACAAACATACATCAATACATTCACTTTCAAACTTTCGCATTTATAATACTAAGTAGGACTAAAGAGTTACGAAAACATGAAAAAAAACAGTATTATATGATACTAGTATCTGCCCGCGGTTTCACTCGCGTGAAAAACTTTTGGAACGAAGTTCCTTATCGCGCGTTGTGAAAGGGGGCTAGACGGAAAAATTCTTACGAAAAGTTGTCACGACACTTTTTGCTATAGTAAGCTATTGTAAGCTGTGCGGCGTCGCATGTTTCTCTGTCTGTCTCTCTCTCTCTTATAGAAAGCAAGCCAGATATTTTCATTTCTATTTCGCATTGAACAGTGTGGTGTCGCGACGATTATTTTTGTTGAGTGTATACCGGTTTTTTGTAAATAATAAATAATGTTAATAATAAAAAAATATTATTATAACTTAAAAAAATAAAATTTTATTACAATTCCTTCACTAATTAATCGAAAGGAACTTCGTTCCATCCGGGTGTCCCTTGACACCTCTCAAGTTTTTTTGTAACTATTTCACCTGTTTGTAGTTCGTTTTTTGATATTTTTCCGGGATAAAAAGTATCCTTTGTCTCAATCCAGATAACATCTTACATCTGTGTCTAATTACATCCAAATCTGTACAGCCGTTTTGGCGTGATTGAATAACAAACATACAAACTTACATATTTATTTTATTAATAGTATAACAATAATATAGAATTAACTCGATTTATATTATAAATTTTTAGAGACTTTATTTATTGGGCAACACTAAGTTTGCATGATCGATAGATATAGTTATCGATATCTTTATCAGCAAAATGATCACTGTAACGGAGATATCAGTTTCCGGTGCAGGTATTATGCGCAAGCGCCGGATGTGATACTTTGTATAACACAGCCGGTAGTGCTATAAAAAATTTATCAAATAACAATCGTTGAAACTCGATAATTTGGAATCAAAAAAAAATATAACATCTATCAAAAATATAATCCGAAAATGTTACTTAAGTTCAACGTAGAACCATCTGAAAAACAATGGGTATTGCATTAACGCCTGCATATTTTCAACGGCGTCGCAAAAATGAAAATAGCGAGAGAACTTCAAGTTCAGCTTTCAAGATTTCAAGGATTTCCGAACGTCATCTAAACATGCATCGCTCGTTGCGCCAGAACGCGTCAGGACAAAAAAGCGACAACATCCGACACTAAAAATAAGCCGTATAATTACAGCGCAAAGCTGAAAGCGCAGTGCTTTCGCTGCAGCGGTTGTACGGTTGCCCTTGACAACCGAGACCCAGATACTATCGCGTTGTACCCACACACCCGTCTCACTCACCCACACACGCACGCCACAGACGAATCCTTGCGCACACTAGCACGCGTATCGCGGTGTAACAACACACTCACACATGTGCGTATTGCGTTCCGTTCCGACTGAGCTTTTAATCTTTTTTTCGACGAACGCTCTTTGTGCGCATCTACAAAGAGTTTCGCCTTGTGATTACTAGTCGGGACATTTTGATCGCGCTTTTAAGGCTTGATGACGCAATGGCGGAATTATTTTCTTTGGATTTTTAAGTATTAATTCGATATGATAAGTAAAAAAAAACTAATATCTATTTTACGTTTCTTCCCTACACCGTTTCGTTTTCTTATTATTTTGTGTCATAAATAATTAATATAATTTAGTATTGTACCTTTCGTTCCATATTTGTTTGTTGTAACAGACTTCAGAAGTTATGACTGCTCTAATAATTATAAGCTAAAATCATAATGATCCTTATACGAATTCCAGTGTAGTTCCGAAAATGCTCAAGTGGCGTAAGTTGTAGACGTAAAAAACTTTCCTTTTCCCCAGGAAAATGAGAGGCTTGAGGGCCGAGAAAAAGTCGAAACAAGCATGTTGCAATTTAGCCCCTTTCTGTTGGATAAACAAAAGACTTCTTTTGAAGTTCAATTTACGGAACTAGATAAAAGAAAAATAAAGAAAAATCTTGTTCGGCAAAATCATTCCGAATGATAAAAACCGTTTTATAACACAATATAACGTTGGTAATTCTATAAGATCGAAGGCTCGAGCAGTTTAAGTATAATACATTTTGCACACCTAACTTATAAACTGTTAATTGACAATTTACAATTTACCAAAAATATATACATCCTTGTTGAGTTATCGCCTAATAAAGTGACAAAAAAGTTATTTTTATACCAAATAAAAACTAAGATATTTATAAATAAATATAAATGACGTGTCAAAAACAATACAATTTAAAAATAAAATCGTATCGTATCGGCGAAAACGCGGTTTTAAAACTGAAACTAACGAAAATAGTTTAGCTTAAAATAGTGACTCCGAAATAGAGCGTGGCACTAGCGTACCCTTCTATTTATAGTTTGTTTACAACCGAATGAAACGGAACATCCCAATAGTTTAAGAAACCCTGCAATGTATCAGCTATCTAACAATAACTATTCTAAAGCCATTGAAGTTATTATGAAAGACCTAAATTCAAAAACTATAACAAAAGTATAGCTTAAATTATTGTATAAATTAGTATTGATGTTAATATATTATAGAAAATATGAGAACGCTATAAAAGCTATATAAAGACCGTGGTTCGCGCCATCGATTTAGACACGCTTCAAAACATATCGTACGCATGCGCTCTTGTACGAGCAATAAATATCCCAATGTTGCCATTTTTAAAATAAGTTGTTATTAGTTTTATTTATATATTTTTTTTGTCAACAGATTGGTGCAGGCCACACGGATAACACCGGTCAGCCTCCGCCACAAGGAGTAACAACAGAACTGAAGAACAAAATTAACCAAAAGCCACAAAAGCCTCAAAACCAAAGCCTCCAGTCATATCTTTCGTTTCAAAAAAAAAAAAAAAAATATAAGCACTATTTTTTAAACCTTTTAACGATTAACTTTACGCAAATAGTATACGCTAACTCCCAAACAGTACAAATTAATTTAAGTCTGAAGTGATCGGTATTTACAATAAAAGAAGCCTTGAAGAAAAGTCAAAAGATAATCTATCAACGACCAGTATTTTAACGTTCCAAAATAAAATAGTTCGTTTAACGAGTGCACAAAAATATTTTATTAATAGTTA
Organism: Hestina assimilis; assembly: GCA_023373885.1. Classification (NCBI taxonomy): domain Eukaryota; kingdom Metazoa; phylum Arthropoda; class Insecta; order Lepidoptera; family Nymphalidae; genus Hestina; species Hestina assimilis. The sequence goes on along the minus strand of CM041745.1, from coordinate 2,736,106 downwards.
AAAAATTTAACAAAGCGAACCAATTCCTTGAGCATTTTCTAAAAAGTCAGCCAAAGATTTTTACAAGCCGTAGATATTAAGACTCGAATAAGTTAACTGCCTGTTGTTAAGGACTTTTTATATAATTTATTCCATAGTGAGAAAACGAAGATATTGTGATTAGTGTAGTGTCAACCGGTGTGCCGTATAATCGTAACATAAGTGCTATTTTAGTATATCGCGGACATAACGAAACCACTTCAAAGAGTACAAATTATCAAGTTCCAGTTCAGTTCCGAGTGTTCAGTACAACGTAAATAGACTTAGTAGAGCTTATTTTTTCTAAAGATAGGTGTATAAAACAAAGTGACGCGATGAGGTTGCGTCGAGGTAACACGTCATGAGCGAAACGCTCAGGAGTGAGGCGGGCGCGGATAGCGCGCACTTACCGCCCTTCTCAACCTTTGGCGAAATGGCGGAGAACGAGCAAAGAATACTTACCGCAGACGGCCGGCTCCTCGACCCGGGCTGGGAATATTATGAAAGGACTGGTGACACGGTTTCCGTTATTGCCAGCCAGCCTCAATACCGCCCTTGGGAGTCCATGCCCATCACCGTGAACTCGAAGGATGCCATACTACGGGCCGGTTTTTCATCACCTCTCGAATACCAATCGGTCACCCTTCAGCCAATACCGAATAAGCTACCGTCCTTCCAAAGCCAATTTCAAACATTTCCAGAGACAACAGTGATACCGGAAACGGGGCTCCCGAGTGTGACACCAGTGCCAGTCACAACGAGCCCGACACCAAGCGCGAGTCCTAGTCATTTAACCCAGCTCACGCAGCTTACAACTCCGTCATCACCGGCACATTTAACCACATTAGCACAAGTGGCTCCTCTATCGACGACACTAACAACACTGTCGCCGGTAAACGCGACAACATTCCATACATTAACCGCTGTGAATGCACGAAGCTACCCAATCGTTCCAGCACCACTGCAAGCACGTGAATTGGGACCTGCCGGCCAAGCCTATATTGACGATCGGCATATACAGCTGTATCAGCCAAATATTGCAACAATAAATGCATTCCCCACACAAAATGGAATTTTACATCAAAACGGTACACTACTCCATCAAAATGGTAGCTTAATACAAAATATTCAAAGTCCTACCGTGGTACACGTATTAAAGAATGAGCCATTTGACGTTAAGTCTCTTCAAGATAAGTATACGCCCAATGGCTTACATCACGCAAATTTCCAAAATCCGATGTTAATAGACAATGGGTACGATAAAAAGACAAATGGCTTTGGAAGTGGAACATCGCCAACGCGGTCAGATTTTCGAAAGAAAGAACGACGGAAAATGCGAGCTAATAGCTCAGAATCGGACGGGTCCAACATGGAGATGGGGTCTGAAAGTAGTGGACAAGTTGCTGCAGTGTCTTCTACAGCCGGCTTCAAATCTCCCATGCACGGCGCTCCACCAATGACAACTGGACCAATGGAGCTCGACGATATATCCAGTGAAAAGCAGGTGAGTGTTTTAGTATTTATAATTAGTGTGGTACTTCATATATAAAGTGCAATAACTTTTCTAAATCGCCTCCGTCAGACACAAGATAATTTTATGAATCATCGCGAAATAAGCTGTATTCGTAATAGCACAGCTAAACGCACACCATAAAATCAGACACGACAGCAAATCTCTCTTTCCACGAATTGCGTAAACAAGACGCCCGGGAATGGCGAAAAGTGAACATTCGACGATAGATATGAGAATTCTCTGAATTTTATCCGACTACACGGCGGCGTCTAAAGAACATATTCGAAAAGACTTTGAAAAAGAGAAACTTTTCCAGTAATTCCACCTTTTATTATTCGAGGAGCAGTTTTTATTCTCAGTCCCGAGTTTCGAAATGGCCGAACTCTCTGTCTTCGCGGCTATAAATTTAATAGTTAGCCGATTCGCTTGCTCCACCAATAAATTAACTTCCTCTCTCGTTTAAAACACAAATTAAAGCCTGGCGATTTACGCGTGTCCTGCTTAGAAAATTTTATGAGTTTTATTCAAATTTAAGGACGAATATAATTAGGCGGCTTAATGGCTATCGTAAAAGTATTGGTAGAATATTTAACAGTTTATTTTATACAATATGAATATAGAAATATGTTGCTTATGGCCATTTTTGTACTAGTATATGAATCATAATAAAAAATATATTGTCTAAGTTCTGGAAAAGGTTCAGTCTAAGGCGACATTCCACTACAAATGTCAACGTTTCCTAGTCTAACAGCGAGCACCTTTGCTTGCAGCTGCTAGCGGCATCTATAGACTAATTACGCACGGAATGCCACTTCCATATTTCTATTTATTATTAAAATCAATTATTTATGTAATTATTTTCATGGTCTGTAAAATACGAAAAGTAATAGAATAATCTTCTTTTTTACAAAACAATAACAATTCAAAAGTCGGCCATAACATGTTTAGTAAAAATAATTTTAAATATATATCTAGTAAATATTACATTTACAACCTAATCTAGTCTTTGGACAAGACAAATTCTATGATTTTATTAAACTTGTAAAACCATCAGCCTTACATTTGATATTATTAAATTTCATTATAATTGTTCAGTTCTTTATGTAAAGATTTTATCAAATATACTCATTAGTGACACGCGAATGTTAATCAAAAACAAAAAAATACTACCGGTTATATTAATCATAAAACCGTTTGTATAATCAAATTTTAATAACATGCGATATTAGGAGTAGTTTTGAATATATTTTTTCACACACTAATAGTTAGTAATAATTATTAGTAGGTATTAATTTTCATTTTTAATTTTAATATAAACATTTTCATTTACTAATAAATATAATTAAATTCAAACTATAACGCAAAAAATACGATCACAATTACTGTAGCAAAATGTCTAAAGTAGCAGAATTATTATATAGTAATATTAGTCCATTTTATGAGGATAGATAATACTTTAGATAACCTCCTTTACATTTCGAGAATATATAGAGAGAATTTTCGATATTATTGATAGTTATAGTACAATATAATACTATTTAAGAAAGATGAAATATTAAACCTTTCCGTAACAACGTAAAAGCATCTTTATATTAAATATATATTGTACTGTATCGATTATCTGACAAATAGACGACATGACTAACAATTCTCTTTGCCGAAAATTTTCATTTATGTACGCCTTTATGACCTGATAATAGGCTCTATTTTCCAAGAGCAAAAAATCAAATAGCGAATGACTCAATCCGGGAAATTCCAAGGCAAAGTTTCCTAGAATAATACGAAATAGGGAAAGCTATAGATACGACAGAAGAGATTCAACATATTTATTACCTGCGTAAATTATGCCAGATATATAGATATTCGTTCGTCCGTATTTTGTAAGGCTCTTTTTTAATATCTTATGATCTATAATAAAACTATACATGCTATAAATTTATTTTATAATATCTGAAGAAAGTAACACATGTTTTTTAATTATTTTTGTCTTTTTTTAACTACGATGCGATGGTAGTACAAACTTTCGGCCCGCTTGAATGTCACCGGTCACCGTAGCCTATAGAATATTTCTATATTGCTGACAATGGCGTCAGAAAAACAAATGCTGTCATCTCAGTTTAAGAAAGAAATAAGGAGAAGGAAAATAAAGAAAAGCTCATTCATATCGAAAATTGCAAGGCTCTACTATTAATGAATGTATACACTGTAAACATAAGCTTTTAGACAAATTATATTTAATGGCTTAATTTCCATAACTTTTTAATTTATAAAGCGTCAACATCGATTAATATATTAGTACTGGCTGGAAATAGAATGTTTATTCCTTTAAAGTCTTTACGTGAAAAAAATAATGTATTCAAAAATGCACATGGTAGGTGTTAACATTTTTAATTAGTCTGTTCTATTGGTTCGATATTATGACATCTGTCGAACCGGTAGGCCATTAGAAATATAGTCAAGAGTGAGCTATCTAACATTCTTATGGTTCCTTAATATAATTTATAACAAATAATTTCATAAAAAAATTATTAGAGACATCGAAACATATTTATCATTAAGTTATATTGCAGTTAAGGCTTTCATTATTAAAATTCGGAATTTAAATATCTTATATTTTTTCATGATAAAGTAAAAAAACATTTTTTTAATTTTTGACTTAACAAAAAGCGGACTTAGAACCAATGGAAGTACATAAAAAAGATTAAAGATCACTTAATATTAAAAATCATTTTAATTCACTCTTGCAAAAATGATCATAAATAATTCAAACAATTTTTTTACTCTATATTATAGAATTTTAAGTGAGTACTTATTATTATAAAACAAATTTCCATTTTGAAAAACGTCAGCTGTTCGATGGTAACAATCGCCTGATACGGATCTCGATAGTGTTACAAGAATAAAATGGCGTCAGTTCGCATCACAGCTGTTTTACTTATTGTTATATGTTTATTCCGTGTTATAGTTCATGATAATCGACACTTACATTGTTAGGTAATATATTAATTTCTAATACTACTATGAAAATCATTCTTGCGCACTTATTTAATACAACACGAATTGATTATTTAATATTTCGTTTATTACATAGACCTACTATACTATGGACGGCCCTTCCATAAAGACAAAATGTCAAGGACTCGCTGGTGCTCCTTCGTAAATTCGCACAACATAACTGAACCGTTAGCGTGTTCCACTTAGCAGTATCTGATTTTGCGTGTGTACAATTAGAATGACCGCCCCAGAGCCGAGGCCCTTAAATTTTTGAAACCCCAAGAATAGCATGTTCAAACAACAAACAAATAATTTTGAAATTACATATTAATGATCTATAAAAATCTCTATAAAATTAGAATTTTTGTCACAGACTAAAAACGATTAAGCTGTCAAGAAAACGATAATGGTTGTAAATATTTTAAAAAATTAAAAATAAAAACATTCTATATTATTGCTCGTAAAATGTATTATTCTAATCATATAAGCGATACAGACTGTATAATTCAATGTAAATGTTTACAAAGATCTATATCGAAGCCGTTACGATTCAACGCAGGCGCATGACCCAGACCGTCAGACGAATCATTAACGAAATCAGAATGCGCCAAAATTGAACGTTCGAATGTAATAATCGCAATGCTTAACGGATGTTAACGCTTTTATATAAAGTGTTTTGTGTCTGATTTTATGCTTTATTTTTCCGTATATTTTGTTACGTTGTCATTTTTTTATTTACTACCAGCACCTATCTGATATTTGCCGTAACATAAGTCTGTATGGTCAATCCAAACCACTGTCCCGTGTGGAAATCGAATCCGTGACCATTGCTTTTGAAACTTTATACAACTGCTTTATATAGGTCGTCAAAATAATTAATTGTTATAAATTGTAAAATAGTTTTGATATTTCTTAAACTCCATGTTCTAATATATGATGTGTCTGACGGAGTTAAGGTTAATTTATTATTAGTTTAAATTATTTTTTTCTTATTTATATATTTGTCTTAATGTAGACAAACAAAATGACTCAGTTCTAGTACTTTCCGTCACAGACTAAAAAGAAGAGAAAGCGTTGCGGCGAGTGTATAGGCTGTCAACGTAAGGACAACTGCGGGGATTGCGCGCCTTGTCGCAACGACAAATCACATCAGATATGCAAGCAGAGGAGGTGCGAGAAGTTGACGGAGAAGAAGGTAGGATTTTGACATTTTCATCATTAATTTAAAAAATGTATTTTTGACAGGTGTTATATTGACAGTTTGCAAAAGGTTGTCTATTTATTTTGGTACCGTGTTTTTAACCAAGTTGAAATAACAAACAAACACGGCCTGAGCGAAAGAAATGTCGTAGTTGATAATATATGAAGGAGAGGAGAAAAAGTAGGGTAATGAGGTTTCAGAAATCTCAGTCACCGTACAAAATGCAATAGTACGGGTACTTTTAGGTAATTTATGTTGATATTCTGAGTAATAAATACTTCCTTGATCAAGCCGACCCATTCATGCCGAAGCAAGGGTATAATTATTACGCATCCAAATCTAAGTTTTTTTAAATGTACCTATATGATAAGTTACATTATTACAATGTACAATAAAGATAGTGCTACACATGATAGAATAGGGATGCTTTTGATGCAAAATATTAAATAATCCAATAGGCTTTAAACGTGTTAAGTTGAAATTTGCATGCACTAAAATCAATAACTGAAAAAAATAGAATCGATTTGTGAATGACGCAAATACTTTGTATGACTTATTTACGACGCGCCATTTGCATTAATTTATTCGTCTGCATAGATTATCGCCATCTTGTGTTGGGTTGTCGGTTTCGCGGGCTTTTTAAAATGGCGGAAGCTATGTTTCGTAATTTAACTAACTGATATACATTTATTGTTCCGCACTTATTAAGATTGTAAAGTTAACATTTTAACGGATGAGAATTATAATTGTAACATTAGAAATAATCTGATATCATAAATCTGAATTTGCTGACGTAATAAAACTGAAAACTTCTTGAAAACTGACTTGACGTTTTGACATGGGTTGTGGACTTTTGGTACTTGTCACAGACTATGGACATCAAGTAGGTAGTATCGGTCCTGTTGCAATTCGACCACTCTACTATTACTAGCACCGTCCTTATCTATGTATTATATTGTAATGTACAGTAATCGCATATTTCAATTTTTGTAAGATAGGCACTGCCTATATGCATTTGACGAAATTAATACCCATCTTTGTTCTACAACACATTTTTTTATACTATTAAACATAACATAAAATGATAAGTTACCAGAAATTGTATCTAAGTTTAGATCTAAATAAGATAATTATTACAAAAAATAGGAACTTTTATTACCAAGTAAGCGACATTTGTGGAGAATATTCCACGAATCGAAATTCAAAACAAAGACCAACGATTACCATAAAACTGTAATAAAAACAACTGCAAAGTTAATAGCCCATGAAAAATCGTAGGCAATCTTTTTTCGCTTTTAAATTTTTCTGAAATTGATACAGTGATAATAACGCCGAAATACGACGCTACACTTTTTCTTTGCCAGATATCTTTTAAACGAAATACGTTTTTTTAATATATATTTTTTTGTAAGAAATCGAAAATCGGTTTGCGATTATCTTTTTAATCTAAGACGTATAAAAATGTAAGCATATTATAGCTTAGATCTATGTAAAACATGTAAAAGAGACGTTTTAAAGTTATATATTTTAGCATTATCGTAATTAAACAGAATACATAAAATAGTAATAGTAATATACATACGTAGTAATTATATAATATAATTCCAGCGTTGAAATAGTTCGTAATTAAGATTCACGATATATATAATGTATAAATATTCACATATCCCATTTAAATATCTTTATATTTTCTATGATATTTCTTGACATAATAACATAATTGATTGTACTTAATTACAATAGAATAAAAACATTGTTAAAGGCACTGGTTCAATAGTTATAAAGAAAGCTCTCCAATTGCTAATTAATATGTCTTTAAAATGACTTATCTACATATTTTTCTAAATAGCTGTCTGTCTCAGCGGATGCTCGTTAAATTTCTTAATTTAGCGAAAACCATAAACGATTGTTGACATTTTCCTGTAGGTATGTAAATTGACATGGTAATAATAGTATATTCTTGATTCTCTAAAAACCATAATACTTACAATTAAATTTCCGTTATTTTACCATTATTTTTTTATATTAAAATTACAGAAATATACAAATACAATTTTATAGTTACATGATGTTAATATTCAAAATCAAAATCTAAATCACTCTTCTTCTTATCGAGTGTTTAGTGGCCAACCTAGCGTCAAAGTTGTTTAGGTCGCCCTTAGGTATCTGACTTAATTTTTCGACTGTTGTCAAATTTATCGTCGTCGGGATGTGACGACCCCATCGCCCGCTATTGGGATAACCTCTGTCACAGCAGAGATTATTCCACCAGTGCAATCAGTCACACTGGTGGTAGGTCTTTTGTTGCAAGAGGCCGGCTAGGTAGGTACCACCGCAGTGTCCAATATCCTGCCGCCAAATAGTAGTGCTTAGGCATTACTGTGCCGGTTTGAAGGGCACTGTAGGCTAGTGAAATTACTGGGCAGAGGAGATTTAAGAACTAATATCTCGAGGTTGGCAACGCGTGAGTGGCGCCTACTAATGGTGCTGCAAGCGCTCATAGGCTACGGCGACCACTTACCATCAGGTGGGCCGTATGCTTGTTTGCCAACTTGTAACTTAAAAAAAAAAAAAAATTGATAACAGACTGACTTTTGCGTGTCCTCCGAAGCACGGAGACACTCAGTTGAAATGCCACTATGCGATCCTCCATCTTGTCAGTACAAGCGCCTGAAGTTGCTTAACTCACCGATCGTTTACTGATCAGTGGGTGCACTCGGCTATGAGCGTCTCAAATAAATCACTATTAAAGTCTTCAATAAGAGTCACACTAGAGTATGTAATTATGTTTTACTTTATTATGATCAAAAATTAAAAAGAAAACGGAGAAAATATAATAATTAATATAGAACAAATTCCTAAGTAAAAGTTTCGGTAGGAACTTGAGAGAAGAAACCTACTTGACTTAATTTACGATTATAAGTTAAGGGCTGCAAAGTAAGTTAAACTTAGCAAATTAGTTTTATAACAACCGCCGTAAAGCTTAGCCCGGGGAGGGGAGACATTCCCTTGTTCTCTATTGAATCACCTTTATTTAAAGCCTGCTTTTAAACTCATTACAACTAGAGCACCTGACATTTTTACTAGTGTTCTCATTAAAAGAGAATGAATTAATTCCAATATTGTTTGAGATTTACGCGCATTTACTTCACAAGTAGTAGCTACTTATTAAGCGCTAAGACCTTACTAAACACCGATTTATTAAGAATAGATAGAGAAAAACTATGACGTACATTAGGAACGAACTTAGTCAAACGCTTAATTCAATCGGTCTCAATGATTCTGTGACTTTTTGTGTGTATGAAGATTACGTTTTTATATTTGCAGAACACTAAATAAATCTTAAATAAAATTGAACTCTTATAAGTAATAATAATTGAATACAAGAGTACAAACAAAATACTCTAAAGATTTTATGCTTTGTTATATTCCACTATGAAATTTATTGGTAACCTTCACAGCTCGTACTTAGTACAGAAAATATATCTATGTAGCTAAATTGCTTAAGTTATTTTCTAGGAAGAAAACCACGTCGAATATAGAGTGGAAGTAACGTGCCATAAATACATTTCATACAAAAGTCACAACAGTGAAAAAATTATGAAATCCAAAATGATTAAAACATGGCGTCGACACTACAGGAACTTAGAAATAAATCTTATTTATACAACGTGACGTCTGTTACCGTTCTTTTTTTCACGTTTACTTCAGTAAAACCTTATGGTATTATTTATATTATGGTTCATATGTCGCCCACATTATCTCTGCGCACGAGTCGCGCGCAATGTGCTCGACAGCTGCGCGCGCGCTCCAATCAAAATCGTCAGCAAATGGAAACACCTCTAGGATCTTTATCATAGGCCGATCCTACCTATTGTCGGCCAAAGGTGCTTTTTGTTGGCGTTTTTGTAAAGCAGCTGGTTATACTTGGTTTTTGGATTAATATAAAATTAACTTTTTTTTCCTCATGTGGTTAAAAATCTGAAGCTTCACGCAGAACATTTTAGACGAAAACGAAAAGTTTTTATATAGTAACATCACTTATTTTAGAGCTATCTAAACGAAATAAAAATACATCGTATAAATCCTTGATAAAATGTAAAATAATACAATATTAGTTGTCGCTTTTTCTCTCATACCAAAAAACAATAAAGCAATAAACATTACCGAGAAACTTTGTTATAAATCCGGTGCTTTTATCGCAGATTTTAATGGCTTTTTTGTTTTGGCGGATTATTCATACATTTACTTTAATCGAGGATTTTTTTTTGCGCTCGAATTAATGGCACAGAATATTGTCGCGACGTCTTGAAATTAAAAACGATTTATTACCTTACTATCTGTATTTTATTTCAGGGTATACTTGAATTGCTTTAAGCTAATAGTATTATGTCCTTGCTTATATTTATTGGTATAATACTGTTAGAACAATAGTAATATACTCCAGTTTTACGACTCTTTCGACTGGTATAATCAAAAACTACTAAACATTACCGTAATTTATTATGTTTACCATTATTTTATTACAAATTGTATAGCCAACATCATAATAAATTACTTTAATCATAAGAGAATGTATTTGTAATTTATTTATTAAATTACAGCGATAAAGTCCTTTTTGTTTATTGTCTAATTCTCGCAATAGAGCGATAAATAAAACGCGAAGGCTCTCATTACGTATAGCTTTTGTTTCCTAATTTTTTATGAAAGAATATAAATATTCATTATTAGAAATTTAATAGAATTTATAGAAAATTAAACTAGATATATGTAATAAGTCATTTAGTTTTGTGTAAACATATTTAATTCCTAGATGAGGCTGAAGGTATTAAACTATTATTACTTAAATAGACCACTTTATATTGAATTATGGTAATGTTTTTCAAATGACTGTTGTCATCTCTTTCACACTTTCAAAGTTTTCTGTGAGAAAGGACTTATCCAAACAAGTTCAAAATCTGTTTAAAAAAAATGAAAATCTTAAAACTGGAATATAAGAAAAATTAACACTTATTAAATTCATATTGAAGTCAGATACTATTTCTTTTCCGGTGTGGAATTTTCAAAGTTAAATATTACATCCACTTACATGACAAAACTGCCTGCATTCATATTGGCACTTTTTTAAATAATCAATATGAGCATTATGCCTCACGTTAGATGGTGCTGTATTTCTTCGCTTCAATAGTCTTTCTAGTCTGTTCTAAACATGTCCTATCAGATTTAGGTTTAATGGACGTGTTAGCAATTACAAACTTATATTTTAAACTCCCTTGATACGTAAATTCTGTCACTAAAGTGTGTGGTTAAGCATTATCATGCATGTAAAGAAAAATATTTCCTGTCTGTCCACAGGACAAAAAGCACTACATTTTGTACCAAGAGATCCGTAACCTACGTTGCAGCTGTTAGGGACTTGTTATTCATGATCTGAAGCTCCGCATATGCTTCTGTACAAACACTCTACAACATTTATAATCCTGCATCATAAAATTATCATTCGATAATCCAACAATGTACATAGAACGCATCTTTGTCCAGGCCGTCCCATACTTTGACTCACCAGTATGCTATGCAAGTAGGCCTAGTACTTATAAAAGATTCGATAGTTTTTGGAATTGCACAGTTTTAAAGAAATTATTGTTTGCGTGAGAGGAAAGAGATTAAAATTAGGCATTTTTCTCTTAGACCATCGACACATTTTAATTCCTTAAAATAAAAAAAAACAAATTACTTTTTTAAAGTTTCTAACTTTAAATTCTATCAATGTAACCAATACGAATCCCTCCCGTATCAGTAGCACAGATAAAATATCGGTCAAAAAAAAATCGCAATGTCAACGATTCGGAAAAAATCGGATTTTTAAACAGGGGTCCTGCCACGTGGGTGGACCTACGTAACGGTTGAGGTTTCTTTTTTTTTCCGGCACGCGCCAAGGGCCGGTGATTCATGGGGCAGATGGTAGGGTTTTTGTGCTATCAGCTGATGTAACGGGCAGATCGACGCGTTAATGATGCATCTTGCATTGACGGATGGTAATCGATGTTGCGTAATGAAGGTTTTTTTTAATTTGTTCTTGTTTGTTTTAAGCAATGATATTTATTTTTAGTTTAAATTTTCGGTAACCGTGTTTTTTAAATTTATTTAATTTAAATTTACAGAGAATTTAATCATCTAAATTACAATATACGAAGTTACTTTTAGAGTAATCTATAGTTAATATTATAATGATTAAAAGATATTACAACATATTTGTAATTCAATACTAACTATAAATTATTACAATTGTACAAATCATGTCCAAAATAATAATAAATTATAGATATTGTTGTATTCCTATTAGATATGTTTTGAAAATTATTTTTAAAATGATTGAGACGATAATCTGTATTTGATTAGATCATCACAAAATGAAAAAAACAGTTTTCAGATGAAAATGTTATTTACGTGTACATATTACGTGCATGTATGTTAAGTACACATAAAGTAACGTAGACACAACAAGAAAAAATTGTAAGTTCTTCTATTTTTAAGTCAGTGAAAATCATTAGGTACGTATTACGTTGTGAGAACGTTAAAGAATATAATTTTTATTTCAAATATTGTGTATGGCTTAACTTTTTAAATTCAGCGACCATAAAAAATTAAACCACGTATAATGGCATTCAGCTGAATGAACATCGTATTTAATAAAAAAAATCTCATTATTCTTATACACAAACCAGTTATCGCAAGATGGCGGCAGTATAAGCTTGCATCGTATAGAAAGAACCATTGTCATAATATGCATATAAGTACATAAAAATATAATAAAGCAAAGAAACACGCTTACATAAAGGGAATAAAAATGAACTAGATATTTAAAACCAGTTTTACAAGTATAAATAGACACCTATTTAATATACAGATTCGTAATCTTAAAATCGCGAAAGCTTCACAATACTCTCGTACGAAGTAACAAATCAATACTTTTTCCTAGCGAAGACTACCCCAATGCACGCAACTAATTTATATAGCCTAGATATAAATAACTCTATCTATACGACCTCTTTTCTACAAGCAAACAGGTACGCACACAAGCAAAGATCTCGACCAATCGCGTTCCAGTTTCATAATATAGGTGCACTGCGTATACAAGTGTGCGTAAGTGCGTGAGGGGTGCGTTGATGCACCCCTACTACGCATTCAACACTATACAAATGCTGCGTATTTATTTATCATATTACAATTTTAAATCTCTTTTCCTTAATAAAGTATATTTCATATGTTATTACGATACGATACGATATTATTGTAGATGATATCGCTGAATATTTCAAAAATGGTTTCTATATAATTATGTAAAAATATGACATAAGTATTTTTTTCAATAAGGAAAAAATCAGGCAAAGGTTTTACCTTAAACATCCAAAATTAAAATTGATATAAACATTATTGGTTTTATACTTTTTATACAGTGTATGAGTATAACGTATGGATAAACACGACCTCTTGCCATTAAGTAAAGCGCTGAGAGTAAGCGGTGCGTTCAGACGCAATGCGGTGGTAAAATCGCGCGTGGCCACGCATACGCAGTTCCGCGCCCCGGGCTCTAACTATTCTAATGCCTACCTCAAGTGCTTTTAACACATATTAAAAATATATATATTTTCCCTTTTAAGCCGGCGTGTTGATTACTGCATATGAATGTTCATGGTACTATGTTGTGTTTAGTCATTTAAAATTAAGCATATAGTCACTTATATAAATAACACAGACTTAAATAACTACATTAATCCATTATTTTTATAAATAATAAACTCATACGCTGAATGATTTAATATTTAATTATATTTTTCCTTATTTCTGCGAGCCAAGTCCGTTAATAAGATTATAAATAATTGCTAGTAAAAATTTTGTTTCAGTTTTCTGATTGCCTATTATATTTTATTGAAATTCCTAAACAGCACTTCATACTCAATTTCCATCCAGTAATTCTGATTTAGTATAATGGCAAAGGAACCCATGCATTTGACTCCCACGTTTTTATTAGATAATATAAAAAAAAAAAATTATTTTTTAAAGTTGGTTTTGATTGCATCAAATTTATAATGTAAAAATTATTCCAAAAATGAGGATTAGTCCTTAGGTATTATAGGTCCTTCATTTGACAGACCAACTTTAAAGACTTTAATTTAGAGTGCCCAAAACAATGCTATCTCGTCAAAAATTGTTTTGTTACCCAACTTATTTGGAAAAAGATATTTAGAATTTCTATACATGAGCTTCTAAGATATATCGTTTTACTAATATGTTTTTTTAAATATTCTGAAATACCGACACTTTTGTCGTTCGATATATACCAACTTCTGACAGCGACTCTGCCCCGTAAACTTTGAAACTGATTTTGCTTTGATTCATCTCCGGTTTCCACCTACAAAGTAGCAGTTAACTAAATCAGTTTGAAAGAGAAACCAAACAAACAAACAAACAGAAAGAAACTTCAGTTGTATTTTTATGTACAGATTGTAAGAGAGAACCCGCCTAAAAGCAGTTGTTTATGGCAAGCTAAGCTCTACGCAAACTCTAGTTCATCCAGTTCATTAGACTTCCCTGACACGCGTCGGGGCATGCAGCGTGAACGCCTCACCCTATATCTAAATCTGTCCTCATAATACCTACTATCTTTACTGATAACTATCTTGACTAAGCCGAGAAGAAATTATACTTTTTGACAATATTTTTTTATCAAGCAGGTAAAAGATTAGAGAAAAAAATAGACTGCCTAAAAATTATATTGAATCTATCAAAGATCGTAAATTTTAAAAACTATATGTACGTTTTTTATTTATATGAAAGATGTATCAAAAGTCGATGCGGAGATCACTGTCTCAGATGTTGATCAATTTATGAATCAATTGAACTTTTTATACTAGAAAATAACAAATATCACGATTTTAGAGTTTTAGTATAGATAAAAGAAATATTGAAGGAATTTCATAAGAAAATGATTTGCCTAAGTTCAAATAAAAAGTAATCGTTCAAAGCTACTCGCAAGTGTTCGTGGCATGAAAATGTTATCATAATTATTATTAAATGTACACCGCTGTTAATTATAACTTGTCAAGCTCAGTCCTTTAACAAGCAGTAGAAAGACATAAACATATGTCCCTTCAGGAAGTTGAGTATTTCTTTTCAGTGCTTATATACTATGTACTATCGCCCCGCCCCATAGGGCGCTTGGAACGCCTAACCCACATCTGCTGACCTACGCCTCGAATTGTGTCATATGTATATTTATGTACGCTTTGATTTAATGTGCTGTACGCTTTGACAATGAATGAGTAGACAACATCTAATAGGGATAATAAGTATTTTTGTTTATAAGTTTGGGTAGAGTTACTAAAATATGACGCTAACTTTTAAATTGGGTATTTTTTGTCGAATGCCTCGTATGTGCTTAACTATCCATCTTAGTTTTATCATAGTTAATTAATATGTTTAGAACTAACTAAACTAAACTAAGGACTGGTCAAATTCCGTTTATTTGAGTTTTGTTCTATTCTGTTCATGTTTTGCAAAGGAGATGAGAACCAATATCTCGAAGTTGGCAACGCTGGAGTGACCGCTACAAATAGTGCTGCAAGCGTTCACAGGCTACGGTTTCCGCTCGCAATCAGTGGTGGGCCGTATGCTTGCTTGCTAATATTTCTAAACTTAATAACTTAAAAATAAGACATGCCTTTTTCATAACAAATTACAGTGCTGCGACTTGACCTTTTCGAATTGACCTCCATTTTGCCAGATTAACATTTGCGGTTACTGCTACACTCCACCTCTCATGTAGCCTAAAACCTGTAAATTAAAAACTTATATTTATAAATACTTAGAGGCTTCGACTTTAAGCTTATTTGTATCGGTTTTCTTGGACTATAGAAATAAATCAGGAGTACATTCTTGTTCTTTTGTCTATTGACGTAAGTAAGAAGTTAGCGCTATTGCCTTTGGCGATCCAGGTAATGAGAGCAAAGAGGCAGGGGTTAAGATAGTTTATTTACTGCGTAAAACTAAGCAATGCCTATGTGATGCTGGTAGAAGGGGAACGCATAACCTAGTGAACGCACTGCCTACTTTACAAGAGCACATAGGCTGAGGGGCGAACGGGGAAAAGCAAATACATACAATTCTTACGTGAGCCTTTCATCTTTCAGCTCGTACTTGCATATAAAACTATTGCTTGCTCTGAAATGAAAAGTCCTCACAGTTGCTGCATGTTTACAAACACTCTTCTACAAAAAGTTATAATATAAAATCAATTCGACAAGAGTAAATAAAGCTAACAGTATGAAAATATCCTTATTACAATAATCAAAGGTTCGAAATATCCCTACTTCCCTACTAATGCTATTAATGCGAAAGTAACTCTATCTGTTACGCTTTTATGCCTAAAACTCTGAATCGATTTTACTGAACCGACGTACAGAGACAGATAAGATATTGGGACATAGGGTTTGTGCTACCCTTTGTCTCGAAAAAAGGCTTGAAAGGATTCATTTTCAAGTTATTAATGTGGGTGATCGGGCATAGCTAGTTCATTATAATTTTTAAAGAAAAGTTACGATCAATATTTTAATTGTACCATTCTTATTTCCATTGAGCGAAAGTGTGTGTCTGAAAAACACATCTCTAGTATTTATAAATTTTTCCCGTTTATTTACGTACACAAGTGACTCATTTCTGTACTCATCGAACAATCAAAGGCAGGCTAACGACCTCCCGGCTTCAAGCCTTCCTACCCCTTCGGCATTCGCCATTAACACTTGAACCCCGTATCTTCGTTGCGTTCCCTCTCATTTATCCAATCTTCTAAGTTGTGGAGGGACGCGGTGTGCCAGATAATGCTGGTTAGGGTCTGCCAACTCGGTTATTGTGAGGCAACTGATAGGTGATTGCAGTTTTTATGCAGCAATGTAGGGTAAGGGAGAGTACGCAATTGAGTTAAATAAAATACTCCAATGAAGCCTGATGATGGAGTGCTAATTACTAAAGGGAGGTAATAAATTTGTTTACCCACATATCTATACAACGTACGCATATTTACAGAAAAAAAACTAATTAGGTACTCAGTCTGAGATTAACTTTACATTTTATAAGTATTAACTACTTAAATAAGTCTCGAATTGAAGTGTAGGTTTTTATGTGTAGATGTGATGTTAGAAGGACACGGCCCAAGTAAACGTGGACTATAACCTTTTTTCGAGTTTTAGTTTCAAACGCTGCTGTTATTAGGAAAATATTCGTTTTGACATTGGGTTTGCTAGTAATTTTTATAAACCAAATACAGAATATTTTATAACGCTAGATAATGCAGAAAATGTATTCATAAGATTATGAATACCCTTAACGTAAGCTTTAATCAATTTATTTGTAGTCAATTTCAAAAATCAAACAAAAATAAGGCTAATAATTCCTTAGAATATTAAAATTTATGGAATTTTATCTTAGTCGAAATTATAATAGTTTCATTAAATACAAAAATGCTAATTAATATTATTCAAAGCATCGTAACATTTCAAACTTTTAACAATATAGAAGATTTAATAAAATAACGAAAATAAATTAATTTTTTAGTGTAGTTTGCAGAAATATAAATAAAGATTATTTGCTATAGTGCTTATGGCTTGCTATAAAAAAAAAATCTTAAAATTATTTCTATACAAAGTCTAGTGTTTATTTTTTTTTTATTTTATGTTAGAAGTTGGCAAACAAGCATACGGCCCACCTGATGGTAAGTGGCTGCTGCAGCCTATGAGCGCTTGCAGCACCATTAGTAGGTGCCACTCGCGCGTTGCCAACCTCGAGATATTAGTTCTTAAATCTCGTTCGCCCAGTAATTTCACTAGCGTACAATGCCCTTCAAACCGGAACACAGTAGTGCCTAAGCACTACTATTTGGCGGCAGAATATTGGACACTGCGGTGGTACCTACCTAGCCGGCCTCTTGCAACAAAAGACCTACCACCAGTTTATACCGCGTCATGAACATAGACTATATGAACTAATAAGTTATAAGTTATAATAGAACTATTTGATGATCGCGATGATCGGCGGTAAAAGGTAATTCGGTGCCAGTCCGGCAACTTAACTTTTTTTCTTTTGTCATGTTCTAATTAAATAATAGCTTTTTTTATTTCATTTAATGACGGTGGACAAAAAAGCATTCGGTCCACCTTGAAGTATCACATGCGAGTTGCCAACCCAACGGAGAAGAGGGAAGGGGTGACAAGGGAAAAAGGAAGGAACACAGGCGGTGGGAGATTGGGCCTCCGGAGCTCTCACTCATAGCACAAAACGCAACAGTACCTGCTGATACTGCTACTGTACGCCGATTCTTTATTAGTAGTAGTAGTAATAGTAGGGTAGTAGTAGTAGTAGTAGGGTAGTAGTAGTAGTAGTAGTAGGGTAGTAGTACTTCCCCCATCGAGCCGGCCCATTTGTGCTAAGAAGAGCATGGCTAACAAATAAAACTCTCTCGCCGTCAAAAATCTCCAATCTGTTTTCTCGCGGGCTAAACCAGCTACCATAAAAACAATTCATACCACGGCAGTATAAGATCAAGCGTGTGACGAATATGACACCTATTCGGCGACGTTAAACCGGAATCACGGAACCGAGTCGTACTCAATTCGCATCAATTAATGACAATCGAGAAGCGATAATCGTAATAACCTAACTACGTACCGTAACTGGATCCCGGCGGGAACAGTAAAGTATAATTTATGATAGAACTCCGGTTCCGAGCGACGTTCGCTTCCGCCGCTCCTCGCTCAAACATTGTAACGCTATACTGAGACACCTTTATTTGATTTATACCATAGTTTTTACTTCTTTTTATCATTCATAAAAAGGCATGGGAATAACTGCCAACAGCGTAATATGAGTTACATCTATTATTTGAATTCCATTCAAATCTGTTAAGATTTTTGATGATAGGTCATAAAACGGGGAAATAAACTTTACGTAAAACAACTTCTTCTAGACAGTGGAAAAGAATATTTAAATTATATTGCCAGAATTATTGTGATTTTATCATACTGTTTAAGTTATAGTAAAGGCATGAGACATGATGTTTTTTTTTCAAACTTTGTGTAATATATAAGAGTTATAAAACATAGCCTATAAGCTAATATTCCTGACGACCACTTTGGCGCAGTAGTTACGAACCAGCCTTAAACACCCTTATGACGCTTCATTCCTGCTCGGGGCAGATATTTGCATTCACTCAACTGGCATATTTTCCAGCCTGGGTCGTTGTGGTAGTATTTGTGTTACTATCTTAATAGGGACGGTTGAATGTATAACATTTTAATATTCTATGTTTAGTAATATACTTTTATATAAATAATATTCATATTATCCATTGACTTACTATAAATTAAGGACCTCCCCTCCAAACAGAAAATTTGTCCTGGTGGTGGTGCTCCTTCGTAAATTTGCGCTAATGCAACGAAACGTATTCACACTAAATTCATTCGACTATATTATTGCAAACTTGTACCTCACTTCGTTTCGTTGTGTTACTGTAAATTTATGAATAATAAGTCCGTATATAATAAGTATGATATTGCCCTAAAATAATTCCCTATAAAAAATAGCTCCAGATAATGTCATATATATTTGTGTATGAAAGTAACTTATTCTTTATTTTTATTGTAAAAAAAATACATCAATATATTTATTAATTATAAGTTTTTTTAAATTTAACTAAGCTATAACATTACTTTTTTGTTACATTTTACAAGCAATTTCTCACTAGACCTACAATTTTTATTTGCAAAATACACCCCTGAAATCGGTCAAGCGTGACAAGATATAATAAATTACCGTATACGATATTAGATTGGAATAATACATTCGTTTTTCTCATCGGAACTTAAACACATAATTAAAAGCTGTTATACAATAGGTGGTTAAAACTCGTATGTTATTAACGCCATATGTCGTGGTTATAACAACTATGTAATTGGGTTGCAATAAGTTATAATTACTAATGACTAGTATAAATTTTACTCTTTATGTGATGTTCAAATATTTTTCTATAAAAATACTAAATATTTTATTCTTTAAACAACTTAAGTAGCACTAAATACCACAACTCATATTTAAAATTCTGCTTTTCAATATAAATAAACATAACACTATTTTTATTTTGTTTTCTATAAACATGAATAGTGGAATAACTTTTACTAAATTTCTATATGCGTTACATAAAATCTTCATTCATATCAAACGTGCTTGCATTTATTAATTTTTGACATAATGCCGCCATTTTGAATTGGAGCAGCTGTTGCAACGAGGTCGATGAACCGTTTTTTATGGTACATCCAGGTAGACACTTCTATGGTCGACCATAGAAATTTCAAACCTTATGTTATTTTGATATCAGCTTGGATATAATAATAATTGAAATTCAATGTGTATTATAGAGATATTTAAAAACATCAATTTCTATATGGTCAGAATAAAACTATATCGTTATATTTTGCTTTTCAACTAAAACTAAACTAAATGTGGATTTAAGACCTCGTGGCGCACCTAAAAATGACCATCTCCCAATGATTAAGCATAAACTTTAAAGCCTATCCTTTATAATCGCGCAGTTTAGTGACAATAGATTTTTATTAAGTCTGAACACTTTGTATGACTATACTTTGTAAATCTTTTTATGATTTTATTATAGTTGTGTGCGTGTGGCTACACGCTAACTATATTCGATATTCTGTTTAACATAGTCGAGTGAAGTTAGCGAGCTTTGATGTTGCATTTACGAAGAACTCACGAGTCTATGACATTATGTCTGTATGAAAAGTCTGGTCCATATTACATATATATATGAAAATAGTTATACAGTTTTCCTCTAAAAACAACTTTTAAATGGTTTTAGTGCTTTTATATATTAACATATTTTTCTTTAAATGGGTACAAAAAATAAATGTAGTATATAAACCGCTTATGTAACTGTACAATAACACTAACGCAAAAATATCTATAAATAATTTAGAATATTAATTTAAATAAAATTTACATATCTCACTTTAAAGAATATACAAATATGCGAGGTGACGTTCAATATAGATAAAGAATTACTAACATATATTAATTTAATTAACACAGAATATTAAACCGCAGTCACACATTTAATTAACTAAAGTCACTCGCTAAGCAGATAGCGATGTAACCTTAAGACTAAAAGCAGATAAAGCTATCTATCTACTCGTAAAATATTGTGCGTGTCGATGACGTGACATTTATTACACTAAGAGTGCAGTGAGACAGATGTTAGATTTACTGTATAATCGATACAGATATATTTTCGATAATGAAAGCTTTTTAACTGGCTGGAAAGAAAAGTGTTTTTTTTTGTAATTAACTTTTGGCTCTCTCTATGCATTCCTTCGATATTTAGAAGGGACATATGTCCCTTTAAAAAAAAGTTAAAACAATAATCGATCTATGCATATATGCAAAAAATTATAATGACCATCTGAAATTATATAAATTGCTTTCACTTACAAATCGTAGAGAATTATTAGACCTATGTTTCTTACATAATATAATAAATGGAGGTATTGATTGTCCTAATTTACTGCACAGAATTGGCTTAAGAGTACCCAGGTATAATGCACGAAACCTCATTAATAATAAGCAAATCTTTCAACAAAGATTTGCTAAAAGTAACTTAGGTAAGGCCGCACCTATAAATAGAATAATAACTGCTTATAATAAAGTATTCCAAAAAGCTGACTTAGATATTTTTCTACAACCCATTATAACTTTTAAACGACAATTTAAAAAATATTTAAAAGCTTAGCACTACCTCTTTCACCTTCTTATTCCTCTTTTTCTTGTTTCTTTTTATTTTTTTATTTGTGATGTTGAGAATATGTTGTTTTTGTTTATATAGTTCAAGCAGATAGATTACATTATTTACTTTGATTTAATTCATTCATTTTGTTAATTATCATCTTCTCCATTATTTTTATAATAATTGTTTAAAAATGTATTTCTATCTTTAAATAAGAGTTATTTATTGTTATCTTAATAAATTTCATTACTTTAACCTTTTTTCATAACTTACAAACAAAAAAATTAATTTTCCATTGTTATAAATAAAATACGAAAAAATGAAAATGCATGTTAAGTTAGCTTATAATTGGGGTATACAATTTATGTCATAGACCGATATGTACTATAGCAATAAGAAAAGAATTGTATACAACGTTGGCTTCCTATTAAATAAATAAATAAATAAATATGCATTGTAGTGTTAGGGTTGAGTTTCATCAGAATATTAGAGCCTCCGGTGCTTCCATTTGAACCAAACGCAAGAGTGCGAATACTGTTACAACACGCTGATAGATTTAATTATCATAATTATATCTATATACATTTTATTTTGTTTTGTTTATTATAACAGATGTCTATGTTTAGATTTTCATTAGTTTTGAAATATAAGAAAGATGAGCCGTTGCCGCTCAATAGTCGTCTACTTATAGAATCCCGATATTTTGCCCAGGGTCTGCTTATTACTCTTATCCGGATTTGACAGGTTACTAGTTTTTACCATAAAGTTATGAATTGAATTTGAACTTTATTATTTACTCTATGGTTTTTACACAGAGCGAACCAGTAACTCATTGGATAATTTATTTATTTATTTATTTATTTATTTGTTTAATGGCTTACTAACTAAACTTACAATGATACATGAATATATACTAATAATAGTTAACAATTTTCTAAATAAGTTTAACTTAAAAGTAAGCACAGCATTAATAATAATAGCAACTTGTCATCAACAAATCGCTTCAGCTAAATAGTATTAAATTCTAACATTTCAACATGAAATTTACATTCACCATATTGCTAAAGAAGAGTTCTAAACATAAAATACCAAGCACTAAATAATATCGGAATTTTGTAATGTACCTAAGATGGGTATCTTAACTTTTTTTTATAAATGGGAAAGTGTATTTGTATGTGACGGTTTCACCTTTAAACCGCTGAACCAATTATGGTGGATTTTGAGATACATATAGATAGGACCATGGAGATGGCTACAGGCTACTTTTTGTCGCGAATGCATAACTTGAAAGGGGTGAATTAGCGACAAGGCTTGTTTATTAGGCTTGTATGGAGAAATAATTATTAAAATATTGCATTAAATGTTCCTCATTAAAAACCTAGTTGAATTCGCGGGCAGAAACTAGTATATAATATAATTATGGCAAAGTACTAATTTCCTTTAATTATAAACATAGCTGGCAACCTCATAAAAACTATAACCTTTTACAAACTTCTAAATACGCTACATAAACATACATCTTCCTCCTTATTTAGTCCTGAAAAAAAATATGATTAGTAACTAAGAAAATCGATCATGCGACCTTTCTGGTTGTCAGTCATCATAACCTTTCGTTGCGCACGCGCAGCTGCCCGTAGGAAGTAGGCACCATATGCCCGACACGTCAGCTGCCTGCGATGGATTTATCGTATTGTTCCATTTTATCCGATAACATGCTTTAAAACCGCCTTAAAAATGTTAAATCAGTTCTTACAAGTTTATTACAATGTGTTCGTATATTTTAATTCATACTTACCTTATATAATGTTTTAAATGTAAAAGTCTTTATGTTTGGATGGTTGTCAATCAAGGAAAAATGGCTCAACGGATTTGAATGAAATTTAGCACACAGCTTATTATCTGGATTACACATAAACGTTTTAACCCGGAAATATGTTAGGTTCTTATGGTATTATCAAAAAACTAAAATATGGTACAGATGTATCTTTTGGAATCTTTTTACTTAAAAATTCCATTTCAGTTCCTCTCTGAAGCTAATTCCAAAGGCATCGCAGACGAAGTCATGGGCAGATGCTAGTATTAAATTTTTATATAACATTGCAATCGTAATTATAGTTTCTTATATACTAGTTTCGAATGTATGGCATCTGTTTGAAGAATATTAAAGTACTCGTAATATATTGTATTATGTAAAAACTTTGTTATACAGTTCTTCATATGTAAAAGCCAGTGATGTAAGCTTGTGATATAAAACATAATGGATTTGCTTAGTTTTAAATGGAGACAAAATTTATAATAATTTATAAGTATAGAAACTCAACATAGAAGTAGGATTAATTTTGTTATTCAAGCGTTTATACTGTTATGCGTTCATATTAATCAGTAGTATCGTCTTGCTTATTGCGTTTATCCCAGGTTTTGGCAAGGGTTGAGTTCTATCACTATTCTTAAGCTTTATTAGTTTACATGTTTATATACAACTTATCAAGGGTTAACGTTCATTATCAGGTGCTATTTGATAACAACTGAGATCGTCAGTTTCACGCAGTCTCCCAAGCACGATGTACGACTGATATGACATTCACAATAAAACAATTTTATGTATGATCAAAACAAACGGTCGTCGTTATTGTTGGTAGCTACTAAAATGTTGCAGAAAATAGACGAAAATTAACAGAGTGTTGTGTTACTTGCGAAGACTAAGACCATCTCCTCCTCCTTCAGCTCCTTCTCTTTTATCCCTTCCCTCCTATCCCTAGCGATACTTGAAGTATCACATACTTCAAGTATCGCTAGCGTTTATAGTTTGCGGTGCTGCTTACCATCAGGAGGTCATGAATTAATTTTTTTTAAAAATATCAAGTCAGATCTGTCAGTAAAATAATAAAAATTATCAAACATCTAAGTTTGATTTGAGTAATAAAATTGTCATTAAGAATTAATGAATATATATTGAAGTTAACGAAGCTTACCCTTTGAGACGTGTCCCAACCGATACAACTCATATGCGCACTCGACAGTGTGATGTCACCGGCCGTCTTCTTTTAGGCTGCGTTACCACCAGAGATATGCGAAGATGCGTAGCGAGGGATATGTTTTTTTATATCATGACTGTTGGCAAACAAGCATACGGTTTCATGGTGAGCGCGATGCCAACCCAAGGGAATCAGGAAGGAATGGATGAGACGGAACCAGAAGGGTACGGAGGAGTCCGGAGATTGTGCCCCCGCGCTCTCTCTTATTATACGAAACGCAACAATATCTACTGACACTGTGACTTTACGCCGATTTTCTGTGAGAGAGTAGTACATCGAGCCGGTTTATTTGTGCTGAGAAAAGCATGGCCACAGGCTCTACCACTACAATTTGTAGTGTTCATTAATAACGTAGCCTCTCTCCGTTTCACAGAGGCTGAACGAGGCTAGGCCAATGAAGCGATTTTCTTGGTTTTAACAATTATATCCCTATATTCGCCGCTACGGATACTCGCATCTCTCTTGTGGAAACGTAGCCTTAGATAATGAGAATTTGACATTTCACCGTGAAAACAGGAATTCAAAAGATACTTAAGAATAAAGAGATAACCATAAAAGCTAAATCTAACTTATTTATAACTTAGCTAACGTTGCCAAGTTAGTATTTGGCATAACAATAAAAGTACCGAAAACTGCGCTGTAATAAAAAAAATATATATATTTTTTTTTATGTTAGAAGTTGGCAAACAAGCATACGGTCCACCTGATGGTAAGTGGCTGCCGCAGCCTATGAGCGCTTGCAGGCCCATTACTAGGTGCCACTCGCGCGTTGCCAACCTCGAGATATTAGTTCTTAAATCTCGTTCGCCCAGTAATTTCACTAGCGTACAATGCCCTTCAAACCGGAACACAGTAGTGCCTAAGCACTACTATTTGGCGGCAGAATATTGGACACTGCGGTGGTACCTACCAAGCCGGCCTCTTGCAATAAAAGACCTACCACCAGTGTGACTGATTGCACTGGTGGAATAATCTCTGCTGTGACAGAGGCTATCCCAACAGCGGGCGATGGGATCGTCACATCCCGACGCCGGTAAAAATTTCATTATTTAAAGTGGGAATATGTTTGATTGGTTAAGATTTAATTTGCTTTTAAATTAAAATATCATAACTGAAGTATTACTTATTGTAATGAAAATTCTAAAATATTGAATAAGATTTTATTTTCCTTTTTTCTTTAAAGCCAAATTGAAAAGTTATTAGGGTTCCGTAGCCAAATGGCTAAAACGGAACCCTTATAGTTTCGTCATGTCCGTCTGTCCGTCCGTCCGTCTGTCCGTCCGTATGTCACAGTCATTTTACTCGGAGACCATTGACTCTATCTATACGAAATTTACTAATTAGCTGTATTCTATGAACCGCACACCGATTTTGTAATAAAATCTTAATATATATATGAATTAAGGGTAGCAGTCCATACATGTAACTGACGATTGAAAAAATAAATTTCAACGTATGGCAACGTGTGAGATATCTTTGGATAGTTCTTTTAAAATGATAACGAGGTTTGATTTTGAGTTTTTTCATTAAGCCAGTAGTTGTTGAGATATTAGCTCCTAAAGTCGTAAAAATCGTGTCCCCCTCTAACTTTTGAACTATGGGATTTAAAATTCTGGAAAAATTTGAGCTTGTAGAATACCACATGAACTTTCATCCACATTTAGTTTGAAGAAGATAGGTCTATAAATTTAAGAGATATATAAGTTTTTCCCATAACTTTGTTTTTCATATTACTTTCAATAATTACTATGAAATTACCAAGTTATTTTTGCGGTCGGTTTTAATTCGTTATTATTTTTAAAACCGTTAAGATTCTTCATAACCTTACCATCACCCATTTACGCCTGTTTTCTCGATTTATCCAAGGCATTTTAATTACGATATCTTATGGCAGAAATTAAAACTCACTGGCATGCCTGAAGAGATCAACAGGATTTTTAAGTTTTGGTATAAGAATCAGGTTACTGTTGTGCGATGGTCAGAGAGCTACTCAAGGTCTTACAGGTTGGAATGTGGGGTGAGGCAGGGTGGCCTGACCTCACCCAAGTTGTTTAATCTGTATGTGAATGCTCTAATACAGACGCTCAGTAGCACTCGCGTCGGATGTCATATTGACGGAGTCTGTTTTAATAACATTAGTTACGCAAACGACATGGTTCTGCTGAGTGCATCTGTCTGTGGGTTAGCAAAACTGCTAAGTCTTTGTGAGAACTATTTCAAACGTCATGGCTTAGTCTATAACTGTAAGAAAAGCGAATGCATGGTCTTTCAGGCCAGGGGAAAATCGATTCCATCTATTGTACCTGCTATCAAGTTACACGGGGTTCCACTAAAGAGAGTTGAATGCTTTAAATATCTTGGCCATGTAGTATTCTATGACTTGAAAGACAATGCAGATATTGAGAGAGAACGCAGGGCTTTGTCTGTTAGGGCAAATATGATTGTTCGCAGGTTTGCTCGTTGCTCAATGCCAGTCAAAATAACGCTTTTCAGAGCTTACTGCACCACATTTTACCCTAGCAGCGTGTGGGCAGACTATACGCGGAAACAGTACAACGCCCTGCGTGTACAGTATAACAATGCTTTCAGGATGCTAATGGGTATGCCTCGTTTTTGTAGTGCATCGGGGATGTTTGCCGAGGCGTATGTGGACTGTTTTTATACCATTATGCGAAAGCGGTGCACATCGTTGTTGCGCAGGATTCGTTCCAGCTCAAGTGGCGTCCTGAGAGCATTTGTTAATAGATTCAATTGTTTGTATGTGAACCACTGCTGTCGGATTCACGTGCTGAAAAATTAATCCTGTCTTAGGTTAAATAAATTTTAGAAATTACTAATAAATAAGCGTAAGATACTTGTATTACTAACAACATATGATCCATTGTTGACCGAAATAAAGTTATTATTATATATATTATTATATAACCATGCTGCGGAACCCTTTAGTTTCAACTGTGCGTGGTCCACAACGCACTTGACTGCTAATTATTTTTACGATCATTTTATTTGACACTATCAAGAAAACGTAGTATATTATTCAATGAAAGATCTGGGCGTTTACCATTACTTTTAGCATACAATTCTATTTCGATGCATTTCTATTCAGTTGGTAAAACGATTCAGATTTTATGTGGTACCATGATGTTCTAAAAAATTGTAATCAGTGAATGAAAGAATTGACTGACTTATCAATCGAAACTAATAAATATATTGTCATATCTTTTTACAATAGACAATAACTACCTAAACAATAACAGTTTTATCAATTAAACAATAAAAAAAAAAATAGTCCGATAATTTCGAAGCTATTCTGAAACTTATTATTTGTCTACAAGTCTGCTAAATATCAAACACTTCAGTGAAATTTGATAGAATATCGACTGAATTTTTAAAGGGCATTGAACTGTATCATATTTTGTAAGTTCATCGAATATTAGAATATATTTAACATCATGTCAATAGTTGAAGTAAAAAAAGGGTACACAATAGCTATGGTCGGGTCTTGCGTTTGGGTAGTTTTTTGACTATCCCAAGGGAATTTAGCTTAAAATTCTGTGTGTGTCAATTACTTCGATAGAGCTAAGTTTTAGTCCCATGGCATAGCTTTTTTCATAAAAATCTGTAATGTATTGATACTTCATATTTACATTTAATTATTTGTATAGATACTGAGGTTCACGGTAGTTTTATTAATTAATATTTAAAATTAAAACTTTAATATCTAATTTAGACCATGTGACAGTTTTCCAACGGTGTACAGAAATTTCACTAAAGCGTTTTAATAAGAGATTTGGATGGCTGGACAAAATTTTCATACAATTTTTTTAAATAAATTCAAATCGGGATAGTCTGATTTGTCTTAAGACATGTTCTGTACATCCACGAATTAGCTCAAAGTCAACGTTACCAAGGTTTAATTATGTAAAAAACGCAACGTTTCATTATCAACTAAAATTTAGTATCAAAGCTCCCAAAAAAAATTATTAACAAAAGAAACCTTTACCAAAACTTTATCTAAAATTTTTCGAGTTATTTAAATCCATATAGAGGCGGATAAAACCACGAACTCTATGCTATTGATTAATATGACAATTTTGTTTGTTCCAGGTAAGATTTTCTTAGATTTTCAGAACCAACATTGCTGGATGGCGTTCAACAATAAGGTAACAATTTGAATAGAATTGGGTGATAGTCGACAGATTGCTTAGCTAATTACATTTAATACAAATTCCAATTGACCGAAACAGCGTTAATATTTAAATAGACATCTTTACAAATATATACATATTATGTATGGGTTTAAATATATTAGCCTCATCAATATCTAGATAGGTTGAAATTTTCTTTTAACAAATTAATTCAGTTTTTGACATCTACTTTTTGGCAGATTTCTAAAGAACCTTGAACTTGTCAGCGTTCGTTTATTTTAAAAAAATAAGTTCCTTCATACTACATACTATGAGTATTAAAATGAAAAATTAGAAATTTAAAAATGAGAAAATCTTAATTTCTATTACTTAAAATTTTTATTATGTCTCAATGTTCTTAATTTTTAAATAAAATTAAAAATATGTAACAACATTTTTATATAGAAAAGAATAATTCATTAATTTCACATAGATATATACTAATTTATAATCTACTATCCATGAGTATAATTTTCGATACGACAATTATTTACATATCAATACATTGCTGAAACTAAATCAATTGTAAACCTACATTCGAGATACTTCCAAACCTTTGGCGGCGTGGAAAGGTGAATGAGTCACCGGGGGTTGGATGGGGGAAGAAAATGCGGCGTTGCATTTCTACACACCTAATGCTACGAATTTTACTTGCTAAAATTCAATTATTATGCGAACTCTGAACCTTAATTAAGCAATTTGAGACACACACTAAAACGTACAAATGGATACACTTATTATATTATATAGACATGACTATACAAACAAAACGAAGTTAGTCACAAGCTTGCAAAGTCTGTGCTTGCAGTATAATCGAATAAACGTACCTACTTTCGTAGTATTTACAAAGGAGCACCAGGCAATCTTTGGACATTTCTTCGGTCGGAAGGTCCTTAAATTATAATAAGTTAAACCGTCCCACCGAAGAATGTCTAATTTTAATAAGTTAATGAATATTATAGTTATTTTATAATTCAACTTCGAATAAATCAATTTGCCTCCTGGTGTGTGTTTAGCTGCTAATAAAAATATAATTCAATAAGACGGAATATTCAATTAAAAATATTTATAATTCGCATAGCTGCTATCTTGTTGTTCAAAGACTTGCTTGTTTATTAAGAAATTATTCTTTAAAACGTTATCTATTCGTATTTAAAATAGCCTAAAAGCCATATAGCTTAAAAACAGCTGCAGCTATTAAATTAGCGAATAATTTATCAGCGATTGTATTGTTAAATCGCAAAACGCAGCTTTCGTTGCGCAAGAATCTCAACAAAAGGTACTACCTGGTTCTTATTTTTTTATCAACAAAGATTTATACGATTAACTGTCAAATGTCAACAACACGTGTAACATGAGTTTTGTGTTCTATTTGTATGGTAAGAAGATTCATAATCGTGTAGCGAATGAGAACAGATGCATTAGTAGTGTCGCTTATAATATATTGTTATTCAGAAGAAAGGAAGAATCAATTCACAGATAATAATAAATTCAGACTTACTTTCTGTCATTGTTTCGGTTTTCGTATAAAAAATGACATGGGAATTTTTGATAATCTATTTTAAGTACATTCTTAAATAAAGTTAATAAGAAAAATATCGCATTCTACTATTAGGAATTTAAAAAATAAACACATCGTTTATGGACTTTATTTGAGGTCTATCGTAAAAAAAAGAATTTTTCCTATTGAACAGTCATAATAAGGCTCGTGCACATAAAAACAAAGCTAAAGAACGTAAGAACGCAATGCAAGATGGCGCGCGTCCGGCCTGTGCGCCACTTCCGCTGCCGCATCCGCTCGTAACACGACTCCTGCGCAGCCAAACAGCCTTAGCCAATCGATTGTAACCGTGAAGTGCAGGCTTTCATTTATGAAAAAAATATATTTACAAAAGAAGAGGAAGTAGACACCTAAAGGAACGTTTAGGTAATAAATTTATTAAGACCCATTGAACGCAATAAACTCATTGGTTTTTTTATATCATGGTTGGTAAGCAAGCATACGGTCCGGCTGATGATAAGCAATTAACCGGTCACCGCAACCTATGAACGCTTGCGATACTTGAAGTATGATGAGAAGTAAAAAGGAAAATAACAAAGAGGGTAGGAGATTGGGCCTCCGACGTTCTCTCATAGCAGAAAACGCGTAACATGATTAGAATATCGCTACCCTTGTTCGAAAAGAAAGAAAAATAATCACTACATAGTATAAAACAAAGTCACTTTTTCGCTTTAATCTTTAAAACTATGCAACGGATTTTGATGCGGTTTTTTTAATAGATAGAGTGATTAAAGAGGAAGGTTTATATGTATAATAACATCCATTAAATATTGGAGAAATACTGTTATTTTTGATGTTTCTAATGTGATGTCGTAAATAATCGTGAGGGCCACGGGCAGTAATGAATAAATCAAAACTACTGGATCGATTTTAATCATTTTTCAGTGAATGACATAGACTATATATTTTATACCCGTGCGAAGCCGGAGCGGGCCGCTAGTAACAAATATAAGGAAAATACAATGAACAAATCTAGCCTCGAAAACCATAGACCTAGTTTATAGACGTGGCCCTATACTAATAAAATGTCCAAAGAATCGCTGGTGCCCACTGACGCAACGAAACGAAGTTGGTCACAATTTAGCGTCCAGCGAATATTTTGTAATTTTTTCTGTACGAAAGGGCCGGTCCGTAGTTTATAATAAGTCAATTCCCAAAACACTCAACAACACAATAAGTGACCTCGTTACAAGAAACTATGGGCGCTGAATTCCGAACGTCTAATATCCGAAACTCGTTATTATGGTGAATCCATTTAGATAGAGCCAAGGCCTCTTGTATAAAAAATTAACGCGTAGATATAAATTATTTAAACGTCATGTGATAACGGTTTGTATCCTTTTTGACTGTGATGACGTCACAATTCATATGATTTCAAAATCATTGGAAAGCATTGCTCATAAAGATATGATAAGTATTAATTTTATAGGTTTTATTCTATTATTGACAAATAAAATCGTATGTAGTGTTTGCAGTATATTAAAATTATATAGGTAATAGTTTCCATAAAGTAATACGTACATTAAAAATACAAAATGTATTATCGTTAAATAACGATTAGATATGGATGATAATAAAAATTTACTAATTAAATTAAATATTTTTATCTTAATAACAAGTAAAGAAAACACAGAGGTTTTTCCTATGTCGTAAATCGTTAATATTTTTTGTGTTTTCTGTATATAAGAGAAGATTACAACAAAATAGAAGTCAAAAGGAAAACAAAAATAGCATATCCTACATCATCGTCAATATATTTACTAATATAGCACAATCCGTCGAACATATATCTAGATTTCGTGTAAGGATTAACTTTCAATTTTAAAATTCGCGCACGGAATTATAAAACTTGGAAACGAAACGAAAAGTATTCAACTCGCGTCCCTTTACAAGTCGATAGTCGTTAAAATGAGATGGCACTACCTTGCTTCCCTTTCTTACATTCAAGGATGACACTTCCGAGAATCGTCTGAGCTTTGAAGTGCGTATTCGAAACGCCTCACACACTATACCGTTAGTTTACTATATACATATTTTGTTGTATTACTTAATTTATTTTTTCATTTAATTGAAACTAAAATTTAAAAATGGTCAATAAGGTTATGTTGGAATAGAAAAGAACGTTAAACGGGTGGAAAAATTTATTAAATATCATGAATTAAAAAAAGCACGTAACTAACGATTCGGATATAGCAAATATATAAATGAACTCTTTATTATTTTAGATCGTTTTAAAACGTTATAAGTATTGAGATGACGACATTAAAAATGAAATTGCCGGTTTCGGAACAAACTAGCCGTACCCACCCCCTTTCAAATGTCGATGAACGGGGAGGTGCGCCACGCGACGTTGCCAAAACGGAAAGTGAAATTTCGTCACACTCTCTCTCTCATTCACGCACACCACGGTCCGAAGTGGAGCTTTTTTGTGTGCGTGCATGTGTATTTCGGCAGACGAGTGACCGCTGTGTGCGTTTTGTTTTGATGAATACTTGCGTTTGTGTGCATCAAATTCGTAAGAGCCTTGCAATATACCTAGACGACGCTTCCGTGTTCGATCGACTTTCGTAGACGACTTCGTAGGACAATTAAAGATGTGACAAAATGAACAAAAATATTAAATCCTTATTTTTTTCTTCTTTCTTTGACGGAAATAGTTTAATGGATCACGTCCTTCCTAACAGTTTTCTATTTTACTTTTCTCGTAAAACAATGTTAAATAAGCGATAAAATGTCAACGAAAACGTATTACCCATTTAGGTAAAAAGCAAACAAAGCAATAATAATTTATCAAGAAAACAAAAACACTACGCTAAATAAAATTTAGCTTTCAAGTCCAATCTGGGCGTCTGAAATTATAGCTCCAATTTCATTTGAACTTTATTTATCTTTTTACTTTCACCTTTTGAATGCGAATTCTAAGAAAAACGACTAATATTTATGTCTACGAGATTGAATGTAAACTATGAACTTCGTTTGCAAAATAATATTATCGTATCTAATAAAAATTAAAAAATTACCATATCAGATTCAAAACCGTAAAATATGACGCCAATCTAAAATACAACAACAATTTATTATCTGTGACATTTGACAGGCGGCCATATTATTGTCTTGACAGATAATTATTCCAGCGATAGTGAAATAAAGCTGTTAACCTTCGTACTGATTGCGTCGAGCTCACGGCTGGAGGCGCGAAAATCCGATAACTTTCATAGACCCCTCCCACCCCTCACTCCCTCCTCTTTAATGGTATAAAAAATCAATTTCCCGCCCAAATTACGCCGAGCCGACAAATTGCGCGTCTAGTCTATAATCAAGTATTTCGGCAACGTCTACGTTTATTCAAGATAACAATTTGTAATTTCAACGATATATGATATTTGAAAAAAGAAAATCGATGGTAAAAATAAATATGAAAAAGGTTTTATATTTCTGTTCGTAATTTTTAAGAGACAGCAATGGATACTAAAAATAAAGTGCAGTGACCAGAAAGTAGCAATACCTATACAAATATTTTTAATTACTTTTTGAAATGTATTTAGTTGTAGTCGTAGTACGGAGATTCACTTTCGTTCACGTAAACAGCCAAATTCGTAAAGCCGAATACACACGATGCACCCACACCAGCCCGCCCGGCCGTGTGACCTTGGTACGAGGGTGAAAGTCCCCCTGCACGTGTCTTCCGCGTCTATTTCGAGCCTACATTGTAATGGCTACCTTCGTTTTATTTTACCTATGATTTAGTCAAAAAATAATCTATGGGAATAGATAATCTAGACTAATATAATAATTATAGTTCCTGAACACTTACTTCACAAAAGAGAAAGATTATTTTTCATAACTTTAACATACTTTCTATACTGCCGTTATTTAATAACAAATGACATTATTTTATTGGATAGTCGTTTATAAAAAAAGATTTATCTTCTTACCGCATTACACTATACAAAATATTTTCAATATAAAATAATGATAGCAAAAAGTCTACATATTCGTAGACTATCGTAGCAATAGTTTCTTATTGGTTAAGTATCGATTAGTATATTTAATTTTTTTTTTTAATATTTGTACTTTACCTTAAAACCTTTTCATTTTAAAACTGAGATTAAATAAATTGTAGAACTAGATTTCCCGCCCAAAAATGACAACCATTTTACAATTGCAATCGGATACACGCACCTGCTCTGACCTTGAGTCCCGATAGATAACGCTACATTAATCTCGATAACGTATCCAGACGCACGCCAGACGGTCCGAAGGGACCGCAGATATCCGTCCGGAAATTCATAAGCTCAAGGGGATGGTAATGTCGTAAAGGAAAACATCACAACGTAAACCTTTTTCTTTTGAGCGGTGACGTCACGCCTTTTGGGGTTTTACACTTGAACGAGCCTGTTGCCATACAAATCGCACGGAAGATCTCCATTTTCAGAGAGGCTCTTTATAAATATCTGCATTTCAGATTTGTTTTTAGTGTCCTCGTAAATAAAAAGTAAATTCGCACTAACGTAATGAAACGAAGTCAGACACAAGCTTGCAAACAAATTCGACTGAAGTTAGCGTCACAAGCTCGCAACATAATCGAATAAATTCAGCGTATGACTAACTTAATTTCGTTGAATTTACTAACGAGAGAGCCGGTGAATCCTTATATTGAAATTATTATGTATGTCTAATAAGAGTAATAAAATACATTTTCTTTAGATAGTAGCTAAAGTACTAATTACTTCCCAATTCAATAAAAGACCAACTATTTTAAAGGCACAGTATATGTTGTAACGTTGTAGGCGTGTCTAGTCGTCTGCTGAGCTGTCTACTTGACCGGGATTAGGGCCGTAACGTCCGGGATTGTAAGCGTAATCCCGGGTTCACCGTTCAGAGGTCAGGTTCAAGACCACATAACACCATACTTTCACTTTATCGCAACATTGTAACACTGCCTTAGTTTTGATACTAGAGCTTAAACATACAGATTATTTTATATGAAATTATATTAATAGTTGAATATTGACTTACAAAAACACTTTTAAAAGTAGTAGAACCATGGTCCTCCCAGCACAAATGAGGTTCAGCAGAGGAAGTACTACCCTTTCACAGAAAATCGACGTTTTTTTTTTCTGATTGTGGCGGGAAAATCGACGTAAAGTAACAATATTAGTACTGTTGTGTTTTGTGGGATGAGTAAGAGCCCCGGAGGCCCTATATCTCACCCCTCTGGGTTCTCTTCCTTTTTTCCCTTCCCATCCTTTCCCTCCAATTCCTTGGGTTGGCGATGCGTATGTAAAACTTCAAACATCGCAAGCTTTCGCAGATTGCGATGACTGCTTGCCATCAGGCGGACCGTATGTTTGTTTACCAACTGTCGTGACATAAAAAAACTCATAAAGTTAAAACTCATTGCTATCATTAAAATTTTTCTAATTTAATATATTTCTAAATAATAACTCAAACGCATATTATTATTGTTTCAAAATAAATTAATTAATTTAAATGTTTTTCACCTAAAAATGTGGTTTTTATTACTTTGATAAACAATTACTTTTTCGCAACAAATTACTTGATTCCAAGCGGTATTTTACAAAATGATTTAAAATTATTATATCAAATAGACAAACATTTTGCTTTATGCAAGTCATTAATCAATAAAACACAAACTCAAACTCAAACTCAAAATATTCTTTATTCAAATAGGCTTTTAAGCGCTTTTGAATCGTCAAATATACAGTCTGTTATGTCCGCCTAAGTGAAGCTACCGCCGATTCGGAAGGTAGATTCTGCAGAGAAGAAACGGCAAGAAACTCTACAGTTACTCTTTTCAAAAATAATCACATTACATTTGTCAAATGTACAATTAAGATATATATCCCGCATGAAACTCAACGTATATTAATTCCATGCCACATTATCTGCAATATATTCATTAACGGAATAATAAGCTTTATTTAGTAAACACCGCTTAATATAAGATTTAAATTTAATAAGTGGGCATTTCAATCAAAATTTCAAAAGTGGGTATTTCAATAAAATAACAAGTGGGCAATCTGGTAGGTAACGGGAAGTTTTATCTCCCAGGAGACATTCTCACAGGAAAATATAAATTATATGAACTAGGGTGACGCGGGGTCACTCTTCAGGGAATGCGTTTTTCGCTTATCCAAAAATACTGTGTAGATATATCTTAATCATTTACTAAATTTACATTCAGTAATTGAATTGTTAATTAATTAATAAATCATAAAAATAATAGTTACATATTTAACATCCTGTTTCTTATCCGTCCTATCCCGTAAACATTACCGGCTCTGATATATATGTATATATATATAAACTAGCTTCTGCCCACGGCTTCGCTCAGGTTGAATTTGGGGTAATATAGACCTTCTGTTACATATAAAGTTTGAAACGTTTCATAACTGTCGGGGTGGGATTTAAGGAAATGTTGAAACGTCTTTATCGTTAATAGTTCGCCAGGAAATAAAATTTCATGTTTCTATTTTCAAAAATGACGGACGTCCAACCGCCTTTTAACCGTAAGGGTTGAATTTCGAAATCCTTTCTTAGTGCTCGTTTACGTTTTAAAAACATCACCTGAGAAAAAATTCAGCTTTGTAGGCCCAAGGGCTTAGGCTGGGCATTGACAGTCAGGTCTTCCCCTTTCATATAATAGATTAACTATTAAATTATTATAACAAAAATTTAAAATTAAACACAACTGACACAAAGTCCAAGTATCTAAAATTAAATTTGGATCAGTCTCTTAGTGAACCAAATGCTGTATTTTTATTTTATTTTATTTTATTTTTAGAACACCAACAAATAGTACACTACAGTTTACATCAAATTACAAAATTCCAATAAAACATAATTACTCAGTGCCTACTTTTTTACAGGTGTTACAAATTAACCAAAAAATACGTTAACATCAATAAATTCACTGAGATCTCAACATTAAGATCCCAGCAACAAATAATGTATTATACATTAGCGAATATAATTAAGAAGAGAAAAATTTAAATTTAAAATAATTTTATGCTATAATTATTAATTATTAATTAAAATAAGAGATTTGTATGTGTACAAAGAATACAATCATGCTATCAAACCATGCTATTTTTTAATTAAAAAAAAATTGTAAGAGAAAGAGTTTTGTGCGGTAGTAGAACATTTCAAATATACAGATCCGGAAATCTTAAAACTAGAGCAAATATTGATTATTAACAATTTTGATTAATTAATTATTCGCACATGATGCTTGCTAAGCTTCACTATGATCTAGGCCGATTGACATTTGACATAGGTAATCCATACCCTGGCTTAATGATACGTTTATTTCAATATTCCCGGATCCATGTGGATAATCACGTGGCTCATCTCTTTTAGATCGTAACTAAGATTACATTATTAGTTCGTTATTGTGAGAAAAAAGAAAAATGTTTCATCTTAAAATCATATAGGTAATCTGTTCCGAAATTTTCATTGCGAAAATTCATTTTTAGTAGGTAATATTTATACACAGATCATTTAAAATCACATGAACATTTATTTGCTCATAGCAGAATATTACGCAATATTTATAAAAAAATTGTTGATTTCATAAAAACAAACTGAAACTTCTCAACTTACTATTTTATAAAGAACGTACGGCTTCAGTTAGAAAACCAATTGGACAATTAATTTCGAAATGAGGAAATAAATATAATATGGACTATAGCAAAAAATATCATACTTCTCTTCGTTTAACTTAATATTATATTTATAACTGATTAAAAATGAGAAAAAGAGATCCCATATATCTTTTGTTTCTTCCCTTGTGTTAATCATATATCATTTTAACGCATTAATCTTGCTTAGCTTTTATTTTTGAATAATTGGATTTTTTTCTCGCATAAGAAGAATCGATAATAGTACAATAATCTTGTGGCCCACCTCACAGCTTCAGTAAGATCCTTAGCATTAGATTTTAGTTTTTGTATAACGAGTCTGTCTATTTTATGGAATTTGCTAAGCTTATATTGACACCAAAGCATTTTTAAAGGCGTCGGGGTGTGACGACCCCATCGCCCGCTGTTGGGATAACCTCTGTCACAACAGAGATTATTCCACCAGTGCAATCAGTCACAGTGGTGGTAGGTCCTTTGTTGCAAGAGGCCAGCTAGGTAGGTACCACCGCAGTGTCCAATATTCTGCCGCCAAATAGTAGTGCTTAGGCACTACTGTGTTCCGGTTTGAAGGGCATTGTACGCTAGTGAAATTACTGGGCGAACAAGATTTAAGAACTAATATCTCGAGGTTGGGAACGCGTGAGTGGCACCTACTAGTGGTGCTGCAAGCGCTCATAGGCTACGACAACCACTTACCATCAGGTGTGCCGTATGCTTGTTTGCCAACTTGTAACATAAAAAAAAATATATATTTTTTGGCGATTTCTAAAAGGAATATGTTCTCTTTTAACAATTCTTAAAACAGTACAATTGTCATACCATAAATTAAACACTAAACACATTATGCTGACATCCAAATAGCTTATTATTACAAATCTTTCTTTTGCCAAAGATGAAGAGGTTACTTCACAGATAAAGAGAAAACTCGGCACATTTCTTTTCATTAAACGCAAAAAGCTTTCAAGTATTAGTCACACTTACCATCTTATGTGCTCGTAAAAATTATATTATCAATAGTTGGTAAGCAAGCTTCTGTAGATCTATGACTAGATTTTGTTCGCAGCTTCACTATATTATTTCGTTTTTGCTTCTTTTTATCCGAATAAGTTGGCAACCAATACAATAAACTCGATGGTAAGCGGTAGCCTATGAGCGTTTGCAAAAGCATGGTTTACGGAAAAATGTAAGGTTCTTGTGGGATTATTAAAACACGAACAAAGTATAAGGATATCTATTTAAAAATAAAATAGGAAAATACCTTTAACTTGTGGTAAGCCTTTTATTGCAAGAGGACGGCTAGGTAGGTATCACAGTATCAGTTATTCAACCGTAAAGCAGTATACTGTGTTTCGGTTTGAAGTACACTGTTGCTAGTGAAATTACTGGGCAAAGGAGATTTAATACCAATATCTCGAGGTTGACAAAGCTTAAGTGACACCTACAAATGTATGATGTTGCTAGCGCTCATAGGCTACGACAACCGGTCACCATCAGCTGCATCGTAACCTTGTCATGGAACCCCACATAACCCGGTTCTTCTCCCCAGGAAGCCGGGTATGGTAGCAAATTTCCTCACCGTTACCAAAAAAGTGGTTACAAACTTACTTGCGAGCTTAGTCACATAAAAAGACGCGATCGAAGCCGCGGACATTGTTAGTAATAGGTATATTTTGTATATTAATTTTTCGCCATGACACAAGTGACCTACACGGGTCGTAGACAGGGGTTCCACTTTATTCAGTCTAGACAGATAATACTGGCGGTCCTAAAGTTTTGTATAGTTGAAAGATATCTCATCCGATTATTGTTTTAATTATTTTAATCTGTTCTGAGACTGATCCATTAACATGCATATTATGAAGTTTTTATTAACTAATAATTCATCATAATTTAATCTAATACCTTTAAACGATTCTTATATATGTATATAATCTTGAGTCTTGAAGAGGAAATGAAAACTCCGGTTTGGCTGATAGATGAGTATCATATTAATACAATTATCAATTTGCATTACTCATATTTCATTATTATATCATCAATATCATTCGTATCTAAATATAATTTTCAAAAAATACGATTAACCAAAAAAAATACAGGTCACCCGGGTACTTAACATTAAAGCTCAGTTATATTATTATAGAGATTATGAATATTTTACTTATTTATTTAAAGTTTTTTATAACTTTCTATATGTCCAAGTTAAAAAAAATCATGTAACGAAAATTTGCTTATCACTCGAATATAAAAAATGGTCAATTTAAATTTGAAATGAAACAATTTAACATTTAAACGGTCTAATAACACATGTTAGTGATTTTTTTAGAACCGCAAAAAACAATACATGTTTACGAGAGATTTACGAGATCTTAAGGTCCGGACACCTCGTTTCACGTAAAGAGGCATGAAGGAAAACTGTTGGGTCACGGGTCAGACCCGAAATAAACCGGTCAAAAAGACACCCATACGTGACCGAGGTCAGGGCCGTCCTTGAACTTGACATAGTCCTTATTTCCAAGACCGTATATATGTATACTGTATATAATTATATATGTAATAGTAATCTTTAATTGTAAAATTCATGTCTCGAATTCTAGATCCTTCCTTATGTAAATGTTGTAGAATTTGTTAAATTTTTATTTTTATAAGTTAACTGGTATCCACCCGCGACTTCGTCCTTAATCCCGTGATCTTAGAATTGGGTTCATAGATAAATAATGCATTTGTAAGGAAATAGTGTTCCTTAGGGAATTTTTACCGAGTTTTATTGTAAACGTCCTGTAACGTCCTTTTGATAATTCCACAGGCACTTAACATTATTCCAGGATAAAAAAGTATCCTAAGTTATAATCCAGATAATAATCTATCTGTGTACTAAATTTCATCCCAATCCGTTAAACCGTTTTTACATAGTTTTTTTTTAATAACAATTAATAAATTTATATAGGATGAATAAAAATTTTAATATAGATTACAGATTTTAATATAGATTATAGATTACAGATTCTGTCGTATTTTTGCTGTTGATTTTATCATAAAATGTAATGATGATTTTATTTGACAGTGGAAATACTTGAGCGGTACAGCAATCCATACCGAAACAGTGTTTGCTTGTAAAATATAAAAAAATGTAGCTTTAAGAGAATATGATATTGAAAACAAAAATAAAAACTAAATTTCTACTAAAAAAGTATATATCACGAAAGTATATAATCGAATATTCACCAAAGAATCAAAAACCACGGTGATGCGTGATTACGTATTTAGGTACCTATATTATGGAAATGATAATGTTAAGTCCTTTAATTTTGGCTCCGACTGTCATATAAACAATCCCTCTATTGTCTCTGTAAAGTTTGCATAATAATCCTAATTTTATGTTTCATTCCGGTCCTAAAACGAAGTAAACACAAGCTGCGGATGTAGCGTGAGTCAGCCATTGGACACAATGTAACTGAATCACAAATGGCGGGGCTTTTCTCGCGAATTCCAAATTTAAAATGATTGACATTTTGATTTTTTTTTAAATGTTGCAAGCTATAAAATGTTTTGTTTCTACCTAATGGCTGTGTACGTAATGTGCGTCACAGCGCGGCATCATAGCATATCCGCCACTTGGCTCGGCGGAAGGCGGTTCAATTTGTTAAATTAAGCGCATTTGCTCGTTGCACAGATTCACTCGTGAGTGGATTATGAAGGATGTCAATGATTTTCGCGCATTGTTCCTTGTGAAGTATCTGTTATGAACGGGATGGATTAAATGCTGTCAATGTCGTGCGTATGAGCTAAATCGATCAAGAACGTCCAAGTACTATAAATACAACACAAAGGCATCGAAAACAGTTGTAACCTTACATGAAATTTAATTATTACTCTACTATCTGACATGTATATAATAAAAAAGTTTAAATTAATATAATTAACACATTATACTAAACGAATTTTTTAATGAAATCAACTGTAAACTACTAAGGATGTTCTACGTAAGACCGTAAGTGTCCCATCGCACTACCGACTGCCGACTACGTGA
This sequence comes from Hestina assimilis, assembly GCA_023373885.1. Lineage (NCBI taxonomy): Eukaryota > Metazoa > Arthropoda > Insecta > Lepidoptera > Nymphalidae > Hestina > Hestina assimilis. Next base: position 2,694,062 of record CM041745.1, on the reverse strand, counting down.
CGCGCAACTACAGTGCGTACGCGATGATTGCGCTGAATTGTGCTTCCGTCGGGACAAAAAGCCCGGCCTCGCTAAACAATGGCCAATCTGACCGACTACTCCACTCATGTAATTGAACTGATTCATCCGTGCTTTTTTACATTTGACCGTAATATTAAAATAATAAACATTTTGTTATATTCTCAAAATAAAAATAAAAAAAACAATTGAAACAAAGGAATATAATATGCGGGTATTTAAAATAAAATTAAAAAATTAAAATATCTCCTAAATTATTGAAGTAATTTACCTTGTTCCGCATTGTGTATTACGATTTGATTAAACCAGTTATTCGGCATTAAAATCATTTTAATAATGTCTTACATATAAAATAAAAATCGTATAAAGTATTAACGTATAAAAAATCTTGATACAACTCAATTTTATGCTCCGCTGAATGTCATTTAGTGGCAACATTGATACGAAAAATTGTATATCGAAAATTTGTTGACACTTGCAGCCAGAGGCGGCTTTTAACACATTGAAATTGATAATGGGAACGATTTTCTCGGTAACGTTTCCAAAGTACTTTTTATCAAAATATAAGTCAAGTATGCTGTTTTAATATTAATTTCTTGGCTCCACGGGAATGTACTACAAGAGAATATCAACCTAAGTCCTGAAGTAGCTGTATCCTTACTGTTACGTAATAATTAATGAAATGCTATAATAAAGGTCCTCTTCCTCTCTTCTAAGTTGCTGTGCCACAATTGTTAATTACTTTTACCTACCACCAAAGCTTCACATTGTGGAGAGCAATAAATATATTGAGTATTGAGTATTGTTACGTTTCGTCAGATGACAGTGTCCGAGGCCCAAATCATCTTGCCTACCTGTTCCTCCCCCCTTCTCTCATCTCTGTTCGACATAACCGCTTTTACCAGATTGGCTCTTTTGCAACCTTTGTGATGTTAAAAACTAAAAAAGGGATGTATCATCAACCAATAACAAAAATATTAACTTTTAATTTATAAGAAATAGGTAGTTAATACCATAACAAATTTATTAAAATAAATATGGGTTGAAAATTAAGAATTCACTGCGTTTTCCTTATGCTAATATCTAAAAAAACATGTGGTGAATTATAATTCAAAATTATTAAAATATGTATTACCATAAAACGTTATTTGCAAAATTAATCCTTCTTAGTAGTGCATTATTCCGTGAACTTATATCGCCATCTGTTGGCCAGTGGCGGAACTAATCATAGTGAAATAATTTGCTAACGGCTCTCAAAATGACGCAAGTACAAATAAAACAAAACATATACCAATTAACCTCGTTATTTTTACTGTACAGATTAAGTTCGGAGATTATCTCGTCCTTTTATCTTCAGCGATACATCGCACCTGCCGTTTTAACCGATTTTAAATAACTGCCTTTTTCATCCATCATGCCGCGACAATTTAGCGAATCATGACTACGAAGTGCTTATAATTACAGTTTACATTTGAATTGTACTTAAGTGCAAATAAAAACGACGGCTTTTATTGTCTTGAATGCATAAATAATTTTTACAGATACTCATTTGAAGCTTTAATTTAAACAGCTGTATTAATTTCAAATCTATAGACTAAATAATAATATTGTGACTGTTCTTACCGAAGAGTTTAGGTTCAGAGTCCTGGTAATTTTTACCATATAATTAATAAGACTTGTTCTCAATTGGACTGATTAATATTAATTTGATGATACCTCAAAGTCCCGTTTGTTAAGTTCTCAGATCAATGGGGCAATCAGAGTTTGCGTGTCATGACCTGCCCCAACGAGCGGTCCCAAACATTACGCACATTCTCATTACCACGGCTACGCTACACGCTAGATTCATACGAGTTTGCAAGCGCTAATATCACTTCCTAAATCATATGTAGTAAACATGAAATTATTTTTGTACCTAAGTAATCATAATTCAATCTAATCGTTGATTGTACTTAATCTTCTAAATCAATTTATGTAACCAAAACTTAAGATTTAAAATTGAAATCGACTGTTATACATTTCCAAGATTAAAATTAACGGTTCAACACCACGCTTAATAATCGGTAACAATGAAACAATTTCAGTTCTATTTTAAAATGTATTCATCCGTAATCAATAATGTAGTAATTACTCAGTTGAAATTAGGTGCTTACATATTATCTATTCTAATTATGTTAACGATAACCAGTTATCTATGTGACGCAGCTGCGAACGTAACCGTCATTCGTCTGTTGCTTGTTTATTCATTAAATCACATGTATAAACGAAAAATCATCCTGTCCGACCTGCTTGGAAGAATAATTACAAAACTTGCGATTTGAATGAGAATAGATAAAGATAGAAGGAGAAGTATAATGTGTGAGCGAGAAAGAAGTAGAACAAATGTCGTGCGCGTTCTAACACAAAAACAGGAGTAACGAACTAAAACGCCAGGTGTGAGCCGATGCCATGTGCTCGGTATAACTATATTTATTTATACGTGTATCCGACTATTCGTTTTATCTAGCGATTCGACATGAACTCCATAATAACTGACATTTGCTTGGCATTAGTCATAATTTTTCATTTTCATAATTATGTCCGAGTTAAGGGACTTGGATCATGTTTTATCTATACGCTTCACTATGTTAATTTACGTTATTAGAAGCTTTTTCTTATTAAAATTTATGTTTTATATAATTTTTATTGTTTCCCACGAAAATTAGTAACGGCAGACGACGTGAAGCATAATGTTATTTCATTTTCAATACATACATAGATACACGAATTTTAATTCTATAAAATTATTTTATTATAATAAATATATTTTTACCAAGTTGGCAAAATATATTTTCAATCAATCATTAATCATTTGATTATTTTATTTACATTTAACTTGCTAAAATTATCATCATTATTAATTGTTAAATTATTTGCAATAACGCATATTAAGATAATAAAATATAAGTAATTTTATAAAATAATACAATGTTTTATAGGTATCAGCGCCATCTGTCCAATACAGCACTAAGCAGTTCACAATTTAAAGAGAGCACTCACGTTGAAACGCCATCTAGCGAGCAATAGCATAACTGTTCCATACAATCTGTAGTTGTATACATAATAATGTAGATGGCGCTGTTATATTAAACTTTAAGAAAGAATATTGAAATGAAATCCAAAGCTCTAAAAGTTTTCTTAAAAATCTTCATTTACTAAAATCACTAATCTGTCGCCATCTAACCCATCCATTGCATGATTGTCTATTAATTTTCCCTTTATTTTGTGTTAACGTTCTGTTATTTTTACTTTTATTTGCTTTATGTTAAGTCCGTGGTGTGTCTGTGTTGTTGTAGCTTGTTTTGGCGCCGGACGGGACGTTGCAGACGGTGAAAAGCGAGTCTCGCCGAGGTCGCGGCAGAGGGCGTTCTTCAACAACACCCGTGAGTAATTTATATTAATTTCATACCTTTTTCTTTTTATTTTTTTAACCCTTCCTTAACACACATAAAACGATGCCACTAATTGTTGTTATTAACATTTCTACGATACTTTAAATATTTGAATGTTTTGATTTGAATCGGCTGTTACGTGTGAATGTTTAATTGTTTACTCACTTTAATTCTTATTTATTTAATTAATTATCATTATTTTAAAATGAATAATATCTTTAATAAAAATAGATACTTACTGCATACTTTTATTAAATAAAATTAATTAGTGAAAAATCTGCCAAAAAGAAATTTACAATCAGGAAATTGCAAAATAATTGAGTTACTCCTTCTAAGTTATACAGCATAAATGACGCAATTTATTTCATTTCGAACATTCGAAATTAATATCGTAATTTCTAATTAAATATGTTAATATAATATATGTAATAGTTGAAATATAAAATTTACGCGTCAAAACTTTCTACAATCATTAAAAAAAATTGGGTCTCAGCTGGATGCAAATCATCGAGGTCGGTAAAGTCGGACAGTGATAAATCAGACAAAAACCAGGTCACTATCGCTTTCAAAACCCGAATATAGGAATAAAGTGTAACCCGCGTGTCCGCAGAGGGAAACAAACGCCATTCACTAATATCAACATTTCCTATTTGACGACAGGCGAATCGGAGCGTTTGTACGAAATACATTTCCGTTTTAGTACTATCTGGTGCTTAACTTTTTACGGTTACCAAGCAATGGAAATGTTTTTGAGAATACATTCGTTTATCTGGTCGGATTTTTCACAGCCTCCGGCTTGCCACCTGTAGTTCATTCAGTAGCGGATTTTGAATTGCAAATCGTGATTCAATGAGTGAAAATTTTCTCTTATTCAGGCTACGTCCTTGTTGTTTTTGTGTCGGAATTTCATATTTACGTTCTAGTTATTCACTATTATGTATTACAATAATTTTACATATCCTTAACCCATACACTATCTAGACGGTAGACGCAATATTTAAAAATTGAACTATGTACATAATAAAAAGTTGTAGTTCAAATCACTTGTAGAGTTAGACATCAAGGTTAAAAGTATTCGCATGATATAGTCAAAATAGTGTCTTGGTTGGAAGGTACATAAAGGCTTTTACAATTAACTGGTAATTATTATTTTGTAACTACACTTCCGATGACATAAGCTCTGGCTTATTCTCAGAGAATGAACAATTCTATAAGGGCTGCGGTAACTATGGGGCCACCCGGAAGCAGTGCCATGCAGTAAAAAAATGGATTTATTTAAAATAAAGAAAATTAAAATCAAAAATTATTGTCTTTGAGAGTGATTTGTGACTCCATCGATAGTATATTTTAACTTAAATAAAGTTGTATCGACATCTACACCCATCACATAGAAAAAAAAAGATTGAATCAATCCTGAATCGCGCTGTCGAAGTTTTTTACACAAATAAGCAATATACAAATTCCCAACGCTGACCATGGCTTTGGTTCACCAGGTAATATCACCCACCAGGTCGAGAGGAACCTCTCTTTGTGTTGTAGGGACACACTTTTTATACTCACAATTGTCAATCCGACTTGATGTAGCTCTTCTACACAACGTCTTTTTAGGGTTCCGTACCCAAAGGGTGCCAAGGGAACCTCTGCTGTCCGTCCGTCTGTCAGCCGTATTTGTCTCATGAATCGTAATAGGTAGAGATTTGAAATTTTCAATTATTCAATATTGTTGCTGCTACGCTACAACAAATATTAAAAAAGGGATTCCTATTATGTATAAATACTTTCTTAAATTAATCTTATATACTATACGGTCGTACGGCCGGTTGCGCTAGGAGTGGGTACGGCAATAGCCCAAGGGGGTCAGGATCGAAACTGCAACTCTCGCGTTAGAGGAGCGGAGTCGGCCGTTGAGTTATTGAGGCCTCCAACATCTATCACATAATCATTTTAAAATTATATAGTATATTTCATACCAAAACTATTCACAATTTCTGGACTGAAATTAATTAATTAATTGCAAGAGCCGAAAGTAATTCAATTGGAGAGAGCACCAAATAGAAATAGACAACTTACAATCTGATAGAACATCAGCTAATGCACTTTCAATCAACTAATTTATAACATATCCAATAAGAGTACTATCTAAATCTCGTTTAAAGGTCTTTTACCGTCTTGTACAGTTCTATACAATTCTATAGCTCTACTTTTTTTTTTTTTAATTTACATTCTACCGAAATTACTAGCATTCCCACCAAATTTCAAAAAGCTACAACTTAAATTTGTAAATTAAATTTTTACAAATTTTAGAAAGTGTTTTATTTATGCTTGAATCCTACTAATATTATAAATGTATGTGAGGATGTATGGATGTTTGTTTTTATGTATTTCATGACGGTTGGCAAACAAAGTATACGGTCATCCTAATGGTGTGCAGTCATCGCGGCCTATGAACGCTTGCAATACTTGAAGTATCAGTATGCGCGTTGCTAACCCATGGCATGGGAGGGAAGGAATTAGAAAGGAAAAGGAAGTATACAGAGGGGTTGGCAGATTGGGCCTATCTTACTCACACAAAATTACACAAAACTACTATAATTTCACACAAAACTACTGGACGAATTTGGATTAAATTTGGTACACGCATAATTGAATTAACACTTTTTATCCCGGTAAAATGTTGGGTTCTCGTGGGGTCATCAAAAAACTAAATAACGGGGGTGAGGCCGTGAGCACAGCTATTAATTATCAAACGCTACACACTCAACGCCACCATTAGGATAGTAATATCATATCCTATTATTAAAGGGTCTGGAAACAGACAAACACAAGCACAAACACTGTATACCTGGATGGTACCGTTGCATTGACGCTTGGGGAAGATTCGCTACTACTGTGCCCCAAAAATCATTTGATTTTTGAGGAAGCTTCTATGGGGTTTTTTCTTTTATGAATAAGCGCTGCACACTCAACGGCCCCTATTAGGATAGTGATATCCTGTGTCGGGGCTCCGGAAACATTCACAATGACAAGGACAAATACACCCAGACCGGAAAATATGCTTGCATGGTCAATACAAACATATTATGCTCCGAGCGGGAATCGAACCCCGACCTGTGTGGCGTTTAAGACAGGTTCACTGCCAATGCGCCACAACGTCGTCAAAATTAAAGAAAAAAGGTTATATTTTCAATTGTGTAAAAATGTATTTTTTATACGAAAACTTAGAGCTGCAAGTTGAGCGAACTAATCTAATTTTGTAATAATTTAACAAAGGATCTCCGGCTAAAAGTAGAAATTTTAATTAGACTGTTTAAAAAAACATAAAAATTATTTTGTGGCCGTGTTCGTGGTTTATAATTAGCTCTTACACTTTGAGAAGTTTTTTTTGGTCTTCGCAGTCTTTGATCAGGATTTTAGAATTTTTATTACTATAGCTGAATAAATAAAAAAGAATCGTTAAAAATCATTCACAAGCTAAGGTTTTTAGAAAATAATTACAATTAGCAAAAATGTTATTATTTAAAAAAAAATCAGTAAATAGGATTATTTTTTATTCTTTTTATTTTTGACTTTTTGAACTATCTACGACAAATACTTACTCGCGTAATTATTACAGCCTTGTGCCACCTGGCGCAGGAGGTGTGAGGACTCGTAGCCGAGCTCCCCTACTCGCTAAAACTCCAAGGTCCCATCTAGCGCCATAGTGGGACATCACGGGATCACCGAAGCATACCACCGCGACGCCCCGGCGCTTGCCCCGAGGAGCCCACCGGTGGCGGCAACCTACCTTCGCCATACATACATAATAATACATACTAGTACTTATATAAAAATACATAACTACGCGCGCGAACGCGCCAGGCCTTTCGGCCTCCACCTTGGGCGGCAACATACTGCCGCAATAAATACATACTAATACATATAATACATAAATACAAATACGTTTTTTTTTTTAAATTGCCGCCGAAAAAAATTGCCACCTGACATGATCTCTTTTGATTAAAGAATACTCCGAACCCTAATTTTGACTCAATGAAATTAAAATATTAGGGGACCGAATCGACAACCATAGGCTTTTGAATATTAAAAATGTAATGCTACTGATTCATAATGATTTTATCATTGCAAAGTTTTATATGACTTTGAGTGCATTTAAAATTGAGCGAACCTAACTAAACGCTTAGAGTAAAATAAAAGAAGACGCACGATTTCAATTTTTGAAATTTCGTTTGTTTATTTTTTATATTTAAATATCTTAAGTAAGTATATTGAATGTGTTGAACTAATTATGTAGTATAGTCTACTATTTATAACTATAATTCAAGCTTATGATCACTCAAGCTGATTCACGAACAGTATCTCAATATTAACAAAACTTATATAATACAGTGATAGCCAGTACGGATATATTTAATTTTTATAAAATATAATTTATCAAAATCAAATCCAAACTATACGCGATGAGAAACTAATAGAAATTGTAATCCGAACTTCAATTCGGAAATAAATTGAAATCCAACATAATGAAGACGGTGCGCATAAAGCCTGCAGACGTAGGTACTAATTTCGCGGAGGCCATCTTGCGGTTGCCATGGCAACCAGACTGCGCCCCCTGTCCACCTCGCCCCCAAACGGTGCACTCTAAAAGCTAGACCGTACTATGTCTAGATACGTGGAGATGGTGCTCGCCTGATTAGCCAATTCGGACGGCAGATGTCGATCAATTTTTAATTAGATTTCCACTTTTCCACAATACAAGTTTTGTTTGAAAACCATTAACACACTACACCTATATTTTACTTAAGATTAGGTACTTAATTATTCATTTAAGATTTTATTAAAGTTGTTCCTTCAAAGCTAGCCTTGGTAAGACAGGTATTTTGCAATGAGAATACGAACAACCTTTTTTTCGAATTGATCGAACACTATTTAAAAAGTTTGTCACATACTTTTACAAATTGTTAAACACAAAAAAAAATAGAATTATAAACTTTATCATTTACCTAAATCCCATACCTACATATCCTCATATAAGATAATCATAAAATCATCGTGTGGAACATTGCGTTGACTTTTTAATTAAAAACATTTTTTTCATTAACAATTTTACGGCAAAGGAATGCGTGTATATTTTGAAAGTCGCGCATCTAATACATCTATCCCTCTCGCACAAAGCTTGTGACGGGAAAATCGCCGCTAGAGGACGCCTACGAATTATAAACTCGGACGAAATTTGCACAGAACATTTTGTAATTGCAAATTTCGTTGTTTCACGCATGCGCCGCACACCGATCAATACTTGAAAAGACTTTTTTTTTATATAATAGAAAACACAATTTACGCGCCAAAACATAAAAAACGAGTTTATTTTGCTTATGGAATTTCATAAAACGTGATTAGATATTTTTTTATTAAGGAAGGCGGATCTTTAGAATTTTCGTTTTAATGCGGGTCTAGGGAGGGTACGGGGTGGCGGCCTGCTATTGGATAGTTACTCTAAACTATTCCCTGAAACTTTCATTAATGCATTCTATTGCCTCGTTATGCATTTTCGGTGTCCCTTAGCCGTTTCAATAGCTTTCTAACTTTGATATAGCGGTATTGTTTCAGTTATAATTTAATTTAAAACTAAAATTAGTAAGGTTATATAAAATAGATCTTATCTGTATAATACCTTTAAAGGACCAATTCTTGTTTATATATAATGTGAATCTCAGAAACATATGCAGGGGTTTCGAAGCGATAAATCGATCTAGTTAGGATTCATTTGTAGAAAATGTCGTCTTATCCGTGTTTTCAGGCAATGAAAACTCCGGTTCAAGTCCAGATGGCTTTTATTATTATGTCGGTAAGACGGAAAAATATTATTCATATATTTATTTTATAATTCTTATCTAATTATAATTTCCAAAATACACGCTAAATCGTGTTTTTTAAAACGTGGTAAACCAAAAAAAAATCCGAGCAAAGCTTTGTCGTCCAGTTACTTCTAATTAATAAATAGCACATGTTCAGTCTGATGGTAAGCGATTACCCTAGACTTTGACGTGACGTTTGTAAGCAATGTCAATTATTCCATACGTATTGCCACTTACCATCAGGTGGGCCGTATGCTTGTTTGCCAACTTCTAACATAAAAAAAAAAAAAAAAAAAAAAAAAAAAAAAAATTGCCAACACAAAGGGGTAGAAGACCAGGAAGAAAGAGGAAGGAAAAGGAAGGCAAGGAGGGAGGGGAGACGAATAAAAATCAAAACTATACATAGCTACTGCTACATGATTATGATACTGATATTGTATAATATTGTAGTTATTTGCCGATCAAGACGAGTCATTTTAGATTTTACTAGCGGGCCCGGCAGACGTTGTCCTGCCCCGAAAAAAATCTGGGACCAGATAGCAGTGCCCCCAGCTGAGTATAATTGTGAAAAGAAGTGACACTGATGAAAATTATTGAATTACTAATATCGCTATTAAAAATGGGGGTTGATGGTAGAAGGGTGAAAATTTAGGGTTATATGTATTTTTAATACCACATTATAAAAAAATAAAAATAAAAAATTTTGTCAAAAAAATGAAAAATAAAAATGTGGGGTCGACTACCCTTATCACTTAGGGGTATAAAAATAGATGTTGACCGATTCTCATACCTACCCGGTATGCACACAAAATTTCATCAGAATTGGTCAAACCGTTTCGGAGGAGTATGGGAACGAACATTGTGACACGAGAATTTTATATATTAGACTAGCGGGCCCGGCAGACGTTGTCCTGCCCCGAAAAAAATCTAGGACCCGATAGCAGCGCCCTCTACCCAGTGACAGTGATTGACTAATAAGGCTATTAAAAAGCAGGGGTTTGTGAAAAAAAAGTGAAAATTTAGGGTCGTATGTATTTTTCTTTGCCACATAATAAAAAAATAAAAATAAAAAATTTTATCCAAAAAATTAAAAATAAAAATGTGGGGACGACCACCCTTATCACTTAGGGGTATAAAAAATAGATGTTGACCGATTCTCATACCTACCCGGTATGCACACAAAATTTCATCAAAATCGGTCAAACCGTTTCGGAGGAGTATGGGAACGAACATTGTGACACGAGAATTTTATATATTAGAAGATATTACGTCTAAAGTCATTCATCGCTTCGTAATTTTTGCAGTCATATTAACAACACCGCCGGCTATTTTCATTTTAGAAAAAGAAAGTGGAGTCGTGGGCACAGCTTGTTTATGATATAAGTAGGGTACAAAAAAGATTATATTATAAATCAGTATAATGTATTCTTTATAAATGTATTAAATTAAATACTCACAATGAAATTAAATTCAGAAAATTTACGTACAAAGCATAATTTCCGGATATTTGAAAATTTCATAACTTTTCAAACGGCCGATGTTATGTAGGGAGGTTAAATATTTTATTCGACTCGCTTTCGAAATTGTTTTTTTATTACGTAACAAAAACAGATTGTTACTGGAACATCTTCAATTGATTTCCTAAATACATAATGATCTTATTTATGCTTCTCTCAGCACATATTGCTCGACTTTACTGGGGAAGTACTACCCTCTTCTCTTGAGGCCCATTCTCCCACCCCCCTTTGTTCTCCTCCTGCTTTCCCTTCCCTAACCTGGACTCTTCTTATTCCTCCCCACCTTTGTGCCATAATATTGGCAATGATTATGATACTCTCGATTTTGTAAGCGTCTTTAGGCAAGACTAATTATTCGGCGGGTAATTAGTAGGCACACTTATTTGCCACGTTTGTGGTATAAAAAAATGATTTACAAATGTAGAAACATGAGTTCGTACACTTACATATCGTATAAGGAAATCTTAATTAAAAATAAAAACGGATTTAAAATTCAAAGATACATATAAAACCTTTTCCGTGAGTTCCCTTAGTCAATTAAGTCAAGGCTGGCAACATTCGGAACTCAAAAAAAGTACTTAAAACAATGCCCTATTGTAACCCGTCTGGCACGCACACATGTAAACCAAAACAAAACACACATTGCATACGTTTTCGCTTGCATTCTACGATCATATATATAAGAAAAAACGACTTTAATGATATAAAAATAGAGTTTAAAATTATTTGTATTTATTATACGTTGGCTTCCTAACGAACCAATATGCTGATGCGGTCGTCCGCCCGCTAAGTCTTGTTCCTTTACAAGTATACGAAAACCCAGTCTTTTGAATCAGAAAAATCAGATAGGACACGCTAATACGGTTTTATGGTAAAGGAATTTCAAAGTACGGAATACGAATTCCGCTTACAATCCTTTGAATGAACGGATTTAGTTCTTATTCTTTGATTTGGCACAGAGATTTGAATCTTATAAGAGTTTCTCTATTTCCTTATCATTGTAGCATACTTATTTTTATATTCGCCTCAAGCTTTATATTATTCTTAAATAATTTTACGTGTCTAATTTTAATAACAAAATTTTTAAAACATCTGTTAAGTATATGAAATTATTTTTTGTCTTCCCTGTATCTTTTTTTATACAACGAACTGATGGTAGGCTGTTGTCGCAGCCTATGAAAGCTTGCAACACCATTCACTTGCAGGAATCACTCACGCCTTGCCAACATTGAGATAGTGGTTGCCTATAGTGTCCTACGCACCGAAAAAGAGTAATGCAAAAATCAACACTGCTATGTGGTAGATTATCTGCGGTAGTACCTACCTAGCCGGCCTCTTCTAAAAAAAGGTAATAACAATAAGATTTCTGTTTCTAAAAAAAATCTAGTTCTAAAACTATTCAAAGTAACAGTTTCAATTAATATTTTTAAGGTAATTAGAGATTTCTTATAACTACATTTTAACTCTACAATTTAATAATAGCGCTCTGAATAACAACAAAACCATCTCGTAACCCGCGGGTATTGCGGTGTCCCGCTAAACGGTACGCGAGAGAATACAACTCGACTAGTGAAAATTAAAGAACGTCCATTTTAATAAAGCAAATTATACAAATTAATTACCATGTGCATTTTGCAGCATAATATGGTACTGATATATATAACATGTTCAGAAGAGTAAAAAATCTCTCATCAATAAACATTAGAAAAGATATCAACTTTTACAACTCATTATGATACGAAATGTTGTCGGAAGAAGAGGCGTTGGTCGGATAAAAAATATCTTTGCTACGAAATATCCGGGAATAGACAGGAATCGCGAGAACTGCCGAGAACTTTCTCCTTGTGAACAAAAAGAAAGAATAGACGGAACTAACAGTCCTCTATTATACTTTATCATAAAAAAGGATCATCAAAATCGGTCAGTCAACAGCGAAAATATTGCATATTCGTTAACCTCATCCTTTTTGATGTAATCTGAAACAAGCCCAATATCAAAATTTCGATAGAATATAAAAATTCAATACGTAAAACGAACCGCAAAAAAATCCCTCGGATAAACCGTCAAATAAAATCACAATCCATCCGGATATCAGAGCACGGGATTTGCGGAATCCCGCGACAGGGGATCGGGATAGCAACAAGTGAATCGACTTGAACTCGACACTAATAAGACACTAGTGACAAACGTTGGAGGACCGTTTAGCCCTCGCCGCCCCGCGGGATTATGACAAGCGGGGTCGATTTTATCTCTGGGTGATCCCGTGAATTGTATTCGATGAGGTTAAAAGGTTTTGTTTTATAAGAAAGGATATTTATATTGGCTTAAATTGAGTTTCGATTTATCGAACTAGATTTAGTACATAATTATATTAATATTCAAAGACGGCCACGGGTTCAATTCCCGATCAGAGCGGATGTTTGTTCTAAATATCTGTTTCGATCTAGGCTGCGGAGAGCACGTTATATCTGTTCTGGTTGTTATCATAACATCTGATAATAATCGTTAATTCTTAATAGATAATTTTCTCTTATGCAATGAGTTACTAGTTCGCCCTTAGGGTTGCGAAGGTCAGATGGCAATCGCTCTGTGTAACAACTAGTAAAACCCGTCAAATCCGGATAAAACTATAAGCAGACCCTGGGTAAATACCTGCGAACAATGCTAGATTTTAAATAAACGAATTATATGCAGACTATTCATCAGGATCATAATTATAACCTAAACTCGCACAAACCTATTAATATTTTTTTTTAATTTTTTTTTATTGCTAAATAGGCTTACGTTTGACCTCAATCTCGCTTGGTGGAAGGCGAAGATGAGGTCTAAGATGGAGCACGTATGCCTAGAAGGTGTCTGTTCACTCTGGCCTTAAAGGTGTCCAGGTTATATATAGCATTCTGGAAAAACTGACCGCGGCAAAGAGTTCCACTCCTTAGCCGTCCGCATAATGAAAGAGGAGGCAAACCGCTTCGTGCGTAAAGGAGGAATGTCTACGACGTAAGGGTGAAAACGCTCGCCGCGCCTAGTTGTTCGGTGATGGAACGGGGAAGAGGGTATCAGGTTATGTAAAACCTCCGCTTACTCTCCGAAATGTACCCGATAAAAAACCGAGAGGCAGGCCACTCGTCTACGGTGTTCGAGGGTCAGAAGATTTGCCTCCACGAGTGAGTTACTACCTATGATCCTCTTCACTCGGCGCTCCACCGAGTCCAAAGCGTCCAGTTGATATTTTGCAGACCCATCCCAGAGATGAGAACAGTATTCCATACAAGGGCGTATTTGGTCACATGGACCAAGAAAGTATAGCTCAAAAAATATTAGCGTGAAGTAGAGCTATTTATACTGTTGCATTGCAAATTCTACTCCCTTTTTTCTTCTTCTATCTTCTCCTATCAATGTGTGCTATCACAACGCACACATATTAGTGAACATAGCAATAATAACATTGATAGCAATGATAACATTCAAGGCGTCGGGATGTGACGACCCCATCGCCCGCTGTTGGGATAACCTCTGTCACAACAGAGATTATTCCACCAGTGCAATCAGTCACACTGGTGGTAGGTCTTTGTTGCAAGAGGCCGGCTAGGTAGGAACCACCGCAGTGTCCAATATTCTGCCGCCAAATAGTAGTGCTTAGGCACTACTGTGTTCCGGTTTGAAGGGCATTGTACGCTAGTGAAATTACTGGGCGAACGAGATTTAAGAACTAATATCTCGAGGTTGGCAATGCGTGAGTGGCACCTACTAATGGTGCTGCAAGCGCTCATAGGCTGCGGCAGCCATTTACCATCAGGTGGGCCGTATGCTTGTTTGCCAACTTCTAAAATAAAAAAATAAATAAATAAAAAAAAAAAAAAAACAGCTCTTTATGAGGAGATCTCATTCATCAGTGGTAGATTTAAAATTGACTTATATATAGCTGACTGTAAAACTGTAATAGCGAAGAACACGGTCAAACAATGGGTATAACGTGGTCGTAGTGTGAAAGAATCCATGCAACAAGTGCAATAAATTCTGGTCTATATAACAGATAGTCCTGTGAACATTGTCAGTATGCGTGCTCACAATAAAATACCTCTTTCTATCAACCATTACAGTAAAAAAAATCGATTAACCTTTCTTCGATTTTCATACAAAGGTTAGTTTTCGTAAATTATCTGTAAACGCTAAATATTTAACTCTTTTCTACTATGGTATGTGTGTTGGAATGCGAAAACACACATGAACATACAAAAAAATCAACCTAAACCTAAATACCTCAGTATCTAGGGGAATTGCTTACACTACTTGAAAGTATTTTTTTAAATAATTTATAACTACATTAAAAATTGTCATACATACATTGTAAAAAATAAAGTATATATTGAATATACTTTATATAGTTTAAAAGATACAACTTATAAATTTAACATAATGAATTATTTTATTGATAAAATTCTACTTATTCTTTGTAGCATGTAACCTACCCATATCGACACATTTTAATTAACATTACCAATTATATATATATTCTGTGCAAAGACAAATGAAAAATTTCAACAATATAAGGCGGTTGCAAGGCACCATTTTTTTTTTCGAGCATATATGGTTGTATCGGCATACGCACGTACACGCGCGCTTTCAAAAGCCGAACGCGCGTATACGGGCTTATTCCGGCGTGTACGCTCGAGTGTCACTAACATATTATTCATAAAATATTGCGCGCGTAATAAGCAGGTGAACGCTCGTACACGACAGAAATTTTCGAACACCTATTCACGCTTTGAAAGACGAAATTATAAGCTTGTATAAAATGCTGGTCTGTAACCACCCTAAAACAATCCTTATTTTTTTCTGTTTGATTTTCAATTTCATAATATGATATAAAAATCTTTCACCAACAAAAGACACGTAAACAGAAATAACGGTACCAACACTGAAGATAATAAAATATACATTATGTATCACCGTATACATTATTCATGGCCAATGTCAATTCCCAGAAAGTTGCTCCGCCGCATTTACATATTATCTAGTTCAAGAAAAAACTTATGTTTCATTTAAATACGTTATGTGTATTCAAAAACTTTATTTAAATAGTATAATGTCGACTCGTACATATTTATTAGTAGAAAACCCTTCTGATTTTAGTGTGAGTGAAACTACCTACTCTATCACGGAATACGAACTTAGGGCCTGCGCCCATTGGCGGCACGGCACGGCACGACAAGGGACTTTTTGTGTACTGCTAATATTACCCTTCCCTTCTTACTTTCCTACTAATTTCCTCCTGATCACAACAAAATACCTCTCCCCTTCCCACTCAGGTAAGTGCTCACCTGTGGATCTTGTTTTGTTTATCAATCTTTAAAACATAAAAACACACATTGAAAGAGACATCATCAATTTAAAACATTTTTTCAGCTATATATATTTTTTTAAATTTCTTCAGCTATATATTTTTTTAAATTTCAAGTACCTACCTTTTTCAAGTTTTCATTTTCATCATATTCATCATGCAGTGGGTACCAAAGTTTCAATATAAAATAATCACATGTCTGGTGCAAGGATGCTCTCGTGCCGCGGGGTGTACTTTGAGAGGCTTACTAGACGACTTTTAATATATTGTGGATTACTCGCGAACGCTCTAAAATCTGCTTTATAGCCAGATTATACGGAGCCTAGCGATAAGTTTATAGCCAATTTCAATCTTTATTATTTGTAATTTGCCTATTATTTATTATCATAATGAAATTCTAGTTAAAAACGTTAAATCAAATTCATAAATGGATTAAGTGCGATTTTATTATTTAAATTTATTATCATTTATATTCAGAATCTATAATTTTTAGAAGAACTTAAAATGATAATCTTAGAAGTAATTTTATATCGTAGATTTAGATCTAGGCTTTCACCGTTTATATCTGAATAAAAAATTCAATACATCAACTATCATCAAGTACCTGATCAATACCGTTTTCGAAGCAATTATTTCATGGTTCAAACGTTGTTAAAGAAAACGTCGTGACGAATATTGTCGGGATGTAAGCGTGTCTAATAAAACGTTTTATACTTTTTCAGTATCTAAAGTTAAATCTAAAAGTTAAATAATGACAAGTTAGTTTCCCGCTTGGCTTTTGTAGCAGTAGAGCCATGATTGCTACCACACATGTGCTAACTCGACCGGTGAAGTACTATCCTCTGACAGAAAATCGGAGTAAACTAACAGTATTGGAGCCCATTATCCCACACACCTCTGTTCCATTCTTTTTTCACGACTGTAATACATCACGTAGTTATCGAAAGTGTTCATAAGTTACGGTGACTGACCATCAGACAGACCGTATGTTTGTTTGCCAACCGTCATGAATTTAAAAAAATCCTATCGCCACCCATCCTATTAACAAGGACAATTGATGTAACATTTTACTATATGTCAGTCTCACTATTACAAGACAAAACCAACATCACATTGAAAATTGACATCACATTGAATTGAGGGAAAGTATTAGACAAAAATACCTTAGTAACGGATCAAATTTAACAATTGACTTTTAAAATGCATCACATTCGTCTGTATAACTATAGTGTAGTCCTTAAGAACGAAGAGATTATGAAAAATAAGATTACCCTGAGTTGGGTTTATGAAAATACTTTAAGTGAAATTCTTTAGGCATTCGCCTTATTTTAGGCGTATAGCTTTTTCCATGAGCGTTGAATTTAATTTACTGTGGAAATTGCTATCCCGAGGCATAGCGTCGCTGCAGTAAATTGAATTTAGTCGATAAAACTTCCATAAATACAAATTATTAGACGCTTAAAATTCAGTAGGACGTCTTAAAGACAATGTATCTTCGTAAAATAAAACAACAATATCTATTTCCCACGGCTGGGCAAAGACTTTATTATTGACGTAGATTAAGAGGGATGTACATTTCTTCAAAAACATGCAGATTTCACCATGTTTTCCTCTATCATAAAATTCGATGTAAATTCAAGATATTTATCATTTAAGAACTAACGTTAAAGTTTACGTTTCCTACCTCGTGATATATCACGAGGTATATTCCTTCTTACCTCAAATAAAATAGTATGTTAAAAGAAAATATTTTATACATAGACTAAATAGATATATAGATAGATAGCGTCGAAATACGCTAGCTTCATTCGGTTATGCTGCAAACTTGTGACTAAATTCATTATGTTGCATTAGTGTTGAATTTACGAAGGAGCACCATTGCCTTTTGTATTCCGCTCAGAATACCCGGAGTCACAACTTCATTTTGGAAATAACAATTCATAGATTTATATATAGCTATAATATAAACACGGCTATAAGTAAATCAAGTATATAATTCATGATAAATTATGAAAGTCATAAACCACGAACTGATAAAACCTTGAACCATGTTTGAACCAACAATTATCGACACTCGTAAATCACTAAGAGATATTTTAATTAAACATCCTCAATATATCAGATAGCGGGGGATGAGAGGTTGGGCGGGGAGGGAGGAATTAATTTAATTTTAACTTGATAATATATCACCCGACGTCTTCGCTAATAATGGAATTATGTTTGTACTTCCAGAATCCATTTGCATTCTTATTAGATTCGTTATGAGAATGTTGAAATTTAGACATAAGACATTTTAATTCAAATGAAACTAATTATTGTAATCAAAGAATAAAGAAAGCGAATATTTGAAAGCGAATTCTTTAAAAGCGACTTAGACAGAAAGACAGAAGCTTGCAACATGAAAAACTGCGTTCCATTGCGTTGGCGTTGACATTCTCCAAAAGAGCACCAAGGAGTCTTTGACATATTTTTTGTATGGAAATGCCTGTTCATATTATATAGTTAGACTATATCTTTTTTTTTTTATGTTAAAAGTTGGCAAACAAGCATACGGCCCACCTGATGGTAAGTGGCTGCCGCAGCCTATGAGCGCTTGCAGCACCATTAGTAGGTGCCACTCACGCGTTGCCAACCTCGAGATATTGGTTCTTAAATCTCGTCTGCCCAGTAATTTCACTAGAGTACAGTGCTCTTCAAACCGGAACACAGTAATGCCTAAGCACTACTATTTGGCGGCAGAATATTTGACACCGCAGTGGTACCTACCTAGCCGGCCTCTTGCAACAAAAGGCCTACCACCAGTGTGACTGACTGCACTGGTGGAATAATCTCTGCTGTGACAGACGTTATCCCAACAGAGGGCGATGGGGTCGTCACATCCCGACGCCGGTAAATCTTTATCAAATATATGCGACACAATAGTAGTGAACCTGCCTTAAACGCCAATAATATTAAAGTTGGAACACACAGTCTGTCTGTTTTCTGGTTGTGTTTTTTGTGTTTCCAGATTCCTGACACAGGATATTATAATCGTAATGGGGAACAGAATTTTTTTCTTTGATGACGGTTGACAAACAAGAATACGGTCCGCCGGATGGTAGGAAGTTACTGCACCGTGGAAACGCTTGCGATACTTAAAGTATCACCTGCGCGTTGCCAACCCAAGGGATAGGACCGAAGGGATGAGAAGGAAAAAAAGGGAACAGAGAGGGCTGGTTTCTCCATTTGTACTAGGAAGAGCATAACTCTACTACTAAAACATTAATTAATAACTGTTTTATCAACTATTCGTGAAATTTCGCTTGCCTAATTTAAACCTAATGTATTTTCGTACTGATGGGCAGTCAGCAACGCCAGGTATTCCATTCAACCGGCCAGACAATTCAAACTCCCTAGATTGCTATTCTAGGCCCCCGAACACCCCACCCTGGTAGAGGGGCGTCTGCCCCCTACGCTCGCATAGCGCTTAATTTCCGTATCGTATGGTCATTAATTTGTAAAATGATATGTATAAATAAGACGACTAAATTTACACTCTGATCAGACTGTATAGTTTATTTTAATATTGTTTTATGATTTAATTAAATTAGAACTTGTATAAACTAATATAGCTTATTAAACGATATCATTGTAGGCTTTTAATATTTACAACAAAAAAACTGATTAAAAATCGGAATCATCCTGGCTTTTAAAACTTAGAATTTAGTATTAACTGTTATTATATAATTCAAAGCAACATGCCATTTCAAATTTTAATTATTAAATGCAAAGTAGGTATCCTTACATTATTGTAAAATATAAGATAACGGGTTCTATTTTGACATGTTTTTAGTGGGCACGTGCTATCTGGCCACTAAAGTAAATAAAAAATCGCACCCGCCAAAGAAACTGCAATCTATTTTTTAAATTAATATGAGATTAATAAACGTTAATCGCTTAGCATCCATTAAAAATACCACTAAAGTGACTTTTATTGGATAGTCTATTAAAACTGAGCGTCGCATTAGATCTTCGAAGTATCAACAAAAAGGCGAGAAAAGGTTGTTTATCTGTAAGTTTGGCGCCCTTTTTACCCGCGCTCTGGCGAGACATGGCGGATTGCTGTCACCCGCGCAGTGCTGCCAACTTTTAATTACGACCATTGTGAGCAAAAGTTTAACTCGGCGACAAAAGAACTTTTTCTAATGAAACTTGGAACTCGTTATTTCCTAAGCGCTTGCCCGGTCTAGCTATTTTTAAAAACGAAAATTTAAATAAGGTACCTTATGAAGTTTCTTTTTAATTTCTCGAGAGCTTGTTTAAGTGCATATTCCCGAACGCAAATTGAGCTCGTTCGTGGTGTTTACATAGAAAACTGAGACACGGCCCTGCATAAATTGCAGAGCTCTACATAATTAAAAATCAACATTTACGTTCAATTCAATCTTAACTACGCTGCAGCGCGTCTTTGGAAATATTTCGTTTCTTTTTGTTTATAGCAATATTAATGGAATATAAAATAAATACTGGTGGTAGGCCGTTTATTGCAAGATACTGGTAAGGTCAGATATTCTACCACAAAGAAGTAGTGTGTTTTCCATTACTGTTTCAGTTGAAAAACAAAGCGAACGAGGTTTAAGAACCAATATCCCGAGGTTGGCAAAGCGTGAGTGCGAGCGTGAATGCCATCTACAAGTGAATGGTGTTGAAAGCGCTTATAGGCTACATCAACCGCTTACCATCAGATGGGCCGTATACTTTTTGTCAACTTTTTCGCATAAAATAATAACTGTAAACTAGTGTGTGAGACTTGTCAACTTTTTCTCTGTAGAACAAAGGTAAAAGGTGTAGAAAGACAAGCGTATGGCCAGCCTTACAATAAGCCTACCATACGCCTTACAATAAGCCGACACCAGAGCTAATAATCACGTGCAACACGTACATTACAAAAATATGTTGCCAAACTAAGAGAGGGAGAAAATTGGAAGAGAAATAAGTGGCAAGGAATTTTAATTTAAGCATTGCCGTGTATAATTGTTCTGTTGGTTGTTCCTTCAAACCTGACATAAAAAACAAACAAGTTAAGTTTTTTTGTGTTCCAAATAAATCATAGTGAATTATTACCACAGATCAGGGTAAATGTAAGCATTATCTTATAGCATTTTTTCTATAAGGAACTATATAGCTTAACACTTTCGAAGAACAAACATTATTTCCGAGCGATAAAGTGGAAACTCCTAACTTTAACAAATCTATTTGAAGCAGAAGAAACTGGCAAAGCAATAAAAGCGAAATAATAGTTATGGAAATAGTCTTTCATTTTCAACGAAAGAAAACTCCGCGAAACTACCGACAATATGAATGAAACTATAATATTAGAAAAGTTTCGTCCCGGGAAATGAGAAAACGTTGTACGAACTCGTTCGTCTAATACACGTAGTTATAAACTTGTTCAATATAATATCGAGTGGTGTTGCCGTCTCTCTCGCACTCGAGACGCTCGAACTGCCCTCGTTTAATTGCATATTCAGCTGAATAATGCAACCACGACGACCCATACACTATACCAATCTAAAAATACATGTAAAATCTGAACGCATAAGATACACATGTAATAATGCCCATACAAGCAGACTAAAAGAAATCAATCAAAAATTTATGAAATGGTAGGAAAAACTTATATTTTTAAAGCTATTTTAATTTTCAATGAGAGGTTTTTTCCACACTTGACTCTTTTTCCACATGCAAGGGCTTCAAGGCCCACAAAACTAAATAACCAACAATCTCTTACTTTTACATTCAAATTCTGAATACCATAAAATCACTTTAAAGATTCGACAGTTTTATCGATTTTTTAAAGCATTGCTTTTTTCAAGGCATTACTATATTCATACTGCCTTCCAAATAAGCATGTAGATTCAAACCCGCAACTCTAGCGTTAACAGCCTTTTCTACCGTTGAGCTATTGAGGTTTTTTTTTTAAAATATGTTTCAAAAGTCAAGTTAAATTATTAACTTTTAATGCACACAATATAATATCTAAATCTACATCAAATAATAAAAATTAAAAAGAAGTTATTAATATTATCTTAAAAAAATATTAAAATACCTTACGGGAGCATCCAAAACGATCTTATCTCTCGTTCCAGCGCCACAAGTACACAGATAACGTCACCTGTGATCGATTATAATAAATCGATTCATTTTTCACTTTGACAAATATCGATTTTAAAACGAGTCAAATGCATATATGATAAGGCTTCGGCATATCTGTGGATAGCTTAGTTATAGTTGGCGATTGTTATGATAATGCAGGCTGCAATAGACGTAGGGGGATGAAATATCGGCCTCTTTTGCATAAGCACCGCGTAGACCGGAACGCTCTACGACCGCTACGGGCTACGACCGGAACTCGTAGCTCGTTAATTGTTCATTAAATTGATTTCAACTACTATATTAAATTTGACTTAATTTTATGAATAAAAAAGTTTCTAAAAGAAGTGTTGTAGCCATTGTATCAAGGATCCCGATCCAAGCGTCCCTTTCATGTGATTCAGGGTCTGTGTATGATAATGATTTGATTCAAATTAATAAATAATATTAAATATTGAATGGGAAGGAAAACATATCAGACATGCCTATAAAAGAAACCATCTTTTTTTACTAAAGAGGTCAAAGTTCTCAATTCGTCTGTATTTTGTATGGTTGTTACCTCATAACTTTGGATTGGGTGAACCGATTTTGATGATTCTTTTTTTTATGTGAAAGCTGGTGCTTTCCGTTCTGACAATGACATCCATGAGAAAAGCATATAAGTCTTAAATTTTCATTAATAATTAAGTACTATCATTTACTAACTAAAAGTATAAAATAAAATAATTTATATGCCAAATATCTGTGATGTTTGATGTTTATACTTAGCACGGACTTCTGTTGTAGAAAATATTTACTTTTTTCATTTTAGTGTTTTCGTCGCTAAAATTCAAGTTATACATTATTGTTTCATATCCATAATACACACTTAAGCGAAAAGCAATTTTGTATGCGAGTTTATCAGGAAGAAACTGGAAGAAAACACATTCATTATACAGCATCAGATACGCGATAATTAACATGTTCGTTCGACTCTCAGATATGTTTAATTTATTTACTGTTATTTGTTGTATCGGTTAATATTTTTAAATAAATAAACTCTTTGTTTTTGACCAAATTAAAAAGGAGGATATAGGTAATATTTGCAATCCCCAATTCGCGAATTTTATCATTCTTCAGTTGATGGCATGTAAATATTGTGTCGATGTGATCAAGAATTTTGGAAGTTAAGAACGACATTCCGTAACGTACATATAAAGGCATAACAGATCATTGAAGAAGGAGTGTTGAGTGAAATCGGAGAAAACAGTTTTAAGATATAGAAAAAGAAACAGTTTGTTAAAGAGTCACAAGCACACACACATAAGACTCAGAGTCACAAGCACACACACATAAGACTCAGAGTCACAAGCACACACACATAAGACTCAGAAAAATAAGAAAAAAATATATTAAAGCTAACAGAAATGAAAGTAAAAATGCAGTTAATTTATTTATACATAAGAGCCTAGTGGACATGGTCTATAAGAATACTTTTTGTCTATTTATTGCGTTGCGTCGTGTTACGTTTTGCTGCGCGGAGATGTAGCTACACATACGCAAATTCCCTATTATCGCTCTGTTATTTTTATGCTGGTCGCACATTTGAAATTAATGTGAAAGATACTATGACTGTCTGTCTGCTTTTTCTTAAAAATAACTAAGAATCAGATGTTGACAGATAGATAAAAAAGAAAAATGACTCAAATTCTGCTTGATCGAAAGTTAATTGGTTCTTTTTAAAAAGATTAATATGAAGAATAACACTGTTCACTGTTTGATACTGTGACATTGTAATCTAACAAATACAACTACATCTATATACTACAATACGAGTATATAAAACTTCTCCACAACGCCGTTTGGTTTCTGGAAACCAATTAAGTAATTACTGTAATAGTGAGCTTTGATACGTCCACTAAACAAAGATCAATCAAATAAAAATAACCGTTAAATTTATAGAAGTCAAATATAGATTATTATTGACTAAAATTGATTCATATAATCGTAGTGATGAAAAAATCAACTAAAAGAAATGTACATACATTTTTTTATTTTGCTTCTTGTTGCACAAAACATAAAATGTTTTTATATGCAGAAACCATGAGCACTTTGTCTGATGGCTTCATTTTTTAAGGACTCGAGAATCTTACGGTATTATCCTGTTTATATGTCTATAGACACAAAATATGTGAAAATACATGCACAACTCATTCTTAAGTTTTAAATTAAAACCTCTATGTTCACGTAATGCATTCGCTACACGATAATTAGACTGCTGAATAATAAATACATCCCTATTAAGCTGAATGCATGAAATGTACACAAAATTGTAAAAAATAAATATTTCTGTTCAAATCATGTTATGTAACAAAAAAGCCAACATCACTTTTTTTTTCATGAAGTTTGTCAAACAAGCAACGGGCCGCGTGATGGTAACTAGTCACCGCAACCTATGAACGCGCGCGATACTTGAAGTATCACATGCGCGTTGCCAACCTAAGGAACAGGAGGGAAGGGATGAGAAGAGAAAAAAGGAAAAGAACAGAGGGAATGGGAGAGAACGAAACGCAACGGTACTTGAGAGGATAGTACTTTCCCGGTCGAGCCGGCCCATTTGTGCTGGGAGATGCAAGGCTCTGCTACCGTGAAAAAAACTTACCTTGGAATTACAATTTCGTTTCAGTGAACAGAAATGCTGCGTCTACCACCGTAGTATTAGTATTATGTAGTGGAGTTGAAAGATCCGTTTAGAGAGTTTTTATACTATATTTTATTATTAATAATATTCACACTTGACAGGAATCGTCAAAATGTATTAGCTGACTCAGACGAATACTAAAATCGTGTTCTGGAAAGATACTTAATGTATTCTTTTAGTCTGGATGGTATTAAATTAATAATAAATAATAACAAACGCTACACACTCAACGCCCCCATTAAGGTAGTTAGGTATATACTGTGTTGGTTGACCGGCAACATACACAATGACAAGTACAAGCACACCCATACCGCAACACATGCCTGTATGGTCAATACAAACGTATGACCCGATCAGGAATGGAACTCGCGACCTGTGGTGCTTAAGACAGGTTCGCTACAGCTGCGCCACAAGGTGTCCAGTTTAATTGAAAGCTTACTTTATTTTAAGCAAAAATAAAACAGTAATTTAATTAATATAAGGCGTTATTGTAAAACGTAAATGGTTATAAAGAAACTTGCGGCCGAAGTGTAGTCGTTAATATTTTGGAGTCTTGCTCGGCGGCAACATCAATTAAAAAGTTTTTAATTAAAAATCATACGTATGTTGTTTGAACATTAATCTTTCTTTTATAACGTTGGAGAAATTTATATTAAAATGTTTACTTAAGTTTAATTTTTGATAAAATATTTAAGATTTATTAAACGCTGAATAATAAAAACCCAATGATTCTCTTACAACTACGAATAGGTATACCTGTGTCAGGGGCTTAGTAACACGCACAAACACAATCATTTCCGAATCGGTCATTCGGAACGGGAATCGAACCCGTATCCACAATCATTTAAGGCAGGCTGACTAAACGATTAATATTTTGAAACTGACTAGTGTGAAATAATTGTATATTGTATTCTTTGAAATTGGGAATTGTCTTAATTGGTGTTTTAATAATTAATGAATATTTGATAATTATATTCCAGCTCTAAAGACAATTTTGTGCCTTTTTGGTTTTCGACTACTCTAAGCGCTACCGTTTTTCCAACGACTTTTTGGACGAATTTCTCAATTTAAAAGGTTTGTGGTAGGACCTCGTCTATCGGCTCAGCTTTTAATTATATAATACCTAACCAATCAGACCAAAGCATAGGTCCTATGTCTCTATGTAGAGCATATAATATGTCTGTAAAATGAAAACATTAAAACAGAAAAAATTGTACAAAATATTTGTACTATCTTCTAAACATTATGTTAGATTACAAAGATTTCTAGGAATTCTCACAAAAACCTTAAAACCGGTTGATTCAAAAGTTTATATAATTTTTTAAGGAAAATAATATATTTCAAAATATTCGAAATGCTTTGTCTGTACGATATACCTATGCAAAGTCAGGGCAGTTTAGTAGTATCAATACAATGCCAGTGATAGTGGTGTACGAATTCATAATAATAAAATATACCACTGTCTTAACAATGTTTTTACATTCCAATAAACTTACTAGATAAGGATAGAAACTTCGCTCATTTATTTTAACGTGTAAGTAAAAGAGACAAGAACATGCACAATGTTACGAATACATTGATATTAAATTGAAATATTATGATTCGATTCCAACGATTTGCTTTCCATTTTGTGATTCCTTTAACATAACAATGGCCTATTATAAATGATTTATGAGCTTAATTTTAAATGCCTTATAAATAGCGTACATAAATAAATTTAAGACTCATAATAACTTCGATACTCCATACAGTCATTACTAAAATTAAAAAACTACGAAGTGAAAAAAAATGAAATCAACATTACCTAAATAACGTAAACTCATAACCATAACTTTTTTAAAACGTGAAAATATCAAAGGTATTAAAAAACAAAAGTTACGAACAGCCATCAAAGCTTATTAAAAAAAAAACGTAATTTGTTTATCTGTACGCGGCGGGGCGGGGGCGGCGCTCTCGCTCGTCACCGGCACAGTCACGTGCGACGCCGCCGGCCCACCACGCGCCTTACGTAACAGAGCACATCACTACTTCCCGCGCGAATCGCATTATACAAACGCGTGTGTTGTGTTTTTTAATCTGTGACTGGATTTCATTTCAAAACTTAAGGTGCGTTCACTTTTTTAATAAGTTTTTATGAATTAATTAAGATTCTTTTTTTTTAAATAAAATTTGTTAAGGTCGTTAAACTGCACGGCACGCGTCTGAAGACGTCGAATGTAGAGCGTTACCGTGCAGAGCGAATCTTTGATGGATAGTTGATGCTTGACCGCTTATCATATTATACACTTTATTCTGTAGATGTGTGAAAATTTAATTTAAAAAAAATTGTCATAGTATCAAAGATAAAATTAATATTACTCCTACTTCTACTGTAATGTAGAGTTTTAACTCCTACTAACAAAACTTGTTTTATAAAAAAAATATTTATTTAATATTAGTCGTTAAAACTTGTTTGATAATTGCGGGGACCTGTATTTTAATAATATAAATATTAAACATTAACCATCAAAATCAATTCATTTTTAATTTTTTTTCACCTTGAAATAACTCTATAGTTTATATATTTGTTATTATAATGTAGTAGTAGAAGTAGGTATGAATTTATATTTAAAATTATTATATTTGGAATTATTATAATTACACAAACGTATTCTGCCTAGCCCTTTACCTTTTACCTTTTATAGAAATGCATAATTCGGTAAGCTTTATGTACTAATTTAGTTACAAAAGGTAATATACCCTAGATTATTATTAGGTAACAATTTAAAAAAATACTCAAAATTTATAAAAAAATTAATAACTAAATAAAATTAATAATCATAACCAAACTCGAAAAATATGATACTTAAGCATAGATCATAATTTATTTAAATTATGCAGATTGAAGTAAGCGTGTGAACTTCGTTTCATTACATTGGTGTTGAAATTAGGAAGGAGCACCGCACCAATGACTGACATTTTTTTGTATGAAATGGCCCGTCGAAAGATATAGTAAGTCAATGTATGTAAGTGTATTGTAACCACAGATTTAGTGTAACGAAATTGCGCTATCTTTATAACCTTCCAGGCCCCCAGAATCTTCTAAAGCTTATTCTTCTTATTGAGTGGTTAGTAGCCAACCTAGTGTCAGAGTTGTTCAGGTCGCTCGTACAGTCCTCTGACTTGACTTATCGACTGTCATCAAATTGATAATAGCCGGGACCGACTTTTTACGTGCCCTCCGAAGCACGGAGACGCTTCATTGAAATACATGCGATCACCCATCTTGTGACTGCCCGTGCCTAAAGTTGCTTTACCGACCGATCGTTTACCGATCAATGAGCGCACCCGGCTAGGAGCGTCTTAATTATTTCTGAAGCTAAAACATTAGTCCATCTCATATTCTTCCAACAAAGCAAGAACAAACAGGATGCCATTATTGATATTATTAATATTCATACGTTTCCTTTAATGAGTCGATAAGATAAACCGCATTTAACGCGCTCTTAGCTATCAGTAATATTTAATATAAAAATTTCATGGGTTTTCGATTCATACGATCCGTTATCTTGATGGAGAGTTGACATAACTCTGTAAACAAAAATCGGACGAGCACAGATAACATATCTAGCGACCCCGTTTTATGGTCCCGTCATTTGTTTATTTAAAATGTATACTCTTCAATATTAAAAATTTAATAAATAAAAGTTTCATTCATTAAAAAATATATAGTCGCCTAGTGGTTCAATTTTACTATAATCATGAATGTAATTTTTATATAAAATAAAATTCGTCAATAGCTACTAGGAAAAAACAAGGGAAAAGGGTGCTTTTGACTGTATTTCCTTTGGCCTATTATATTACATTATATTACTATTATAATAAATTATATTTTGGATCATAACTAAAAATTAAATTATTCATTAATGTTATTATTGGAATTATAATCTATAGTCAGTAAATGTACTCATTAAGTCTCCATCAATCTGTTTCGAAAGAATTTAAGATGCTATTTATAAAAATTATCGCGTCACGTGTGGTAATAAGCTCAAAGCTGTTGGCGACTACATGAACGATTATACAATGTTGCGTTTTAAATTTGGCAATTTAAAATAACCATTCAAACACTTATTTTATATACAATATTTCTCGATTTAGTTTTTAAGCGCGTCTCAAATAAAAAAGGACAGTTTACGATTATGTATTGCTTTTCATATGATAAGCCATATTTAATTTATGACGTCACCAAACATTTTAAGGATCGATTGATACATCGAAAGGATATACAACTAACTAGCCTAATCTTAATTATTGAGATTATAGAGGCTGTAATTAGACTGACTGAATCACCTATCAAAGTAGGACACAACAGCATCTCAATTATCGGTAAAATAATAATAAGTGAAAGATACTTTTACTCAAATAGATCCGGATTATTTCTACCCGTTTAATAATAAAATTCCAAATCGGATAGGAAATAGAGAATGAGATGGAAGAGCTAACAAAAGAGAAAATAAATGAGATCTCTTCTTCCTAACATTAATCTCTATACTCTTATCCGGATTTGACTGTATTTATACAACGTGATCTGACCAGGACCGACAGCTTAAGGTGCTCTCCGAGGCACGATGAGGAGACACACAAAGACACCCAGACCAAAACAGGAATATGTATTGATATTAAAAATATCAATACAAGTTTTCACTTCGAGCGAGTAACAAACCTTCGTCGAATCTAAAGAGAGCAATTGACGCTATAATGGTCATCACACTGGTGGTAGGTCTTTTGTTGCAAGAGGCCGGCTAGGTAGGTACCACCGCAGTGTCCAGTATTCTGCCGCCAAATAGTAGTGTTTAGGCACTACTGTGTTCCGGTTTGAAGGGCAGTGTACGCTAGTGAAATTACTGGGCGAACGAGATTTAAGAACTAATATCTCAAGGTTGGCAACGCGTGAGTGGCACTTACTAATGGTGCTGCAAGCGCTCATAGGCTGCGGCAGCCACTAACCATCAGGTGGGCCGTATGCTTGTTTGCTTCTAAAATAAAAACTTCTAACATAAAAAAAATCAGAAAAGAAACGAGATGCAAAATGACAAACAATTTGATATCAAACTAATGTTGTATGTGTTGATATGTCATCTAACACGCTTGTGCATGACGTAGCTTTAACCACGGACACCAACATGCGTAGCGTGGCGAATAAAAATTTAGGTCACACTCTGGCCTCGATTCATTGAGAGCCGATCGTTGGCGTGGTGTTTGATAGTAGTGTAAATAAAAACACGTGGACACGGTATACACGAACACCGTAATGCGTGAAAATCATTTGACATGTGAAATACAAGATTTCTAAGCGTCGGCAAGTCTTAAACACTATTTGATTACCGTTGTGGCGTGCTGGTAGGAGCCTCGAAGGTTACGAGTTCGATTCCCGCTCGGAGCAGATGTTCTCCGTACAGTCAAACCGTGCCTCGAAGAGCACGTTAAGCTGTCGGTCGCGGTTGCTATCATAACATTTGATAATAATCGTTAACTCTTGATAGGTAATGTGCTCGTATCTAATGAGTTGCCCTTTGGGTTGCGGTGGTCAGATAGGAAACGCTATATGTAAAAACTAGTAAACTGTTAATTCATAATAAGAGTATAAGCAGATCTTGGGTAAATACCGGGAATAATGCTAGGAAGAAGTCTTGAACACTATTCGAATGCTTTGTGAGACTTTAGATTACATATCAAATTAACTTAGCCCCTACCTATAGGATAGGATCTTGTGTCACGGGTCCGAAAACACAGTACAACCACAACTACCAAGCTAGAAACTCATGTATGGTTAATACAAACATATGCTTCGAGCGGGAAATGAACCACTATAATCAAATCAAATGTCATCAAAATCACACATATTATACTCGAAATAACATTATCCAATGCGTAATACATGTTGAATTACCATTCCACCATTCAACATTTCATTGCTAAAAGCTGACATATTTAAATTATCGGAGGAATAAATATTCTGAATATTTATAATAGTCATGACAATTATAAATATTCTGAATATTTATAATAGTCATGACAATTATTATCTTTATAATATAAAATGGATTCCAATTTGTTGTACCCACCACGTATTTAATGAATTATGTACCAGATTATATAAAAAACTTACGACAAATCATCGAAAGATAAGAATTCTTACGTATAAAGACAGATGGTTTTTCACCCTAAACTATTTTACATTTGAACTTGGCATGAAGAACTGACCCTGACATTGCTAAAAGATCGGATACCATCAACGACGAGTGTAGAACATTTGAGACAGGGTTTTTAATAACATTTTAAACAAGGCAGACGAGCCGGCGAGTGCGAGCAAAAAAGTGAAAATCAATAGCAGTGGACAGCGCTGACGGCAGACAGAATAATTGGGATACTCGGCGCGTGCTGAAAGCCGTAAATTTTCACTTTTGTACAATTTTGTACACGTGAACCCGCTCTCGTTTGTTTACAACTTTTAATACATTATTGCTTACAGGCTTGTTGTCGCTTTAATAAAATCCTCACATAAAATTTTTATATATAAAAAAAAATTGTATTCTGTACCCAAAGGGTGTCAACGGAGCCTTGTTACTAAGCCTTCGTCCGTCTACATGTCAGCGGGCTGTATAGTTATTAATATAAAAACAAATAGTACAAGAAACTTGATATTTTTATCCTAAGGTAGTGCGGAGTCCGTTTTGTGTGACTCCGACACTCAATTGGTCAGTTTTTTTATTAATATCAACTCTTAAATACCTCGTTTAAAAAGTATAAATTTATTTTACTGCTCATAAGAAATATCGATAGATATTGATTTATAAGAGAAAATTATTCGATCCGAGTACAGTCTGGAACCTCTTATTATAAATGTACACCCAAGTTGAAAGTTTTGAGACAGACATGTATAGGTATCTTTATCTAAGCCCACCGTCTAGACGAGCGGTTTACCGGTAGTAAATGTCACTATATATTATTAAAATAATTACTATCATAATTGGAGATACATGAATTTGCGCTATTTGGAACGTATTCCATAAAAAAAATATTTAATATACGTGTTATCTAAAAGGTTCCTAAAACATAACTTACATAACAATAATTGGAGGTATGCTCATCAGGGCTATATTACACTGAATATCTAAAAAAATGGTCTTATATTCTTATTTTCCAACTCCAGGGTGAATTATACTTTTTAGTCCTACTAATTTTATTATTTAAGACCTTTAAGTCCAGAAGAACACGAAATATCAACATTTTGGTTCTCTGTAGAAAAAAATTAAAATTAAGAATTATAAAAACGTATGAGTACTAGTTAAATAACTAATTCCAAAATACTAGGATGTATAATTGAATACTCATATAGAAATCTTTCTAGCCCGTATCATGCAATTCGTTTTCTATTAAATAATAAATACGTCGTATCCATAAAACGACGTAATTTCGTAGTCATCCATTACATGTATAGAGCTTTTACGGCGAACGTAAATTTTAATTCTGCGCGTTAGCACGAGGGTCGTAATTGACTTTACGACTCATACCGCCTAAATTTTACTCTAACTCGGTAATATTTTAAGGCTTTATATGTGTGTAAAAAAATTAAAATATTCGTACATATGATAAAACAGGTTGTCTAACCCTTGACTGTCTCTTTTGTGCGTTTTCAGAATCACTGCTCCGATTTTTATAATCCTATTTTTATTATATATATTGGATCTCTATCCAGCTGTATTACGATCCTGTATTACGATGGATAACTAGTATATTTGTTGTGATGAATTTTTCCTGGCGTCGGGATGTGACGACCCCATCGCCCGCTGTTGAGATAACCTCTGACGCAGCAGAGATTATTCCACCAGTACAAGCAGTCACACTGGTGGTAGGTCTTTTGTTGCAAGACGCCGGGTAGGTAAGTACCACCGCAGTGCCAAATATTCTGCCGCCAAATAGTACCTAGTGCTTAGGCATTACTGTGTTCCGGTTTAAAGGGCACTGTAGGCTAGTGAAATTACTGGGCAGAAGAGATTTGAGAACTAATATCTCGAGTTTGGCAAGGCGTGAGTGGCACATACTAATGGTGCTGCAAGCGCTCATAGGCTACGGCAACCACTTACCATCAAGTGGGCCGTATGCTTGTTTGCCTACTTGTAACAAAAAAAAAAGATCAAGTTGGAAGAAAAACCGACTGTAAAAAGGAAAATAAATATCTTGTGCGTTCTATGAACAAAACATGTCAAAGCGAAGCGAGTCTTATTTGCAGAGAATTCTTAAACCAATTAGTTAAAGGTATGAATTTTTCCTCATGTTTCCCCACTATATAGAGAGCCCGATAAATGCTTGTCTACTGTCATCACAATTTGGTTATCTGGCAATAATCGCTAACTTTCAATGGTCTCCGAATGCAACATGGTACCAGTCTGCTCATAAAAGGTTGTCCAGTCGCTCATTTCTACAATTTTGGTGTCCTTCGAAATTTTCACTTTCTCTCATCCTTCAGAGTTTTGTTCTGTTTTTGCATTTGTTGTCAATTTTATCGAGCCGTAAAGAAGTCAAATTTTGAACTCAAAAATCTATGAAAAAGGGCGCAGTCTTATATCCTATTTTTATATTAATACTGTTTGTACATAATTATAAGTAATATTGGGACCATGATTATATACACATTCTTAAGTAGGTCTTTGCTTTCACTCAAACTTTCTACTCAAAAAATGAAACAATATTAGCATTATTGCGAAACAATGGGACAAAGGCGCTTTCTTGCATTGTATGTAACAATTCATATTAAATAAAGATCTTGTATAAATCAATATATTATCAATTTAATTTAAACAAAATATATAGAACTATTATATAAATATGACTGATCTCAAGAAATCATAAAAATGCATATTACCCGTTAATTAGTTAATGTTGAAATGAAATTATTCAAACGTTTCTCCCAAAATCATTCTCTGCGGAGATTTACATGGCGTAAGCCATAAGCATGTGAAACAAGAAATTCCTATAACGAATAAACGTCACATAAACAGACGAACAATTGAAAAGCATTCGCACGAGAATATTCACCACGCTTTGCAAGGCTAGACTGCTCGCCGCCGCGCTGTCACCCGCGGCTGACTTCATTCATGATAACGATAAGTTTGTTTACGTGCCGATAAATGAGATAAACAAATACAATGAAAATACACATGAATATATCGTGTTAGTACATTTATATAATACGAGAATTATACTTGAACATAATATATTAGATTCACAAATATAAAAAGACTATTAAAATGTCATTCTTGATATATGTAAAACTTTAAGTTTCAATACCTCAACGACAGAAGGGTTAGCACGAGTTTTACAGTTGTTATGATGACCCCGCTGGGCTATTGTAATAGCCATTCCTAGCACAAACTACACGCTTAAAATGAGTAGGATATAGGAATTGCTAATATATTTCAAAAATACTTGTTTTTAGCGGATAAATTAATGTCTGTATAAAAAAATACTAAAATAAGAATTTAAGGAATTTAAGGAAAGGCCTTTAAAATTTCTAGTAGTGTAATGTAGTTAAAAACCGTCACAATGTGTGATATATCATCTATAGTAATACCACTTGAGTAGTAATGTGATAGTCACGCCCACGAGCGTGACGTAGATTGCGGTAGGTTAGAACTGAATGTTTTGTGGGGAGATCATCAAATAAACACGTGGCGAACGGTGTAGTGATATTTATATAAATAAGGGTAACTTAATTCTGTTCTTGTGAACCCACACGTAACACTGTCAAGGCCACTAGGGCCAACAGCAATGGACAAAAAATCTGTTCTTATTTTGTCAATCTTCAAGATATCTCTAGATACTAGAAGATAGTGTAATATCGACTAGGAGATTAAATTATTAATAGCTTAAACAATATTTTAGCTTAACTATAGACGACATACACATTTTACGACATACGTTTTCACTATCAGTTTGTTTATAAGCTGTATTGTACAAACGATAATGATAAAAGGGCTTTAAAAGAAAGATAAATAAGTATAGGCATAACATTGAAAGTTCAAAGCAAGGTTGTTATCGCAGTTAAAAGTTTATTAACTCTCAACACAACCGTCAATAGAATCACTAAGAGAGTAACTTCAAATGGCCAGAACATTGACCTCAGCTAATTCAGGTGACGGGAAGGGTATTGAACTTCTAATAAAATGTAAAGTTTGTTTACAAACAAACCGAAATGGTTCCATTCAGTGGGCTGATCGTGAGCCCTCGGGATTGCTTGGAGTTGGATCCCGGCGAATCCCGGCCTTGAACTTGTGCGTGACGATCCCGGGACGTTTACCTCGGCGTTTTGCGGGGAATCAGCGATACCCGCAGGGACTGAGCTCACTACACCGATGTAGAGAACATAGAAATGTCATCGCTGTTAATAAATACGATTTTTTTTATATAGTTTCACATAACTACTCCAGCTCTACTATAATCGTTTAGGTGACTAGACCACTTACAAACAGGACTGTACTTTCTTATAAAATGTAAATGCTAAACGCTACACACTCAACGGCCCTATTGGGATAGTTATATCATGTGTCGGGGTTTCAGAAACATACTCAATGACAAGGCCAAACACCCTCAGACTGGAAAACATGCCTGTATAGTAAACATCTGCTCCGAGAGGGTATCGTACCCACGACCTGTGTGGGTTAAGGCAAGTTCGCTACAGCGTCGATACAACGTCGTTAGATATATTATTAATATATTTAATTCAAAAAATTCAGTATGCTCATATACGCCTCATGTTCTTCGTGTCTTCTCAATTCTACGTGACATTGACGAAGTAATCTCTGCTCAGTTGGCACAACTGGAAGCGTAGACTGGAAGCCATATTATACTAATCTAAATCCATATGTATATGTTTTCATAGAAAAAACATAAAGATATTATAGCATGTCGCTTGTAATGTATAAAGCATCAAAATAGTAAAATACAACTTTTAACAAAACTAATAAAAAATAAAAATAATATAACACTTTTGTTGACAAGTTATCAAATTTATTCTAATTTTATTAACTTGAATTCCAAAGCCAACATTATAAAGTCAAAATAGACTATTTCAATGGAATAACTCGGAGTAAAAAAATATGGTAAAATTGAGATTAAGTAGTATGAAATATGCGGATGTAGTTACTAGGAGAGCATAGACGAGCCGCAGACGCGACCGTCATGAATATAGAACGACTATACCCGTCTTTACTAGCTTTAAATATTTATTAAACGATCACTAGTATTTTTATTAAGATAGAAAGATAAAGGGTAATAAACCTCAAAATTAAATAACCAGTTTTAAAAGTAGCAAACACAAGCAATTTCTTACTCCTCCGATACGGCTCTACCGATTTTAATGATTTTTTATATGTATTTGGTTATTTTTTTTATTGTGATTTTAGTATTAATGTATGAACAAATGTCCAAATAATTGAACCGTCGTTTTTTTATAGACGTTCATAGACGCTAAGTCATTTACATTAAGTGTCACGACAATGACTTTTGATTCTGCATTTGTTTATCACAACGAAGTGCTCGCAAAAGTTTTAATGATTTACGTTCTTATAATATATTTTATTAGTAATTTGTATGGCAGAACAACGTTTGCCAGGCTAGCTAGTAATTTTTTATAACTACATGTGATACAGCTTAAATAGTATTTGATGTGATCAAAAATTAACATCGTAGTACGATTCCATATGACATAATTCCATATATAATGTCACATAATGGATAACCAATGCAATAAACAATAAACAAGTCGCTCAATGAATGAATGCATTAACAACAGACTACAACCGGTTATCCGGATCGGTTGTAACACGTGTCTAATTGATACGTCACGTGGCTATAACACCGGTTCAGCTTGTTCCAATAGCTTATATGATAAATGTGACGGGAATAAACGGATGCAATGCTATCCGGATCATGTTATTTTTTTATTATGCTTGTAACCCGTTGATAGGCAGAAGTTTATTGGAAATTATGACTTATAATATTATATTATCCTTTACTTAAATCAATATGTTCATACCATATTACAAAATTTATGTTTTATTTCTGTTAAGCGACGAACGTTGTGGTATAGAGATAGCCAATCCGCTTTCAACGCTTATGTCCGCAAATCTTTGTAGTAAGCATAAAGGCATTAGACATGTGTTTAATCTGCTTCGTGTTTGTGTGTTACTGGACTTCCGACACAGAATATTACTATCCTTACAACAACAGAACATAAAATATAACAAAGCAAAGAGAAACACGCAGAAAATACAACAAAGCAATCAAGGCGTTGATGATGTTTTTATATTAATGACTAAGTAATTATCTAACAACGTTTAACACAACATTAATAACAATCTACAACCGGTTATCCGGATCGGTTTGAGCACGTGTTTAATCGATGCTACGTCACCCGTTTGCAACAGCGTTCCGATAGTTTGTAATGATAAATGTGACGCGAACTATTATCCGGATGTCCGAGTCGGGGTAACTTTTTCCATTACATTTTACCGATATGAAATCATAATGAAGATTCAAATTCTAAAGATATATATTTTTCTTTGTATTCACCGGGAAAATATAACCTACTTACACAATCCATAGAATAAATTATCCGGCCGTATTCGGCCTGGGGCCCGCCCAGGCTGATTAAATTATTCTAGATTATTCTTCACCTATGTGGTGGGCTCTCAGATCATTGACTAAGCCTTTGCTGTAAATGTTGTTTTACATACACTACAGATCAGCATTTCTCGAACATAATTATAAAAACCTTATGCTCTACGTTTACTTTTAAAAGCTAATATTCCTTATATAAGAAAAAAAATCAGATTTGAACCGCCCCTTCGCCCGACTTCCATATGATTGGGACGTATAGTGTAGAAGTAGTAATGTTATGATTATTATATCCGCATATTAATTCAATTTCTTTGAGCAAGCAAATTTTTGATTTTTAAAAGGTTACATCGTTTTTTTTTAATCTGTAGCCAAATAATTTATAGTTATTTGCATTGAAATGTGTAGGTGCATTAGCAATAAGTAATTGTCAGATATTAAAAAGGTGTAGATTTATCGGCATAGCAAGAAGTTCATGTACCTACAGTTTATGTTCTAAAACATGATAAATACAAATATAAATAGTTATATAGTGTAAACAGAACTGACCTACCTCGAAGTGATTATCAGGGCCGGGTCACTTCGTAGGGCGCTGACCTTTCCTTTCTTTAACCACTCCGCTTTTATGAAATACATTACAAACTTATGTATAATATTAATTGTATCACCATTTTGAAAGTTTTGTATGAATTTAGTTACAAATTTATTGTTACAAATACTTTGGTACTTATTTTCATAAAAAGACAATAAAAAGTAACCGGCTAGGCAGCTGCTACCGCAGTTTCAGATATTCTACTGCAACACAATTTCCATTACTGTTTCGTTTTGAAGAGAACTGTAGTTAGTGCTAGTACTGGGCAAAGGAAATTTAAGAACCAATATCTCGAGGCTGGGAACGCGTAAGTGACACCTTCAAATTGTGTTGCAAGTGTTGATATTCTACGGCAACCGCTTACCATCAGGTAGGGCGTATGCTTGCTTGCCAACTTAGTGACGTAAAAATATATTATAAAAAGATTTTTTTAATACCAAGATTCTATCTTGGTGTTTTTGAAGGAAGTGGTCGGAGGCCCAAATTCCCTTGCCTTATTAATTCCTTTCAACCTCTACTGACGTATATATATGTATATTCATGGCCTGCAAGATATGCTCACCATCAAGCAGACTGCAAATTTTGTTATTACTACTGTCGTGTAATAAGCATCTTATTATTTGTAATTCATTTCTCGGAAGTTGACCTAAAGAATTGAATAAAATCTTATGTTTAGAATTTAGATACGTTTTACGAGTACTTATAAGATTTCGCCTTAAAAATACAAACTCGGTGAAAATCGAACTAAAATCATTCGCTCTTGTATTGCATAAATAATTTTCCGAACTTGTAATAAATATTAAAAGTCTGTATAATCGCCATAGACGTAACAGTTCGAGTTTTAGAAGAATTTTGGCGTAAATCCAAAAAAACTTCCAGCGAAGATAATCTAGTTTTCATCAACAAGTCCGATCCGCCAACAACTACTCATAGAATTTCTTAAATAAAATTATATTTTAAACAGATTTTTAACCTTCAAGCAAATTAGGTTAGATAATTTTAAGCAAGAAACGAATGACGTACCTACGCATTACTATATTATGTGTACCTATTACAGTATACAGGCAACTTCGGATGGTAGTAGAATAAGGCAAATTAAATGAAACTTTATTCCTGTATCTTAAAACCAAATTAACATTTTAATGGAAAACTTATTCCTCAAGATCTTATAATAGGTGTTATAAGATGTTATCTCATGGACGTGGATCGTTCAGTCTAGCGACGTCCTGCGCTGTCCGCATTCGATCAATCCTTATCTTATTGCTACAGTATTATTACTTCGATTTTGATTTTATCAAAGTGAGTCTTAAAATTTTTACAATAATTATTAAATATCATTGCTTTAAAACTGTTGGAAGACCGGTAAATACTTACCTTTAAGTTAACTTTGAATATTATTCGCAATTTGACAGAAAAAATAGACTGCAAGTTCAGTCGGTTTCAAGTTTACGTCCATATTTAAAATAGAATAAAGCATATAGTACACGAATGAATTACACTATTTTAGAAAAATATGCGTTACATACAAGTATAACGATTCCGTTTTCCCCATTTGGCCACGGAACGCTAAAAATCATACTCATGAAATTAAGAATCTGTTCCTTCTTGTAACTTGGTTAACAACATATCAGATTGATCATCTAGGTACATTAAGAGGCTTTTACTATTTTACGAATTCATTCATACATATATGATATTAGCTAACAGTACTGGCGTGGTGGTAGTGAGGCTGTGGTCTCGCAACGGATGTTTCTATTGAAGATAAGAAGATCTGTTTCGGACTGAGTGTTCTATTGGTACTCCCCACCGTACCTCGGATAGCACGTTGTCGGTCCCGATACTGTTATCAAATTTATTAGTTACTATTTCAACTTAAGGTTAAAAACAGTTGCCTTTCAAATCCGTATAAGAAGCTTACCCTGGGAAGTGCTAGGGAAAAGAAAATTTTTACTATAAATATAAATGATAAAATTCAAATGGTTTGTAGTATGATAAGTAATTATATTTATTAAATTATATGTGTACTAATATGAATCTAATTGTTTACAGGTCTTACAAGACATCAAGGTAAATATTGTAGATTTGTTATTGTTCTCTATCTCGTCTTTTCTCTCTTTCGTTTTAGCACAGCTTTATAATTTTTCGTTGCATATTATGATGGACTTGCACGTGCTCGTATACAAATTTACATAATTTCCTTCATCTACTTTTATTCTTTATTCCTATACTAGCTGCGCCCGCGGCTCCGCTCGCGTGGTGTATCGATTTTTATTTATTGCACGGAACCCTCATTCTTTTTCTAAAAATGAAAGTAACATAAGTAGTTCCTTATATCAGCTATCTGCCAATGAAAGCCCCGTTAAAACCGGTAACACAGTTTAAGAGATTACCCGGAACAAGTAGACAGACAGCCAAAAATTTTCATAACTGAGTTTTTTATGTAACTTTCATATGGATTTATATTATATTTTATGAATTGTTCACACAAAATAAACCGGTATTTTTCCTAAACCGAAGCCTGTTAGTAATATAAACTTACATATTATATTAAAATTATTACAATATATAGTACATTAGTAATTTACAGTACAGTATTTTGAGTAAAAATCTCCGTGACAGTGGCAGTGTTATTTTAACAAAAATATTTATTCATTTGTTTTTGCATTATACATACAAGAACTCCCGTTTAGAAACGCCTTATTATGTAACAGTTCGATGTAAGTGCAATGTGACGGTCACGAAAGGATGATAGATTTTGTAACAGTTTTAAAAATCCTTTTTAAATCGATTATAAAAAAAAAACTTATCCGAGTAGTGGCTTAAGTAATCTTCTGACAGCGAGATGTAATTAAGCCTACACCCTAATATTGAATTAGTATAATAGTATCACTACATAGTATAAAACAAAGTCGCTTTCTCTGTCCCTATGTATGCTTAAATCTTTAAAACTACGCAACGCATTTTGATGCGGTTTTTTATAGATAGAGTGATTGAAGAGGATGGAAGATATGTATAAAAATAGTGGAGAAATTTTATTTTTTTGAGGTTTCTTATGTAATGTCGTAATTAATTACTAATCTTTATATATATAATTCTACTGTACATGTATATGTCACTGAACTCCTCCTAAGCGGCTGGACCGATTTTGATGATTTTTTGTGTGTATTCCGGTGGATTCGAGAATAGTTTAAATTAACAATTGGATCCAGTAGGGGGCGCTATTATCGGGTCTCACTTTTGTTTTTATTTTCGTTGCAGGCGTTGTCCTGCCGCGCCCGCTAGTATAGTTAATTTTATAAATGCGACAGTGATTTTGTTTGTTTGATTGTGATACTTTCACACGTAAACACCAATGAACTGAATATGATGAGTTTTTGTATAGATATAGATAGGATCATGGACACAGTTATAGCTTATTCTTTTTATCGCGAGAGCAAAACTTGAAGGTAATGAAATAAAATATGAAAGTTGTTATGGATCAATTATTTTATATTGCATTAAAAATAAATAAACGCTACACACTCAACGATCCCCATTAACATAGCGATATCCTGTGTCGAGGATCCGGAAACACACACAAAGACAATGACAAACACACTCAAAACCAACATCTGCTCCGAGCGGGAATCGAACCCGCGACCTGTGGTACTTGGCGGGTTTGCTACCACTGCGCCATAATATCGTCAAAAATGTCATGCCCATCTTTATTTACGTAGGAAAAGCCGCGGCCAAAAACTAGCAATTTTATAAAATAACTAAGACATATCACATCCGCGAAGGTTCGATACGGCTGGGGGGAGGCGGTCGATGGGTCGACGAACCCGGCCGTTTGAACCAACCCCACCCCTACCACTTATTTATTTATTATTTCGTACCATATATATTGACGGAGGGCAGATGAAATTAAGACAGTTTGTACTTTATATATGTGGTTTAGAATTGTTGAAATTAATTTTTTTACCTCATTACAATATTATTATCATAAACTTGATATACGTGGAATGTTTAAAAGTTAGTTCCGTGTTTTTTAAATAGTAGTATTCTTATTACTTTTGG
Source organism: Hestina assimilis (assembly GCA_023373885.1). Lineage (NCBI taxonomy): Eukaryota > Metazoa > Arthropoda > Insecta > Lepidoptera > Nymphalidae > Hestina > Hestina assimilis. The sequence goes on along the minus strand of CM041745.1, from coordinate 2,651,780 downwards.
TGTAGATTTATGAGTCAGTTTAAATTATAAAGAATGTAGAGTCAGAATGATTAAAAAAACGTTCTTTCTGCACTAGTTCTAATTCATAATAACGTTATGTGCTATTGTTTAAGTCATATATTTATAGTGAAATGACTTGATATTTTCGTCTCAGAAAACATTATTTCTTATATGTTTTATGGCTCTTTATTATCGAAACAAATAAAAAATAATAATCAACTTTGTTGATGGAAGAAATTTCACGGTTGCGTTAATCTATTAATTAATCAGGCCATTGGAACCGAACGTTATAAACGAAAGATTTTCTGATAAAGAAATAATACTTGAAGCTTTAAACGCGTCGAGGCACAGGGGATATCGTACTCATAACTGTACATTAAATTAACAAAACGTATTCTGAATTCCATAATTCTTAGCCGTAGAGTCCAATTTTGTTATTTTTTGACATATCGCCCATCTCTCTTAATCATATATACCCGTCCCGCTCTTACGACAATCGTTCTATTTACAAAACATTTGAGGCGAGGTTGCCATTCCTACGCTGCGCTTGGGCCGTTGACGTCACATGTTCCGTCCTTTTCTTTGAGAATCTTTCTGGCTGCTTCCCGGTTACACAGTGCCGTATGACGTAGTGATGTAGTTATGACTGACGGGAAAAATGTAAAACAATGAGCGCATCACAAAAAAAATTATATACTGACGTAGCTCTATGTTACTAGAGAAAACTGCTAAAAAGACAGGCTTACGTTTGGATAAGAATTTTTTGGATTATTATACCAACTCTTTTTTTTACGGTTGGCAAAGAAGCACCTCGGTCCACCTGGTTGTAAGCAGTCGCCGTAAATTATGAAAATGCAATACTTGAAGTATCATATGGGCGTTGCCAACCCAAGACGTAGGAGGGAAGGGGTGAGAAAGAACAAAAGAAAGGGAAAAGAGGGGATGGAAGATTGGTCCTCCGGCGCTCTCACTCGTCGCAAGAAACGCAACCGTACATACTGTCAGTATATATGTATACTTTTCGCCGATTTTCTATGAGAGTGTAGTACTTCCCAATCGAGCCGGCCCATTTGAGCTGGGAGGCTGGGAGGGGTAGAGCTACTACTATTATGACACACCTGACACAATCTTAATAAAAGAAAATCCTTGACGATCTCAAGCCTTTTAAAATTGAATTGCTCAAAATATCGTTTAACAATACGACATCCAATATATACGATAATGCATTCGTTATAAATAAAAAAAAGTGTTCTAAAAATAAATTCATCTGCATTAATCGAGGTGCATATTCTAGTATTTCCTAGACTTTCATATAACTCTTGTACTGTATTGTTCAATAACTGGAGATTGTCGCTCGGGGCGCTCGAAGCGAAGCGAAATTTATAGCACTAAATACTATACTATACGTACCTAGAAAATTTGCATCTTGTATGACACTTGTGTAACATGTTCCCGCATGCTTGTATACAGCTTGTTTTGAAACATCCTTAATTTATATATAATACAAGCGAAAGATAACGAAGATATGTATGGAAATGGTAAATGTTTTCTGGAAATAGAAAATCTTTGTAATTCTATCAGTTTTTATTGCTTGTGAGCTTGCAACATTTCCCGACAGAACAAAATCATATCTGCTTTTAGAGATAACTATATTGATTAAACAAAGATAGGTTGTATCATCGCAAATTTGAAATGCAATTATGTATTTATTTTAATTTTCCATTTATACAATTCGACAAACGTTAGATTAAGAAAAATCACATTTGAAAAAAGCGCCCAATTCTTAAGATTGACGTAATACCAAATAGGGATTACGTAAGGAGGAAAGCAGGGTGGGGGGTTGAATTACTAGTGTTTTCGCTCATCAAACGAATTGCAACAGTATAGATCTCTTACTCCACTTAATCTATATAGTCAGTGTGCCATCTTTCGAACACCCATAGATACGTACTGGCCCGAACTCCGTCAGCCACAAGCGGAGCACAGAGCGGTCACGCGCTGGCTCATTCTGCAAGAGAATTCGTTACCTGCTTTGTCCTATGACAGGTTTTAGTGGGTCCCCATGACGTTACCCTCCCCAAGAAGTGAGTATCTGGTAGCAGATGCCTTCACCGTCACCAAAATATATATAAGCAGCGTGGCCTTTACTTTGGAAGTAAAGTTACCATCAAGCGTATGATGTCGTTTATCCAGATTTATTCCCGGAGACGGGAAATAGCGTTTCAAATCACGAGGCTGAATTTGTATATAATAAAAATATGAAATAATGCATGTGCATTTAATATAGTTGGCCGAATGATGAGTCAATCTCCATATCAATGCGTAGATGTTTGGATATGAACGACGGATGTTTTAGAAATAACCAGCGAATTATTAGCAATCGTCGCTGTAATCAAATGTTATTTATTAAACATTATCACTGTTATTAAACTTGGGCATAACACACGAATGTTTAACTATAGGTACTTAGTTAGTTATAATATACTAGCTAGGTAGGCGTTGTAAAGACAAATAAATATGCTAATTTAAATCAATCATATGGCTATTCTCTTGCGTTCTTGTATAAGTAGGACTACTTATGTTCAAATAAATTAAAGTGCCTTTCATTGCAAGAGGCCGACTTGGTAGGTACCACCGCAGTGTCGGATATACTACCGCAAAACCTTGCTGCGTTTTGCATTACTGTGTCTCAGTTTGAAGGAATGCTAGCGGAATTACTGGGCAAAGGAGATTTAAGAAACCAATGTATCGAGTTTGGCAACGCGTGAGTGACGCCTACAAATCAATCGTTGTTACAAGCGCTCATAGGCTACGACAACCGCTTACCATCAGATGGGCCGTATGCTTACTTGCCAACTTGGACACATAAGACGCGGTTGTAATTATGTGCAGAATGGGATTTAGAGTAATATAACTTCGTACATTAAATTTTAAATTTTCTGTAATTAAGTACACTCAAATCGCGTAAACAATGCTATTCCAAAAACATTGAATAATTCAAAAGATGATACAACATTCAACCCTTTTTTGCTCCTTCAAAAGTGGAAAGAATTTAATAAAATAAATTCTTTGTGAAACTATCATTTTTGAAGATATTTCAAAGAGAAACCACCAACTCCAAACAAAATCCATGTGCACATAACATGGATTTTTCATACATGTTCCTAATCGTTATTTTACGACATAATTATCAATTGGTTGATAGAAAAGACATTTAATTAAAAACTAAAAAGCAAAAATATTTCTCCAGAATATTTCGTTTAGAAATCTGTGCCTCCTGTGCACAAGTTTCATCAGAAAAGTCGTGCCAAAGTTCATATCTAACGCGAGCTATTGACATGATTCATTATATAAAATATAACGTTGACTCTAAGACCCATAACCCTGCAACGCGCGGAAGTAATCAATTCAAGAACATAATGGTCTCAACTAGGAAGGTTAAGGAGTAAATCGTAGCACAATATATACGGATAGCCTTCGAATTATTTAAATTGTATCAATGAACGTTATTAAATGTACACGTTTTATATTTTACTTACTCATCTTGGCCTTCAATATTATACAAGTATATTATACCCGTGGAATTACTCACGTGAGCTACATATACGGAACTGTTAGACTTCTAAACAGTTCAACCTTATTCCAGTTTTCATAATTGTAATTACAAATAATATGAAACTTCGATATGAATTTCCAGCCCTTGTTAGAGAATTTCAACATGTATTAAAAATATACACATATAATAATTGAGAATGGTTTTCTTCTTGAATGGAAAAATCACGATGACTCTAATCTAAGGCTGGTTTTGACCAGCTCCGTATATATGTTAAGGAATGTTACTTGTCATAGAGCCCTATCCTTAGCTTATACTTTAAAACGAGCAATTCTTGGTTATATATGATTATAAATATAATATATATAGTGAATCATGAAAATGGCTCTAACGATTGTCACGGAATTTAATATGCTGAGGGCTTCGGGAGCGATAAATCGATCTAGCTAGGATTCATTTTTAGAAAATGTTATATTATCTGTGTTTTCAGGCAATGAAAACCCCGGTTCGAGTCCAGATGTCTCCAGTCCGATTATATTTTTTCCTTTTGGAGAAGGCTTTTGTGAGAAAAACAATTTTTGGGAGCCTTTTATGAACGCATCTAATTCGTATCTAAGTATATTTATTGATTTATCAAAAATCATGGGTTATCCAGTTACTAACCTTATATTTTTCAAAAAATTACTCAAATTTATCTTTCCTACTTTTTTTTTCGGTTACTCAACGTTTGGCCTTGGTGGCCTTGACAGTGTCACCGGTAGGGATTCCTGCATTACATCATTTTCAAGTAATTCAAAATGCAAATTACGATACTTTTCTAATATCTAATTTCAAACCATCTTTTAAATGACACTATTACTAAAATATTACACGTATTTTTTTTACGTGAAATAGAATAATTTTATTACCAAATTAGATATACATATGTATTCGTTACATATTATTGTTTTGTTGTTAACGCCGTCTTAACGAGATCACCTTGAACAGTTTTCCTGGTTTTATTATATTTAACTAAATGTAAAATAAATTATATTATATTCTAAATTTTTATCATTTGCAAAATACCTACCTACATTATATAGATCTACTAGGTTTCGCTCGCGGTTTTACTCACGTGAATAATGATTTGAGGCACTAATGCAATATCAATAATTGGTTCCCCATCCAAACTTTATAAATAAATGTGCTTTTTAGTGTTGCTAGTAAACAAAATAAATCTGCATTCTTTTATTAAAATTTAAAATTGTTACAGATAAAAAATACCTTAATTAATTATTTTAATTCATTCACCAAGTTCTTTTCAAAAGTCCGTTCCTTAATTGTGTATATGAATGAATACCTTATTGATTGAATATATTATTACACATTATAAATATATTATTACATTTACAGTTGTAATGTTCGTTACGTTATTAGTGCAATTTTATTTAATAAATATTTTGTCCATAATATCAATATATTCTCAAGAAATTATAATAAAGTATACATATGTACATATATGCCATTGTAACTTTTGATGTCAGGGTCGCACAACATTTTCGAATAAATATTTTAAACCAATAACACTTGTATGTCGATATTTTTATAACAATTTTTTTTAATAACAATGACACATACCCACAAGGATAGATAAACTGTGTCGTGACCCAAAAACACTTGAATGTTTGAACTACGTGAAATATCAGTACCTTGCGCGGAAATCGTACCGCCACAGTGGTTAATGACATCTATGAGATGTCATTAACCACTGTGCTAGCTGAATAGCCAATATCATAATATATATGAAATATAATTGTTTCTAACTGACTTATAATTGTTTCTAACCCGATTTTAATAATTGTTTTTCTCACACGATACCGAAAAGGATCGTCAGGTTAAAACATTCTGCGTTTTTTTTGTAGTCCAATAATTATTAAACTTATGCCTCAATAGTTCAACGCTCGTTGACGCAAGAGTCGCGGGTTCGATCCTGACCCCTTTGGGCTATTGTCGTACCCACTCCTAGAGCAATCGAATTTGAAGGGACAATAGGAATATTAGTAATAGTAATACCTTGAAAAGGCATTGCTAATATTCTTTTAAAATAAAATAAATAAAAATTACGTAATTTTCTATTTTCTTCAAATTATATAAGTATAAAAATACATTACAAATATTATAAATATCTATCTTTTGTCGCTTTTGTTAAAAGGTTGAGTGATATTAGAAATATATCAGGAATCTATTATTGTTATTTATCTTCCATTATTATGCAGATTCATTCGAAATCGAACACAAAGACTTGGCCTCCTTTCTGTGTCTTTTTTCCCATAAATGATTTACGATACAACTAACACAGTGTACGATTGTTAAAAAACGTACACACCGCATTTCTTATGCAGCTATCTTTCTTATTCATAGTATATCAGATAGAGATAGCACGAGTTCGAAGATGGTCTGTTTTCCATAACAATGGCTATTCAAATTTTCATATTCAAAGTACCTATTTTCCCTAACATTTTCACATACATAGGTTGAAATTTATTATTTCCGATTAAAACTTCAATATGTTTTATTAAATTCCATAAAAATTAAACATCAGATGCTCAATACAAAATTAACAATTTAGTGCACGGAATAATCGCCTTTGTCACACATGTCACTAGTTATAAAGTATTGTGCAGTTATAACACATCGGGGAAATATGTACACTGTACTAGCACTCCCGCCTCGGGCAGGAATAAATCGCCCAACGTGGTTACACACGTGTTCTGACCGCTAGTACTCCCGAGTCACGTAGTTAACGGCCGAATAATTTTGAACTTTACACCATTAACATAAAGTTCAAGCAAGACTAAAATAATCGCTAGGTACACAATGTAACCTACATTGCTTTATCATAGTTATTGGTGATAAGTCACTTTCATGGCTTCTAAGAATAGCTGTTAGATTTTAAGTAAAATATGACTGGTTTTTACGTTAAATTTTTAACAGGATGTTGTAATTGATAATATTTTAAATGTCATTGTTCAACCTTTTAAATTCAAAATGCAACAAGAGACAACGACGTGAGTCATTCTTTATTTTATCTTAATAACTACCTTTTCCCCGCCACTTCGTCTGCTTGGAAAGAGATTTTTCGATAATAGGACCATTTATGTCGGTCATTATTTTTTACATACATAAATAACCATGCGAATAAAGCTGACTTTTTCTTCCGACTATATTTAAAAATAATTTGTTCTCGAACTATAACTTATTATATAATTCATAATATTATAGTCTGAGATAAAAACGCCTTCGATTTTGTAGATTCGAGTTTACCCTATATAAACAAAGCAAAATATAAAATTTATCTCTTTATTGTATCAGTTTAGATTACGAAGTAAAATATTTACAGTAACAATCATAACAATGACTCAAATTATCTTAAAAATATTGCATAATGTTCAAGATTTACGGTTTACACACAATTCTTAAGCTTTAGTCAAACACTAATTTATAAATTAAAAAGCATTAAGTAAAGTAATTAAATTATTCAATATTAATATTATAAATGGGAATGTGAGTTCGTTCAATTCTTATGCTTTCACGCCTTAACTATTTTAATTACTCAACCGATAAGCATGAAATTTTGTCAGGAGAGCAGAAAAGGACATAGAGTACCATTTATACAGGAAAAAGTAATTTTTCTGAGGGATAGAAAATAACTGAACAGGCTTAATACCTTTCATCTAGAAAAAAGTACATTTTATTAGGGACTGTTGTCAAGCATACCAACTTTTCGTAAGTCCACACAGACAAAGTCACGGACACATGCCACCACACCACATTGTCATTCAATATACCTTTGTACGAAGTATAATAATAAAGTAAAACGTAAAATAAATCAAAATATTACAAAACAAAGCGAAACCCTGCTCCGTTTCCTCGCGCCAAACAAAACATGTAAATTTGTAAATGTCACACATGAAACACGATTACGAGTAAAACAATAAAATATAACGATAAAGTAACATGTGCTGCGATATTAAATAATTTAATTTGTATTTTCTTAGACGTATGATTTGTGAGAATTCAAAAAGGAGTTATACAACAATTCTGTTTTATGTAGGTTGCGCGAAATCTAAGGCGCTTGTGGATCGATTTGATGATTTTTTGTTGGATAGAATAAGCTTCCAAGATTATTATATATCCAAAGGAAATTTGTAACGATTTGTTGAAAGACTCCGGAGATCGAAAACTATCGGTACTTTTCTTAAACAATTTAGGTTTGCTCAGTATCAATAATTTTCTTTTTTTTTCATAAATAGTTACGACTGTTTTAATAGTATGATATATAAATAATTTACTATTGTTGTAAATGTTTGCAAGGACTTAAAATGTTACATCCAGTACATTTAGGCTATATGGAAAAAAAATTGTTTAAATTAATATATATAAAAAATGGTTGAAAAAAAGCACATTTACACAAAGTGACTTTTTCATTTCCTGTTTCTGATTATTTAGTAAAAATGTAATATCAAAACACACAAAGACACAAAGCAAAAACCAACACATTAAAGATACAAAAAGCTACGAATCCCGCGCTAAAAATCACCGTTTCCCATTTAAAACATTTGCGGAATAGCTGAATAATATTTTTGTAATGAGAGCCGTTTATTGCCCGCGGCGCACTTTGCCTAAAATATGACCTTTCTCTCCCGAAATATTTACATATATTCGCAATTTCGAGCTTTTTACTATCCCTATTTTATCGAAGATCACGCTTCTTGGTTAGCATTTACTCCGACCGCAACTTTTAACTTAAATATTTAAAATTTAGTATTAAATCTAAGCCAATGCAATGATTAATCTAATATTATGAGTTTAATATAACTTTAGAATTTACATGCATTATGTAGTAGTACACTCTGTTCTTTACTAGAACTATGCATTCATTTTCATAATAAGGAAAGACTGCTTGAGCTTGAAAAAGTATTTTTACTTTAAAAAGATGAGATATTTTATAAAATGCTTTATATGAGTGGAATTAAACTTGACAAACATAACAGAGCCTTTTGTTAAATATATAACAGAGTCTTTTCTTAAATTAAATTTTCTACAAGAACATATCCATAGGAATTTTGAAAAATTATACCTGTTATGCATAAAAACGAAAAAATTCCTAATGCAATGTATATGGGAAATTGAAAAATCATTGGGCGTGGTGTAGAGTTGAGATATTGAGCCGCACTTTGAGCAGGATTTTTTTTATCCTCAATAGTAGTTTTTGTGATAGTGGCTTTTTAAAATAAAAGTTACTTTTAGACTATCCTAATATATATATATATATATATATATAGTATACTATGGTATACCTATAGTCCTATATATACAGGTACATTGTTTTTCATAAACAGCTTTACAATTTATCAAGTATAAAGGCGTATTTTTTTTTTTGTTGTTGCTAATTTTATCGCGTCCTATTTTCACTGGGCCGCGTTGCTTGTGATTAATTAGCTATTTTAGACGGAAACCATCGCTTCTACTGATAGCACTATCTAACGAGGTCGCGGGTGTGCCTTCGCATGTTTGTTAAAAAATTGAAATTATTCACTTTATAAAACATCTTGAATCATCTATTTAAAATATAATGTTTTATTTTTAAATATGTCATCTACACATTTAAAAAACACTACCTATATTGACAAGTCACTATTACACAAATTATGTCCGCGTAGAATATGTAGTAGAAGCATTTCCCCGCTTTTCATTATTTTTATCCATTCCCCGTATTAGTGAGTCATGTAATATACTCTAACTAATAACAAAATATAATTAATCATTATGACGTACGCGAACCACATATCATATTCTAAAAGCAAACAATCGTATGAAATTAATTCTTAAGTCACACAAAATTGTTAATTTACGAGTTTTGATCGCGAGCCAAAAAGATCAAAGTTACTATGACCTTCAGACCGGACCGCGATTTACAATACACCTGCGCCATTATACGTAATTATATTTTACATAGATTCGCATTAATATACTATAGAGTGCATGCGTACTTGAACTATGTACAATGGCCTTATAAATGTCTTTTGCACTTATCCCTAATTTTTTTTTTAATTAATGGAGAACTAGGCTCTGCCCTCTATTAGACCCGCGTTAATAACGATTTTTAACGAGACCTTTAATACAATATATAGTTAGAAATATTTAGTTCCCTATAAAAACTTTCATCCCCTATTTCACAAAGGTAACCTAAAAGAAAGCCTTTGTCCTTGCCCAGGGCATAGTCTATCACTGTATCAAATTTCATCATAATTGATTCAGTGGTGTAGGCGTAACAGACAGACCGAGCTACTTTCGCGTATGTAATGTTAGAAAGTATAATGAAAAGTCATCTAAAACAATGTAATGAAACATAAATTTATCATAAAGTCATAAAGGCAATTAAAGTTAAAGCTAAAGGCGCTTACACAAAGTTATACAAAAGCAGAGTTCGCGGGCCAGTTGCGGCTCAACAATGAGCTTTTGTTTGTTGTTAATGGACGGCTTTTGTCGCTCGGGCCTAAATTTTGACTTATTGTTTACAGTGTGCATACACCTTTAGAGGAATTTAATTTAAATTATAGTTTCCTTCAGAGAAGTCTCGGGAGACTAAGGTTGAGAGGAAAACTGTAGTAGCTTGTATTAATATTTTATAAGCCCGACGTTACAAACACATTGCTGCGCAAAAAATATGCAGAATTGTTTGTTACGTACAGTTATATATAAAAAATAACAGTACAAATCTTCCGTTTTTGTGTCTATCAATTGCATCACTTATTCTTTTTCAGGTAATTTTAGCAAAGAAAAAATACTCTTAAAGAATCCTAAAGATTTCAACGCTTACATTGGATACCATTTTTTTATTTTTCAACATAATAATTAAATATAATCGAATCTTTACGCAAGAAAAGAATTATTGTTGGTAATACGATATGATGTGAAGACTAATATCTTTATTTATTGTTGCGGCAAATGTATAACCTGCAGCTGTTCTCCTCTTGCAATAGGTTTCGCCTTTTAATGAACCGAAATATTTTTTTCTTGTTATGAATCTTTTATACTTCATCAGGTACAATTTAATGGTATTTTAAAGCTAATTTTGAATCGTTTTACCACCCAACATGATCGTGACGTTATGAGAAACGACTTTTTTTATTAAACAAATAAATAAATAAATAAATAAATAAATAAACTATATTGTGTGGAGGTGGTACAACTTTTTGCACCACCACCACACCGTTTCCGAAATGAATGGGCAGGCCTATCAACAGTAGTTCTACCCTCGCATAGAATTCGGTTTTCGGCATCGGAACGTCACGACCCCATCGCCCACTGTTGGGATAATCTCTGTCACAGCAGAGATTATTCCACCAGTGCAATCCGTCACACTGGTGGTAGGTCTTTTGTTGCAAGAAGCCGGCTAGGTAGGTACCATCGCAGTGTCAAATATTCTACCGAAAAGCAGTAGTGTCTTTGGCATTATTGTGTTTCGGTTTGGTTTGAAGGTCACTGTAGGGTAGTAAAATTACTGGGTAAAGGAGATTTAATAACCAAGATGTCGAGGTTAGCAACGTGTGACATCTCCTATGGGTGTTGCAAGCGCTTATAGGCTACGGCAACCGCTTACTATCGAAGTAAAGTAGTATCGATGGGTGTGATCGCCAGAGGCCAAAATCGTAACACATATTATAATATCACAGCTGAATCTCTGTACTCGCCCCCGCTCGGTGACGCTGTCAAGGCCAGTAGGGCCAATAGCACATTCCAAAAAAAATATAATAATTATCTTCTTCCCTCATCTAGCGAGCTAGTAACATAGGCAACGATTACTATAATTACCTTTACACGTGACGTAGACTAGTTTGCCACTTTTGGTATAAAATAAATATTAGTTATGACCTACGTCTCAGTCATTCTCTAGCATTGTAATAAGAGAACTTATTCTTGTCGGTTTAGCATTTAATTATTACATCTAAATGCAAGCTTTGTTAAAGTTATAAATCCAGCGATCCGGAACAGACTTCTCACGGTGAATGAACATAAATAACTAAAATAACCTAATATTATACCAATCAGGCTATTGTTTGCACTCGCGACGTGTATAATGTACGGGTAACGTAATTTTAGAGTTAGACTTTTGCTAAATAAATTTCCATTAATTCTTAGTTATATAAAATTATCTTCAGACTTTTTTGTTATTCAACCTTTTAACATTCAAACCAAATGTAAAACATTTTCAAATGAAGCTAGGAACTTCGTAACATTCTGATATTTCTTGGAAATAAACTAAGGAAATGAAATTACATGTAATAGCAAAATTTCAATCACGTGGGTCTATTAATTCGAAAAGTTCAAAATAATTTACTAATAACGGCAAATAAGCGTCATTACATCTAGTAATATGTTATAATGATACGTTGGTTACAATTTTCTATTTTCAATTTAATGTTACGGGCGAAGGGGTCTAGAATAGCTGGCTGGACAGATGAACAAATCAAGGAACCACTTTCAAAAGGAATAAAACCTTTAAAGAAAGCCTTTGTTCAGTCTTTTACGACCTTTCCGAAGATGCGATTTAAAATTATTGGTTTTATATTTGATAAGAATAAAAAATGAAATAATATAGCGCGTATTTAAGTGCTTTAACATTAGGGAGTTTACCTTTATATAATTAATTAGGTATGCTATAACTATTTTTAGTCCTTCCTATAGAACATTATCTAAATTGAATACAAAGTAACAGTTATTAAAATAGTTTTAAAGAATATAGACTTTTCTTATACTGGACTAGTGTCCAGTTAAGATTGTTAAATGTAGTTTAAAAGTTTTACGCTTGCACGTTTTATCCAAGTTATGTTTTACCTTTCATTCACCTTTTAATATTTCTCAAATGAGTTTCTTATTTGTTTAATCACTATAAATTCGAATTTCTCTTATGCGTTATTTCAGAGCTACCGCGGCCGTAAACCCCTGGGCGGTGGAGTGTCAGCAGCTGTCGGGTTGAGCCCAGGAGTTCCAGCCTCCGCATCCCCGGGCCCCGCAGCACCAGCAGCACCGAGCCCCTCGCCAGCCACAACGCCAGCCATGAAGCAGGAACATCCCAGCCAACCTATGGTAAGACTCGTAGAACTACTAATGTAGTTGAAAACTACATTTCTACAAAGTATGTCAGAGTTTGACGGATTGACTTAATCGAACTGTACCTAAAACGCTTTGATAGCGCGATTCAGGATTGTAACAATCTTGTTCGTCAATATCGTTGCGTAGTATGCCATAAAGAAATCCCTGTAGTGTTCCGTTGTGCTGTGTGTAGATGTCGCTACAGGCACTAACGATACAAAACGAAGTTAGTCATAAGCTTCTAGTACATTCGAATGAATAGCGTCACAGGCTTGCAACATAACCGGATCAATTTAGCATGTGACTAACATAGGTCCATTCAATTTATGAAGGAGTGACTAACCTCTTTCTTTAAGCATCAATAGCTCAACGGTAGAAGGGTTCACTCTGTTAACGCGAGAGTCGCGGATTCGATCCTGACCCCCTTGGGCTATTGTCGTACCCACTTCTAGCGCAAACTTCGAGCTTATTTGGAGGGGCAATAGGAATATTAGTAATGTCTTGAAAAAGCATTACTAATATGCTTTAAAAAAACCAACGAAGCTTTAGACATTTTTTCTATATGAAAATGCCGGTCCTGTAAGTACTTTGACGAGTGTTTCTAGATCAATATTCAAGTAAAGACATAAAATCCCGCTGATTTCGACTAATTACATAAGCGAATTGGTATTTTTATCCAGCTAAATGATGTCAGGCAACCTTGGTATTTAGCAATTAAAGATTAATCTAAAAATAGGCATTCTAGGAGCTTCTGTTTGTATCAAGTTATGTATAAAACAATGGAGGAAAAATACGACGTTGTGGCGCAGCGGTAGCGAACCTGCCTTAAGTGCCACAAGTCGCGGGTCCGATTTCCGCTCGGAGCAGACGTTTGTATTGACCATACAGGCATGTTTTCCAGTCTATTATATTATTTAAAAAAACTAGTGTAGAGGCAACCTCGTGGTTACCGTAGCTTATACACGCTTTTAACAACAGAAGTATCAACAAGGACAGGACAGAGGGAGTAGTAGTTTGGGCCTGTTGCTTATACTCACTGAATCGCAATAGTACGATATCTGCTACTTCGCGACATTCTGTATAAGGGAATTATTTTCACAATTTCCGGGTCGAGGCGGTCCATTCATGCTGAAAACAGTGTCTATTTCACATTAACTGAATAGCTGTTGATGCCAAACACTAAATCTATTACTGGTAAGTTTACAGTAGTATCGCATCTGTTTATAATGTAGAGCCACGTGTATAAGATCTTTAGGTGACCTGTAGTAAACGCTAGACTAAAATAAATAAGGCTTAACATTGCAACATACATATCAACCGTATTTAGCGGGAAAAAAGACAAAGTTTTGTCTGTTTTTAATTTATTCAAAAAAACAATAGGCAGTCATGGATGATGACCGTTGTGGCGTGGTCGCGAGCCTGCTTTCAGCCTCGACGGTGGTGGTTCGATTCCCGCTCGGGGCAGATGTTTGTTGTAAGGGTCTGCTTATTACTCTTATCCGAATTTGACAGGTTACTCGTTTTTACACGGAGCGATTGCCATCTGACCTCCGCAACCCTAAGGGTGAACCAGTAACCCATTGGATGAGAGCAATTTACTTATCAAGAGTTATCGATTATTATCAGATGTTGATAACAACCGGGACCGATAGCTAAACGTGCTCTCCGAGGCACGGTGGGGAGACCCAGACATGGACATGGACAAACGCCAAGACCGAGACAGAAATTTTAACAAACATCTGCCCGAGCGGGAATCGAACCGTGGAGACTAAAGGCAGACTAGCTACCCACAACGCCACAACGGTGTCAACAGCAATAGACAGTCAAAAAATATATATATTTACGTTATCACTTTACCGTTTTGAGTATTATAAAAATTTAAATTGTAAACTCCGAAATTCATGTCTATACTTTCACGTTAAATCAAAATCTTCTCAAAGAAGTTGTTTAATTTGTTTATCTTTACCCTATTATATCCTTTTGAGGAATAAAACATTGTTAAAGCCGGTTTTCATAATTATAATCCAGTTTGCAGGGCGTAATTGCGTTTGTTTCTTGATGAAATTAATTTTGATTGTTTAGTATTAAAAACGATTTCCGAATTTATATTTTTTAACAAATACTTAGGTCAAAGAAATTTTCTACAAAAATTTCTTTAAAAAGTTTTTAAAAATTAATTTAAAATTTGTTGGAATATACTTCTTAAGCATTTATGGGTCCAAAAGCTGGGTGTTAGAAAACAAAATTTTCGTTTTATACATAGCATCGAACATGACAAAAAATTTTAACAGTCGATTTGCACCAACGCTCAAACTTGAGCAATTTCAGCCGGTCGCGTCCAATTTATCGTCGCCAATCGAAACTCGAAGCATTTTATATCGTTCCCTAGTACTTTTACTAGCGGACGTATTCCCCTACATTTTTAATAACACTCGCTTTTGCATCGTTTCATGTTATTTGAATCAACGGAAATTGACAATTAAGATTATTATGAATGAAGAAATGGATCTCAGAAATTCGCTTTTAATTTTTAACCTGCGGAATCAAAAACTTAAACTATGAATTAAAAATTATTGTGAGTAATTATAAAGTTGCAAACTCATTTATCCCATTTGGATAGGTATATCCAATGTCGGGGGTCTGAAAATACACAAAAACACAAGGACATCTCCCCAGACAAGAACATATTCCTGTATGATTGATACTGATATCTGAGCCGGGTGGCAATAGAACCCACGTATCCCACATTTGCAATTAAGGCACTGTCGACATACGTATACTTAGTTATAAAAAATATAATTCTTAATATAATTTACTTCAATTGCTTATGTCATTACAAATACAAGAGAAACAAGTAAGTACATTCATTAACAGAGTTGACAATTAAGTTTGTGTTGCGGCGGAACATTCGTTAATGAAATTTCAACTTTGAAAGGCTGTTTTGTAAAGAAATTAAAATCTCAAAGTTGAACTGTTATTAATAACCTAAAGCCTTAATATGTTTTCTCTTCCACTCCTTCATATTTCGTACTCGAGTTTTGGAATTTAATCACATTCTTTACCTGACATATATTAAATATTTTTTACTTACTTTTCGTAAAGTTTAAAATTGCTTGAACTTTGTTTGTAAAAAATTATTACAATAAAAATACAAGATGGATTTGAAAATTAAAGTTAGAATAACGTGAGAAAATAATGTTTTACAAAAGAATATTAAATACCGGTTCACATCAAATTTACCTTAAAAATGAGAATAAAATTTTCCTAAGAAAATTAAACTTCGCTTATGAAAACTTGTGTTAAGTTCTTTTTCTGAGCGAGAAAATACCTGCTACAGGTCACCGACAGAATATAAATTAAATTGGTTCAATATGTGCCTTTTTTCAAACTATAATTTTATCTTGAATAAGCTGAGTTTGTTATTTCAATAAGCCAATATCGCTATAGCAAACAAAAATATAAATAAACTTTACACTCTACGTCCCTCATTAGGATAGTTATATCCGGGGTCCAGAAATACTCACATAGACCGAATACAAACAGATAATTGTATGGTCAATCCAATTATATACCTGGACCATTGACGCTTAAGGCAACCTGCCTTCTTCCACTTCGCTGCCTCTGCGTAACAACGGTAGAAGAACATCGTAGCGACCGATTATGTTTACTGATTTCAAAGTATTTTTAATATTTCAGTAACTTTTTCATTTATAATTATTTAAGTAACTACTGACTGACTATCGCGTTTAAATGTAATGACTTCTTACATCAAACTTACAAATTCACTTATATACTCAAAAGTTAGTATAAAAATACAATTTTGATATTTTTAGCGCTTACGATGTTCATCACGTTTAAAATATATTGTTGCGATTATTGTATTTGCCAGTGGTCATAAATACATACATAGTTTGTCGACCTCGATGCGTGATTACGTTAGGGCAGTTCACAGGTAATTAGGTAAACAATGTCCGAGGTCCACGCGTACCCTTGACCCACTAAACGTATTGTGTACAAATACCGATTGTTATGAAGAGGTATTTAGGTGTATTGATACTTAAATTTTGTGAGATATATTTAATTACATTTAATTAACCAGGTTGAACGAGTAATTAATCAATCCATTTCATCTTTATATTATGGTATCTTTCAACATTCAAACTATAATATAAATTATCTAAAAATCTTTTTCTTTTGTTTTAGGCGCCAATGCCATTTTACGCGGGTGACCCGAACAGATTCCCCACAACCTGGCAAACAGATCCCTCACAAGGTACGTATCAATATTTACTATTTCATTAAAATTTTATTAGAAAAATTAAACTTCATCGAGTTTTAGAACAACGGAAGTTTAAAAATATATGTGGTATGTTTTAACAAGGACGTGGGATATAACACAAAAATTTATAATTAACGCTGACAGCAGATTAGCGCTCCGACATCGCTCGCAGTATTGTAATTGCTAGATACTGACGCATAATTAATAACGTTGTCTAGAAAAAAATTTTTTTTTTTTAGGTTGGCAGAATCAGTTTATTCAGCAGCTTCCCACCCAGACAGGCCAAACAACCTTAGACTACCAAGGCAACCACACTCCCTATGCAACATCTCCACATTATCAAGCCAACACCACGTACACCGTCCAAAACGTCGCCACTACCTTTGATGTCACAAATAATACATACTATCAAGCTGGAGTTCAAGCTATTCCGGCCCAACGACCGCCATCTAATCGTGGGGCATACACTCCAGTACCATCTCCACGAGCTCCTCATTATACAACCGAATACAATCAACAACAATACGCACAACAGGCCTCGACTCCGTGTGTCACCACAGGCAATGACTCTAGGCCAGCTTCAGCTGCTTCTTATCAAAGCTCAGTTGCAACATCGGGCACGCCAGTTTATACAGTTAGTCAACAAAATTATGAGCGAACAGAGTATACGGCAGAACATGGGGAAGAGTATAACAACGGAGAGAATGGTACTGGTGATAATAATGATGGAGATAGGCAAGAACAAAATGCCTCGAATGCACAGCATTCGGGAAACGCCGAGCCTGGATACCTGCAGGGGAGCAACGGTCCGCGAGCTTCACTCGATTGTAACGGGTATCCGGGCAACTATAATAGCGGACAGTATTCGGAAAATGGACAAGCGCAGAACCAAAGCGATTGGCAGCAACGTCAATGGCAACATAACCAAAGAATTCAAAATCAGCAACAAATACAAAATCAGCAACAATTACAAAATCAACAACAGTTACAAAATCAACAGCAGATACAAAATCAACAACAGATACAAAATCAACAACAGATACAAAATCAACAACAGATACAAAATCAACAACAGATACAAAATCAACAACAGATACAAAATCAACAACAATTGCAAAACCAACAACAGCAATTACAGAATCAGCAGCAGTTACAAAATCAACAACAGTTGCAGAATCAACAACAGCTACAGAACCAACAACAAATTCAAAATCAGCAGCAGATGAACCAATTACAAAATCAGCAACAAATTCAAAACCAACAACAGCTTCAGAACCAAATTCAAAATCAACAAATACAAAGTCAACAAATGCAACAACACAGACAAGAAGAGTCGGAACAGCAGATGTTCTCTCAGTCTGACAGGGTTAATTTAAACTCTAGATTAAAAACGATGATATTAAATAAACAGAGTCACATAAGAGATGGCACGAACACGCCACCAGATAAAGGTGATCCTGGAGATGGACCCCCTCGCATGATAGATGACAGAAAAAGTGGGGTTACTGATGACAGAAATACTACCGGTCATTTTTTATCGTATAGCCACCATCTCCGAGATAATTACCGTATAGGCGAACAGAATTTTTCTGTCGCTGGTAATTATTCAACAAACACCCATGCCTACAGCGTGGGTGAGTTCGGAGGTGGTGGCCACCAAGTTTGGGAGGGGGGGACGGAAGTCTCGAAAGGTTATAAACACAATTTGTCTAAGAACGTATCAAAAACTCCTCAAAAGTTACCATCTTATGCTGATATGAGAACGCAATACGATGCATATTCGAATATGCCTTATGATGCGCAAAAATATGCAGAAATGTATGGTAGTGATAGTAATTTAAGTTATACTCAGCAAGATAGTAAAGATTTTCAATCAAAAATGCTAATTGGACCAGTATCTGATATAAATCAACAAAATTGCGCCCCCGCGCATGATTTGAACGCACAAAAGAGAGCTTATGATAGAGAGTCTTATGATTCTAAATTTAGACATCCATCAGCACCATTAATACCCAAAATAGAGATACCGGATAGTTATCAATATTTTAGAGATCCTATAAAAATGGAACCTCAAAGAGCTACTAATCAAAATTTGTATATAAAAACAAATGAACCTCATTCAAATATTGCTTATAAGGAATATGCCAATAACATTCCATCTAGACCGCATCAAATGTCAGCTTTGCCACCGATATCTACTATCAAAAATGAAAATTTTAACCAGAAACCCCAGATATATCAGAATTTTCAAAACGTTTCTAATGAAAGAAAAATTAATAAAAGTGATACCTATGCGCAAATTCCAAGGGTGCCAGAAAACTTAGGTTTTCAGAAATATAATAGAAATTATGAGACAAGACAAGTAAGGGAGCCGGAGTATGGTGTTAGTTCTGAAAGAAGCATACCGTCTGAGTCAAAACCACCTTTTTATATCGAACAGATTAAATCGGAGCATTCACCACCAGGACATAAAATATATAAAAATTTGAATTATGGACCACCAAGAAGTGAACCGTATATGTTTACTGGAGAAGGCGGACCAGTCTTGATAAGAAATGAAATTGGGTATGCTTGTTGTAGACAAGGATCTACGAAAAAACCTCCACCGGAGCATTTAAGAGATGGAGCTTGTCCAGGTCTTCAAACTAAAGATGAAATCCTAGAAGATGACCCAGATAATGCAGATAAAACAGATCCTAAAAATAAATCTAAACCCGGTACTCCAATTTTAGATGCACACAATAAAAACCCCAAAGAAAATCAGTTCAACTATTCTAAAGAATATTTAGACAACTTAGAACGCTTAAGAAATAATTCAAGAACTGAAGTACCGGACTGCAATTGTTTTCCTGCAGACAAAAACCCACCAGAGCCTGGCAGCTACTATACTCATTTAGGTAATTTTATTATACATACTACATAATATATTCATAATTAATTTGTTATACCTTAAATGTATTAAATATAAAATAAATGTTTTCCAGGTGCGGCATCAACTTTGTCCGAACTTCGTAAAGATTTTGAAGCACGCACAGGGCTCTCTGGAAAAGAACTAAGAATAGAGAAAATCTGTTATACTGGCAAAGAGGGCAAAACTGCTCAAGGTTGCCCAATGGCTAAGTGGGTGAGTGTATGGATCGCAACATATAATTATTTATACACTATCTATCTTAAAATATTATTATAATTAATATTGATTCTTTTTTCTCAATTCTACTATTAATTGGTAAATTGTAGTTACCTGAAAACATAAATATTAACAAAATAACTATGTAGATATAATGCAGCTTACAAATAATTTTTTTTTTAATTCCAGGTCATACGTCGTTCTAATTACACAGAGAAAGTATTAGTTGTGGTAAAATATCGTAATGGTCATAAGTGTGCCACTACCTGGATTGTAGTATGCTTAGTAGCCTGGGAGGGCATTCCACAATCTGAAGCTGACTTGGACTACACTCTGCTCTCTCACAAACTAAACAGATATGGTCTACCAACAACACGCCGGTGCGCGACCAATGAAAACAGGACATGTGCATGTCAAGGTAAGTATCGTATTTGTAAGGATTACTTCTTACTAAATAAGCTGTATTCAACTGAAATACCATGACATTTGTCCATAAATCATGTAAAAGTACGTTTAATACCTCATGAAGGAGATCCAAAAAATATGAATCATGTAAAATTGTAGATTTACATTACTGAAAACAATATGTATTTAACAGTTAACATCAGTTTAATTTATTTTTCTATCCTTCCAGGTCTGGACCCAGAAATATGCGGCGCATCTTATAGTTTCGGCTGCTCCTGGTCCATGTATTATAATGGATGCAAATACGCCCGTTCGAAAACTGTCCGTAAGTTCCGACTTTCGGTCAAAACAGAGGAGAGCGAAATTGAAGAGCGCATGCATGTTTTGGCGACACTTTTGAGTCCATTGTACATGAATCTCGCACCTAAATCATTTGAAAATCAGTGTCAATTTGAGAAAGAGGCGTCAGATTGCCGATTAGGTTTTAAACCAGGCCGTCCATTTTCTGGTAAGTTTGCTTAATTCATTATATTCGTATAAAACTATAAAAATATATCATATAATGAAATAAATAATAAAAACTACTATATTTTGTAGGTGTAACTGCATGCATAGATTTCTGTGCGCATGCCCATAGAGATCTGCACAATATGAATAACGGCTGCACAGCGGTCGTCACTCTCGCTAAACATCGTGCAATAACAAAACCAACCGAAGAGCAATTACATGTCCTACCGCTATACGTATTAGATACGACTGACGAATTTGGATCGAAGGAAGCTCAAGAAGAAAAAATTAAAAGTGGAGCTTTGGAAGTCTTAAATAAGTGAGTGGTGATGTACACTTTTATTGATTAAATTATATTATATATCCATTATTAAAGGAATATAATATTTTACTATATACTAAGCAATTCCACAAACATAACTAATACATACATTTTATTATATTTTAGATATCCTATGGAAGTTCGGGTACGTTCTGTACCTCTGCAGCCCTGTCGACGTCACGGAAAAAAGAGAAAAGATGAAGAAAATACAGAATCGAATAGTACACCCACAAATACACCTCAACAGAGTCCAAATAACCAGAAAAAGCCTCAGTGTACTACTCCTTCACCTAAAACTTCCCAGCCAAATGACTCCAGAAACGCCAGTCCCAGAAGTCAAAGCAGTGCTTCGCCTAGAGCAAATACGCCAGCTTTAAATCAACCAGCATACACTAATAATCCCCATTACAATTCTGCTTTTGTAAATCCAAATATGCATAACCTGAATCCTGGAATTATGAATGCGAATTTAGGTAATCCAGCCTTATTGGACATGGCTACTATGATCGATAATTTTACAGATGCTCAACTACAGAGCAACCAAATTTCTAGTACTGTATTAGATTCACCTTATAACCCATATGACCAAAGTTACAACTTACACAATCAAAACACTGTATACAATACGAACCAGTTACCTACCTTAGGGGAGAATAACTGTCAGAATTCGAATCCCAATCAATTACCAAGTTTTACACCGACGTTACAAAAACGAGAGCAATCATTTACCACACCCAATTCTGGGGCAATTAACACAGCTCAGCCACAGTGGCCCGATTTTGAAAATTCAGAAATATTTAACAACGTCGTAAAAGAGGATCCTGATTCAACTACTGCCCACTTAAATGTGCCTCCTAATAATTATAGCCCAGATTCAAACAGAAGTGATACAAATTCAGACCAAAACTACAAAAATAATACAGAACCCGAAAAACAAAACGTATTGCGCGATATATCACAAAAACTAACCGAATTCGATATGCCAAATTCTCCAAGATTAACGGAGATATCCCAAAAAACTCAACGCACAGTAGAATCACCGGCTCCCTCTCATGAACTCAAATCGCCATGTAATGATAATTCCATAATTAGTCCCGAAACTCGTAAAAGTGTTTGGAAATCTCCTGATTCGAAAAACTGGGAGTCTCCTAAACCAAAAGAACAAGTGACTGAAAATGAAAGTGCTTTATTTAGAGTGCCCAAAGCAAGGCCGCCATCTCGATCACAATACGTCAATCCTACTGATGGTTTGGAAAATTCAACTTTTTTAAAACCATATCCACCATCTGAAAGACAACATCCGAATCAGATATATGATCAAAGAATTATTCACGATAATAGAATGAACAATGCGGCACCCCCAACATCGGTACATCAAACAAATTTTACTATTAGCCATGATGAAGCACAGCATACAACTACAAATAAGCCAGTTGCTGAATTTACGGGAAACAATTTTCATCCAGTTAACCAAAATGCTTACAGTAATCAACCTTCAATGCAAGGTTACAGCAATTACCCTCAAATGACTAACGCTTATCCATTTACCCCAAATCCATATGGACATTTTAATCCATACGAAAATACTTACAATGATTATAACAGCTTAGCATATTACAATGCTGAAAAATATAAAAGAGAGGAATTGATAAGAAATTCACACTGTTACAACTCTTATGGATATCAATATAATCCTAATTTTACCACCAACTTTTACCAGAATCCGAGTCCTAATTGGTGTCAATCTTCGCCTAACTGGTGCTTATATCCACCACCATTCTCTATTCCATATCCACCAGAACCACCTAAAGCAGAACCAATCGGAGAAGTTACAGGTATATCTGATAATCTCGAATGTTTCAAAGACAGTCAAATGGGAGGAGTGGCTATAGCATTAGGCCATGGAAGTGTCTTATTTGAATGTGCTAAACATGAAATGCACTCTACAACGCCAGTAAAAAGTCCGAACCGAGTAAATCCTACACGTATATCTTTAGTCTTCTATCAACACAGAAATTTAAATCGACCAAAGCATGGCCTTGAGGAATGGGAGGAAAAGATGAGGTTAAAAAAATTAGGATTGAATCCTCCAACACCGAATACACCTGGCCCGAACTCCAATTCTGTGTCTCCTGCGACCACACCTGGACCAGATCAGAGACAGACTCCGATAGCAGATAAATGGAAAAATAATGAAAACCTTATTCCAGGTGGATACAGTTCTTTATCAGCCTTAGTAGAAGCAACAAATGCTGCTAAGAAAAGTGGTCAGATTAGATTAAGGACAGACACGCAGACGACAATGTCCTGGACTACTCTGTTTCCTATGCACCCTTGTACTGTCACTGGCCCATACCAAGAATCCGGTACTTGACGCATGCCTGGCCCATTGGGGCAGTGTTCTTCCAAAAGACGGATTGAAATCCCTTCCGTAGCTATGTAAGCTCTCATTTTTTATATAAGTTTTCTAGAGGGAAACTTTTCCAAAATTGTTTTGTAGTTCCTGGACTCATAGAACTTAAGCTCTCAAACTCTCAACAGACTGGTCCATTGTTCCCGCGAAATTCCTTTACTGCATTTACATTGGAATTGACTACCTTTTTAACATATATTTTTCAATGTAAACTGAGTGAGTTTTTAATCAAAGATGTAATTTAAGTTTATATTTTAATAGTGTTTATCGCATTTCAGCTAGTCTTACGTTACTACGTTAGTATCTATTGTATTTCTTAGGCCGTAACTGTAGAATTATTTGTATATTTACGTATTTAGTTTTACCAGCGACTCAAAATTTTCGAATAAGTTTATATTTTTACATGCTCTATGTAGAGTAATGACATTAGAATACGGTGTGTCTGCATATTTTGTCATTTCTTAGTTAAACGCATAAGCAAATGTTTTATGCGACGCAATGATCTCATAAAATACTAACCCTACAATTTATTCATTATTCAGAGCGAAAGTACAAAACATCACAATGAGGCTAACGCTTAGCCGAGGAGGAGAGACGCGTTGACGATTGTGTTTATTTATATTTTTGTACCTTTGTCTGTCTATTAGTTACTCTATGTTTTAATAATTTAACTATCATTCCTCTGCCTATCCGGTTGTTTTGTTTTGGCATATTATTTAAATTTACGTATGATGTTATAAAATCATGGCAGCATGTGTTATAATACAAACGTAATGAGTGCTTTTATATTAGGTTAAGAGGTGTGTATTTTTAACTTTTAGAATATTTAACTTATTTACATTGTATTACGTGAACCATTATAAAATCATTTTCTTTGTAATAATTTAGTCTTAGTAGGTATTAATATTTAATATATTTGCTTTACGATTTAATATTAAATTATTAGCAGTTGTTTTATGCATGTTTCAAGAGCCTTCTGTACTTTTTATATGAGTGCCTGCGTCTGGCGAAAACCAGAAAGGAGAAATTCTTATATTTAAAAACTAATTTTCGAACCATTGAATGTGACCTTATTTGTAAATCGAGTGCGTAAAATAAAAGTTTCTCTAATTTAGCTGTTATAAAAGAAAGTTATAATTACGTTCATACGTTGAAAGAGTGAATAATAAATTAAATACATTTATAAGATAGAGTATTTGCGAAAAAAAAAATTCAGGCGCTTGGAAAGATTATAAAGTAGGCATTATATTGAAAATGAATAAAAACATACTGAATGAATAGTTATTAATATATAATTAGGTTAAGAAAAAAAGTTTGTTTTTAAAGATTAAACTATTGATATAGTTTATATTTTTTACGTGTACGTATTTATTGAATGGTAAATTTATTGGAACGTGAAATTATTTATAGGTAAAGAAGTTTTGAGAACAAAACTTATAAAAACTAAGCAATAATAGACAACGTGGTCTATGTACATTGTATTGTAGAAGTGATGTTTATTAAATTAAAGAACGAATGGTGCGATTTGTCGTCAGTCTTATGGAAATGCTTAACGTTTTTTCACACCTAATAATTTGATATTCTTTAAAATTTAACGCCCGGAACTTGCCATTATTAGTTTGTAACTCAATTTCAACGTCCGTACGGTCACTTGTGCATTGTGTGACAAGACATATCAGAGGCTTCCATATGAAATCATCACAGAATATTTTTTGATTTAACATCGAAAAGGAAAAATTTTTACTCAAATGAATTGAAACAATTAAATTTCTTTTGAAAAATTTTTGTTGACTTTGAAAATCAGTATTTGAAAAGGATTTTTAAATTTTGCAACGACTTATTTTTAATTATTAATTAAGCGATTCTATGATATTATGAGGTTTTAATTATGTCTGTCTTTACGTATGTAATGTTGGAATGATGTAACTGATTTCGTAGATATAAATCCTCGAAAAAATGTTTTTATAAGGGAAAATCATTTAGGCCACATTAGAAACCTGTGATATACCATTAATTCACGAGTGCTTGGCTGCTTGTATGGTGTGTCTTTCTTCAGTGTGCTGTGAGTCGCCGACACTACGTTAAACTTACAAAATAACGCAACAATGAAGTTATCAATTTAATTTTAGAATAGAATAACGTGTGTCGTCGATTTTTTTTTAATTGCCACAAACCAAAAACGACCAGTATTTTTAAATGTTGTAACCAAAAAGTTTTTTTAAGGTGCGATGCATGTTTACCGATGCGGATGTTTTAGCGTGTTTCCGGACACGATTTCTATGTTCGTTGCGTTTCAGTTACGACGAACCTATTTGTGTAATAATAATTTGTCTTCTGCCAAAACAAAAGATTGTGTCATGTAAATAGAACTACCATTATTTATTAATATAATAATTTAAAAAAGACATTGACTTGTTTTATTTATTACTTGAATATATGAAAAAAATCCTACTTATAAATTTTCTACACTAAAGTACGTTGGTTTGAAAACAATAAGTACAAAGGGGCTCAAAATCAATCCTTGAGGAACACCCTAGCAAAAACTTAATTTTTTGTTATATAGGAGCTAAGAAAAAATTCAACAATACCTATATGGTTGAAATGCTAGAAATGACACTCAGATGACCTTCATGTCATTAATTTCAACGTTTTACTACGTGAGGAGAATAGTGTGCTATGAAGTCGAAAGCCTATGATAGAACATCACAATTTTAACTTTTTTATAAACAAACATACTAAATAGCAAACAATTACTGTAAGTCCGTAACCTATGTTCACCAGCAATACCAGACAAGTCAACGTGTTTGTCGTGGTAAGACGAGAGGATAGATTTTCACCTTTCCTGATTTAGAGATTATTCCTATTTCTATTAATTTTGCAATATATTTAGCTGTGTATTGTAATATCTTGATATTTTGACATTTGGCCTTGTGGTACTACAAAAGATTATATTCTAAAGACTACTGTACATGCTAATGATGATAATATAATAAACTGTACATGATAATCCAGAATATTCTATAGAAAATATTTTCAATATAAATCCCACCATAATATCATACATATTTCAATGTAACAAATTGTAATTATAGCCTAAAAGGTAGAAATTTTTAAAAAATTAAAAGAAACAAAAATATTTTAAAATTTGTATATTTTTTGAATTAAAATACATGTAATATAAAAAATTATAAAATTATAATAACTACAGGTAAATAGAATTTGGATTATTTAATTAAACTACATACCTAAACTAATTATAAAAAAAGCTCTTTTATACAAATAGTCTTTACACTAAAAGATTTTATAATTACAAAAATTTACTGACAGAGTAAATTCAGAACATATATTTGAATAGATAGGTTAAGCTATGAATATATTTTTTTATCAAATATAAAAATAAAACCTTATAGTCGGGTGTCCTAATCAGCTTTTACAGTAAAATACGGTTGTCTGTCAAAAGAACGTCATAAAAATCAAATCATAGAAAGAGCTACACCAAGTTTCCGTTCTTGTGAAGTTGTAACTGTATGGAAAACAAGATGTTATTGTCATTGTCTATTTCTCAGAGAGGGAGCATTTCATACGAAGGGTTAAAAGTAAAAAAAACAGATGATATAAGCTTGGCAACATCGCATCTTATGTCAAATTTTGTTTATGTCATGTCTCATAACCATTTATAGGTAAAAAAATTGTCACAAAATAATAAAGACGCACCCTCCCCATTATTCTATAGAAATGATCTAATAAAGAAATAAAAATATAATGGGTAATAGAATAATTTTTAATCATTTTGATGCTTCCAACACCTTTCTGATTTATATATAGGCGGAGAAAACGCTATATTTCTTGATTCTAGATTTCTATAATTTGAAATGTTTACCAAAAATTTAATATAAACCAACGTTTCTTGACACAAGTTACAAGTTAGACATAAATATAAATAAGCTATTCGTATTGTTGCTCCGAGAAATAGACTATAACATGTCTCGTTTGACATATGCATAGACATCAGAATAGACCGCACTAGTAATGGTACAATGAGTTAAGTGGATGTTAAAGTGAGAAAGAATGATAATCCTTGTCTATTCTAACGCGGTTGAGGCTTAACGGGCGGACACGAAGCCGCCCGAGCGTACGCTCTTCACTCGCCGAGCGTGAAGTGTTTGGTCGCGGCTAAAATGAGAAGCAAAGAACGTTGTAAATCGTTCTCTTTTTACCGAACATGTTTACTTCCTCGGTCTTCTTCGTCCTCCCATTATTCCCGGCATTTTATTTACCCAGGGTCTGTTAATTACTCTTAACCGGATTTGACAAGTTACTAGTTTTTACAAGGAGCGATTGCCATCTGACCTCCGGAACCCTAAGGACGAACCAGTAACTCATTAGATAAGAGCAATTTACTTCTCAAAAGTAAGAGCAATTTACGTCCTCGGTCTATTCTTATATGTCTATGGACATATAATTACAAGAGTGGCAACTTGGTATGAATCTGTCATACGTTTTAAAACCCCAAATTGTAGTTAATCAGGACACTGCGTTTTACGTGGTAACTACATACTTGTAACAACAGTATATAATATTACATATAATAAATTCGACATTTATTTCGGATGTATAAAATTCATTGGACCCTATAAATATATATTCATATTTTTATAATACTATATTAAATTCAATTATATTTTAAAACTAGTACAAATTTATATTTTAACATGAGTATATTTTATACAACAACAGGTACTAGAACATTTTAAGTACACATAATACTAAAAATAATAATTAGTTTATTTATAATATAACAGTTGTAATATAGAAATCATATTTTTGAGCATGCTTTCAGTCTATAATAAATTTTATATGAACGAAACGCTTTTTTTTTTCGTTTCTATTCCACATTTATTTAGATTTTTTAGTTTTTAAGATTTAAGCCTTGAATTTAAGAGCTACAAGGCATATACAGACTTGGACGTCATGTTATAAACATTAATAATACGTATTAGCAATTTAGATTTAGTAAGGATACATGGTGCTGTAAGGGGGAATAAAAGCTAATAATCTTTTGTAAGACAGATTGCATATATATCATTATAAATAAATGATAAATTAATCAAAAGTGTTTGAGCAAAAAGAAACCTGTACTGACAATCAAATTTTATGCCTAAAGAGTGTTACATGAGGGTTAATTAAATAATTTGAAATGGTTTTTTTTACCTCCCTTTGTTGCAACAGGTTCCGGATCAGGTGCAGGTTTAGGTGTAGGTGCAGGTGTAGGTGCGGATGTAGGTGCGGCTAGGGGTTCATGGCGACGATGATGTTGGCGAGCGCGGTGCGCGCGTCGCAGTCGGGCAGGCGCAGCAGCACGTCGCGCGCGCGCCGCGAGTGCTCGCGCTGCAGCGCCTGCGTGCGCGGGATGCCCGCCCCTGACACCACCGCCTCGTACAGCTGTGGAAGGGAATTTAATTGCCTATTTCAAAAAAAAAAGATTAGCATTGCTTCTTCAAGGCATTACTATATTCCTATTGCCCCTCCAAATAGGCTCATTGCTTATGCTAAGAGTGGATACGACGATAACCTAGGCAGGGAGTCACATGCTAACTTAAATCTGTTAACCAGCTTGTGACTAATTTCATTTCGTTACGTGGTGTTGAATTTAAAGAAGAGCATACAAGTAGTAAGTCTATAGGATTAAGTAAAAGTCAGTTTTTTTAAATTTACCGCATGATAATCAACATCATGGACACTCTTCTTGCCGGCCTCAATGTAGGAGTATAGTTCAGGTCGCGCCTCCAGAGTGAAGGCGAGAGGAGCCCCCACCAGTGAGAAGCTGGCGGGCTCGGGGCCGGTGAAGGCTTCCAGGTCCAGGAAGGCTTGCCACGCCAGAGCCAAGTGACAACCGAAGAGATAACCCTGAAAAAAGAACAACTTACTTAACCCCTACAACAAAAATAACGACAAAAAGTAGAATCCGTCTCATTTAATAGAAACTAGTTTTCGATGGAAGTACTACCCTTATAGGGGATTTATGTATAGAAAGAAATACAAGAGAACTAAAACTAACATACTTTTTGTTAGTATTTGTACTGTTGCGTTTCGTTTAATGAGCGCCTGAGGAACCCTAATCAGCTCTGTCCCACTGTTGTTCCTTCTATTCCATATCTCAGTCTTTATTACATAGTTATGCCTCTGATGTTGCTGGTTTATAACTACGGTAAATACTTTACATTAGGACGTGAGTATGCTCGTTCATCACCTGTGATAGTATAAAAAATCTTTTACGCTGTAACTAAACGAATTTGACCAAAACAACAACCGTTGCAAAATCTTACTTTAATGTATACTAATATTACAAATGTGAAAGTTTGGATCGATGGACATGGATCCAGATGGTTCGTTACTCTTTCACGCCAATATTACCGCATGGATTAGGATGAAATTTGTTACACACATAGTTTGTTAACATGGATTAACACATAGGATTGGATTAACCAGGAAAATGTTGGGTTTCCATGGGATTATCAAAACACTATTTTGACGCGAGCGAAGCCGCAGGCACTGCTAGTTGTGGCATATAGAACAATAACAACTGAAATGATTGTTAGTATACCTGTGTCTGTAAAGCGGGGTTGTGTCCGGCGAGCTTGAGCGCGGCGGAGCAGCTCTTGCCGAGGAGAGCGCCCGCGGCCAGCACGTGGCGCGCGACCCACTCGCGACGCGCACAGCCCGCCACGCCGGCCATCGGTAGCGGAGACGTTATACAGTCCCATTCTGGAAAACGGAATACCGATCCAAGCTTATACAACGCGGCTAGATATATTAATATTCACCATTTATACATTTTACATGTAGACTGTCAGGGTAAAAACAATTCAAGGTAATTTTTAATCGTTCCCTTGACAAAAAACCAAAACTGCTTAAAATACAAATATCTTGCGTTGAACTTAAAATTCAAATTATTGTAAAGTGAATTTTATCCATTGTTTGTATGAAACATTTTGAAGTACGACTTAACAATTTGAAATAAAGTAGGTATAAAAGAGAAATAGCTTTCAATAATATTATGGGATATATAAATGTTACATGATAACGATAGCCGAATATCTTTGGAATGGAATGCATTTATCTCTCTCTCTCTCTCTCATCAATCTAACTTTGTAAATGTCTAGGGAGATTGAAGACGTTGTGGCGCAGCGGTAGCGAACCTGCGTTAAGCGGCACAGGTCGCGCGTTCGACTCCCGATCGGAACAGATGTTTGTATTGATTGCCATTGTGTATGTTTCCAAACCCCCGACACAGGATGTAACTATCCTAATGTTGGCCTCTAAGTGTGTAACGTATGTATTTTTAGTTGATTATACACTTAAACTTTTACAGCTAATACCGTATTCTTAAACCATTCCAAGTAATGTTAAAGTATAATAAAAACAATCATGTGACTCGGACCAGTGGTTCTTGGGTAATGAGTGCGTAAGGAAACACACACAATATTTGTAACATGTTAGGATGTCTATGTTCTCACGTAAAAATTTATGATCAACATCAAATATTTAAACCTTCTAATACTTTATGACTATACCTTGAAATCTCTATTTGAAATATCGAAGTGAGATCTCAGAGAACGTATATGCAAATGGCAAACGGCACGACGTACGATTACAAGTCATTATTAATGCATTACTTCGTCACTGTATGCATAATGTGTTCATGATTACCGTCAGATGTCAACACTCAACGTGGGATGATAATCGATCTGATGAATGAGTTCAGCGAGAGGGAAACGAATGTATCTAACACTGGAAATTATAAATCAATGACGCGATAGTGTCTACGCAAAAGTAATATGCGTAAAACAACTACATGTTGGAAATTCAAAATATTATATTTTCGACAATAACGACAAATTTGAACTTTATTAAAAGTGATTTCAGGGTTTTTTTAGCTATGGAATGGGAGAAGAAAAATTGTATGTAGTTCTGTTTAAATTTTGCAGCGGACTTTATTACTCTATGATATTTTGTAAACAATAAATATTTGAAATGAATACAATAATTAATTATTTTTGTTTAATGTCAGCAAATTATAAATTCATTACAAAATGGTTAACTTCATTAGTAAATCTGCACTATTATTTTTTAAATAGCAGGCATGGATCTCTTATTGAGTATTAACTGATTGATGTAGATATAACGGTTTAAATGTTACAATAAAATGTTATAAAAAAATATAATCGTGACTGTGTGGCGAACGTATAAATTTTAAGTATGCAAACGTTAAAATAAGGGGGTCATCGTAACAGTTTTAGAGGTCCGTTGCTTTTTACGGATACCGGTTTGTGCGCTAGCGAAAGCAGGGTCCTTTTAGGTCTTACTTGTTAAAGAAATCACATACACGATTAGTTTAACCTGGAAATATAAAAATACAACTATTGGCACTTAGTACTTGAAAGCATATTCGTAAAAAGTATTAAAATTTTTTAAACATTAAGTAAAAAAGGTTACTGATTTTCTTAGACTTATCATAACTGTAAAAGCTCCATTATGTGTCGCGTTTCCTCCACACATGTCTCTCTCTCTCATTCCTATTTCCCTCTATCTCTTTCTTTCTTTCCCTTAAAGACCTTTCTTAATTATCGTGAAAATAACTAACAGTAGCAATCGTATCTAAATTTAAAGGAATCTATGATTTAAATGATAAAAATAAACCTTATTGATCTAATGTTTGTATTCTAATCTTCCGTAATAAAATCTATGACATTAAAAAGTGTTATTACAAAAGATAAACAAAAGAACAAAAAAGTCTTACATTGTAACAGTGATGAGATATAAACTCGTATGAGATTAATATTAAATTACATTTAAATTTAATTCAATTTTATCACAACATTTAAAGCTATACATTTACATAAAATTGTTGTACGGTGTTGACGGCATCGGCAGAACAAATGGATCAATTCTATCGTCCCAAACGTCAGCAAATACATAAATGATACTTGATTCGCTTGCATAAATGAGCCTTTAGTTTCGTTAAAGAAGTGCTACTTCCTCATACTCTTTACAAGATACAGAACTTAAAAATTTTGCGAGAAGTTTAGACTTCCCGAAGAAGAAGAAGAAGACGTATTCGTTCCTTTTAAGTACTCCATAATTAATATCATAATACTAGAATTAAAATTAAAACGAGTTAGTTTAAACTACAACGCATATAAAGATCGGATCAGGAAATTATTTAAAATCGCATTACTTCTGACTGAAGGTATTTATTTGATTGCCATCAATTCTACATCATATGTTAAATTAGATCCATTTAAATCATCATCCAAACAATGCACATCAGTAACCATTCCTATCCGATGCTATTATGAATTCAAATCACACGCGCATCGCCAGCGACCGACACGGTTGCTGACTGACACAATAACTTCGATAGAATTGTTTAAATAAGTCATTCGAATTGTTTTATATCTAGGTATTATTTTATATATCTAGGCTCTCAACAAACTTGGATGAGATGGCGTGGGAAAAGGAGTGAATGCAGATATGATGAATGATAGAACAGAATGGAAGAACAAGACGTGTGTTGCCTACCCCACTAAGCATAAGGGCAATGGGAAGAGGAAGAAGAATTATAATAAAAACACTAACTATATTTCGAAGTAATAACTTAGCAATTACTCATGATCAACATTTGGCCGGTGAATCGCAATCCTGGTGTGAATATTTTAGCTTTACATCTGCTAGGTAATTTTTTGCAGCCTCATTTTAAATCATTGGCTTAGAAAGACCCAAAAAATAAGAAGAAACAATATTTTAATGTACAAACACAACAATACGATACTTCTAATTGTCTCCATTGTTTGTGTTGATAATACTGCCTCATTCAAGCAATCAGTTCGGAGCCTGTCGTACCCAAAATAACAAGGGTCTATGATAATTTTAGAAATATATTTCAATTATCAATCTACTAACATGCAATCGCATAAGAATATCATTTGTATAGCAGCCTTCATATTATATGTACCCTAAAGTGATTACTTATAATATTATCGTACTGACTTCCAGTATTGAATAAAAACATTTCAAATTAATTTCTATTCACTTCATTTGAAAGCTGAATCGATGATCATCTTCGTTTGAAATGTCGATTTTCTATGAATATTTTAATATTGTCAAGCTATTCAATCTCTATTTTTAGATTTTGAACAAGTTTTATTGTAATCTTAATATGGTTTAATCGAATTTTATTGAATGAAACTTTATCATAACTTTAAAATATTATGTCTAACAATTGTACCCTTGGGTACTCCGGAATCGTTGAAATTCTATATTGCAATAGAACTCCGGTGCAGTAGATCGGGTTTGTAAAAAATCTAGGTTTAGGTCACGTCTCAGTGATTTCTTGATATTCAGTAATGAAATAGATATACAAACATATGTTTATATATATCAACATATAAATCAATATGAATGTATCATTTCCGTTGAGAAAGGAATTAGTTTTGAAGATTTTTTTATTGAATTATGTAATAATAATATTAAACTATAGACGATGCTATGAATAATTTAGTTTTAACAAGATAAGAAAAACCCAATTCCATATATCCATACACAAACATTCTTTGTCAGACACTCATACAGGTAAATTCACTGATATGCTTATGCTTAGTAGCTTACGTCTTAAATACGACTAACTTTCTTTTACATTATTTTTGGCCTACTAGTTTCTAAGTATGCCCTAAAACACAAGCTTTACTTACCACTAGATAGGAATCAAACTTTATTCTTTACAGTGTTACAAAAGTAGTTGTTATTTGTTACGATTTTTTGAACTTCTTTACAAAATATATAGTTCAATCGATTTTATTTATACTATAAACCAAATGCTCAATACAAAAACTGAATATTCTACAGACAATGTATAAATTGTCACATTAGCATCTCTGACGGATGTGAGCAAGTTCATACATTAATTCTTTTGCAAATATTGGAGCTAACCTATTTGCAAATATTAAGACGTGGTTCAACAACGATTGGGTACAGAGCTTGAATGTTGTTTGAAATGTACTTCGAATTATTTTTGTGTTTTAGGTCTTTCGAAGATTAGTAGCGGACAAAGGTTCACACTTTGCCAAATTTTTTGTGTAGTTTTCGCAATATTCTAATCATTTTTGAACCATTCTGATTCTAGATTTTTCTATATAATACCGAGATGGTCTGGCCAAGAATTAAACTGATTCAATTACAAATTGAAAACAATTTAATAACTTTTAAAAATCCAACTAAAATGAAATATTCAACTAAAAATGATTAATAGTTGAAAAATTTAAGAATAGAGTAAACAAGAAAAAATGTATTTTATCTTAATTTATTTTATTGTCTTACGACATCTTTGCATTCGTCGCCAAACATACGTCAGATTGAATTACCATAAGGATTTACCTCCTCCTTAAAATTGTTAAAAGCCTACTTAAGTTAATATTTTTTGAATGAATTTGAATAGTTTTAATAATCAAGTAAGAGCACAACTGGCTGTGCTTTATGGTAATATATTAATCGACTGCTTTGTTACCAATGAATACATCTCAATAATTTTGCAATCTATATACATACTACGCATGTTCGTTTAAAACATGACCTTCAGCACAAAAAATTAAAATAATCTCTGAACGATCTGTTTCTGCAAGGTACGTCAAAATCATAGTTTAGAAATGAAATTTTCATAAAACATACCTGAAGCAGCTTCCCTTTGATCTTCGGGTAGTGGTCGCGAAGGTAAAGGGTTGTTTTGTTCATCCCGATCTCCGAGGAATTCTGCCTCCGCTAAATCTCGCACTGCTGACGACATCAGCTCTACCAGCTCTTGATTCCTATTGGTTAAGATATTATGAAGTTTATGAATAAGGCTAATTAGATATCATACAAACATCTGTCCCGAGCGGGTATCGAACCCGCGACCTAGGGCGCCTAAGGCAGGTTCGCTGCTACGTCACAACGTCGTTGAATAATTATAATCCTTTGTGATAATTTTAGTCAAACCATATCAATAAATTTAGCAGTATCCGTATCGGGGATATAGCTCAGTGGTAGAGCATTCGACTGCAGATCGAGAGGTCCCCGGTTCAAACCCGGGTGTCCCCTAATTAAATTTTAGATGAAATTTTCACTAACTTTTTCTAAAATAAAAGTATGTATAATTTTATATATTTATATACATATATTACACTTTTCTATAATCGAATTAAAGGTAATTAAAAATCTTTATTTATTCGGGTGAAGCTGCGTGCAGAATCTAGTATAAAATATAAAAAAGTATACTAAGTTAATATGTCGGTTATTAAAATTAGCATCAAAACTCCATAGTACATCTACCGGAACCATTAAGAGATTCTTTCGACTAAGTTAATTAAATACAGGCTTGCGAAAGTAAGCCATTCGTGAACCGGTCTTGGACCATACCATATATTGAGATGTGTTAACGAGGACGATTTTACTTTTTTATGTTACTAAGTCTGCAAGAAAGCATACGACCCACCTGATGGTAAGTGGTTATCGTAGCCTATGAGCGATTGCAACACCATTTGTAGGTGTCACTCACGGGTTGCTAACCTCGAGATGTTGGTTCTTAAATCTCCTTTACCCAGTAATTTATAGCTACAGTGTTCTTCAAACCTGTAGTGGTACCTACCTAGACGACCGCTCGCAATAAAACGCCTACGTTTTCTTTTACGAAACTTATTTAATTTAACTTTAATATTCTGTAATAATCTCCATGTACTGAAGTTAATAACATAAATTTATTTAAAGAACTACTATGAGAAGTACCTTCGATGTATCTTATCTAATAAAAAAGAAGAAAAAAGAAAATTTAGCACAGAGGTAGATTTTTACCTGGATTAACACATGAATAATTTTTATCCCGGAAAAACGTTAGATTATTTTATACCGGTTAAAAAAACTACAAGACATTAACTTCGGTACACATGTGACCCATCACACGAAATGCAGACTAATTAATATCATTCAGATTAATATTATAAAAATATAAATAATTCTGTCTAAATGTTACCTTTTCAAGACTAACACGCTGAATTGCTTTTAAGGAAACCATTTATTTCTATCGCAATAAAGATGCTTCATTCAAAATCCCATTCGCGCGCTTAGCAATAGTTTTGCCTTTTATTAGCAACAGTAATGTTATGGGCCATCGAACAACAATAAATTTAAACAATAAAGTTTGTCTACATATAAGGATAGGTTAAAATTTTTCAAAATGCTGACTTTAAATAACAGACGAGACTTACTAGACTTATTATACCTATACAAAGCCCTCACCAATGAACACAACAACCCTTTCTTTATATCTAAGCTTATGTACAATGTCCCCTATAGATATCCACGCTCTCCTATTACCCCACTGATCAGGCCGTTTCGGAGAAGTGTTCTGGGCTCTAATTCACCAATTTCTCGAATGTGCAAGCTCCTTAATGAAAATTATGACTTTTTAGACCCATTTCATGACTCAATCAAGAAGTATCGACAAAATATATTATCCTGCATGTTAAATAAATGAATACTTGTATTTTGTAGGTTTCACACATCTCATTTTATTTTTTTATATTTTTTATTTTTCTGTTATTAATTTTAATTTTTATTGTAATAAATAGATTAAGGTAATGAATAAGGTTTCACATATATATATATATATATTTTTACTTATGTTTAATCAGTTGCTTATTTTGTTATGTTATAGCCTAATCATTGTTTTTTTTCTTTTCTTTTTTTATAAATA
The DNA here is from genome assembly GCA_023373885.1 of Hestina assimilis. Classification (NCBI taxonomy): domain Eukaryota; kingdom Metazoa; phylum Arthropoda; class Insecta; order Lepidoptera; family Nymphalidae; genus Hestina; species Hestina assimilis. The sequence goes on along the minus strand of CM041745.1, from coordinate 2,614,253 downwards.
GTTTTTAATAGATGTATTCTTGATGTAACCGGATAGCGAAACATGCACTGCTCCCAAAAAACAATTAATGCATGCTGTATTTGCCTTAAAAGGTAATGCATTTACAATACCTAATTGTGTTAACATTGTGTATATGTATTGATGTAATTACCAATGGCGAATCATAAATAAATAAATAAATAAATAAATAAATAAATCAATAGATGAATTATGTGGGTACAGCCTTTTAAAAGACCACAAATAATAGCAACAATGCATGTTGACACGTCAATTACAAATTGTAATTCACTGCATACAGTTAAATAGTTGCGCCCGCAACTTTGCTCATGTTGTATCGATTTACCTTTATTACGGAACCCATATTATTCCTTATGACTGCGGCTACCTGCCATTATAAGTCCAGTTAAAATCGGTAAAATTAGCCGAAACACACAGATCGACAAAAATTTTTTTTTTTAATTATATACTTTTTTATACACCTATTGAAACACTTTAATTTTATTTATTTGTATCTAATAATTCTCGGACGGAATTCGGGATTTGCGAAAATGAACTAGTATCAAAAAGCGGTCGATAATTATATCGTGTGTATAAATCACTGACCCCAGGCCTACCTCACGTTTACCGCTATCATAACCATAGAGGATGAACATAGATTTGAAACAAAAAACAATGGTTTGATAAAGTATAAGTACCCATTGTATTCAGTGTTTTTTTTCCTTGTATTTTTGTGGGGCCTTTGTAGAAAGCCTGCATATCGACTCCATCGTTACAAACTACATTACACACTATTTAAAAACTAAATTAGTTTGAGAGAAACAGTAGCAAATTTATATATTTTCGTTACTTGAATGCTCAAAGGTTGTATTCAGTGTTGTTTGTAATCGTGTTGAAACTGTTATTATCGTGGTATTTCTAACAGGAAAAATTTTGTTTTAATAATATGCAAATCATGATGATGTTAAAATTTCATGAGGTTAGAATAAAATGTCTCAATTTTTATAGTTTGTGACGGCGCATTGTGGCGCAGCGGTAGCAAGCCTGCCTTAAGCGCCACAGGTCGCGGGTTAGATTTCCGCTCGGAGGAGATGTTTGTATTGACCATGCAGGCATGTGTTCCGGTCTGGGTGTGTTTGTCCTTGTCCCTGTGTATGTTTCCGGACCCCTGACACAGGTAAACACTGTCCTAATGGTCAGGTAAGACCTTTGAGTCTGTAACGTTTATTTATTTTATTTTTTTGGTTTCTTCACAAATTAATAATTCCATATAGACGGAATCACAGGCCAAAGACTATATTATTTGTAATAATTAAAAATTATAATAAGCACAAAATAATAGTATAAGATAGACAAATTGAAACACAAAGTTAATTTTTTGTCCATCAAGAAAGAACGATTATTTAACTTTCCAAATTAATTAATTCAGTTTATAGCTATTATCTAGAATAAAGAAAGTTATATCAACATTTTTATTTTTATAGTTTTATGTTTGGGTCCAGTAGAAATTTTTCAAGTAATCTACGTATAAATAATAAACGCTACACATTTAACGGCGCTCATTAGAATAGCGGTGTCCATTGTTGGGGGTTCGGAACCCCAGCCAGACCGGAACACATGGCAGTGTTAGGGTGGGCAGGGCGAGAGTGGCTAGCGCGGTTGCATTTCGCAACTGTGTTGGCTGCCGTCGCGTCTGGACTTTATTTCCACTTACCTTCAGGTGAAGTAGAGTCATCTGCCCTCCTTTTAAAAATTAAAAATAAAAATAATGCCGGCATGTTCAATATAAGTATCAGCTCCAAGCGAGAATCGTACCAGCGACATGTTGCGCTTGAGGCAGGTTCGCTACCGCTGCGCTATAACGTCGTGGATATCTTTATCTAGACGTTCATTACGTAGTTTAGAGAAATTATTGCAAAACCTATACTATATTATTATATTCATTGTTTATTTGTAATTTTCCAGAATAAGTACAGTAACGCTACGCTTAAGCTTAAGTTAAGCTAAATAGAGTTAAATATTTAAATATATTATAATAGAAACTATAAATTCCATGTCTTCACAATTTCCATAACAATGGTAAAATTTCATCGTAAAATCGGTATAATTTTTAAATCAAATGAGAAAAATACCTCAAGGCGAACATGTTTCGTCAATTAATCGAACATCTTATGATTAAATTATCCTTTGTAAGTCTGACCTTAAGGTTTCATCTTTTTGTAACTACGACATTGTGACCCAGCGGTAGCGAACCTGCCTTAAGCAGGTGTTTGTATTGGCCGGCATGTTCTCCGGTCTAGGTGTGTTTCTCGTTGTGTATGTTTACGGATTTTCGACACAGGATAGTATAATCCTAATGGGGGCCATTGTGTACACTGTACAGATTGTTTGCAAGGTAAGGATCAAGCTTACGCGTAACCTACGTTCAATAACAACACCAGAAGATGATATAGAATTACATTATGGTTTTTCTTTTACGCACACTTTGTAAATAACTTCTTATATGTATATCACAAAGGTGATAAAAAGTAGTAGGGGTGTAAGGGGGCTGCTCGTACCAGTCAGTCACCCCACACAGACAGATTGACAGTTCAACCTCACCTGCTCGCGGTACACCCTGCCGACTATCTGACGAGGCTCTGACGACCGACAAATGGCGGTATAACCATTCAAACCAGCTGACTGAAATAACGAGATCGATGACGGGCAGCAGCGTCATCGGTGCAAGACAGCCAGCCCTGCGATCCCCAACCCGCCTGCCAAGCGTGGGGATTAAGGCAAAGCCGCCCTTATGATAGGACAAAACATGCCACGACCCCTAGTTCCCGGCAGCCCCGCTGTTCCTAGCTCTGAAAAAGTGTCGTTGGGAGCCGCTGGATGCAAGCGGCATAAGATCGTTCCCGGTGGGAGCATTTGGGCGAGACCTATGTAAATAACTTCTTTATATGTATGATCACAAAGGTAAAAGTATATGGATTGTTTCAGGGAAAGCAGAGGTATCACCATCCGTTGTCACCAGAGGTAAGTGGTCGAGTGGCGATGAGGAGGAAAAATAAGATGTCAGATGGAAAAGTGCAGGCTTTCACTAAAATAGAACTGTGCCCACGGCTCCAATTGCGTTAGTTTTTTGAAAAGGCCAAGAGAACCTAATATTTTTCTGGAATAAAATTTTCCTATTTATTAATACATGATAATAAGCTGTTAATACAGATAGTAACTTGTCTGCAATTTTTCTATATACAAATCCGTTCTGTAATTTTTGCGCGAAAAGTTAAAATTTTTTTTACCTTTTTATTTATTTATTTATTTATTTATTTATTAGCACAACCACATCATACATATCTATTCTTATATAACTAAAGGTACAAAGTATTTTATCTGATATATATGACAATTACGGTGTACATAGCATTGATGATAATGTAGGAAGTGAAGTTAAACTACCAAGCCAATAATAAAATAAAAACAAAATTATAAGAAAACAGAAAAAATCATGCAGTAAATTAAGTTATCTTAAACAAAACAAGCTAAGTTAAAGAAAAAGAAACAAAATAAATTAATACACATTTATAACTGAGAATCTGATTTTATGCTAAAATAATTTTCGCAGTCTTGTTCTAAATTCACTAAGCGAATCATGAAAGATGTCAATGTCCGGATCGCGAGCCTGAATAGTATTGTACTGATCGAGGATTCTATATATCGGTGAGTTGTGGCCTAAGTTGGTTCGTGAAAATGGTGTATAGAATATTTTAGCAATTTTATGTCTGGGATATGAGTGAAGGGTGGCTAAATACACCTTACCTAATAGACGAGTGCACTGTATTTTATTATTCATTAATTTGTATAGGAAGCAAAGATCCAAAAAGCGTCTGCGATTATAAAGAGTGGTCATGTTAAATTTAAATAGACGTTGATCATATGGACTCCTATGCGAAAAACCACTGCAGTTGAATGCAAGATTTCTGGTAAAGGCTCGTTGAATGCTTTCAATTCGTTGCGAATGGATTGCGTAATATGGTGACCATACACTACTAGCGTATTCGAGATTGGAGCGGACAAGTGTGTTATAAAGAAATATTTTGGTATCTATATTCTTGAAACCTGTTGTATTCCGTCTCAAAAAGCCGAGCATTTGTGCAGCCTTCGTGACAATTTTGTCAATATGTGTGGTAAAGGTAAGCTTTTTGTCTATGATAACGCCCAAATCACGAATTTCACTGATTTCAGTTAAACACTTTCCGCCAATCTCGTACTTTGTAACAAGTGGTTTTTTTTGCGAGTATAAGTAATATGAAAGCATTTATTAACATTGAGGGTCATACAATTGGAGTTGCACCAGTCTACTATTCGATTTAAGTCATCTTGGATTAGTTTAGAATCGCTGATTGTTTTAGTCTGGTGGTAAATTTTTAAGTCGTCGGCAAATATTGATAATTTACAGTGCTTAATATGAAAGCTTATATCGTTAATGAATATAAGAAATAATACTGGTCCTAGGTGGGATCCCTGAGGTACTCCGGAAAGTGCACAATAAGGTTGCGACTCAAATCCATTGATAGCTACGCTTTGTGATCTATCATGCAAGTATGACTCAAACCAGCTTAGCAAAGATCCTCCCACTCCAAAGGCGTTTAGTTTTTGCAATAGTATTTTATGATTGACCTTATCAAAAGCGCTGCAGAAATCTGTATATACTGCATCCACTTGTGACCCAGCATCGACCTCTTGGGAAATGTCAGAAACAAAGGTCGTTAAGTTAGTCAAGATCGAACGCCCGCTTCTAAATCCATGCTGATGGTCAGATATATTGCTATTCACCAAAATTACAATTAGAGGGTATATAATTGACTCAAATAGTTTAGAAAAACATGAAAGTATGGATACAGGCCTATAGTTTTTAACATTTGCATTATCACCTTTTTTAAAAATAGGTATAATACGGGCTCTTTTCCACTCGTCAGGAAATAGCCCTTCGGAAATTGAACGGTTATAAATTAGAAAAAGTGGTAACGCAAGTGATCGACCACACCGCTTAACAAATATAGGAGGAATCAAATCAGGTCCTGCACCCTTCAATCTGTCAAGCTTTTTTATTGCACTAAGGATATTAACTTCGGTGATTCGTATCTTAGAAATATATTTATTATTATTGGGAATACTAAATTTAGGAGACGTATGGGTACTAGGAATATCTGAGTATACGGAACGAAATTGTTCAGCAAATAAATTTACAACATCAATACCATTTTGTGCCACAGAATTACCCCTATACATTTTAGCTGGTAAAGTAGAAGTATTATGTTTACCACGCTTACTTTTAATGAAGCTCCAAAAAGCTTTTGGGTTAGAATGTATGTTAGACTCTATCGTATGTTTATAATTACTATAACATATATCCAAAAGTTTATGGCAGCTCTTACGCAGTAAGTGGAATTCAATTTCATCCCGAGCGTTTCCGTACTTTCTAAATTTTTTACGAACCTTTTCCTTTTCGTTTATAAGCTTTATCAGTGCATTACTAAACCATGGCGGATAGCGTGACTTCGAAGCTTTCTCAACTGGTACATATTTAGATATTACTTGTTTTAAGATCTTATAAAACTCACTTACCATTTCATTGACATCTTTACATAGATGAAAAACATTATTCCAGTTAACATTAATCAAATAACTATTAACAGATACGTAATCAGTCTTATAAAACTTATACTTAGCCGTAAGATTTGGCACCAGATACCTGACTTTTTCGTCGTACAGAATGTTTACTATTATACTAGGATGTATTTGGTAACTCTTACTCAAGGAACTTAACGGCTTAGTTACTTTTGTCATTGGTATATTACAAAAAACTAAATCTAATAGACGATTGTCGTCATTTTTGACACAATTAAATTGGAACAAATTGTTTAACAGCATAAAATCTACGAGAGAGTACCCTAGACTTAAATTATAATTGAAAGGATTCATGTGAGTGCAAGCCGTGTCCGCGCGCCAATCGATGAAACCGAGATTAAAATCCCCTACAATAATTACATCATTATTATTATTGATAACATTTTCAATGGAGTTTAGAATTTTTGTGAGTTGGTTTAATTTTACTGGCGGCGGCAAGTAAACTGCACAAATTGATAATTTCTTAACAGTGTGACTTAAAGAGACCTCTACTGATACCCACATATTCTCAATATCGTTAGTCTCCCAATCTTCAATTCTAACAGACAATAGATCACGTGACACCGCAATCATCACCCCACCACCATCCTTTTTAGTATTTTGTGAGAATATTCGATCTCGGCGGTACACAACATATCGACTATCAATCAACTCAGTGCTGGATATACTTGCATTCAACCATGTTTCCGTGAAAATAATAATCTTATAATTAGAGTTTAATAGTACCTTTGATACAGCTCAGTCTATGAAGAATTCAATAAAATACTAAATTAATGTATCTCGAGAACACGTTTTATCGTTTTCTTAGTGTCTTTTTAGTAAGAACTTAACAGCTGGTGAATAGCAGTTATGAATACGCACACAGACACACAGACATTCGCGTCAATATTCTATGAAAGTGTTATATTTCTTTGTTCGAGAGCCGGCGCGGGCGCATTCATTCATCTGTACTTACAACACAAAACATTTACTTTATCTGTAGATCTCCTACCTAGTCCTGTTGACCTTTGACCTCAACAAAGGTATCACCGCGCTCTCACGTGTATATGTACGTACGTCATTGTACATGTAATTCTATCCAGGCTTATACCTAGTATCTAACTGTCTACATGATAAAGAAAAATTGAATTGTGATTTTACTTTTAAAACATATTCCGGGATGAAAAAAGATGTGCAATATCCATTGACGTACTATAAACTAAGGACCGGCCGCAAGCTGTTATAAGGCCGCAATTGAATGAAGTTAGCGTCACAAGCTTGCAACATCATCGAATAAGGTTAGCGTGTGATATATAATAAGTCTATGCCCTATGGAACAGTAGTAGTAGGGCCATGCCCCTCGCAGTATAATGCCAACGTCCATACCACGTTGAACACACAACCGGTGGTTACTTGTCCGATCACCGAAGTTAAGCAACTTCGGGCACGGTTTGTACTTGCATGGATGACTGTCTGGGAATACCGCACGACGTTGACTCCTTTTTCCTCCTCCTCTCCTATCACAAAAATTTTGCGTAAAGTAACAGTACCAGTAGGTTTTGTTGCGTGTTGTGCGATGAGCGAGCTGAGGAGGCTCATTTCCCACCTCCTCTGTTTCCTTTATTTTTTCCCTTTTCATCCCTTCCCTGCTATACCTTGGGTTGGCAATGCAAATGTATCAATTCAAGTATCACTAGCGTTCATAGGTTTCAGTGATTTCTTACCATCAGGCAGGCTGTATGCTTGTTTGTCAAGCGTCATGAATGAAAAAAGTAAAGACAGTACTCTTTCTTTCATTAATGCATCCTCTTCGCAATAACCTTTAAGTTCTATCTTTAGATAGTCTGTAACCTTTCATCTCAATAAAACCGGTACCGTCGCCGGTACGCCCCGTTATTTTTGCGTGTTCACGCCCGTCATTGACACACCGCAATACAACATTAATGAAACAATTATCATAATTACATTTAAGTATTTATGAGAATACCGTTGAGAAACATATTGTGATTATTACAGCAATAAAATAAAGGTCAATGAACTTAAATTTTATGGATAAATCTGATTGTACGCTCAACATTATCATCATTCATTAAAGCAGTAGGTATCATTCTATAGATCAAAGTAAAATTTGTCACCGAACCGTCTTAGATACGAGTTTTTCTGTTGTGTCTAGACGACTTGCCGTCTCACCTCAACGGATTAACTGTATCTAATGATAAGAAAGAAGCTGAAGGACCCATTTCACTCGTATTAAAAGTAACTAGTACGACAGCCATATAACAACATTTTATTTCGATAATAACAATAACAAAACACTATGTAGATCGCCATGCAAGGTCGCCAGAACGTGTTTCGGATGCTCTATGTCGACAGCAGCGGAGGTGAAGACATATTTTTTATTAACACAAATGCACAATAAAGTTTGATTATTTTTGTTTGCCGCTATCATGACGTTCTCTTCTATACCGAAAAAATGCCCAAAGATCCGCTGGTGCTCTTTCGTAAATTCAACACTAACGTAACAAAACGAAGTAAGTCACACGTTAATTTTATTCGATTATGTTGCAAACTTATAACTAACTTCATTCGATTATCTTGAAAACTTGCGACTAACTTCGTTTCGTTGCGTTAGTGGGAGTTCACGAAGGAGCACCAGCGAATCTTTGTACAAAGTGTCCAAATACGTGTGTGTTGTGGCTAAGAATAAACAAGAAGACAGAACTCTATAAAATCTTATTTCATACCCTTTTTAAATAAATAAATGGAATACCCCCAATGAAAAATACGTTATAAATATTGAACGAGGAACGTGACTGTACTGTTAAATTGAAGACCACGCGGATGTTACATGAATGTGTATGAAAACTTAGTCATGCATATAACTTTCACTTATTCCAGCCTATCCGATACGACAGGTTAAATGAACAATGAGTAATGCAAATGTACGTTTTAACGTCTATATGAAGAATTGGTTAAGTGTGACGTCTTTAGATGAATTAATATTATAGGAGACAACAAACTGGAGGAGATTTATATTGTTTTAAGTATGGATAGTAGTTAAATCTACTAATATAATAAATGTGACTGTTCGTATGTTTGAATGTTTGTTACTCAATCACACAAAAACGGCTGAGCGGATTTGGATGAAATTCGGCACAGATGTAGATTTCTACCTCGATTAACACATAGGATACTTATCATCCCGGAAAAATGTTAAATAATCCAGATTTATTATTGTTATTGTTATTAAATTTAATATTATGTATATTGGAATATATGAATATTAAAACATATAGCTTTTCGCACTTCAATCCCTGAACCGATTTTGATGAATTTTGGTATAGAAAAATATAGGATATTGGGCAAGAACATAGGCCACATTTGTCGCGAAATAAAAACGGAAAGAGGATGCAATAGGGGATGAAAGATACTATCGGGAACCATTTAGGTACGTGTATGAAAGATGCCTCAATTAAAACGATATTCTCGCGGGCAAAACCGCGGGCAGATGCTAGTATTATAAAAAAAGATTATAAAATCATATAGTTTGAAGTAAAAGTCTAAAAAGACGCGCTACTAATAGGTATTTTAATTTGTCATAGTTCCTTTTCAAAGTAAAACCAAGAGATTATTTCATGAAGCAGTGACTTGGTTTATGTACATTTAGCCAACTGTGACGAATGCCACACAGATATTAAAGATAAATATTAACTTATATTTTACGAGCTGGTACTCCCCACTAGCAAGTCTTGAACAAACAAGAAACAAACATGTCCTTGTATACAACAAATTTTATGTGCAAGATGATTTCATACAACGTATATTTTTTTTTTTAAAGAATTTTAGCAATGCTTTTTCAAGGCATTACTTACATTTAACTATTGCCTCCAAATAAGCTCGAAGCTTGAGCTAGGAGTGGGTACGACAATAGCCCAAAGGGGTCAGGATCGAACCCTCGACTCTCGCATTAACGGAGCGAAGTCGGCCCTTCTACCGTTGAGCTATTGAGGCTTCTTATGAATACAATGTTTTTTTTTTTAATACAGGTTAAACTGTATCTTTATATATATAATTATACTGTATGTGTGTGTGTCACTGAACGACTAAACGGCGGGACCGATTTTGATGATTTTTTTGTGTATTCCGGTGGATTCGAGAACAGTTTAGATTAACAATTGGACCCAGTAGAGGGCGCTGCTATCGGGTCTCACTTTTTTTTTTTCATTTTCGTGGCAGGACAACGTCTGCCGGGCACACTAGTATAATATAAATATTTTCGTTTAGGTACAAACAAATATTCGTACATGCAATGCTTACCTCAAGTTAGCGAGCTCCGTACAGGAGTTAGCGAGAAGATAATCACCGCTGAGCAAGGCTATCTTGTTACCAAACATCATGTCGTCTGGTTCGCCGGCAACCACCTGCCTCGCGTTCATATTCACCAGGCCCTTGTGCACGAGGTGCGATGTTCGGATCATTTCGGTCACTTCGGCGAGCGCGCGTTGACTAAAGATAAATGCAATAATCCAATAATTTACATCATTTTATTAAAATATTAATTACTAGCTACGGCTGCGGCATCGATTTTTCTTTATTGCACAAAAACCTAATTATTTTTCTAAAATAACAGTAGCCTAAGTTACTCCTTATGACATCAGTTGTTTGCCAGTTAAAGTACTGTTAAAATCGGTCCAGCTATTTCAGAGATTAGCCGGAACAAAAAGACAGACAGACAAAAAATATATTATTATTATTATTAGTGATAATCTATAGATTTTATTTATTTGTATAGATGGTTAGATATACAAAGATGTATAGATAATATATTACGAAGGAACACACGAAATGACAACATAGCAGTAGCGGATTTACCAGCAGGCTGAGTAGGCTTGTGTCTAGGTGGCAGATGTTTGGGGTGCCAAATTTTGGGACCAAATTATTTTTTTCGTAAAAATTTGATTTCTATGAAGTGTCATAGAAGTTGTGAAAATTTGATTTCTATGAAGTGTCACACCAGAAAATGTGACTGTATTCAAATCAGATTTGGAAATCTACATATTATAATGATTTCTAAAGATATAATATCTTTATTGCAGCATTTCACTAGCGTGCGTAAACCTTATGATTTTTAATATTAAATGCATCATATAATATTAAATATTATATAAAGCTGGACTATTAAGATATTATATTTTTATTATCTCTGTAAATGCTTCAAAAAATATTATTATTTTTGTATGCTAATCTAACAGCATCCACAGACACGTATGCAATTAAGAACATAGATACTACTTAAGTCTTCAACACAACTAAATGCCACGCGTAATCGTGAAATGCAAAAACTACTCATATCACAACTAATTTTTAAAAATGTTATGCTACTTTACAACGATAGTAAAAAAATACCTATGCAGAACTCCAGCTGCCTTGTCTTGTTCCATGTCCGGTATCTCAGGGCTGTGTCCTGCTGCTTTCGACACCAGCAACACAATGAGACCCCAAGCTTGCATGTTGTTCTTGCCATTGTAGAGAAGATTCCTTTAGAAATTTTGACTGTTGTTTTATTTATTTTACTGATTACATTAGATTAGTTATACAACATTTTAGGAATAAGGATAAATTGTGTTCTGTGAATAGTGAATTGTATTGTTAAAGTCGAGAATTCAAAGATTTTTAATATATTTTCCTTATTTTGCAGTTAATTAGCAGTAATTTTGTCGGAAATTAAATTACAAACAATGGTGATATTGTTTAAATCTAATTAACAGAGAGCAATAATCTAATTGAGTAAATTTGGAAGTATCGCTTCCTATGAAAGTATGCTCTTTGAAGTCTTGTTGCATGGACATTTTATCAAAAATTTAAAAAAAAAAAAAGGAATTTCTGACAAACAATTCACACAAGAACAAAAATGTGCATACAATAGGTATTAATTACACATATCGACACTATCAGAAAATTTAAATAGGGAAAAAATAGCGCGTAGTATTTTTTAGATTATCGAAGTTTGATATATTGGCAGTCCATACCCTTGATTAACAAATCATGAACTCATCATCATGATCAATCGTGATGATCATGACAAATCATGATAAACTATCGTTTGTTAGCGATATGTGTAAGTTAACTAGAGGGACATAACTAGTCAACAACATCATTAAAAAATTGGCGAAGCTGTAACGAACCATGCAATTTTTCATGACCTTACAGTTTCAAATAAGCATACGGTCCTCCTAATGATAAGCAGTCACCGCAAACTATGAACTACTACTATGTATACTTGAAGTATTATATGCGCGCTGCCCCGCTGCCAACCCGAATGGAAGGGAATGCTTGAGATGGGGCCTCGCGCTCTCTCATTCATCGCACGAAACGCAACAATACTGTTACTTTAGGCCTTTAAAAGACAGTAGTACTGCCCCGGTCGAGGAGAACCATTTATGCTGGAAGAAGCATGGCTGTACTGGTAGTTGTCAAAATAAAATAATCATGCTATTTTATGGAGTCGGTTAACAAATTGCATTTCATTGCATTTCAAGCACATCCTAGTGAAACTAAATAAAAACCTGAATTAAGCATATCGCGTGAAATTGATTCTGCGAATGATACAAATGTCTGTAAACACTTTCCTTATACGTGTTTACAATTGTTGAATACATTATTAATTATTGTTCTTTATTTGTCTATTTATCTAATAAGTAATTAGTGTTCGTGCATTATTCTGATACAGCATTTTTTACATTTACGTACAACCTGCCTTCATCTAAAGAACCAACCCGGAAAAAACGACCTTTGTTCCTCAGTACTAAATTAGTTATTATTGTTATAGACCCTTGTTCTATAGTATTAAAGTATTTAAAATCTACGTATATGAAAAGAGAAGACATGACGGAAATATCAACGCACATTCTAAACCCTTCGACCTAGCAAGCTGATTTTATTCACATGGCGTGTTTTTAAAACGTTAACGAGCTCTAAGAAATAGTGCTTATAGAAAACATATGTAATTTTTTTTTAAGGGTTTGATAGTCTGTATGGAAGCCCGCCATTTTTTAAACTCAAACCATGAAACGAGTGCAGCCACTGGTAGAAGCTGGTACTGTATAAAATATAGCTAGAAATTTTCTTATTTCTTACGGTTCGTACATGACATTATTACTGAACAAGCCATACGCCCTCGATTCGCTCTGGGCACTTTTATGTATATGTTATAATATTATAAACCTTCCTTAAAAAAATATCTAACTGTTGATGAACCACATCAAAATCTGTTGCCTGGCTTAAGAGTTACAGACAGACGCGGTGACATAGTTTTATACTATGTATACATAAAAAACTATACTGTATTCTAACCCAATGACAAGTCTAAATGCTTATGTGGGGTTTATTGAATGGTGACGGTATTCTTGCACGAAATATAGCGTAATTACTGTTTTTGCATCATCGCGTGCCTCTGTTAGAATTAAAAGACTGCTTATTAAGTAGAATAACTGTCATCAATATTTTATATTATAAAATAAAATAATCGGTCTGTTTCAAAAAAATAAAGAGCCATACACCGCATAATTTATCTATATATTAAAACTGTTTTTTTTTTAAATATAAGAGTACTATTTTTTTTTTCAAAAATCAAATAATATTAAGTTAATTTTATAAAAGAAATACCTTTAAAAACCTCTTTGTTTTTGATCTTTATAAATTCTTTAAAATAAAATATTCATAAAGATGAATTTCGAAGTTTAATGTTCCTATAACTATTTATTTTATCTTTACATACTTGACCAAAAACCTAGTTCGTGAGACAAGAGAAAGTCTGGTCGTGATTCTCATAGATTACTAAGACTCGGTAAAATTTCTACAGGCTTTACAATGTAGTTTGTGTTATATTCAAATTTAAAAAATACTTACTTTGCCGTTTTTAATAGTGGATGATTACTTCCAACTAGTTTTCGCAAGTGCAAAGCAACGTTTGCTATTTCATCGCTTAGCACCCAACGGAGGCTGAGGAAGGATGTTGGGTAACCAACGATCTTCTCGGCCTCGCTAACTGCCCTGTTCCAATCTGGTTTCGTATTTTGTTGTGTAATGGCACACTGCGGGTTGCTTGTGCTCACTTTCCGCCCAGCACAAGGTCCTAGTTTCGCAACTAATGCGCTTGATGGACAAACTTTCACCAAATCGCACCTTGCTACACTCCTCAATCGGCTCAAACTCATTTTTCACAGACACAACACAGTTAACCAAATTAAAATTTCTTTAAAATTTTTGTAAAATCTAGCACACTCAAACAGTACCGTATTAAGAGATTTATGCGTTGCGAATTTTTAAATTATCAAAATATAATATCATAATAAAACTCTTGTCTTAATACTTTAGCTAAGAATAATTCACTCAGTAATTTATTTCTATTAAAAAACTTCAAATTTATGCAATGCTTATGTAAAGCTGAAACCGATTCATATAACTATCAAAACCCGCCACTTTACAAACGTTCAACTCTTTGCCGCTAAAATATAAAACTGATAGGGATTGGTCAATTGATTAATGAATGACAGCTCTGTTGAAACACTGGTTTAAGAGTGAAATGAATGGATTGTTGCCATTGTAAAAATACATATGAGAAACGGTTAACTATATATTTGAATTTTTAATATATTCTTTTATAAAATTCAATTATTCTTGGTAGGTAGTTGCAATACGAAATAATTCAAAAATTTAACCACGTCCATAATTTTAATAATTGACCAGAAGAAAATTAATATAAAATAAGTATTACATAATCATATAAAATTCGCATCTGTTGTCATCATTCAGGATTGAAAATGTCAATATATTATTTTTTATTATATAGTACATTTTAGAATTTTATACAAAAATTACTTTAAAAAATTACGTTGTAGTTGGTGTTGATTTTCCACGTTTATAGTTCTTTTTAATATTTCAATTAACTATATATTGTGAAAGTTTCTGTTAATAATTAATAATTATTGTGACATTAGATAATAAAAATTTACGTTTCATATTTTGGAATAAATACAAGTGCCTGCATGGAGTGCCTGAATTTACTTAAAACTGACATAACCTTATTAACATGATAATTATGTTCTTAGCTTTACCTATATTATAATGATATTGTAATAAATATATTGTTTAAAATACACCTTGTATTAATTCAAACGTCATAAAACATAACTTTTATATTCTAAAGTTACCAAGTTAGTAAAGTGATAAAACTCATATTAAAATTAAGTCAGCATTATGGTTTATAAAAAATGCTACTTAATGTGGATGATCTGTGAAATTCGATATTTAGTTATTTATGAAAAAGTATAAAAAAATCTTATGGTTACAGCTCACACATTATAATTAAATAATTATATATAACAAAAAAAATCAAGAGTTAAAATTGATGCACACAAACATTGCAACACTTTTATCTACTTTAACCAATCACAAGCTCGAAATAGCCATTCATTCTAATAAGTCTCATTCGATCATTTGAACCTAGTCGTACAAATGTTCACTTGTTCAGTGACGACTCATTCAATTCAGTCAATTGCCTGTCACCGGTTATCGTAGTCGACTGTAAAGGGTCACTACGAATCGCCGGCGTTTTCAGTGTCTCAATTTAATAAGCTGAATTGAACTATCGTGTATTTAATAAACCACAGATTTTGTCTGTAAAAGTGCAAACTTTTTAAAGTGCTGCATCTAATCACAGTTTCGTACTTCAATCGAACTTAATTTGAGGTAAGATATACGCAGCTCTGATCAATTTGCAGTTTCTTTCTTAAGTCCCAACGGAACGATCAGGCATATTAACTGTGCACGTGTATTGTATACGTGGTAAATTGGTAAACTCAATCGGCCGACAATAATAGCATACCATAAAAAAGAGATCCAATAAATGCATGCTTATTTTACCCTCCTATAGCGTAAGTCCTAATCGACCTTACTTGTTGCCTGATATTATTGTTTGTTATAAATGTACAACTGCGTAGTTATAATAACTATAATGTATAATGGAAAACAATCGGAGAAAAATATTTTTAATCATAGTTCACTCTTTGGAAATTCAATATAACTTTAATTATATAATATAAAATAACTTAACTTTAGAGTTTAAATTTAGTTACAAAAAATATAGATTAATTTTAATTTTAATTATCACTGCTATTATACTGATAAAAATGTATGAATCAGAAAATATTACTTGTCAGTCAGTTCACCCCATAACCAAAATAACAATATTATTATATTATTATTATTTATTAGCTTAAAGAATACATGATAATGTATTCTTTAAGCTGGATCTTCTAATACTGGGCAGAGGAGATTTAAGAACGAATATCTCGAGGTTGGCAATGCGTGAGTGGTACCTACTAATGGTGCTGCAAGCGATCATAGGCTACGGTAACCACTTACCATCTGGTGGGCCCTATGCTAGTTTGCCAACTTATAACATGAAAAAAAAAAATAATACAGTGGCATAAAAATATGTAATTTGAATTGAATTGTCTCAACTGAAATGTTATTACATATTTTTATATATTGAAACCCTAAAAGTAATGCTATAATAATGTAGAGATACAAACTTTTTCTTAAAACAATTGAAAATTGTGAAGTTACAATACATTATAACAAATCAAATTAATTTTAGTTCAATTGAAATTATAAATGAGCAAAAATTCTAGTAAGATTTTGTAAATTATTGAAGATGATTTCATAATAGGTGTGAATCAAGAATTGATGTACTACCTTTTGCAAAATATGAATATGAAATATGAATTAGAAGTCCACATTAATTCATTTGAGTAACTGCAGTTTTTTCTTCTTTTATTTATGTCAAAGATATAAAAGTAAGAAAGAACTTATTCTATTATATAAATATAAAAAAATAACTTGAACTGTAAGCATGTAAGTTTCTCCTGATTGTTTCCGTTCTCCGTTAACTCCTCACCTCAGGTGACAACACATATTGTTTTGATGGCGAACACAGAGCGCAGTTGCTCTTATACTCGTTAAAGTATATAAAAAATTACTTAAACTGTAAGTTTTTTCTTCATTGTTTCACTTCTCCGTTAACCCCTACTTCCGGTGACAACACACAGATAATGTTTCTGGTTACAGCAGTGAACACTGTGAAACTACTTTCCATCCTTAATGTTTTAAACAAAATTAGGTAAAATCGGCATTATTTACCATTCTTTGATTCATATTATTCAAATTAACAGTACAAATGGGTAGTTTTCTCAAGAAGTATTCTATTTTTGATTAGGAAATTTCCAGAATAATACTTTGTTATTCAATGAAAGATGAATGAATTTGTTTATAAGTAGTTTAGAATTTAGCTGTTCAACACCTTAAGTCAGAAATTTGGCAGCACACTAAACATATTTGGTTTCTGAATGTCGTAGGAAAATATTTCTTCATTAGATATATTTTAAAGTGGTGCAGACTAAGGTTATAAAAACACAATTTTTGTGATGTATTTCAGTTATTTTTGCTTTTACCAATCTCTGCTTCAATATGAATAAAACAGGAAGAAGTCCTCTTAATATTTGAAACTGATATAGTTTATTTCTAACTAGGTATGGAGTGGGAAGGGCCGCCCAAGCAAGGCTTGTACGACCCTCAGAACGAGCACGAGGCTTGCGGTGTTGGTTTTGTTGTTGCTATCGACGGGAAACGTTCTCATAAAGTAAGTAACTAACTAATAACATAATTACCAATTTCCCCATTACGTTCTCACCTATGTACGTTTCGGCCTCAGAGGAGGCACCCTAAATACGGAGCGAATTTTTAGTCCCCGCGATTGCTGTCCGTTTTTCAGTATTCATATCAGCAAAGGCGACGCTGTTAAGGTAGTATAGCCTACAGTGCACAGAAAGCTGACATAATTCGGTTGGCCAGCCAGTGTTATCGCCAACTACCAACGAAGAGCCAAGTAGGTCTCTACACTTTGGCCCTCTACCTTGGCCCAATGTGTACATCGGCTATTTTGATAAGCATGCTTAAAAGCCTATATCTAGTAATATGCGGTAGTAACGTATATCAATACAATTATAATAAATGAAGATCTAATTCTCAAGTGTGTCTGTTGTATGTTCTAATTAGAGCGTGTCCTATGCATTAGCGTACACATCTGACATTGAAATAGTGAGCTGATTGGTAGCGCAGTGGCGACATGATAATGTATTATTGATAATGAAATATAACTACAAGCTTACATTCATGTTATACTGCTATCTGGGGGGCTACCATGAACTTTTAGTATACAATTCTATTATTAGCATTATATTGCATCGGCAATTCAGTTCAAGTCATGTTCAGGTAGTAAATGCTTAAACGTAACGTAACGTTCTAAAATAAATTGAACGTAATTTTCTGTAACTTCTTAACATAATATATTGATTAATAATGAACCGCTAGTCATGTTGCGAACTGCGAAATTGCGACGGGGCTCCGTTTAGGTTGTCATTTCAATCGCAAATTCATGGTAGACCCCCCTGTTCAGAAGTTTATCCTCTTTGATATTACCTATATTATAACCAGTATATGTTTTGGTCGTGAAAAAAATGTGGTTTTACTGTTATATATTCTGGTTTCCATCACACTATTTTTAAATATGTACCAGTTTTAAAATCTAATAATTAATTAGCGATATCGATTCGGGGTGAATGATTTTTTTATTTGTCTCACGCTGTATTTTTGGAGTTTGTGAACTGATTTTGGTGATATGTTTTTGTTATGCCTTAGATTCTTGAAGTCTATTTTTGTTTTGATAATTTATTTCAATAAAAAAAAAGTTGATTAGTCCAGTATTTTTTGCGTCGCGATTTATTGAACAAGCAAATAGATAGACAAAAAATTAAAATAAGTAAACTCCTTATCTTTTTCGTAATTTGTTGAATGATCGATCGAATTTCAATGATGGAAAACGTTACTATCTGTCTAACTCCTGTAAAAAGTAATATATAAATGATTGATGTAGAAACTATGATTATTGGTCAATAGGGCCGCAATACAGATGCTTGTATTGGTCATGCAAATTTCTGTTTTGGTCTGGGCGTTTGTCTCCTCGTCGTGCCTCGGAGAGCACGTTAAGCTGTCGGTCCCGGTTGTTATCACATAACACCTGATAATAATCGTTAAATCTTGATAAGTTATTTTCTCATATCCAATGAGTTGCTGGTTCATCCTTATGGTTGTGGAGGTCCTGTGGCAATCGCACTGTAACCGGCCTAATCCGGATAAGAGTGAGAAGCAGACCCTGGTCAGATAAAAGACCGGGAAAAATGCTAAGAAGAAGACTTCTTGCATTATATTTATGAAGCACAAGGATGTAGTTACTAATCAATGCTAAAAAAAATATTCTTATTCCTGATAACTTAACACTGATGTAACTTCATACTGAAATTGTTAGTTTAATTTGTCTTTTATATGATTAATGAATATTTTGAAGGTCTTGAAGGCTTACCGTTTTTGGCATGAATGAGCTCTAAATCGAAAACTTAACATAAGTTATAATATTATGGTACAAATAATATTATTGGTAAATATACTATATATTTTTCCTAGATTGTCCGCGATGCAGAAACTCTTGCTAAACGTATGGAGCACCGCGGTGCCTGCGCCTGTGACAATGATACAGGAGACGGCGCCGGAGTTTTGACTGCCATACCGCATCAATACTACTGTGCCCAACTTAGGTAAGTACTAATAATAATTTTTATACGTGATGACGAAGAGTAATTTTAAATAATATTATTATGGCTGTAAACAACTACTTTAAATAAAAATTAATATAAATAAACTGGTAAGGGCTAAGTCTGAAATTTAGGTTTACTGATGGTAAAAGTAATTCTAATAATGATCTAAAATGGATTTGACCATAAATAAACCTTTACAAAAAAACCTAAAAGTTATTGGCGTAAATAAATAAAGATGTAAAACCAATCCAAGCCTATAATAGAAAAAACTCTGATAGTATCAGATCTAGGGTAGTGACAACGGTGTGGAGTTTTGTAAATGGTTGAAAAACTAAATTTTGAAATGACTGGCCCGTAGCCAAATAAAGGCAACAATGGGATCACTTTACTTGGCATTCCGCCAGCGAGTAACGCTTGACGGAAATCGATTCGTCAGCTGCTAGCTGGAGGTTTTTAAATGGTTTAAGAGTTCGCGTCATCAAAATTTCGAAATTGATAACATCGACAAACATTGTAAGATAGATTATAACCTAGGCTATTTGAGTTTTTTATGATGTATCATGGGCAGTGCTCTAAAGTATTAATTGAGTTAAGTCCTAAAGTTTCAGCATTAATGTACTGTACGATCTTACGCCATGCGTCGTGGTCTTGCGTACTGAATTATCTTATTGAAATTTGCCTTTTAGCCTCATTCATATGGAATGTTTCGCTAACGTTATGAATAATTTATTCTGTGTTGAAAGAAAGATCTAAATTTCAATAATTATGTGAAGTAAGGAAAAGAAGCATAGAAGAACGACATAAAAAAACGACTTACAATATAGTTAGGTATCAACTTCTCATTTTTATTGTGTGTTTAGTGCCCAACATAGTGTAAGGGTTTTTCAGATAGGCCATAAAGGCATTGGCTTGATTTAACGACTATTATCAAGTTGATAATAGCCGAGAGATTTTTTTACTAAAATGCTTAGTTGCAAAATTTCTATGCGGTCACCCATCCATAATCTGACCGCACCTAAAGCTACAACAACATCACGGGTCATGTTGGAATGTCATTAATCGGCGCGGCTTTACTCGCATGATGGTGATATGAGCCAGAGCCTGCCATATATGAAGTGTTGTTGTTTATTTCGCACCACCAAAGTGTTACAGGTAGGGATTTGCTTTAGCATGACTCGGGTAAAACCTATGGACGTGTATAACTTTTACTGAACCGTGACCGTACCTGGCTATACGCATCTCTGTATTAACTATAAATCAGTATTTTCTTATAATACTAGCTGTATTTTCTTGTTTACAAAATATTCTTTTCAACATCATAACAATATTTTTTTTTTATAATCAATTAATACGTTATAATTAATGACCTTTTCGGATCAATTCAACAGTAGATATATATTTTTAGTATCGATGTCAACAACGCAGTTTTGTAATCTGATAATGGATTTGTTAAACGCGGTTTGCGGTTAACCGTATATTGATATACATATATAAACATAACAACTAAAAATACGTAACAACGTCGTTAATTGAGTAATTTACCTATTGTTTATTTTGAAGGCTTGCAGCCTCATTTGTGATGACTCCTATGGCTGCCAGAACTTCGTTTCACAAATTTAATAGGGTTGAAAAGCGCTAGAGGAGTTATAATAGTCATAATTTTAAGCTCGAGTTCATTACAATTTAGAATTTTACACTTCTTCTTCTTATAGAGTTGTTACTGGCCAACCTAGTGTTAGAGTTATTCAGGCCGCCCGTAGTAAGCCTAGTACTACTATTACACTAAACATTTGTGCGATACTTGGGGTATTTTTAAAATACGGGGCTGATATTTGTATTGACCATACAGGAACATGTCCCGAGCACATTCTTTCTTTGTTGTTGTTTTCGTGTTGGTATGTGGTAACCGACACAGGATTATCATCGTAAACAGGGCCGTTGAGTGTATAGCTTTTATTATTTAATACATACACCTACGCTCCAATGAATGCATCTCATTATCAAACGTGTAATTTCCTAAAGCTATTAATAGTCTCTTAAGGGGGTAAAACAGCTAGTGCAAACAAATTAATCTTGAGGCGTAGTTGTTTAAACAACTCACACTTCAAGTGTTTTAGATAATATGTTTCAGACGATACGTCAAGTACCTACAAGGATAACGATGATTTTAGTACTGATTACAATATAAATAGCGGCTATCACTATTATAATTGGTTTTAGAGTATTTAACACTTACATTCCCGGCAGTGGACACAATAGTTAAGGAATTATGGCGTCGGGACGTGATGACCCCATCGCCCGCTGTTGGGATAACCTCTGTCACAGCAGAGATTATTCCACCAGTGCAATCAGTCACACTGGTGGTAGGTCTTTTGTTGCAAGAGGCCGGCTAGGTAGGTACCGCTGCAGTGTCAAATATTCTGCCGCCAAATAGTAGTGCTTAGGCATTACTGTGTTCCGGTTCGAAGGGCACTGTATGCTAGTGAAATTACTGGGCAGAGGAGATTTAAGAAATAATATTTCGAGTTTGGCAACGCGTGAGTGGCACTTAGTAATGGTGCTGCAAGCGCTCATGGGCTACGATAACCACTTACCATCAGGTGGGCCGTATTCTTGTTTGCCAACTTAAAAAAAAAAAAAATTGCTATGAACTCCATTGGGGCACAGGACTATTAACCTGTTAAAACAATTTCTTTAAGTATTAATGTTATGAAATTGACTGAAAAGTAGTTTTTCTAAATGTGTTTCAACGTTGGCCTTCACTGGCCTTGACAGCATCACCGTTGTAGTGGCCGTTAAAAATGTGGGTGCCCTGGTAATAGCTCGATGTTGAGGCCTTAGTTAGGTGCCTCTTAATGCTTAGGACGTCATCAAGAAAAGAGGCTGTATACTGTTGTTGTGCCGGGGCTAAAACTTCATAAGGAAAATTTAAATTTGGTTTGGTCTCATATTAGTTAATAAATAATTGCTGGGTAATTAATGGGTCTGTTATAGGTTTCATGCTAAAAGCTAAGTCATAAAATATAAACACTAAAAAGTCCATAAACCTATTCAAAGCGTGCACAATTAGAAACATAAAATTCCTTTTCATTTTAGAACATTCATTGTTAAATATCTTAATTTAATTTTTCTGGAATTTGAAGCTATAACTATAAATCTTACACGATTTTTTAAGTTATCAATTTCGGTCAGTCATTGACCTTTTATAATTTAATTGATACTCTTAATTTATAAATGACTAGCTTCTGCCAGCGGCTTCGCCCGCATGAATAACGATTTTAATAAAAACTCTGAATTCACATGCCTCCAACCCCTTCTTATACAAACTTTGAATGTCATATTTGTTTATATTGAATCAAAATCTTAAAAGTTTCAAGCTTTTAGTTCTAAAAATGACGATACTTCCGTACAACTTTTCATCCTACCCTTTCAACCCCTTACAACCCTTTTTCGCATTAAAATGTCATGTCCTTTCTCAGGCTCTAGACTATCTGTGTACCAAATTTCATTAAAATCGGTTCACTACTTTAGGCGTGAAAGCGCGACAGATAAAGAGAGAGACAGAGTTACTTTCGCATGTATAATATTAGTAAGGATTAGTTACTGCCGGCGACTTCATCTCTGTCAAATTTGTACTTATCGTTATAGTGTGGCCGTACTGACCCAGTTAGAAAAATAAACACTGTATTTAGTAGATAACTCGGCATCAAGGCGGCTGATTAAGACGAAACATGTGACGCAACTGTGAAAACCTCATCCAATTTCGT
This sequence comes from Hestina assimilis, assembly GCA_023373885.1. NCBI lineage: Eukaryota > Metazoa > Arthropoda > Insecta > Lepidoptera > Nymphalidae > Hestina > Hestina assimilis. The sequence goes on along the minus strand of CM041745.1, from coordinate 2,591,122 downwards.
GCAGTATTTTATCCAGTATCCAGACAAATATCTCAAAATCCAAAAAAAGAATGTTTTGACGACGTTTTGGCGCAGTGGTAGCGAACTTTCCTTAAACACCACAGGTTTTGCGTTCGATTCCTGCTGGGAGCCGATGTTTGTATTGTCCTTGTCGTTTTGTATGTTTCCGGAACCCGAGACATTATATACCTAACCTAATTGGGGCGAGTTGAGTGTGTAGCGTTTATTTATTTGTTTTGTCGTCTATACCTTTTATTTAAAAAAAAAAAAACATATTAAGTTTTCTTAAATTCCTTCTATGTCCAGACATCAGACATTTACAATTTTATTATTTGTATAGATGCTCGACTGTTCGTTCAAAGTTCAGTATAATGAAACCACACGTCCCCGACCGATCTCAATCAAAACCATTGTCGTTTGACCCACTGCGCCGCTGCAAGTAGATAATAGCAATGGCAATAATGTAACTACGCAGTTGAATCATTAACCCATCAATCTTAATATATTTTGGTTGAGTTCTCTTCACAGTTGATATTTTCAATACCAGCTGCTTGGTGAATAAGCAAATTTTATGTTCTAGAGAAGTGAGAAAAAGTAATTCACTACAATCACATTGTTTTTGTGTACCTAGTAGGGGTGTGCGAATATCGTTCGAAATTTCTAATTATTCGGAATTCAAACAATAATTCGCCAAAAATCGAATAATCCAAAAAATGAATAATTCGGAAAATTTCGAATAATTTGAAAAATTTCGAATAATTCGCGAATTAATGAAATATCCCTGGATTTTCAATTGTTTATCACCCGATTCAGTATCGTATTTATTATTTTAAACAAAAATTTGTAGCAAATTTTCAAATGTTGTATTTTTCATAATACTGTATTTGCTATGATATAATTTCTGTTATTTCGTTCTCTTTAGAATAAAAAATTATAATAATTTTTCTAATTGTGTAACTATATGAATAAAATACATATAAACTGTTAAATTCATATTTGAATATTGAACATAAGAAATAATAGTTTACGAATAATTCGGAAAAAATCGAAACATTCGATTCGAGTTTTGAATCAAATATTAATATTGTATTTGAAACTCAAAATATTCGAAAAATACAAACTATTCAAAAATTTTCGAATTATTCGAGAACTTTGGAATTATTCAAATTTTCGAATTCGAAACTCGAATCGAATACGAATAATTCGTAAGTTCGAATTATTCGCACACCTCTAGTAGTAGGGTAAATATGTGCGATTCCAAAACGCCAGATGGCGACGGCATATGCCGCGATGGCAGGCTATATAGACGCAAATAAGCAATACCATGTCAACCCACAAAAATGAAAAACCTGAGTTATATATGCAGAAGTGTTGGTAAACGCTGAAGAACATTTTTCTTTGTAGAGCTTTAAGCTTTAAAACTTCTAAAAAAGCCATTTATTAATATTGCAATTTATGTATTATTTTAAACGTTTTGGGTTATATTATATGCGAAATATGCAGTTTGTATACTTATTTTTTTCTGAAAATAAGTAAAAAAACTTACATAAATCTAAAATTGCCAAAAACTTGACTAATATGTAAAAAAAATATTCATATAAAGCAAGTTGTTCAAACTTTTCAAACGCGTTTTTCTCGAAATGACATTCGTGTGGGTTGACATGGTATTGCTTATTTGCGTCCATATAGTAGGTACCTATTAATTTACCGCGTCACCATCGTCACAATCCTCAGCATCGGGGAATGACACCTTTAGAGCATAAGCAATTGAAGTGATTAAAGCCATGTCATAGATTTGTTGTTTGCTGTTTGTTAGATTTTTGTAGCAAAAATACACGTATAGAAATCGTGCACGTATAATCATCTGTTTATGCTAATTGAGTTACCGTTCATTGTTTGAAGGACGTATATTGATAACAAGTTTCTTACAAGGTTTCCAATAAGCAAGTAACCACCTTATATCAATACGGACTGTCTAAGAAAATAAACCATTGGGGTTTATTAATAAATAATAAAAAATAAAGTATATATATTTTTTAATATTTCTTATCATTTGAGTAAAACGTAGAAAACTAACTTAACGCTATAATAAATTGAAAGTAAATGAAAACGTTTATTCATGAGAAAAATAGACAAACTGAGATCCAATTAAGGCTTTCTCGAATAACCTAATATTTTTTCTTCAGTTAAGTCTTTGTAAAGGAATTTCCACTGGAACCTTATATATAAATATGTTACGTATTATATCTATAGCAATATAAATAATAATTATGTTTAAACATATTTATGCATACATATAAAATCTTAGTTTCATAAAATCATAATCTTTATGGGTTTAGTTATTTACGACAACATTGTACATGATTCCATTGTAATTATCAAAAGTATATAAGTGGCACTTTTTCTATTGAACAAAGGAATGAAAAGTTCTTTATATCTAAGAATACGTACTATGATGGTTGTTATGTATTTTTTCCTTTGTGTGAGAAAAATAAATAAATTTTATTATTACTTTTTCTATTAAAACGTGACTTATCGCAAACTTTCCTAATACTTAACAGCTTGATCAAAAATAAAAATAACATTACCAGAGGATTGAAACTCTGACACCCACCCTCTTTCTAATTCAGGTCACGTGTACCACACCCAGTTACAATAAAAAAAACATAACAAAATATATTGAATATATATTTTTTTGCGGGACCTCATTCAAAAAGTTTCTTTTTTTATTATTATTAATTAACGAAAAAAAGAAACCACTCCAGGTTCGGTTCTCAAAATTATAACGAATTCGCTATGTATATTTACAAAGTTGAAATCACGTTTATGTTCGAACAATCGATATGGTAAATATGGTAAATCTACCACTATAGATGTTCTTGTGTTATTCATAGCTAACTATTATACGTCTAATAAAGTATATTATTTACTACGTACAATTTATATCTATAGTTCCACAAGTCTCGATAATATGTAGACGACAACAGCAATCAATATCGTATCATGTTATTAATGAACCTGACATAGATATTATGTAATAACTTTACATGTACGTAAAGTATACACCAACTAAATGCGTTATTAAAGTTTATAAGTGATTTCTTTCAAAATGCCTTCTTTTAGATTATTTTATTTATTTATCCAGAGCTACATTTATATGTGTGTGTTGTATGTGTATGATTCACGTAATACTACGTATACTTTTCGTATGTTTACACGCGAAGTTAGCATGTATGTATAGAACTTAATTATAAAATATGTGAAAAAAATTATATCGTCTAAATATTTTTTGACAACGTTGTGGCGCAGCGGTAGAGAACCTGCCTTGCGTCAGAGGTTGCGGTTTCGAGTCTCGCACGGAACATATGTTTGTATTGACCATACAGGCATGTGTTCTGGTCTTGGTGTGCTTGTGCTTGTGCATGTGTATGTTTCCGGACCCCCGACACAGGACATAGCTATCCTAATGAGGGCCGTTGAGTGCGTAGCATTTATTTAGCTTTTATTTCCCTCTACATAAAAGTCATACCATCTGTATAATTATGTTCTATATATATGTATCTGTATATGTCTGTTCTGTATGTCTGTGTATGTTTAAATATTTCCTTACACTTATTATAATCTTAAGTGTGGGTAAATTTGTTACTTAAGATACGACTTGGGAACCTTCAAGAGAAGAGCGTATTCTTTCCTTAAAGGTCGGCAACGCGCCTGCATGCCTTCTGGTGTTGCAGATGTTCATGGGCGGCGGTGATTGCTTAACATCAGGTGAGCCTCATGCCCGTTTGCCCCCTCTTACATAAAAAAAAAAGAAGATATTTCTAATGATATTAATCGCGATGTTTTCAAAATGATACTATGAAGTGGGGCGACTGGGGACGTTCTCGACACGAAGTGCGTAAATATTTACATTACCAAGACAAAAGCCGGAAAAACAAAGCTATATGATTCTTTACTTTGACGAGAGAAATAAATGAAAAATAGTATGCAACTCCGACGGGCTAGCCATCCAGACAGAATACAACATTTATAGTGCCTCTTACTGAATAATATAATTACCATAACATGAAGTTCATACATAAATCAACCAATGTGGCGTGTTAGGTATAGAGGCTGCCTTTAGCCTCAACGGCCACGACCGGTGGTTTCGATTCCCGTTCTGAGCGGATGTTTGTATTCATCTTGCAAATGGTCGGTGCCTCGGAGAGCACGTTAAGCTGTCACGTGTTGTTATCACCTAACATCTGATATTAATCGTTAGCTCTTGATAGATAATTGAAAGTCGCTCTTTGTAAAAACTAGTAGCCTGTAAAATCCGCGCAAGAGTAATAAGCAGACCCTGGATAAATGGCGGGAATAATGCTTAGGAAGAAGAGAATTCATTTTAAGTTCAAGTCGTCGTCTTCGTCGACACCAACCTATTGTAAATCCAGTGCAAGACATCGGTCTATTCAACGATACCACTGGAGAACTTCAGCGGCTTGAATCCAGCTCTAATAGACTTTTTAAGTTTTTATATTGTCTGTCCGTTTGCCTACTGAGAGGCCATCTGCTTCATCTTCGATTTTGTGGTCGCTTTTTGATCTCGAACGTCTTTTGGCCCAGTGTGCGATGTGCCTCGCTAACTACCACTACAGCTAAGTAATCCTTTGAGCTATGTCGGTGATAGTCCTTCTACAGATTTTCTTATTCTTTCTCCTCGGACACTTTTTAGATGAGAAACTTAAGGAGCGGTTTCACCCTTCTGTCTTAGACATTCCTCCTTTACGCACGAAGCGGTTTGCCTCTTCTTTCATTATACGGACGGCTAAGGAGTGGAACTCTTAGCCGCGGTAATTTTTTCCAGAACGCTATAGCCTGGAGATCTTTAAGGCCAGAGTGAACAGACACCTTCTAGGCATACGTGCTCCATCTTAGACCTCATCTTCGCCTTCCACCAAGCGAGATTGAGGTCAAACGTAAGCCTATTTTGCATTAAAAAAATACCAGTCGCTAATGATGGTAGAATCCATTGTATTATATTACATGAGAATAATGAATAATTATTAATGTGCTTAACTTTAACAAAGGATTTTATTTTTCTTCGAATTAAACCATCATATTTAATGAAAAAGTTCAGGTCATATGAGGTTACGTGCATACAAAGAAAATTAATCATACGTTATTACTCTCCTAAACCATCAAGTAACCTAAGTCTGCTTTTAAAAAGTCACAATGCAATCTCTTAAGATTACGATGTATTCTCTTAGCCTCCATTCTATTACTACATAATATGAAAAAGCATGAATACAGAAGATATTGTATAAAAGTACCAAAGTTACAGTTTTAATTTAAGATGAGCATAATATTTAGAACTTACTATTACTGGTGGTAGGTGGTAGGTAGGTGATATTCACTGGTGGTAGGTCTTTTGTTGCAAGAGGCCGGCTAGGTAGGTACCACCGCAGTGTCCAATATTCTGTTGCCAAATAGTAGTGCTTAGGCACTACTGTGTTCCGGTTTGAAGGGCATTGTACGCTAGTGAAATTACTGGGCGAACGAGATTTAAGAACTAATATCTCGAGGTTGGCAACGCGTGAGTGGCACCTACTAATGGTGCTGCAAGCGCTCATAGGCTGCGGCAGCCACTTACCATCAGGTGGGGCGTATGCTTGTTTGCCAACTTCTAACATAAAAAAAAAAAAACTTCACCATCGACTGTTAGCTAAGGTACCCACCCGCCACGGAACATAATCTGACTGACTGTATTTCTCTGCCTTCCTTTGTGATGGTAGGTAGGCTGTGGACCTACATAACGCGTCGTTTTCTCTTTGACGTTTTGTCCACCGTGGACCTTGAAATTAAGTTAAATAACAACCTTGTATTACAGAGAACTGGAGTACAATAATATTTGTTTATAACCTACAATCAACATATTATTACATTAAAGACGACGTTAAATATTTATAAGATCTTAGTATATACCGGTTATGGTCCGGTATAAGCTTGGTTTAATCATTTATATATTAAAACAAACAATTTATCAACGAGAAACAGTCATATCAACGCTTTATTTATTTAACTCTAAGCTCGCACACGCGTTCATATGTGTTTGCTTATTCAGTCAACCTTGTATTACTAATTCTTTAGGAAAGGCCGAATAACGCATGTCTCGCCTTATTCCCGAATACCTATCAGAATGATTAAAGGTTATGGTGTATGGAACATTTGGATCACTCGTTCCCATAATTTGGGTTTTAATTATAAAAAACTTAGTTTCTACCCTTGGTTTTACTCATCGACTCACATCTGTGTCCTTTTGTGTATTCGCCTTTAGTTTGCAAATTGATTGACGTTTTTAGGTATCGTATTGTGATTATATAATTGTGTCTTATAACCTTCCTCAATAACGACGACCATTGTGGCGTGTTGGTACCGAGCCTTCCTTTAGTCTAGGCGGATATTTTTATTGATCTTACAAATGTCTATGTCGTTCTTGGTGTTTCGTCTAGTGGGGACTGTGCCTCGGGGAGCACGTTAAGCTATCGGTCCCGGTTGTTATAATAACATGATAATAATCGGTAACTCTTGTTAGATAATTTGCTCTTATCTAATAAGTGCCTGGTTCGCCCATAGGGTTGTGCAGGTCAGATGGCATTCGATCAGTATACGTATGTATAAAACCAGTAACCTATCAAACCAGTAACCTATCAAACCTATCTGGATAAGAGTTATAAGCAGATCCTGGTCAAATGTTGCGGGGATTAATATTAGGAAGAAGTAGAACCTTCCTCAATAAATATTTAAAATAAAACTATTTTTAAATTCAGATCAGTAGTTTCTGAGTCTAGCGCATTAGCAAATTTTTCTATATCGTAGTAAACTAAAATTCAATTGACTCCTATATGTGATTCTTAAAAGCTCTACAAAATATCAATATTGCGACATAGTTTCACGGCATTGGCGATCGTGCGTAACGAGTAACGGCCCTGAACTACAATGTACCTGAACGATATTCTGACTTCTGATAACTATCTCATGTGACAAAACTGTCCGCAAAACAAACATCACTACACTCGAGCTAAAATAGAACATTTTTACGTTTCTAGAAAAATGTTCTACAAAAACATAGAAATCATAACATACGCGGGATACAAATTATAATTTAGAACTACGTAAACAAAGTAATTATTGTCTCAAAAACAACTAACCGACTTTAACCGTTTTGTAAGATATAGGTTAAAACAATATGAGTGTAATAACCAAGAAACTCATATTTTTCTATTCTATATATCCCGAAGTTTATAATGACAAATTTCAACAGGCCAAAGCAAAGAAACATATAAAGGGTTAGACTTCGAAGTTATCGCGTCTTAATAAAAAACCTTATGGGTAACGTACTCTTTAATCACCTCTAAACTCCGTAAATCTTATGATCGATTTGCGAGTATATTATCGAGTTGGTAGTCTAGTAAACGTGCATCATATTTACAATCATCAACAACAGTTCTTAAGATATTATTTTTATTAATAATATAGCTGTGTTTTATCAATAAATTATTAATATTTTATTATTAACTTAATCGTTGATAATAAAACCCAATATATTATTTTGATTTAAACTAAATCGAAATCAATTAACACGCCTTTCCTTCTTATGTTTTCTAAACGATAAATATGAAAATTGTATAGTGCTAATTTGATAGTTTGTACATTTTTTCCATATACTTTTTTTTACCTCGATAAAAGTTCGCTTTTCGTCGTTTGTACTAGGAAGAATAGTGCCCGATTCACTCCCAGTATGATGACACTAATTAACTCTCTTTACCTCTCGGTAACGTAGCAACCGTATGTTTATCCCTCGTACCAGTGACTAAAGGCCAACTTTTCACCGTTGAAAAGAAAATCGTATACGTACCACGGGAAAAAAGTGGGCCATTGCCATCCGTGACTGACGCGATTTTCAACACTGACAATAATCGCGATCAGATCACGGGTGAGAATGTTCTTGTTTCTCACGTGGTGCGTAATGTACTATTTTCTTACAGAATAAAAATTTTTTTTTTACAAAATTAACACGCAAACTAACTTTATTATTCGGTTGGACCAGTATTATTCTATTCCATCGCACCACATCGCCATAGTGACTATCGATAATAATAATTACAAAATACTAACTATTTAAGTTTATACGTTAATAACATCGGCCTAATGAACTGACCTAATAATAATTTTGTCACTTGAATACTAAACATCAAACAAATTTTTTATTTAACTTTTTAGAAACGGAACTCCTTATCTCAATAAAGACGAGATCGTAGATCTGTCGTATTATTTATGATGTCTAGGAAGCTGTGTTTAGATAATAAACAGATTACAGAGATACCGTTTGATAAGAACCCACGGTATCACGCAGCGGAGTCGTGGGAGATACGATTAATATGGCAATATAACTAAAGATATTATAATTGTTTATTTTATATTCTGAGGTCGAGGATTCGAAAATAGTAATTATTGTATGTTTTGTGTATAATGAACTTAGATAAATGTAATTTTTATTGTTTTACGTCATGCTATGTCAGGCGTATAACACAAGCGCGATAAGATCTATGACTATTTATATTAATTCATTGCTTAGTTACTTCAAAGAGCTTTAATCAATCACTACATAAAACAAAGTCGCTTTCTCTGTCCCTATATCCCTATGTATGCTTAAATCTTTAAAACTACGCAACGGATTTTGATTCGTTTTTTTTAATAGATAGAGTGATTGAAGAGGAAGGTTTATATGTATAATAACTTCCATTAAATAGTGGAGAAATACTGTTATTTTTGAGGTTTCTAATATGATGTCGTAAATAATTACATTTTGTCCGCTTAAGTTGCAACAAACGCAGGCTGAACCCTACGACATTTATCAAAATAACAGTAATGAATAAATCAAAACTACTGGATCGATTTTAAACATTTTTTCAGTGCGAAGTACCCGTGTGAAGCCGGAGCGGGCTGCTAGTATATTATATATTGATTTTTACTGTTTTCCGATAACTTGCCTATGGAACAGTATAAAGCAAAAATATAGAAGATTAATGATAATACAGCAAATATGACTAAACGGAGGGTGAGGAATACTTACAAGATACATCTGCCTAACGACCCATTGATTGCAACGGAAAACGTTCCTTTTTATAGCTAAGGCCAAAGCTAATTCTCAAATATATTTTATTTTTATTTTTGATAATGCCTCAAATTATCTACTCAAGGATGCTGAAAACGACTCTCATTACATGCCATTATTGTCTCTATCCAATAATTATTAATTAAAAAATACATTGTTTTATCTCAGATAATTATAAAATTAATTAGCGATTATTATGATTTTATTGCACAAATCTTTGCTTATTTTTAAAGCGGTGTCAATTATAATCATATTAAGATAGACATATTAATTTATTGTTTAATCACTAAGGGGCCAATTAATCTTTGTAAAATGTCAATAAATCTGCTATAGTTCAATCGATACAATTCAAGTGTTTATCTTATCTTGTGTATTGATGGAATTACAAATTTTACAACGAATAAATGTCAAGTGATAGTATTTGATAACAATGTCTGACGATTATTCAGCGGCATCTTGTTTAACATCAAAACAACCATGGATTTAGATAAATAATGTAAATTGTTAGATTAGATTTTATTGATAATTTTTGACGTAAGGTGAATTAAAATTCATCGTAAAATGTATTTTTGAAGAATGTTTATTCTTAGGGGCTCAAAATAGACTTCCGCGGACTTCAAATATATTTGATTGCTGCCAATTTATTGATTTACGGAGGCAGACGGACACAACAAAAAATCTTATTCTGATAAACGCTGAGCTACGGAAATAAGGGTCTTATTAATATAAAGGTTTAATGCTAACAATCAGTCCAGTTAAGAATGCTAACTAGTTCTACTTAACACAAGTTCAGGTGTTTTAAAAATACTTTGTTATAATTGAAAATAAATAAAATCACTATTTCTATATGACAGATTACCAAGTCACGACAACTGAGGAGACAGTCACGCAAGTATAGTATTGAAGCAATATTATCGCGATTCGAAAACGTGAAAATAACGCGTCAGTAACGATTTTGTGAATTCAAATACATATTTTTTTTAATTATTTTGATTTAGTTAAAGTTCATATACATTTTGTCTGATTTTGAAATTTGTTACACACAAACTCTTAGAAAATACTTCTGTTTCAAGTCTGTTTCATGTCTGGCAACTGATTTGTTTGCGGGACACATGTGTGTCTGTAAAACTAATAGGGCTTTGCTGAAATAACAGTTATGTAGAGAAACCGCGCTTTTGCCGATATTAACATAATATTTTTGTTTAATGTAGGTATACTTATTTATATAAAGATATTTGTATTTAAACCCAAAATTATCATTATCACAAAATCATTTGTAGGGAAAGGTTAATCCCATTAAAAACATAAAATGTAAAAAAATTCCAAGTCTCACAAGGCTCTTCTTCTACTACAAAAAGTGGTGAGATCTCATGTATAACTACGCCTGAAACTTGGCAGTTGTACGGCAACTTATTCTACTCATACAAATACTTTAATGTCGTAAAACTGCCACAGATTTCTTATTAATTTAAAAATCTACTAACACTAGGGTTGAACCATATTTTTTAGTTGTGCCTTCTTCTTCGTCTTCCTAGCATTATTCCCAGTACTATACGAGTATTTACCCAGGGTCTACTTATTACTCTTGCCCGGATTAGACAGGTTACTAGTTTTTACCCAGAACGATTGCCATCTGATCTCCTTAACCCTAAGGGCGAACCACTAACCCATTGGAAAAGAGCAATTTACTTACCAAGAGTTAATGATTATTATCATATGCTGTAATAAAAACCGTGACCGACAGCGTAACGTGCTCTCCGAGGCACGTTACGCTATATCTGTTATATTTGTAAGATCAATGCAAACATCTGTCCGAGCGGGAATCGAAACCGTAACCGACCAGGCTAAAGACAGACTCGCTACCCACAACGCCACAACGGTGTCTATATTATTTAGTTATAACTGTAGTAACACCGTTGTGGCGTTGTGGGTAGCGAGTCTGCCTTCAGTCTCGACAGTTGCGGGTTCGATTCCCGCTCGGGCAGATGTTTGTTATAATTTCTGTTTCGGTCTGGGCGTTTGGCCGTGTGGGTCTCCCCACCGTGCCTCGGAGAGCACGTTAAGCTGTCGGTCCCGGTTATTATCAATAACATCTGATAATAATCGTTAACTCTTGATAAGTAAATTGCTCTTATCCAATAAGTTACTGGTTCGCCCTTAAGGTTGCGGAGGTCAGATGGCAATCGCTCCGTGTAAAAACTAGTAACCTGTCAAATCCGGATAAGAGTAATAAGCAGACCCTGGGTACATAAAATTACCGGGAATAATGCTAGGATGAAGAAGATATAACTGTTGTAACTAATAAAAGTAAAATTTACGTAACTACGTACATTAAGGATTAAGGGTTATCATTGCATTCATTGCACAATATATTATATAAATTCGTTACGTTATACGATAAATTCTACGTGTGCATATAAAATATGAGTACGGAACTGATAATGTAAGTTGAAATACAACATACAATAATAAGGGTGTACTAGAGATAAAAATATGTACTTTAAGTATTACATGCGGTCCCCACGTGATTCTGACTAGTCATCGATTAGTGCAATCGACTAGAAGTCGGGTATCGCATCACATTATATGCGACATAGCATGGACGTAGCGAGGTATAAGAAAGGGGGAGGGGGCCGTCAGTTGCCTCACCCTGGACCTTGTAAAATAGTAACAAATGAACGAATATATAATACATTTTGAACTGTTTAACCAATAATTATTGCTGAAAATGGTCATTTTGCCATCCTCTAGACAAATTCCTGGCTACGCCCACGTGCTCTTGACTGTATTTTTATACTTTTCTCATCCAAAATATATCATCTTTCCTCCTCTAGATCATCACCTGACAACAGTAAATATTATGCATATTTTTAATAACAACTGACTGAACGGAAATTAATTCTGAGGCAGACGAGTCTCGAGCAGATGCTAGTTTTTTTATAAAAACCGTGTGATTTTATGAAACCACGAAGCAAGTGAAATTTTAACTTTTTTATTATTCGATTAAGGGTAAAAAAAGTTTAGACGAAACAGACACGCAAACATGTATGCGAACAAATATACATTACATAAAAATAGTAAAAATAAAAATAAATAAAGTCTCCGCGGCCGGCTGTAATCCGACGTGCTAAAGACAAACGAAAAATTTGAGATCGCCTCAAATATAATAAAAGTTCCATTTTAAAAAAACATTCAAATCATATCAGTCAATATCATTTCAAAATCAAAAAATTGGATCATGTAAAGATAGCTTTATTTGTCAACGTGTCATAGTGAAATTAAATACACCGTAAGACTTTCGACGTCACAAGAATTTCAACGCCAACTGTTTGTTATTGACTTGGAAGTAGTACTCGCAGATACAATAATATTATGCTAATGCAAATTTTAAGAGGAAAATAATTCTATTAATAAGCAGTAATATAAGTAAATCTATATGATTTTATAAAATACTGTCTTATAGTTAATGCACAAGCTGAGTCATAGCCTAGATACTTGAAATTTGTCGATCGCTATAGGCACCCTAAGAGATTTTTCCACTCTCCAAGTGGTAAAATGAGGTCTAAAATTTTATTTGATTTTTTGTTGTATTGACAACAGAAATATACACTCTATGACAATTTTGTATGTCAGCTTTCTACCTATTACAGTTCGTGTGATTCAAGCCGTTGACGGACGAACGCACGTTTGCACCCTTTGGGTGCGGAAGCCAAAAAACCATTATGCTAAGTCTTTTGATTGGAAATGCCGCATTCCACAGTTCGTGACAAATCATCTACGTGATAGCTAGTACATATTTAAGTAAACGAACTCGCGGGAAAAGCTAACAATAAATATTTGCAAATAAAAGAATAGATTTGAACTAGTTTCTGCTTGGTTACAGTTACGTGCGACCGTCCCACGCGGCATCACTTACTACATGCGAAATATGATTCACTTCTATTTGTGCATCATAGCCAAATATTAGCGTGTATATATATATTTACACTATGAAATATTACCGGCAAATGCCTTGTCAGGAATTTATTTGGGTGACAATCATAAAAGATTAAAGTCTGGAATCTTCTAGAACACACTATAGATTAATATATGGATTGAAGAATAGAAGTAGACGTCAAATAACATATATTTTTAAATTATTAATGTATTGTAAAACGATATTTGTTGTTTATGATATCCTATTGTAGTATTTAATGAAATATCAATTTAGAAGATAATTGGCAAGTTGTATGAATGTTTTATATTTTCATCACGAGTTCCTCATTATGAGCGATAGTGACGCTTGTAGCGGCCAAGATGTTTTTGACAGCAAAAATCATAAATCTAAAGGTTCTAGCAGACATGCTACTTTTAGCATCGGCGATCGACGATTTTGCGACTGTATCGGTGATGAATCGCGTTATGACGACCCTGCGTTCAATCGCAGTAGTAAAACCGATGTTGCGTCGTGATCTCGATGGGACTCGAGCACGCCATTTTGCTTAAATTTAAATCGCTGATCGCCGATACTCTACCTATTACGAGTCGTCGTATATGGAGCCTGCTAACAATCAGACGGATGGACAACGGCGGCTTAGCAATAGGGGTCCGTACTTTAGTACGGTGGTTAGGATTTGCTCTAAAATGACAAAAAAATCATATTTGGATTATTTTATAAAGTAGATATAAATTTGGACGCAAATAAGCAATACCATGTCAACCCACAAAATTGAATAAACTGAGTTATATATGGTAAATGGCTGAATAGCATTTTTCTTTAATATTTGTAGGGTTTTAAGCTCTAAAACTTCTAAAAAAGCCAATTTTTAATCATGTAATTTATGTACTATGTTAAACGTTTTGGGTTATATTATATATGAAATAAGCCGTTTGTAAACTTATTTTTTATATAAAGCAAGTTGTTCAAAATTTTCAAACGAGTTTTTCTCGAAATGACATTCGTGTGGGTTGACATGGTATTGCTTATTTGCATCCATTTATGTAAATATACAAAATTGATATTTGCATCCAAACTATGGATACACATATTTTAGGATAAATAATCGCAAAAATATTTTATACATAAATTACAATCTATTTACTATACAGTTTTATCAGAGGTCTTTGAACTACGCAAACGCAACAAGGAAATCTTTATGTATATCAAAACAATTTTTTTTTGTTTTGCTCAACTCTGACCTTTTGCTAAGTTCGTCAGTTATTTTCGTCTGGCGTTTCATATAACGTAAGTGGGCGAGTCTTATTGAAATTACAACTCCTCTAATTGAAAAGCGTAGGAGTTTTAAATAAAATATTATTTTTATTAGTCAATGTTGTTTTCTTGAAGAAAATCAATGACTGTTCAATGTTCATGCTTCTGTGATTCTATCAAGTAAAAAGCGGTTTTAATGGGCATTGAAATCTCGTGTGTGTGTTTTGAAATAGGTTATTTTTATTACTTATTATAAACTTTAACATTATAATCGACGTAAACAAGTTTCCATAATAAATTATTAATTAGTTCGCCGTCTAAGTTCAGCGGCCGGTATCTGTAAATGTCCCGATTCGTCCGACACACTGGCAGCTTTCCAGCGAATTCCTCGTGTCATAGTAAACATAGATCGCACCATGTGCTCCACCATGTGACGTTCGTGACTTGGGATTATAAGGGTTGGTGTTGTTGTGTCAGACGGGTCGTTTTGCGAACACACGATATGTTTTGTCAAGTAACACTTGCGTATTGTTATACTTACATAGATGAAAATACAATATTAATAATAATAATTAAAATAGAGCACTGGGCACAGATTATAAGGCATTTGTCCCATTTTAAGTTATCATTCTCCTCCCAAACCGATTGACCGATTTTGATGAAATTTAATATGTATGATTTCAGAGACTATTCTTTAAAAATTGATAACAACCTATGTTGTTATGTATTTTTAAACCCTTAAGTGATAAGGGTGGTCCACCCCTTATTTATTTTTAGCTTCATATGTAAATACGTTACGCCTTGATTTCTTGGACTTAGATACTACTCTCAAAGAATATCCATGTGTGCTCTCAGTATCCGTAAGAGTTAACGCGCAGAAGGATCAGTCCTGAACTCGGCTGAAACCTCGGGAGATTTTTATTTTGTGTATACCCACCAGGTAGGTTGATTTTTACCACATTTGCAGTATAAAAAGCTCCAAGTTAGTTTTGATTATGTGTTTCTGAAAACGGTATTTTGTGAGGGGTTCGTTCGGGCTCAATTACTTGTTTACTTAAATGATGTAACGTCGTTGGGTTATGTAGCACTACTGTATAATTAGGCTTTATTCTTGTTAATGGCTTAGGCTTTATTCATTTATCATTATTGGTTTGGTGTCATTTTTAGAGTTTGTTGTATATTATAGAAAATGAAAAATGTATAACACCGTTGTGGCGTTGTGGGTAGCGTGTCTGCCTTAAGTCTCGACGGTTGCGGGTTCGATTCCCGCTCGGGCAGATGTTTGTTAAAATTTCTGTCTCGGTCTGGGCGTTTGTCTGTGGGTCTCCCCACCGTGCCTCGGAGAGCACGTTAAGCTGTCGGTCCCGGTTGTTATCACATAACATCTGATAATAATCGTTAATTCTTGATAAGTAATTTGCTCTTATCCAATGAGTTGCTGGTTCGCCCTTAGGGTTGCGGAGGTCAGATGGCAATCGCTCTGTGTAAAAACTAGTAACCTGTCAAATCCGGATAAGAGTAATAAGCAGACCCTGGGTAAAATAAAAATACCGGGAATAATGCTCGGATGAAGAAGAAAAATGTATAACAAAATCAAATTTGAATTTTACTGTTTTTGAGCTTTTCCGCTTTAAGTAATATATTTAACAACTACAGCATCGTCGTTTTCAATTAACAGCCCCATTGAAGCTAACATTTGACGTTCACCGAATCCAGGCTAGAATGCGGGTCGTGGTATCGAAAATCAATGATCAGAAACGCGCAATATCGTGGGAGTATTCCAACGATAAAATATAAACTAACATCACGCCCAAGTTATATAATCAATATTAAAATGTAAAATAGTTACTATTTAATTACTTTCTAACTATTTCTTTTAGTAATCTAGATGTCATTGTTGCTAACACTTTAGATATAATATGATTTTTTTTAAAACATTTTTAAACAACAAGAATTAGCTATTATATAAATGTATATCAATATGATTATCAATTCTTATTTCAACATCGATTTGGATGTCACATTATTCTGTTTTAAATGCTTATTAGTGAAACACTCGATATATCGACACACGTTGGTAAGGAATAAGACCGTTTTGTTGCGTCTATGCTGCAGTCACGAAGGAGCACCAGCGAGTCTTTGCCATTTTATTATATTATAATAAGTGTATGTATCTACGTATTTAAGTATTTTTCAAACCCCAAACATAGTGCCGCGGGTGTCTTTTTACCGTTTCCAGTTTGCTACTAGAATGGGTTGTCTTTCATAAATATTACTTTGTCTAACAAAAATGTTTTTTCTAATCTTTTCACTAATTGCTCCTGAAATGAGCGCCTTCAAAAAATTTTCTCAAATATTATGAAAGATTACATAATATTTCAATAGAAAATACTCTCTCAATGACTTAGCTTATACTATGTAAGCATCGTATGCTTTATCTGCGGATGCTGCATCTTAACAACGTACGTGTCATTGTGTATTTGCGGCTTGCGACTGCGCACCATCCTCCGAGATAAATAAACCTATTAGTCTATGCAAGCAAATGTTTCTAAGAGAATTATGATAAAGAGTATAGGAAATATATAATATAAATAAATAAATAAAGATATAGGATATATGGACGCAAATAAGCAATATCATGTCAACCCACACGAATGTCATTTCGAGAAAAACGCGTTTGAAAATTTTGAACAACTTGCTTTATATGATTTTTTTGTATTTATTGGTCAAGTTTTTGGCAATTTCAGATTTATGTACGTTATTGATACTTATTTTCACAAAAATAAGTATACAAACTGCATATTTCGTATATAATATAATATAAAAATTTTAACTTTGGGCCTAAAGGGAGGCAAAATGAATAATCTCGCCCGTAGTTATTGGCTAAATAGTTGAAAATGTATTATATTCTTCCATATCCATGCACGCATATTTTCCGGTCTGGGTGTTTGTCCTTGTCCTTGTATGTTTCCGGACCCCCGACACAGGGTATCACTATCCTAATGGGGGCCGTTGAGTGTGTACCGTTTATTTATTTATTTATATTTATATCTGATTTAACAAGGTCCAGGGTGCATCAGACACCAACATCCCCATCCCCGCTCCTACCTCGCTACGCCCATGCTCGTAACAATAGTGCCAGTAAAACTTTTCCATTCAATTTATTGATTGATTACAAATATAGAACTTTGTAGTTGCTAAGCAAAATACTTACCTACTTACCTACTGTTAGAAAACATTGAGGATAATCACTTGATATAATTGACGATGGAATCACGTTGTAAGTCTTGAGTATATTTTGATAAATAAATCTAGACATCGTATTATTTTGGTAACGAATAACAAACATATTAAATAGGATTATTTTTTTACAGTGACTTTATTTTAAAATAGATTTCATTAAAAACAACTAAAAATAGTCATTGACTAAGAAGTTATTGATAATGTATACCGATGGGAACTATAGCTAAATGTTACTCAGTGTCAAGACGTGACGACCCCATCGCCCATCGCCATTGTTGGGATAGTCTCTGTCACAGCAGAGATTATTCCACCAGTACAATCAGTCACACTGATGTTCGATGTTAGGTGTTTGTGTTTTGTAGGAACCGGTGTTTCGGTTTAAACAGCATTGTAGGCTAGTAGAATTACTGGTCAAAAGAGATTTCAAAACCAACATCTCGAGGTTGGCAAAGCGTGAGTGGCGCCTACTAATGGTGTTGCAAACGCTCATAGACAACCGTTCACCATCAGGTGGGCCTGGTGCTTGTTTGCCACATAACTAAGTAACATAAAAAATCATTTTTACAAATAAACAGACTGACGGACATTTCTAAAAAATATTAAAAATGTATTTATTAACTGTTTTTAGTCCAATGCAAAATAAAAAAATTATTGCTTTTGCTCGGATGTCTTTTTGTTGATAACTAATGCAAAACATCTAAAAATAAAGCCACATTGTTGTACCATTTCGTAAATTTCCGCAAAAATAACAAATGATCTTTTGTTGTTTTCTCTACAATGACGTCACGGCTTCTGCTAGGTTTTTTTCCGTCCTGGACGATGTGATCAAAAATATTTTTACGTCATCATTATTGCAAAACTTTTTCTCAGTAAGTTTATGTAATTAGCACTCATTTTCTTTAGCAAAGTATCATATTACTGTTGACTATCAAAAACGCTTGCTGACATAAAATATTCATATACTAGTATCTGCCCGCGACTTTGTCCGCGATGTTCTTAATATTGGCTCCAGAGAAAAATGCTACATTTGTGAGTAAATAATGTTCCATTTCAAGTGAATACTGAAGTTCGTATTTTGATAATCCCACAGGAACCAATCAATATATCTGTGTACCTACGAATTTTCAATCAAATCCGTTCCGTCGTTTTTGCAGGATTAAGTATCAAACATACAAACTATCACAATAATTATATTAATAGGATTACGTAATTTAAGACGTACTTTATAATTATGTTACAGTACAAAACTGATAATATCAGCCCAAGCTGATAATAAATTTTGTATAAGAGAAACCTTATATGTATTTTTTTTCATAGATATAATAAGTATGTATGTATAATATTTGGTTGAATTTAATCTATAGTCTAGACTCCGAAGTAGTTTTCCAATTACGTTCCGTGTCACCTTGACGGCGAAATGTACATGGAAACGCGTACTATAAGTAGTTTGTGTCAATGTTGATGTAACACTGTGTATAAGATAATTGCGACATAGGCGGTTCCTGCCTCGTGCGGTTCAATAGTGGTTGGTTTCAGTCGTGACGTCGACATGCGCGCGCATCTTCCATCTCGTCAATGCTCCTTTGACCTTTAAATATATTAAATCCCTTTGTCGAGCAAATTTATTATGTTTTTCAATCTTTTATAAAAGGTAGTAAAAGCTATTTCAGCTTGAATGTAGTTTAGAAGCAATTTTTCATTTATGTTAAGTCTTGCTTCTTAAACAGATTTGTTTTGAAATATTTTATGAAGTGCTTGTAATAGTAAATGGCAGTTATGAAACAATTTGATTTTAGCATATAATTCAATGTCATTTAAACATTGTCATTAGTTAATTAAAATAAGCTAGAGCCTAGAAGATGAAAAGTGGATGCAACTACTACTTAGTTAATTACTCTTATAATTTCAGGAGAATGTATATTCCTTGATTATATGATCATAAAATTTAGATGTACTAGAAAACGCTAAAAGCGGACCATATCCGAGAAATAAACATCATTCACGGGTCATAGACGCCGAAGCTATCGCAGAACACACACGAAACATTCAGACGAATAGATTTTAAAGTCGGTTAAAGCACAAGCTTGGTAACGATAACCATAAAATAAAAATAGTGCATTAAACTCTTTTTTTAATAAGCCTGTTTCTTTTCAGGAGCAGTCATCAGATTGATTTACCGGCGTTTGGTCGCTATGCAACTGGAATCTTCTTCCTTGACAAGCTTCACCACCAGGATATTGAGAAGAAGTTCCAGGAACTTGCCGAAAGCCTCGGCTTTCGCGTGATTTGCTGGAGAACTGTACCGACGAATAATTCAACAATTGGTAAGCCACGACTTTTTTGTTTAAATTATTCGTTGAAAAAAAAAAATATTCCATATAGCGACAACCTTAGAAATGAATCATTTTACATTAAAAGTTTAATTATTAAAGCATATTACGTAATATTTTATAGAAACATCATTATTTTTTGTTGATCTAATTTAAAATGTGTTAATTTTTGTTAAGGGTTGCTTTCATATACCGAAAGTTGTGCATATTAATATTACTATTAAAAAATATAAATAAAAATGATGATAAAGTATGAAATCGACCCTTATGCCATTTACTAAAAAAATCATTTTCTTTTACCAATGAAACGTTTCGATCACCATCATCGAATATGTCCACATTGTGCATAAACGGGCAGTTTTGCGATTTGCGACGTATCATTGCAGGTCGTACACGTAGTACCTAAGTCGGTTGGGTCGTTAACGCGGCCAAGCGGTCTTGCGATGCTTGACCATATGGTTTGTTTAATTTACAAAAACTCTGAAGATTTACTATGGAAAAACTCACATTTAATACTGGACATATCAACCTTATAATAATTTTTGTACCATATCAGTCGGTTCACAGTAATGTGAGTTTTTCTTGCATATCTTTTTAAGGTAGATAAATAATTGATACACTTAAGTCCATCTGGTTTTGTTATGTAAGTGTCAATGAATGGAAGAAAACATTGGATTGTTTCTTATTCAAATTATTACTGTACGGATTCTTATGGCTTGTAACATTTTCTTTTTAAATATAAAATTATTTATATAATATTTTAAATATAAATTATAATTACCTGATTGATTATTATTTGTTACAGTCCATAAACTATTATCCGTGCAAATGAAATTGAAAACTTGTGATTATGTTGCTCGCTTCGATGGTAATTTTGAAAGATTTTAATAAAGCATAAAATAATGTCATAAATGCTGTTTAGTACAGATTAAATAATGTTATTATGTAATAAAATGCTTAAGTTTATGTACTTTTCTAAAAGCTTTTATGACGTACGTTTTGGATTGTTACCATGATACCATCTAAGCTTTAAATAATGTTATTTTACACATAGATTTTTCACAATGTCAATAATTAATTTAGTTGAAATCCTTGATAGATTATGATTTTATAGTAGGGAAGAGAAAAGATCAGTAAGTAATGGCCTTATTTGGCTCGCTTTCAGGTCAAGTGGCTCGTAACTCGGAGCCATATATGCGTCAAGTGTTTGTTACCGGTGATATCGACGACGAAAACCAACTCGCACGTCAGGTAAGACCGTTGAGGCCAGGAAGATCTAACCGGAACCACCTTATTCTGTAAATAGTAGAGTTGTTACGAGTATGAACTCGCAATGATCGAGATATATTGCGATTTCAAACTCCGCCGTATATTATTATTAGGACCCAAAGCACTCTTGGAGCATTTTTTTCAGATCGAAGTGACGCGCGCTGCACCGGCGGATCGACGCTCGACGTTGCAAACGTAAATCTTAAACATACCCTATATACATTGCCCTTTCCTTTCGTGTGTCGCTTTTTAGCCGTTGTGTGGAATGGTAATGTACGATGTTCGCAGGTATTCGTGCTGCGCAAACGCGCTTCCCACGAGCTGGTGGTGCCGGGAGCACGTTTTTACATCTGCAGTCTGTCTCTAAGGACCATTGTGTACAAGGGACTTCTTACTTCGAACCAATTATGGGTATGTGAATGCCATAAATCCATCACAGTTTATAACCAGATTTTTGTCAAAAGTTTCGTTTTTTCGGGAAGTTTCAAAAGTTTTCGAGACACACAAAATTTATTTAGCATACTAAATAAATGCTTGTTTAATGTATCGATAATAACTATTTAATCTTCAATCTTTTATCTCGCAGGAATACTTCAAGGATCTGAGCAACCCTGCTTTTACTACGTACCTAGCGTTGGTGCATACTCGCTTTTCGACCAACACCTTCCCGAGCTGGGAACGTGCACATCCATTGAGGTAAACTCACTGACTAACCATTGCATTAATAACAAACCAAAAGAAAAACGAGGATTCGTTTAAACGCGGTAGAAGTAAAACATTGTATTCTGGTTCATTTGTAAGATAAAGAGATTAAGTTTGATCGTAAACGATCTGAAATATATTAAAAGACGCTCATAGCTGGGTTCGTTCACTAGTTGTTAAATAAGCTAATAGAGTGAGAGTGAACACACACATTTACTAATATATTCTGTCTCATTCTCCCGCAAGCTAAATCCTTCCGATGTATGCGTTTGTCTCTTTTTAGTAGTGACCGACCGAAATTTCGGTTTCGGTTTCGGTTTCGGCCAGTTTCGGCCAAAAACTCTAGTTTCGGCTTTAGTTTCGGTTTCGGCCAAAATATAGCCGAAACTTTCGGCCCTGCCGAAACTAGATTGTTCGTGAGTTTTAGTGCGTTGTTCGGTAAACATCGCAGCCAACACGTGACCCCTCGCTGACACGGCCAAAAAATCTCCAGAAATAAGTATTAGATTGATCTTTAAAATATTGTGAACACAACGTATTACTAGTTAGTTATGTACCTAGTATATCTAACTAGTTGTTTCTTTTTTTAAGTTTACTCCCAATAGTATGTCCTGTATATTCATGACAAAAATGGTTATATGACTTTAATGAATTTTTAGTATTTATTTTATTTAATTCTATTTCAATGTCTATATTATAAACAGTGATGGTCAACTAAGTAGGGACATTGGTATAATAAGAGTGACATTTATTTATTTATTTACATTTTCCGTAATTTCAGTTTACATGAAGTCTTCATTACGTTTTTTTAATGTTAATTTGATCTTGATCATAATATAATTATTAAATTTTGGAATGGATTGTAATTAAAAATAACAACAATTAAAATTCAACTTAACTTCTCCTTCGTGCTAATATAACTCTGGACAAGTAATTAGGGACACTTAAGAAAACATTAGAAATAATGAACGTGGAATGTATTGGAAGAGAAAAATGTACATTTATTATCAAAATTCATCTAAAAAGCAACGTTTTCTATTAAAAATTAACATTAAATGTGATTGCCATTATTAGCTATAGCCATATCGACATCGGTGCGGCATCGACTCCATCAAATAATTACAAGTTTCGTTAGTGAAGTTCTTCCAGGCGTCTTTGGAACTACTATAGAGTTGTTTTAAATTTACAGTTTGTTGTACCACAAATGTTCCAAAGAATTCACGTCTAGGCTATTGGCAGGCCAATCTAAAATTACAGCCTTTGTATTTCAGGTTTATTTTTTAAAAATCGAAAATAAAACACTAACTCTTGCTGTCCCTAATTAGATGGTCAGCCAGTAAGTGAGCAATTTTGATGCGAGAGATTTCTTTTTAAATAAATCACCATTAAATATTCTTAGCTTTAAAAAAGTACACACCATTGAACAGTATACTTTATAACAAACAGTATCTCATAAAATTAAACTTTTAAAATATTTAACGAAATTATTTTCCGTTCCTAATTAGTTGGCTACGAATGTATACATGCAAATAAATCTTGAAAAAAAATTAAATTTAAATTTCAGTAAAAAAAACGCAATTTTAAATGTTTTTTTTAAAGTTTCGGTTTCGGTTTCGGTTTCGGCCGAAACTGAGAGGCAGGCCGAAAGTTCGGTTTCGGTTTCGGTTTCGGCTGAAAAACCAGTTTCGGTCGGACCCTACCTTTTAGTGATGCATTTTCATTTCAATGATTCTAAAGAAGTTTCAATATAAATTTAATTTTACAGAGTACTTGCCCACAATGGCGAAATAAATACATTACGAGGTAATGTTAACCTGATGAAGGCTCGCGAGGGTGTCATGAAGAGTGAGTTGTTTGGAGATGGTAAGTTTTCTATCAATTACTCACACACTCAACGGCCCTTAATTAGGACAGTAAGAACACAATAACTCACACCGAAATCATTAATACTTTTATTATCAATATAAAGCCTGTCTTGAGTACGTAGGTTGGATTGAACAAGACATTCATTTCGGACTGGACGATTATTTTGTAGTTCATTGTTTTGTGACTTTATTGTGTACAGTTTATTTATTGCTGAGTTAGAATCTAATATTGTATAACATAAAGGTATATCTTAGGATATGGTTACTCAATAGCTCAACGTAGAAGGGCCGATGTTACTAAGTTGGAACACGAGCATACGGTCCACCTAAGCGGTCGTCGTAGCCTATGAGAGCTCGCAACACTGTACATTAGTAGGCGCCACTAATCTACAGTGTCCTTCAATATGAAACAGTAATACCAAAATGACTACTGCTTTGGCGTAGAGTATTTGACACTGCGGTTCCCAGTTGCCCTTTTGCAACAAAAGACCTACCGCCATTGACTGATTGTTCTGGTGGAATAATCTCTGCTGTGACAGAGGTTATCCCAACAGTGGGCGATGGGGTCGTCACGTCCTGACGACGATAAAAGCGAAAGTTGCAAGTTCTAACCTGACACCTTTAGGCTATTATCGTACCCACTATCACAAGCTAAATGCGTCAGTATGAATATTAGTAATGATTTGATAAAGCATTGCTTACTTTATTCTTTTGTAAATACCAACAATTTATTAAAAAAAACAAAGAATTTTCCATAATAACTAAACTACTGAAATACTTAATTCTTTCCTAGAACTGAAGAAGCTATACCCAGTGGTGGAACCGAACCTATCAGATTCTGGATCGGCGGATTGTGTCCTCGAATTCCTGTTACATTGCGGTAATAGAACTTTACCGGAAGCCGTGATGACGATGGTACCGGAAGCTTGGCACAATGACCCCACCATGCCGAAGCTGAAGAGGGACTACTACCAGTGGGCCTCCTGCGCCATGGAGCCGTGGGACGGGCCCGCGCTCGTGTCTTTCACTGATGGGAGATATATAGGTAAGACTTGGAGATTGACCTTACTATACACATACATACACACAAAATGTCAAAAACTCGCTGGTGCTACTTTGTTAACGCAACGAAACGAAGTTAGTTACAAGTTGTTTTTATTTGGTTATGTTGTAAGCTTGTTTTAATAAAGAAATATATTCCGTTCAGTAGTTCTTAATTATATACATAAAGACCTTTTAAACGTTATTTTTCTGTCCCTCGGAATATTAGTGTTGACTACGTCGCCTAAAAACTACGTGGCCGCCGTAATACGACGAATAATAAATATTGTTTAGAATAGGATTAAAATAAGTAAATTATATGTACGTAATAGATAAGTTACTCCTGCCTTTGTAAATAATATTTTATATCATTATGTATAATATGTTCAATAGATAAATAGATAATAATTATAGGATTACACTTGTATATGCATGCCAACGGACCTGACTCAACACGTTGAGACAGGTTCGAGAGCGCCGGCCAATCAGCATTAAGTAGAAATTAAACGATCAGAAATCAACATTGCGCTGATTGGTCGGCCAATAAAACTACCGCGACAATGCTCGCACTAGTTGTGAAACCAATATAATATATTTATATAATGACTTTTGTATCACCGGATCGCAGTCGGATTATAACAGTGAATAAAGAACGAGACGTATAAAAGTTGTATTTCTTCAAACTCCGAACCAGCACAGCCCGGGAGGGGAAACCTGAACGCCCGAAACAAATCCCTGACCGTTACAATTAGAAAATATCTGAAATGCTATCACTCTATTAACAGCTCTACAAAATACTACATTAATGTTGTCTTTTTGATTTCAATTTCTTAGTTTGAACCACGACTAGCTTAAAATGTTTACATTAATGTGATGAAATAATATTATTTTTATATATAATTTATGTATTATCAACTTAAACTATTAACTTTTCATATATTGCCATATAATTATAAAACTTGGCTGTAAAATTAACATTTTCCAACAGGTGCCATATTGGATAGAAACGGCCTGAGGCCGTCTCGATTCTACGTCACGAATGAGAACATACTCGTGATGGCGTCCGAAGTTGGCGTGTATGACGTGGACCCTGAGAAAGTTATACATAAGGTCTGTAAATACTATTTTTTGGGGTTTTGATGTACTGATCAGTTACCCTTAGTTTTTATAAGTTTTATTATTTTACTGCAAGATTTTGTAGCGGTTTATAGAATAAACGTATTTGCAATATTTCCTAAAGAGTTAACAATCTACGACTAAAATAACTGTAACACATGCCTGTATGGTCAATACAAACATGCTGCTCCAAGCAGGAATCAAACCCGTGACCTGTGGCGCTTAAAGCAGTTTCGCTACCGTTGCGCCACAACGTCGTCAAACAAGGTTTAGGCTTCTAAAAGCGAATATAATTTCCCATTAAGTGATGCTACTTACAGAGTCGCCTAAAACCCGGTCGGATGCTGCTGGTGGATACTGAGGAGAAGAAGATCATCGAAGACGTGGAGCTCAAGTTGAAGATCGCTCGCAGCCGCCCGCATTCAGAGTGGCTTCAGGAACAGGTAGTTGTTGTGCATTTTCCTATTAAGGTGTTAGTAATCAGTTTTTTCACCATTATTCTTCTTCGATCTCTTAAATTTACTTTACAAATATTAAGTTATAAAACGAACTTTGAATAAAATTCATAAAAAAATATAAAAAAATAAAAATGAAAACATCGAGTGAACTATTTTTTTCTCCCTAAACTTAGTATATATTACAGCGCCCTCTCTAAGAACTTTGATGTACATAAGGAACGAAGTTAGTTACATGTTAATATCACAGTACATAGTACATGATTAGACAACATTTTCTTATTTATGAAAATTTATACCAAAAGACGGTAGATATTAAAGCAAAAAACTCTATAAAAATAAGCTAAGTTGTATTATTTATTTTCCATGCATTCATTTCTGGGATATCTTTTGCATAATTTTTAGATGGTGAGTGTTAATTGTAAGAATGAAAATTTTATTGTTAATGATCGGAAGTCATTTATATGATACATATTAATTAGTCTAGGTTTCTTGTATAGAAATCTCTAAGTAATAAAAATAAATGCGACAGTCAGTGAGTTTGATTGCTTCTTTCTACGCCTAAGCTGCTGAACCCGATAATGTTGAAATTAGGTATAGATATAGAGGGGACATGGCTGCTTTTATATGCTTAGCACTTTTTGTCGCAAAACAAAACTTAAAGGGTGCAATGGACTTAAAGGGGGTGGAAAATTATGAGGAAATAATTATATGTTTACTGCATTAAAAATCGTTACAGATAACAATGGAAGACATTCATAAGTCGGTGTCGCCTCATTACGAAGTCCGAAGGAACGGTTACGACCACAGCGCCATCTCTGGCTTAGGAGATAAGCGTCTGGGCTTATTTGGATATACAATTGAGTCTATCAACATGCTGTTACTGCCCATGATACAAAATAAGTAAGACCATTTCATATGTTATATCCAAAATCTTTATATAAATAGGAAAAGTCACTTTTTTGGGCTACGTACCCAAAAGGGGTCAATGGAACCTTTGTACTAAGCCTCCACTGTCCATCTTTCCATCTATCAGTGCGCTGTATTTCACAAACCATAATGGTTAAGTTTAGAAATAAAGGGGGTCCTCAGAAGACTATATTTTTTGCTGTCATGAGATGATTAACGTTACTAGATAAATATGTAGAATTATCATTGATTGTGTATTTCTATGGCCGATTTATTCATAGAATAAAAAGAAATTTAATTTTAAAATCAGTTATTTTTATTTATATTCTTATTCCAACTATTATTTTTGCCTTCCAGGAAGGAGGCGCTGGGCAGCATGGGCAACGACGCGCCGCTGGCGTGCCTGTCGCGCTTCCAGCCCATCCCCTACGAGTACTTCAAGCAGCTGTTCGCGCAGGTCACCAACCCGCCCATCGATCCCTTCCGGTACGTATTATTGTATTATCTCATTTCTTATTAACTAACTTCTTATATGGAATGCTTTACCGGCACACATGTTCCCTCATTTTTACAACCTGGGGTCCTTCAAACGAGGCTTGAAGAAGCACCTTGCGGGTAGGCAGGGTGAGGATGGCTAGTACACTTCGCCTTCTGCAACAATATTAGCCACCTTCGCGTTTGGACTCCACTTCCACTAACCATCAGGTGGAGTGGAGTTATTTGCCCTCCGGCGTTTATTTAAAAAAAAAAAAATGATAAACTAACTTTTAAAGTTTTTTTTTTGCAAAATATCTTGGAGGTTTCATAAAAAATTTTGCTATAAAATTTCATTTAATTCAGTTCTAAATTAATAATTTTCACTGGTGGTAGGTTTTTTATTGCAAGAGGCCGGGTAGGTAGGTACCACTTCAATGTCAGGTATTCTAATGCAAAATGTATTTCACATTACTGTGCTTCGGTTTGAAGGACACTATAGCTAGTGAAATTACTAGGCAAAGGAGATTTCAGCACCAATATCTCGAGGTTGGCAACGCGTGAGTGACATTTACAATTATATGTTGTTGCAAGCACTCAGGCTACGATAACCGCTAAACATCAGGTTGGTCATATGCTTGGTTGCCACCTTAGTCGCATAATAGAAAATAACCTCATGTGTTATCACAATGTTTCCATAGAAATCAGAACGTATTGACGATTATACTTATAAGTTATATGTATGTTACTATCAAATACCAAACTAAGAAAGTTATTTTTGCCGTTTGCAGTGAAAAGATAGTGATGTCTCTGCTGTGCCCCATCGGGCCCACCGCCAACATCCTGCAGCCCAGCGCCGACTTCGTGCACCGCCTGTTCCTGCCGCAGCCCATCCTCTCCATCCCCGACCTGGATGCGCTCAAGAGGACTTCACATCGCGGGTGGAAGGTACGCTGGCCTTTATCTTTAAAAAAAGTCACTAAACACGCTTTTACCAAAAACATGGTACTATGTGTTGTTACTTTCAAAAAATAAATGTTATGTTTTTATATTTAATATGAATATTTGATTTGATTATTTAGAGACTCTCGACACAGGATATCACTATAGTCTTTCTGCTTGTGTATAATAATAAATATTATGTTTCTTTCTTCGAAATGCCACATGCATTACGTTTCTAATATACCTCTATTTGCAGACGAAGGTGATCGACTGCACTTTCGACATCGGCGACGGTCCGCACGGGCTCGAGCCGGCGCTGACGCACATCGCGGGAGAGGCGCACGCCGCCGCCACCTCCGGCTACCAGCTGCTCGTGCTCTCCGACCGCGCCGCCGGCCCGCACCGCGTGCCCGTCAGCTCGCTGCTCGCGCTCGGTGAGACGCTCCCCGCCCCGCCCTCTCTCGTCCCTCTCGCACTCGCACGCCGCCGCCACCTCCGGCTACCAGCTGCTCGTGCTCTCCGACCGCGCCGCCGGCCCGCACCGCGTGCCCGTCAGCTCGCTGCTCGCGCTCGGTGAGACGCTCCCCGCCCCGCCCTCTCTCGTCCCTCTCGCACTCGCACGCCGCCGCCACCTCCGGCTACCAGCTGCTCGTGCTCTCCGACCGCGCCGCCGGCCCGCACCGCGTGCCCGTCAGCTCGCTGCTCGCGCTCGGTGAGACGCTCCCCGCCCCGCCCTCTCTCGTCCCTCTCGCACTCGCACGCCGCCGCCACCTCCGGCTACCAGCTGCTCGTGCTCTCCGACCGCGCCGCCGGCCCGCACCGCGTGCCCGTCAGCTCGCTGCTCGCGCTCGGTGAGACGCTCCCCCGCCCCGCCCCTCTCTCGTCCCTCTCGCACTCGCACGCCGCCGCCACCTCCGGCTACCAGCTGCTCGTGCTCTCCGACCGCGCCGCCGGCCCGCACCGCGTGCCCGTCAGCTCGCTGCTCGCGCTCGGTGAGACGCTCCCCCGCCCCGCCCCTCTCTCGTCCCTCTCGCACTCGCACGCCGCCGCCACCTCCGGCTACCAGCTGCTCGTGCTCTCCGACCGCGCCGCCGGCCCGCACCGCGTGCCCGTCAGCTCGCTGCTCGCGCTCGGTGAGACGCTCCCCCGCCCCGCCCCTCTCTCGTCCCTCTCGCACTCGCACGCCGCCGCCACCTCCGGCTACCAGCTGCTCGTGCTCTCCGACCGCGCCGCCGGCCCGCACCGCGTGCCCGTCAGCTCGCTGCTCGCGCTCGGTGAGACGCTCCCCGCCCCGCCCCTCTCGTCCCTCTCGCACTCGCACGCCGCCGCCACCTCCGGCTACCAGCTGCTCGTGCTCTCCGACCGCGCCGCCGGCCCGCACCGCGTGCCCGTCAGCTCGCTGCTCGCGCTCGGTGAGACGCTCCCCGCCCCGCCCCTCTCGTCCCTCTCGCACTCGCACGCCGCCGCCACCTCCGGCTACCAGCTGCTCGTGCTCTCCGACCGCGCCGCCGGCCCGCACCGCGTGCCCGTCAGCTCGCTGCTCGCGCTCGGTGAGACGCTCCCCGCCCCGCCCTCTCTCGTCCCTCTCGCACTCGCACGCCGCCGCCACCTCCGGCTACCAGCTGCTCGTGCTCTCCGACCGCGCCGCCGGCCCGCACCGCGTGCCCGTCAGCTCGCTGCTCGCGCTCGGTGAGACGCTCCCCCGCCCCGCCCCTCTCTCGTCCCTCTCGCACTCGCACGCCGCCGCCACCTCCGGCTACCAGCTGCTCGTGCTCTCCGACCGCGCCGCCGGCCCGCACCGCGTGCCCGTCAGCTCGCTGCTCGCGCTCGGTGAGACGCTCCCCCGCCCCGCCCCTCTCTCGTCCCTCTCGCACTCGCACGCCGCCGCCACCTCCGGCTACCAGCTGCTCGTGCTCTCCGACCGCGCCGCCGGCCCGCACCGCGTGCCCGTCAGCTCGCTGCTCGCGCTCGGTGAGACGCTCCCCGCCCCGCCCCTCTCGTCCCTCTCGCACTCGCACGCCGCCGCCACCTCCGGCTACCAGCTGCTCGTGCTCTCCGACCGCGCCGCCGGCCCGCACCGCGTGCCCGTCAGCTCGCTGCTCGCGCTCGGTGAGACGCTCCCCGCCCCGCCCCTCTCGTCCCTCTCGCACTCGCACGCCGCCGCCACCTCCGGCTACCAGCTGCTCGTGCTCTCCGACCGCGCCGC
This sequence comes from Hestina assimilis, assembly GCA_023373885.1. Lineage (NCBI taxonomy): Eukaryota > Metazoa > Arthropoda > Insecta > Lepidoptera > Nymphalidae > Hestina > Hestina assimilis. Next base: position 2,560,222 of record CM041745.1, on the reverse strand, counting down.
CGGCCCGCACCGCGTGCCCGTCAGCTCGCTGCTCGCGCTCGGTGAGACGCTCCCCCGCCCCGCCCCTCTCTCGTCCCTCTCGCACTCGCACGCCGCCGCCACCTCCGGCTACCAGCTGCTCGTGCTCTCCGACCGCGCCGCCGGCCCGCACCGCGTGCTCGTCAGCTCGCTGCTCGCGCTCGGTGAGACGCTCCCCGCCCCGCCCCTCTCGTCCCTCTCGCACTCGCACGCCGCCGCCACCTCCGGCTACCAGCTGCTCGTGCTCTCCGACCGCGCCGCCGGCCCGCACCGCGTGCCCGTCAGCTCGCTGCTCGCGCTCGGTGAGACGCTCCCCCGCCCCGCCCCTCTCTCGTCCCTCTCGCACTCGCACGCCGCCGCCACCTCCGGCTACCAGCTGCTCGTGCTCTCCGACCGCGCCGCCGGCCCGCACCGCGTGCCCGTCAGCTCGCTGCTCGCGCTCGGTGAGACGCTCCCCGCCCCGCCCCTCTCGTCCCTCTCGCACTCGCACGCCGCCGCCACCTCCGGCTACCAGCTGCTCGTGCTCTCCGACCGCGCCGCCGGCCCGCACCGCGTGCCCGTCAGCTCGCTGCTCGCGCTCGGTGAGACGCTCCCCGCCCCGCCCTCTCTCGTCCCTCTCGCACTCGCACGCCGCCGCCACCTCCGGCTACCAGCTGCTCGTGCTCTCCGACCGCGCCGCCGGCCCGCACCGCGTGCCCGTCAGCTCGCTGCTCGCGCTCGGTGAGACGCTCCCCCGCCCCGCCCCTCTCTCGTCCCTCTCGCACTCGCACGCCGCCGCCACCTCCGGCTACCAGCTGCTCGTGCTCTCCGACCGCGCCGCCGGCCCGCACCGCGTGCCCGTCAGCTCGCTGCTCGCGCTCGGTGAGACGCTCCCCGCCCCGCCCTCTCTCGTCCCTCTCGCACTCGCACGCCGCCGCAACGTTCGAGCTCAACTCAACCGATAATTAGCTACTGTGAGTCACGGCCTCCCCGTCCTTCTCTTGCCCATATCGCAGTGTCAAGCTTGCTAGTATTGAAAAAACTAAACAAACGTAACAGCAGTAGTTTATGGCAACAAAAAAATGTAACACTTCAATAATGATTTCCAATACTGCGGGAACGTTTAGTAAATATTTATCATGCAATAGATAAGCCCACGGCAATACTTTAGCAAACTACTGCCTTACGTGACTACGGTCTGACCGGTGACTAGGGCGTCTACGGCCTTACGTGACTTTTATGAATGAGTAAAAATATTTACAGGCGCCGTCCATCACCACTTGATTGAGACACGTCAGCGTATGAAGGTCGGAATCATAGTAGAAACAGCCGAAGCCAGAGAGGTTCACCATATGTGCGTTTTGCTTGGTAAGTACATCAATGTTTATCTTGTGAATATATATGAAAATCTTGTGATAAATAATAATAAACGCTGCACACTCAACGGCCCCCATTAGGATAGTAATATCCTGTGTCGGGGGTCCGGAAACATTCACAATGACAAGGACAAATACACCCAGACCGGAAAATATGCTTGCATGGTCAATACAAACATATTATGCTCCGAGCGGGAATCGAACACGCGACCTGTGGCGTTTAAGGCAGGTTCGCTACCACTGCGCCACAACGTCGTCGCATATCGTCGAATAATCGCATAAAGTTAATATCCTAACAATACTAAGAAAGTTGAGAATTTCACAGTATAACGATCCTTAACCCATTACCTTTTCATAACATGACACAATTGGGGCTATTTAAATACTCGTATATGAGTAGTGGGACTGGGAACAAAAGAAGTAACGAAAATCCTTTCGAATCACTTAGTTTTCTTCATTCATCCAAAGAATATAAATGTGTATTTCCGTCCCTCAGGATACGGTGCAGACGCGATATGCCCATACTTGGCCTTCGAGCTGGCCTTCTCGCTACGCAACGATAACTTGGTCGATCAGAACTTGACCGACGACGAAATATACTTGGCCTACCAGAAGGCCATCGAGACCGGCCTCGCCAAGGTGATGGCCAAGATGGGCATCAGTATGCTGCAATCCTACAAGAGTGCTCAGATCTTCGAAGCGGTTGGGCTCAGTGAGGAGGTCATCGATAAGTGCTTTAGAGGCACGCAGTCGAGAATCGGTAAGATAATTATTATATACTAGTCACACACCATCTTCATTGCAGGCTTGTGACTAACTTCGTTGCGTTGCATTGGTCTTGAATATACGAAGTGGCACCAGCGAGATTTGACATTTTATCTGTGCATGGGTAAATGTCAACTAAGTTTATTCAACGAAAGTCACTTACCGTGCACAATAACAGGCCCATCTTGCCACCAGAATTGGATAACATCTCTGGTAATAGTATGGACACTACAACTTGACATCGATTAGAAGGTTTTTTTTTTTATGTTAGAAGTTGGCAAACAAGCATACGGCCCACCTGATGGTAAGTGGCTGCCGCAGCCTATGAGCGCTTGCAGCACCATTAGTAGGTGCCACTCACGCGTTGCCAACCTCGAGATATTAGTTCTGAAATCTCGTTCGCCCAGTAATTTCACTAGCGTACAATGCCCTTCAAACCGGAACACAGTAGTGCCTAAGCACTACTATTTGGCGGCAGAATATTGGACACTGCGGTGGTACCTACCTAGCCGGCCTCTTGCAACAAAAGACCTACCACCACCAGTGTGACTGATTGCACTGGTGGAATAATCTCTGCTGTGACAGAGGTTATCCCAACAGCGGGCGATGGGGTCGTCACATCCCGACGCCTGTACTTAGCGGTAGTACTTACTGGGTGAAACTGACGTATTCATATCGAAAACAACCGAGCGCCTTTAATTTGATAGCTAAAGAAACACAAAGAAACGTTATGAGGCATTACACGAGTTTGTAATGCCTAATAATATTTCTATTATTGTTAAAGTAAAAAAGTCTTAACTGATTAATTTATAATGTAATTACTACATTTCAAGCTATATAAATATATAAAATATTCAAAATTATTTACAGGTGGCGTCACTTTCGAGATATTGTCTCAAGAGACGTTCGACAGGCACGCGTTGACTTATGGTGAAAGTCGAGACATGCTTGTGTTGAGGTAAAATACAGATAGTATAATTATTATTTAAGTATCAAATTGCTTTTAAAATTAACGGTCATGGTTTCAGACATTTTTTTTTCGGTAATATTGTTTTTGCGTTAATACGTTTAGTTGTATTTCCTTATGTAAATACCGGTAATCTGTGAAATCTGCATTATATAAGCAAAAAAATAACGTATAATAGTTTGAAAATTGAAGCCTCAATAGCTCAACGGTAGAAGGGCCGATTTCACTCTGTTAATGCGAGAGTTGCGGGTTCGATCCTGACACCCTTGGGTTATTGTCGTACCCACTTCTAGCGCAAGCTTCAAGCTTATTTGGAGGGGCAACAGGAATATTAGTAATACCTTGGAAAAGGAATTGCAAATATTCTATTAAAAAAAATGCTTGAAAACTTTTCCAAGATAAACTTCTGCAGAGTCGGTTATGGCGCAGTGGGATCGACGCTTAGATTCTAATGTAATAAATAATATACTATGCGATCAAACGAAAAAGTAATGCTAACGTTTCATAACAGTGGCTTTATTCTTAGTTTGATCCATTTCGCAGGATGTAGCTATCCTAATGGGGTGTCGTGTGTGTAACGTTACAGGAACCCCGGCAACTACCACTGGCGCGCGGGCGGCGAGAAGCACATCAACGACCCGCTCTCCATCGCCAACCTGCAGGAGGCCGTGGTGGCCGACAGCTCGTCCGCCTACGACCGCTTCCGGTAACGACACACATGCGAAACACGCAAACAAACAAGAACACACACCTCAAAGTCAATGTTAAATGACATCACTCATCATAAATTGACATGCTGTAAAACATTTCAGTAACTTTGCTTTTATTAATTAAATAATCACGTGTATACACAGTCTCTATCAAGTTTCATCTGACATATATTCTTGCGTAAATTTTCGCCATAGCGATTAATTTAAGGTTTTAATATGAATATTTAGAACCTATTTTTGATTTTTAGGATATTATTAAAATGAGTACTTTACATCACAGATAGCACATATGTATGTTCGTTCCATACATATAGAGAATACACTCGATTGCGTGTCTAAATGGCGTAAAATGACAGAAAGTGTTTAAACTTGAAACGCCGTCTTAAAATTGGCTGGAAAGTAAATAATACCACAGTACGCATGTGCTACGACCTCATTGCTCAATATCCCTGCTCCCATTCTTACTCGTATTTTCGCACATGACCATTTTATTTTTTTAGTTCGAACCACTTCATAGGTGACGCTAGTTCACCCTTCGATTTTTATTTGCTGTCCTCTGTTTCTATGATTCGTTTTTGTTAAAATAAGCGTTGTTCTCCAGCGAGAGCGCCCTGGAGTCGGTGCGCGCGTGCACGCTGCGCGGCCAGCTGGAGCTGGTGAAGCTGGACGAGCCGCTGCCTCTCTCAGAGATAGAACCCGCCTCGGAGATCGTCAAGCGGTTCGTTACAGGTAACATTAAAACATTATCTCTCATAATTATGATTGTTATATTACGTTCATCGATCAATAATTATAAAGTATATTCATAAGCTCGGAACTTTTTCTTATTATTTTTTGTTGCTATGTTCACTTTAGTCGCAATAAAACATTCACATAAGGTCTTTATTTCAAATCACGTCTTTATTTTAAATTCAAAATTAAATAAATAGATACAGTCCAAATTCAACCTTATTGCCAGTACATAGTGGTCCTTCGAGCCGGATTTACGACCTATGGATATTTTATCCTTACCTATGATTATTTTGAATAAAGCACTTTTAAAAATTTGCCAGAAATGAATAAAAAAAAATCCGTGATTGAAATGAAAAAGTTTGATACCACGGGTACTTCTATCCTTGTACTAATTGAGTACTGAGTCAAGTAATTATTATTTATGAATGTCAGGTGCCATGTCGTTCGGCTCCATATCGCTGGAGGCGCACACGACGCTGGCCGTGGCCATGAACCGCGTGGGCGGCAAGTCCAACACGGGCGAGGGCGGCGAGGACGCGGACCGGTACCTGAACCAGGTCTGTCATACATAGCTTTTAATCAATATTCATATATTCATTTTACCAATATTCATATATTCATTTTTGCATTACCTATTCAAATAATTTAGTCTTAAGTTGTATTTTAATTCTAATTTTTTACTTTTATTATTATTAGTACACTTGTCTTATGTGCACGTCAATGACCGTAGGAAACGCTTTCTGTAAAACGTAAGAAGGTATCCACTACACAAGGTTGCAAGGTTGCTTAGTGTGAATGCTACCGGAAAACTAATTACAATGTCGTTTCCGTAAACAAGCTAACCATTGTATTTAGCATGTAATATCATAATTTTGTGTTTTGCTGTTAATAAACTATTTTTTTTTTTTTATATAATTATGTAGCATTATATGTTTTGTAAAAATGGCCTTTGGAAGCGAAACAATCTTAGCTCACGTCTCGTTAAAAGCTTTGATGCGAACGAAAAATATTTCTTTACTATTGCTGAAATGAAATTAAAATAAAATCATTCAGACGTCAAATTCGTTTTCGCATACATACGCTCTGACAAGAGTGCTTTCTTTCGCGCTTCAAAAAGCCGACGCGCGTATTCTCACGTGTATGCTTAAATGGTTACGCATTTATACGACTAAAAGCCCGTTAACGTTAAACGCTAGTCTGAAACCTACGTAAATAAATGTACCTCTTATTCAGTGACTGATAGACCTTTGTATAAACTACAGTAAAATGAAAACAATATTTACTGTACTACGCCAGGACCCGGAGTTCAACAAGCGCTCAGCCATAAAGCAGGTGGCGTCGGGGCGCTTCGGCGTCACGGCGTCGTACCTCGCGCACGCCGACGACCTGCAGATCAAGATGGCGCAGGGCGCCAAGCCCGGCGAGGGCGGCGAGCTGCCCGGTCAGTTAGCATTTATTAGCCGAGACTAGTTTTACGACTAGTAAAACGAGTCATCATCCGCAGCCTTACTCAAAACTCTAAATATTCTTTTTTCGAATAGGCCTTTATTGACTTTTGAATCGTCAAATATACAGTCTGTTGTGTCTGTCTAAAAAAGCTACCGCCGACTTTGAAAGGTAGATTCTGCAGCGAAGAATCTGCACAAACTTTCCAGTTTAACTATCTCTACTATCATTACACCTCGCCAAGTGTCCTGACCTACTCCATTTTAGTTACCTCACCTACTGTAATAAACGGTCTGAAAAAGAAAAAATTTCTCATTCAATTTACCCTTTCTTCAATGATTGAGAATATCAAGGACGCTAACTGGACTCCTCTGTTAGAAGGAGTCTTTCTCCTTCATCTTTTAGCCATTGTATTGTTAATGTAGCGACATCTACACACAACACGACGTAACTCGATAGAAAGACAAATGTCAAATCACAATGTCGCATCAAGCTACAACGACACCTACAGGGCATACTACGCAACGATATGGACGACCAACGAACGTCACGATCCTAAATCGCGCTATCAAAGTTTTCTACCAACTTGAGGTATATATACAACTTTCCAACGTAAGTCGTTGGGCTTCGGCCCAGGGCTTCGATCCGCCAGGCAATATAACAAGCCTGCTCGGAGGATCCTCCCGTTGTGTTGGAGGCTTCCGTCTCACGTCATACCCTCCACAGTTAACATCCAAGTGACTTTTATGGTGTTGCAAGTTATTTATAATGCTGGCATGGCATCTGACTCTTTAAATACGTTTGCCATCCTGATAAACATACAAGCTTAACGATTTCATTTTATTACCCAGGTTACAAGGTGACGGAGGAGATAGCAAAGACACGATGCTCAGTTCCCGGTGTGGGGCTGATATCCCCCCCGCCCCACCACGATATCTACTCCATTGAAGATTTGGCCGAGCTGATCTACGATCTCAAATGTGCTAATCCCAAAGCAAGGATATCTGTGAAGCTGGTCTCTGAAGTCGGTGTTGGTGTTGTCGCATCGGGGGTTGCCAAGGTAACTTCAATTCTTTACTAGAAAAAAAACCCTACCATCAAATCGGGTTAGACATTTTTGGGTTTGAAGTAATGTAATATTTATGATAAACAAATCGTTTTCTACGGTAGTAGAGCCATGTTTCTCTCAGCACAAAAGGGCCGGCTCGACCGAGGAAGTACTACCCTCTCACAGAAAATCGGCGTCAAATAACAGTATCATTAAGTATTGTTGCGTTTCGTGCGATGAGTGAGAGCCCCAGAGGCCCAATCTCCCACCCCTCTGTTCCTCCAATTTTTTCCTTCTCATCCCGTCCCTTCTGTTCCTTGAGTTGACAACGCGCTTGTGATAGATACATCAAGTATCGCAAGGATTCATATGTTGCTGCTTACCATCAGGCAGACCGTATGCTTGTTTGCCAACTGTAATGACATAAAAAAAAAATTGCCTGACACTTGTTATGCACCTGGGGACTATATATGTGAGAACTATAAAAACAATTATGTGTATTTAACCTCTTCTCCTTGAAATTTGTTTCTGCAGTAATAAAGTTTATTGATTTGATTGATATTTAATTTTTTTTGAGCACAAACTGTTTTTGTTTTTACTGATTATTATTTTTGTAGTCACGGGGTATTGAAAACTTCATGTTTTTTTTTCACATAGTATATATTTTGTCTTTTAGAACTTATGATTATTTAATTAATTGTTGTGGATTATTTATTAAGTTACTTCTGCGGTTGCTTATTGTTCATACCTAAATATGTGTAATATTATATGATTTTCAAAATAATCATAATGGGTTCCAATTTTGTTTGGGGTAGAGCTTATTGAGCTTCCTACCACTAAAAGTGTTAAAAAAAAAACAATAGCGTGGGTATTCAAGAGTTTTCATCCGTAGGCTTGTTAGCTACGCCATTGATACTTTTGATGACGTGACGCGTAGTAATACTATACCGAACGGGTGGCAGGGCAAGGCGGAGCACATCGTGATCTCGGGCCACGACGGCGGCACGGGCGCCAGCTCGTGGACGGGCATCAAGAGCGCGGGCCTGCCGTGGGAGCTGGGCGTGGCCGAGACGCACCAGGTGCTCGTGCTCAACGACCTGCGCTCCAGGTGCGCCGCTCACTGCTCACGTTGCACACGCACATTGCACACTCACATTGCACACGCACATTGCACACGCACATTGCACACTCACATTGCACACGCACATTGCACACGCACATTGCACACGCACATTGCACACGCACATTGCACACGCACATTGCACACGCACATTGCACACTCACATTACACACTCACTTACTGCACTATTTGATCATTCCTTGTTTAGCACGTCGTGTTGTGCTCACACCGTCGGGTGAGTCCATCGTGTAGAAAGCGCTCGGAGCGCTGCCCCCATCCCGGATGACGTGGTTGGGCTTCGCAGGAGGCACCCTAAGGACGAAATCAAAATTGAGCCCCCGTGAGGGCTGTCCGTGTCTCTGTACTCGGCTCTCTGACGCTATCGAGGCCAGTAGAACCAAAAACAATACACGTCCAGAAAAAAAAAAAATTCATAATTTCGTTCTTCCGAATCCTAGATCACAACCCCACAACCCATATACTATTTAATTGTGAATAAATAATGATAAATTTCATTTTGACTGTTTGACATCGAAAAATCATACTTACTTTTCCTTCATTACGATGATGAGGACGATTCTCATTCTTATGTTGTCAGTGTCCGACCTGGTATGACACCAGTTCACATGGTTGACTGTTATGACAGTTCATAACACCGGAACCAACATTTTACGTGCCCTCTAAAGCAGAGTGACTCATTTATAATGCACACTGTACACTTAACCCAAACTGCTTAACCCATTGATCTTTTAATAACGATATCCATAGAATATACTGATCCATGATTTAATTTTGTCAAAAAACATCTATTATTATATATATATTATCAAACCATTCCTGCAGAGTGGTGGTGCAAGCGGACGGTCAGATCCGCACAGGCTTCGACGTAATGGTGGCTGCTTTGCTCGGCGCTGATGAGTTCGGCTTCAGTACGGCTCCACTTATTGCTCTGGGTAAGTTTTCATACTTCTTGAGACTAACGTCGAAATGCATAAATAATTTTAGTTGCTGATTGAGTGTTTTTGAATTAGTGTTGTGGTAGAAAATTTTACGAATATTAACAAATTGAAAACCCGAGATGGTCCAGTAGGTAGAAGACAAAGACTTTTACCGAAGGTCACGGGTTCAAATGCGGGCAAGCACGTTTTCAGTTTTCAAGTGCTTAATTTGGGTTTCGAATTCATCTCGTGCATAGCGGTGAAGAGAAACATCGTGAGGAAACCTACATGTCTCGATAGAAATTCTGAAACATGTGTTCCGCCTATTTGCAGTGAATCGTGGATTAACTTCTAAATTCTTAACAGGAGGAGACACTTATGCCCAGTAGTGTGACAAGTGTGGACTGTTACCTTTCTTTCATTAAATATTATTTATTTATTATTAACAAATTATAATTGTGTAGGTTGCACAATGATGAGGAAATGTCATCTAAACACATGTCCCGTGGGTATTGCGACGCAAGATCCCGTTCTCCGTAAGAAGTTTGCCGGCAAGCCGGAACACGTCATCAACTATCTGTTCATGTTAGCCGAGGAGGTCAGTATTAAATTTAAATTGTTTTTATGTTGGTATTATTATTCTATAAATACGAATCATAGTTTATTTTGTAACCGAATTAACTATTTTGACGACGTTGTGGCGCAGAGGTAGCGAACCTGCCTGCCAGCCACAGGTCGCGGGTTCGATTCCCGCTCGGAGCATAATATGTTTGTATTGACCATGCAAGCATATTTTCCGGTCTGGGTGTATTTGTCCTTGTCATTGTGAATGTTTCTTTAAAAGTAACTTTTAAAAATTATTTTGTCGCAAGAACTTGGCCTTGTGACAGTTCAGATAAAAAAAGTAACTTAAAAATTCTTTTGGCGCAAGAACTTGGCCTTGTGGCAGTTCGTTCTCTGTCGAAGTTCTTATCGCTGATAGGTATAAAATTACGTATATACAAATTTCCAGCGCTAACCGTTGGATGGCGATTTGACAGCCAATATCATTCGTCTGGTCAGAAAATTCCTACTGTTTTTTTGAAAGGATGTCTTCTATTTCCTTTTAAAATATTATTAATAAAATATGAGTTTTCATTAAAATATCGGATATAAGGTCTTCTTCTTCTCGAGTTAGTGGCCAACCTAGTGTCAGAGGTGTTCAGGTCGTCCATAGTGGCCTCTGACTTGACTTTTCGACTATTATCAAATTGATAACAGCCGGGACCGACTTTTTACGTGCGGAGACGCTCAGTTCAAATACCAATATACGATCATCCATCTAGTGGCAGAGCGCGCCTAAAGTAGCTTAACCCACCGATCGCTGACCGATCAGTGAGCGCACGCGACTGTGCGCGTATGGTGCAAGGTGCGGAGTAAGGTGACCGCGGGTCCGCAGGTGCGCGCGCACATGGCGGCCGTGGGCGTGCGGCGCTTCGGCGCGCTGGTGGGGCGCACGGACCTGCTCAAGGTGCGCGAGCGCAACGACAACCCCAAGGCGCGCCTGCTCAACCTCGGCCTCATCCTCAAGAACGCGCTGCACATGCGGCCCGGCGTCGACATCGTCGGCGGCTCCAAGCCGCAGGTACCGTCACTGAACAAAGTCCTCTTCTCCTCAAATTTCACAGCCCCCCACCCCTAGAGCAGCTTTCCTCTTCCAGTTGCTCATCATTGTTATAATATCCATTAAAAAAGGAAAGACTTGCATGACGGCCATAATACTATACAACGAAGCAACCATAGATTAGAAAATATAACATTTTCTAGCAAACAGCAAGTAGAGCTTAGAGCAAACTTTCGTTGTTATCCATAATACATTTTCACTGGCGTCGGGATGTGACATCCCCATCGCCCGCTTTTGGGATAGTCTCTATCACAGCAGAGATTATTCCACCCACCAGTGGAATCAGTCAAGTAGGTCTTTTGTTTGCAAGAGGCCGGCTAGGTACGTACCACCGCACTGTCAAATATTCTTCCGCCAAATAGTAGTGCTTAAGCAGTACTGTATTCCGGTTTGAAGGGCACTGTAGGCTAGTGAAATTACTGGGCAGAGGAGATTTATGAATCAATATCTCAAGATTGGCAACGCGTGATTAGCACCTACTAATGGTGCTGCAAGACCTCGTAGGCTACGGCAACCACTTACCATTGGGTGGGCCGTATGCTTGTTTGCCAATTTGTAACATAAAAAAAACATAAGTATGCCATCTGCACACAGAGAAAAGACAAAATAAAGAAGCTCCTCCTCTGAAACATCTTGATTCATTCTCTGGTTATAATCGATGGTAACGTTTTAATAGGACTTCCAATTGGAAAAGCGTTTGGACAACGAAGTTATTAGGCAGTGCAGCGGCATACTGGACGGTACTCAGAAGAACGTTGACATCACCATGAAGATCACAAACGAAGACCGAGCCTTTACCTCCACACTTTCCTATCATATTGCCATGTAAGATTAGTCATATTTTATAACATTTTTATCTTCTTGTAATAGCTTGGGTATGGCCTAGTGTCAGACTTGTTCAGGTTACCCATATAGACCTTCAAATTAAGTTATTGACCTACTTATCGATTATTATAAAAGTTGACTCTTTACGTGGCCTCTGAAGGGCGGAGACGGTTGAAATACCACTATGTGTTCACCCATCCATAGACTGACTGTGGCTGAAGCCGTTGAAACCACCATTTGTTTAGCAAACAGTGAAGGAACCTGGCTATGAGCATCTCTACAATTATAACTGCCCTAACTTGAGGATTATAAAAGTTTCGAAGATTTTTTATTATACAGTATGAGGAAACCTCTTTGTGCAAAATTAAGGTCCCAGGGTTTTATTTTGCAGAGTTATCCGCTAAGCTACAGAATGATATTCAAGAACTAAATGAATTGTACTTATTGTAGGAAATATCAAGATAACGGTTTACCTGACGGGACATCAATTAACATTTCCCTGACTGGTTCAGCGGGACAGAGCTTCTGCGCGTTCCTCTCGAAGGGCGTCACTGTGACGCTCGAAGGCGATGCTAACGATTATGTCGGTTAGTAGTTTTTAATCATAGATCCTAATTGTTATTTTTTAAAATAATTCAAAAGTCATAGCTTAGCAATTGTCCTCATCATTGTGTATGTTTCCGGACTCCCGATACAGGACACTAATATCCTAATAGCTTAGCTTAGCAATACTTTTTTAAAGAAAGCTTTTTCGAATCAGTACTTACACTCCAATTGCCCATTCCAAATATACTAGTAGCTTGCGATAGGAGCGGCTACGATTTACCCGGGGCTATATAAATAGGGCGTGCCCTCAGGTGGGGAACCTGTGCGTCCGTATTGAGCGGCCTTGAGAAGGACTGCAGTCGATGTGGACCCGACTGCCGTGCGCGCTTGCGCGGGAAGCGCTGGGGGCTTACCGTCTCGCCCCCCGGGACCGAGCTCCGCTAGGCGAAGCACAGTGCTTGTCAGGTCGCGTTGGTTAGTTCTACGAGAGTTCCCGTAACCTGACAATCGCACAGAGGTCGGCCACCGAGGAGGTTTTAGTGGGTCCTCATGACGTTACCATCTTGTCATGGAACCCCACATAACCCGGTTCTCCTCCCCAGGAAGCCGGGTATCTGGTAGCAGATTTCCTCCCCGTTAACAAAAAAAAAAAAAAAAAGGAGCGGCTACGATAATAGCCCAATGGGGTCGGGATCGAACCCGCAACTCTCGCGTTAACGGAGTCGGCCATTCTACCATTGAGCTATGGAGGCTTTAAATAAAAATATGAAACTGAATTTTAAATAAACGACGAATTTGACGACGTTGTGGCGAAGCGGTAGCGAACCTGCCTTAAACGGCACAGGTTGCGGGTTCGATTCCCGCACGGAGCATAATATATTTGTATTGACCATGCAAGCATATTTTCCGGTCTGGGTGTATTTGTCCATGTCTTTGTATGTGTTTCCGACCCCGACACAGGATATCACTATCCTAATATCCGCCGAGTGTGCAGTGTTAAAAAAAAAAAAACTCATGTAATATTATTCTTTATAGGAAAGGGGCTATCTGGTGGTACAGTTATAATTTACCCACCCAAGAGTTCACCGTTTGAATCACATCTGAATGTGATTGTGGGCAACGTGTGTCTCTATGGTGCCACTTCAGGCAGGGCTTACTTTAGGTACGTATTTTCAAGTAAGTTAAGGAATAGACAAATATTTTATATCATAACTAATTCAAGTATCTGTTGTTCAATGTAAATATTTTTGTCAATCCAATCAAATTGGTTCGTCATCTTGAACGCTTAGGAGATAGACGTGTTCCTTTGAGTTCTATGTATTTTATTTAAAAAGTATTGGAAAAAGTAATGTTGTGCCTATAAAATCGTCTTCAGTCATTGTAGTATTCAGTGTGCTAAGTGATGAGCAAGAAATTCTTGTGTATAACGATTAAAAGTGATAAAAAATCTAATAATTTTACACTCACAATTGTGGTTTCTCAAGTGAACAATTTTAAAAATTATTCAACTTTACCCACATTATAAAGAGTCATAACACCCAAGTGTTCGTATAGTAGCGAAAATTCAAGTAACTAGCTAACGATAGATTGGCCCGATGGTACGAGACGTAGTCAGGAAATCGAAGATACTGAGTTCAAACCCCAACCCATTTGGAATTTTTACAACATTTTAAAACATTTAGTATATTAATTACGATTTTATTCATTACAATATGACCGATAAACATTTATCGTTGGGATGTTGCAACGCCAGCGAAGACAACGACGAACTTATCCAATGTTCTATTTGTAATATAAAATATCACTGTGGATGCTTAGCTATAAAATTTAATACTGGCATTCGAAATACCTGGAAGTGTCCGAAATGCAATGGAGCGCAAAATAAAGGAACCAGAAATGACGAGACACCGGTACGAACTAGTAAATATCGTGCTACTACCTATACAAATGACCCTAATGTAACAAAAAGATCTTACAAAAGACAGGCCCCTAGTAGCTCTCCATCGTCGCCGAATTTAGCTACTACCATCACCCAAGAACAAGTACGTAGCATTGTCAGTGAGGTTATAGAAAGAGAGATGTCTACTCTAATGGAAAATATTAATAAATCGATTGTACTCACTGTCAGCGGCCACCTAAAAAGTATAGAGACTCAAATCGCAGAATTACAGCAATCCGTATCGTTCATGAGCAACCAATATGATGATATGAGGAAACAAGTCGAAACATACTCTAATTTGACTCTAAAGTTGCAACACGATAACGAATCTCTCCAATCAACCGTCTTAAATCTTACAAACAAAGTCAATCAAATGGAACAAAGATCTCGAGCAAACAACGTGGAAATCCAGTGTGTACCTGAATCCAAAAAAGAAGACTTGTTTCATATTGTTAAACAATTATCAAAATCCATTGGTTTCGGTATTGAAGACAGCAAAATACATAATTGTACCCGCATTGCTAAAATTGATTCTAGTTCGACACGACCAAGGTCGATTATCTTACAGTTATGTTCACCTTGGCGGCGGTTATTAAATTTAACAAGAGAAACCCGTCTGGAAAATTAAATAGTTCCCATCTCGGTATCGGGGCAAATATAGTCCCCGTGTACGTATGCGAACATCTGTCTCCGACTAATAAACTGCTTCATGCTGCTGCAAGACGTAAGGCAAAGGAGCTGCAATACAGGCATGTTTGGGTGCGGAATGGGCGTATATTTATGAGAAAAACCGAGAATTCAGACTACAAACTTATTAGTAATATGGACTGTCTTGATAAGTTAAATTAATTAATTAAATTACATATTTATTGCACGCAAACTTGTTAACTTTTTTAAAATTCAATCAATTAAATATATACTATCAAAATGTCAAAGGCTTGCGTACTAAAACTCATGATTTTTATAGGAATGTTTGTTGCTGTAGTTATGATATAATTATATTAACTGAAACTTGGTTGTCTAACAGTATTCTTGATTCTGAAATATTTAACATTGATTACAATGTTTACAGAAGAGACAGGGATAAATATAACTCTAAAAAAAGATGGTGGGAGTCCTGGTAGCTGTATCTAATAAAATAAATTCTCGAAGAATGGGTCATTGGGAAAGCTCTTGTGAAGACTTATGGATTGTGCTCGATATAACGCCGTTAAGTAAAATTGTAATTTGTGCTGCCTATATTCCCCCACCTGTCAATAAATTGCTCTTAGATAGTTTTATGGATAATGTTAATAAAATCTCGGAATTGATTGACAATAGTACATTGATAATTGGAGATTTTAATTTAAGTTGTATAGACTGGAGCTTGGCTGAAGATTCCTACAATGGATACCATACTACTGCTTTAGCTCAATCTTTAATTGACTTTTCTCGTATCAACCGCTTCCGTCAACTTAATCGTACAAAAAATCATTTGAATAAACTTCTCGATTTAGTTTTTTTTAATAGCGAATCTATGACTCTCACAGTTGATCCATCGAAAAAAGAATTAAGTCGCATAGATCCACTACACCCACCTCTAAATATAATTATTTATCTTAAACAAAATTTTCAGAAAAACCTTAATTTGAATCAAAACTCCGTGATGTATAACCATGCCAAAGCAGATTTTGAAGCAATAAATGAATTTCTAAAAAATATAAACTGGGTTGATATGTTTTCAGATATTAAAGACGTTGATGAAATGGTTAACTGCTTTTACTCTGTATTACAAGACTCGATAGAAAGTTTTACACCTAAAATGTACTCTAAAAAAATAATAGATATCCCCGTGGTTTAACAATACACTTATTAAAAGAATAAAAGAAAAAGAAAAGATTCGATTAAGATTTAAAAAATATAAAAATCCTATGGATGGGGTAACCCTTTCCTTGTTAGAGAAAAGGTGTGAAAAGATATCACTAGAGTGTTATAATCTATATCATAAATTAGCAGAAGAAAAAATTAAATCCAATAGTAAGTTTTTCTGGTCATATATAAAAAGGAAACAAAGAAATACTAGCACTTATCCAGGAACTATGAGGCGTGATGCAATAACTGCGACTGATGGTCCTAGTATTTGTGACCTATTTGCATCCCAATTTTCATCAATCTATAAAGAAAATAATAACGCTAAGTACAACATGGACAATATATCACAATATTTAGATAACCGTATCTATAACAGCATATCTGTGATCCAATTAGAAGAACTTGAGGTTTTAAATAAATTAAAGTATTTGAATCATGACAAAGGTGCTGGACCTGACAATATCCCGCCAATTTATATTATTAAATGCGCAACGAATCTGGCTCTGCCACTCACGATTATCTTTAATACTTCACTGCGTTTGGGTGTATTTCCTCTGAAATGGAAGGCTGCAAGAGTAATCCCCATTTTCAAAAATGGCGAAAAAGATAATGTGAAAAACTATAGGCCCATTTCCATCCTTTCCATATTTAGTAAAGTGTTTGAATCATTGATTTATCCATGTGTGTATAGTCACTTCCAAAGTTTCATCAGCGATCATCAGCATGGCTTTGTCGCTCGAAGGTCAACCTGTACAAATTTGGTAAATTTTTCAGAAGTCTTATTTGAATCTCTTGATAAGAATAAAAGGGTAGACGTTATTTATACAGATCTCAGTAAAGCCTTCGACTTAGTACCATTTTCTGTCCTTATCTTTAAACTTTCTGCATATGGTATCACAGGGTCATTAATGGGTTGGTTAAAATCGTATCTTTCTAACAGAAATTTTCGTGTTGTCGTCGGCGGTTTTGAATCTGTTCAATGTGACGTTCGATCTGGAGTCCCACAGAATCGCATATAGGTCCGTTACTATTTAATATATTCATTAACGAATTATCTACATCTTTTAAATATTCTTCTCCGTACATGTATGCTGACGATGTTAAACTTTTAAAAGTCATTGAGAACTCAAATGTCATGGCCCACTTACAGGAAGATTTAACAATATTACATAATTGGTGTAAAAATAATGGCATGAAACTCAACCCAGACAAATGCTCATGGATATCCTTCACCAGAAGCTATAACGCTAGTAAGATTGTTGCGCATTACAATATTGATGATGTTCCTATCCAGTCCGTGGATACGGTTAGAGATCTCGGTGTAATTTTTGACAAAAAACTGACCTTTATACCTCATATAGAAAATATTATTAACAGAGCTTCCAAAATGTTAGGTTTTGTTATTAGAAATGGTAAATTATTTCAAAATCCTCAAACCAAAATTTTGTTATATAACAGTTTTGTTAGAAGCATCTTGGAATACGGAACCGTTGTCTGGAGGCCTCATTATGCGACTCATTACTTAAGACTTGAGAGAATACAGAAACGATTCCTTTATCATCTTACATTCTCCGTGGGTAAAGCAAAAGTATTATCTACATATAATGAGCGCTTAAAATATTTTAATATGCTTTCGCTTAGTAATCGTCAAGATTTATTAGATTTAACATTTTATATAAAACACTTAACTGTATAAATGATAATTCTTTTTATTATCAAGAATAAAATTTAATGTCCCTATCAGATGCCCCACGTAAACCAATAGCTCCATTAGTAAGACCTTTACGCAAAACTGTCTTAGGATGTAACTCACCAGTATCACGCTTATGCAAAATACTTAATGAGCACAGTACCTCTTTGGATCCATTTGGCGACTCTTTAATTAAGTTCCGTAAAAAATACTTTTAATTTTTTTGCAACAAACATTAAGGTAATTTTTTCTTTTCACGTTTCTTTGTATAATTTTCATAATGTTTGGATGTATTTTTATTCATTTTAATATTCTTTTTTAAATTAGTTTTTTCTTAAAAATATAGAACATAACTCATTTAAATTAGTATTAAGTTGCATGTAATATTATCTCTATTTTGTTGCATGTGGTATTCGCCTTAATAGGTAATGCACTTAGTTTTAAGTTCATAGATTAAGACATGTTGTTATATTAGTGTAATTACCACTGGTGAATCAAAATAAATAAAAAAAAAAAAAAAAAAAATAAAAATTAAATGAAATTGATTATTATTTAAGATTTTGTAAGTATTTTTATTTCGACAAATTCGTTTGAAATGTATATTTAACTACAAGAACCGACAAAACTAGATACTAATTGTTAATGAATTAATACTATAAAAATTGATTCCTTACGAAATTCAGCCTTATATAAGTCCCAAAATATTAAAATAATATTCTTCTCATCATTTTAAGATTCTTCTTCTTCTTATAGAGTGGTGGCAAACTTACTGTCTAAAGTTTACTTTTCGTCTATTGTGAAATCGATAACAACAGGGACTGAATTTTTATGTGCCCTACGAAGCACGCAGACGCTCAGTTAAAATAACACTATGTGATCACCCATCTAGTGAATGACCGCGCCTACAGCTGCTTAATCCACCCATCGTTTACCAATCAGTGATTTTACCCGGCTATGAGCGTCTCTATTTTAAGATTATTGAATTGTATTAAGAATGTTGTGCTTTTCGTGTACCAAGTGTGTGTGTCCGCAGGGGCATCGCGTCGGAGCGCTTCTGCGTGCGCAACTCGGGCTGCGTGGCCGTGGCCGAGGGCGCGGGCGACCACGCGTGCGAGTACATGACGGCCGGCACCGTGCTCGTGCTCGGCCTCGTGGGCCGGAACTTCGCCGCCGGCATGAGCGGTGAGCCACCCGGTGACGCTGTCGAGGCCAGTAGGGCCGACAGCAATACACATTCATATAAAAACGCTATTTTAGCCGATACATTTACAGTAGCTTTAATATCGTCTCACAATTGTGTGAATACATATGCCCTTTTTATACCTTGTCTAGTTTAGGATCATTTTGACAGTTGACCAGCCTTTCCATATAGAAGAAATGACCAAAGATTAGATAGTGCTCTTTCATAAATAAATAAAAAAACTAAGTTAATCACACACTAACTTTATTAATTACTAACTATACTAAGCCCACGGCTCCGTTAGTGTTTCCTGTTTTCATTAAATAAATACTCCATATAACATCAGCTATCTGCCACTAAAAGTCCCGTTAAAATCGGTTCAACCGTTTCAGATATTAGCCGAAACAAACAGACAGGCAGACATAATAAATTTTAAATAATTGTTTTTTTTTTATGTAAATACCATATAGAGAGATGAGTACATACTTTGTATCTTCTATAATTACTAACACTTTCCTTTATATAACATCATATCACTTGCAAAATGCTCAGATTCTTATTACACATAATAATGTTCTGTTTCATTTAACATTATTTTAATCTAAATGAAATGTTCTCTTAGGTGGTATCGCGTACGTGTACGACATCGACGGCTCGTTCCAGAGCAAATGCAATCCTGAGATGGTGGAACTGTTACCACTTGAGAAACAAGAAGATTTAGACGTAGTGCAGAAACTTTTAGAAGAATTTGTTGAATATACCGGGTAAGAAGAACATTGACGTTTCTATGAATTTCAAGTGGTATATGCCTTATTTATTAGATTTTTAATAAGTAGTATAATAGTTATATACCGAGATGTTTAAGTTTATATAATAAGGAGTTTTCTGATTTTGATGTTTTTGGCTCATCTTGCACAGATTTCAAAAAGAAACTTAATATTTTTTCTTAAGCTTAATTTGAACTTTTTATATGCTATTTTTATTTACAATTTTTTTTATGTAGTTTTTCTTTTGTTTTCTTTTTATACTCGTTTCTGTTATCATTTAGTATTACATTGCTCTTAAATTTATTTTGTAATTATCAGCACTGTTTGTCTTATTTATTGTTACTTGTTATCTTTTGTTAACTCCGATTTGTATTATGACTGTTTGTTGCCATAATAAATTTAAAAAAAAAAAGTAATTACGGCCAGCCTGATATGAAGCTGTTGTCGTAAACTATCAGATCTTGCAAAACCATTTATTTGTAGGTGCCACTCACGCGTTGCGAACCTTAAGATATTGTTGATTCCTAAATATCCTTTGCCCAGTCATTTCACTAGCTACAATTGTGGAAACTGCCTTAAGCGCCATAGGTTGCGGGTTCGATTTCCTCTCGGAGCAGATGTTTGTATTGACCATACAATAATGTTTTCCGACCTGGGTGTGCTTGTCCTTGTCATTGTGTATGTGTCCGGACCACCGACACAGAATATAACAATCTCAATGGGGGCCTTTGAGTGTGTAGCCTTTATGTATTATTTATTATTACAGTGTCCTTCAAACCAAAACACAGTAATGCCAAATAGCTTTAATGTAGAATATCTGACAGTGTGGTGGTAGCCACCTCCCCCAGCCTCTTGCAGTAAATGATCAACCACCAGTAAATAAAAACCTCTTTTTTATTCTTTAGGTCGATAATCGCAAAGAATCTCCTCGAGACATGGCCGGAACCAGCTAAAATGTTCATCAAAGTGTTCCCATACGAGTACCAGCGAGCTCTCAAACAGATAGCCCTGAAGCAAGCTCAGCCGAAGGTGGAGACCAACGGCAAGGTGGAAGAGAATGGCGTGGTTGATATTGAAGAAGCTGTTAGGAATGTTGAGTTGGATAAGAAGAATTTGGAAAAAGTCTTGGATAAAACTAGGTAGGTACTTATTTTTGTTTTTTTTTTTCTCATTCATCTCATTCAATGGATTACTGCGTTTGTGCCTGTCAATTTTTGTCTTATTCTACACCCATTATATACTTTTGATTTTTCACTTACCAATACAAAATTCAGTAATTCCTTATTAAATGCAAAAAATGTATTACGCTTTCTGTGTGGCTAGGCTAGACCATTGACTTAATTTTCTTATCGGACCACTAGGAAGAGTGGCTATGTCTAGTTTGAGAAACCTGAGGTCTTCTCTTTTCTTCTCATACCCCACGACTTTATGTTTCGAAGTTTCGAAGAGGCTTTCTATATAGCCTGTATATTTTTTTTCTTATTATGTCTTTGATTTTGGTGCTACGGTCTACTAGGTACAGAGCCCTCTAATATGGACGCAAATAAGCAATACCATGTCAACCTACAAAATTAAAGAAACTGAGTTATATATGCAAAAGTGTTGGTAAATGGTTGAAGAACATTTTTCTTTAATATTTGTAGGGTTTTAAGCTTTAAAACTTTAAAAAAGCCATTTTTTAATCATGCAATTTATGTATTATGTCAAATGTTTTGGTTTATATTATATATGAAATATGCAGTCTATAAGTATAAATAACTTACATAAATCTAAAATTGCCAAAAACTTGACCAATACATTAAAAAAAATCATATAAAGCAAGATGTTCAAAATTTTCAATCGCGTTTTTCTCGAAATGACATTCGTGTGGGTTGACATGGTATTGCTTATTTGCGGCCATATAATCGTCAACTCTGCTTAAGAATCTGACCGCCATGGCGTCGAAACGTATAGCCTTAAAAAGTTATAGCAGCCAGAGTTTAGAATTTTTTCACAAACCTCTAAATCTAAAAGAATGTTGGAGTACATTGCTCGTCGTCCTCAGGGGCTTCATAAAGTACCCGCGCGAGACGGCGATGTACCGGCCGGCGGAGCAGCGCTCGCGCGACTGGGGCGAGATCTACAACGCGGGCGCGGTGCGGCGCGGCCTGCGCGTGCAGGCGGCGCGCTGCATGGAGTGCGGCGTGCCCTTCTGCCAGAGCGCGCACGGCTGCCCGCTCGGCAACATCGTGCCCAAGTGGAACGACCTCGTGTTCCGCGGCGACTGGCGGCAGGCGCTCGCCATGCTGCTGCAGACCAACAACTTCCCCGGTACGTCCCGCCTGCCCGAGATCTGCAACCACAAACAACTACCAACGAGGCCTCAATAGCTCAACGGTAGAAGGGCCTACTTCGCTCCATTAACGCGAGAGTCGAGGTTTCGATCCTGACCCCTTGGTTATTGTCGTACTCACTCCTAGCGCAAGCTTCAAGCTTATTTGGAGGGGCAATAGGAACAAAAAAAAAGTACTTCCCTTTAAAAAAATGGGCTTTAGACGATCCTCAGACTTCACAGCGGAGTACTGACCATATACGCATACCGTAACAGAACAGTTTCCCGCAGAGTTCACGGGGCGCGTGTGCCCGGCGCCGTGCGAGGGCGCGTGCGTGCTCGGCATCTCCGAGCCGCCCGTCACCATCAAGAACATCGAGTGCGCCATCATCGACCACGCCTTCGAGAGCGGCTGGATACACCCCGAGGTACGGACGTTCTATAGGCAACTATCACATCATCAAAATTATAACAGGTTTCTCCTCTGGGAAATTAATTTGCCTCAAAGGCAATCGATTGTATGTCATATGACAAATCCGCTTGCACTCTAGTATCACATTTAAAAATGTAATTATTTACGACATAAACGCTACACACACAACGGCCCCCATTAGGATACTAATATCCTGTGTCGGGGGCCGGAAACACTCACAATGACAAGGACAAATACACCCAGACCGGAAAATATGGTTGCATGGTCAATACAAACATATTATGCTCCGAGCGGGAATCGAACCCGCGGCCTGTGGCGTTTAAGGCAGGTTCGCTACCGCTGCGCCACAACGTCGTCAACACATTAACAGTGGTGGAATAATCTGTGCTGTCTGGCTTAGCTATAATTTAATTTTAATGGAATCAAAATCGGTTCACCTAGTCGAAAGTTATGAGATAACAAACATAAAAAATACAGTGAAATTAAGAACGTCCTTCTTTTTTAAAGCTGGTTAAAAAACTATATCCTTCAAGATATTGTACATTTTTTTTTGTTTTAATATTATGAAGAATATGCTATGCATATATCTAATGGCATAATTCTAGTATGTATTTCAGGAAAACTTTATAACATGTTGGCTGAACCAAATTATTGATCTTTGATATTTATATGATGTTATTATAAAGACTTCATTATGAGTAAATTGAATTATTTACTTTTGCAGGTCCCAGAATATAGAAATGGCAAAACCGTAGCCATAGTGGGATCAGGTCCGGCTGGTTTGGCTTGCGCTCATCAGTTGAACAAGGTACTTTTATTTGTATTATAAAAAAACTTTTAAATTGTGACGTATATTCATTTCTTCATCTCAACTAAGAATTTGTGAATATACGTTTGTATGTATGTATTTTTTATATTTAGTCAGATCTTTGTATTCTGCATACAGATATGTGTTTATGTTTTCGATCCCCAGACTTTATTTTATGTAGGACATTACTGTCATTACTGTATTTTTCGGGGCCGTAGAGTGTGAATCATGTATTTATTTATTTTTAGAGGCTAGGTAGGTACCACCGCAGTGTCAAATATTCTGCCGCCAAACAGTAGTGCTTAGCATTACTGTGTTCCGGTTTGAAGGGTACTGTAGGCTAGTGAAATTACTGGGCAGAGGAGATTTAAGAACCAATATCTCTCGTTGGCAACGCGTGAGTGGCACCTACTAATGGTGCTGCAAGTGCTCATAGGCTACGGCAATCACTTAACATCAGGTGGGTCATTCGCTTGTTTGCCAACTTTTAACATAAAGAAAGTATGTAATGAACCCTAATAGATAGATAGGTTGAAAAATATTTTTTTTGTGTTTTGCTTTGCTCATAAATTATAATGGATAAATACTTTCTCAACGAGGGTCGGAACCTTTACGTACTAATCCGTTCAGTACTTTTAAAAATTTGACTTACTTTTGCATCTCGATGCAGGCGGGATACACAGTGACCGTGTTCGAGCGCAACGACCGTCCCGGCGGCCTGCTGCAGTACGGCATCCCCAGCATGAAGCTCAGCAAGGAGGTGGTGGGCCGCAGGGTCAAGCTCCTGGCGGCCGAGGGCATCTCCTTCAAGTGCAACGTCGACGTCGGCAAGGATATATCGGCCGCTGATCTGTCTAATGAGTAATACATTTTGTCGTTTTTTTTGGTGTTTTAGGGTTTAGTACCTCAGAAGGCAAACAAGAAAGCCTTATAAGATCAATTAAGATAGTCCTCTGAGTTGTATGGGCGCTCATACAATTTAGAGGTCTATCTTAATTTGCACCAACCTCAAAATAAATAAATAAATAAAATTGTGCTATTGTTTGAACGAAAATAAAAGAAAACAGTTATTATACACAGATATGTGAATATTATACATAGATATAGAATAGTATGGAACCCTTCGTGCGCGACTCCAACTCACACTAGCCTGTATTTTTTTATGTTATGACAGTTGATTATTCGCAATGAGCATAATTAATGATATAATGATTTAGGTAGTACAAGAGATAAAATGGGTCGGCTCGACCGAGGAAGAGGAAATACTATCCTCGTAAAGAAAATCGGTGTAGACTAACAGTATCAGTACTGTTGCGTTTGTTGCGATGAATAGAAGCCCGGAGGCCCAATGTTCCACCCTCTCTGTTCTCTTCTCATTCCTATGCCTTGAGTTTTCAACCGTCATGGTATAAAAAAATCGAATATAATCAGATACAATTGATTACCAGACAGATACCATTTATTAGATGGCACTCACCCGTTGCCAACCTCGAGATATCGGTTCTTAAATTTCTTCAAACCGGAACACAGTAATATCTAAGCACTACTTTTTGGCGGCAGAATATTTGACACTGTGGTGGTACCTACCTAGCCGGCCTCTTGCAATAAAAACCTACCACCAGTGTGACTGATTGCACTGGTGGAATAATCTCTGCTGTGACAGAGATTATCCCAACAGCGGGCGATGGGGTCGTCACATCCCGACGCCGGCAAATGTAATTTCAATACGAAGTTTATTCCTATTCGTTACATATATATCCCTTTGCAATGGCACGCCGCCAGCGAGCACAGGGCCGTAGCCTGTGGGCATACAATTAGTGGCGGGTGCGCAGGTACGACGCGCTGGTGCTGTGCGCGGGCGCCGCGTGGCCGCGCGACCTGCCGCTCAAGGGCCGCCAGCTGGGCGGCATCCACTTCGCCATGGAGTTCCTGGAGGGCTGGCAGAAGCGCCAGGCCGGCGCGCCCGCGCACGCGCCGCCCAAGCAGCCGCCGCTGCTGTCCGCCAAGGACAAGGACGTGCTCATCATCGGCGGCGGTGACACCGGGTACGCTCGTTGACTTACTGTACACTAATGACAGGCCCTTCCATTCAACAGGCTCAGGACGAAGACTGCCTGGTGCTCCTTTGGAAATTCAATATATCCGCCATATTTTTATCCGACATTCATGTGAAATTCTTATTGGAACCAAGTTTCTTAACGCGGCCTACGGGTAGTGCGATTTAGTAGAAATCGTCACGTGACGAATTGTCGTATGGTGTGTAGGTGTGCGTGTGTGTATCGAGTCAACTACAAGCAAATGAGTGCGCAGCCGGGTGCGCAACTCACCCTCCCTCTCTCTCTCTCTTTTTATTTCTCTCTTTCTCTCTCTCTCTCTCTCTCTTTCTCTCTTTATTCCTGTCTCTTGTTATCATTTAACCTATAGAAATATACAGATTTTCATTTCGAACTACATTCTGTATGTTCCGGACGGGGTCTCCCGAGCGGGACGGCGTCGTCTAAATCTCGACCCTGCTATATTAATAGTGACTAAAGATTTATCGTGGCAGACGATTGAAGAATACTATCAGCATTTCTCATTTATAATACATATATATGCTATCACAGCAGGATGATCAAACTTTTGTCATTTTTATGATTTTTCTAGCTCTTTCTTCAGTC
Organism: Hestina assimilis; assembly: GCA_023373885.1. Taxonomy (NCBI): domain Eukaryota; kingdom Metazoa; phylum Arthropoda; class Insecta; order Lepidoptera; family Nymphalidae; genus Hestina; species Hestina assimilis. The sequence continues at coordinate 2,534,450 of CM041745.1, read as the reverse complement.
TTAATCGCATTTTTTTATTTAACGTACGATTTTGTTATCTATAGATGTGACTGTATAGCGACTGCACTCCGTCAAGGTGCTAAATCGATCACGACATTCGAGATTCTCCCTGAACCGAAGAAGACTAGGGGACAGGACAATCCTTGGCCGCAGTGGCCCAGAGTATTTAGGTATTACAAATTTTATATTTATTTACCGTTTATGTATTTATTAGCTTTAACTTAATTATCTGTTTTTTTTTTTTGTATACAGAGTTGACTATGGACACGAGGAGGTGAAGGTCAAGTTCGGCAACGATCCTAGAAAATTCTCCACTCTAACTAAAGAGTTCCTTGATGATGGTAAGTCATAACTATCATAAGCTTTCTGTTATGTTAAATATTTCTCATCTTAAATGTAATATCCGAAAATTTGCAATTTTATTGACTTGTAAAAATCATTAGTTTTAAAATCAATACGGAACGAATTTAGTTAAATTTTAACTCCATTAGACATGATCAATAGTATTTTAAAAGCATGTTGTGTTTTGTGGATTCTGTGATAGTGATATTTACAACAATTTACTGTCCAAATTATTTAAAAGGAATCGTTTTGAAGAATCAATTCTTTTTGTTTCACAAGTTTGATTTGCTAAAAAGATATGAACGCTACAACGGTAACTGTGTTACAGATAAAGATATAGAGAACAATAGATAGTGTATCCTATATATAGCAATTGGTAAAAATGAAGGATGAACTAGCACCACCTATGAAGTTGTTTCGAACTATAAAGAAGATAAAATTTCGCATGTGCAAGGGTATGAATAGAGCTGGGATATTGACCAATGGCATTTAAGGCTTTCGTAGTCCATGCGTACGACGATATTTTGTTTTTTTGTTGATGGTTTTTAGTTCAATGATACTTGTTAGATGGCGCTTTAATTTTATAAACTCTTTCTATAATTGAACGCCATATATACCTCTATGTCTATGGTAAAGTATAATGCCATGTGCGCACAGGAGCGGGCAACGTGTGCGGCGTGTCGGCGGCGCGCGTGGAGTGGGCGCGCGGCGCGGGCGGGCGCTGGGAGATGCGCGAGCTGGGCGGCGCGCCGCAGACCTTCCCCGCCGACCTCGTGCTGCTCGCCATGGGCTTCCTGGGGCCCGAGCGCTACGTCGCCTCGCAGCTCGGTACGCGCGCACACACACACACACACACACGCAGCTCGCCATGGGCTTCCTGGGGCCCGAGCGCTACGTCGCCTCGCAGCTCGGTACGCGCGCACGCACACACACAGACACACACGCAGCTCGCCATGGGCTTCCTGGGGCCCGAGCGCTACGTCGCCTCGCAGCTCGGTACGCGCGCACGCACACACACAGACACACACGCAGCTCGCCATGGGCTTCCTGGGGCCCGAGCGCTACGTCGCCTCGCAGCTCGGTACGCGCGCACGCACACACAGACACACACACAGCTCGCCATGGGCTTCCTGGGGCCCGAGCGCTACGTCGCCTCGCAGCTCGGTACGCGCGCACGCACACACACAGACACACACGCAGCTCGCCATGGGCTTCCTGGGGCCCGAGCGCTACGTCGCCTCGCAGCTCGGTACGCGCGCACGCACACACACAGACACACACGCAGCTCGCCATGGGCTTCCTGGGGCCCGAGCGCTACGTCGCCTCGCAGCTCGGTACGCGCGCACGCACACACACAGACACACACGCAGCTCGCCATGGGCTTCCTGGGGCCCGAGCGCTACGTCGCCTCGCAGCTCGGTACGGGCGCACGCAGACAAGGACTTAACGAAGGTTTCCCGGCGTCGGGATGTGACGATCCCATCGCCCGCTGTTGGGTTAACCTCTGTATTTCAGCAGAGGTTATTCCATCAGTGCCACCAGTCACACTGGTCGTAGGTCTTTTGCTGCAAGAGGCCGGCTAGTAGGTATCACCGCAGTGTCAAATATTCTGCCGCCAAATAGTAGTGATTAGGCATTACTGTGTTCCGATTTCAAGGGCACTGTAAAGTAGTGAAATTACTGGGCAGAGGAGATTTCAGAACTAATATGTCCAGGTTGGCAACGCGTGGGTGGCACCTAATAATGCTGCTGCAAGCGCTCATAGGCTACGACAGCCAGATGGGCCGTATGCTTGTTTGCCAACTTGGAAAATAAGAAAACAAAATAAGGAAAATAAGGTCGTGGTTTTCAAACTGGGCAAGCCTCTGGCCTTTTCATGTGCTTAAATATTTCATTTATCTGGATTTAGCCGCCTAGTAGTGGTCCTCTGCTGCTATCAGCCTGGTTAACTACCGATTCTTGATCGGCAACTTTAAAACTAGTAGCGGGTAGGCGGGCATGGCACGGGCGGCAAGTGCAGTTCACCTTCTGCTACGGTATTACCCGCAGTAATATTTGGATTCTACTACAACTTACCATCAGATGAAGTAGAATTATCAATCCTCAGGCTAAATAAACAAAAATAGGCAGTCATGGAGACTATCCGATAGAGGTCAAAAGTTGAAACTTTAATACAGACATACAAAATATTAGAGAAAACGCAGTTCTATTTTGTTTATTTTTTAAATTAATTGTAGTATGAATAATTTAAATTTCATAAAATAAAAAATAAAATAAACGCAACACACTCAACGGCCCCCATTAGGATAGTAATATCCTGTGTCGGGGATCCGGAAACATTCACAATGACAAGGACAAATACACCCAGACCGGAAAATATGCTTGCATGGTCAATACAAACATATTATGCTCCGAGCGGGAATCGAACCCGCGACCTGTGGCGTTTAAGGCAGGTTCGCTACCGCTGCGCCACAACGTCGTCAATGTCGTCATAATTTGTAAATTGAAATTATTAACATTAGCTAGATAGCTTCCAAAGAGTTCGATAAACAAGTGTTTCGGCAAAAATAAATGAAATCTATAATACAATGTTGTTTACAGATCTACCGCTCGATGCGCGTAGCAACATCGAGACCGCCAAAGATAATATATACAAGACGCCGGTGAGCAACGTTTTTGCTGCGGGAGGTAAGTTATTAGTTACATCACGATTATATTATAGTTGTATTAAATTTAAGTTTAGTGATTACAATATAAAGAACTGAATATTTCAAAGTCTCTGGAACTCTCAGATATAATCGAAAATTCGAGAAAAATGTAAATAATTATAGTTAATAATTATGTCAGAAAGTACACAGACTTCTAAAGGAGTTTTGCTGAACTAATGAGTGATTGTGACTGGCTAAACATGTGTTCTAGACACACAAAAGGCCAAACTATAGAACAAAGTAAGTCTATGGCTCTATGCACGCTTTGATAAATATTTTAAACAAACAATTAAAGTAAAATACAATTTAATTTCTGGGATGGGGTATTTCAAAACCAGTTTATATGTTACCGTTTGTAATTTAATATGTGGCTAGTGGTTGCACGTTCGATTACCACTCGGGACAGATATTTGTAGTACAATACAGGCGTTTAATGTTACAGTTTAATGTCCTGATGATGGCCTTAGGGCGTGTAGCATTTATTATTATAGAAAGTCGTTGCGGCGCAGCGATAGTGAACCTGCATTAAGCGTCAGGTCACGTTTTCGGGTTCCCGCTCGGGGCACAACTTTGTCATACAACATGTGTTCTGGTTAATCCGTGGAGGCCGTTTAAAAAAATACATTGATAAATTTAATTACAGATTGTCGTCGCGGTCAATCGCTAGTCGTGTGGGCCATATCGGAGGGCAGGCAGGCGGCCAGGGCCGTGGATATGTACCTGTCGGGGAAGTCCTACCTGCCGGGCCCCGGAGGAGTCATCTACACCGATTAGACCACCTACCAGTTACACGTACACGACAGCTACAATACGTACAAAAATACAATAACAACAATAACTTATTTCCATAATAAGTAAAAGACTATACATATATTCAAAAAAAAACAAAACAATATTTTTAATTTTTTATGAAAAAACAAAATTTGAATTTCACAATAATGATCAAAAGTATAGAAAAATATTTTTTATTTCATATTGAAAATTTAAAACTGACAATAGTTACAATATTTACACGAAAATATTCAAAACTCATTATATTTTTTTACGTAGATTTTTTTATTTATTTATTATCTCGAATCTAAGTAAAAACTTGCTACAAATTATCAAACCTCAAGTAGTATAAGACAAAATGTTTACAGAATTTTCTAGAAATATTTCGATACTTTAGAAAGCAAGCATTGATTATTTTAATGAATCTTATTATTGTCCTTATTTATTTATATTTATTATTACTATTTGTAGGTATTTATATCATATTTATAAACACTAGATTCGATTATTAATAACATTCCTTATGACATTAAAATGTTGCGTCATTTAAATTTTTACAAAGTTGATAAAACACGTTAAAGAAAATTTAAATCTATCTTTGTAAAATACAATGAAGTGGAAATATTGTTTTTTTAAATAATTTTTATAAGGATCAATAACTACAAAAAAATTTAATTGCTTTTTCTTACTTATATGTTATGTTTTCTAATAAAATAATTAAGTATATAAAAAAACGTTTTTACAATAAATTATAAATAATAAACGTTATAAACCTTTTTTCTACCATTGACGTGCACAGTCGTTTGTTGACGTCATGTTTTTCAAGTCAAGTCTTTTATACTTGGTCTTAATTATCTTTCATCTCTAATGAATCCGGTTATAATGAACTCTGACGTACTATTAACCCTTTCAAAATTCAAGTTTTAAACAAAAATAACTCGTTTCTTGTAATAAAGGATTTCTTTTACATGCCAATTCCACCATAACTTAAATTTAATAAACAAAAATAAAAAAAAAACACCAGACCAGACCACCACCTGAAACCTTAATAACAACTGAAAAGCAGAAACGGTTTGATTGATTCTTATGATGAAGGTGTTGACAGTCCATAAAATATATACATAAAATCTGTTCCACAGCACATATATTACAAAGATTATATCATTTACAATAATAATATATTCATAGATTATATTACCACAAGGAATTATAATTAAAAATTTTAATTATATATACATATATATGTACGTACTAAAGTAGCGAATATTATCAAAAATATTATTTTAGTTTCTTAGTAATTTTGTAGATACTTTTTCCGAATGAACAAATGTTTCATTCAAAAATGAATCGTAACGCCATTGTTTTAGAATGATTTATTAACTGTGATTAAATAGCTGAAAATTTCGTATTTTAACACGTATGTACGTTGCGCTTGAAAAGTTCCTAAATGATAATTGATCTCCGAATGTTAATAAATAATAATGGGCATATCTCATTTAGTAACATAATCTTTATTCCTAAATTCAAACATCAAATTGAATTATAAGATAAAAATTAAATTAGCTGCGTAAGCAACTTTGATCCAACTTTGGCAGCGCATGGGTTATTGGCTTATGAATCAAAATGTTTGCTTTGAGTTCCTTGAGTAATTTAAGATCCAATGTTGGAAGCCAATGTTGGAAGAATATGACATTGGCCCATCGTATAGCTAATGTCCAAACATATGCTTATTTCTTAAAAATAACACTTGGAGATAAAATAGTAAGCTGTTTTCGTAATTATAAGTTTTAATTCGTATTTTTAATAAATTTAATTTAATATACGTACAATGGATCCTATGTTTGCGTGTATTACGGATAGATTAGTTATTAAAATATGTACGTTATTCATAAATATTCTTAGTTTTAAGAGAACATTATTTATGTCGAAATACATACTTTTGTCTCATATATATCAAAATAGTTGTATTCATAGACTTATATACTACGGACAAACCCTACTATACAGACAAAATGTAAGACTCGCTGGTGCTTCTTCATAAATTCAGCACCAACACAACGGAACGAAGTTTCTCACAAGGTAAATTTATTCGGTAAGATAATTTTGTGTTGCAAGCTTGAGACTAATTTCGTTCCATGGCGCTGGTGTTGAATTATCGAAGGAGCACCAGCGAGTCTTAAACGTTGTCTGTAGGAAGGTCATGCCCATAGTAAGTCTATTCTTGTATTGAATATTGAAAGTGTCATAATTTATAAAAATTGTAGTTTTTTTCTTTTGTACATTTTTGCCTTTCACATTCGTCGTAAAAATGTTTTATAAACTTGTGATATAGAAAAATATCACACAATTTTTTTAAGGGCTCATACATTTTTCTTATAAGTCAAAGATTTTGTTGCGTTCTTTGTCGTTATTTTTTTCGAATGATATAAGTAATATTTTTATTAAGATTTTCCGCTTTTTTAATTAATTTTCAAAATTTAAATTTTAATGTATTTATTAATATTTATCCTTAAAGTAATAAATGATAATCTTACTTTTCCTTTTTAAATTTTATAATTAAGATTTTGGTAATTCTATTTTATATACAAAAACTTTCTATTCAATAGAAAAAGAACTCAATAACCCAGATTTTTGCTTTTGGAAGAGAGCCCAAAATTGTAAAATCTGCAATTGATATATTGTTGTAATAATTACACCCAAACAGTATTGAATCATACTTGCTTTTATAAATTTAGTCTAAAAGATTAATTTATTATATTGTTACAGTGCTATTTTATTTATTTATAATAAAAATATATTAATTTATTTTTATTTTATTTTATTTTTTACCTTTATTTTTCACCTTGCAAAGTTGATGTTAGTGTCAATTACGCGATTCATTATTCCTACAAAAAATAAATGTTTCTTCAACTATGTATCTATAGATATTAAAATTTAGCTGAGTAGTGATTTGAAACGTAGTAGAATCCCATACTAATACGTCTTATATTGGAAACAATATATTTAACATTATTTATACTTGTGGGAAATATTATTTTGTTTTAATTTTCAAATTCTTAATTGGACAGGAAGCAGCTGGCTACCAGAAACAAAAAGAACATAGACTTACTTTATACTATGAACAATTTGTTCCGTTGGATTTCAGGAAGGGCCTGATCCATAGTATATAGTACCCAAGTCTATACTATTGTTCTAATAAGGAGTCGCTAAACTGAAGGGATACAAGTTTATTTGACAATATGCTTAAGTAAAAAAAAATTGTTTACAATATAAGGCTTACTTATCGTTAGAGTGTATGAATGTATATCTAGTCCAAACTCGTTGAATGTTATAATATGAATGACAATAATAAGTATCTAATGTAGAGAACTAATGTATCCCGTATTTTGTTGAATGAATATAGTTTATCGCAAAAAATCGAGTATCATTTATAAAAACCTAATTCGCTCCCTAAATCTAACTAAACTAAACTTAGAAATGAAAATGTAGAAAGCAAAAGACAATTAATTAATTAATCAATAACTATTTATCGAAAATTTTAATTTCTTTGAAATAACCATTCTAAATATAATTCCGCAGAATGAAATTACATCAGAGCAGGAAGGACTTTAAGATCGTCAGTCAGATAAGTCAATTATAGAGCCGTATTATGACAATATTTTCACGTTACTTACGTAAGCTACAGCCGCCGGATACAAACGAAACTCAATTTTACTTAAATTAAATTTTATTATTAAAAGGTTACATTTTTAACCTAACTAGCCTAGTGATTCTCGGTCGAAGTGGGACCAAATAATGCTTTCTCACGACCCGCACCCGGCACATGTCGGTTCCTCCTTTTGCGGCTTGCGACGCTGACACGGCGGTTCATATGTCTTATGTGGGAATATGGACTTATGCACGATTATCTAGACGATTTATGTAGAATTGGTATACGTAGCTCGTTATTACTGATAAAAAAGAAAAAATATTTATTACTGGTTTTAAAAAAAATTACTTACTGAAATTTTGGGTGCATCCAGTCACATAGAAAATAAGAATACTTCCTATGTGACCCACTTTAGCAAGACTCCCTGCCAGATAGCTGATGTCATAAGGAGTAACTTAGCTACCTTTTAAAAAATGAATGAGGGTTCTGCTTAGTAAAATGCTAAATTGATCGTAAATTCTGTAGACCTTGCGTGCGGGTCACGGGTATAGCTAATATTTTATACGAGTAAGCAGACCACGCGTAGCTATGAATTATTATATATATTGGATATAAAGTTGGTAACCATTTCAATTTCAAATACTTTTTATAATAATTTTTTAACGAACGATTAAAAAGTGTTATAACATTTTCTGAAATTCCTCAACTGAAGAGGTGAAATGAATGTTCAAAGTTTGTATTAAAATCATTATTCACGCGGGCGAAACCGTTGGCCGAAGCTCGTCTACTTATATGATCAACGAAATGTCACCAAAAAGGAATATTTCTATTTTATTTAGCATAAAGGAACCTTGGCGAAATTGTGCAATCAATGAAGTAGAAGACACATTTGCATAAGACCGTTATGTGTTCATGTATAATTACTGTGACAAATTGATTTATGGGAAAATGATTTAAATCATATTCCTTAGTCGAAAACACCCCACATCATCCCAGTCTTCATCTTGCTTTCACTGAAGACACCATGGCAAATAGACTGCGTGAAACGTGTAAGTAGAAATTGTAATTCATATTAATATTCTTCCATATGTAATATATATGTATGCATCTATCTTATTTTATTTAATTTAAATGTGTTAATTAGCATGGCGAAAGGCTATTTACTAAAAAAAAATAAAAACAAATTCACGTATAGTCACAAAAGTAAATAAATTAAAATATTTATTTCTACAGGCCAAAAAGTCAAGAAATGGAAAGATTCCCTTTTCGCGACTGTCAATGGAAAATTTGAAGAACAATTCAATTTTCAAATGAAAGAATTAACATTAGAAAAAGTAATAGAATATTTACACAGGCCCAAGGATTCCTCGTGCTTAGCGGTGACCAGGATTTTATTTGGTAAAGTTAAAATTTACATATTTTATTTTGTTATTGTAAATTGTTTTATATAGCCATTTATGATACTGCCAAATGTGAGGCTAGTTTTCTCGCATCTTTGATGTTCATACCACGAAAATTACTCAATTATATATCCTCCATTTTCCGTTTCGTCCACAACGCGTTCGCGACGTAGATCTCCGTCGCGACTTCGAACTTTATTCGAAGCCCAAGCTTTTGATGCATATCAAGCGATCTTCCACGCGAATCCCCTGTTTATTCAAGATTATCATCATACAGATGACCAAGCTAAAACCGAGCACATCCTTCAAGACTCTGACGATAAGAATATGTTAGACAATACTCCGTTCATAGCATAGACACGGATTAATATTGCTTTTGCTGACGGAGACGAGATCTCTTGATTCTCACCGATTCGTTCACATCATCCCCTAGTGAGTCCATCGATTAGTATACACGTAGAGGGCTACCTTAATTCCTGATGAAGATGTAAGCCAAATTAAGGTTTGGCATAGCAAGAAGCGGCCTTAGAACTTTAGAGATATTTTAACCGATTTCAAAAAAGGAGGATTCTCATTTTGTCTGAACATATTTTTTGTGTATATATGTTACTCGATTACTCCGAGACGGGTGGACCGATTTTGAAATACAATTTTTTATTTCAAAGGCTGTTCGTCTCATTGTAATTTGGTTAAATGATCTTGTAGAAATCGAAAGAAATCTTTCAATTTTATAGGTGCACTTATTGCGATTTCGATATTTTTCAAAAATAACATTTTATTTTAACGGGGTCGAGGAATGAGTGGGAAGTTCATTTTTAATCTTCTAGCTAAAATTACACTTTTGAAGCATATTACCAAAGCTTTTACTCGTACAGCCATTGGAGAGCTTACACTCATAAGTCGCTCAATGCTCTTCGCGCTCCGTATAATAATGCATTTAGTATAATGTTGGGTCTGCCCCATACTGCAATGCATCAAATATGCTTGCACAAGTATATACAGACAATTTCTTAACGCGGGAAAGAGCTGCATCCTTAATAAGAAGGATTAGAGACTTCATAAGAATTACAGATTATAGTGGGTAGGTATATGATGAGACAAGTAACACAGAGGACTTTTTTGTTGAATGTGTATTGCAGTTGGCCTTACTGGCCTTGACAGCGTTACTGGGTCGGGGAGCCGAGTACTGTGTCCCAGCCGTGAAAAAGAGACAGCCCTTGTGGGGGCTCAAATTTGATTCCGTCCTTACAGTGCCTGCGAGGCGAAACCACGGCTAAGGACGTCATCCGAAGGTTTGAGCGCGTAGTGACGCGTGGAAACAAAAGACTCTATAGTCTTCTGGATTATAAGACATAGTGTGGATATCGCAGGCGCGGGCTCGATGAACGCGACGGCTGCGCCTCCCTATTTCTACCAAGACACCATAATCGCCGAGAAATTTGAAATTACATAAGTTATTATGAATAAATAAAATTAGCTGTTGTAACTACGTTACAAATTTAAATTTTCATTTCTCAGGTCATTTTATTTATTATATTAATAATCAATTGTGCTTATATAATTATGTATGGGTCATTGTTGTCTGGCAAAAAAAAAAAACAACAAAAATATATAAATAATTTTTAAGAAAAATTGCTAAATAAAATATCGGCGAATCATCAATCAAAGAAAATTTACTGTAGAAAATATTAATTTGTTTTTTGCTTCTTAGTTTTTAAGTCGGCATTTTTTTCTTACTCTCGTCCCATATTAGAATTCTAGGTGACACTGTCAAAACTCTGACTCAATGAATAAGAACTGATTACTCACAATCATTGTAATAACATTGTATTGTGTACTTATGATTTACTAGCTTCTGCCACCGGCTTCGCCAGCGTGAATAACGATTTTAATACAAACTCTGAAGCCCGCTTGACAAACTTTGAATGTCATATTTATTTATATCGCATCAACAGCCTAATAATAATTTTTGAGCTTCTAGCTTTACAATAACGATACTTCCATACAACATTTTATTCCTCCCTTTCAACCTCTTAAAACCATTTTTTGCAGTAAAAAGTAGCTTATGTCCATTTAGAGCCTGACGCTCTAGACTATCTGGATACCTAATTTCATTAAAAAAAATCGGTTCAGTGGTTCTGGCGTGAAAGCGCGACAGACATACAGACAGACTGGCAGAGAGACAGAGTTACATTTGCATTTATAATATTGTAAAGTATATAAAGTAAATACAGTAAGGATTGAATTGTAGGATTGGCGATGTTATTCGATATACCCGACGAGCGTGGCGGTACGGTCATGGAGAAACGTTGGGGTGATACAATGATGTGTCACTTCCCACTCATCTCCTTCATCAGCAACATCGGTATGCCATATATGGCGATGGTATACGCAGTACTTTGGATCGGTTTGTATTTTATATTCCTCAATTTATTATATGTAATTTGAATTCTAAATAAAAGTAATCGATTTTTTCTTCTTCCTAGCATTAATACCGGTATTTGCCCAGGGTCTGTTTTTGATTACACACAGCGATTGCCATCTGATCTCCGCAACCCTAAGGGTGACCGAGTAACTCATTGTTTAAGAGCAAATTAACGATTATTATCAGATGTTATGAAAACAAATATAGTGCTGTCCGAGGCACGGCGGGGAGACCTACAATGACAAACGCCAAGACCGAAACAGAAATTTTTAAGATCAATACAAATATCGGCCCCGAGCGGAAATCGAACCCGCGACCGTCGAGACTAAAGGCACGCTCGCTACCAACACGCCACAACAGTCGTCAAAAGTAATCAATTTATTTTTTTACCTTTGTAAATAGGTAATCAAAAATCTATTATATTTCATCAGAATAAATTTTATCAGATTATTTTTTTTTATTTTACTCATGTTTATTACTTATTTAATATCATACTTACTTTTACTATAAAGACGCCGGCTTATTATTTATTTTAAATAGTTTTGCAGTATAATTTTCTTGTCATTTAATAGTAAAAGATGTTATTTGTATGTAGTTTGTTTTTTTTTAATCTTACCAATTATGATGAATCTTTCGTGGGTTACAGGGAAAACGCTGGTTGTTTCTGAATAAAAATAAATTTATTTCAGATAAAAATTCATATCAACGTATGCCGAATACAGTTAACATATCGCTGTTAATTGATTAATCAATAATATTCACACAATTTTATAATATCAGATTATTTACAATGAAACTTAAACGAAATAATCGAGGCAGGGCAAAGTAAAATTAAATTTTGTTTTTATTTCAGGAGCCTTAGGTATAACTTTGGGCTACAAATACAAATTGAGTGCGTCATTATTTACAATCTGCTATTGGTACATATTTCTCATAGAGAAGAGCTATTGGAATAACCACAGTTATTTGTTTGGTGTAGTCGCATTGCTATTAACCCTGACTGAGGCCAACTGCTACTGGTAATGTATTTATGCCACTTATTAACTAAATGACGCGTATTTTATATAAAGTAGGAATTGTAAATATAAGTTTTTATTTCGCATGTGTTAGTGATTTGCGTTTTACCGATGTTTGTATTGCGTTGTAGCGTTTATTTGTTACTTCAAGTTGTTTTTAACAACTAATACAAAAACATATATTTAGTAATGAAAAGTATGGTTGGGCATCTAAAAAGTTGAAAGTTTTTTGTATTTTAATTGTATGCAATGCCTATAGACTTAATAGATTATACCTACAGACGGATTGCGTTTGCGACTTCTTTTAACTAAAATAAAAGATAAGCCTGAATTTACTATTCCAAAATAACAACTTTTTAGTTATTTATTTATTTATTTATTTATTTTATTAGGTTTACCAACAATTGTATATACTAAAAACAACACATAATACACTTTAAAAAACACTCTCAATAGCATAACAATTAATTAAAGGTAAACACCACTTGTAATTAAACATAAAAAGTCGAGAAAAAGTAGCTACAGCAAATTCATCTAACACTAAATTTAATAATACTGAAATCTAATTACACCAGGAGAATTAAACATGACTGAAAAAATACAAAAGTAGTATCCAAAACAAGAAAAATAAAAACAAACAATAAAAAAAAGATTTAACAAAAAACATGTATATGTTGCAAAGAGCCTTTCAAGAGTTATTATTTTTCTAATCAAAGCAAGCTAAGGCATTACTTGTTAATTTTAATTTTGTGAGGGAATCAAAATGTAAATCGATTTGATCACTATATGTATTAATAACTTTACACAATCTCGAATAAGGAGAGTTTGCCCCTAACACAGTCCTTCTCAGAGGTGGACAGAGTGGTGTGATTGAGCTGCGAGGTAATCTAAGGGGTACACGCAACTTAAACGGGCCCAGAAGCCGGGGGCAGTCAATTTTGTGGCAAAAACTTTTACCGCAAAAACTATATCCTGTATGTACCTACGATTGGCTAAAGACTTCATGTTAAAATGTTTAAGGCGACATTTGTAAGACCGTATTTTTTTTGCTAAGCCGTTATGAAACGCAAGGTGCCATAAAAAACGCTTTTGAATACGCTCAAGTCGCAGTGAGTGTGTAGCATAGTGTGGCCTCCAGACCACACTACAATATTCCAAGACACTACGAATCAAACTGTTATAAAGTAATATTTTAGCTTTGTTATCGCGAAAGACTTTACAATTTCTTAGCACAAACCCTAACAAACATGAACTTTTCTTTACTATATTATCGATATGAGGTATAAAAGTTAATTTTTTATCGTACATCACACCGAGGTCACGAATTTGATCTACCTCATTTATTTTATCATTGTTAATGTAATAATCAAAAGCATTCAATTTTTTTTTCCGAGAGAATTTTATATGATAGCACTTTTTAGAATTAAGGTGCATTCCATTATTTGTGCACCAATGAATGAGCCTGTTGATGTCACTTTGTAAGCGTATAGAGTCTTCATTTGATTTAATTACACTGACAAACTTTAAATCATCAGCAAACATAAAAACTTCTGAGAAAAGAAAACAGCTTGGAACATCATTAATAAAGTAATTAAATACCACAGGCCCCAAATGGGAGCCTTGAGGAACACCGGAAGAAATTTTTTGTAGAGTAGATTCAGAACCATTCACTACCACAAAGAACTGTCTGTCTTGTAGATATGAACTCAACCAATTAAGAAAAGAACCAGAGATGCCGTAAGCACTTAGTTTGAAAATTAAGATATTATGAGAGACTTTGTCAAAAGCTTTGCTGAAGTCGGTGTATATTACATCAGCTTGGTTGCCTGAATCTATAGCATCCATTAAAAGCTCTGTAAATGGAACCAGATTTGAATTAGTGGATCGAAATTTTACAAATCCGTGCTGGTGATCGCTTAAATATAAGTTGAGATGCTTACTGACATATGGACAAATTAAAGCCTCAAAAATTTTAGCAAATGTCGATAAAATTGAAATGGGTCTGTAGTTAAATATAGATGCATTGTCATCCGATTTAAAAACAGGCACCACCTTACCAACTTTCCATTTTGAAGGGAATACCCCAGATGCTAAGGACTTATTGTAAATTATTGAAAGTGGACGAACCAATTCAGAGGAGCATGCCGAGATAAATATCGGTGGAATTCCATCCGGACCGGCGCCTTTATTGACATCTATACTTTTTAATTTATTACGTATAGTATCTTCGTCTAAGGCAGGCTGATTAAGGCATAGACTATAACTATTTATTAATTTTAAATACTCCGAGTCAAGTTTATAATCAGTAACACTTTCAGAACAATAAATGGAAGAAAAGTAATTTGAAAAAAGTTCACAAATTTCTGTAACATCTGAAGTGATAATTGTTCCATCTGTCATAGATATAGGATAATTACTAGAGCCTCCTCGTTTGCTCTTGACATGGGTCCAAAATAGCTTTGGATTTTTTCTAAGTTTATCTTCTAAGGATTTTATGTAATTATTATAGCATACAGTAGCTAATTTATCGCATTGTTTACTAGTATATTTTAAATCTATTGCATCTAATGGGTTTTTATATTTTCTGTAACGTATTCTTATCCTATTTTTTAATTTTAACATTTTAATAAGTTTATAATTAAACCAGACAGGATATTTGCTACTCTTAGGCTTACAAAAAGGTATAAATTTTTTAATGACTGCGCCAAGTGCTTCATAAAAAATATCTAACATCTCATTCACATCACACTGTCCCCCAAGCAATGCGTCCCAGTCTATATTTTTTATTTGATTACGAATTAATACATAATCTCCCTTGTGAAAATTTGGTCTTGCTTTGCTGATATAATAAGGAAGCCTTGCCTCATTTTCCAAAGGAATAACAATATCAAGAGGCGGGTGCAATTGATCAACATTACTTAAGGGGTTAACAGATTGACTGACTGTACATAAAGAATTAGTTGAAAGAACAAGATCCAATATACGACCAGCAGTGTTTTTGACAAAATTAAACTGATTAAGCCTATTAACATGTGTAAAATCTAACAAAATTTCGCTTGTAACACATCGTCCAATATTAACACATGAACTCCCTACTAATTTCCAATCAATATTACTTAAATTAAAGTCTCCTAAAATACACACGAGAGAGTCTGCTGATTGTTCAAAAACTGCATTACAGTAATCCAGATAGCATTCCAGTGCAGTACGGGTTACGGGTGGAGGGAGATAAACTGCACAGAAAGCTGCATGACAAACCGAACGTAAACCAGGAATATCTATAGTAATCCAGAGGTCCTCACAACTACTTTCCCAGGCCTTAACTCGTTTAGATTTAATGTTTTTCTTAATAGCAATTAGTACTCCTCCGCCCTCCTTACATAGTGCACTAGAAGTTTCTCTGTCCCTCCTATATACCAAGTATCTATTGTCAAACAGTTCACTGCTGAGTACAGAACTATTGAGCCAGGTTTCTACGAGAATTATGACATCATAGTTGTTACAACAGATATTGCGATAAAAAGTATGGGTTTTGGTTCTTAAACCACGGCTATTTTGATAATAAATTTGTAAACAATTGAATTTTAAGAAAGAAATATAAATAAAAAAGCATGCATATTGTGAATAAAGATATAAAAACCAAGTCATATTATCTTATTCAAAGTGTCTGGGCTTTTAATTACTATTAAATCTGTATCATCATTCTTTCTGACAAATATCCTACCACTTCTCACCCAGACATATCTATAACCTCTCTGTTTTGCTCTTACCCTCGCCGCCGCATGAAGAGATTTGTTAGCTGGAGATAAATGTTCGACGACATAAACCGGAGTTTTATTGCATGCAAGCCCGAAATCAGCACTACTAACTTTGTTCTCAGGATTCTTTTTATTATATTCAATAACAGCGGCTAAGAGCTGATCCCGTATTTTTGGTGAAGCTAACTGAACCACTATAGACCGTGGGCGATTATTGCTTTTATTTAGTTTAGCAATACGTGTGCAGTGTAGGATATCACTGTCCTTCACTTCCATGCCAACAACTGAGCCCAGCTGCTTAACAACGGTATATAAGTTTTCAAGCTTATACTCTGGTAGACATTGTATTTCAAGGTTATTAGACCTGGCCTGCTGTTCTAGATAATTAAGTCTTTGATTCAATTCTGAGACGTTGTTTTTTAGTAGTAGATTCTCTTCCTGTAGATCTTTTATGCCTTTTAAAGCTGAAGCATGTTCTGACTGAAATTCGTCAAATTCTTTAGTGTGGAAGGACAGCGATGCTTTTAATTCTTGGACATCATTTTTTATTGGTTCCAACTCCCTATTTATGGCGCTGATAATTGTGCCATTCATCTGCTGAAGCATTTTTGAAAACTCGGCTTTTACAACATCTTGTACAATAGAACGAACATCTTCAGCAGTAATGGTAGTAATTTCAGGAGACGAGTTTAAAGCCGGTCTCTTATTTCCTCTTATTGTTGACACATTCCGTATAGGGGTGCTATCTTTTTTTACAGGTTTAGGAATTACATTCATACATGCCGGACAGATCCATTTGCAATAGATATCAGAGTCGCTTGGTATTTCCGGTATCGATAGACATAGAAAATGGTAGTATTTATTGCATCGAGTGCAGATAACATATTGATCATGATCATTGTCATATATATTTTCACTGCTTATCTTTATATATATATATAACTAGCGGGCCCGGCAGACGTTTTCCTGCCACGAAAATAAAAAAAAGTGAGACACGATAGCAGATAGAATTATACATATAACGATTCTACTATACGTGTGTATGTCACTAAAACTATACGTGTGTATGTCACTAAATTCCTCCTAAACGGCTGGACCGATTTTGATATTTTTTTTTGTGTGTATTCCGGTGGATTCGAGACTGGTTTAGATTTACAATTGAACCCAGTAGGGGGCGCTGCTATCGGGTCTCACTTTTTTTAATTTTCGTGGCAGGACAACGTCTGCCGGGCCTGCTGGTTATAATATAGATTTTAATATTTATAAAATGTCAAAATCAACAGAAAAAACACACTCGTCTATATTAACTACAATGTTAATGAAAACACACGCAAATTGTATATTATATGTCGCAAAAAAGTCGATTTATAAATGTATCATATTATAATATATGTATTTATACTTCACGTAGATTGATTAGTAGGTAAATGTTATATATGTAATTAAAATATAATGAAATACACTCAACAATGAAACGAGAATATTAAAAACATACCTAGTTTTGTTTGTGAAAGCAGCCAGGCTTTTAATTATATTTTTATTATGAAAATATTAAAAGATAAAAGTATTTTTCAATTGGATTCAGAGTATGCCTTAGCTCGAATTATTGTTAGTCGGTTGCTACGTCGAATCCAAGACGCAATCTAGTGCTATGAAAGGACCTGTTGTGCCTCCACTGTCAATTGTATTTTTTATGATTCCTCTTGATCTGGATCATCTATAGGGATTAGGGACATGAATTTCCGAATAATTCCATAGTAAATAACAGCGATCTAAGCCTTATGAAATTGGTGGTCACTGCGAACAAGCAGTAAAACATGCTAATCTACTTCGTACACTTTAGTTACCACAATTTTTTTAATATTGTCTTCAAAGATTGAAGAATATTTATTGAAAAAAAATATATTTTTAATAATTAGTCAATTAAAATAAATCCATTGACTAACTCTAAAGTAAGAACCGGCCATACCATACAGAAAAAATGTCCAAAGATGCTACTTTGTAAAATCGCGCTAGCGCAACCATACGAAGTTAGACACAATCTTGCAACATTGCATAAAATTAATATATTTACGCGTAACCCCATGTAATATAATATGTTGTAGGTCACTAGATTCTTACCTGGATCCATCACTATCGAAAGAAACAGTACCCTATTGGAACTATTTTATTCTTAAATATCAATTTTTCATACTATACTTCATGGCGGGTATGAAGAAGGGGACAACGGAATGGTTGACCGGTTACTCCGTTCAGAACCTCAGCGAACATTGGGTATTTAGCCCTTTCAAGTAAGTATTTGGAAATAAACCACTCGATGAGAATATAGCCTTGATGTTTTCTGTGTTAATAAACAGGCATGTGAGACTTAAAAATATACGTCTGACGACAACGTATAGATATGCATCGCTTGGTTTTCGCTGCTTAAATAATAATCCCAATCCCATATTTCAATTATGTCATAATGTACATTTAAATATATTCAATTTAATAATGTAAGTTAGGTAAGGAGGTTTTCGTGTCTGAAAAGCTGTAGTTAGGTATAGCTATACCATTATTCTGCAGTTTTTGTTTCAGATACAAGTATATAAAATAAACTATTAACTTTTTGTTTATTGAGGTGAGAAAACAAAACAAAAGAGTTTTTTGGAACCAAATCATTTTTAATTAATATTTTAATGTTTTTGCAAGGTGACTATAACAATAATTAATGACGTAGGTATGATTTTATATCTAGCGATATATATAAGTTTTAATTATACTTTAATTTAATTTTTTAAAATTATTAACATTCAACAACACAAACACTAATTAAAAATAATGTAATAATACTTATCAAAAGTTTAAATTTAATTTAGCTTTATTTTAAAAATTATGAAAATCTTATTGTATTCCGAGTCTTGAACTGTCTTCCTATGTTCCAGATTATTCTTAACCGTACCACAGGTTGACTACCTAATAGTACATTGGTTCGTTTTCGCCTTCGATCTAACCGTTGCTATTTGGATGATGTGGTCTCGAACACGCCATGTTGCAATGATCTTCTGCGCTCTTTTCCATCTGATGAACAGCAGGCTCTTCAGAATTGGTTTGTATTATTAATTATACTAGAGATGTGCTCGGAGGTGAGTATTTTCATGATTGGTACATAGTTCACTTCTGCCTGTGCTGCGGGATCGGTGCAGAAAAGATAAACTAAACGAAATTATTTTTTTCATAATAAATTGCTTGTTCAAATAATAAATAAAGCATTATTTGTTGTATGGATAACAGATTAAACTCGCAATTTGTTTTATATTTTGTGCCATATTATGACGTGTATTATATCTTTTATTTTAACCATATTTTAACCTTTGTTGAATGATTGACATTGATGAAGTAATGTGTGCTCAGAAAACCATTCAAACTAAGAATTGAATTGAAAAATATATTTTATATATTATTTTATGGTATGTTTATTTTACAGGAAATTGTGGCTATTTAATGAGGTGGAATCTTGTAGAAAAAAATATGAGCTGATTAACTCCGTCGTATTTTCTCGGTATTAATTGTCGCGTGTTCACAAAGAACATGCCGTGGAAACGTCCCAAATATAGTATAGTATATAGTAACTTACATAGACGGTCTCATGATAACGCAACTACAAAACATACTCGCTGCCTGATGTAATCTTTACAGGGTTAATGTTACGTGTGTACAGTACTATTTTTTGTTTTTTGTTATAGTGTTTGGGATAACAACTGCGACCAAAAATCTTAATAGAGTAGAAGTTGATAGTACAACTATAATAGGCGTGTATTGACACTGTCACAACGAATGTGATTTAAATTATTTAATTTATGAAAAAAGAAATACATAATAGATTACTGATTAAAGGTTGTCCATTGTCGCTTTTTAAATTAGAATATTTGATAGTTTTCTACATGAATATATCGACGCAAATTTTATTGAATGTTTTATTTTAGGTATGTTTCCTTGGGTCTGCTTGGCAACGATGCCATTATTTTACCCTTTCGATTGGCCTAAAATTATAATAAACAATCTACAAGAAACAGTCTTAGAAGTAAAAGAAATTATTTGTACATATATATACATGATCATATCTGATAACCGAAATAGCAGTGAAGATGAATCTACAGATGAAACTTATTATGAATCTAAAGGAATTTCTGATTACGATGATAGTAATGAACAAAGCGAAGAAGAAGATATAGAAGAGGAAAATGAAGAAGAAGATGCAAACGAAGAAGAAGAGGCATTTGATACTAATAACAATGAAGAATCTGATGAGACGAGTGAAGGAAATTGTGACCGCCGAAAATTGGTTACATTTGCGTTTGTAGTTTTCCATGTACTAACTCAAGCCTTCTTGCCGTATTCGCATTTTATCACTAAGGTAAATTTTAATAATTTATTACATTTTAATTAAATTTATTATCTATAGTATACCTTGGTAATATATCTTGATCCACCACTTGACCTCTGCAATAGATACAGGTACGTGCGAAAACGTTTGCAAAAAACATGTTTATGTATTGTTTGATTTTATCAAATTTTTTCATCTCAATATCCTGACGTCTTGACGTGTTATCCAAGATTCGCAAATAGCACTGCTTTTCGAATTATTATTAATTCACATAAATATTGCTTTATGACAGTATGTTTTTGTACCTGTTTATTACTAAAAGGCGTATAGGTATATAACGGCGAGATAGTTTGAGCCCTGAAAAAATCCAGACTTAGGTACCTATATTATCATATAATTACCTATTTCAGTAATTATAATTACGATAGGAAGTAAAAAAGAAATTAGTAAGGAAATTATTCTATCTATGGGCGGCAATAAAGAATAAGAGATAAGCTATATGGACGCAAATAAGCAATACCATGTCAACCCACACAAATGTCATTTCGAGAAAAACGCGTTTGAAAATTTTGAACAACTTGCTTTATATGATTTTTTTATGTATTGGTCAAGTTTTTGGCAATTTCAGATTTATATAAGTTATTTTACTTATTTTCACTAAAAACAAGTATACAAACTGCATATTTCGTATATAATATAACCCAAAACGTTTAACATAATCCATAAATTGCATGATTAAAAAATGGCTTTTTTTGAAGTTTTAATTATAGCTTAAAATTCTACAAATATTAAAAAAAATGTTCGTCAGAAATTTATCGACATTTCTGCATATAGAACTTAGTTTTTTCAATTTTGTGGGTTAGCACGGTATTGCTTATTTGCGTCCATATATGTATTTAATCAGCAATTAGTAAAACATATGCTCAATTTAATTATTTCACTTAATTGATTTAAAAATGCATACAACCTTACCAGTCGGGTCAATATAGTCATATAGGATATAAATAATTTATCGTGCATAATCTTTATAAGTAAACGATAAATGTTTTATAATTATTTTATAAAACAAATCGTCTTATATGATTAAATGTTTTTGGTTAAGTTTTTGTTTAAGAATTAGTATGAAATTCTATAATATAAGTTGTCATATATTTTATTTTGTACATTTTAAAACGAGCTTAGTTTAATTAGTTGAGAAAATATATGAGTATATCAACTTTATTTACGTCAAACTTCTATCTAATGTGATAATGGTTTTTGTAAATCACTCTTGTAGTAGCTTCAAAGATTATACAGTCCTAATTTTGAATTGTATACATTCTGCTACGTAACTCAGGATAGTATGATATTAATTCTACAAGATCTTCTGCTTATTCATATGTATATATGTTTAAAAGCAATCACATTAAGTAACATCAATAATTTTATTGCTGACGAAGTTTTATAACATGCTGACAACTCTAATAGTTAAGTGTTCGTTAAAATTTTATTTTTATACCATTACCGAATTTTGTTGTTGCTATTTCGCAAAGATTGATTATAAAAGTCATCGATTAGCTTTACGTTTAACTTCTTCTAATATACATAATTTATGGTAAATAAGGGTCGTCATAGCACATCGCGTCCGTCGTAATACCGTAATATAATTTTCAATATATACTTCAAAGTTAATTTTCTTTATATCTCCGCATTCACTTCACAGGGCTACAACAATTGGACGAATGGCCTATACGGTTATTCATGGGACATGATGGTACATACATGGGAAATTAATACAATCGTAGTCAAAATTATTGATAATGAAAACAATAAGGAGTTTTATGTCGACCCCTACAAGTATACACCTAACGATAGATGGACGAGGCATGGCGATATGGTACACCAATATGCGAGGTGTTTGAAAGATAATATAATAAAGCAGATTAAGAAAAGTTCTAAAGGATTTGTAATATCTGACAATATTTCGATTTATGTCGATGTACTCTGTTCTATGAATGGTAGATTTACACAGCGCATGTTTGATCCTGATATTGATTTGCTAAATGCATCTTGGTCTCCATTTGAACCGACTACTTACTTGATGCCTCTGCTAGAGGAAGCGTTGGATTGGAGGAGTTTGTTATATGAAATCAGGGAAGAAGTACATTCTTGGAATAACTATAGTGATGTGACGTTTATCGCTGATTTCCCAGGTAAAGTAAAAGTCATATTTTTTTTTACATTTACGCCCTCAAGCTGAAGGCAAATGAAATCTAATTTACCACGCTATGATATAAGAATTAATACCCGTTACTGATAAATTCTAAAAATTAATCTTGTTTTCGAATTGTTCCGGAAGTTCACGTCTGCTCAGACCCAAAATGACGCATTTGATGGTTGATATAGTCTGTTAAATGTAAATTGAACCATGCGCAGTAGCACGGTTTTGGGCCTCAACCGTATGCGGTATGAAGGGGGCCGCGTTTAGTACACTCGCTCACGGTTCTTTAAAAATAAATTAAAATATAAATTAGTTTGGTCAAGTGTGTTAACATTTATTTCAAGATAATGCCTCGACCACAATCAACTGTAAATGTAAAGAGACGGGAGAGAAGAATGGTATTTGACATTTATAGGTATTTTTTTAAAGAAAATAATATAACTAATTCTCTGAATAAAAGTGCTGAAGATACGACGAAGTCTGTCTCACTATTAATAATGTACATTAACTTTTTTTATATATATAGGTACCTTTTTCTATACTATTTATTTGTTTTATTCTATCTAAGTAAGTAATAACGATAATAAATAAATAATTAATTGAATTTAGATGAAACAATAACTATATTACATACTGAATTCCGTTTTCCCACTTCATAAAGAATCGATTTAAATAACCACTATTTTTGACGAAACCAATATTTTTGTCTAACATTTTTGTCCATTATTTTACCTACGCAGAATTTTTGTTCAACTTACATTTAAAGTACTATTCTCTAGAACAGTCTTTCTCAAAGTAGGCGATAACGCCCCGTTGTGAGAGCTGGAGGCCTAGAGTAGTGTGAAAAGGGGCCCAGAAAAAATGGGGACATATCGAATTGGTTTAGGGACTGATTCATCTTTCACTTATTATCGTTAGTTTTAAAATTAAAATACCTACATAATATTATAAAGTTGCGTTTTAATAGCTCTCAATGAGACCAAGTCACGACTAGAATGTGAGTAAAAATCGCAGACCAGCCGTAAAGGGAAAATAAATTGGGTGAATGAAAAATTATTTATAATCAAAGGCCGGTAGTTGAAATAAATTTGAGAGCCTCTGCTCTTATTTATTAAAATAATACCGACCGCGAGATGCCGGGCCAACTGTCCACTAGTCCAGGCGCAATAGAAAAACGTTTGTGTTAGTTGTCTTGTGTTTAAAAAAATAACTGTTATTCTCAAATAGTTCTAATAGAAGCTCTTAAATATTTACACGGATTTTTTTATCGTTAAAAATTGAATTAAAATCGTTGACATGCAAAACCTTGGTGTTTCACTTGATTATTTTTACAGGTCGTGTCATCACAAGATTCATTCCATTGGAACTGTCAAATGTGTCACTGACCTTATTAGAGGGAACGGTTGCCTATCACACCGAGGGGACCAAGAATCGACAAGCAGTCACTCGTAGTCTCTCTAAAGGAAACCGTATAAAACTACATTCTGGAACGTTCCATAATGTTTTGAATATTGGGAAAACACCAGCATTTTACATGTACACATTTGTCAATATGACTGACCAAAACTTTGACGATTCGAATGCCAAAAAGATTTTTCCAATAAGAGAAGAGTTACATCGGCGTTTCCGGAATATGATGAAATTCGCAAATATTATTGTATCTAATTTATATCGTGTATTTTTTCAATGTTCAATCCAATAAATCGTACCTTATTAAGTTATTAATTGAATATGAATTTGTTATTCTCATTGATAGAGCTATTGTATTGTAATCAAAATTCGCTTTTAAAAGTTAATTATGTTTTTGTTCCGTAATGTGCTTATCTATTAGATTATATACTTCGTAAATGTGATTTGTTCTTTCATTATTTTGTTTTACGATACGTTTTCAATACGAATACTACCTACTATAATATTTTTTGTTATAACGTTTCTACCGATTGTACCGCCTCGGACTCGACGCATCGCACGCTATTGGGATAATCTCTGTCACAGCAGACATTATTCCAGTATTACAATGAGTGACACTGGTGGTAGGTCTTTTCTTGCAAGAGGCCAGGCTAGGTAGGTGCCACCGCAGTACCAAATATGCTCGTTCCGGTTTGAAGGGCACCGTAGGTTAGTTAAATTACTGGACAAAGGAGATTCATGAATCAATATCTCGACGTTGGCAACGCGTGAGTGGCACCTACTAATGGTGTTGCGCGCGCTCATAGGGCTTATCATCAAATGGGCCGTATGCTTGCTTGCAAACTTGTGACATAAAAAAAGTAATTTATCTATGTAAATATACATCATATTAGGTTCATAACTATGGAAAACTGAGAAAAAAACTTATTACATAAAGCCTGTAATTAAATTCTGAATTGAAACTATGAATTATAAGATATATACACGTAGAAAACGAAATCCACAATATAAAATAGGACTACGCGCGATACATTTTCAAATTTCTACAGCTCAAAAATACGGCGTTCGCCAGTGTGACGTTACTCTGCGGAGCATTGAAATTAATGATCATGACAAACCCCTGGTAAATGACCACCCGAATTGTATTCCACATTAGCTAATTTTGAGCTCATATTTCCCAATATAAGTCCAAAAATATGTTTTTACATAAGTTCAAAAATATGTTTTTATATAAGTCCAAAAATAAGATGCTTGGCAGCAGTAATAACAGTCATAGAACAAATAATTGTTTGTGTGTATCCCGTGGAAACGATGCCCGTTGTGTCCGAAGAACAAGTGTGAAGAGTCCCAAAAACTACATGCCAGAATTATATATTCCAGTGTTAGTGCTAGTGATGTGTCGTTCCTGATAGCCGTAAGTACACAGTATATTTTTTTTGATGGCGGTGACGCTGTCAAGGCCAGTAGGGCCAACAGCAATACACATTCCGAAAAAAAAAAAAATTTTTTTAACTGTAACGGTGGAATCAGTGATGGATTTACAAATTTTCAAGGTATAGGCTGTGAGGTTTTTTTCGCCCTTGCCTCTGGTTGATAGCGAGGAGAGGGAAATACATTTTTTTACAATTTCGCTCTTTTCACTCAAAGTGTAGACAGAGGGCGCAGAAGATGATTACTGGTTATGGGACGGCAAACTAGCTGTTTTACCCTCGAATATAGAAGGTTTCTTCTTGGAATGTACAATGATAAGTAAGTGGGAAAGTGATCGGCATATTTGTTGCAGATTTCTATCTGTAAAACATCAGAAAACCGACATGTAGAAATGTTTTTGATTTTTACATGTCGGTTTTCTGATGTTTTACAGAGCAAAAAAAGAAAAATCCGGTCCCCAAATTTGCCTCCCCATAAATCTGACGTCATAGGATCAAGCCTACCCAGCTTGCTGGTAAATCGTCCACTGGGTGGAATATATTTGTGAGGCCCACCTAACACTAAATGGCTATCACAACATACGGACGCTTGCAACACCAGGAGAACATTCGTTTTGCTGATTGGTGAACCTTTATAAATCAGTTAATTTCTCTCTTGAAGTATCACGTATTTACATAATATCTAACCAGATTGTTTTGCAGCTTTTCATAAAACTATGGCCATTGGAGTTGACTCGTCGCGTCTAAAAAGTTATTGAACAAGTTATAGACCCGCATTAAAAATGCAAAACTTATAAAAGCAATTAAAAAATCAAGAGAGGCTTTTGCTTTTTGCAAACAAAGGGAATAAAGCCATCATTGCTTGTATTAGGTTTTTAAATTTGTTATAAAAGTTATGCTTTTTAAAATATTGTATAGTTGATACATTTTCGTATTTAATTATTAATAGATTATTTTTATCTTATTTCTTCAATTTTACTATCTTAATTATGATTAGCAAATCAATTAAGATTTGTTTAAAATTATTAACATATTTTATAATAATTATTGTAGAACGTTATCTAAAATTTTGTTATATAGACTCTGTGGCTAAATGCTAATGTCGAAACGTGCCCGTTAAACTGTCAAATATCTTGCAGTCGGTAATAGTGTGGTGGTATGGTGCGTTTGCTTGGCGGATAGACTAGATTACTGGAATAGTGTCATGTGTGGCGTGACTAAGGCGAGAAGTGAATGCTGACTTCATTCACCGTTTCGTCTTTGCGCTGTGACGAGTGAACTAAGTTCGGGTTCGGGCCGACGCCTCGTCACAATATATAATCAACTTATTTAACATTCTTCGATCATAGCTAGAGTTAGTGTCTCGCCGGCGATACACCTTACCGCCCCTTCGAAATATTGACATTTTATCCATCTGTGATATAACAGCACCTAAGTATCTTGTTAACAGTTTTTAGGTTAATCCTTTGCCGGTGATATTGTGTTACGTTTTGCTACATTTAAAATAACTCAGTGATTAAGTTTCTGTAAAAAAACGAGCATGGAATCCTCTATGAGCTATAACCTGGACATCACACCGAATTATTCGTATATATTCGAATTCGAAAACGAGTTTATTCACCAAAATTCCAGGAAATGGATGACTGAGAATTGGACAGTCGCGTTCTATTATGTGGGAGTCTACATGGCGTTTATTTATTGTGGTCAATATTACATGCAGAATCGACCGAGGTATGTATTTTCCAGATTCTGCAATTTTTTTAAATAAAAAATAACTAATTTAATGATATATAAAATTTAATTGCAGTATAATATTTTATATTTAAAGCAAAATATATAAATATCCTCTCTCATAAACTACAATTGAAGTATAATTTTTGGATGGTTACACTCTCTGTGTCAGCACTAACTTTCACAATAAAGAATCATTACTTTCTTTCTTGAGAAAGTGCCCTTACTAACAACAGGAACTGCATGACACTTCCAATAATTATGAAATTACAATAATTACAATTACATAATTATTAAAGTTATTGATATTAAATAAAATTTATTACGGCAAATAGTGAAAAAATGTCTTCAATTACTAACAAAAAAATATTTAAAATGTATCATAATAAACTGCTTCAGTTCCAAATAAAATACTTTACATACATTTATATACCATGTCTGTTAAATTAGTCATATTTAAACAATATTGATTAGTTGTGCCCACGGTCTGCTCGCATGGTCTACAGAATTATTGTTAAGATCTACTAGTGAAATCCATCTCAAATCATTCTAGCTATATAAGAAATTATGAAAAAACAGACAGAAAGGGAGGCAAAAATTTATAAGTATGTACCTACGACACTTTCATAATTATGCATTTAATAGAAAGCAGTTATTTTTAAATTAAAAACAGACAACAATTTTACCAAATGAATTTATCCCCAATTAGACCATTTCACAAAAAATCATAAAATTCAGCAGTTTTCGTTTAAAAATGTAACAGACAGAGTTACTTTCGCATTTATATTATTGGTATGGATTCTTTAAATTTGAATATTTTTTATATTGGAAGTTGTTTTAATATATAAGAACTTAACAAGCATAAAGTTACAATACTAATTATATGCTTATTTTAATGAAATCATAATCGTTTTTCTCAGTATATTTTTCCTGTTATTAATATACAAGTGGCTTAATTAACTACTACATTTTAGTCGAATAAGTCAGATTATTTTTGTATGTGTATTTCATTAGCACACTTAGCCTTAGCTTGATAGATTATAATAAATAATATATCGTTGGACTTATTTTAATTGTTAGTGACATGCAATATTAAAATTTATCGTTTCTAATATTGGCCGTAGCTTTTTTTAGTGTTGCTGTCGGCCCTGTAAAAATTAGTAGCCTGCCAGTTCTCTAAATAAAAATACTGGAATAATGCTAAGAAGAAGAAAATGAAGGATAAATTTATTATTGATAAAGTATTTTTATGTCATAGTATAGTGTTACGGGGCAATAAAAGATGGTAAAATTTATAGATGTATTTATTGTAACGGTAAATTAATTGTTAAACAATAATAAATTCTTATTTCTTAAATATAATAGGTTATATAAAAAAAATGCCAGCTAAACTCATCGGTGGGTCACTAGAGATATTTTAAAGCTTAAGGTTTGGTTTTTCAAAATAATTAAAAATAGGGCGCCACTGTCAAGAACAATGTATAATATGGGTTGACAGTCCCATTTAAATTTAATACGTTATAGTAAATATTCTAAAATCCAAAGAAAAGATATGAAATGTCACCGTCCTGTGAGTGAGAATAAAGAGGATCGCGATGCCACGTGGTCGCCACCGGCCACGTGCAGACCGCACCCACCTCGACGCCTCGAGCTCGCCGAGCGCCGGGTAGTCCAGCACGGGAACTGAA
This sequence comes from Hestina assimilis, assembly GCA_023373885.1. Taxonomy (NCBI): domain Eukaryota; kingdom Metazoa; phylum Arthropoda; class Insecta; order Lepidoptera; family Nymphalidae; genus Hestina; species Hestina assimilis. Next base: position 2,505,556 of record CM041745.1, on the reverse strand, counting down.
GAGACGGCCCGCGCGGTAGAAACTACTCGCACAGCACGATGCAGTCTTCCAGGAAGAAGAGCCCCTTATAAAATATTATGAGCCCCTTATTATAATAATGAAGATGAGCAACTTCGATGTAATATGCCTCGAGAACAGATGCCCCGAAGTGAAAATATGCGCCCCCGGTTGCAAGGTGCGCTCCCACGGGAAAAGATGTCCCCGGTGGAAATATAAGGCCCTTTGACAAAGATGCCCTCACTTGACAAACAAGGCCCTCCGTAGTCAAACAAGGCCCTCACTTCACACCTCCTGGAAACGAGAAACACACATGGGTTAAAATCAGTACACCTGGTACCCACGTTGCTTCCCGAATCCCCACAATAACTCAAACTTTTAATAAATTATAAAGAAACACTATTATATGTGGTTTAAGACCCAGAAAACAAAATGAAACGACATACTATCACTAAGGTCTGCACTGGTTCTAATAAGAAAAGGAAATAAATACCTTTTGGAGGAAAAAGACCCCGCTTACAACTGGCAGGCCTATGTCAACTCCTGCGCCTCCAGCGAAACGAAGTCAAGCACCCTACCGCGTGGCGGACAGACCCACGGCAGTCCCCAGCACGTGGTCGACACACACACGGATGTGCACTATAATTATACAATAGGAAAGGTTCAATGCAAAAATAATGAGATTGCCAAACACAACACTTTGGAGTAGTAAAGTAAATATGCAAAACTTACGAAAGGTAGTAACGAAACGGCTTCAGGCCAAGGTGTCGTTGGCACGTGGATGATGCTTGAGGTTTATTGTACCGCACTACGACTATATGGGCAACTGTCGGCAACTATAGCTCTGGAAAAGGAGACACGAGACACAAAGAATTAATATCCCGTACCGGCGAGACCGGGTAAACACGCGGCAGCAATACTCACCAGCTGATGAGCTGCGCACGACGATGCCGACAGGAGACCCAAGGTGAAAATGTTGCAAAAATAGTGCAAAAAGGTCGAATGGGCCCAGGCCAGGGTATTTATACCCTCGCCACGACCGGAAGCCCCACCAAACAAAACACAAAACGAAGCTTCTCGAAAACTAGCGGAAACCGGCACAAAACAAAGCATTTGCATAGATTAATTACAAAATATTATCAAAACAAATACAGATGACAACGACCTGTCAAACTCCTACGCATCGACAATGACGATCATTGTCACCTGGAACGAAACGTCCTAAAATAAAAAAGTAATATAACAATTTAATTTTGAAAAATTATAAAATTAATATTTTAATTATTAGTTTTAATTATTTTAATTAATTTAGATATTTGATTATGAATGTTATGTTTAATAACGGTAGGGTAGGGATAAAAAAATATAATAACGCGACTCCTGCGCAATAGCAAGATGTCAGGTGTCAAACGTCAAGTGCATTGACCTACTTGTTGTTTGTTTTGATAAAAAAAGTAAAACGGAAATTTTTATGTAAAAAATTTAAAAGTAGCCAAATATCTACAAGTCAAGTCCTACTTATATACTCATAGGTAATTTGCTAATAATTTATTTAATTATGTTGTTAGTGATTTGATAGAAAATTTGCATCACTAGACAATGGTTACAACATTTCACAAGTCACTTAACACACAGTCTATTAACATTCAATATACTCAACACTGATTGGCTAGATTTCTTTTTGAAAATTCAAATCATCAATAATCATTTTACAACACAAAATAAAGCCTGACTAATAAAGGACATAATGTAGAAATGAAAAATTGTACAAAGTTTATACTTTTCATTAAATTAATCCTATATTTCAACAGATATTCTAGAGATTTTTAAAAAATGTTGTATCAGATGTACTTGAGTTTTTGTAAAAGAAAATATAAAGATAATTTTGCTTATGTTAATTACACATAAAAAATCAACAATACCATTTAAAATAATTAATGTGAATAAATTAATGTATTTTAATACTATTATTATTTCTTGATATTTACTTACTGCATTTATCATATAATATAAAATATCATAACATTAATAATATTCTAATAATAATGTTGCATTACCAGAAGTTAAAGTCTACACCAGAGGTATTCTTCAGACGAATCTATAAAAAATACATAACATACCTTTACTTCATAAAGATATTAAATCATCATGGAAATGAGATTTTATCTATATTCTCATCATAAAGATATCCTTAGGCTGAAATTTCAATATACATTTTGGTAATTAACACAGAACATAATTATGTAGGGGTCGATGTCGGGAAATCCACAACAGCGCGATTTAGAAGATATTTTCTTTCTCGCACAACCACTCTGTGCAATCAACTTCCGCCGGCGGTCTTTCCGAACCGATACGACTTGGAACCTTCAAGAGAAGAGTGTATTCTTTCCTTAAAGGTCGGCAACGCACCTGCATGCCTTCTGGTGTTGCAGATGTTCATGGGCGGCGGTGATCGCTTAACATCAGGTGAACCTCCTGCCCTTTTGCCCCCTCTCACATAAAAAAGGGGGTGATGATAGAAAGCATGATTAGGTTTTACTAATTTATTGGATTTGTGCAAATCAAGAACTAGAGAAGAGACCGCTGTTGTATGAATTAGGACTTTACTATTAGAAGCGCGTATAGACGCGCTGTTTGCATTGACTTATTGGCTCGTACACGCGCGTACGTATTTGAATAATATGCTACTAACATTCGCCACCACTGTTAAGAGAGCATACACGTCAGAATAAGCCCGTGTACGCGAACATATTGAAAATGCCGAACATTTTCAAGCCCGTAATGAACAGTCAACCGTGCGTGCAAGCGCGTACGCCGAAACGACCTTATACGCTCAACATAAACACTGGTCTAAAATCGCACCTATTTATGATTTAACATATACAAAAATATATAAAATTTATAAAGACACAAAAAGTATAGGATAGTTAAATTAGGATACCAGTCATCATAAAAAGTTTAATAAATTTATCTCCATAATTATTCGTTATTTAATTACGAAATTTAGAATACTTCATGAATACAAAACATAAAAAGTTTATTAGTGGTTGCACCTGTCGCGATCGTGTCTGGATTCACATACCCCAATACCGACTCTACGAAATTCTTTTAGAGCCTTCCGCACCGCCATGAAGAAGCTGGGAAGCATCACTTTTAACAGCACGTTGACGTGAAGTAGTATACGTAACTTGCGTTTTGTTCGATAAAAGTGAGTGCCAGACATCAAATCCCACTTATTTTTGCTTCTTTCCTCCTTATCCCCTCTTCACCTGCCCTTCATCTTAGGTCACAACTCAGAGCTATAACTCTAGTATTATCATTGATAACGCGTATGCTTGCTTACCACCCTTTTAACATGAAAATATATGACTGGTTCTTTGCAGTAAAAGCAAGGGTCAAAATGATCTGCATCAGATCTGCATTGTTATGTAACCATGCTCGGATGAAATCTGCTTATTGTTTTAAATATAACACTATAGTTTGGCCGTGAATTTTCGTATTTTCATAAATTTATTTAGATAACCAAAGAACCGAAATATTTTACGTAAGACAAGGTAAAACAATGCAATATTATGTGCTAGTAATTCACCTCGAAACTGGATTGTTTTCCTGTTATAAATAAATATATATTTTATATATACTCAAATAAAAAAGCGACATTTTGAATTTAATGCGATGAAATATGAAACTTCAAATTTTGTTATTATTATATTATTTAATTGAGACACACTAGCTATTGTATATAGTGATATAAATGTAGAAATAGAGATACAAAGCTTTAAAGAATGATACATATTATAAAAGTAGTTTTAAATTGGACTTAAGGAAATAATGACTGCCATTTTGCGAAAATTAACATTGCATTAATATGTATGTGAGAAAATATAAAGGAAATGTTGTATTCATGGCTTGGAAACTAAAACACGACAAATGCAGAACGCAGTATATTGTTTTTGACATTGACATTAACAACATCGAGAGTTCTTACAGCGTTACCAAAATAATTCACTAAAAGAGTTAAAAGAAAAGATATGCAATTTATGCTTTTCATTCAGGTATTCACTGCAGAGTATCATCATAATGTATTATATTATAATATAAGATGCTTGATGTTCCCACGACCGACTTTTAATGCATGCAGCCATGCGTGCGGATATCCAGGTCAGAAACTGGCTCTTTTAAAATTTTCACACTCCGCTTGGCACTAAAGTATGACTTCAAATCTTTCATCAAGATGCTGGAAACTTATGTTTTGGAATTGCAATGAAAAGCTTTCTCAAATTTATATTATTATGTATCAATTTGAATATACCCAATACCTGGATTAGGTACTAGTTCAGTCTTACTGCCAATCTCGTTAGCTATCAGCGTAAGTTGGTGAAATACTCCTGATAAAGTGTTCGTCAACAGAGTTTCGAGGTCAGCCAGAGTATTTCCAGTTGCATCTTGCGGGTAGGCAGAGCAAGGGCGGCTAGTGCAGTTCGCGTTCTGCAATTGTATTAGACGCCTTCGTGTTTGGAGGCTCCTTCCATTTACCAACAGGTGAAGTAGTCATCTGCCTCGTGCTAAACTAAATAACAAAAAAATTAAGGTCTCCGTCTTGTGGTTTTAGGAAGTCCATACGAAAATTAACACGTTAGCAGTCCTCTGTCCCCAATGTGGGCTCATCCCAATTTTTTATTAGACTGAATGTTTTGAACACTTATTTACAGGTGCCTAACCGTAAGTTAACCTATGTTTGGTTACAGTAGAAATAAATAAATATTTTAAATACTCTTTTTATACCTATTATTTTCATTTTGTTTCAATAACTTCTTTTTATTTTTATTTTTAATTAAAGTCATACGGGCTTTGCCACTACCTTGAAGTCAATTCCTGAATTTTTAATTATAACGATTAAGATTTTATACTTCGGGAAAAGTTTTTTTGCTTGTTATAGCCCATGAAGCTTTTTTAATTATTTTTGTGTAACCTTCACGTGTGTACGTATACGTATTTTATTGGAAATAAATGTGCTTTTATTTTAAAGAAAAAATATGCAAGTAAAAGAATTTATTTTGACACCGTTGTGGCGTTGTGGGTAGCGAGTCTGCCTTAAGCCTCGACGGTTGCGGGTTCGATTCCCGCTCGGAGCAGATGTTTGTATTAATCGTACAGGCATGTTTTCCGGTCTGGTTGTGTTTGTCCTTGTCATTGTGAATGTTTCCGGACCCCGACACGGGATATAATTGTCCTAATGGGGGCGTTGAGTGTGTAACGTTTATTTATTTATTATTTATTTATTTTGTTCCTTGTTACGTCATTTACTTCAGTTTAAAAACAAGTTACGAAATCGTTAAAAATATCATTATTTAATTATCAACGATAAAACGAACTTATTAATGATCGTATTTATTATAACATTTATAAAAATTGTCTCATAAGCGTTTTTCTTGTTTCGCTATCAGTGCGAATGGCAATGGCGTGAACATTGCTACTGATAAGATCTGATAACAAGTGATAATAAGCAGACAACCTCTTCACCTAGTCAACTGTAGATACATTAAAGTAAGTTTTGTAACAATGTATATGTTCCTCAATCGGAATATTAATACAGAACTTCTAAGTAGTCATGTAAAGTCAGCGGTATCAAAAAATGTAAGCCTCAAGTTTCTGACCACGCACAGTGAAGGGTTGTTAGGAAAACACCGAAGTTAAGAACCACATGTATGAAGCCTCAATAGCCCAACGGTAGAACGGCCAACTTCGCTCCGTTAACGAGAGAATCACGAATTCGATCCTGACCTTCTTGGGCTATTGTCGTACCCACTCCTAGCGCAAGCTTCGAGCTTATTTGGAGGGGCAATAGGAATATTAGTAATGTATTGAAAAAGCATTGCTATACTTAAAAAAAATTGAATTCGGTTTAAAAATAAAGTTTACAAATTAAACAAAAAAAGAAAAGAATGATGTAACGACTCGTCACATCCAATAATGAAAATCTTATTCAAATACAAGGCCCATAATGTAGTCGACCGATTGTCTTTAAATTGATGAATCAGTTATATGACATTGACATTGGCCTACACTATCTTTTTTTTTCTAGAATAAAATAGATTGTTGGATGATAATGATTTATGGTACGATCAGAGGTGAGGCTCATAGGAATGGAGCTTCGTAGGAAGAGCTTGTGTCCATAGTCTATCAAAGGCCTTCGCTATGTCTAGACTGGCTGCTAAATTCTTCTGTCTTGAACTAAACTGCTTCCGTCTAACGATTTATATGTCTTCTTCTTCTTATCGAGTCGTTAGTGGCCAAGATAGTGTTACGAGTTGTTCAGGTCGGCTTATAGTCCTCTGACTTGACTTTTCGACTATTGTAAAATTGATAACAGCCGGGACCGACTCTTTACGTACCCTCCGAAACACGGAGACGCTTCGTTGAAATATCACTATGCGATCACCCATCTAGTGATTGACCGCGCCTAAAGTTGCTTAAACCACCGATCGTTTACCGATCAATGAGCGCAAACGGCTATGAGGGACTCGATTATAGTTTAACTAAGAAGACATTTCGCATAAGCTTGTTAATTGAAAGAGAATATGATAGAAGAAAATACAAGTTCCATTTAATGAATGTCACACACATTACAGTTTATTTTATATAGTGACCGACCGAAATTTCGGTTTCGGTTTCGGTTTCGGCCAGTTTCGGCCAAAAACTCTAGTTTCGGCTTTAGTTTCGGTTTCGGCCAAAATATAGCCGAAACTTTCGGCCCCGCCGAAACTAGATTGTTTGTGAGTTTTAGTGCGTTGTTCGGTAAACATCGCAGCCAACACGTGACCCCTCGCTGACACGGCCAAAAAATCTCCAGAAATAAGTATTAGATTGATCTTTAAAATATTGTGAACACAACGTATTACTAGTTAGTTATGTACCTAGTATATCTAACTAGTTGTTTCTTTTTTTAAGTTTACTCCCAATAGTATGTCCTGTATATTCATGACAAAAATGGTTATATGACTTTAATGAATTTTTAGTATTTATTTTATTTAATTCTATTTAAATGTCTATATTATAAACAGTGATGGTCAACTAAGTAGGGACATAGGTATAATAAGAGTGACATTTATTTATTTATTTACATTTTCCGTAATTTCAGTTTACATGAAGTCTTCATTACGTTTTTTTAATGTTAATTTGATCTTGATCATAATATAATTATTAAATTTTGGAATGGATTGTAATTAAAAATAACAACAATTAAAATTCAACTTAACTTCTCCTTCGTGCTAATATAACTCTGGACAAGTAATTAGGGACACTTAAGAAAACATTAGAAATAATGAACGTGGAATGTATTGGAAGAGAAAAATGTACATTTATTATCAAAATTCATCTAAAAAGCAACGTTTTCTATTAAAAATTAACATTAAATGTGATTGCCATTATTAGCTATAGCCATATCGACATCGGTGCGGCATCGACTCCATCAAATAATTACAAGTTTCGTTAGTGAAGTTCTTCCAGGCGTCTTTGGAACTACTATAGAGTTGTTTTAAATTTACAGTTTGTTGTACCACAAATGTTCCAAAGAATTCACGTCTAGGCTATTGGCAGGCCAATCTAAAATTACAGCCTTTGTATTTCAGGTTTATTTTTAAAAATCGAAAATAAAACACTAACTCTTGCTGTCCCTAATTAGATGGTCAGCCAGTAAGTGAGCAATTTTGATGCGAGAGATTTCTTTTTAAATAAATCACCATTAAATATTCTTAGCTTTAAAAAAGTACACACCATTGAACAGTATACTTTATAACAAACAGTATCTCATAAAATTAAACTTTTAAAATATTTAACGAAATTATTTTCCGTTCCTAATTAGTTGGCTACGAATGTATACATGCAAATAAATCTTGAAAAAAAATTAAATTTAAATTTCAGTAAAAAAAACGCAATTTTAAATGTTTTTTTAAAGTTTCAGTTTCGGTTTCGGTTTCGGCCGAAACTGAGAGGCAGGCCGAAAGTTCGGTTTCGGTTTCGGTTTCGGCTGAAAAACCAGTTTCGGTCGGACCCTAATTTTATATTACCTCAACCTAGAACTCTTGAGACCTTGAACGCGCGAGGTGAATATTTCTCTCTTAAAGATTAGGATAGAATATATGTTTTTCGATTTACAATATTTTTCTTCAAAATCAAGGCGTAGTTTTTATACCACGATTGTGGTTCTGATGTTAAAGTGACCATGGGCGGAAGTAATCATTTTTAATCCTCCTCTCCCATAAGAAATAAGCGGTCACTGTAGCAACAGTAGCGATATATCCGTTTTTCGGATCCAAAGAAAAGGAGGAGGAAAAAAGGAATAGAAGGAGCTTAGGTGCCTCTATCCCTCTTATTCAGTAACGAATATTATTAGCATTTACTATTACTACTATGAATTTTCTTCTGAGAGTGTAGCCGTCAGTCAATTTATGCCAATAAAATCAAGGTAACGTCATATACATATATTGTGACGAAGTGTTTTTTTTTTTTTTATGTTAGAAGTTGGCAAACAAGCATGCGGACCACCTGATGGTAAGTGGTTGCCGTAGCCTATGAGCGCTTGCAGCACCATTAGTAGGTGCCACTCACGCGTTGCCAACCTCGAGATATTAGTTCTTAAATCTCGTCCGCCCAGTAATTTCACTAGCGTACAGTGCCCTTCAAACCGGAACACAGTAATGCCTAAGCACTACTATTTGGCGGCAGAATATTTGACACTGCGGTGGTACCTACCTAGCCGGCCTCTTGCAACAAAAGACCTACCACCAGTGTGACTGATTGCACTGGTGCAATAATCTCTGCTGTGACAGAGGTTATCCCAACAGCGGGCGATGGGGTCGTCACATCCCGACGCCGGTAAAGTGTTGCTTATTAATCTTTATTATGAATAAAGTTCTTTTCTATATCACTTAATTTCTATATCACAATTATTTATTATATATGTGTGTTTATACGATAGCGGATGACTAATATAACCTTTAATTCTATAATTTAATACAAGTTACCTTTAATTGTTTTAAGTACAACTAATAATCCAACTTAGTATTAGATTGAATTTTCCATATGTGTGCATATAAAATAAGTATAGACCGGTGCGCAATTGTTATCAAGATGTAGCAGTCGGATTAAATTCTTTAATGACATACAGAATGACTGTAATTGGACATAATTGGTTAGATTTCATTATTCCTAGTAGAAGCTGTGCCATTTATGGCTAGATATTTTATATTACCTAACAAATGTTGTAAATGTGAGAATTTACATTGGTATTATCAGTTCTGTCCCGATTTATAGGCTTACAATTTAATGGTACGTATCGCAGATAAGACTCAAGACTCTTCAAGCTTCTCATTGTCTTCACAGCGGAGTTGTATTGCGGCATCTAAACACGATACAACGCAATTCGATACCAAGACAGCCGCAGTAGAGCTGTGCCTAAGCACGTTCAGCAAGACCCTGACGATAGGATTACGTTAGAAACTGCCCCTTACACAGCACAGACGCACACAACACCGTCTTCGCCGGTGAGGACGAGGTCCCTTGTTACGCATGTCGCGACGCGCTCACACCGTTGGGTGAGTCAATGGATTAGAATGAGCTGGGAGCTTTGCCTTCATTCGTGATAACGTCCATAGCCTTCGTTCGGCCTCGCAGGAGGCAAACTATGGACGAAATCAATTTTGAGCCTCTGCGAAGGCTGTTGCTTTTTTCTCGGATGGATTTCATTTCTCAGCCACTCCCGGTAGGTGATGCTGTCAAGGCCAGTAAGGCCAACAGCAATACACAATGAGAAAAAACAGATATTTTATTTAAACATCTGCCATCTCTGCGCGTCATAAGTTTGTCATTCCAAAACGATAACAAGTTTATCTAAGACGTGTTGGAATGATAAAAGCTACAAAAAAAACTAATCAGAAACAACCAGTTATCATATTACATATAAATAACACGTGCCTCAGGCGAGATGAAATCCATACTAACGATAATTCAGTTAATATCGGCAACGTATTATAATTAGAATCGATGACACTGATTGAAAGGTAGGTCAAATATCGAGATTACGATAAAAATATTAAAGAGTTTCATATAAAGAGAACTAGGTTTTTCCCGCGGCTTAGTTTATATCATGAGAGTTGGCAAACAAGCATACGGTCAGCCTGATGATAAGCAGTCACCGCAACCTATGAACGCTTGTAATACATGAAGTATGACATGCGCGTTGCCAACCCAAGGGTTAGGTGGGAAGGAATGACAAGGCGAAAAAGGACCAGGGGGTGGGTGGTCCTCCGGCGCTCTCAGTCATCGAGACTGTCATCGAGATGAGCACAAAACGCAATAGTTACTACTCATACTGTTACATTACGTCGAGACTGCCCATTTGTGCTGTGAGGAGCATGACTCTATTACTTTTGCATTGCTCTACTACTGATTTCAAGTTAAACGTTTAATTATTAATACAACTTTTTCCAATGTCACAACACAATAATGTATACCAAACTATATTAGAATTGGTTGTTAAGACGTGAAAACGTAATAGACAGAGAATCGTACTTTCTTATTTATAATATTGATCTAAATGTAAATCCTAAAGTATTATGACGTCGAAGACTATTTTAGTAGGTTACTATTACCTATCTTTGGTATCTTACACTTATCTAAAGTAATATAATATCTATTATCAATAAACCACATGATATCATGTAGACTAATCGACAGTAATTTATTATTATGTATTTTAGTGACATGCAATGATTTTCGATGTTTACGTGTGTAGCGTTTATTTATTGATTTAATAAATGTAATTTGAAGTACGATTATTATTAATCGTGGAGAGTTTGACGAAAATAATTATAATTAGAGCTCATAAAAACTTTTTTCCCTTAACCATTAGGGTTGGAATTTTTTCTTGAAATTTTAAATGGGACCAAATAACCAAAAAGAATTTTCCAAATCATATAAAAGAATGTTCTAGAGGTAAAAACCACAGCAGTGAGAACCTCCTCCTTTTTAAGCCGATTAAAATTTATGTAAATTAAACGCTGGGCCAAAGTGACCGATATAATTATACATTACTAGCATCTGCCCGCGACTTCGTTCGTGGTGACCTTAGGATTGGCACCAGAGAGAAAGGAGTCATTTGTAAGTAAATAAGAAAAAAAGATTACGTCGTGCAGTACGTTTTTTGATAGGCCCACGGGAATCTAACTTTTTTCGGATAAATTATTATGTGTCAATGCAAATATCCATACATACAAACTTTTACATTTATAACATTACTAGCGGCCCGCTCCGGCTTCGCACGGGTATAAAATATATAGCTTATGTCATTGACTGAAAAAATTATTAAAATCGATCCAGTAGTTTTGATTTATTCATTACTGCCCGTGGCCCACACGCGTTAAATGTAATTATTTACGACATCACATTAGAAATCTCAAAAAAAAAAATTTTCTCTACTATTTAATGGATATTAATTATACATATAAACCTTCCTCTTCAATCACTATATATTAAAAAAATCGTATCAAAATCCGTTGCGTAGTTTTAAAGATTTAGCATACATAGGGACAGAGAAAGCGGCTTTGTTTGATACTATGTAGTGATGAGGATAGATATCAGTGGAGAAACGTGAACTTTATTATTACAATGGCGAAATTGGTCTAAGGATGCAAACCTTTGTGGGTTTTGCCATCCTCAACGATATTCTTCCACATCGCTATTAAAATTTAGGGGTTGATGGTAGAAACTTGAAAGTTTAAGGTTTTATGTATTTGTAATGCCACATCATATAAATAATAAACAAAAAAATGTCCAAAAAAGGTTGGGGTGGGGTAATCACTTCAAGGTATATTAATTAAATAAATTACAACCTATTTTCATACCTACTGAATATAAAATTTCATCAAAATCGACCAAACGGTTTCGGAGGACACACTAAAATTGTGACACGAGAATTTTATATATTAGATTATGTATTAAATAATTTATTATTGTTGTTATGTATTAAGACGGTATCTGTAAGTTGAATGGCCGCCACGGCCTCGTGTGCAACCTTAAAGCTTTCTCAATAATATTTTATACGATTTATCGTTTTATATTTTATTGTGAAGGTCCTTTAATTGACGTACAAACACTCAGGTCATTGACAAAAGTTTTATGAAAATATTTGACATTCAATATGGTTATCGAACCCGCAACCACAGGTCCATATGCGATTAGCGAATACCTATGCCACCACTTACGGTTTACCAGCTATTTATCCCCTGCGGATTCGCCCGCGAAAAATAATGTTTTCTAATCTATAACATTCAAGCAAACAAATATTCTAAAATCTATAGCCTATGCTATTCAGGTATATTACATGCTTTTTAAAAGAGTATCTCTGTCAATTTTTAAGTCGTTAAAAGTACTCCTATTGCCTCTCCAAATAAGCTCTTAGCTTGAGCTAAGAGTAGTGACTGCAATAGTCCAAGGGGTCAGGATGAAACCCGCTTCTCTTGCGTTAACGGAGCCGTTCTATCGTTGAAATTTTTTTTTAATTGCTGCACACTGCAACTTCCTCTATTAAGATAGTGATATCCAGTGTCGAGGGTCCGGAAACACATACAAGGACAAGGACAAATACACTCAAAATATGCTTGCATGGTCAATACAAACATATGCTCCGAGCGCGAATCGAACCCGGGACCTGTGGGGTTTAAGGCAGGTTTGCTACCGCTGCACCATAACATCATCTATTGAGAGTTCAAACAATTTTAGAAATAGCTTTTAAAACTGACCTATTGAAGCAATACTTAAGTTGGACCCTTACAATCAAACTCTTTTATATTTGCTGTGACATTGATATAATACTATGACGATAAGTTTACCTGGAATGGAAATAAGTAAACAATTAATACAAACAGGTTTTTGTGCATAAAAGTTTTATGTAAACTTGTACTTGATGTGATGTACTTGTACTTAGTAGAAATATATTTTTAATTATAAATATTTATTACAATTTAACATGTTTTTACTTTGTATAATTAAACGCAAAATGATACTGCATTTTACGTTGTTTCTCTGTTTATTTTATTGCCTTTTTGATCTTTGGTCGTTCTGCTGACGTTTGAAGTTTGAAATCTTTTTATTCCATAAGTTTTGCTTTCGTTTTGCCTAGGTGACGTTAGAAATAAAGTCAAGTGCGTGGTGGACCTCGCACAGTGGACTCTAAACGGTCCTACGGCATGATGATGAAGAATCTTTAGGATATTGACGAATTAAAAGCGACCGTAAATATAAATTTGTAATTTCCGCAAATATAAAAATATATTATTAAATATAATATGAAAAAACAAAATTATTGGATAAACCTATATATCTTTGAAAATTGCTGAATGATCTTATGTTGTTTTTTTTTAAATCTCTATTTAAAGAGATTATTCGCTTAGCGAATATGCCTCTCTATAATGTTACAAAATAACTTAATCACTATTTATTTATTATAAATATACTTATACTGTAAATCATTGTCTACCGTCATCTTAATGATACAATGTTTATAATTTATAAATTAAATTTTAAGATTAATCTAAGGCCTTAAACGCAAGTAGTATACGCAGAATAATATTGTTAGTACTTTTACAAAAATATAACTTTTTTGTGACGAGCCGTTCCGGTCTTGAGACGCGAATTACATATCATATAATTATAAATTTACTCTGATTTACGGTATTTTGATTTAAGTTGGCAATCAAGCATACGACTCATCTGATTGTAAGCGGTTGCCGACTTGCGTAGCCTATGAGCGCTTGCAACACCGTTAGTAGGTGTCACTCTCGCATTGCCAACCTCGAGATATTAGTCCTTAAATCTCCTTAGCCCCGTATTGTCACTAGCTACAGTGTCCTTCAAACCGAAACACAGTAATACACTACTGCGTTGCGGTAGAATATTTCACACTGAGGTGGTACCTACTAGCCGGCCTTTTGCAATAAAAGGCTTATCATAATTAATTTCTTTGATCGCAAGAACCTAAACAGGAATGATAGAATTTGTTAATTGTATAACTGTACAATTTGCAATATGTGATTGTATGCTGGCGGAAACAATATTTTGGTTGGTTTATATGAGGATAAACATTCTTGATCTAGTATTCTAATTTTATTACATTACAAGCTATAAGGAAAAGTCCTTATATGAATGTATAATACAGTGGCTTTTTTCGTTCTCGCAAGTTAACCACTTGAAAATATTCTGATCTTAGTACAAAAACATAGTTGTATAAAACTTATACTGCGCTAGCGGTCCCGGCAGACGTTGTCCTGCCACGAAAATGAAAAAAAAGTGAGACCCGTTGGCAGCGCCCTTACTGGGTCCAATTGTTAATCTAAACCATTCTCGAATCCACCGGAATACACACAAAAAATCGAAAAATTGGTCGTTTAAGAGGAGTTCAGTGATTTACACACGTACAGTAGAATTATATATATAAAGATGTATTGTGGAAAATAGTTCCTTAAGTTTTTGATAGACTATGTCAGTCCAACGATTAAAATGTACCTAAGGACATAATCACTACATAGTATAAAACAAAGTCGCTTTCTTGCCCCTATGTATGCTTAAATCTTTAAAATTAGGCAACGGATTTGGATGCTGTTGGAATAGATAGAGTGATTGAAGAGGAAGGTTTATATGTATAAAAATAGTGGAGAAAAAAATTGAGGTTTCTAATGTTGTAAATAATTAAATTTTTTCCGCTTACATTGCAACAAACGCAGGCTGAACCCTAAGAGATTTAACAAAATAATGTACTAATTATTGTATACATTGAAAACGTTCTACAGAAAACTCCGCAATGGTATATGTCTATATCTTTGTTTTACTCCAAATTTAACGCGTGCGGGCCACGGGCAGTAATGAATAAATCAAAAATACTGGATCTATTTTAATAATTTTTTCAGTGAATGACATAGGCTATATATTTTATACCCATGCGAAGCGGGAGCGGGCCGCTAGTATGGTATAATCTATAGAGCAATAGATTACACAAAGTGGTATTTAAACTGAAAAGTTTAAAGAATATAATGGACGGAACCATGCCATGTTGCCGCTCTAGTAACGTAATTTTAAAGGAGATATTGTTGTCTTAGTCTGTTGCTCGTAGCACTAATAGGAGTAAAAGAAATAGATATATATAGGTTTGGCAACATATTTATTTATTTTCTGAATTTCAATATTGGCATGTTTTATACCTGGTCAAGACTCAATTATATAGGGGCATTTGTCAATTATATAGGTAATTTAACATTAAGCACACATAAAATACGTAAAATGTTGGCACGTGGTTTGTATCTAATGTTCGTTCTATCTTCTTTCTCTTTCTATTTCTATGCTGAAAACCCTTGACAGCTTGACAACTGACGTGAATGGATGATAAAGCAAATCCCGTTTCCGTCCTGTCGGTGTTTTTGTCGCTTTTTGTCATAAATCATTTTATTTAAATATGCCGAATAAGTACATCACATTAATATTCTTGCCTAAACCTTCATGAAGTTTGTTTGTTTAAAAAACTACTAACCTCCTTGTCTTTAAGGACTAGGTACAGAAAAATAAAGTGAGTGAGTGTGTGAGAAAATGATTACGAGTACGAGTTAGCTTTGTTCTTTGTGATCAGATCATAGCAAAATATAAATAGGACCTCGTGAATATAAAGTTACACCAAGTTATCAGTATTGAAAGATAGACGCCGAAATTATATCCTCACAAACGTATGAAATTAATCAAACGAATTAATATACATGTCCTTTTAAACTTGGTTTAAAATAGACACATGCGCTTAATCAAAATATCCAGTGACGTAATAAATACGTATAAAGGCATTCGCCGTATACCTGTTGCTGAATAGTCAGTCAGGTAAAGTATATTTTAGTCTACAGTACCTAACGCTAACTGAATACTTCCTTAAAGAAACGAAGCCGTTCTCACATTCTATTGCCATTCATGGTGTATTGAATTTTCGACGTGAAGATTTAATAGATTCTCTCGGAAATATTTCTCGGAAAACCGACGGGAACACATTTAAAAGGGTTCCGTTTTACCTTTTTAAGATATGCTACCTAAACAAACTGATACATAATATAGTTGTTCTATCTCACGAAGGAGAGTGAGTTATACTTGTAATTGTGATTGTGTTTTGACACATGCTCTTTTCAAATTTTGACGCGAAACAATGAACACTAGTAGCCCGCTGGGGCTCGAGCGAATATGGCCTGAATTACATATATCAGCATTTAGCTGGATAGTTTTGGACACACAAGAGCATCGTATGCTTAAGCATCCGTTAACACGGGTAAGCATGCTTCAGCATCCGTAAGCATGGGTACGCATCCTTCAGCACACTTTGACGGCTATTTAGTAACGTAATGTAGCGTGTAATATCGAATGTTACATTTAAAATAGAAAGTGCGAAAAGCGAAGCGATGCTGAAATGGAAATTGATGCGTACGCATTTCATACAAAATAGCTTTTCTATAGAGAGAATTCTGATCGATGCTGATATATGTAATTCAGGCCTAACAACTATACGAAAACATGAGAATCGATACGACTACATAGGTTGTCAATAGTAATTATTAGCAAAAATACACAAGACAACTAAAAGATAACGAGAAATGGACAACAATCGTTTCAAAGTTTCCACGTAATACATATGGCGTCAAAATATTGAACCGACCATTGTTTCACTTTACAAGCTAAAGTGACTCAACCTGCAATAGTAATTATTACTGAACAATAACGATAAAACGAGCAACAGAAAAACTCAAACTTGGGTTTGTGTTCGTTTCCAAACCCTGGACACAGAATATAACTATGCCATAGAGTGGCACAGAGTGTGTAGCGTTCATTTATTACTTACCAGCTTCTGCTCACGAGTTTCCCGCGTCAATAACAATATTAAATAGACACATGTAATGAAATATACAAATAATTGATTACCCATAAAAACCTTCAACTATTCCCTTATTCCACCCCTTTGAAGTTTTGTTTTACCGACTAAAATAAAAATTAGAATTTTTATAATACCACAAAATTTATACTATACTAGCTGCGCCCGCGGCTCTGCTCGCGTGATGTACCGTTTTTTCTTTACTACACGGAACCCTAATTCTTTTTATAAAATAAAAGTAGTCTAAGTTACTCCTTATTACATCAGCTACCTGCCAATAAAAGTCCCGTCACAATCGGTCCAGCCATTTCAGAGATTAGCCGGAACAAACAGACAGACAGACAAAAATTGTAAAAATGTTATTTTTGTGTATGTAACGTATTCATCATATACATGTAGTAATATACGGTTATTTCAATATTACAAACAGATACTCCAATAATTATATGTATAGATTTGTAACTTTCTATTGCAGTATGTTCAAATTAAGACAAAATTTCAACTAATAGTGAACTATAATAATGTTATTAATTACGAAATAGTCGTAGGTACTTTCCTCATAAATATGTATCGTATCTTAAGTAGGTAGGTAGTACAATAGCGCTCGTAAAAAATAGGTACGTTTCCAACTTGTGATATTCCATAGTCGATTCTGGATAATCATTATCACTCTTTGAAGCTGTGCCAAGTTTGCTTTAAACCGTATTGTCATTTTTCATTAAAATCGCTTTAACATCAGACGTCAATTTCGAAATTAATGAACGGAAATTAGCTTTATAAGTAATGATGCCTAGACAGAATTCTTAGAATATAAAATATTATATATACAATTATTATTATGTATTCTATTTACACAATCGAATTATAGTCATAAATCATTAAAATTACAATATTTACATTAGAAATATATAAAATTAAACTTTACCTTTGTTATATCAAAATAGCAGCTTTTTACTTAGTGCATAATTATGAAAGTACTATTACACCGAAATGGCTGAAACGAATTAAAAAGGACTTTCACTGGTAAAACTGATATATTAAGAGGTAACTTAGGATTATTGTAGTTTAAATCAAAAATTAGAGTTTTGTGCAATTTATAAAAATTAACAATAATTCTGTAAACGAGTGGGGCAGCGGGCACAGATACTTAATAATATCGCTCATGGCTTGAATCGCTAATGGTTTGAATCGTTAATGGTTTGAATTTTATTATTCATTAGTAGTTTTTGTCTTTCATAATTTAACAGTAAAGAGACGGGAAGTAAAAACGTCAGTGTGTCTCACTGACGTTTTACCACAAGCATGCTCTATTGTCGATGTCTGGAAATCCACAACAGCGCGAATTAGAAGACATTTTCTTCCTCGCACAACCACTCTGTGGAACC
Organism: Hestina assimilis; assembly: GCA_023373885.1. Lineage (NCBI taxonomy): Eukaryota > Metazoa > Arthropoda > Insecta > Lepidoptera > Nymphalidae > Hestina > Hestina assimilis. The sequence continues at coordinate 2,487,226 of CM041745.1, read as the reverse complement.
AACTTCCGCCGGCGGTCTTTCCGAACCGATACGACTTGGGAACCTTCAAGAGAAGAGCCTATTCTTTCCTTAAAGGTCGGCAACGCGCCTGCATGCCTTCTGGTGTTGCAGATGTTCATGGGCGGCGGTGATCACTTAACATCAGGTGAGCCTCCTGCCCGTTTGCCCACTCTTACATAAAAAAAAAAAAATTGTAGTCTGATTTTTCAACAGATGTAGATGGCAAACTAAACTTAATAAAGAAACTACGTACTATATTTTTTAACAAATATTAAATTTTTAAAAGGTCAAATTAATTTTTTAAACAAAAGTGAAATTATTTAAAATATGTATCTAAAAAATAAAATAAATAAAAGCAACAATTTTGATTATAAACATGTTCAATGCATATATTAACATAGTTTTGTATATATTTTTAAATTTTTTAACTTTAGTCTTACAATGCAAGCAATTTAAATAAATTCAAAAAAAAAAACAAAAAATTGTCAAATGTCATTTATTTAGGACCAATTACACTAAACATGCAATAAAAAGTACATTGCATGTTTTCTAATACTTAAAACTATTACAGCAATTTCATACCATACTACAAATTATCTATTATCATAAATCATCGTATCATAAGGTGAAATTGGCGTAATCAAATGTCATTGAACCTTTTTGACGAGGGAGTTTTTGCTGCACCGAATCGAGAAAATTGCGTTCATAAAACTACGCAATGATTATTCCGAATGAGAACCTAATTATATATTTTGAAAATGATAGCGGTATCCCATTATGTTAATGGTATTCTTTTGCAGAAAATCGCCTACCATTTAAAATACCGAAAACTGGTATTTTGTGGTACATATGAATACATATTGGTATTTATTTGTTAAAGTTTGCCATTTACATAAACAATATATGTCAAAGTATGTATAATTTGCAATTACGACAATATAAATTAAAATTGTTTTCCGTTTATAAATATTAATGGAGTAATGAAACTGTTTAAAAAAAAGCAAAAGTGGAGTAACTTCAAATGGCATAAAAATTTAAATAGAGATTTTTATAATCCTAATCTATTTAATAAAAAAGATAAATCAAAATCTGTTCCCAATTGGAAAAGACATCGCGTAATCATCCACGTTCAATTCCGCCGAACTTATAAATTCGTCATTTTCAAAGTCTCTTCCAATATAGTAAAATTGCCTCAGTTACCTCATACCTTACCTTTATTGCCTAACCTTCCCTTATACCTAATCTCACCTTTTATTTCCCTTCATCATCACAACTAGATTATATATGCCACTATGGCGAACACAGGCTTATTAAATGTAAGTGGTGCAAAAGAAAGTGACCAGAAAACTTAAAGTATTTGAGGTCGTATTAATTTCGCCGAATAATCTTTATAATATTCGTCGATTTCAGTCTCAATAACTCAATGGTAACGTGATAATAATTATTACATTCGAACGATACTTTGAACTATTGTCAAAATTAGAAGGAAATCAAAGGTATTGGTAATTTTGAGAAAAGCTGTGCGTAAAAGTAATATCATGATAAATGTCAAATAAATTATAAAATAATAATAAATTGAAAAATACATGATAATATTCTAGCCACCTTCGCAGACTCTGTTTCTCTGTCGGTTTGTCGCGCTTTCACGCAAACTGCTGAACAGATTTAAATGAAATCTGGTACACAGATAGTCTAGAACCTGAGAAAGGAGATTAGACTGCTTTTTAATGCGAAAAAAGGGTTGTAAGGAGTTGAAAGGGGCGGATGAACAGTTGTATGGAAGTATCGTCATTTTTAGAGCTAGATGCTTGAAACTTATTTTTTAGGTTGTTTATTCAATATAAATAAATATGGCATTCAAAGTTTGTAAAAGTTTCCCTCAAGGGTGTAAAATATCAATAGGAAACAGAGGATGATAGCAAAACGTATTTCATGCGGGTGAAGCCGCGGGCAGAAAGTAGTACATTATACTTAATTATATTAGTCGTGAAAACCAAATCAAAATCCGTCGCGTGGATGAGGAGCTAACGGAAATACAGATGCGGAAAGTGACTTTGTTTTATACTATATACAGATTAAATAAATTTATTAATAATTCTACAACTGAGATACCATTAGCTTAACAAATAAAGACATCAAGTGCATATTTTTCTTAACATATTATTAATATGTAACTTTATACGTTGTAAATGTTATTATAATATAACAATTATTACATAGCAAATTATTACTGCTTGCCAATTCATTTCATACGTAATACCATATTAAAGAGAACTGGTCTAAAATAAATTTTGTATCTAAACAATTATGTAGGGAATAGGAGAGTTCAATTTCGACTAAAAACCGATGTAGAAATTAGCACTGTGATTACTAACTGGAACATTCCTAACTGTTGCAGAATTTAAAAGTATACGTCAAGCACTGTAGAAGAATCACTATGAAACTCTTTATCTCAGTTATATAGTCGCAGAAATGTTATTTATAACGTTTGTAAAAATAAAAACAAAAAAACACCTTAAAAATAAAATTCAAAAATCTATATTTTTATAACGTAAGTCGTGACGATGTTTTATCCTGTTTGACCTATTATTTTAGGGATATTACGGGTGTAACTAAAGGTTCAACAAGGCAAAAATAATCTAAATTTCTTAAAAAAAAATTATCGGATGTTTCAATATCAGAGGTCAATATAATACCCCGGGTATTTCTATTATCTGAGCGACATTTTTTTATTCTACGTAATCTTCTCTTTACTCTTGTATCTTACGTCATACTTTAGATAAGTAAATATGGACTAAGCAAATAAATGACTTACATAATATTTGGCTACATACATTGCCTTTATAATTACCATTTTTTTATTATCAAACGACCTAAAGAAGGAGGTTATCGATACTTATTTCGACAACGTTGTGGCGTTGTGGCTAACGAGTCTGCTTAGCCACGATGGTTGTGGGATCGATTCCCCATACCGGCAGATGTGTGCATTGATCTTACATATATCTCGTTTCGTTCAGGGCGTTTTTCCTTTTGGGTCTCCCCACCGTGCCTCGGAGAGCACGTTAAACTGTCAGTCCCGGTTGTTATCACATAACATCAGATAATAATCGCTAACTCTTGATAAGTAAATGACTCTTATCCAATGAGTTACTGGTTCGCCCTTAGGGTTACGGAGGTCAGATGGCAATCACTCTGTAAAAATCAGTAACCTGTCAAATCCGGACAAGAGTAATTAGCAGTCCCTGGTATTTATTACTTGTATACTTGTATAGTACCGGGACTAATGCTATAAAGTATAAGAAACATAATTATATCTATTTGGAAACTAACTTCCGATCAAAGATGCCAAAAAAAAAAAAACAAAAAATCTTCATGGTATAAGAGCAAATAATCCATGATCTCTGCAGCCGCATTTTTTCTTTATCCGAATCATAAAGCTTGGCCATTGACGTCGGTTGTTTTTTTTACAATACCACCGTTTGTGTTGATATCAATTTTAGAGTAAAAAATATACACTTAATCAAAAGTTTCCACTTTGCCGGCTCTTAATGTGTTCAAAAAGAGAATGGTGAATCTGATTAGAATTAATTTCTTAAATTTACGTAATAGATAAACTTTCGTATCTAAATTGGTTGAACCATGTAAGGGGACGTACCCATACTACGTGAACCATTTTTTACAAGCTCCGCCCATCCTCTGTGACCACTCGTAGTATATGCCAAGACCTAGTTTTCAAGTAGTAATTCACAAATATGGATGCAATTCATTTTTTGCAAAGACAATGTTTAAAAAAAAGAAAGTGTTTGTCTGTATTTATAGTCAGCTTGCTGTGTGACGAACTTGACACACGCATCACCACCACCCCCAATCCCCACACTTGTCACGTAATATGGGTACGTTCCCTAATATCATATCATGTTACGTTATTGTTCTCAGATAAATAGGTTATTAGAAATGAGAGAAGAAGAATAAATGACTAAGTGACTTTGTGCTCCCGGACCACCTTCAAAATAAAATGGCAGATGCCTCATATAACACGGCTGACTGAGACTAAGCTAAGATCAACTGTTTAGCGATTACTACATTATATATTTCGAATACTGAAAAAACAGCCATTTCATGTTGCCTTGTATTTTAAACGAGATGTTGTTTTCTCAGTTTATCTCCCAGAACGGCAATACGAGTAAAAGAAATAGTTTATGTATAAGCTTGGCAACGTCGCATACAATGTTTAACTTAACATAAAAAAATATAAAAAAATTAACACTTGTGTCATGTGATATCCAGTTTTCAGTCAACTTTTCAATAAAATAATTAGCTGTTTTCATTTTGTAACTACTTCTCCGTCTACGTTGTGACTCATCAGCAATGTAAATTTTTTTAAACGCGATTATTGGAAATGTACTTTATAACAAGGTACATAAACCTGTACTGTTTAAATTTGCTTCTAAATCAAAAGCGATCATCAAATCCAATAATTCAATTAACTAAATCTTATATCGTATCAGAATATTCATATTTATTACATCAACAATCTCCGCTCTCATCGGGCGTTTCTATTCTCAAATGATTCACTGCGCCGTGAACGCGTCATTACGTAACACGTGTACCTACTGCAGTTATCTCAAGTAAGGTCAATGCTGGCCTCGTTCTATAATAATCTTGTATCCGTTTTAACATAACTCGGAATAACTTGATTTTTGATACATTTATATGGCTTTTATATATCCGATGATATGACGTATATATAAGTACACTATCATTTATAAACACGTTGTTTTGATCACGTGTTTTTGTTTGAATTGAGTTACCAAATAGGTATCTTTAAGATGTTTTATGATACTAGCAACTTTAACTCCTTTTTGTTTTTACCTGATGGAAGACAATTCTAGGAAAGTTCCGTAATGTCTCACACGACGTGTATAGTCGTAGTAGTAGTATCTGTACTGTTGCATTTCATTCTGAACTGAAGTCACACCTAACCTGTTAGTTGTTTAGATATCCCAATCATTAATGTGTGATTTTATTGTGTTTTTCTTTAACATTTACAGAGATTCTATTCGATACGTAATGCGTACTAATCATTAGTAAACAAGCTTATATATGAGAGATAGGCATTGATTTGCTTAAATCTCGTCGTGGTTTATCTTACATATCGCCACTCAACAGTGACCTTGATATTGTCGATCTCTCGTGATAAATCCTGGCTATCGCTATCGACTGATAATAATCATGAATTCTTTGAACAAAATACGCTTTGATATTAAAAAAATATATCGGTATAAATAATAAATCTGTCGACAAACGAAGAAGAAAAAGGTACTAGACTATTGTCTTTGTTTGTTTATATATATAATTCTCCTTTGAGAATATTAAAAAATAATAACTAATTAAAATATAATTACCCGTTCGTGCCTTATTCAGCTAATCTGTGAATTTATTCTAGCTTCTGCCAGGGGCTTCGACAACGTTATTACCGATTTTAATACAAACTTTGAACCCCCATTTCACCCATTTGAATTTCGAAAAATCTTTTCTTAGTTCTCGTTTTTAAAAAAATACCTGTGAAAAATTCAGCTTTCTAGGTCCAAGGGTTTAGTCAGGCCGTTAATCGTGGCAGTGTATCGTGTATTCTCCTTTTAGATATTATATAAATTATTTTCATTTCATACTTAATTTCTTTTACGTTCGTATAGTAACAATGTAGTAATGTGTACCTTGTATGTTTGATATTACGTAAGATTACTCCAAGGTCAAACCATCTGTCAAAATGCAGGTGGTCTTTTATTAATAAATACAATTATTATATAATTAGGTCTCAATTATCACTTTAAACTTTCACGTGATTTTTTGCGTTTTTTATTGTTAGTGTTTTCTTATAATACCTATGTATTTTATTGCTTCCAAATATCGGTATTAATCTAGAACGCATTTATGATGTATTTTCCAACTGTGAAACTACATCGAGATAAAACTCTATATCGATTTAACAAGAAACTAATTAACCTTCCAAAAAGCAATCGCATAAAATGGTTGTCAATTATTGTCGGAGATAAAAGGTAACAACCGTCAGGAACAAACTAGATCTTATCTCTCTCCCCATTGCAATCCTATTATCCTACTAATAAAATATATGTGAAAGTTTGTATGTTTGTTCTTTTGTTAATCAATCACGCAAAAACTGGATAGCTTATCATCTACACACTACTACACATCAAAAGGTATCCTATATACTTTTTATCTCGAAATAAAAAAAACATTTCCTGTAAGATTATCACAAAAACATGCTACAGGCCGTACGCTTGTATAGATGTTTCTTATGGAACATTTTTGACTTACAAGTGATTCATTTCTCTCTAGAGCTAATTCTAAGGTCTAGGCTAAGATGCTAGTTAAGTATAAATATACTTGACGCTTTTCGAACACAGGATGGAAAGCTGTCTGTGTATATCCTAACCAAAACCATCGAGCCGTTTCCAATATCGCGTATAATATATACATAAATTGATCGTTTTTAACTATTTACATACAAATTATGGATTTATTTTACAATAATTTTAAGATTAAAAGGTTAACATCGTAACCGCAGCCTTATTTCTTTTTTATGTAACCGGTACATATAATGTTCTTAACTATCTTCATTATTATGGAAAATATTATAGTGTTGATTACCTTCGCGTCTCCTTCCACATACAATGAATTCTGGTCAGATCACTTTTATGGTATAATTTATCATGTACTTGATGGACAGGGTACCCTTAAACAAGTAAACGTTCGTAAATTAGCGAATGTATGCCATATATTACGATATCATCTCATCATGTATATTAAATTAATAACCGCTTTTGCCCCTGGTTTTGGCCGCGTGTAAAGGAATTTTTATGAGACCCCTCTGACGCAGTATTAAAAATTTCATTCCCTAATTCAAACCCTTCACCTGATGTTTTCTCGACAATTTTTTTTTCAAAAATCATCTGCATGCAATTCAAAATATAAATAAAGTTAATTTTGTCGAGGCTGCTGTGAAAAGTTGAACGAAAATTGTGTTGAATATGCCATCTAACTGATTAACCTAAAACCTCGGGCAGAAACTAGTCTAAAACAAATTTATACATATATAATAAGTATTATATGGGATTTTTTTATTGTTACCAGGTTCGAACTGCGCCGGACTCTTATAGTATGGAACTGCGCACTAGCAGCTTTCAGCATCATGGGCGCGTGTCGGACGTTACCCGAATTTATACACGTTTTACGGAATCACGGGATTTACCACTCCATTTGTGTTCCCAGGTGAGTCCTTGACCTACTATTAAAACAAAAAGCCTTAAGTCTCTTAAGAAACTCTTGGATGGCTTTCCCTTTCGTATACTTTATAATAGAGCCCGGCTGTATTCCACTAGAAATATCAATGGGAAGGCTCGACTGAGGGAGTTAGTCCTTCTCATATAATATCGACGTGAAGTATTAGTATGCGTGCATGCTGTTTGATACACCGTCAGAAAGTGGAGGTGTATTTTTTTTTTATGGTAAGCAAGCATACAGTCCACCTGATGGTAAGTGGTTACCGTAGCCCACTATTAGTTGGTGCCACTGACGCACTGCCAACCTCGAGATACCGGTTCTTAAATGGGCCAAGAAGCCCAGCAATTTCACTAGCCTACAGTGCCCTTCAAACCGAAACACAATAATGCCAAACGGCTTTACAATAAAATATTTGACACTGCGTTGACCTACCTAACCGGCCTGTTGCAACAAAAGACCTACCACCAGTGTGACTCTTTGCACTGGTGGAACAATATCCTATGCCACCGGCCTTCTCTTAGAAGTCGGGATGACAAGCAACTAATATATAATAATGTAAATATTATATTCCTATCCTTTGCTAAAGAAATATTGATACACATAGTTGTTCCAAGAAATTGTCTTATTATGACGTCTGACGTCATCGTAAAAGTTGGTTTCTTATTCATTTATTATACTGAATGAGTAAACTTGACTCATAGTTACAGTGATTTATTACCACAGAAATTGATATTAATATTTAATTATTCCAAAAATCCAATAAAATTTAAGTAAGTCTATGTATTCATGCCAAAAGAGCCTAGCTGTTTTGGCATGAAGGCGGAGACTCTACCGGAAAAGTAGCACTCACAAAGAATATCAACGTGAAACAGCACTATCTATTCTGTCGCGTTTTGCTCGGGAACTGCCCTTTTCTCTCACGGCAACGGCCTTTTTCATGCCCTTTAACAATTGAGCTATTGTGAGAGATTTTTTAAGAAAATTTCTAAAGACGTTCGAGACGACAAAGAAATTCTTGAATTTTATAGCATACATTTAAATATTTTGAGCCATCGATAAAGTATGACGTTTTTCCTGTGCGCCTTTATTGACGCTCCGGATCACGTAGGTATGTGCCAAGCGTGTCTACTATCATATTCACTGGTCATTTTAGACGAGGCGAAAGTTTACATTCTTTCCACGATTATAGCCCTTATTTTTAAAATCGTAAGGTTCTACATTCAGCGTTAGTTAATCGATACATTTACCGAATCGTGATGTAACTGTCATGTAAAAATAAAAAGTTTGATTAGAATATTAGTATGCTTATCAACTTCCGTCTCTATACCAATATTTATGGCATTTATTTAATAGTTTAATACTATCTTCTGCCACCGGCTTCGCCCGCATCTATAACCATTTCAATAACTTTGAACCCTATTTCACCTCTTCAAGGGTGGGATTAAAAAAATGCGTAAAGTGTGTCATCTTTAATTGTTCGTCAAAACAAAGTTTCATGCTTCTAGTTACAAAAAATCATATGAAGGGATGAAATGAGTTATGAATAATATTATAGGCGTCGGGATGTGACGACCCCATCGCCCGCTGTTGGGATAACCTCTGTCACAACAGAGATTATTCCACCAGTGCAATCAGTCACACTGGTGGTAGGTCTTTTGTTGCAAGAGGCCGGCTAGGTAGGTACCACCGCAGTGTCCAATATTCTGCCGCCAAATAGTAGTGCTTAGGCACTACTGTGTTCCAGTTTGAAGGGCATTGTACGCTAGTTAAATTACTGGGCGAACGAGATTTAAGAACTAATATCTCGAGGTTGACAACGCGTGAGTGGCACCTACTAATGGTGCTGCAAGCGCTCATAGGCTGCGGCAGCCACTTACCATCAGGTGGGCCGTATGCTTGTTTGCCAACTTCTAACATAAAAAAAAAAAAATGAAACTTTGTATTAAAATCTTTATTCACGCGGGCGAAATAGAAGGCGGGCGGGCTAACAGAAGCGGAGCTAGCAATAGATATTATAAATGTGAAAGTTTGCATTTTCGGATGCTTGTTACACTATCACGCAAACACGGCTGAACGGCTTTAGATACCTTGCTACCTGAATTAACACACAGGAGTTTCATCCCGGAAAAAGACAGGTTCCCGGGAATTTTCAAAAACATACTACAGACGACTTGACTAAGTGGTTGCTTGCGCATGTTAGGATAAACTTATTTTGAATATTTATATTATTGTGTCTGTCTTTATATTATTCTGTATGGCTGTTAAGCTTCCACATCTAAGCCATTGATTTTAATAAAATTTGCTAAAAAAAATTGCGAAAAAGGCTTGAAAGGAGTTGAACCCCTATTTCAACGAGGGAAGTTTCCGAGGCGTTATGGTTGTTTGCACAAGCGACCCCATGTCGTCCCAATATGGCGATGATGGGTTCCGATGAGTTTTAGTGGGTATTGCCGCTAGACTAACAGGCGGCCGAGTCCCACACTACCACTGTTTAGTGCACTTGAAGAGTACACGACGTGCAGTGGTGTGGCTAAATGCATTGCACAGCGAGGTGGTGGAAGTTTGTATGCAATTCTAAATTACACGCAGACAAAGTCGCACGCAGATGCAAGTAATCTATACAATTATAAAATTGTTGTATTGATAAGAAATAATATAAAACCTGCTTAAAACCATAAAATGAAATAAACTGATCGTTTGCTATTTTCCGGATAATAAATAATGATATAATTATTCATAGCTACGATAACGATAAGATTTTTTTCCGCATTTTCATAAGTGTTTGTTTTTTCGTAAAAATAAAAATATTATATACGACGAAGTTGTAGCGCAGAGGTAGCGAATATTTTAATGTTTAATTTTTGTTTTCGCTGAAAAATGCTTTAAAGCACATAACTACACGTGGCGCACTCCTCAAGTATAACCCAGACGTGAAGAAGCACTTTGCGCGTAGGCAAAGGCGAAGGTGACTTTTCATTTAATACAGTAAAAAACGTCAAAATTATCAAGTTACGTGTATGGGCATCCCTTTATTTTCAAATTTTATTTTATAGTTTGTATTTGTTGTTGCAGCGGCAACAGAAATTTTAATTTTGTGAAAATATCTAGGAAAATGGGATTCCGATGGTACCCTTTGGATGTTGATCCCTAAAACTGCTACCTTACATCGATGTCCTGTATAAGGGTAGTATTTTTCCGGTAAAAAAAACCCGTTCATGATAAAAATAGCAATATTCTAAACTAAAAAAACAATAATTAAATAAAATTTAGAAGTGGTAGATCTACAGTCCTCCCAGCACAATGGGCCGGCTCAACTGGGGAAGTATTACCTCCAGCCCCCTCTGTTCCCTTCGCACGTGATACTTCAAGTATCGGTTGCTGCGACTGCTTACCATCAGGCGGACCGTATGAAATAAAAAAAATATTCTTATAATTAATGCTAATTCAATTATTATCTACGTTCAAACAATTAATTATTTAATATATTATGTAACAAAATTGAATACGGAAATAAAAACTTGTAAGTTGTAGCATAATTGTATCTTAACAATACATATTCTCACAGATCATGATAATCACAGAGATGTTATTTAAAATTTTAATTGCTTAAATTATAAAGAATATCTTATTATGTAAAAAATATCCGAAGGAAATGTTATGTAATGAATTAAAAAAAAATGTGGATAAGATATATTGCGTGGTAAACATTACACATGGTCAAATCCCTTTACCTTGAAGATTCAATTAGATTTTTATTCAAATTTATTTATTATTATATGATTAGTTTTGATTTGAGACTTTTTCGTCATAATATCTTTAAACAAAGTAAAGGATGGTTTATTCGATCAAACTTTTTTTTTACCTATTGAATTGTACAATGTCTACGCCGTTTATGAATAGATTTCGATTTAATAATATTCAATTAAATTTTAGTGGACCCAAAAAGCCACAATTATTTTAAAGAAATATTTTTCATATTAATATGAAATTATCAGCTTATTTTTGTGGTGGATTTTAGTTCTTTTAATATTTAAATTTCTAAAGATTCTTCATCGTCAAGCTGAGGAAGCCTTTAGTTTCCACTGTGTATGATACGCCATGCACTTGACCGGTAATTTTTGTTGTATTTTAACTAATATTATAAACTCAGTGTAGCTGAGCCCGCGGCTCCGCTCGCGTGCTGTGTCTTTTTTTTTTTCGGAATGTGTTTGCTGTTGGCCCTACTGGCCTTGACAGCGTCACCGGGCAGGGAGGCCGAGTACAGAGACTCAGCCGTGATAAAGGGGCAGCCCTCACGGGGGCTCAAATTTGATCCGTCCTTAGGGTGCCTCCTGCGTGCTGTATCGATTTTTCTTTATTGTAAGGAACCCTAATTGTTTTTCTAAATTAAAAGTTAGTCCTACTAAGTTACTCTTTATAACATCAACTATCTGCCAGTGAAAGTCCAGCTAAAACCAGTCCAGCCTTTTCAGCGATTAGCCGGAACAGAAAGACAAAAAATTTATATATTGTTTTTTTTTTTTTGCTGTTAATTTGGAATTAAAAACACACTTGAATTTCATTTGTATAGATGTACAAGTGAGGTCTTTTTTTTGTTGGCTTGTGCGCTTAAAGCTGAAATTAAAAATTGGAGGTAGATTATGATGTTTTTGTGGCTATTATATCATTGACAATGACCCCGTTGGGCGTAATGATGAAACGTTAAAATTAACCTTTACTTTTTACTCGAGCTATCGTAAAAACACGTTGTATGTATTTTACATGGCCTCCGCATCCTATAGTAATCCTTACTTATATTATAAATGCGAAAGTAACTCTGTCTGTAGAGCTTTTATGCCAAAACTACTGAACCAATTTAAATGAAATTTGGTACATAGATAGTCTAGAGTCTGAGAAAGGATATAGGCTACTTTTTAATGCGAAAAAGGGTTGTCAGGGGGAATGAAAAGTTGTATGGAAGTATCGTCATTTTTAAAAGCTTAAAACTTATTTGTTAGATCGTTGATTCGATTATAAATAAATATGACGAATAATTTAAAGTTTGTAAAAGGAGGTGTTCAGAGTTTGTATTAAAATCGTTAGTCACGCATGCGAAGCCGCTGGCTAGAGCTAGTAATAGTTATTTTTAAAGTAAATGTTGCCAGTATATTCGTTTTAATAATGAATTATTATTGTACGTGCTTCGTTTATCAGATTCCAGTTTGCATTCGAAATTAACGCTTGCATAAAAACTTTTAACTATCTTTTTTGCCTGTTAAATCGTAAACAACTTGAGTTTTACTTTAACGTAAGCATGGAAGTTTTTCTTTTTTAGATTACTTTTTCGTTTCTTGTTTTCTTTTTCCTGGGTTGGCAACGCGAATGTCATATACAAGTATCGCGCGCGTTCATAGGTTGTGGTGACTGCTTACCAGCAGGCGGACTGGCGGACCGTCTGCTTGTTTGTCAACCGTCATGACATAAAAAATTAATACGAAAAATTAATACGAAATAAATCAAGTCATGAACTAATAATTAATTGTGGACTAATGAATTTAAGTCTATAGGATGTATTTCATATCTAAAATATGTTTGAAGTTAATAGTATAAACGCTTTGATATCGAACCTGCTTGAAACGTCACAGGTTCGATTCCAGCTCGGGGCAGATGCTTGTATTGACCATACAGGCGTGTGTTCCGGTCTGGGTGTGCTTGTGCTTGGCCATGTGTGTTTTTCCGGAACCCCGCTACAGGATATAAGTGTTATAACTATCTTAATGGAGGCCGTTGAGTGTGTAGCGTTCAACTTATATATAAAATTCTCGTGTCACAATGTTAGTTACCGTACTCCTTCGAAACGGTTTGACCGATTTTTATGAAATTTTATATTCATATTCAGTAGGTCTGAGAATTGGCTACTATCTATTTTTCATACTCCTAAATGTTAAGGGTGGTCCACCCTAAAAATTTTTATTTTATTTTTGAACAAATTTTTATTTTTATATAATGTGGCATTAAAAAATACATACAACCCTAAATTTTCACCGTTCTACCATCAACCCCTATTTTTTAATATAGCCATAACCAACAACTTTCACCGGTGTCACTTCTAGACTCGGGTAGAGGGCGCTGCTATCGGGTCCCACATTTTTTTTCGGGGCAGGACGTCTGCCGGGGCCGCTAGTATATATATAATGGTCGTTGTTACGTTTACTTGGGCCCTTGGGACGGATCCAACTTGTGCCCCGCGCGGGCAGTCCATCTTTTACCGGCTGAGGTCTCCAGACCCGGCCCCCACCGGTGACGCTGTCAAGGCCACTAGGGCCAACAGTAATAGACACTCCGAAAAAAAAAAAAAAAAAAAAAACTAAAAACAAATTTTACGTTTATTTATTTATCCTGACAACTACCTTTCCTTTATTTATTCCGAAGAAGCCTTCAACTGTGGGAAGAACCGCAATATCATGGGAAGCTCTCAGTTTACAACAGCACTTGTGACGTTTATCGTTAAAAGTATGCTGAATACAAATGATAATGTTACTGTGTGTGTGACATCTAATAGTCTTTTTAATTATTATAAGGAAGTACATCATAATATTATACACCAAAACAACATTTACCCGTGATATTTAGTCAATAATGTTTTTCAAAAACTTGTTTGTCGTGTTATCTTATATTGTAGTGTGAGAGGTAATTTAAATAAAAAATAATAAATAAGTGCTCTTTAGTTATATCCTTGTTACTATTGAATACGTTAATAACTTTATTTTTACCGTCAAGCAACGCGGCAACGCTTGACCCGTTTGGTACACTTACTCACGGTTGTTTTAGTTCTGTATAAATAAATTATTAAAAATGTAATAAAAATAAAAATTATTTTTGTCAAGTGTGTGAACATTTAATTTTATTTCAACATAGGGCGTCAGCGCAATAGGTGACAGTGTTTAAAATTTACATTAACTATTATTAATTTTTTATATACCTTTTTTTATACTATTTATTTGTTTTATTCTATTTAAGGAATTAATAACCATAATGAATAAATAATTAATGGAGTATAGAATAAACAATAACGCTTATATAATATACTTAATTCCGTTTCCCAATTTATAAAAAATCTATTTAAATAAGAACAAATCAATACTTTTGTCTAACATTTTTGTCCATGATTGTACCTACGCAGAAGCGGTCATTTTTGTTCATTTTAAATTGAGAGAACTATACGATATCTAAAAACTTAAAAAGCAAAAAAATAAAAATTTAAATAATTTTTTTAAATTAAAAAGCCTTTAGTCGCTTATATATATTATTGTAGTAATATTGTGACATAGTATTATTGTGAGGAAATAATTAAAATTTTAATCATCATTTTTGATTAAAATTTGTACAGATGACATTATTAATTATAAAATTAATTGCCTAATTAGCATCTTATTATAGATTCACAACAATTATCCGATGTTTTTATCAATAGGTAAAGGAAGTTTAAGGTTGGAAGTTTCAGTAGGGTAAAATTAAAAATTCATAATATTACATTTTGAAAAAGTTACGACGGTCTCGACGGTTGCGGGTTCGATTCCCGCTCGGGCGGATGTTTGTTAAAATTTCTGTTTCGGTCTAGGCGTTTGTCCGTGTGGGCCTCCACCGTGCCTCGAAGAACACGTTTAGCTGTCGGTCCCGGTTATTATCACATAACATCTGATAATAATCGTTAACTCTCTTGACAAGTAAATTGCTCATATCCAATGAGTACTGATTCGGCCTTAGGGTTGGGGATTTGCTAATCCGGTTATTCCCGGTATTTTTATTTACACAGGTTCTACTTATTACTCTTATCCGGATTTTGCAGGTTAAGAGTTTTTAGACGGAGTGATTGCTATCTGATATCTGCATCTGGAGGGACCTACACGGAAAAACGCCCAGACCAAAACAGATATTTATAACAAATATCTGCCCAAACGGGAATCGAACCCGCAACTGTCGAGACTAAAAGCAGACTCGCTACCGACAACGCCACAACGGTGTCCGGTTTTCATTTCTAAAATGTATAGAACGAAACTTCTCGAAGTGTAAGAGATAATTATAACGTAAGAGATTATAACTAAGTTTATTCCTATTGTTTCTAAGCATTGAACCTTTGACATCGTCTATTGTTTTTTAATTATTATAAACGTACTATTGGATACTATGTTATGATTTCCACGTTCATATCAATTGTATCATGATATCGTTTTATAAACGTCACTGCGTACGAAGCTCGATAGATCGACCCCATTTCCATCGCGACCCATTTATCATCATTTGCACCACTTGCCGCTGAATCATTCGGATCAGTTGGTTTAAAATCAAAACTCATGTTTGCGTTGGGAGATTCCCTTTGAAATTGATTGTTTTGTAATCTAATATATAAAATTCTCGTGTCACAATGTTCGTTCCCATACTCCTCCGAAACGGCTTGACCGATTCTTATGAATTTTTTTATGCATATTCAGTAAGTCTGAGAATCGGCTACTATCTATTTTTCAAACCCTCAGTGATAAGAGGTGTCCACTCCAATATTTTATTTTTTGGATAAAATGTTTATTTTTTATTATTTTATTATGTGGCATTGAAAAATACATACGACCCTAAATTTTCACTTTTTTATCACCAACCCCTGCTTTTTAATAGCCCCTTTAGTCAATTAAAGACTTTCACCGGGTAGAGGGCGCTGCTATCGGGTCCCAGATTTTTTTCGTGGCAGGACAACGTCTGCCGGGCCCGCTAGTTCTATTGTATAATCGAGTGCATGGAGTGTAATGTTTATTTAGAGACTAGCATCTACCCGCGGCTTTGTTCCCATTACTTTAGAATTTGGTCTGGAAAAATTAAACAATCGTGATTAAATATTTGTCAATAAGGTAGTTCAGAAGTTTGTATAATCGCACATTTCCCGGGATAAAAAGTATCCTTATAAATATCCACGTAAATAATTATGTTATCCGAGTAATAAACTATCTGTGTGATGCATGACGGACATGCACTTCTTCTCAATATAAAATTTAAATATTCCAAAGCTGAGTTCTTAACTACTTGGGATATATGCTTCAAAAGGGGTCCGAAGTCTATTCTTCTTGTATTAATTCTAATATATAAAATTCTCGTGTCACAATGTTCGTTCCCATACTCCTCCGAAACGGTTTGACCAATTTTGATTAAATTTTGTGTGCATACCGGGTAGGTATGAGAATCGGTCAACATCTATTTTTTATACCTCTAAGTGATAAGGGTCGACCCCACATTTTTATTTTTTATTTTTTGACAAAATTTTTGTTTTTATTTTTTATAATGTGGTATTAAAAATACATATAACCCTAAATTTTCACCCTTCTACCATCAACCCCCATTTTTAATAGCGATATTAGTAATTCAATAATTTTCACCAGTGTCACTTCTTTTCACAATTATACTCAACTGGGGGGCACTGCTATCTGGTCCCAGATTTTTTTCGGGGCAGGACAACGTCTGCTGGGCCCGCTAGTATTTGTATAGATGTTAATTTAGATTTAAATCCGAAGTGGATTTTAAAATCTAAAATTTCTTTAGATGTTTTTAGATTTATTGACTGAAGTTAGCGACGAAAGCGTTAGTTCGTTTATCACGACTTGACCCTCGCGGAGACGAGAGTGGCTCGCTGAGTACACTCCAATTTTTCTTTAAGTCTTAGCGGCACTTTTTTAAGTGGTGACACTGCTTATTTAGCGATTTTTCTATCTGAGAGTTTAGTTAGTCGTCGATTGTGGGATATTCAAAATTTGAAGGCTATTTTAAATTCTGGAACCGAGTCCTCTCACGTTGGGAGCACTATGCATGACGGGTTGCGTTGGATCGTTCTGCTAGTAGATACCGGAACCTGTCACAAGCAGGACAGCTACCAGGTCAGATCATGTTTTTAGTACGTAACCGTGACCCCTACCTTTGTCACAAAATCCCACCGGTTCCCCTCGAGAAAGCCGGATATGCAGTAGCAGATTTCATCTCCTATAAAATAATTATGTAGCATATATTACGGATATTCTCTTGCCTTCCTTGATTCCAAATTAAGTAAATAAATAACTAAACCACATGCCACTGCCACAGTTTCTACATCCGGAATAGGATTTACGGAATAGGACAAGATGTCCCATCATAGCAAAACCAAAATTACTACTAATTATGAAAATGTACTTGAATCAATCAAAAAATCGCATTTATCTGATGCATTGCAAATCAATGACCCTAATCTTATTCTGGAATACCTTACAAATTCTATTCAGCAATGCATTCTTTCAAACACCTCACAATCTGTGATATCTAGGAAAAATGTTATCATCAAACCCTGGATTACAAATGGTGTTCTCCGTTGTATACATAATAGAAACGTTATGCAAAAGAGATTAAAACTAGATCCAGAAAATGTAATTCTTAAAATAACTTATAAGCGTTATAGAAACTTTTGCAATAACTTAATTAAAAAACTTAAAAGAAATTATGATAAAAATCAACTAAACAAAGCTGCTAATAATCCAAAAAAGTTCTGGAGTTTGATTGATAACATTACTCAAAGAAAACCCACTAGAGTACCAAATTTGGAGCTACTTAATATCACTCCATCCCACCAAAGTTCTGCAGATTCTGTTAATTCATACTTTGCTTCTGTTGGGCAAAAATTAGCAGAGGAAATTCTTACGAACAGAGTATCCCAACAAAATTTCCCATTAAATATATCCACCAAACCACAAGTGACCTCCTTTGTACTTCTTAATACCGACTACGATGAGATTCATAATTTACTCATATCATTGAAATCAAACAGCGCTCCCGGATATGATAATATCCCAGCTCATTTATTAAAAAAAGCTCATAAAGAAGTTGTACCAATTCTTGTTCACCTGGCAAATACTTGCTTTGAACGAGGTGTCTTCCCGTCTGCCTTAAAACAGGCGATAATCACACCAATATATAAAGGCTCTGATAAAGACAAACCCTCTAACTATAGGCCGATCTCAGTACTATCTGTAATAGCTAAGATATTTGAGAAATTAATTAATATTCGTTTAATTCAATTCTTTTCAAAGTTTCACATAATCTCTCATTCACAATTTGGCTTCAGACCAAATCTATCTACTGAAGATGCAATTTTAGCCCTAACTTCCCTCGTTGCAAATCATGTAGACACTGGTAGGAGATGTTTAGTAGTTTTCCTGGACCTGAAAAAGGCTTTTGATACAGTCTCTGTGCCCATTCTAGTCCAGAGTCTACAGGATATTGGTATTAGAGGCTTGCCACTAAATCTGCTTAGTGACTACGTAAGCAATCGTATAACCCGGGTCAAAATTGGTACTACTGTTAGCTCAGACACCACAGTAAATTACGGCTTGCCACAAGGTAGTGTACTTGGGCCTACATTATTTTTGGCCTACATTAATAAACTATGTAACCTGAAAATAGACGGGGGTAATATAATTACCTATGCTGACGACACAGCCATTGTTTTCTCAGCTGATAACTGGGCACAACTAAAATTACTTACCGAAACCGGCCTGGTGAAAATAGCTTCATGGTTAAATGCAAATCTCCTCACTCTCAATATAACAAAAAGTAATTACATCTGTTTTACAAAATATAATAGTACACAGCCCTCAGATAGCTACAAAATTAAACTTCATACCTGTAATGATCCCTCTTCCCCATATTGCTACTGTAACGAATTTAAAAGAGTGTCTTACACTAAATATTTAGGAGTTATGATTGACCAACGCTTGACCTGGCATCATCACTTAGAGCTTATTATGGGTAGAATCAGAAAACTTATTTGGACTTTTAAAATATTACGACATATAGCCGAAAAAGACCTTATTATTAGGATTTACAAATCACTTGCGCAATCAATCATTTCATATTGTATTCCGGTCTGGGGAGGTTCATCTAAGACAAGATTTATAAATTTGGAGAGGGCTCAAAGAGCACTGCTAAAAATTATATTCTTTAAACCATATAGATTCCCAACCGAAAGTCTATACATTCACAGCGGCGTCCTGTCGGTTAGGAAACTATACTTACTTCACACCTTACTCAGGATACACAAAACACTGTTCTATGAACCTGAGAAATACTTCAACAGGGGACTAGGTAATGTAGTTCCTATTCCTAGAGTAAAATCAGTTTACGCAAAAAGGCAGTACAACAGGCAATCTGCATACTTATATAATAAAGTACATAAACAGCTAAAAATATACCACCTCACTCAATATGAGTGCAAAACTAGGCTAACGAAATGGTTATTAGACAAAAGCTACCATGAAATTGAAGCTCTAGTTTATCAGGTTATGACATAATATTAATAAGTAAGCTAAATTGTTAGGGAAAGCAATCAGAACCTGTATGGTCCTTTTTGGCTTTCCATCCCAAGACTATGTCGTAGGGCTAATGATAGTGATAATGTTAATAATAAGAATTCTAAAACTAAATGGGTCGATTTTGCTTTTACATAGCACAATTAGCTTCAAAACACAAACGCAACACAAACACACACACACACACACACACACACTCACACACACACACACTTACACACTCTCAAACTCTCATACATACTTATACCACATTAATATTTTATAGTTTTTGCCTTTTACATCTCTGTATTCCCTAATAGTTTTTGTTCTTCTTAATTATTGTACACTTTTATATCACTCACTATTTGTAGTTTAGTCTAAATAATTATAACGGAAGAGCGGAGTTTTCCTAGCACAAGCAAATTCTTTGCTTAAAAGGAAACTCCAACCACAACTATGTGTAGACTAAGTTTACGAAATAAAGATTATTTTTATTTTTTTATTTATTTTATTTAAACATTTTTATAACATTGCATCGTTATTATAATACTGACGCAAATCATTAATTATTTTGTAAAAAAATAACAACGAACAAGTTTCCTCATTCCGTACTTTTAAATATATTAACTGTTTAAATATTACTTTCTGCAAAATAATGTGAAACTAGTTTTTGATGACGTGCTATCAATAAAATAATAATATTAATCAAGCCCATCTCGTTTCGTACAAATATTTGTTCGTGTTCAGACAACACTCGCCCGCTACGCGCACGCTATATTCGAGGGTACCGGAGCGTAGACACAACGAAGGTCTATAAAGGTTCTATTAAGTTTTTCAAAATAAAATTATTAACACTTGTTGATTTCCTTAAGAGGGCGCAACAATATTCTTGCCCGGGGTGTCAGTGGCCCTAACGCCGACACTGTTTTAAGACGGCATTGTGGCGCAGTGGTAGCGAACCTGCCTTAAGGGCCACAGATCGCGGGTTTGATTCCCGCTCGGTGTAGATGTTTCTATTGACCATACAGGCATGTTTTCTGGTCAGGGTGTATTTATCCTTGTAATTGTGAATTTTTCCACACACTGGATATGACTCTCCTAATGGGGGCCGTTGAATGTGCAGCGTTAATTATTATTATAGTACATTTCTCATCCAGCAATCGAGAACACGTATATGACTGTCTAAACGGTTTCATATTTATATGATTTTATTATAAACTAAATATAATATATGAAAAATTACGAAGGTCAACGTGAGAACGTTTAAACAATTCTATACGAGATAGAGTCGCTCGTGGGGCCCTCGCCTACGCTAATTAAATTCTAATTAATTCATACATTTGCCATTTTTGCTGAATATAATAATTACTTTTTGAAGCTCATTAAATAAATTGGTATTTTAAAATTTTACTTTACTTTTTCAATATTTTTATTTTTCATATAATTCAATCACTTTTAACACATATTATTGCTATTATTATTATTATTCCTTTTAAATTATAAAATAATTTATTATATTATTATTAGGTATTATTACTATTATTAGATAGAATTTTTGTACTAGTTATGTTATGATCTACGTTGATTGAAATAAATTATTATTATTATTATTATTATAATAGAATTAACGACGGAATTAAATTAACTTTTCATTTCGTTGAGAGTTTTCAGGTTTATTATAGTTTCTGCTACTGATTTTCTTGCGTGACAACAAATCTAATTATTGACAATGCATCATCCGTGCCATGTGGATGCTATGTATCTTTTCTACTTATATTTAAGTTTCCGAAGAGTATTAAAAAACAGTATAGATTTTGCAGTTGTACAAATTGGACGCCAATAAACCAAATGAAACTGTTATATTGCGTCCACTTGGACCCAATTGTGCCCATTTAGTATGTGATTAAATTTCAAAACAGTATAAAAAATCAACTTATCCATTCGCCATTTACATTGCAATTGGCGGAATACAAATTCTGCGGTTTCCTCTTTGTGATTTAGTTCAATAGAGAGGAAAAGTCGGGTACATTTTCGTAATAATATTCACAGCTTTTCAAAGCTATTATGTTAACCGCAGTTTAATTATAAGACTTGCCTCAATTATCGCGTAGTTAATATAAATAGGTATTATTCAAGGTTTGTTTTGATGGAGGTCTTAAGCTTGTGATTATAGTAATATTAATAGTATTACATACAGTATTATATATACATCAAAAACAGGGTGCCATTGAAAATCAGCTTTAGGTGCATTCATGTCACCTAAAATATGCTGAATGACACGCCTTTTTTAGGACACCGCTATTGCTGTTTGTATTTGATATATGCGTAGTTTAATTATTGATTTTTTTTTGTGTTGTTTACAATAGGTTACATTTTTTATTTTTGTCTTTTTTTAATTTTTTCTGTTATTATAAATATTGTCCATGCTTTTTTTTACATTTTATTTTTTGCGTGTCCAAAATAAAGTTTTCTTTCTTTCTTTCTTTCTTCTTTCTTTCTATTTAGTCGTAGAGGATCTTTGCTAGTTTTAGACATGCATAGGCCGCTTAACGGGCTCAATACTACCCTCATAGTAATTAAAGACTTGATTCAAACCCTACCTCCATTGCCCCTCATACAACCCTATCTCTGGTTATGCCTCTGGCGTTACTAAAGAATGCAGCCTACGGCTACTCCTCTCTCTCAAGCAGTCAGCATATTAGGTAGTGGAAAACCAAAGTTAATAATGCTTTATGGTTAGAATTTTATTTGAAAATTAAACGTGATGATGGTTCTGGCGGGAATTGACTTTAAAATCATTAATAATTATGGCAAAACATCAGTATGCGAAAATTAAATTCAATCCTACTTCATGTAACTGCAATGACTAGGAACATGTAGATAAACAAAACTACCTTGGTTTAAGTTAGTGAATTTATTACATTAAAATTTTATTTAATATAACATAATTATTGTATCTTCTAAATTCAATTCATAATTTGTTAATTATTATTATTTACTAATCTAGCATAAGAAAGATAAATTGTTACTAACATACATATGGATGAATTTCTGAAATAAACATTTTTATTATTATTATTATTATGAAGTATTGACAACCGACAAAATTGGAAAGACCATATTAATCGTGTTTGTGATAGACTGCGAGAGATATTAGCTAAGTTTGCTTTAACTAAATACAAAATCTCTTCTTATCTTTAACTCAATCAAATCAATACAATTTTTACGTTAATAGCTTCTAGTTGTGCCATTAACTTAATCTAATAGATTTACAATGTAGACTACGAGAACTGTTACAACACATCTTGATCGAATATTATCACTCAAGTTATGCTTTTGAAAAGAAATAGTCTCAAGAATAATTTAAAGAAATGGTCTCAAGAAAAAAAATTAAATTGAATTACATTCATTTTACTGCTAAATTGTTTAATTTAAAAACAATTAAATTAACTAAATATGATTCATAGTTCCCATTGCAAAATTTTAATATCCAATAATATATGTCTGTAGCTATATCTATTGAAGAAATATGTAGTGCTATGAATATAAAATATTCTATTGTAAGCAGAGATGAAAAACGTTTGACATTTGAGATCCGTTCCATCGTAAAGCAACGGACACATTAAGTAATTGCTACTTTTTACTACCAAAACGTTTCTGTGTAAAGTGGTTTATCATTTTCTAGTATATCCCCGACTCAATTTCCTTTATTGTAATGCTTTAAGATGTGACAGTACCTTTAGTCTAGATACCTTTAGTCTAACCTGAATTTCATTTCTTATAATCAAATGTTTGTTGCTATTTGCAATTTAAATTTGACCTCTTCTCTCTCTATCTATCCTAA
Organism: Hestina assimilis; assembly: GCA_023373885.1. Classification (NCBI taxonomy): domain Eukaryota; kingdom Metazoa; phylum Arthropoda; class Insecta; order Lepidoptera; family Nymphalidae; genus Hestina; species Hestina assimilis. Next base: position 2,463,745 of record CM041745.1, on the reverse strand, counting down.
TGTAACTCTTACTTTAAAAAAATATATATAATGGCACATTATACTATTGTAAACGTAGCCTAATTTCACGCTTTCGTCTGGCAATATAATAGATATTTATTCTGAAGTAATTTATGTAAGTGGCCTGGGTTGTCTACTTTCGCGTTGTCTAGTTTTAATTTAGGATATTTTAAATGTCTTTTCTTGATCTAGCTTGATATTTAGTCTTCACAGCAAAGCCTTTGTCAGAACTTGACAAAAATCCGTGAATTAATAGAAAATTTATACGTTTTCAATTTTTTTCTATCTTTTCCTATTTCTAAATTTACTACATATTCTTAGCATAATTGTAACAGTTGTGAAGTTAATTGGTAATCGCTCTATATTTATGTAACATAACTACTAATCTCCGTCAGTTTTGTGTAAGTCTTGTGTTACACGCTTAGACCATTTAACAACGTTACACGGCAAGTCACGTCAACCGTGTAGGTTTTATGCTATGCCAAACGTTAATATACTTAGAACTCGCATACAGAAAATACTGAGAGCATAATACTCAATATGTATTACATCACAATATTGCAAAAAGTCGGTGTTGTTTGGAACTTTCACTTGCCAGAAAGGAAAGAAAAATAATTTGGTACAGCGTAATTAATATAATTACGATGCTTGATAATGAGTTGCAAAGATTGCTTATCCAGACACAATTTTATAAATAAATTTATCACATTGTCTTTTTTGTCTTGCTTATTAATATATTTTACCTTCATCAACATATTGCATGTGTGCTCGACGCATTCAGCATCGCAACTGCGTTTTGCGTACGCGTGATTGACAACAAGCGTGTACAACTCTACGCAATGTTAAACAATGAGCTCTATAATATGGAGTTCAGGTCTATATGGCGCAGAATGAAAAAGCGTTGAAGTGCCGCCAAACAGCTGGCTGGGAACTAAATGATACCAAGATACGCATGCACTACAAAGATCTTAAATTCTTTTTGTCAATTTCTTATCCCCATTTGCCATCGCATAATATGTGCCGTTTTAATTTGTCTAGTTCTAGTTGTAGTAGTGATGGTGATAGTTTGTCCTTCAATTTTTCCAATTGATCCTGCATCCTCAATCCTCAATCTACCTATTTTTTCTATATCTATGTTGTAAAACCATGCCCTTTCAGTGTCCACCAAGGGTGTTGTACTTGTAAGCCAGCAAGATCACCTTCGCGGCTTTCGCAATATCATATCGTCGGTATATCATAGCGACAGACTAAGGTTGTTTATGTACCGATCCGGTCCTCCATCCGGAAATTATCTTTATTAAAATTTTGCATTTCAATGTCAGAATGGACAATTACTTTTGGACGGATAGTAGCTCGAGTAAGAAAGCGTTTTTAACATCTTTGTAAAACTAGCTCCTGGCCGCGGCTTCACCCACGAGAATAATGATCTTTAATGAAGCCTTCCAGGTAATATAAAATAATGTGTTCCCCATACAAACCTCAGACCTTATTTTCTCGTAAAAATAAACGCGTATCAAATAAACGCTAAAAACTGTACCAAATAAACGCGTAACAAAGAGATATACTTTCGCATTTATAATATTAGTAATACAGTTTATATAATACCCCAGATAGGTCATTAAAATATTTCTCGTTTTTCCAACGAGATTCATCTATCATACTGTATCAAATGGAAACAGTGCCAAATAGTAAAATTGAAAGGGTATATAATATGTACTCACAGATCAATATGGGACCGAACTCGTCCTTTAGAGTTCGAAAATAAATAATTCCATAGGTTTACTCGGACTAGCACAATAAATCAGTTGTAGTTTACGTAGTGCCGTACAAATATTTGTACCACGTTTTTGCCTTTTAGCTTTGTAGCATTATTTTATTAGCTCTTGTATTTTTCCTATGCATTGAAATGTTATTTGAATAATTAGTAAAATATTTACACATGTTTTATGTTAGTGTCGACTAGGAAATTGCAGTATTTATTTTAGTGTATACTCGATTGAGTTATTCACCTTGAGCTAACACATGCTGCAATTACACTTTAAATACTTTTAAGTCAAAGTTATTGAAGCAAAAGTGATTGAAGTTAACGCATCATTTTTTATTAACAACTGGAATCTGCCTTCGGTGACCCTATCACTTCGTCCGCGGTGACCTTACAATTGGCTTCAGTGAGAAGTTAATCATACAATAACGAATAATGAAACGTATATACCGAGTTTTAGATTAATTCGTCGTGTATGTTTGCGAATAATCTCATAGCAATCGAACATTTATCCAGAATTAAAAGTATCCTATCTGTTAATCCACCATCTGTTAATCCAAACAATCTATATGTGTGCCAAATTTCATCCAAATCCGTTGATCCGTTTTTGTGTGAGTTAGTATTAAACATCCGAACATCTAAAAATGTAAGCATCTGAACATACAAACTTTCTCATTCATTTATATTAGTACGATTAGTCAAAGAATGTATCCAAAAATGTCTTCTCTGTAGTTTCTGTAAGGAAAGCGATTTTTATAAGTTGTGAATTAAAAAAGTGGTGTTAATTTGATATAAATGTATATAAAACTAGTGGGCCTGGTAGACGTTGTTCTGCGCCAAAAAAAAAAACTGTAAATCTAAACCATCCTCGAATCCATTGGAACTCACACAACAAATTTAAACATTTTTTTTATTGGCGTCGGGATGTGACGACCCCATCGCCCACTGTTGGGATAACCTCTGTCACAACAGAGATTATTCCACCAGTGCAATCAGTCACACTGGTGGTAGGTCTTTTGTTGCAAAAGGCCGGCTAGGTAGGTACCACCGCAGTGTCCAATATTCTGCCGCCAAATAGTAGTGCTTAGGCACTACTGTGTTCCGGTCTGAAGGGCATTGTACGCTAGTGAAATTACTGGGCGAACGAGATTTAAGAACTAATATCTCGAGGTTGGCAACGCGTGAGTGGCACCTACTAATAGTGCTGCAAGCGCTCATAGGCTGCGGCAACCACTTACCATCAGGTGGGCCGTATGCTTGTTTGCCAACTTCTAACATAAAAAAAAATCATCAAAATCGGTCCAACCGTTTACGTAGAGTTCAGTGATATACACACGTACAGTACAATTATATACGAGTATATAAAGATAAGTATTTTTACACCCCTAAAATCTTATCGCTTTATTCTACTTAGCTATTGAATTTCATTTCGTGAATAAATAAATAAATAATAAATAATAATATTTATTGGACCAAAACTACATGCAATAGTAATACTACATAAATGTACGGTATACAGAAATTTTACATATAAAATCATATAACAAATGAATCTCTGTCCCTAAACTGGGTAAAACCCGTATCTTAGGCGACAGTGCCCTAAAAATGCTAAGTAGATTATACGATATTAATTTTATTTGCCGATCGTATCTGGAAGGTTATAAATAACCTTCCTTAACCTTCCAGAGGTGAAAAGTAATTTAAGTTTGATATAAGACAAATATTTCATCTCTTATACCACAAGTAAGATATTAATTCCTAAGTAAATAACATTAAGTAACATTATCCTTCAGATTGGCGTTATGGGAACAAATTGTCTGCAGAGAAAAACAACCTAATCCACTTTAAATTCGTACTACACCGAGGATATTAACCCCGTTTCAGTAATACGGCCAAAGTCCCAAATCCCTAAAAGTCCATCTAATTCCATGATATCGATTTGGGACTATTTACAGCAGGAAAGTCAAAGTATAGTCGGTCACGGTCAAAGTCGAGTCAGAAATTGAAACTCGTGATGATTTATGCAGTTACATTAGTGATTTCCAGTAGGACTATAGATATAAACTTTATGCTATTTGTGTTGTAGGCAGATGTGATGCAAGTAGGTCATGCAGCCATTTTTGGCAGCGCTCGGGATTTCTATCTGCAACGATATTTTAATCGTATTTTCAAATTGTTTTTGGGGTTCCAAAGAGTGCTATTAGTAACCCTCCTCTATCCGTCCGTCTATCCGTGAGCGAACTGTATCTCACGAACCGTAATAGTTAGAGAGTTCAAATTTTCACAGAATATGTATTTCGGTTGACGTTACAACTAAAAATAAAATAAAATTTTAAAATAGACTTATAAGAAACTTTAAATTTTTAATTTTATGGTGATAAAGAAATTACGGAACCCTTTGTGTGCAAGTCCGACACGCGCTTGACTTTCTTTTATATTTTCAAATATTTATACCAGATAAGGCTTATGAGTAATGATTTTCGTTTATTTTGTATTTAATTTAACGAACAGGTTTTTTTATTTTATAACATAGTCCAAACCCAATATGATTAGCTTGTAGAGATGTCGTGACATAACATAAATTTCTTTTTATAGTGGGTCAAGTATATATTTTATTAATGTATGACAAGTGACACTTTCTTTTGCTATATAAATGCTAACACTACAAAATTGCAGTCCTTGAATTAATATATATTATTTATTTAGATATTAAGCGAAGTACTGAATAAAGTATACTGTATAATTACTGAATATTGTATACTTTTGCTGGTGGTACGGCTTAAATGCTCGCCTGGTTACCTACCACCGTACATTGGAGAAAACCTCGTGGGTCAGTCAGAGTATAACGAGTTGCATTTTAAAGGGCGGCAATGCATCTTCATGCCCTCTGATGATGCAGATGTTCATGGGTACTGGTCATGGCTTAACATCAGACGACCCACCTGCCAGTTTACCACCTCTAACATAAAAAATTGTTACTGTTCATTAAAGCCAAAAAAACCTTTAGTAGTAGTAGACTCATGCTCCTCCCGGAAAATGGGCCGGCCTGGCCGGGGAAGTACTACCATCTCACAGAAAATCGGCCCAAAGTAACAATTCACTATGATTGAGTTTCGTTCGATGAGTGAGAGCCGCGGAAGCCCAATCTCCCACCTCTGTTTCCTTCTTATCCTTTCCCTCCTATCCCGTGGGTTGGCAACATGCATGTCGTAATCCAATAGCAATGTATAGCAAGCGTTCATAGGTTGCGGTGAATTCTCACATTCTCACATTCTCCATCAGGACTTTTCCTTAATTTCGCAGGATGTGAATTTCGAATTGCAATCAACCTCTATATTCGCGATTTGTGTTAGTTCGACTTTCATATATCGTGCAAGTTAATTAATTCTATTCTGTTTGATGTTACTCGACGAGTTTTCCTACGTTACGTAACACACTTTCTACTGTCTATCGGTCAGTCGGACGGCGTCCGTTCACGTAATTTTTCACGTAAATCCATACTCGTATACGTTTGAAATATTTTGCCATTTACGTATAAGAAGAAAATCAAAGAGAGAAACTTTTTATTTAAGGCTTTCTATAAAACTATGAATACTTTTAATTATCGGTAATTACGTCTTACCTAATTTATCTATGTAATTAAGATTATCAATGGTCGTACGCAAAAAATTACCTATATAATCTATCTATTAAGTACTAGAAAAAACAGCTCTGAAACCATTAAAGTTAACTACCACGTGATCTCCGATCATATAATGATACATTCAATACGATACATGAAGTAAAGACTCATGTAAATGATCATAAATTGCAGAGAGGAAAAACTATTGCTTCCATTAGGAACATCTAATCGAACGTAAACACGCAAACTTAACAATTCCATTGTTTATTATAACAATGATATAATAATAATAGATAATGGATATTTGTAAAGTACTTTAGAAAATTGTTAATATAGAATAAGACCTTAAACGTGTTGTTGGTACATTTATACACAGCTTTAGAGTAGGTAGGTAGGTAGATATCGCAAGCCGTCCAAGCATGCCTGAAGTTTGTGCTGTGCTCAAACTTGACGGGGTACTGCTTTGATATACTTATTTAAAAATATAGATTTATTGAAAACCCTTCATTTAAAAAAAATGTGGCTGAGGGACTCCGTTCAGGGACAAGGTTCCTTACGTTTTTTTCCACTCCAAATGTAATTCGAAATGAAATTTGTATATTTCAATAGGTTATATGATAAAAAGAGACAGGAACAGAGCGAGAGAGAGAGAGAGAGTTGCGCACCCGGTTGCGCACTCACTTGCCTGTGTGCTTATTTGCTTTTAGTAGACTCGATACACACAGACACACCATAAGGCATTTCGTTATATGACGATTTCTACTAAATCGCACAACCCGTGAGCGTTAAGGAACTTCCTTCCAAAAATATCAACAGTCCTACTGACGGTTAGCGATTGAAACGATTCTGTTTATGTTGACCACATGCCTAAATGGCTCGAGTGACGTCATTGTAGGCTTAGAAAATATGATACGCTCGGTTTTCATACTATCTATTGAACATGCGGTATCTAGTCTATTCTAAATCTGTGGTATTGATAACTGTACATCGATATTGCAGGAGAACAATATCTTAACAATTTGCATTTATTGGACTTTAAGTACCGTTTAAAGCTTAATGTCTCCAGGGAAAATATACTTTATAATGTACAATGATCTGGGTCAAATTGAAACGATTTGTACATTGATGTTTTGTTTCACAAACAATGCAAGTTCTCAAGCTTCTGGAGTACTTACCTGTTGAAACTTTCGAGTTTCACTCGAAGTAAATGTTGTTACACTTAAAATCTTTGTCCTTGTATACAATTGTTTCTAAATTATATTTAAATTATTTTTATGCTTGTATTTTAAGTTTAAATGATATTTCCAGTGCTGGCGTCAAAAGAACTAGGCATTTATTCATGTTCGATTCATATTATTTATAAAAAAATATTTTTTATTCACTTATTTTTGATTTAACACTGTAAGCTGTGGCCGACTAGGTAGGTACCAACGCAGTGTCAGATCTTCTACCACAAAGCATTAGTGTATTTTGTATTACTGTTTTCCGGTTTGATTGACACTTTAGTTAGTGAAATTACTTGGCAATTGGAGATTTAAGAACCATATCTCGAGGTTGGCAACGCATGAGTGACACATACAAATAAATGGTCTAACAAAAGCTCTAAGATAACCGCTTACCATCGGGTGGGCCTGTATGCTTGCTTGCAAACTTAATCACATAAAGGTATAAATTAGTATAAAGTGAGGTATAAAGTTAAAAAAGAAAATAATTTTTTTCGTTTTGTTTATTTTTTTGATTTTCAAAATCCAATTAAATTGCTTTATGACTTCATTACAAGACTTGTATAATATACGACATGAGTAGTTATCAGAATAATTTTTATTCCAGTAGACTTTTAAAAAGTAGTCAGCTATACGACTACTTTAAGTAAATAGCGGAAATGGATGCTTAATCGATAACTATTTATTATAAATTTTTCTTATTATTTTAAGAAAAATGTATGCTTAAATTCTGTTAAATTTTGACACATGATCCATAACTACCATTTTTGGATATCACTATTTTGTAAAGTGATATTTCGACGTGTCAATTTACTCCCCCTAATAAGAAGAAGAACTACGCATAATTAAAAAATATACTACTCGTATAACTATTACGCATAATAATAATAAACGCTACACCTTCAACGTTGCCCATTAGGATAGTGATATCTTGTTTCGGCGGTCCGGAAATACAGACAAGGACAATTACATCTACACTGGAAAACATGCCTGTATGGTAAATACAAACATCTGCTCCGAGTGGGAATCGAACCCGTTACCTGTGACGTTCAAAGCAGGTTCGCTACTGCTACACTGAAACGTCATCAAAAAGAATTGAGCAAGTTTATTGACTTTCATTTTTTCTTTTTCCAGTTTCATAGAGCAAGACAAAGTATCAGGGTTCTGGACGTGGATGTTCGTCCTGTCCAAGTTGCCGGAACTGGGCGACACGGTGTTCATCGTACTCCGCAAGAAGCCCCTCATCTTCCTCCACTGGTACCACCACATCACCGTTCTGCTATACACCTGGTTCTCCTTCACCGAATATACGTCATCGGCGCGTTGGTTCGTCGTCATGAACTACTGCGTACACAGGTGAGGGCCTCCATTGTAGAAAATAGAAAATAGTCATTAAAGTCAGCATGTTTGAGTTACTGGATACAACTCTTGTACATAAACAATGCGCTCGTACTCATGAGACCTAACTTGCTAGACACGTTGACATAATTATACCGACTAACTCAGAATTTAAAGTAGAGGGTGAATGACCTCAATTTTCGACTGTCGGATTTAAGGCTCTAGCAGACATGCTACTGCATCAATGATTCGATCGCCGCGTGTGACGTCTAAATAAAGCTCCAGAAGTCATGTTATTAGCATCGGCCATCTTCGATTTTGCGACTACATCGATCAATAACGTCAATTCCATATAGGCAATTAAGTAGTACCTACCTCGCAAAAATGCAAATACGATATTCTTACGTAGGTATTTACTGTATAATACAAACAAAATAGTATCATATAAATATAGTAAATTAATATTATAATACTTCGTTAAAGATAGCAATTATATTTTTCATGAGGTAGGCAGTGTTTACCCTTGGTATATTTCTTATATGGAATGGACGCCACTGGTATTGATGTTTCATCGGGTTTGGATGCGACTCGACCGTAGTGTTTGGCGTCTAAACCACTGATACTAAAAGTAGCATGTCTGACAAAGCCTTTACTGCATTGTACATCTATGTTTTTGGAGATTACGACGTCATTTTTGTCAATCCGTCAAATAAAACGATATCATAATTATTTACATGGGTGTACTTAAAGTATCGTCAACTTATGATAAATAAAATAAAGTAACGCAATTATAAAAACGTATAATAAATTTATGTACAGGTAGGTACTACAGTTCTTACGTAATATCGTGTACTGCATTTCCGAAAGCATCTCGCTCTTCAGTCGGAAACGTAAATCTTTTCAATTGTGAAATTCATTTTTCCGTTTCGTTTCGCCCGCTGAGAAATTTAATCTTTTGACGGCGAATTTATATTTGAAATGAATGTTATATTCATGAAAATTTAACTTTTAATGAAACTTTATTAATATTTTTATTTGCTATAAAATTATCTATCGTTACATATTAAACGCATTATACCGCATTATACCTTTTTTATGTTATAAGTAGGCAAACAAGCATACGGCCCACCTGATGGTAAGTGGTTGCCGTAGCCTATGAGCGCTTGCAGCACCATTAATAGGTGCCACTCACAAGTTGCCAACCTCGAGATATTAGTTCTTAAATCTCCTCTGCCCAGTAATTTCACTAGCCCACAATGCCCTTCAAACCGGAACACAGTAATGCCTAAGCACTGCTATTTGGCGGCAAAATATTTAAAATACCTAATCAGTGTATGATACCCGTAATTATAATATCAATAGAGAGTCTTGTCTTTAAACAAAACACTGTCAAAACATAAAAAAGTCAAAAATATATCACCTTGTTTAAGGTTGTTTTCTAAAATAATCAAGGTATTACCTTATCAGAAAATACCCCATAAAATTAAATCTCGCCATAAAACTAATGATATATAGAGAGTGTTAAAAAGATTAGCTTCCGGATGTTTTCTAAAGAAACACTTCTTTAATCTACAGATTAAATAAAACGTAATTTTTATCTTAACGGAAATTCAGATAAAACATAATCTTCTTCGTCCTAGCATTATTCCCGGTATTTTATTTTACCCAGGGTCTGCTTATTACTCTTATCCGGATTTGACAGGTTACTAGTTTTTACACGGAGCGATTGCCATCTGACCTCCGCGACCCTAAGGGCGAACCAGTAACACATTAGATAAGAGCAATTTACTTATCAAGAGTTAACGATTATTATCAGAGGTTATGTTATAACAACCGGGACCGACAGCTTAACGAGGTTCCGAGGCACGGGGGGAGGGCACCCACGGACAAACGCCCAGACCGAGACAAATTTAAACAATCATCTGCCCGAGCGGGAATCGAACCCGCAACCGTCGAGACTAAAGGTAGACTTAACATCAGGTGAGCCTCCTGCCCGTTTGCCCCCTCTCACATAAAAAAAACTCGCTACCCACAACGCCACAACGGTGAGCTAAAACGTAATATAAAACGATAAACCATCTTGTTTTTATCTCGCAATTACTTATGGTTATTTATTACAATGAGAATTGTGGTTTAATTTCCATGATCGATACACGGAAAAATACTAGGGTTTTTATCAAGTTGGAAATAAACTTCTAGTCATCTTTAAAATTGTTGTTAAGTTTGTACGCAGTTTAGTCTCGAATAATATCGATTTCGTATGTAGTTTTAGATTTATCGGTCATTGACTTAGCGTTAGATTTTCAATATAACCTTAGACGTTACAAAACGTACTACAAAAACGTTCAAGGTGTAATGTGACGGACTGTGGAAAAAATTATCACGTTTCAATCTCCAACAGCATAGGTACTTATATAAATGTTATTTGGACACAATAATCATTGTTAATTATATTTTTGAGACGTTCCGTTCTCCGTCTCGGAAGTTTTTGATCATAACAAAAAAATTAACGGGAACATCCTACGTACTAATATTATAAATGTTAAAGTTTGTATGTATGGATGCTTGTTAGTCAATCACGCCATAACGGCTGAACGGATTTGGATGAAATTTAACACAAAGGTAGATTATACTCTGGAATAGCACATAGGCTACTTTATATCCAACAAGCAAGTTCCAAATGTACATTAAAAATAAACTTATCTATAAAGCCTATTATTCGTTAGAGAAATTTTTCCGATAAAAATGCTTGGGACTCTTAATATTGCTGGATCTCATTCAAGAACCAAATTTTATATGAAAGAATACAATTGTAATGTAAAAAATGTAAAAAACATATATTTGAAAAGAGTAACTGTCGAGTTTCTTGTCGGTTCTTCTCAATAGAATCAACCTTCCGAACCGTCGGTAGCGTTTGACTATTCAAAAGTACTTTTAAAAGTCTATTTGAATAAAAATAATTTTGATTTTGATATCTCGGTAAAATGTATGGCTCCCACGGGATTCTCAATAAACAAATCAACTTGGAACACAGTATAGATGTACATATTTTGTATGTAACAGAGTAGAAAAATAACTTTTAGATGGTCGTTTGGAATAACAACTACAATAACGCGGGCAAAGCCGCAGGCTTTGCTAGTGTAATCGTAACCTTTGATCTTAATAGCTTAGTAGTAGATTTTTATCGTTCTAAATTTCCTTCAGTCAATTGTATTTTAACACAAGTTCTGTTCTCTTTTACAGTGTGATGTACTCGTACTACGCTCTCGTTAGTATGGGCAAGTACCCACCGAAGATCCTCGCGATGACCATAACATTCCTCCAACTGACGCAGATGATCGTCGGCTGCGCGATCAACATCTGGGCTCACAACTACATGACGGCCGCGACCCCGCGCTCGTGCCACATCAGCGAAATCAACATTAAACTATCAATGGCTATGTACTTCTCATATTTCGTCCTATTCTCACAATTCTTCTACAAAGCCTACCTCTCCCCCAAAGGTGGGAAGAAAGCCAAAATCGAGCCGCTACCAGAGATCGCACCAACTAAAAAAGTTGAATTCAACGGATACCCAAGACAGAGAAACGGTTTGGTGCATTAGTTGGTCATGTGATATGTAGTATTGTACAGGTTAATGGCGGTCGCCGATTAAACAATTTCTCGATTTAAGCGGAAAGAAAATGACGAAAGTTAAAGATTGGGTTAAAAATTTTAATTAAGCTGCAACTTTTTCTATATCTAAAATAGATTTTATATTATTTGAAAATTATGATAATATCATGATTTTATTTATATAAAATATTACAAACAAATTCTCAAAATTATAAGTTCGAAGTTGCGTTTTTTCATCGTTAGTATTGAATAGGTGTTAATTGCATCAAGCGTGTTATAGGTTATTTAGCGCATTAATTAACTTACATGAAACAATTATACGATCAATCAACAATCGAACATCTTATGAAGAAATTAAAACAATGATGAATTAGTTAAAATGTTGTATGTTGGGGAAAACATTTGTAATAATACATACCTACTTATCTTGTATAAAATTTATATCATCAAATAATAACGTGATAAATGTCAAAACCTTAGATATATTTGTTATCTGTAACATCTCATACGATGTCACGTGACATTTCAGGTCATGTATAATCATCAGAGTAGCAATATTATATTGCTGAGTCACTTATTTTGCAATTTATTGTCGTAAGTTGCAATAAAAATATATTTTATGTTTGTTTTACAAATTTCTTATAAACGGTTATACAAAAAATGTCTATCGTTTTTTTTTCATATGTTCTTGTTCATTAAAGTGAGAAAGAGACAACTATTGGTTGTATCAAATCAGAAATTGTTTAATAACGGTTCCGTCAGCTTAAGGTGAGTCGTCACGTGTTACATTCCAAGCTTATTTTTGTTGGTATGTCATTGGCCTTATGCTTAGTGACGACTCGCTCTTAGCGCTTTCGAGCTCCTATAGTCTGTTTTGATAGAATTCAAACACAAGGTACAAATTATGATATTAAAAAAAAAGAATTTTGCAGGAAAAAGTTTAAACTTTTTTCATAGTTGTTTTTAACTTATGTTTACCTTCTATTGAAGCAGACTGCGTCAGTTGTATGTACACAGATAATATATAGAGAAACCGAAAACCTTTTGTAAACTGTAGCATGTTTGAAAATTTAAATAGTTTTTTCTAGAAACAATTGTTGTAGAATGTTGATTGTAATATTATGTAGATAAATATTTTTAATATATAAAATATGTACAAAAAATATAAAATTAATAGAAAGAGATTTTAATAGAAATTAACTAAAGTAAATTTTAGTTTAGTAAAAATTTCGATTTACTAATTAATTAATTTATGTCTGATCTTAGTAAGAATTTTCGTTTTCTCTATAAACTGTGACATAACAACTCATTGATAGGGGCGTGTGACTTCTTCGTTGTTATTTATTACTTAAAAATAGTGATTTGTGAAATGTAATTTATTTGTAAAGGGTAGTTCATAACCTGTACAGATTGTGAAAATCTTAAAACCGACCAAATTGCGTCGCGGTAGTACACTCGTAAAGACCTCTCATCGTATCTGATGAGGCATTAAAAATTAAATTTTTTATGTAGTATTTTAACAATTCGGTTGGTGATTGGTCTTTTTGGTTTTGAGGTTTTGTGTCTTACGTAAATTACGTCACACGAACTCATTTAAAATGTCACTCCGTACTTAGTATGAAAATTCGAATCGTCAATTTTAGGTAAGACCGAGGAATCGACAGAAAATTACCGGCAAGAAACTCAAGTTTTTAAAATCAAAATCTTTGAGACTTGATTAATTACCAGTTTTTTTAATATTTGATGAAGACTTTATATAACATTATATGGTACAAGTTCAAACTTTCTTCGGAACGTTTGACGTAATTTACGAATGACCCTTTTTAGTCTAGACTTTGAATCGCTTGTCAGACAAGCGCACAAAGTGTAATCTATAGATGTAATTTCCATCTAGTTAACTAAGTAACAATGTTATTGACGGTTTACAATACAGCTTGGTTTTTTTTTAAATAAACCGCTTGACTAGTTGATACCGATTTTTTATGGCTTGGCATATTGTAAATAAAGGTAAACGAGATGTTATAAGGCATAGGTAAGGCTAGATAATTCCTATACATGGCTCGTGACAGTGACGAAGTATCGCTTATAATATGCCCGATAATGTACAAAGTTTTAGAGTATTTATATAAGACCCCCCTCTTCTTTTTCCTTTTGGAATTGAAAATATGAAAGTAATTGTGAATGAAAAAGTTTTACATTGTACTTTCGGGTTCTATACTCTGATGAGCACAATTGTGTGCTAGTGAAAATTAAAGTCGTGTTTAAAAAGTTAAAATTAAATGAAGTTTTTGCTTCTTGGCTCTGGGAGTACAATTTCACAAATAAACAAGTACACAAATAGAAAAATATTTAAAATTCCCTTGAAATTCCCTTTAAAGCTCTACGAATGTACAAACATAATCTTAACTCCAAAAGTTATTTGTATAGACGCTAGAATTTAATAGTGCAAAATAAATGTAGGTTAAATTGCCGCCATATTTGAGACATGCAAGTTATATATAGAAAATGTTATACGATTTTTCATTAAAAAACAACTACGAAATTAGGGGTAACAACAATTTTCTCTTTCCAAACAAATGAAGCTGTATAATGTTAGTATACTTCTTTATGTATTTTTAAAGTAATTTCATGAAAGAATTTTGTGCTTATTATTTAAAATTACAATACGATCATCTTCAATAAAAACTAAAATATAGGATATTCGACATTGTCAAAAATGTAGGGTGCAGATTCAGTATAGAATTTAGGCCAAGTCAATTCGACTAAATAGAAAATGTAAGACTTTAATGTTATTGATAATTGATTTTTAATTTTGATAAACATCCTTTACAAGAACCATTTCCCCGATTATTTTTGTCTTTAAGGTTACTATAGAATTTAACGATCAAATACATGCATGAAAATGATCAAATATATTTGTGATTATAAAACGCTAAAACCATGATTCCACAATGTATCTTTGTATACTTTATATTTTTCAGAAATATTAAGCTTGTAAATATTGGCCCTTTATAACATTATAAATAAATAGATATAAAAATATTATAATTATTATTTATTTTCGTTAGCAATTTTCCTGGAGGATATTTTTTATTTGTTTTTGTACTCACTTTTTTTTTCGTCTAGCGCTTATAAATATGTTTATAGGTATCTATTGGTGCTTGATTTATTTAGTATACGTTTATTTTGCTAATCTGAAGAAGAAGTTTGTATTAAACACCAATTTTAATATTGACGCTTAGCATTTATTTATATTTTTTCATTTGTAATAAAGTTAATCAGCCTAGCGAAAACGAAGTAGCAATAACAGTTCCACAATCGAAAAGATATTTTAAAATATATTTTTGCGAAAATATTTTGTGATTAAAATCCAAATGAAATCTGAAATAATTTACACATAATTGAGTTAAAATTTAAAAACAAAGAGTTGAATTGTTCTTGAAATAAGTGATTTGTATTTCTGGGCAAATAAAGCATTAATAAAGCGTTCTTTAACGATAAATTTGTTTTATTTTATTTTTAATAGTATACTTAACTGTATTTAAAAATGTCCCCCGTGTTATTTTTATAGTCTCAAATGAAGTAAAAATTGATTCAATTTTATATATTTAAATTTACCATAAATTTGCAATTCTTGTCTTCATAATTGTGATAAATTGGTTTATACATGCTTTCCAATGTATCTCGAACATATTGGAAATACCCATAAAAGCCCTGACCAAGATAAATCTTTATAGCATTAACAATCAATAACATCCGTCTTTCAGTATAAAATAGTGATAATAACTTTTATTGTTATAATATTTATATTAGGCTTTTTTCCTCGTAGCGCTTACACACTATGCCACGATAGTTCTACCAAGAGCTGGAATTGTAGTTTGTCGCTGCTAAAATACCGATTCCGAACAATTTATATTTAATAATTGTAACTAAAAGTGTACTATTAAATCTAGACAGATTATGACTGTATCTCTAATTCTCTACTAATAAAAGTATTTTTGAAGTCCACAATTTTTGAAATGAGTAAATAACATTTGAACATACAATATTTTACCGTGTCATTTATTTTTTTTATTTTATTTTATTTATTTATTTATTAAGTCAATATTTATTAACAATAAAGAATTAATTAATTATTCTTAATTATTTATTAATAATTAAGAATACTATTACGTTATAAAGTTATAAGCTAAACACCTGTAAAAATTATATTACCTTTACTCTTTCTACGGCGATAAATAAATTACTCATTTGATTCTAGTAGTAATGTTCCTTCTTTGGAAAAACAGCTCGCAAAAGCACGGGTCAACTTCAAAATACATGAATTTAAATTTTATTTATAAAAATATTTGATTTATTTAAGATTATATTATTTTTGCACATGAAATACGATTTGTTATAAAGTGTTGAACGCTATATTTTTAACTGCCTGACAGGTTTCCGATACACTACATGACTACACTGTCACTGTCAGTGTCATTTAGTTGACGTTTATGAAGAATTGATAATTTATAAAAATAAAAATTGAATATTATTATAGCACGCGAGTTGTTTTAAAGTTTATATAAAAAATGGAACTAATTGATAATGATATTCGTCAGTGGGATGCGAATGATGTAAAGGAACAGTTCGGTGATAGTCTCATGCTGTTACCGTCTAATGACAACATAAAAGAACTGCAAACCATCCTTCGTGACAAGTAAGGTTACAATATGTTTGTTATGAACCGATACATGGTTTATTTTAGAATACTATTTTCCAAAATTATATTTTAATATTACTAAAGCTTATAGTTATAACACTAACAAGTTTTTTCTATACTTTAGAGTCAAATAAAAATAATGATATCAATATCAGCTGTTCATAGAAAAACTGTTTCATGGAACTTCAGCTGTTCATGTAAAAACCAGTAATCCGTCATATTAGTATAAGATTAATATACATACCATACCAATAATGAAAATAGGTAGAAAAAGATTTGGTCACGCTTTGAGAAGTAACCTATGATTTTTATGATTTTATGGAAAATCAGATAAATACTCATATCATAGTGATAAAATATAACTTCCAAAGTGGTGAATTGGCTTTCGTTTTATAGAAATATTATAATAACTAATATCAACTTTTTACCCATTTTTCACAATGTTCTCACAATTTCACAGATAAATAAATAGAATAAAAAGTGTTCCATTTCACACATGCCTTTTTATCCCATTTCTGGGTGGTCATAAAAAAAAACCTAACACGAAGGTTTAAAGCGGGAGCAGGCTGCGCTCCGCCCCGGTTAAACCTTCTAACTAACCCATCCGACTCGGAATGCTCTGAATCGAGTTTGGAATAAAAATTAAATGCCAAAATAGTAAAAAAATAATAGTAATATTTATTGATATAAAAATGTTTATGTATGAATTGCAACGCTTTTTCATGTTTATGTTATTCACTGTTGTATGTAATTTTTTGTTAAAATTATAATCGTTAATAATTATTCTGTAATTGCTGGAAAGTGAGTGGAGTGATTAAATATCACTATGTAATAGTTTTGGTGAAATTGTGTGAGAACATTGTGAAAAACGGGTTGGTATTAGCTATTTTCAATTAAACTTTTTATTAATAAATAATAGTATTTCTACAAAATAAAAGAGATTTCATGCCTTATTAATAGTACTAGTGAATAAAGGAAGGATTATTTATTTATTTAGATTTGTTATTTACATACCAAAAAATCGTAGGGTGGGATATAAATGGGTAGCCAAAGATTTTCTCTTTGTTTAATTGCAATCAAAGTGATTTACCTAACCTCTTTTGAAACAGAAACACAACTCGCAGTGATTTTAAGTTCTATGCAGATCGTCTCATTAGACTTGTGATTGAAGAAAGTCTAAATAAGCTACCTTTTACTGATTGTGAGGTTGTGACTCCAACGGGAGCTTTATACAAAGGTTTAAAATATGGGTCTGGCAATTGTGGAGTTTCAATCGTCAGGTCTGGAGAGGCTATGGAGCAGGTATGGCATGCATTGTTAATTACGTGGTCTTTTTTGAAACTTATCATACTTTTATGACACATTTTTTTTCAAAAACTAAATTTTTAATTATTTTAAAATCATAACTTTTAATTTTTTATTCCATTATAGGGCATCGTAATGATGCATTTCATATTTTTTGTAGTAAACTTTGATGTTGTTTACTGTATTAAATTGGATTCATCCATCGGAATCCATCCATATAGATTCCATCACACCATTGGAATTTCAGAATGACTTACAATTAATATAAAAGTACAACACAAGTACTTGTAATTTAAATAAATCAATTTTAATGTAATTTTCTTAAGGGCTTGAGAGACTGCTGTAGATCCATACGCATAGGGAAGATATTAGTAGAAAGTGATAATGATACTCATGAGGCTCATGTGGTGTATGCCAAGTTTCCCGAGGACATTGCTCGTCGACAAGTGCTACTAATGTACCCTATTATGTCCACCGGCAATACTGTTAAGCAGGTATACAATATAAAGTAAGAACAAGTAATATAATTTCCGTTAAGTCTTGGATACTAAATTTATAAATTTTAATTTTTTTTATACACAAACAAATTTCATGATTTTTGATCCCTCCCCTGTCTTTTTCAAAGCTGACCAATGTGTGTTGAGACTTTCACCTGTCGTGTGTGCAATTTTTGCAATTATACATCTAGAAATTATGAAATTAAAATAGCAGTTCTGAAATTAGTTAATCAAGTGAAATTTTAATTTTTGTTGTAACAGTTACAAATTCCATGTTAGATATATTAAATACTATGATACATTAAATTTTCAAATTTGATAGCCTAAAATTTAAGACCCCTTATATTACACCCTGTGATATACATAGCATTAAGTAGGTATAAAATATTTTTGCTTTATTTTTATCAAAATAATGCATACAATTTTAAAAACAATATAAAAAAAAGTACAATAAATATTTTCTTTTAGGCAGTTAATGTATTAACCCAGCATGGTGTTAAGGAAGAAAGAATCATACTCTCCAATCTTTTCTGCACTCCTGCTGCAGCGCAGGCGGTTGTGGACTATGTACCAAAGATGAAAATACTCACCTCCGAGCTCCATCCAGTGGCTCCAAACCACTTTGGACAGAAATATTTTGGAACTGACTGATATGAGGATGACTTTGAGGGTTAACCCTCAAAACAGCTTAAAATCGTATTGTTACTGTGGTCAGTTTTTTAACCTATTTCAACTAAAAGAAGTGCTTTTGTGTATCTTTGACTCTGTTGCCTTATATCACCTACACTTCTGAACAGTTTTGAGATCTAAGTCATACAAAAGGTTGATTAACATGTTGTGTACTTCACTAGCTACTGAAGTTGGCTTATTGTAATTTTTTTATATAAATATTTTATTAAAAATGGTTTCTATGAAATTCAACTACAGATATGAAATAAATAAATAGTTTTACAAGAATTGCTTACTATTAATAAAATATATATATATATATATCGAAATGAACAATATTATGTACAAATTAATTTATCTTGCATGTACTTATTATACACATTTTATATGGCAACACTGTATAATATGTTAAAAAAAGTCATGGAGATGATGCCAATAGAAGTGAAAATATAAAACTTTGGAATGTACTTATTTAAAATGTAACTTTTAATTTCTATAATTAATTATAGTAATCCAAAGAATCCAATATTCGTGGGCGTCGCCGGTGTGACGTTACCGTCACATGAAGCATGTCGTGACGTTAGTGACGTGAAACCATACGTTTAGCTCGTATGGAAATATCGCTTAACGCGGATTAAGGCGGTTTTCACTTCAAAAAAACGATAATCCTGACAATTTTTAGCTTTTAATATAAACGTGTAATATGAAAAAAATGCATGTACCTTATTATATGTATTAATATGATTGTGATGTAGTTTTTATTGAATATTTAAACTATAATTGATGCAAATTATGGAAATCTTTAACAAATGTAATTTTTTTGTTTCAAATGATTTAGTTATTTAAAACTTAGTGTAAGAAATTTGATTTAAATGTAATCTAAAATGTAAATTAAATGTTCCTTCAGTAAAAAGTAATTAAAGTGAGCTAATTTAAGCAATTCTTTTTTTAAGTCGATAAGTCCCTTCAATAAAACTTCGGTTATCGTTTGGCGTTGTATTAGCAAACCTGCCATAAGCACTAGTAGTCAGCACCACTACCGGATTCGATTTCTACTCAGGTTAAATGTTTGTATATCATACAGACGAGCATTTAAAATGCTAATTTTAGACCATAGACGCAAAATTTGATTAATTTAATTCGTAGCGCACAGTGCGATTCCAAAGAAATTATCTATCGCGAACCCTCCGGTTGTGGAATGAGCTCCCTGCCGAGGTTTTCCCAACACACTACAGTATGGGGTCCTTCAAGGAAGGTTGAAAAGGTTTTTAGTGGTCGGCAACACGCATACGATACCTCTGGCGTTGCAAGCGTGTATAGGCTGCGTTGATCGCTTACCATCAGGCGGGCTGTATGCTTGTTTGAATAAAACGTTCAAAATTAATTATATTCTTGCATTTTGTAAACATTTTATACTTAATTTTTTCTTTATGAGAACATATGACTAAACCTTCTGTTTTAGAGCCGCTATAGCAAATATCAAAATTAAAAGCGGATAAAATAAACTGGATATTTTTATTCCACAGTGGTACGGAATCCTGTGGGAGTCCGAGACGCAATTAGACGATTTTTTATTTAGATTAAGGTATTGTTTTTATACGATATATAAATTTTGCAACCAAGGCATCATTGTAATTATTATTATTATTATTACCTACTTATATTTAGATAAATTACTGGACGGACGAGATTTAAGAACTAATATCTCGAGGTTGGCAACGCGTGAGTGGCACCTACTAATGGTGCTGCAAGCGCTCATAGGCTACGGCAACCACTTACCATCAGGTGGGCCGTATGGTAGTTTGCCAACTTCTAACATAAAAAAAAGACTTATCACTTATAAATAATTAATTTAATAAATATTTTATAATATTAAATAAAAAAAATTATTGAGGTATAAATAAATAACAAACAATAAAGTTATTTCGATCATTTAATTCAGTTTCATAGTTTATACAATCTATGCATAGATACAAGATATATTATTAGATCAGATCACACAACTAAGCAATTTCAAAGTGTATATTAATCATAAATTAATTATCATTTTATCAACATTTGAATAATTTAACCCTTAACGATTACCCTTACAAAGTGTTCCCCTAACATTTCGTGGTCATTCCGCTACTGCGATCTCAAAACACAGATGTTATACTCTTAAAATACATGTCTACGTCTAATAAAATAGTTTATTTAAAAATAGATATAACATTCAATTACATTATTGTAACGAGTGGTCCTCGTTAAGAGAACGAAAATATTTTATTTTATTAGTAAAAACTAGACGGCATAGCGTCACTTAATAATTTAGTGTTAGGAAGCTATCGGTCGACGGCTAGTATGGCAGCACTGACATCTGTCAAATCATCGCCGATCCCTCTTAATGAGTGTGTTATCGTAAATAAATACTTAAATAATATAAACATAGAAATACTTTGATATATTTTTATTTATTAAACTTATTCTATGTTACGCTGTTTAAACAATGACAAGCACATAATTATATAAACTTTTAAACATCTGGCAGCACCAGACGTTCAAGTTTGCGTTGTTCTTGCATATATTATATTGATTACAACACAAAATATAATGAAATTGACTTAGATATGTTATTAAGGCATCGTGTGAATTGCACTAAGGTAAATTGACAAAGTCATACCTATTATGAGACTAATACAACAGCCAAAGCTAATTTATAGATGGATAAATAAGCACAATTATATAAAATACCTATAAATACAAATACAGGGTTTCCGGAACGGCTGTTATTAGTAACAATAATAATAATAAAATAAAAAACAAAATATATAAACACCTTAAGTAATAATCGAGTAAAAAAGCGAAATTAGATATTTTGTGCATTCACATATTATTATATTATTTATATATTTTTTGTGATTTTTTCGGTTTTGTTTAAAAAATATCGTCAACAACTTGAAGTAGTGAGTGACTATAGATTGACCTTACGAAAATCAGTTTCGTCCGCAAGGTCGAAAAGTTGGTCGCTGGGCATTCCCTGCGTTCTGAACGCGCACCAGTCTCTCGCGTTTGCGACTATCGGTAGGACTGTCTTGTCGCTGTACAAGACCAAAAATTTGGATTTAGTCAAGATTATTTCGAAGCAAAGCTGTTAACCTCTCAGAATTCGTTTGCATGCTTGTTTTTTACAACCGAATCGTCGTATTTATTGAGAGGTGGAGGCGTTATTTTGCTCCCACACTGATGTTATAAAAAGTTATTGCGGGCTCTTAATTTTTTTTAATTCATGATAATTTTAGAAGTTATGTATTCATAATAAACTATATGTAACTTTTGTTAAATTAATTGTATAACATGATATAACAGAAGCGCGGGAGCGTTAACGTGTGTATTTACATGAGCTTCTGCTTCGCGCACTCGGGACAGATGATGTCCTGCCCGTCGGTGATGAAGCCCTTGCCCACGAGCGAGGTCTTGCACTGCGCGCAGATGAAGCAGTCGTTGTGCCAGTGGCGGTCCTCGAACGAGATGAAGCGTGTGCCACCGATGCCTGCAAAGTTACATATTCCATTATTGATGTGTAACATCCTTAATCTTCTTCTTCCTACCATTGTACCCGGTATTATACTGGAATTTACAGGTTACTAGTTTTTACACAGAGAGATTGACATCTGACTTCTGCAACCCTAAGGGCGAACGAGTAACTCATTGGATAAGAGCAATTTACTTATCAAGAGTTATCGATTATTATCGAATGTTATGTGATAACAACCGGGACCCACAGCTTAACGTGCTCTCCGAGGCACTGTTGGGAGACCCACAAGAACAAACCCCCAGAGCGAAACAGATATTTGTAACATAAATACAAACATCTGCCCCGAGCGGGAATTGAACCCACAACCGCCGAGACTAAAGACAGACTTGTGAAATGCTTAATATGTGGCAGTAATTTCGTGAAAAGGGACGGATGTGTGTAACATAAAGGGGGAAATGCGTGCTGTTTTATTTGACTAATGAGCACGCGCTCTGCTAGTTACTTATAATGTCCTTAGTATCAAGGTGAGATGTTAGACGTTATTTTTTCCTATCATTTTTTCATGACTATTGTCTTTAACTGGAAAAAAGGTTATTATTTTTACATATCCACTACTTATCCAAAAGTCTTAGTGGTCAGCTTAACTACTTTATCAGAATTTTCAAAAGTAATGCAAATCATTATACTGACCAGTGATGGGCTTGGTGCATGATGTGCAACGCTTAGCGAACAGCTCTCCGAAGCACTCGGCGCAGTATGGTTTCTCGTCGCGAGAAGTGAAGCGTTGTCCCGCGAGCGAAGTGTTGCAGTTTGTGCAAGTGAAGCACTCGCGATGCCATGGCTCGTTCTTGTATGTCACACCACCTTGCGTTATGATCTGGAGAAATAATAATAAGGTTTAGTAACTATTATCTAAGGGGAACAATTTGGATAACGAAAAGGCTTTACGTTTCCAAGCTGTAGAAAGAGTATACCCCAGCAGAAGAGGAAGGCCCAGAAAACGTTGGAAAGATTGCGTTGAAGTAGATCTGAGAGCAATGGGTAAATTAAAACTTGGAGAACAAAGGCGAGAGACAGACCGAAGTAGAGAACCATCGAGGTGGAGAGCCACAAAAACTTGTAACGCCATAGAAACTAAGAAGTAAGATATATAGAAAAATAGATGTCGAATGAAAATCAGTATGAATACTGATACTATATGTCAATTATTCTGTTTAGGAGTGTTTGGAGAAAAAGGCATAAATAAAAAGATTTGGATTAATCAAAAAAATCATACCTTGTTACACTTGACGCAACGAGTGGCGAACTTATCTTCATAGCAGCCAGCGCAGTAGATCTCCTGTTCGCGCGGGATGAAGCTCTTGGTGCCGATCGGGTTCTTACAGACCACACAGCAGAAGCACTTCTCGTGCCACTGCTTGGTCTTGTACTCCATCTTCTTGGTTCCTGCGAAAAAGGAAATAGAAATACATGTAGATTTCAATAAAGTCAAAATTTTTCTTCGTGTTTTAACCTGTACTTGAAACCTGGTTTTTATTTTAACCCTAATTATGATATGGTACTAATTTTTATCACGAGTGTAAGTCGACAATTTTTGTATTTACACATTATCTGTTTAAGTATACATTATTTTTCCTTTTGCTAACCTTTAGAAATTCGTTAAATATATAGGTACATGAAGATATTTGTGGAAACACCGGCATTTATAAAAAAAAACTCAAAACAAAGGTCTACAAAAACAACAATTTTATGCATTTCACATAATTAAAGTATGACTAATATTAATTAAAATATTCGAACTCTGGGAAACACAAGGTGAAAAGAATTTATAAAACTTGACCGATGCAGGTCAAGGACTTCGAAGATCATAAACAGTAGGATAGTAAAACGTTTCGCCTTTGCAGAAAATTCAACGTTCGTCTTCCACTATTTTATTTATTTATTTATTTAATGGCTTACTAACTAAACTTACAAAGATACATGAATATATACTAATAATTGTTAACATTTTTCTAAATAAGTTTAACTTAAAAGTAAGCAAAGCATTCATAGACCGTACGTTATTTATCTAAAATAAAACAAAGTATATACTAAAATAGAAAAAACAACGGTGAAAAACAAAAAGAAAATAGCAAATATTATATCTTTGGCAGTGTCGAAAGAGTCGTCGACCGGTGTTTAAGTTTGAACTATATGTAATTACACGGACCAAACTATCTGATGTTTCTGATGAACAGCTTCTCATTTCTCATAAGAAAAACTAGCTCCTTAACTGGTTAAAACAAACGAGTTTTAAGATTGATGATGATGACGTGATACCGAAATAAAGCACATATTACATAAAATAAACCTTCAGTTTTGTGGGTGTGGTACTTTGATTTATTGAGTAGATAACTATAAAGTTAATTATATTACGTAATAGATTCTGTGTATAAAGTTAATTTATATCTATAATTTCCATGATCATCTCAAATTATTTATGCTTTATAATTATTGGTTTAGACCCATAACATTTTTCAAGCGATTTGGAAGATTTCTTTTTTTTTTATATTTAGTCTTTTTTTTATGTTACAAGTTGACAAGCAAGCATACGGCCCTCCTGACGGTAAGCGGTTGGCGTAGCCTATGAGCGCTTGCAACACAATTAGTAGGTGCCACACACGCGTTGCCGACGTCGAGATATTGGTTTAAATCTCCTTTGCCCAGTAATTTCAGTAGCCTACAGTGGCCTTCAAAGCGGAACACAGAAATGCCTAAGCACTACTGTTTGGCGGTAGAATATTTGACACTGCGGTGATACCTACGTAGCCGGCCTCTTGCAAGAAAAGATCTACCACCAGTGTGACTGATCGCACTGGTGGAATAATGTCTGCTGTGACAGAGGTTATCCCAACAGCGGGCGATGGGATTGTCACGTCTCGACACCGGTATAGTCTCTAATAATAGACACGTATAGCAAAGATAATTATTTTATTCACTAATGAAGTTGGAAAATTTAAATAATTCTTTCAAGTTAAACTTATGTAAATTTTGACTATATCTAGTTAAGTGATTGATTAGGAAAGATTTATTGTTTCCTTTCAGCGGATTTCAATTCTTTATGACTATAAATTGCATCACTAGCGTGATGTCTGTTATTTATGAATTTTATGTGTCCTTGAAAATTGATGGTATCAGGGTTGCATGTAGCGCGGCGGCGGAGTCAGGATATTGGGAAGATGCACGCGAGTTTGCATTGTTCAAGGTTCATCGAACTGAATTTTATTACATTTCGATATAAGAGCCTGATATTGCAATATTGATAAAAAATGACAGGCGATATGAAATTTTATGGATTTGTTTTATTATCGTATTCTATTATCCTGTAATTATTAATTTATAATATAACAAGGTTTTCAGTAATGTTTCAATACTCACCAAACCATCAACGAAACGCCGCAATGAGTAATAAAATAAATAAAAACATGTATAGCATGTGATATAAAACTAATAAGGTTCAACGACACAAAGTTCTAATCATTATAACATAGACAAGTTAAATGGGCAAAGTTTGGTCGAAGTTGATCGCGTGATGGACGCGACGGGGACATATTTGTTTTCACGGAACATTTGTATTCACAGAATCTGATATCCTCAATACTAACTCGTTAGTTATTCATTCCGGAATCACGATATTTGATTTTACAAATAATATTATGTTTAAAGAGATTTCGTCTTCATGTACTCATCGAGTGGTTAGTGGCCAGCCTATTGTCAGTTGTTTAGGTCGCTCGTAAAGGCCTCTGGCTTGACTTTTTGATTATTATCAAATTGATAACAGCCGGAACCGACTTTTTGCCTTCCCAATCACGGTACTTCAGTTGAAATACGACTATGCGGTCACCCATCAATTAATTGACCGTTCCTAAAGTCACTTAACCCATCGATCGATTACGCATCAGTGAGCGCACCCGTAAATGAAAGTGTTAATAAGATCTTATACTCTGCATCAAGGATTCTGTTTATCATAACATTTGAGTGACACTGGATATCTGTACAAAATATATAACAGGTCACGCCTGACATCCAAAATCTTACAAATAAAAATATATACAAAATTCTGCTGCTCAAAACCACGGAAACGACGAAAGATTGCAGAATTGATTATGCCCTACTATTTGAACTTATCTTGAAATAAACATCAATGTAACTGTACATTTTTAACTGACACGTGATCGGAATATGATTTCCTACGAGTTACTTTATTGAACGTAAAATGCTCTTATCAATTTAATTATACCTATACTAGATGAACATTGCATTACTATTTTCATTTGGATTAATATTACCTTGGTTGGTTATGGTTAGGCTATCGATAAAATGAATTTGGTTTGCAAATTCCTCGTGACCACTAGGGCACACCTACGTGCTTGTATAATTCACAGGTATATTGTCACATAAGCGCGTCTACCTTGGTTTTATACACTTATATGGACCGGCGTAGGTAAACATTACATGAAATTTTGTTTTCTTTCATAGGTTTAGTTTGTTTTGACTATTAATTCTTTTATTTTTAACCCTTAACGCAAAAATGACGGGGTTTGTTATAAGTTTGACGCGTCTGGGTGTGTGTGTGTATGCTGTGTCTGTCTGGGACTTTAATTTTGTTTTTGTTTGAAAGGTGAATCAGTTCTTAGCTATGTTTGATGAAAAACGGGTCAAAATGGCCGCCACCACAAAATGGCGAATATTAATTTTTTGTCGGGGGTTACTTAAAATTGTTTAATTTTCATTCTACAGATTAAAACAAAGATTGTCGTTGCATAATGCTATTTTATGTTTTGTTAAATTGCATTCTAATTTAAAAAAGTCTAAACCTGCAATAATATTGAATTATGCGTTGGTATTTTAAAGTGTGTTTGCAAAAAAAAAAATGTTTACTTATTTTAATGTTTTAGCTCTGGTAATGTTATTTTAATGGATGAAGTAATAAATATTAAACAGAACGTTATGAATTCCTCCACGCCCTTTACAAGAAATTACTATGCAATTGGACTGCTTTCCGTAAAAGGCTTTAGGATCTTACAACCTCGTTTTGCTTGAAATTAGCATCTGTCGATACGAGTTAGTTACTTTAGCGGAATAAACTTGTAGTAATAAAGGTTGCAACACCTTGTTTTTCACCTCTACGAGGCTTTAGGGTCTTCTTAAACTCTTATCCGAATATGACAGGCTACTAGTCTTTACACAGAGCGATTGCTTTCTGACCTCTGCAACCCTAAGGGCGATCCAGTAGATCAGATGTGATGATAACAACCGGGACCGACAACTTAACGTGCTCTCCGAGGCACGGTGGATAGTCACACAAGGTTAAATACCCAGACCGAAACAGATATTTATAAGATCAATATAAGCATCTATCCTAAGCGGAAATAGAAACCGCGACCGTCAATGCTCAAGGCAGACACTCGCCACCAACGCCAAAACTTACTTTTTAATGTTCTCTGAATAAAAATTGAACACTGCGATCCCCATTAGGATAGTAATATCCTGTATTGGAAGTCCGAAAACATGACAGACTCGGTAAAATAAACACAAAACACAACCAATGTAAACCTTTCTTTTGAAATCGGTTAAAAGTATACTTTAAAGTATATCAAATGTTACTTGCGAGTTTAGATGTCGGCTTAGAGCGTTCATTGTGTTCGGGAACTTAATACCTTTGTGGCATATTCCTCTATTACAGCCGTCGCCCGACTTTCACTATTGTGAAAACTTTCAAACTAGTGTCTTACTTTTACTGTTCCGTGATTCATTTCTCTTTTATTAAGGGCTATACTAATTTAGTTACATTGTTTCTTATACAAAGACATGTTAGCTTGTGTTTTTTTATGTGACTAAGCTGGCAAGCAAGCCTACTATCCACTTGATGCTATTAGCGGTTGTCGTAACCTATGAGCGCTTTCAACACCATACATTTGTATTTGTCAATCACGCGTTGTCAACTTTAAGATATTTGTTCTTAAATCTCCTTTGCACAGTAATTTCATTAGCTATAGTGTGCTTCAAACCTAAGCACTGTATACTGCTTTACGGTAGAATAACTCACACTGTGGTAGTACCTACCTAGAGGGCCTCTTGAAATAAAAGTCCTACCACCTACTTTCTTGTTTTCTTACAATTGGAAATGGTACATTCGATTTAAAAAGTGGTTTTTCATCATCTGAAATACCTTCTAGCGTCGATGTGTCATTTGGATTGAAGATAAAGACAGTGTAAAACAAAGCAAAGAAGTATAAGAGATTGCGCTCTAGCACTTTGGGTGCCTTATTTAGGTTTAGACCGAAGCTGAAGTCCAGTTGTAGCAAAACACCCTTAAACGCAGATGTGTTTATTGACCAGTAGTCTAGTTTCCGGACCCCCGACACAGGATATAAGTATCCTAATAGGGGCCGTTAAAGCGTGTTAAGCGTTTATAATTTACGATTATTAAAGATGTAACTATTTAAAAATATGTTGTGTATTAATATATAAGAAAGATATTACTTTAGATCTAAATGAATTCTATTACTTGATGTATGAATAATTTCTAGGATTTATTTATATATTAATGATTAATAATTGATATAAGAGTGTTATTATAAAATATGGAGTTGTTTTTGAAGGTCGCTAACGGTCTGTGGGACGGGTGATGTCAGAGTGTGTGGGAAGCTTTTGTACGAGTATCCAATTTGGGATTCTACGCACACGTGTGCCTTTTCAGCGCACACATGTTAACCTTTCTGTTGTATATATTTCGAATCAGAACCGTTGTAGAATGTAATGTGTCCGTTTTATTTTACACCTTATCTCAAAAAACAACTTTAAAGTTAGAATTTTTTTTTCTTTATTTACTTTTACTTTCTTACTCACTCCTAGTTACAAGTTTATTTGGAGGCATAGTAAAAAAAATACCTATACTTTATATTTCATGCGAATAATCCGTTCATTTCACAAGTACCATATCTCAGAGAGAAAGTGAAAGCGCAAAGCTAAATGCAGATAAGTACTAGACTAGACTAATCATGCTTTCATGTTAATTTCTAAACTTATATAAGCTAATTGAAAGTACAAGCCTAACAATATTTGTTATATTACAATATACTTTCTTATATTTATTTTTAATCTCTCACATAAGTCTAACCTAAGAGTTGTTCTTATTTATTAATAGGTATTGTCATCAATTTTTATATTGACCTTTTAACTTTACAAGTCCTGTTAGTTTTTCTTCATCACTTAATCACAAATATTATACCTAAATATATTTTCTATATAATATATGGTATGAAACGTTAGTAAGTAAATACAATCATCTACAGTTTGTTTGAAATAGGTAATAAAAAAAATTTAAAATCGAAATTATCCACCATAGAATTGTAGGGTGTACAAAATCATTAAAATTGCGTCATAAATATCAAAGGTTAAAATGTGAAAAATAATTGGAAATTGTCGGCAATTTGTAGTAAAGACGTCATCTTTACTTGAAATGTGTATATGAATTTTTGTTTATTGAAACGCGTCTCTTAAATAAATAGTGGCCGCTGAGGGCATAGTGACCACGCAGGACGTGCCCTACGCACGCATTCAACTTTGAGCCTCCGTGAGGGCTGTCCCTTATCCACGGCCGGGTCTCTTTCGACCCAAGAAAAAGTCTAAGAGTAGATATGTAGTTATGTTTGAGATAAAGGAACATTAAATTTATAATTACAAAAGATTATGATGAAATCATAACAAATAACAAAAACGTTACCTGCAATGTATTACATTAGTGACGGTACAAATTTAACTTTTTGTTCAAACGTTTATGTATTTAAATTCTAATGATAATACGTTACACAGATAGTCGTGACTAATTTTACTTGAAGGTAGGGTTGCCAGACGTCCTGTTTTTATAAATACGAAATCTAATATCCCGTGTACGGACTTCCAATTCCTCTTATAGCGTCCAACCTTTAGGTGCTCACAACAGGCTCTTTAGTCATTATTAAATTTGATAAACGAAAGAAAATAAATTTCTGGAATGGTAAGGGTCGCCTTCAAAGTAATTTCTCGTTTGGCAAAAAGCAGGAGTATTCGATTTAAAGTTCTTTGTAAAATCTCGCTTTGGCCGAAAAATGTTCTCGTATTTTGTTAGTGTAGCTTCAATCATCCCATACTTTTGGTTAAAGGTAGCGATCTGTATGAAACTCTTTCATGTTACTATACAAGGATAGGATGATGTTTTGGCGTGTTAAACAGATGTTGTAAGTTTGCTATTTTAAAAGGTCAGTCGTAGGCATTTGTATTTTAAGTCTTGTATTTTGCAACATTTTTATAAGGCGTCAAGGAACCACATTTCTTTATAAATAATTGTAATGATTGTTTAAATATCTCATAAGTTACAAAAATGAAAATAAAAACTTTTTTTTATAATAAATCGTGCATATGATGTTCTACGATTTAAGTGTAGTTTTCCGAAGTAAAACATAAGTCGGCCATCTTGATTATTGTTTAGCGCACGTGAACCGGCCACGAGAGTTTTACTGATAAAGTGGATTTGCTATGCATTGTACTTTTAATGTTGCTTGTGAGACGAATTCGTAATGCGAATTACGACTTGTTTTTTCGTTTACGGTATTAAAATATCATTGTTTTAAATGGAAGAAATTTAAAAGTTATTTTAGGATTACAACGATAGATGACGACCATAAAAATAGGAAAAGGACGACCTTTTTCTTGCTGCTTTAGCAGTTCTTGCCAACTTGGCTCAACGAATTTTATAAAAACGTGAATCTGCAAATCAGGTGTTTTTGACCTTTTTTATTACTCACATATAAAATAGTAAGATATATGAAAACGGATGTGTTGTGCAAAAGCCTAAGTTCGTTTACTTCCATCTTCAAGAATTTCTCCACGCTATCAATATTTCTACAGTACCTAAAAAGTTTCACTTTGGAGACGAACTACTTTAAAGATAAACTTATCACTATACAGATAACACTCACGTTACAATAATTATATGAGTATTGAGAGGCTTTAGTAAGTGAATTACTAGAAAGTGTCCGTTAAACTGATACAAACTAGACGTTGTTGATTATAAGGTTACGAAATAGCTGTTTCATAAAACGTTAATTTTGTAATTTATTAAAGCTAATTATTTTGTAAATTATATTGTAAATTAATGGGAGTTTCATCCCTTAATTGCGTCATAAATTACAAGGGAGAGGGATCAATAGTGTGACATAGTGTGACAAGGTGAGGTGAATCGTCAGCTTTGTGACGTCAAATGAAATTTAATTTGATGCTACTTTAAAGAGACCTATCTATTTGTCGTTTTACATTTAAAAATTGTAACAAGAACGGAAGGTAAAAGTCATGATATTATTTACAAATTCATTTAAGGGCTGTCTATGTTATTTAATAAATGGAGCTCTTTGTTACATTCATGCATACCCTAAAGAATTAGACAAGGCAATAGGCTACAAATTATTACTAAGAGGCATTATCAATCCACCTGGCAATGTTCTAAAGTCGTCTGTCACGTTTATAACGCAATAAAAATGAACAAATGATAGTTACGTACAGCTGACGTACACTGAATATATCAAGTCATAATATCATTAGAAACATTTGGAAATTATATTCTTTCTGAGACTTGATTAGGTCTTGCTTTACGGTCTTATATTACTTATAGATTGATGTCTGACCTTTGTCATTGTCATCGTACACATGTTTCATGTCACATTTGTGACTTACCATCACGTCCTTTAGAGTGTGGCAGTGGCAATCAGTCACACTGGTGGTGTGTTTTTGTGCAAGACTGGCCTCTTGGCCTAGGTAGGAACCACCGCAGTGTCAAATATTCTACCGCAAAGCATTAGTGTCTTTGGCATCGCGAGGTTCGCAACGCGTGAGTGGCACCTACTCATAGGCTAAGGCAACCGCTTACCATCAGGTGGGCTGTAAGCTTGCTTGCCAACTTAGTAACATAAAAAAATTGTGTTACAATAGTTATACAATTATACATAGCTAAGTTTTAAGGTATAATGTAGATTGATCCCTTGACAATACCATTTTGATTGTTGGATTTTGTCGTGCATTTTAAAACATATGCATCTATCGTAGCCTAATATTTTTATTTTGACATTTTTGACGATATGGGTAGTGCAAATTGTTCACCAGCTTATCAAATATCAATTTTATCGAATGCAATGTTTCACATGATAAATGGAGCAGGAAAACTTTTGTTAAACAGGGCCAAGGGTTGGTACTAATCGAATATGAAGGCATGAAGGTTAAGGTGAACCACGCGCCATATGTTCGCAAGACCATTTACAGTGCATTCGCCGTTGCCCATTCAACTACCGACCTTATCGAAAATGGACATTAAGGAAATAATTAATACCTCAATTAACTTTTCACATTGGAAGATTCATATTAAACTTATGAGGGACAGAAGGAAAGAATTCGGAATCGGTTTAAGGAGTTGAAAAATTCTTAAAGAATGATTGTAATTTTGACGACAAAAATATAATTGGTCCGATATTTTGGGTCAAAGTCGATCGTAAAATGCTGAAATTCGAGTAAATGTTTTAACAAGTTTCCGATATGGTATTTGGTATGAATCACTTTAATAATATGCTTTTACTGATTTAATCTTTTTTTCATACGTTCAATACGTATAAACAAACTGGACAAATCAAAACATTATTTTTTCTCTATATATCATAAATGAATTATTAGTTTTTTTTCTTTAAATAATAGAGCACACAAAGCTTATTCATTCTAATATTATAACCTAACCATCAGACCCTGACCGTGTCCACATTTATAATGTGGTTTAACTTATTCGAAAAGTTATAAAAAAGGAAGTTTTAATTGTTACTTTATTACAATTCTAATCTTACTAAGTTGTAGAAAAACTGACAAAATACGTCTAGAAGTAGTCATAGTAAATTGCTTCGAAAAAATTGTGTCGTGTAATTTCATAAGATTATTTCGATAGTAAAAATCAAATTTCTCTACCAATGAAAGCAATAACTGAAATATAAAATAACACGCGATTAGATGTTATTGACATTAGTTTGTAGGTTTTATAGGCGGCCATTTGTATTATGGAACGTTTTATGGCTTCATAAAATGAATCGTGTTTTTCGTAAATGTTATTTTGTTGTTTCTTATACTGCATTGGATTAAAGATTTTTGGAGGAAAACTTTAGGAGGAAATTTTTAGGTATAATTGTGGTATTGAGTACGAAAGGTTGTTGGTATGTCTTTTAAAAATTGACACGGAGACAAATTATAATTGATACCAATTATCATGATAGTGATGATTCAATTATATTTTATAAATATTTACAAGAGTTTATTTGGACGCAAATAAGCAATACCATGTCAACCCACACGAATGTAATTTCGAGAAAAAAGCGTTTGAAAATTTTGAACAACTTGTTTTATATGAATTTTTGTTACGTATTGAGCAAGTTTTTGGCAATTTCAGATTTATGTAAGTTATTTTACTTATTTTCACAAAAATAACTATACAAACTGCATATTTCGTATATAATGTAACCAAAACGTTTAACATAATACATAAATTGAATGATAAAAAAATGGCGTTTTTAGAAGGTTTAAAGCTTAAAATCCTATAAATATTAAAGAAAAATGTTCTTCAGCCATTTACCAACACTTCTGCATATATAACTTAGTTTTTTAAATTTTGTGGGTTGAAATGGTATTGCTTATTTGCGTCCATTTAATCTTCATATTTTATGGGAGGTTATATATAAGGTTTAAGTTGCTAAAATAAAAACTTTAATAAAATTTAATAAAGATTATAATGAAAATGCTAAGTGCATAATTAATATTTAATCATCAAAAAACACTGAATTGATTGTAAAAAAAAAATATTTTTAAACATCGAAGTTTTATGAAAAATAATTATGTACATTGAAATTCGCAAAGAAGATATTGAATTACATTTATAAAATTCTTACTTTCTCCAATCAATTCCATAATATACTTCTAATTCCATCCCATTGATTATGATTAATAACATAATCATAATATATTCTAAAAGACTAAATACTTATATAACACCGGCTATGTCTATGAAAACCTACGTGACGATCTGAGGTGCTTATGCAGAATTCAGACGACGGGCATTGACAATACACAAAAAAAAAATAAAGTGACGTATTCTAGGCACACTATGATAAAATATCGAAGCTAAGCTGTATCCGAATCTGTTGCATTTCTTTTGACGATTGGGAACGTCAAACCCAAAGTCCTCTGTCTTTTATTTTATCCTACCGTCATTGATAATAATTTGATACCATCAGTGTAACATTGAACCAAGTCGTAAGTTACGGTAACTGCTTTCTATACATTTATGGTCATACTTGTAACTTCCACGTATGACTATGACTACACTTACTCAAAAATAAAATTAGCTAAATATTAATTATAGAATAGTTATTTTTTTCCGATATATTTGAACAAGTGGTAATATTTATTCAATCAATTACGTAAAATAATTACCATATTATAATTATTATGCTTAAGTATTGTAAAATTAATTGTATCGTATCGCGTTAAATATAAGAAGACTATAAATTATGCAAGTTTAAAAAATTTAGAGGTTTATCGTTTAGTTATATTTTTTATCGTAAAGAAAATGAAATTTAATTTATAGATACTTTAAATTATACATACTTTTTCGCTCTCGTAATTTCCAAGTTAAATTCATCTCTTCCATGCCATTATGCAGTATTTTACAAAATTCTACGCCATTTATTTTATGTTAAAGCTGAATACGGGATAATTTTTTCAAGCGTAAATTATGTTTTGTTACTCAAATTATGAAAAAATTGTTCCTTTTTGTTGTTGTTTTTTTTTTTTAATTAAAATTTCATACAAAAAAAATTTACTAAATAGTTCTTAAATGACCAGCATACTTTTTAATTTACAAAGGTTGTGAAACAAATTATTCTGCCAGCGCAGCTATATTTAAATACATTATAGTTAAATTAATTTCAGCTTTATTTACGACCACTTTTATTGCTATTTAAGATGCACTTTCGTTGGTCTCAAAATAAATTTTATAGTCTACGTGCTTTCAAATAAGGTTTTAGGTCTTTACTTTATCTATTTTATCATTAAATATCTACTCTCCTGTACAATAATTATACATTTAAGAAAATTTAATTAAATAGTATTCTAGTGATACTTTTAAATTTTTATTCGACGTTTAATTTTTAATGTAGTGTAAACAACGTATATCGGTTAAACTATTTGGTGAGTATGAACATTACTTTGTATAAATTAATTCAGATTTCGGCTTTTGATTTAAATTATATAGTAGATCTTTAGTACGTTATGTACTTGAATTATCTTTAAAAGAATTTCTTTAGAATTATCTTTAAAAGGTCTCAGGAGAAAGATAACGGAAGTGCTAAATAGCCGCAAATGAAAATATCTATTTGCTTTGTAACATACTTCCAGCGGTTATTAAATAAATAAATAAATAAATAAACGCTACACACTCAACGGCCCCCATTAGGATAATTATATCCTGTGTCGGGGGTCCGGAAACATTCACAATGACAAGGACAAACACAACCAGACCGGAAAACATGCCTGTACGAATAATACAAACATCTGCTCCGAGCGGGAATCGAACCCGCGACCGTCGAGGATTAAGGCAGACTCGCTACCCACAACGCCACAACGGTGTCAAATTCTATTGAAGTTCTTTTTAAATATTTAAAAAATATTCTTAGCAAATGGTAGTCTGTGAAATGTGAAAATGTACCTTTTTTACTTACTTATTTGTCCGTAAAATATTTCGTAATAGATTACGTAATAAATTATAAATTTTGATGTATGTAAGTTCGAAATCGATTATTTATCATCTCGATATAGACATTTACAGATCCAAAATCGAGGTGAAGGTTGAAAAACTGTGCATACTAATTAGCGTGATCTCAATGTTTGCTTGTGGACAATATGTACTAAAATGTTTAACCTTTATTCCTTTCGCAATAAAGGCTAATATATCTTAAAAGATTTTAAAAATGCTAATGTATTCGCATTTCACGCCCGCCCATTAATGTTTGTATGTTTAAAATAAATAGTTTGAGTTGTTATACGTACACGTATGTACATACTAATTATTATTTTGTAAATATCTTTTCCTTGTAAGTATTCCCTCCGATTTCTAGAGCGCGTTAGTCGCCGTTGATATAACAACAGTTATTTGATAATATTCGGTAACTCTTGGTTGACAGAATCCTACATGTAACTTAAAAAAACGATCCTAGCAAACCTGATAGGAAAAATTACGAGAAAACGCTTAAAAGTAAAATGTATATCGTGTACTTAATTATAAGAACTGTAAGTGTCCATACATAATCTGTGACTAATGAACGAAATGAACGGCCTTCGAACGAATGTAAACGTAATTGAATGAAAGAGAGGACTTCATTCAATTACGTTCGAATGAATTAATGGGCGGATAAAATGAAAGCGCTTTGGACAAGTGTTAATTAATGTTCAGATGTTTGAGTCACAGATGGTTTTGAATATATCATTTAATTATCATAAATTATTCTGGGACTTTAAATGTAAATGAAATTATTAATTTTCATAGCTTTTACTTGCTCCTTATATCAACTATTTGAAATTAATTCAAAAGATACTTTGATATAGAGAAAACGTTGTAATTTTGTTATTTGCCAGAAGTTCAGTGTCGTTTAAGTTAAAACAACATTATTAATAATAGATGTAAGACAAAAAATACTGCTTTGACGCTGTCGAGGGCACTAAGGCCAATAATAATAGGCATTCGAAAAAAAAAACTACTAATATAATTACAGCAATAACTTTACTTTTTATGTTTAGAGAAAGCAAAAAAAAATAACCAAAATAAAGTCCGAAAAGTAGAAATTATGTTTCGAATAGTCGAGAATAGCTGATTGAGTGAGTGCACAAACATAATAAAATATAAGGCGACTTTAGCATAACAATAAATTCTCTACATAAAAAAGAATACAAAGGCAAGACCTGCGATTGTTTTCCTCGGATCGCCAAGCAAACAGTGGTCTTTCATCGCACAAGAGAACTTCTTGTTTTCCCGCTCAGCTGTCGCGTTAGGGAGGAACATGGACAATATGGCTACATCCTCATTGTTCTCACGCGCCCTCCGTATCCTCTCCTGTCCTACTATTTTCGTTGTCAAATGTAGACGCGACTTGAAATCATCACTTAACACGTCCGCCGACATGGTACGAAACTTTTTCGTAAATTTAAAAAGAAAACAACTTTTTATACAATAATAGCTATTAAGTTAGATTTTTAAATTTGAGTTTTTTTAAATCTTTCGCGGGAAAATTGTTTTTTCTCGCGACCGCGGTGGCTTCTCCGCTCGCTGCGGTACTGAAGTGTACTGAGCTCGCGAGCCTGTCGTCCGAGTGAACGTGTAGGATGTATGTATGTAGGCTGTTGATTGAACTTAATAGTGAACACGATAAGGTACTTTTGAGATGAGGAAGTTATCATATCTTTTATTACACTGAAGATGCCGATATGAAAGTTTGTAATTGTCCTTAATTTTTGATTGACGTTAAAAATGTTTGAATCTAGGTCGATCTCGGTCAAATTACATATCGCTAGTAATTAAATATATAACATG
Source organism: Hestina assimilis (assembly GCA_023373885.1). Taxonomy (NCBI): domain Eukaryota; kingdom Metazoa; phylum Arthropoda; class Insecta; order Lepidoptera; family Nymphalidae; genus Hestina; species Hestina assimilis. The sequence continues at coordinate 2,425,810 of CM041745.1, read as the reverse complement.
TGTTCTAGTTATAATTGTCGTTTTAAAGTATTAAAAATTAGTAAAATTTACGAAGACGGGAACGGGACGGGAAATAATACCCTATCGCAGAAAAACGGCGCAACAATATCAGTAGGTACTGTTGCGTGTCGTGCGATATGTGAGAGCGCCAGCGGCCCAATTTCCCACCCCCTCTGTTCCCTTCCTTTCTATCCCTTGGGTTGGCAACGCGCATGTGATACTTCAAGTATTGCAAGCGTTCATAGGTTGCGGTGACTAGGTACTTACCATCAGGCAACCATAATTAGGCTTGTTTTGTCCAACTTATAATAATTAACCGATTGTTTTTATACATTACAAGCTTTTGCCTGCGGCTTCGCCCGCTTGGATTAGGCGGCATGTTGCAATTTGGTTCCTTATACAAATTTTCATCCCTTATTTCACTCCCTAGCCAGTAAGTCATTTTCCAAAGATTCCATCTATACCAGAATTCACTAATATTTGTTGAGTTTTTACGTGATTTACGCACAAAGAATTTTTTTAAATATGCATATATACATATTCGAATTAGATTTTTTTTTTTTTATGTTAGAAGTTGGCAAACAAGCATACGGCCCACCTGATGGTAAGTGGCTGCCGCAGCCTATGAGCGCTTGCAGCACCATTAGTAGGTGCCACTCACGCGTTTCCAACCTCGAGATATTAGTTCTTAAATCTCGTCCGCCCAGTAATTTCACTAGCGTACAATGCCCTTCAAACCGGAACACAGTAGAGCCTAAGCACTACTATTTGGCGGCAGAATATTGGACACTGCGGTGGTACCTACCTAGCCGGCCTCTTGCAACAAAGACCTACCACCAGTGTGACTGATTGCACTGGTGGAATAATCTCTGTTGTGACAGAGGTTATCCCAACAGCGGGCGATGGGGTCGTCACATCCCGACGCCTTGAAAGTGATTTAAAAATTCAAATTTACTAGGAAACATTTTTGAATAACGATAGAAAACACCGTCTCTTATCAAGTTTTTCTTCTAAGTATATCATATATATAACGTAGTTGTATATGACGTACTTAATTATACCTAAGCGCTTCTGTTCTTAAGAGCTTCCACATAAAGGGTGAGGGGTGAAACGTTAGAAAAAACGTCCCTTCAGGACTTGCTTAATCGTTGAATATACAGATGATCCTTATGATCTATAGAATAAGGTTGATAATATGCTTGATAGAAATAAAGCATTTAATGAGAATAGGTTAATGCGAAAAATAAATATTTCGTATGTTTGCGTTTGGGGAAAGGAATTCGTTGGGCAACTATACTTTTATGTACATTACTGCATATCCATCGCAATTTAAATCAAATAAAATTGTTGCTAGGCATATAGTTTCTATGAACGTAAACCAATTTACTATTGGACCCAAATAAGCAATACCATGTCAACCCACAAAATTAAAAACTCAGTTATATATGCAGAAGTTTTGGTAAATTGTAAAGTAAAAAATTTTGGTAAAGTTTTGGTTTTAAGCTTTAAAACTTCTAAAAAGCCATTTTTAATCATTTTAATTTTTTGGGTTTTGGGTTATATTATATACGATATATGCAGTTTGTATGCTTATTTTATGTGAAAATAAGTAAAATAACTTATATACATCTTGAAATTGCCAAAAACTTGCCCAATACATAAAAAAATAATCATATAAAGCAAGTTGTTCAAATTTTAAACGCGTTTTTCTCGAAATGACGTTTGTGTGGGTTGACATGGTATTGCTTATTTGCGTCCTATTATTGTATTATTAAAAATAATAATACATACAATTTTAATCGGTTTTAGTAGAGCGCACAACTTTGGAGAAATGGGAGAAATTCTGAGACAAGTACAATCCGCTAATCCGCAGTGGAGCAGCATAGATGATTATGTTCTAAATCCTTCTCCTTCACAAGAGAGGAGACCTTTGCCAAGAAGAGGGACATTAACAGGTTACTTTGCGTTTTGTTATTTTATCTGTCAAATTTAATGTATTTATTGTAATAAGCGGAATCTGGTAAAATGCCAGGAATATGTTGTGTGAAGATTGCTTTATTAATATCCATCGTATGCGCGTAGCTAAGATTTATGTTCAATTCCTTAGGTGCCATTATATTTATCTAGGATCTAATGATAAATTAACGACACCGATGTTCTTGAGATGTGATATATGACGTACTGTCTATGTACTGTGAGGTCGAATATTTGCCCACATTTCACCTTGTCTATTTACTAAGGAATGTTGTATGCATAAAATTAAGTGTAATTTATACATATATTAATAAAAAAAGTGTCTCGAGACACAACTTATTTTCGCTACCTAGCAAGTATTATATTACTAATTTAAAAAGACTAACTGTATGGATTTTGGGATGAATGATGGGGATGGGGATATTTCTACTAGAGGTCATCTTATAGTGGACAGTAGCAAAATATATAGCTGTCGATTGATACCATTTTAGAAAGACCTTTAATGTCAGAAAAAGAAATATCATTACACATTTTTCTGTCTAGCTCCAATCCACTCAGAACGAGTAACGCCCGATAACTTCATTCCAAAAATATTTAATTTATTTTATTGTAATATGGATATATTACAAAGGTGTTAAGCAAGCGTACCCCATGACGGTAAGAGGTGTCGACCGGAAGGATGAATGCGTTTGAGGCTCCGGTGAACAGTCATAGAACGAAACGCAACAGTATGGACAGTCGGACATTACTTCTTCGTATCGAAACTACTACTGAAAATAGCTGTTATATACCAAGTTGGCGGTAGTTGAAAAATAATATCGATCAAAATGTATTGTAAACGTAGTGCTGAACGGGCATAGGTTTCATTTGAACTATTTAGGAGACTGTGTTATATTATGAATAATCAATCATCTTATGTGTTCATGATATGTCTTGAAAAGGCCAGTAATCATATACGCTTGTCAATTTAACATGATATTTGTATATTTATTTGAATGATTTGTAACGAATATTTATTCAAATTTATTAATTTAAAAATATTATACGTAAATGTATACTGAGTACAGAAAAGTAAAATATTCTCTTTAGACGATTAATAAAATGGGAAATTTATATTTTACATGCAAAAGCCAGTTCATTTTCAATTTATTTAAATGATTCAGAAAAACAAAATTACCAATGAATATTCATTCTATGCGAATGAATAATTTAATCGGCTTTTTTAATCTGTACCGTTCAGATTACCGAATGCTGAATGATTTAATACTGTCGTATTTTTCAGCCGCTGAAAAAACGAATACAAAATGTAATAGCATTTTAATCCGTCACGAATTATTAAGTGTCATGTTAACAACTTTTTTATAAAACCACTTACACACACATGTTTTATACTTTTTATATTATATGAGGTTTGTTTAAATTTGATTATTTTATGAAAGATACATGGTTTATTAGCTAGTGTGTATTAGATGACTTCTTTTGAGCTATAACGCTCATGCCAGAAGTCAACGCTATTCTATAGCAAAATATTAATTTATCTTTAAGGTTTTATTTAAGTAAGTAACAAAAGTAAACAAAAAGATTGTTGACGACCACAATTGCTCATGGACATCCACAACACCAAGAAGGTCGAAGACGCGTTGGCGGCCTTTGAGGAATATAATTCCAAAACTCGGCGCTTGAAAGCTCCAAACATGAGTTATAACAATAGAATTAACACAATGTAAATATTTTACTCTTCAAATAAATATAGCACAATTACTACTACTTATTTATATATTTTTCTTCAAGGCTACGAGTCCAAGACGTTGACATATTAAATTATATAGAAATCTATTTTACACCTACGCTATGCGCTATGAAACAGTCATTCATAAATACCTACTGGCTGTGATACGTATATTTCCAACATTTTTACTAAGAAATTTTACAACATAACTTATTTATCATTTAAATAACTTTGTTTAAAGGATGCGTTCTTGTAAAATAAATACTGTTTATTTAATATAAGGTCTTTTGAAGTCTGCACACCGTTGTGGCGTGTTGCTAGCGAATCTTTAAAACCTTTAGCCTCGATGGTTGCTGGTTCGATTCCCGCTAGGGCATTGCTTGTATTGATCTTACATATATCTGTTTCTGTCTGGGCGTGTTATAAAAATATCTGTTTGTCCTTGCGGGTCTCCCGCCGTGCCCCTGAGACCACGTTAAGCTGTAGACCCCGGTCCGAATAACAGTAATAAGCAGACTCTGGGTAAATATAATACCGGAAATAATGGATATAATACTAGGAAGAAGAAGAATATCAAGTTTATGTTTAGTAAAAGAAAACAGAATTTAAAATATTTTTAAAACAAGTTAAATATGTATTTAGTTATTTACTTTTTAATTGAACGTATCAATATGTCAAGTGCACGAGGTTTTAAAAACAAATCAAAATGCATTTTATATGTCAGTCCTAGTTACTATAACTCAATAGGCAGTTTATAGCACTCCATGTATCACTGGACCGGCTATAAAAGGTGGCTAAGGTCACGTGTCAATCGCTTTTTATATAAAATAGGAATCTGTCACATGTGTGAATAAATCTTTATGTCACTAATTCAAGATCAATTAATCAAAAAGGTTATTTCTTTACAAAACATAGTATTCACATGAAGCCTCGATAACTTAACGGTGGAAAGGCTGACTGCGCTCCGCTAACGCGAGAGTTGCAGGTTCGATACTGACCCCCTCGGGCTATTGTCGTACACACCCCTAGCGCAAGGTACGAGCTTATTCGGAAGGACAATAGTAATATTAATAATGTCTTGAAAAAGCATTGCTAATATTCTTTAAAAAAACATATGTTTATAGGACCTTCAGAGTCTTATACTTATTGTTCCAGAAATATGTACAAATACATATGTAAACGATAAAGTCTGTCACGCTTTCACGCCGAAATCACTAAACCGATTTTGATAAAATTTGTTGCAGAGATAGCCTACACTTTAGGAACGAACATGGCTAATTTTTATTGCTAGAAGGCTTGAAGGAGTTGAAATATAGGATGAAACATTGTACGAGGAACCAATTGCTTCTATATTGCATTACTGGTGTTGCATTAAAAATCGTTATTCACGCGGGTAAAGCTGCGGACAGAAGCTAGTGTATGTATAAACTTGAATAAAACTGCATACAAGAAATCTTTATCGGTTTTCAACATGTTATTCAAGATCTATAGAAGTTGAGCGTACACGTAAACTAGATCTAGACCTAATGATAGTTAGCGCTTTCCGGCGTATTTAGCACACGGACGACACGAGTTGCGACTTTCTTTTCTTAAATAAATAAACGCTACACACTCAACAGCCCACGTTAGGACAGTTATATCCTGTGTCGGGGGTCCGGGAACATACACAACGACAAGGACAAACACACCCAGACCAAATGTAGATGGATTAATGTTTATCTATGATTTTTTATTACAAACACTTTAAGTATTGGATTATAATTAATTGCTTCATTTTTCAGAGTACAGATAGCAGAAATAGAAAAATTTAATTGATAATGATTAAGAAAATATGGTTTATTTTGCTAATCCTACTAATATAATAAATGTGAAAGTTAATATGTTTTGATGTTTGTTACTCAATCACGCCAAAACGACTTAACAGATTTCGATGAAATTTAGCACATAGATAGGATACTTTTTATCCTGAAAATATGTTAGGTTTCTGTGGGATTATCATTAACGTACTAGAGGACGTACCTAATTACTTGATATTTTGTTATAGAGGTTTCTTTTAGAACATAATTTCCTTACAAATACTTCATTACTCTCTGGAGAAGAAGTCGCGGGCAGATGCTTGGTACATAATATATTAATGAGTGTAGTTTGCGATGTGCATGACAACCGACGTGCCTAATCATAGCGCTGCGGCTTTAGCATCGTACAAGAGAAAATATTCAAGTACATCACGTACAAGCTTTATCACTGTCGGTGTACTGATGAGACTAATTAGTTATATACAGTTTTAATAAAGATATTCGTGGTAAGAAATATGTACAATTTATTTAAAAATATATTTGTTTCTGGTACATAGTTTATATGTGCATGGTGGATAGACTTTTTTATGGTGGATAGATTATATATAGACAATTGGAAAGGTTTCTCCATACAAACAAAATACGCTCCTTCATTAGTTTACCGGCGTCTCAACGAAACGCAGTTAGTCACAAGCTTCCAGCATTATCTAATAAAGTTAACGTGTGACTAACTTCGGTTAGTTTTGAATTGACAAAGGAGTACCATCGAATCTTTGGACATTTTTTCAGTATGTAAGGGCCGGTCCTTAGTCTATAGTTTTTTTTTAAAATTAAAAACCTAAATGTATTTCAGTCGCACTATAACATACTATGTTAATATTAATTACATAACTATTGCTAAATAAAAAGCTTTAAAGCCTCAATTAACGCGAGAGTCACGGGTTCGATCCTGGCCCCATTGGACTATTGTCGTACTAACTCCTAGCGCAAGCTTCGAGCTCATTTGGAGGGGCAATAGGAATATTAGTAATGCCTTGAAAAAGCATTGCTAAAATTATAAAAAAAAATAATAAGTTGTGTTACAATTAATAACACAAAGAATATTAACCAGACTAATCATTTAATATTTCATATAATCTTTTACGTTATTAATTTGTCCGTAATTTCAATGAAATAAGCACACAACGGTCAAAACAGAAAATTTGCAAATCATTTCATATAACGGCACCATATCGTAAGAAAAAATTAATACCTCCGTCGTTATTCTGTAGTCCTTAGCTTGTCTATTTCATTCGGTTTTACTTATATAAATAAAAAATATTAGTTAACAAAATTAATATGAAAAAATGGCGGTCTTTAATCAGACTAATATAACAGAAAATGTACCAATGGTCTGTAAATACAGCCGCAGATTTCAGACGCAAGTTTTATTACGAAACCCCATGAAACGATGATTACATATTAATTATTTCAAAACATAAAAAGAAATAAATATATTTAAAAATATTTCTACCCTTTGCATTCGGTTCAATTTATTTAGGAAAAAACTAATTAAAAAGACATCAAAATGCCAAATGCCAAACAAAAATGACAGTTTGTTTTCACAATTATTGTATGAGTTTATAGTTATTCATTTAAAAATGACCTCTGAATCACGAATAGTTCTAGTCCCGTAAGATTAATGTTATTTTAAAGTGTGGGAGTTAACGAATGGATGACCGAAAAAAATAAAACATTGTGAATTGTACGGTAGCTAATGCAATGGCGATTGTTTTTTTATTAACTTTTTTTTTTACAGTGTAATAACCTGACACAGATCTTTTGATCTAAACGATTTTCCTCATTTCAATATTTGTAGTTGTTCATGCAAAAAAATTGTTTTCCGAATGTTTTATATGTTAAAAGAAAAAATTTATAAAAGTAGTAATTTCTTCTTGTAATATCCACTCTTTGGTTTTTGTTTTTTATTTTTATGATTTATTTACATAAAGTAGTTTTTATATGTAAAATTGATTCGATCTCAGTGTAAAATAGGTATATATACTCTGTAACAATGTTCTCCTTCCTACCTTTTTTCCCGGTATTTTTATCTACCCAGGGTCTCCTTATTCCTCTTATCCGGATTTGACCGGTTACTAGTTGTTACACAGAGCTATTGCCATCTGACCTCCGCAACCCTAAGGACGAACCAGTAACTCACTGGATATGAGCAAATTACTAATCAAGAATCAGGGATTATTATCAGATATTATGTGATAACAACCGGGACCGACCGCTTAACGTGCAACCTACTCCGAGGCACGGTGGGAAGCCCCAAAAAGACAAACGCCCAGACCGAAACAGTTATTTGTAAGATCAATACAAACACCGGTAAAACATACTCTGTAACAATGTTCCCGTTTAATTCAATAAACTTTTTCAATCACAGCTCATGCATTAGTCAGCCGTCATTAGAGTAATTGATCGAGGAGTTAGATTTACGAGCTACGTAATACATACCAAATTAAACATTGGGGCGTGTTACATCGTGTATACAAAGCGCTTCGTTAGTTAATGAATAAAATTAACTTTTAGCCGACTTTGCAAGGTTTCTTATTTAACATAATTCTCAATCCGACTCTCCTTGGTATATTACCATTTTTTTTTTCGGAATGTGTATTGCTGTTGGCCCTACTGGCCTTGACAGCGTCACTGAGCGAGGGGGCTGAGTACAGGACTCAGCCGTGATAAAGGGGCAGCGCTCACGGGGATTCAAATTTGATTCCGTCCTTAGGGTGCCTCCTGCGAAGCCGAACCACGGCTAAGGACGTCATCGGAGATGGAGGTATATTACCCAATGTAGTTAGTTTATAAGAAGGCAGTGAGTGGTCTATGATGAGAGGTAGGAGGGGGAGGGGAAAGAGTTAGGGAAAAGAGCGATTAAGGTTGGGCAACATCGGTGCTTACTCAGTGAAGTATTTTGTATGTTTGTTACGCTGCTTGTTAAGGACGCGTTTGCAAAATAGATAGGTAGCGAATCGCACCACTACATTCACACGAAACGATCACACAAGCGCACGACTGTGATCGGCGGGAATAATGAACGGTAAACTAATTTTGAGACTTTAAATGTTTAATTTTTTTGTGGGTATATTTTATACGTTGTAATGTTAGTAAGTAATAAATAGTCATATTTGTTTTGTATACTTTGTGTACATAAATATTGTAAAACTATTTTTTTTCCTTATTTGTATTATTTTTATTTAAAAGTTATTTATAGGTAATAAAAATGTTTTATATGAATATTTTTTTTATTGTCGTCAATAAAAAAAAATTAATAAGATACTACCCTTGAGCATGATGGAGTTACCTAATGATGTTTTTCGACGACTGCTACTGTAACTGCAAGATGAGTAGGGTTATGTGTGCCGTGCTTGTGATCGTTTAGGAAGTTACAATGAGACCTTACCATCCGAATTATTGGAGTGATCTGAAGGTCTACTTCGATGACTGATACAGGATCTGCAGCATGAGTAGGGTTATGTGTGCCGTGTTTGGAATCTATTTGTTAGGTACGGTGAGACCTTACGTCCGAACTTGTTGGAGTAATCTGAAGGTCTACTTCGATGACTGCTACAGGATCTGCAGTATGAGAAGGGCTATGTGTGCCGTGCTTGGGCTCTATTTGTTAGGTACGGTGAGACCTTACGTCCAAACTTGTTGGAGTGATCTGAAGGTCCACTTCGATGACTGCTACAGGATTGCAGTATGAGTAGGGTTATGTGTGCCGTGTTTGGGCTCTATTTGTTAGATACGGTGAAACCTTACGTCCGAACTTTGTTGAAGTGATCTGAAGGTCTACTTCGATAGCTGCTACAGGATCTGCAGCATGAGCAGGGTTATGTGTGCCGTGTTTCGGCTCTATTTGTTAGGTAAGGTGAGACCTTACGTCCGAACTTGTTGGAGTGATCTGAAGGTCTACTCATCATGTTCGAAGGTAAGGTCTCATCATATCTAACAAACCAAGCTCAAACACGATCACTCCAGATCACTCCAACAAGTTCGGACGTAAGGTCTCACCGTACCTAACAAATAGAGCCCAAACTCGGCACACATAACCCTGCTCGTGCTGCAGATCCTGTATCAGTCATCGGAGTACACCTTCAGGTCACTCCAACAAGTTCGGAGGTAAGGTCTCACCGTACCTAACAAATAGAGCCCAAACACGGCACACATAACCCTACTCGTGCTGCAGATCCTGTATCAGTCATCGAAGTAGACCTTCAGATCACTCCAACAAGTACGGACGTAAGGTCTCACCATACCTAACAAATAGAGCCCAAACACGGCACACATAACCCTACTCGTGCTGCAGATCCTGTATCAGCCATCGGAGTACACCTTCAGGTCACTCCAACAAGTTCGGAGGTAAGGTCTCACCGTACCTAACAAATAGAGCCCAAACACGGCACACATAATCCTACTCATGTTGCAGATCCTGTAGCAGTCATCGAAGTAGACCTTCAGATCACTCCAATAAGTTCGGACGTAAGGTCTCACCGTACCTAACAAATAGAGCCCAAACACGGCACACCTAACCCTACTCGTGCTGCAGATCCTGTATCAGTCATCGGAGTACACCTTCAGGTTACTCCAACAAGTTCGGAGGTAAGGTCTCACCGTACCTAACAAATAGAGCCCAAATACGGCACACATAACCCTACTCGTGCTGCAGATCTTGTATCAGTCATCGAAGTAGACCTTCAGATCACTCCAACAAGTTCGGACGTAAGGTCTCACCATACCTAACAAATAGAGCCCAAACACGGCACACATAACCCTACTCGTGCTGCAGATCCTGTATCAGCCATCGGAGTACACCTTCAGGTCACTCCAACAAGTTCGGAGGTAAGGTCTCACCGTACCTAACAAATAGAGCCCAAACACGGTACACATAACTCTACTCATGCTGCAGATCCTGTAGCAGTCATCGAAGTAGACCTTCAGATCACTCCAACAAGTTCGGGCGTAAGGTCTCACCGTACCTAACAAATAGAGCCCAAACACGGTACACATAACTCTACTCATGCTGCAGATCCTGTAGCAGTCATCGAAGTAGACCTTCAGATCACTCCAACAAGTTCGGACGTAAGGTCTCACCGTACCTAACAAATAGAGCCCAAACACGGCACACATAACCCTACTCATGCTGCAGATCCTGTATCAGTCATCGGAGTAGACCTTCAGGTCACTCCAACAAGTTCGGTGTTAAGGTCTCATAGTAACGAGCCCAAACACGGCAAAACTACAATCATCCGAGACTTCCACTAGCAGTCAGGGATGTATACCTTAAGGTTTGAGCAATAAGTATAAGACGAATTAGAATTTTTAATCTCAAAAAAAAGAAAATATTTATGAAATTATCCTTAAAATAAAGTATCAAGAGTTGTAGTTATAGTCAATTTTTTCTATATAATATTATATTTTAGCGATCTTATTTAATATAACCTCCTGCTTACAAGCGACATAGCGTCCACTCACGAAGGCGTCTCAGCGCCGACTAATATTTTACTAGAAAATTTTGAACAATAAATCATGGCAGTCATCAAACAAAATAGGCCTTAATGCAACAGCTTAAGGTACAACTTTAGAAACAAAATATGTGAAAAAGATACATTTGATATTTATTTTTTTCTGAGCTAATGTGTCGTATTATTATAAATATCTCTTCCTAGGGTTTGAGTTGAACATGTCTTACTATTAGAGGTATTTTTTTAAATTGATATCACGTAAGAAATAGTTTAAAAGGCTACCTAAACTCAGCTCGATATCGTTAATTTGGTATGAAGAGGCTCCGGAAAATCGGTTTTACTATAAAAAATAATAAGAAAATTTCATATTTTTACTGCGTTATTAAAGATAAAGGCCTGATCTATTCATAGTAATTAAAAGTTCCATTTAATTTACTGTGATTTTGTCGGAAATTAGATCGTAATACATCTATTTTTCGTCAAATACGTAAACGCGCCCTTAAACATAGTTTGTGACAGTTTGTATTATGAAAATAGCGCCATCTAGCGCTAGCTGTCAAAGACTTTGGACAGACAATAAAATAAATTAATCATGAAAGTATCAGAGTTAATTTATTACCCGAGGCTGAAATCTCATGAAATCTGTATACAGTTTTCTTTGCGTATGTATGCCAAAGCTGTTAAAATATTAATGGTAACGAAATTGATATAATCATAATAATTATTTATTATGTTAAATTATAAAAATACTTGTTCAAAGCGATTTACGAATAAAGCAATTTATAATTAAGAGTTGGCGACGTTGTGGCGTAGCAGTAACGAACCTGCCTTAGGCGCCACAGGTCTCAGGTTCGATTCCCGCAGTGTTAGTATTAACGATACAAGTAGGTGTTCTGGTCTGAATGTGTTTGCCCTGGTCCTTGTGTGCGTTTCCCGCAGATGTTTGTATTGACCAGGAATGATTGATACTGGCATTTTTTCCGGTCTGAGTGTGTTTGTGTGTGTTTCTAGGTCCCGATGTAGGTTATGATGGTGCCGTTGAGTGTGTAGCGTTTATTTCTTGCGTTCTTATAAATTTCTGATTTCAGGAAGAATAATATTAATATAAATGTCAAAAGTGTTTCGCATCGAGGTTGAGGCATTGACAATGACAGGTTTTTTATCAAATCACCTTACAGCGCCTTAACCAGCAAGGGCTTATCACTGCCCTTATACGGGCTAAAGCGAGAAAATTGCGATACACACAGAGGTCGTATTTGGTGTTCATTAATTATTGTATTTATTATGCATCGTTGGAAAATCTAAATCCGAGATTAAGATTTGCCGATTAGTGACAGGCTAAAGATAGAACGATACAACTAAAATATTTGTTATGTTTTTCAATTTACTTCTGACTATAAAGAAGCTTATAATCACACGAAAATGTAGGGATGCTAATTTTGATACTACTTTCTTTTGTACATTTTTTTACAACTACTACTGTCTGTATCTAAGTAACGGAATTGTAAAGCACGATTACATTATCGCTCTTTTTCTCTGGCGGGAAACGTCAAATACGTCGACAATCCCATTGCCATCGAAAGTTTTTTTTTTCTTGGAACAGCCGCAACTGTAAAACTAAGGCTCAAAACGAAAAAGTTTTTCTTATTTCTACTATTTTTCTATTATTTTTGTCCATATTCTGTAAGTCCATGACCAAATCGAAGATCCACAAATATCCGTTATTTCATTAAAAATATTAACTATATTCCAATAGCTTGTCAGTCTCAGGGTCTGTGAGTCACGATAAAGTATGAGTCAAATGAGAGAAGCATATGTCTCGCTAAACCCTCTCGAGTCTCGACTGTTATTTAAGTCTATAGTCAATGCTCGCGACATCACTCCTTTTATAGGTGTAAATGATTTAATACCATCGTAAATAAAATAATACGTTCATTGAATACTATATATGTACTAGCCTAGTGATCTCCCGCGGATTTGCTTAACTTACTGAGCTGGGGCCCCAGACAAAGTCACATTTTATTATCGATAACGAAATTAGATAATTCCGAATTGTATGGAATTGGCATAAGCTTTTGAAATACCACGTGATCACCATCGGTTTTGATTGACATAGAAAAGTGTAGATATGTATTTGATTTTCGAAATGGCATCGACACGTAGCCATTGATACTTGTCTAGCCCCTGGCACGCTTTTTAGAATTCCGTACCCATAGGATGTAAAAGTAACCCTATGATTAAGCCTCTATTGTCCGTTCTTCTGTCTGGAAATTATAAAAGTAACCTATTCTAAGATTCAAAACTTGTTCAATATCAAATTTCATGAAAATCGGTAAAGTCGTTTAGTCGTGAACACTTAACAAGCGGACAGAGCTATTTTCGCATTTATATATTAATGAATATAGATACAAGATAAAAATTCCCTATTTTTAAATAAATTAAGTATCATCTTTTACATGTAAACGTATTGACCCTGATTTATAGATTACATCTTTAAATGGTATAATTGTTATTTACTCCTATTCGGTCTTGTTTTATAGTTTTAAGTGTTATTTAAAACATTGCTATATCCTTGGATAGAATTATATGCAATTTTAAAAATCTTGTTTACGATTTTCTTGAATGTGGAAATGTGTTTGCCCTACTGGCGTCGGGGGACGGAGAGTCGAGTATTGTCATGACGATTCTGGATTTTGACTAATAGTTTGATTGTTAGATTTTATAGCGAGAAAGATAAAAACCATAGACTTATTATATACAGAAAGGCATGTATGTATCAAAGGATACAAACAAATAAAATAAATAAATAAATAAACGCTACACACTCAACGGCCCCCATTAGGATAATTATATCCTGTGTCGGGGGTCCGGAAACATTTACAATGACAAGGACAAACACACCCAGACCGGAAAACATGCCTGTACGATTAATACAAACATCTGCTCCGAGCGGGAATCGAACCCGCAACCGTCGAGGCTTAAGGCAGACTCGCTACCCACAACGCCACAACGGTGTCACAAATTCTCAAAGACTCGCTGCTGTATATTCTATATCAACGTAACAAAACGAAGTTTGTCACAAGCTTGCAACATTATCGAATAGGCAACTTGTGATAACTTCGTTTTGTTGCGTTAGTGTGTTTTCTGTATGGAAAGGCCGGTCCGTAGTTTATAGTAAGTCAATGTAAAAACAGATGTTTTTTTTTTTAATTTTGTTACTTATTACTTAAATTTTTAATTTTTTATTGTTTATTCTTTTGTATTACATAACTTAAACAATACGTAATTATAGTTTGTTATTTTAACGAGCAACACACATTATTTCATTGCAAAGGTAAGGCAAAAATTTACATTAAAATTTGACATTCATGAAATGAAAATTGTCTATGCGCTGAAACGAAATCCCTTAATTCTAGAGTTGAAAGCCCCTAATTAAGGCTACATTCCTTTAATCCACGCTAGATCCTGTAATAACGGATTCACATAAAAGAAATGAACATTTTGTAGAGAGCTACATTCAGTATTAAAATTCCGGACGAACAGTCTTTTCAAACCATTCCTCTCACATGTACGAAAATTAGGTCACTTCTTCCAAAGTTTATATTATTTTCAAGAAAAAAATGAAACAGAACTAAAATTCAGACTCGCGTCATCAAAAGACTTTTATATTACTTCGTAAGCAAAGTACGCGTAAGGCGGGAATTAAATATTAGTGGTACCGCGCCATCTATCGGCAGTAGTCAATAAACAATTACACATTTTGACATTTCGAATATTAGTGTCCTTCTTTATTTGTCACTTCTATTATTCTCACAAGAAGTAATCCAAAGCTATCAATTATCAATACACCACAACCCTAATAATCAAGCCTTGTTTGTTTAAAATCATTGCTAATCATTTAATAGTTCAGATAACCATGTTTATCTATAGCCTACTAAGGCTTCTCGAAACTACCAGATAAGTTATAACAATTTCATCAAAGCCATAATGATTTAAAAAAATCAGGGGCTTAAAATGACATCCTAAAGCAAAAGTGCAGTTCTTAACACGATGTACAGAAAGTTCAATTTGCTAATTCAAAATGTAAATGTACTCACCAGCACGGAACACCTCTCCGCACCCATCGCAGCGGCTCGCGAACTGGGCGTCGTAGCAGTTGCCGCAGTAGATCTTGTCGAGTTTAGAGCCGAACTGCTTGTCTACGAGCGACACGCGGCACTTTGCGCAGAGGAAGCACGCCTCGTGCCAGTGCTTGTCTTTGTACGACAGATCCTGGGGACGAAAAAATGTAAAGCCCAACTCAATATTATAAATCAGAATCATAAATCAATCAAATAAATCAGATTAGATTTTTTAGCCGTGGTTCGGCTTCGCAGGAGGCACCCTAAGGACGGAATCAAATTTGAGCCCCCGTGAGCGCTGCCCCTTTATCACGTCTGAGTCCCTGTACTCGGCCCCCCGCTCGGTGACCCTGTCAAGGCCTGTAGGGCCAACAGCAATACACATTCCGAAAAAAAAAAAAAACCAAGAAAGTTTGATTGTTTGTTTGTGACGCTTTCACACCTAAACCTTTCAACCGATAATGATGTATTTTTGGTATAGATACAGCTGGGCCCATGGAGATGGTTATAGGCTACTTTTTGGCGAAAACAATGCCCGAAAGGGGTGAAGTAATTTTATTTTTGTAATTATTGAAGGTATCTCAATAAAAATCGTTATTCACGACGGTAATAATAAACAGACTCAACGGCCCTCATTAGAATAATAATCACCTACGTTAGGAATCCATAAGATAACACAAACTTAAACACAAACACCTAGACCGGAAAACATACCTCTATGGTCAATACAAACCAATAGCGTTTTAGGCTGGTTCGCTATCATATGTATGGACCTCAACGGCCTACCCGGTAAACGTTACCTCCAATGCGGATGAATCGATTTTGATATACTTTTTCATCATCATAAAATAATGACTATAATAATTTAGTGATGATTTTAATAATGATAATGTCTTATGCAATTATAGACATAAGTTACTTAAACATTAACAATAGGACTTGAGCATAAAACAGCTTAAGCCAAACAATCATAATTACTTTAAACCATAGATATAGAGGACAATCGATTGTGTATGTATTGAAAATGCTAAAATATGAAGCATAAAGTAACCACCAACAAAAAGCACTATAACTAAAAAATAATAATAGGGGCATTTACGAAACCAAGAAAATGAATGGGGATAAGAGGGAGAAATAATACAATATTTACAATTCAACGGTAGCGGGTTCGATTTGGAGGGATATTCATATTGATCTTACAATTATCTGTTTCGATCTGGGCGTTTGTCCTTGTGGTTCTCCCCACCGTGCCTCGGAAAGCACGTAAAGCTATCGGTCTCGGTTGTTATCATAGCATCTGATAATGATCGTTAAGTCTTGTGGGTAATTCCAATTTGGTCTTTTCCAATAAGTTAGTGGTTCACTGGTTACGGAGGTCAAATGACAATTGCTCTGTGTCAAAACTAGTAACTTGACAAATCCCGAAAGGAGTAATAAGCAGACCCCTGGACAAATACCGGGATCAATGTTAGAAAGAGGAAGACCCGCCATCTACGGTTTTCTATATCAGCTATGTTTCAACCGTAAAAAGTATTATCATTGACGTCCATTGCTTGGAATGATTAATGAGTCGTTCTCAAGTGATGTGCCAACATATGAAGTAATGTATATAATATATATTTATAAACAATAGATACTGAGTGGAAAAATCCGTAATAAAGGCACAATAATATTATTTAAACGCGTGTCGTTAAAATTTTTTATTTAAATATTTATCTCCTATTTTTGTCAAACGATATTGTTTTTTAGTAAGTATCTATTGACAAGCTTATGATCAGTAAGAGAAGTCTTCAGTTTCACTATATATTTCTCCTCTGTTGGTCAATCGAATGTTTTTTTTTTTTTTTAGAAGTTGGCAAACAAGCATACGGCCCACCTGATGGTAAGTGGTTGCCGTAGCCTATGAGCGCTTGTAGCACCATTAGTAGGTGCCACTCACGCGTTGCCAACCTCGAGATATTAGTTCTTAAATCTCGTTCGCCCAGTAATTTCACTAGCGTACAGTGCCCTTCAAACCGGAACACAGTAGTGCCTAAGCACTACTATTTGGCGGCAGAATATTTGACACTGCGGTGGTTCCTACATAGCCGGCCTCTTGCAACAAAAGACCTACCACCAGTGTGACTGTTTGCACTGGTGGAATAATCTCTGCTGTGACAGAGGTTATCCCAACAGCGGGCGATGGGGTCGTCACATCCCGACGTCTTTTTCAGTTGGCCTTTTCAAGAGACTTCAAAAAGGAGGAGACTCTTAATCTCTTAATATATATTTATATATATTTCTTTATATTTGTTATGATTATTTCAAACATGGCATATGTTTTCTGGATTTTATTTTCAACATGTTGATAATTGGTAGAGATTTCAAAATTAAACTGAAAACAGTAAGCAGTGAACTAGTGTAAACAAGCGATTCAGTGCAGTACAGTAATTTACGAATGCATCCAATCTCAGAGTTTCAAAATAAAGCCCCCTTCATTATACGTTCTATTCTTGGCAGCATCGCGAGATCTGTTACAGAAACCATGTTAAAACTATGTGTCGTAATGTCAATAAAATATGAACGTTTATTTCGACCGATTACGAAATACAGAGTGGTTCTGGAATCGTGCATAAATCTCAAAAGAATCGTCTGACTGATCCATGGTTTCTCAAGGTCGAGACTAATATGAAAACATTAGAAATAATACTGTTTCGTACCCGAAAATAGGACGTGATCGTGAGATTGCTTTCATGACCTATTTGAACTAGAACTAGAAAAATTAATCATTGTATTTACAGACGCACTAATAAATAAATTTCAATTAATAATAAAAAATAACGCTAAATTTTCAATGACGCTAGTTGATCAATCATTATTTTTGATATTTCCGTTGGTGATCTTGACAGAGAGGTTCAAAGTAGTTTTGATACGAGTATAATTATGCTATTACAGCTGTACAGTTTAACGGGAAAAGTCATTCGTCGGTCGGGATGAACGTAGTATAGGTATAGTCGATGTTGGCAACGATCAGCCTGGGGCCGTGTGCAGAGGTACGCCCGAAGAATCTGGGCCGACTGGAGTGACAAACTAAATTTGATCGCCGTAACAAAGCTATATCACTGACTCTGATACGAATTCTAATCTTGGTATCATTTCGTAGAATTATTTATACGCGCGTATTTACTTTTCCAAAAGAAAATTGGCCACCAATGTGTTGTTGTCATATCTATCTACTGAGAAAGGATACATTATGTTGTCTTAAACATATTTATAGTTAAACATTTGTCTTCTTGATACAAAGACATTTCTTAATACATTATTACAAATTATTTTGGTAATGAAAACTGTCGAACTAGTTGTAGAAGAATAAATTAAGTCGCAAAAGGCAAAAATATAATATGATAATCTTGAAATTTTGAATAGTTAGCTCATCGGTAGAAGGGACGATTCCGTTAACGTGAGAGCTGCGGATTCGACCCTAACTCTCTTGGGCTCTTGTCGTACAAGGGGTACGTAACGTACGTACGTAGTGTAGGTACGTACCTAGTGTAATTTTCAAGCTTATTGGAATGGGCAATTGAAAGAGAATTTCTAACACCTATTCTTAAAAAAATAATATTAGTATTATGATGCACACCTTAGAGTCGATGCCGATAATCTTGTTGCATTCTTCGCATCCGTTGGCGAAGACGCTTTCGTAGCACTTGATGCAGTAGGGGTGCTCATCCCTAAGCACGTAGCGTTGTCCGGTGAGGGACTCATCGCACTGCCAACAGCAGAAGTGACTGCTGTGCCAGTCCTTGTTCATCGCCTTGGTGTATTCGCCGCTGAAAATAAGCTGTAGAAGATTGTTTTGGTTAATATACGTATTTAACGAATTAACAACACATTTATCCAGATTTGAAATATGATCTCATCAATTTTAATTTCAAAAATAATTTTGAACATTATGAACAGGCTTTAACTTTAAGATGAAAATTAAAAATTTGATAAAGGTAGAGGAGAAAGTTAGATTAAGTTTCAAAGGTATCACATGATAGGATATTTACGAGGTTGTTCAAGTATGTATTAAGTTCGTCCTGGCATTATAATATGCAGGTTAAACTGATAGCTACCTTAAATTAGGTCGGGTATGTGAGGGTGGCCAGTGTAATGCCTTACATGGCTAATATCACTCAATACTAAACATAAGATATCGACACTTGACACAGACACTGCGGTCACATCGCACTGCGCACGAGGGTCAAGGTTTGGCCACCACTACACATACCCATCATCGTTGGTGGTTGTCGTGTTGGTCTGGTCGATTTCTGTGACGGTGACCTCGCCATCCTTAGATTCCCTACGCTTGGAGGTCTTTTTGACCTTCCTGGTCTTCCTTTCAGTGGTATACTGGACTTGTACGTCAACGTCAGCCATGGTAGAAGTCGGGGCTGATTTTGTAATAGAAACGATATCACCGAACGCGGTCGCGACCCGATTTCGAATGGCGAGCACCGGTGGATGAATCGCAGGAATTATTCCAGAATGTTTAGCGCACGCGCCGGTGGGGGGAGTTCAGGATTTAAATTTGGATGAGTGACGGAGAGGGCAGGTGCGCGGGCGGCGTTTCCAAACGTCCGGAGAATCGCACGTTTCCTTCGATAACTCGCCCGCGAACAGTTACCCCACATCTGTCGACATTTAAAGGGATTCGCCGTAGCTCGAAATGATTTGATGTGCACTCGTAAAATATAGGCCGATCGCTTCTGAGCTACGGATATTGAATTGTGGCGAGATCTTATCGTTTGGCTGAGATTCAGCGTCTGTTCGATTGTAATTGTTTAATGATTTATACATTCAATAGCCGACATAAATAAACATCGACCTCATTGAGTTAAAGGCGATTATAGTTCAAAGATTCACAGGAATTCAACCCTGTCACAAAATGACGTGACATTGGAAAATCTTTGTTTTTCATCAAGAGTTTAATATGAGCCAAAAAACATTTCATGAATATTCCCGATAATATTTTGATTAACTAACCAACGAAAATACCTATGATTCATAGTAATAACTATATTTACCATGAAGATAGCTTATTTTATCATTTCTGAAAAACAATTATTATATTGGTAAGAAGTTACAGCTTGTCTGTAACATAGCTTAGTAAAACAAATTTATTTCTATTTATTTACACTCGGCTATTTTTGCTTATAAACATAAAATAACCATGAACGGTAACATTAGTAACTTATGGTAAATATATACTAGTATTATTAGTACAATTTTATTTTATTTATTTTATAATATGGCTACTTTACAAAAAAATTAAGGGGATAAAATAGGGGATGGAAGTTTGTATGGCAATACTGTATATTGCATTAAAGGTTCAGTGATGAAAATGGTTATTCACGCAGGCCAAGCAGAGGGCAGAAGCTTGTAATTGATAAGTGTTTAGGAAATTATTATTCAAGGATCACAAAACGGCATTATGAATAACAATGAACGATAGATTAAATTTTTAATCAAATACAGCCGTTTTTGGTATGGTTTACTGTTTCTCTTTAATATACGTGTTGGGAATAATGTCTGTTTTTTTTTCGTTTCCTCAAATATCTTAGCCTTCAATTTTGTCTAGACAGCCGGTCGATGTCTTAGCGTAGGTACCTAGCAAGGTCTTGGTCAACGTTCATTCATTAGTTTATTTTTAATTTTTCCTACGCGGAGCCTCGAAGTACAAGCACCTGGCCGTAGCAGAACTTCTAGAGCTAAGTGATTTTAAACGTTCTCACTAATTTGATAGATGTTTATTGATATTTTGATTATTACATTTCATATTTTAGTTCATACTATTTGATATTAACCGTATTTAAGATTATTTTTAATATTCAAATTACTTTCATTTTTTCTTGACGGCAAACAAACATACGGTCCGCCTGATGGTAGGCAGTCACCGCAACCTATGAAAGCCCGTGATACTTGAATTTTCACGTGCGCGTTGCCAATCCAAAGGATGACATGTAAGAGATAAAAGGAAGAAAACAGAGGGAGTGAGAGATTGGGCTTTCAACGCCCTCTCACTCATTACACGAAACGCAACAGTACCTACTGATATTTTAACTTTACGCCGAATTTTTGTAAGACGTAGTACTTCCCCAGTTGAGCCAGCCCATTAGCGCTGCGAGGAGCATGTCTTTACTACTACTATATTTAATTAACGACTATATGAGTCATTAGTTCAAAACAGTTTTATTACATTGTTGATGATTTGAGACTAATATAATTAAGATAGTCATTACTTCTTATAAATCTTAAAATAAGACGAAAGTATGCGTACGGTTCATGGTAATACAATTAGCAAGGCACCAACGCAAAAATAGCCCCGACTAAAACGTCTAGATACCTATTATAACTAACAACATAGTGCACTAAACATGAATCTAGTACGTTTGTTTGTATTTTGTTTTCCTTACATTATAACGTGTAAAACAAAATTCGAAGGAGATGTTATTGTAAAGTAAATTATATAGTTTTTAACTTTTTACGTTGTGTCCTCTTCTTACTATTATTCCCGGTATTTCACAAGGGTCTGCTTACACTCTTATACTGATTTGACAGGTTACTCGTTTTTACACCGAGCGATTGAAGTCACCTCGGTAACCCTAAGGTCGAACGAGTAACTTATTGGATAAGAGTAAATTACCTATCAAGAGTTAACGATTACTGTCAGATGTTATGATAACAACCGGGAACAGCTTAACGTGCTCCCCGAAGCACAGTGAGGAGGCCGACAAAAACCCAGATTGAAACATTTTAAATTGAGTTTTTACCGAGTTTTATCACTTTTCTATCCCCATGAACATTTCTTGCGGAGCATGTATGGAAAAAATCATAATTGAGTTAGTTAAGGTGTGTAAGATAAACAAACTCATTTGCATCGATAAGTTTAAGATAAACAAGTACGACTCTGCGTTGTCGTCATTACACGTTTTACACAACGCGTAACACCACAGGCGCCAACTAGTCTCAAGAATACATTTAATATACGTCTATTTTTACAAAGTCCGGTCATTTAAAGTCAAACAAAAAGAAAGGGTGAGAAAACTTCTTTGTAAATCAGTCAAGAAGTCATCTTTTTAAATAATATATCAATCTTTAAGGATTCTTAGAATTTTAATACTTGTTTTCGTTTTTATTTTGGCTTGGTGTTGTTTTCAGTGATCTAATTATAGTCGGTGACGAATGTACAGCCGGCTCGGGGCGAGAATAGATTAGAAAGGGGATCGGTAATTCGGTTTTGATGGATAGTAAATATCATTAATATAAACAGATGAGGAACCTGCCTATCATAAAATCTATTATCCGCCCGCGATTTTATTTGTGTAGAATTAAAATAATAATTGGTTTCATTGATACTTTAGGCCTCGCGATCCGAGATACAATAAATAAAATGTTAATAAACAGTTTTAAGTCGAAATAACTATAAGTTAAAAAACTCCGTGAAGTGAAAATCAAATTTCGATTTGCAGTTAAGCATACTTACACCACACCTTCAATAGAGTGTTATTATAATAGAATCCGATACAAAAGGATTTATTTGCAATAATGTAATTTTTGAGATTTTCTGAAAAGGCCGGCCCAGGCTTCCTGGCCGAGAGAACCGGGTTCTGTGTGGTTTCTTTAGTTAGGTGAACGATTTTAGGTAACCTATTACATATTTCCTGCCACTACAAAACAAAAATACTAACGTAAACTAGATTTCTTGAAAAATAAAACAAGTAAAAAATTGTCTGCACTCTAAACTGGATTGAACAAAATTTACTTCTTGTGAAAAGTCAGCTCCGAGGGAAATTAGAGAACAATTGAACACGCCAGTGATATACAAATATAAAGAGATGCAGTCGCTCGTACAACGACTTATCAAACATGACATTGTATGGTTTTAGCGAGACGTAGTTTTTAGGATGAATTTAGTATGTAGAAGTCTAGAATGAGGTAGTGCTTCCTCTCACGTAATTACGAAATGGAGTAGCCTTATTCTTACTGTTCCGTTACATTTGATGAATCAGAAAGCTGGAGATTCAACTTCCTCTAGTCCAACACCAGATGATGCAACTGGTATATGGCAGGAATTAAGTCCAATCTGTTACCGGATACCTATGACGTCTTTTAAATTCTGATAACTCGTCACAAAACAATAAGATCATCGGAAATGAAGAATCATTGCGTAAGATATAGAATTATATGCCAAGTCCATGATAAATATGTTGGCAAGGGGTTTCCTGTCGTAAACGCATTATATTTACTTGAAGTATTAGAGTTTTGTGGTTTGTCTAAATACGATTGTTATTCATGTGACGACCGCAATAATGATACCCTAGCTCAGTAGCCGCATTTAAGCTAGTCGTGAATTGCGTTTTTATTATCTTGTGGCTTACAAGAGTATATTTAAAATGAAGATATTTTTTTCCTATGTATAATTCAGGTAATATTTATTTTATATCACGAGGCAAGCTATTGGCGATTGAGACCTAGGCGTGAAAAGGGACTTGCGAGGGCTCGGATTTGATTCCGTCATTAACGCGCCGCCTGCGAGGACGGATTACGTCTTAAGACGTCATCAGGACTGTCTAAAATATTTACTTGGTATCTAAATAAACAGGATTGAAGTACATAAAACTGATATAGAGTTGAGACTCTGCCCTATTGATCAATAAAATATAATTTATACATTTATATTTTGTATCATAATTTTTAATAAGCTTTTGCTGTTGAAGAACTCATAATAAGTGTAGTTTTCTTAGCATATTCAGCTGTGATTCTCGTAATATACTCATTGGACTTTAGAGGCAATAAATATGAAAATGAATAAATAATAACAATAATCCCGTAACGCGAGTGCGGTCAACAAGGCCGGTGTCACAAAACTGTGTGGGCTGAGTTTCGAATCTGGATATTTTCGGAAATCTTGTGCAACAACTGCCACGGCTTATCACTCAATTGAATAAATAATTTATGAAAAAGCATTACACAATGCAAAGTTATCTTTATGCAAAGTAATATTATGGAATACGAGTAATATTACTTTTGACAAAACTTATCAAAAATTTATTGAAAGACTTAGACTTTACCTAGTAATGAATATGTATTATTATATTTTTTTAATTATGACTTTTCTTCCATAAATATAATATAAATAGAGCTAATACATAGCATAATCAAGCATGATAAATCATAATTTATATTATAAAAATTTACTTTTATTATTAATTTCAAATATAATTATGCTTTATAAAACAAACATTACGAACATAGTTATTAGATATTATTATTAAATAGTCTATGAAATAAAAACTATTTTCTTCTAATTTTCTATGAAACACAAGGTTCTACCAGCCTGCAAATGTAATTTTATTAAACGGTATTTTTGGAAGCCACACATAAAGCTCTTACAAACTGCTCGTTCCCGTCTAAGAGGAAGGTACACGCTAATTGGAGTAAAAAACAAACAAAGAGAGGGATTTTTATACTTTAATATATTTCAATCAGTCATGCTCTTATAAAAGCAGTGGAGCGTTCGTGCTGCGTTAAAATAAGCGCCACTAATCTCCAATGTTAGCCCAAAAGTCAACTTCCTCGTCTTCTTCCGTTACCTCTTGTGTCTCTTTCGATTCGTCTCTTTCTTCGAAAGTAGATAGCTTTGGCACATCCTTGAGAAGTGCCTTAGCTTCCTTTAACCTCTCATCTTCTACATTATCTTCAAGTATAGGGCTCTCGGTTCTCCTTTCCCTGGATTTCTCTCTCGATCGACTTCTGGAATAAGAACGCGCTGCTAAATTAGGAGCACTTCCAAATCCGCTGTAGTTTTCATCCCTATTCATGCTTTTGAACTCAGCTTCCTCCAGTGACGTGAATATTTTTAGCTCCTCCTCGCGGGACGCCCGAGATTCTTTGGATGAATTCGAAGAAGATGACGCGCGTTTCCTAAACGACCTCCGTCTGAAACTTGGGTCGCTTCGTTGCAGAGGACGATACTTAATTCCGTCAAGTGATCTTAAACAAATGTATTTTACATGATTAGGAATATAATACAAGTAAAATATGGAATTCGTGTTCGAACATTTGTGAAGATGCAGACGTATGGCAGGCGGGCAGCTAAGTCACTACAGAGCGTGGTTTATGAATATCTATGAATTTCGTGCAGTGGTCAATAGTACTGAATATAAACCTTAAAAAGTCTTCGCTGTATGCTATGTCTCCATTTTTATCGTGGCTGTATGATTGGAATAATATTTCAGGCACCGGTGATGGTGGAGGAGTTTTGGGACGGTATTCCCATGTAAGTTTCTCTTTTGATTCAATCTCTTCATCTGCATTGGGATCTGGTATATGTAGAGAAGTCGGTGGAGATCTGTTTTTCTGTCCGACACTAAAAGATTCCGCTGTTTCCGATATAATTGTTTTCGTTTTCGTTGGGTATTTGTCTAATCTATAATCGCCGTTGGCTTGGGAATTATCTTCGAACGAATCTTGACCGAAGCTAGATATTTTCGTCGAAAACAATATGGCGGTTGAGTTTGATGGACGGTCGAAGTATTTGACAGCGGCCGACTTTAAATTTCCATGTTTATCTTCGGTCAAACTGAGGTAACCTTGACCGCATTCTCTCGTCCAGTCGCTATTCGCTGATGAGTTCACTGTATTCTGAAGCAGTCGTGTGTAATATTCGACTAGATCGTGAAAGTCCGGCTCCGTGTCAGGTATTATTCCACTGATTATGTGTTTCATGCACTCGAACGCTTCATGGAAACCGACATACGATATAATTACGCTCAACAAGAGTCCCATCTTTCACCGTCCACACTTTGGAAAGGGGCGTGTTATAAGATTGATGAAGGGGTTCGAGTGCAGCGATGTGACGCCGGGACAAGATATGAACAACTGAAATTAAAATGCAATTCTTGCCAAAGTTTCTGTCCACATTTAGTTTGGCGTTGTGGCCAGGTATCATTACGTTTGTCTTTTGATCCAAGGTTACTATAGTTAAATATTTAGACAATAAAAGATGTTTAGCTTTGATCAATCTGATCTCCCTGTCTTTTATGACGGTTGCCAAGCAATCATAGCGCCTGACGGTATCAGTCATTGCTGTTGCATAGCCAACCTAAGGGATAGGAGATGAGAAGGAAAAAAGTAATGGAGCAGTGGAGGCTTTCGGCTCTATCACTTATCACACGAAACGCAACAGTGCTCTGTTACGTTACTCCCCTTTTCCATGTGGGTATAGTGTACTTTCCCAGTCGAGCCGGCCCATTTGTGCTGGGAGGAACATGTCTCTACTACGACTAAAACATTAACGTTTATATTTTCAACATTTAAATCGCTTTATTACAAACAATTACTACATTTATATTTATCTTGTAAATGCTGTCAATATTGAATTTCCTTGATCTTTTATTTAAGGACGAAATGTCTTATTCAGATTTTACACTAAATTAAATATAATTTTTCACCAAGGGTGAACCAAAGATTTTATTTTATAGTAAATAAACAAAAATAGCGTATTTTCCTCGCACGCTTTTGGCACGAAATCAATAAACAAAAAATGTTTTAACGTTTAAATACATTAAATATCGCTATAATTGAAACTGAAGTTTTTGGGTAATATATGACGTTTTAAAATAATTTCGCCATAGCGAGTATAAGATGTTCATAGAGTAATGGCTATGCGAGTATTCAGCCTGACATTGAAATACTTGGCAAACTGAAAATAGCGTTTTAATTCGATACTCGATTCTGACATAACTCTTGAGTCATCGACCTTTTTAAGATGAAAAAAAAAACATTTTTGCGCGCGAACCGTCTGTCTCGTTATAGGAAACGTTTGAACTTTTTCGGAACAACGCACTGATTTTTGTCATACTGCCAAAAATTATTTTATTGTTATCATTACTTATTTTATATATTTAAAACGTAATTAATCAATATTTATAATTAATTAATTAACTAATTTCTTTAGTAGGTACATAACTCCTTTCTGAATAAAGAATCAAAAGCTCATAAATCGTCCGTTATTTGTCTTATTTCATATTATAATAAATAATTATCGTTTAGACAATAAAGGTTGAATAAGAATATTGTATGATTACAATAAAAAATATAAAATTGAAAGAAAATTGAAACCTGTACAATTAATTACAGATACAATTGTAAAATGGCGACGCTAATCATTTGCCATAAGATTCGTACAGCCAAAAAATACTCAAGCTTTCTCGAAACGATCAGGTTTTATAAATTTATTTATTACCAATTTTCTTTTATTGTGTCGTTGTTAGTTTTGTAAAATTTTAAACACTGGAAAATATTTTTACAGACTACATTGATATTAATGAATAGGTAATAAACTATTTCCTCTAAGTAACAAAAAAGTCAGTAAATTAATAAACTCACATTGGTACTTATGGTCTAATTACGGAGTTTTGACGTCACAGTGACGAAAAGCCCGCGCAAATAAAGCTGGCTACTTCGAAGTGCAACGTGTGGGCGCCGTTTTAGGAAAAAATTACCTACTAAATAAATTTGAACAAAAAATAAGTTGTAACATTTTCTCGCTCTGAAAGTTCAGGCTTTTCAATTTTTTTAAGGTCAGAAATTTTAATCGAAATTAATTGTATCTATTAACAATAGAAAATTTAGTTTAGAGTAAGTATATTTTTTTTTCTTTTAAAGTAATTTAAAGACAAACGTTCTAAATCTAAATAGACATAATAATTAAGACAAACCTTAGTTGTCATTATTCTACTTTCTAAAAACAAAGATTTGTCAAATATGGTTTTACCACGACGCATCAATTCTTTCACATATGTAAATAAGTAAACAAAAAAAAAACGAGACAGCAATACATCTGTCGAGTGCTGCGTGCACCGTACGTGAATACCCCGAAAGTCGTGACCTTGCTATTGGGATGGAGTGAAAGTTACGCGCTAGCCGGGCGGCGTAATCGGACACCCGTGACGTCACACGTGCGGGCCGTGCGCACCGTGGCCCGCTTTATGCTATCGAAACATTATTTGAAATAGTTATAAATTGTTACCATTAGATGGAAGGTTTTGTTTACGATAATTTAACGAAAATATTTATCCAAAACATTGAATTAGTACTATTTAATGTTAAGTTCTAATCATACACTGCGTACACATTAAGTACTGTACTAAATATTGTTTATCTCTTTAATAGGTTTAAAAAAAAAACTAATGTTAAGGTTAGTACCTAATTGGATGTTTTTTCATGTGAATAAGTTGGCAAGCAAGTAAACGACCCACCTGATGGTAAGTGGTTGTCGTAGCCCACGAGCGCATGCTACGCCATACATTCGTAAGTGTCCTCAGGTGTGGCACGAGATATTGGTCCTTAAATCTTCTTGGCCCAGTGATTTCTCTAGATTAGAGGACACTGTTGTCCTTCAAACCATAGTATACTGCTTTGCGGTAGAATAACTGACACTTCGGCGGTACCTACCTAGCAAGTTCTTGCTAGTATTATATATAAATATAAGATATTATTTTCTCACAATTGGTATAAAATGGTACACAGTTAATGAGATACTGAGATTATGCCCCCAGTTGAACAATAAGTAGTGTTTTGTATGATAAAAAGTTTCATATTCACGAATACTTTTTGTAACAATATTAACCTAACTAATTTATATACGTATTATAATTGCTATTATAGTTATTTCTTTGTAAAGTTATTTCTGTGTGTAAGAATATGTTACATACTAAAAACAATTTTAAATTAAAATACATTTTTTTACAAATAACATACTTATTTAAAAAAAAATTATGAAGTATCTTTTTTTTGATATATTTTATTACAAACTATCACAATACAAGCTTAAAACGTTTTTATTGCGCGTTTTCGAATGATCTATAACCGGATGGGACGTATGGCATGTGATTGTCCGTGTTTTTATCGTTTAATCCGAGTTGGCGAGTGCGCGCGTGCAAATGTTTTTTTAATTTTTTCACTTCCACTCCGTCCCGCCTAATTTACGTGTCAAATGATTCTTGTTTATATTAAATTATATACGTAATTAGATTTATGTATCAACAGTGAGCCGTAACGTGTCAATTTTAATAAGTAGTTTCAAAGATCGGAATTTATGAATGATCTATACGTTTCTAGAAAATATTTAAGTAAATACGTGACCAGTAATTTATTGATATTGTAGCAAACATTAACAAAGAAAACAATTTCTATTTTAAAATTTTGATTGTAAAAATTTATTATTTTATCTGTAAAATAATGGTCAAGCTTTTCAATACAAACAAAATGACAAAGCTTCTCCGGTGCGCCTTCGTAAATTCAACACCAACGCAACGGAACGAAATTAGTCACACGCTAACTTATTTTGATTATGTTGAAAACTTGTGGACTGTTTTGTCTGTATGAAAGGGCCCGTCCTTAGTATATAGTATTTGGCTAGGTATACCATTATTAAGAAAACATTTT
The DNA here is from genome assembly GCA_023373885.1 of Hestina assimilis. Taxonomy (NCBI): domain Eukaryota; kingdom Metazoa; phylum Arthropoda; class Insecta; order Lepidoptera; family Nymphalidae; genus Hestina; species Hestina assimilis. The sequence goes on along the minus strand of CM041745.1, from coordinate 2,396,205 downwards.
TTACAAATTGTTGTAGGGCATTCTACTTCCGATACAATACACTACTTCTTAGTCCTTATTTGATAGTCTAATAATAAGGTAGGTAGGTCATAAAGATATGTACAATGTGCATACATACATGATTATACGGAAAAAAAACAAAGTGTAGTTTCTGGTTTGATATTTAAAATGTATACTTAATTAGTGATTTCTTCTTCATCTCAAGCCTGTACAAAGAGTAGGTAAAACAATATGCGAAGCGGGACTTAGAGTGCTTATATTCTTAGCAATATCTTTTATAATCATAAAAAATTTAATTTTTTGGTAGAAATAGTGACTGACACTGCAATAACAGATGAAGAAAAGATAAGCCTATAATACTAAATTTTCGGCTTCATTTGGAGAGGTATTCATTTAGATAATAAAATTCCGCAGACAATTTGAATCTGTCACCTTTGTAAATTTAATATTTATATTAAACATTACTAAATAGAAATATTCAGTCAATTAATATTTTGTATGAAATTTACGTTGAATTTCATTCAAGATATAATCGTTAATTGTAAATTAAGACGTATGTAATTGAGTATACAATATAGACCCGGTCGCAAATATAGTGAAAAAATATGCAGAAGCTCATCAACAAAGACTTCATCATCATGTGAACGTCGAGGCTATCCAGCTCCTCGACAACACGGACATAGTGAGAAGACTTAAAAGAACAAAACCTTTTGAGTTAGTGTATTGAATTAGTGTAAATGATAGTTGAGTGAGTGCTACATATATATAAAGACGCAAAAACAAAGTGCCTTCCCCTTAATAGAGACAGTAAGAAAAGTGTTGATGGACACATTCTTAGTTTTACTCTACTTAGCAATTTATGTTAGATTTAAATTACTTATTAGTCTTTCTAGGCTAGATCGTAGTATAAAGGAAGTGTCTTTAAATAGCTAAAGGACACGTCATTAAAAGCAAAAAAAAAAAAAAATTGAGTGTACTTGGAAAGAGTAACTGTAGGATTTCTTGCTGATTCTTATCTGTGTATTTCGAACCTGTGCCATCCGTCTATAAACTTGACGATTCAAAAGATCTTAAAGGTCTACTTGAATAAAGAATATTTCAGTTTTTTTTTTTATTTATAAAAGAGGAAGAATATTAGCAATGTTTTTTTCAAGGCATTTCTAATATTCCTATTGCCCCTCCAAATAAGCTCGAAGCTTGCGCTAGGAGTGGGTACGACATAGGCAAGGGGGTCAGGATCGAACCCTCGACTCTCGCGTTAACGGAGCGAAATCGGCCCTTCTACCGTTGAGCTATTGAAGCCTTTTACACTGGTGGTATTAATTCCACCTCTTATGAGTTCCTTCTTTTAAATTATAATTTTTTTTTAGTTTAGTTGACTTCTAATCATGGTCAAAAGTTATCGTATTGTTTTGTGACTACAAGCTGTTAAATTTTTATGTATGTATGTTTTGATTCGGGAAGACCACTTGAAAATACACACGTGTGGAGCATGACTATATAGTCTGCCTGATGGAATACAGCTATCATAGATATATAGCTGCGTACTACCAACACAGAGTCTTCAATTTATTTAGAGGAAAAGAGAGGTTATAAAAGAGTGCCAGCTCAGATCTTCGGTGGTCTCAATAGTTAAATGAAACAGCTTCCTTGGCGGAGTCCACCTATAGCTACTAAAACCTCTTAATTAAATCGGTGAATTCTGATAACAATTTTAAAAACAATTTAGGTAGGTGAATTTGGCCGCGTGACAATTATCAATCAATACAGTGACCGATTGATAGGTATAAGGTAGCGTTTCATTTGCCAAATATTGACATTTCAAGTTCGAGGTTACTTAACTACGGCCCTGAAATAGTATGAATCATTACATAAAGCCGTATGGCTTGAAAATATAAAACAAAGCGAGTTTCCGACATACGTCATCTATATGTAAGTTTCAAACAAAATTACTATATAAATCTTGTTATAAATTATAATATAGTTATTTTTTGTAATGATTTTATATAGTTATAGCAATCATAGAAATAATATTAATAATAGTTCATGATGGTGCTGCCATCTAGTATCGAGTAGATAAACGTTTAGGTCAGCCTTTACGCTTAAGCGTAAGCGTGTGAAACTTTCGGTGCGCTTTTAGAGCATTTTAAAAATATTATGCAAAAAATATAAATAGTTTTTAAATTGTATAAATATCTATGAATATAGAAAAAGGCTTTCGTTTATTCTTAAAAATTGTTTAATTATGTTAAGACGAAATCTTACATAGATAGATAGATAGATAAAAAGCTTTATTGCACATAATACATAAGTAGAGTTATTTATATAAAAATTGATTATAATTATGTAGGCTGAATTTGATTTAAATTAAATAATGTTTAGTAATATAAATGACACATACAGGACCTCATAAACGATTTTATCTTTCGGACTAATTTAATTGTATAATATGCGTTATGATATATAACTTTGATGATTTGATGTCTATATGTACAAGTATATATATATTATACGTATGTATATCCCATCCCAAATATGAGTATAATAGGATAGATTATATTATTTGCCTTTTCAATTAAAAAACAACAACTGCAAGGACCTACTCATAGAACATCAAAGCTTTAGATAGAGATAGAATTACAAAAAAAAACACCTGGATTGATAGATCAATCAATTGATTGAGGCGATTGAGGTTGGTAAGAACTTAATATATCTTACTATTATTATAAACGATGTTTGTTTCTCTTTCAAAAATTACATGGATTAACGTAGAAAAATGTTAGGTTCCTGGCGGTTATGAAAATACTACCTTGACGCGGGTGAAGCCGCGTCTCAGCTAGTATATTATAATATAAACAATGTATTGACAAAAAAATGCGCTCCTGACAATATCCTACAATCGAATCAAAGTAAGCGAAACGAAATTTAAGACACGAAATATAAATTTTTAAAATAATTTATTAAACAATATAATTTAAAATCAATAAAATATCTCTGTTATTCTTAATGCATTAAAATATAAATTATTATCTCCTTCTTTATTATGTTTCCCTGATAGGTCTCAAGAACTTCTCATTCATACTTAATTTAATAAATCACTATTGTAAATAATAAAATTATAGTGAGACAAGAAAAAAGAGGTTTAAGTAAATAAAGCTTAGGGAAGTGAAACTGAGGGTAAAAATCACATGCTTATAAACTTCACTCACAAGTAATTATTTGCTTTGTATCGTTGTGCACAAAACACAAAATGAAAACTTCGCACGATTTATAGCACTATTGAAACACTATTATTTTTAATTTAGACTTTTTAAAAACTGGAGGCACTGGCTGGAAGTGATACGTCCTCGGTTGTTGTCGAAAGAGTATTGAGTTCACAGTTGGCGACCGATGTACAGCTAAGAAGTGTTGTCGCGTGTGTGCGTCAATTATATTTATTACATCGAAACTAGTGTCTATAAACAACACAACTTCAAAGAGATCGATCGCTATTTAAGGGATCGGTCGACAGATTCTTCGATAGGCCGATATCGAATCCGCTTCCGCGATGGATAGCGTATAATTGGTTGAAAATATGCATATTATGAAACGAAGAGAAAACTTATTAAATTATTACTTTTTCCAATTACTCTATACTATATACAATACAAAAACTATGCTGCCAGTTACTCCGAAATGGTCACAGCATCAATAGTGTTACTTTCCTAAGTATATACAAATATTAACTAAAACAGATTATAATCCCAAAAGATTCAAATAGACAGGTTAAGTCATAAATACAATTTCAACATTTGAACGTAATTGCTCCGATTTAACTCAAGATGCAATACCCGTAATGTAGTAATAATTTGTTTGAACCACAAACTAGGCCACCACTTCAGATACGCACAAACATACATTGGTTTCAATTCGTCATAAAAGCTCATCGGATTTAACTATTAAAACCATTTTTTACATGCTTTATATTAAATATCATTTGTTTTCCAAATGGATAGTTTTGGAAATGCGTCGAAGACTCAACCATATAAAATAAAAATAAAAAAACTTACTTGTCAATCTAAGCTGAATGTGAATCTATGCTTTTCCTTTATAAATTTGTCACTTGTCATAAAAAATATAAACGTCAAAACTTTAAGTTGGCGCCTCAAAAAGCGCGCGAATGTAGTAAGCCAGGCAATGGTTAAGGAGTTACTGGTAAGGTGTGAACAATTCAGTACAGTGCTGTTACTGTTCGTGTTATTTTTATTCCATAAGCGAATTCCAAGCAAACATTACTGGATATTTACGGGAAACAACTGATATTAATTGAATTTAATATGTAACGAATTACTTATTTTGTGAATCATTGTCATTATTTGTGATTTGTAGTAGCAATAGGGTTGACACTCCGTTCTTTTTAAAAATTAATTTCAATTACTTTTTGTAATGCGTGCAATTAGTTCTAATTTTTATTTTTTTGCTAATAAGAATCTCTAAGTATTTCAATGACCAGAAAGAGATTATAATATTCAGTAATTAAAATAGAAAAAATCCTGTTTGTAATTGGAGTTAAAAAAAAACTATTTATCAAATCCTATAGCGCATTAGACCGTTGTCTATAAGTGCGGATACGATTTCGTTTGTTTGTTTCGATTTCACACCTTAACTACACAACCGAAATTTTGTATCTTTCAAAAGATAAAGCAAAAGCTTATAGTAGTAACATACACACAGTCTTTCTTCCACAGAATATCGACTGGAAAAATTATAAAAAATAATTTTGCGTATCGTTTGATGAGCGGGAGTGCCGGAGGCTCAGCACAATACTCTTTCTTTTCTCTCTCCATTGTTTGCCACCTTTGTAGTATAAGGTTGGCAACGCGCCTGCATGCCTTCTGGTGTTGCAGATGTTCATGGGCGGCGGTGATCACTTAACATCAGGTGAGCCTCCTGCTCGTTTGCCCCTCTTACATAAAAAAATAAATAAATAAATAAAAAGTAGCGGATCCAAAATTATTTTTATGGTCGCCCAAAATCATACATATATACTAACATTCCTCCCTGAAAATAATTCTGAAATGCACGCAGACGTTGTTGCGGTCAGATACTAGTATTAAATTATAGAGGCATCCCTATTCCTTAGTACGAACTATTTTTATTCGTACGTTTCAGGTTTTGTAACGCGAGATACCATCGACTCTGTTACTGCGGTTAAAACATGTCACAAATATTCCATACAAAATAATACGTAATTGTAATTAATTAATAGTTTATTTTCTTGTTTCTGTATAATTAAATGGTTTGTACTATAAATAATAGTAATATTGATTGATGCGCCAGTTTTTTGGTTAACTCAAAGATAACAATATAAAATGACGACTGTTGTGGTGTGCTGGTAGCGTGCCTGCTTTCCTCGGTGGCTGCGGATTGCCGCTCGGAGCAGATGTTTGTTATAAATATCTGTTCCGGTCTGGCCGTTTGTCTTCGTGGGTCTCCCCACCGTGCTTCGCAGAGCACGTTAAGCCCGGTCGTATCATACCATGCTGTTAATAATTGTTAACTCTTGATTGCTTGATTGCGGAAACCCTAATTCTCTTTCCAAAATAAAAGTAACTGTAGTTACTCCTAATACCATCAACCTCCTTAAAAAATCGTTCTTTCCGTTTTAGATCGAAAGACAAAAATTGCGTTTGTTATAAATACCGTACAATATATTTATTTGCATTCAGTATAAAGTTGTTATTTTGACATTACAAACTTTTACTTATTTGTACGGATAATGTTAGGAAAACGAAAATCTACGAGCCTGAGGTTTTTTTCATTGCATTATACCTAATTAATTATCGTTACAAGTTTCTCGAACTTACAAGTTAAGGCAGATAAAAGGTAATTACTATTTGAATTAAAATCTGAGTCATTAAGATTTCGTAAAGTTAATTAATAAACAATTTTGTTGTAAGCTTTCAGGTCATCGCACCTAGAAACAAAGTAGCCATTTTTCCCATGACAGTAAGTCAACAACCTTTTTTTAGTTTCGTTGATGGAATATTTTGGTAGATATTAAATTTTCGCGGAAATGTTGATACATTCTGTATGAATAAAGTTCTAAATGTTTTTTGTGTCTACCGATATAGAAGTTCTGGCATATTCCAGAAGTCATTAATATGAGTCTATTTTTAAATATTAGCAATGAAGGTACTAACTTAGTTGTCAAAAATAATTTAAAGAGGCCATCTTTATCGATATTATATTTACCCAGGGTCTGCTTGCCTCAGGGTCTCTTATCGGTTTTCACACAGATCGATTGCCACCGGACCTCCCAAAAACTTAAGGGTAAACCAGTATAACCAAAAACCAGTGCCTCATTGGATAAGAGAATAACCTATCAAGAGTTAACGATTATTATCAGATGTTATGTAATAACACAACCGGGACTGACAGCTTAATATACTCATAAGACACGGGAGACCCACACGGACAAGAACCCAGACTGAAACAGATATTTGGAAAATCAATATAAACATCTGCCCCGAGTGGGAATCGAACCTGCAGCCGGTGTTGCTAAAGAAAGATTCGCTAGCAACACGCCACAACGGTGTCAATATGGACCATCTTATAATATAGAAAATAATTAGTTTTGACGTAATTCGCAAATATTGTGGTTAAACTTTCAATATAAAAATTATTTAGCGTCAAACAGTTTATGATTTACGAATGTATGGTAAAAACTTTGCAGCGTTAAATCAACTCGATTTTGTTATACATGTATACAGTACTGTTTATAATTATAGTGTAGTAGATAAAATATTGCTTTTGGTTGTCTAGCTTGTGGTAATATGGTACATGTAACTTCTTGAGGTAGAGACAACTTTCTGACCCCTCCCCATAGACTTATAGAATTACGTAACAAACAGACCTTGGCCAAAATATGGGAAACTAGTATGTTTCCCTCAGAATAAGAAGCTTACTTTTTAATTTGTACAAAAGCTATGAAATATGAATGAAAGGAATTAAGTGGTTACGATTGTTAATAAGCCAATTGTGAATAATGAGTAGGCTTTGGGTGACACTGATACGATAGTGCCAAGTATCAGCTATCATCACTTCTATCTGATATCACTAAGGTTACGATGAAAGACATTGCCTTGATCAATCTCATTGCATCCGCGATTTAATCAATCGATACCAAAATGCAATTCCGGGATAACAAAACTTGGCATTCCGGAAGAAATTTTTCTTAAATGGTGCTAAGTCATCACTCATCGTATTTTCAATCTTTGAAGTTATTTGTATTTTCTGTATTATACATATTGCTCATACCATTATTCATCTATGTTATAATTAAGGCAAACTTAAGTCACTAGTAAGGACTGATAGAAACAGAATACGTATATCCTTAATCCATAAGGAAAAATAACAATTATATTGTAAAGAAAACTACATTGGTCCACAAGTCCGAATCCGATATATCAGAAATACATTGATCAACTAGAAACTGTACAACGTAAATTTCTTCGTGACTACCGTTGCTTTCGTTCTAAGTCCTCATATAGCGAATTGTTACTCAAATTCTCTTTACCTTCATTGAAAAATAGAAGACTGCTGCTAGATCAAGTTATATTATATAATCTTTGTCGTAATAAATTTGACTGTAATCAATTAATAAACCAAATATATATCAGAATACCGAACCGTCCTCAACGTAGCTGTAACGCGTTCGCTCACCATTTGTTTTTACCAAATATTTCGAAAACTAAAGCTGGTGAACGCGCGCCTCTTAGGCGAATAATGAAGGCTTATAATGACTTGTTCACCACCGTTGACATTTTACATGTGGCACCATACAATTTTAAAAAACTAGTATTGCAACTACTAGTGGATACCAACGTTTGTTACTGAGAGTGATACTCGACGCTCTTAAAACATTATTTATGATGTAGTTTTGTTTAGCAATTATGGTATGGGAAGCGATTGTCTCTAAAAACCATTTAAATGTTTAATTTGTGGATAACGGTGTTGGTTGTACAAATACTTAATATTTAGCTGTAAGAATTTGTTATAATAAGCTTTTTGTACAATTTTTTGTTATCGCAATAAATAAATAAATAAAAGTCAATCCGCTTGAAATAAAAATACGTAATTATTTTTGATTGGGACACTACGACACACGCGAAACCAACTTCTTTGTTTGAAGTTTTGAAGATATTAAAGAAAGTGCCCCATTAGAGTTTTATAATAGTACTAGCAACACTCCCGGCTTAGCCCGCTTTATTGTAACCAATGACGATACTTCCATACAACTTTTCATCCCCCTTTCAATCACTTACAACCCTTTTTCCACATTAAAAAGTAGCCTATGTCCTTTCTCAGGCAGACAGATAGACAGAAAGCTGAGTTACTTTCGCATTTATAATATTACACACACGTTGCAAGTAGAATCGATGGCCATTGGGGCTTACAAGTTCTCGAGTGGCGGCCGCGCACCGGAAAGGGTAGCGTGGTCTACCCTCACCCCACAAGGTGGACTGATGACCTGGTTAAGGTCGCAGAAGTCCGCTGGATGATCATTGTGGTTCACTTTGAGCGAGACATATGTCCAGAAATTGGACGTTTTTTTATGTAAGAGGAGGCAAACGGGCAGGAGGCTCACCTGATGTTAAGCGATCACCGCCGCCCATGAACATCTGCAACACCAGAAGGCATGCAGGCGCGTTGCCGACCTTTAAGGAAAGAATACGCTCTTCTCTTGAAGGTTCCCAAGTCGTATCGGTTCGGAAATACCGCCGGCAGAAGTTGATTCCACAGAGTGGTTGTGCGAGGAAGAAAATGTCTTCTAAATCGCGCTGTTGTGGATTTCCAGACATCGAGGTGGTATGGATGAAATTTAGAGTTTTGTCGCGATGTCCGATGGTGAAATTCTACCGGCGGGATCAATCCAAACAATTCCTCAAAACATTCCCAGTGATATATGACATCCTCAGCTGATATGATGATGTATAAAAACAAATAACAACAAAATATATTTTTGTATCAGCATCACTAAAGTCGTCACGAAATGAAACAGTGCAGTCTAAATCCAGCCTTAACTATTGGGGTTAGTCATTCCGTGGCACGAATCCACCACTTATAACTGTATGAATTAAATTTAGACCGTTATGAAAGATAACAATAACAATTACGACAGAATTTATAATTAACTATATAATTATTATGTGCAGAGCACTTTAAAATTCTTAAGTGTTTAATCAGAATACTTAAACATTTAATAACATTTACTGATTTATATAAGTCCATTTTAATTACAGTTTTTTATAAGATATAAAGAGAAGAAGTTTATGATACAATAAATTTAAGCATCTCTACAATCTGATCAAGAATTTCGGAGATTTTTCAGTATTTTGTAGAGGAGACATTGTTACCTATAAAATTACTTATTTCATATTTAAAGGACGCGGTCTGGTTTCATTACATAAGTGAGAGAGTTGCAGACTTGCCCCCTTTTTTTAAATTAACGAGCTGTTAGTTAAGTTAGTCACACTACTATTTATTAGTGTAATATATATGTTTTTTTGAGCAATGGTAAAGATTTATTTCTAATACTATTTTTATGTACTAAGGTAGCTATTGATACTATACAACCCACTCGAAAACTCAGAATATTATATTTAACGCTCCATGAATAAACACAAACTAACAAGAGATTACGTCTAAATTTACATCATATTTGATTAGTCTCATGAAGCTTAGTATCAACTGTTAAATGTCAAACGCTCGCACAGAAATAGCTAATGATATTTCGTAACATTTTATATGGTAACATAGATTAATTATTCTATTTATTTATTCGATATTTAGACAGCCAGAGAACAAAACGGAAATTTCACAGACTAATGAATTTGATATAATAATAAAGGAAGGAGATATTAACACCTATTTTTGTGAGTGTGGTTTGTACCGAATAAACATTTCTTTCTTTCTTTCTTTCAATATAAATAAATAAACACCACACATTCAACGGCCCCCATTAGGATGGTTATATCCTGTGTCGGGGTCTGGAAACATAAACAATGACAAAGACAAACACACCCAGATCGCAAAACACGCCTGTATGGTCAATACAAATATATGCTCCGAGAGGGAATCGAACCCGCGACCTGTGGCGCTTAAGGCATGTTCGGTACCGCTTCGCCACAACCTCAATATGTGGCGCATTATCGTTATCGATTCTGATAATTATTTTGTGAAGTAGTAGTCATGTTTCTCCCAGAACAAATGGGCCGGCTCGACCGGGGAAGTACTACATTCTCACAGAAAATCAGCGTAAAGTAACGGTATCAGTAGATACTGTTGCGTTTTGGGGGATGAATGAGAGCGCCGGATGCCCAATCTCCCACCTTTTTCACCATCTCATTCCTTTCCTCCTATCCTTTGGCTTGGCAACGGGCATGTGATACTCTAAGTAACGTAAGCGTTCATAGGTTAGGTGACTGCATACCATCAGGCGGACCAGACTTGTATGCCAATCGTCATGAAGTGAGGAAATAAAAGAAAGGTTTCATGAGAATTGCTATCGTTGAGATCCCTATCCCAAAAACATTATAATGATCTGTTATTAGAATTCAAATATGAAGAACGTAAATACGTATAAAGACGTAAACATTCTTTAATATTATTTTTGTGTACCTGGATCGTTAACGGTTGAAATTGGTTAATTGATTAAACAAAACAATCCAATTATCATGTGACCCTTTAGCCGTTATAATTATAGTTTATTTTAATTTCGTTATATTGATAATATTTCTATTTATATACCTGGCGTCGAATGCAATGGCGTGACTAAGCAAACATATCAAAAACAATCCGTTACTGAGGTCCCCCCACCGGTAACGCTGTCGTGGCCACTTGAGAATTGTAATAGACATACCGACAAAAAATATAATTGATTTTAAAAAATTATAATTTTTGGTTTTTTTGTATGTATTTGTATGTAATGATGTGTTCAGCTTTGTCTTTATCAAGAAGAATGAAATCATTTATTTCTTTCCGAATCCATTCTTATAAGAATGTATCTTTTCGTTTTGACTGTCTCTTTTACTTTTATACTAGTAACTATACTACGGGAGGGCTGTCAGTTTACCACTACAGTATGTACTTGTCCCTACGGCTAGTGATGTTGTGAAGGGCAGTAAGGTCATGATGTAAATACCAAGATTTTAGTGTAGGGTGTGCAAATTAAAAAAAAAAAAACGATATATTTTGATAAATATCAAATAGATTTATTCTAGCTGTATCGATTATTATCAAGTAAAAAAAGTTCGATTAAGTATAAGAATATCAAATATAAAAATCATAAAAATACCGACGATGTTTATGGATTGTTTTAAGAAAAACTTATTTTTTGATATAAAAATTATTTTTATTTAAGTACATTTTAGTGCTATAATAATAATAATGTTACAATAAATACTGCTTGATATTTGTAGATAGCTAGCTACAATTACATCCAAATTAATGTGCTTAGCCATTCCTATGTATAGATGGAATAATTCCACACTAAAATAGGCAATAGGTGTATCACTAATTAGTCATCATGAGTCAGTGCTGTATCATTTTATTGGCAGTAAATCGATCATATGATCATTGAGATAGGTTTGAATATATTAAGTCATGTTAGAATAGTTATGCTTTAGTTTTAATAAATTTTGAAGATTTCCATTAATATATCAGCTTGTGCCAGAATATAGCCGTGTTTACATTTCACTGTAATGGCAAAATTAGATTATCAGAATCTTTGTTTATTTTCAGTTAAATATAGATTGTTATGTTAATGTTATTTTATTTTTTAGTTATAATAAAAAGTTAAACCAATATTTCATATATATAAAGTATATAGTAATAGGTAAATAAGATAATTTATGGTTAAAAGTTTCCTTATTTTTGCTTTAAACAAACATCTATATATAATTTAGTATATAGTATCGACACTTACTTCATCACAAGCATGACACCTCGGCTTCAGGCGCTCTCCATAATGTCGTACACAGTAGAGGCGTCCATCCAATGCACAGTAGGCGAGTTCCACGAGAAGCTCGTCACATTCCGAGCAAGTAAAGCATGCTGGATGAAAAACGGCCTAAAAATATTTGAAACATTATTTTACACCATCTAGCGGTGAATAGTCGAACTATAATTAAAAAAAAAATCCAGTCATGTTCATTTGTTAGTACTATAATTTCGTCATAGATGGCGCTGTCAAATAAATTTGAACAATTGTTATAATAATATTTAAACATAATTACCTCTTCGCTAATACGCGGCGCCTGTATAGCAATATTTCCATTACGGATAGTCTTATTACACCCCATGCACTCAACGGTCGCACCATGATGTTGACAAGCAATTCCTGTAACAAATTATTATAGATCCCTTAGTAAATGTTGAAGCTATTCAGCGATAGATGGCGCTTTTGATTAGCTTACCGATATCTAATGCAATTTCGTTTCTCGCGGCCACGAAGTCTTCAAACTGTTTGCGATGGAAGTCGTCTATGTTTCTGCAGTGTGCGAGAGATAGGTCTTGCTTTGGCAATTGCGTTGCTAAGGCTCTAGTTCGCCAAGCGCGCCACGCCGCGGTGCCAGTAGCGCCACCTACTGCATTTGGCGCTCGTTCCGCTAACGCTGTCCAGTATAATTCTGTCTGAAAACGTAAATTCATATATGTACAAAATTTACATGTTTTGAATATTCAGTCATAAGTATATACAGTATAACTGCGCTACAAGGTATTTTGTTTTTTTGGTGCATGACTTCATTGTAAAAGTTAAATTATATTAAAATAGCTTGAAGCAGTGGAGGCTTTTAGCCTCTTTAACTTCACCTTTTCTTGTCACCATAAGTCTTTAAAATGTAACTTTTCATCATTTACCAAAAAAAATTTCAAACTACATATCGGTAATTCATATATTTTGACATTATGCTATAATTCACATGAAATTTACAATTAGAAATAGTAAAAAGGCATTCATGAATAATGAGATTCATAAAGAACATAATCTTAAAGAGATTTAAATTTACAAATACATCATTATTTTTAAGGACCCTTCTGACTTATAACCGCTTAGCCTAAACCTTTGGACATAGAAAGCATAATTTTTTTCACAGGAGTTGTTTTCAAAACGTTAAAGCGAACTAAGAAAGATTTCGAAGTCCAACTCTTAAAGGGGTGAAAATGAGGTTCAAAAGATATAGGACATTTTAAAACTGGGAGCATGAAACTTTCTTTTTAATATAAAAATTAAAGATGATTATTTTACATGTATTTCATCATACATTCAGTCATTTTTGAAAATAGAAGCATGAAACGTCGAAAATTTTTTCTAAAAATCCATCCCTGAGGGGTTGAAATGGGGGTTCAGAAGCTAGTATTACATATTATTATAAATATACCTGTTTAGCAGTGAGGCCCGGTGGGCTGTTATCGTACGAGTGATGTCCGCGGGACTCCCGCAAGCCGAGCCGGTCCCGCACGGAGCCCAGCTCCTCGTGGTACACCGAGTGCTGGAGGCGATCACATCCACACGACTTGCAGGTTTTCCTGGAAAGATAATTATGTTTATAGAATCGGTTGTAGGCAACGTATTGTTGGGCTTCAGCTGACGGTAGGCCTTTTCTTGCAAGAGACTGCTTAGGTAGGTATCACCGCAATGTCAGATAGTCTACCGCAAACCAGTAGAGTATTTTTCATTAATGGTTTTTGTTTTTGTTTAAAGGACACTGTATGTAGTGAAATTACCGAGCAAAGGAGATTTAAGAATCAATATCTCCAGCTTGGCGACGCGTGAGTAACACACTCAAACTCACAATTATGAATGGTACGACAACCGCATACCAACATGTGTGTCGTATGCTAAATTGCCAACTTAATAAAAAAATATCAAAACAAAAATTCTTGGACATGCTTTGTATACTGCAGAAGATCAAACCGAGTAACGTTCGCTAAGATCGAGATTGTGTATCTACGAGTATACGAATATTATAAAGCTGAAGAGTTTGTTTGAACGCCCTTATCTGTAACTATTGAACGGATTTGAAAAATTCTTTTTGCATTTGATAGCACGTTTCTTTATATATACGTTTTATAACATCACGATACGATGCTTAGAGGCTGAGCAATAATAAAGAAAGTGCCGGCGGGCGATAAGATACGGTTAGTTGGTCGAACAGTGTGTTCTCACTCGACGGGAGCGAAGCCGCGGGCACAGCTAGTTAACTTTATTTTATAATATAAACCGAGTGTGTGTCATGTGTTAATAATAAAAGATTTGATTTTATAATTTTATATAAACGGAGTGTACCTATGTTATGTACTCATAATAATATATGCGGTTTCCTCATCACAAAGCGTGCTCCACATGACATCAGTGTTTAGACAGGGAAGTGTAATGTAATGGCGATGCGAAATGTAAATATGAGCGTGCTATGAAGGAAAGCAAAATATTTTCATTATTGTATAATGTCATGTCACTATCCTTATAATAGAATTTTGAAATTAATTGGGGTACATTTTTATTTAGTTACCTTACTTTATGCTTATTACAGAATCTGATTAATAATAGCATTCGAATCAATTTACTGACTAAAAGTAGTTTGTATCTCGGGTACTATTTGTTTAAGAAAAGGAAAATTTTGATTCAAAAAAAGGCACAAGTGTCAAAAGTAGTCGAAAGTGTAACAAAACTAAGTACCAATGATTGATATGTTTAAAAAAACACCAAAATCAACCACCACACACTACAACATCGAAGGTTTACCAACACTATCGAAATACAATAAAAAAAAACAAGTTTTTATTGGTATCATTCATCAGATCGTTACAATTCATATATTGGCATGACATGAATACTCTATCCAACCGTGTGTAGCCCCGCTCGGTGACGCTGTCAAGGCCAGTAGGGCCAACAGCAATACACATTCCAAAAAAACTCTATCCAAAAGCCTCATCAACATCTACGCCGTTTTTGATGGCAGATTTGAGCCGCATTGATAAACAGAAACATCTTTTACTGGCTTAAAATACATACAAGCACTTTTTTTTTAAAACCACGACCTGATTTTCGTTAACCTAAAACCATCGGAGCGTACGGCGTCGGGACGTGACGACCCCATCGCCCGCTGTTGGGATAGTCTATATTACAGCAGAGATTATTCCACAAGTGCACTGGTGGTAGGTCTTTTGATGCAAGATGCAGTCTCTTGGCTGGCTAGGTGGGTACCACCGCAGTGTCAAATATTCTATCACAAAGCGGTTGTGTCTTAGCTATTCCTGGGTTCCGGTTTGAAGAACTAAAGAATCTAGAGTTTTATAGCATTTACAAATGGTGCTGCAAGCGCTCATAGACTACGGCAACCGCTTACCATGAGGCGTGCGTATACTTGCTTGCCAAATTTGTAACTTAAAAAAAGCCTTACTAAGATTTAATCCATTGATTCTATAATTATTTTATCAAACATTCCAAGCACCGTCCTACAGGCGACATATTAATATGCTAACAATGCATGAATGCTATTGGCCACATCTGAGTGAACACAGCGATAAGTGATTCTTTGTAACTCTATCTATTTTGTTTATAGCATTGTGATGAGTATTAAATATTAAATTATCAATAATGTACATGTATTATAAATAAAGAAGATTAAAAAAAACCATTTTTATGGAAATAGTTGTTGCTTAACCACTTTCCAAAATAGTTATATCGCTCCGATGCGATAGAGAGAATACGAAATTTAAATACAAACTACACACTATATTTTAGGATGAAGATGAACTGATGAAGCTGTGGGAAAAGGTAAAACAAGTACCTCAACTTGTACTTTAGACAGGGAAGTGTAATGTAATGGCGATGCGAAATACACTAAATGGCAAATTTGAAAGCTGCAATTGTATACCATCAACGAAAAGAGCAAACGTTCTGTTCAGCAGTTCTGCCTTCTCGTATTACGCAGTGACAGCAAAAAAGGATGCAGACAAATCTAAAGAGACTACACTTTGTGACGTCACTAATTTTTTTAGTGACGCCAGAGGCATAAGCTTCGCTACCCGAGAGCAAAAGCGAGAAAGAATGAAGAAAAGGCTTTCATTATTTCATAGAATGAAACGAAACAACTTCTACATTATGTACATACTTTGTGTGAGAGTAGTCTAGCTAGTATATTCATGACGAAAACCGCTATTCTTACAACATGGCTAAATCTGAAGTTATTAAAGATAAAAACCTAATTCTTTGATCAATGGCTTCCATGGATGTAAATTAATGAATGAATGGATAAATGAATAAATGCATAAAACACGGGATGATTGGACGGTGTGAATGAGATTGATAAAAAGTACTTTTAGAGAGTTTTGCTTACACAGTAACTTACGTCAAAGTTTTAAAATATTTATAAAAATAAATAATTTACTCCTCTTTAATATTTAATGGTTAAATTTCATATAACTTATACATTGTTTGTTTTATTATAATCTTTGCCGACGTTATGCTCCATAAATAAACGTGTGGATTTTTTTAAACTTTGATGTGGTCAGAGGAAGTGAGATACACAGGAAACGTAGCAAGTAAACAATGATAGCGTTTGTTATTTTATAAAGTAGAATAAGTTTTAATTAATCTATAATAAATTATAATAGTAATGGATGGCCTGAACTAAAACATGTAATCTGATCGATCGGAAAATAACCTTAAGGTCCTTTGATTTTTGATACTTTAATTTTAACATTAATTTAAATATCAAGTTTATTAAGTTTGTCTTTATGACAAGCCAAGTTGCCAAGTTCAGGAAAAGAAACCTGGCTAGCTGTACCCTGTGTCACACGAACCATTTGGAGCCTCTTTTGAAGTCTTCATAACTACAAAATATTTGGCTTGGCGGTTGCAGCGACGAGCGAATCGCATCATTGGTGACGGAAAGGTCTCCAACACCCTCGAACCTCTGCGCAGCGCATTCTAGCGACTGTGTCACGGCAAGTGCTCGAAGTAATTATTCTCTCAAATAACTCCCTCCCCTTTCCATACAAGAACTACGGGTGCAGGTATCCGATGTCACCGACGAATTGTGGCATCAATTCCTTCATGAACAAAGAAATTTGCCAATTCTCTTCTTTGTTATACTGCTAAAAAGTTGAACTCATTGCCTCCTTCCTGTAATCTGGGCTCCTAAAAACGAGGCATCTTGCGGGGTAAGGAGTAAGCATATTCGGTCCCAAAAGGTTGGCAACGCACCTGCATGCCTTATGGTGTTGCAGATCATGGGCGCCGGTAATCGCTTAACATCAGGTGAGCTTCCTGGCCGTATTTCCCGTCTAACAAAATCCTAACTTAATGCGACTGAAACCGATGGCAAAACTAGTATACATATCAAGTACTTATTCCTAAATGAGCAATTATATGTAATAAACCACTTACATTAAAATAATAGAACAGAAATTCCGTTGCGCCAATCGGGAATATAAAATGATTTAAAACGATTATCATTCGTTTTAAAAATAAATAAACTTTGTTATTTATTACGATAATTTCCTGTGTTAAAGAGAATACCTTGGCATACACTAGTTATTTGATTATAAATGTGACATCATTACCATTTAGAAACGGAAACAGTGATTTGTGGAGTTATAAAAAAATTAATAAATGCCAGTAGCTAACCTAATACGCTCTTAATAATATACATAGAATTAATTTTACATGTCAATTTAATTCTTACAAAAAAGTTTTTTAAAGAAACGGATACGTAATTTTTTAAGCCAGTACTGATATTTTGTTATCAAACGTTTCTTTAACTTTATTGTTTGACGATAATTTATTTGATGACGTTAAGACGAGACGGTAGCTAACCTGCTTTACAGATCGCGGGTACAGACATGAGTTCCGGTCTGGGTGTGTTTGACTTTGTCCTTGTGTAAGTTTCCGGACACAGGATATCGCTATCTTAATGGGGGCGGTTAAGTGGATAGCGTTGCTTGTGTAGCAGCGTCTAATTATTTATTTTTATAAAAATTAAGCTGTGGGGTTACCGTTTCATAATAATTTTATTATTGCTTTCCTATTATTGGTCTGGCATTTATTTTTATCGTATTACGTAATGTGGTAGCATGAGTCACTGAACATTTATTGATACTCGGTAGATAACAAAAATCAACGCCTTTAAACGATTGCCCACCTCACAAATATTAAAAATACTAAACTAACTCTGTCTCTCTCTCTGTCTGTCTGTCTGTCGCATTTTCACGCCAAAACTATTGAACCGATTTAAATTAAATTTGCTACACAGATAGTCTAAAGACTGAGAAAGGCGAAGAGAAAATATGGTTGTATGTAAGTATCGTAATTTTTGAGCTAGAAATTTAAATAATGTTGATTCGATATAAAAAATATGACATTCAAAGTATGTGAAAGTTATACCCCCAAGTGTAAAATAACAGTGGGGAATAGGGCATGAAATTTTGTATGGAAATATGTAAGGTTTATGTGACTGCTCTACACGCGGGCGAAGCCGCTGGCAGAACATAGTTTTTATATAAATATTTTTAATAAACCGGTTATCTGCAGACCAAGAAGACAAAGTCTTGATAAAATGTTGGTAAATAATTTAAAGTAGGAAATCTTTATAGTACTTACCTAATATGAAAGAACTAACTTATAAAACAATGAATTATGTACTTCCGATAAATCTTTTGTACCTATTTTTGTCCCGTCATAAATCCTAGTCGGGCATCCTCTGACACTTTTGATTTACGTCTCGAGTTAGGAAACTAGCCAATGAGAATATAAACCTAGTAAATACAATGTTAACACTAATATAGATTTCTGAAGGACGCTATTATGTCATATTTATATAAGTTATTGTGAAAGCGTATGAAAATAAAAATACACAATCAGATAGAAATTCTTATATTTTTAGACTATAACTATTTTTGGACTAGCGACAGATAGTATAGATTTATCATATTTAACAATAGGTTATAGTCAGTCCACAAATAACAGAAACTCATATTAGAAACAAACTAAATAAATTAAATTAAACACACTAATTATAAAACAGATATACAATAAAGTTCCGTTTCCATTCATTGGAAATAGAAAAGTGTGTGTGTGTGTGTCTACGTGTGGCTTTGTATCAACTCTCAACATGCAGTGCAGTCCAATGCCAAAAAGGGTTATATTAAAATATTCTCTTCGTTCTCACTTTTTAAAGTTCCATACCCAAAGGGTGCCAACGGAAAACTATTACTAAGCCTCCACTGTACGTCTGTCAGCCGCTGTATCTCAAAAACCGTAATAGGTCTCTATTCTCTAGTAGAATTTTTGGAACGAAGATCCTTAACTTTCTGTCCTTGCCTCTTTTTATCATATAATCATATTGAAATATACAGATTTCGAACGAAGAAAAAATAAGGAAATTCGTTCCTGACGTGGGTCCCTCGACGGATTTTTTTTTTTTTAATATATCTAATAAGAAAATAAATAAAAACACGTGATTTTGGAATATGTCCTTTCGTAACAAAGGCTGCAATATGTATGTCAAGACATAGTTTTTTCATGGTCATAGTCAGGGCGAAAAAATTACATCACATGCCGTTATGTTGCTTGAATCAGACGTGAGACTGGGCCCAAATTGAAGTGAAATGAGATGAATCTGGTGTTACACAGTAATCTATAGCCCTATGAGAATAAATAAAAGGTTTTCTCGTTATATATTTTGGTAAACGCTGTTTTTATGGAAAATAATTCTACTTAACAGATTTTCTCACGTTCAATTCCCATTCAGATGTTTGTATTGACCATACAAGCAAGTGTTCTTGTCTGGGTGTGTTTGTCTTTGCCCTTGTGTGTCTTTCTAGAGCTCCGACTCTGGTGGCCCTTGAGTGTGTTGCATTTATGTTATGATATGTTTACAAAATTTACTTTTATTCAACGAGGTACTGGCTAGCCCTTTGGGTTACGGAGGCCAGATGGCAATCGCTCTGGGGGTAAAATCTAATAACCCTTTGAATCAGGATAAAGAGTATAAACAGAACCTAACTAAGTACCCGGAAATAATGCTAGGAAAAAGAGGAGATGAGACGAAATAAAAAGTCCCTAAGTCCATTGGCCGTAAAAGACGTCGTTTTCACTTAGGTATTTCATCTATGAATAACATGAAATATTTTATTACGAGCAAATACGCAAGCATTTCTATAAATAAAGCTACCTGGATTACGTCCGATCGTAACGTCATCTTGACGAGATTAAATGAGTCAGCGAACAAGTAGTTAATATTGCGAATATTTTAAGGCAGTCAGTTTTTTAACATAAAAATTCTTTTTTTTTTCGGAATGTGTATTGCTGTTGGCCCTACTGGCCTTGACAGCGTCAACGAGCGGGGGGGAGCGAGTACAGAGACTCAGCCGTGAAAAAGGGGCAGCCCTAACGAGAGCTCAAATTTGAGTACAAATTCTACTTCAAATATGGTGTATGTATGTGTGAGTAAATACATATATGCTACATACGATTGCTCTCAATAGATTACTCTGCATGTTATGATCAGGAAATACACAGATTTCTTGACAGAAACCACGGTAATATTTATTCTAGGTTTTTAGCCGAGATGTCCCAATGGATATAAAAGGTAGACTTTAACCGGTGGTCGTGGGTTCAAATTCAAGCAGCTCCGAGTTTTCAGGTGTAAAAATTATAACCTATAAAATCCGGAGAAGGATAATGATAAATGCTAGAAAGAATATGTCTGAAACTAACTTATATTTATAATATTATCTATAGTTAGGGAATATTTGTATGTATGTATGTAGACCGTACAGCCGTCTCCATACTTCTTTAATGTAACTTCTGTTATAATAGTTCTTTATTCGAAGCCCTTCATCGACCCTCTTCACTCTTACACTTTTATGACTTACTTAAAACAGACCACATATGCATGAACGATTTAATATGACTAACCTAAAACTGCAAATGTGGTCTGCATTAATGGTTTAAAATACATAGCGTAGTCTTTGGTATATATTAAACAATGTACTTTAGTGGTGATGATATGAGATGACGCGAATGTTAATATGGTCGGTTATCGCCAATCATCATGAGCGCCAAATTTTCAATCATCGAATAATCGCGCTAAACTAGCGTTTTTTGCACGCCGTATACGATGGTTTCACCCGAAAACGGATTGACTGACATAAGGCACCTTTACAACAAAAACACCACAATAAAAAAAGTCGAAAATTTAGTTATCAACGTAAAATTACTTAAAAAGAAATTGTCAATGAAACAATAGCCCAAACATTGCCGTATGGAGCTTAAATGACTGACGTATATAACCAACGAAAGGTTATGCAGATATCAATATTTAAAACTTATTTTGCTGTTTCCCAAAAAAATACTTTTTGAGTTATGTCGTTTTCATCCTAAACGTGCAAGTAATTACGCACAAATCGAGCTTTTAAGGTTGTCGTTGTACGAGCCGCGCTTGTGAAAATAGACGCGCCTATACGTGCTTGAAAAGACGAAGTTATACGCTCGTAGTCGTATGAAACGCTTGTTTGAAAGCGTTCTTCGGCGATTACGTCTATCTGCGCATTCAGTTCGCACCTGTCAAGTGTATTTTATCTATAGTTACGATGGAAGGGTTGATGGGTATGTACAAGTATTTGTTTAAAATCAGTGGATCGTATGCAGAAATGTACTATGAAATGACTACGCAATATGTATGCGATTGGTTTAAAACTATTAAGATAGATATTGGTACCGGCTATAAAATTTAGTAATAAAGTTAAAAGAATCGCTTCATAAAATCGGTTTCCGATTGTAAAACTTGTAATAAATCATCAAAGGTTTACCAAATGATAAACAGAAATTCAATCTGTTTCGTATATAAATGGGCTGGTTTTTGGGTGAGCATTCTAATACACGCACGCACTCTTGTGCGTTTTTAGGGCGGAGTTGAGCGGAGAAGAATAGTGAAAGGTGGCAAGGGTTTATTTTTATTAAAGCGCAGCGGGAAGAAACAAGCTGAGCTGAGCTGAGCAGACCAGGGGACTCCATGAACTTTTAGTAATAATTCTATTGCGATCAAATTCAATTCACGTAGTAACAATTCAGATTTTATATGAGCATGACGTATAAATAGATGTATATATCATGATACGTAATAGCGATGTAGCTCAGTTTAGGGGGCCATTTGAATCAGAATAAGAGTTCATGGTAGGCACCCAGAGCTGTATGCCGTATTCAAATCAGCGGCATCATCCCGTCCCTCGACACCACAGCCTTCATTCTGTCCGGCTCGGAGCCGCGTGTTCATAAATTTTATATAAAAGTCGGTCCGGACTCCGCTCTACTTACACTGTTACAGGGATGCGGACCGAAGATTTTGAGTACTGTTATTGGCCAATTCACAGTCCGCTCCTCTTCACTCCGGCCAGCTCCGCGTCAATCTAACTTTTGTTAAAATTATATACACTGAGACTAATCTCTTGATCTAATGAATCAATTAAATAAAATCTTAATTAAATCATCCCATAATTATATTCACAATATCTGTAGGACACCACAGACCCAGACAGGAACTTAATATGTATATTTAAAACAATCATCACTATAATACTCTCAAAACCTAATGATGTCTAATAATTATGTTGAAATACATCAGTGTTTAAGCTGTAGGGCGGCACAAAGAGTAAGACATACATACATATGCTCGAAAGCATTATCCTTATTCGGCAGTCGGGTAAAGAGTCCTTCTTTGACCATAAATAAAAAATATATAGCACTTCTTTACGTATGGAATCACAGTAATTTATTATGTTAGAAGGTCGGAGGTGATTTAATCTAATAAAAGAAAGTGCGCCACACCTATGTCCGCCTCAACCCTCACATTTACGAACGGATTTCTATTAATTTTACTTAGATATACTTTTTATGTAAACGATTACACTTATTTTTTTTATTATTCATGAAACTGTTAATCAATAAAAAATTCTATGAAGGATATTCAATTCAATTTAAGAAAATTCAATTTAATAACCATTATTTCGTCCTCATCTTCAATCGCTAAATGATTAGAGAGACGAATATGAATTTTACTTTTTCCACAACCTACATGTTTTATTGCTGTGCAAATTGAAAAGCTTTAAAACATTTTTCATATTGTAATTAATATGTACTAAATTATATTACACTTAAATCAAACCAAAAATATTCGTTTAAGATGAAAATAAGATATTCACAGTACATGTACCAAAGAACACAACACAGACATACAGTCAGACCCTCTTTCATAATCATTTATGTCATAGGCGGTTACCGAATGTGTGCTGTAACTCCCTCAAGCGCAAAAAATCTTTGTTAAATTAAGATTTGCGTAAAAATTTGATTATATTTGTTTTCTTCTTGTAATAAACAGCTATAATTTTTTATATATAAAACTTAAATTATAAATAAAACTTAAATACAATATTATATAGTATGGAGCGTTTACTTATCTTTTAAATATAACCTAATGTTTACAAACTGTTTCTTGGTAATGCTCTTGTAATGGGCTTTTCAGAGCGTAAACTCATACTGTCTTTCTATTGTCCAAGATTCTTCTGACATGTAACATATTACATAATAAATATATTATAACAAGTTCTTGTTTTTAGTGGGTATATTATATAATTACTGCTATTATATTAAACACGACGACGTTGTGGCGAAGCACTAGCGAACCTGCCTGAAGTGCCACAGGTCGGTTCGATTCCCGCTCGGAACAGATGTTTGTATTGACCATACAGGCATGTGTTCCGGCCTGGGTGTGTTTATCCTTGTGTAAGTTTCCGGACCCCCGAAAATATATTAATATCCTAGGGGCCATTGAGTGTGTAGCGTTTATTATCCATTTATTTTTAAGCCACTTCAAGATATTTAATGTTAATATAATACTGTGTTCGTTTTCAGTTTAAATCCAGTTTTCAACTTTGACCTCAAATGACCTCAGTGTCCATTATCCGTATAGATGATGAGCTATTTTTCAAACAAGAACGAGGCAGGTTTACATAAATTCTTAACTCCCATGGCATCTGTGTAGCTCTCAATTGGTATGCGTGATGACTGTTGCGCCGGCGCCATCAGAGGGTTCAATGACACCGCGTACGTGTTTACTGATCATTTCTCTTAATCCTCGTCAACATTCGTCAACAATGTTCACACATTTATTAATTATTATATCACACGATTCTGGTCAGTATATCCTAGATTTAAAGATCATAATCGCGTGATGCAATATTTAATCTATACCACTGTACTATCACATGCTGTTAGATCTTATCCTTAGTATAATCTAGGGAGTATGTAATTGATAGAATTAATTTGCATTACAAGCTCTGCGGACACAATATTTATGAATAAAGTCGTGATTAAAATCTGCATATATATGGAAGCGTCCATTTGCATATGCCCATGCTATTAGTAGATTACAGCACAGTCGTTTAAGGCCGAGATCCATATATTCTCTCAACGTTTGTATATCTACAAACAATTTTTTGTATATCTAGGAAACAATGTTGTATGTATGATATGGCTTATAGGTGCTATAAGACGTCAAAATATCTTAAGAGAACCATATTCGTACTCCTTAAAGACAACGGCATAAAAATATATATTTTTGGGCAAAAGAGATTTAAGAACCAATATCTCGAGGTTGGCAACGCGTGGCACCTACTAACGGTGTTGCAAGCTCTCATAGGCTACGGCAACCGTTTACCATCAGATGGGCCGTATACTTGGTTGTCAACTTAGTAACATAAAAAAAGTACACGTAGTCAGGGGAAGGTTGAAAAATGTTTTAAGAGGTCGACAACAGTAAGGAGATTGCAAGCGTTCATAAAATATAGTGGGCGCTCACCATCAGGCGGACCTTGCTCGTTTTTGCTACGATAGTGGTAAAATCTTAATAATCTTAATCCAAATATTCAATATTTCTACTGCAAGTCAATTTATACTGGATGAAAACAAAATATAAATGAAACTGTTGATTGATACCATTTTAAAAGACTGAGGAAAAAGGCTTATTACCCTTCGTTCGATCTAGCTCCTATCCGCTCAGAGCGTGCAATGCAAAATAAAGAACGACTTTCGAAAACTTACGCATCGCTAAGATGCGCAAAGAGTTTGTGAGTTTTACTATATCATTCTGTACTAGTATTTATCCGTAGAATTTCTATAAAACAACATAACACGTGGATATTACCACCTTGAACTATTAACAAAGCAACAGGAATATATTTTATGACTATGTCACGAGGCCATATGTCGTACGTAATGGGAACGAAGCGATTGAAACGCGACGGACTGGATAACAAGATTTGTTCTGTCATGTGCGACTCGTAACTGGGGCAAGTGATGCGTTCTAAGGACGGTGCATAACGTATTAAGATAATACATTACCGTTCCAAATACATCTAAAAAAACTTTTTCTTTCCAAATCATCGATCTACCTCAAAATACTTAATTACTTGCAAAAAGCCGCTATAGCAAATGTCTAATTGAGAGAAGAGATCACTTGTCTAGCTGTGATTCCTACAGAGTTTTACAGAAGTTAAAACATTAAACCAAATTAATAATAATAATAGTTCGTGAATGAGTTTTTGGTTGCGACGCTTTCTCGCTTAAGCCGCTGAAACGATTATGATGAGATTTGGTATAGATATAGATGGAATCTTTCCGTGGTCCAATGGAAACGGTTACAAGCTACTTTTCGTCGTGAAAAATTAAGGCAAGGCAAAACTTGAAGGGCGTGAAGTAGGGAATAAAAGTTAGTACGGGGCACCATTTATTTTTATAAATATATGGCTTTAAACTCGTTATTAACGCGGACGAAGCCGTGAGCAGAAGCTTGTATAGAATAACATCACAAGCGGTGATTTTGTGCGCGAGGATATAGGTTAGCTCAATATTATATAAAGAAATATATTATTTGAATCAAAAGCGCACAGATAAACGTCATATTGGATTACCAATTGCCCACCGGCGCAATTGACACCATTTAATTATCGAAATATGAACTAATCGGAAAGCATTATCGTTGTTCGCCAATAGTATGTCTAATGTGTGAGGCAAATAGATAGTCAATTTTATTTTACTTCAATAATATAACATAAGGTTGAATGTATTTTTCGTCTTTATATTCTTCTTTGTCTTCATGGATCGGGTTTTCGTATTCGCGCGAACACTAAATATGACGACCCCCCATATATTTTATTTATTACAAGACGGTTGAAAAACTAGTACACGGTTCGCCTGGTAGTAAGCAGTTACCGCAATCTATGAACGCTTTCGATACTTGAAGTATCAAATGCGGTTTAGCGTTGCCAACCCAAGGAACAGTAGGGAAGAGATGACAAGGGAAACAAGGAAAGGAACGCAGGGCTTAAATCGTAACAGTACGTACTGATACTGTTACTTTACGCCGATTTTCTGTGGAGGGTAGTACTTCCCCAGTCAAGCTGGGCCATTTGTGCTGGAAGAAGCATGGTTTACTACCGTGATACATATTTTTAACCTGCCGAAAAATCTTAAGATTCTATACAAGGAAGTTTACAAACACTTAGCATATTATGGTCGCAAGATTTATCTATTAAGAGTGATAATGGCATCGTGCCTTTCAAGAAGATTGGATGTGCTAAAACTCGTTTAAAAGATAAAGATAAAAGCTATTTTCTTAAAGTTCTTTTAAGATTCTTTTCATTATCCTTTTAAATTTGTCACAGCTTTCTTTATTACGCTGTCAGAAATATAAATAGAATCATATTAATCTTATAAGTAGTTCTCGATTTATAACTGCACAACGGACATAGATAAGACAGTGAGACTGAGTTGTTATGAGATTTTCTCAATGATATTTTTAGGCGTTTTATAAAGGCGTCGGGACGTCACGACCCCATCGCTTGCTGTTGATAGTCTCTATCACAGCAGAAATTATTCCACCATTGCAATCACACTGGTGACCTACATTTGTTGCAATAGGCCAGCTTGGTAGGTAATATTCCACCGTATGGCAGTAGTGTCTTTGGCGTTATTGTTTCGGTTTGAAAGGCACTGTAGGCTAGTGAAATTACTGGGCAAAGGATTTTTAAAAACAAATATCTCCTGGTTGACAACGCGTGAGTGGCACCTACTAATGGTGTTGCAAGCGGTCGTAGGCTACGGCAACCGCTTACCATCAGGTGGGCCGTATGCTTGTTTGCCAACTTAGTACCATAAAAAAGCTGTTTGTAGGAGGGTTGAAATCTTTATAAAATCACGTGCAATGAGTATTGATTGCGGATAGTTCAAGGGTGAGTATTAAGTACCGTTTTGCTTAATGGATTTCAGATGTAGTTACTGGAAAGTGCTACGGAAAATCAGTTAATAGTTTTAATAGGTGTTTAGAATATAAATAGGATAAACGGCTATTTTATATTATGGCCATTTGTAATTACAGTTTATTCTTTTTATACAGACTTTTATTTATTTATAAGTTGATGGTTTTTCTTATAGTGCTTCGTAAAGGGGTTCTAAATTTACATACGTGTAATACGCATTTTATTGTTGTGTATGATTTTATTTATTTCATTACCCATTATTGCATACAGTATTTATACAAATGTATGGATTCAAAATTTCAATTAAAAATAATTATTGTCAAAATTTACATTTTGACCATGGTAAAGATTGTTCATTTCTTCATCATAAAGATTTTTCATTTTATTTCTTTAAATGATCTGCTCAATAACAAGGGAACGGATACTGTTAATTTAAAGTATAAGAGTTAATTAACGACGATTATTCGACATCTTTTTTTGTACCAAAGCCGATGGCGGTTGAAATCGATTATCATTTTTAATCAACATTTGGTCTTGTACCAATAATAATTGTTACATAGTTAACAGCTCTCAATAGAATAGATATTCTAAATACTCGTTCCGGTGATGCTGTCCAGCCATTACAAATTCATAAGAGACCGT
The DNA here is from genome assembly GCA_023373885.1 of Hestina assimilis. Classification (NCBI taxonomy): domain Eukaryota; kingdom Metazoa; phylum Arthropoda; class Insecta; order Lepidoptera; family Nymphalidae; genus Hestina; species Hestina assimilis. Next base: position 2,368,200 of record CM041745.1, on the reverse strand, counting down.
TGTGGCGTCGTGGGTAGCGGTTTACCTTTAGTCTCGACGGTTGCGGGTTGGATTCCCGCTCGAGCAGATGTTTGTTATAAATATCTGTTTCGGTCTGGGCGTTTGTCCTTGTGAATCTGTCTACTGTGCCTCGGAGAGCAGGTTAAGCGGTCGGCCTCGGTTGATATCACATAACATCTGATAATAATCCTTAACTCTTGATAGGTTATTTGCTGTTATCCAATGAGTTACTGTTTCGCCCTTAGGGTTGCGGAGGTCAGATGGCAATAATCGCAATACAAAGAGGTGTAAAACTAGTATCCTGTCAAATCCGGATAAGAATAATAAGCAGACCCTGGGTAAATAAAATACCGGCAATAATGCTAGGACGAAGAAGACAATAAATTCATAAAATAGAAATGATTTATCCATCCAAATTCTTATTTAAAGAAAAATTGGATTATGGAAGAATAATTATATGTCTGACTAGCGGTGCCCGCGGCACTTTCTGTCTTATTGCTCGGGTCCTCAGTATCCTATCGTAATGTTATCTAGCCTATAGCGTTCCTCAAGAAATGTGCTATCAAATGCAAAAAGAATTTTTCAAATCTGATCAGTGGTTCCAGAGAGTATCGCGTTCAATCAAATAAACAAACTCAGTTCTTCTGGACATCAAGAATAAATTATTAAACAGTCCAGACGTAAATCCGGATCAAATGGTAAGACGAGTTTTAATCTATATATCAAGGTAAATTTCATTGAGTATCAATGAATCAATCGACTCCAATTGATCAATCAATAATTTAAAAAATACGACACTCAGTTTATTTTTCAATCAAAAACCCGCTACCGTATTGGATCATTTCCAAAAATATCTGCAAAAAAATCACACGTTTCGTCCGCAGAAATAAATAAGTGCGGAAGATTTATTCTCTTGAACAAAACGTTCGCAACATTAACGAGTATTATAAATTAAGTATAGATTTATGGCTGTTTGGTTTGGCTTTGCATTGCCGAGATCAGATGCACGTGGATGATTGAATCCGGTTGACTACTGTTGAAGTCGTAAGACTTCACCCACGTATACCACCCGATTCAATACATATTTTTGTACCACAAAGTAAGCAAACGTACGACCCTCCTGATGATAGGAGCCTCTGCGACATCTGTAGTATCACAAATATTTTATCGTCCCAAGAGGAGAGGTAAAAGATAGAAAGAAATGCAGTTGGGCCCCTGGCGAGGGAGTTTGGGTAGAAACTTGTTACCTCCAGGGTTGACCCAATCCATTCGTTAAAACAGCAAGACTCTGACACACATTTTTCATGTTTCCATTGGGATAGTTATTTCCTGTGTCAGGGGTCCGGAAACATACACAATGACGAGGAATGAATGTATATTGCTGTTGGCCCTACTGGCCCTGGCTTGGCCTGACGGCGTCACCGAGTGTGGGAGCCGCGTATTGAGACCCAGTCGTGAAAAAGAGGCAGCTCTCACGGAGGCTCTAATTTAATTCTGTCCTTACGGCGCCTTCTACGATGTCGAACCACGGCTAAGGACGTCATCGGGCTGCTGCACATATTAGGCATATATGTGTTTACTTCTTACATAGGATAATAACGTGATAATTTGTTTGTTTGGTTATTTTTATTTTATTCATATATAGTATTTTTTTTTGTATAGTATTTATTGACATCGTTGTGGCGTTGTGGGTAGCGTGTCTGCCTTTAGTCTCGGCGGTTGCGGGTTCGATTCCCGCTCGGGCAGAAGTTTGTTAAATTTCTGTCGGTCTGGGCGTCTCCCCACCGCGCCTCGGAGAGCACGTTAAGCTATCGGTCCCGGTTGTTGCGGAGGTCAGATGGCAATCGCTCTGTGTAAAGACTAATGACACGTCAAATCCGGATAAGAGTAATAAGCAGACTATAAGAGTAATAAGAATAAAATACAGGGAATAATGCTAGGACGAAGAAGAAGATATAGTATATATTTTTATATTTGCTCACATATGTTTTTATATTCCATTTCTCTCTGGATTGTTGAATCGATTTTTATGACATGTGTTGACCCACCTAAATTGACCGTCAAAATCTACATTAACGTAAGCGAAGTCACGGGCCAAAACTAACATAGCTATTACAAAACACTTTATAATTCAAAACATTATAAGCCAAAACGTACTTACTGGTAACAAATTGTTATGACATAGTTGTCTGGAACCGAATCGTACGGAATTTATCTCAACTGTCTGCTTGCGTGTTACATAAAATATACTGAATAGATTTTAACCAGGCAACTATGACGTGAAGGTTAACATTGTCAGTATGTATTTTGAATTACAAAAACATGTCAAGTGCGATTCACACTAAACTCGAGTATATTTTGTATAAATTTAAATTTAATTACGCATGATAGACTTTTAGGAGAATGACCATAAAAATGCTGTCGGTCTCGGTTGTTATCATAACATCTGATAATCTCTTTCTTTCTGTCTGATAATCTGTTGCGATAACCTCTGTCACAATACATATAATAATCACAGCAGAGATTATTCCACCAGTGCAATCAGTCACACTGGTGGTAGGTCTTTTGTTGCAAGAGGCCGGCTAGGTAGGCACCACCGCAGTGTCAAATATTCTGCCGCCAAATAGTAGTGCTTAGGCATGACTGTGTTCCGGTTTGAAGGGCACTATACGCTGGTGAAATTACTGGGCAGACGAGATGTAAGAACCAATATCTCGAGGTTGGCAATGCGTGAGTGGCACCTACTAATGGTGCTGCAAGCGCTCATGGGCTACGGCAACCACTAACCATCAGGCGGGCCGTATGCTTGTTTGCCAACTTTTAACACAAATATCTCCACAAAGATTGATATAAAAAACTAGGACAACCTAGGACGAGACCACATCCTTACCACGATATCTAACTTAGAGTCCCCACAAGAGCTGCCTTTTTTTCAGGGCACTCGATCTTCCGGTCCGGCCCGCCTTAGAGTTTAAGCCACGAACTGGTAAAATTTTGACGAGACAACGAAAACTGCATCTAACATTTTTTCCGACACCTTTAAGGAAACTGACTTCAAGGGACAACATCTGCTTGAACCAAGCAGTGGTTCGGCATCGCAAAAGACAAGCATCAAGTGAAATCAACTTCAACTAGGCCTATCATTTTTTCTCGGCCGTCAGTATAGCCAATACTGGTCTGAATAGAATTTCCGGTCGGGAGGATCGAATACTGAGACGCAAATGCACAGAAATGCACATTTAGAAAAACAAAGGGCCAGTGATCATTAAGATTTTGAATTTAAAAACGTCACCAGTCTCACATTTAGATACAGCACTATCCTTACCATTAAACTCAAGAATTATACTTTTTATGAGTAACATAAGCAATTTTATAATCTTTTGAGAGCAATATATTTTCCAACTTCGCAGAACAATAAAACTCGTTACTACGTCGTACCATATAAACATACACTTGTGAGTTTTTTTTTTTATATTAGAAGTTGGCAAACAAGCATACGGCCCACCTGATGGTTAGTGGTTGCCGTAGCCTATGAGCGCTTGCAGCACCATTAGTAGGTGCCACTCACGCGTTGCCAACCTCGAGATATTAGTTCTTAAATCTCGTCCGCCCAGTAATTTCACTAGCGTGCCCTTCAAACCGGAACACAGTAGTGCCTAAGCACTACTATTTGGCGGCAGAATATTTGACACTGCGGTGGTACCTACCTAGCCAGCCTCTTGCAACAAAAGACCTACCACCAGTGAAAGACCTACCACCAGTGTAAGTTATATGTTTTTGAATTGTTTTAAGCATTTTTATTTCAAAAACTCAAATAAAAGTTGTAATAGATTTTTTTACACAAAATTATTAAATCTCGAGTAGTTTTTATATTAAAAATTTTATACGATTTCAAGAACGAAATTTTTACAGTTATCATATTATAATTTATTAGTCATTAATTTCAAATGTTAAAAGTAACTAGACGAACTATTTGCTCGTTTTATAATGCTATAAAGTTTATATCACTAATAAAAGTAAGTTTCATCTCTACCAAACGTATGATTTTAATATATTTTTCATAGTTTTAAAATAAATATTGTGTCTCTTAAACGAACGAAGATTAACTACAAAATGGACAGCTACAAGCTGTTAAAGCAAGGTTTCAGTAACGAATGTGTCAACAACTATAGGTAGTTGTTTCATTTCACGAAGGCGGGTTGGTCTTGGTAGTAGTAGTATTGAGAAGCTGTCATGTCTTTTGACGCGAAACAAAAAGCACTAGTAATCGGAGTGAGATAGAACAAAAATTGAAGTTATATTTGAACGCAAATAAGCAATACCATGTCAACCCACACGAATGTCATTTCGAGAAAAACGCGTTTGAAAGTTTTGCACAGCTTGTTTTATATGTTTTTTTTATGTATTGGTCAGATTTTTGGCAATTTCAGATTTATGTAAGTTATTTTACTTATTTTGACAAAAAATAAGAATACAAACTGCATATTTCGTATATAATATAACCCAAAACGTTTAACATAATACATAAATTGCATGATTAAAAATGGCTTTGTTAGAAGTTTTAAAGCTTAAATCCTTACAAATATTAAAGAAAAATGTTCTTCAGCCATTTACCAACTTCTGCATATATAACTCAGTTTTTTCTATTTTGTGGGTATGGGACATGGTATTGCTTATTTGCGTCCATTTATTTATGTGATTCTAAACTAAAAAAAAGGAATACTGTAAGGCCATAAACAAAGTCTAAGTAACCTATGTAAAAGAGACGCTCATAGCCAGGTACGCAATTAACTATTTATCGCATAATACACTAAACTTTATACTGAACACTGATTTTTATCGAAGAATCGCCGAAGTTATAATGTACAAGTATCATTAGTCCCAATTTTACGTTTACTCACTAGACAGCTTCGGTTTTGGAACCAAAAGTGGTTTAAATATTTAACAGTATACCTGATTAAACATACTTGTGATTACAGTCATCACAAGATATATATTTGTAGATATTTGACTATGGACGAAAACGCGAGAAGAAGCTACAAGCTATTAGAGGCATTAATTGTAAATTACAATAGTTTTTTAATCGAATTTTGATTTAAAATTTTCCGTAATTAAAAATTATGTTTATAATTCCCTACAATCCAGACGATAAACATTAGAAATATGTAATTTGTTTATTTACATTTAAAATAGCGCAACCCACATACCTAAATGCGTGTACTCATTAAGCAATTCTCTGTCGCCTTTTCAAAATAGCACTTTAGTTATTAATTTCAGTAGGGCGTACTGACAGACAGTTTATATATTTAGAATCCTTAGATTATGTAATTCAGTGGAATTGGAATAATTGCTTAGTTAATAAATAATTTCTTGGAACTAACATTTCAATATTTTTTTGTTTAAAGAATATTAGCAATGCTTTTTCAAGGCATTACTAATATTCCTATTGCCCCTCCAAATAAGCTCGAAGCTTGCGCTAGGATTGGGTACGACAATAGCCCAAGGGGATCAGGATCGAACCCTCGACTCTCGCGTTAACGGAGCGAAGTCGGCCCTTCTACCGTTGAGCTATTGAGGCTTCGAATGTTCCAAAATGTTTTTGCTACGGTCAGTTTTAAGACATTTTCCATTTGTCTACGACCCTTAACATTTTTGTTAGACTTTTCAATGGTATTTACGGTCACTAAAAAGATAAGAAAAAAAATTATAAGTACAAATAGTCGGTGCCTTAATATGTGATGGCGATGTTTTACTTAGCGCCGACTTCTGTTGTCGATATTTTTGTCTACCTAATTTATTTTTTACAAATCTAGAATCATAGGCTATTAAAACATTTTCAATAGTGCTTTGCAGACCTGAAGTTGTTGATGTCATTTCTAATTTAATCTGGTTTATGCTAAATCTTTTATAGCTAATACAATATCATAGTATGGCGTATATTTCAAACCAATTTGGCGATGATCCAAACATGTGGCGTGCCCCGTCTATGCCCTGCTTTTGAATATATTTGCTTCCTTGATATTAATACAGATATTGGCTGTATTAAGATAGGCGATCTAGCAATTTATATGTTTTCATGACTGTAACGGTCCTGTTTTTATTCAGCAAATAGTAATTTGTCTTTTCAAATCTATATAGGTTTGAATCTAGGGTACCAATCCACAACAGCGCGATTTAGAAGACATTTTCTTCCTCGCACAACCACTCTGTGGAATCAACTTCCGCCGGCGGTCTTTCCGAACCGATACGACTTGGGAACCTTCAAGAGAAGAGCCTATTCTTTCCTTAAAGGTCGGCAACGCACCTGCATGCCTTCTGGTGTTGCAGATGTTCATGGGCGGCGGTGATCACTTAACATCAGGTGAGCCACCTGCCCGTTTGCCCCCTCTTACATAAAAAAAAAAAGAACCAAAACGTTAAAAAGGTAAAAGCTTCAATATTAATCGTAAAAATATATTTCGTTAATATATTTTTTTAATTCAAAAGCAGGGCAGATTATTCCACTCCACCTGATGGTAAGTGGCAGTAAAGTCCAAACGGGAAGGTGGTTAACAGTTGCGAAAGGCAGCCGCGTTAGCCACCCTCGCTCTGCCTACCCGCAAGATGCCTCGTTGTTCACACGTCGTTTGAAGTAGCCCAGATTATAGGAAGTCGGGGACACGTAAGCCGGCAATGAGTTCCACTTTTTAATAGTACGACCAAGATTGGCAAACTTCTTTGTTCGCGAAAGAATAGATGCCACAGTTAGTCGGTGACATCGAAGACGCGTAGTTCTTATGTGAAACGGAAGGGAGGTATGAGGAGGTAATAGTTCCTCTGAACACTCGCCGTGATACAGTCGGTAGAAGGCGCTTAGGGCAGCAATCTCACGACGCAGTTAAAAAGGTTCAAGGGTGTTAGCGACCTCTTCGTCGCCAATGAATTTAGAATAGAAAGCATTTATTTTCTAAATTAGTTTTTCAGTGACCCACTATCAAAGCTTAACGTTGCAGGATAGATTTTGGCTCGGGCAAGCCGTTTGAATTAACTATATATATAATTTTATTATTGACTTTGGCTTTTATATACTAACTGGCGGCAAACGAGCATACGGTCCGTTGATCAGAAATAAGTTTTCATGGTTTCCAAACGAATGTTGCTACGCGCTAATGTTGTCAAAAATCTTATTAATATTTCAAGCTGCAGACAACGGTATTAAATAAAATTATAACTAAATTTCTAATAAAAATTCTTGCGGCTTACGTAAAACTTTGAAAAATTATTATATCAACGCAGACAGGCTAAATGTAACAGGTATTTCTATTTGCATGTCATATATAACATCGTGGTGACAGTTACTATATTAAATATATTTCTATTTTAATCAAGCATTGAAATTTTTTTATGATACCTTGTAACTGGCTTAAGAAATGTAGAAATTATATAGCTTTTGATCCGCACATCCCTTCCAAATACATGTATCTGTTCTGATCATACTATATACTGTAGTGAGCCTTTTTATACGGTCAAAGTGTAAGAAGAAAGCTTGCAACATAAAGTTTATGGTTCTACGATTTCGTCGCCCGAAGATGCTGATTCAATATAAGGTAAGCATTAAATCAATGGTCTATAGCAAAAACAAATAATAAGCTTTAAAAATACTTTTTTATCTCTTTGTACTACAGGATTACATCCGGCGTTATGAGATAACAATTATTTTGGTAATGATTCAAATTATATATTATATACAATACGTATAATATAGAAACGAAATTGAATAGTTTTTTATATAAATAATCCTCATTTCCTAGTATTGGACAGATTGTGATAATTGTAAAAATATATTTTAAGTAACGGAAAGTACCCTCGACGCCATAAGACTACATAAACCTAAACTTACATGGAGTTGTAAGAATCTCCAAAATTAGCAGACTATAATGGTTTTTAAAAATCTATTTTCGCAAATCGAATTAAAGCTTAAACGAAACGATAAATAAATAAATAAACGCTACACACTCAACGGCCCCCATAAGGATATTGATATCCTGTGTCGGGGTCCGGAAACATACACAATGACAAGGACAAATACACCCAAACCGTAAAATATGCTTGCATGGTCAATACAAACATATTATGCTCCGAGCGGGAATCGAAACGATGGGTTTATTTTTGTACTGTTTTTTTTATTACTTTTAGTTTTCCAGTAAATAGCTACAAACCAAATCAATCAACCCTTGTATATTTAATGATACGAAAGGAGGCTAGACGGAAAAAAATAAGACCAAAAGACGTAACGACACTTTTTGCTATACTTGTAAGCCCTGCGGCGTGCGCGTGTTTCTCTGTCTGTCTCTCTCTCTCTCATAGAAAACAAGCCAGTTATTTTCGTTTCGTCTTTCTATTTCGCATTGAACAGTGTGGTGTCGCGACGATTATTTTTGTTGAGTGTATGAAGGTTTTTTGTACATAATAAATAGTAAATAAAAAATATATTATTATAATTTTAAAAAAATATATTTTATTACAATTCCTTCACTAATTAATCGAAAGGAACTTTGTTCCATCCGGGTGTCCCTTGTTTTTATAGTATATCATTAATTCTTGTTCAAATCAATACTAACACTCCTATTGCTGCTATAAGATCGTAGCTCGCGCTAGGAGCATCAAGATCAAACGCAACTCTCGCGTTAACGGAGCGGAATCAATCCTTAAGCTATTGAGACTTTGAATGTGTGTGTTTACATTCCTTCAGGCCTGCTCGTATCTTTAATTTTATTACAACGGACACACACAGATACATTTAAATTTTGCCCATTGATAAAACATATATTGTAAACAGAGGATTGCTTAACAGAAAACATAAACATCGATGAATGAAAATGGTTGTATGTATATGTTTTTGTAAACAATTCTTCGATGATATGTCAGCTATTGTCGGATGCTGACTGTATCAATACGTTTTTAATGATAATATCTTTTAATTTCCGTTATTAACTTTCGTAATGTAACGCAAATTCAGTCGAGAAAAGCTTTACACTACACACTAAACGGCCCCCATTAAGATAGTGATATCCTGTGTCGGGTCCGGAAACATACACAAGGACAATTACAAATACACCCAGACCGGAACACATGCCTGTATGGTCAAAACAAACATCTGCTCTGAGCGGGAATCGAACCCGCGACCTGTGGCGCTTAAGGCGTTACCACTGTTAGGTTCGTTACCACTGCGCCACAACGTCGTCAGTCAAGGTAATTGTAGATACACCAGAAATCTATTTAGCCGCTTCAAATATTTTTGATAGCCAGATGTGCAACAAAGCAGACGGATAAAAAATGATCGTATATCATACTAGATATCATGATATCGTATATCATGCCGTGCCTGCGGTTCCGCTCACGTATTGAACAATCTTAATGTTTAATTTTATATGTTGTGCGGAACCCTAAACCTTTTTTTAGTATTCAGTTCTTTTTCTTTAGTATTTAGGTTATTTTTGATTTGTCTGATCTTATGCGTACGCATGCTTATGCATACTTTACGACTGTAAGCATTCTTTAACGTTTTGAATCGAGTGTTACAATTTAAATAAGAATTTAAGAGTGAAAATGCGAAATGTGAATCAATTCTGAAATAAGAATTGATGATTAAACATCTTCATACAAAAAGGCTGTTTTCTATAGAAAAATTGCAAACCGACCTGTATAATTCATTAACAATTAAAAAGTTATATGTTTACAGGCGAATGTGGCGAAATTCTGTAGAATTTTTTGATGAATTTTTCATAAACTTCGAAGATAGAGAACAAAAATTCTCATGGTAGGTCGCTGCATTAAATTATTTTTAAACACCTAAGCTTAACAATAATTAAAAAAGGTTAAGATAAAACAAGTCAGTTGGCAATGTATTGGAAAATTAATTAGTAAATTTAAAATATTCAGACACCGAAAAATCCCCAATCAATTTTCACCTAAGTTTTAGACGGCATTATAAATAATTTCTTGGCAAAGGATAAACGATTGACACACGAAGGTCGCCTGAATTCCATAATACTGACGTGTTTTGACGTCGAGACTCATCCGTCGGAAAGATCAAAGGAAAGCGAAATTAAGCTATAAATCTATTGTCTTCAGAGTATCATAAATTTTGCTTATTTACTAAATAGGAAGAACGAATTTAGATTCGAGAAAACTAATTTAACCCATTGTATTACCCACGCATTATCGTGTGTTTCCATTTTTGTTTTTAATTTGACCGACTTATTTTTAAGGCTAGTATGTTTAAGTGGCAATGGTCTGGTCACGTTAATCGTAGAAGCTATGGACGGTGGAGTCGAAATGTTCTAGTTGTATGAGTTCGGACCCACCTACTAGACGAAGCAATGTTCTCGAAGAAGCGGCTGGAATATTTTGGTTGCAATATGCCGAAGATCGAATACCATGTCGCATATTAGGAGAGGCCTATGTCCAATAGAAGATGCATACAGGTTGACGATGAGGATAATGACCACTTTTTAATTTGCGTTCTAATAATAATTGCAGCTTAGCGCACGTAGTGAGGTAGATACCCACTATAGGCCACGTCCAACTGTTTTCAGTTATATGGTCCGCTTCTTACTTCATTAACTAATAATAAATCAATAAAATAAAAATAAAACACAAATTACATATATAAATAAAAATAAAACACAAAATATATACTTTCATTACAACCTAAATTATGAGAAGATAATTATATTTATAAAGATGGAATTTTTTTTAAAGCGCTATTTCAGGACCTACTGCGGTTTATTGAGAAATAATGTAGGCTATAATATAACAGCACGCTACAGTCTTTAAGAGCTTCTAAAAGAGAAGTGACTTATAAATGTCAAACAAAACTAGCAAACCAAAATCACGGAAAGTCAAAATATCTTATTTTTGTTATAGGGCGCAAAGAAATCGCGGGAAGAAGCTAGTATACAGGTGGGTAGACAAAGACACGGAATTTATAATACTTAAAAGTTGTAACGATTACCAATGTTTCATGTATTTAATATAACTATTTTAATTTAAAATTATTAACTGTTTATTATGTAGTAAAACACAAATTCAGTAAATCAAAGAATGCATTCATTATACATTAAGAGACGTATAAAATCGTGTATGACTCTAAGCAGATGCTGCACTAAATATTAAAAACTAGAAGGAATAAAATAAGTAGCTAAATAAACTGCTTGTTATTGACGTAATACTAATTCCTATTTTTAGTATTACACTTATCTTAAAACGTTAAGGGCCTGCTTGTTTTCTAATTACAGTAATGTTATAAAGACAAAACTAGCTCTTTTTGTATGTCTCCGATAACATCTTCGATTTGGATCTTTGGTGTGAAGATGAAATTTTAGGGGAAGATGAGCGGAACTGGATGGACATCATCTCTCACATTTAACTTCCTCAAAGAAATAAAATTTAAAAAAAAAGGTTTTTTAACTAAATTAAATTAAATGAATAAGGAGAAGCGATGTTTCAGACGGTTCCAGACGCGATACATCCTTGACTCCGACCTTTGGCACGCCGATCGACGTCTAATGGAACGAATATTGCCAAGCCCACGGTGCCATTTACTTTGCATCTGGTTCAAAGCTAACAATATTAGTTACGGCATGCTCTAACTACGGGAATGCTTTAATAAATGTTAATATAACAATATGTTGAGGAAGCTAAGTCACGCCTATAAAAATCTTTGAACCCAAACTTCTGACGCATCACTAATATTGCAATTACGAAATATCATTTGGTTTCTCATTACTACTTTGATGTTTTACTGTTTTTAGTTTTATGACGTACAAAGCCGTCGTTTTGCTTTGCGGGAAAATGCTCTTATCATATGATTGAATTTACTGTGCCTGTTTCTAGAACCGAATCGAAGTACCCCGTGACGATACCAATACCAATTGAGTAACAACTGTAATTTCCAAAATATCTGTTTAATGTTAATTTAATTAATTTAACTATGATGTGCTACGATTATTTATCAAGCATCTGGATAATATTTTTAGTAATTGATCTTTAATATTCTAATTTTTATTGTTTCAATAGTCGCCAACTTAGTGTCAGAGTTGCTCTGGCAGCACATGAGGGTATCTGATTTGACTATTGACTATTATTAAATGATAACAGATTTTACGTGCCCTCGAAAGCAATGAGAAATTCATTTAAAAACCACAAAGCTGCCCATCCATAGACTGATCGCGTCTAAATCTTTAAACCGACTTATCGCATTTTGCTTTCAACTGACTTATTTGCTATCCTGGGACTAGTGAGAACCATGTGAGGATACCGGATCAAGAAACAGATACCTTTTATATTTTTTTATTTTGGTGGCTGGTCTCATTATTTTTATTTTTATTTTTTTATGTGAGACGGGGCAAACGGGCCGGAGGCTCACCTGATGTTAAACGATCATAAGCCCATGAATATCCGCAACACCAGAAGGCATGCAGGCGCGTTGCCGACCTTTAAGGAAAGAATACGCTCTTCTCTTAAAGGTTCCCAAGTTCATTATAATCTTTGATGACTCATTAATACTATATTCAGTCAATTTTTTATAAAAAAACTATATAACAAGAGGTAACTAAGAACTACGAGTGTATTACTCGTATTTACTGTAATGGCGAATGAAACTCTAGAATGATTATAATGAATTTAAAATAGATGATTTCCATGAAAAATAGCTTTAACAATAAACAGAAAAATGTTAAATGTAATAAAAAAGCAATTTGCAATCTCGATTTACAAACGACTGAAATAATCACCAGATCTTCATTACGTTCGCGTAGGAATTTAATGTTCCTCAATTGTTTTTCATCTTCCCTTGCGCCTTTCCATTATATAATAAAAGTTTGCAGAACAACAGCAAAAAAATTTGAACTTTCCACTGTTAATTCATCTGTATCTTAAGATTCTATTTGATCGTAAAGTCAAGTCAAATTGTTGGGACTTATGGTAGAGTACCTTTCTTTATAAAACCATTTGGGCTGTCATACCAGTGTTGAATTCAGAGCACCAACGAGCCTGTCATTTTTGTTTTAAATTAAAAAAAGTATATATTCAAATATATTCTTTTAACTTAAACCTTTTTTTACACTATCTCAGTTTAACCTATCGAGGATTCAGATTGACCAGCCGGCTGGCCGTCAGTTTGCGATTTTGACAGAAATAGTCTCATTACCCCGCCTAACTTTAAATATTATTTTTCGGTGTATAAGTGACTCAATTTTTCGAAATTTTATTGTTTATAATAAAATATATTAAATTTTACGCTACACAGAAAGCTTAAAAAATAATATCGTCTTTTACCGCGATAAAAACGAGTTGGCAAATGTCACTTAGTTTTATGAAAAAGAAAGTTGTAATCTCCGTTTTTGGAAGCATTTTTATTAACGGTAAGTGCATTTTCGTCCAAAGACTAGTGTTATTTATGTTGGTCTAGAAACGATAAAGCTATTTCTATAACTGGACTTTTATCTTTTATCGTATTTATCAAAATTTTCAAGCTCGAATATGGATAGCACTTATACGCTATTTTCAAGTATTTCTTCTACAAATTCAATTATATGCGTTTCAAATACTCTACATAGACGCAACTACAGTATTTACATAAACAAATAACTATGCTTGTCCCCGAAAAAAAGAAGAAATCATTCAACAAAAAATACGGAAAACTTCAGTATTTTGTTGTACATATTTACCAACAATTGGCTTGCTGTCATTCAAATTTCAATATAGAATTATATGCTTTATTTTTATAGTGTTTTGTCTCATAATAGTATATCATTATATATTGACAGCTGGAAACATTTTGTTTAGTTGTTCACAGAATAAATTCTACAGGGCGGGTGGAAATTTTATCGATATCGATATAATATATTATTTCATTATTTTATAGACCATTATTTGTTTTGTAATTTATCTAATCATCATCCATGATCATGATTCATTATCAAATATATATATTTATATATAATAATAATGGATTATAATTCTTTTCTTTTGTCTTTTTTATAAATATATTTCCTAAGAATACAAATGTCGGTCGCATTGTTTGTATGGCGAAGATTACGAGGGAGAACTACTGTTCTCCCGCTGGTATACCGTATACCGTATCTGTGATTACGACATGGACGAAGAGGAGGCCACATATTTATATACCTATAACATTGACTAGATATGTATAAGGTACTCATAAATGAAATTTTTACTCGAGAGGATTCAAGCATTCACCGCAACCTATGAACATAATAAACTTAAAGTAGAATTTATGCGTTGCAAACCTAAGGGAGAGTAGGAAATGAGAAGGAAAAAATGTGGGACTGGTGGGAAATTGAGCCTACGGCGCTCTCACTCATCGCACGTAACAAAACAGTTCTCTTATTACCTAACGCCTGATTTTCTGTGAGAGGGTCGTACTCCCTTTTTGTTTTTTTTTTTTACTTGGAGAAATGCAGTTACGCACTCGAGCGCCGGGACGGGTGCAATGGCGCAGGAGGTGTGTGGACTCGGAGCCGAGCCCCCTACCCACTAAAACTCCAAGGTCCCATCTAGCGCCATAGTGGGACGCCGCGGGGTCGCCGAAGCATACAACCGCGACGCCCCGGCGCTTGCCCCGAGGGCCCCACCGGTGGCGGCAACTTACTACCGCCATACATACATATTAATACATACTATACATATATAAAATATATAAAACTCCACGACGCATGCGCGCCCAGGCCTTCCGGCCACCGTCTGAGGCGGCAACCTACTGCCGCCATAAATACATATTAATACATATAATACATAAATACAATAAACCACGGCGCTTTCGCGTCCCGCCGACCGGGACCAGAAGGCCCCAGCAAACCCAACCAAGGGAGCCCTGGGTCCTAGGGCTCCCCCCGCCGAGACCAACTTTTTAATGAGGTTGTTTCCCTCTACGACCGACCGCCGTTATTTTTTAAAGAGGTTTCTTCCTCCACCGCCTGACCGGGGCTGAAGGCCCCGGTCAAACACACCTCCGGTGTCGCAGGAGCCGCTCGCAGTCCATTCTGATAAGCAGAAAAGTACCGGAGCGACCCATAGGGCCTTTGATTATCGATTCGACCTCCTCTACAGTGGTGAGGATTAATGGTTCGTCCGCAGGAGCTATGGAGACTTATCTTATATGCTTTCAACTTCGTGTTCACCTTAAATAGGCGCTCGGGTTCTATTGGCCTATTGTCAGCTAAGCACTTGGCCTTGCCGACTCTGTCGTTTCGGATAAGTCTACTTATGGATCGCGAAAGCTTCGTGGTTCTTAAGAAAATTGCGAACTAGCCCGATTTGATCAATAAGACCTTTGCATTACACGTGACTAAGCTCAGAGAGAGGGGTTTTATTCTAGCGGCTTGAGCCATTGAACCTAATAATTTTGTCTACGAATGCAGTTACGTTACCTATTTGCGGATCTCTGATTTGAGCGGTGAAAGTGCTTATTTCAGCCATATCGATTTGAGCTATGATTTTGCAGACAAGCTGTAAGTCAGTGGTAGATGAGCCTTGTGTGATGGAGGGATAAAATTGTTAGGGCGCAGGGTTGGGAGTACCGACAGTAGTCATCTTAGTTTTTCCGTACGTTGCATCGAGCTTATTCCAAACTGGAATGTCTTTCTGGGCTGGCTTGTACTTGATCACCCCCGCCGGTGACACTGGTAAGGCCAGTATGGCCAACAGCAACACAATCGGAAAAAGTTACTTTAAATCACATTTTATATTTTAAACCAAGATTGCAGTTAAATTTACCCTAAATTTGATATGTAAAATAATAGATATAGTTTATAAACTGTTTGCAATTTGCATAAGCATTTAGTCGTCATCGTTAAAAAATTTTGTTTCACCAGGCAAAGACTAGGGATTTCGGGATTTCGGACAGACTTGGAGGAGAACGTGCATTTTAGAATCTTAGCACCGCTATAGTTCGCTGGATGGTCCAACAAAGAATAAGAAGATTGTAAAACTGACATCGGTGGCAATGTCAATGAGTAGTTAACTTTTGTTTGTAATATAAATCTAAAATAGAATAAAATAAATATTTTATATGTAATACAACAGGCATGTTTATGTGCATAATAAATAATTCTAATTATAATAATTCCAAACAAAAAATAATGTTATTTTGAGAAAATAAGAAAAATAAAGAAAACCAAATTTTATATAAACAATTTTATTTATAAATACAGAAGAAAATCCTGTACGAAAATAAATTGTTTATCGACAATAGTGTCCGGCACTACATGTCAATATAACGTAACCTAAATTTTCGTAAAAAATGCAATGTTTTGATAACATTTTTTTGCTTTATTTATATGAAAACTACCATAAACGTTTATTTGAAACTGATAACTATTTATTCATAATCAATATTCACTACAATTCAACAAAAATATAATTAGATTTCACATAAAAAAATAATATAAATCAGGACCTTGTAATTTGACCTACTCGTACTTTATTTACCATTTTTCCATATTTTATTCATTCAACATCAAAGTTTTATCTAAAAGATCTAAAGATAGATAGTTTACCAAGTTTTCATAGTTTTTTGTAGTCAATTATTCATCTAAATATAATTTCAACAACTGTAAACTTGTGACACGTACACGACAATTCTGATGTAGGGAATCAAGTTTCAAAGTAGTTTTTGTAAATATTTTATCAACTGAGTCTACTATAACGCACTATTTTTTCGAAGCACAGTTCTTTCTGCATTCATTGCATAGGTATTCATAATACTTATGAATATGATAATCATTTTATTTCAATATAAATACGTCACAACAATTCTAAATGTTTCAACGCCATGAAATAATCTTACTGTAATGATGACTTTTCTGTATGGTATATTTCCAATAGAGAAACTTTTCATAAATCTTAAACTTTTCACAGAAGATGGATAAGTCGTCTGGATTTTTATTTATGCGTGTTTATCTGAAATGCGAATCCAAACCGAATAATCTCGCGCTGTAAGTGACAATGACATTTGTCATGTATCAAAGGGTTAAAAGATATTATTTATACAAAAGAGATAAAATATGTTGAACATTTTTTTTTTTATTGTTGGTACAACTAATTATTGTGCTCAGTCATGTGAAAATATAACACGTGGAAAATTTCATTTACAAAGTTATGTAAACAATAATGTGTACTGGTTTCCTCAATTCGATCGAAATGGGCGATGATGGCAACACTAAATGTTTTTTGCGGACATTAAACTTGGGATCGGTTGATCGTAACTTCGTTAATGGCTGAGTAAATGAGCGACACGGCATTTGCTGATGTTATAGAATACACATTGTAAGCTTTTCGCTGAATTTTAAAGATATGCAGTTTTAATATCATTAAAATAATTGGTTTGGGGTAACTTTAAAATTAAACTTAAAAAAAAAGAGTCGAGTAATTTTTTGGTGCAAATCAATTTTGTTTTAAAGTATTGTAACTATTTTTACACTGTCAATTATTATGCTGGTTTTTAAATTTAATTTTTTTTTTTTCAAAAACTTCTGTGTCTTGTCTATTTAATTCACGTTGGTTTTCTGTATATAATAAAAATATATACGGACAATGTTTAAATTCAATTCTTAGAATACCGATTGAGTCGTCTATTAAATTATTTATAAAACATGATCAAACCAAGGACGTGTCACTAGTTAAGGTAATAAAGTAGCGAACTTTTGTGATTTTGACCTTTGATAAATACAAACCTAGAATGACATTTTGCTATTATGAGACATACCTTATAACCATCTCCAAGACATCTTCTCTCTCGAAGACCTTGCAATACAGGTGTAGAATCTTGAGGCAGGTGTACTGGAGACCTGTCCAGCTCAGATCAGCTGATTTGAGGGCTTCGTCCCACGGGCAGTTATCGTGTCTCGACAGGCAAAGCATGCCGTCGCGCGCACTTTCCGTTGGAGGCATTTAATCTTTGGTATTTAAGAGATCTATAGGAACTATAGTTTTTATTCAGTCTTTACCACTGTTTTTATTATTTACGTTACGATTCATGAAAAAAGTCAATTGTATAGTCATTAAAGATTTAGCCATAGCTATTTAAGTTTCCAATTTTCATATTCAACAAACATTTTTTTTTTTTCATAAAGTATTCGTACTTTGCATGATTATAGCGGACTTAAGTGCATATAAGCGTTTTTAATAGGGATAATTAAACGTGTCGAGTATTGACTTAAAATAATAATCAACCTAAAAAAATCACTTCTATCTCACGCAAGCTCGCACAAAACACGTCATCACGTCTTATCTTTATACGGTAACAATGCCGAGGGAAGGTCTTGGAAAAAATAATAAGACCTTCAATTGAATAGTTACTTGTAATGCTCCGAAAATGAATTGATTATCTCATTGTGTTACAAGTATAAGCGATACAGATCTTCGAATGTATGAATGGAAGTTGTTTTGTATATAAAATACGCGTATATTTATAAACAAATATATAAATATAAATTGTTTATGATAGCGTTGATAGATGACAGAGGAGGCTTAAAGACGATTCCAGACGTTTCGTCTTATACGAGCGTTAAAGCACGTATTTCGAAGCACGTTTGTTGACACGCTTATAATGCATTGACACGCTTATAATAAGCTCGTAAAAGCGCTAATAAAGCGTTATAAGTATACTACTGACAGTTGTCACCACCTGTTTCAGCATACACGCCGGAATAAGCCCACGTATGCGTGTTCGGCTCTTTGGAGGGCTCTAATCTGAAACCGTCTTAAGTAATAAATAATAATTGTACACTACACAGTCCACGGTCGTCTTAAGGATATTAATATCCTGTGTGGAACACAAATATCGCAATTTTATTTACAAATATTTTGTGTCTGGCATATGCCATTATTTGGCACGCAATCACGATTTTTAAAGTTTTTATTTAGCTTTTGATTAATTGAATTTCCAATAAATCGATGGGTTTGATTCAATTTATATATTATTTTCTTCTTTTTAGAGCATTTAAATAAAAGCTAGGTTTTAAAAATGCTTTTTTACTTTTTATTTATATGCTCTCATTCAATTTGATCCCGATAAAGAATGAGTCGAAGCAAATCAGTATTATAAGAAGAAGCAATGAGCAGCGAGTGACCGTCTGTTAGTTTGCCAGGATGTTCCAATTTAAACAATTCCGTTGACAGCTATTGTTACTGAACTAAATATGTTTGAGATATGAACCATTTCATTTGAAATGTTAAAACGGGAAATTGTAGAGCCATTTTTGATAGCAAGTTATAAATAATTGACCTATTTTCTAATTTCCTCTTTTTATGTTACCAAGTTGCCAAGCAAGAGGCCAGCTAGGTAGGTACCACAGGTCAAATATTCTACCGCAAAGCAGTAGTATTTTTAGCATTATTTTGTCCTGGTTTGAAGGGCAGTTTAGGCTAGTGAAATTACTGGGCAAAAGAGATTCAAGAACCAATATCTCGAGTTTGGCAACGCGTGACCGGCACCTAATAATGATGTTGCAAACGTTCATAGGCTACGGCAACCACTTATCATCAGGCGGGCCGTATGCTTGTTTAGCAATCGTCATGAAATACAAAAGAAGAAGACCAGGATATGTATACAGATACTTAACATAGATATTGTATGAGGGTACCATATTCTCCACTTATAGTTAGCCTACTCATACCGAAAATAGCATTCTAGTACCATATTAGGATATTGGTAAAACGGATATGTTAGATTAGACTTCAAAAGCGGATATAGATAACAACCTTCCATAAAAATATGCATTTACTTCTATGGAGTTGGGTTTGTAAAACCGTTGTTATTAAAAAAGAATAATATTGACTATTTCTATTTCTGTCCTAAAGATGTTAATTCCATACACAGCGATTCCGCTTATAAGGAAATTACAACAATTATTGATCAATAATGTAGAATAAATTGTGTGTTAAAAATTAAATGAAAAAAATTAGGATATGAAAAGTTAAAAATTATCTATGCTGTAAGTGACCTTGAAACTTGTTATCAATGTTAGATAATACAATTCGTATTAGCTTACAAGGCTTTTCCATGGCTTTACCCTTGCCAGCCCGTATTTGTTATCTAATTTTCACTTGTTCAAATTACTAATTTTCAGCAATATGACGTAATCAAATAGATAGTGCTTTATATTGTAACTATAACCTACTAGGTTTCCTTCGACAACTAATCTCATCTGGGTAACCACGTAGCGAGAAATTTCTATATCTATGGTATAGCCTGAGGGGGTAAATTGTGAAACCCGCCAATATTGGTGTGGCTCGCCATAGTTATCCGATGGGCATTATTACCATAGACTTTTTTGCTAAGCCTATTTATTGTTACACTAGCAAAAATAACAGTATTCATTGCTCTCTGCTATCTATATAGAAGTTCAAAATCTCCATCTCAGAAAATTACATCAGTTCATCACAAACGAAAGAGCCATTTGAATATGAAGGCAGGCAGGAATATTTTTTTAAAATCAGGTAAAACCGCAACAGGTAAAACTGTAACAGGGAAAACCGTAACAGGTCCATCCTGAATATTCCAATGTACAATACACAGTAACCAAGTCCTTGTACAGCCCTTACGCAACATTTAGAACCCAACCGTTCACTTTGTATCTAATATATAAAATTCTCGTGTCAGTTTTAGTTACCATACTCCTTCGAAACCGCTTGATAGATGTTGATGAAATTTTATATGTATAGTAGCTCTGAGAATTAGTTGCTATCTATTTTTTATACTCCTAAGTGATTCGGGTGGTCAAACCAAAATTTTTAACTTTTTACCATCAACCCCTATTTTTAATCGCGATATTAGTAATATATAATTCACATTCAAATAATTTTCACCGGTGTCACTTCTGTTCACAATTAGTCTCAGGGGGCGCAACAGCGGCACCCAGTCGGTTCTATATTTTTTTCGGGACAGGACAACGTCAGGGTAGTTATAGAATATTTATTATTGAAGTTACATGACAGTTCTCGCATCCAACTGCACGCCTTATCATTGGACGCAATTAGCTTTCCGTTATCAGCCGGTAGTAACATAATTTGTCTAATTAAATTATCAAGGCATCAAATTTCAAGTTTACTACTGACATACTCGAGACATCGATATTTTTAAAATATTTTTATTCATATTTAAAATACTTAATTTATTTACGAAATAAAAATAAAATATCGCTTATTTATTAGTTCAAAATAAGGACGTTTTTCATTAAATGTTTGCCCCCTTAGTACTAATAAATGTCACAATGAACCCACTTAGCTTCCCATATTACAGTCAAAATATTTTGTAAAGGGGTCCAGAAACACACACACTCAAGAACCACGTAAATGGAACACGCGCCTGTATAATTCATACAAAGTAATCTCGGGAACGAAACCCGCAACATTGTCTATAAGATTATCATTATTACAACTACAATGAAAATCTGTATGTATGTCAAGTTAAGATTAACGTATTTATGTAAGGTTTCATCATGTATGAGGCTGTGTAGAACCCATTTAGCCTTGGACATTTACTTTAATGACTTAAGCGCCTGTTGTTGTCAAATGGCGCCACGCGATAAAAAAACTCATAATAAATCTTGGAATATATTTCGCGAGGCTTAACTTCGGAGTTGTCTGTCAATCAGTCAGATTGGATTGAAAAAATTGAATACCTCAAGTTACATTAGCATATAAAAAATGCGAACGATTATATTAGTAAGTATCACTTTTATGTGAGTACAAAAAATATACATTTTCCGGTATCCTATATATTCATCCAGGTAATAAGCTATGCGTGTACCAAATTTCATCCAAATCTGTCCAGTAGTTTTTGCGTGAAAAAGTAACAAACTGCATCCATCCATCCATACTTTTACATTTATAATATTCGTTAGATTAGTAGTTAGATAGTTAGATTAACAACTTTAAAAAATAAAGTTATTAAATATTTATCTTAGTTTTTTTTTACATTTTGACACATTAGCATAACCATCAGAATAATTCACATGAACGTGCTAACACATAACAGTTTGAAGGTAATACAAGTATAATAAAATGGATGTTTGTTTTGACTAATCTCTGTCTTTGAAACTAACATAAAAGAGATAGAGGTTCCCTCAGGTCTCCGTCGATAACTATATAAAACTATAGACCAGCCCTTTCATTTGAGACAAAATGTGTTGCGTCAAAGTTTTGCAATGAAGTTAACGTGTGGCTAACTTCGTTAGGTTTCGTTGGTGTTGATTTTAAGAGGCACTAATTAAGAGTCTATGACATTTTGAGTGTGTCGTCGTTTTTGTTCAATCTTTGCTTCTTTTTTACTCACCAATAGCTCTATTAAAACACGATCATTACAATTACTAACCTACAGGTTATTCCGTTAAGGTAACAAATTTGTCATTAGTTAAATTCGGTTGAAGTTCTTTTTTTACAACTGTCCAATTGATTCTCCAATAAGTGTCAAATTCAACAGTAAAAGTTATACGTAAATATATATATGGTCCACTTGTTCCTATATTTTAATTTTATAAAGCATGAATAATTGTTTATTTTTCAATTGTAACAATGGATAAATATATTCAACTTATTAATTAAATGCCTAAGCCTCCGTCGTACGTACTTATCCTCTCTTTTTATTTCTTATTTATCTACCCTTTCTTCACTCGTTTCAGCCACACGCTTTAAAAATTACTCTGCTCTTACGTAACAAAGCGTTTATTTCAAATTACCTCCCAAGTTCCACATTTGAATAAGCAAGATGTTCTTTGGCCGCTTTATATGTAATATTAATAATATACCATAAAATCTTTTCTCAACTTTTTTTAACTAATTGAGGATTTGTTTGGTCTACGTCAAATTCTGTTTATAATAAATTATCAATAATTCTTTATTTTAAGATCGGAATAGGTATAATGTTTGGATTTAACAGCTGGATATTATCGGTTTAAATTAGGTCGGCTATTCATATTTTTCAATGGCGAAGGTTGCGTGCGGAAGTGTAAGCAATATGAGATAAAAAATCGCGATGTATTTTTTTATTTCATGAGATGGTAAACAGTCACCGCAACCTCTGAACGCTTGCGATATTTGAAGTATCACATGCAGGTTGCCAAGCCGAGGGATAAAAGAAAGGTAACAAAGGGGGTGGGTGATTGGGTCTCCGGCGCTCTGACTCGTCGCGCGAATCGCAAAAGTACTCAGTTCCTTTACGCAGAATTTCTTTAAAAGAGTAGTAATTCCACGGTCTACTACTACTTTATGTATTTATATGATATAAGAATAAAATGATAATATAATAAATATCAAAAAATAACAATTGAATTCTTTAGCGGTATTCCATAATAAATATTTAAACCAGAGCGCCACAGTAGAGAAGACGAAGTACGTGTTCTTTTGTTTGATAAGTGTGTGTTGAAGGCCGCTATAATCCTGGCCGCTTTCTTATACTCCCTTCCATTGAATGATGGGTCATCAAAAACCATTTTGCACCCCTTGAGACACTCAAAGCCGAGTGCACCCACTGATCGGTAAACGATCGGTAGGTTAAGCAACTTTAGGCTCGGTCAGTCACTAGATGGGTGATCGCATAGTGATATTTCAACCGAGCGTCTCCGTACTTCGGAGGGCACGTAAAAAGTCGGTCCCGGCTGTTGACAATTTGACAATAGTCGATAAGTCAAGTCAGAGGCCTATGGGCGATCTGAACAACTCTGACATTAGGTTGACCACTAACCACTTGGTAGTACGATAATATACACCTATTATTCAAGAGTCCCTACACTATAGTCACCGATTAGTCAGAAACTACCATAATAAAATAATACAAATTAGAAATACGTGCCAATGCGAGAAAAAAGACCACTAACAAAACAACCAGAAATGTTTTATATCTGTTTCTCTTTATAAAGTAGTTTAATCATTCTTAGAAAGGGTGTGTTAACTGTTAGGACCATGTTAGGCTTAGGACTCTATATTATAAAGTTTGGGTATTATTATTATTATTATTTTTATTATTTAAGAGGGCAAACGGGCAGGACGCTTACCTGATGTTAAGCAATCACCGCCGCCCATGAACATCTGCAACACCAGAAAGCCTGCAGGCGCGTTGCCGACCTTTAAGGAAAGAATACGCTCTCTCTTGAAGGTTCCCAAGTCGTTTCGGTTCGGGAAGACCGCCGGCGGAAGTTGATTCCACAGAGTGGTTGTGCGAGGAAGAAAATGTCTTCTAAATCGCGCTGTTAATTGTTAATTGTTATTTGTTTGTTGTTGTTTGTTATTAGATTAATTGATATAACCATCGAAATAAAACAATTGTACCGCCAGTAGTTGTGTAGCCAGTAAATTTATCAAAGCTAACGCCAACGATCCGTGGAGAGATGGGCAGTAAATGGCAAAAAAAAACAAGCAGATCTACGGGAAAACTGTAGTTTTTGTAAAATATCATATCAAACAACTCACTCGGCAGCTTTATTAAATTAAAAGGATTTTTATATATCATGTCAAACGACAGTAAAAATAAAGGAAACGCTCATTTTATTTAATTAATTCGCGTTTATGGGCGTGCTGTGTATATTAGAACAATTGGAGAATAAAGCTTTATGTCAGATAGGGAGGGGCGGACCTTGACCGCGGATTATGTGATCATGTGTGACTGACTAACTTTATAAATAATCAGTTCAACCGAACTTGATAATTTTGTCAGGGTTGTAACTTTTACATTCCGAGGAAGGACATAGACTAGTTTTTATTTCATTTTTACGTTTATTAAAAAAAAACCGGAAGTCAGAAAAACTTGATTGCATTCATTGCATAAACCGTTGAATTGGATGAAAATAGTGCTTAAAATTATTTCTTCGTTTACAAACGTCTATGTCTATTGTTGAAATGACAACATTAAAACTGCGTTCTTTATTCTTTATAAAAAATCCGTAGTTATTATTTTTTATTGTCGACGTACGACCACATAATAAATTTTAAAAATATATTTTTACTAGAAAATTATTTCGATATAACATTTGGGTCAGCTATAAGTTGTCAAACTGACAAGCGAACGAGCGCGCCAAAAGTAACGTCAGTTTGACTTGTCAAATTAGTTTTTGCCTATGATGTTTGACAGCACAATGGCTTTTTAAGACAATGCCTTCGGTGATATCACTTTGAAAGAAAATAGCTTTTAATTCTAAGTAGGAAAAGTTTAAATTACAATACGGCTATAATTTCAAATTACAAATAATGTTTCGCAGAATATTTTTTGTAAACATAAAACGCTCATTAATAGTAAATTCCATGTTGTGACTTGTCTTGCTAATATGTTAAAGATAATAATAAGGAGATAACAATTGTTATTATATGTTTCTAGTGGGAATTGCAAAATTTGTTACAAAACACGTTTCCTTGTTTAGGGTCAATATTTGTCTATGTTTGAAGATGTTCAATTTGGAAGAGAATGAAATTCGAATTACCGTATGTGGCATAATATTTTATTTATTAAAGAATTTATTTATTTACTTAGTCCTTATGCACAATCCACTCTCATGCTAATTTATATAGTATACATAATACATTAATAAATAAGAATAGAAAATGATTATTATTAATGGGCTACTATGATAGGTAGGTACTATTATATAAATACCTGGTACAATACTATGGACTAGCCCTTCCACACAGAAAAATGTCAGACTCGTAAATTCCATAACAATATAACAAATTAGGTACAAAACTAGTAACAAGCTAAGTTCATTGCGTACAACATAATAAGGAGTTAACGCGTGACTAATTTCATTCCGTGGCGTTGGTGTTGATTGTATGAAGGGCACCAGCGACTGCAGCGAGTGTGTCATTTTGTCTGTACAGAAGAGTCTGTCCGTGGTATATAGTGGGGTTATGCATGTAGCCATACATTTTTATTTTGTAAATATTATTCTAAAGTGAAGCACGCGGTGCAATCTTCGACTCGATTGTTAATTATTTTTGAAAGCTCACTGAGTAATTTCGAAAATGTAAATATTTTTCGAACTCTTTGTAGCATATAAACAATTCGGTCATGAACGGAATTGTTAAATCATATGATTTACACATCCCCAATTGAGATATTCTCCAATGTTTATTTGAATAACTATAAATTAAAATTTGCTTTCAGTTTTTATCTGGTTAAGCAAAATTATCAAAGCCAATTTTGAAAGAAGAAATTTGCTCAGAAGTCTCATATTATGTTGTACGTCATTGTATTGTACTCAATAAAAATTTACGCGATATTTTTTCAATGGCAACTTAGACGATAGAGCAGAAAGCAACAGTAAAGATTTTTACTTCACGAAGATTTGCTATTTTTGCTATTGCTATAGTACTAAGAGGATTTAAATAATATATCCAGATGATCCCCCGATTTAAACCTAATAACACCGATTCTCACCCAATAAATAACAATATATTAAAATTATGAAAAAAGACTTTATGAATTTTTTTTTATAGCAAACTGTAACTCCCGACTATATATATTTAATTGTGCTTACCATCTTAGCCATCTACGCCTATTATTCCAATCTATTATGCATATACTATACAGGTACACTGATTGATTAACTATAAATGTTACTTTGTAATCCTATACATTTATATGCGATTACAAAGTTATTTATGCAGTTGGTGTATCTAGAAAACTGGACCAAAACTACAGAATATTTTAGTGTTTCCTTGATTTTTATCACATTAGTGCTTAGTGTATACTAAACACTAATTATATTTTAAATTTGAAGCTTCCATGTCTGATAGAAGTGCCTTAGAGTTTTGATGATCACTCAGTCAGTGAGTGACAAAATTAAGAATTTTCACTAGTTATAATTCTTAAACTACTGGTTTAAATTGAATGAAATTTTAAATATCCCGTGTCTATACAATGCCTGCTTGGTTACTGAAAATTCAGGCTTTTAATTTTATCCACAACGAAGTTATAGGGGTTCGAAAATGGCCTGAATTGCTTCGAGAAAAGGATAGTACGGCCGTGCCGCTTTTTTGCTCGACTTGGCGGAGGCACTACCGTGCCCCCAGATTGAAATATGAACTCTTTGGACCTTGAAGCTTTTTTCACAGGTACTTATTGTTTTTAAAACGTAAAAGAGAACTAAGATAGAATTTTTCGAAATTTAACCCTTAAAATATGAAGTAGGAGTTAAAAATTTGTATGTGCCGTCATTTTTAAAGCATGAAACTTTGTTTTCTGGCAAACAATTAAAGATAAAGAAGCAGATGTTTTAAAATTTTCTAAAATTCTATCCCTGTCGGAATGGAAATAAGGGTTCAAAGTGACTAAACTGGCAGAAGTTACCATTCATATAAAATGCATACGTCAAATTTAAATACACACAGCATTCCTAGCATATTTATATCTTAACCATTATTTGTATAATGAATTAGTTCTTAGAAGAGATTTGTTCATATACAAATTACTAACAACAAAATGGTCATGTTGACTTTTACAAAGTTAAATATTGACAGAGCATTGTAGGCAGCAAACATGTCGTTAGTATAATGAGTGTTCACTGTCACGTAGTTTCATTCTAAAAAGAGTTTTAAAGTGTAATATGACGGGCACTGCTGAGATACATTTGCTTAGATATTATTTAATAATTAATTGGACTATTCAAACATACCACCACGTCTGTATGCCCAAACACATGCAACCTGAATCTCTTCAAGGTACACAGGCTTCTTGTGAGTAAGCTCGCTCCACCGTAGACCTCATCTATGCTTTTACGCTCGATGAAGTTCTAGAACTTACCCATTTTTGAATTTAAAAAATACAGTAGCCAGCTTAAACCACCTAATTATCTAAATATTTTAATGTAGTGATCGCGGGAAAAACTCTTTTAGTTTGACGATTTTCTTTCTATTAGGATCCGTACTCAAATGGTAACCAAGACAGCCTTATTATTTAAGCCTTCGTTGTCCGTCCGTCTGATTGCGGGTTGTACCTTATGAATCATAATGGTTAGAGAGATCAAATTTTCACAGTATTTCTGTTGCCGTTTATAATACGAAAACCTTACTCGAACTGAAATCCAGAATTATAGTTGTTATTATCCTTACATATAACCTTCACTCGTGTGTAAAACTATAGTTACATTCAACAAGCTCTTGTCTCACAGCATTAAAAGCAGGAGCAAAGAATTCATAGAAGACGGAACATATTACACAAAAAACAAATTTTTAATGACATGAACTACGTGACATGACGTATTTTAAAATAAATTATATGAAAATTTTCTAACTTGATATAAATTAAACATTTGTGTTTTTAAAATTGTTTTTGAGATTCTTATTAATATTTGACAATGTTAAACATATGGCTACATAGGTACTTGTGATTAAGAACGGCTGTAAATATATTGATATCCCTCCCCCGTCTACATTAAAATTTATGCCCTACATTAGTCGTACGACAAAGACAGGAATCATGTTTATATTTAAATATATCGTTATATTAATTTGTTGGCGCATGGCGAAGTGTCACAGGTCACACAGGCTTGGTTTTATATTTGAAGAAAATTGTAACAAATCGTTAACGAGGTTTAAGAACTAATATCTCGAGGTTGGCAACGCGTGATTGGCACCTACTAGTGGTGCTGCAAGGGCACATAGACTACGGCAACCACTTACCATCAGATGGGCCGTATGCTTGTTTGCCAACTTCTACCATAAAAAAAAAACAAAGACAAACAGTATTTTTTGTAATATATGTAACCTTGGAATTTGTTGTACAAGGAATAACATTATAGCGAGTATTGTACTATATTTTATTTTATATTGACGATTATAAATATCCGGCCAGTGGGGTCTAGGTCTGGTCCTGGTTGATAAATTTTAGAGACGTTAAAGTGATATTTGAATATTTTTTAAACGCTAAAACCTGTTTAAAAAATAGACGACACTGATTGATTAAATATAACTTAGTCGCGAAACACGAAGAATTTCTTTTACTCTCACACAATACGTATAGGTATGGTAGTCACGCTCACACAATCACAGAAGCCATTTTAAAATTCCGCGGCTTAGATCTCATAAGTGCAGTTGTACGTCTTAAGCAATTACCTAAGGATTATATTAGTTTTTATATTTGTAACGAGATGCATTTATATTAACTGCGATTACGTTCTCGGAGCGTGCAACAAAGTTATACAAAAGTCGTCTTTCTAATTTATATAAATTTATGATTATTATATATATATAATTATATAAGTACACTTACCGGCATGTAATAAAAGTAAT
Organism: Hestina assimilis; assembly: GCA_023373885.1. Lineage (NCBI taxonomy): Eukaryota > Metazoa > Arthropoda > Insecta > Lepidoptera > Nymphalidae > Hestina > Hestina assimilis. The sequence goes on along the minus strand of CM041745.1, from coordinate 2,338,917 downwards.
ATATACTTCGTTATTTATTTGATTTTGCGATACATTAGCCAATAAATAATTGTCATAGATTTGTGAAATTATATTAATATTGTAATAACTAACTAAATTTATAGCGATCTAATGATAAGTTTGTGCTATTAAGTATTTCTAGTATCTGGCATTTTTCCAGAAAATTGTGTCTAGAGGTTCATTTCTTTACTTTTTTATCTAGGGTTGACAAATAATAAAAATTCGGAATGCTTATGCCGTTTCGTATATCGTGCAAAATTTTCTGTTATTGAACAGTTTCCTAATGTGTTAATCTCTACCTAATTAAGAACTACGGGGATTTCATGATTTTATTATTTATGCAAAAAAAATGTAGTGTCCGTTTGTAATTCCAAATTAACAGATTTTCACTAAATGCATATAAAAGTATATACGATACTTACATAAAATAATTAATTGTTAAGAATTTTATCTGTCTGTTTGTTCCGGGTAATCTCTAAAACGGCTGGACCGATTTTAACGGAACTTTTCCTGGCATATAAGCTTATAGCTGACATTATAAGGAGAAACTTAGGATACTTTTATTTTAGAAAAATAATTAGGGTTCCGTGCGATAAAGAAAAATCGGTATGCCACGCTTACGGAACAAAGCTAGTTATTAAATAGGTAATATTTTACCCGATTGCCTCAAGACGGTAATTTTTTTAATACAAATATTTTGAAGATGTATGTTATGTAGTAAATATGTAGAATAATATAAATACACCTTCAATATTTCTACAATTCTTTCCCGACTATGGAAAACAATTCATCATGCTTTTCTCAAAACCATGATGAATTCTTTGTAAAAGTGACTTTGGATGTATTGGAATGTATGGCATTTGTTACTAAAAGGGGCACGCGTCATCCGAAAGTATGAGTCAGGTTTACTTGGGTCCTGATTACTTATGATGGTAGTATATTATTTGGTGACAAGTTTCGTTACTATATTAGAAAACTCGTTGCTTCTTAAGAATTACTTGAAGAATCATTACTATCCGTATACAGTTTTAACGGCTATTATTTTTTTAACGAAAAATATCATTATTAGTATTAGAACCTTTGGGTTTTCAGCGTGAATGGACCCGGCTCGACAGCAGAAGGTTTTTCTTGTTTTTAATATCATGACGGTTGGCAATCATCACGGACAACGTAACCTATGAAGCTTCGAATACTAGAAGTATCACTGCTCATTGCCGACCAGGTGATAGGAGGAAAGGGAGGGAGAAACGAAGGGAACAGACCCCTTTGTTGGGAGATTGGGCCTCCAAGATTTTCACTCATTGTACCAAATACAACAACACTGTTGCTTTATGCGTATTTTCCGTAAGAGGATGGTACTTCGCCGGTCGATTCGGAGAGTTAAAGAGGCCCAAAATACCTTTATCGCTCTGTTTTTTTGGGAACCCACTTGTAATGCTGCTGACAGTAAAGCTTGCTGGCGTCTCTACGCTGCTGTGCCTACTCACCATCAGGTCGCCTTTGTGTTACAAAAAGAACCCCTAGCGTTAATATTCAACAATATTTAACGTAACCGTACGTGATTACGATGATAACATTCGACAAGATTTCTTTTTGTACAAATATTATACGATACTTAGGCGATATCTGATGGCGATAGTGATGTGATAATATTTCGTGCTCGTAAAATTAGTACATTTTACGCTCGATAAAGACGCTGCAAAAATGTCATACATTTTTTATGCTAAAACTGCTAGGACTACTTAATGAATATGCCTTACTTAATGTATATAATAAAAGTTTAAGATTGTCTCAATTTTTTTTTAAGAAGTCTTTGACATTTTCTCTGTATAGAAGGGCTGTAGTATAATATAGTACCTATAAAGTGAGAATGTGTTCTTTATGGCAATATTAGTATAAATGTAATTTAGAACCCAAAGAAAGCGAAATTGAAAAAAAAATTGTGCGGTCGGGGAGCCCCGTCAGGAACGAAGTTCCTTACGTTTTTTATTCAACTACGAATGTAATTCAAAATGCAATCTGCATATTTCAATAGATTATACGATAAAAAGAGACAGGGACAAAGAGAGAGATAGAGAGAGAGAGAGAGAGAGAGTTGCGCACCCAGCTGCGCACTCACTTGCTCGTGTGCTCATTTGCTTGTAGTAGGCACGATACACATACGCACCCGCACACAGCATACGGCATTTCGTTACGTGACGAATTCTATTAAATCGCTCTACCCATAAGCCGCGTTTTTCCACATGAAATAACACAAAATAAAATAATTAAAACTCTATTCCATTATAATTATTTTACACCAACTGAACAATTATACAAAAAAACTAAATTATTTAACTTAAAACAATTATACACATATCACACATGTCTATTCATCAGAAAGATACTAATGATGAAAACACATACACAAATAACATTCCAACAAAAATCACACAAATATAACACCAGACGCAAAAATCATCTACAAGTTCCACTAGTTAGAACCCTATACGGCAAGACAAATATTCGATTTGAGGGAGTTCGGATGTATAATAGCTTACCTCAAAATGTTAAAGACTCTTTAAGTATACCAGTTTTTAAAAATAGATTAAGAAAATTTATACTTAATAGCTAAAACTAACGAACTTTACTTTCTTTTGTTAATTATTTAAAAATTATAACTTATATAAAAATGTAACGTATCAATAAGTAGTACGAATGTCTTACAAGCTAATGTTTAAATTAAGTGTAAATTAGTTAAGTTTCTCTTTAAGTGAACAATGTAATGTTCTTTGAGAAATAAATAATCTTTAAACCGAAATAACATCGAAAATTAAGATATTTTTTAGTTTACATTTTTCCAATTACAAAATATAAATTACGTTAGTATGACCACAGAACTTTTAAAACTATCAATCAATATTCGAGTGTTGTTATTGTTAGCAATTGTATTTTTGTTTCCAATTCAATTTATTTGTTGTGTTTTCATGATATTTGATGTTTCGGTCCCTGATGTTTAGTTGATTGTTTTCTTAATACTTTTCGAGGAATACCGTATATTTTACGTAATATTAAATAAGAACAAAGACGAGCTTTAGCAAGCGTCTCAGACTAATAAAAATGATAGACAGTTGTTTACGTAGTGAAATTAATCTAGATTCTAGAACTGTATACAAAAAAAAATTAATACATAAACCAAAGATACGCATTTTTTTTTCTATTTTGCTTTATGGTGTTATCTATAGATCACTTATTTAAAAAAAAAACATCATAGAGTTTATAGACTTATACTATATAATAATATGGACCGGCCCTTACGTACAGACAAAATGTCACTCGTCGGTGCCCCTTCATAAATTCAACGCACACAAACAATTTTGCAAATATTTCTAACGGTTCTATTATTTAATTTTTTTTGTTATTATAAAAAGTCATTTGTTTCATATTGTAAATAAATGAAAATTTTATCGTGTATATTATTTCCGTCATAATGACTTAATAGCTAGTTATATTTTATTATTATTTATTGCAAATAATAAATATTTTGAAACGTCGAAATTTGTGTACAATTACTTAATTTATAATTTTATAATTATAATATCATGTACTAATAGGAGGGCTGATCTATTGTAACGGCAATATTGAAATTTGAATTGTTGACCTAGCCCCATGATGAACGGGGAGGAGAGGAGGGTCTTTAAAGTTTAAACTAGATGTAAAATTTTGAGTATCTTATTTAATGACTGCCCCTTACGATTTCACGATGTATCAAAAATGCAATAAGATTTATTTTTTCACATATAAAATATATTAATTACACCTATAAATAATATAAGGAAATTAACATTAAAATATCAGATATTTCAAATCATAAATTTAGATTCTGTATCTTAGAGGAAACGTTTTTTCAATTGAAATGGTTTGTCTAACGTACAGGTGATTATTCTTCCTATTTCTATTGTTTTTATTTTTTACTGCAATTACGTAAAATAACGATATATGAATATGTTTATACGAACTGTTCTTAATTGAGATAAATACTTTATAAAATGATAAAAAAGATCACAAATGATTCATATAAAAATCGTATTTAAATAAAGACTTAAAATTTCTAAGACTCAAATCTCTTTGGAAGTACGTTGTACTTAAATCTAATAAAAAGAAAAATAATAACTATGGCTAAATCTTTATAAATATAATGTAAATTTAAAGACTTACTATTATCCCATTTCATAAATTATTCAAAACGTGTTCAAATTCATATCAATTGACTTTTTTCAATGAAAACTTTTTAATAACAATAATTCTGGACTTATCCAGAAGATATCACTAATAATACATTTCACTCTAGTTAAAAACGATAAACAGACACAGTTTAGATCTAAATCACACATAAAACAAACATTTGTTTTGATTTTAGTAATATTTCGCGAACAGCGTATGACAAGCGCAAAGGCCACGCGCTTGCGTTCCGACTTCGAAGTGACAAATGCGAGTCAACGAGTTGTTCATTTGTTTACCTCCGCGATTTCGCTCGCTCAAGTTCAAGAATATGAAAAGGAACGACATAACCATTTTAGCGTGACCTCTACTTATCTGTCTTCGCATAATCCATGTGTTTTCTTCGCCAGGTGTGAGAGATCTTCAGTTTTGGTTGTTGCCTTTGTTTTAATAAATAGATGTGCCATGTAAGGGAGCTCCTACAATGATGTCATACGTTGATAAGTATAATCTACAATTAGATAAAGAGGCAATATACTAAGAAATAAGAATCACCATTTTATAGCTCTATGGCGTCTTTTTTTAAATTTATTCTAATAACTTAAATGTGCCTAATTGATATTTCTTACGTCACTTCTCCCTTGCCATAAAATACTTCTATGCACTTGCCTATTATTTTTATCTATAAAATCTTTTATTAAAGTAATTAAATTTTATTAATTAAAAAACAATCATTCTATAAATTTATTTGTCATAAACTATATATATTATATTTATGTTGTAGCATAAGCATAAAAATGAAAAAAATATATAATTTCTTATGGTTTATGGTTGTAATATTTATAATTTACTAAATAGGTACCTAGTTATTATTTTTAATAAATTTCAACAAGTTTACAAACTCGTGTGTCTGTATAGCAGATTTAACGATTCTTTTTTCATTGGTTTTTTTCCGAGCACAGATAGCCTCCAGTTATCTATGCTTCCGAGGTAGTACCATATAGGGATGTGATGATCTGACCTTAAAGAATAACGATTAATTGCCGGTAATTAGTGGTTTATTTCAAATTGAGTTAATAATTTTTTATTAATTATTAAATTATTTATACACATTATATATTTTTTTAATTTCTTCTGATTTCTTCTTTTACTTCCTTGGATAGAAAAGAATTTCTTACGAAGCGTTACATATTTTCTAAATGACATTACATTTGTCCCGAGTGGGTATCGAAACAACGACCACAATTTTTAAGGACAATATCGTAACAACCACATCAGAACGGTATTCAATATACGCATACTTAATATTCCCGCCATTTAATATCGTTTCTCATTTCGTAAAAATTTATCAGATAGCAAAATTAGGCCGTTATCTTATCTAGTTTAGTAAGCGGAAAAAAGATATCTTTGAACTGAGTGTTCACATTGATAGAGACCATGGGCATCCGTTTGCAATAAAAAGTCCTATTTAACTTAATTTTACATTACTATTTAAAGTTGACTTATATTTAAATATAAATAAAACATAAAATAAAGGTAATTTTATTTTTTTACATTAGAATATAATATAAATAATAATAATAACATATGACGTTAAGAGTCCAGAGTCGGACTAAGGTTAAGTAATTTTTTATTTACTTATTCTATTTGAATTTAGTTTTAATTTTTTTGTCATTACTATGGCCTATTAATAAGTATTACAAAAAATGTTGCTAAAATTTTTATCTTTTTAGGCCAGGAACAGTGGCAGATATGTATGCAGAATATTTTTTCGGTTTTAACACAATAAGACTAATGACTTAGAAACGCATAGAGGACAATTAATATACTAACGTAATGTTTATAAAACTTTTATGACCTCTCTTTTATATTTAGTAAAAAATGGCTCTTTATATTCTACCCAAAGGTTAGGTTTACGAGATTTATATCAAAAACTATAAACTAAAAGATAAAGATCGAATAGGTATCAAAGGTGAAACACTATTCTGGACTTATAATTATAGTTTTTAACTAAAAAATCTTAAATATAAATATTCTTAAATATCGTCAACGCTTTTGATGATATCAGATAATTTTGCATACATTAATTAAGAGTTATAAAAACAAGCGATAAAAACTCAATTACATTAACATAAACATTTTAATTGCAAATAAAAATCTTCTTAACATATTGACGATAAAAAGCATATATTTTAATGGCTTTTTTAATTTGAATTAAGATAAAATTTGAGATCAGTAATACTACAAGTAAAATAAGCCCAGAAATCGCTTAAAATTCCGAAATATATTGATCGAAAAGCAATGAGTATTGATGTTATTTATTATAAACAAATGCATGTGTTAAGATATTGTTTTGTGTGTGTTTATAATCTCTCAAGACGCAATAACCAAATTTTATTATTGTATACTTGTAAAGAAATAAAAAAGGCACCACGATTCACGATTACGTTGCAAAGAAATGAAAAGACCTAGCCATTTCCTAAAATTATAAGGTATGGGTGCAAATTACATTGGCCAATTTTATTAGATTGATATGATGGCCATATAAACTAAATCTTATGTTATCTTTATCTCTTGTGTTAGATCTTCTTTTGATACGCCTCGATTTCCACATTTTGGCGCATATTTAAAGCAAATTATTAATTTAGAAATAAACAAGATTTTGTTGTACAGAAAAGAAAAAAATATTCTAAAGTGTTTGCTAGAGTTCATTGCTTCTAGCAGCTAATGCTAATGCTTTAATTTAGCGCTTATAAAGGCGGCGGTGCTATTCTGAAAATGGTATCTCAGCTCGAAACTCATTTTGCAAGTCACCTCGCAAGTTAGTCAATCTCAGTTTGCTTCTCTTCTCACTTGTGATTGTTTTTGTATGCTCAACATAAAAGTAAGGTCAAGTGAAGTGAGGTGAGTTTCGATAATAGGTACTGGTGACTTTAGTAGGTTTGTATGTAGTTGATTTATTTATATAGAAATACTTATTGTAGCTGAATAAAAAAATTAAATTAATATTTAAATATAAAATAGATACTAAAATATGTGGAAAAATTAAAAAAATATGATTAAGAAATTGATTATTACACTATTAAAGATCAAGATATTAAATAAATTTACGATGAATGGGATACGACTTTTGCCTGACAGAGATATTCATAAAAAGTTGGCTAGATACGTATCAGCTGATATTATTTTTCGACTTTTGTTTACATTTACAAGAGGAATTAAGCTTATATGTAAGCACTATCAAAATCAAAATCAAATATTTTTATTCAACGTAAAAAGCGTATAACTTATTTGTTGAAAGTCAAGATTCTACCACCGGCTCCAAAATTAAACATCTACCCGAGAAAACACGGCAAAACATCATTAATCAAAGTGATTATTGTGAATAAAGAATAGATATTTTAAACTAGCGAATTATCATATTGATATTGATGACTGTTATTTTGCTAATTATATTTATAAAAATTAAATTCATGTCTATGAATTGGTAATAGTGCCCTCTGTGGAGTAATTAAAGAACTACGATGACATTTTTAATATTATATGTGTAGTTTCAAATAATTCTACTATTCGATAACAGATGGCGCAGTTTCATACCCATCTCTATATATATTTTTAGAATTTTTATTATATTAATACTACGTCTTTATAGCAAAATAATATATAAGTAAAAATTTCGTAGGGTCGGTGAAAATAATGTTTGGGTTTCCAAATAAAAATCAGTCTCCTATAATGAAAAAATGCGTCATACGGCAACGGCAGATCCAACTCAGGTCCTTAAAATTGACTTATATTTCGACGCGTATTTTGTGTAGTTTATTTGTAAGCAAAATTATTTAAAATTGTTAATTGTTATATTTTCTTTATAATACGAGTTTTATAATTAAAAATAAAAATAGCCGTGAAAGTGTTATTGTGCTTATGCCTCACTTCCAGTGCTAGTGGAAATGTTTAACAACACTTATGAAATTTGTTTGCAATTTCTATATTTCGTTTTAAAAAAATATTTTATCTTTAATACAAAACCTTGATACAGATAATAATTTATAAATATAACATGAAGTTTATCAATGTAACATTTATATTTTTATCTCCTAATTGATTTGTAGTCAAAAGGAAGTACTGTAAGTCCTTGTTAACAGCCATTATAAAGTCTCGGTGTAGACTGCATAAATACATATTAGGTAAGTAGGTACATAGAATGTTTATCAGTAATAAACTATGTGGAAATAAAATATTCTGTTTGTTATTCCAAATTTCTAATTTTATTATAACTAAATTCCTAATGTTATTATAAGAATAAAATTCAGCGGTATCAAAACTACCTTAGCGCTCAAGGTGTCAGGTTCATTTTCCGCTCTGAGCAGATTTTTTTAAATCATGACAATTGGCAAACATGCATACGGTCCACTTGATGGTAAGCAGTCATCGCAACCTATGAACGCGCGCGAAACTTGAAGTATCACAAGCGCGTTACCAACCCAAGGACCTGTTCCTTGGGTTGGTAACGATGAGATGAGAAAAGAAGAGAACAGAGGAGGTGGGAGATTGAGCCTCCGGTGCTCTCACTCATCGCACGAAACGCAACAGTGTTCTCTACTGACACTGTTACTTTACGCCGATTTTCTGTGAGAGGGTACAACTTTCCCGGTCAAGCCGGCCCTATTGTGCTGAGAGAAGCATGGTTTTACAACCGTTTATTATTGTATTGACCATACAGGCATGCATTTCGGTCTGGGTGTGTTTATCCTTGTGTAGGTAAATTGGGGCTTGGGAGTGTGAAGCGTTTATTAATTTTTATTTATTATTTTACACCCACCACCTTATTGTGTAAATAAAATCGTATTCGGTCGGTAGTTCTTGTTTTTGTAAGGTTGATATTATATTACATAGAAATGAGCACTAATAATTCAGACAAAGAATGTTTTGCTTGAATTACACGTGAGTCACACCGCATTGTTTCTCGCAAATACTTAGTCACAATATTATATTGGACATAATTTCTAAAAGGGTTTTCATTTGTTCTTTATTCCCTTTGTTTTGAGATTTGGATGAAACATTAAATTTATTGTTTACTAGCCTCTGCCCGCAGATTCGCTCGTGTCATACAGTTTTTCTTTTATAATAATAATAATAATAGTTTTTATTAGGAGCAACAATGACTCAATTTGTTAGTAATACAGAATTATTCTCTATGTTAGTAAATTTGATTAAATTAAATTCAAAACATACAAATTGTTATTATATTTTAGTGTTACGCAATTCATTACTGCGCTCCTCCATTAGAAACAGCGCAGCAATGACCTACGTAAGTGCAGTCCATCCTGCTTGCAATCATTTCGAGAATGCTGTTGGTGCTGCCACGCAGTCTGCGCACCAGGGATCCACACCTCTTCCGCATTATAGCATAAAAGCAATCAACTCGCGCCGTGGCGAACATCCCTGATGCACTACAAAAACGAGGGAGCCCCATCAGCATCCTGAAGGCATTGTTATACTGTATACGGAGAGCATTGTAAGATTTTTGAGTGTATCGAGCCCATAGGTTACACGTGTAAAAAGTTGTACAATAAGCTCTGAACAAAGTAACTTTAACGCTATTTGAACAACGTGAAAACCTACGAGCCAACATATTTGCTCTCACTGACAAAGCTCTCCGTTCTCTTTCAATATCTGTATCGTCTTTGAGGCTGGGAGTTAGTATATGTCCCAGATATTTAAACTGCAGCACCCGTTGAAGTGCAGTACCGTTTATTGATATTGATGGGACTGTGTTTGGCACTTTACCCTCGGCCTCAAAGACCATAACGACACTTTTCTTCTTATTATATACTAAGGCATGTCTTACTGCATAAGATTCACACAGGGCCATCAGTTTTCTGAGGCCACAGATTGATGCACTCAACAGCACCATGTCGTCGGCGTAGCTAATGTTATTGCAACATACCCCATCAATGTAACAGCCGACTCTGGTGCTACTGAGCTCCTCAAGCAACTCGTTTATGTATAGGTTAAAGAGCGTTGGTGAGCTTAAGCCCCCCTGCCTCACCCCGCACTCTAACCCATACGAACGTGAAAAGACGCCAGCCCATCGCACGTTGTTGACCTGGTTTCCATACCAATACTTAAAAATATCGGCTAGTTCCGGTGGTACGTTTAATTCTTTGAGCTTTCTCCATAAGATGTCATATGAAACCAGGTCGAACGCTTTCGACAGGTCCAAAAAGCAGGCATAAACTGAAGTTTTACGCTTAGCATAATATGTGACAGCATGCTTAAGAGCCAGCACAGCACTTTCTGTAGACAATCCCGGTCGAAATCCAAATTGATTGTCATGTGGTCTAATGAATTTATTTAATTGCCTATTAAGCATGCTATCAAATACTTTTGATAAGACCGTAGCCAGAGATATTGGTCTATAGTTGGCTTTATCAGCCAAATCACCTGTTTTGTTTTTCACAATAGGCACTACTATAGTACGCATCATGTCGGTTGGCATGAAACTATGACTCATACAATGGTTGTATAAGACAAATAGAACTCGTGGTAAGTGTGGCCCAGCATATTGTAGATGCTCAATACTAAGGCCGTCATGACCCGGAGATTTACCTCTTGTCATATGCTTAATAGTCTGTGCAACTTCTTCATAACTAAAAAGTATCTCCATTTCCCTACTGGTCTCAATATTAAGCATCGACTGAGAGGGCCCACGTGGCGATTTCACAAAGAATTGATCCCTAAAAAGATTTGCTATCTCACCAGGCTCACACATTATGCCAAAAAGTTGCCTAAGTTCTTGTCCAAAATCCTATCTCTTTCTTACTTCCAAAACTAATCAAAATAATTAGTCTGGATTCCATGTGACCCACCATGAATTAATTAGAACCCACCCTGAATTAATTAGAACAAAGCCTAAAGGAAAGGCTATATTTCAAATTTGAAATTACAAACAGACACTTTAATTTTATTTATTTTTATATGTATGGATGATTTTTTTATAATCATATCTTAACTTCAAAACAAATGTATAAAGTAGACAGCCACGTTCTGCGATATATTTAGTTTAATTAATCTTTTTGACCTACAATTATAGTGCCTAATGCCTACTGATATGGAATCCGGCGTTATCAGCAGAAAGTAAGTCATATAATAAGGTATTTGGGACATTCATAGATAAGTGATTAAAATCATTTGTCATACTGAATTGTAACCAAAAAAAATTTTTTTTTTCTATTAATAACTAGTGTCTGCCCGCGACTTCATTCGCGGTGACCTCTAAAATTAGCTCTAGAGATAAATTAATCATTTGTAAGTAAAGAATGTTCCACAAGACACACCTATACTATATTTTCATAGAATACGTACTTTAGCATGTTTTTTGATAATCATTTATCCGGGATAAAAAGTATCCTATATGTGCTAAATTTAATGAGTGTTTGAGTAACAAACATACAAACTTTCACATTTATAATATATGTAGGATTCATATTTTTGTGTGTAAGAAAATTACGAACATTATGAAAAAAATAAAGTAGATACTTTTAAATAAATAAAAAAATTATATCATTTATTGTATATTAGCTGTGTCGGCGGCTTCCCCTGTCTGATCTACAGAATTATTGTTAATTTCTGTTTTTATAGCTCGCAACCCTAATAATTTTTCTAAAATAAAATAAGTCTATGTAATACCTATGCATTTAGACTTGAGCTATTTGCCAGTGGAGGGATAAAAATACAGAAAGATAGACAGTAAAAAAAGGTTTGGTTTTTATTATAAGTAGGTACCGTATATACTTTGATATTTATGCATCACTATAACTAAATATCTGTTATTTTGATATTAAAAATCGACACTTTAATTTTATTTATTTGTCCTATACAAATAAATAAAATTGAAGTGTTTTTTTTTTTGTTAGAAGTTGGCAAACAAGCATACGGCCCACCTGATGGTAAGTGGTTGCCGTAGCCTATGAGCGCTTGCAGCACCATTAGTAGGTGCCACTCACGCGTTGCCAACCTCGAGATATTAGTTGTTAAATCTCGTCCGCCCAGTAATTTCACTAGCGTACAGTGCCCTTCAAACTGGAACACAGTAGTGCCTAAGCACTACTATTTGGCGGCAGAATATTTAACACTGCGGTGGTACCTACCTAGCCGGCCTCTTGCAACAAAAGACCTACCACCAGTGTGACTGATTGCACTGGTGGAATAATCTCTGCTGTGACAGAGGTTATCCCAACAGCGGGCGATGGGGTCGTCACATCCCGACGCCGGTAAAGACAGTACCACATTTGTTTCTCATTTCACAAAATACAAGTCTTTATATTCTTAATTTCTTAAATATAGCGCAATTCGTATTTCCACTAGACTATCATTTTGTAATCGCTGAAAACCATTGTTGAGAAATCATGTCCCAACTGCCGAGCGAGCGACGAGGATGTTGACATTAGACTACTTGTAATAATTGTTATGGCTCAGCCTTCAATTTTAAATATTTTGTTATTTGTAACCAGGTACATTGAATTAGTGGTGGTAGGTAAGTGGCCGGCTAGGTAGGTGCCACTGCAGTGTCATATATTCTACCGCAAACCAGTATGCTGTGTTTCGGTTTGAAGGACACTGTGGCGAGTGGCGTTACTCGGCAAAGGAGATTTAAGAACCAATATATAAACAAAACATATATATATATATATATATATACCAAAAAAACATCAAATAACTTCCTCGTCAATATGTAATGTATCACGACGTTGTGGCGCAGCGTCAGTAAACCTGCCTTAAACGCCACAGGTCGCGCATTCGATGCCCGCTCGGAGCAGATGTTTATATTGACCATACAAGCATGTTTTCCGGTCTGTGTGTGGGTCATACTTTTCTCAGCAGAAAAAGGCCGGCTTGACTGAGGAAGTACCTACTACCCTGTTACAGAAAAAATGTCGGCGTAAAGTAACAGTTTCAGTTGATACTGTTGCGTTTAGTGCGATGAGTGAGAGCGCCGGAGGCCCAATCTCCTACCCCGTCTGTACCCTTCCGTTTATTCCTTGGGTTGGCAACGCGCTTGTGATATTTAAAGTATCGCAAGCGTTCATAGATTACGGTGAATGCTTACCATCAGGCGGACTAAATGCTTGTTTGACCTAAAAAAACCGTCATGACATAAAAAAAGTGAAGTACTGTACTGTAGGTACCACAGTGGGTGTATATTTTATTTTAAAACCAACATATTATATTTCCTTCTCATTTGTATTTATCATTATGTTTGTCGTTAGTTAAATGTTTTTCATTAGTTCACTCGCACTCCCTTAATGAGTGCAAAGTGCATTCGCCTGATAAATTACGTCCATGTTTACGTACGAGCTTAAACATTTAAATTTTATTTTATTTAGTTAAATTATTGTTTTTAATTAACATAATTTACAAAAACAACAACTGCAAATTCAACGTAAAATATTCACAATTTCGTTTAGTTTGACGACATATTCTTAAAATCAATTTTCATATATATTATATACTAGCGGCCCGCTACGGCTTCGCACGGGTATAAAATATATAGCCTATGTCATTCATTGAAAAAATTATTAAAATCGATCCAGTAGTTTCGATTTATTCATTACTGCCCGTGGCCCGCACCCGTTAAATGTAATTATTTACGTCAAAAATGTTTTTTTTTCTCCACTATTTAATGCATGTTATTATACATATAAACCTTCCTCTTCAGCCACTCTATGTATTAAAAAACCGCATCAAAATCCGTTGCGTAGTTTTAAAGATTTAAGCATACATAGAGACAGAGAAAGCGACTGTTTTATACTATGTAGTGATTTACACAAGGAGTAACAAAAAAAAGTTTTACGAAAGACTTTTACCTTTTTACCTTTTAATGTAAATATGTACGTTTGTTTATTTTTTTATATATATAAAATAGGCTTACGTTTGACTTCAATCTCGCTCGATGGAAGGCGAAGATGAGGTCTAAGATAGAGCACCTTTGCCTAGAAGGTCTGTTTACTCTGGCCTTGAAGATGTCCACGTTATAGCGTTCCGGAAAACCTGACCGCGGCAAAGAGTTCCACTCTTGGCTTTGTTACAATAGGTATGTTTGCATAAACATTTGCCTGTCTTTATTTTACAGTCTTTCCTTTTTCTATTCAAATCATACTTAAGGAGTAAAACGCAGTGATGCGTTGGAGTTGACACACTCCTTTTTCCAGTAATTTATGATCAAAATGAAATCCGTAGAAATTATATGGTGCTTTAAGGGTTAAAGTCCAACTCCACTCCGTTAACGTGATAGTCGCGGTTTCGATCGTGACTCCTTTGGGCTGTTGTCGTACTCACTCATAACGCAAGCTTCTAACTTATTTGGAGGGGCAATAGAAATATTAGTACTGCCTTGAAAAAGCATTGCTAATATTCTTTAAAAAACAATTTTGATATAGGTTTATAACTGACTGAGATCTGAGGTAGTAAAACGTAATAAAAGAATAAAGCGTTAAATCGTTTTAATATTTTAAGTTTTTTTTTTATCAAAACGATGTTAGTAATATTCTTATTTTCATATTAAATTTATATTCGTTTTAAAATTATTAGTTTTATCTGTTATGAAATATTTAATAACACGGATGTAAGTGTTGTTAATAGATAAGTTCATTTACAAAGTCAAGGACAATAACGATAAATAAACACATGTACAGAATCAAATTACAAATAGGTACATATTATTGTACCTTGGACACAATGCCTAAGGTGTGACTTTTTTTCGGAATTTGTATGGCTGAGGATGACACCTTTAGTCTCGAAGGTTGCGGGGTCTATACCCGCTCGCGCAGATGTTTGTTACAAATATCTGTGTCAGTCTGGACGTTTGTCCTTGTGGGTCTCCCAACCGTGCCTCGGAGAGTACGTTCAGCTGTCGGTTCCGGTTGTTATCACATAACATCTGATAATATTAACTCTTGATAGGTAATTTGCTGTTATCCAATGACTTACTGGTTCGCCCTTAGGTTTGCCGAGGTTTGATGGCAATCGCTCTTTTCTGTCAAACACGGATAAGAGTAATAAGCAGACCTTGGGTAAATAAAATACCGGGAATAATGCTAGGACGAAGAATTTGTATTGCTGAGGTTCTACTGGCCTTGACAGTGTCACCTGGATCATGTTTCGTCTGGGGTAAGGAGATCCGGCCGTCGAAAAGGAACATCTCGCGGGGGCTCAAAATCGATTACGTCACTAGGGTGCCTCCTATAGGGTTGCCACCCGTAATTTATAATAAAGTATTGTACGTTATTTCGGGTAATTGTATTCTATACTTTATTAAATACTTTATTTTGCTTGATCAGATGTTTCTTGGTTTTTCAGAATTGTACTTATATAAAGTAATTTAATTGTTTATGTCTATTCCAACGACATTAGCTTTCACAGAGAGAGCTGTGATGAAATGGCGAGATGAATGGAAAAAGCTTCTCTGACCTCATAAAAAAATAATTACATATATTTGATAAACTTTTCGAAAATCAATAAAAAGATTTTTTGAAATATAATCAATAATCAATAATATTATATAATAATAAGGTGGCAGCCCTACTCTTGGGAGGCAGAAATCTTTAATTTTTGTAATAATGTGTTTGCTCAGATCGCAATTTTTACATTTATTATGCGCTGTACTTAGAGTTATCAATAACATATATTATGAAGTTTGAGTGATTATTGTGTACTATACTATAAGCTGATGAAAAGTAAAATATATTTACCGATTTCGGTAGCGTTTGAGTATTCCACTGATATTCGTCGTTCTATTAAAGTCCATTAGTCGTTTGTCAATTAGCAAAATGGGGTTAAAGATGGCTGCTTTTCTTGATAAGAGAGCTGTTAGTATTATTATAAGATTCAATTTAAAAGTTGAATAAATAATACGTTGTGGCGCAGATTTAACCTGAACCTGATTTTAGCGCCACAGGCCACGGGTTCGATTCTATTCCGGTCTGGGTGTCAAGCACATCCTTCCTTGTCCTTGTGTATGTATCCGTGACCCCGACACAGGATATTAATATCCTATTGAGGGCTGTTGAGTGTGAAGCGTTTTTTTATTTATTCTTTATTTACCAATATCTTAAAAAAAAACAAATTGATAGAATATCTAAAATTAGGACCTCAATGCTCGTGGATCGCCACTTAACACTATTTGACATTTGTCTATTAAGTCAATTAGCGCGGCAACAATTCGGTGCGCTAAATATTTCTTTTTTATATTGTACAATTAGCTTATGACGCTTTTATTTTTGGTAATTAGGTTATCTATTTAATTTTTATTAATGTAGATTTTAAAAATAATTATCAGACGCTATTTTAGTACTGTTTTATAAAATTAAAGAGACTAATTTTGATGTGAAAAACATTACAGTAAACAGACTGACAGAGAGAATTAATCGAATGTTATGACTTCGTTTTATTATAAGAATTAAATGTGAAGGAGTAAAAACAGTGTTTTGTTTTAAATATGATTTAATAAAGGTCTTATAGATTTCAGTAAACTTATCTTTGTTTAAAATTCATTTTTTTAAATTTTAATATTTGTTTAATTCAAATTTTTACACATGACAGATTAAATAAAACATATTTTATATATTCTGTGGTAATTTTATAAAACGATGATCTTTTATCTGTCGTTATCTGTCTAGAGAGCAAAAAGCAACTGACCAAAAAACAATCTTATCTAATAACATTGACTTGAGTTTTACTTATCTTTTACAAAGCACTTCAAATTTTAGTATTATATTTTTATTAAATTTCATTTTATAGTACCATTTACAGACTATAAAAGTTTTTACTATACATACAAAGAAGTGGTGAGCAACATATGAATAGTTGTCATTTTTGCATCACATTGTTACGAGTTTACAATAGATTTTATCTCTTAACATTATAGAAAGAAAGCATTTTTTCGCAGTGTATTAATTTCACGTGTAAAAATACAGTTTTCTGTCGCGTATCGCTAACAATACCTCGAGACGTCACGAACAAAAATAAAAATTGATATATGTAACAATTTAAGTACTCATAAATGGAAAATCATGTGACCATTATGAATAAAACTTAACCTTTTTTCAATATCCATTTTATCGAAAAGGCCATGACACTTTATAAATTTGAGCAATTTTATACAGTCTTATCACTTAACATTTAATGCACTAATTCACGTATTCTCTTCCATAGCCACTTTAGCGCACGTCTCGCAATTGACATGTGATCTCAAGTTGTTATTACTGTTCTTGCGACGAACAGCGTGGTTCCTCTCCCTCGACGGAAACTTCTGTATTTTTCTCTCATGCATTACTTCTTTGTCTTCTTCTTTAATTTTAATCATACGCCGGTATATTTCCGTCCACTCCAATTGCTTCAATGACAGGCACATGTTTAGTCTGTGACACGTCTGCTCGCCGTCAACACACGACAATGAATAATGACGAATGAAGAATGAACGGATCGCAAACTCGACGCGATTTCGACCTCTAGATCAAGGTTTATATATTTTCCTGCTTGCACGTTTATATTATCATTATTGAGAAATGAATGAAAACATTGTGATAAGTTATCACTGACCCGGATGGAGACGCGACCGATAAAGAGATTATTGGGACCATTTGTGTTCATTGTTACTATTCGTTACGCTTGTTAAACTAATGATACTGTCCATTATGTACATTGTAATGTTTATTTTTAGTTACATGTGTATTATCGTATGTGGTACTGTTGTATATCTATATATTATTAATACGTGAAATCCTTGTACATATGACCCTTTTAACCTATTCCGCGCATTGAGGATTTAAGGAGTATGCTTGGCATAGTTAAAGTTTGTATAATAAATTAATAATATAAACGCTACACACTCAACAACATTACGATAGTAATATCCTGTGTCAGGGGCCCGGAAACATACACAATGACAAGGACAAATACACCCAGACCGGAAAACATGCCTGTATGTTCAATACAAACATAATATGCTCCGAGCGGAGAAATTATAGATTATAATTATGATAACACCAAAACAGTGGGTTATAACAGTAGGTTACTAGTATTTATTATCTCCTATTGTCTGTATTATAATAGATATAAGAAATGACTAACCTCCAAGGGTGTGAAATGAATCCGGGACAAAGTTCAGGACAGTTGTCGCACGGTCTGCCTTCAGAGACCTCCTTTATCCGAACGCCCTGTGAACAAAGGATGAAAAATTAGCACAATAGAAACAATACTTTTACTTAACCTTATTTAGCGAAACTTGTGACAAAATGTAAACAAAAATATTCTATATACATATTCTATATACAGATCCGTCGTTAGTCAATACGGGGCTTTTGGGCACTAACAATTTAATAATAATAAACCCTGCACACTCAACGGCCCTCATTAGTATAGTGATATCCTGGTTCGGGGTTCGGAAACATACAAGGACAAGGCAAAATACACCCAGACCGGAAAATATGCTTGCATGGTCAATACAAAGATGTTCGAATCGAATCGATATATTATATTACCCGCGACCTGTGGCGTTTAAAGCAGGTTCACTACGGCTGCGCCACAACGTCATCAAATTTTTTCAGTTGTCAAATTTAGGGCCCCTTTATAAAAATCGATTGTGAAATGAGCTTTGTCTACTAAAATTTAAGCAAATATGTCGTCATTAACTCTGAGTACTTGCCTCGTGTACACTCTTGGTAAAAATTGATTGATTTTGTCGGTAGAGTGACAATATTACGTTTTAAAATAGTCTGTTTTTATAGCACTACATTTCGGATCTATATTTACATGTGGACTGACGGTAATGCATTGTATTCTTAAATAAATAAAAATAAATGAAATATATTAAAAGTAATTTAAATGCAGATAGAAGTTGTTTACATTTTGTCATGCTTGTCGATTTGAGAATATCATAAAAAGTCTACCAGTAATTTGGTTAATGCATCAATATTACTAATTCCGTTAAAGTTATCAGTAATATCCCAGACTATTTCAACGTTGTCTTTGCTATCGTTATCAATATCATTATTTTTTGATTCTTCATTCGAATCACATTCGCTATAACTCTCTGATGTTGTATCACTGTCCCTTCTGTTACCGAAAAGTTTGAATATGCCTCTTTTCTCCACCCACGATTCAGTTACACCTTCTCTAAAGCTGTTCAATTTCTTTTGTTTCTTATGAATTTTAAACGGAACTTGTTTTAAACTTGGCTTTACAATGTAAGAAGGCTTTGGTACAACTGTTTTTCTGTAGTTCTTCTCATAATCTTCTTCTGTGATCCCAAGATGGTATAGGAGATAGTCTTTGCGAATTTGTTCCCTACCAGCGAGATCTCTCCAGAAGGTTTCCTTTTCTCTAACTCCTAGATAATAATCTAAGTCTCTTTCTCCTGAATGGGTACTGTCATCATCGTCATCTTCCTTCACATGGTTTCTGTTAATATTTTCCCCTTGGCTCTGATATTCTTCTATTATTCTCGTGAGAAGGCTGTATTTTCTCGAATTTGCTGTCTTTTTTAAAAAGTTGGCATTTTCTGACAGGAATTTAGTTGTCCTTCTGTATACTGAAGCGACAGATTCTTTTCTTCGCCTTAAGTACATATTTCGATTTTTAAGTGATTTGAAGTTGAACAATATTTTTAATATTTTTAAAACTCTTTCTTTCAATTTCATTTCATTTTAGAGATTAAACTTTTTTCCAATCCTCAATATTAATAAGAATCAAAATGTTTTGAATTATACAGGTTACACGAAACAGTGATCGCGGGAAACTAGTCTACACTTTTACTGTTACGATTCAATTGTGGGGATGACGTGATAATGGTCACCTGCCTGTGGGCGTATGAAGTTTTTCTTGACCATCTTACTTTGACCCCCAATCGTTGGGTTTCATTCAATAACTACTAGCATTGTTCTAAAAAGAATAGGTCTCATATAATTGGTAGTCATGGTGGTTGGATACGGAGCGAGGGTGTGGACTCTTTACGATCATGCAAACACTATAGCTAAATGTGTCTATCGTAAATGAGTCGACAAATTGCAACAACCCAAGGGTTAAATTGCTTGTGAAATCTCCTTGTTAGAAATCTTATTTGCGCCAAGGTCATTGACTTTATTGTTAAAAAAAATGTTACGGTACTTGAAGATAAATTCAATGACCAGATAATTAGTTTTATTTAAGAATTTTATATGTTATTTTAAAATACTTGCACATAGTGCTGCCATCTATGTATATGAGTTTGTACTAAAAAAGTACCTTCATTTTAAGTTTGCCCTACCGTATTACAGCGACATCTATTGACGAGTAGCTGAACTAAATAATCAAAATGTGAAAAATTAAACCAAAATTCATTTAAAACAATAAAAATGATAACACTGTAATTGTTGGGTTATCATTAAAGTATTTATCCATTACAATAATATATTGAGATTATATTGTTTGACGTTAATTATAGCATTCGTGCTTTTTATCTTTAAGCGTATTTTTAATTTTTTACTTAAACAATAATAATGTTTTTTTTTCCGAAGAAAATGTAACAAAAGCCGGGTTAATATCTAAACACAAAGTCAGTTGAAATTCAAGGCTGATAAGAATAGTCTTAGGTACGGGCATCCTATTAAACTCTTAAAAACAAAAATGCAACGTAAATGCAGGTAGCTAGGAGCAAAAACACTACAAAACTATCCAGAGTTCTTTTGAATGTGTTCTTTTGGATTATTATTGACTAAACCCCTCGGTATTTCATCAGCACGCTATAAGCCGGGGCTAGAGTCCGTATTGTTCAACAGAACCATTTTCCTATATATCTTGTATGTTACTAATATAACGGTACCATATGGTAAATTCTGGAATGAAATCTTTATTTGGAAAATGTACGTTCAATATGCATTTGGTTAGATATGGATTTTATGTAGCTAATAATGCAAATAAAGACTTTATTTGATGTTCACATAATACATAAATTATTACTAACGGAAGGCTGCGGTTTTATCCGTGGTTTATTACAGTGTGTCGTTCTTTGTTATGTCAACGGAACATGACATCGCAACGAGATGAAATATGGGCCAGTTTTATTATGAGTTTATCAAGCTTATATTTTTTTAAGAAGTTAATATGTGTGAAAATGCGTTTTTCGTAACAATTTCAAATTACAAAAAAGGAATAAATTAGGCAACACTTTTTTATGAATTATGTCATATTCTATCACCAATATGAAATACCTAAACTCAAAAATCCCTATTTTCAAATAAATTACCTAATACCTACCAAAATACCTAATTTCAAAAATCAAGTTGTGTTTCTAAATATATTTCAATGAAACCGCAAAATACCACTGAGTTGACTGACACCGGGCACGAAACAAAATCAACGTACTGTACATCCGATAAAAAAAACAAAAAAATTTTGAGTATTGGCTTTAAATTATATAAATTTTATTATTATGATTTGAGACACTCTTAATTCAACACGTCAGCCACAACCTGACACCTTAGGTTACTAACGACTGACGTACCCACTACCCACACAGGCAAAACGCTTTGTTGAAGGGGAACCTGGGGAGGTTTTAGACTACCGTTTTTATTGACGCGCGCTTCAGAACGCCGAACACGCGTTCACTGGCTTATTTCGGCGTGTACGCTCGAACCGGTAGCGAATGTCCGTAACAAATTTACAGAGCTTTATATTCCGTTTATAAGCGCATTAACGCTCGTATGACTTGCGAGTAAAAGGCGCGTCTTTACGCGCCTATACGCGTTTCGAAATAACAGACAACAGACAAATACATTGGACGACATATATGACGCTGGTCTGAAACCGCCATTAAATAACAAATAATAAAAAAATCTGTGCAATTTAATAACATCATTGAGAAATATTTATTTTATATGGTATAATATAAAATAAATATTAAAACAACATTTATATGAGCCTTGAATTGAATCGTTGGAATCAATAAAGAATTACCTTTATTATGTTAAAATTCGATCGATCAAACAGTGATATCATCAGAACAGTATTTGAATAATGACTAAAGGTGTCTCCTTTTCGAGGTTACTCGTATTTTCTTTTAAAATCCATAACATATGTTTTCATTCATTACGCTTTTACAAATAAAATTATTCATATCACAATTTCGTAATCCGATAAGTATGGTCTAAGTATTTGTGTGAAGCGATTAGATTTTTCATTTAAGGCACCTATAAAAATAATTGTCAGAAATAATTATAACACGTAAAACACACGGTATATAATTACATATTTGACGACCTTGTGGCGCAGCGGTAGCGAACCTGCTTTAAGCGCCACAGGCCGCGGGTTCGATTCCCGCTCGGAGCAGATGTTTGTATTGACCATACAGGCATGTTTTCCGGTCTGCGTGTGTTTGTCCTTGTTATTGTGTATGTCTCCGGACCCCGACACAGGATATAACTATCCTAATGGGGGCCGTTTATTTATTTAAATGTATCATCATCATCATCAGCCGAAAGACGTCAGAATTGTGTATAATATATATAGGAAGCATATATCTCTCTCTAGAATTTCAAGCATTCTTAATCTAACAGAAAACTGCAAGGATTTCTACTTTGTAGTGTTGTATTGCAGAGAAAGGTTTAAATTGTGTGAGTATGAAACAGTGTTGCAGGTTTGGTCCTGACTGGTCTAACGCTGTATTTACTCCTAGCATGAGCTACGCTTTTCTATTATTTATTTTGCTTTAATTTACGATTTCTAATATTTCTTTTGCTCTTCACTACATTGCTCGAAAAACAGTTCTGTCTTTCATGACTTATGTGATTACTAATAGTAATTACTTATTATGGAAAACCACAGCTTTTAGTGTCTTTTACGTTTCCGTAGCCAAATGGCAAAAACGGAACCCTTATAGTTTCGTCATATCCGTCCGTCCGTCTGTCCGTCTGTCCGTCTGTCCGTCTGTCCGTCTGTCCGTCTGTACGTCTGTCCGTCCGTCCGTATGTCATAGTCATTTTATTCAGAGACCATTGGTTCTATCTAAACGAAACTTACTAAATAAGTGTTTTCTATGAACCGCACCACAATTCTGTAATGAAATCTTAAAATACCCTTAAGGTAGCAGTCTATACATATAACTGACGGTTGAAAAAAAAATTCAACGTATGTCAACGCGTGAGACAGCTTTGGATAGGTCTTTCAAAATTATAAGGAGGTTTGATTTTGACTTTTTTCATTTAGTCACTAGTTGTTGAGATATTAGCTCCTAAACTCGTAAAAATTGTGTCCCCCCCCTCTAACTTTTGAACTACGGGCTTTAAAATTCTGGAAAAATTTGAGCTGAATAAAATTTTAACCACATTTCGTTTGAAGAAGATAGGTCTACAAATTTAAGAGATATATAAGTTTTGCCCATAACTTTTTTAATAAAAATATTTCGCTTGTACCTTACATTTTCGAATAATTGGTTTCAGGGTCACTAATTATGCCGACGGAATATATTGCACGGTCACCCGATACGCGCACACATCGATACATCATACGGTGACATCACTTTATATAATTATGATCTATGTTATTCGAAGCTTCGATTAATTGCCACCTAAATACCTTTCTGATAATGAAATGTATTACGTCGCATATTTTACATATGCGTTTAGCTTTTCACTTGTTTTTAGGATTCCGTAGCCGAATGGCAAAAACGGAACCCTTATAATTTTGTCATGTCCGTCTGTCTGTCCTTCCGTATGTCACAGTTATTTTCATCATCATATCAGCCAAAAGACGTCCACTGCTGGACGGATATAGGCCTCTCCAACGAGTGCTACAATCCAGCGGACTCCCGCGACCTTTACCAGGTCATCAGTCCACCTTGTCGGGGTCTACTCACAGTGCGCCTTCCAGCCACAGTTATTTTACTCGAACTCTATTGGCTCCATCATCGATATACGAAATTTGGTGTATTCTCAAAAACTCAAACTCAAAATATTCTTTATTCAAATAGGCTTTTAAGCGCTTTTGAATCGTCAAATATACAGTCTGTTATGTCCGCCTAAGTGACGCTACCGCCGATTCGGAAGGTAGATTCTGCAGAGAAGAAACGGCAAGAAACTCTACAGTTACTCTTTTCAAAAATAATCACATTACATTTGTCAAATGTACAATTAAGATATATATCCCGCATGAAACTCAACGTATATTAATTCCATGCCACATTATCTGCAATATATTAATTAACGGAATAATAAGCTTTATTTAGTAAACACCGCTTGATATAAGATTTAAATTTCATAAGTGGTAGATTCAAAATTGTCTGCGGAATTTTATTATAGAAGCGAACACCTTGCCCCAAAAAGGACATACTCACTTTGTGAAGCCGAAAACTTGGTGTAACAAGTTTATCTTTTCTTCTTGTATTAAAGCAGTGTCTGTCACTGTTTGTGTCAAACAAATCAACATTTTTATGAATATAAAGGATATTGCTAAGGATATACTGCGAAGCAACCGTCAGTATGCCTGCCATTCTATGAACCGCTACAAGGTTTGTAGTGAAATAATATAGTCTTTAAAAATTAAGGGTAAGCAGTCCATACATGTAACTAAGGGTTGAAAAAGAAATCAGCGTATGGCAACGTATGAAGTATCTTTGAATAGATCTCTTCACTTCTGAATTATGGGATTTAAAATTCTGGTATTACTCGTAGTAGAACATCATAAGAACATCCTCACCCAGTATTTTATTTACCCAGGGTCTGCTTATTACACTTATCCGAATTTGAAAGGACATACTAGTTTTTTCACAGAGCGATTGCCATCTGATCTCCACAACCTTAAGGGTGAACTAGTAACTCATTGGATAAGAGCAAAATAAACCTATCAAGAGTTAACGATTACTATCAGATTTTATGTGATAACAACCGAAACCGACAGCTTAACGTGCTTTCCGAGGCATGGTGGGCAGACCTACAAGGACAAACGCCCAGACCGAAACATATGTTTTCAAACATCTGACTAAAGGTCCACAACGGTATATGACCATCATATCTATCGCCTTTAATTTCGACACAGTTATATTTATGTGAATTTACAACAGAAAAGCCTCCAATCTTATTTAAGTTATTAATAAACAAAAAATAGTACGACACTACTGCACTAAAAGTTAGGTTTAATAACTCATATGATATAACAGCTCTGATATTTATACGTTAATATTGTATAATAATGAAGGGTTTAAGTTTCATTAAATTAATTAACCGTATTAACGTAGGCTAAAAGCGATATACGCTGGCGCTGAGTAATTGGCTGATTCCGGGAAATGTGATTACGTCGAATATCAACTGAATTTCAGTACACAGCTTACTGAAATTGTAGAATAGTTTATTGAAGTTGAGAACAACGGAAATGCAAATGACTTTTGGTAATAATTAGTGCTCTAGTAAATATATCAGTATGTATTTATATATTTTTGTATTTATATTATTGAAAAGGTCGGCTACGCATCTGTATGCCCACTGGTGGTGCAGATGTTCATGGGCGGCGGTAATCGCTTAACATCGGGTGAGCCTCATGCGCGTTTCTCCCCTCTGACATAAAAAAATTATATACATTGTTGTATTTATAAATCTATTATTTATTTATTACTTAATAGTATCTGCACGCGGCTTCGCCCTCGTATATAGTGTTTTGTAATAATCTAAATGAGTAAAAGACATCTAAACATAATTCCAGTACGTTTTTTGATAATCCCAAGGGGTCCTAACATTTTACCGGGATAAAATAATAGTAGCCTATGCGCTATTCCAGACTACTTATTAAATATCTCAGTGCCAAATTTCATACAAATCCGTTCAGTCGTTCTTGCGTTAAAGAGTAAAGCATCCATCTATCCATCCAAACTTTCACATTTATAATATTAGTTAGATAAATTTATCTAGTACTAGTTAGACTAAATGTGGTTCTTTTATTTTGTTAAAAGGATCCATAAGAAATATTGAGCGGTTTGTTATGTGCTAGCATTTTACCCATAAGGCGCCCACACGACTGGTAATCACTAATGACGATGTCGATGAGAATTACCATTCTCTGATATATATGTATGTATTTTAATATTATAAACGTGAATATTTGTTTGGATGTATGGATGGATGTTTTTTAATATTCCACGCAAAAAATACGGCACAGATTTTGATGAAATTTGGGATACACATAGCTTATTACCTGGACGAACATATAGCGTACTTTTCATCCCGGAAAAATGTTGGGTTCTCGTGGGATCATCAAAAAACTACATAACTCGAGTGGAGTCGCGGGCAGAACTAGTAGTTAATAAAAACCTGGTAAATTAGCTGGTAATATCAGTAATCAGTGTTGTCGTAAAAATGATATAAATATTATCGAAGGCGATTCAAAGTCCGTACAAGGAATGTTGTTACAATACTTTTCCGTAAGCCGTATTTGGCTAGACGACTAAGGCCGTACGACCGGCTATTTGTGGGTGTATGACCTAACTGAACCTACTTACAAACTAGTACTTGATTCTAATCTGAACGGCCTTTAGATTATACTGGGAAATTTACTTGGTTCGCTATGAAATTCCTTGGATGGTTGTGCTTGGTCTTATGTTGATTTTATTGTTTGTGATAAATCATTATAAGTATATAAAATTCCAGTACACGTGTGTTTGTGAAGGTAATAAATAAGTTGACAGATTTTGATTATAACTTCTTGAATTTAATATAGTTTGATCTAATTTAAAAGAATATTTGCTTTTTCTAGAACATTAAAGTGTAGGGTACAAAGTCACACTGTTGTCTGGTGGTAAGTCTTTTGTTCCAATAGGCCAGCTAGGTACGTACCACTGCAGTGTCAAATATTCTACCGCAAAGCAGTAGTGTCTTAGCCATTACTGTTGTGCAAATTACTAGGTGTTATGTATAGACTTTGTGGGTAGTGTGACATTAAGTTTCAGTTCTTGGCTGTCATCTGAACATGTGGATTAATTCTTGAGTTATTTAGTAATTGTGAGTATATAACACTAGGCAAAGGAGATTAAAGAACCAATATCTCGAGGTTGGCAACGCGTGAGTGGCACCTACTAATGGTGTTGCAAGCTCTCATAGGCTACGGCAAGCGTTTACCATCTAGTGGACCGTATGCTTGCTTGCCAACTTAGTAACATGAAAAAAGGTAGAGTTTTTTCCCTATACTCGTAAATAGTACTAGTGATTTTTATGAACTTCAAAAATGAAAGCGTATAGTTAAATTTCATTTCCTGTATACTTGGCACACGTTTATGTAACGTTTGTAGTTTTATAAACTTAAAACTGAAACAACACTGTTAACAAAAACGATTAAAACAACTTTCATCACTAATAAAAGTTTTTCAGTTGTTTAACTAATATTATAATTGCGAAAGTGTGTTTGTTTGATTGTTTGTGACGCTTTAACGCCTTTACCGCTGAAGCAATTATGATGAATTTTTGTGTAGCTATAGGGATTATAGAGACCTCTATAGGCTACATTTTGTTAAGAAAAAAAATCGTTAAAGGTAAAATAGGGCATACAAGTTCATATTTAGAACCAATTATTTGTATATTGCATTGAAGGTGTCTCATTTAATAATGATTTTTAATGATACTCGTTACTCAGTGACATGTATGCTACCCTTAATTTTTAAATATTTTGCTATTTAACTACAAAACCCTGTAGCGGTGCATAGAATACATCTACCAAATTTCATATAGATTGAGCCAATATACTCCGAGTAAATGACTGTGAATACGGACGGACAGACGAACAGATGGACAGGGTGAAACTAAGGGTTCCGTTTTTTCCATTTGGCTACGGAACCCTAATAAATAACAAATATATAATTTTATGTTATGTTAATTTTAAGTTATTATTTTAAGCTAACGTTTAGACTTTAATTCAATTCATTAAGCTTCATTAACTCAAAGTGAAGTCAAACACATAAACCTAGCGAAGGGATGCAAATAAAACTCGCAAGAGGTCGCTATTGACCCAGAAAGTTAAAACCTTCCGCGTTATAGGCAATGCCTTTTAAATAACAACATCTTTTGTTATGTTTGTCATTGAAACTTGGGCGAAGTTTAATGTTTAATGGGATCTTTGTTAAAGCGGTTCTAAAGGGCTTTAATCGACTTATAAAGAAGTTTTTCAAATGTATTGTATTTCATTGTTCTTAACAGACTTGGATTTGTTTAGTTTTTGAAATTAGTCGTATTGATAATATAATATATTGGCTAAGGTTTCCATTATAGCCTACTCGAAAATTAAACTTTTTATGTTATTTAGTCATGTATCCTATAGCTACCACTTACCCGGGTGGGGATATCACTTTCTATCGTCATAATACACTTAGTAATTGAAAAAAAGCATTTTGAAATTTAAAATATTTATGTTAAAATTCAATTCAATGGCAGTATTTCGGCGGAATGAGTGCTCATATTACGTAAAGGGTTATCATATTATTCTGAAACTATCACTCCTATGGCATGAAAACTTTTAGTTAACGAGAAATTCTACTTTGAAAATTTAAAATATTATAATATAAAAATACGTCATTAAAGATTACTAATTTTGACAAGTAACTAGTAAGAGTATGAATAAATATGGCGACGACGTAATATTAACGTTTTAACATTTATTAGTGTTTTTTTATTTTGTCTTTTTTGTTTTAATTAATTATCTTATTATAATATAATTAAATATGTTTACAAAATATAATATATTAATATATAAATATTAAAATAGATTTTTATTTTACCCGATTTAGAAAAAACTAGTTCTACTTAAAATCTAATTTTTTGTAAGTTCATATCTACTCATCATTATCATTAACTAAATAAAACATATTTATTTTGACTGTAATTTTTTTGTTTCGTGACTAAGAAGTATGTTAGTTTTTTTAACGAAACTTATCTGTAACATTTATAATCTTTATTATATTATAATACTTAGATAAATGGCAGATGTAATTATTTAATGTTGTTTCTCAAAATCTGAAATTCATTTTCATCATTAATAATTTTGTGATTAAGACTAAGTTATTATATTTTATGTCAAATGTGTTCTAGTTATCTATTTTAATCTTTGGTGACACCATAAGTTTGAGAAATTGTACGAATTTGCGATCATTTAGATGTTTATATTTAAAATTTTAAAATGTTGTTTTTTCAATTACTTAGTGTATTACGACGTTAGAAAGTGATATCCCCAGCTTGGATAAGTGGTAGCTATAAGACACATTACTAAAAACCATAAAAAGTTTGATATTCGAGTAGGCTATAGTGTAAGCCCTTTCCCAGTACACTAAATAAAAGTACAGTTCGAAGGTTGAGAGGAAGAGAGTACATAAACGAAAGTTAACGGAAGAAACATAAAACAACACACGTTTACGAACACAAAATCAAATAATAACTTGTGCGGATCACAATTATGTATCGAGACATTGACATCGACTCTCTATTCTATTTTTCACATAATGCGAGTTGAGAATATATATATATATTCGTTCGCTACTCGAACGGTTCCTGCCGGACGGCCGCATACTATTATGTTTCCCGCGAGTATGCTTGTGGAATTAATTAAAATTAATATTAATTATTTATAAATTTATTATAAATTGTTATTTGTGTGCGTGAAATATAGTATATGAATGCATATATTAATGTCTTAATATTAAATACGTAAATAAATATAGAATATAATATTATGTAAAGTGTAATAGATAAATATAATAAACTCAATATATTTTTTTGGTAGTAGATCGCTTACAGGGCCTACCGCCTGGCACCGTTGTGGCGTTGTCGGTAGCGAGTCTGCCTTTAGCCTCGACGATTGCGGGGTCGATTCCCGCTCGGACAGATGTTTGCATTCATCTTACAAATATCTGTTACGGGTCCTTGTGCCTCGGAGAGCACGTTAAGCTGTCGGTCCTAGTTGTTATCACATAACATCTGATAATAATCGTTAACTATTGATAAGTATAATGCCCTTGTTCAATGAGTTACTGGTTCGCCCTTGGGGTTAAGGTGGTCAGATGGCAATCGCTCTGTGTAAAAACTAGTAACCTGTCAAATTCGGATAAAAGTAATAAGCAGACCCTGGCTAAATGCTCGTAAAACACAGGAAATAATGCTAGAAGAAGAAGAAGGCCTACCGCCTGGCAGTTATTGCTCTCCTGTATTTTTAATTGCAGTGTCTTTCAAACCGAAACACAGTAATGCAAAACACACTATTGCTTTGCGGTAGAATATCAGACACAGCGTCAGTAGCTATCCAGCCGGCCTCTTTCATTTAAAGTACACCAGAAGATGAAGCTAATATGAAATGAAAGTATGAAACCTAAAATAACATTTAAAACGGAGGAACTTCCTATTATATAATTATACCTGGATCGTAGAACAAGAGGGATTTAGTACAATTAAACATTGTTCTCTTTCCTTCGCATACAAATATGTTATTGTCGTCTCACTCCCACAAGAATAGTGGTTCGACACTAAAAAAATTGAATAGTTTATCCTATTGGAAAGTGAGTCGTATTAAAGGGTAATCTATTAGTAAGAGACCTTAACCTTTGTAAGATTGGCTAAATTGGAATAAATATTGGAACAAGTTACTTAAGATCTTGATCTAAGATTGTCATTTCTAAACTTTTATTGTAGAGAGGTCGGGATTCTGCTGATCCGACGATCTAAATACGACTTTCTTGTAAATGCATCTCTTCAAGGTATTCGCTGCGTTGATAAAATCGAGGTAATTTTGCGTTGACCAAATCAAATTCAATCCTTATATTAAGATAATGTCTAACTAATAGAGCAAAGTAATCACTGTCCCCTCTATAAGAAAACCGGCGCTTTACTTACAGAGGTGTATGGACTTTTGATGATAACTGTGCTTGGAGCATTTACACTATTACGATTTACGATTTTGTAAATGGGTATGTTATATTGATAGAATTTTTAAGTTCGAATATAATTTAATTGGAAGAAAGATTTATATGTTTTAGAGTTCAAAATACTACGATAAGACTTAGAAAATAGTTGAGTATAGAAGAAAAAGAAAAATTAGGTCATCGGACTGGTAACACTTTCGACGTATGATATAACTATAGCACATAAATTTAATTAAGAGATTCTTGGTTTTTTTTTTGAGAGAGGGGGCAAACGGGCAGGACGCTCACCTGATGTTAAGCGATCACTGCCGCCCATGAACATCTGCAACACCAGAAGGCATGCAGGCGCGTTGCCGACCTTTAAGGAAAGAATACGCTCTTCTCTTGAAGGTTTCCAAGTCGTATCGGTTCTTTAAGACCACTGGCGGAAGTTGATTCCACAGAGTGGTTGTGCGAGGAAGAAAATGTCTTATTAATCGCGCTGTTGTGGATTTCCAGACATCGAGGTGGTATGGATGGAATTGAGATAACTAGTTTTAGTTTTATATCTGGGTGCATTTTTCTTGACTCTTGATCGTTACGTGTTTTTTTTGGCTTACTTTAACATTTTCAGACTCAAAGATAAAGATCAAACTTCTCATAATAATATTAAAACCTATCTTCTCTACCTAATACTCTTCATTGGTTTTTTGGTATTATTTAGTCAGTTATATTTTCTTACTTATTTTATTGAAAAGGTTTGACAGTTTAACTTACTAATAGAATGTCGTATTGAAATAACTCTATTCTTAAGGGCTGTGGGTTTTTACAACCCTCCTTGTGTGGATAGCTTTAAGTCGTAGCAATAAAAGAACGCTCCTAAGGTTGTTGCGGCTGTAAATCTATTTTTACTGTTTTACTTTAAGTGTATACATATAATAAACCCTCTCTAGTATTGCTGAAACATTATATTTATTAGAGTTTATTTTACATAATAGTTTTGCCACGAGATTTTGTTCGAAAAGGCCCTTTTTTATAAATTCGTCAATGTATTACTATAACAAAATTATCGATGTTAATCCAGGGTATGGACTATCTGTGTGCTAAATTTCATCAAAATTGGTCGAGTTATTATTAACAAAATCTCATGAAAAAATACTCCGATCCCAATATCTTTCATATCTTTTTTATAACCCCGAGGAGCAAATTACTCTACTACACCTGATGGTATGTAGAAGTGGAGTCCTTTTTGATGCAACTGGTTATATGTTGGCTGACCTCAAAACGCGGCGTCTCAGTACTCGGCTCCCCCGCCCGGTGACGCTGTCAAGGCCAGTAGGGCCAACAGCAATACACATTCCGAAAAGAAAAAAAAACGCGGCTGACGAACAGTCTCTTCACAAGTTTTTCACCAACGTACAGTGATACCTAACCGTGCGAGCATTTAAGCTCTAGCACCAGCAAAAACACCAATGCCTTAGACGGTTAAAGTAATGCTAAAAATCGGAGCACAGTGATTGTAAGGTCGTGTTGATTCGTTCTGCAAGAGTTCCCGTAACCTGACAAACGCACTGAGATCTGCCACCGAGGAGGTTCTAGTGGGTCCCCATGACATTACCACCTGGTCATGGAACCTCACATAACCTGGTTCTCCTCCCCAGGGTATCTGGTAGCAAATTTCCTCTCCGCCAACTAATAATTTGATTCCTTGATTACTTACGTACGTACAACATAGTACAAATGCATTAAACTAGCTCTTACTATAGGTCTGTATCAATTTGAACTTTATTTCTAAAGCTATAACTACACAAACGGAACCTGTATATCACAATGAATGACTAAGAGTAGATCTCACCTTTCACTGTTATTTGCATTGCAAATGACATCATGATGTGTAATAGCACGACTCGATTGCATTACGATTGTTTATGGACACGTGTTTCATATATAATATATCGTCGACAGGAATATATTAGATTTCTATGGTACTTAGTACCGAAAGTATTATTTGGTTGTGGGGGTAGACCGTGTGGTAATAAATGCGGAAGTTGGTGAGGATGGATGTTTTTGTTTGTTTCTGTGTCTTTCAAGCAAAAGAGGAAGGAACGGGTTTAAATGATATTTGAATAGCTTATTATGCTGGATTAGCACATGGGATACTTTTTTTATTTTTTATTATTTTTTTATGTTAGAAGTTGGCAAACAAGCATACGGCCCACCTGATGGTAAGTGGCTGCCGCAGCCTATGAGCGCTTGCAGCACCATTAGTAAGTGCCACTCACGCGTTGCCAACCTCGAGATATTAGTTCTTAAATCTCGTTCGGCCAGTAATTTCACTAGCGTACAATGCCCTTCAAAACGGAACACAGTAGTGCCTAAACACTACTATTTGGCGGCAGAATATTGGACACTGCGGTGGTACCTACCTAGCCGGCCTCTTGCAACAAAAGACCTACCACCAGTGTGACTGATTGCACTGGTGGAATAATCTCTGTTGTGACAGAGGTTATCCCAACAGCGGGCGATGGGGTCGTCACATCCCGACGCCTTCAAAACAGGGAGCATATTGCTGTGGTGTTACAAAAGACACAATAAACGACGTATGCATTTGTGGTTTAGATATGTCTTATGGAATAAAAAAAAACTTTTGGATTGTCGCGGTCATCTTTCATAACAACTACATTATCGCGAGGGAAGGCGCAGGCACTACATTTTCGTATTTTTTTTTTAAGGGAAAATTCTCTTGTCAATCTTGAATACAGGGAGAAAGCTAAGTTATGTGGGATTCTTACCCACTAAAGACCCTCCATTTGGCCATTCATACAATCGAGGAAGAGTCTGAGATCTCCAGAGTCTTGTTTAAACAAGTGGAACATAGCGCATTTTCCGTTAGACTCCTCCCAAGTAAAGCGTTCCCGTGTTGTTAATTTTGTACGTAAGTTTTTGATCACTTCGTCTGCCCATTCTTGAAATAATAAATAGCCAAAACTAGAAAGGCTTTTTTCTCTTTCTCTTTTCCTTTCTTTTAGAGCGCCTTCTAAGACAGGGAAACATGGTAGTCCATTTCCTTACCGTCGAGCAGGAGAGAGGAATAAAAAACTTTTGAAGATCTCCGTATATATATACATTAGCAGGCCCTACAGACGTTGTCTTCTTTTAAAAATATATAATGCCTGGACTCGATTACAGCGCCACCTAACGAGTCCTATTTTAAATCTAAGCCATTCTCTAATCCACTGCATCACATAAAAAAGTTGCGTCACATATACACCGACAGAAGAGTTATATATATTAAGATTGTGGTATTACTTAATATAATATACTATAATATTGTAAAATGTAAATGTGTATTTATTCTAGTTTATAACTGGAACCGCATATAATTATTAATTGGAAGGTTACTGGCTGTTTGCTGAAATGTTCGATACGCAATGATTCAATGTGGGCATAGTTGCTCATTATGCGTAGTTGAATTTATAAATGAGGGATGAAAAGTACTCTTTTAAGTATTTAAAAAAAAAAACGAGAAAAGTTCTAAGACGCGCAATCATTAGACTACAGGATCTTAATCATAGTTCTGGATAGATTAAAATTGTTCACTGCACACGAAAGGGCGTGATTTAAGAACGAAAGTGATTTTCGATTATTGTTTGAGCACCGAACAGGTATTCAAGCAATAAGGCGCATAATTGCCTGCATGGAATACTGCATACAAATATCTGCAGCGCGTGGTCTATCCCCGTAGCAATTCCAAGTGGTGACTATAAAATGTAGTAGTTATAAGAGAAATTTAAAATTCATATTAGTATTCCGAGCGTCCAACTGCGTTTGTCATTTGATATAACTTTGGTTTTAACTCTTTTATAATTTTAAGTAATCATACTTGCTTAATTTTTATACTTATATTATAAAGCTTAAGAGTTTGTTCCTTGGGATTCACTAATCTCTTGAGATTTTTGAAGCCTATATTTTCTTTTAGAGTAACGGTAAAGGGCAATAAGAATATAAGTAATGCCTTGACAAAGAAATACTAATATTCTTAAATAAAAAATTGTAAACATAGGTCACACGTTATCAATTCACGCTTTTTCCTTATTCTAAAAACTTATGAAATGTTTACTAATATTATAAATGCGAAAGTAACTCCGTCTCTCTGTCTATCTGTCTCTGTCTGTCGCGCTTTCACCTTAAAACTACTACACCGACTTAAATGAAGTTTGGTACACAGATAGTCTAGAGCCTGAGAAAGGACATAGGCTACTTTTTAATGCGAAAAACGGTTGTAAGGGTTTGAAATGGGGGATAAAATGTTGTATGGAAGTATCGTCAGTTTTAGAGCTACTTATTTTTTGGACTGTTAATTCGATATAAATAAATATGACATTCAAAGTTTGTACAAGTTGTACCCTCAAGGGTGTGAAGTAACAGGGAGTAAGGGATGAAAGCAAAATGTTGTGCAGGCGAAGCGGCAGGCAGAAACTAGTAAACACATATTTAGGAAAAAAGCTGTTAAATCCAGGTGATTTTATATTATGTAGGCTACATAGTAGGTAGTTATCTGAACCATTATCTATTTTAGAAAGTCCGTTAAAGATTAAATTAAAATGATAACAAAGAGAATCATTAAAGATGCAAATCCGAACTGATGGAGGAATATTGTAAAACAAATTGCTTTCCGGTATCGCGAGCACGTAACGATAATAACAACTACGTTTTAAAATTGCACTTTAGAGTTACTAACCTGCAATGCAAATTTCCCAAGACTTCGGAGTTTTGGTTACAAAATCATTCTAAGCTCCTTACAAACAAGAGAGCATCAATTAAAAAAATAACTGCAGCATATGTACTTGTACAATGTACATGTCTAGTATACAGATCTCTGTCTCCTTTTCTTAATTTCATATCTTTCATCTCTTTCGAACGTTTCAGGTAACGAAATGTGTCTAAGTGACATGCATCCAATTACCACCTTAGAAATTTATTTTGCTTTCGGCGACGGTTGCCCGCGTAGGCGGGCATTTCATTCGGGGCTTCATGGTCGTATGCGCAAGCGACCCCATGACGTTTCACTATGGCGATGAGGGTTCCGCTGAGTTTTAGTGAGTATTGCCGTGCTTGACTAACAGGTGGCATCGGCCACCACTACCACTGCCTAGTGGCAAGCATTTCTCAGTGAAAACAAAAAAAAGGTTCGACAACGGTACAATTTTGTGGACAGATGGTCCCAGGATTATTTTGATCACTCTTTAATAGAAATATATATATTATGGAGTCCGATCCTTATTCTGACCGCACTCAAAGCTACTTAACCTTTCATATACCGAGTTATGCGTGCACCTGGCTATGACGGATTTTGCTGTTCAAACTATCCACTTTATGAATAAAAGTAGAAGTTGTGAAAGGTCTTTAGATAATGGATAAAGAGGTCAGTTCGTGTGCGTCGCGTCTGCGTGTCGTGAATACATTTGTCTATGAACTAAATCCATTGATTTGTTTGCACGCTTCAATACCTCGATAATATTATACACGCGATACATTATGATCGACATTATGGGTTAGAAGCTTACAGCTGTGTATTGTACAGATAAATATCGTCTGCGTAAAGTCAGTAATTCTTTAAGGGGCTAGGTATTCGCAACTTTAACAAAATTCCAGACTGCTTATTGGAGCTGCCAATAAACAAGTTTCAAATCTACATAAAAAAATAAGTTATAAATAAAGCATATTTTTCGTTAAAGTAATATTTTTGCGATAAAAATGCTCGAGACTTTTAATATCGCTTGGATCTTATTTAAGACCCAAATTTTATAACAAATAATACAATTGTAAACTTCATAATAAATTTGAAAAAGTAGTTGCCCAGTTTCATGTCACGTCTTCTTGGTAGAACAAACCTTCCGCACCGTCGGTGGCATTTGACTATTCAAAAGTACTTTTAAAAGTCTACTTGAATAAAAGTAATTGTGATTTGACTTGATTTGAATGAAAATATTATATTTGTTAACAATCTCCAAAAGCTTAGTTCTATAAAGTAATATTAAAGAGTGATATCGGTTTTTGCTATTTTTCTTTTAACTTTAAAGAAATCAGCTTTTTAGTTTTACTTCACATGATGGTAAAGCCAAACGCAAGAAGAAAGTCTTTTTACACCACGATGGTGGCAAACAAGGGTACAGCGCGTCTAATGGTAGGCGGTCACCACAGCCTATGAACGCCAGAGTTGTCGCGTGTGTGTTGCCGACCCCTAAAAACGTTTTCAACCATCCCTTGAAGAAGCCCATACTGAAGTGTGTTGGGGAAACCTCTGTAATTAGCTCATTCCACAACCACAGGGTTAGTGGTAGACAATTCCTTTGGAACCGCACTCTTGAAGCCTCTACGCCTTGTTTAAAAGGATTTAAGATTAATGGAATGAGAGAAAACCCGTAATGTTTACACTATATACTTATAGGGCTCTTATTAAATTTGCGAAGAGTCTCGCGCTAACCTGATATCATACTAGTTGTTTCTTTTATCTAACGAGGAAGACTAGATTGATTTATAATATTGGTTTTTTATTAGGATTCCGAACCCAACGGATGCCATCGTAACCTTATTACTAAGTCATCGCTGTCCGTCCACCCGCGACCTGTATTTTACGAACTACTAATAATACGTAGAGATTTGATATTTTCACGCAATATATATTCGTAACAAATACTAAAAATAAAATAAAATTAAAAGATAAGGGGCTCCCCGTACAGGAAACTTGATATTTAACGTTGGAATGAAACCTCTTATGTGTGAGTCCGACACACAGTTGGCTGGTTTTTACGGATTTTAGCAAACATTTTATGAGTATAAGTACCGTACAACTTATATATTCACAGTGATAATTTTATCTAATGTGAAAAAAACAATTGCAGCTCGACGCTGGCTTACTACACACATACAAAAGCTTAGTACTTAAAAGTAAGCTAAGCGTGCTTAGTCTAAGGAGGCGGAGCTACCGGCAACGCTAGTAAAATATATCTTTTATTTTTTAGATGCTCATAGTCAAGTACTCTTACTGGTTGGTAAACGAGCAGTGGCTGAAGCAATTTTGGCGCAGTCATTCCATAGAGTGGTGGCATAGTGGTATTACAAATAAGCATCTCTGTGCTTTATTCAGATGATATGCAAAAAGCTGTTCTCGACTGTCCAACAGTCGATAAGTCAAGTTGAGGCCACGAATCCCACGATAAGTTTAGAATTATTATAAGACTAACATCTGCCCGCGACTTTGTCCGCGGTGGCCTTAGAATTGGGTCCAAAGATAAACGAATCATATGTAAGGTAAATAATGTTCCTTAAGACACATTACCGAATTTCAATTGAATACGTCCTGTAGCATGTTTTTTAATAATCCTAAAGGAATAGAACATTTTTCTGGGATAAAAAGTATTTAATGTGTCAATAATATAACTAATAAGCTGTGTCCCAATTTTCCATTTTCAAAATTTGATCCGAATCCGTTTAGCCATTTATGCGTAATTGTAAAGGATTTTTTTGGTTTAAAGGAGCTTTCTTTCTTATAATATTTCTTAAATAAAACGGATTATGCAACGAAAATATCCCTTAAGAATAGCTAAGAATTCTCATTGCACTTTTATAATTCATCGCTTCACTTCTTCTAACGTATTCTCTTAATTTATAGTCATTCTACAATTTAACTTTAAAACTTAAAGAGTCTCATTTAGAATTTTTATTGCGACGTTAAGTTATATAACTATACATTTTATTTTAAAATTTAACATTTTTTAATTAAAAAAATATTGTTTTAATTTGAGAATATGTTAATATAATGATTATAAATTCTGTAATCCGACTTCTAAAAGGAGGAGTTCTTCAATTCAATTGGTATTTTTTATGTAGTATATACGCCGATTACGCTGAGGCTTATGTTCCAATTTACGTGATTCTTCTTTAGTTTGATGCAGGATAGTTGCCATTTAGTCTCATAAGTAATAGTGCAGAAATAAAATGTCAGTGATAGGGCCTTAGATTTTTATAGACCCACCAGATGATAAGCGGTATTCGTAGCCTATGAGTGGTTGCATCAGTACTGTTAAACCCCATAATCCAAGGGAGTGAAGATGAAAGAAAGAGATGTGATGAGAGAGTGAGAGAGTGAGAGAGAGAAGGAACCGAAAACTGGGCCTCCGGCTTCACGTCAATATTGAAACTGTAGATCTTCCCCAGAAAACAGCACGGTTTTTTTCACATGTATGGCAACATGAAACGAATCGATCATTTAATACTTATATAATGGTTTATATGTATATATGTACCAAGAACATTACATGACAATACCATTTGTTATTTCCTTGTCATATGGTGAGAAAGCGACAAGTAGAGTAACCATATTTTATGTTTTATTGAGATATTTAATGTTATAATAATGTTCTTTTATTTTATATGTAGGGTAGTATACCTTATATTTTACTCAGTCTTTCCTAGAATTATTACTGGTATTTACCCAAGGCTCATTACTTTAATCCAAATTTAACAGATTTACTAGTTTTTACACAGAGCGATTACGAACGAACTCCGCAGCAATAACTCATTAGATTTTTATTTATTTCAAAAGAAAGGCAAATGACTTTACTCCACCTGCAAATTATATATATATATATATATATGATGATGATATTATATAATATATATCATGATATGATATTAAATTATAGCACTTTTAACAATCGAAATGCAAATAGCTTCTTATAATAAATAGCAAAATGCGCACATTACTTTCATAATATCATTTCATACTATGATGAAGGTAAAAGCTTCTTTATTTTATATAAAAACGAATTTCTTATTAACGTTACATCTTTCATTGCGTATATTTATTCGGAAAGCTAATTAGTTCATTTTGCGTATCTAAATAAAACAAAAACATCTCGAGCAAAAATAAGAAGGTATATTTTTAAAACGAGTTTCAAAATGATTAGGTATTTGTTTTGCCTTGTAAGCCGTTAATTAATTATAATTTTTCCGTTGTTTATTTTATCTTACTTCGATTTCTTTCAATTATATGTATATAAAAATATATTTACTTAAAAATAGAAATATATAAATGTGCTCTATACACATGCAATGGATATCAACATCCTTTATTGGTTACAAAATTATAATCCTTTAATTAGCACCGACTGGCCGTTTATATAGTTCTTCTTCTGGATTTATCAGATGATTAACTGACCAATTAAAGCATACACTAAAGTATGAGCTACATGAAACTCAAAATGGTATGAAGCAGAAAAAAAGAGAGAAAAGTCTCATGGACACCACCACCACCACCGCAGTGTCAAATATTCTGCCGCCAAATAAGTGCTTAGGCATTACTGTGTTCCAGTTTGAAGGGCACTGTAAGCTAGTGAAATTACTGGGCATAGGAGATTTAAGAACCAATATCCCGAGGTTGGCAACGCGTAAGTGGCACCTACTAATGGTGCTGCAAGCGCTCATAGGCTACGGCAACCACTTACCATCAGGTGGGCCGTATGCTTGTTTGCCAACTTATAACATGAAAAAAATGGGCCGGCTTGACAGGGAAGTTTTACCTTCTCAAAGAAACCGGCGTCTAGTAACAGTATCAGTAGGTAACTAGGTACTGTTGCGTTTCGTTCAATGAGTTCCCCTTTGTTCCCTTCTCATCCCTTTCCTCCTATCCCTGGGGTAGGCAACGTGACAGTACTTCAAGTATCGCAAGCGTTCATATGCTGCGTCATGCTTACTATCTGGCGGAACGTATCGCTCTGACCAATTAAAGCATACACTAAAGTATGAGCTACATGAAACTCAAAATGGTATGAAGCAGAAAAAAAGAGAGAAAAGTCTCATGGACACTCGCTTGGAACGGAGCTCCATTTGCTATATAACTATTATAACATTATGATCTCTGTAGAACTCTAAAATCTAACTATACAGAAAGAAAGACAGAGATGGATATATATATCCATCTCTGTTTACGGACATATGTCCGTAAGTACTTATGGTGGTCTTTCCAATAGGTCAACTTAAACTGTATAGACGCAAAATAAATATGAAGCTGACAACAGATACCATTTTAGAAAGACATTTCGTACCTGTCTTGTCACAATTGCTTATATAAAAAAAGTGTCAGTTAAAAGTCTTATTACACTTTTTTCGGTCTCGCTCAGAGTGTGCAATGCTCGATAATATAACTTCGTTCCAAAATATCATAACATGTATTCAAAAACGTGGACTTATGGTGACCCTATCTATAACACTTCACGCCATTAGGCGCGTAATCGTAGGGATAATCTGACCCCTAACGTATGGTGTATGAAATTTTATTGACATGCAATTTGTTTGTTTTGTTAAGTGAAATCACTAGTATAAAACAAAGTCGCTTTCTCTGTCCCTTTGTATGCGTCCCTTTCTAAACGTACTCTTACTCAGTAATAGTAGAAAATAATTGTTTTTAGTGAAATCACACAATTAAATTATTTATTTTTCAACTATTAGGTATCAATATTACAAAGTTTGTCTGCACTACCGTAAGAACGGCAAAGTTTCTCGCCCCTCTTTGGACACTCTTGAAAATTTAATGGTATCAAATAAAACGTGTTTTGTTGGGTAATTGCAGTGAATATAACGTTTCATCATTAAAACTTTAGTTATTTTGACTCCTTTAGTTTCTAGAGATTTTGTTCGCTTCGGAGTTTCATATTTTACTATGGAATTAAAAGTTTTTATATTTCATTTAATATTTATATGAAATTTGTGTCCGATAATCAGCGATTATTTAATTTTGTTTCAACTTGAAACCGTATTTCCCTATGACATCTCTCTCTTCCCAGCACTATATCTGGTATTTTCCCACGGTCTGCTTGTTACTCTTACCCGGATTTGCCAGGATAGTACTTTTTATTCAGAGCGATCGTTATGTGCGAACCCTGTGTGCGAACCAGTCACTCGTTAGATAAAAAGAAACTACCTATCAAGAGTAAACGATTATTATCACATGACTTAAGATACCAAACCAGGACGTCGGAGGTTAATGTGCTTTTCGAAGTTTCTGAGGCATGGTGGAGAGACCCACAGACTTACCCTTTAGACTTCTATGTTAAATTAGAAATACTACTTTTTTGTAACAGACACTTTCAGTCACACCTCAAACTGTTGGCAACTGGCAACTGGTCAGTCGTGACAAAAATCGCTTAGTTAATTAAATAGAGGTGCGGCTAATTCTTCATCGCACGAAATTCTATACTATTCCATACATGCGGTGTGATGTCACTGTTAGCGTTATAACATTATTTTTTAAACAAATTATATAGTCAAAATTTTCGTATTAGTAGCCATGCTCCATGTGACGACCCCATCGCCCGCTGTTGGGATAACATCTTTCACAGCAGAGATTATCCTACCAGTACAATCAGTCACACTAGTTGTAGGTCTTTTGTTGCAAGAAGTGGGCTAGGTAGGTACCACCGCAGTGTCAAATATTCTGCCGCCAAATAAGTGCTTAGGCATTACTGTGTTCCAGTTTGAAGGGCACTGTAAGCTAGTGAAATTACTGGGCATAGGAGATTTAAGAACCAATATCCCGAGGTTGGCAACGCGTAAGTGGCACCTACTAATGGTGCTGCAAGCGCTCATAGGCTACGGCAACCACTTACCATCAGGTGGGCCGTATGCTTGTTTGCCAACTTATAACATGAAAAAAAATGGGCCGGCTTGACAGGGAAGTTTTACCTTCTCAAAGAAACCGGCGTCTAGTAACAGTATCAGTAGGTAACTAGGTACTGTTGCGTTTCGTTCAATGAGTTCCCCTTTGTTCCCTTCTCATCCCTTTCCTCCTATCCCTGGGGTAGGCAACGTGACAGTACTTCAAGTATCGCAAGCGTTCATATGCTGCGTCATGCTTACTATCTGGCGGAACGTATCGCTCTACTACTACAAGCTAGTGTGGAATACCTACATATTATGTATTGACTTTTCAACTTAGAACCATCGAGATAGTTGGCTCATCATGCCGAGTAGACGATTTAGCAAAATAAGCCTATTAAAAAAACAATATTATTATTAATAGCGTGGTTTTAATTTTTGTAAAAGTATTCATACCTAAACAAAATGGTCAACCTTATCAACAACGGCAAAATAAATTTAACCTCACTCAATTGTATAATTAAAAATTAATTGTTACAATAAATATTTTCGTTTACGCTCAATATTTCATTGCCTTAAAGTCAGTAGCACAGAATATGTTATAGGCTACCGCGGACCGGTAGCGAGACCACAAGACATGTCAAAATAAATATTAGTACTCCACACACGTCCACATGACATTACACTATGACCACAATTCAAATGAATTATGGACTTCAGTTACACCGTTTATATTTACAATTATTTTATTAATTAAACTTTTAATTTTAATACACAATTTAATTTTTTTGTTGAAAAGTTAAGATTTATAGATGTAAAGAATTTAAAAATTTTAATTTAATTTATAAAAAATATATATTTTAATCAAATACAGAATTTTATAGTGGATCTTACTGATTTTTTTAGGTAGGCAAGCATTTTTATTTTTATATAAGTAAAATAGTTAAAGGGAGTTCTGTTAAGTTGTGTTTTAGGACATGACTATTAGATTATAGATATATTTGTCGATCTTAAAATTCAAGTAATTCTATTTTTTGACTACTCTTAATTCTAGACATTTTGATAAATTCACAATTCGCTAAAAGCATAGATAAACATTTCACGATCTACAACTGTAAAAAGAAACCGATTAAAAATAAACCTATAAAAATGTACCTCATATAAAAATATTTAGTAAGTACTTAGTATTACACGACGGTGTCACATAAAGCCACTCACGCCGCGAACATCAACTTAATGCGAATTCAAAATAAAGTAGGCAGAGCGAATTGTACTTTTTATTATAACAACGTAAAACGTGAGGGTCTAATGCTTCGTGTAATGTACGTTATGATGTATGTTCTTTTTCAAAGTGGATTTGTCAGAATATGCTCATGATCGTGTCCCTTTGATGTCTCCACTTCTAGTAGCATAACAAAGTTTAAGGTCGTATATAAATATTTTTAGATATTAATTTGAATACTCAATATATAATAAAAATAAATATAAAAGCTACACACTCAACTCATTAGGATATGTCGTGTCGGGGGTCCTGAAATATACACCACGAAAAAAAAAACACCCAGACCGGAAATCATGCCTGTATGGTCAATACAAACATTTGTTCCGTGCTGGAATGTGAGCTGTGGCGCTTAAGGCAGGTTCGCTACCGCTGTGCCACAACGTCGTCAAATATACTAGATCTCGGTCTCGCAGGAGGCACCGTATGGACGGAATCAAATTTGAGCCGGTGACGCTGTCAAGGCCAGTAGGGCCAACAGCAATAAACATTCAAATAAAATACTCGACCCATCCATCATTTTAATTACTGTAATTGAAGTTACTTGACTTTTTAATAGCCTATGTAATTCCTACGATTACAACGAAATGAACGAATCTAGCAATTTTGGCACTAATAGCGAGCCTTAACTCTACAATCTCCTTGATGGCCTATTAACATGTTTTGATGGCCTATAAATATATTTTGTATACTTCAAAATCGTAACGATGTTTGAGAAATCAGACCAAAATTAAATGTCT
The DNA here is from genome assembly GCA_023373885.1 of Hestina assimilis. Taxonomy (NCBI): domain Eukaryota; kingdom Metazoa; phylum Arthropoda; class Insecta; order Lepidoptera; family Nymphalidae; genus Hestina; species Hestina assimilis. Next base: position 2,294,147 of record CM041745.1, on the reverse strand, counting down.
TTATAAATTACATTTTACAAATATAATATTATGTTATGCGCGGAACTGGAAGTAACCGTTGTTGTTAAGGCGGATACGAATTAAAATAAAAAAATATCCGGGATGAAAACGATTTTGACTGTAGGTGACTGTCATCTTTCTGTTATAGAGCTTTACGTGCGAATCGGGCGCACTTTTTTGTAGGAGTAGGGCCATAGGAAGAAAGTATATTTATTTTACTTATTACCTTTAGTGTTATAAAAAAAAATTATCGAGAGTTAAAAATTATTATCCCACCAAAAACATTCTGTAAAAAACTAGCCAAGTCTCGATGGAGCTGCTTGCTTATCTCTAAAAAGTAATGAAATCTAGACAAAGTCGTGCCAAGTCTAAGGGTCCTTACTGCGATTTCTTTATTATTATAGTTAATGTTGTGTGACTTGGCCGTTGAAGGCTAAACAAGGGTACAAAACCAGGTGCTCCATGACACCATTGCACTAATCTGTCGCCAGAACCGCTACCCATTGACGATGGAAAATTGCCACTTGGAAAAGGTTCATTCAATAACCAGTCAGTTATACGTTGCCGAAAAATCAAAAATCGACTGTCATTGCAAAAATCCAGCGTAGTGGGACACATCTTCTAATTTAATCTAGCCTATAGCGTCCCATTGCTGGGCGAATGCCTGCCCTTCTGCTTTTAATACCCATATAAATAAAATTAAAGGAAAACTCTGGATAAGACTAAATAACTACTCTTAAGAACAAAAAAAATGTGTCAAATAAGAAAATCTAATAAAATAAATCAATATGCCCACGTTTCTACAAAAAGAAGTGAAATCCCACCAAAAACATTCTCTAAAAAACTAGCCAAGTCTCGATGGAGCTGGAGAGAGAGAGAGAGAGAGCTAGAGAGAGAGAGAGAGAGAGCCCGAAAAAGCGAGATTGATATCTAGACATCTATTTATCTACAAGTACTACAAAAGCACACAACAAACTAAACGTCACTACATATAAACTCTTATGAAAACTAATCGGCGTTTTTAGTTTAGCATTAATTAAGTTCACTTTTTGTTAAATATATTTAAGAATCGTTGAGTGAAAATACGAGTTCATATAACGCTTTCAAATGCTATAGTTTACCTTTAAGCGCCGCGTTTGTTTTATAATATAAGTACACCGGTCTTACGGACTTCTTGTAGCAACTAACGAAAATAATGAATTAAAAAGAAAAAACAAAATTATATGTATTGGGCATTGTTATATGGAAACAGACAGACGTAAGCATAATCACTAAGAATGAAATAAATATTTGTACACCTTTACATAAATGTCTGTTCACGCAATAGCGAAACGTCCACGACAGTCACTTTACCCCTGAGCTAGACGAGATTTAACATCTATTATAATCTAGGTATCTACTTTAAAAATAAAGAATAATTTGACATAAACGCAAAGTTTTAAAATAAAAAATTCGTCCGTGTGTATGCAAATGCCGGACCATAATAATGAAAAACTCGAAGCACTAAGTGCCTTTGTACGTGAATTGACTAAACCGGGCGTAACAGTTTCAGTTGTTACTACCTTATATAACCCTTACTTTTTATCGCAGTTAAACTTAACTACCGTATGCATGCGTTCCCAAGGTAAAGTTCAATGTTATGTTTTAATAAAAGTTCTTTGAAATATTGTCGCAATCTTGGAATACAGAATTTTTTGTAAAGTTATAAAAGTAAAATGACGTTGTGGCGCAGCAGTCCTGTCTTAAGTGGCACAGGTCGCGATTTCGACTCCCGCTCGAAACAGCTTATACGGTTCCGGTTACCGGTTCTAGGTGTGTTTGTCCTCGTACTTGTGTATGTTACAGGACCTCCGACACAAGATATGAATATCCTAATGGAGGTCGTTGAGTGTGTATGTTTTATTTAAAAAAAAATAATAGGTGTTTTAACTTTCACCAGAGATAGGAACACTTTTAAAGTTGTTTTAACAATTATTACTTACAGAATACATAAATGATGATTAAAATAATATTTATAACCGCTAAACAACTTTTCATAGGCGATTTGTAAGCATGTTTGCCACCCTATGAATGTAAGATGTAAACACACACACATTACGATAACTGGAATCTGGATTCTAATAATTCAATTACATTAATTAAAAAAAAAAAGCTAGACTAGGGAGGCATTTGCAAAACACGTAGGTGTTCAATCGCACTAATACATAGACATGGATTGAACACACAAGCGTCCGTATAAGTGCTGCGAAATAAAGTAAAATTAACCAATTTTGTCGACGACGTCGTGGCGTATGTGTTTCCGGACCCCGGACACAGGATATTACTATCCTGATGGAAGTTGATGAGTGTGTAGTGTTTATTTTTTTTTGTAAATGAGTCCTTTAATTATTTTTTATATTGTCCGTGATAATTATCAAAACGTTTTGATTGATTCTTCGTATCGCGGTTAGAGAATACAAGGACGAATATTAACCTTGATAGATAGCCCACTAACCCCATCTTATGTCACAAATATTTGATATAATTAGATAAGAAGTAAACATGTGTGATAAGATAACGTATTTTATCTTGATAGAATATCTGCTATATTTAACTTCTCAAAGTATTTAAGTTAATTACCAGCGATCATTGAATCCCAGCTGCTGTAGGCGTTTTATGACAGAAGTTGTTTTTTTTAAATAGTTTTAAGAAATAAGTTTTCTTTACAAATTATTCTTTATAATTTAAATTATATTCAACTATCAAATTCAATAATAGTTTCTACCTTTGCCTATGCCTAGTTTTTGCCTATGGGCTTAGAATTTATTAAATGAATGATTCCGAATTTAGACCTAATGTTAATTATACGTACTTGTACCACCTGACTTACCTGAAATTTCAAAACGTATGATATAAGACGAGGTTGTGGCGTAGCGGTAGTGAATCTGCCTTAAACGATACAGGCATATTTTTACGTCTGAGTGTATTTGGTCTTGTTCTTGTATGTGTTTCCGGGCCCCCGACACAGGATATAGATAGATAGAAGATAGCGATCTTGTGAGTGTATAGCGTTTATTTATAAAATAATAGTCCTATTGCTAATGCTACAATGCTATTTTAAAATGAATTTTCATATTTCAGGTATAGCATTAAAACCGTTTATACCTCGGAGTATTTACCATACAGGCAAATTTAAAAAAAAAACCTGGTATATAAATTCTTTTTACAACTTTTCGGTCACTATTTAAGATCATACATAAAATTTTATTAAAAATTCATGCATTTCTGCAGCGGTGCGAATGCCCACAAATTCTCCGAAGCAAATGACGCACGAAAATATTATGATCAAATTTTATTGACCAGTCTGTCCTGATGCAACTACTAAACATTATAAATAAAAGTTATAAATAACTATTTATATTAGTTCTGCTCAGATAGCAGAGACTTTTGCTCAGCTTGTTCCAAAAAGCTTGTTGTTAAAGCTTATGTTTTACTGTCCGTTCCGGCTCAGATCATCTGCCTATAAAACGATATATCACATAGATTATATTCTGCCTATAGAACATAGAATATTTGAAGTGTTAATTTGTCAAGTTCTACAAGGAACTATCATCAGGTTTTGGCGCTATAAGAAATGTAATCGTAATAGGGAATATTTTTTTCCCATGGCCACTATATTTAGATAAAATATCTTATGTTCAAATTACTCACTCTCACAACAGAGACAAATATAATTACAAATTGGCAAGCAAGCATAGGGCCAACCTGATGGCAAGCGCTTGCCGTGTCCTGTGAGCGCGCGCGACACCATTAGTATGTGCCACTCACGCGTTGCCAACCTCGAGATATTAGTTCTTGAATCTCATTTGCCCAGTAATTTCACTAACTTACAGTGCCTTTTAACCCGGAACACAGTAATGCCTACGCACTAATATTTGGTGGAATATTTGACACTGCGGTGGTACCTACCTAGCCGGCCTCTTGCAACAAAAGACCTACCACCAGTGTGACTGATTGCACTGGTGGAATAATCTCTGCTGTGACAGAGGTTATCCCAACAGTGGGCGATGGGGTCGTCACGTCCCGACGTCGGTAAACGACGCCGACTTATGTTGCATACATCGTGTTAACGGAATGTGTTCAGAACGAAGCTTTACGAAACGTTATGAAATTTTTGTATAGTTGTAATGTACGTATATGTAATAGCATTCTGGCGTCACCGCTGTTCGAAGCGGCCAGAATTCTAATTAAACTGTATTTACGGGTAGTGCGAGTGTTACAGGGGCAGTGCGAGTGTTACAGTGCATTCATCTCTTTATCGAGGAGATATTGTATAAACATTTCTTTTGGCTTTTTATTATTGCTAAGTAGGAGTATGATAAGTTTATATTATTAAATGGGGATGGAATATTCACTGTGTGAAAAAACCCCTTTCAAGTTGTTCTACTGTCCGTTCCGCCTCAGTTCATCTTCATATACTCGTAAAACTATATGTCCCATACATTATATTATGCCTATAGAATATAGAATATTTAAATTATTATAACGCTGAATGTATGTAGTTTCAATTTATTTTACACAAATAAATTAGTATTATAAAGTAACCTATGTTCCCCTTGTTATATTTTTTTGTCTTATTTACAAATAAAGCGCTCTTGTATTACTAGTTTGCATTGACCTAAAAAAAGGTATATTTTTCTTTTTTCTGTTATAATTTATCTTATAAAAGTTCTTTATTTTATGACCGATAATATTCAGTAAATGAAGCTGTTGAACGGTGACTTATTGCAGACAAGCATCTGCCCGCGACTTCGTCTGCTAAAACCTTCTAATTAGCTCCATATGGAAATGATATATTTGAAAACAAATAACGTTACAATTTCAAGTGAATAAAAAATTAAACGTGTAGTACGTTTTAATCCCAGAGGAAATTAACATTTTTCCATGATAAAAAGTATCCTATGTGTCAATTCAAATTTTCATCCAATATCCAAACATACTTTATTATATGTATTAATAACATTAGTAGTATTCCCGGTATCTGTCCAGGGTCTGTTTATTACTCTTATTTTTCCTCCCCGCTTGCCATGTGAACTCTCCAACCCTAAGACCAAACCAGTAACTCATTGAATAAGAGCAAATTACGTATCAAGAGCTAACGATTATTAACAGATGTTATGATAACAACCGGGACCAACAGCTTAACCTGCTCTCAGAGGCACGGTGGGGAGACCAAAGGACAAACGCCCAGTTTGAAGAATCTGTTTGCAAGATAAATACAAACATCCTCCCCGAGCGGCAATCGAAGTCGCGATCGAGTCGAAGTTGAGTTGACTCGCAACCACAACGCCACAGCGGTCGTCAAAAGTGAGTCATAATTACCCAAATTATGTAGTCATTTATAATCAAGATAAAGAATATATAATTTTATGAGAAGGACAAAATGAAGTGACAAAACTTGTTGAGTTTCTTGTTGTTTTTGCTGTGGTTTATGTCATGAGTCATTTATTATCATGTCCTTAAGAACACTTTTCCTTTGCTCGCAACTACAATCATTTCGATAGCAATACGCTTTAAATTGTCTGTGTTCTTCTTTTGTGAAAATTTCAATTGTCCAACCATAACAGTCCTTGAGATACAGTCTGGTGGCAGATAGACAGACAGACAAATGGACAACGGAGTAATAAGATCCCGTTTTATCCTTTAGGTATGGTACCCGAAAAATGCAATCCCACGGAAACGTTTTTCCGGGATACAAAGTAACGTATGTTTTAATCCAGGTAATAATCTATATCTGTGCTAAATTTCATCTACATCCGTTCAGTGGTTTTGGCGTGCGTGTTACATAAAAACTTTCATACAGATAGTTTATAGCCTGAGAAGGGAAATAGGCGACTTTTATGCAAAAAGGGTTGTATGAGGTTGAAAGGGAGGATGAAAAGTTGTTTGGAAGTATCGGCATTTTAAGAGCTAGAAGCTTGAAACTTATTTTTTAGTCTGTTGATTCGATATAAAAAAGATAGTAAAAGTTTTACTCTCAAAAGCTTAAAATAACAATAGGGAATAGGTGATGAAAGTTTGTATGGAAATATGTAAGGTTTATGTGAACGTTTTACATGCGGTCAAAACCGCTGCCAGAAGCTAGTAATACAATAAGAACTGGGTCATTAAAGATTTTATTAAAGCGTCTATGAAACTTGAGCGACGACGGTCTCTAGTACAAAATAAAGTAAAAAAAAACTATCACACTATTTTCCAAGCTTTTCTAAGTCCCTTTGTAATAAAATACCATTGTAAAGCGATACATTCTCCATGCTCCATGCGACTATTGTGGTTACTTGAATATTTATAGAAACACATTTCTAAGGGTTACCTGTATTCAAGCTATTTTGTATTTTCTGTGGTAACATTTCATATTATTGTTTCTTTTACATTGAATTCTTTGTAGTGTTGTTCTATTTTTATTATCAAACATAAATGGGAATGTAAGTTAAACGCCAACAAATGCTCAGTTATATAAATGTATATACAAAGCTTTTGATTCCAACCAACTCTTCAAAAACGCTTTTCAAATGATCATTGTTAAAATGGTAACCTCTTTTCCTTTTAATTAGGGTTAATGCTTTTAAGGATCGTCTTAATAATTATCATATCAAAGTCAACCCTTCTATCGCTGAGCTACTAAAGGTTAACTTACATGAATAGGTACTAGCCTTTGCCCCTGCTATGCCCGGTTCAATGCGATTTTTGTTCAGGCATATTTATTGCAACGGAAATAAATGGTTCCCGATACAAATTTTCTATCCCTATTTCATTCTTAAAGTTTTTTTTTACTACAAAAAATCTTTAAAATCGGTTCAGTGTATGTACTACTACTTACTTTCACATTAATTACACAAAAAAATTTTAGTCAAAAAATTAATTAGTTTAGATTTAAGAAACATCTATATAGGACAGAAAGTATCCTATTTATGAATACAGGTCCTCCAGCGTCTGTGTGTCAAATTTCATACAAATTCGTTCTGTTTTTTGGTGTTTGAATAACATCCAAACATCGAAATCATACTGTTATTGCTAGTTCTCTTCTGCAAAATGTTCTCTAATTGAAAGTTCAGGAGTTTTGTATACTGGATAGTTTTCTGACCTTCATAGTTCTTACGTTTGAACCACTTAAACTTGAGAGCAGCAATTTTTAATTAATCGTTAAAGAACTAAATAAATCGTTTAGAGCACAACATTAATTTGAAGTTTTCAACCCATAATATTGTTGAACATCTTACTGTTCTTAAAGTTTGATAACCATTATGTTTAAAACTGGAAATTTTACAGTGGAATTTAATACGTATTGAAAATTTAAATATTAAAAAACTAGGTCAACAAAATCTCGGTAATCGCTCCATATTAATATGACTCAGAGGGCCGCTGCTTACAGCGATCGGACGGAACTTTGGCATGACACAAGTATGGTGTGCGTTCTGTTAGTTCTCTAATCCTATGTTGTGTCCTGTTCTTTTAAGCATATGTTCAAATTTTTTCAACACCAAATACTACGTCACCCTGCCCCTCTACCAGATGTGAATTTAGCCGGGTTCGAAATTATATAATGACGGTTTTCAAACAAGCATAAGGTCCACCTGACGGTAAGCAGTCACCGCAATATATACGGAAGGGAAAAAAGGAAGGGAATCTGTTCCCTGTGGGAAGGGGTGGAAAATTGGATGTCCGGCGCTCTGACGCATCGAACGACATACTGGTAATTTACGCCGATTTTTTGTGAGCGTGTTGTAATTCCTCGGTCAAGTCGGCCTATTTGTGCTGGGAACAAGGCTCTGCTACAAAATCTCAATTCTATATCGGCGTATATTGGCTTCGACCATATTTCACCAATATATAGCCTATGTCCAGTCTTGCCCGTCTCTCACGTGCACTTTCCACCACGACATCATTTCGTGACCGAATCTCGGCCCACTTGATGAGGTCATAGATCGATTTGATAATTTAAGCCACTTAAATAAATTTGTTTATCACCTATATCACCTGGGTTATTTACACCCTCGGCTTGTTAGAGTTTTGGACACAGGATGTGATTTCAGTATTTTTGATTAGATAATACGTTATGCGTGGTTAAAATACCAAATCACCTGTTAGCTACGCTTTATATTAAATAAAATAAAATCTGTCAAATTCAACTAACATAATAGTTTTTCTATTGTGTCTTGCAGTGTCAGTTTTTATACCGCTAAACAGTAGTGTATTTTGCATTACTGTGTTTCGGTTTCAAGGAATTGTATCTAGTGAAATTACCGGGCAAAGGACATTTAAGAATCAATATCTCGAGGTGGGCAACGCGTGAGTCACAGCAATGAATGGATTTTTTTTAGATTATACGGGGGCAAACGAGCAGATAGCTCCAACTGATGGCAAGTTGCCACTATCGCCCATGAACCACATGAATCCACAACCCCAAGAGGGTCGAGGATGCTTTGCCAATGAATGGTGTTGAATAGACTACGAAAACCACTTACCATCAGGTGGGTCATATGCTTGCTCGCCATGCCAACTCAGTAACAAAAAAACGGAAAATATTCGGCAAACGATAGAATCCCATAAATTTTGTTCACAAGCTCTGCGGAAATTTACTAGAAACAGCCTACTATATATCTGTGCTAATTCAACCCTATGTTAGCAGATTTCGTCTGAAGCACATGTATGGAATGCAGATACTATAATTTTGCACGACAGTTAAATGCATTTTGCGGTATTTAGTAGATCGTATATTGCTCGTGGAGTTCTATGTTGAATTCAAGCAATTTTCTGTGATGATAATTCCTATTTTTACTGACAACTTCATTATCTAATAGGGTCTTTGTCTAACTATTAATTAGCGCCTAAGACACTCATAGTCGGGTGCGCTCAGTAGCTACTTTAGCCGCGGTCAGTCAGTAGATGGATGGACACCGTTGTGGCGTTGTGGGTAGCGAGTCTGCCTTTAGTCTCGACGGTTGCGGGATCGATTCCCGCTCGGGCAGATGTTTGTTAAAATTTCCGTCTCGGTCTGGGCGTTTGTCCGTGTGGGTCTCCCCACCGTGCCTCGGAGAGCACGTTAAGCTGTCGGTCCCGGTTATTATCAATAAAATCTGATAATAGTCGATAAGTAAATTGCTCTTATCCAATGAGTTACTGGTTCGCCCTTAGGGTTGCGGGGTCAGATGGCAATCGCTCCGTATAAAAACTAGTAACCTGTCAAATCCGGATAAGAGTAATAAGCAGACCCTGGGTACATAAAATACCGGGAATAATGCTAGGATGAAGAAGAAGTAAGTAGATGGATGATCGCAAAGTGGTATTTCAAATGAGATTCTCCAGTCCGTGTAAGGTCCCGGTTGTTATCAATTTGATAATAGTCGTAAAGTCAAAGGCTTATACGGGCGACATGAAAAACTTTATCACTAGGCTGGCCACTAACCACTCGATAAAAATAAGAAGAAGAAGCGCCTAAGATTTGAAAATGAATTTACTTATGGGATGGATTTCACGGATACCTTGAAATTACACATTTAGTCTTAGGTGAAAAGAGTCATACATACCAGGACAAATTGTAACTCTCTGTGCCGGAATATCGACTATCCGGGCTCAATATATAAAAATTTAAATTCATATGGTATAATGAATCAACCATTAATAATATATGTCGATGTGGTTTTTGGGATTTTATTTTTATCATCTTTTGACCGTAGAATTATTTATAATTTAATTTATAATCTAAATGCGGTACACATTTATATTCATTACATAATAATTTTCGTGCTTATATTTCAAGTTATATCACCCAAAACGTAACGTGGGCGGACAACGATGACTTCACAGGCTCGGCAGAGAGCCGCGTGGGCTTACTGGTCGAAGGCCACTCCACAATCCAACTTCGTTATGTTGCATACATACGTCATAAAATTCAAGGAATTATTATGCAATCCGTGTCCAATATTTGACGACCTTGTGGCGCAGCGGAAGCGAACCTGCCTTAAGCACCACGGGTCACATGATTGTTATTATTATTACATCTTGCGGGTAGGCAAGGTGAGGGTGGCTAACGTGGTTGTATTCCGCAACTAACTTAGCTGCCTTCGAGTTTGGACTTTATTTCCACTTACCATGAGGTGAAGTAGGGTCATCTGCCCTACACCTGCCATCACTACAAAAATATGTTTGTAATGACATGTAATGTTTTCCGATCTGGGTATTTGTCCCCCGACACAGGATATAGCTATTCTAATGGGGGCCATTGAGTTTGTAGCGTTTATTTATTATTATTATTTAATTAATATTTATTATTATAATAGGTGGTGACGATGTTATGTCACGGCGATCATCTCAATAGTAGCAAACAATATGGAAGATCCCGCTCTTTGTGTCGCCCTAAATAATTATTTTCTACGAAATTTTAAGCGGCTTATGATACACTTTAAAAACAAATAATATCAGAAAATGTGCGTTTGATAAATATAATTTCCTTTGTACCAGATTCTGACAATACAGAGCTGTTTTGGTTGTGGCTGCCAATTGTGGTAGTCGAATACGAATTAAATTGCTTGAATTATGTGACGCATGGCACAGTTTGAAATATGTGGACTTTTATAACTACGTTAAAAATTTTGTAAATTTAATTACGTGCTATGTAATTCATGATTGACTGTCGATCAATTAATTATTTAAAATAGTTTTAACCATATTCATCGGCATATATCGATGGTTTTGGATTTCATTTCATTTCATTTCATCTTAGCTAATAGCATATTGATAGGCCCGGCAGACGTTGTCCTGCCACGAAAATGAAAAAAAAAACGTGAGACCCTATAGCAGCGCCCCCTACTGGGTCTAATTGTTAATCTAAGCCATTCTCGAATCCACCGTAATACACACAAAAAATATCATCAAAATCGGTCCAGCTGTTTAGAAGGAGTTCAGTGACATACACATGTACAGTAGAGTTATATATATAAAGATTTATTATTCATTTTTTTTTTTATTTCATGACGTGACCGATTTTTTTATTTCATGGCGCACCGTATGCTTGTTTGGAAACTGCAAAAAAGCATACGGTCCGCCTGATGGTAAGCATTCACCGCAACATATGAACGCTTGTGATACTTGAAGTATTGCGCGTTGCCAACCCAAGGGATAGGAGAGAAGGGATGAGAAGGAAAAGGGGGATAGGAAAGAAGGGATGAGATGAGGGGATGAAAGGAAAGCTAAAAGGAAGGGAGCAGACAGAGGGTGGGAGATTGGGCCACTGGCACTCTCTCTCCACGAAGAAAACGTAACAGTACTTACTGATAATGATAATTTACGCCCATTTTCTCTGAGAGAGTAGTACTTAGGGAAGTATTAAACACGACCAGGAGATCGTGCTGGGTCATTAGCTCTGTGAGAAGCTTGGCTCTACTACTACAAAATATTTGCTTCGCATAAATGTACAGTTGGTATAGTGTAGACGAAAAATTCCGCAAAGACTATCTGCCCGTAACCACTATCTGTGTTGGCAATTTTGCTACAAGCGAGAATTGAAACCGCGTTCATTGGAGCAGAATAGGCGCTGATCATTCAACAATGAAATCGAAAACATATTTGTCTGCTGTGAAAATTCAAGTACAAATGTATAGAAAATACCTTCGTACCACATTTGATGTGTGAAGTGTGATATAGATACAATTAAGGACATATTTGGACGCAAATAAACAATACCATGTCAACCCACACGAATGTCATTTCGAGAAAATCGCGTTTGAAGATTTTGAACAACTTGCTTTATATGATTTTTTTATGTGTTGGTTAAGTTTTGGCAATTTCAGATTTATGTAAATTATTTATACTTATTTACACAAAAAATAAGTATACAAACTGCATATTTCGTATATAATTCACTTTATATATATTTTCGTATATAATTAATTCCCCCTTCCATTCAAGAACTACGCGTGCCGGTCTCCGATCTCACCCACTAACTGTGGCATCAATGCCATCGCGAACAAAGAAGTTTGCCAACTCTTTTCTTTGTCGCACTTCAAAAAAATGGAATGCTTTACCGGCACACGTGTTCCTCATTCTTACAACCTGGGGTCCATCAAACGAGGCGTGAAGAGGCACCTTGCGGGTAGGCAGGGCGAGGATGGCTAGTACAGTTCGCCTTCTGCAACCATATTAGCCACCTTCGCGTGTGGACTCCACTTCCACTTACCATCAGGTGGAGTGGAGTTATTTGCTCTCCGGCGTTTATATAAAAAAAAAAAAAATATATATATATAATATAATCCAAAACGTTTAAAATAATACATAAATTGCATGATTAAAAATGGCTTTTTAGAAGTTTTAAAGCTTAAAACCCTACAAATATTAAAGGAAAATGTTCTTCAGCCATTTACCAACACTTCTGCATACATAACTCAGTTTTTTAAATTTTGTGGGTTGACATGGTATTGGTTATTTGCGTCCATTTCCTGTTTACAGTCTTAGTACTTACGGATTTATAATCGTCTACGTAGAATTGGAGCAAGAATACTGGCAGCGTTTTCCGCTTCATATTCTATTCGTGTGGTTAGTAACAAATCTACTTAGTAGTTTAGTGGAGAGTTGTTGAGGTAGTAATAATAGGTCTATGTTAAGTATCGCAAACCTAAAGGGTGGTTAGATAAAATTGCCGCGCTTAACCAGACGACGGAATGTAATCAGTGAAACATCTCACCGATAAACTTGTGGGATGAATAACACTATCACTATAAATAAAAGTCACTTACTGTTACAATGTTTATATTCGAGTCCACGTAAAAATCAGAAGTATACACATAATAACGCAATAGTTTTACAGCACATTAGCATACAAGCATGAAGAATATAGCACAAGAATACAGACCGGAAGGCACATGAATTTAGGAAGAGGAGAAGAAAATAAAGCATGAAATATGCAAAAACTCTTAAGCGTATAGATATATCGAATGTCATGCGTAAACAAAGGAATGCTCGCACGGGGCATGCGCTTTCGCACCGGGCCTAAGATGCTGCTGCCTGTGCCACTAAGAAGGTGGACGAGATTTTCCCACAAACTCAGAAGTAATCGCTGTCTTCAGTAATAGTGGCGCTAATAAGACTATACCTACTCCGTAATTAAAACCTATCCAATCAAGTAACTTCTCCTCCTTTTTGAAGTCGGGTTAAAAATAGGTGAAGGCAGTGATTATTATGCAAGTGTCCATCACATTACTATTTTTTGCTTTCAATGCCTGTCGGTCAATTATGAATATCGATAAGTTATTGTATTCAATATGTCCCCTACTATTTATCACAAGTCATCATAAACTCATCATAATCGAATGTATAATTAATTTAATTTAATTTAAGTATAATATTTTTAAGCTTCAATAGCTCAACGGTAGAAGGGCAGACTTCGCTCCGTTAACGCGACAGTTGAGGGTTTGATCCTGACGCCTCTTTGGGCTATTGTCGTACCCACTCCTAGCGCAAGCTTCGAGCTTATTTGGAGGGCAATAGGAATATTAGTAATGCCTGAACAAAGCATTGCTAATATTTACAATTGAATATAATAATAATAATAATAATAGTAATAGTTTATTGACCAAAAAAATGTTTTACAGTTTTACTTAATGCTATAGCCAACAATTATTCACTTAAAAATAGTAAAGCATCTGTAACCGAACTAGGATACCCTGTGTTTCGGCTTACAGTGCCAACTCCTCTCGGTTTTTTACAAATTTAGCTCGCTAACAAATAAAACAATATAAAATTTAGTAGAAATCAAAATAAACTAAATATCCTAATTCTATGTATCTTAATTTTAAAAGTGTTCCTCTCCTCCACATGATAGTGCGTGTTTGTGTATATGTGAGTGTGTGTGTGTGTGTGCGTGTTTGCGTTTATGTTTGTGTGCATGTGTGTGATTGCACCAAGAGAGCTTGAGTAGCATGTTTCGTGTAATTATGTATATAAGTAATTATGATTAGTACTCGTAGGTAATCTATTCGTATACTCAGAATTTAGAATTTTGTATTTTACTTTTATTTATTTATTTTATTTTATTTATAATATATACTAACTATATTTATTTACAATGAATAACTACAACTGTACAAATCATGTCAAATCTTTTTATTTAAATAATAAATAAAGAAACGCTACACACTCAAAGGCCCCCATTACCTTAGCTATATACTGTGTCGGGGGCCCGGAAACATATTGTGTATGACAAGGACAAACACACCCAGACCCGAAAACATGCCTGTATGGTTAATACAAACATATGCACCGAGCGGGAATCGAACCTGCGACCTGTGGCGCTTAAGGCAAGTTCGCTACCGCTGCGCTACAACGTCGTCAAATTTAATTGGAATTTATTAGTAATAAGCAGTTGCAGCATAGGAACGATTGCAGTTAATTAACTCTACAGTTTTAACGATTTTTGTTCTCTCTGGAATACTGGATCATGACAAAATGTACATGCTACCTTATAGAAATCATTCATCAATCTCTCTCGTCGAAACTCGTCAACAGATAACAATCGATACACCAATTCTCGAAAGTGTTCTTTAAAATGGTTAATTATTAGCATGACTTCGAAGACATTTAGTAAAGTATTCCATAAAAGTTCCACGTTATCGGAACAGGTGTTGAATTGGCTCTAGTCGATAATTATTGTCGAGGCTCGAGATTTGTATAGCCGTTAAAAGCCGCCTAACAAGTTAGGACGTGACAAAGAACGGGTCATATCTGACTTTTGTTATAAAATTCCATAGATCTGATTTTTGTTATAAAATTCCATGTGACAAAGAACGGGTCATATCTGACTTTTGTTATAAAATTCTATAGATCTTTACGTGACACTTATTAGTCGACTAAAAACACAACACTCATTTCATCTATTTTAATACTAGTATTTTATTATGGTAAGTTTATACTAATTTAAAAACAATTAAATATAGAAAAGATCACACACGACACTGATATTAAGTATAGAATATATCGTTATTTTCTTTTTATATAAAACTTGATCCAGATGATTTTTTTTATAATTATTTCGATATTTTTTTGGAATATGTATTACTGTTGGCCCTACTGGCCTTGATATCGTCACTATATAGGGTCAGCCGAACCACGCTTAAAGCCTTCTTCGGGAATGGAGGCAGCGCCCCGACTGTATTCTACACGATAGAATCAACCGACAGTTATTTTGTACAAAGATAAAATTAATTAATGCACTAGAAAATTACAATGGACTTAAATTTCTGTTCTGAAATAATATGGTATATTTTCTTAATATATATCGAGGACGTTGTTATTTCAATTCAGCATTCCAAAACTTTGGGTCCATTACTATTAATACGGACTCAACTCGCAGTACTAAGTTTATTTAGGAGAATCGACTATTTACGAATAAAAAAACATTTGGTTTCACTTTATATTTATACTAAACTATTATAAACAATATTGGACGAGCGAAAAATTCTGTGAATAAAGATTTTAATACAAACTTTGAACCCCCATTTCAAACCTTCACGGGTGGAGTTTTAGATAATATTGAAACACGTTTTTCTTTATTTTTAATTGTTTATCAAATAGTAAAGTATCATGTTTTTAGTATCCAAAATGACTGTCCTTCCTTATAAACTTCAACCCCATTTTCACCCCTCCAGGGGTGAGATTTTAGAAAAGGGTAAAATACAATAGTCTATTCGTCTCTAATTTTTAACTTAAAAACAAAGTTTTATGCTTCTAGTTCTAAAAATGATGGATTTCCATATAAACTTTCAACCATATTTTCACACTTTTGCATGTTGCATTTCAAAAAAATCTTGTTTAGTGCGCGTTTACGTTTTAAAAACAACACCTGTAAAAATCAGCTTTCTAGGTCTAAGGGTTTAGTATGGGCGTTTATAAGTCAGTAATTCTGCTTTTATATACATATTATATCGATTATTCGTGTCAAAACATAAAAGTTAATTTTTAACTTTATATAAACTTACAATCATCATAACAACATATATATTAAAAATATTATATAAAACACTTAAATCTAGCACCACATAACACCGGAAATCTTTATATTCACTAAGGAGTTTTTGATTTACTTTCCCTATATCTACGGTAAACAGTAAACTACTCCTTGTGGCGAAAAAGCATGGCTGAGGAAGACGTACTATAGTTTCATCTAATTCAACTGTAGCTATATATAATATATAACTATAAGCTAATGGGTCACTCTTTTCAGGTTGTATCGCAAATTCGTGATCTAGGCATCAATTTTGACAGTAAATTAAATTTTAGGGAACATGTAACTATCATTAGTACAAAAGCTTATCGGTTATTAGGATTCATAATGAGAGTAACCAGTGATTTTAATAATACAACACCTGCTACTACTCTGCTGCTACTACTATAAGTAGTATGTTCGAAGCGTTTTAGAGTACAATTCTCAAATTTGGGATCCGTCAGAAACAAAATATATAAATATGGTTGAAAAGGTACAAAGGAAGTTTTTACGATTTATCTATAAGAAGAAATATGGTTATTATCCATTTTTATTTCCATCGCTGTTTGTTAATGGGATGACAGATTTTTAACATTAGAAATTAGAAGAAAAATGTCATTGTTAATGTTTTTATATTTATTGATTAATAGTAAAATTGACAATCCTTGGGCTCTAAGCGAAGTACGATTCTTTGTACCGTCACTTTATGAGGTATCAAATCTGTGGCTAATGCTAGTGTACGGCGTCGTCACCATCTATTGGCGGAGCAACCTGGCATTCACACTAGACAAGGAGCGAACTCTCCCATACCCAAAGCAATTCGGTTGGCTAACAACATCCTCATTGCAGAACCAGATATAGATATATTTAATTGTAGTGTACAAATATTTAAGAAACGTATCACATATGCTATAAATAGTATAATGTAGCATTAGAAAAATTGAACATGTAACGTTTTAGGTTAAGCCTGTTGTTACTGTTATTTTCAAATAAATAAATAAATATAGCATTTTATCGCACTAATGTGAAGCTTCTATACAAAGTCATTAATATTATTTAACATTGTTAAAATACAAATAAGATATGTGAACCGTACTCGTGTGAAGGTTGTTTGTCCACGTGTGAAGCGCAATTCCTGAGGGGAAAACCACGGACAAATTAAAAAATGTATGTGTAAAACACAAGGCTTTAATGAAAAAAATATACTGCTTATAACATTTTTAAATTCTTCTATTTAGGTATAAAATAATACTTGGGTAATTTTTTTTGATTCACTAAAGTAAGAAATGTATTATTGTTATTGTAATATGTTTATTTGTTACGGGTATTTACCCAGGGTCTGCTTATTAGTCTTATTCGGGTTTGACAGGTTACTAGTTTTTACACAGAGCGATTGCTATCTGCAACCTTGCCGTCGAATCAGTTACTCCTTGGCTAAGAGCTAAATCATCTATCAACTATTTTTATCAACAATTATTATCAGCTATGTGATAATAAACAACAAACCCACAAGGAGAAACTTCCAGACCGAAGAGTATGTTTATACCAACATCCGCCCTAAGCGGGAGTCGAATCCGCGACCGTAGAGGCGAAAGGTAGGCTCGCTACTTACGCCACTACAGTAGGCAATCAACCAACTCAAATCGATTTGACAAATAGGCTTCTTAATGACTGAGACAGACTTACTTTTTGCGCCATACCTAATGAACTCAGTCATATTAACATGCAGACGAAAAACATTCAAAGAGGATTTTTTAAAAGTTAAAAGACGTCCAAACCATGGATCGCAATTATTGTATTCTAAAACCATATAAAGTCATAGCTTACCAACTGTTTTATTCTCATACACATAGAATATTGAATTGTTTAACAGAATCCATTGTTTAGGTATGTATTATATATGGATATGAAAACCTCAGAACGGTTAATATTATTGACATCTCAGTAGTCTCGGTCGAAAGATGATAACAGCACGTCAGAGGTTAAACAATGATTCAACGGTAGCGAGAATCATTATTTACGACCGTCAATAACAATGTTACTGAGCAAAATATTATTTAAGCAAATCTGGTCACTAAATGCTGATTCACGGACTCCAAATAGTGTAGTTATAATTTTGGAACGATTTTTTTTCCTTAACGCGGCTTACGGGTAGTGCAATTTAGTAGAACTCACAAAAGTAAAGCGTCCTAAGGACGTCCTAAAAGACACCATCCTCGCCATCGAAGACGAGGTTCCTTGTTTCACAGGTCGTAACGCGCTGACACCGTCGGCTGAGTCTATCGACTAGAATGAACTGGGAGCATTTCCTCCACTGACATCCCGATGAGGTCTGTAGCCATGGCTCGGTCTCGCCGGAGGCACCATAAAGACTTTGTCACGGCTGGGTCTCAGTACTGGGTTCCCCCATTCGGTGACGCTATCAAGGCGAGTAGGCCCAATGGCAATACACTTGGGTTGACCAACATAACGCCCATTGTGATACTACAAGTATCGCAAGCTCATAGGTTGCGGTGGCTGTTTACCATCAGACAATCAATCATGACAAAACAAAAGTTTCGTTTTAATATTATTTTTTTCTTTTTTTATGTTACAAGTTGGCAAACGCATACGGCCCACCACATAGTAAGTGGTTGCCGTAGCCTATGACCGCTTGCAGCACCATTAGTAGGTGCCGCTCACGGGTTGCCAACCTCAAGATATTAGTTCTTAAATCTTCTCTGCCCAGTAATTTCACTAGCCTACAGTGCCCTTCAAACCAGAACAGAATATTTGACACTGCGGTGGTACCTACCTAGCCGGTATCTTGCAACAAAAGACCTACCACCAGTGCACTGGTGGAATAATCTCTGCTATGACAGAGGTTATCCCAACAGCGGGCGATGGGGTCGTCACATCAGGACGCCGGGATGATTTTATTTCCGATGACACAAATTTGCTACTGTTATTTAATTGATTAAAATTTATTTTCATAAAATTTACAGTACGACACCATTTACAGTACGTTACCCATTTTAGGATGTGAAAAATAAATTTATTATGTATTTATAAAATCTATTAACTCTGTACACAAATCCCGTGTCACATAAATAATCAATACCCCGAAATCCAGTAATCCCTTAATTTACTGCCTCCATTATACACATTTGCATATTTATTTTATAAAACATAAATATTTTGATAATATTAATTATGAATACCGTTAATTGAAATTCTGGAAAATCTTGCCGTTTTCTAAATTACTGAAGTGTGATTATTTTTAATGGACTTCAAAAGGAATTGATTAGACAATTTTTATTATAGGTATTAGCATCCGTCCGCGACTTCGCCCGCAGAGAACTCAGAATGGACTTGAAAAAATTAGAAAGAAATTATACATTTGTAAGTAAATAATGTTTCATCAGACACATCATACCGAATTTTAATTGAAACCACCTGTAGCTTTTTTTTGATAATCTTACGAGAACCGAACTTTTTCCGGGATAAAAAGTACCTATTAGTCCAGATAGTAAATTATCTGTATGCTGAATTGTAACCCAAACCGTTAGGTCCTTTATGCGTGATTCAGTAACAAATATCCAAGCATTTCATCCAAGCATTTCAACTGGATACGCCCTGTAGTACGTTTTTTGATAATTCTACGGGAACCTAACATTTCTCCGGAATATAAAGTATACTATATGTTAATACAGAAATAAGCTATCTGTGTGCTTCATCCTAACCCGTCAAGCCGTTTATGCGTGATTGGGTAACAAACATCTAAACATAATTGCAGTACGTTTTTTTAAATCCCACGGGAATTAAACATTTTTCGGGATTGAAGCATCATTACTGAAAACAGTCGATATTAGTTCTATATTCCAGAATGTATTCGTAAAACCGTGCATCTGGTAATGAAATAACAGTTCGCCGGATTTCGGTCCGCGAAGTGTCAATATTTATGCGTCGGACGACTGACGTTGTTTGCGGGGACAATTGTATTGCGCAAACGATTCACTTTATATTCGAACTACATGAATATATACATACAACTTGTGTAAAGTTTCTTTGTGAGCTTATAATGCTACTTCAGATCTATTTAAGGTTCCGTAGCGAAGTGGCAAAAACGGAACCTTACAAATTTGTCATGTCCGTCTGTCCGTCCATATGTCATAGTTATTTTACTCGGTGACATTTGGGTCTATCTATACGAAGCTTAGTAAATAGGTGTATTATATGAACGGTTGCATAAGCTTCATAAATCATAAAATATATAATAACTAAGGATGAGGTCTTTCAAAATGAGGTTTACTTTTAACTTTTTTTAATTTTTACCAAAACTTTGTTATTCAAATTACTATTAATAACTACTATGAAAATATGAACTTATTTTTGCGGTCGATTTTTAGTCGTTATTATTTTTTAAACTCCTTAAGATTTATCATCATCGAGCTGCGGAACCGTTTAGTTTCCACTGTGCGTGGTCCACAGCGTACTTTACTGATAATTTACATACCTTTTGATCTCATAAAAATTTAATTTTTTTTTGTTCAAAATAGGATCAAGATTGACGTCAAAACGTTTCATTTGAATTTTAGATATAAATAGAATTTTATAGGATTTCTTTTTTTTTTTTTTTAAACGTTACACATTCAACGGCTCCCATTTTGGATAATTATCCTGTGTCGGGGTCCGGAAACATTCACAATGACAAGGACAAACACACCCAGACCGGAAAACATGCCTGTACGATTAATACAAACATCTGCTCCGAGCGGGAATCGAACCCGCAACCGTCGAGGCTAAAGGCAGACTCGGTACCCACAACGCCAAAACGGTGTCACATAAATGCATTCGTATTTGGGGAATAGGAAAAAATCTATTTTACGAATCGCATATTTTCATCAAAATTCTTTACAAGTTTACAGTATTATATTCAAACAATTTTGTTAGGCTGCTGATAAACAACTTTAGACGCACTCAGTCACTATGCATAGTGGTATTTCAACTGACGCTCCGTGATTTGCAGGGCACGTTAAAAGTCGGGCCCGGTTGTTATCTATTTGATGATAGTAGAAAAGTCCAGTCAGATATAGTCAAGTCGGTATAGGCCTATACGGGCGACTTGAACAACTCTGACACTAGGTTGGCTACTAAAGAAGATCTTATATTCATTCTTTTTGGTTTGAAATGATAAACCTGTTGCTTCTCCCACGAGAATAACTATTTTAAATAAGGCACCTTCTATACAATATAGAAATAATTGGTTCCCCATAAAATCATTAAGCTCTTATTTCACCACCTTCAGATTTTGTTTTCACCACAAAAAGTAGCCTACAACCGTCACTGTTGTCCCCTCTATATTTATACCAAAATATTTCATAAACAAACATACTCATTTTCGCATTTATATTATAAGTGTGGATTTAGTTTAAATCATAGTCATTGTTATTCATTATTTTTCATAATTTTTCGTTGAAAAAATGATGTTGTACACAGTTTATATACTTACTTCCTCAATTAAAAAGGTTTTTCACCGTTAATTTTTTTGCGTCTGCGCTTTTCTGTATTACTATTATACTTATGGCGTACAATAATTTATTTTTGTGAGAAACGTTTCGTATCTTTTGCGCAATTACGATGTGTTGCGGTAATCTTCAGTACATTATAAATAAATTAATTGATTAGATAAGATTATATAATAGCTTTCCATTTATTTCAAGGCCTGTTTTTATTGTAATGTTAGTAGAAATGATTATATTTAGACACTATTGAATT
The DNA here is from genome assembly GCA_023373885.1 of Hestina assimilis. Classification (NCBI taxonomy): domain Eukaryota; kingdom Metazoa; phylum Arthropoda; class Insecta; order Lepidoptera; family Nymphalidae; genus Hestina; species Hestina assimilis. The sequence goes on along the minus strand of CM041745.1, from coordinate 2,272,378 downwards.
ACAGGATCCTGAGGATTTCTCAGATATATTTTTCTAATGAAAAGACTAAAAATGGATTTTTCTATACAAAATATACAGCTATTTTACCTTACTAATTCATGATAATAAGATACTTTAATATTTTCTACCAAATTTTATGCTATTGATAAATTATATAATTATTTTCTATAAGTTATGAAAAACATAAGTGCTATTTTTAGCTAAAGCTTTAAAGTTGTGGAATGCATTACCTCGTCATATTAGAGTCTCTCAATCACTTGGCATATTTAAAAGCCGTCTCAAGAAACATTATCTGGCAATGTAGTACATAATCTATTTATGTTTATTCAAGTAATTTATATTATAATATGTATTTTTATTTGAGTATGTATGTATCTATGTATTTGTGTATTTTATGTTTATGTATTAATATGTACGTCTATATATTTATGATAAATAAATATATTTATACAAATCATGTAAATTTTATACATATTTTAAGTATTTATTTTACTTTTTTGTGCACTAATAGCCTTTCCAATAATAAGCTTAGTTTAATATCAAGGTTGCCTGTAAGAGATCACTTTAAGTGATAAGGCCGCCATTGTACCATTTTTGTAAAATTAATTTATGTCATATTTTCTCTTGTGTGTACAATAAAGAATTTAAATAAATAAATATTTTTTTAGGTTTGTCCATCTGTGCTATTATAACTAAAGAGCCACTCATGCCATGCTTTTATGCATGTTATCTGGCTAAGATTCGGAGTATATTTTATTACGTTACGAGAATGTAATACATGAATGTTACTATTTTAACTTCAGAGCGGAAGAGATGCGTGTATCGGCACCGGAGTGGTTTACAAATGTAGATCCGGATGCTTTTGATAGGGAATATGTGTTCGTGCCTTATATTTATAGTTTTTATATAGACATACTTTATACTATAGACAGGCTCTTCTCGTTATATCAGTTTGTGACCCCAAAAATTTAACTCTTGATCTCGCCCTTTGAGAGGCACTTGTGGTTTAGTTGATATAACAAAAGTGAGTGCATTATTAATACTCCTTACATTATGAATGCGTAGCTATTAACTATATTACTGGGCATTTGCTGTTCTACGTTATTTAAAAAAATGTAACATATTAAATGAACAGATAGTTTAGAGCAATTTTATTGTTTAATTTCTCTCTAAAACTGGACTTTAACAAATGTATTTCTTTGCTTCAAAATAGCGATTTTAATACTAACTCTGAACCCTTTTCCAACCTTTCATATTTATTTATATCCGATCAACAGCCTAAAAAATAAGTTTCAAGCGTCTAGCTCTAAAAATTACGATACTACCATACAACTTTTCATCTCACTTTTCAACCCTTTACAACCCTTTTTTCGCAATAAAAGTAGCCTATCTCAGGCTCTACTTTATCTGTGTACTAAATTTCATTTAAATCGGTTCAGTAGTTTTGGCATGAAAACGCGACAGACAGACAGATAGAGAGACAGAGTTACTTTATACTGCACGTCATAGACAGGGTACCATTGAAAAACAGTGTTAGGTGTACTCGCCTAACTAACTGAATGGTCCACCCTTTTTGGGACACAACATTTTGTTATTATTGTTTTGTTTATGTTATTTTTAATTATTTTTTAATTTTTATATAGTATTAGAAGTAATTTTTTAGAATTAAGTTTTTAATTATGTTTAATTTTTTTATATTATTGTTATAGTGTTTTGTTTTTCTTTTAACTATAATGCTTTTTAATGTTTATGTTTTGTTTATGTCTGTTGTTGTCCCAATAAACTGATTCTTTCTTTCTTTCTTTCTTTCTTTCTTTCTTTATATTATAGTAAGGACTACATTCCTTATCCATAAAAATATTATTTCATTAATGAAGAAGTTAACCAATCAAGCATAACGTAATTTATTCACCATAGCGTAAGCGCTTAAGGTTATTATTACGGGGTGTTGAGCATACAGTAAAGGTATAGGGCACTGAATCAAAGAAGATGTTAATTTTAGTAACAATTTAATCAGTTTGTATAAAATTCGATCAATATATATTCTTAGAAAAAAAGCAATTTCAGCTTTGGCAGCAGTATATACAATAATCTTAATCCGATTTTCAGAGTCGGCTTATGAATTGACGCATTGGATGCTGCAAATTTATGACGTTCGTTGTGAATCAGCGGTAGTCAACCCGCCTTAAACTTTACAGGTCACCGGTTCGATACCCGTTTGGAGCAGATTTTTGTATTAACCATACGGGAATATGTCCGGTACATATTCCCGTATTCTGGGTATTTGTCCTTGGAGGTGTATGTTTTCTGACTTCTAACACAGGATGATATTATCCTAATGCGAGCCTATAAATGTGTAGCGTTTATTTATTCAAAATCATTTCTGTAGCGATGCGATGTTCAATCTAGCTAGCTAGGATCAACTTAAAGCAAAATATTTTCCATTGTGTTTCAATATAATATTTAAATATGTTTTGATGCATATTATTTGATATTCAAAGCCCATACAATCACAAACAGTGCTACTTTATTCAGGCATTTTTTTAATCCAACCATTCTTCTTAGCTTAGCCGAGTTATGAAATATATATATGACCAGTTTGCAAGCGAAGTTTGAAAGAGATTAAACTGAAAACTACTGAATACATAATAATGTGTGTAATTTCTTTTAGTAATATTTATTGTACACAACGAAATGGTCTTGTAATATCCGCAAAAAGCTTTTAATAATTTACATCTTTGAAACTTTATAACGGTAATTTATTTGCTAGTAACTATATTTCACTCATGAAGTAAGTTATAGAAAGATAATTAATCTTTGAGATTAAATTTAAGTCTCTTGGGAGCGCAAGATTAATAAGCAATATGGAAAAATCCAACTTTCATAAATTTAATTTTCTATGGTAAAATATGATTTTCGTGACTTACTTTCAAGACCCGAGCTTTTCCCAAGAGATGCAGCGGTCCGCTCACCCACCTACCTTCCCTTTTGTACGCCATGATTATATAAATATACTAACAATTCCTCTTTTACTTCAAATTTAATACAACTTTCATCCTATCTAGAAAGAACCAATTCGTTTTTGGAAACAAAAATAATGTTATTTTAACTTAGTTAAGTTCAAAGCGAATTACCTGTTATATCAAAAAAAGTTCAATAAAAGGTTTCAATACTGGACGATCTACTTGTATTAATTATGCATACAGCTCTTAATGATAGGAAGGAGTTCTTTTCCTTCAGTAGCATTGGTTATTACTTATATCAAAATAACACAAACCAGCTAACCTAACCATCTTCTTCTTTTTAACATTATTCCCGGTACTATACGATTATTTACCCAGGGTCTGCTTATTACTCTAGTCCGGATTTGAAAGGTTTCTACTTTTTACACATAGCGATTGCCATCTGTCCGTAACCCTGAGGCGAACCAGTAACTCAATGGATAAGAGCAATTTACTTATCAAGAGTTAACGATTAATATCAAATGTTATGTGATAACAACCGGGACCGAGAGTCTAAAGGCAGACTCGCTACCCACAAAGCAATGGTGTCACAAACAAGTTGACCATTAGTCTCCAATCAGTCGTTTAACCCAGATACAATTAAAACAAGGAAGATTATAATTACACTTCAGACTTGTTGCATTTAGCTTCGTCCTACTTTGAAACGATTGAATCATAGAAATATGTAACAACAACTGCTTGTTTACTTCAAAGTGAACAATTTGAACACATGATAATATAAGGAATTTATTATAGAGGTCATTTCGATGTTATTCATTCTGTTATTAGCGTAATACCACCTGATAAAAAGCGGTCTCAGTAGCCTTTAAATAATTTGAACGCCAGAACAGAATGGAACAGGTTGCAGTTTAGCCCTCTCTTTGACCGCTCACAAACGTACCAAGATACACATATAAATATGACAAACTATTTCAATCGCATAAGGCAAATATTCATAGGCGGATAAACTAGCTCTCCTATTTGAAGTATCCATTATATTGGCATCTTCGGACCCTTTCATGAGAAGTCATCTTCTTCTTCTTAGCCAATGCTAATATTTCCGGTATTTTACTCAGGGTCTGTTTATACCCTTATCCTCATTTGATGGGTTACTAGTTTTAACACTCAGCGATTGCCATCTGACCTCCGCAACCCAAACGGCGAACCACTTACTCATTAGATAGAATTACCTATCAAGGGTTATTGACTTATCAGATGTTATGACAGCATTACGTGTTCTCCGAGGCACGATGGGGAGACCCACAAGGACGAAATCCAGACCGAAACAGATATTTATAACTAACATCTGCTCCGAGCGGGAATCGAACCCAAGACCGCCGCGGCTCAAAGCAGGCTAGCTACCAGAACGCCACAACGATCGTTACCATTTTATAAAAGCATCATAACAATTATTTGGGTTAAAAAATTAGTTCACCATCGGCTACAAAATTTTGTGAAACCCATTTGATCAATTCTGTAGTTTCTTTCTTAATTAAAAGCATCTTTTTTAGTATCAGTGAAAGATAATAATAATTGATTTGATTTGCAGAATCTTACAGAATGTTAATCATACAATTACGTTGATTCCAACAGTTTTCTAGAGCGGAAACGTCTCCGTCTCCGAGAAACGTTGTTTGTTTCACTTTGTTGTTCTTGAAATTTCATTTCAAACAACGCCGGAAACGCTTGATTTCTTATAAGTTTCTGATACAACAATTGGATCGGGATCAATTGTACGTCCTATTTTTATTTTGTTTACGTTTTGCAAATCGGATGTCGATTTATCGTCACGTACGTTTTTTTTTTAAAGCATCTACTTTAATTATAGTAAGTATAGTTTTAGTAGTAGTAGAACCATGCTTTTAATGGGCTGGCTAAACCGGGAAAGGACCTCACACACAAAATCGGCTAAAAGTATGAGTATCAGCAGATACTATGCCATTTCATGCGATAAGTGAGAGTGCCAGAGGCCCTCATCTCTTCTCTCCTATTCCTTGGGTTGGCAACGCCCATGTGAATTCAATATTGCCATCGTTCATAAGTTGCGGTGATTGCTTACCATCATGGGGACCATAAGCTTGTTTACCAACCGACATGAAATAAAAAAAAAGATTAAATCTTTTATTATTTTTTTCTTTTATTTTACTAAGTTGGCAAGGAAACGGTCCACCCGATAGTAAGTGGGTGTCGTAGCCTATGAGCGCTTGCTATACCATTTCTTAGTGTCACTGACGCGTTGCCAACCTCGAGATTTTGGTTCTTAAATCTCCTTTGCCCAGTAATTTCAATAGCCGACAGTGTCCTTCTAACCGAAAAACATTAGTGCTTGTTTGCGGTAGAATACTTGACACTGCGGTGGTACCTACCTAGCCAGCCTCTTCACATGCTTATTTCATTTAACATGTAAACTTTTAATAAAAGTTGAAGCCTAAAAATATTAGAAACGTATTTGTAATTCATTTCAATCTTGAACCACTATTATTTAAGGATTTAATTTTAAGATCCGAAAGCTTAATAAAGTTAGAATATTTTTTTATTATTCATAGAACAAGTTATCATGCGTAAACTGTTAATATATTTTGATAACCAGATACATTTTACCGGTTATCTTATCTAAAGCTGTCGTCTATGTGAAGACTTCATCAATTAGTATATTTTATCTGGCATAATATCTAAAAGCAGGGGTTTCACCATAGATTTATTATATATGGACAAAATGTCAAAGGATCGCTAGTAAATTCAACACCGACGCAAATAAACGAAGTTATTGACAAGCTTATAACGTAATAGAGTAAAATTAACGTGAGACTAACTTAGTTTCGATGAGTTAGTGTTGCATTTACGAACGAGCACGGGCGAATCTTTGGCCATTTTCTGTATGGTCCTGTATGGTCCAGGGTCGGTCCTTACTTTAGAGTAAGTCAAAGGATTTGACGATGCCTTATTAAGAATATTTATAATATCAGTATAGTTTTTTTATGTCTTACAAAGACAAAGACTTTTTTCCACAATTTTGTTTAGGTCGGATCAATGCCCTATAATTGATTGTGATTATATAATGATTGATTAATTATAGGATTGAAAGTCAAGGAGGAAACTATGGACAGGAAAACATCTTGGAGAAAGAAGGCAAGAGATAAAGTGATTTCGAACAATATTCTTGACGAGGCCAAGGACCCATAACGAGTTGTAGCGCCGGAGGAAGAAAATAAAGATCTGCAAATGAATTCCCTATAATGACGAGGAAATTCGTATGATGACTGATGATCCTACTTAAATGATTTTTTAGTACATTAATCTGCTTCATTATTATGTTTTTTAATAAAATCATTTAACTTAAAAAGTTTTTTAAACATATTTTATTAACTTTTAAAAATATGTCAAAGCTCAAATAAGCGTCACAATAACTTTTGTGTTTGTACATCAGGAAAAGTTTTAAAGAAACAAACAAAGCTCAAGACAGCTTAGCTCTTACTGTTCTTGCCAAGTTATTACGTAAGTGTGAGAATGACCCTGATTCTAATATTTTATCTGCCAGTTAAATAGATTAACGAAGCATAGTTTAAATAGAGAAAAAAGGACGTTTCTACACAGTGGGATACAAGTTTAGTGTACGTACAATATGCATATATAAATCTGGTATTCGATCATTGTTTCACTAAACCAACGTTTCATCTTCTTTTATTAGGTATTATGAGATTCATCAACATATTACATAAAAGCAGAAGACCTGAATGATATGTAATGCCTAGCCTACACCCTTCCCTTTAAAATAATGTTTTTTTCCTCAGGCGTGTGCATTTAAAGCGATAAGAAATACTAAGAAGGAATTTTTTGAAATTCAAACCTTGAAGAGGAGAAAGGAGGTTGAAAATTTGTATAGAAGTGCATCATTTGAAAATAGGTGGTCATGGGGGCCCACAAAAACCTACTCGGTGGCCGACCTTAGTACAGTTGTTAGGTTACTGAAACTCTCTCAGAACGGCACAACATGACCAGACAATCACTGTGCTCCGATTAAGCACTTAAGCGTTGAAGTATATTGACTATTTGTTGCTTTCGGATATTGGATGCATTCATGTATTTATTAATTAGCTTCATAATTATTACACCATTATATCTTATTGGATCTATACTGTCTTACAATCCCTTCGTTGTGGATACTTATTGTAACCAGATCAGAAATTATCTCATGCACAGGTCATGAATATGTGGTGATTCAACGAGCCTGCATTCCTATTGCACCACAGTGAACTGCCGAGTCTCGCGCCTCGACGCTTTGTAATGTCGCTGCATTTAAATTGCAAAATATTCTGCAAAAATGCGTTGACGGAAAAATATTCATCTGACTATTATGTTGTTATGGTTCATACTTTGCTAATAAGTCCTTTGTAGCGGTTTTTAGTGATTCATTTACTTCTTTGGAAACAACAAGCAGCAAACATTAAAGTTTTTATGGCCATATAGATGTAACTAACGCATATCTTTGTTGTTTTCGATACGCACTTGGTCCAGGGTAGTATTAACCGTCTTACAAAAAATAAACCTGCTGTGACGGCGCCCGCATTGTTACTATTCTTTTGATTAGAAAGAGAGCGTTAGGCTCGGAACTCTGTCTACACTATTTTATTTCGTCCTTTATAGTACCTAGTTTTTGGGCCGTTAATTTTAAATCCTTCATAATTAATATGCAATTACCGTCAGGCGATCGTCGAAGTTGAGACCAATAAAAAAAATTTGAAGTTGTAAATATTTAATTTTAAATTTACTTTCAAAACTACGCTTACACAAACAAATAAAAGTTTTTTATTTGTAAGGTATAAATGTGTATCTTTTAGTCATTTTTTAGCGTCAAGTGTGACTTGCATTACGACGGATATAAATCATCACGATTTAGTGTCATCAACACACAAGATGTGCGTTAACACTCTTAATCGAAAACTGAGTGAATATTCTTTAAAATTATTATATTTTCATAATCACCTATCATATATTGAATACATCATATCTTGGATACTTTATAAATATAAAAGTTCTGAGGTAGCAAATATAAAAAAATAAATACGAAATGAGAATCTCCTCCTTTTTGAAATCCATTTAAAATATAGTACTTAATAATTAACGAAAATTTTGTATTGCAAATTTATTATTTTAGTAGAAAAGTTATAAATGCACAAATCTCACATATTATGAATGACTGTATTAACGGTAGAAGACGTTAAAAGTTAATGTTATGAGAAATTCGCAGATGTATTGTTCAAAAGTTTGAATCTGTTTTATTATACAAAACGATTTCTAAGAAATTATTCATATTCTGAACCAGAAAAACGGCAAGTTATAAACGGCGTCGGGATGTGACGACCCCATCGCCCGCTGTTGGGATAACCTCTGTCACAACAGAGATTATTCCACCAGTGCAATCAGTCACACTGGTGGTAGGTCTTTTGTTGCAAGAGGCCAGCTAGGTAGGTACCACCGCAGTGTCCAATATTCTCCCGCCAAATAGTAGTGCTTAGGCACTACTGTGTTCCGGTTTGAAGGGCACTGTACGCTGTAGTGAAATTACTGGGCGGACGAGATTTAAGAACTAATATCGCGAGGTTGGCAACGCGCGAGTGGCACCTACTAATGGTGCTGCAAGCGCTCATAGGCTGCGGCAGCCACTTACCATCAGGTGGGCCGTATGCTTGTTTGCCAACTTCTAACATAAAAAAAAAAAAAAAGATCGTTTTTGTACAAAATAAGTAACAGTATCGAAGTTATACATAAATAATATAACAACAAGGAAAACTTAACAGGAAAATACTTACTAGGCTTGTTTTATAAGGCGTATATTACGGCGAAATCCGTGTTGTTATATGGGTGCGAAACGTGGAAGGTCACAATAGACATCTCACGCCAAATCCAAGTCTTCGTCAATCGCTGTCTTTGTCGTATACTCGAAATATACTGGCCCGAGTTCATATCTAACGACGATCTGTGAACAGTGCAACAGAAAGTGCAACAGATCCAGCAGCACAAATGGAAATAGATTGGCCACACACTTCGCCAATATTCCAATCACATAACCAAGCAAGCAATGGATTGGAATCCTCATGGGAAAAGAAAGCATGGTCGTCCTCGTCAAACCTGGCGTCGTTCGGTATTGGCGGAAACGAGGCGCATCGGGATGACATGGTCTGAAATAAAGCGTGAAGCTTAAAACCGTTCTCGAAGGAGGACTACTGTGGACGCCCTCTGCCCCATCTAGGGGACATAAGACACTAAGTCAAATATTACGACGAGGGACATTTTTAATAACACTACTGCCTAAGCCTACTAATTAAAGCTGGGATGACCTCATTAATAGAAAACGATTTTGAAAATTGGTTAGCAAAAATTGTAATAAAAAGGTGTTAAAATTTTCATGTATTTAATTTATACATTAAATCATTTTCAATACAGGGAAGCATCATTAAAAAATGCTAATATGCATATCTTTCAAGACACTGATGATAGGATTACGTTAGATAATGTCCCTTACACAGCACAGACAAGCACGCAAAACTGTTTCGCAGGCGTGAACGAGTTCCCTTGTTTCGCACGTCGCGACGCGCTCACACCGCCGGGTGAGTCCATTGATAAGAATGCGCTCGAAGCGTCACCTACATTCCCGATGACGTTGAACCTCGCAGGGGGCATATGGACTAAATCAACTTTGAGCCACCGCGATGGCTATCCCTTTTTCTTGGCCACCTCTGCTCGGTGACGTTGTTTATGAAGGTTTTGATAACACTTTCAACGTTCTATTCAGAATCAAGAAAAATGGGTAAATAATCAAGCTAAGCCGACTGAATATATTGTAGTATAGCACATAGGACCAATATTTTAGTATTTGAACAAAGTTTTGACATTGCTAACGGTGCGAATACCCTAGCCCATCAGTGAGATAACGATCTGTAAATAACTGCTACTTAAATATACTAAACTGATTGTAATTAGACCAGAACAAGGCATTTAGAAACATGTTGAAATCGCGGTAAATTTGATATTATCGGTTAAGGAATTCCGGTTACTATTTCCGAAATCCTTCAATAACAAGTTAATGTACAGTTTAACATCATTAGCATTCAGATTAAATAAATAAGCAAATAAATAAACGCTTCACACTCAATGGCCCCATTACGATAGTTATAACCCGTGTCGAAGGACAAACACATCCAGACCAGAACACGTGCCTGTATGGTCAATACAAACATCTATTCCGAGCGGGAATCGAACCCGCGATCTGTGGCGCTTAAGGTAAGACGAAGCGATAGTGAACCTGTTCACTATCGCTTCGCCACAACGTCGTAAAAAACAAATCGTACAGTAGATTATACAATTCTACTGGTGGTAGACATTTTATTGCAAGAGGACGGTTTGATAGGTATCACCGCAGTGTTTTTTTATGTTAAAAGTTCGTAAACAAGCATACGGCCCACCTGATGGTAAGTGGTTGCCGTAGCCTATGAGCGCTTGCACCAAACCGGAACACAGTAATGCCTAAGCATTACTATTTGGCAACAGAATATTTAAAAAAGACCTACCACCAGTGTGACTGATTGCACTGGTGGAATAATCTCTGCCGTGACTGTCTTTTTTTTTTTTTTTACGGGGAGAAAATCTGCAACCAGATACCCGGCCTCCTGTGGAATGCACTCCGGGAGGGCGATGGGGTCGTCACATCCCGACGCCGCTGCCGTCGTGTCGGGTATTCTACCTCATACCAGTAGTATGTTTGGCATTAGGTATTGTTTCGGTTTGAAGGACACTGAAACTGAAAGAATAGAAACTCCACTTACACTTTGAAACCTGTTATAAAATTCTATAATAAAATATTAATTAGTTTTCAATAAACGTCCGTTATACATTTGTTAAATAAAATAGTTCGGAATTGCATCGAAACGTGAGATTTCAAAGGAAACTGCGTTTGAAGTGTTCATTAGAAACAGAATTCATTTTACGGGAACGCTTTTAATTACTGATTCCGTGAATATTTACCCGCTTCAGTGGCCTCGGCTGATTGAATGAAACGGAGACCCGTTTTAAAAAATTTAAAAATTCGTTATGAATTTCTATTTTAATTTTTCACTTTCAATGGTTTTTATGTTAGAGGGCATGCGGTCTAGAGGCTCACCTTATGTTAAGCGATAACCGCCGCCCATGAACATCTGTCCCACCAGATTGCATGCAGGTGCGTTGCCGACCCTTACGGAAAGAATACGCTCTTCTCTTGAATGTTCTCAGGTCGTATCGGTTCGGAAAGACTGCCGGCGGAAGTTGATACCACAGAGTGGTTGTGCGAGGAAGAAATGTCTTCTAAATCGCGCTGTTGTGGATTTCCAGTCATCGAGGTCGTAAGTATGGAATTTAGAGTTTTGTCGCAATGTCCGATGGTGAAATTCCACCGGAAAATAGTTAATAGAAAAACTTTATGTGGCCCTGAAACGACATGTTAGTGTTAGTACAGTTTTGCTAAGATTATTGTCAACGAGATTTCGTACAGTTTTCGTACTGTTGGGTTTCGTTCGTAGTTTAAAAAGTAATGAATAATAAAATTTTAATTTTTATGGTGTATCGTAAAATCTCTTCTTAGTGAGCATTTACATCGTGAATAGAGTTTTTATGCACAATTTCAAGTCAATCGAGCGTATAGTTTCAGAGAAGTCTTGATGAGTGAGTGAGTTAGTGGTGTAAATATATACCTAGATATAATGTCAATAAAAATTTTAATAAAAAAAAGGATAAAATACATATACATTTTGAAATCAGGAATAAAGGATCTGTAAAAGCTTGTCCAATAATATATTTTCTGCGTTATTGGAATTGAATTTAAATTATCGTAGGAATAATTGGAAAGCGAAGTCATTAACCATAGCGGTTTGCGGAATTTATTGTGAAATAAATCAATTAATTATTCAATGATTATTTGGGTAGTAGTTTCATTTTTAATGCGGGAATTAAATAATATGACAAAATTAGCTTTGTTCTTTCCAGCATTAATGCTTTGCCCGTGGAAGTATCCATACGGAATATCGAATTGAAATTGCAGTAATATTAATATGCGTTTTTCTTTCAGGCTTAAAATCCCACCACATCGATCCCGTTTCTTTCTAGCTCATCTGCTATGTTTCACCTATGCTATGAAACAAATGATAATCACGAATCATTAAATGCACAACTTGAAGCAATATTAGATTGGAAACGTAGACTTGATGGTCACGGGTTCATATCCGAGGAAGCACCCTTGAGTTTAAGTGCTTTATTTGTATTCCATTTTTCTCGAGCTTAGCGGTGAAAGAAAGAAGTAATTCTAAGAAAAGTATACACGCCAATCCGCAATTTAGCAGCGTGGTGGAATAAGTATCTTATCATTATCCTTAATAGAAGAGGCTAATCAGTGAGACTTTATTACTTTACAAAATATTTCCGGAGCATTGTTTAAACCTACATACTGCATATCCTGACTTCAACATTTAATATTTTCCTATTTCGGTAATAAAGCGACGAACGGAAATAGGTCTGTTTGCATATTTGCTCTGTCCGAGTCTGTGACATCTTTCAAAGGAATATGATATTTATGTATCGGTATAGAGCAAATTTAACCCATTCCTTGTCCTATGTCAGGAATGATGTCAGGATTAAATACAATCTTCTTCGTCTGAGCATTATTCCTATATATTTTACCTACCCTGAGGTTTGCTTATTACTCTTATCCGGATTTGACAGGTTACTAGTTTTTAGTCAGAGTGATTGCTATCTGACCTCCGCAACCCTAAGGGCGAGCCAGTAACTTATTGGGTAAGAACAAATTATTCATCAAGAGTTAACAATTATTATCAGATGGTATGATAACAACTGGTTCCGAGTGGGGAGACGCACAAGGACAAACGCCCAGACCGACGTCCATCTGTTTCGTTATTCCAGGTACACGTTTCCCATAATTACAGTATGCCCTATGGGAACAACGTTTACCAACATCCAAACGGAAAATTTAAAAAGTTACAAAATAAAAATTAAAAAAAAAAGAATGACGCGTGACCTCAATACAGCATTGACATTTATTTGTACGTATATTCAGGTAACGTTTCAATCTTTTTTTTTACGTTGCAGCATGTGTCAGACTTGAAAAATTAAAAAATGGGAAAAAATGAAAAAATTAAATATTGGCGTAATAGTAATTAGGATTATAAATTTGATTATTATTTTTAACGATTTGAGTTATGGACAAACTATAATGGTATTCTATGTATAAAAACCGACCAAGAGTGTGTCGGATCGAACATTAAGTTCTGTAACACCGTGAAGTTAAAATATAGATGTTCTTTTATGGGGACCATTTTTAAATTAGAAATTAAATTTGCTTTTATTATTTGCTTTAATAGCAGTCATATAACAATCTATGAAAAATTTAACTATGTACCCGACTGCCGGAGGGTAATGTTTTTCGAGTGTATGTATGTATGTATGTCTATTTCTTTGTGACGCCCTTCAGGCTAAACCCTTTTACGGATTTCGACTTGCGGGGTATCATGAGATTTATCTCAGGCTAAACCCTTGGACTGATTGCGACTTATAGAGTATCATTAGATTATATATTATTATATATTATTTCAGATACTACAGACGGGGACAAGCTGATCAAATATAATTATTATGATTTATTTAAGTGCTTGTCCCCGTCTTTAGTACCTTTACTAACATTAAAGTAATATTTATATTATAGTAGTCATTATAGAGTTTTTTTTTAGCTTTTTAGGAATTATTATTAATGCAGTTGGGTTTTTTGTTTAATTTAATAATTTATTTTATTGTCTATTTTAGCTAATGAGATACAGCATGAAACGCAAAAAATATCATTTTCTTGTACGGAGGTCCCCTCAACAAATACTAACAATAAATGATTTTATTGTTAGTATTTGTTGTAGCGTTAACAGAAATATACATTCGGTAAAAAATCTCTACCTATTACGGATCGTAAGATACCCTTTGGGTACGACCCAAAAACATTGAAATTATAACTAACAAGCCTTTTAATAGCAAAATTACTTTATTTATAAACCAACAAAATAGCATCTAAATTGTAAGAAAGAAATCAGATAGTCGAAATGAACTGTAATTGAAAATGATATGCTACCATTAAGGGCTTCAAGCTTACTTCATTAGAGCGAAATGCGTTTGAATTTTTCCTTAGATGTAGCAAAAACAGCGTCTTTTATATTAAAAGACAAATGTTACTAAACGACTGTTCGGTACATTACTGTGCAAAGTTTAAATGGACAGATCAGAGCTTCGCTGGAGGCTTTACTTTAAATGTATGGAACTAGATTTGTTGTTGCAAGCATTTATATATATATATATATATATATATATATATATATATATATATATATTTTTAAAGTATTTTCTGTAAAATGGAGCTATTCATTGATTTAGTTGATTGAATTGACAACAATCATGTGTGACATTAAAATGAAAAAAAAAAAGCGACAGTTATTTGACTACTCAAAAACAAAACATTTTGGTTTGTTGTTCATGTTTTCCGGTCTGGCTGTATTTGTCCTTATCATTGTGTATGTTTCCGGAACCCCGACACAGGATATAACCATCGTAATGGGGGCATTTGAGTGTGTAGCGTTTATTTATTTGTTTATTTAAAAGTATATGCTTATCTTTTCTTCTTAATATAAATTTACACAATTAATTATTTTAGCTTTGTAATATATAATTCAATTTCCACAATATAAATATCATTTACCGTCGAAGCCGTAACCATCTGTCGTAACCATCGAAGCTTAAGGTAATTGCGCTACCGCTTTGCCAATAAGGTCATTTCAAAATTATAAGCTTTTGAGTAGAAATAATTAAAGTCAACTAAGCCGAGCTGCTCAGTGGATAGAAAACGTTGATTTTAACCAATGATCGCTGGTTCAAATCCAGTGCAAGCACATCTGAATTTTCAAGTGTTTAGTTTGTGTTTCAAATTCGTCTCGACAATCCGCAGTGCAGCAGCGTGGAGGATTAGCTCCTAAGCCGCTCTTAACAGTAGATGAGGCATTTGCCCAGCAATGAGACATTAGCGGGATGTTACTTTGCATTTTATCTAATTATATAATAAGTAAAATCAATTTGACTTTATATAACCTTAATTTGACTTTATTAATAATTTAACAAAATAAAACATAATAACAAGTACTATGAGAATAGTATTCACCAGGCGTTAAACTTATTTACTCTAGCTTTCCGCCTACAAATTACACTGCATAGTTCATTAGAGATACATTCGCATGAACGCTCCCGAGCGGTCCAAAGGGTATTACCACGGTTTAATGGTAATTATGAAATGCTAATAACAGCCTTGAAAGGCCAGTTTTATTACGTACAGTACCGTGCGTTCGTTCTAAATATAACTCACCTTTCTAATATGGTCTGTTTCATCGTTATAAATGGGATAATTTATATGTTTGTTACGTAAAGATATGATTATTAATAACATCTGTTTATAATAGGACAGGGAACAAACTAAGATTCTGTGAGCCTTTAGCCCAAAATGGTATGGCCTAGATTGCCGCTCGGTGCAGACGATATCATCCGCCGTAACTCGAAGAGTTGTTATCACTATTCATCCGCAAAATTGGTAAGATGGCTATTGCTCTATGTCAGTCTAGTAAAATAAAATCAAAAATGGCATAAATGCACGCGATCATCACGATCATCGACTAGAATGCGCCCGGAGCGCTTTCAGCGTTCCCGAAGACATCCTGAGTATTTCAGCCTGGCAGCCCACCTTTAGGACGAAATCAAATTTGACCCACCGCGAGGGCCTTTTCTTTTTTTACACACACATAGTGCTAGGAAGAAGAAGAATATAATTTAATACTTTTTAGAGTTCCATATCCAACATGTGCCAACGGTCAACTGCCTGTCCGTTTGTCCGTCTGTTAGCGGGTTGTAATAGGTAGAGAGTTGAAATTATCACAGAAAGTGTATTTCGGTTGCCGCTACAACAATAAATAATATATACTAAAATTTGACTATAGGGACTCTATATTTTTAAATATTAGAAATCTACAAGACAAATAAAGCCCATACAAAGAGCTTGATATTTTTGACGTATTTGTTTGTATCTCATGGACTGTAATAGATAAATAGTTTTATCTTTTGTAGTTTTTTTAATTTTTGTAGATTTTGTATTTTTATAGGCGCTATAATCAAAAAACATCTTCTTCATCCTAGCATTATTTCCGGTATTTTTATGCACCCAGGGTCTGCTTATTACTCTTATCCGGATTTGACAGGTTGCTAGTTTTTACACGGAGCGATTGCCATCTGACCTCCGCAACCCTAAGGGCGAACCAGTAACTCATTGTATAAGAGCAATTTACTTATCAAGAGTTAACGATTATTATCAGATGTTATTGATAATAACCGGGACCGACAGCTTAACGTGCTCTCCGAGGCACGGTGGGGAGACCCACGCGGACAAACGCCCAGACCGAGACAGAAATTTTAACAAACATCTGCCCGAGCGGGAATCGAACCCGCAACCGTCGAGACTAAAGGCAGACTCGCTACCCACAACGCCACAACGGTGTCACATAATCAAAAAACATATTAAAAACAAAATGAAAGCGGATCCCCATACAAGAAACTTATTTTTTAATCTACGGTTATACGGAACTCTTTATTTTACGTTCTATTAATTCCGACTAAACAGTCTATAAGCTCGGAAATTCGAAGTTTTTAATTAATTTTAATAATTAACCTCCCTTGTGAACGAACGGGTAATTTTCAGTTCGGAAAATGGCTATTTCTTTATTATATTTTGATTAATATCGTATTGCGAATACAACAACTGAATATTAACAAATTAGAAAGTAATGATAAAAAGCTTTTTGTAACTGTTCATACCAGTAAAGTGCACATTTTATTAAGTGAATAATACTACTAGAAATAAAATAAAGGCTTGCATTATAAAAGGGCCACCACTTGAATGGTGTGTACCAAATTTCATTCAAATCTCTCCAGTAGCTTTTTCCGTGAAAGATTGACAAAAATCCTTCCTTCCGTCCATCCATGCATCCATCCAGTCAAACTTTCACATTTATAGTATTAGTTACATAACTAGACTTAAGCTAGTAGTATTTTTGTTTTATGTAGAAGTTGCGCCACATTGCTCTACCTGCGTTTACATCGGTCCCAGCGATGGATTGGTAAAAAACCAGTGTCTTAGTCAGGGTTACGACTGTGAATATTCCGAGAATGCAAAAAAGTTCTCAAACAAACATTTATTTCACGATTTTATCATTTTAAAGATATAAATAAGATAATAAGATTAAGATAAGACAAAAATTATAACTATAATATAATAAGAATAATATAAAAAAGATTATAAATAAATAAACGCTTCACACTCAACGGCCCCCATAAGGATATCTTGTGTCAGGGGTTCGAAAACATATAAAGGGACAAGGACAAATACACTCAGATGTATGGTCAATACAAACATCTGCACCTGCGCGCCACAACATCTTTATAAAAATAATATTATTTAAAAAAAAAACTTGATAACAATATATCGCTTTTGAGCTATTTTCATAAATATAAATTATTCGTATATCTATGAAAGTAAATCAAATATTTGTATAAATATTTATTTATGATATCATATCAAGGAATTGTCAAATACGATTGTTATTTAAACATTATCTACAGGTAATTGGGTTCATGTTTATTTTATGTATCTATAGTAGATATTAATAAAATAGTAGTGTCTGTTTGTAAAGTAAAATTAACCGTTTTTTACGAAATGCATAATGCTATATACGGTATTTATGACAAAAACCTATTGTTATAATTTTTGCTTGTCACTTTTTCTGACTATTCTCCGAAATGGTTGGATTGATTTGGACGGGACACTGGCCGATAGCTGATGTTATGAGGAGTGACGACGTTGTGGCGCAGCGGTAGCGAACCTGCCTTAAACGCCACAGGTCGCGGGTTCGATTCCCGCTCGGAGCATAATATGTTTGTATTGACCATGCAAGCATATTTTCCGGTCTGGGTGTATTTGTCCTTGTCATTGTGAATGTTTCCGGACCCCCGACACAGGATATCACTATCCTAATGGGGGCCGTTGAGTGTGCAGCGTTTATTTGTAATTAAGCCTTATTTCATTCAAAAAAACAAAATTAGTGTTCCGCGCAATAAAAACCAACAATAATTGAGTAGACTTAGTGGGCAAAGCCGTGGGCAATGCTGAATAACAATTACTCGACGCCCGCTGAGATTATTCCGACAGTGCAATCAGTCACACTGGTAGGTCTTTTGTTGCTCGAGGCCGGCCAGGTAGGTACTACCGCAGTGTCAAATATTCTACCGCAAAGCAATAGTGTCTTTGGCATTTCTGTGTTTCGGTTTGAAGGGCACTGTAGGTTAGTGAAATTAGTGGGCAGAGGAGATTTAAGAACCCATATCTCGAGGTTAGCAACGCGAGAGTGATACCTCCTAATGGTGTTGCAAGAGCTCATAGGCTACGGCAACCGCTTACCATCAGGTGGGCCGTATGCTTGCTTGCCAACCTAGCAACATAAAAAACAACTTTTGACAGAAGTAGTGATCACACAGTATTGCAATCGAGTCGGGTATTCAGACAGCTTTTCCCTAAAGACTGGCAACGCGTCTACGAGGCCTTTGACGTAGTGCACGTCCCAGGTGGAACCATCTACTATAATAAAAAAAAAATGTCGTTAGGGCTGTTTGTAAGTTACCGGACCCCCGACACAACATTATATTTACTAATAATGGATAGGTATTAGTATTACTATAATTACAACTCTAAAATACATGTTGTTATCGTAACTGTTATTATTGTAGAGTCATAAATTATTTATAATAATTCATTATTAAATGAAAATTTAATATTAAAATAATATCTAAATCTTTTTCATTATTTATTTATAATGTTTTTTACTAAATAAGAGCAATGGTATCTCGGTACATAATATCTGTTGCTTATCGTATAGATAATTATGAATACCTTGGTATATATTCTTTAAGATTATATAATATAGCCTTAAAATCTCAAAAATGGCCGATTTTTAATGCTAGATTTCCAGGTTTGATCCTGATCAATTTGGGTCATTTTATATTCATTCTTAGAACCTTAGTTGGTGGAGGAAGGGAAATCTTGTAGGAATATTAGTAGTGAATTGAAAAGCATTTTTGAAATTCTTTAAAAATAAGTAGAGATTTTTGTATACAAATAGTTTAGACTAAATTTTTTTTAAATTAAATTATTGCAAAATTGCCCGAGTGTATGTGTGTGTGTATTTCATGATGTAATATAGAACAAGGCATCGAGAATATTTCTCTTAACCGGTTGTGTCACTACGAATTCTCTTGGAATGAAGTTTTGACTAGTCTAGACGATTAGGTAGGTATAAGGTACTATTTGTAAATTCTAAATTGAATCGTATTTTATAGAATTTTATAATATTTTTTAATTATTTTAACATTATTTAAGTATGATATATTACGAAATATTTTTAATTAATAAATTAGACAATAAGAAAATGTTTGGTTTTTCATGAATTCTTTCAATCTCTTTTTACAATATTTCGCGATCGGAGGAGTTGAGCTTTGGCGTAGTTAAACTTTATACGGAGAAGGAGTGCAATACATATAATTATTATTAAATAAAATACCGATTGTTCAATATTAATACTGTCAATATCAAACACATGTCTGTAATTTGATTTCAATACATTTCTAACGAATTATATGTTTATAATTTTCTTTTAAAATTTTTGGTAGTTTTATAAACATATTTTCTGCACATTTACATAAAAGTGGTATTACAAAAAGTCAGACCAAGAAACGCTAAGCATTATGACTCAGTAAAGTAATATAAAATTGGTCCCGATTAAGGCAAAACAATTTAATAAAGAGGCGACGGAGATCACTCTAGAACAAGCGGTTAGAATTCTTACAACTATAATACTCAACTAAACAGCTATAATATTAATTTGTATCACACATTGGTATACCATAGTGGATTTTGTTCCTACACTTTGAAGAAACTTGTTTTGATACGACCACGTCAACTTATTAGGACCACTTTTTAAGTTTGTTACTGATAAAAAATATATATCTTAAAATATTTTTTGATCTTTATTCAGATTCTTACGAGATTCACTTAGAAACTATAGCGTGATAATTTTTCTTAATATGAGAAGTCTAATTCCAAAATAAGATAATGTAAAGTAAGGTAAATCTCATTAAAGCTCCGCCAACTCTCTAACAGTAATTTAACAAGTTCGGCTAACAAACTCTACAATAATGCTCTACAATATAATACACATGCTTACGGTTGCAACAACTGATATGTTTCACGCGGTCAAATCATCTTTGTTTTGTCCTGCTCACGTATACCATCCCACCTGCCATTAGCTCTGACACTAACATCGAAATTTTTTCGTTTCTCACCAGGCCTAATCACAAGTGCAGCGTTAAAAATCAAGTATTTTAAATATTCCGTTGTTTACTTGTGTGAATTATATAAAAACATATATATATATATATATATATATATATATATATATATATATATATATATATATATATAATTATAATAATAATATTATAATAAATAAATTTATTTCAGGTAACTGACCGTCTCAGAAAAGGCGCTCTTTGGCCTCCTCGTTGGCGTCCCGTTCATCCTTCACTTACTTAACAAAACGATTCAAAACAAAATCAGCCAATCGGATCGCACAAAACTTTTTCACGGACACTTGTGGAGTTCACTGTCAAACTTGAACATCCGAGCGACTTCGCAAGTTTACCGACAATCCTCGTAGGAGCATTGGCATTCATAAAACCAGGCAGAACGAACTGTAGGAACGCTGTTACACTTAATTTAATCGATGACTTCATGCAATTATTTGTTGATAAGTTATCGAATATGAGTGAAACCGGTCGCGGTAAGCGCGCGCGGGCTCTTGCTCGGTTCGTTTGAGACTGACTCTAAACTCTACAGTCTACTCGAGTTCGACGGTCCGCTTGCACTCGCTCTCAAGCCGGCTAGCGTTAGCGTTCCGGCTCACGCCATGCCTGCATTTTTTATACCGGACAATAGTCTAACATTTGGAGGTTATGTTTTGTACTGGCCCCTCACCCTAAGTAGGGATTCGTTACACCCTTTTTAGTAACATATAATTTTACTTATACACTTGTTGGAGTAGCTTTTATGTCAATATAATGTATAGAGTATTGATTACCACATTGTTTACGTGTAGTTTAAGTATAGAGTGATTCACTTAAGATGTTTACTTTCTATATTTAGGCAGTCGCCTGGTTGATCTTGTGCGCCTGCGGCGGTGACGTCATCTT
This sequence comes from Hestina assimilis, assembly GCA_023373885.1. Lineage (NCBI taxonomy): Eukaryota > Metazoa > Arthropoda > Insecta > Lepidoptera > Nymphalidae > Hestina > Hestina assimilis. The sequence goes on along the minus strand of CM041745.1, from coordinate 2,250,962 downwards.
GCCTCGACATTTTATCTGGCGGATACAGGATCGCAATTACAGTGGGTCTCGAACGTTACTTTATCGCAACCTTCTGAATAAACATTAATACATTATCAGCGACGGAGCTGATGAAATTACCGAACTAGTTAAGGAGAAAGATTTTAAAATAGTAAATATTTTACAGGCGGTAGACCATTGATTGCAAGAGGCCGGCTAGATATGTACCACCGGAGTGTATACTGTGTTTCGGCTTGAAGGACACTAGCTAGTGAAATTAGTGGGCGAAAAATATTTAAAAACCAATATCGATTGATTTAATGACTTGTAGGTATGCCAGACGGCACAGATTATTCCTCCAATATCACGTAGGGTGGAGAAGTCACGATGGAGACTGATAAGTAAGGTCGAGATTACACCGCCAAATTAAATTTTCAAAACAGTCAAAATACTAGGAATAACATTGTCAGTCCTCAACCTAAAACAGCACAATCAAACACATAAAATCAGAGAGTGATCGCGGACTCTAATTTTAGCTAGATGTGTTGGAGTAGACGAATAACCAAGGCGCAAGTGGCATACTGTCAATGCGATCCAGCAGGCTGCATTTTTAGAAAGATAAAACCAAGGGCGTCTTGGAATCTCTGATTGTATGCACCAATATCTCGAGGTTAGTAACGCATGAATGACACCTAGAAATGCATGTTGTGCTCATAGGCTACGACAACCACTTACTATCAGGTAAGTCGTATGCTTAAGAGAAACCTAAATAGTTCACTGATACAATAACAATATCTTAAATACAAATTAAACTTAACTATTTTTAATAAAGAATCTTAGCAATGCTTTTTCAAGGCATTACTAATATTCCTATTGCCCCTCCAAATAAGCTCGAAGCTTGCGCTAGGAGTGGCGACAATAGCCCACTAACTAACTGAGCGAAGTCGGAAAATTTCCAGATACAAAGCTAATCCAATTTTTAATATATAAAATAATAAAAACAATTTATTTATAACATTAATTAAGACATAGATACGTTAATTATATTTTGTGTAGTTATAGAATTATTCTTTACATTTATAGGCCAGTGAAAACAGCGTACCAATAAGGTTAGCAATTCCCAATGGAAATAGAGTTATGGAAGGATCATCACGTAGTAATGATATTACATTCCTATGCGTATCACAATGTTAGAATAGTGCCAGTTTCATTCTGTCCTATACGTATTGTAGAGATATGTAAGTCGTGAATATGAATATGTAATAATACGATATGTGACTCTATCACAGAACGATTTATAAAATTGAAGAATTTTTATTAAGTATCAGCTTTTGTCTGCGGATACTCCCACGTGAATGCGATTTTGCGATAATGAGGCATCTTTATTACAATTGCAATAGAAATAAATGGTTCCCGATACAAACTTTCATCCCCTATTCCATTCATAAATTTTTTTCGCGATAAAATAATTGGTACAGGGGGCTACGTGTAAAAAGGCAATAAGTAGATAATAGTATAATAGATACTTTCATATTTATAATGATTGTAATAAATCTTAATTATTCTGGACTCTATAAGAAATACATAAGGCAAATTTTTGAAGGTTTTTTGCAGTATGTCATGAAATGTAATAAGAAAACAGTTTGATTTTTTTATGGATTGTGTACTTCTATGGTCGTTATAATAAAAACAAACAACTTGAAAATTAAAGAGATCGCCATATAAGAACTTGATATTTTCATTAGTGGTACGGAGCCTTCTATGTGCGAGTCCGACACGCACTTGGTCGGAATCAAGGAATTGATATCAAAATAATACTAACTGTATTGCAGCCCATTGATCTGTTCAAGAAGATCAGGAATCATTTATGAAATGATCTGAACAAATTGAATTTCTGCGATTCAATAAAAACGAATAGAAAAATAAATACTAGTAACGTAGCAATAAACGCCTTTATGTACTTTCCGATTGAAACTCTATAAATTGAAATCGCAATTCAATTTGAAGAAATAAATTGAATTAATTCTTTTTATTTTAAAATATTGATCGTCAATTCATTATAATAAATGTAAATGTTTTTATTGGTAAGGCTTTTTTTATTTAAATATAGATTTTTTAAAGGATAGTAAGTAGTAATGCTTTTTCAAGGCTTTGCCTAGAAGTGGGTACTAGAATAGTTCAAAGGGGTCAGGATCGAAACCGCGAATCTCGCATTGACGGAGCAGAACCTTCTACCGTTGAGCTACTGAGGCTTCTCTTGAGTAGGTATAATGTCTAGGTTTTTTAATATTTTTATAACTCATTTCATCGAAATACTGTTGGTCTACTGGCCTTGACAGCATAAATATATAGTACTCTATAATACTAGTTTACGATGTTTATTTTTGAAATACAACCGGCAAAAATCGTTACCGAATTTACATTATTTTGATTTAAAGAAGAAAGAAAAAATCATTTATTTAACATAGTACTGAAAGCTGTTAAGTTTGAACTGTCTTTGCTATAAATACGAAATACCCCAAGGATATACCGTTTTGCTAAGTGACAAATGTTGTATTGTACTGAGAAGCTTACGGCGTATACCAGTGTCGTATGGAAAAAATAAATTGTCTCTGAGATAATACGGTTGCCGCATATTTGAAAGGATTAAATATTTGAATGCAGTAGTATTATGACGACCGTTGTGACGTGCTGGTAGCGGACCTGCTTTGAGCCTCCGATGGTCACGGGTTCGATTCCCGTTCGGTGCAGATTTTTGTTATATCTGTTTCGCTCTGGGGTTTTGTCCATGTGAGTCCACCCACCGTGCCTTGGAGAGCACGTTAAGCTGATATTTAATAATAATAATATCTTTATTTTACATAGTCTTTACAACATTTTCACATGATTTTTAGTACAGCATAATTAGCTTAAACTGGGGTAATTTTATCTATGGACCCCACACTAGGTGACCTGTGTCGTGGGGCCGGAGAAGGATTTACAATTTAGACACGGTTAAGCTATCAGTTTTGAGATGCGGGCATATGTAATAAAGATTGAAATCAGTAATATTCGTATTTTTTAGTGATAAAATCAGTAAAACATAAAATAAAATAAAAAAGGTAAGTAATAAATATATATGTAAACAATAAATATATATGTAAATATCCAGATACACACATATATATATATATATATATACATTCAAAGATAATTTGAATGCACTATTAGTACGCGACCGCTATGGCATGCTGGTAGTGAGCCTGCTTTAAGCCTCGGCGGTCGCGGGTTCGATTCCCGCTCGGAGCAGATGTTTGTTATAAATATCTGTTTCGCTCTGGACGTTTGTCCATGTGGGTACCCACTATACCTCGGAGGGCATGTTAAGTTGTCGGTCCCGGTTGTTATCAGAATAATAAACATTAACTCTTGATAGATTAAAGTTATAATTTGTTTGAACCCATTTTTTTTTTGTAATTAGCCTAAGTTAGTGAATAGCACCAGCTATGTGCCAGTGAAAGCCCCGTCAAAATTTGTCCAAAATTTACGAAGATCAACTGAACAAACGGTTAGACAAACATTTTAATTTTTATTTATTTATTTGTATGTAAAGATGACCTAATAAATATTTATAAATGCATGTAGTATAAATAGTATCAGACTAAGATGTTGATAAGAATTTCAAGTAAGGGCCAAATTAGTCACCTGGCGCCAGAAAATACATGTTCTGAATGATAAGAAATGGGACGTTTATGTATGTATTCACAACTATGCACTTGATTCAACCGGATTTCTGTCTAAAAATATTATATCACTGAATCATCAAGATCAGAAAATCAAATGTTGTACCGCAAAGCAGTAGTTTCTTTAGGGCACTTTAGGCTAGTGAAATTACTGAGCAAAGGAGATTTAAGAGCTAATATCTCGAGGTTGGCAACGCGTGACACCTAGTGACAAATGTTGTTGCAAGCGCTCATATGCCACTACAACCGCTTACCATCAGGTGGGCCGTATGCTTGCTTGCCAACTTAGTAACATATAGGTATGTAATTTTTCCTTAAAATTTCCTAATAAACTATTTGATTGATATTTAATAATAGCTTTTGCCCATGAGGAGCCTTTAATCCTTACTTAATATTATAAATGCGAAGGTACCTCTGTCTTTCTGTCGGTCTGTATGTCGCGCTTTCACGCCAAACCTACTGAACCGATTTAAATGAAATTTGATACACAGATAGTGTAGAGCCTGAGAAAGGACATAGCCTACGTTTTAATGCGAAAAAATGGTTGTAAAGGGTTGAAAGGGGGGAGAAGGAGTTGAAGTATCGTCATTTTTAGAGCTAGAAACTTGAAACTTATTTTTTAGACTGTTGATTCGATATAAATAAATCAACATCCTCAAGAGTGTAAAATAACAACAGGGAATAGGGAATAAAAGTTTGTGTGGAAAAACTGCAAATAGCTCGTTAAAGTATTTAAACGTATGTATCTTATTAGTAAAATAATTGGCCTAAATAATTCAATATATTACACAAAGACACTATTCGAGAAAGTCGCGGGCACAGTTAGTAGAATATAAAAATAATTGCTTCCCCTACAAACTTTCTTGCTTATTTCACCACCTTTAAATTTTATTTTCGGTAGAAAAAGTCCAGTCTAGCAAAACATCATAACTATCTAAAAGGTCACTTCTATATCTATAAAAAAATTCATCACAATAGGCTTAGCGATATAGGCGTGAAAGCGTCACAAACAAACTCACCGTACCATTTCTAATATTAGTTATAGGATAGTATAAGCGCCCTAGAGGTGTTACAATAGTGTGCGTCAACGAGCATACCTAGCTTCAAATGTTTATAGAAATAAAAAATAAATTCCCTTAAGGGTAGTCAATTAAGACCATATCATGTAATGTAACCAATATATTATTATGTACAATGCTTACAGCCTTACGTCTATAGAAATAAATAAAATTGAAGTGTCTGTTTGTATACCAAATTATTAGCTTTTCACTTCTTCTTCTTATTGAGTGGTTAGTGGCCAACGTAGTGTCAGAGTTGTTCAGGTCGCCGGTATAGGATAGGCCTCTGACTTGACTTATCGACTATCATCAAATTGATAATCAGCCGGGACCGACTTTTCACGTGCCCTCCGAAGCACGGAGACGCTCAGTTGAAATATCAGTATGTGATCACCCATCTAGTGACTGACCGCGCCTAAATTTGCCTAACCCACGGATCGTTTACTGATCAGCGAGCGCACCCGGCTGTGAGCCTCTCAAGCTTTTCACTAATTGCATATGATATTAAATATATACAGTACTTCAGTACATAAAATCGTATCTCTAAAACCACTGCACCGATTTTAACAGGACTTTCACTGGCACAGCTGGTGTTATAAGGAGTAACTTAGGTTACTTTTAGGTTAGGAAGTGGTTTCCTCAAAACCCTAGTTATTTTTCTAGAATAAAAGTAACCTAAGTTACTCCTTATAACACCAGCTATCTGCCAGTGAAAGTCCCGTTAAAATCGGTGCAGTGGTTTTAGGGAGCGGGGTGGCGGGCGTTGCTTGCAAATAATAAAGTTTTTCCATTGATAAAATTATTGTTAGGTCATGTGTGATCACTGTCTCGGCGATGATAGAAGACAACCACTTACCATCAGATGGGTCGTAAACTTATTTAGTAATATAAAAAAACTGCCGATAAACGCGATTCTGGTTGTGAGAAATCCATTTTCTCATCAACACACAAAGAAGCTTGAGCTGGTAATCTGAATTTGATTTAACAATAAACAAATAATAATAATAAACGCTACACACTCAACGGCCCCCATTAGGAAAGTTAGTCCTGTGTCGGGGGTCCGGAAACATACATAAAGACAAAGACAAACAGACCCAGACCGGAAAACATGCCTGTATGGTCAAACAAAATCGGGTGCGAGCGGTAATCGCTTTTAAATCTTTGAAATATTGTAGATAATTCTATTTGTTGTGCAACTAGCTTTATAATCGACGAGTGAAGAAAGCGCGTTCCCAACTTTCACCGTCAAAACTAGTTTGAGCTTACCGAGCACTAAGATCTATACGAAGCCTGAGTTAATATTCCGATCTAGATTAACAACTTTCTGACTCATAGAAAGTTCAGCTATAAGTATTACAATATATTGTGGATTTGTGGTCTTATAATTTTTAGCCGACTTTAAAAAGAAGGTTTATAAGTCGTAACCACAGTATAAACACTCGACATAAACATAAATTAATACAACCTACTTTTAGACTGAAAAAGGTTCATAATGCGTTTCTGGGTCAGGCTGTAACATTCTATAATAAGATCCCCATAGAAAAATTGCAATTGTCAGAAATTAAATTTAAAAAATTTATTAAAACCTGTTTATCACTAAAAGCTTATTATAGCATTGAAGAATATAAAAATGACTCCAATGCATGGACATAGATAAATAAATAAAATAAACGCTACACACTCAACGGCCCCCATTAGGATAATTATATCCTGTGTCGGGGGTCCGGAAACATTCACAATGACAAGGACAAACACAACCAGACCGGAAAACATGCCTGTACGATTAATACAAACATCTCTTCCGAGCGGGAATCGAACCCGCAACCGTCGAGGCTTAAGGCAGACTCGCTACCCACAACGCCACAACGGTGTCTAAACGGTGTCTAATGTATTAAATTAATTACTATTGTAACTATTACATTAATGTGTTGTATTTTGACGATTCATAAGTGCCTATTAATGCCTACATGAATAAAGTATATTTTGACTTTGACTTTGTTCCTTTTGATGGTCTATGCTATAATAATAATAAACGCTGCACACTCAACGGCCCCGATTAGGATAGTGTTACACACACACACAGGATGTGTATCAGAAAATATAGTTGCTAGGTCAATATAAAATATTATGCCCCGAGCGGGAACGACACCGCGACCTGTGGCGTTTAAGGCAGGTCCGCTACCGCTGCGCCACAACGTCGGATAAATTGTCAGCGTTTTGTGTAAATTGGTTGAAATGTGACGATAATTGTAGAAAATGTCATAAAAAAGTCAAGAAGAATCGTTTGTTGCCACCTGAACGATTCGATTCCCGCTCGGAACAAATGTTTGTATTAACCATACAGGCATGTGTTCCGGTCTGGGTGTATTTGTCCTTGTCGTTGTGTATGATTCCGGATCCCCAAAACAGGATATCACCGTCGTTTTGGGGGCCGTTGAGTCGGTAGCGATAAAAATCAAACGTCTTGCAATTTGTATAGCAGTTTTTGAGTTTATAGTGAATAGACAGGCAGACGCCTCGGGCTTTACAATATATAGTGATAATGGGTTCTGAAGATACAGAGAGCTACTCTTGTAGGAGCCAATTATCCACAATTACTACACCCAAATTATCTGCCTCAAATTGTCGAATTGAGGTCCCTCAGTTGAAATAGGACTCCATCAATAGTTAATATTAATTTGTACAGCCCTGAAAGTTAACGCTAGAGTTCGAGTGAAGGTTTTAGATAAAGGCTAACTTTGAAAATATTACCATTTTAATAGTAAAATTTTTTAGAAGGCGTCAAGGGCACGTCGGAAAGTTTCCCTGCGCTGAGCGGATTAAAAACTAGTTCAAAATTTTAAAACTACGAATTTTCAACAAACCTTTTTTTCCTATTCTATTTTAAATTTTAAATGAAGGTGAAGAGCACTTTTGTATAATGAAAATGATTTTATTATTACTTAATGAAATATTGCATAAAAGGTTTAATGCAAATGCGATATTTTTCTTTAATTATAATATTAATAAAACCATTGTAACCTTTTTATATAAAAATATTTCACAATGCTTTTAATATTTACTAAAAAGTGGAAAAGAATTACGACAGTTCGAAATATAAATTTCGTTAATTATTTCTATTAAATTATTATCCCTAGAACTATTGACTTATTTGGTTTAAACATTAAAAAATTATAACGATTTCGTTTATGCCATTTGACTACGGAACCCTAGTCTATATCGCTATCACAATAACTTTCTTTTTTTATGACCCACCTGATGGTAAATAGTTGCCGTAGCCTATGAGCGCTTGCAACACCATTAGTAGATGCCACTCACGCGTTGCCAACCTCGAGATATTAGTTCTTAAATCTCCTCTGCCTAGTAATTTCACTAGCGTATAGTGCCCTTCAGACCGGAACACAGTAATGCTTAAGCACTACTATTTGGCGGCAGAATATTTGACACTGCGGTGGTACCGACCTAGCCGGCCTCTTGCAACAAAAGACCTACCCCCAGTGTGACTGATTGCACTGGTGGAATAATCTCTGCTGTGACAGAGGACCAACAACGGGCGATGAGGTCATCACATCCCGACGCCGGGAAAACGTTTATATACTATTTTGCGTTTGCGCAGTGTTTTCAAGAAATACAAAAATTTTCTTGCTATCTAAACTATACTCATTGAAAATGCTTTGATGTATTTTCTAGTTTTGAATTTGTAACCCATTAAATACTGCACCCAGTCCGATGGCCAGTTTCCGGTTACGGTTGGATGGATTTATTATCCTTCAGTTATTGATAGTATCATTATAATGAATCTATACTATCCGTGGGTAAGCAAAAGAATTATGAATGTGTATGTCTAAAGTGATATTATCTTTTTATTTATTATTTAGCTGTAGAACCGTAGTAGATGCTCCTACCAGCACAAATGACCGACCGAATTCAAATAAAATCGACATAAAGTAACAGTATTTGAGTACTGTTGCGTTTCGTGTGATTAGTGAGAGCCCTGGAGGCCCAATCTCCCACCGCTACTCCTCCTATCAAGTATCACAAGCGTTTATAGGTTACCGTGATAGCCTATCAGGCGGACCGTACTCTTGTTTCTCTAGTTGTACCATCAAAGCAGAATTTATTTTACAAAAAATACTAAATTTGAAAATCAGCAAAAAATACCACAATCCATTTAAACAGTCAAAAGTAACATTGTCACTAAATTGAAATTCAATAAAATGACTTTTGTATCCTTTAGAAGTTGGTCGTGATTTTTGATGATCCGAGATTTAGGCGCCAAATAAGCAACGTTGAGTCATCGTGTAATATTACAAAATTCTTGTGAAGACAGTCACCAGGCGCCATCACCTTCAAACTGAATTATGATGACGAAATTATACATCACGTTTTTGTAATTCGTTCAACAAATCCAGTATTTCAGATATTTGATTTACACTAAAAATGTTCCAATTAATACAACTGTCATGATAGATATAAAATTATAAAAACCACTGCAGCGTATTTTGTTCACTATTTCAAGTGTTGAAAGATTTGTTTTAAGTCTAAAATTGATGGGAGGAACTATAGGAACTCAACTGCGCGATTTAGAAGACATTTTCTTTCTCGCACAACCACTGTGGAATCAAATCCCGCTAGCGGTCTTTCCGAACCGATACAGCCTGGGAACCTTCAAGAGAAGAGCGTATTACCTTAAAGGTCGGCAACGGACCTGCATGCCCTCTGGTGTTGCAGATGTTCATGGGAGACGATAATCGCTATACATCAGATGAGCCCCATGCTTGTTTGCCCTCTTATAAAAAAATACATGACTAAGCATAAGAACCACTAGATAACCACCTGGTATGCGGTTATCGTAGCCTATGAGACCTTACAACACGATTTATTTGTAGTTGTTCCAACCGCAACACGTTACTGCTTTGCGGTAGAACATGCGACACTGAGGTGGTACCTACCTAGCTAGCACTTGCAATAAATTGGTTGGATCATGTGTTATTCACTTACACTTCATGAAAGTTATATTAATTTTACTTACTACAAAAATTTCCATTTTTTTCCATCCCCAAAATTGGGTAATAAATTTCGAAATATCCTCTGATCAAGTATCTGATTAGTTTAGCGTTGGGTAATTACAATTAACCTGGCTAGTATAAAAAGTTCATTACTAAAAGGTCATTTCTAGTTTACTCACAGCTGTCTCATTTCCTCATTTCCTCAACACGTAGCTAAAGATAAGTTGGTTGTAAAACGCTCACAGAACAATGAGTGCTATTTTAGACGTTATTTTATCCCGCACTAGAACATTTCTTAAGCTAATGGTATGCAAATAGGATGACGAACAATGGACCATTGGAAGGTAGTATGAAAATTAGTTTTATGTGGTGTGTGTGCTATTTATAATTCATTTGAATTCCCGACTTCGAAAACGAAAGGCTTTGTATGTTTGACATACCCCGGTTTCTCATTATTCATGTCAACATGGTTAAAGATAGCCAATGATCAACAGGCAAACAATGGACTTTCTGTATCCGTCTTGCAGTCCTGATTTTTTATCTGAAATTATTTCAGAATTTGTAGCAATCCAAAAATTTTTATTTTTCATTATGAACATAAAATTTACAGTTCGACGTCAAGTAGTGGTCGAAATCACTATTAAAGATTCAACGATGGCATTTGGTTTGGGTGTCATTTTAATTTTGGTATTTCAAGTATGTGTCAAAACTGTTATTATTGCTGGGATGAATTTGATACTACAGATAAATTAAACTATATATTCGGTTATACTAAACAGATATTAATGAAAATTAGAAAATTTGTAGTTGAACCTACAAAATTCCGAAACCGCATAAGAAAGTTTTCAGTAGTTTTTGAGTAATACCTTAACAAACAGATAGACAGATAGAATTCTGAACTTTTGTGCTATGGTCAACACAAAGTCTCATTATAATTATAATCAAGTCCATTTTTTTTTGCGAATAATATCGTCAACGTAATATCATATTGCCTTCACACTTCCATAATTGTTCACTAACTATGCGTAATTGTAAATTCACTATGTGCTAATAACTTTATGGTAAATATTTAAATTTATAATTGCCTCGAAATAGAAGCCCTAAAGGGTTTTATCTTCAACAAGACGGTATATAGGACCGAAATATTACTTCTATTATTATATTATGTTTAAAACAATTCAAATATAGACACTATACGATATTTTAATTTCAATAAAATCTCAAAAATGAATTCAAACAAATACATAGTTTTATTTATTAATTTATAAAGTAACTATCTGATCCAACTAAAAATGATATGCCCTACGCCTACAGAGCACAAACTTCGCCTGTGAAGAAACAACAACAGTCATTTGTTTCGCACGTCGCGACGCTGTGATACCGCTGTTTGAGCCCATTGGCTGGAATGCACTCACAGCGCTGGCTCAATTTCTGATAAGGACTTTGAGCCCGCGAGATTTGCCACTGTTGACGGCCGAGTATCAGTACTCGCCCAGCTCGATAAAGCTACCAAGACCAGTAGAACTAACAATACACATTTAGAAGTAAACAAAAACCCTCTTACAGAAAATCGGTGTAAAGTAATAGTATCAGTAGGTACTTTTGCGTTTCGAGCTATGAGTGAAAGTGCCGGAGACCCTATCACCCTACCCTTGTTCCTTCTTTTTTTCCCTTCTCATGCTTTCCCCCCTATCTCTTGGGTTAATGCACATGAGATACTTCAAGTATCGCAAGCGCCTATAGTTTGCGGTGACTGATTACCATTACGCGGACATTATGCTTGTTTGACAAACCGTTATGTAATGACACAAAATTTTAAAATTATATCATATCAGGTGGCATGGTGCCCCCACCAAGTCGAGCAGAGCGATGTCGCAATGACGATCCAAAAGTTATAACATTTATTTTAAACATAAATCTAATATTCTACAACTAAAGTAACTTACTTCGATTAATAACTTATGGGTACTACTCTCTCTTCAGCTATATATGCAATCAGAGCAAAGCGATTTTCTGTATAGGATTTCTTACACCGTCCTCGAAGCGATATCTTACTATGATATGTTTTTTGTAAGTATTTTTAAAACAATATATATATAGTTTTTAATCCTAGGTTTTGTAGCAGTATAGGTAGTTTTACATCGCATTTGTTAAATCGCGAGGTTATTAGACAACTCGTGTATATAAGCATTAGTCACAATGATACCTAAAATAGAGTATGAATTGAATTTTGTTTTGTATCTTTTCTTTAGATGCCTAAATTATCTGTGCTTTGCAAAGATTATTTCCGGCGTCGGGGCGTGAAGATCCCATCGCCCGCTGTTAGGATAATCTCTGTCACAGCAGAGATTATTCTACAAGTGCAATCAGTGACGCAGGTGGTAGGTCTTTTGTTGCAAGAGGCCAGCTAGGTAGGTACCACCGCAGTGTCAAATATTCTACCACCAAGTAGTAGTGTCTTAGGTATTACTGTGTTCAGGTTGGAAGGGCACTGTAGGAGATTTAAGAAACAATATCTCGAGGTTGGCAACGCGTGAGTGACACCTACAAACGTTTACACACCAACCACCTAAAAAAAGCATAGGCTATTGTCAGTTTTCTTGACACGATCGTATCGTATCGCTTGTATTGTGCGACAGGCTTATATCAGTGTGACTTACAATCTGTTTGTGTACCGTTAGCTTGACCGCGGGAGTGTCGGCAAGTGTGTTTTGTGCCATTGCATTATGCTATAATGAAATTAAGTATTACTACTCGCTTCGTTCTTCGTTTGTATATGTACTAACACTATAAAAGTTCTTAGTAGTTATTTTTTTAAGACTTCTTGTTGAAATATCTGTACAATTAAATAAAATTGATGTATCTTGTCGTAATTCAAAATAAAAACAATTTTTAATTTTATTTGTCTGTCTGTCTGCTTGTCCGGCAAATCTCTGAAGTGGCTGGACCGATTTTGACAGGACTTTCACTAGCAGTATTGTTATTAGAAGTAACTTAGGCTATTTTTATTTTATAAAAATAATTCGGGTTTCGTGCAGTAAAGAAAAATCTGTGCACCACGCGAACGCTGCCGCTGATGTAATTTTTACGAAAATGCTAAAATCCCTAAAATCATTTTATAAACGCTAATTGAATTTTTCAATTGAATTATAAATTGAATTATAAATTTCATGCTATTAATATTAATGTCTGTTTTATTCAATTGAATAAAAAACATGCAATAATATAAATATTCATTTATAAGATATACCAAGCGTGAAATTGGCAAAGAAATAAGCACGCTTTTGATATTAGATATGTTTTTTGTCGCATTTTTGCTTGTTCTATGAATACCACTGATCTCCATAACAACTAGACTGTGGGTCTCTTTGGCGTTAAATGATAGAAATTGTTTAATGAAGCGCCGCCAAAAAACTGTTTAGGTAAGCCTTAAATTCAAATTTGAACCCTTGATTTCAATTAGTCAATTTTTGACGACGTTATGGCGCAGCGGTAGCGAATCCGGCATAAGCGCCACAGGCAGCGGGTTTGATTCCCGCTCGGAGCAGATGTTTGTACTGACCATGGAGGCATGATTACCTTTGTTCACATGGGGCTCCTGATATCACTATCGTAATGCGGGGGTTGAGTGTGTAGCGATTATTTATTTAATTTTTTATCCCCATTATTAATCTTGCCCTCGCACATTCGCACATTTTTTTTAGTTCCAGCCAAATTATTGATGGCGCTAGTTTATCATTCAATTTTCAATAATTTCAATTGTCACCTTCAATCTATATAATTTTTATATCTATGATAAATGGTCAGTGTCGACTCGTGGCAACGCCGTCAACCAAAAAAAAGGGTGTAATAACCACTCCTATTTACTTCTCAGCTTCCATTGTGCTTTACAAAAACCGAAGTGATTCACTATTATATAGCCATTCTATGGTCGAGACTTATACATTGAAATGGAACTAATTTTAACAATAATAATCTCAGGTTGCACTTTTTACACCCTAATTGTATTTTCTTTGTTTATTATTGTAGATGTGTTTATTACTTTTAATATATTACTTATTACTTATAATATTATAAATGCGAAAGTGACTCTCTCTGTCTGTACGTCGTGCTTTCCCGGCAAAACTACTGAACCGATTTAAATGAAATTTGGTACACTGATAGTCCAGAGATATTATGATGTTAATAGAATTTTTTGACAGCGTGAACTAAGTATGAGAGAAGTGCTTTAACCTTTTCAAGCAAAAAAATACTCACTGAATTTGGATGAAATTTAGGACTCAGATAGCTTATAGCTTCTCAAACTTATTCCACAAAAACTACATCGTCAATACATGTGATTTTTTTTTTAATATTGCTATACGTATGTTGGTTGTTATTTTTTTACTAGGACATACGCGATGAACCCGTAACTAAATTTAAATGTTGATAATAATAAAGTATTATTTTGATTTTCTTTTAAATTTTTCATACGTTCATAGCCTCAAGTACGGTCACATATTAAATAATTTCGTACATTTCAATAAGTAAAATATTTATGTAATACCTTTTACTCGGAAACGGCTCCAACGATTTTCGTAAAATTTAGCATGCAGGGGGTTTCGGAGTCGATAAATCGATTTAGCTAGAAATAATTTTTAGAAAATTCTTTTACCCGTGTTTTAAGGCAATGAAAATCCTGTTGTTTACATAGCCAGTTCATATTTTTTTATTATTATGTCGGTAAGATAGAAAAATATTATTCATATTTCATTAATATGTAATGTATCCAAATATAATTTACAAAAAACAGAATTACCGAAAAAAAAATTTCCTAGCAAAGCTCGGATATTATATAACCCAGGTACTATATAACAAAATATTCACCGACACTAACATATCGCTTCAGATTGATATGTGTGCAGTTTTGTCGAATTTGGATTTATATCACTTCATATTCTCTTGTTCCAAGTTTCTCCGAAACAGCTTGGCTTTACATCATGGCTTGATGCCCAACAGCACGGAATCTATACGTCTTATGTCATGTTATATCACTTGATATATTGGATACGTCAAACTTGACAGCGTTATCTGATTTATCTGTTCTTCGAACTTTATAATGCACATACATTTATATATGCTTTGATATTTCAAATTGTTTTATTAAAACATCAATATTCATACATATGCTTAACAATCTTTAATGAGTCAATTATCAATGCGGAAGTTGCAGGTTCGATCCTAATTGTAATGGGCTATTGTAGAACCCATTCCAAGCATAAGATACTTGCATATACTTAGTTGGAGAGCGAAGAACTGTAAGAACATTGTTAATATTATTTTCTGAAAAAAATAACTACTACCTTATCGAGTCTGTGAATTTAAATATTTATTTTCAGAAACAACTTCTTCACCTTGATCTTATCCCACGCTAAGTGGGTTCGACACAGGACGTCTTCTTCTTGCCTTCAGCCCCGGTCAGGCGGTAGAGGAAGAAAACCTCTTTAAAAATAACGGCGGTCGGTCGTAGAGGGAAACAACCTCATTAAAAAGTTAGTCTCGGCGGGGAGCCCTAGGAGCCAGGGCTCCCTTGGTTGGGTTTGCCGGGGCTTCTGGTCCCGGTCGGCGGGGCGCGAAAGCGCCGTGGTTTATTGTATTTATGTATTATATGTATTAATATGTATTTATGGCGGCAGTAGGTTGCCGCCCCAGACGGTGGCCGACAAGCCTGGGCGCGTAAGCGTTGTGGAGTGTTATATATTTTATTTATGTATAGTATGTATTAATATGTATGTATGGCGGTAGTAAGTTGCCGCCACCGGTGGGCCCCTCGGGGCAAGCGCCGGGGCGACGCGGTTGTATGCTTCGGCGACCCCGCGGCGTCCCACTATGGCGCTAGATGGGACCTTGGAGTTTTAGTGGGTAGGGGAGCTCGGCTCCGAGTCCACACACCTCCTGCGCCATTGCACCCGTCCCGGCTCTCGAGTGCGTAACTGCATTTCTCCAAGTAAAAAAAAAAAAAAAGGACGTCTTCTTTCTACTCATATCCTATTCCACACATTTCATTTCGGCAAAGAATATAATTATAAGGATATTCCTGATACGGTGTCCTTTTCTTCTAATTTGCTCTTATCCAATGAGTTTGCTATTAGGTTTGCGGATGCCAGATGGCAATCGCTCTGTGTAAAAAGTGCATTTGAATTGCAATAAAAGCTCCTGGTACTCAGAAAGCCGTGTTATAGAAATTACCTTCATCTTCTTTCATTTTGTCAGGGTTACAAAACGTAAGTAAAAAATTCAAGTCTTATCATTCTGGTAAATCCACAGATATTCTTATTTGAATATGATAGATACAATTACAATTGTGGCGTTGTGTGTAGCGAGTCTGCCTTTAGTCTCGACGGTTGCGGGTTCGACTCCCGCTCGGGCAGATGTTTGTTAAAATTTCTGTCTCAGTCTGGGCGTTTGTCTGTGTGGGTCTCCCCACCGTACCTCGGAGAGCACGTTAAGCTGTCGGTCCCGGTTGTTATCACATAACATCTGATATGAATAATCGTTAACTCTTGATAAGTAAATTGCTCTTATCCAGTGAGTTACTGGTTCGCCCTTAGGGTTGCGGAGGTCAGATGGCTGTCGCTCCGTGTAAAAACTAGTAACCTGTAAAATCCGGATAAGAGTAAGAAGCAGACCCTGGGTACATAAAATACCGGGAATAATGCTAGGATGAAGACGAGATACAATTACATACACTCTATATGTAATTAAATATTATAATTATTTCAATTATTTTAATAAGCATTCAAGATATATCCTCCAAAGTACAGTCAATGGCAATACCGAAACTGGCCATACGTATTTCTGGAACCTTGAAAGCTAAATTTATGAACAGTTCTCAATAGAAAGTTAGTCAAAAGGCTTCAATACCATATATACCGAAGCAATTATTTGAACAGAGAATTATACATTGAAGGCTCCAAATTATAACTTCAACGTATTATGTTAAATTTTACGATAGTAGAGCCTCTTGCTTCTCTCAGCACAAAAGGCCCGGGTCGAACGGGGAAGTAATACCCTTTCACAGAAAATCGGCGTCAAGTAACAATATCATTATGTACTGTTTCGTTTTGTGCGATGAGTGAGAGCGCCGGAGGCCCAATCTCCCACCCCCTATGTTCCCTACCTTTTTTCCCTTCTCATCCAGTCCCTCCTGTTCCTTGGATTGGCAACGCGCTTGTGATACTTCAAGTATCCCAAGCTTTCATAGGTAGCGGTGATTTTTTACCATCAGGCAGACCGTATGCTTGTTTGCCAACCGTCATTAAAATTACATTAAAAAAACATCTGCCTCTTTATAAACTTTTTTTTCAATAGTTAAGACAAGTTTGCCAACTCTATTCTTTATCGCGCGTCTAAAGATGGAATTCCTTATCAGCACATGTACTCCCTCATTCATGTAACCTTCAAACGAGGCCCGAAGTGGCTTCTTGAGGGTAGGCAGACAAGGGTGGCTAATGCAGTTCGCCTTCTGCAGCCATATTAGCATTTTTATTTGGACTAATTTGTCCCAGGAGTAAATAAACAAAAACATCAGAAAAATAATATTATTATATTAAGGACTTCGTTTGCGAAGAATAAGTACTTCAAGTAGTCAACGTATCGATCCAGTTAAAAATAGATTTCTGTTATAGACGACATCGAGGCGGCGTATCAAGATTATACAAGTCTCTGCAATCAAATATTATTATAGGAATCTTATCCGAACTTTAATTGGGTCTTCACTCACGCCGGTGATTTTGAAATTGTTCTTATTGAATTTAGGTGCTTATATCTGAACAACTACTAACTTAATAAAAAAAGTCTTACCACTTTATCATACCTCCTTACCATTTTGAAAGACCTATCCTAAGATATCTCATACGACTTTTCGAGTAAAACGACTTTGACATACGGACGGACGGACAGACGGACAGACGGACATGATGAAATTATAATGGTTCCTTTTTTCCATTTGGCTGCGGAACCCTAAAAACTGTATTAAAAATGGAAATAAGTCGTTGTGTAACATGGAAATGAAAAAGTAGGGACATTAACATCTCAATCAAGTCATCACAATCGTTCCTGCTAATGCGTGCAGGTGCGGAATATATCGTAGGGATGTGTGTCTTTCGTGTTCAATATAATGTCAAAGAATAAGGTAGGCGGAAAATGCTGGGTATAAAAATTGGAGCCCTTTGTCAACCATAATGTCGGTTTCAGAATAGTGTTTTTTACAAGGGGTGCGATAACCATGCCGTACTGTAAGCGAGTCTGCTTTGAACGTCGACAGTCAGGATATTTTTATTTTCTTAAATGGGTAAGCTCTTCACCTCCATCGAGCGGGAAGGCATAGTTAAGGTCCACGGTGGAGCCAGCTTACTCATGAGAAGCCTATGTTCTCGCTTTTTGAAGAGGTTCAAGTTGTATGTCTTCGGAAAAACAGACGCTGGAAGAGCATTCCACTCCCTGACCGCATTATGAATGAAGAACGAAAGCGCTTACTTCGCATATTGGGTGTACCGACCAGATTAGGTTGGTACCCCGCAGTGAGCCTGATATCCCGGTAGAAAACTAATTACTAAAGTTTGTTATTTTTATTTTATGTAAACAATTTCGCAATTTTTTTCAACAATTTCAATTTTTATGTTCAAATTAATTTCTCACTCAAACAACCATTTCTTGTTATTTTGTATTATTTTACTTTTGATCTTTCTCAGTTTAAAAATATTTTTCGAAGACAATAATCTATGTGTATACAGATAAATAAAATTGAAGTGTCTGTGTGTAGTTCCAAATTAACAGCTTTTTACTATATGCATCTGAAGATATACGTTAATTACATAAAAATCAATTTTTAAAACTTTTGTCTGTCTGTTTGTTTCTGCTAATCTCTGAAACAGCTGGACTGACTTTACAATGACTTTCACTGGCAGATAGCTGAAGTTATATAGAGTAACTTAGACTACTTTTATTTCAGAAAAAGAATTAAGGTTCCGTGCAATAAAGAAAAATCGGTACACCACGCGAGCAGATCCGCAGGTGCAACTAGCACATTATAATTATACCACTTTCTACGAATACTGATTAAGTCAAATCCTTAACATTATACGAGTTCTTGTACCGCAGCTATTTTTAAACAGTAATTCAACGTAAGAACATAATTTCAGCTTTGAGGTTTGTTATACCCCTGCGGCTGTATGATTCGTAATGAGTAACAAGTATTAGTTACAACATAATGGGAAACAGTTCCTGTCTTATTTACTAACCATACCAGATGGTACCATCGTGTGTCTGATCAGGCATATGCGGAAGGAAGACGCCCTGGAGAAAGAAGGAATAAGGTTTGAGTCTCTTGGTTTCATAATCATGAAATGTAACGCAACAGTACCAATACTGATAGTTCTTTCTTTTAAAGAATATTAGCAATGTGTTTTTTTTTTATGTTAGAAGTTGGCAAACAAGCATACGGCCCACCTGATGGTAAGTGGTTGCCGTAGCCTATGAGCGCTTGGAGCACCATTAGTAGGTGCCACTCACGCGTTGCCAACCTCGAGATATTAGCGATTAAGTCTTAGCAATTAACTGATGCAAGAGCAACAGAGCTATAGCCAAAAGTCTCTAATTTTTACCCGACTGCCGAAGGAGGGTACTGTTTTTCGAGTGTATGTATGTATGTCTATTTCTTTGTGACGATCTACAGGCTAAACTCTTTGACGTATTTCAACCTATGATGTATCATTAGATTTATCTTGCTTTCATAATCATGAAATGTAACGCAACATTACCAATACTGATAGTTCTTTCTTTTAAAGAATATCAGCAATGTGTTTTTAAGTCTTTACGAATACTCCTATTCTCTTTCCAAATAAGCTCGTACCTTGCGCTAGGAGTGTGTACGACATTAGCCTAAGGGTCAGGATCGAACTTGCAACTCTTGCGTTAACAAAGTGGAGTCGGACCTTTAACAGTTGAGCAATTTGGCTTCATTCACGACGATATTATAAAAGAAATAAGTATATCAATAAAATCAGTATTACACTTTTGTTTTTCTTTTTTAATTGCAAAGTTAAAACTTTATAGCATCATAAGCTAGCCTAGTAAATAGATTACAATTTTATTTATATAAAAAACTAGAAACCTTAAGGGCTAGTGACAACCCTGGGCTACGAAACTGGTGCTCATCGAATGGAAGATGAGACTTTGTTGCATACATTCGATCAATTTAAGCCTCCAGAGTGACATTACATGTCATTCAAAATCAGGGTTGTGTGACAAAATTTATGTCCATACAGTCTAGTGTCTCGAGCGGGACACTCGAGATCCCGTTTCGCATGACTTACTAACTCCACTGTCTAGACGATTACAGCCTTCGAATTAACGTGAAAAAATTAATTACGTTAAAATATCATGGAAACTGTTATGAAAGAAAGTCGACTGAATGTTTAAATTACTTTTGTTATTTAAAATATATCGGTTGCCTAAGAACCCGTCCTTCCATACAGAAAAAAATGTCCAAGGATTCGCTGGTGCTCCTTCGTAAATTCAACGAAACTAAGTTACTCACACGCTAACTTCATTCGATGTCCAATATTTTTATTTATATTCAGTGGCGGATTAACAAATTTTTGAGGTATAGGCTGTAAGGTTTTTGCCGCCCTTGCCTCTGGTTGATAGTGGGAAAAGGGAAATTCATCGACAAATTTGTAGCAGATTTCTAACAAAAATCTGTCGCCCTAGGCTGAAGTGTACTCAGCCTGCTGGTCAAACCGCAACTGTTTATATTGCTAGGTAGTGACAATAACTTCATTCGAATATATTGCAAGCTTGTGACTAACTTCATTTCGTTCCGTTTGAGTACTAGCGAATCTTGTGACAATTTGTTAGTATAGACTGTCCATATATAATAATAAAGTCAATGGTCTCCGTACTTGTATTTTGTATTAAAAATTTAACACGTCCGTTTATGTCCCGCTTTTATTAAATAAGTCCCGATGTTTTATCAAATGAGTCATCTCTATGAAGTCCCGCCTTATAAATTTATCTAGCAACAGTGTTGAATCAACAACGCGATTTACACCTTAAATATATGCAAGAGGAAATTTGCTTAGGTCTCGGCGAAAGTGATGTGTAATTCACGAGAACTTTGAAGTAACTGGCGGAAGCTATAATTATGATTGATTTAGGTTCAACTGAATTGGATGAATTAATATAATAGATTCATCTAAAGTTATTAGAGATTAAGTCTGAGCGATTAACTGATTTAAGAGCTACTGAGCTGTAGCAGATTGGCAACAAGTTTGTATTATTTATCGTAAAGTACTCCACTACTACTTCATTGCTAAGTACAATACGACTACGGTTTTTAATCTTGTCAGTATTTCATCTATACAAATAAATAAAATTGAAGCGTTTGTTTGTAATTCCAAATTAACAGTTTTTCACTAAAGGCATATGTAAATATATACGGTAGTTACATATAAAACATTATTTTTAAAATTTTTGTCTTTCTGTCTATCTGTTTGTTCCGGTTAATCTGTGAAACAACTGGACCGATTTTAACGGGACTTTCACTGGCAGATAGCTGATGTTATAAGGAGTAACTTTTGTTTTAGGAAAAGAATTAGGGTTCCGTACAACAAAGAAAAACCAATAGACCACGCGAGCGGAGCCATGGGCGCTGCTAGTTTTATTATAAAGGTAGAAAAGTATAACATCTTATGTACATAACTAAACACAGTTATGTACATAATAATTTAGCGTTTTTTTCATTATATTGAATACTCGCTTAAGCCAGCGGCTTCGCCCATTTGAATAGCGACTTTAATACCAACTCTGAACCTCATCAGATAGTAATGTTATTTTTTAGATATTCTGGAACTCATTTCCATTTTCACGAAATCACACCCACAAATTGCAGGAAAACGAGCGAAATGTTACAAATCATTACAACATAAATAAAGAGCCTGAAGCCTTTTTTCGTTAGTTAAAGCGTGAAGATATTTATAATATACGTAACCTCGTAAGTTTTCTCTTAATAAATCACAACGATAAATATTTTAATGTCTAATGAAACTGACCATACGTAATATAATATCGATTTACATGTGTGTAATGTCCCGTATCGGATCCATTGAAGCCTTTCAAAATGAAATTAATCTGATTATCCGTATTAAGGAAGTAGGTGATTTTCTCTGCGATTAATGTATCTTAGTTATACATTTGTATAACATGTAGCTATAAGACTAATGATGCAATACATTACGGCGAAACATAATATGTAATCCTTACTAATATTATAAATGTGAAAGTAACTCTGGCTCACAGTCTAGAGCCTGAGAAAATACATAGGCTACTTTTTAATACGCAAATAGTGTTGTAAAGGCTTGAAAGGGGGAATGAAAAGTTTTATGGAAATATTGTCATTTTTGGAGCTAGAACCTTGAAACTTATTTTTAGGCTGTAGATTTGTTTTAAATAAATGGACGAAAATAAGCAATACCATGTCAACCCTCAAAATTGAAAAAACTGAGTTATATATGCAGAAGTGTTGGTAAATGGTTGAAGAACATTTTTCTTTAATATTTGTAGGGTTTTAAGCTTTAAAACTTCTAAAAAGACATTTTTTAATCATGCAATTTAAGTATTATTTTAAAGGTTTTGGGTTATATTATATACGAAATATGCAGTTTGTATACTTATTTTTGTGAAAATAAGTAAAATAACTTACATTAATCTTGAAATTGCCAAAAACTTGACCAATACATAAAAAAATTAATATAAAGCAAGTTGTTCAAAATTTTCAAACGCGTTTTTCTCGAAATGACATTCGTGTGGGTTGACATGCTATTGCTTATTTGCGTCCAAATAAGACATTAAATTTTTTTAAAGAGGGGTCAGAGGTTGTATTAAAATCGTTAGTCACGCGGGTGAAGCCGCTGGCAGAAGCTAAAGCTAAATAACTAATAACGTAAATAGAAAACAGTTTAAAAGTCAATTCAAAAGAAAGACAAATAAAGAGTGTTAAATACGAAACAACGATCATTCGTATTCGTGTACCAGCTGTCCGATAAGGTGACAGTCTGATTCCTATCGGTACAACCTAGTTAGTACTTACAAGTGAAAGCGTACTTACTTTAGTAGCGATAGATTATTTTGCGATATTGTCAATAGAATGGGATTTGCTTCATCATACGTATGTATGATTATATTTAATAAATAAACGTTACACACTCAACGGTCCCCATTAGGATTGTACCTGTGTTGGAGATCCGGAAACATTCATAATGGTAAGGACAAATAGACCGGAAAACATGCCTGTATGGTCAATAGAAATATCTGCTCCGAGTGGGAATCGAACCCGCGACCTGTGGCGCTTAAGGCAGGTTCGCTACCGCTGTGCCACAAGGTCCTCATATTATCTTCTATACGCTTGTATCTAAAAGGAGAATCCCTAAATTCGATATTCAACCCTTAAGGCGTGAAAAGGGGTTAAAAGTTTGTGTGGGATGTACGTAATTTTTGTATACTAGAAGTGTTAGCGCCATCTAGGCATGAAATACCCGAAACTCAATGGATTGGTGCATGAATAAGACCTGAGAATGGAAGGAGCGGGGACGGGAAGACCAGCGGTGAAAAACGACGGACGACGCCCGCCATTCGATTTCAAAAACCGTCACGTCTCTCACGAGTTACAAATTATAATTAATTGTAAAATTATTTATAATAAACGTATTTCTTCAGTTTTTAAATATACGATTCATTTCTTTGAGTACACGTATTATGTACGAAAAATAAGTAATAGTCGAATCAAATTAAACAAGAAGAATGAAACTTGTTTTGGCAAAAAACTTAAGACAAGGAAACACTACGTGTTTTTACAATTTCTAAAATTTCTCACTTTAAGGGGTGAAATGAGGGTTCGAATCTTGTATTAAAGTCCATATAAATTAATACTTTTTGGGAATTTACGCGTAAAAATTACCTTTATCGGTTCTTGACCTTTCGGTCAGGTTGCACTGACCGTGGTCACAAGCAGACTGGCCAACGAATCACTCCGTCTTTGAGGTGGAAGTATTTTCTCTGTCCACCCTCGTTGTTGCATTGTCTGTATAAGGTACGCGGCACACCACACTCACTGTGTCCATACACCCCAACGATTTCATATTTTTCGGTTTTGTTTTTCTAATCACTGGATTCCAAGCCTTGGAAAGTTTGTAGCCATCCTCCCGAAAATTCTTAAATATCTTAATTTCTATTGCTTCTCGCACGATTCTCGAAAAGAAGTGGCGGTCTCTGGAGAAGACTTGCGGGCAATGAAATTTGATCCAGTGATTGGTACCCGGTTCAAGGATATGTTCCGTTAAAAAAAAATTAATCTTGTATTAAAGACATTATTCATGCGGGCGAAGCCGCTGGCAGAACTTAGGTTTTATATATTAGTATCACTTTTCTATTTCATAGTAACTTCAAATATAACGTAGTTGTAAACACAGGTGTGAAATTAATAATGGTAATTTAATATGTAAGTGTTCTATTAATACATGCAAAAAGTCTTGTATCAGTTAAATGTAATGAGCATTCAGTTAACGGTTTTAAGCCTGTTAATTAAATTTGATTGATTGCATGATGATGTTTTTTTTAACTGGGTTTGGTGAATTTGTAATATTTTTCTTTAAAATATTTATCATAAATCTAATTCAAAAGCAAAAACAATAAGAAATGAATAAATAAACGCTACACACTCAACGGCCCCCATTAAGATAGTTATATTCTGTGACGGGGTCCGCAAACCTAAGCAATGACAACACATCCAAGCCGGAAAACATGCCTGCATATTCTATATAAACATCTGCTCTGAGCGGGAGTCGAACCCGTGACCTGTTGCGTTTAAGGCAGGTACTGCTGCACAACAACATCGTCAAATTAAATAAAAAATAGTCAACAAGAAAAAGAAAGAAAACTGCAGAAAAACCGTTAATTATATCAAGTTATTTAAGTGTCACATTTAGTATTAAAATACGACATAGCTAAGTAAATTAATTGTAATAAAAAATGTGACCTATAACTTGTCACGAATAGTATACTGCCATCTAGCGTTATATTTTTCATATCATTTGCAGTGCCATCTAGTAGCGAGTAGAAAATATGATGGCTATTTATACATTACTGTAGATGGCTCTGTATGTCTTTAAATTTAATTGTTTAATAAAATATGTTTTTTGAATGTATATAAATTTCTGTAATTAAATTAACAAACAACACTTATTCTTAGAATTGTAAAAAAAGTATAACTAATGTATCAGTTATGTTATGTCATAAAAATTAAAACATTAAACGACATTCGTTGAAAATTTCGAATGAATATACTGCCCAAAAAGCCGGTAATTATATCACTATTTTTAATAAATTTCGAAATTTTAAAGTTAAAATAATACCCGCATACAAAGTAGTTACGAAATTAAAATGACATTTTTTTATTTTTCGACACACTGATAACCCTTACATAATCGAAATAGGAAGGAACTACATTACTATGAACAAAAAGATTAAATTTAATAGAAAGTCTAACTAGTCTCTTTTCCTATTCACGGATCACCTCGATGATGCCCCTCTTCTACGACGTCGTAAAGACGTTTAACAAAGTCTAGCACAATTCAGATACGTGATCATCGTACGAGACTACTTGTTTTTCTTTTCAATATCGAGTGGAGAACCCTGTCCTCTCAGTGCCCCTTCTCCCGTCTCGCCAGGGCTCGGCTTCGCAGGACCTGGGCCCGCCCTTAGAACGGATTTTACTTGAGCCACATGTCGGCTGTCACTCTTTTACCACAGTGTCAACAGTGGGAGGGCATTTGACTCAGCCGGCAAAAAAGATAAAAGCAATAGATATTCCGAAAAAAAAAAAACATTGTCCGAGATACACGAGACAATGTAAATTGTCTAAACCCGTATCTATAAAAGTGTAAGCTTAGAATTTTCGAAATTTAAGTATACATTTTGAAAGTAGGTATGAATGATCGAAATGAATTCCCTAGCTGTTATTATTTATGAGGTTTATTATTATCGAGACTCTTGTATTATCACATAATTAATTATTTATAATTAGCTATAATAACTATTTTTCTACATAACAACTTAATGGAATGTTCACGGAACGAGGTCTAATCCCTACATAGAAGTATTGGTAGTACGTATTATACTATATGGACAGAACAGTATCGGCGAGGAAGTGAATGCCAGAATCATAGCCGGAAACAGGTGCTTTTTCGGATTGAGTAAGCTAAAAAATCCTCCTCTCAAAAATCCTTAACAAGCAAGCTAAAATGTCCATATATAAATCTTTAATCCGCCTCGTACACATTTATGCATGTGAGACATGGACGCTAACATCAAAAGATCAACAGAAACTGGTGGGTTTCGAAAGAAAAGTGCTAAGAAAAGTGTTTGGTCCGGTTAGAGATGACAGCGGTTGTTATAGGCTCCGGATGAATCACGAGCTCGATATGTTGATGAAACAGGAGACGATTGTCAGGTTTATCAAATCACAACGCTTTAGGGTGGGCTGGTCACGTTGAGAGTTTGGAGGAAAATAGGGTACCCAAGGTGATGAGTCAGTGGAAGCCACAACAGAAAAGACCAAGGGGGAGCTGAGATGGTGCGACAGCATCGAGGAAGATCTCAGACCCATGGGAAAGTTTCCTGCCTGGAGATGAAAAGACAAGGATCGGAACGAATGGCAAAACATTGTTGTGGTGGCCAAGACCCACAAGAGGTTGTAGCGCCGCAGAAAGTAAAATAAAGTAATTAATTCTATGAATCCCTATGATTGGTCAAATGCAGTAAAAAAAATTCATTCATTCAATCATCCATCTTGCATAACTGGATGCGAAAGTAAATATAATGTCATGTGAACAAAATAAATACGTTATTTATATCGGTCCTGATAAATTTCCGAATTTCGTCATTACGTCACCCCGTTGGCATTGACCCGTTTTATAACGCGTGTACGCACTTCAGGTGCGGCGTGAGTTATAGCGATTTAAATAAAAGTTGTTTTTATATGAAGATAATAACAAAAACCTGACCAAGTAACCAACATCAAAAAATTGCTTTTTCAAATATATTTTGTTTAACTTGAAATAAGTCTTAATAAAATCGTAGGCGTTTCCCCATCACTCAAAACTCAAACTCAAACTCAAAATATTCTTTATTCAAATAGGCTTTTAAGCGCTTTTGAATCGTCAAATATACAGTCTGTTATGTCCGCCTAAGTGAAGCTACTGCCGATTCGGAAGGTAGATTCTGCAGAGAAGAAACGGCAAGAAACTCTACAGTTACTCTTTTCAAAAATAATCACATTACATTTGTCAAATGTACAATTAAGATATATATCCCGCATGAAACTCAACGTATATTAATTCCATGCCACATTATCTGCAATATATTCATTAACGGAATAATAAGCTTTATTTAGTAAACACCGCTTGATATAAGATTTAAATTTCATAAGTGGTAGATTCAAAATTGTCTGCGGAATTTTATTATAGAAGCGAACACCTTGCCCCAAAAAGACATACTCACTTTGTGAAGCCGAAAACTTGGTGTAACAAGTTTATCTTTTCTTCTTGTATTAAAGCAGTGTCTGTCACTGTTTGTGTCAAACAAATCAACATTTTTATGAATATAAAGGATATTGCTAAGGATATACTGCGAAGCAACCGTCAGTATGCCTGCCTTAGTAAACACATCCCGAAGAGAGTCTCTAGCTTGCAAATTATAAATCGCCCGAACAGCTCTTTTTTGAAGAATAAATACAGTCTCAATGTCTGTAGCATTACCCCAAAGTAATAGGCCATAAGACATAATACTGTGAAAATAACTGAAGTAAACTAATCGAGCAGCATCGATATCACTTAATTGTCTAACTTTCCTAACCGCGTAAGCAGCAGAGCTGAGTCTTCCTGCAAGGGATGTTAAATGAGAGTTCCACTGAAGTTTTGAATCCAGTGTTATTCCTAAAAATACTGTATTATCAATTATATCAAGATTTGTATTATTCATACTTAAAATAAAATCTTGTTTCTTAACATTTGGCATTGAAAATTCTACACATTTTGTCTTCGCCGCATTCAAAACTAGGTTATTTACAGTAAACCATTGTTGTACAAGCGATAAAGAATTGTTTACATCGTCATAATTATGCTTATTCCTGTCAACCTTAAATATTAGGGAAGTATCATCAGCAAACAATACGATATCACATATACTGTTTACATAGAAAGGCAAATCATTAATGTAAATCAAAAATAGAAAAGGGCCTAGAATTGAACCTTGTGGAACGCCCATTTTTAGTACAGATCCAGAAGACTTTATTCCATTAATTGATACCTGTTGTAATCTATTAGATAAGTACTAAGACTAACGTACTAATATTTTAGTCCTTTATACATTGATTTCTTGTGGTAACATTGCTACACCTTGAAAGAGATTTTTTTTTTTAATATTACATATTCGTTGCAAACAATATTTATTAAAATAGTAATGATCTACATGATCGACCTAAATAACTCTTTTTTACGGTTTATAGCTTCTCTACTCAGAGAAATATCAAGAAAAAAAAAATCATTAAATCTCAAACAAAACGCAGCGGTCGGCAATCTTTTGATATATTTGGGCTTTATAGAGGCAAAATTAAGGCCGGCCACATTTTTCATGATTTATTAAAAATATAATATAATATAAATGCGACAGACTATTCCTGCCATGTAAACGTACATACACTGCTTACCTATATTCATTCTTCTCAAACCTTATTCCGACTACGGATCCCG
Organism: Hestina assimilis; assembly: GCA_023373885.1. Taxonomy (NCBI): domain Eukaryota; kingdom Metazoa; phylum Arthropoda; class Insecta; order Lepidoptera; family Nymphalidae; genus Hestina; species Hestina assimilis. Next base: position 2,222,349 of record CM041745.1, on the reverse strand, counting down.
TGTTGCCAACCACTGGTTTAATATTTAGGTAAGGCGACATCAAAAGAATTCGAATTGAATTACTTACGTTAATTCTAAAAACATATCAAGAAATAGAAGAGCTCGATAACTGTATACCCGTAATATATTACGCACCGGAGAAACGGAGGACATGCTGACCCGCGAATTGTTGACAATCGCGACAGTTGCCGGTGGCAATGTCTTACTTTTCCTCCCTGGTGCGTAGTTATACCATTTTTTGTCCCACGATGAAAAGTTCGCTTTAAGTCGCTGGTACGAGGAATAAAATACATACGATTGCTATGTTTGAGGTAAAGTGAGTTGATTAATGTCATCTTATCTGGAGAGAATTCGGCACCTTTCTACCACGGACTATAAGCGAACTCTTCATAAATGTAGGAAAAAAAACCATTTATTTAATAAATAGTTTCGAAGTTATCTGCACGTTCTAAGTATGCTAGATTTGCATTCCCTGAAATAACACAGCGTTTTAAACAGTTGTGTAAGCAATTACGTATGACAATAGAGTGCTTTGACCTAGGATATTTAGAAATTATTCAATTTCGAAATAATATCATATTTCGTTATTGACACCCTGATTCAAATTTTTAAACATGAATTAGGCGGCCCATATACTTCCAATAATATTGTGTTATACCGGTGATTGTATAATCTTATTGAATGTGTGCTGTTAATGTTGAAAGATTTTGCTGATTTTATAAGTTGAAGAATGCTTTAATTTTATGGCAATATTATTGTCCAATAATATTTAAGGTTTGTGCGCCGCCTAAGGTTACTTCACACTTTCTTAGTTGTCATTTTAACAGTACTTAATTATAACGCAATGTGTGCTATAGATACATTTTTAATCTTATCTAGAAGTAAAAGTTAAATTCAATATTGAAAACATTCTATTGGTTCTAACCAACCTTTCTTAGCAAAATTCCTTGCCATATTCCCACATCTCTATTGGAAACGCAGCCTTAGCATTTTCTTTTGCTTAACACACCTGTCGTAATTTTGTAGTGAAATTTCCAAACCTCTTCCAGATACCATGAAAGGAAATTGAACGACGATCGATTTTTGAAATTACTCGTAATAAGCGTGCTATAATACCAAATCATGCTAATCAGCATACTTTTAGGAGCATTTCTATCGTTCCTTAAACACGCTCCTTTAAGCATGCTTTTTTATTTTATTTCATGACGGTTGGCAAACAAGTGTACGGTACGCCTGGATAAGTAGTCACCGCCTGTGAACGCGCACAATACTTGAGCTATCACATACGCGTTGCCAACCCAAGGAATAGGAGGGAAGGGATGAGAAGGAAAAAAGTAAGTAAGGGAAAAAAGTAAGATTGGGCCTCCGGCGCTCTACTAATCGCACGAAACGCAACAGTACCTGATACTGTTAGTTTACGCCGGTTTTATGTGAGAGGGTAGTATTTCCACGTTCGAGGCGGGCCATTTGTGCTGTGAAATGCATGGCTCTACTTATTATTACTTAGTAATATGTGTGTGTGCCTTAAAAGTTTCGTTGAGTCAACGTGTTCACTAGCACATGATACTCGCGTTTTCTTCACGGTTAGCTGCGCTCCCGCAATGTCAGGGTCTTGAATGTCTGTAACAATATAATGACGTAATTACTTATTATTACGTTTACTTTTTTGAAGACCTTTATAAGACGAGTATTGAAGATTCATCGTTTTTAGGATTTTAAATCACATAACAATATATAACTTTTATTTTTCAGAGATCTTGCAATCGATGAATCCGTTCTTAGATATGCATGTCTTCCCTCACGTCTTTACGACTCTATCGATCTTGTTATTTTTTCTTTAAATATTTAATAAAACCACGTCTGCAGTTAAAGGACTGTGAAAACTTATTAGTTATTTCTTTATTTGGAATGTACTAATTTTTTCATAAAAATAAATCAAGCCATACTGCCCCATACATCAAAATTTGTTGTGGGTGCTATCGTAAAAACTCCTCCCAGAACAAACCGGGGGGTCGACTTGGGAAGTACTACCCTCTCATAGAAAACCGGCGTAAAGTAACAGTATCAGTAGGTACTGTTGTGTTTCGTGCGATGAATGCGAGTGCCAGAAGCCCAATCTTCCACCCCCTCTGTTCCCTTAATTTTTTGGGGCCCAATCTACAACCCCCACCTCCTTAATGCCTTCCTTTTACGTTCCAACCCAAGGGGGTTGGCAGCACGCATGTGACCATCAGACGGACCGTATGTTCGTTTGCTAACCGCTATGAAAATTAAAAAAAGTATATGGACTAAAAATCCCACATATAGGTACATGAACCCTTAAACATTACACTGTTTTTATTAGTCGTGTAAATAGATCAATTATATCAATAAGTAGTTGTCGTAGAACCAAAATCAATCACTTAAGACTTAATATTATTTTTGTCAGACCCACATAAAATTATCACATAACACATTACAATTCGATTTATTCCGTTATGGTCAATTTAAACAATTTAACGGAATTGATCAATTGTTTGTTGAACGGGTTATCTCGTTAAATTGGTTACACATAGAAGTTTGGGCTACTTGTCGTTTTATTACAACTTAAATATCGAATAATAAAATATTTACTGGCTGCTGCCAGCGGCTTTGACCGCTTGGATGAGGATTTCAATACAAACTTTAAACCCCCATTTCACCCCTTCAGGTGTGGAATTTTAGAAAATATTAAAACACGTGTTTCTTTATCTTTTAATGGTTCGCCTAAAAACAAAATTTCATGCTTCTAGTTTCAAAAACATTTTTATTACCCCTAAGGTTTGAATTTCGAAAAATGCTTACGTAGTAACTGGTAGGGCAAGCACTTCTTAATGTTGTATCACCATTTGTGTTTCAAATTTATCTCGCGCTTGACGCTGAAGAAAATATCGTGAGGTAACCTGCATGTCGTAAAAGAAATTCTAAGGTGGCGCTTAAACTCGTGAAGTGACTGCTCGTCAGCCTGTTTCGAGATCAGCCAGCGCATAGCCAGTAGCATAGTAACTTGTTGTTAGTGAGATCCAGCAATTTAAGAGCCCCAAGCTTTGTACGTGTACGTGTACTGAGTAATACGCTTTAATAATAAGAATAGAATTTATTAGGTGAATTTTGAAAATGATTTATTGCCAATTCCAGTTCAAATTCTGGATTTATGTTACAAATGCGAATACCTTGCCCCTTAAAAGAATTACTTACTTTATTTATTTATTTAAAGATACACCATCGGCTATACACTAAGCACCTATAATAAATTACAATAAATGTTATTATTAGTATACAAAGCGATTCGTCATTACTGGTGTATACAACATTTGTAAATAACCCATAAAACAAAAATATAAGGTTACAAAAACAGAAAAAGCACCAGTAAAATACAACGTTGACAAAATAAGAAATTAAACCAAAAAACCAAAAAACCAAACTTCTACACAAATTAATAAATTTGTTTGTATTGTCGTAACAAAAAATATCAGCCACTCCCTTCGAAGTGAATTCATTATATATGATACAGTCTACGCAGAAGAAAGCTAGGAGTAACAAGCATTTTTTTCTTCAACTTTTTTTCAATATTTTATTTTGTTCTGTACCTACTAAGATATTTGTTTATAATATCACAATAAAGTTAATCTTAAAAAAAATTGTAAATTGATTTAATGTTGTCTATATAACCTTTGCTATTAAAAAAACTGTTTTGGTCCAAGTTATCACACATTTAACCTTATGAGATATTGAATTTAGCTAATGAATATTCTATTGTTTTCGTCTATTATATATGTCGCATACCAGAAGTGAGGTTATTTAAAATGAATATGCAGAACCGCTGAACCTATGTAAGTAATCGGTTCTGCTATGCTTTTAAGCACAATAATAGCAATACGCTGCGTATCACATTCTGATTTTAATTATTATGAGATTAAGTAAGGTAATTTGATACTAAATTCACACATATTTAAACAAGATAATTTTAGGAATGAAAAGCAAGTAAAATAATATTACAATTTTTAATAAAAGTGCCATACAGACTACTTACAGAGTTTGTGGCCGAGAGGCAGGAGCAAAAGTGATCTCACGACACAAATCATTTGCTTTATAAAGCGTTCAACGGAAGTTAATGTTACAACATATTTTAAAACAATATTTCAAAATTGCTTCGATTTTTAATATTTTTTTCGAAAATACAATTACAGGCTGCCAGGATCAAATTTTAATCTGAATTATTTTTAATTCTTAAATAAATGGCTTTTATTACAAATGTCAATGAAGAAAATTCACAATAAGAATTTACGTAATAATTTTATGACTTATCTATGCTTATTTAATTAAGTGATGAATCGGCGCGGCGACATATACTTGTTTTATTATTATAATATTAGTAATAAACATAAGGCATAAGTAAAGGGATCGGTGCAGATTTATTTATTTCAGAAAATTAGAGTTGTGTGGGAAATAAAACTTAACATTAATTCTTTAGACCCCGCGAGCAAATTCGCGGGTGCAGCTAGTGAAGAAAAATGGTAATGGTCGGTCAGTTGGATGGCGATCTGTGGTACAACGATATTACACGTACTGTCCAATTTTAAATCTCTCTTTACTTTCAATTTCAAGCTAATGAAATTTTATCACATTCATTAGGAAAGTTTATAAAACATAATAAGGTAAAATAGACACCGTCGTGGCGTTGTGGGTAGCGAGTCTGCCTTTAGCCTCGACGGTTGCGGGTTCGATTCCCGCTCGGAGCAGATGTTTGTATTAATCGTACAGGCATGTTTTCCGGTCTGGGTGTGTTTGTCCTTTTCATTGTGAATGTTTCCGGACCCCCGACACAGGATATAATTATCCTAATGGGGGCCGTTGAGTGTGTAGCGTTTATTTATTACGTTTATTTATTTAAGGTATATCTAAAATCATTAAGTGAAAGCAAGAATATCCAATAAAAATATAAAATAATACGAAGTCTGCGAGTAAAATGACTGTGACATACAGACGGATAGAAGGACATTACAAAATTATAAGGGTTTCGTTGTTACCATTTGGCTACGGAACTCTAGAAATCGTTTTGCGTGGGATAACCCTTTTTCTTCTCCTGAAATACAACATTTGGTATATCCACTATAAATAAATAAAATGATATCAATACATTTTATAATATAAAAAAGAAAAGATTAAAATATTTACATGATTAAATATTATTTTTATATTTAAAATATTAATACCTATATTCATTTAAATATATATTTTTACACTTATATTATAAAGATATAACAATATCTCAATCGAATTGCTACAACCTCTACGTAAAAAAACGTCTTATTTTCACGCTCCTTCTAGCATTACACGCATGCCTATAATATTACGTGTAAAAAAAACATTTGACACATCGTCGTGTGTACAACTGAAGTGAAAAGCGTTTATCTTACGGCACGGATGTCGGCCAGTCGGTGCCTGGCTTTCGCGAGGGATACTCGTGCTAATCGCGCTCCGTTGCCAAAAAAAAATATCGAAAATCTTGACAAATTAATTAATTAAATTAACACTATTTTAATAATATATCCTTCTATCCGTGTCAAAGATAAAGTTTTTAGTGGATAGTGTGTTTCAGCAGCCGCCACGTGTTTGCAAGGTAAATAAACTGGTAATCTTATCAATTGTTTTCGTTTTAGAGGTGTCATTGTGTAATAAAAATGCATTTAAATTAAATCTATCTAAAAATATTTTTCGCTTTTTTTAGATTTCGAAATTTTTAATTCCATAAAATATTTTTAAAATCTTATTTTAACGTAGGTCGAACCTTTTTGATGTTTCGATTTTAATTTGAATTTATAAATATTCAAAAGCTACTTTTATAAATATTTTATGACTCCATATATAGACACGATTAATTTATAGGCATATTTATTACAAATTAGTTTATCTTTCCATAAATTTTCGCGTAGATTTTGGTTACTAAATGTATATTATAAAAAAAAATTAAAGATATTACGTAAAAATAGATACAATTTCTGTATTTTTGACTTATTACTTTTTTGTTGTTGGGGTAATATTTAAAATGATAAATATATTTTATAACTTAAACTATTTAATTTAGTGGAGGCATAAACTCTCGTATGGTATAACAAAAAACTGAACTATAATTTCTTGCTGATAAGACGGTGTAGCGAATAGATTTAGCGTTGCCTTGACAACTGGCTTTAATATTTCTCTCACAATTACCAATTTAGAACAATAATGAAAATACCTTGTATGTAACAATTATTTAGAGCTTCACACTGTCCCCTATAAAAGTATTATTTTTAAGACCATAAAATAGTCCGGTCTGATAAAGGGAAGTTACCGTAGTCTATCTTCAACTTAGCAACTAGTGGTATACCGTGCGTTGCCACCTTGCCACATAAGAGGAAGAAGGTGGCAAGGGATAGAGATAGATTAATTTAGAAATTTGGGCTTACGGCGCTTGATACCGCTCCTTTCGATAATCTGTACGAGAGTCTTAATTTCTCGATGCCGGTGACCTTTTTAAGCTAGAAACAGCAAGACACTAATTTTATTTTCATACAGACGAAATTATTTTTTTGAGGTACCGCTATAAAAATCCAGATCCTGGTCAGAATACTTTAAGTATTATAAATATAATTTTTATGATCAGAGATTTAGCTCGTGAGCATGCTCTATGATCTTTATAAATTATCATGATCAGTACAAAAACATATATTAACGTATGATTTTTAACGCATTACTAATATTTCTCACACCGAGTAGGATTATATCATGTGAATTAGAAAAATTATGTATCTAGAAATCGCAAGTCATAATGTCGTGCAAGATAATGTGCAATTTGCTTTAAATTTACTTATAACTATGTAAAAATAATAATAGGTATTACTATAATGAGAATAATATTACGTTATACTTCCCGTTTCCATTCATAATAATATATGTACATTTACCGTGTAGCTCAGGGCAGGAATCTGCAAATAATGGCATTAACAATTTGCCTTTCTACCATTGAGCTTTCGTGATTACGGAAATTTTCGATAGAGAGACATGACAAATAAAATATGGTGGAAAAAATCTACAAAAAATCCGGAAAAATTTGATTTTAATCCTTCAGCTATTCTATTATGCCAGTGTAGAATTCGTTGTACCGTATTATAATAGTCGTTATTAGGTAATATTTAGATGATATATATTTATATATTTGATATTTTATATGATAAAGTATTATCACTTACCAAGGCATGAAAATGGCTGAAATCAAATATTGTAAAATCTCAATGACGTATTTGATAAATGCGATTTGTTAACATAATATTCATAATAATAGGATCATGAATTTTAAAAATCAAAATTTAAATAAAAGCATACTTGGACGCAAATAAGCAATACCCTGTCAACCCACACGAATGTCATTTCGAGAAAAACGCGATTGAAAATTTTGGACAACTTGCTTATATGATTTTTTTAATGTATTGGTCAAGTTTTTGGTAATTTCAGATTTATGTAAGTTATTTTACATATTTTCACAAAAAATAAGTATACAAATTGCATATTTCGTATATAATATAACTCAAAACGTTTAAAAGTATATAAATTGCATGATTGAAAAAATGGCTTTTTTAAAAGTTTTAAAACTTAAAACCCTACAAATATTAAAGAAAAATGTTCTTCAGTCATTTACCAACATTTCTGCATATATAACTCAGTTTTTTCGATTTTGTGGGTTGACATGGTATTGCTTATTTGCGTCCAGTCTTAATATTAAACAAAAATAAAATATAAGTGTCTGTTTGAAATTCCAAATTAACAGCTTTTCACTAAATGCATATGAAAGTATATACTTACATTAAAATACAATTTTTAAAATAATAAAATAAAATAATAAAAAGAATAAAAATTTTGTCTGTCTGCCTGCCCTGGATAATTTCTGAAACGGCTGGGCAGATTTTAACGGAACTGGCAGATAGCTAATGGTTTAAGTCTTATTTTATTTTAGAAAAATAATTAGGATTCTAAGTAAAACTAAGAGCACTAATCTTAGTTTACTTCGTTCCATGTTTTACTAAAGAATATTAGCAATGCTTTTTCAAGGCATTACTAATATTCCTATTCCCTCTGCAAATAAGCTTGAAGCTTGCGCTAGGAGTGGGTACGACAATAGCCCAAGGGGTCAGGATCGAACCCTCGACTCTCGCGTTAACGGAGCGAAGTCGGCCCTTCTACCGTTGAGCTATTGAGGCTTCTATGATTTAGATGTGGTTACAATTTATTTTATAAAGAATATTATGCCTGTAATAGCTTATCATAGCAGAAACCACATAATCGCTCCAACGCGGTTCGCTTTTTTCGTTATAAAAGTATTTGCAATGCTTTTTCAAGACGTTATAAGTACTCCTATTGCCAAATATGATCTTGCATGCGCTAGAAGTGGGGACGACAACAGCCCAAAAGGCATCACACCCGCAACTCTCGCGTTGACAGAGTCGGCCCTTGTACCGTTGATCTGTTGAGGCATTATTTTTATGAATAACGTTATTATCAATGAGTATCTTACAGAGGTCGTTTTACTTAATGAAAGTTGCGATCTAACCACCTATGTTAAAAGTAGTACTAATAATTAATCAAAGTACTTGAACCAAATCATTAAGTCTAGTGTCACAGAAATTTTCTACATTTAAGCATTTGAGGCTTAGTTTTAAATGTTCTGCCAACCGTAAGTCCTAAGATATTGTTACATTACCAAGATAATAATTGCGCTAGTAAGAAAAAGAACATCTGGTGTGCGGGCTATAGGTTATAAGCTGATGCTTGTTCACAAGGCTTATTAATTTAGTATTAATGCACTAGATGTTCGTCTGTATATCTATGTGTACAGTAACGGATTTTGGGTGGTCTTTACCACTACCTTTAGAACGAAAACGGTACGAAAATTTAGTTATCTGCGTAAAAAGACTTAAAACGAAATTCTCAGTGTAACAATAGTCCAAACATAGCCATATTCGGGCGTAAATAATTGACGTAAGAAAATATAATATACGAAAGATTGTTCAGGTGTCAATATTTTAAAACTTATTTTGTTGATTTTCAAAAAATTTTGTTTTTGTATTAAAGGTGCGATATATAGGAGAAGATTTGACTGACATATCAACGCCCAGCCTAAACCTTAAATTTTCTCAAAGGTATTGGTTTAAAACGTAAACGAGCACTAAGAAACGATTTTTGGATAGTCAACCAAAACGGTGAAAAAGGGGTTTTTATTAAAAACGCTGCACACTCAACGGCTCCCATTAGGGTAGTGATATCCTGTGTCGAGTGTCCGGAAACATACACAATGACAATGAAAAATACACCCAGACAGGAAAATATGATTGCATGGGCAGTACAAATATATTATGCTCCGAGCGGGAATTGGACCCTCGACCTGTGACGCTTAAGGCAGGTTCGCTACCGCTGCGCCACATCGTCGTGAGGGTTGAAAGTTTATATGGGTTGTCTGTCATTTTTAAAACTAGAAGCATGAAACTTTGTTTTTCGGCGAACAATTCAAGATAAGAAAATTCGTGTTTTAATATTTTCGAAAATTCCGTCCCTGAAGCGGTGAAATGGGGATTCAAAATTTGTATTAAAATCATTATACACGCGGGCGAAGAAGCTAGTATTTCAATAATCAAGATTTTTGAAACGTACCTAAAACTAAACGAATTATTTATGGCTCACTGATATAATATGCTAATCAATATATTTAGTCTACGTTCATCGACGACGACGACGACGACGACATACGACGACGTTGTGGCGCAGCGGTAGCGAACCTGCCTTAAACGCCACAGGTCACGGGTTCGATTCCCACTCGGAGCATAATATGTTTGTATTGACCATGCAAGCATATTTTCCGGTCTGGGTGTATTTGTCCTTGTCCTTGTATATGTTTCCGGACCCCGACACAGGATATAACTATCCTAATGGGGGCCGTTGAGTGTGCAGCGTTTATTTATTTATTTATTTATTTTTTTATGTTACAAGTTGGCAAACAAGCATACGGCCCACCTGATGGTAAGTGGTTGCCGTAGCTTATGAGCGCTTGCAGCACCATTACTAGGTGCCACTCACGCGTTGCCAATCTCGAGGTATTGGTTCTTAAATCTCGTTTGCACGGTAATTTCACTAGCGTATTTATCTGTTATATCTCTAAGTATCATATCATCAACTTATCAAAAATACTCATGATTATTTTATTGGCTATTTATCTTGAGGTTTATCGTTTATAAGAATTCAATTTATTCAAACAACGCAAAGTTTCTGAGAATCGCAAACCTCTAAAAGTCTAAGCTATTGTATGTCTGTAGTTATTTGAAACCCGTCTCGTAACTTAAACGTTTGGAACTTGTTTTCGTTGATAAAACTTGGTATTGTTATTTTTAACGATCCATTCTTTCAGTTGTTTATTTTTTATTATTAAAATATAGCTTGTGTATTTAATTATATAAGTTAATTAATTCTGATAATCTAGCGTGCTTTCTGGGCGTTTGTCCTTGTGGGTTTCACCGTGCCTTAGAGATCACGTTAAACTGTCGATCCCGGTTGTTATCACAGCATCTGATAAAAATCGTACTCTAGGTAGATAATTTGCTCCTTCCCAATGAGCTACTGGTTCGCCCTTTGGGATGTTGAGGTCAGATGGAAATCGCTCTGTTTACTAGTAACCCGTCATATCAGGATAAGAGTGTAAGCAGACCCCGGGAATAATGTTAGAAAGAAGAATCTGAAAACTGTATTAATAAAGTTACGTCAATAAAGTTATGAATAGCATTTGTTGTAATCATATTTAACGCAATGTTTGCTCGTTTGTGAACAATTCGTTATCTTTACGACGTATACTTAGTCTACATATTCGGTAATAAGAGGTGGGTGGCTTTGTGGCATAAAGTATAACCACATTTCAGCTTAAAACTTTTCTGTTATTAATAAACGCTAAACACTCAACGGCCCCCATTAGGATAGTTATATCCTGTGTCGGAAGTCAGGCAACATACAGAACGACAACGACAAATACACCCAGATCGGAACACGTGCCTTTATGGTCAATGCAAACATCATCTTAAGGCAGGTTGCGCTACCACAGCATCGTCCAATTCTTGCTAATATTTCTTCGAATTCCCAAAACACACATCATGTGGACTTTCTTAATTGGGAATGTTTTAGCAAAAACAGTGTTCAACAGCAGTGCTCTCCGAGGCACGTTGGGGAAACCCCAAAAGACAAACGCCCAGTGAGAAACAGATATTTGCAACAAACATCTACTCCGAGCGGGACTCGAACCTGCGACCAGCGGGCTCAGTACCAAAACACCACAACGGCCGTCACATATCTGTAATTAATTGAATCGATTATTTGATAAGATATTAAACCTATAAAGATTGCGATCACACCGACCCGCCTACGAATCGACAACCCATACCCGATAATTAATCAAGATGCGGCTTTTGAAACACACCTTTATTATTTTAACACATGATAAACGATGTGAAAGGAGGAGCCGTAATCTTAATACAGAAGCCTTACTTTTTGTTCCGCGAGAATTTCTGTAACCTGTCACATACACCGAGGAGGTTTTAGTGGGTCCCCATGACTCATAAAACCCCACACAACCCGGTTTTACTCCCCACTAAATCAGATATCTGTTAAAAGATTTCCTCCACGTCTACAAAAAAAATAATTATGATAGGCTACATATTATGCTTCTGTGACCGCTTGCCATAAGGCAATGGTTCTATATAATTGGTTCTGCGAGAGTTCCTAAAACCTGTCAAACGCACTAAGGTCGGCCGACGAGGAAGTTTTAGTGGGTCCCCATGACGATACCATCTTGTCATGGAACCCCACATAACCCGGTCCTCCTCCCCAGGAAGCCGGGTATATGGTAGCAGATTTCCACCCCGTTTTAAAAAAAAAAGGCAATGCTCCTATGAAGAAAGCTTATGATTATAATAGTCACCGTAATATTCAACCATATAATAATTCAGTACATGTGCACGTATGATAGTAACTGACAGTTTTAAAATTTTTGGAACTTTAATTTCTGATACGATCTTAATTGGATCAACTCGATCGTATCAAATTAATATAGATGGATATATGTTCTATTACGATTCCGAATATCGATATAAGACTTCAATCGAACATAACAAAATTTAAAATTGTCAATTAATAGACAATAATGCCAGAAGCCAAAACTCCCGTAGTATTTTTTCTCTTTCTGCAGCTTTTTCTTTTTGTACCATATCATTTTCTTTTTCTCATTATAACACATATTATGTAGGATAGGATAGTTTTTACACGGAGCCATTGCCATCTGACCTGCGCAACCCTAAGAGCTGTATTACAAAAGGCAGACTGCGTGCTTTTTTTTTTTCAAATATATTTGTTTGTGTACTGCAAACGCTTGTGAACACAAAACACCAAATCTGATTTACGTTTATCTTGCATAAAAATTGTATATAGAAATTTGTAGTAAGAGTCATGCTGTTTTCTGCATAATTGAATATCGACATTAATTAAGTTAATACAACACATAGTGTAAGGTTACGTACTAGCAGGCGGCTTTTGTAGCAAGTCACCGAGTGTTTAGTCGTAAGGTTGTATCAACAATATTTTGGCGAATACGCTAATTCGCATGTCAGATCTTGGGAAAACGCAAAATGATTTGTGACCCCTTCACTTTTGTTCTTTCTGATTTACATTACAGGTCGTAATTTTGCACAGTTACACACATCATAACACTTTGCATTGTGTTGCAAGATGAAACGTGACAGAGCTATTTCTGGTACAAGAGAAACATTATTCGGGGAATGGATTGGTACCAAACGCATATAAGATGTAATTCGTCAAATGAGCCAAGGAGTTCTGTTTTGCTTCAGAAACAATTTTCAGTGTAATGTATAACGCTGTCTCACTCTAATTCGGCTCATAATTCCATTTCAGAATTATTATTATTCAGAACAGTCTATTTCCTATCCAGTATATGTAATAAGTTTTTAATATATCCCGTATCGATAATAAGTGGTTACAAAAATAAGAGTTATTCATTACTTATTTCCTGATATGGAGTTTATATAATAGCTTTATGAAAAACGTTACAAGGAATACATTTCTATTTTCACTTTGAATGATCTCAGAGACACAGATGAAGCAGTACTAAATATAACAGTGAACGCAAGTGAAGAAATATTTTGCCACCAATCCGTTCACACTTGCTTTTATTAATACTGGTTTTATTGGAAAGGATGAATGTGCAACGTTGGACACAAATAAAAGCTTACTAAAGGATTGCAATTTAACGATCAATCTGCGTTCGTAACTGAACCTTCGTAACCACCTAAGAACATAATTTTCGTATAAACATCTTCTACCATTTTTATATTTTAATTCAACACTGGTGACAGGCCTTTTATAGACGCCGGCTAGGCAGGTACTGCCGCAGTGTCAGTTATTCTACCGTAAAATATTATACTGTTTTTTGGTTTGAAAGATTCTGTTAAACTGAAATTACGAGGCAAAAGAGATTTAAGAACCGGTATCTCAGAATGGTAAAGTGCGAGTGATACCTTCGAAAGACTGGTGTTGCAAGCGCTCATAGGCTACGATAAGCGCTTACCATCAGGTGGACCGTAAAAATGATTAACTATTCCAGTTAATAAAAGCTAAATAAGTGTGAGATGTGTAATGAGTGTGAGTGAGAGCGCCGATGCTAAATTTCCCACTTCCTTTTCACACCTCTGTTCACTTCCCTTTTCTATTCTCGTCTCTTTCTTCCTATTCCTTATGTTGGCAACGCGCATGTGATAATTCAAGGATCGCGTACATTCATAGGTTGCGGTATCTGCTTACAACCTCTTATATATTAGGAATAATTTAAAGTCTTTTAGCAAAAATAGTTATATACATTTAGTTAACACTAGGAACAAAAATAAACTTTGTAATCCTAGCTTTCGTCTGCGTAAAGTCAGTAATTCTTTTAAGGGGCTAGGTATTCGCATTTTTAACAAAATTCCAGATTGCTTATTGGAACTGCCAGTAAGCAAGTTCCAAATGTACATAAAAAATAAACTTATCAATAAAGCCTATTACTCGTTAGAAGAATATTTTTCTGATAAAAATGCTTGGGACTCTTAATATTGCTGGATCTCATTCAAGAACCAAATTTTATATTAAAAATACAATTGTAAGAAACATATATTTGAAAAGAGTAACTGTCGAGTTTCTTGTCGGTTCTTCTCGATAGAATCAACCTTCCGAACCGTCAGTAGCGCTTGACTATTCAAAAGTACTTTTAAAAGTCTACTTGAATAAAAATAATTTTGATTTTGATTTTGATTTTGATTTTACAATCAGATGGACCTTATGCTTGTAGTTTGCCAACTGTCATGACATAAAATGATTAAATATTAGCGTATGTCATCATTTGAATTAAACAACCATTTGTCTCATAACAAATCACAATTAAGAAGGCTTAAAAAGTGCCCTCCAATTAGCAATAACGAGTCCCTGAAAAACTATAATCATAAATCATCATTCCTCGAGCGGGTCCAATCAGCATCGTTTTCAAACTTGATGTCGCAAGCGTGACGTTGATTTATACTGGGAAGTCCATCCGTGACATAAATTAGCTACATCATTCAATCAGTCTGTTATATACTCTTTTTATGACGTCAGCTATTTTGTATAGTTGTAAATGATCAGTGGGAAGATTATGGATTAAGGTTGCTACGTTTATATGTGATGTATATACATCCTTCATACTTATACAATTTTACTAGCTTTTGCTCGAGTTTTCCTGGCGTGAAAGACGATTTTAATGCAACATATACAATGATATTGGTTCCCCATATAATCTTTCAGCATCTATTTCAACTACTTTACTGTAATAAAAATTTGCCCATGTCCTTTTCCCATGTCTAATCTACTTTTCGCGCCAAATTTCATCAAAAGTTGAATTTCAAATTTCATCGTGTAAGAATGAAAGATATACAGACAGGGTTACTTTCGCATTTATAAATAAAAAAATAATAACCTCATTTTTCCGACTCATATGTACTTATCCATACTAATAGTAGGGATATTATACAATATCCATATAAATAAATAAAAATCAATATAAAAAATTAAACAGGAACAGTGCAGTGGTTCATAGTAAAAAACACGAGTGAAACCACAGACAGAAAAAATTAAAATATTACACTACTACGCCCTTAATTGTGTCACCGTTTATAATTCAAATATATTCATTCAGTTAAGCCATGAAAAGGTTTTCTACGTTTGGTTTAATATAAAAAGATTAATAGTTATTTTATTTAACAATAATGAAAGATAAAAATATATTGCAATTATAGGGAGAAATTTTTTTCTTGCATAAACTTCTAGTTTCAGTGACCGTAATAATTTAAACGGACATAGGATGTTTGTAGGCCTGACCGAAATAAAATCTTCAATTGCCAAATTATTCATGTCAGTGTAATTGATTTACGACATTGATATATTAACCAGCGACTGTTTCAACATATTAGCAAATGGCGCTGATAATAATTCTTTAGCTCACCGATTTGGACTATTCACATCAATTAGACTTTTTTTGTTCGGAATCTATATTGCTGGGTGTCCCGAGTACAGACACCCGGCCGTGAAATTCGGGAATCAATTTCAGAATTTGATTCCCTCATTCGGACGCAGCATTCCACACGATGGACTCACCCGACGGTGTGAGCGCGACGCGACAAAGGTCTTCGCCAAAGACGGTGGTGTGTGCGTGTCTGTGCTGTGTAAGGGGCATTGTCTAATGTAATGCTCAAGGTCTTGTAGGGCATGCTTAGGATGCCTGACTTTAGTCAGTTGGCTACATCTGTCTGTAGCCAAGTAGAAAAAAGAAAAATTGAAGTTAAAAGGTATTTCTTCAAAATAACTTTTATATAAAATTCGTATCACTACATAATATAAACAAAGTCGCTTTCTCTGTCCCTATGTATGCTTAAATCCTTAAAACTACGCAACGGATTTTGATGCGGTTTTTTAATAGATAGAATGATTGAAGAGGAAGGTTTATATGTATAATTATAATGACATAGGCTATATATTTTATACCCGTGCGAAGCCGGAGCGGGCCGCTAGTAATTTTATATACTATAGTACTACAAATTAATTATTACAACATGAAAAAATGCAATAAAGAGAATAAAATAAAATTACTTAATTTATATAAAATCTTTTTCATTCAAGCCCTTCAATCAATTCTTTGTCAATATAATACCTATATACCTAGATAAATTGATTTTTTTAATAATAGCGACACTATTATACGTAGATACACTTTTATTCGTCCTGTCCACCTTTTGTGCAATTTTAAATTTTTTGTAAGATTTTTGTGTTGTGTTTTTATATTTAATTTTGTAAGATGTTGCTGTATGTATCTAAGAAGAATAATTTAATATAGAATTTATTCATTCTTCTTATTTTTATAAACACATGTCATGTTATTATTAATTATATCTTAAATTACTGTTTAGTTATCTAAGGGTATTTCTCTGCTAGGCTCCTAAGCTAACATTTTATTTTTAACAGTGTATAAAATGATAAGGATTTGCAGGAAAAACCATCCTAGGTTTTTTCCTGTTATGTAATAGTTGCTGGTGGCGAAAATTACCTTGAGTTTTTTAAAATTAATAAATGGATTTAACGATAGCCTTTTGACCTTCATGTGACTAGCAATTCTTATCATAAAAATATGAAATAAAAGAACGTATTTATATATTACCGTTAAACTGGTGATCCAAGTTCTACTCACTTGTTAAGGAAAAGGAATAACAGTTCCACAAATATTCTCACTGTGTTTTGGGTAAAGTATCAGACATTATCGAGAGCATATTATACGATGTTATCGAGAGCATCTCTCAACTCTAAGGTTTTCCAGGATTATAGTCGGCGACTTTTGCTTTATGCACTTAAGTTTACTGGGGGTAAGTCTTTTATTCCAAGAGGTCGGCGGTGTAATTACCGCAAAGCAGTAGTATGTTTTGCAATAACCGTGTTTCAGTTTGAAGGGAACTGTAGCTGGTGAAATTACTTGGCAAAGGAGATTTAAGAACCAATATTACGTAAGTGACACTTAAAAAATAATGGTATTGCTAGCTTTCAAAGGCTACGACAACCGTTTACCGTTTCGGCATCGCAGGAGGCTCTCTAAGAACGAAATAAAATTTGAGCCTCCGTGAGGGATGTCCCTTTTCACAGCCGGGTCTCTGTAGTCGGCTCGGTGACGCTGTCGAGGCCAGTAGGGCCAACGGCAGTACGTACCGAAAAAAATAAATTACCATCGTGGGTTCGTAAGCTTGGTTGGCAACGTAGTAACATAAAAAAATGTTTTCTATGATGTAATAGACTACTTAATAAAAATAATCCTAAACTAACGATGGCCTTTTAACCTTCTAAATAAATTCTTATCAAATTATAATTTAATTGATTGTTTAAAGTTTCCCGTGCTGTACTTAAAGTAATCACTTTTGGTCGCATTATGTTCCAACGAATCTATTTTATCAGAAACTAGCTGTGCTCGCGGCTTCACTCGGATGAATAACGATTTTTGAGTCATCTTTATTGCTTCTTCTTCCTCTTCTTATCGAGTGGTAGTGGCCAACCTAGTGTCAAAGTTGTTGAAATCGCCCGTATAGGCCTCTGACTTGACTTTTCGACTATTGTAAAATTGATAACAGCTCACTTTTTTACGTCCCTACTACCCTCAGAAGCAGTTGAAATAACACTATTTTTTTTTTTTTTTTTATGTTAGAAGTTGGCAAACAAGCATACGGCCCACCTGATGGTAAGTGGCTGCCGCAGCCTATGAGCGCTTGCAGCACCATTAGTAGGTGCCACTCACGCGTTGCCAACCTCGAGATATTAGTTCTGAAATCTCGTTCGCCCAGTAATTTCACTAGCGTACAATGCCCTTCAAACCGGAACACAGTAGTGCCTAAGCACTACTATTTGGCGGCAGAATATTGGACACTGCGGTGGTACCTACCTAGCCGGCCTCTTGCAACAAAAGACCTACCACCAGTGTGACTGATTGCACTGGTGGAATAATCTCTGTTGTGACAGAGGTTATCCCAACAGCGGGCGATGGGGTCGTCACATCCCGACGCCTTTAAACTACTAACTATGCGATCTCCCATCTTTATTGCTATAGAAATCAATCCCAATACAAACATTCATGCCACATTTCGGTTCCCTTCAGCCCTTTTTTTTTTGCTACACAAGATAGTCTACGTCCTTCCCCAAGATCTAAACTATATTTGTACCAAATTTCATAACAGTCGGTTCAGCCGTAACAGAGCGAAAGACAGACAAAGTTTCTTCCGAATTTATAATATTATCTATCAGTAGGAATTATTAATTAGGGTTGTTATTTATTCGCGGTAGCTATAGGGTATATAAGGTTAAGGTATATTAGGTTAAGGGAAAACTCCCGACACTTTTTAATCATATTTCGCACACAGGGAAGTGTGAGTTGTGGTATAATTATAGTTTGAAGTATGGAAAAGAAGTATAGAAAGCTAAAATGTATTTATAGTTTTGTAATAAGTACATTAAATTAATTTAAATCATTTAAATACTTTGATAATGGTAAATAGATCTGGTATGACAATGTAAATCGTGTGAGCAAAGTTCTGCTCCGTTGTCAGGGAGAAGGAATGAAAGTTAAGTCAATATGCTGCTTAGATTCGGATTGATGGATATATATTTCAAATTATTTACTGTGACATGCGAGTTTCTTGCACCTTAGACCATGAGGTGGATTTGATACAAACTAATCATAAGAACCTATTTCGATCTTGACCGGTATTTTTATATAACTTATAATTCATATTGTAAAAGCGCAGCACTCATTCCGTATTGTAAAGACGTAATCGTAACAAGGATCTTAAACGAAATAGACTACAAAAGACTCAGTAACAATAACACATAAAATTGATCTGAAATACATGACGATTTACGAGTGTAAAAGTTAAACTAACAGCGTCAGATTTCGTCACGTCCTCCCCTTATTGAATAGAAGAAAAACTATTGTAAATAATAGTAACCCATAGTACAGTCCGCTACATAATTGTTATTTAAGTTTAGGTAAAATATTTATTACATAAAATGATGCTTAATTTGGAGGATCTAAAACTAGGATGATAATATTCATAATATTATAATGACAGCACGATTTAAGGTATTTTATGCAGCCTTGCAGGAGGCCACCTATGGACGAAGTCAAATTTGAGGCCTCTTCGAGGGCTATCTCTTTTTCACGGTTGGGTCTCGGTAATCGGCTCCCTCAGTCCCCTGTAGACGCTGTCAAGGCCAGTAAGGCCAACAGCTATAGACAATAAGAAATAAAAATACTTTTGTCATTGATTACACATACTAGATGCGATGAAACTTATTAATGGAAGAAATTACTTGATAACTGGTAAATTTTTACAAAAGACGCTATACATGCTTCCTCTAGACTACATATTTGCAACATTAAGCATAATATGACCAATTTAGAACTTTGCTAAGTCAATTTACCTTTCAAATAAAAACGGCAACAAAATTGACGAAGTTTCCTCCTCAAACTTTTTTTATATTTCTCGTACAAGGAAATTCGTATTTTTTTTCCGAACACTTTATCACTTTGTAAATTCGACAGAGCAATATTATCATTACTATCAGAACATAAAGCATATATAATGTAGTGTGAGTTTGTTATGTACCTAAGTGGCATACATTTTATCAATAATTTGTAATAGAAATTATGTTACACATTATCATGTTCATAATAATTCAACACTTGTCTATTTACAACTGTTGAATGATAAATGGTATCTTAATACAAGTAGGCCGACTTTATACGCACTCAAAAATAATAAGGAAAATCAAACGGAGCGAAAAAATATCTCAATAAATAATAATTGTTTTCAAACTTTAACCAACATTTTTGTTGCTAGAAAACTGTTGACACAAGTAACTGTCCCCGCCCGGTGACATTGTCAAGGCCAGTAGGACCAGTAGCAACGGATATACAAAAAAAACAAGGAGCTATCGGTTATATAGCCGTCTAGAATATACAGTTGCAGAGCCATGTTCCTCCGACCACAAATGGGCCGGCTCGACCATGGAAATACTACCCCCTCACACAAAATCAAATCTGTTCCCTTATTTTTTTTCTTTCTCATTCCTTTCCTCCTACCCCTTGGGTTGGCAACGCGCATGTGATACTTCAAGTATCGCAAGCGTTCGTTCACGTTCACGTCATTTCATTCACGTTTGCCAACCGTCATAAAAACAGGAAAATTAGTATTTTCCATTATATTTAATATTAGGCAGAATAGAACATTATTGTGGAAAAAAACCAAGAAATTGAAGAATTTATTCAATTAGGTTAAAAAGTTGATGCGCGGGATGCCTCGTGGAAAATATATAAGTCAAGAGACAGCCAGATACAATAAAATCTGTTGCATTTGTTAGGCAGTTATATTACTGTTACGTTATAAAGAGTAAGTAATAAATAAATATAAAAAAGCTTTTGATTTATCAGCTACAATCGATTTTAAAATTAGAATGTGTTCTGGTAAGGAATGGAATGTTATATACGCCGCTGACTGTACCCTATTGGGGTGTAAGGCTTATAAAAACTCGCATTAATCGACACGTCACATCACAGCTCAGACAGATGTCTGGTTTTTCTATCGATCGTAAATCTGACGCGTGCTATTCATTGAAACGTATTCGTGAATGGAGACACACGTTCAGAGCAGATGCATTTTGTACTAATGATGTAATAAAATCAACAAAAGTTTTTATAGTTCGTTTGTAAATTTACGAGAGATACTGTTACGGTACGCTTTGATTTTGTGATTGGCTTTAGATAGAGGATATATATGTCGTGTACGAAATTTATAAAGATTAAAGTCTTATAATCGATAAGCCACGTACTCTATAAAATTATATTTTTATTGCTATGTCTTAACAGTAATCTTACTTTTTTTTATATTTTATTATCGATTTCTTTGGTTTTTATTTCTCTTTATCCTTTTTAATGTATTTTGGTTCAAGATTTTTGATTGGAGTTATTTTGATTGTTTTCCAATCGTTCCCATTATGACAATCCATGTCATGACAAAGTAATTTCCAGGAACATATGTTTTTTTTTTAAATAATTTATGCCAATTTACGATACCAGTCTTTGCCTGGTTTAGTTTTGAAGGGTTTTATATTTGTTAATGAATTTGTATTTCTTTTAAAAAATAAAACAAAATATACTAATCATATTATAAGAAGTTATTATAAATTATTACAGAATAGGCAAATATGGAGAAGATCGAGCTGTTAGATAAAGAGATGATATACGCTAAGTAGCTAACTTGGACAAGAAACGCTGAAGAAGCCGTGCTCAGAATACAAGCTTAAGTCCAATTGACTTAAGAATAAAATATTCTTTCATTAAATAAGCCTTTAAGCACTGTTGAATACTCAAATTTACAGTCTCTGTCCATTTAAGTGAAACTACACCTATACACTCCTATAGGGTTAATGGTTATGATAATTTAGTTCGCGTTCATTTTTTGTTAACATAACCTACTATGGCTCATGTACCACTTGACTCTGCCACTTCAATTTCACTTTACAGATACGTTAATGCAATCGCCATTTCACTTTCAATATCGGTCACTCAATTAGATCCTTACACGCAGCCCACAATGCAAGTCGTAAATCAATTGCAAGGCGTCTGCAAACCACTTCGTTTTTCATAACAAAACTTTACTTACAATTGGGCTTATGTGTTTTAACATTTTATCAGTCAACTTTCGACTCTATTTCAGGTCGTAAAAGTAGGTTTTGTCTTATAAAACAAAGATCGTAAAATTCTAGTGGATAATAAAATTTAAACTCTCTTGATTGGTTAATGTTGTCTTTCATTATTTATGGATTTCTGTTTTGCTCTTTGAACTGTGAATTATATGTCTAACAAGAGAGTATCATCATTAATTTTCATGTCAACCTATATAGTAGGTACTTACATACCTTACCCTTTAATGGAATAACGTATATATAAAAGATATTGATTCATCCTTTGGCACCGTACATGATCTTAGCAGTATCGCCTCTCATATTGGCGAATATAAAACATTTAAAAATCTAACGTATAAAAAGGCCTTCATTCATATTTGTTCCAATGAGGGATCAAAGAGCTTAACGCTTTAAAGTTATATGCGAATATTCTCAGAAATGTTCAGTGCAAAATTTATATCGTAAATCTCTCGGGTTACTTCATTAATCCACTCCATTATATAAGCTACTTTCGCTAAAATCTTAAGCCTTTTCTGTTCAATATGAACTCTTCATTACGCCACTTATATTTAAGATATTTTTCCAATCTTACCAAAAATAATATACACGCTATGGGAAACAAACTTAAACTAATCTTTGATGTACGCCTATATTTGGTTAACCTCAGCAAACAGGATGCTTGTGTACATAACACCAAAATCGGTTAAGTCCTCCATAAACAGTAATATGGTAACTTTAAAGATCACAGAACAATACGTGGATGTGTGGTCACGATTCCTACCATTGTGGCAGTTAAACTTCAAAGAGACATTTGTTGGAGACAGATACGTGCCACTTGGTCTCCTAGAATATTTTATTGACCTTTGGATTCTTACATACTAAAGATAATTAATATAAGAACTGTTAAAATATTTTTAGTAACTAAGTTTTTTTTTCTAAATTTTATTGTATTGCTGTTGGCTCTACTGGCCTTGACAGCGTCAACGCGTGGAGGAGGGTGTGAGTACCCGGCCGTGAAAAAGGGTGCGCCATCCCGGTGGTTCCAATGGGATTCCGTCCTTAGGTTGCCTCTTGTGAAGCCGAACCATGGCTAACTAGGTAGAGGTAGGTAACTAAGTATTAAATCATTTCTTGTAATTATTTTATTGTTTATTAGCCGTCCCACTACAATTACTACTCGTATATGAAAAATAATTTTTAAATATTATAATTATTTTGAAGAGTATCTCTGATGATGATCTTAGATTAGAAGATAAATCAAAGAGCTTAGATCTTCTTCGTCCTAGCATTATTCCCGGTATTTTTATTGTACCCAGGGTCTGCTTATTACTCTTATCCGGATTTGACGGGTTACTAGTCTTTACACAGAGCGATTGCCATCTGACCTCTACAACCCTAGGGGCGAACCAGTAACTCATTGGATAAGAGCAATTTACTTATCAAGAGTTAACGATTATTATCAGATGTTTTGTGATAACAACCGGGACCGACAGCTTAACGTGCTCTCCAAGGCACGGTGGGCAGACCCACAGACAAACGCCCAGACCGAGACAGAAATTTAACAAACATCTGCCCGAGCGGGAATCGAACCCGCAACCGTCGAGACTAAAGGCAGACACGCTACCCACAACGCCACAACGGTGTCAATCAAAGAGCTTAGATATCGTATTGTTTATCCGAGATATTAAGTTTAATCTGTCCACGCTTCCGTGAAGGAAACGAGTCCTTGTACAAACATAGTTATCGTTCGAATTAACCATTCGGGGAAACCTTTTGATGTCTTTCACAGGTTGTCTTTAACGAGAACGTGTGCTGCGTTTCATGTGGTTGAGATTTAAAAGATATTTTGGGGAGCAATGTGGAAGAAACTTATCTCTTTAAGGATACCATTTTTTGTGCTTTGATTATTTCTGCCATATTAACAAAATGCGGTTTTTATTATTTTAACATTATCTGTATTCTTTATCGACTTTTTCACTGGTGGTAGGTCTTTTGTTGCAAGAGGCCGGCTAGGTAGGTACCACCGCAGTGTCCAATATTCTGCCGCCAAATAGTAGTGTTTAGGCACTACTGTGTTCCGGTTTGAAAGGCATTGTACGCTAGTGAAATTACTGGGCGAGCGAGATTTAAGAACTAATATCTCGAGGTTGGCAACGCGTGAGTGGCACCTACTAATGGTGCTGCAAGCGCTCATAGGCTGCGGCAGCCACTTACCATCAGGTGGGCCGTATGCTTATTTGCCAACTTCTAACATAAAAAAAAAAAAAAAAAAAAATCGACGATGAAGCTTTTTAAACATGTTTTTATTAGCTTTATGACACAACTTTGAACATGACTTTGACTCCTTTTAAAACGTCGGATTAATTCGAAATTTTGTATACTTATTAATTATTTTTTCTAAAAATTTATTCGATTACTTTGCAAGCTTGCGATGCTAAACTCATTCTAGTATGTTGCTTGTGACTTACTTTGTTTCGTTGCGTTGATATTGAATTTATGAAGGAGCACCAGCGAGTAAGTCATTTTGTCAGTATGAAAGGGCATGGGCATTTAATGCATTCATAATAATAATATCAACGTGTGGTTTTAAACGTTTAAAATAAAAGTCACACAAATTAAGCATTAAAATGATAATAATAAACAATTTTACTTATTATGTCATGATTTACGTAAAAGTGAGTAATTGTGGTATTGATATTATTGTCCTTAAACAGAAATAGGATACCTACTTAGTATTATTAAAGACTTTACTTGTACATTCACAATATTGCAATTCTAACTAATGTTAGAAATGCGAAAATAAATAAGTTTGTTTGTAGCACACCTAAACCGCTAAACCGATTAAAATAAATTTTTAAATGTGACCATGGAGACGGTTGTAGGCTTTTTGTCGTGAAAAAAAGCACTTGAATGTTTTGAAATGGGGGATGAAAATTTGTCTAGTGAATCAATTATTTCAACATTACATTTAAGGTCCCTGATTTAAAATCTATAATAATATTATATGTTTTCCATGTCAGAGGACAAACGGGCAGGAGGCTCACCTGATGTTAAGCTATTACTGCCACCCATGAACATATGCAACACCAGAGGTCATGCAGATTCGTTGCCAACCTATTTTTAGGATACAACTGGTTATACGCTAGCTGACCTTGAAACGCGCCTGACGAGCAGTCACTTTACGAGTTTTTCACCAACTTACGAGGATAGCAAAACAGGTGGACCTTTTTAAGTCCCAGCATATAGATAATAATAATGATAAAAAAGATCACTAGTTTCATCTTTAGCAGGTTGTCATAAACATATAGAAACCATTTCGTTTCGTTAACTAAATATTTCCCACGTGGGGTAATGGAGCGACTACTGGCGTAGGAGTCAGAGCTGCGATCTGGTCAGCCGTGAATAATAATGATTTGCATAAGTGTGTCAACTATCCATATATAATATACGAATAAATTGTTACCAGATTCTTATTCTTCTTGTTCTTCTTATCGAGTGGTAAAAGGTTCTTATCGAGTAATTACTGGCCAACCTAGTGTCAGAGTTGTTCAGATCGTCCGTATATTGTAGTAAATTGATAACAGCAGGGACCGACTTTTTAAGTGCCTTCCGAAAAGCGGAGACGCTCAGTTTAAATACCACTATGCGATCACCCATCTAGTAACCGACCACTCTTGAAGTTATTTAATATGAGCGTCTCATAAATCAGTAACTTGTAATACCGGGAATAATGCTAGGAAGAAGACGAGTTTGTAGTTACAAACTAGAAACGAGTGACACACAATGACGAGATAAGAAAAGTCTAGCTTAGATAATGTCCTCTAACTTTGCTATCTAGTGTCTAGTAACATGTTAACAATGTGCTAAATGGTTAGAGCTATATTACATGTATACTTTCTCATTTAGCATAGTCTGTAGACCATTACAATTTACAAAAAAATACATTACAAAAACGATAAAAATACTTGCCCTTTTATAGGAATTTGTGACGTATTTTTTGTGATTATTACAATTATTATGCGTGTGTTTCTATCAAACTTTAAAAAGTAGGAGGTATATTTATTCTACGAATATTTGTATATAGAATAGAACTTAAACTTTATTTACTTACGATAATTGCATTATATTTTGCATATTGTTAATTTTACTCCTTAGAGCATAGGTTCTAAATTTCATCTACCGTCCACTTTGAATATTGTTCGTTTTTCAGCGCCCCCATTTTTTAAAAATAACGATTTACTTAAACTTACGACTTAAAAATCACACTGACATTCATTGCTTTAATTAATTTAATTTTAGTTTTCTATAGTAGTTAGGCTGAGTTTAAACTACTTTCTATACCACTTCAACATTCCCTAATTTTATCTAGGCCTTTTACTGCCCTTTAGGACTTCAGCGTCCATAAAGGTGCGTTATCACCTACTTTGAGAAAGTCTTGCCTTAGAGCTTAAGCGATTGAAACCGATTAGTAAATAACTTTTGAAATGGTAATTTATATAAATATATTAAAAAATCAATATACGCGTTTATATATACGTTTATATAGTACATTCATTATAAAAATCACATAAAAATGTTTTTACCGTTAATAACAATTTAAGGATATTTTCGTATAAAAATTTATAATGAAATAAAATAGCTTTATATGGCCCATAAATTCATTCATCCAAATCATCTTCTTCATCCTAGCATTATTCCCGGTATTTTTATATACCCAGGGTCTGCTTATTACTCTTATCCGGATTTGACAGGTTACTAGTTTTTACACGGAGCGATTGCCATCTGACCTCCGCAACCCTAAGGGCGAACCAGTAACTCATTGGATAAGAGCAATTTACTTATCAAGAGTTAACGATTATTTTCAGATGTTATTGATAATAACCGGGACCGACAGCTTAACGTGCTCTCCGAGGCACGGTGGGGAGGCCCACACGGACAAACGCTCAGACTGAGACAGAAATTTTAACAAACATCTGCCCGAGCGCGAATCGAACCCGCAACCGTCGAGACTAAAGGCAGACTCGCTACCCACAACGCCACAACGGTGTCGTTCATCCAAATCATATTTTATACATTGTCCGGTTTTTAAATTGGGTCACATCCCAGGTGTCAGTTGAATTCATTCGGTACTATTTTTGTGAACGAAATTCGTGTTACTGGAACAACTTTCATCTTTACTGCATTTATGTTTGACGCCGACTTTCAATTTCATTCATAAACTTTTATAGTATCTTGTATGCATGAATATATTTCAACAAAAAATCGTATGCAATTCGACCAAGGAATTCCATTTTATTAACTGTCTTGAAAAAAGAAGAGGTCAATTCGTTTTAACATTTTTTATGGCTGTTACACGATGAATTGAATTGACCTTGATTTCGATAATCCTTTTTGTTTGTCCGAAAGGTTTTTTTTTAGTTGGTGCCATTGCATTTTGGTCAGGATCTGATTATGGGATCTTGGAGTAGTCGAGAGAAACCTTTAAATATTATGGGCACTATTCCGATTAGTCAAAGACGACTGAACCGATTTGGATATTTTTGTTTAAAAGCGTATCATTTTATTAAAAGTCACAAATGCGTAAACTCAACTCGCTAATTAAAAAAATACTAGTTAATAAAATTCTTCAAAAAACATGTCTTGCTATATAAATTTCTCGCCAATATTATTACCAAATAAAAAAAATATAAGCCTATGCCTCTTTCTATGATTTCCTATATTATATATATATAAAATTCTAGATTGAGGCAAGCCATATATTTTCTTATATAATATCTTTGTATTATAAACAAATATTTTAATATAAATGCATAATATAATTTATATAAAATATACATCACTGATAATATTTAACATAATTAAATGAAAAAAATCTTTAACTTTGTATCAAAATTCCATATAAATGATAAAAATATACTCCATGAATCGAAACGAGGTCATAATGCATTCAGCTGCCTTCAATAAATTAATCAGCCTTTCTATATTTCTCTGAATTTAAACTTGACACTGAAATTTGATTGTTTCAATACAGACAGGTAATATTTTAATGAAATTTAAGTAACTTACATATGTTTGATATTTATGGTTTTATTTATGACATATTCGGTTTTGAACATACGCATAATAATCATCATTTATTTGCATGAAATTTAGTTTTACTGATGTTATTCTGCAAGCAAATTGATATTAGTTTGCATACAAGAAATATCCCATATACACTAATTAAATACAAATCTTTGCCCACAGATTTAAAGTAGAAATTTGTATTGTTTGATTTCACCATCGGACATCGCGACAAAACTCTAAATTCCATCCCTACCACCTCGATGTCTGGAAATCCACAACAGCGCGATTTAGAAGACATTTTCTTCCTCGCACAAACACTCTGTGAAATCAACTTCCGCCGGCGGTCTTCCCGAACCGATACGACTTGGGAATCTTCAAGAGAAGAGCGTATTCTTTCCTTAAAGGTCCGCAACGCGCCTGCATGCCTTCTGGTGTTGCAGATGTTCATCGGCGGCGGTGATTGCTTAACATCAGGTGAGCCTCTTGCGTGTTTGCCCCTTCTTACATAAAAAAAAAAAAAAAGATATTAGATGATTACAAGTCTATGTTACGTAAAATACCAGAGGCATCACCTTGTATTGCCACCTGTGATATTTATTACTGGTTATAAAAATATAATCATATGTATTTTATTTGATTTGATTTGAAAAGAATTTTTAATTAAAAAATATTTGTAATAGAACTAAGCGGTTTTTAAGAAGAATGGGCTGGCTCGACCGAAGAAGTACTAGCCTTCCAAAGAATATCAATGTGACGTATCAGTATCTGTATGTGTGAGTCACCTCCATATCCTTTTTTTATCCTCCTTTACTTGGGTTGACAGGCTTTCGTCTTGGGCAGACGTTTATAGGCTTTGGTGACCGAACATCAGATGGGCCGCATGTTTGTCCCTTTCTTGCCTAAATTAAAAAAAAAACGTATACGTAACTAGACCTTTGAGAAATACTATTACTATTATTACCCTTAATTAAACTTTTAGTACGAAATTTATTACATAATTACATTAACGTAACAGTAAAGCGTAATTATTTAAACATTATTTTAATCTGCTTAAGTAGCTTAACAAGCACTTCACTTTACAGATATCGAGGTAGATAAAGTGGAATTCGATTTAAAAAATGCGAATTTATCGAATGACATTGGCCTATTAATTACAATGAATCATAAAGAATTTTTATATATTGTTAATGACAAGTGTAGGTGTAAATTGATTAAGACGTACAAAATTGGGCGGCGAAATATTAATAGACCTCAGCCTAGTGCAAAGTTTAATATTATAAGATAATTGAACTGTTTTATCGACTTACTAAAAACTAATTACCTAGCCTCCCATACAGATACAAAATATCCCAAGATTCGCTGGTGCTCCTTCCTAAATTAAACACTAACGCTATAAAATTAAGTTAGTCACACGCTGACTTTATTCGATTATGTTGCAAACTTATGACTAACTTCGTCTCGTAGCGTCGATGTTGAATTTACGAAAGAGCACCAGCAAATATTTGACATTTTTTTCAATGGAAGGTCTATGATAAATACATGTTGGCGCATGGCGAAGTGTCGAGCGATGGTTACTTCAATATGTCATCATGCAGAAAATCACTGTCGTATCACGAATCACTGTCGTAAGACGAATCATTGAAATCCGATATAGTAGTTATAGTGCTATGTAATTTATTGTGTTATCTAATTAAGTGATTAAAATCATTGTTGATTATAATAAGTTGTTTATATAGTTAATCTACTTAAACCTACAGAAATGATGCATGAAATTTATAAAGGCTCATGGCTATCCTTAGCTTAGTTTGTTTTAAAATGAATAGTGAATAAACCACAGGAGTGATTTTGTACACAATTTGCATAAGTTGTCTGCAATTTACACAACTGATAGCATCTTTATAGCAGCTGCTATTAAACGGATGACCATGTTCGGTAATCCGGTGCATTCTGCCTCAAGATCAGGTATTGGAAGGTCAGACGACTGTATTGTTCGCCGAAATGGTGCTGTTAAATTGTATACCCTCAATAAAAGATGCGCCAAGGTCTGATGACATCAGTTTGGGGAAACGCTTTGTGAAAGTGTTGCATGGTCTAAGGTTTGAGATGACAGTACATTCATCTTTAAGCTAATCTCCCGCCGGAGTCCTAATCTCCCGCCCTCTTTGCTCCCTCCATTTTTTCCTTTCTCACCCAATCCCTCCTATCTCTTGGGTTGGCATCACGCATGTGATACTTCAATTATCGCAAGCTTTCATAGATTGCGGTTACTGCTTATCATCAGGCGGTGACTGCTTGATAAAATAAAAAAGTGTTTTATTTCTTATATTTTAAGATGATACTATATATAATTTACTTTACTATATTAAAGTAATGATAAGCGCATTTGTTGAAGCTTACGCATGAAATTGATTTTAATGTTCCTACGGTGATGTGCGTATGTGCCATGGGTAGCCTGAATCCATTGATAATATTTCATCAAATCCAAAATACGTTCAAATAATAGAAAAAAAACACTCAAGAATCTTATCCTATCTCAATTTTTGTGACTTGAACCGCACAAGAAGGATCGTGCTTAGAATGATGTCACTTGTTAAATTTACGATATCACATATCACGTCATAAAAAGAGGATGTCTATAGCGAAATATCACTTAACACACTTATGACTCACTAAAACTAAGCTATT
The DNA here is from genome assembly GCA_023373885.1 of Hestina assimilis. Classification (NCBI taxonomy): domain Eukaryota; kingdom Metazoa; phylum Arthropoda; class Insecta; order Lepidoptera; family Nymphalidae; genus Hestina; species Hestina assimilis. The sequence continues at coordinate 2,191,719 of CM041745.1, read as the reverse complement.
AAAGGCTATAAAATCATCATAAATATTCTATATAAAGTCAGCGTTTATGGTCACTTTCTTAGACAATGATTTCATCAATGGAATAGATATATGACACTTGGTGACTAATGTTTCTTAGACCGCTATCATACTGTAATTTAACTCTACATACTTACAATACAGGTCTACACCGTTGTGGCGTTGTGGCGTGTCTGCCTTTAGTCTCGACAGTTGCGGGTTCGATTCCCGCTCGGGCAGATGTTTGTTAAATTTCTGTCTCGGTCTGGGCGTTTGTCTGTGAGTCTCCCTACCGTGCCTCGGAGAGCATGTTAAACTGTCGGTCCCGGTTGTTATCACATAACATCTGATAATAACTGTTAACTCTTGATAAGTAAATTGCTCTTATCCTAATAGTAATCATAGTAATACGCTCTTATTGCGGAGGTCAGATGGCAATCGCTCTGTGTAAAAACTAGTAAACCGTCAAATACGATAAGAGTAATAAGCAGACCCTGGGTAAAATAAAATCCCGGGAATAATGCTAGGACGAAGAGACTTACAATACAGGTATAAATAAGTAAGTAAGTAAGACGCTGTTAATGTTTTACTGCTGAGCAAAGACTCTCTTATTAATAAAACGGATTAGGAACTCAATCTACCACGCTCCCTCACGGCAGATGGTGGATATTGCCTTAGAATTTCTTAAAAGAAATGCAGGTTGCCTTAAAATGTTTTCTTTCAGAAGGTCGGAAGATGCATTCAAAACACAAATTACTCTTGATAACTCAATGGGTCCAAGCTTCGATTTGAATCTGTGACTTTTGGTTAAGGTCTACGTTTTTATCGACTGGACCATCTCGGCTCATTAAAAATAGTTAAATATAATTGACTCTGTGACTAGAATCGACGGACAATTTTAATTGATTCGTTGCCAGCCTAAATTATACTTATACACATCGTATGGTAAAGGATGCTTACACATGCTTTCAACTGCTATAGCCCGCGCTTCCCACTCGCTCGTCTACGTTACTAACCAGTTACATCGTCTTTTCTTTGATTTGTCTTTTCTCAAGCATAGGCATGTTATAAGTATTTAAAACAAAACAAGTGCGTTGTGGACCACGCAGAGTCGAAACTAAAGGGTTCCGCAGCTTGTTTATGAAGAATCTTAAGGACTTTAAAAATAATAACGAATTAAAATCGACAGCAAAAATAAGTTTGTAATTTCATAGTACTTATTAAAAGTTATATGAAAAACCAAGTTATGGGAAAAGCTTATATATGTCTTAAATTTGTAGACCTATCTTCTTCAAACCAAATGTGGTTGTAATGTTATTTGATGTCCTATAAGCTGAAATTTTTCCAGAATTTTAAATCCCATAGTTCAAAATTTAGAGGGCTGGGGGGGACACCATTTTTACGACTTTAGGAGCTAATATCTCAACAACTACTGACTAAATGAAAAAGTCAAAATCAAACCTCCTTATCATTTTGAAAGACCTATCCAACGATATCTCACTCGTTGACATACGTTGAAATTATTTTTTTCAACTCTCAGTTACATGTATGGACTGCTACCCTTAATATTATATTTTAAGATTTCATTACAGAATCGTGGGGCGGTTCATAGAATACACCTATTTAGTAGATTTTGTTAGTAAATTTTGTATAGATAGAGCCAATGGTCTCCGAGTAAAATGACTGTGACATAAGGACGGACGGACAGACGGAAATGACGAAACTATAAGGGTTCCGTTTTTGCCATTTGGCTACAGAACCCTAAAAATACGTATCTTCATACACAAAATAGCTATTTTCTATAGAACAAATGTGAATCGATGCTGGTAATGTAAGTCAAGCCGATCAGTGAAAATCATACTTGTAAAATACATTAAAACAAGCGACAAATCGTCCACCAAATATACTTTCGTAGTAGTAGTGTCTTTGGCATTACTGTGTTTCGGTTTGCAGGGCACTGTATGGCAGCGAAATTACTGGACAAAGGAGATTAAAAAACCAATATCTCAAGGTTGGCAACGCTTGAGTGACACTTACTAGCGGTGTTGCAAGCGCTCATACGGCAACCGCTTAGCATGAGGTGGGCCGTATACTTGCTTGCCAACTTAGTACCATTAAAAGACTTCCATAAATAACATAAATAGCAAAGACATAACATGTAGTTGTATGCGATGTCTAATAATTATTTTTTTTTACGTTTTCACGTTATCGTAACCCAGAGACACGTAATATTATCTTATCTGGATATCGATTGCTTTATATCTAGTTTGTGTTTTGGTAGACTTACTGTCTACAATGTAAAGTTATACTATTTCATAATATTTACAAACCACTGTAGCTTGTTTTTCAGCTACATACTCAGATAAGCACAAATGTGTTCGGACGTAATGAAAAATTTATACTTCCTTAAAAATCTGAAAGATGAAGAGCTATATTTATAGTCGTACATAATTATCTGATTGAATACATTTTCGCTATCGTAACAAAACAAAATTTTGCTAAACAAACATAAATCATGAGCTAAAATGTAATGCAACTTTATCTATATTGATCGTGTTAAAATGCACTGATGAGCTTCGTTGGATAGAATGTAAATTGTTATAGTTGGAAACCCAAACACTCAAAGTTCAAACCCGAAATTTCACGCTCATACTACGCTTCCAGCGCTCGCACTCATCGCACAAAACGCAACAGTATCTAGTGATACCGTTACTTTACGGCGATTTTGTATGAGAGGGTCTTCCCCAGTCAAGATCCCATTTATGTTAAGAGGAGGAGGGCTCTATCGTTTATACAATTGTATTTTATGTCAAAGTAACAAATACAAATAATATTAACCGTTAATATACTAACGTTCCGCTAACATCCTGACAACGATTAGTTACGAATTCCAAATTTTAAACGCTAAGAGAGATGTGGGGAATATGGATAAGTCATTGTATGGGAGCGTGGCATATTTATTTAACTACCAGCTTACCGTTGAGTAAATAATGATGCATCTGTGTCAATATGTCTGCACGTTCTATAATTTAAAAAGATACTACTATTTTATTTATAACTAGTTGCACTCCAAACCATGACTTCACACGGCTAAGACTAGACCAAAACATTTAGAGTAATACAGTAAAGAAACTATTTTTAAGTCTAAGTTACTTATAACATAAACTATCTGCCAGTGAAATAAAATGGCAAACAAACAACAATACAACATACTTACACTTATATGAATTTCAATTTTATTATTTGTATTAATACATAATATCCTTGCAGGAAAAACTGAAAAATATATTATTTTAAATGTATGTAAGCGAATAATAGAAAAAATATATATCTTCGTCTTTTTTTTTAAAGAATACTGGCAATTCTTTTTCAAGGCATTACTAATATTCCTATTGCCACTCTAAATAAGTTCGAAGCTTGCGCTAGGAGTGGGTACGAGAATAGCCCAAGGGGTCCGGTTCGAACCCGCGACTCGGATTCTTGCGTTAACGTAGCGGAGTCAGCCCTACCGTTGATTAATACTTCAAAATCAAAATCGACGCTTTATATACCACATTGATGACATCATACGACACTGACCTACACTAGATATTATTAATCTATTGCTCACACGCTGCAGGTGATGAAATGTAAACATTCGAAATCTATTTCCAAGTCAGAACACACATACAATTCTTATAGCTGTTGTTTTACGCAGACGTGGTTCAATTTTGGTTTGTCATTACGTAGTTGTTTTCTATAAATACGTGATTTACATTTAAATGCCTTACTGTCCTACCTATTTAAACCGCAATAAATTTCATTTAAAAGCTGTCGAAAACCAAGACTGTGCTGAGGCGAGCTGAGTTATTGGTTTTTTTGTATGCGATCCACCTGAAGGTAAGCGATTATTGTGTCCAATAAATGCTTGCTACACCAACTGTAGATGTCACTCACGCGTTACCAACCTTGAGATATTGGTTCCTAAGTCTCCTTTGCCCAATAAATTCAATAACTACATTTTCTTTTAAACCGACGCACACTACTGTTGTGTGATATAATATCGGACACTGCGGTGGTACTTACCTAGTGGTTTCTGCTATAAAATCAACTGTCCCATTAGGATAGGAATAGACCCCGCAACCATCCGAGCTTAAGACAGATTAGCTAGACAACGATCTATATGTAATTAATAATTAATATTACCTAATTATTTTATTTCTTAGGATAAACTAAAGTGTTTAATCACTACATAGTATAAAACAAAGTCGCTTTCTCTGTCCCTATGTATGCTTAAATCTTTAAAACTATGCAACGGATTTTGATTTTGATGCGGTTTTTTTGATAGATAGAGTGATTGAAGAGGAAGGTTGATATGTATAAAAATAGTGGAGAAAAAAAACCATACATTTAACGCGTGCGGGCCACGGGCAGTAATGAATAAATCAAAACTACTGCATCGATTTTAATCATTTTTTCAGTGAATGACATAGGCTATATATTTTATACCCGTGCGAAGCCGGAGCGAGCCGCTAGTACATAATAAATTCGCAAGACAGTTCTTAAAATACTAATTATATTATATATAAAAAATTACAATTAATAATCCTTAAATAGAAAAACATATATTATGTTAAAGACGTCCAATTAAATATAATCTATCATTGTCCTACGCTTTGTCCTACGCAAACACAGTGTCGCTAACAAAACATTCTTCAAACAAAGCTTTTTAACACCTTTTAAGGAAAACTCCGTTGAACTTCTGACATGAAGGCTAACAATGCTCGTATGTAGTTGTCGTGGGAAATATAATTTTATCGAATATGTACGTGAATTTGTGTATGCTAAAAAAATTGATTGTTTTTAGGACTCATGCGTTTTATGTGATATTAGACTTCAAATTTATTTATTTGACGACGTTGTGGCGCAGTGGTAGGTAACCTGCTTTAAGCACCATAGGTTGGATTCTATTCCCGCTCGGAGCAGATGTTTGTATTGACCATGCAGGCTTGGATTACGGTCTGGGTGTGTTTCCGGACCCCCGACACAAGTTTTCGATATCTTGGTAGGGGCCGTTGAGTGTGTAGCGTTTATTTTGAGACTTAACCCAAGACGAAAAAAATAACTTAGTTTGTAAGTCCTGTGCCACCGATACAGCTACTTTACATTAATTAAAGTGTTTAATGGTAATCATTCATCTCAATTATAATTAATGATAAAATTTCTTGAAAATTTCTCCATAATGGTCTGCTGCTAGCTTTAACTGTAAACTCGAACGTAAAATAGTGCTTTGACGACTAAGTTATAGTGGTAGCATGTTTAAAAAAACTTAAACTTATTATAGTTACTACATTACAAAGTAAGTTTTATATTAAGTAATTGTTTTTTAGTTATTACAAAAGTGATTTTACTTTGTTTTATTAACAATATTTGCGCGTAGGAAACCGAGCTGGTGCTGGGCACGGCTTTTTATTTTTATTCCGTGACATTTTGTTTTCATGCCTACATATAATTAATATCAATTATCGTCCATTTTGTCATATTACTGTGATATGTCAAAAAAGGTTCAAATGTCAGATTTGGCGTGGTGATCACATGTGACCGTCATTTTCGGCGATTGTCTTTAAAAAGACGTCATTGTATGGCCTTTTGTCGACGAATTCAAATATTTATATAAACACACGAACTTGACATACAATTCGGTACTTTTAAAAACCTATTTTTAAAAATGCTTTTGCGTTAACATTATTTTTTACAGACTTCCTATAATAGGTTGATTTTGCAGATTTTGAAATCAATTTTGATGTACATTTTATTTTGTTTATTAAAATTGTTATTACAAATATGAGACATAAATATTTTAAATGATAATATTATACTTCGGAAATTTTCGTTTTTTATTTTCAGGAACCTTAGACAATTTAAATGGTTAGTCCATCAGAAGCATGGGTATTACATCCAACACCAAGGGTTCTGAAAATAGGTTGACAAAAGAACAATACTTCACAATATTACACACAAAATAATATCCGAATTAAAAATCTATTTTAAATCAGCTATAAACATTTAAAACGCTGAAGTACATTTCCGTAGAAATTTAAATTCTAAATACGTTCAACCAGACTCTCACAATTCCTAATGTTCTGTCAATCTAAGCTCTGTGTAAGTTTACGATCGGCCTGACGTATGTTGAATAAGCATGCAGATTTACCCATTAATCTTTAGAATACAACAATGTTACAATGAAGATAAATCTAATGGCGTATACTCTCATGGTGTATAAATTACAATATGATGTCATATTTATCATTTATGACATCACCTGAACATAAAATAAATCAAAACATGTTATATATTGAAAATGTTAAACGTTTGTTAGAAAAAATCAGTATTTTTTTATTATTTTTCTCCCCTCCTCTTACCGCTGATAACTACGTTAGGGTATACCATATTTAAAATTACAATTTTCATGGTACATGATTATGTAAATGAGTTAATCTATTGAAATTACATTAATACTTTATATATACTTATGGTAAGCGGTTGCCGCAGCCTGCAAGCGCGCGCAATACCATTTGTTGGTGTGACTTACGCGTTGCCAACCTCGAGATTAATAAAATTTCACTTGCCCACAGTGTCCGTCAAACCGAAACACAGTAATACCACAGAAAGTAACAAAGCCGGCCTCTTGCAACAATAGACCTACAACCAGTGTCACTGATTGCACTCGTGGAATAATCTCTGCTGGGGCAGAAGTTATCCCAACAGCGGACGATGGGGTCGTCACGTCCCGAGGCCTTTAAAATATCGTTAAACTTAAAGGCTTTCCGCTGACTGTTCGATGTTCCGCTATTTGCATGTAATTCGGTGAATGATTGATATTGGTTTATTGTCGTGTTAAATAACAGAACAAAATAAATACATATTAAGAAATGCTAAGGTCACACGAAAAACGTCTACAATTATGTTTAAATCTCTGATCTGATAGTTTTATTGTAGGCTGCAGATTTTTTTATAAACCGCTTTTTGTATAGAAAAATTGCTGCATGCGGCATTGAAAGTTCTTTGTTTTTAATATTCGCTTGAGATTTATACGACGAACGACTAATTGGTCTCAAAGCGACTACAGACACTTATAAAACACTCATTACCGTTTTATAAATAATAAAATACCAGTTTTAACTATATTGTTCACATTGTATGTTCATTATTTATTAAATACATAAGCTCTGTACCGCATACCAAAGTGTTGGAAGAATTATATTTATTAGGAAATTACAGGATGGTTCGAACGGAAGTACTACCCTTACACATAACGTCAAATCAAAGTAATGCTTTCTATCTGATAGGTCGTCTTTTTTGTTACATGGTGGTGTAAAAAATCTTTATAGTATTGCAAATTAAAGGCCATACATATACAATAATTACCCCAAGAATTTAAATTATTTACTTATAAAGTATGATTTAATAGTTAATAGTGTGTCTCGTAATATATTGCAGCAGAATTCCTATCAATATTTATCGAATAACATTTTTGCAATTAATTAATTGTAAGCTACTGTTTCGAGATTAATTATTTTAACAATTTCTTGTTCACTTTTCTGTATTCAAACTTTTTCTATTTAAATACCGAACGTTGGCAATAAAAACATTTTCTAAGAGGTTGCGTTAATTAAAAGTATTCAAATTTATAATTAAATTGAAAATCAAAATCAAATATTTTTGATCAATATAAAAAGCATTACACTTATTTCTTGAATGTCAGATTCTACCACCGGCTCCAAAATTACACCTCTACCCGAAAACAACCGGCGAAGCAAATTCAAGGGATGTTCGCTACCGCTGCGCCACAATGTCGTCAATGATCTATTCTAGTAGCATCTTATCAGTAACGAAATAACTAACCGAGCGTCACCTGACGATTTATCAATGCTGTCAGTGCTGACTAAGAACAAACAACGATGACTTGATGAGACACAATTACTTTTGTATATAAATAAATTATACATGCCAAGACAGGTTTTAAAATCGTTATTAACCCGGTTAAATGTGATTCATTTTATTAAATGTCATCATCGTCATAAAGTTAGGTTAGTTAAAAACCTTATTAAAAAGCTTGCGTTTTTTCCTTTTTTGCCTATGAACGAATGCAACACCATTAGTAGGTGCCACTCATGCGTTTCCAACCTCGTGATATTGGTTCTTAAATCTCCTTCACCCAGGAATTTCACTAGCCTAAAGTGTCCTTAAACCGGAACACAGTAATGCCAAAGACACTACTGCCTTGCGGTAGAATATTTGACACTGCGGTGATACTTACTTAGCCGGCCCCTTGCAGCAAAAGACCTACCACCAGTGTGACTAATTGCACTGGTGGAATAATCTCTGCTGTGACAGAGATTATGCTAACAGCGGGGATAGGGTCGTCACGTCCCGACACCGATAAAATATGCTTGTGGATAATAATACTTTACATACTTTTCATAAGGTTCCGTAATTCTATTCTCTATTAAGATCTTTGATAAGATAATGTCAACAAGTGTCTTATATGTGAATGTCATACCCAAACATAACAAAAAAATATCAAAATCAGTTGGCTATTGATGTTAGTATCTCATAAATCCATCTTTTTTCGTAAAGTCATTTAAAAAGTCACCATTATAAAACATAAATTTTCATATATTATTAAACTTAAACCATATTTAATACGAAAAGCCATCAATCATACAGGTAATAAAGATTATAACTTATCAATCGATAATTTATACTAGCTGCGCCCACGGCTCCGCTCGCGCGTTGCACAGTTTTTCCCTTATTGCAAAGAACCCTAATTATTTTTCAAAAATAATCCTAACTTACTTCTTATAACATTAGCTATCTGCTAGTGAGAGTCCCGATAAAATCGGTCCAGCAGTTTCAAAGATAAGCCGAAATATAATAAATTATTTTTTTATGCAAGTACTATATATACTTTGATATGAATTGAGTGAAAGCTGTTAATTTGGAATTACAAACAGACACATCAATTTTATTTATTTGTATAAATTAAGTCAGAACAAGTTAAACTGGGTTGAATTAATTTTAATATACTTCAAATGACACGCGTAATTGTTAAACCAGCGTATCGAGAACTTTTTGCGCTTATTACAGTTGCCATGGTATAACCAGTCCTGCCCGGTGCAAATTGTCTGAAAATTTATAACGTAAATATATCAAAGTCGAGCGATGATTGCATGTGTCCGAATTAAATTACAATCATTATAATTTCTTTTCATTCGGATCAGATTTTTACTCCAAGAAGGATTTTTTTTTATTTCATGACGGTTGACAAACAAGCATACGATTTACCTGCTGGTAAGCATTCTGCAACCTATTACACACACATTGCTAATCCAAGGGATAGGAGGGAAGGTATAGGTAAAAAATATGGGAACAGCGGGAGTGGGAGATTGGGCCTTCGGTGCTCTCACTTGTCGCACGAAACGCAACAGAACCTACTCATACTATTCGTTTATGGTGGTTTTTTGTGAGAGGGTAGTACTTCTTCGAGCCCATATGGGCCGGCTCGAACAGATTATGGCTCTACGACTACTTTATAGAATGATAATTGAATATATTCTTGTATTGCTTTAATATTTTGATATACCCATTACATATTGACGTCAAAATTTAAACGCAGCATTTATATAAAAGGTATATTTTATATACATACCAAAAATCATGCGATAGAAAAAAGGCGTCGGGATGTGACGACCCCATCGCCCGCTGTTGGGATAACCTCTGTCACAACAGAGATTATTCCACCAGTGCAATCAGTCACACTGGTGGTAGGTCTTTTGTTGCAAGAGGCCGGCTGGTAGGTACCACCGCAGTGTCAAATATTCTGCCGCCAAATAGTACTGCTTAGGCACTACTGTGTTCCGGTTTGAAGGGCATTGTACGCTAGTGAAATTACTGGGCGAACGAGATTTAGGAACTTATATCTCGAGGTTGGCAACGCGTGAGTGGCACCTACTAATGGTGCTGCAAGCGCTCATAGGCTGCGGCAGCCACTTACCATCAGGTGGGCCGTATGCTTGTTTGCCAACTTGTAACATAAAAAAAAAAAAAAAAAAAGAAAAGAATTATCCGTAGCCTCTTATTTGCCAGAAAGATAGAAACAGTCTTACATAAATTAAATAAGAATAAATATTTATACATAAAAAGAAACAATTATGAAATATCGCAAAGCTGAGAGTTTTGTTAAACAAATACTTAATATAAAAACTAATTGACCACACAGTAGACATACATATGCAAATTCTATGTATGATTAACATATTAAATGTCAAACATAATATCATCAGAACGGTATTTAAAAACGATAAATCTATGAAACTTTAAATCATTGCCGGCGTCTCAGCCTACGTTGGACCATGACCTAGAAAAGTTACGTCATGCGAGAGTGGACTGTAAGCCTACACACGGCTATCGTATCACAAGTAACACAACAAGAGGACTTCAACGGCACACAAACAAGAATTACACACACACACATCTGAATAGTTAAAACAAATCGATTGACAACACTTCTGTGGACACATTATTCTAATTAGTATGCAAAAATTTAACATAGCCAAAGTGTATACATACATATCATAAAAATACAAAAAATAAAGAATAAAAATATAGATGAACCTTTTTATGTAGTAGTAGATCCTTCCTTCTCCCACCACAAATAAGTCGGCTCGACTTGTAAAGTACTACCCACTCATAGAAGATCGGCGTAAAGTAATAGAGTACTACGTTTCGTGCGATGAGTGACAACGCCGGTGGCCCAGTCTCCCATCGGCTCTGTACAAGAGGTACAACCTTACCCTTACCTTACATTTTTATTCCTCATCATCTTTCCCGTCCCATCCCTTGGTATATCTAGGTAGAGGTGACTGCTTACCCTCTTATGGACTGTATGCTGTTTGGCAACAGTTACGGTATAAAAAAAGATATATACCTACTTAAAATAATTTAATATAACTTTTGGAAATAAATTGTAAGATCTAAGTAGCAGGGCGCAGCTGCCTGAACCTTTTACGTTGGTCTATGAACACGCAAATTTCGTTTTAATTACAAGCAACGTGCTTAAAGGACCGAAACACACTGATAGGAAATAAATAAAAAAATACCAGTCAAGTGCGTTGTGGACCACGCACAGTTGAATCTAAAGGGTTCCGCAGCATGGTTATATAATAATATATATGTCGCATACCAGAAGTGAGGTTATTTAAAATAAATATGCAGAACCGCTGAACCTATGTAAGTCATCGGTTCTGCTATGCTTTTAAACACAATAATAGCAATACGCTGCGTATCACATTTTGATTTTAATTATTATGAGATTAAGTAAGGTAATTTGATACTAAATTCACACATATTTAAACAACAAAATTTTAGGAATGAAAAGCAAGTAAAATAATATTACAATTTTTTATAAAAGTGCCATACAGACTACTTACAGAGTTTGTGGCCGAAGAGGCAGGAGCAAAAGTGATTTCACAACACAAATAATTTGCTATATAAAACGTTCAACGGAAGTTGATGTTACAACATATTTTTGAATAATCTCATAACAAAAACAATATTTCAAAATTGCTTCCGTTTTTAATAATTTTTTTTCGAAAATACAATTAAAGGCTACCAGTGACATGATCAAATAATTCGTATTCGCGCCGACATATATAATAATAACTTTATTTCGACCAACAATGGATCAAATGTTGTTAGTAATACAAGTATCTTACGCCTATTTGTTAGTAATTTCTAATACTTATTTAACCTAAGACAGGATTAATTTGTCAGCACGTGAATCCGACAGCAGTGGTTCACATACAAACAACTTCTATTAACAAATGCTCTCAGGACACCACTTGAGCTGGAAAGAATCCTGCGCAACAACGATGTGCACCGCTTTCGCATAGTGGTATAAAAACAGTCCACATACGCCTCGGCAAACATCCCCGATGCACTACAATAATCAGGCATACCCATTAGCATCCTGAAAGCATTGTTATATTGTACACGCAGGGCGTTGTACTGTTTCCGCGTATAGTCTGCCCCCAGGCTGCTAGGGTAAAATGTGGTGCAGTAAGCTCTGAAAAGCGTTATTTTGACTGGCACTGAGCAACGAGCAAACCTGCGAACAATCATAATTGCCCTAACAGACAAAGCCCTGCGTTCTCTCTCAATATCTGCATTGTCTTTCAAGACATAGAATACTATATGGCCAAGATATTTAAAGCATTCAACTCTCTTTAGTGGAACCCGTGTAACTTGATAGCAGGTACAATAGATGGAATCGATTTTCCCCTGGCCTGAAAGACCATGCATTCGCTTTTCTTACAGTTATAGACTAAGCCATGACGTTTGGAATAGTTCTCACAAAGACTTAGCAGTTTTGCTAACCCACAGACAGATGCACTCAGCAGAACCATGTCGTCTGCGTAACTAATGTTATTAAGACAGACTCCGTCAATATGACATCCGACACGAGTGCTACTGAGCGTCTGTATTAGAGCATTCACATACAGATTAAACAACTTAGGTGAGGTCAGGCCACCCTGCCTCACCCCACATTCAAACCTGTAAGACCTTGAGTAGCTCTCTGACCATCGCACAACAGTAACCTGATTTTTATACCAAAACTTAAAATCCTGTTGATCTCTTCAGGCATGCCAGTGAGTTTTAATTTCTGTCATAAGATATCGTAATTAACCAGGTCAAATGCCTTGGATAAATCGAGAAAACAGGCGTAAATGGGTGATCGTAAGGTTATAAAGAATCTTAACGGTTTTAAAACTAATAACGAATTAAAACCGACCGCAAAAATAAGTTGGTAATTTCATAGTAATTATTAAAGTAATATGAAAAACAAAGTTATGGGAAAAACTTATATATCTCTTAAATTTATAGACCTATCTTCTTCAAACTAAATGTGGATGAAAGTTCATATGGTATTCTACAAGCTCAAATTTTTCCAGAATTTTAAATCCCATAGTTCAAAAGTTAGAGGGGACACGATTTTTAGGACTTTAGGAGTTAATATCTCAACAACTACTGGCTTAATGAAAAAACTCAAAATCAAACCTCCTTATTATTTTAAAAGAACTATCCAAAGATATCTCACACGTTGCCATACGTTGAATTTTTTTTGCAATCGTCAGTTACATGTATGGACTGCTACCCTTAATTCATATATATATTTAGATTTTATTACAAAATCCTTGTGCGGTTCATGAAATACACCTAATTAGTAAATTTCGTATAGATAGAGTCAATGGTCTTCGAGTAAAATGACTGTGACATACGGACGGACAGACGGACAGACGGACGGACGGACAGACGGACATGACGAAACTATAAAGGTTCCGTTTTAGCCATTTGGCTACGGAACCCTAAAAAGGTTCAAATAAACCATAAATAGTAAACAGATTTTATTATAAGCTGAAAGCCTAAGTTTAGTTAGCCTAAGCACTCGCATTTGATTTGGTATCAGGCGGCACCTAATTACAAATTCTAAACCAAAAGAAAACTTAATGAAAAAGCCAATTGCTCTGTGTAAAAACTAGTAACCTGCCAAATCTGGATAACACCTAAGAAAATCCTGGGTATATACCGGGTATAATGTTACGAAGAAATGACAATGTATTGATAAGGCTGTATCTATGCTGTGGTATTGACTGTAGCGATATTAGTCATGCTTATTACACGCTTATTATGAAAACGTTAAACTTATATTGTAATGGTACATCATTTACCTTGGAGTGTTTTGAAACTCTGTTCAATATATTTTACATTCATATTTATTTTTACAGTAAAAACTATTTTGCCTTTAATTTTATAAATATTAGGTAAAAAATCCTGACAACAAATCTGATATCTTACGGGAAGGCTGGGCAAGGGCGGGTAATGCAGTTCGTCTTTTGCAACACCATTAGCCGCCTTCTCCTTACCATTAGGTAGAGTCATCTCCCCGGCCTTAATAAAAATCAGACTTACATGCTTTTCATACCACTAAGGTGGCAAATTTTTTCATGGCTTTGCCTCATGGAAAACCCGAGGATCTCAATATTGCCAGCTATGATAGATAAGATAGGAAAAAAAGAAGGGGTTCAGGAGTTTGGGTCATTAGCAATTATATTTTATGTGAAGAAACAACAGCTTATACTGCAACTGCTAGTCACGTAGATATTCTTTAAAAGATAGTCATTCCTGATCTAGCCAACCCATTCATGCTGTCAAGACTTCAGTTTGTTCTCAGAAAAATGACAAAAATATATTCTTAAAACGAACAGTCACAGTACAGTCAGTACATTTATCTATTTGAATACAAAGAGAAGTTAGTTAAAAAGTTAAAAAAACAGCAAAGTGTGTCTGTCATCACTAATGGTGTCAAATCAAACTGCATCAAGAAGCTAAGCTGCATGGTTTAAATGACTAGTAGTTAGACCAAGCCCTAACCTTTGTAGTCGATTATAATCTAACGCTAAAGTTAGTATTTAGTAAACGTAAATCACGAATCGTGTATAAATTAAATCTTATATAAACATCGATGTAAATAACGGTTCACGGTAAATAATAACACCTTTAAATTAAATACGCGATTCGTTTAGTTTACAAAATTAGCATATGCTAATATCAATTTCAAAATTACGCCTTGTGTTGTTATATAGTGTGAACGTAATTTGTATCGAAATGGAAACCGGCTTTGAACTTCAGCGCTAGCTTTAATTGTTACAAAGCGAATGACCGAATGTAGTAATGGCCTTAGGAATGTAGTAATAGTAGTCTAGGGACTCAAAGAATGGGCCTGATCGTGACTAAAACATGAAGGCTTTTTTACAGATTTCAAATTCAAATTCAAATATCTTTATTTATGTGCACATTTCAACACAAATAAAAGAGCAATTTAAAAAAATTACAAAAAACAAACAAAAAAATAAAAAGTTATACAACGATATTCCAAGATAAAAAAATAAATAAAACATCAACATATACAAAGGAAAAACAAAGACTTCATTTTAGATATATAACTATAACTAACTTAAGGAGCTAAACTTTTAATGAATAAACCTTAACTAGCTAAATAAATAAACAATCCATAAAAAAAAGTAAAAATAATAATAAAAAAGAACATTATTATATACAAATAAATAATTAAATGCATAAAAATGTGACACATAAAATGGCAAACCACTCAGCTGTTATTGAGGAGCTTCTCAAGCTGGTTTTCAGTGGCAGCCAATGATTGAGAACCAAATTGACAGCCTTTAAAATATATTCAAATCTAATATATTTAAATTTTACTACAACTATCTCGCCTGTCTTTCTCGCCAACTGTTGAGGTCGCAATGATTAAAATTAATCTCATCAAAAGCATAAAATATAAAAAAGTGCAAGTCTAGCAACGCAGTTGCTCTGGTACAAAAAGTGGTAAGTTCTCAAGTTCGGCAACATTCAAGTACTTTAGTGTCGTACAACTGCCAAGTTTCTCTCACCACTTTTTGTAGTAGAAGAACTACGTTGCGACTTGGATTTTTTACATTTTATGTTTTTGATGAGATATCATAACTTTTTGTAGATAGTCCTACTTTTTTCTTTTCCGGTACCTTCTACTTCTTGAATTTAATTGTATACTATCTAGTTACCTGTCTACACGTATTATTCTATTATACATATTATATATACCTGTATAGTAACAGGGGCACTGCCTCCAGAACTATTATATTTTTAATTGACATAAAAAAGCAGGTTATCAACTCGTCTATATTCTGTGATGTTCCCACTTCCGGTACATTACACATTACCGTGGTTTTACATTTCATGGTGCTATGGTTGACAATTCCAGGGATATATTATAATAAAACTCCCCACAGTATAAAAGCCATAGAGAATTAATTGCCCATGATTAATGCATCCATTCTTTAAAATTTGATTACTTGTTTTCATAGCAATACTAGCTGCCCCCATGGCTCCACTCAAGTTGGGTGCTGCTTTTTCTTTATAGCAAGGAATCTTTATTATTTTTCTAAAATAAAAGTAGCCTCACTATTTGAACTAAACTAGGGTGTGCTAATATTTAATTCAGCTAGGTATTCATAATAAATACATACCGTGTACTCAATCAATAATAATCAATATTTGACTTTCAAGCCCTTAAGATTTAGAAAGCGCAATGTTTGAATTTAATTATTTATTTTTGTCTAAATTAAATTTATAGTTTTGCATTTCCCATTTAGATATCTGGAAGCCAATTATGCAACTGACTTTATTTGTCGTTGTGTCACACCGTCAGCAGAATCCATCGTGTAGAATGCCCTGGGGGCGCTGCCATCTCCGATGACATCCTTAGCCGGTCGGTTCGGCTTCGCAGCAGGCACCTAAGGATGTATTCACGGCCGGGTCTGTGTACTCGGCCTCCTCGCTCGATAACGCTGTCTAAGCCAGTAGAGGCAACAGCAATACGCATTCTGAAAAAATAATTGTCGTTGTTTGAAGAGACTTAGATATGATTTAGAAATGATATAAGGAATGACGTCAGATTTGTGTTCTAAACGCATTGACCAGTCTGAAATATATATCTTATTCAGGATGAGACCATCGACTAGATTGCGATTCGAGGACTTCTTCCATTCCCGATGACTTCCTAAAGCATGGTTCGAGCTCGCAGAAACCGCCTTAACCATCAAATTTGAACTCCGTTAGAGTTGGCAATTTTCACGGTAGTGTCGATAGATGAATATGCTACACGACAATGAAAAGTTAAATTATAAAAATATTTAATATTAAGATTTAAAATGAAACGCTTCTTTATATTATTGTTCCAAGTGCTCATGGGCAGTAGGCTTAATAACCGCTTATCATGTGGGTCGGTCGTATGCTTACTTGCCAATATAGTAAACTAAGAATAAAAAAATACCATGAATGAACATTACCATGAATCATAAACTATTAAATTATTAATGTTGCATATGAAGGAAGCTGTGAGTTATCTCAATGGAATCGCATAAATAAATTGAAGTTTTCCTTGTAATTCATGATGTAACGACATCTTTATTAATAGATGTTAATTATAAATTAATGAACGAAGATTAATTATCTTTAAATATAAAATACTCATGATATTGAGACACTCCTTTAACTTTATAGGATAAAATTATCAAAATGTATTTTAATTGTTACGCTATTTTATGAAATAGTATGTAAAAACATGAAAGATAGCTTTAGGATGGATAAAATAACCTCTTAAAATAGTCTCTCAAGTAACCCTAGTCTACAAAGTTACTCAAAAATTTAAAAGAAACTTACTAAAATCTTTTCTTTTCAAAAAGCTGGTTAAAGAAAAAAGCACCACGCTTATCAAATTCCACGTAGTAGATTTATTACATTAAAACATCCAATATTATTGAGACTCAATAAAAAGTACTAAAACGGCATATAAAAATATAACTCAACTATTTCTGATTACTAATCGAAGCTTAGATTGAAAATGGCGGGTAAAACGATGCTTAACAAACGACAATTTCAATAATGTCGATAACAGATAAAATATCACATTTGCTTGGTGCAAAAGAGCCAAAAAAGGCTTAGATCGCTATACAATCCAAAGTAAACAACGCAAAAAAGCAACGATTCTAAATATATGTGCATATTATATAACTGATTTTGGCAAAAAGTTTTAATCTTTTTGGCTTTCCAGCGACGTTATCATTCCTAATCTAAGCCATAAGTTGTCGCACGTGCACATGTCAACTGTGACATTAGTGTTTTTTCGCACATGGATAACATTCACCCCGATTCGCTTGAAATAAATAAAGCTAGTTCGTGCATGTCACTAAAGCATGCATTTACAACAAGATTTTCGACAATTATGTTTTCTAAACGCATTCATTGCCACGTTCAGAATGTTAATTGTTTATTTGGTAATCATATTTAAAGTAACACATAAGTATTACATAACGCAATAGTTTTTATAAATAATTTTATAATATAAAGGGTCCAAATTAACATAAGTAGATCCAAATTATGTGATCATTAGGATATAAATAATAATTCTGTACCGCAAAACGTAAACAACTGCACCCATTATTATTAGTTACAGCTTAAATATAGAAGTAGCAATTTATCTTTAGGTTAAGTGTCCCACTAACATATACCAGAGAGCGATGGATTGTTCTATCTATAGATAGTTTGATAACAATTTGTTTGATTTGCCGCCACTCCCATCACTTTCTACTCCCAATCTGAGATGAGAAGAAAGAGAAAACAGAATTTAAATCAAACGAACATCCTTATACTTATAGTAATAGTAGATCATTGTTCCTCCCAGAACGAATGGCCTGCTTGACTGGGGAAGTCACACACACAATGAGAAGCACAAACATACCCAGACTGGAACACATGCCATGTCAATAAAAACATCTGCGAACGGGAATTTATATATTATATAGCTCTTTACCTACAACTAAAATTCTGCTAATGTCGCTCAAGTTAGTTAATATTCATCCAAGGTAGATATTATTTCTAAGAAACATGAAATAAGCACAGACGGCTAATCCATCGTTTTTCCTGTCCTAAAACTTTACTCAATTTAGAATGTAAGCCTGTCACGTACACATATTCGTTGTCTTAAATCTTAACAGGTATTGTAAAATATACTAGTAGTTGCAGTATAACGTTCTTGGAATTGCGCTATTGCGCAAATGTAGCTAGTAATTTTGTAAATAGCCTAACTTTGCTGTTGTGCATGTAACATCTTCTACCACAATGATAAAACAAATCATTGCAAGATATTCGTTGTCTAGCAAAATCGTGGAATTGTCTTTCTATTGGTTTTAGTAATATTATGCACTATCATTGAAATTCTCATCCTGCTCTGATCTGCATATCGTCTCATCCTGATTTGACAGATTACTAGTTTTTACACAGAGCGATTGCCATCTGACCTCCGCAATCCAAAGGTAACTCATTGGATAAAAGCAAATTACCTATCAAGAGTTAGCGATTGTTATCAAATGTTATGATAAGAACCGGGACCGACGCTTAACGTGCTCTCTGGAGCACGATGACCTAGCCTGATGGAGCACGATGATGAGCTTAGATCGAAACTGATGTCGAGGCTAAAAGCAGGCTCACTACGAGCAGAACGCCACAACAATCGTTTTATTTATACATAATTATTAAAGTAAAAAGAAGATGTTTTTCTGAGTTAGATAATGTTGAATAAAATCGCGCAAATATTTTCTACCCTGGATTACTCTTTATTCCCCGTAACAAGATCTAGATGATTAAAATTTCGGAACGCAATTAGTTCATAATATACCCTATAGGTAATATTAATTTACTTATAATTCTTTACGGAACTAATTACCAAATGCTTTGTAGTTAAACAGGAAATATTTTAACGGTATCTAAACATTGTTAAGAACCCTGAACCAAATATCTTTATCATACCACCTTAACAAATCTTTATAAAATTCTTTACTTCTACTCATAAGTGTTTGCTACAACTTTTACAGCGATTTATTCGCCCACATTATTTCTAATAACAGGAATTAATCGTTTTCATTAATATTTACGCTTAAATTTGTCGTACGTTCTTACGCTTTGACTATTTTTCGGCACATTTGCATAAATTTCAATATTTATCAATGCATAATTATTCATATTTCCATTTTTGGTAAAAATGTATTGATACATGTTACAGTAAACTATGCATGACGAGCTTGCTATATTTAGAGTGGCATTTACAAATACAAAACGGTATTTATAATATACCATTTTGTATTTCTTAAATATCGCATTAATTTCACCTTATAAAGTTCCGTGCCCGATTTTAATTTAATGAATGCTGCATTGTTTGAAATATGATCCGGTGAAAACTAAACTCTTTAACACCAAGATCAGAGGATGTTGGTGTATATTAATTGAATTAATTACCGAACCGTACCGTCTTCTGTTTTTTCATTTTATGTCTTTGGCTATGTTTGCTTTAAGACTTTAGTTAAAACTTTTACAGATAAAAAATAATATATAGGTGAAACAGAATAAAATAATTTATAAAAGAAATTTCAACTATTAGCAATCTATACATTAGATAGATGGATAAAAACCTCAATTGCATATAAAACAAAACAAAATCAGGTAAACAATAACCTTAGGATTCTAGTGAACAAAGTCTGTAAGATATTGCTACAAGCAATCTCTTACAGACAACCTTTTGACGTACAGAACTGTAATAATTAGAATAAATTACTCTATATTTCAGCATTAATGATAAATACAGATACAACAATAGATATAAAAAGTATAGACCGTGCGTAATTTTTGTCATCCGATTTCGGATCAGAGAAGTACTTGGCAGAACACATTTTACCCTATATATTTTATTTCTTATCATATTGTTCAAGGTCTGTCACTAATCCAAATTTAGCGTATTACTATTCTTTACAAAGAGCGATTACCATCTGACCTACGTAACCTCTGATAAGTAAATAAATTAACTGATCTGAGCTATATATACAATAGCCTATATCTCCTACTTCTTATCTTGTTCAAGGTCTGTCACTAATCCAGATTTAGCGTATTACTATTCTTTACAAAGAGCGATTACCATCTGACCTGCGTAACCTCTGATTAGGAAATAACGTAACTGATATAAGCAATATTTACGATAACCTATAGCTCCTACTTCTTATCATGTTCAAGGTCTGTCACTAATCCAGATTTAGCGCATTACTATTCTTTACAAAGAGCGATTAACATCTGACCTGCGTAACCTCTGATTAGGAAATAAAGTAACTGATCTGAGCTATATATACAATAGCCTATATCTCCAACTTCTTATCATCTTCAAGGTCTCTTACTAATCCAGATTTAGCGCATTACTATTCTTTACAAAGAGCGATTAACATCTGACCTGCGTAACCTCTGATTAGGAAATAAAGTAACTGATCTGAGCTATATATACAATAGCCTATATCTCCAACTTCTTATCATCTTCAAGGTCTCTTACTAATCCAGATTTAGCGCATTACTATTCTTTACAAAGAGCGATTAACTTCTGACCTGCGTAACCTCTGATTAGGAAATAAAGTAACTGATCTGAGCTATATATACAATAGCCTATATCTCCAACTTCTTATCATCTTCAAGGTCTCTTACTAATCCAGATTTAGCGCATTACTATTCTTTACAAAGAGCGATTAACATCTGACCTACGTAACCTCTGATTACGAAATAGAGGAACAGATCTACCAAGAGTTAAATATCAGACCTTTTATAGTTCAGCTCATAATCAAGCTACTTGTATTATACAAAATATGTATTTAAATAGAAATGAACATTCTTTTATTTTCAATTTTATGATGTATAGTAAACTATATTACAAATATTTCGGGAGTTTTTGTCTTAATGATATATATATATATATCTTATGAAACCGCTCTGCATAGTCTTTGTCACTGTCGTAAAGTCGCTTGTCTGTCGGTGTTCTACAGACTCTACTTCGGGGAGTGTGCTAATGAGCTCCATGAACTCATACCGCCATCGCCGTTTTTCTACCGGGATACCAGGCGCACTGCGGGGTACCACCCATATCTGGTCGATATACCTAATATCCGAACTATGCGCTTTCGTTCGTCTTTCATAATGCGCACGGCCAAGGATTGGAATGCTCTTCCGGCGTCTGTATTTCCGAATGCATACAACCTGAACCTGATGATGAACCTAAGTACATGAGCTCGCTCCAACGTAGACCTCATCTATGCTTTCACGCGCGATGGAGGTCAAGAGCTTACCCATTTATGAATAAAAAAATTTTTAAAAAATTTAAAAAAAAATTAAAAAAATTAATATGTTGGCGCATGGCGATGAGTGGTATGACTACAGCTATGGAACCTATTTAATATGTTGAATTAGAACGACAATATTTGAAAAGCTGTCATTTGAACGAAGCGTAACATTGACGGTAGCGCAATGGTTACTTCAATATTCACACAGAAAATCCTACTACAGTCCTACGACATAAGAGACGAATCGTTGATATCCGACTTAGTAGTTAAAGTGCTGTGCAATTGTTGATTATAATAAGTTATTCATAAAGATAGTCTACTTGAACCTACAGAAATGACGGATGAAATTGATAAAGGCTCAAGCCTATCCTTAGCTTAGCTTGACTCAAAATAAATACTGATAAAATCACAGGCGTTGTGTTAAATATGATAATTTAATCTTGGAAAATGATGGAAATGTAAGCATTTGAATTGCGAGTATATTTATGAATCTGAGAGGGCCAATGGATAGAAAACGTACATTTTCACCAAAGGTGAAAATCCAGGGTAAGCAACTCCGAGTTTTCAATTGAAGGAAAACATCGTGATCCAAAAACTTTCAAATGAATGTTTTGCCAAAAAACTCTTGGTAGCGTGGTGGATTAAACTGGTAATAGAGAAAAAGGTCTGTACCCAACAGTGGGATATTAATTGGATGTAATGGTGTATATATGCTGCTGTATCATATAGTCAGGAGTGTGTATGTGTTGCTGTTATTTCCATAATCCAGAACAATATTACTTCAAGCACAGCACATTACTGCAATCGTAAGGATTAAACATCGTACTATTACCCCGCTTGAAGTGTTTTATAAATAAATACGACCCATATTGCATTGATGGTTATGATGCAATACAGAAAGTCTAACTTCCTATAACCTAAATATGTAATTAAATTATTATGCATTGATATTACTATGTTATGACGACCATTGTGGCGTGTTGGTGGCGAGCCTGCCTTTAGTCGCGGGTCCAATTTCCGCTCGTAGCGGATATTTGTATTGATGTTATAAGTAGCTCTCCCAATCTAGCCGTTTGTCCATTTGGGTCTCCTCGCCGTGCCTCGGAAAGCACGTTAAGCTCCCACTTGTTATAGCTACTGATACTCCTCTTAAAGTCTTGATAAGTTATTTGCTCTTGTCCTGTAAGTTCCTGGTTAAGAATAATTCTGTTTGTTCAAATGTTATTACGGTTAACCTTTTCATAGTATATTAAGCATTTTCAGTCCAATGATTATTGAATGCGTTTTGTTCATTCAAATGTAATGAGGTGTAAGTCTTATGCTATTATGATATACACACATGATTATACTTGTACCCGCAGCTTTTTCTGCATGTTTACAGTTCTAACACGTGACTGTAAAGGATACAATTTGCGATCCGGACATATAATACAATTCGGGACAAAAATTTGACTGAGTAACATACAAGTTTTCATGTTATAGTTTATGATTCAAATTTAGAGTTGAGCCATATTCCTCCTAGCACAAATAGGCTGGTTCGGTCTGGGAAGTACTTCCTCCCATACCTCGGGTTGGCAAAGTCCATGTGATATTTGAAGTATCGCAAGCGTTCATAGGTTGCGGTGACCATTTACCGTCAAGCGGACCTGCGGCATTTCTTCGTAGCCCAACTGCAACTGCATAAGTAATAGAAAGTCACGATATCGAAACGCCTAGGTTCATTAATGCACCTGATGGTAAGTGTTGTCGTAGCCTATGAACGTTTGCAGCACCATTAGTAGGTGCCACTCAAGCGTTGCCGAGGTTGGAGATATTGGTTCTTAAATCTCCTCTGCCCAGTCATTTCACTGGCGTACAGTGCCCTTCAAACCGGAACACAGTAGTGCCTAAGCACTTCTATTTGGCGGCAGAATATTTGACACTGCGGTGGTACCTACCTAGCCGGCCTATTGCAACAAAAGACCTACCACCAGTGTGACTGATTGGACTGGTGAAATAATCTCTGCTGTGACAGAGGTTATCCCAACAGCGGGCGATGGGGTCGTCACACCCTGACGCCGAGAATTTTCACCCATTTTTAATATTTAGTATGGCATAAACATTATAGAAGAACGCATTCATCCTCAGACAAACTCGTGCAATAGAAACAGGATCTCGAAAATATTTCGCCTTAGGTAAAATAACTTCGCTGCGCAACCCAACGTTAGTCTGCTCTGCATCAGCCTTACGCTACTTCTCTATCTAGTTATTTAATCCTTAACAGATAATAACAAGATAATTATTTCGCAACATCATTCCTAAATATCATTATGTTATGTATAGACGTTGATTATATCATAAGTGTAAAAATATCAATGATATTGTTATCAACAAAATTCTTATTGTATAATATTTCCCAATTACATAATATAAAAAAAAAAAAACGCTACACACTCAACGGCTCCCATTAAGATAATTATATCTTGTGTCGGGGGTTCGTAAACGTACACAATGACAAGGACAAACGCACCCAGACCGGAACAAACGTATGTATGGTCAATACAAACATATGACCTGAGCGGGAATCAAACCCACGACTTGTCACGCTTATGGCAGGTTCACTACCGCTACGCCACAACGTCGCCAAATTAAATTAATAAAAGTTTGTTTTAAATAAATTAAATTGGAGGAAATTATATACCGTACAAATCCCTGGTGCTATGAGATTATTCAAGTTCTCATAACCCTACGAATGTTCATTACCGCTGCGCCAGTACATTAGCTTCACGGCCATACCGATGCGAGCGAGTAACTTAATAACCGTAAAAAATAACCGCAACGTAAAATGCCGTAAAATAATCGTTTAAGTATATTAACCTAGTAAACAATCAAATGATCGATCATGCTTATCTTGTCATCGTGAGTGTGGTCTGAATGAACAATCGATTCTTCGCCCATTAAAGACATATTCCAATACATTGAAATGATGGCTGGCATTTGTTTTTTGACGGACAGAGCGGTACGTGGTCGAAATTCTGAATTGCTTTTTTTGCAATAGTTCTTGGAAATGTTGCTATAAGCATATTAAGCTTAGCCTAAAATATGACATCTTTTGGAATTTGGTTTAGTAGTAGAACCATGCTTCTTCTAGCACAATTGGGCCCGTTTGATCGTGGAACAACTACTCACAGAAAATCGGCTTAAAGTCATCAGTACTGTTGCGACGAGTGCAACCGCTGGAGACCCAATCTCCCACCCACTTTTTCCCCTTTTCATCCCTTTCCTCCTCTTCCTTGGGATTTTTGACATTGGTTCAATCCAAAGATGTGTTTGAATTTTGTTTGCATTCGTCTGACAGCTGGTAGTGACATATTGCGACAATTAAACAGGACATGGCTTTGTTAAAGTATAAAATTACAAAGTACTCTAATATAAATTATTATATAATAATGAACTAGCTGTGCCCGCGATTTCACCCACGTTTAATTTAGATTTTACGACTGTTGCGTAGAAAGTCGATTCGTACGGCACGGTACTTCTCTGACCTAGACATACACTTGTTCACGATACAGGAAGTTTCAATATCAAACCTTTAAAAAATGTTTCTGCATACAAATTGTAACCTTCTCTATTCGCTACTTAGGGATAGAAGGGTATTATTATTCTTCAGATTGTATTCGATGGTGTAGGCTGTAAAAATTGCGAAAGCGCACCCACAATCCCGACACAAGGCGTCCCGTAATCCTGAGCCCGACATAGCCTTTGGTTGCCCCCGCAACCCGGTTGCCGATAAAAAGTATAATATGTCAGTACGTTATTGGTATACATAATTCTCATGACCCTCTTACTATCAAATACCTATACTAGTGATACTTATACTCTGATTTTTAAATTCAATCAGCCATAACAGCAAATGAAAAGTATCCATTACAGCATTCGTTTCAAAGTGTCGAAAATTTATTATATAAACAGTATGGTGTGTATAACGAACAATAAAAAATAACGCTCTATTTAAGGATCGCGTTACGAAATACGGGCGATCTGATAGCAGTGTACTGTTACTCGCCTTTAAGGGCACGGACAGAATTTACATTGTTACTTTAGTTGCTATGGCGCCATGTACAACTTTAACGATGGTTACGTAATGTGTATTATAATTTTAGCAATCATAAAATTCGCACAACTTCTGTTTACATTATCAGCTTTACGCACGCTTTAACGAAGTCGACATTACTGATTTGATGTTCGTGACTTTAATATAATATATAGTGGAGCGTGGTGAAGTTTTGTGTGACTGCACTTTTTACAGTAGCCATGCTTCTCTCACTACAAAAGGGCCGGCTCGACCGGGAAAGTACTACCAGAAAATCGGCGTTAAGTAACAGTATCATTAGGTACTGTTGCGTTTCGTGCGATGAGTGAGAGCGCCGGATGCTCAATATCCCACCCTCTCCCTTTCCTTTTTTTTCATTCTCATTCCGTCTCTCTTGTTCCTTGGGTTGGCAACACGCTTGTGATACTTTAACTATCGCAAGCGTTCATAGGTTGTGGTGACTGCTTACCATCAGGCGGACCGTATGCTTGTGTGCCAAATGTCGTGACATAAAAAAATAACCTATTTAATACGTTGGATTAGAACAATATTCGAAAAGTTGTCGTTTTAACGAAGCGTCACATTGATGGTATCGAGAAGGTTCCTTCAATATTCATCATGCATAAAACCATCGTCGTACCACATAAAAGACGGATCGATGAAATCCGACGTATTAGTTAAAGTGCTGTGCAATTTATTGTGTTATTTAGTGAAGTGATTAAAAGCATTGTTGATTATAATAAGTTATTCATATAGCTAACCTACTTAAACCTACAGGAAATGGTGGATGAAATTATAAAGGCTATCTATAGCCAGAATCACTTCATTCATTTAAATACTTACTACTATATTCAGTTTACGACCTTCCTCAAAATTTGACCTTATTCTATAGATAAGCGTTAACATGAGCATTACTGTTCTTAGCATATTTCTCCATGTTTATCGCTGTATGAAAAATAAGCATTCATAAAAATATTTTATATTACGTACAAAAGAAGATTTAATGACTTCATTTTTAGAGTAAATCTTTATCAAGGAACTATTAAAATACCATTAAAATGAATAATCATTTATTTATATTATGCCCATTTTAGAAAATAATACGATAATTTTCATTTACCTTAAAGTGTTCCTGACAACAGTAATTTAAATATTCAAATTGGCGATAAAAGAGGACTTAAAAAAGATTAAACTTTTTCGTATCATTAAATATAAACTTTATAGAAACGCCGGTTCATCCTTTAAACCTAAAAAACGAATTAAGCTTTTCTTTGGCAATGTGTATTGTTCTAAAGCCTTATTGGCCTTAATAGCGTCATAGGTATACGGTGCCTCTTACGAGGCCACAGCTAAGGACGTCATCGGAGATTGAGGCAGCGCATTCTACACGATTAACTCACTCGACGGCGTGAGCGCGTCGCGTCGTGGGAATCAAGGAACCTCGTCCAAGCCGGCAAAGATGGTGTTGTTTGCTTGTCTGTGCTGTGTAAGAGGCCTTATCAATCTATCGTCAAAGTCTTGCAAAACCTAGGACGACAGAATTTGGTCGGTTACTCAAACTTACAGACAAAACAATGTAGATGTTAGTGACGAGATTATTGATAAAATCATTACAAGAGTTATATGCGATCAATTCCAAACGCCAAAGATATTGCACAATACCTCATAATTTAAGTTCATGTTTTATTAAAGACACACAACAAAGTGAAAAATCTATAATATACCTAATAATCATCCAAATTATAATCAGTATTAAAGTTCAAAGACCTCTGTTTTAAGCAATTTAGATACCGTTGCTGATCCTTCACATAATTAATATCAAAATATAGTATCTATGTTGTGTCTTGTAATTCTAGCTCAATAACTATTATCATGTACCGTTGGTGCCGTCGAAAATATTCAAATTGCAACCTTATTGATTAATATTTAAAGTTAAAATTCTACTATGATAAGTCAAGCAGAAAACACAATTCGCTGTCCCGACTCCAGACATAGTAAAATAAATGCTGCAAATAATTCTTGCGAAGGATATGACTTCTATTGAACTGTCTTAAGGCTAAAGGCCTGTGGAGGCGTTAGGATTTACTGAGTTGAGGACTTCATGAATGCTATTTAATTTTACTATTATTATGGTTCCATGAATAATTCCACGAACGCTTCGGCTGCGGAATGTGACCCCTCGAGGTTTTACGAGGAAACAAAATTATAGGTTTCTTCAAGAGAATTAAGATATTAAGGAACGTTGGTAACACAAGAAAAATTGAAGTCTATTACATTTTTAAATGATACAATTATTGATTGATTATTAATTGAGTGCGAGACGGGTCGCGACCGCGAACGTAGCCCACTCACCCTGATGAAGGACCTCCGATGGGTCCGAAACTAGTAGGTAATTAATCCGATTGCAAGTGGATTCTACCCTATAAATGTTATATTAAGTAACATTGAAATCTTTTAAATAAATTGAGATAACCCAGTTGATGAAAACACAGAATTTAGCGAATTAATTTCTGTTTCGATTGAAATTAATCGAAAGCCCTTCCTACAACAGAAAACATCGTAAAGAATCTATATTTCTTGAAATAAATCATTCAACCCTTGATGAAGCAGCGGTACAGTCTGTCTGCCTGATTTCCCACCAAAATTTGCTTCGTCAAGGGGGGGGAGGAGGGAAGCCGTTTGGCTATCAAATAGACATGTACTTCATCTCTAAAACAATAGAAGAAAAAAAAACTTGTTGTAAATCTTATCCTGATCTCGTAGACAATGTACAAGCTATTGATGATTATTGGCTTCACAAAAACTTTCAACTATATCATTCGCTTATCAGTTATGATTTAAAAAGAATGTTATGGAGTAGCTTTTACTACTTATTTCGCATTAGTGGCTAAATTAACGTAATATATAAAAGTATAGGATTGGATTTCATTTCTCACTAAAATTTATTAGGGCAACTTGACCTTTAGGTGTAGTGACGTCTATACGCCACATAACAAAACGCAATCAAAAATAAGACCATCTCGATTCTACATCGCGCTATCAAAATTTTCCATAGAGATAAGCATCATCGCCTAAAGCTCTACAAGGCACAAATTCGACCACACGTGGAGTACTGCTCTCACCTCTGGGCGGAGCTCCCAGTACCAGCTACTTCCAATTGACCGCATCCAACGTAGAGCGGCTCGAATTGTCGACGATCAAGCTCTTTCCGATCGGCTTGATCCTCTGGCATTGCGTAGATATGTCGGATCACTCTGCATCTTCTATCGCATATATCACGGAGAGTGTTCTGAGGAATTGTTTGGATTGATCCCGCCGGTAGAATTTCACCATCGGACATCGCGACAAAATTCTAAGTTCCATCCATACCACCTCGATGTCTGGAAATTCACAACAGCGCGATTTAGAAGACATTTTCTTCCTCGCATAACCACTCTGTGGAATCAACTTCCGCCGGCGGTCTTTCCGAACCGATACGACTTGGGAACCTTCAAGAGAAGAGCCTATTCTTTCCTTAAAGGTCGGCAACGCGCCTGCGTGCCTTCTGGTGTTGCAGATGTTCATGGGCGGCGGTGATCACTTAACATCAGGTGAGCCGCCTACTCGTTTGCCCCCTCTTACATAAAAAAAAAAAAATATTTACAGCGACTAAACCGCTACAATAACAGCAGCATGGTCGGAGGGCTCTCGTTAACTTCCCTTTCTGTAAAAGGATATTCTGTTCTTCCATGGTGGTGGCTCTCATCAGGAAACACAGCCTTCAAACAGAATCACTATCTCAACGTCATCCATACCGATAATAAGGCTATTTATCATAGATCGTACGAGTATTTACACAAAAAAGCTTTGTTATAACGGTTCATAGCTATAATAGCTTGGAGATGGACATCATTTTGCTCGGATTACTAATTATTACATTTAAACTGACCTTATAATTGAGCTCGTCACTGAAAAGGGGATGACTATTTGATATATCGTAGCCGGTCATGAATACGGGATCTCAACGTTAAGTTTGATGACTCATTCTTTACTGACATGACATTTGATGACAGCTGATCGATGTCGACGATTTGAAACATTATTTTTATAATTATCTACTAAACGCCCAGAAGATTTTGAAGATAGCAGCAGACGCAAACCCTGCGCTTCGACATAATATACTCTTAGTCGCTAAAACTGATTTTACAAAGCTGAGCGGGTTTGTTTCTTTGATCATTTGAATACGCATGCACTAATACTACCTTACTACCGATCGAAAAACAATCGCTTTATATGTGAATGTGTTGCCTTAGCAAGGTTTTATGAGACGCTCATAGCTGAGTGCACCCACTGATCGGTAAACGATCGGTAGGTTAAGCAACTTAAGGCGAGGTCAGTCATTAGATGGGTGATCGCATAGTGGTAATTCAACCGAGCGTCTCCGTGCTTCGGAGGGCACCTAAAAAGTCGGTCCCGGCTGTTGACAATTTGACAACAGTGGATAAGTCAAGTCAGAGGCCTACGGGCGACCTGAACAACTCTGATACTAGGTTGACCACTAACCACTCGATAATAATAATAATAAGCAAGGTTTTAGACTATATTTCTTTGAGGATACGGAAACCATAAAAGTCAAACAATACGGCAAACTGTACGCAAGTAGTCGGCTCCCGTATGATATAATAATAATGTATTAATGAATTTTGATTGTGTATAAGATATGACTTGCAAATAAAACATGATAAGCAAACTATCTTACAACAAAAGGCTTACGTGACAATTATAATTACACAAGTATCCCATAGGGGTAATAACAACTAGCGGTATTTATTAATAATTGTCTTCCTCATAGCGCCGATCATTATCTCATTAAAGAAATTAACTTTATAATCATGAACATACTTGCCGCCGCAGTTATAACACTTTATAAAATATTATACTGTGCGCTAGCTTTGGTTCCACAATTACGCCCGCGTGGATATAAAAATTTCCGAGTATTTAGAGTAAGAATAACTAAAACCAAATAAAACGACAGAAAACGGTTTTTATTGTTACGTATGGATAGTGTTTAATTGCTAAATTATACAACATAAATTTAAATAATTTAGCAGGTGACGGGAGGGCTAGTTCATTTTTCGTACAAAAAATCGCGATTGCGATTCAGCGGGGATATGCACCCAGTATTCTTGCCACCATTCCCCGTAGACATGATTTGTACAATTTTAATTTTAAATATAGTTAGTATTAAATTGCAAATATGTTGTAATGTAAATTGCAAATATGTTGTAATTAATTTTTTTTTATATCGTAGTTCTAAAATATGAAAATGATTCTATGAATGATTATAATTCACACAAACAATGATTTTTACTTCCTTATAACATTAGTGTAGAAAATAATACAATATTGGTTTACCGAAATACCACAATAATTAAGATAAGATTAGATATAAAGAAAATACTAAACTCAAATATTTACCAGAAGACTTAACTTTGAGTAATAAAATAATGTCCACTGCTTAACAATGTTATTTTTGTTTTTTACAGGTAAGCGAATAGTACCATCGTGAACATAATTGTAATAAGGTAATTTTAAGTATTACTTGACTCTACGCTTATAATTATAGACCTATACTTTATATTTGTAGTTCTAAGATACATAAATATTTTGTCCTATATTTTAATTCCAAACACGCAACTTGCTCATTTCTTTAATGGCGGTGTAATTATATCGTCGCCTAAGTTCTAAAAGCGAAAATAAATTGATGTTTGCATTTTAAACTCAATCTTGAATGACATTCGACTTTAAAAACGGATCATTTTTAAAAATTTAAAAATTTATAATATCATATCCGACGCAATTTTTTATAGTAAGGTCTTGCACGTCAATCTCAGCCACATTCACAGCTAATAAGAAGTGCTTAAAATCTTAATTCTTTTTTAAAAAGGCGTTCTCTGTTTAGATAAGAATAGAATACGCTTCCGTTATCATAGTAAGATAAAACACCAAACAAATTTAATAGTAAGCTTGTAAGCAATCTTTCGAATCTCTCATAAAATCAGCACAGATAAATAAACGCTACACACTCAGCAGCCCCCATTAAGATTATTATATTCTGTGTCTGGGGTCCGGTCACATACACAATGACAAGGACAAACATACTCAGGCCGGAAATCATACCTGTATGGTCAATACAAACATGTACTCCGAGCGGGAAACGAGCCCGCGAACTGTGGTGTTTAAGGCAGGTTCGCTACCGCTGCGCCACAACGTCGTTAAAAACAACGAAAAAGATATATTTTATAATATTTTTTATAATCAATTAAAACCTTATTCAAGGCCTTGCTACCCGAAACGTTGACGATACTGATTGTTTTCACATTCCATGGCTTTACGAACCCTTAAGGTAGTCTGTTAATAACGTGACGAGAATATAATAGCATTTATCTCGGCGAGTGGGTCACTAGGGCTGCCTTCGTCACGAATTCACACAACCGTACGTGACCGTCTAAAGAGCTAAATGTCTCCTAATTGACGGCTTTCAGGATACAAACGAACCGGTTATCTATAAACGGTATAGTAATTATACATACGCGTTGAGTTAATAACTTCTTATTAGTATAAAATTATTTACAAATATTTATAAATATTTTTAATTACAAATAGGCCGTCTCGACTGCTGATGTACTATCCTCCCACAGATAATAATCAGCGTGCGATGAGTGAGAGCGATCCCAAAATTAGTTTTCTCACAAAAGAAGGTACATGAAAAGAAATATTCGGACTGGAGACATCTGGACTCGAACTGGGACGAATAAAACAATATGAATGAATACACACAATGTAAATGAATCCTAGCTAGATCGGTTTCGAACGCTCTCGAAACCTCCTGCATAGCAAATTTCATGACAATTTTTAGAACCGTTTCTGGAATATGGTTTTATTATATATACAAGAATTGGTCATTAAAGGTATTAAATAGATAACGATAGATTGGACGCGCGCCCTCAAACATTATGGTATGTTCATGGTTCCGTACTCGCTCCGTGTAAGAACTAATAACCTGCTCAGGGATGCTGTAAAGGCCAGTAGAGCCAACAGCAATACAAAATCAGATAAAATACCTGTAAGCCTGTACCTGTAGCGCTAGGGAGAAGATAGTATATTCGCTTACACAAATAAAAAGAAATCGCTAATGGAAAAGTAACTTTGCTCGATAATTAGAAATAAAATTTCAATGAGAAATACGTAATTATTCTACGCACGTGTCGACAATTCTAACGGTCGCAAATATAACTTAGTCGGTGATTGACTCATGTGGTAAGTCTTGTGTGTGACGCACCTGTGCATCGAAATTCTTTACGCGTAATTTAACATCATTCACGTAATTCCAATTCGAATCCGGGTTCACAATTACATTACTTATTTTTGTTATTACTTATTATATTTTAAGATTTCTTAGTATTATCCCCGCCATTTTGCCCAGGTTGCGCTTATTAATCTTAGCCGGATTTGGCAGGTTACTAGTTTTTACACAGAGCGATTGGCATCTGATCTCCGCAACCCTACGGGCGAACCTGTAACTCATTGGATAAGAGCAATTTACTTATCAACAGTTAACGATTACTATCAGGTGTTATGATAACTACCGGGACCGGGACAGGTTAACATGCTCTCCGAGGCACATTGGAGACATCCACAAAGACGCCCAGACCGAAACAGATATTTATAACAAAGATCTGCTCCGAGAGGTTATCAAACCCGCGACCGTTGAGATTCAAAGCATGCTCACTATCAATACGTCATAGTGGTCGTCAACTATATTTTAATAATCTAAAGCGATAACAGTATTCTTCGGTTCAACCCACAATTGTTGACACAGGAAAGTTTTGTGTATTTTGTTACACTTAATTATTTTACTTTTTTATGTCATGACGGTTGGCAAACAAGCATAGGTACGGTCCGCCTGATGGTAGCACCTATGAACGTTTGCGTTTCTCGAAATATCATGCACGTTGCCATCCTAAGGGATAGTAGAGAAGGCATACTATCAAATCTTTATTTTTATTCAAAAATGGGTAAGCTCTTCACCTCCATCAAACGCGAAGGCATAGACGAGGTCTACGGTGGAGCGAGCTTACTCATAAGAAGCCTGTGTACTCGCACCTTGAAGAGTTTCAGGTTGTATGTATTCGGGAATACAAACGCCGGAAAAGCATTCCACTCCCTGAGAATTATGCTGATAATATAAAACAATAAAATTTACAGATATGTGTCCAAAATATGTAACATCACATTATTATATGAAACAATTGCCATGTTCACGAGATATTAAAATTAAACTATACAATATTTTCTCATAAGTTTGTCAACATGACGAAGAATAGTTAACTATAGGATGCAAATAAGCAATACCATGTCAACCCACAAACTTGAAAAAACTGAGTTATATATGCAAAAGTGTTGGTTAATGGCTGAAGAATATTTTTCTTTAAAATTTTGTAGGGTTTTAAGCTTTAAAACTTCTAAAAGCCAGTTTTTCAATCATGCAATTTATGTATTTTTAAACGTTTTAGGTTATATTATATACGAAATATGAAGTTTGTATACTTATTTTTTGTGAAAATAAGTAAAATTACTTATATAAATCAGAAATTGCCAAAAGCTTGACCAATAAATAAATAAAAAATTTATATGAAGCAAGTTGTTCAAAATTTTAAAACGCGTTTTTCTTGAAATGACATTCGTGTGGGATGAGATGGTATTGCTTATTTGCGTAATATATTTAATTACGGACTTTAAATACCATATCGTAACTAAAAATATGATAGCACGTATAATTTTCACAACCATACACTATAAACTAGGTCTAGTTTCCTTAGATGAGTAAGTGGGCCCCAGATGTCTGATAAGTTATCAGTTATCCTAGATAAAAGCGATAAGGACGTAGCATTCGCCTATTCTAAAGTAGGTCGAAACTTTAACTACCGCGTTTGATCAAATTAATTTTATTCTGAATGGATTAAAACTCAGTAGTGGAGCCATACCCCTTCCACCATAACTGGACTGGCTCAACTGGGAAAATATAACCCTGTCACAGAAAATCGGTCTAATGTAACAGTGTCTGTTGCGTTTCGTGCGATGAGTGAGTGTCCGAGGCCCAATTTCTCATCCCCTCTGCTTCCTTCCTTTTTCACTTCTTATTCCTTCCATTTTTTTATTTTTTTATGTTAGAAGTTGGCAAACAAGCATACGGCCCACCTGATCGTAAGTGGCTGCCGCAGCCTATGAGCGCTTGCTGCACCATTAGTAAATTCTTAAATCTCGTTCGCCCAGTAATTTCACTAGCGTACAATGCCCTTCAAACCGGAACACAGTAGTGCCTAAGCACTACTATTTGGCAACAGAATATTGGACACTGCGGTGGTACCTACCTAGCCGGCCTCTTGCAACAAAAGACCTACCACCAGTGTGACATCCTATCCCTTGCTTTTGGAAAGCGCATGTGATACTTCAAGTAACGCAAGATTTCATAAGTTGTGGTGACTGCTTACTATCAGGCGGACCGTACTCGTTTCCTAACTGTCATGACATAATAAATCTTGATAATATTGTAACCATTGTTAATGTAGTATACATTTAGAAGCACAAATATATAAATTTATTATCAAATATGTTCTCTTTAAAACTTCTTCTTCTTCCTAGCGGTAATATCGGTACTTTGCCCAGGGTCTGCTTATTACTCTTATCCGGATTTGACGGGCTAATAGTTATCTTTAAAAAACTAAAATCTGTAAAAAAAACTTATCCATCGTAATAACCTATTAAATATCAACCACAAACCTATAAAATATCAACTTATTTTCCTTTTGACAACGTTGTGGCGTAATAGTAGCGAACCTGCCTTAAGCGGCACAGGTCGCGGGTCCGATTCCCGCTCGGGACAGATGTTCGTATTGACCATACGGGCATGTCTCTGGATGGTTTTTCAGGTCAGGTTTGGATGTGTTTGTGATTGTCATTGTGTGGGTTTCCGGATCCGGGACACTGGATATATGCCTATCCTACGGCCTCCAGCCATTGAGTGTGTAGCGTTTATTTATTTTCCCTTTAAAAGTCGAATGGTTAAAGTATCTTCGGTTCTTTAAAAAGTTTTCAAACTTTAAATTTACTTTTTTTTTTTTTATGTTAGAAGTTGGCAAACAAGCATACGGCCCACCTGATGGTAAGTGGCTGCCGCAGCCTATGAGCGCTTGCAGCACCATTAGTAGTTGCCATTCGCGCGTTGCCAACCTCGAGATATTAGTTCTTAAATCTCGTTCGCCCAGTAATTTCACTAGCGCACAGTGCCCTTCAAACTGGAACACAGTAGTGCCTAAGCACTACTATTTGGCAGCAGAATATTGGACACTGCGGTGGTAACTACCTAGCCGGCCTCTTGCAACAAAAGACCTACCACCAGTGTGACTGATTGCACTGGTGGAATAATCTCTGTTGTGACAGAGGTTATCCCAACAGCGGGCGATGGGGTCGTCACATCCCGACGCCTTTAAATTGACTTTTAATTTACTTTTAAACTTTAAATAATACCTATTTCTTAAATGACTATCAGAGGAGAGTCGATCGAGGAGTTCCTCTTGTTTCTTAATTAAAACTTATTCTATTGAACTTAATACAAGACGCTAAACCTTTATCCGACAACAGAATGCTGTAATTTAATTAAAAGTGCTTTATCTACATTCCTTTAGAAGTTCAGCTGCTCCAGAGAACAAGGCTGTTTGTTTGTATTAAGATTTATAGATATGTCATTTGTTTCTTTGTCATTTCTGGAATTTAATTTAGCAAATTAATATAATCTAAAGTAGTGGTCGCTTTGATGTTAGATTTCAGTTTTCAGTCCAATTCAATATTGAAGTTTTACAATTAAAATACTAAAACTTTGATTATAAAATATTTATGTGGTCTATTTGTTCAATATAATAAAATTAAACAGGCGAATACTTGTCACTAGCTGATAGTAACAAAAGAAGGAGTACCACGCTCCTCCAAACACAAATGGGCCATTCGAGAGGGGTGGTACTACCCTCCATTCCCGTCCGTTTTCACCGGCGTCGGGATGTGACGACCCCATCGCCCGCTGTTGGGATAACCTCTGTCACAGCAGAGATTATTCCACCAGTGCAATCAGTCACACTGGTGGTAGGTCTCTTGTTGCAAGAGGCTGGCTAGGTAGGTGCCACCACAGTGTCAAATAGTAGTGTTTAGGCATTACTGTGTTCCGGTTTAAAGGGCACTGTACGCTAGTGAAATTACTGGGCAGATGAGATTTAAGAACCAATATCTCGAGGTTGGCAACGCGTGAGTGGCTCCTACTAATGGTGCTGCAAGCGCTCATAGGCTACGGCAACCACTTACCATCAGGTGGGCCGTATGCTTGTTTGCCAACTTGTAACATACAAAAAAAAAAAAGTGTATGATACTTCAAGTTTCGCATTTCATAGGTTGCAGTGACTGCTTACCATCAGCCGGACTTTAAGCTTGTTTGCCAACAATAATAAAAAAATAATAATTTATTTACAAAAAAAACTTTGGACGTTTCGATGAAAGCAAGTTATAACTGTATAAAAGCACTCGCTACTGCCTGCATGTTCACCCGTATCCTCTTAATTCTTAAGCCATTAAAACAAAATTCTTACATCTCAAGTAAGAGTAAGTTGTCCTTAAAGATACTTAGTAGACTCTTAGTGAAACTATCTTAATCTGATATATAAAATTCTCGTGTCGCGGTGTTTGTTACCAAACTCCTCCGAAACGGCTCGACTGAATTTTTATTTAAATTTTGTGTGCATATCGGGTAGGTCTGAGAATCGGTCAACATCTATTTTTCATACACCTAAATGTTGGTCCACCCCGAATTTGTTTTTTGGACAAACATTTTTTTTCTTAACCCACTAAAAATACACACAACTCTAAATTTACAGCCTTTACCTTTCAACCCCTATTTTTAAATAGTGATATTAGTAACTCAATAATTTTAAACCCCGGTCGATAACTGATCAGTTACCATCAGTAATCCCAGGCGTCTACAGGTGTCACTTCTGTTCACACTTAGACTCAGGGGGGCGCTGGTATAGAGTCCCAAATTTAGTTTGCCGGGCCCGCTAATCTCTTTATAATATAAACATAGATAAGAACAATTGACCGTTGTTTCTTTCTTTTTATCGTTCGTATAATTTATCTTAATAAATTCCACAGTGTTATCGTAATAAAGTAGCAATCAAAATTTGTATGCGAGTGACATGAGAGACCACACTGAAATTTAAAATTATAATTCATGAAAGGTACACTTTCGGCATTGTCAAAAGAAATTGTGATTGCGATGTAGTTTCATGATAAAACATACTTTTCTGTACACAATTATTATGTTAATTAGTTTCAATTGAAAGTCAGTGCTTCAAAAGTACAACGTACTGAGAAAATTTTATTTTTATTGTTTACTTTTTAGGTACTTTGTACCTGCCATTACTTTTATATTTCCAAAAATAATCTCAATAATATTTAAATATAAGAACTTTATAATTCATGACAGTAAAGGAATATTTACATCGAAAAGAAAAAAATCAAATATTTTAAATTATTTCTCAAAAAATGTACATTCTTGTTATTTCTAATTTGGATCGATACAGAACAGACTGCTCTAAAATATATAAAGAAACTAGCAGCCCGCTCTGGCTTCGCACGTGTATAAAATATATAGCATATGTCATTCACTGAAAAAAATATTAAAATCGATCTTATTAAATAGATATTATTAAAGTTTTGATTTATTCATTCCTGCCCGTGGCCCGCACGCGTTAAATGTAATTATTTACGACATCACATTAGAAACCTCAATTTTTTTCTCCAATATTGTTATGTATATATATATATATATATATATATATATATATATATATATATATATATATATATATAATATATATATATATATATAAACCTTCCTCTTCAATCACTCTATCTATTAAAAACCGCACCAAAATCCATGGCGTACTTTTAAAGATTTAAGCATACACAGGGTACAGAGAATGCGACTTTGTTTTATCCTATGTAATGATAAAGATTATATGGTATTTATATTTAAATCCTTTAAATTTAAATCACTGTTTTCATTTAAAACTTTTAATTAGCCATCGCAATACAACAGAACCAACTAAGCGATGAATGCTATTTTTTTATATTACTAAGTTGGCAAGCAATCATACGGTCCACCTGATGGAAAGCGGCAGCCGCAGCCTATGGGCACTTGCAAAACCAACAGTAAGTGCCAGTCAAACTTTGCCAACCTCGAGATATTGTTTCTTAAATCTCCTTTGCCCAGTAATTTTACTAGCTACGGTATCAAGCTTCAAGCCGACACACAGTAATGCCAAAGACACTACTGCTTTGCGGCAGAATATTTGACACTGCGGTGGTGTAGGTACCACCTTACCAGCCGCTTGTAACAAAAGACCTACTACCAGTGTGACTGATTGCACTGGTGGAATAATCTCTACAGCGGGCGATGGGGTCTTCATGTCTAAAATAATATTCGTTGTGCACAACTTATCCGAATGAATTTGACGTGTAAATAATGTTGTTCCGTGGCTTTAGTGTTGAATTGCCGAAGGATGTCCAACGAGTCTGTGACATTTTGTCTTTGTGAAAGGTCCGGTCCATTTTATTTAGTATGTCGATGGGTAGATTCAAAGATCTGCTCCAAACAATATTTTTGTAACTCCCGATGACGTCCCAAGTCTAGGCTCGACCTCGCAGGAGGGGCCCTTGGGACGGATTCAACTTGTGCCCCGCGTGGCAGTCCATCTTTTACCGGCCGAGGTCTCCAGACCCGGCCCCTCCACCGGTGACGCTGTCAAGGCCACTAGGGCCAACAGCAATGGACACTCCGAAAAAAAAAAAAAAAAAAAAAGAATTAATTGTCCAATATATTTATTTATAAAGAGAAAAATAAATAAAACATTTATACATTAACATTTTGTCGACGTTGTTGCGCAGCGGTAGCGAACCTGCCTTAAGCGCCACAGGTCACGGGTTCGATTCCCGCTCGGAGTAAATGTTATTGACTTTGATAGTATGATATTGACCATACAGGCATGTTTTCCGGTCTGGATGTATTTGTCCTTGTTATTGTGAATGTTTCCGGACCCCCGATACAGGATGTAACTGTCTTAATGGGGGCCGTTGAGTGTGTAGCGTTATTTTATATTTGTTAATTATACATAAGCAAATATTTTCACTTTATTTTGCTGATTTTACATATTCCTTTTAAATAATAACAATAAAACAGTTCAAAAGGTTGAAGAAATAATTTACTCAGTCAACCTTCGCATTCTTCTCATGTCGTTTATTTTGATAAAAATATTATATAATTACCTTGAAAAAACTTGTTTCTAATGCGATTTTTAGTAAAATATTCACTAATGAAAACATTTATTCCGTAAAAGGAATCCATATGTTATTAACCATTTATCGTATAAAATACCGTATCAAATTTTTGTAAGTGTAAATTAATTGGGGACACCATACCAGCTAATCCTATGGCTTGGTCTGCCTGAATATACTAATTAGTAGTCTTTCTTAATAAAAATTGCCGATGATGCCTGTCTTGAATTTCATGACTCTGATTCAACGGTGTATTTTTTAATGATACATTCAAAATTAAATTAACTAACGACCTCGTTATGATCTTTAACTGACAAAACAGAGGCTTTCAATTCGGCAGATTTTTTAAATGTATATTTATATTCAGCGAAGCCGCGGGTGTTGCTAGTACCAAATATTTAACGGCCATTCCTCTCATAAAAAGATATTAAAGAAAAAAAAATAACAATACGTTTCGATAATAAAGACACCAAACAAACACAAGTTGTATCTCATAAAACACGTGCTAAAAATGACCGCTGACTAAAAAATTACGTTTCGATAAACTGCCTATTAAATTAACTAATAATTATAAACCTTATTCCAAGGTTTTAGAGTTCAATAAAAATAATACAATATTTTTAAAGGCTCGACAAAAATGCTAGGCAGTTTATGCCAAAAATAGGCTGTATTGCTAAGTCTCGAATATCCCGTGTCAATTTTCATACGCTTGTCAGCGAGTAATTTGAAGCCTATCTATGAAATGCTGATATAATAAACAGGTAAACATATAATAGTAATAAGGCTGTGTTTCCAATAGAATCCTTTAATTCACCTAGCCTCGCTCAGCGCAGCTCCTGTAGAAACGGCTTAGACATTTTCCTGAGCAAGTAATTATTTGGGTCATAAATCTGCTGACGGTAAAATTTAAATGCCCTCTTGGTTAGCTGTCATCATCGTGTGGCTGCATGTCAGCCTCGTTTCGTTCTTCTTGTCGTAGGGTAAGTCGCCATTCTCGAATCAGAGCTTTTCAGATAGACCTCTAACTTCATTTGTGTGCTATTATCGAGTTTATAACAGCCAGGGCTGACTATTTACAACCCGCGCTTAGTAGAAATACCATTATGACTTCAACCATTTGTAAGCGGACTGCGCTTTAAGCTTCTTAATTCATCCGTGGCTAACCGATAAATAATTCTTCTTGTTCTTCCTAGCATTATTCCCGGTAATCACTACTTACTTACGGGTAACTAGTTTTTACACAGAGCAATTGCCATATGACCTCCGCAAAAAGGGAGGACGAACCAGTACCTCATAGGATAAGAGCAAATCACCTATCAAGAGTTAACTATTATTATCAGATATTATGATAGCAATCGGGACCGAAAGCTTAACGTGCTCTCCGAGGCACGCTGGATAGACCCACAAAGATAAACGCCCAGACCGAAACAGATATGTATAACAAACATATGCTCCGAGCGGGGCTCGAACTCGTGACCGTCGACGCTCAAAGCTGGTTCGCTAGCAGCAGGCCACTACGTTTGTCAATTAGGTCGATCCATTATACATAATTCTTCAGTCAATTTTAAGCAATCATGCTAGCGAATAAATCATTATCTTAAAAGGATTAAACGCGATAACCGGATTAGCGGCGCTTAGCGCTAATTGATATTGTCTGTTATTCAATATTATCAACATTTAATTGATAACTTGATAATGCGTAACATGTGATATGAACGCTTCCTTGCAGAATAACTGGGTCACGCGATGTATAGAAATTGTTATCGCTCTTATTCATAACAGAGGTTTCATTCTCGGAACAACGAGCCACATAACTTGTATAAAGAGATGATTTTAGTGTTTTTTAAGGTAGGTTATGATTTTTCTCAAAGGATCTTTTTATTGGTGTTAAAATGCCGCTAGTTTTAAACCAACTTCAAAAAAGAAGGAGGTTCTCAATTTGACTATATTTTTCTGTTTGTTTCCTGATAACTGTCGAGTGGGTGAATCGATTTTGATGGTTCTTTTTTTATATGAAAGCTGGTGCTTCCCATGTGGTTCCATTTCAGTTTGGTCCAGTTATGACAATGACAACCATGCGAAAACTTCTAAGTCTTAAATATCCATTAATAATTAAGTACTGTCATTCGTAACTAAAAAGTATAAAATAAAATAATTTTTAGGAAAAAAAATACCGACTTCAATATTCATTACAATAGTTTTAAATGTTACAAAGATTAGAGTGGAAAGAGACACATTTTTTTTTTAAGATATAGACATTGAAATAAGAAATTTATTACATACCTGAAATGATTTAATGCTGAAAGACGTTTTTACCCTTTAGAAGACCTTATATAAGTAGAATCCCCTCAACAACAACTCCATGTTCCCTTCGCTTTATCGTTTCTTTTGCTTATATTAAAATATAAAATGGAAGGGAAATACTGTTAATTATTTATTATTCTTAAAAGGAAACAAACTTTTTGTTCACTATAATTTCACCCATGCACCGGACATTCTTTTTAACAAACGTTATATTTTACAATCAACCAAAGACAGTATTGCTAACCCTTTATACTTCAAGTGCGCGATGCACGTTCTTAGGTTGCGCTGAGTGCTTGCCTTCACACGGGCCGTATGCGTGTTTGGCAACCATCATGCATACAAAAATTAGTTATATTTAAATTCAATGTAAAATACAAGAAAATCATGTTTTTATTTTTTACAAGCGTTGTTGATATGCATACAATCGTAATACTTTAAATGTAGCCATA
Source organism: Hestina assimilis (assembly GCA_023373885.1). Classification (NCBI taxonomy): domain Eukaryota; kingdom Metazoa; phylum Arthropoda; class Insecta; order Lepidoptera; family Nymphalidae; genus Hestina; species Hestina assimilis. Next base: position 2,148,676 of record CM041745.1, on the reverse strand, counting down.
AAGATATTAAAATAAAACTGCACTTGTTTCAGATAATTACAGCCTCTTGATAAGATAATTAATAAGCTTGTAATATTTATTTTAATGTAAATGCCTTAAATGCTAAATAAACTCTTTCAGTTTTAAAATTGTGATTGTCGTTGTCGTCGGAAGTCATTATTTCGTGAAGAATTTTAACGGACAATTGACTCATTTAACGAATATAATATTATCTTAAAAAATGGTCGTTGTTTATTAATTTTTAATGATGTTTACAAGTATTTTTGTACTATTTTATTATGTACTCTCAATTCCAATGTCTATGTTTGTTTATATTTAATATAAAATTGACTAAAATAAAATTGAATTGAAATCACACGAAAACACAATATTCACGTGTATATTTTTATTATAAATAATAAATATATTTACCGTTATTTTATAGTACAAAAAGTGGGTTAGCTTATAAGTAAGATTAAACTGCGTCTAACGGACACTCCAGCACCTAGGCAGATGCAAATTACCACAGAAATTGCCCATGTAGCCAATAATAGCCTATACGTTGACCTGAGGATTCAAATATAAGTTTGTTTACGGTACTATATATTAACAATATTATAAATTTATAATGTAACTTATCTTAAGTTATAGAACTTATATATTTTCAAATGATAAGCAATGATTCTAATTATTAATATTATAAATGTGAAAGTTTGTATTTCTGGAAGTTGGTTACTCAATCGTGCAAAAGCGGCTCAAGAGATAGATAGTTTATATGGATATATATGGACATAGGATACTTTTTATCCAGGAAAAATTTTAGATTATGTCGAATTACCGAAAACGCTCAATATTATCTACCCGATATATGGTATAGATGTAAGAAAAATACATTTTTAGACGGTCGAGCCATCTAGCATAACTAAATTAATACGAGGACAGTACTCTACGATTCCTCCCTTGTTGTTAAATGTCTTATTATGACATTCGCTCCCTTCCAATGCTATCAAATCGCCCTTAATGGATCTTATCGTTGCTCGAATCCTCCAGCCAAGTAGTTTGCCACATACGTTTTTCTTAATGTCATCTTTGGATCTCTGAACCTCGAAACTGTTATAGTTTGATTCGACCGAGGAAATACTGGACTCTCAAAAGCCCGTACCGTTGCATTTCTTTCGCGAAATATCTATATATATAAAAGAAAGTCGTGTTAGTTACACTATTTATAACTCAAGAACGGCTGAACTGATTTGGCTGAAAATTGGTGGGGAGGTAGCTTAGAACCAGGAGAAGGATATAGGATACTTTTTAATATTTTTTTTCACGTTCCCGTGGGATGTGACATAAAACGTGGGATAACAAAACGCAACTGAAAGCTGTTTATCAGTAAAATAATTGCCAGCCAAGTGCGTTGTGGACCACGCACAATTGAAACTAAAGGGTTCTGCAGCTTGGTTATGAAGAATCTTAAGGATTTTAAAAACAATAACGAATTAAAATCTACCGCAAACATAAGTTGGTAATTTTATAGTAATTATTCAAAGTAATATGAAAAACAAAGTTATGGGAAAAACTTATATATCTCTTAAATTTGTAGACCTATCTTCTTCAAACTAAATGTGGTTGTAATTTTATTTCATGTTATATTAATATTTATTTTTATTTGCCTACATTAATTATCCAAATAAAAATTGATCTTGATACAATTAAAAGCCTGCTTATTTATAACCTCTAAGGCGGAACAAAGTTCGCCGGGTCAGCTAGTATAAGATAAACACAGATAAAGCCTTGTATCCCATACATTTCTAGTAATGTAATAGATAGATAGATAGATAGATAGATAAACTATTTATTTGTATAAACTGAAACATACATCGATCTTAGAAAATACAAATATGACTTATAACTAAAAGAAATAAAATTAAAAGTAATTACTATCACTAACGTTACTGTCAGTGTGGCGGTCGTATGTCACAGTGATACAAATGGGTAATATCTCAGTATATTTTACTCAAAAGAGCAAAACACTGATATTCTGATACTACCCGAGGCCAAACGGAGAATATAATTCATTCTAAACTCGTATTAGGAAATTACCAAAAGTACAACTGAATGAAAATAAAAATAAATAAATAAATAAAATTAAGAATAAAACATATATAATTATAGTCGTTATGACTTAAATGATGGAAGAGACAAACATTATGTACCTATATAGACATAAGTATAAAAGTTTGCTTTACTTTTTGTCCGTTCAAACAACTTATTAGCGAAACAAGACAATAGCACTATTTCATAGGTTACATCTTTCCCTATTTTAATTGGTTAAATTAGCGCTTGCAAATTCAAGAAAAATGCTTGTATCAATGTATCATGGATGGTTGAACGAAGTTTATTTTTAACTTCAGCTCACTAATTAGTTTTTATTCTTTATAAGTTCTTATTTCTGGTTTTTAATTTTTTTATTATTAATTTGTTTTTTTCTTCTCTTTTTATTTTATGTATGTTTTGTTTAGATTAAAGGGTGATGTTGCAGTAAAGTTTTTCTTTCTTTCGAACTGTAAAGCTTTATAATCTCGAGTTTCAGCCGCACTTTTGAAATGACCGCTTGTTATTTATCAACTTAAATAAGATATCATAAGAAAACCTTAATAAATTTCCTACAACAGTAAATCTGGGTCAACGTCTTGTCGGCGAAACAAAAGTCACTTCTGTCATCTCGATCTGTAGTTTCCGCTATAAATTGCCTCAGCTTTCACCATTGTCCTCGTACAACCACGCATTATAGTTATTACTAGAATTGTAATTATCTATAGAAATTATATTATAATTATTATAAGTGAAATGTTACTGTTAATATCATATAAGAACATAAATGTACAGAGGGACAGACATATAATACGTTCATATTGTTTTATTTGTCGGAGAAGTCATTAGTACGGGAGCTGTTTTGACTATCGACACTACAACATGGAAGCTGATTTGACAACGAGCCGCAAGCGTCATCGAGACGACGCTTCGACGGAGCCTAGATGCGTTCGCGCGGCCGGCGACACTTCACTTCAGTGCTAGCCGCCGTGCTAACAACATCATAGGAACTGTCTTACGACTCGTTGCATATTTCACATTAAATCAAATAAGTAATTCTGTAGCATTCGTTTGTTTCCCGTACCCACATTTTGCCCACAATAATGTCGGACGGTGAAGAGTTTCGCCGAGATATAACACCCCACCTCCGTCATATTTATAACTTGAAGAAACATATTATAGTCCTAATATGAATGTATTATAATATTTCATATCCTATATGTTACGTCTATACAAATAAATATAGTTAAAATGTCTGTAACTGATGTTATAAGGAGTAGGATATATAGGATTTAGGCTTTCTTATATGTTAGAAAAAGAATGAGGGTTCTTTTCAATTAAAGAAAGATCGGTACAAGTACGGAGCTGCGGGTGTAGCTAGTATATTATTTATATAATGTTATGTATACAATGTATGCAAAATATTCGTATGAACCGGTTGGAATGGCGAGACCTTTTATACGAAACATTTTGACAAGCACTCAAGGGTTATCATTACGATTTTGATTGAGATATCTCGCATTTCGTATCGGTCCTGAGCTTAAAATATAAATTAACATTTTTCGCGTGATTTTATTTATGATTGGGTTTATTTTTTGCCGACATTTAAAGGAAAACATTCTACGTTCGGAAAGCTTCGATATTATAAAATACGCTTTTACTCGCTAGAATTTTGTAAGTCTCATCGTGGTCTTGGATAGAGTTACTAAAGTATAAATTGCGATGGTTGCATTTTTAAATTATTTTCTGTGTCCCAATATTAAAATAAGTGTCGTAATGTCATCTCGCTAAAAAAATAGAAAAAAAAATTAATGACTTCAAATGTAAAAGGGAAAAAATAAATACTTTCTTAACAGAAGTCGGCGCCTTATATGTTAATGTTTTACTAAGGACCGGTCGATATTCAGATTTTTTAAATTCGGTTCATAAATATTGGAGTTCTTAGGTAAAAACATTTTAACACTACTTTAAACTTTTTTTCTTTTGAAATTACTGATTTAAATGCTCAATATCATCTCAATTAACGATTGATACAATAATACCTCACTTCGACCCAAGTTAATGCTTGAAAGTATTATTTATTGTAAGTAATATATGAACCTCAATAAAATACTGAGACATGCTGTTGAAACAAGTCGCCATTGTGCTATCGTCTGGATCGGAGAACGGGATATAAATTCACAAACCTTTCACTGAGTTTGCGCTTTTGCCAATACTGCTGGTCGTATTCGGCTAATCGATTTTCTGTAATTTATATTTGTTTGGAGATTAGAAATGTATTTTTCGATAACAGTTTTATATTTTTTATTAAAAATACTACAAATACCATGAAGGACAATATTAAATAACTAAATCATAAAAATAATGCTACAAACCTAAAGGCCCGAATTAGTAAGTTATATTTCACATTAATGCCGAAAACAACGAGGTTCTACCACGACTGCCTTTCGTATAGTAAAAAAAGCTGCACACAAAACCACCCTCGTTAAGATAGTAATATAAGGTTTATAGATTGATATTGGTTTATCCACAGGTATTGAAGGTTCCAGATCGGGGAACGAGCTTCTATGGTCAATACATTTGTCCTTAGCGGGAATCAAACGAATCGAAAGATTATTATTATTATTTTGCGTATAAGTATTCTCTATAATGATGACCTAATTAAAACACAGAGCATTTTAAGGCTAAAAGTTAACGAGCCCTGCCTCCGGCTTTTCACGCGTGCCTTACTCCGACCTTACTCTGTCCGACACACAACTTACATTGTACCTATGACCTTCTCGGAAATATGAACACGTTAAAACACTACAATAAAATGTAATCGTAGGAATAGTAGAGATCGTGCTTAATAAAATGAGCTTGGTTTTGAGTAACAAATCTGTCTGTTTTTTTAAGAAAATCTTCTGTTTTCTATTGACTATTTTACATGAAGGCTGTCGTGCAGTGTTAGCTTTCGATTCCCACTCGAAGCTGATATTATGTTGGGGATAATATTGATCATACGGACGAGTGTTCCTCTCACGTTGTGTGTCTTTCTTGACCCCCGACACAGGATCTTACTATCCCTACAGGTGTTGTAGAGATTAAGCTTTATTTATTTATTATAAGTAAGCGCTTTAGCACATCAAGGATGGTTAGAATTAGCATTAGGATAGGTATATCTTATGTCTGAAAACATACACACGCACACACACACAGGCACAATTGCCCAATGTCAAACATGTTTCTATACGGTCAATACAAACAGCTAATCTAAGTGGGAATTAAACTAGCAACCATTTGGGTTTAAAGGCACACCATTACAAATGTACCCCAAAACTGCTTATATTTAAAGGCAAGCTTTTTTTTTTTTTTTTTGTGTTAGAAGTTGGCAAACAAGCATACGGTCCACCTGATGGTAAGTGGCTGCCGCAGCCTATGAGCGCTTGCAGCACCATTAGTAGGTGCCACTCGCGCGTTGCCAACATCGAGATATTAGTTCTTAAATCTCGTTCGCCCAGTAATTTCACTAGCGTACAATGCCCTTCAAACTGGAACACAGTAGTGCCTAAGCACTACTATTTGGCGGCAGAATATTGGACACTGCGGTGGTACCTACCTAGCCGGCCTCTTGCAACAAAAGACCTACCACCAGTGTGACTGATTGCACTGGTGGAATAATCTCTGTTGTGACAGAGGTTATCCCAACAGTGGGTGATGGGGTCGTCACATCCCGACGCCTAAATTTATTGTATATATAATTTTACAATTACTTAACATGAGATCATGCTTCTCTGTTAATTAACTATAATGACCTATATGTTCCAAGTTCAGCTGGATTTTCAATAAGGAGGTCGGTAAGCATATTTCAGTCTTAAATTATATATATTACTTTCAATAATAATTGGTAATTAATCTTTCGCATGCCGACTTACATGGCACATTGTTAATGTCACTTATTAAGGTTACTTTCAAAAATAATGAACCTAGTGTCACGATCTTGTTTGATTATCTGATATATTTTTTCGTTAATTATCAATGAATATTTATTTTTGATAATATTTTTAAATTATTATTATCTGAATGTATACAACGCAAATGCGTTTCAGACGTTATTAGCAATAGCAATAAAATAGCTTTTCAGTAACGAGGCGAGTTGCATTCTATATGGATAGCTGTTTTATAGAAAAGCTTTTAAGGTATTCAAATCGATTTCATATTTAGTAAAAAGTATTTTTTTTGGCAAGAATGCTAGTTGCTTTTCCCCGCTGAATCGCAATCCCGATTCTTTGGGCGAAAAATAAACCAGAACCTTTAATTATTGAAATACTATTTTATTTTATATAATAAATACACTAAAAGATTATGTTAATAATTATACACAAAATGCATTACGACATTACGATAATATAAACAAATATGTCTGCAAATTATTAAATGCAAATTATATTAAATAAATATAAATTATTCTTTAAATAAATATAAATTTTAAATGAAAATCCTTATGTCAATACAGCGAATAAAGTATTTTGTCATTTTTTAGAAACTATTTTATCGAATGTAATGTTTATATAATCAATAAAATCTTTTTCTCTTTAAATTTTTCGAATGTAATATCAATTCTGGTTAACTTTAAAAAATGTACCGGAAATATTGAGAAGTTATATCGAACTATTTCAGGAAACTGCAACTCTGATAGTTTATTGATTTAAAGTTTGTAATCGTATTTAAACATTTCTAGTTAGTCATTTGAAGTATGAATCAAACACAAACATTAATATTTTATGTAAAGATGTTTCGTATTCAGTGTCGAATGTAGGGACTGATAAAGTGTACCATGCGCATCGACCAATGAAAGAGTGTCCGCCAAAATGTATAGATAGATTGCCTCAAACTATAGGTGTCGTTGAAGTGAAGAATTTGTAGATTTTGACGGACTTTTAACAAAAATAAATAATAACAGCTGCACTGCTGTGTTGGGATTCAAGAAACATAAACAATGACAAGGACAAAAACACTCAGACCAGAAAACATGCCTGTACGGTCAATACAAACATCTGCTCCGAGCTGCTGCTTAAGGCAGGTTTTCTATCACTGCCACACAACGTCGTCGAATAAGTAGTTTTATAAAAATACAAGATATTCCTCCCATTCAAGATACACTACAAGATGTCCTCTCTCAAACCTTTACATGATTTCGGTAATTTCAAGATACAGTTACCCTATACCTATATAGTTTGTGGGGTCACTACCCTTGAGGGTCGGACACAATCTTGAAAAAGGGGTGCAAATTGTTTTTACGCTCTATCTCTTCATAAAACTATAAATTCAAAGCATCCGAAAGATCATTTTGACATCTCACTCTCTTATCATTGTTGTGATTTCGTTTATTCGTTTCAAATTTTGACCACAGGGTGTGCTGAAGTGTTTGAACAAACACTTCACAGTTGCTCAAATATATTTTGTGTATAGAAATATCAATATCAAATGCACTAGCGAGACTTGTTTACATATATTTGTACATACTGTTAACCCAAAGATGACTGACAGAATTGACGAAACTTTAGATTTTTGTCATTCTTGTTTTTAGGTTTCCAAATGTTTAACTATTGAAAGAAATATATTCTTGCAAATATATATAATAATATTGCAATTGTGATTTTATTTTGTGTACAAAACCGACATTTAGTGGCAGTACCAATATTGGTTTTAATTTAAAACACATATATCACTTGCATTTATCTAGATATTTGAGTATTTAAAATGTAGTCTTGTGCCAACTAATGAATATCATGTAATATTATATATTTTTGGCAAGACCTTTTTCATCTTAATTTTTGATATTAATGGTTTTTAATACATACAGAACACATAGTAAAAATAAAATTAAAATTAAGGAAGAAAGTAAATAAATGACAAAACAGACACACAAACATGCATGCGAACATACATACAAACATACATGTACTAAACTGACTGACATGCATGTCTTCATGCTAAAGATATAAACGTTTAAAAAAAATCACTTTAAAAATAAAATAATTATCATACTTAAGGTTAGATATTGTTATTTCTTTTACTGCGATTATAGAGAATTAGTACTATGTAAGTTTTTTTATATTATATTTTATAATATATATATATATATATATATATATATATATATATATATATATATATATATATATATATATATATATATATATATATATATTATATCGTCATAAATATCAAGTATTTGAAATTGATACATTATAAATTTCGAATATAAAATATTATTTATGAAATGGAATTGAACATTCCGAGGCAAGTTGTATTAAATTCAAGGTTGTGATAAGAAATTTGAATTGGAAATGAAATATTTCATGAGATGCAGAATACACGCGGAAATCATTGAATTTCGATATGAGGCGCCATCTGCCACACCTTATAAATTTTATATTACTTATTCAGACAACAAAAAAAAGTCTTAAAAAATCGAGCCAACAAATTTGACGACTATTGTAGCGAGTTGGTGGGTAGCCTGCCTTTAGTCTCGATGGGTTCGATTCCTGCTCAGGGCAGCTGCGTGTATTGATCTTACATATATCTGATTCGGTCCGGGTTTTTGTCCTTGTGGGTCACCCCACCGTGCTTCGGAGAGAACGTTAATTTGTCGGTTCTGATAAGACTAATAAGCAGACTCTGGGCAAAATACTGGGATAATTCTAGAAAGGACAATAATAAAAAATAAATAGATTGAATTCTTAACACTGTATATATAATTTTGTAAAAAAATAGTGATAATTAATAATAGTGTATTTCATAATTGCAAATCCATGTTTCGGACACGAAGATGAAAACTATTACCAATGTTAAATTGTAAATATTATTCTATACGCAATACGTCCACTGTGGTACGCATTCGTAACTATAGGCCGATTTAAAAATATTTTTTGTATGTCTCAACCTATATATCACGTGAAATATATTGAAGGCGACACCGGTTTTCCAAGAAATCAGGCCGCGGCCAATTTAAAACGATCATGAGATAAATACATCACTGAATTAAATATATATTATAGAATGCCGCTATCTCGTCTGTGCAGGTTTTGTTTTTCTGAAACATCAAACGATTTGAATGAAACGTAACTTAGGTTTTAAAATAGACAAATCATATTCCGTCAAGTATACTTTCAACAAACAGAGAAAATTTACACTTTCTTTTTAAACAATATATTCTCTATATAGGAACAATTTTATTACAATTTTATATATTTTTTTATTTACAAAAAATATTATATATATATATACAATTAATTATAACTGTACAAATCATGTCCACGGGGAATGGTGGCAATAATGCTTATCTGTATTTCTCCGCAGAATAGCAATCCTGATTCTTTAGGCGAAAAATGTACCAGCCCTCCTATCACCCGTGGAGGCAATGAGTCACTAATGCTCCATGGTCCAAAACTTTCTTGTGCAAAAGTAACAAAGATATAATTTGGAATAAATGGCCAATACTTACGCCACTTACGGACACCGTTGTGGCGTTGTGGGTAGCGAGTCTGCCTTTAGTCTCGACGGTTGCGGGTTCGATTCCCGCTCGGGCAGATGTTTGTTAAAAATTTCTGTCTCGGTCTGGGCGTTTGTCCGTGTGGATATTCCCCACCGTGCCTCGGAGAGCACGTTAAGCTGTCGGCCCCGGTTATTATCAAAAAACATCTGATAATAATCGTTAACTCTTGATAAGTAAATTTCTTTTATCCAATGAGTTACTGGTTCGCCCTTAGGGTTGCGGAGGTCAGATGGCAATCGCTCCGTGTAAAAACTAGTAACATGTCAAATCCGGATAAGAGTAATAAGCAGACCCTGGGTACATAAAAACCGGGAATAATGCTAGGATAAAGAAGACTTACGCCACTTACGGAATTCAGCTTATTCCGTAGCAGCTCCCACCCGTAACTGTCTCCCTGACATAAGACGAGCCATTGTATCAACGCAATTAGTAGCGTTCCACAAAAGGACCATATTTTTTTTTTTTTTAAAGAATACTAGCAATGCTTTTTAATGGCATTACTAATATTCCTATTGCCCCTCCAAATAAGCTCGAAGCTTGCGCTAGGAGTGGGCACGACAATAGTCCAAGGGGTCAGGATCGAACCTGCGACTCTCGCGTTAACGGAGCGAAGTCGGCCCTTCTACCGTTGAGCTATTGAGGCTTCAAATTTATAAAATATATAATTACAGATAGTTCTTGTAATAGTAACCAGAGTAAAACTCTTACAGTTGCCAAATTACTCGTGGGAAAGTAGACATTAAGTGTTTAAGACAAGTGTGTTTATCGATAAATTGCTTCCTATATTTTCATTAGCATAATTGCTTTATTTTCCCTCGGCAATGAGGAAGTTTTTAGCGGATTGTATGGCTATTTACTCACGTTCACGTGCAACCGCAATTAAACATTATTTAGAGCACAATTAACGTCCAATAGAATCTTTATTTTTTTCTCCCTACGAAATTGTGAAAAATAAAAAAAAACATAAGAATTACTTTTAACATATTTGTAGTGTTTGTATCTATACAATAGATATTTACATTGTCTCACGTACACCACCAGAGGGGGTAGCTGTCAATAAGTCAGTCGATTGACGGACACCGTACCGACAATACGTGCGCCCGCGCTCTGGTTTGTGTAGTGGTGAGCCAGTGATAATACTAGTGTCCATTGTCGATTGTGTTAGGATAACCGGTCATTACAATATTGAAAAAATACTTATACTACATCATGTAATAATGTAAGAATAAGAAAAACTTTATAAAAAAGATGCAGACATGTTAAAGCTAATGATATTACATATGTAAAAATTATGATACTATTATTTTTTAAATACTTTTTATGCGACTAAGTTGGTAGGCAAGCATACGGCTCACCTGATGGTTTGCGGTTATTGTAGCCTATGGGCGCTTGCGACACCATTAATTTGCAGGTTCATGCGATTTTCATGCGTTGCCAACATCGTGATATTGGTTCTTAAATCTCCTTTGCCCAGTAATTTAGCAAGCTATAGTGTCAAGCTTTAAACTGAAACACAGAAATGCAAAACACGATACTATTTGCCGTATTATATCTAACACTGTGGTGGTACCTACATAACCGCCCTCTTGAAATAAAAGCCTACCACCGGCTGACTACCACTTATCTATACAAGCACACATCTGCCTTAAATATATTCACACCTTGATGTACAACAACAACGTTCATTTAAACAAAAAAAAAAAAACATAGTTTTAGATGCAAATAATTTTTTTTTGAAAATTAAGAAATTTCTTCGTTAGGATTTTTGTGTGTTATTTTGTGATATGATTTTAAAGGTTTTTTTTAAATGGAATAGGTACGGTGATATCATTTTAATATTTTATCATTTTAACATTTTATCAATATTTTTGCACGTTGAAATACCATTTTAGAACTCAATTTATAATACATTTTACCTTCGATCTTTTGAGTATATAAAAACTGTATCGCAAAATATTTCGGGCCGCTCAGGAAATCCTTGAAACAGCTTTATTTTAAAATACGCTTACAAATCTGCAGCTGAAAATACATTGCATAATTCAACATTGCATATGCTCAGGCGTTCAGTGAGTGAAAAATGACTGCAAACTTTTTCCCATCTATTTTAAATCAGAACAGAAGCTGCTGTTTCTAAAATAAATGTAACTTCTTCAGATTTATTTATAGCGTTGTATAAACTTTATTTTACAAGCACTGCAATTATTGTTACCTTCCAAAGCTGGTAACATGTTCGCGATTTTTTACAAATGTGGGTAAAGATTTATCATCAGTCTGATTATATTTTTAAAGATCCTTGGAACGTTTTTGACGAAAGGAAGTATTCAGGCCGTCTCACAACTTTCATGCCAATAATTACACTAATAAATAATTGATATACCATATATTGAATAGTAACGTAGCTTATAAACGCTTGTAACACAAGTGCTATCACATCCGTTTTGTTAGCCCAAGAAACAGAAAAAGAAGAAAACATTTGGGCACAAGGATTCCAAGGCTCTGACTCATCGAACGAAATACAAAAGTAAGGATAGACGCTTATTTTACACCAAATGTTTTTATAAAGTTTCATTCTACGAGAAGTATATCCTCGGTTCCTCTTTTCAAACCAAAAATAGCCTAAACTATATCCTTCAACTCTCATACAATAGCTTCCAGATCGAAGTATTATATTTTTCCTCAGTAGTTTTTATTTATGAATACATTTAGAAGGTTACAAATAACTTATTATAATTAGGCGAATTTATAATAATATATTGTTATAAATTTATAATATATTCAAGAAGTCAGACAAATAAGTGGTCTTATCTCAAATATTAAAGTAGATACCATTAACATTTGATAAACAGCTTGTTTTATTTCCTTTCAAATTGCCTAGCTATGCCCCTTGATTCCACCCGTGTTATATTACCATGATAGAAATTATACAGCATACATATTTTTTTATACCTCAACCCTACACGCCGTCGCCAACCGCGAGCTTATCGACATTCTTGCTTTTCATTTTGCCTACAATTTGCCAAAGACGTTTATGGGTATTCATTTCTATGGCTCTATTTCTAGAGTTCTTAGTCGTAGTGACATTTTCACTCATGTTATAAATGTCATGTTAAGATTGTAATCTTCTAAAAGAAGACTAACTACTACCTGCCTTAAAATATACAAACGACTTTTTAGAAGTGCAGAGATTAACTCATTTAAACTTACCGAATCCTCAGCTTTTTATTATATATACATACAAATTATACAGCATTAATATTTCAAACGAATAAATTATAATAAAGTGCCATGGTATATTTTATTCTTTACAGAATATTAAGAGATAACATTATAGAGACTTAGCGAATTCCTGCCTTGATATTTATGGTCAAAGCAAACTTAACACCAAAAATGGTAATGTCAGGAGCATAATTTTGTACTAGCTTAGTCATCGCTTTGCAATAGACAAATATAAAGGATTACTGCGTGGGTGTAGTGTACACTATTTAATAATCTAGTGCGCATATTTTCGAAGCGTGGGCCGAGATCCTGTAGGACGTCGCGAACTTTCGTAACGTTACTCGTTTTTTGAGCACATATTATGACTCAATCAATGCTTTAAACGCTGTCATAGTAAAATAAAAATATTATCCACAATGCTTAACACTGTTTTGATGAGCCTGGAATAGTTCTTAAAGAATTTATATAGAAGCTTAATGCTCATTTGTAAAAAGATCCTCTTTAATAGTTATTATAGATTTAATATATAGTACTGGATAGACCAAGAGCAAGGACAAGGAAGAAAGGGACAGAGAATGTGGGAGTTTAGGTCCGAGGTACGCGTGTACTTGTGTCTGTGTGTTTCCGGACCCCGACTCAAGATGTTACTCCACCGATGACTGATAACAACTACCACGAAGATTGGAGTGGGACCATAGGGCAGGCCTAGTAGTTGTGTGAGTAAATGCATTTCTCAGCGTTAAAAAAGGTTTTTCTAGCCTACAGCCATCCACAATATATAGGCTATTAGTTAAAATTAGAAACTATGTCTTACCTCAACGATCCTATCTTAAAAGGATATGTCTTGTCTAGACAAGACTTAAAATATTAAATAAATATGCAACAAACTTCGCAGAAATAAATGTCAATGATAAAATGTTTTAAGAACAGGTTTGTTTTTTGTTTATAATAAATTTCCTTCCCACTAATTCTAATATTGTGGAACAACAGTTTATCCAGACATTTAATATGTATAAAATACATAAATTAATTTTGCCAATTATGAATTACTTTTGCGTAGAAGTATTCTCTATGTAGAGGCACGTAAATACAACCAAATTTTTTTTGATCGAAGTAAGAAGATTAGTTTTTTTTGGAAAGAGAAATCGTCACGTTACGATGCTGATGTTATGTATGTGTTAAATGAACACACGAGTAGTTCAAAATCAAAATTATTTTTAATCAAGTAGACTTTTAAAAAGTACTTTTGAATAGTCAAACACTACCGACGGTTCGGAAGGTTGATTCTATCGAAAAGAACCGACAAGAAACTCGACAGTTACTCTTTTCAAATATATGTTGTCCACAATTGTATTCTTTATTATAAAATTTGGTTCTTGCATGAGATCCAGCAATATTGAGTGCGTAGCCGGGTGCGCAACATTCTCTCTCTCTATCCATGTCTCTTTTTATCATAAAATCTATTGAAATATACAGATTTCATTTCGAATTACATGCAGAGCTAAAAAAAACGTTAGGAATTTCGTTCTATCGGAAGTCTTCCGACCTCCAAACAACCAAAAGACATGTTGTCTTCACATACACACTTATTCATTTCAGTTTTGAAAAAAAAAGAAACCTACATAATATATATGTACAAAAAATTGCGAAAGCGAATCTTCTTATTCATTCACAACTATAAGCAAACCAATTGTTCTATATTTTGCACTTTTCGAGTTTTCTTTAAACGATAAATTAGGGTAGAACGTTCAAAAGCTTTTAAGTCCGCTAATTAATTTCATTGCCGATTCGCATGTCGTAAAATTTGTAGGAAGAAGACGGTTTGGCGGCATTGTGTAATTTACGAGTTAGAGGATCAATCGGCAAAGCGAGGTTACATCTTTTAAGACACATATAATGTATATGTATAAGTGGCACAAGGTCAGTAGGGAAGAAAGCGAACACGTGTAAGTACATAATTATGTCTTTTTCATCCTAGCATTATTCCCGGTATTTTATTTACCCAGGGTATGCTTATTACTCTTATCCGGATTTGACCGGTCTCCAACCCTAAGGGCGAACGAGTAACTCATAGAACAACAGCGAATTACCTATCAAGAATTAACGATTATGATGTTATGTGATAACAACGTAAATATAAAAAAAAAGTGCAACGGACCGACAGCTTAACGTGCTCGCCGAGGCACGATGGGGAGACCCACAAGGACAAACGCCGAGACCGAAACAATATTTATTCACAACGAACCGAACAAAAATCTGCCCGAGCGGGAATCGAACCCACAACCGTCGAGATTAAAGACAGACTCGCTACACACAAGGCCACAGCAGTGTCAAGTACCAATTGATGTATTATCAGATTGTCTCTTTGATATTTTGAATGTAATATTGGAATATGAAATTTCTTCTCTGCAGAATCTATCTTCCGAATCGGCGGTAGCTTCACTTAGGCGGACATAACAGACTGTATATTTGACGATTCAAAAGCGCTTAAAAGCCTATTTGAATAAAGAATATTTTGAGTTTGAGTTTTGAGGTTGAAGTTTTTATTTTATGACATTTGTTTTGAACAATAATATACCATTCGATTTAGAAAAGGGAGAAGAAATTATATCAAAATATAAACTTTTTGAAGTTAAATTTCATTGGGCGCGTTTTGAAAATAATGAAAACAAATTTTTCAATGCGTACTCACAGCGACATAATTATGAAATTATTTGATATTGTTATATTATATTTTTTTCCTGATACCACGCAGCCTCTTTCGTACTTAGAGAAAAAAAACTTCGCACGAGCGTACAAAGTGGTCAAACTTTTTCATGTATTTCTATTGAATGGTTATATTAGAAATACATTATGTAACATGTTTTTATTCGAATTCTTGGTCCTTAACCTTATTCCAACAAAAACTACGCAAATCGATTATCAAATACAATTGATAGAAGTCAAAGCATAAAAGATCATTATAATAGATTTTCAATTATATAATAATAAATTTAAAAATTATAAGTAGTAAAAAAACAGTTTTTTATTCCCAGCGTTTTTTATACATATCGCTACCGATTTAGTTTTTCGTGTTAACAATTTTTTGTAGAAGTTTTTTTACATATGTTAAACTTTTTTTATCTATAATTTTGATGTCTGTAATAATGTTTTAATAAATAAAATAGTGCGGTATACCCGCTGAATATGCTTACATATTCTACTAGATAATCGTTTGCGGCATTCCACAAAGCAAGTATTAATTATTATTAAATGTGTTTTTTACAGTGTTTTTATATGAGTAACACCTTTAGTCTCCTTTTCCTGCAATCTGTGGGATTTATAAGAGACGGAAGTATGTAACAGCAAGCCGGGGTAGCGCGCGATATTTGATTCGATCAATGAACGATCACGGTGCAAGTTGTATAATTTTAATTGCTACAAATTTTTGAACGCGGCATGATCTGACATTTTATAAAACTAAAGGTTTCTCAATTTATGTATATAATACAGGTAAAAACGATCACCGAATATGAAATTTGGATCATTGTTGCTTTGAAAGATATCGGACAGCAGTGTGCATAAAACTGCACTTATTTATGGTTTTACCTATACAGGACATACAGAAGAAATAAACCCTCAGGTTCTATACCTCGATTATGAGACTACTCTTCAACTCGTTTAGTTTTTCGAATGGAGTATTACACGGTACGGGTCTTGCGGATGAGGTTGAGGCGAAAAGTTTATGAAATTTTCATCATGACCCTAGCTCGCGCGGTGTTTGGTACAAGTCAGCCAATAATGGCTGGGTTCAGATTACTACAATTGTATATACAAATGAAGAACGTACTGTTGAAGTTTATAATGAATTAGATGAATTGAGCGATGGACAATCAAATATTTATTTTCACTCTGAAAAATATGTTAGTTACGAAATTTTTACCATCCTTTTATTTAATTAGTTAGTTAGTTTCTGCGTTTCATGAATTTGCTCCCACTATTAATTGATTTAATTGTTCATCAGTAATATACTATTAAAGAAACTTCGTTCATTTATTTCTTTTATTTTTAATCTCTAAAATCTAATCTATTGATGCATATCGCATTAACCCAATAAACCGTTGATTGATAAATAATAAATATCTGCTGTTATATGTTTCAATTCACAATAGTCCTTATAAGCGGTTCACATTAATCACACTTGTAATCCAAAACCATTATTCAGACTTGATGAATGACAAACTTCTACAAGTCGAAATTAATCGTTCACAATTGTTATATTGCCATAGACTTATTATCGACGTAAAGAAACACAGTGTAGTTGCGTTTCATGCGATCAATTAGAGTCCCAGCGGCCCAATATCCTACTCCCACTCCCTTCCTTTTTCCCTTACTTATCCCTTACCTCCTATACCTTAAGTTGACAACGCGCATGTGATGGCGCATGGCCTCTTGCAACAAAAGACCTAACACCAGTGTGACAGATTATCCCAACAGGGAGCGATAGGGTCGTTACGTCCCGACGCCGGATGACCATGCTTACTAACAAAATGTCAAAAGACTCGCTGGTGGGGCAGTAAATTCGCACTAACGCAACGAAACGAAGATAGTCGCAGCTTGCAATATATTCGAAAGAAGTTACCTTTTTCGAAGACTTTAACGCAACGAAACGCGTTGGTTATTGCGAATTTACGAAGGAACTCCAGCGATATATTTCGTTAGTATGGAAGGGTCGATCCATAGTTTATATTAAGTCAATCTATATTGCGTGCATTTTATATTTTCGTACATTACTTCATCTGTCCCAGTAACATCGTTCGAGTTAATATAATATATACAGGCTATAAACTAGAACTATTAAATATCCAGTGAGCTATGTAAGAAAATCGTATAATAAATTATTGATCGTATAATCGTATAATAAATGCTGTCTAAGAAAATCGTATAATAAATTATTGTCATACGTTATAAGTTTATCAAGAATAACTCAAGTTTTGTAATGTCTGTGGTTTTGCAAAATATTATAGATAATAAATAAAATTGAAGTGATATTGATTGTAGAATATAAAAAATCTATTTTTAAAATTTTTGTCGGTCTGTCTGTTTGTTCTAACCTCTGAAAAGGCTGAACCGATTTTACCGGGACATTCACTAGATAGCTGTAATAAGAAGTGCCTTTGGCTAGTTTTTAGTTTTTATTTTAGAAAAAGATTTAAGGTTCCGTGCAATAAAGAATAATCGGTACACCACGCGCGCGGAGCTGCGGGTGTAGCTTGTTTTAAATATACTTCTTGTCTCCTTGCATTTATTGCATTTTAAAAAGTCAAGCGTGAGTCGAACTTGAGCATTTTTTCGGATTGATTTTTTATTGTTAAACCATTTATTTGCTGTTACAAGACTAAGTATAATAAAAGCTGTCAAACTAAGACTGATATAAAGATTCAACACCGACAAACAGATATAATGACTGAAAGATAAACAGACAGCTGGTGTAGACACTGTCATAAAGCATAAATGTACGACACATTTCCCTCCAACTGGTGATGATGTCAAGGCCAATAGGGCCAGCAAAATGTACACATTACAAAAACATATTCCATTTCGGCACCGTGTACCTACAAAATGGTTTTGTTGAAATCTAAATTGTGATTTCATAAATTATAGAAAGTTGAATGAAAGATTTAATTTTATTTTTAGAATATTTAAATATTTCATTTCATCGAAATAAAAAAGAAATACTTTTTCAAACAGTGAAAATTAAATACAAAAACAATAAGTATGCAAATTAAAAACTAAAATACAGGTAGCATTTAAGCTGACCTTCGCTATTCACCACGTGTATAACAGTTTTAAATAAAATATACATAATTAACGTAAATGTGAGAAAAATCCTTCCATCGTCGCCAACTAGACAATACTTGTTAGATTGAATGGATTTTTATTATCCATTTAATCTCAAAAGTATTGTATATCGATTTTATTTATTTTATTGTCTTTCTGTAAACATTAATTAAAGTTTTAACTCGTCATTTACTGAAAAAACGATTTGGCATGCTACTAGTTTTAACACGGAGCGATTGGCATCTGACGTCCGCAACCCTAAAGGCGAACCAATAACTCATTGGATAAGAGCAATTTACTGATCAAGAGTTAACGATTATTATCAGATGTTATGTGATAACAACCGGGACCGACAGCATAACGTGCTGTCCAAGTCACCTACGAAGACAAACGCCTAGACCGAAACGAATAATTCTAAGATGAATGAATATCTGTCCGAGCGGGAATCGAAACCGCAATCGTCGAGACTAAAGGCAGACTCGGTACCCACAACGCCAAAACCTTTAAATACACATACGTAATATATTAACGGCTGATGAATTATTAACGATCTTCGTCGTTGAAGTCTTAAAAATTCAATCCACTTCGTTTTTTTTTCTCGTAAATCTAGTTTTGGAGGCAAAGATTGCTTCAGTTTGTGTGTCATTGTTTGTTTCGAATCATCGATATTTTTATCAGATTTTATCGTAATTCTGTAAACATTATCTCTTTATTATTTAAAGTTATTAAAACATAGCTCTTCATTTATTGAAACAAACTGTTAATTAATTCGAAAAATATAAATAATTATATAAATAAAAATATATATAATAATTATACTTACTTACTGCGTTGGCTCAGTGACCCAAAGAGGATCTTGGCCTCCGACACTAGAAGACGCCACTTGTCACGGTCCTGCACCACTTCGCACCAATCGGCTCTTTCTAGGGCGTTCAGGTCCTTCGTGACGGTATCAGTCCAGCGATATCTGGGACCACCGACAGGAAAAGAAAAAGAAAATTATAAAGTAGTCAAAATTATAAGGTATTGTTTATTATGTAAGTATTAGTACTAAAGCTTAGTTGTTAATTAAACTACTGACGAATATTATAATAGGATATATATAATAGGATAAATTAGTAATGATTTTTATTTATCTTTTTGGTCAAAGATATAGTTCTAGGGTCAAAACCGATAAAAGCATTACATTGAATTAAAGAAGTTAGTTCAATAAATCTTTTATCAAGTTTAAATCGTGAGTGAAAACCCTAAACACCTATGTTTATTAATGTTATCATATAAATTAAATGACCTTAACTAGTGTTTATATGCACGTATTCTGCATACTATCAAACGTTAGTACTGACCTGCTTTTTCTCAGATGCAGAGGAATTTTCTTATTTCGTAATGTTTATTGTTAGCAATAGTTGTATGCAAATATAGTAAGCTCTCTGCACACAAGGTCGCTGTCTGGTCGTAATTGAAAGAAATGAACGCGTGGATGAATGTCGGTAGTGTAGTGTGACCCTGCTACAGATCTTTTAACTCAGTACAGTCTGACTATGAAATACTTTTTGCGTGATAAAATGACTAGAAAACATAGTCATAGACTTACTATCCATTCAGAAGAAACATAATGTCAAAGACTCGCTGGTGCCTCGTCGTAAATTAAACACCAACGCAACGGAACGAAGTTAGTCACACGCCAGCTTTATTTGAGTAAGCTTATATATGCTGTGCTAGGAATGTTAATTTGGTTAATGTTGATTGAACAAACATTTTTAGGCTATGATTTATTTCCGAAAAGTTGTTTTCGAAAATATATAAAAATGTAATTTGTTTTTACGATTTTTTCGGTCGATGCCAAAGGGCTTTTGCCAAAACAAATTAAAAAGAACATCTATTAACGACCTTTACATCAAATTGACAACTGTGACATTTGACAAATGATATTTAGTCTGTAAATATAAAAGTTAAATCTTAAATAAATAATATTCTATTTTGTAAACTTAAAATGAACTATGAATAAAAATATAACACAATCAGAAGTGGGCTATAGAAATTAAATTAATGTCAATAAAATAAATAACATTTTTAACTTTTTAAAGCCTCATATCCTATCGGTAGAAAGGCCGACTTGTAAAGCGAATTTCGCAGGTTCGATTCTTTCCCCCTTGGGCTATTGTCGTACCTAGTCCTAGCATAAGTTACAGTTAGTTGAAGGGGATACAGGATTATTAGTAATGTCTTGAAAAAGTATTGCCAATATTCTTTATGAAAAAAAAATGGTAACTAGCTTGTTTGGTATTTTTGATTAATTATTTCCTAGTCTTATTTGACAGTGACAAAGAGTAGTTTAAATAAATAATTCAGAGGTTAAACAGTTATAAAAATCATTTTATTTTATTTATAAATCATGACGTAATCTCTAAACAAACCATCGATTTATAAAGAATAGATATGGTTGAGTAGACAATTTTGCGAAATTTATGAAACCGAACGAAGTTAGTCACAATCTAACTGTTGAGATAATCTCTGTCACAGCAGAGATTATTCTACCAGTGCAATCAGTCACACTGGTGGTAGGTGTTTTGTTGCAAGAGGCCGGCTAG
The DNA here is from genome assembly GCA_023373885.1 of Hestina assimilis. Classification (NCBI taxonomy): domain Eukaryota; kingdom Metazoa; phylum Arthropoda; class Insecta; order Lepidoptera; family Nymphalidae; genus Hestina; species Hestina assimilis. The sequence goes on along the minus strand of CM041745.1, from coordinate 2,127,442 downwards.
GTAGGTACCACCGTAGTGTCAAATATTCTGCCGCCAAAAAGTAGTGCTTAGGCATTCCTGTGTTGCGGTTTGAAGGGCACTGTACGCTAGTGAAATTACTGGGCAGAGAGGATTTAAGAATTAATATCTCGAGGTTGGCAACGCGTGAGTGGCACCTACTAATGGTGCTGCAAGCGCTTACAAACTACCGCTACCACTTACCATCAGGTGGGGCGTATGCTTGTTTGCCAACTTGTAACAAAAAAAAAAACTTCATTCGATTTTAATTTGTACAACATATCCGAATGAAGTTAGGCATATTATCGGTGTAGTTTGATACTTTTGCCTGCATCATAATAATTCTAACTCTCGCTTTCCATGTGTAGAAATGCTTTTTATTGATGTAAAAATTCAATTCATTTCTTACGTTATGTAAATATAAGACAGATTCCATCGCCAATGTCACATAGAATTATGTAAAACTATTAATCGTTTTCTAACGACGAGCAAGTGAAGCCATTTTTTTTTTTCAAAATCGGCTTATCCTTTAATATTCCACGATCTGGTCACATAACACTTCGATCAATACCAGCCAAGTACATGGCGCCAGTTCGCTATATATTAATTTATTTTTATTGTAACGCGACCCATTTGTATAACGCATCATTGAATATTATTGATAAATAAATCGTGCTCAAGCTGGGTGGTCTTTTTATTTCTTCACCTGCTTCGTTCGTCACGTCTATTAAAAATGTAATGTATAATTTAAAATATCTTCAAACTATATATCGACGCGGAAAAATGTTCTTTTATTTTCATATAAACATGTACTCAATGTGTTACATAAGACCTAGTCATTTTCACCAACCGTATATAATAATGATGCCATTGTATCTATTATATTCCAGGTATAAATATAACTTTTTATTTGCGTCCGATTCTTTATCTAAAAAAATAACCTAAGTTACTACTAACGATATCAGCTATATGCCAGTGTAAGTCCAGTTAAAATCGATCCTCCGCTTCGGATTAGCCGCAACAAATAGACAGAAAGACAGATATAGATTGTTATATTATTTGTATAGATATATATCCAGTTGAATATACCAGCTTGGTACACCTTATATTTAGCGTGATTCATATTTTTGCGCTTTTGAAACAAAATTCGTAGTTATCCTAGACGACGTTTTCGGCTTTTCTGAATCGATTTTGATTGTGTTTTTCTTGGATGGAGTTCTGAAATAGTTCCATCTTCATTTTGCAATGATCTGATCAAGAAATGGAACTTCTCATACTCACATTATTTTGTATACCTTACAGTTTAGGTGGCTAACAACGTTTACTTTATTTTTTTAAACAACCCAATTCTTACTTTGAAAAAGCATTGGGTTTTATAAGGAGGCAATTCTCGTTTAAAGTAGAACAACCTCGATTATAAAAGCTTGAGCAACTGATAGAAATATTTGGTTATTTAAATACTGTTTTGTTTGTGGCCTTCAATTGAAAAATGAATAAATTCATTTCCGAAAACTGCGTGGTGTCTTCAATGTGACAGATCAGAATTGGGAAATACAAGGATTTAGGAAATTTATTTGTAATTTTGAATTCGAGTATAACATTCTTAAAGTCCATTATTCATTACTCATTAACCACTTATTAGAAAAGATCAGCGATCGTGTTTTCTATTTAGAGATTTGACCGCAATATAAATCAGTCTTGAAGCATCAGTTTTATGTGCACACACCCACTCTTCATAAACACGATAACAAGCGAAAGTATACGAAACTGCATATAGAATAAAGCTTATTTTATCTTGTATTTCAGTTAGGAATTCGCGAAAAAAAAAAGTGTTTTAGTATTGCACAATGAAAGAATACACGTAACAGCCTTGAACTGAAAGATACAAGAATAATCAGTTTATTTTTAAATGTAATCTGGAAACGTAAATATAGATAAATATTGTAGAAGAAGAAGCTTTACGTAGACTGAAATATTCCCGTGGAATAATAATCACATGCATTCTATAATTTCTCGCGGGAACCTTGCATTTTTTCATTAATATCGTGTTACGTGTTAAAAAATATTTTGAAAAATTTTATAATATTTTTAATTAAACTAATGGAAACGTATACGTGAGTATATTAAGTTCCATTTTAAAGACTACATGTCGAACATAATTTAAAAAAAAAACATATTATAAAATATACCGACTCAAAACTAAAAGGCAAAAAATAATTACAAAATTTCGACAGATGTCGGTGCTAAGCAAAACATGAGCACATAATCTTAAAATATATCTTTGTCCTCAGCATTTCTTTTCTGGAGAATCTACCTTTTCTTCAAGCTCCTCTTTTTGTGAAAAAATTATTATTGAGAGCCCTTTATCAACGTATCTAATTCGTGTCTAAGTATAGTTTTCGATTTACCAAAAAAAAATTGCCGAGCGAAGGTCGGTAATTGTAATTTTTTTATTTTTATGCCATGCCATTAGTAGATGCCGATCACGCGTTACCAACCTCGAGATATAGGTTCTTAAATCTCCTCTGCCCAGTAATTTCACTAGCGTACAGTGCCCTTCAAACCGGAACACAGTAATGCCTAAGCATTCCTATTTGGCGGCAGAATATTTGACACTGCGGTGGTACCTACCTAGCCGGCCTCTTGCAACAAAAGACCTACCACCACTACTATTATTAAGAATGCAGTTAAAGGGAAGAGAATCTGCCTTGAATATTGATTCTGCTCGAGACAGTTATTTGTATTGACCATATAGACTTCTGTATCAATCATTACTGTTGTTCTTGTGGCTCATAGCAACAGACCTCGGAGTGCACTTTGAGTAATCACTCCCGTTTTTTTTATTTACTTATTCACTCTTAAAACGTTGTAGAAGTCTGATGGCCGTCAAATCTAGACAAGATTAATATATAATAACCAGACACGTTAAAATTACATATATTTCAATAAATAAAAAATTCTAATATTTTTTGCGCAACTAATTCTTTTTTATATGATATTTACTTACTTTGTGCAAAAAATAATCAAAAATCTGTGCTTCCACGAAAAACACTTAAAATTACGAACTAATTCATTTTGACAAGAATATTATATGTAGTAAATTAATCGAGGTAACGTTAACTTTAATTTATTGCCGTGCTTAGAAAGAGATAGATTAGTTGTGACTTCGTGGAATTTTCTTTCTTTTTTCAACGTCTTCAATTCTTCAAAATTATAGTTTTATTCTTTATAATTATATTTAAGTATCTTTGTAGTGTGAAATATATATATATAATATAAAACTAATAAAACTGCGTAACCTCTTTGGCCTTGACGCACTTTTACTTCACTATCAGTATACGTAATAAATGTTACGGCAATAAGTCAAGTTTATCGACCGAGTACGAATTCTCGACAAAAACATCTTGTATCGGGCCATTGACCTTCATATTTGACCATCAGTACGGAACTACTTACGTAACATACAAGTATAAAAATATAAATCTTGCACTAAGTATATAGCACTAGCACTATACTTCTCCTAATTTTTGTAGTAATAGAGCCATGCTCCTCTCAGTACAAATGGCTCGGCTCGACCAGACACAGAAATGAGTTAGAACGCCGGAGCCCCAATCTCCCACCCCCTCTGTTCCCTTCATTTTACTCCTTCCCTCCTATTCCTTGTGTCGGCAGCGCGCGCGCAATAATTAAAGTATCGCAAGCGCTCTTAGATTGCGGTTACAGCTTACCTTCAGGTGAACCATATGCTTTGTTTGCCAACCGCCATAAAATAAAAAAAGGAAATAAATAAGATGAATAGGTTTAGGTTCTCTATTATAATATATGAAAATTATAAGTCTACTCGTGTTGCCTACCCAAAGAAAAGGTAAAGAACATTGTGGCGTAGCGGTGGCTAACTGCCTTAAATGCAAATTATCAAAAGGCAACGCCCAGCGGCCTGTTAACATAAATACACTAATATTTTGTATATAACATAAAAATATAATATATACATATACAATGCACTATAATATATAGTAATTCATATTATAATTAATTTAATTTAATTAAAAGCGGTTATCGCAAAGTTATCACTTTTGCCGGCAAACCCGTGGGTTTGTATTTTTATTTTTATGTAGATAAGACACTACACTACTACAACAGAAAAATTTATGACTAATCATCAATATTTACATTTTTCACGTATTGATGACATATAAAAGTTTACTAACACCTTGTTGACGGTTTTATGACAACATTACAAGCATTTTTCAGGCAAAAAAAAAAACAAAATCGTCACTTTTCGCGTCGTACATTTCGCGCATACATATTATTTATATTCCCTGTCAACAGGATCTAGCGTGTGAATAGATAACATATAATGTTAATTAATTCAATAGACTTGTCACATATTATGTCAATAGCTGTATGAATTCTAATGATTGTTTTATACTTTGACATTATATATGATTTGAATACACTAATTATTATTTTGAAGCTCGATGCTCATTGCTCATGGATTTTGTTTGACTAGCCTAAAAGTAGGTCTATAATTAGAAGAATGTATATGTGTATGTGTCGTACAAAATATTGTACAGTCTTGTATTCGCTTTCTCTTTGTCACGATATGCAGGCCATTAAGCGGATTGATAGATTTACAAAAATTAACTTGAATATCAAAAAGTTAAGTAACTATTAATAAGACGCGTCGCACTTGGCCTTACAGTTGCCCTGTTCATAATGTTCTCCAAGAGATCCCGGAGCTTCCTCCTTCACCGAGGAGGTTCTAGTGACCCGTGACCGAACACCTGCTATGCAACCACACATAACCCGGTCCTTCTCTACAGGAGACCAGGTATCTGTGAACAGATAGATAGAACTGCCTCCTCCATCTTCCTCTCCGACAAAAAAAACGGCCTTACACAAAGGAAGCAGTTTTTGCTACTCTGTGCTTTCAATAATAAAAAGAACCTTACAAACTATTCAGTAGCTATTTTACTGCAAAGAAAAATGCCAGAATAATAACCAATTATACGAATACAAACCAGACAAATCAATTAATATCTCAGATCATCTCGATCTCTTTGAAAAGCCGCGTGCTTTATTAGTAATACACAAGTGAGTTTTATTCTTAGCTACATGTAAATAGCAGCTATTTTAGGATCACAGCTTTTATATTGGCCAGTTATGTGGAACTATAACGTTTTATTTAATCCTGTTGCTATCCATATACGAATTATTTATAAAGTTTGTTAGAATTCGGGTAGTAAACAGTTTACAATTTATAATAAGAAATTTGGTAGGCAAATATAAAGTACAAAAGAGGTATTAAAGAAGAACCTATTTAGAAATGAAATGAATTTTTTAACGTTGGAATTAGTGCTTTTCCTTTTGTTCAAGTTAAATAACATTTTTTTCTGACCGATTTTCGTTAGTATTTTCGGATATTATTATTTTTTTGATAATTATAGCTGTGCATAAATACACTCGAGTATTTTAGGTCTCCAGTTTAATGTTGTTTCAGATTACAAGAGAAACCAGTTCAGACACAATTTTGTTCATTGATAAATCTTGTTATACCAGTTGATAACGTACATACAAGATGTTAGTCAGGAATAGTTAGATTAGAATTATTCGATGTCAATTACACCCAAACGGTGGTATTTGGACAATATCAAAATATTATTCGACCTTATCTAGACAAAAACGGCGGTAGTTAGATATCAGATGTTAGTTCATTGTTAGTACCTTTCTATAACTAGCCATGCAGCGAAATGTCTGTACGCATCATCTTGGTGTACGGACCGTCAGCTCACCCTTAGGTCGTGGGTGCACAGGTTGGGGTCACCTGTATGCCCATCGCACGGCCTATAGGAAGACGGTCGGGGTGGCACCGACTGTCTTGCTGCTCACCAGCACGAGGCGGCGCGGGGGGACAATGCCATCAGTTCCCCCAGGGTGATGGCAACACCATTAGCTCTCCCAGGAAGGGCCCGTTTGGGCGATGTGCTTGAGAGGCCCCGGAGTGCGTTCCACAGGAGTTCCCAGAGCCTCTCACTCGCACTAAGGTCGGCCACCGAGGAGATTTTAGTGGGACGCCATGGTTAACCCTACATAACCCGGTTTTCTTCCCCAGGAGGCGGGGTATCTGGTTGCAGATTTCGTCCCCGTAAACAAAAAAAAAACGGACCGTCAGCTCTCCCGGTCCGAACCAATCTTCCTTGATTGTCATTCTTTTGGCGTATAGTTGCATACCGACCAGCCAGTTAGTCATTGATATAATTAATAGAGTTATAATTATTTACCCTACAATTATAGTTCATGATTTCATATTAAGAAATATACCTGTTTCCGCTTCTGATGTTTGAGAGTGACGTTCCGACAGACAGTTCGCACGACATACCTTCATGTTTCTCACATGTTTGAATGTCTTATATTAACAAGTAAGCCAAGTATGTAAGTGTTTTTATAAGTATATTATAATGGATGCTTTTGTTGACCACCTTGTGCCAAATTCGTAACGATGCACGATGGATACATGTGTGTTGATCATCCAGATATTCGTTTTGGACTGGGTGGTTGTGCATGTATTTGTATGTGCTATGAATGAGTGCTTAGTTTTCTTTAACATGCTCGACTATTCATATTCCTCGTTTAACACAATTATCATGAAACCAACGACACAGTGTCTGCATAAAAAATGAGTTGTGTTATTTCGTCAACGCATGGTATTCGAATTTCTTCTTAACCACACATACAGTGCGTTATTTACTCTTGTTAAAAAACCAGTGTACCGTGTCACAGGCTTTTACTCGGTACTTTAAGTACAAGTTAAGTATGGCATACAAAAACCAAATAAAACCGTGCATTTCCTGCGTTCAGTGGTCACGAAGCGAAAAATTTCTCTTCCGCGCCATTGCGTCGTTTCTTTTTGTCAAACAATTGAAAAACAGCGTACAGATTTTCGATTCATCCACATTAATAGTTATATTATGTATCCGTATTTCTCAATCTATTTGAATTACTATTTTTCTGTTTTGAAAGTGGATTGAAATTGACCTATATGTGAGATTATACGACATCCGTCGTATTCAAATTCGCTTTGTTGTGGTCTTACTATGTCACTGAGTTGAAATAAAGAAAAATACTGTCTTTGCTTTGCGGTTGTAATTTTATTATCGTATAATGTTCCAATAATCCAATAATACATATTATGGCCCTCCATACCCTTCGTAAAATCAACTTCAGCGTAACGAACCGAAGTGTTTTGTCCTTGTAGGTCTCCCCACCGTGCCTCGGAAAGCAAGTTAAGCTGTCGGTCCCGGTTGTTATCACGTAATATCTGATAATAATCGTTAACTCTTGATAAGTAAATTGCTCATATCTAATGAGTTAGTGGTTCGCCCTTAGGGTTGTGGTCAGATGGGAACCGCTCTGTGTAAAAAGTAGTAAACCTGTCAAATCCGGATAAGAGTAAGAAACAGGCCGAATAGTGCTAGGAAGAAGACCTTAGTTTTGTTACGATGTATATAAGTATAGCTTCTGAAGTACGCACACAAATAAACACGGTTTTTATTAAAAATTAATTTCTTACATATATATTTGAAGACAATTTGGCATTGATTGTGTTTGATATAATTATTATTTAAGTATTATTACTGTTTACTTTTGTTAGGCTACAATGAGGTGATGAATTGTTTAATGATGACTGATTGAGTCTTCGACGAAACGGCTGATGGCCTTTCAATAGCCCGATGCCGTTGGTCTTTGTTTTATAGCCAATTCTTTTTATAATTGTTCGATCGTTCCGTTTCGTTGAATTTTATTTCAAGACGAAACTTTGAGCTTCTTATTTTCAATGGCTTATTTTAATTCGAAACCAATTTATTATTCTTATTTATCGTAAATTACGAACAGGTTAGGTTACATTTATCAATATTATCTCTTTAACAGAAAAAGCTAAACGTTTTTAACTTTAATCCAAAAGTTGGAGATTTCAAAATCAACATTTTGTCCGACAACCGGTACTTTTATCAATATTGTGGACATCTGCAAGCGTTTTTGAATTGTGAATTAAAAAGAATTGAGGTTGAAATTGCTTAAACGAAATTCTTTTAAACATATCTTCGAACAGTCGCATTTATCTTAACGGTCCAATTTATCTGTTGCCAGAACCTTACTCGTTGGAGCGTTGTCATCGTTTGTCGAGCGAACTTTTACAGAGTTGGGTTTAAAACAGCGGGATTCAGACGATGAAATGATATCTTAAACATAACCAATTTTTACTGAAGTTAAATAAGTATAACTATTGATAGAATTTTTTCATGTTACTAAGTTGGCAAGCAAGCATGCAGCCCGCAGCTGATGATAAGCGGTTGCCGTAGCCTATGAGTGATTGCAACACCATTAGTAGGTGCTACTCACGCGTTGCTAACCTCGTGATATTGGTTCTTAAATCTCTTTTGCCTAATAATTCACTAAAGGCTAGTGATAACCTCTATTCACTCATAGGCTGCGATGCTTTTTATCCCTTAAAACACTTCCACAACAGTTTTTCTTTTATCTTTATAAAAGTAAAAGGTAAAGTCAAAACAAAGACGATGCCGCGAGCAAATGTTAATCTTTTATATTTTTGTAATTACTGCATCAATTTTCGAATCGTAAAGGATTATGAGTGCTAAACTTGAGAAATTATTGGATTAGGTCCCGATTTATTAATCGGGACGATCAAGAAAAAACATTCAGTCTGACAACACTGATCATTGCAGTTCTCAAGGCATGCCCATCAGCAGTTTATTTCAAGTGACCGCCTGTGGTGAAAGCGGTACCAATTTACTTCGGATTGTTTCTATCCGTCTGTCGTTTTACGGACACGATTTATTCAAACTATTTACTAATTGGATTCTGCGCTTATTGGTCATTATTCTTTAGCTGTTTCTTAAGGTTTTACTTTCATATTGTTTTAAATAAGTGTAATGCTTTTTATGTTGAATAAAATTATTTGATTTGATTTGATTTGGACGATGTTTCTCTATTAAAACCGTAACGAATATTAACCGGTATAAACATTCAAATAATCTTGAATTTCATTTATGACTAGCTACGCCCGCGGCTTCCCTCGTGTGGTATACCGATTTTTTTTTATTTCACCGAACCCGAGTTCTTTTTCTAATATAATAGTAACCTAAGTTACTGCTTATAACATCAGCTACCTGCCAGTAAATGTTCTGTTCAAATTGGTGTAGCCGTTTCAGAAATTAACCGGAACGAAAAGACAGACAGACAAAACTTTAAAAACTATATACTGTATATACTTTCATATGCATTTAGTAAAAAATATTAATTTGGAATTACAAACAGACACTTTAGTTTTATTTATTGTATAGGTATAAATGTATATACAAGTATAATACCTTACCCAGTTACCTTACATTAATACGTCACTTATATATATAAAAATCGACATCAAAAATTCAAAAACTATTCACAATGAATGAAATTCCTCGCAGAGATTTGTACTAGTAGCTATAAAATTAAATGCTTGTAGCGTACCACCCAATGGATCATAACAAATGTATTCGAGATAAAATCGCGAATAATGATCGGCATATAAAAATATCTCATACATTATACATTCCAGTGTACTCCAGCAATGAGTTGGGCGGTGACGTAACGTAACATACCTTCATTGTGGATACAGAATAATAAAGGTGCTAGGAATAGTCAATATTTTTTAACAAATTTTTGCAATGTCAATGCTATAGATATAGATATATATACATACGCTGATAATGTTGAGCAGATATTTCTTTGGTTTGGGCGTTCTTGTGGGTCTCCCCGCCGTGCCTCGGAGAACACGTTAAACTGTCGGACCCGGTTGTCATCATAACATCTGATAAAAATCGTTAACTCTTGATAGGTAATTTGCTCTTATCCAATGAGTTACTGGTTCGCCCCTAGGGTTGCGGAGGTTAGAATGCAATCGCTCTGCCCATGCCTCCGGCAAATATACAGTGATGAATGCATGGAAGAAGATTCATGTCTGCAATGTGTAGATTTCCACGCTTCAGTTTATACCCCTCCAAGTAGTAGACCTATGCTTCTCCCAGCACAAATTGGCACAAATGGGCGGCCCTAAGTAACAGTGTACACTGTTTAGTGTTTCGTGTCACGAGTAAGAGAGCCGGAGGTCTAATCTCCCACCGTATAACTCCACTTTTTTTTTTTTTTTATGTTAGAAGTTGGCAAACAAGCATACGGCCCACTTGATGGTAAGTGGCTGCCGCAGCTTATGAGCGCTTGCAGCACCATTAGTAGGTGCCACTCGCGCGTTGCCAACCTCGAGATATTAGTTCTTAAATCTCGTTCGCCCAGTAATTTCACTAGCGTACAATGCCCTTCAAACTGGAACACAGTAGTGCCTAAGCACTACTATTTGGCGGCAGAATATTGGACACTGCGGTGGTACCTACCTAGCCGGCCTCTTGCAACAAAAGACCTACCACCAGTGTGACTGATTGCACTGGTGGAATAATCTCTGTTGTGACAGAGGTTATCCCAACAGCGGGCGATGGGGTCGTCACATCCCGACGCCTGAAGACGCCTCGCTTTCTTTTCCCTTCTCAGCTCTTCCCTTCTATCATTGGGTTGGCGACGCGCATGTGACATTTCAAGTATCGCACGCCTTCATAGGTTGCGGTGACTTACTCGTACCATCAGACGGACCATATGCTTGCTTGCCAACCATGATGAAATAAAAAAAAGGAGCGCAAATGTATGGTTACTGCTACTTTCACATTGATATTCTATGATGGTGTGTATTACTACGACGACGTACGTCTATACTCTTAGAATCTAGCAGAAAAATTTCAAACTATGAATCTATATATATAAAATAGTACTGAACCTTTTATTTTGTTTATAAATATCTATGAGTAATAATAGCATATCCTTACTTATCGTACTTAGATCGTTCCACACGGATTCCTTAACGAAACAAGATGAACTTGAGCGATAACACATAAGCCTTTAAGTCGTATCTACTCTGTGTAGGGATATAACAGATTTTATGACATCGACTAAAATTAAACATTACGATAATACAGCCCTTGAAGGTCGACGTATATCCGGCGTTACGTTTTATGAGATAATAATAGAAAAATAATTACACTGATACGACCATAGAACTCTGAGTTAAAGACTTTATTACTCTATAGATACGACGTTTGTTCATTGCCTTAGCATCCGGGCACGAAACTAGCGACGACCGAGCGGAAGCGGGCGCAGTGCGTTGTGGCAGTGATATCTCGCGCGGGAACGAAAAAGCGGACGGTTTGGGGGCCTAGACAAGTAGCAATCGCTCTGTGGTGATTCCGTTTCGAAAATCAAACCTTCTTTATCTTATCGAGTGGCTAGTGGCCAACCTAGTCACAGAATTGTTCTGGTCGCCCGTGTAGGCTTGACTTCGCGACTATTGTCAAATTGATACCAGCCGGAACCGACTTTTCACGTGCCCTCCGAAGGACGAAGACACACAGTTGAAACTCCACTATGCGATCAGCCATCTAGTGGCTGACCGCACCTCAATTTGCTTAACCCACCAAACGCTGAGCGATCAGAGAGCGCACCCGGCTATGAGCGTCTCTCCATTAAAGTCAAATATGTGCGATGTCAATCAAAAACGATAGGTCACGTGATATTTCAAAAGCTTATACCAATTTCCATACATTTCGGAATTATCTAATTTCATTGTCGACAATTAAACGCGACTTTGTTTAAGCCCCTAGACGCGCTAGAGTAGTGTTTTGAAGAAATTAAAACGACGAAATCAAACTAGTTTGTCCAAGCTTAATCCGCCACCGGATATAAAAGCCGGCAAACATCTTGAGTTGCGGTATTGTTTTTGTGGAAAACAAAAGGGACGAAATAATAAGAGCTAGTACTATACAACACTGGTTAAGATTTGCCGTCATTAAGAATGATGCTTACCGTTCGTTCAATACATCTAACGGTAAAATGACATCCAGCGGCATATCATATACAAAACCAATATGGACGCAGTAATCGCGGCTTATTAGTTTTAAACTTGAGAAGATCCGTTATCTATCTCGAGAGATCCGTCTAATCAAAATCAGTGAAGATATCACGTAACAAAAAAGTAAGTCAATCGAATAAATTGAGCTCTAGTAGTGTAACTATAGTAATTGAGATTTAATAATAGTAGAGTCATGCTTCTACCAGCAAAACTGGACCGGCTCGACCGGGGAAGTACTACCCTCTCACAAAAAAATGGCGTTATGTAACGAAAGACTGTTGCGTTTCATTCGATGTGTGAGAGCACCGGAGGCTTGGACCTCCCAACCTCAGAGAGGTTGGTTCCTTTCCTTTTTCCCATCTCATCCCTTCGGTTGGCAACGCGAATGTGATACTTCACTCTTCTTCGCGTTCATGGGTAGCGGTGACTGCTTACCATCAGGCGGTCCGTATGCTTGTTTGCCAATAGTCGTGAAGTAAAAAAAAAGATCGTAATGAGTAAAATTACGAATGCCATAACAACGCCAAGGCAAGAAGCCCCTTGTTAGAATTAATTTTATCCGCACGCCGTTTACCGAATGCCGGTCCGCGGCTTACTAAAGCAATGCTCCTCAAGAAGTACTTAAGTACAACACAGAAAACGTTAAAATACATATATGTACATATGTAGTTACTTTCTCATAAAAGATTAATGTTTACTCTCCGCTTAGCTTAAAAACAACTGTTTTTACTTATTCTTTAACATACATAAACAGAGTACAACATTTTATAAAGTTACAGTTTAAAATAGCACGAAAACGTAAAATTTTTGATAAATTAAATTAGGGACTGTACAAAGTCAGTTGTATTTATTTTAGCTTATCTCGTACGATACGTGAAGTGAGTTTGAATTTTCATAGACTAGGAGTCAGCTGTATTATTAGTGTTAGAAATATATCATACAATTAGAAGAAATGATACAGATTGGAGAACAGCCTTTCTTGTCTTACATTTTTAAGAAGTCTTTAAGTTCCTTAAATTTTCAATTAGTCAAAAAATCTGTCTTAAATTCCCCAAATATCGAATAAAAATTATAGATGTGACTTTTAAATGCTTGCGTTTACATTAACGTCATCATTTTAAAAGTAATAGTTTTACAATACATAACAAAAATCATACATTTAATATTACCCTTCCAACAAAACCAATAGTAGTTTGCAACCGAATTCACATATTTATTCCGCAATATCGCTAAAGATTTTCCATTTAGTCAATCATGTAACTTTTTTTACTATAAGTATACACAGTATACCTACTTTAATTACAGCCTCTCGGACTATAAAGCATGCTTGCACACACACACTGAGATCATAACGAGCGCATCTCTTCGTGATCTCTCGAGTGTTCGTAATCTCAAGTGCCTGGACCCGATGCATTTCAAGTACAGACAACCTACAACTAAATTACAGCATAGGAAAATGATCCTTATTGTACATGTAATATGTAACAAATCGCTATGATAAATAAACGATAGGCGAGTTTGCAAGTGCATGCTATTTTGTTTCAAAATGCTTAAACAATAAAGTTTATAATCCAATAACATTTTCTTGATTAAACGTACAGGTAATCTTAGAATTCAAGATTGCTGGGATTCAGTTTGTTGCATATGCTTATCTTTGTACATTTCTGTTTCTGCATATAAAATATATATATTTTTTTTTTATATGAGTAGTTTGGTAAGGTTGGCAAGGTTGGCTAGCAAGCTTACAACCCACTGATGGTGAGCGGTTGTCGTAGCCTGTAAGCGCTTGCAACACCTTTGATTGATAAATATCACTGATGGCCTGCCAACCTCGAGATATTGGTTCTTAAATCTCCTATGCTCAGTAATTTCACTAGTTACAGTGCCCTTCAAACCCAAAACACATAACGGCTTTACGGTAGAATAGCTGACACTTCGATGGTACCTAACTAGCCGGTAAAAGGCCTACAGTATAGCGTATATAAAAAGTAAATGGAGCTATTTACATTACTTTTTAATTGTTTTTACCAAGAAGAACCTTGATTACTAAAGAAAAACTTAATTTCCGTAAAAAGTAAAAAGCGTACCCAAACGATTTGTAATTGCTTAGAATTAATACTATCAACAATATTACGTGACAAAAAGACCTACATCTCTTCTCACTATGATCACACTTTCATCTTTAGGGTACTGTATCCAAAGAGTGCCAACGCAAACCTCTTACTAAGACTCCTTGCCCGTCCATTCGTCCATCCCTCTGTCAGCGGGCTGTATTTCACAAACCGTAATAGGTATAAAGTTGAACATTTCATCTGAATCTGTAGTTTATACAGCAACAAATAATAAAAACAAATTTAATTTCAAAATTAAACAAATTAGGAATAAAATTGATATTTTATTCTATAGTAGTACCCTTTATATGCGATTCCAACATGGACTTGACCGGTTTTATTAACGTAATTCGCTAATTATGTGTTATTATCTGCACACGTTATTAAAAAAAGAAAATGGTCACGCATTTGGTCGCGCACTACTGTGTTAGTTTATCATATAGCTGTCAACTTGACACGTCATATCACCAATCTTATATGTGGTAGCATTATGTACTATTAATCGATTAAAATCTATTTAATCATTCATGAGTGGTTTATTAACTTATCACTACATAGTATAAAATAAAGTCGCTTTCTCTGTCCCTATGTATGCTTAAATCTTTAAAACTACGCAACGGATTTTGATGCGGTTTTTAATAGATAGAGTGATTGAAGAGGAAAGCTTATATGTATAATAACATCCATTAAATAGTGGAGAAAAAATTGAGGTTTCTAATGTGATGTCGTAAATAATTACATTTAACGCGTGCGGGCCACGGGCAGTAATGTATGAATCAAAACTACTGGATCGATTTTAATCATTTTTTCAGTGAATGACATAGGCTATATATTTTATACCCGTGCGAAGCCGGAGCGGGCCGCTAGTCTTAAAATAAAAGCAATTAGGTACAATGGATATTGTTTATTTATTCATCAAAAATTTAATTATCAGCTTGAGACGCCAAAAGCAAAAGAGCATATTCTAAAAATGTATTCATATATTTTATGCTCAGTTCAAACATTACAATGTCACATGTCAATGTAGCAAAACTCTTTTTCAACTGCCATTTTAACGACCGTTCAGGTGTAGTAGTAATAACTGCTTAAGCGCCTGTGGTTGTAGTTTCGATTCACGATCGGGTGAGTTTTGTTTTGAGGATCCAGTCTGTTTTGGTCTAGGTGGTTCTGCTTTAATTTGTGTGTTTTGGAAACCCCGACAAAGGATATTATACTATCCTAATAAAATTTTTCATTGTATCTTACAATTGATGAATGAGTGAAATTTAGTGAATGAATGAATTAATGAATGAAATGTTTATGAGACCCGTACCATAACCCATTTGTATAAGTAATTTTACAGTCCTTCGCATTTTATACAAAAACAGACGTAAGAACCAATACCAGTTCAACATTTAATTTTAAGACAAGAATTAGAACTAGATCTAATATTTCAAAAGAGAATAAAAAGTCACTCGATGACCGGACTAGAATTGTACGCGTGACTGACTGCGGTCACAGTGTCGCGTTGCAGGCGCATCGAATGTGGCGCTAAGGTTCGACCGCACCTGATTTATTTATTTACACTACGTTACTTTTATTAGAATAGTTGACACACAGCTTTGTCCACTATAAATCAATGATGTCTAATATTTTTTGTTTGATCAATACAATGGTTATAACTGAACAATTTAATCTAATAATAAATATATATGATATCTTAAGACGTTAAATAATAACCGAATAGATAATCCAAGAAAATAAATAAAGAAATCTGTGTGGTAGACAGTGTGGCGATGAATGATTAGGTTTTACAAAAACTAAAAATATAGACTATAAACCACGAAATATTGTTTCTTAAATTTCACTTTCCCAGTAATTTTACTAGCAACAGCACCATTTCAACCGAAACACAGTAATGCAAAATACACTACTGCTTTGGGGTAGAATATATGACACTCCTGTGATATCTATATATATAGCCCGCCTCTTACAATGAAATGCCCTATAAATTATTGTTAGTATTAGAGTTTTTTTTATGTGATTACATAATCGAAACAATTCCGTGCATACAATAGTAAAACCGCTGATAAAAGATAGATAAAGTAATAAAGAAACTAGGCTATCAGATCTGTTAGACGGTTAGTTCAAAGCCTAGAGGAAATTGAAATTTCAAGCACGGCTGATATTAACTCGAGCGTGAGAGAGGCATATTGCTAGCTTTACAATTATCATCGGTTCATGGAACAGATGGGAACTTAAAGAATTGGATTTGGAATGGGCTTTTTGAAATATTATTATTATACTAAGTTGGCAAGCAAGCCCACCTGATAGTAAGTAAGTTACTGCAGGCTATGAGCGCTTGCAACAACGTCAGTCGGTACCACTCAACCTTTTGCCAACCTCGAGATATTGGTTCTTAAATCTCGTTCATCCAGTAATTTCACTAGTCAACAGTGCCCTTCAAGCGAAGCACAGTAATGCCAAAGACATTATTGCTTTACTGTAGAATATTTGACACTGTTGTGGTACCTACCTAGCCGGCCTCTTGCTACAAAAGACCTAGCACTAGTGTGACTGATTGCAATTGCAATGGTGCAATTGGTGGAATAATCTCTGCTCTGACAGGGATTATCCCAACAGCTATTATCACCATTCATTTCAGTCATGATTATAGATGAGATCTCAAAGTTTTTTGTAGTAGACGAAGTGAGTTGGGAACTTTGTTTTTTTTTAAATTATGTTTTGATGGGATATGCATGTTAAAAATCTGTACAGAATTCATTTTTATGTCTCTAGGGATGGCAAACATGCGTACGGTCTGCCTAATAGAAAACTGTTATCTTAGCCGCCGGTTCCCATCAAATGTCATGTCCTGTGAGACTATCGAAAAATGTACTACAGAGGAAACCCACTAGAATTTTTGTATATATTTGTCTAATAGAACATTATTTATTGACACATCTTTCATTTCTCTGTAGACTCAATTCTAAAGTCAACGTGGAAAAGTCGCGGGAAGATACTAGTTAAAATTTTACAAAATCAAACGAATAAATGTTTCTGACTTGTACATTAAAATTATTACATGTTAGCATTTTTTGTTAATATCTCTATTTATAAACTACAATACCACTGTATTGTTTTTATGATCCTGCATAATTCTATTCGTAGGTACAATAAACGCAATCAACATACGAGCAATAATCGTGTTTATGATCGTCATTAAAAAACTTTAACGGTCTAAAATCTAGATTTCTCTCCGTGCACTTTCTAAGCTAACCTAAATACTCGGACGGAAATGATTGTTAACCGCTTTCAAATTAAAGCTTCTTGGTAACCGTAAATCATGTAATGACAAGCTCTGGATACTGACTGGAAGTCTGCGATGACGATGATTTAAGCATGCATTTTGTAGTAATACAATGATATTGAAGTCAACATACATAATCATTTTTATATTTAATGATGACCATTGTGGCGTGCTGATAGCGAGCTTCTTTAAGCCTCGTCGGTCGCGGGTTTGATTCCCGCTCGGAGCAGATGTTTGTTATAAATATCTGTTTCGGTCTAGGCATTTGTCCTTGTGGTTGTCAGCGTGCCTCGGAGAGTACGTTAAGCAGTCAGTCTCGGTTGTTATCATAACATCTGATAATAATCGTCCTTTGGGTTACGGAGGTCAGATGGCAATAGCTCTGTGTAAAAACTAGTAACACCTCAAATTATGATTCTTGTGTATACTGCTTATAAGCAGACAAATGCCGGGAATAATGTTCGGAAGAAGAAGAGTATTTAGAGACATCTAACTTTCTTTTTTTTGTTGCAGGTCATCATCAGCCTACTCAACATTAGTTCCAAAGTTTCCAAATCATATAGTCTTGTTTAAAATCATTTTATTTTATCAGTAACAACAATATGACTTAATAGAATTATAACAGTGTTGTGTTTAAGTGTTGTTGTGTGTTAATTCAAGTTTAAAAGTGAGAATTGTGCCAGTATTCGAAATGGAAGCTTTGGAAAGGAGGGGAAAGATGATTGCGATCGGGGCGATCCTGTTCATCGTATTTTGGTCTCAATGTAAGTATTATTTCATAAAGCCCGCAAAAAGTAATAATTTTAAATAGTTTTTATACAAAACTACTGCATTCTATTTGATACGACTAGAAACCAAGAGAGGTGCTTATTCCTTTCTTAAAGGTCGGCAACGCACCTTCATGCTCTCTGGTGTTGCAGATGTTCTTGGGCGGCGGTGATCACTTAACATCAGATGAGCCTCCTGCTCGTTTGCCCCCTCTGATATTAAAAAAAAATTGTAATAGACGAAAATCGTTAAATTAATATTATTACAATGACTTATAATAAATATAATATTCCTCAAATATAAGTCTCGAACTTTAATAAAGTGGAAGTTCATAGCTCATAAGTTTGCTAAGGTATTCGTATATTACGTAAGTTTAAAGCTCTGGGAAGCTTTGAACTTCGCAATTACCAAAATAACAAACTTCGCTCCGGAACTGTAATGAACTGAACTGTGTCAAAGTTACTTATTAAATTTTGTAAATAATGCTTCGAAATTTCTTGTAAAAGTTATGTGAATCCGTAAATAAATCTTTGAAATCTCTCTTTAGATTGGTTTTATAAAGAATTGTAAAGAAAAAGCAGAAAATTTAAGACAGTTAACGTATTTAGAATTTCTATTGTTCCCCTGTAACCGGATAGTTATAATTGGGAATGTATCCTATTGGCTACATTAAAAGAAAGATTAGGATTAGAATTTACCACCCTGCAAGATATCTCAGAATTTATATCAAAATATGCAATTTTCGACAATTTTTCCCGGCGTCGGGATGTGACGACCCCATCGCCCGCTTTTGGTATAACCTCTGTAACAGCAGAGATAAATCCACCAGTGTAATCAGTCATACTGGTGGTAGATCTTTTGTTGCAAGAGGCCGGCTAGGTAGGTGCTATCGCAGTGTCAAATATTCTGCCACCAAATATTAGTGCTTTGGCATTACTGTATTCCGGTTTGAAGGGCACTGTAGGCTAGTGAAAAGGAGGCCAGTGAGCGAGATCGAGAGAGGCTAGATCCCGCTCGGAGAAGGAGACGTCGGAGTCCTTAAGTCAAGCGGTCGGAAGTGCCGTGCTGCTCATCAGCGCGAGGTGGCAGGGGGAGACAATACAACGGTTCCCCCAGGGTGAGGGCAACGCCATCAGCTCTCCCCGGGATGGGCTCAGTTGAGCGATGTGCTTGAGAGGCTCCGGAGTGCATTCCACAGGAGTTCCCGGAGCCTCTCGCATGCACTGAGTTAGGCCACCGAGGAGGTTTTAGTGGGACGCTGTAGTCAAACACGGAACCCCACATAACCCGGTTCTATTTCCCAGGAGGCCGGGTATCTGATCGCAGATTTCCTCCCCGTCAACAAAAAAAAAGGCTAATGAAATTACTAGGCAGAGGAGATTTAAGAACTAATATCTCGAGGTTGACAAAGCGTGGGTGGCGCCTACTAATGGTGCTGAAAGCGTTCATAGGCTACGGCAACCACTTACCATTAGGTTTACCGATGTAAGTTTCGTTTTCAAAATTTAATCACTTTAAAAACTGATAAGTTTGGTAACAACTCATTTTAACCCCACGCGTAAGACTATTATTTAATCCACTGATGTAATTATCACATCGGCTTTTTATATTTTTGACTTTTTGGACTTTGACCTGGATAAAGATAAATTACATCATATTAAAACTTTATTACTAAATATTCCAATAATAATAATTTTATGTTGCTACTTAACAAGCTCCTTCACAACATTTATAGTTAAGTCGTAATCAAAATCAGTAAAGCAAGGCTTACAGCAATAATAAAGTAAATGGCATATCGTATCTTAAAACTAGAATAATGTAACCACATAATTGGAAGGTGGCAGTGATACATAGATATGTACAATAGTTACTAATTAAATATAGATTGCAATATTAAAAAGTCAATGATTGTTAATTTTGTGAAACTGCGAGATTTATTGTTTTTATTTTTCTAAGTTAGCAAGTATGCATACGATTTACCTGATGGTGAGTGGTTTTCGTCGCTTATGAGCGCTTGCAACAATATTCATTTGTAGGTATCACTCACGCAATGTCTACCTCTAGATATTGTTCTTAAATCTCATTTGTCTAGTAATATCACTAACCACAGTGTCTTTCGAACCGAAACATAATAATGCAGATTACACTAAAAGTACATTTGTGGTTGAATAATTGACACTGCGGTAGGTATTACCTACCTAGCCGGCATCTTGTGAGAATGGCTATAATATATATTTGTTTATTCAGTCATAACATCCTCTCCGCTGCTGTGACCTTGATCTGGTCTAAGCCTTACATAACAGTCAGGTCGTAAACAAGGATAAAAACTTATAGTTATCATAATTATGGTATGATCACCAAGAATTAACGATTATTTTACAGTAGCGTAATAATAGTTGAAGCACAGCCTCATGCTGTTTTGAACTATGCATGCTAAAATGTCATATAATGTCAGGCTGCTAATGTATAACCTTGACCGTTAATCGCTAGATAATTCGCTCACGGTTCAGGTTTTGTTACTTTTTATTCTGAAATATTTCTATTTCTATTATAATTACGACAAAAAAGGAAAAACTCGTCACTCAAAATGTTTTGCAGTTTACTTATCTATTTCTAATATGCAGTTATAGTCCATTGAAATATAAGTATAGTTAAGAGTAGTGATAATATAAGTATAGTTAAGAGTACAAAAAAATAGTACTCACTTCGGAGCGCTGTAAAACGTTAGCTATTAACTTAATGAAAAAATGTTGTTTATAAAAGTCGCTCGTCAAAAAACGATCTACAAAAATGGTGATATTATTTTTTTGTAAAATGATAAAAAAAGGTTATGTCGAAAAATATTTTTCTCGAATTTCTGAACATTTTCACTTATAACCTTTTTATTTATAGTTCTACGACAAAAATGAGTAGACCAAAGTTGTAGAGAATTTAATTTGCAACAAAAAATGTCAACAATTTTTTTTATCAGATAAATAGTTTCAGAGATATATCTTCTATCTTCATAAAAACCATTTGAACCCCTATTTTCAAGATGGCGGCCGTAGGACAAGGGGGGTGACACCACAAACTTGGTTTTAGCTTTACACTGATACACATCAAAAAATTAAATTGCGTCCTCTAAAAACGCAAGGTAAGACCTAAAAATGTAACATTTCAATGGACTATAAATTGAAATGAAATAAATGTAATTAATTGAATTAACGAATTAACGAGTCAGCGCTAGATAATACAAGCTCAACGAATCTTACGATATTTACATTATAATATCAAAAAAGTATAGTGATTTTAGAGATACTCTCTCGAGGCAAGCCTATTGCCGGAACGTAACTACTGTTCCAGAGAATTAATTTTCAATAATAATTTAATGCCTTAGATAAAAATTGACGCAATATCGGCCATAGTGGTATATGGTCCGCCTTATGGCAAACAGCCACCGCCACCTATTAAAGTTTGCGATACTTGAATTATCTAATCCTCGCTGCCAATCCAAGGAATAGGAAGGAAACGATGAGAAGAAACAAAGAGGTTGGGAGATTGGGCTTCCTGTACTCACTCTTCGCATGAAATGCAACAGTCGGAGTACTCTAACTTCACGCCGATCATCTGTGAGAGGGCAGTACTTCCCAGCCGAGCCGACCCTTTTATGCTAGGAGGAGCATGGCTCTACTACTTCTAAATACTGTTTCATTTATAAAGATACATATTTCAGGTAAAGGTGTGGAAGGAAAGAATCATACGAGAATGTCGTACGTGTGTCCACCGCAGTTTATCCGTCTGGGGTACAGCTGCTATTTCTTCAGTGAGAATAAGGCTACATGGCAGACAGCGCTCTTCTCGTGCAAGGTAAGATTAAATATTAAATTATTCACGTATATAGTATTATATATTTTCTCTTCCGTAGGCTATTGGTATTTTCAGTTCTGAAAATACATTTCAAGAAACGAACAATTGTATAGCTATCAATCTCGCACAAAAAAAAACATGTTTTCTTGAGAAAATCTGGTCTAATATTTCCCAAAACTTCTCACTGTCGTGCGATGATCTGGTAAGATACTGAAATATTTACACTACTAACCGAGGATTAAGCCGACCGAATACGCTTCCCAAACCACGATGGCCGTCGTAAGCTAATTGAGTGATTTTAATGTAGGCTATAAAAACATTCAAGTAAAAACAAAACGTGCGACACGCCACATAAACGCTAATTCGATGAGATCATTTTATTACGTCACGTGATAAAAATACCGTTTTCGATGTAATTATACACAAATAAACTACTGGATTTCCGACAAAAATTACAGCATCAAAACAAGTTTATTGCATACGTGTATGTCAACCACAAACCCCCAGAGACAATTGCAGACTCTCCTTGAATATTGATTTCTTCGTAATTTTATTTAGTAGTAGTTACATTATATCACAATAGCTATATTGTTTTCATCTGTTGGTAGTTTTCTTAGTTATAAGGTACTAGAATACTTTAGAATTTCGAAAAAGTTAGATAATAAGGTTGGTAAATGTAAGGGATATATTTAAAATACATATCTGGTTTTAAGATATGTAAATTCAATTTCAGTAAAAGAAAATTGTTCTTTATTACTATAACTTATTGTATTGTGTACTTTTTACTAAATTAATCATAGATAAAAACCTTATTTGCAAAGTTGATCAATAAAACGTGATCGTAAGTTATAATTGAAATAGCTACAGCATTCCTGTCTAATAAGATTTTACAGCCTTCAATGCCGCTACGAGAACGTAAAATAAGTTTAAATGAAATCTAATTAAATGCAATATAACAGTAAATAAATTTGGCGATCGTTTGCATAGTAGCAATGAATGGGTATTTAAACCATACGGTCTCGAGTTCGATTTATTCTCGTTTGTTGTGCCAAAACACAGGCTGTTTCAATTAAATTGGTTGGATTAGAAGCGCTTATTTAAAATTATTAATATTATATTGTGGGTATAGGGTATTCAACCCTTATATTTTATAATGTTTTGTTTTCATCATCACATCACATCACATTTGGAGTTCTTGATATACATTAGTACAATATACATTAATTCACAAAAGAAGAAGATATCGAAACATATCAAAATAGACATATTTGAGAACTTCTTTTTTTAACCCGAGTAACAAAGCAAATAGTTTCCAAAACTTATAATTTTGAATATTTGGTAGCTTTAATATCATATGTATATGTATAAAAAAAGTAAGTGTTACATACTAACGCTCTATTTTAGAACGTTAAACATCGTTACACTTGAACAATTTATTTTCAATAGTTCCATGACTAAAGTTTATCTGTATTAACAAAATGCCTGCATCTTCGATCATTGACCACAAAGGATAAAGTGGTTCTGTAGCTTAGCTATTCCTTCACATAGTCGATAATATTATCTCTTACCATTCTGTCTTTGGTTGTTTACGAATAAAAGCCTGTTATTTAAAAAAGATAATTTTATTAAATTTAAAAATAGACCCGTTCAAAGTTATGCAAACGAAAAATGTATTAAACTATTTACATAGAAACGTAACATCTATAAATAAATTTGGAAATTTATATCGTTGCCAAGGCCACCATATTAATTAATTTAGTAACAATCAGCGTGATTAGAATTTATTGCGAACTCCCTAAAACGATTTGTCCTTAACATTACGAGAAGAGCTAATTGCATCCGGTCCACGCAGTGTTAGCTGTAATGAAAGATAAAAAGATTATTTTTGCATTTGTTTTATCTATCTGAATTATTTGTCAGTTTTTCATATATTTGGTTTTGGTTTGGTCAGTTTTTCATATATACATCATATTTTGGTATAAAAAGTAGGGTACCAACTCTTTGTACCAAAATATGATGGTATATAGGCATACAGCCCTCCTGGTGATACGCAGTCACCTTACTGTATGAACTCTTGCAACAGATGGAGATTAACATACATGTCTTGGTAAAAGAAATACAAAGAATAAGAACAAAACAGGCTGGGGTTTTTCTGAATGTGTTCAGCTGATGGTTTTTCTGGCATTGACAGTGTCACCACGATGGATTGAGGTTATACATATGATTACATGGGCTTTGGTCCTTAAACACCTTATTTGAAGGATAAGAAAGCGTAGAATTTTGGCTTCCGACGTTCATATTCAAAGAACGATACGATACCCCACAAATTTTTGCACTACGATATTCTGCGGGCAGAGTAATACTTTCCAAATAGTACAAGCCAATCCATAATTATTGTATATTCTCCATTGTATTCAGCGATAAATTATATGGTATTGCTATCATAATTTAGCTGGCAAATTATTCAAATTTAGGTCAGATAAAATAGTAATTCCAAATATCAGATAATAATGGCTGACTGGTCAAATAAAAAAAACTCTGGTAAATTCTAAATAAACTAATCTAATAACATAATTGGAACAGTTACTTAAAATAGCATATCGCTAACAATATAAATTGACTGAAATATATATAATTGCATGTTCTGTGAGAGCTTCGACAATTATCTAGTTTTCAGTAATAAGTCGTTGCGTAATAATTTACAACAAGCTAACGAGCGCTAAATAATTCGTCCTTTTAAAGGCTTACGTAATAAAATCCTTATATTTAAAAAATATTGAAAATATCGAATTCAGCTAAAACCGAAGATCGATAAGCTTTATATGCATGAAATAATAGAATACTACTAAGGATAAATGCTCACATCGACAATAGATTCCAAATGGGAATCGAAACTATGACATAGGCTTTGAAAAGGTGTCCAACCTTGTATGCAACCTATCTTTACTAACCGTGACAACTTTTGAAATAAGGGCGTGCCCCACCGCTTCTCACGCAGGAACTACGCATGTGTGTTTGGCTTCGCTTTGAAAGAAAATGTATGTCATTGCTAGACGTGTGATTGCTCAAATATGTAATCCACGCACCTGAGGGCTAACCATTACTTTTATTGCGATTGAAATGACGACCAAATCAATTCTGACAGTTAATCGATTAAAAGAGCATGACGTATAAATATATATGTCATGGTATGAAATAGCGATGAAACTCAGTGTAGGTCGTAAGCTCAGACTGTCAACGCTATGCACTCTGTCCCCGAAAGCGTACACTTGTAAATAGCCGTGGATTTCGTGTATAGCGTATGCAGTGGAAATGAAGACCCGAGTTATCGAAAAAGATCCCATGCAGCTAGCATGCATCGTGTGGCCGTGCACAGCGTGCGCAGCTGTGGGACCTCGCCATAATCCTGTTATTCAATGAGCCTCAATATATCGAAGAGAAATACGATACGCTGATATTAGATCAACTTAATGATTACATTAATGACGACGTTGTCGCGCAGTGGTAGCGAACCTGCCTTGAACGCCACAGGTCGAGGGTTCGATTCCCGCTCGGAGCATATGCTTGTATTAACCATACAGGCATGCGTTCCGGTCTGGGTGGGCTTATCCTTGTTCTGTATGTTTCCGGACCCCTGACACAGAATATCACTATCCTAATGGAGGCTATTGAGTTTTTTTTTATGTCAGAGGGTCAAACGGACAGGAGGCTCATCTGATGTTATGCGATCACCGCCGCCCATGAACATCTGCAACAAGTATGCAGCGTTTATTCATTTATTTATTTAAGATTGAAAGTTTAACTGAATGTTGTGAATATAGATAAGGCACGGCATACAATAGCTTAATTTTTACATGCATGCTTGTAAGGAACTATAATGATTTTGCATTACATTATGTAGAGACGCGTCAGTGGACTGTTTCGCTATACATATGCAAATGACCGTAATGAATGGTGAACACTCTTTCGCAAGGGGTGTGGCGAGTAACGGTGATACAAGAAATACTATTAAAATTGAACGGTGACTCACGACTGAATTATAAATGAATACGAAATGAGTTTGACCATGAGTTTGTATTTTTTTAATTTTTATTTGAGAATAATACACCAATTTTTTAAATCGTTCTATTATAATTTTTATAAATAATGCAATACTACGAAGACTTTTTAAGTCATTACTAATACTCCTACTAAGCCTCCAAATAAGCTGTTAGCTTGCCCTAGGAGTGGTTACGGCAATTTCGGATGGGATAATGGATCGAGCAACTCTCGCTTTAACGGAGTCAGCTGGTCTGTTGTTGAGCCACTCGTATTGATATCATCAATATTAAAAGCCTCAATATTTAGGTTTCTTACAATGCATAATATATACATTATTATTTTAAGAATCCTTTTCAAAAGTAAAAAAGAAAAACAATAGGCGTGCTAGCTATTGAAATTACTTTATATCAGAATTATGCTCAGCAAGAAAACTCGGCAATCAAAAAGCCGGAAGTAGAATTCATCGCACGCTATATGTCGGATTGACGATTTTGTCTTTACCACCACAATGATAAGCTAACTATAGAATTAGGCTCCCGAATACGACTTTGAATATTTTCATAGGGGATTTGAGCTGCCAAGCGTAAACTGAAATAGTGGGATGAAACTCAATTCAATTTAATACGATATCTGACCATTGTAATGCTTTCTAAGTCCTCGAACCCTTGGTTTGATTAATAACTAAATGGTTTCTGCATTTATTTACAGTACCTAACATGTTTAAAACCACTGTTTTCTTGCTGAAAAATTAATTTTTGGTTTGGTTTTGGGAATAAAAATTAACATTTAACATTAACCCCGACTGTAGCGACATCTACACGCAACATGACGTAACGCGATAGAAAGACAAGATTGTCACAATGTCGCATCAAGCTACAACGACACCTACAGGGCATACTACGCAAAGATATGGACGACCACCGAACGTCACGATCCTAAATCGCGATATCAAAGTTTCCTACCCACTTGAGGTATATATACAACTTTCCAACGTAAGTCGTTGGGCTTCGGCCCAGGGCTTCGATCCGCCAGGCAATATAAACCGCCTGGTCGGAGGATCTTCCCGTTGTGTTGGAGGCATTTCTCACATCCGTCTTACCCTCCACACCGACTAAGGACTATTAATATTCTTGCTAACGTTTGTGTTTTATTAATAGTAGTAGAGCCATGCTTCTCCAAGCACAAATGGACCAGCTCGACCTGGTAAGTACTACCCTCTCACAGACAGAGTAAAGTAACAGTGACCTACTGTTGCGTTTTGTGCATCTCCTCTTTTATTCCTTTCTTATCCCTTCTCTCACCATCCCTTGGGTTGGTAACGCGCATCTGATAGGTAATGCAAATTAATTAAATCTTATTTAATTTGACGACGTTGTGGCGCAGCGGTAGCGAACCTGCCTTAAACGCCACAGGTCGCGGGTTCGATCATAATATGTTTGTATTGACCATGCAAGAATATTTTCCGGTCTGGGTGTATTTATCCTTGTCCATGCATGTGTTTCCGTACCCCCGACACAGGATATAACAATCCTAATGGGGGCCGTTGAGTGTGTAGCGTTTATTTATTTAGTCTTTGATTTTCTTAGAAAATTTATGTCATAAAATATTTTAAGCTACGTTTAAGCTTACTGTAAGTCGTTTTTGTAATATTACTGCGAATCGTTGTACTTAAACTGTCCACGAATCGTAATAAAGAATATGGGTTATACGACAGTCGACGGGCGAGTTTGTTTGCAGACGCGTCATCGTTATGAATAGAACCTTGAGATGTTGAAATAACTGTATTACAATCACGATACTGTTCAACTAGACTACTTAAAATAATAAAAGATACACCAGGTCATAAATGATTTTATATGTAAGATTTTAAATATATGTAAATACTAAACACTAAATCGACACCATAAGCATTATTTTGACGGTTGGCAAACAAATGTACAGCCCGCCTACTGGTAAGCAGACACCGCAACCTATGTATGCTTGCGATATTTAAATTATATATAATACTTTGTGCTTTGCCATCCTAAAGTATGATAAGGGATAAAAAGGAAGGGAAAAAGGGTACCAGATTAGGCAACCGGCGTTCGTGTACATGTCACTAACCCCAACAGTACTAATTCTTTTATTGTGCTCTCATATTCTGTGTACTTAGGGTAGTACTGAGGGTAGTACTTTCCCAGTCGAAACTGCTCATTTGTGCTGGAAGAAGCATTGCTTTACTACTGCTTGATAGTATCAAAATGACTTTACAAAAAGTATCTAAACACTTGTAGCATAAGAAGTATCCGATTTACACTATATTGATTCGATCTGTAGTATTTTTGAAATAGATTCAAATAAATAGACCACCATCGTTGTGCGTGGGCATTCTTACGTGCGATCCGCATAGCTGGCGTGTTTATTTAAGCGTTTATAAACAGCTTATACGACGAAATTTGATTTCATTCGGCTCAAAAATAACAATCAAAAAGTTTTATTTCATAGCGAATGACGATGGAGTATTTAATAATACAAGATTACTTGAACTGCTATATAACCGCAAGACAGCTGATAGAGAAATATGATAGAGATGTTCATTGCTTTTAATTTTGTTCTTAAATTAATAAATATTGAGTCCCGTCTGTCTTGTGACGCTGTAAAGGCCAGTACAGCAATGCACAAAAAGACATAATTATGTTATACTGACAATAAAACTACTATTTCATTAACAATCTATCTCTGCCAGCGGCTCCGCTTGCATAGTCCACAGAATTATTGAATTTTTATTTTAAAAACTAAAACTAATTTTTAAAATAATCTATTATTTATTATATTAATCCATATTGCAAACATTCACGTCAATTTAGACGTAATTCTTTTTTTCTAAAAATATAAATTGACACGACTTCAATTTAATAAAAAATGACACATCATAATATCTTACCGATATTATGTAAACAGATTCTGAAATTATTACAATGTTATTGTAGAGACACGTGTTGTGAAGAATCCATCTCGTGGCATAGATTAAATAATACGTTTCCAACCATGTGCTACGTTTTGTTATAATGTCGTAAATCAATACTGACCTATAAATACATGTACGTAAGGTCGGTTGCATACAATAGTAATTTTAAAAAAATCATAAATCTACCTACTATATAATGATAAATGGTCGCAAATAAGCAATACCATGTCAACCCACAAAATTGTTGGTAAATGGCTGAAGAACATTCTTCTTTAATATTAGTAGGGTTTTAAGCTTTAAAATTTCTAAAAATCCATTTTTTAAATCATGTAATTTATGTATTTTTAAACGTTTTGGGTTATATTATATACGAAATATGCAGTTTGTATACTTATTTTTTGTGAAAATAAGTGAAATAACTTACATAAATCTCAAATTGCCAAAAACTTGACCAATAAATAAAAAAATCATATAAAGCAAGTTGTTCAAAATTTTCAAACGCGTTTTTCTCGAAATGACATTCGTGTGGGTAGACATGGTATTGCTTATTTGCGTCCAAATGGGATAGCTCTATATATGTATATAACATAATATAAACAACTGTTAGCAGGCCGCTGGCATTGTAATAAGCTGCCATAGTAATAAGTAGAAATTATGATATATTAATATCTTATATCGAGGGTCCGGGTCAGACTGGAGCACATATTTGTAATCTTTATAGTCAATACAAATATCTATCTCGAGCAGGAATCAAATCCACGACAATCGCTGGTTCAGGTTTGTTATCACGGCGACGCAATGCACCATTAACTGATATTAGTGGCACTTTGAACACACATTAAAATAATTGAACATAAATCAGCACGTGACGAAAATATTGAGGAGCAAAAATGAATTAATAATCCAATTTTATTTTTGTATTGAAGTGTTAACATTCAAGACAACGCTACAGACAGACAATGCGTAAAGCCACCGTCTGTCCTTCAATATTATAAAGGGCAAATATATAGGAGTCTATTTAAGATAACTAAATCAGCCAGATGTAGGTTTACATTTGAAATGTTGGTGCTTTGATTGCGATATAGTTTTTAAAGTCTGATATGTTTCAAAATTAATAAATAGGTTTCCTAATATAACTATATTTTTATATTACAATGCTGGCAAAAAAGCGTATGGCTCGTGGTAAGCGGTCATCGCAATCTGTACTCACTTGCAATAATATTGTTTACAACCCAAGGGAAGAACAAGAAGCTGGAGAAAACGAGAAAGACAAAACGAGTGTCTTCACTTCTAGTTATTCAGCTCACTGAAAAAACGCAACTCTTTTGGTCCCATCCCTGGACTAACACACATGTGATACTTCAAATCACACAAGCCTTCATAGGTTGTGGTGCCTGCTTACCATCAGGCGGACCGTATTCTTGTTTGCCAACCGTCATGAAATAAAACAAAAAAAAGGAATATAAACTTTCGTCGATGTTTTATTTTATTTAATTTATTGTATTTATAGTACACAATCATTCATACGTTTTAACTGCTTTGCTCACGATATTCTTGCATATTCCACGCGCAGAAAGACAAAAGATTTTTCTTCTTTAATAGATATAGATAATACATCTATTAGGTTAACTTGTCACACAATTTTCAGAGTTATTGAGTACATTATAAAACTAATAAAACTATAATGAATGTAGGCGATAAAATTCTAAACGCGATTTTAAGACCATCGATAAAGATTATTAATTCAACCAACCGTGTGGGTCGATATCTATATAGCTTATCTTCACAATATTTGCTGTATAAAATTATACCTAAGTTAATTAAAGTAACATCACAAATGACACATTCCGAAAAAAAAAAATCACAAACCAGATACTAAGAAGACAAATATTGTTAAATAATATTTGAGTTTAAGAATAGACGACGTGTGTGTATGTGTGTGTGTGTGTGTGTGTGTGATGGCGTCGACGGCTCGCATGCAGATAGAAAACAAAATATAATTATCAAAATACATCAATTAAAGAACATTCACAGCTAAATATACACGATTTCCCGACTACACTGTACTGTTAAAATATAAAGATTATAAGAAATGAAATATAAAGATTATATTACTGTTTAAATTGTTATTATATAACATTATTATTTGAAGATTTTTAAATTGCATATGACTTGTTATTTATATTGTATATTAATAAACCAGTCACGTTCCATGATTTTCTCCGCGTAAATCCTGTTTTTGTGTATATGACATGGTAAGAAAAATTTCCTTTAAGTATATTAATCTTGGATATATATTATATTACAACATTTTTAAAGCCATTAGCATACAAAAGATCACATATAAAAGTCCTTCTTTGATATAATTATGGTTCACGTGCAACATTAAAACTGTAATATTTATACTCGAGTCATTCCACAGTCGGAATTGGCGATATACTTTGAAGATTTAAGTTTCAATTTAAAATCTACTAAAATTAAATCATTCAATCACAAAATCATTCAAAAATCATTCCTTTATAATTTAAATAGTCTGCAACCGTCTTTATATTTTGCGATAAAAACATTCATACCGCTAACGGCTGTGATCTCGATTGTATATTTTAAAGCAGTCTTTCTCAAAGTAAGCGATAACGCCCCCTTGTGGGCGCCCAGTTTAAGGAGTCTAGGGAAAATTGGGGTGCAGAAGTGGTTTAAGGGGCCGGTAAGGGGTCCAGGAAGTATACAGGGAATTTAAGTGGCTTAGGAGAGGTTTTAATATTATGTTTGTTTTAATTTGAATATAAGATAATTTTAATAAAATATAAATTTGCGTTTTTATTGCTCTCACCGGTAAAATAATCTCGTTTAGAATGTAAGAGTAGCTCTAGACTAGACTAATACAGCACTCTATTTAATTAATTAAAGTTATAATTTAATTAATTAAAGTTTTAATTAAAGTTATTAATGTCATTGTGGTTTTTAAGGGAAACATTTAACGCTGCAAGTTATTGATTTTCAGACCTGGGGGTTGATGAAATAATTTTGAGAACCTCTGTTTTAAGGGCTACATTTATTGTATGAGAGATATAAGAATCTATTGTATTGTTACAAGGTTATGTAATCTTAAAATAGTTTCATATTATACAATGCTAATTTCGTATATGATGAAACGAAATTCCTTCGTTTATAACGTGCTAAAAAAATCCTTTATTGTGAGGGCATATGTTATTCTTACCTAATGTTATTGTTAAAAACTATAATTTCCGGCTTTCAAACAAACAATCAGTATTGTTTTTATTTACTCCATATATAAATTTTATTAATGACTTCTTCAACATCTTAAAATTACATAAGTATAGGCTTTTTTCTTTTAAGTGTTTCATTGGTCTAAGTAGTCTTTTGTCATTAAATAATAATATGCAATAATAATTGAATTAAAATGATACTATTAAAAAAATATATATTATTAAAAATAAACGTTATACCAATCGAATAATAATTTCTGTTTCCATAAAAGTCATAGGACGACACTGAAGAAATGGCTATTACTGCCGATGCAACGAAATGAAATAGAAATATAAATTCATCTCAGAGGTTGTCTTTCAATGGTTTAATTTCTCGTACCCAATGTATGTTCTAATTACCGCGAACTTATTACAATTATAATCTGGTTTACCGACCCACAAACTACAGGAAGAGTCGTAAACTTTTATCGATATCCCAAATTGCGCCGC
Source organism: Hestina assimilis (assembly GCA_023373885.1). NCBI lineage: Eukaryota > Metazoa > Arthropoda > Insecta > Lepidoptera > Nymphalidae > Hestina > Hestina assimilis. Next base: position 2,094,714 of record CM041745.1, on the reverse strand, counting down.
GCCGAACGCCTTGACGATTCCAGGTATGATGATATGGTATAGCTAGGGCTGGCAAATTCCATGCAATTTCATTAAAGAGGGGGTAATTTATTAAAAATTATTTGTGGTCTAGCTCAACAGTTTTATGACACAATTTTTATTTGAAAAGGAAGGTAAAGAATAGTGTTAAGATTAACAACTGCAATGCTTATTTGATATCTATAATGATAACTTAAGAATGGTGTGGTAACCATCGATTTTAATCAATCTCATACGGCTTTTTTTTTTTTTTATGTAAGAGGGGCAAACGAGCAGGAGGCTCACCTGATGTTAAGTGATCACCGCCGCCCATGAACATCTGCAACACCAAAAGGCATGCAGGCGCGTTGCCGACCTTTAAGGAAAGAATACGCTCTTCTCTTGAAGGTTCCCAAGTCGTATCGGTTCGGGAAGACCGCCGGCGGAAGTTGATTCCACAGAGTGGTTGTGCGAGGAAGAAAATATCTTCTAAATCGCGCTGTTGTGGATTTCCAGACATCGAGGTGGTAGGGATGGAATTTAGAGTTTTGTCGCGATGTCCGATGGTGAAATTCAGCCGGCGGGATCAATCCAAACAATTCCTCAGAACATTCCCAGTGATATATGCGATAGAAGATGCAGAGTGATCCGACATCTCTACGCAATGCCAAAGGATCAAGCCGATCGGAAAGGGCTTGATCGTCGACAATTCGAGCCGCTCTACGTTGGATGCGGTCAATTGGAAGTAGCTGGTACTGGGGAGCTCCAGCCCAGAGGTGAGAGCAGTACTCCACGTGCGGTCGAATTTGCGCCTTGTAGAGCTTCAGGCGATGAGCCGACGTGAAGTAGTGCCTCGCCTTGCTGAGCACACCAAGCTTTTTAGAGGCCAATTTGACCTTTCCTTCCAACTGACCGCGGAACTGAACGACGCTCGAAATGTCGACACCAAGTATTCCGATACTAGCTGTGGCAGCCAGGGTAGTGTTCTCAAAACGAGGAGATACGACAAATGGTGATTTTTTAGCGGTTAACGCGCAAACTTGTGTCTTCTTGGGGTTGAATTGGACTAAATTTAGTCGGCCCCAGTCCGAGACTTTGGTCAATGTAGTCTCGACTTCAGACACAAGTTTGTTCCGGCACTCAATGACGTTTTCCCGAGAAATATTAGCGCGGCCGGTGTATAAAGCGTCTACAGTGCTGTCGTCGGCATAGCAATGAATGTTGGAAATTTCCAACATGTCATTGATATGCAGAAGAAACAAAGTAGGGGACAGTACGCAGCCTTGCGGGACACCAGCATTAATGGGTTTTAAGTCAGAGCATGCACCGTCGACAACGACCTTGATGCTCCGATCTGCCAAAAAGCTGGTGACCCACTCGCATAATTTCTCAGGAAGCCCATAGGAAGGAAGCTTCGAAAGAAGCGCCTTGTGCCATACCCGATCGAAGGCCTTCGCTATGTCCAGACTGGCCGCTAATGCCTCCCCTTTGGACTCAACTGCCTCCGCCCACCTATGTGTCAGGTAAACTAGAAGATCACCAGCTGAACGACCAAATAAAAAATTAACGGCTTAAATCGCTGTAAGTCATAATCTGTAAGTGATAAGTGTAGTGTTGTAGTGTATACTAATTTTTTTATATAAATAATATGTACGTTAATCCGTAAGATATTTAATGTAATAATCTATATGTGTATGTATTTTATCTATGGCCTAATAATAAAAAATAAATTAATTAAAAATAAATAATCATCAACCTAGCCTAAATCGCAATGAAATCGCAGTAAGTAATTAGACAAAAGTATAATAAGAAATGACTAGTGTTGATTCTCATTTTAACTCTTCACACCTTTCCTATAACTGTCAATTCGTTCATGTAACATCGCTTGCGTTCTGTAAATGGTAATACAATTATTTTGAATTGTTTTGACGTATATTTCATGCTTGTAATAAATATTTAATGTTATGACAACCCTAAAGTGAAATTTGCGTCACACCGCTGTAGGCGATTACGAAAACCGCCGTCACCGATCACACGAATTCGTCACGGCTATTCGAGAACCATGTGGGCTGGATCACATGCCAATGAGATTACACTGGAAACCCATTGCTTTTAGCGAATGGAAAATTGAAAAATATAATTTTTACTTATAAAATATTATTCTATTATTTATATATTCTCTAACATTTTATATATTATAGTCTCTAATATTTTATCTCTAAAGATATTAGGCAACGCACCTGCATGCCCTCTGGTGTTGCAGATGTTCAGGGGTGGTTGGTGTTGATCGCGTAGAACCTATCTGTTTGCCCTATCTAATATAAAGAAACTGAAAGAAACATTATAATAACATCCTAATTTTGCATAATAATGGTGGCAATCAAATGTAGTCCGTAGCCTAGGGCCATTTGTAATACTCGTATAAGTAGCAATACATGTATGGTGCCAGGTCAAGTGAGGAAGGTAAGAAAGAAGATAAAGAGCGTAAGGGTATAGCCCTTACGGTCTTTCTGATGGGAAATAGGGTTACGCTTATAGTCTTCGAAAAAAAGACACTAAAATTCGGACCCCAAAACTTAACATCAATTTTTGGCTAGAGTATACTATGATCGAGCTGATTAGCTGATAAGGCCTATGGTATCGTGATTGTCGCATTCAACTTATGGACGTCCACTGTCCATCTCACGTCCTATATCCTGATATATGTAGGTCTATTTCAAATGATACGAACGATCTTACCCGTATCTTTTTTTATTTATAAAAGTACTTAGTACTAGCAACGATTTCGATATTTCCAATATCGGTTTTGTTTAAGTACTATTTCTTTCTTTCAAATTGACTACGCAATGCAACCAAATACATAACCAAGCATCATAAAAGTGAAAGTTTTTTATTTATTGATTCATATAATATACTTATTATTATAAAATCAAAACATTTCCAGCCAATTAAAAAGTTAAAATATACAAACATTACTCTACTTGTAAGTAAGTAAGTAAGCAGTAAGAAAATCAATTACAAGTGAAAGTGATTAAGGCAAGTGACAAGTGACATCTGTCACTTGCATTTGCGAATCAGTCACGGAGATTAGAGTATTCCAAATACTTTTTGTTGGCGAGATTAATCTACTTAACAAATAGGATGTCAGTAATACTTATTGGAGAATTAATAGTGTCGCTATTTCGTATCTGATTTCATTATCACTTTCTTCTTGAAATCTACATAGTCTTTGTCACCGTCGTAAAGTCGCTTGTCTGTCGGTGTTCTACAGACTACTTCGGGGAGTGTGCTGATGAGCTCCATGAACTCATACCGCCATCGCCGTTTTTCTACCGGGATACCAGGCGCACTGCGGTGTACCACCCATATCTGGTCGATATACCTAATATCCGAACTATGCGCTTTCGTTCGTCATTCATAATGCGCACGGCCAGGGATCGTAATGCTCTTCCGGCGTCTGTATTTCCGAATGCATACAACCTGAACCTCTTCAAGGTGCGAGTACATAGGCTTCTCTTGAGTAAGCTCGCTCCAGCGTAGACCTCATCTATGCTTTCACGCTCGATGGGGGTCAAGAGCTTACCCATTTTTGAATAAAAAAAAAAAAAAAAATCATCTTGTATTTATTTCAATAGGAATTATTATTTTAAGCAGCATAGTAAAAACTCGTCTATAGTCTTCGCAGTTAATTACATCGGGTCTCATGTCTTCTGACTCTTTTCTAGGTTCTCTTCCCAAATAATAATAGGTATAATGGTGGTAGGGTCAAGTTCCCGGGCTGGTTGCCTACCACCGTAAGTTGGTGAAAAACTCGAGAATAATTGTCTGATGTAGCAGATGTTCACAAGCTATCCTAACATTAGGTCAAACTTAAAAATTAAATAAATTTAATTATGTTGTTTTCAACATAAAAGAACCGGTTCGACCTGGGAAGTACTCCCTTCCAATCACATCTTATCGTCCGCCCTTTCTTTCTTATTGCCCGGATTCTAAATATCGTATCTTGATGTTATATACCCTAGACATAAGATAGCTTAAGTATAAGAAATCTTCTATCTAATGCAAAAATAATTTTTCAAATCCGATCCGTTACGAGAGATTAGCGCGTTCTACCAAAAAAACGAGCCAGCAAACTCTTCAGCTTTATAATATTGGTATAGATTTGGTAATTTAATAAGAAGTAATTAAAAGTGGGACCTATTTTGACAATGAGATCTCGGTAACAAATTAGAATCAGCTTTTCTTATTTTCTTTTTAAAAACAAAAAAATTTTTTTTTATGTTGCAAGTTGGTAAGTGGCTGCCGTAGCCTATGAGCGCTTGCAGTACCATTAGTAGGTGCCACTCACGCGTTGCTAACCTCGATATTGGTTCTTAAATCTCCCCTGCCCAGTAATTTCACTAGCGTACAGTGCCTTTCCAACCGGAACACAGTAATGCCTAAGCACTACTATTTGGCGGCAGAATATTTGACACTGCGGTGGTACGTACCTAGCCGGCCTCTTGCAACAAAAGACATACCACCAGTGTGGTTTATTAGCCATGCTTTTTCAAGTCATTACGAATATTCCTATTGCCCCTCCAAATAAGCTCGAAGCTTGCGCTAGGAGTGGGTACGACAATAGCCAAGGGGGTCAGGGTCGAACCCTCGACTCTCGTGTTAACGGAGTGCAACAGATCCCATCTGCTGAGATCGTGATTCTTGGCGATTTCAACGCCCACCATGCCGAATGGCTTGGTTCACGTACCACCGATCACGCGGGGAGATCTGTTCTCGACTTTGCTTTGGCATATGATCTGACACAACTGGTAACCTCGCCAACGCGAATCCCAGATGTAGAGGATCATACACCTTCACTGTTGGATCTTCTGTTGACCTCTCATCCGGACAACTATTTGGTATCCGTCGATCCTCCTCTAGGCTCGTCGGACCACTGCCTTGTTCGGAGTACAGTGCCGGTCTCGCGCCCAGCACGGCCCGCTTCGTGGGCTACCGGCGCGTTTGGCACTACAGGTCGGCAGACTGGGATGGGATGCGTTCTTTCTTTGCGTCCTACCCATGGGGACAGATTTGCTTCTCGCCGGATGATCCGGACGTCGTTGCCAACTCTGTCGCCGATGTGATACTCAGGGCATGGAACTTTTGTTCCGGCTTCTGCAGTGCCCATCGGAGGCAAGTCTCAGCCTTGGTTTGGTCGCTACTGTAAAACGGCGTTTCGCCGAAAACGGGAATGCTACCAAGCCTGGGCTAAGGCGTCGACGTCTCGTGATGTAAATACCAGCGCACTTAGAAAGGAGTACAACTCTGCCTCCAGGTCCTTCAAAAGAGTTATTGCCAAAGCAAAGTCGGAGCACATCGGCAGAATTGGCGAGAGACTAGTGCGTCTTCCTTCGGGTACACGTGCATTCTGGTCCCTCGCCAAGTCTGTCTTAGGAAATTTCTGTAAGCCATCATTTCCACCTCTGCATAGGGACGATGATTCGGTGGCCCATGCCGCGAAAGAGAAAGCTGATCTTCTGTGCTCTCTCTTCGCGTCCAACTCGACTGTGGATGACCAAGGAAAGTCACCACCGGCAATCCGGCGGTGTGATACCATGATGCCGGAGGTTAAATTCCGGCAAAGTGTAGTTCGCAGAGCACTTCTTTCCTTGGACATTCATAAGTCGAGTGGGCCTGATGGAATCCCCACGATCGTGTTGCGGACATGTGCTCCTGAGTTGGCGCCGGTTTTAACGCGTCTTTTCCGGTACTCCTACTCATTAGGCGTCGTCCCGAACTCATGGAAGACGGCTTTAGTGCACCCGATCCCTAAAAAGGCAACCGCTCGGATCCGTCCAATTATAGGCCAATTGCCATTACCTCCTTGTTCTCAAAGATAATGGAGTCCATTATCAACTGCCAGCTCCTGCGGTATCTAGAGGAGCACCAGCTGATTAGCGACCGCCAGTACGGTTTTCGTCGTGGTCGTTCAGCTGGTGATCTTTTAGTTTACCTGTCACACAGATGGGCGGAAGCAGTTGAGTCCAAGGGGGAGGCATTAGCGGCCAGTCTGGACATAGCGAAGGCCTTCGATCGGGTATGGCACAAGGCGCTTCTTTCGAAGCTTCCTTCCTATGGGCTTCCTGAGAAATTATGCGAGTGGGTCACCAGCTTTTTGGCAGATCGGAGCATCAAGGTCGTTGTCGACGGTGAATGCTCTGACTTAAAACCCATTAATGCTAGTGTCCCGCAAGGCTGCGTACTGTCCCCTACTTTGTTTCTTCTGCATATCAATGACATGTTGGAAATTTCCAACATTCATTGCTATGCGGACGACAGCACTGTAGACGGTTTATACGCCGGCCGCGCTAATATTTCTCGGGAAAACGTCATTGAGTGCCGAAACAAACTTGTGTCTGAAGTCGAGACTACATTGACCAAAGTCTCGGACTGGGGCCGACTAAATTTAGTCCAATTCAACCCCAAGAAGACACAAGTTTGCGCGTTAACCGCTAAAAATCACCATTTGTCGTATCTCCTCGTTTTGAGAACACTCCCTGGCTGCCACAGCTAGTATCGGAATACTTGGTGTCGACATTTCGAGCGTCGTTTAGTTTCGCGGTCAATTGGAAGGAAAGGTCAAATTGGCCTCTAAAAAGCTTGGTGTGCTCAGCAGGGCGGGGCACTACTTCACGTCGGCTCATCGCCTAAAGCTCTACAAGGCACAAATTTGACCGCACGTGGAGTACTGCTCTCACCTTTGGGCGGGAGCTCCCCAGTACCAGCTACTTCCAATTGACCGCATCCAACGTAGAGCGGCTCGAATTGTCGACGATCAAGCCCTTTCCGATCGGCTTGATCCTTTGGCATTGCGTAGAGATGTCGGATCACTCTGCATCTTCTATCGCATATATCACGGAGAGTGTTCTGAGGAATTGTTTGGATTGATCCCGCCGGTAGAATTTCACCATCGGACATCGCGACAAAACTCTAAGTTCCATCCATACCACCTCGATGTCTGGAAATCCACAACAGCGCGATTTAGAAGACATTTTCTTCCTCGCACAACCACTCTGTGGAATCAACTTCCGCCGGCGGTCTTTCCGAACCGATACGACTTGGGAACCTTCAAGAGTAGAGCCTATTCTTTCCTTAAAGGTCGGCAACGCGCCTACATGCCTTCTGGTGTTGCAGATGTTCATGGGCGGCGGTGATCACTTAACATCAGGTGAGCCTCCTGCCCGTTTGCCCCTCTTACATAAAAAAAAAAAAAGCGAAGTCAGCCCTTCTACCGTTGAGCTATTGAGGCTTAAAAGCTTTGAATGTTTAATTAAATTGCCTAGTAAACTGTACAGAATTCATGGAATGTAATTTCTTAAACATTAAATTCACTTTTATGCATGCACAAATATTATGTCATAGCTATTTCATGCAAGTTGCTCATTCGTATGGCCTTCAAATGTAATTGGAATAAATAGAAACCATAGTGTTTTAGAATTCATAGGATTGGTATTAGTAACAGGCAAAGATTAACGATTAATAAAAGTGCCAAACATTAATCGCTCTTTATAAAAACTAGTAGCCTGTCAAATCCAGATAAGAGTAACAAGCAGACATTGAGTAAATCCCGTGGATAGTGCTAGGAAGAAGAGGGACGTGGTATGTGTTGCTTTCATACAAGGGCCGGTTCGACCGGAAAAATACTACCCTAATAGAACACATTCTTTTTCATTAAAAAAAATACCAAAAAATATCTATATATTAATACGAGAAAAGAAATCTAAAGACCTTTACTGTCATGAACGTGAGCACTAAAGTGTAGGTAAATGGATAAAAGGTATAGAAAGCTAACATGTAAATATAATTTTACTATTAATACAGTAAATTAAATTAAATGTGGACTGTTTACATTTAAACTACATACACCAATCACAGTCATGGCTGTCATTTGATTTGTCAATTTGCTAGTATATTAATATTAATAATGAGTAATATACGACATGTATGCCACCTCCACAGAAGTCAGTGTTCTATGCCAGCAGGTCTATCGTTGCCTAGCGGCAAACATATTTATAGTTCCACGAAAGCCGTCATTGATACGTGATCGATGCTTTTAAACTAAATGCACTTCCCACACTTGTTACATAAATCGCTCGAAAAAAGATTAAACTTTAATACAATGTTTCGAAACTCGTTACTGAAAAGAATAATATTGGAGTTTCATAATATAGTACAGACGAAACTAAATGTGCCAAATTAATATTATAATACTCTACTAATAAAATAAATGAGAATATTTGTATGTTTGAATGTTTTCAGTCTCGCAAAACAGCTTAACTCTTTAAGATGAAATTTAGCACGGATATACATTGTTACCCGCTTTAACACATAGGATACTTTTTATTCCCGAAAAATGTTCAGTTCTCGTGGTATACACACGAACGAACTACAAGATTTTAATTTTAATAGAGATTGGTTTTATGGTATGTAGACTAATAATAATAACGAATTCAACAATGTTTTTACAGAAATAGATGGGACTTTAGACAAGAATGTAAGCCACTTTTTGTTCCGAAATAAAAGTCAAGAGGGTGAAATAGGGGATGAAATTTTGTATCGGGAATTATTTTGTTGTATTACAATAAAAGCGCCTCATTACAAAACAGTATTCACGTGGACAGGGGTAATAATGACTAAATATATACAACGCGTAATAATTTAAACACTTCCCATACATTGTCCAATTTTCTAGATTATCTAATTCAATATAATTCACATTGAATAAAGAATAAGAATAGAATTGTACAACTCAAACCATTAACGAATTAGCTACTGTAGCCATCCATGAACGAACAATAGTCATTTCGGTAAAAATAAAATGCCACAAATAAATATATGACCTAAATGTGCATATTATGAGCGATTCATCAGTCAAGGTTGGGCTAGAAAAACCTATTAAGAACAGCGCCATGTCAAAGCGATTGGAGTCAATTTAAAGTCAACAATGATAATCGAGCCCTACCATCATCATCATCACTATTATCACCTCATGATGTCATTCGAACAATGGGATAATAAAATGCATGTGAAGGAAATTATTACAAATAGTGTATACATGTACTGACTCACTTCATACGTGAGTCGTGTGACACAAATGCAAATACTCAATGTATATTTGCCGAAAGAGTTCAGTTGTAAAATTAATTTTAAGTAGTAGTACTAAGTAATGCTAATTAAATTATAATATAACGATGTCAACTACACCAAAACGGCGGTATTTGGATATTAATCGATCCTAATCATATATGACACCGTTGTGGCGTTGTGGGTAGCGAGTCTGCCTTAAGCCTCGACGGTTGCGGGTTCGATTCCCGCTCGGAGCAGATGTTTGTATTAATCGTACAGCCATGTTTTCCGGTCTGGTTGTGTTTGTCCTTGTCATTGTGAATGTTTCCGGACCCCCGACACAGGATATAATTACCCTAATAGGGGGCCGTTGAGTGTGTAGCGTTTATTTATTTATTTATTATTAATCGATCCTAATCATATATGACACCGTTGTGGCGTTGTGGGTAGCGAGTCTGCCTTAAGCCTCGACGGTTGCGGGTTCGATTCCCGCTCGGAGTAGATGTTTGTATTAATCGTATAGGCATGTTTTCCGGTCTGGTTGTGTTTGTCCTTGTCATTGTGAATTTTTCCGGACCCCCGACACAGGATATAATTATCCTAATGGGGGCCGTTGAGTGTGTAGCGTTTATTTATTTATATTTATAAATGGCGGTAGTTAGATATTTCATGGTAGCCTGTGCTCAACATTCATTGTCAATACGTTTCTTTAAATAGCTATGCAGTGAGGTATCTGGACTCATTTCGAAAGATTGCGTCTTGCTGTACGGACTGTTGCCTCGTCCAACAATCCGTTGGCATTGAATTTATATCACGGCCTACTCTTATTACCATTTTTTACCAATATATTTGTACACAGGCCAGCCCATATAGAATTAATATAATTTATGTTATTATAATTATCTACTCTGAATATGATAATAAAAGTAAAGAATTTCATTGTGGTTTTGTAGAAGTGGTAAAGAAAAAAGTGAATAATTACACATATTAAAAGTGTGCGGTCGATGAAAAAAGTTTAAGAACCTCTGTCCTAGATAAATCCATATTTTTTATTCATATACATCTTTATATACATAATTCTATTATACGTGTGTATGTCACTGAGCTGCTCCTAAACGGCTGGACAAATTTTGATGAGAATGCTTCAGATGAACAATTGGACCCAGTAGGGAGCGCTGCTATCGTCTCACTTTTTTTTCATTTTCGTGGCAGGACAACGTCTGCCGGGCCCGCTAGTATGTTTATAAATAACTTAAGCTTCACCAGCTTCGAGACTCATAAAAAAATATTTAATTTGATATATAATCACATATTACAATTTCGACTTCCGAAATTTAAAACCGACAACAATATTTACACTACAATGAAAAAGTGTATTGTTTCGTTACCTTCGAGACATGAAGGTAATCAAGCGTGGAATTAGTGTACGTCGAGTTCCAGGATGTTAATTTAACTGTAATTTTAATATGTATACAAAAAACATAATAACTATGGGGTTTTTTTTCTCAATTCATCACGTAAAAATATAATCTCAAATGAAAAAATCTGTTAATTTGTTTTGAAAACATCGATGCTTCGACACTATTTTGACCTGTTCCCCTGCTTATAATTACTATCCTATATTATGTTTTTAATGATTATAATCATTACCCCTGTTATCTCCGACGACAAAAATAAAAACATAAACACTACACACTCAATGATACCTATTATTATTAAAATGGTAATATCCTGTATCTGGGAACACACATATACATGCACGAAGATCCAGACCAAAACACATGCCTGTATCATAAGTACAAACATCTTCTCAGAGAGGGAATCGAACCCACGACATTTGACTCCTTAATGGATTTTCACACGTGGCAGTTGCCGGCCATCTGGCGCCAAATGTCCGGTAACTCATTTCGCTTTCACAAAACCTTATTTTGAATCAAATAGCTCGGAGTGGTGAATTCGGCCCGGCGACGGCTTACCGACCACAATTACCCCGATATGTGTGAAAACTGCCATGCACACCCATACATCGACGTTGGGACGTGACGACCCCATCGCCCACCGTTAGGATAATCTCTGTCACAGCAAAGATTATTCCACCAGTACAATCAGTCACACTGGTGGTAGGTCTTTTATTGCTGACTAGGTAGGTGCCGTCGCAATGTCGAATATTCTACCGCCAAATAGTAGTGTTTAGGCATTAAATTAATTATTACTATGTTCCGATTTGAAGGCCACTGTAGGCTAGTGAAATTACTGGGCAAAGGAGATTCAAGAAGCAATATCTCCAAACTTGGCGTGAGTGGCACACTAGTAATACTGTTGCCCGCGCTCATAGGCTACGGCACGTGTGAAAAGACACTTAGGCAGGTTCGCTACCACTGTGTCACAACAGTCATCATAAAATTGAACTTAATTATTTTTGATTTGATAAATATTTATTTTTATTAATTTCATACAAAGCAACATCAGTCCCTATTTTGCAGTCATTTTTGTCTCATATCTCCCAAAATATACATCCTTGAATATAAAATAATGAAGATTATCATATTAATACTTGTTCAGCTGATGATATTCAATGAAATTATTCGATCATCAGAACGTAACATAGACACGTAAAGGTCACCGGTGCTTGCACAGTTGTGGTACATAAACATAACCCACTTGCGTTTATACTGGTAATAAAATAAACATAAAATAAATTATAATGTAATTGGATATATAATATATCTCGTATCAGTTATTATTTACATAATTATATATTTGAAATTGTTGTAAGCAAATCACGCCTTTAGATCATTGCAAACAGAAACGAGTGAAGAGTCTGATGTCTGATGATTTATTATTTTTATTACAACGACGGAAGTAAATAAGCATACAGGCATAGAGCGGCATCGTCAACGATCGAGCCATTTCCGATCGGCTTGATCCTTTGGTACTGTAGAGATGTTGGATCACACAGCATCTTCTATCACATCACGGGGAATGTTGCGACGCTCATAGCCAAGTGCGTTTACTGATCGGTAAACAATTGGTGGGGTAAGCAACTTTAGGCGCGGTCAGTCAATAGATGGATCGCATAATGGTATTCCAACTGAGCATCTGCGTGCTTCGGAGGGCACGTAAAAAGTCGATCCCTGCTGTTATTAATTTGATGACAGTGGATAAGTCAAGTCAGAGGCTTATACGGGCGACCTGACGCATCTGGCTGCCCTTTCGTGTCGCAGGTGTTTATGGGCAGCGGTGATCGCTTAACGTGATGCGATAGAGAGAAAAAAGGCTGCTTCGTTAGGAGATCACTATCGCGTAGAGAACAAACCTAGAAAAGTCCACAAAACAGAACACAAACTAGAATCTTCATGCGTGTTGCATTACGCTTAATGCTGTTGTGATGTTATGCTCATTAGTCGAGGAATCATAAATTATTTCTTAGAGTAAAATTGTAGTATTAGCAAGTGTTACCATAATAGGACTGAAGCTAAGTTAATAAGCTGCTTATAAGAATAATTGAACAAGTGTGATAAATCCAAAGAACGAAATGATACAAATACGCTTTAGTAGAGAGTTTAAAGATTTCGCATTTAATTAAATTATTTCATTTGTCAAGTTATTACATGCATGTGTATAATAGCCGAACCCAGCCCTCCATTATATAAGAAAATCATTATATCAATGTCAAAAATATTTAAAGATAATAATCACACCTGGTAAAATAACGGAAATATGATGTTAAGAAAAAACACGTTTTCGACGCCTTGGATTTTTTGCAAACAAAAATCGTATAAATAAACGGAATGCTATGTAAAAGGAAAACAAATCGTTATATAAGAAATAACGTAGCAACGATAACTCACTTCATCCGTAAAAATAGATATATTCATGCTTTCATTATATTTTTCTTTGAAAGATTGATTTTTTTAAGAATATTAGGGTTTTTTTTGCAAGTCTTTACTAATACTCTTATTGCTCCTCGAAATATGCTCGTAGTTTGTGCTAGGAGTGGGTACGACAATAGCCCAAAGGGGTCAGGATCGAACCCACAACTATCACGTTAACGGAATTGAATCGGCCCTATAACCGTTGAGCTATTGAAGCTTCTAAATTGAAAACGGAATTCTCTTTATCATGAAGTGTTTATTTTTTTTTTCAAATGAGCTTTTTAATAATGAACCATATAATATTGCCAATTTTATTTATATTTTTTAATTGCAATATTTGCGCAACACTATCAGATAAGAGTAATAAGCAGACCCTGGGTAAAATAAAATACCGGGAATAATGCTAGGACGAAGAATATTTGACACTGCGGTGGTACCTACCTAACTGGCCTCTTGCAACAAAAGACATTTTTCAACAACATTTTTCGGAAAAAAAGGCCTTCTGAATACGGATTGCGCCTTAATTTCGCAATATTCTTAGAATCCGAATCTGATTACAATTCCGTTAATGAAATTGTACCGAACGCTACTATGAATACCTATGTCATCTATGTAAACGAGATTTTTTCTGGGCCACAGGAGACACAGCCACAATTTAAATTAACGTTGATACGTGCTGGTTTTTCCTTATCTTAAATTATTTGGTAATAATTCCCATATAAAATATTTTATTGGTATAAATGTTATATCAAAAAAGAGACCTATCTACACAATTTTTTAAAATCATAAACAATACCTATTTTAGGATTCCGTACTCAAAGGGTGCCAACAGAACACTGCTGTCCATTTGTCAGCAGGCTATCTCAGGAACTGTAATAAAGTTGAAATTTTCACAGAATGTATATTTCTATTGCTGCTATAACAACACATACTGAAAATAAAATCAAATTTCAATATCAAGGACACCATCCATACAAGAAACTTGATATTTTTATTCACAGTGGTACGGAACCCCTTATGTGCGAGTCCAACACGCACCTGGCCAGCTTTTAATAACGATCCAAATTTCTTACCATATCATAGGTTCCGGAGCCAATGTCCACGATAATATAAGAGGCATCATCAGCGTTATCACCAGAGTATACCGGTATTGACAATCGCCAGGCGTTCTCGTAGTGAGCTTGTCTTTGGTCTCAACGGTCGCGGGCTCGATTCCCGCACAGGCCAGTAATTTGTATTTATCTTAAAAATATCTGTGTCAGTCTGGGCGTTTGTCCTGGTGGGCCTCCCCAACGGACCCGGACCCGGTTGTTATCATAAAATCTGATAATAATCGTTCTTATCTTCGACGACGTTGTGGCGCAGCGGTAGCGAACCTGCCTTAAACGCCACAGGTCGCGGGTTCGATTCCCGCTAGGAGCATAATATGTTTGTATTGACCATGCAAGCATATTTTCCGGTCTGGGTGTATTTGTCCTTGTCATTGTGAATGTTTCCGGACCCCCGACACAGGATATCACTATCCTAATGGGGGCCATTGAGTGTGCAGCGTTTATTTATTATTTAAAAAAAAATTAAAAAAATCGTTAACTCTTGATAGGAAATTTCTCTTATCCCAGGAGTTATTGGTTCGCCTTTTGTAAAACTAATAAAAAAAATCGCTCTGTATTAAAATAGTAACCCACCAAATCCAGATAAGAGCAATAAGCAGACCCTGGGCAAAATACCGGGATAAATGCTATGAAGAAGAAAACCTAAATACGTATATAAATTTAATAGTCCTTATTAACAATCCAAAGTACATTTCTTTGAACCCCTCAGGAATCATTAGTATAAGCGTACTTTATTAGCTGACTTCGGATGAAAGGTATAAAACATAATATTGACCTAACATCACACGTGTATACACTAAAGTCGGGTTATAAACTAACCCTAACGCACAGGATTCAATTTTATTACCCTATAACAACGTTATAAATATCGTGTAAATCTATCGAAAGCTCGTTTATCTCTTTTCATCACTTTAATCGGATATCCTTGTCTCTGTCTAACGAAAGAATTCGGCATTTTCAATATTAGCCCAGTTGGCAAGGAACATTGGTCAATGAAATTAATTGGCGATTATTTTCGTATATGAGGTCAAGTGCTTCCAATAATTGTAATGTCTCTTTAGATGATTGACTCTTATTAGATCGTCCTTCTCGTGTTACAGCATGAAGTCTATTAGTCTAGTATTACACAAGTATTTGTCATAAATATGCCTATAAAAGTTTATTATTGTTAATTTATTAGTTACCTACAGAAAGGAGACTAATTCAGATATACCGTATGCATTCTCACGTAGCTGACCGGTTTTGATATGATATTTTTGTCTGGAATTATATACACTTTTGTATAAGACTTAAAATAAATAGGTTCTGTGTAATATTTTGACCATCCATCACGACGTAAACATATAAATAAACAACAATAATTTCTATACATAACCACTCTGTAGAACCTTCGCTGGTGGTCTTTCCGAACCAATACGATGGGATACTTATTGCATTGGATACCTTCAATAGAAGAGTGTTCAACGACATACAAAAGTTCGCTAAGTTCAATTGTGATATTCGTTGCACAAACGATTTTGTCCATAGATAGATAGATAGATTGCCTTCTGCGAGGTTTGCACAAATTAACAGATTTACAACCCTTACAACTGACACTGTTGTGGCTATGTGGGTAGCGAGTCTGCCTTTAGTCCCGACGGTTGCGGGTTCGAATCCCGCTCAGGCAGATGTTATAAATATCCGCTTCGGTCTGGGCGTTTGTCCTTGTCGGTCTCCCCGTCGTGGCTCGGAGAGCACGTTAAGCTGTCGGTCCCGGTTGTTATCACATAATATCTTATAATAATCGTTAACTCTTGATAAGTAATTTGCTTTTATCCAATGAGTTACTAGTTCGCCCTTAGGGTTGCGGAGGTCAGATGGCAATCGCTCTGTGTAAAAACTAGTAACCTGTCAAATCCGGATAAGAGTAATAAACAGACCCTGGGTAAATAAAATACCGGGAATAATGCTAGGACGAAAAACTTGTAACATTTACAACTTGCTTGCATTTCGACATTGCAGTCGACAGCATATCTAAATTTAAAGACAATAATGAATCGCTGACGCATCACAGCCCTGCACTGAAATAGTTACGACTCCACACTTATGTTAAGGAATGCATGTTTGGTACTTCAATATGAAGCGTATACCTTGTCCAAAGATATAAATGACTATAGAAATTGGTAGCTATTTCTTCAGTCCCTTTGTCTCGCAGTTAATTCAACAGGAATCTGTTAACTATTATAGATATATAATGCGATTCTCATTTAATATTTAATTAATTATACAAAATTGATAAAAGAGTCAATGTACCGGGATTATAAAAATACTGGCGCCATCGATTAGAGAAAGACAAACATTTAAAGGCGTCGGGATGTGACGACCCCATCGCCCGCTGTTGGGATAACCTCTGTCACAACAGAGATTATTCCACCAGTGCAATCAGTCACACTGGTGGTAGGTCTTTGTTGCAAGAGGCCGGCTAGGTAGGTACCACCGCAGTGTCCAATATTCTGCCGCCAAATAGTAGTGCTTAGGCACTACTGTGTTCCAGTTTGAAGGGCATTGTACGCTAGTGAAATTACTGGGCGAACGAGATTTAAGAACTAATATCTCGAGGTTGGCATCTAACATAAAAAAAAATTCTGAGTCGTCAAATGGTTCACAAAATACTTACTTTTACAATGAAATTGAGATAAGTGTGGGCAGAGAGGAAAAGAAAACGTTATACGAATGGTAAATAGATCGGGAGTAGGAGCTTTTGGCTTCATTGAATTAGATGAAGAAGCACGAATACTGCTGCATTTAGTAATCTCGTTCATTGTTCGTTGGTAGTCTTAACTCGGTACACTCAAATGGAAAACGGCAAAGCTCTTCAACCATTGAACATAATATGTAATAAATAAGAGCTTTTACTGGAATAAAAGATCTGTAAAAACTCTTACAAAATTAAGAATTATGTAATAAAATCAATATGATAAATCATTAAAAAAGACTTAGAAATAAATAATTGCAAATTACTATGAAAAGTAAATTATTGTTTTATGTCACTAGACTTATTTTTTACGACTCTAAAACAGAATTACATTAACAATCGACCCTGGCATTAAAATAAATTCCCAAGACTCCTAATAACTTAGTATAAAAGAATATAATACCATCTTTATTTATAATCAATGCTAATAAGGTGATACAAAAGATGTGACGACCGTTTCGGCGCAGATATTTGTGTCCCGCTTAGGATATTTTATTGATCAAACAGGCATGCTTTTTATTCTTATAAAGGTGGCAAATAAGCGTATGACCCACCTGGTATTATTGTAGCCTATAGATGAATGCAATTTCGGTATCATTACAAGCGGTTTGCCAACCCCAGGGAAGAACTGCTCCCCTCTACTCCAGAAGGAAAATAAAAGGAAAGGATTATAAGGGTTTCGCGGCTTGGGCCTCCGGCTTCCCCATTCAACATAAAGTACGGATACTATTATTTCATGTCGATATCTAGTACTTACCCGGTCCGGTGGGGAGACCTACAAAGACCCACAAAGAGCACCGTCGCCAACGAACGCAACACAACGCCAGATATTCATAAGATAATAAAACCAACCCGCCTACCCGGTAACGCTGTCAAGGCCAGTAGGGCCAATAGCAATACAAATTAAAAAAAATAATCCAACCCGAGACCGTCAAGACACAAGCTACCAACACGCTAAAGACGGTCGTCGTACCCCGTAACCTAAATATATAACTTAATAAAGTTTATTCCACTTGTATTAAAATTAACTATTAAACATTTCATTCATAGCATCTGATAGATGAACTTGCCCTAATAATAGATTAGTTACAAGAGCTTTATTGGTATCTTAACGTCTGTTAAGATTATTATTAGATCCATTGGTTAATAACGAATACATGAACACTGTTTATGGTCTAAATTTGAAGTGTGCTGTTATTATTCAGGGTTTTCGTCCTTAATGGCCTAATGCATTATAGGCTTCCGACGACCGTAGTGGCGTGTTGCCTGCGAGCCATAAGTCTCGACGGTCGCGGGTTCGATTCCCGCTTGGGTCAGATATTTGTAATCTTATAAATACCCGTCTCGGTCTGGGTCTTGTCCTTGTGGGTCTTATACAATGAGTTCGTCTTTAGGATTGCAGAGGTCATATGGCAATCGCTCTGTGTAAAAACTAGTAACCAAATCCGGATAATAGTAGTAAGCAGACCCTGGGTAAAGGTGGTGAGTATAGTGGAAATGATTCGTTTATATTTCTGGGTCGATAACAATAATAATACTTTATTGTTATACATAATATACTAACTCCTGAACTGTGTGTCCAGAAGTCATTGTTATTTATTTTAAAGTATTACAAAATAAGTTATATTGCTAATTTCTGAAGACTAATCTAAACTCTGTGTTACGCTATATTTTTAGTAAGTGTGGTTTATGTTCATTTATAATTATTATTTTCAGGTAGTTAATAGTTCAATGATGATATGATATAGCTTAGCTACCGTTTAATTAATTTGGATATTACCTATGTCTTTATAACGGAACTTTGGCAACCTTGATTAAATTGGGCGAAGCATCTGCATAGCTTCTATTATTTCTAGGTGATTACTCAATAGCGCGTAAGTTCGCGGACTGTCTGGGGTGTGAATAATCTTAGCACATCAGAAAATATGCACACAAAATTATGTATGGTGCAAATTGTAAGGAGGGGCGATGTTAAATTATAAGAACATCCAATTTTTTTAATTTTGTAAAAGATATAAACTTATTTAATTTAATTCTTTAATTAACTTATGTATTTATTTAGTTCATCGCTCGCTCCAACGTAGACCTCATCTATGCCTTCGCGTTCTATGGAGATCAAGAGCTTACCCTTTTAAGAATAAAAAAAGATCGAAAATTAATAAATATTATAAATATTTAATAACTATATTAATATATCACGAATTGTTCAAAAGAACAAGGCTACAAAAACCTTGACAAAATAATTATTTCGTTTTAAAGAATGAACTATTTTTTCTTACTGGCAATTGTCACCGAAGTTCAAACAGTATAAATATTTTAAACGATTTTGTAGAATGAAACAGCTGCTTACTCGAAACTTGAAAATGTTCGTTCTTAGAACAGTCTCGTACGATGCCAGCTCTCAGAGTGAACGATTATATTGGCACGCTAGTATTTTAGGTATATACATGACAGAACAAAAAATTTACAGTTTTTAACAATGCGGATTTTATTTACATTTCTAGCTGTTATGCAATAGTGATAATTTAAAAAATCTTGATTCACTGAAAACTAAAGCCAATTTTGCATTTTAACGCTAAACGCTTCACTCAACGGCACCCATTAGGATAGTTATATCCTGTGTCGGGTATCCGGAAACATACAGAATGACAACACAACACACCCAGACCGAAAACCATGCCTGTATGGTCAGTGTTCCGGAGTCAACGTTCTTCACCTTTGCCAGAAGGAGTATTTTTGCTTGTGCCAATCGCAGAGCCCCTCAGCCCTAACGGCTCGATGTAATGTATTTGATGATTTGGTGTATTATGTTTTGACCTTATTTGGTCATAATCGTCACTTTCAAGGTAACTATGAAAGCCAAATTACCTTGTAAAATTTTTTCACTCTCTTTTTCGATCTCATTACGCCTAAGCCAATTGTAAAACATCGTTTTCGAATAAACTCATAATTAATCGTAACGGTGTCTGATTTAAATTCATACGAAACAGTCAATACAATCAATATTATACAAACAAGGCGGGTTCGCTACGGCTGCGCCACAACGTCGTCATCAGATTAGATTTCAGATTACTCTTCCCATTTTTATCTTTAAATGTAATAACAAATACGTAACACAGCAACATGTCATAACTTAAGCTCTTCGCAAACGAGTGTCAAGATAACGAGTTATATAGCATTTAATAGCGCTACCTTTTGCTAAGTATAAAAGGAGGATTATCCTAATTTTAATACGCGCATTCGTAGTATGAAATATTTGACCGGTTTACGACCTATTTGGCACAGTAGAAAGTGACGTTATTAACAGACGTGAGGTCAAGTTTATTTATGAGAATAACTTGTTTCGTAATTCATTAGGCGAGTATCGCATTAGTTAAATCCACCAGGTGATAAATTTACGATGCACAAAGATGCTATATGTAAGACATGATCTGAGAATTAGTATATCATTAATGATATAGATAATTGAATTGTTTATTGATTCTTTAATGGATTTCAATGTTTGATTATTAATTATATACACAATTATTCATTCTTGACATGCTTGATAGAAATTAGATACGTTAGGCTTAGGTTCTATAGGTTCCTATAGTGTCATAATCATTTTTTTTTATGTTGCTAAATTGGCAAGCGGTTGTTGTTGCCTATGAGCACTTGCAACACCATTAGTAGGTGTCACTCACGCGTTGTCAACCTCGAGAAATTGGTTCTTAAATCTCCATTGCCCAGTAATTTCATTAGCCTACAGTGCCCTTCAAACTGAAACAGAGTAATGCCAAGCACACTAATGGCTTGTGGTAGAATATTTAACACTGCGGTGGTGCCTACCTCTTGCCTCTTGCAACAAAAGACCTACCACCAGACTGATTGCACTTGGGGAATAATCTCTGCAACGACTAGTGACGCGACGCCTAAGAAATCACGTATATTGGAAACATTGTAATTTTTCTTTTCGGTCTTTACAATGAACTCGTAGATCATTTTGAACAGCTTACATGCGAAGCTGCGGCCACAAGATAGTAAGGTATTATATCTAAATGACTACTAAGTAAAGTAATAATTCAATTAATATTCTTTATAGGTCTATTTTAAATGTAAATATTATCTTTATAAGTATATACTATAAACCTATAGAATCATAAATCATACCAATAATTCCCGATACGGAGCACCATTAGTGGAATACAAGTAAAATTAATTGCTCTTGGAATCGGATCGTTTCATGCGCGTGTTTTATTTATTTCCATCGAGCTGTTCGTATTCATTAATTAGTTCAAACACTTTCTCGAGATCAATTAACTGGTTTAATTGATGGATTAATTGATTAATTAAATAACACTTTTCCTTTGCTATGCAATTGGATTTAGTATTTAATAGAGTAATACAAGTACATTTTTTTACTTTATGTTACCCTAAATTCATCACAGTTCATCCAATATTTTCTTCAATTACAGATGCCACCGTAATTAATGAACTAAATTGTCTCCTTTTTTATTGACTTAAAAAAATTGACAATATAATCAATATTTGTATTTCTGATTGTCTGTGGATGTCACGCGTTTACTTTTGGAAGATTATTTTTTTGTTAGATGTATATTATTCTGCCAAAGCACTAATTACATAAGTTGGTATCAAAACACTACAATTTTTTTTATTTTAATACTTCAAATACTTTAATCTATATATAAATAACAAGTACCTGGTTGACCGAGCTATGCTCGGTATTTTTTGTTTTTGGTAAATCGAAAGTCGTCAAGGGTACGGTAAACTCGATTGAAACCTTACCTGGATAATAAAATAACGATTTCGACAACAAGTTATATCCGCAAAAATTGGGATTGTTGAGTATTTTGTTAAATTCTAATGGACGCATCGCTGTCAACTGTCATTGTAGAAATGTTTGTCATTCGATTCAATTCAATAAATCCTTGTTGCCATAGCAACGCGTGGTCGCTCATGTGCGCTGTGAATTTATTTATATATTTTGACATTTTTAATTTATTTTGTTGATAATAGATGGCGTGTCGACAACGGCCTGAAAACACGGACAAAGCAACATTTTCTAAAAATAAATCCTAGCTAGATCGATTTATCATCCCCGAAAACCCCTGCATACTAAATTTCATGATTATCATGAAAACGGTGCAGCCGTTTCCGAGGTCCCAATTATATATATATATATATATATATATACAACAATTCCTCGTTTAAAGGTATTAGATAAATCGTAAAATGTATGTACGCGCATAACGTAGAACGCTTGCACTAAAATGATAATTGCTTTTTTGTTGTTTGTAATTGTCAGGACTATTATTGTATGGGATGAAATGTGATCGCGAACGTTTATAACCTATAGGTAGGTCCCAAGAACTTAAATCACACTAGAACGGGATCAATGGAATAAAATACTATGTACCGGGACGAAATTAGTGCGAGCCGCTAGTACATTAAAAATCGGATGTATTTTTTGTAATTCCACAACTTGGAGAAAGTAATTAACATCAAAGCTAATGCACTTAAAAACATTTATTCATCGATACGATTTATCACTTCATTAAAATTTAATTAATTTAAATGTCTCCAGACAATTCATGCGAGAATTACTCAGCGTCTAAGTAACAATTAATTAATATGTATTCCATCTGCTAAGGAAGTTATCTGGCTGGTAATAAATTAATTTATCCACTAAATTGGGAGCGCAACGTTGACGTATAATAATTGACACATGATCATAATCTGTGAGACGTCTGCGCGTCTCATTACGCTTTCACACTTGATGTTTTAACAAATTATTTTTAATTAACGGCTCTTTGAATATTTTTAGCGATTTTTAACTACACACAACGATTTAATTGCTCTTTAATCCAATAGCTATTACATTTTGAACATTAAACAATTATTAATTTAATTATTTAGTTACAAATTTAAATAAGCAGTTTTATTTCGTATCCAATACTAAATTTTATCCCCTATTCAGGTCAACGTGTTATGTTTTTGTACGACAAAAAGTAACCAAAAGCTCCTACATTTCTCCTCTCTCCTAGAGTACGGCCGTGCATCATGTAAATAAAAGTACACAGTCACTTGTATACACGTAATTACATTTTTTACATGCAGCCTCATTATCATTATGATAAGAGAAGGCGCTAAAATAGATATAGATAAAAACAGGAGCAAAATACATGGATGTTATTAAGGCGATGATGCATTTATTGTCAATGGAACAGGTTTTTTGCAATAGATTTGTAATTCTGATTCTCTTATATATAAATCTGTATAGACAATACGGGGTGCGGGTCGTGTTTCTGTTTGTATGTGTTACTTTTTTATATGTTTCCAGGTAAAAGTTCACTTTATCTTCTTAATTTTTTCATTACTTAATTTCTTTTTTTTGTCATGTTTTATGGAACTAAGCTGGCAAAGAAGCATATGGCCACCTGATGGTAAGGCGTTGTCGTAACCTATTAGCTCTTGCATTACCACTCATTTATAGGTGTCATTCACACGTTGCCAACTTCGAGATATTGTTTCTTAAATATCCTTTGCCCAATAATTTCACTAACTTCAGCGTCCTTCAAATCGAAACACAGTATTACAAAATACATTACTGTTTTGCGGTAGAGTATCTAACACTGTGGTGGTCCTATCTAGGCGAAGTTTTCCAATAAAAACTCTACCTGTAATAATAATATAAAGTTACATTACAAAATCGATTTTTCAAAAATGTCTCTATCTTTTGTAGCCACTTTCCTCACGTTTTACAATATGAATTCTGCTAACGCATTTGCCACGTCAGTTTCTACAGATAAGGCTGGTTTATCATAACTTTCGCCTTATATGGCGCAGTATTCAATCTCACTTGTATGCAGAAATACTAAGCTGTACATTCAACCCAACAGACTTATGATAAATTACTTAGATAAAATACGCGTATGTATTCATCAAAGCGATATAAAAAACTCGCTTTAAAATATATTTAAAACCCTCTTATATTTTTATCAAAGTTTAAAATATGAAGAAAGTTTTCTTTATCGCTATAAATATTTGAATGTCCTTAATTATGAACACTTATAAATCCCACTAATATTTGTAATTTGAAAGTTTGTTTTTTGTTTGAATGTTTAGATGTTTAAATATTTGTTACACAATCACGCAAAAACGAATGAACAGATTTTGAAGAAAGTTTTGCTTACAGATAGTTTATTCCTTTACGTATAGGATACTTTTAAAAACAATAGAGTTTATCAATTAACGAATAAATTGAACGTATAAATTGGAAACATAATACTAATAAATACTATAATCTCATTCAAAAGTATAAACCCTAAACAGAATCTTATTTAAAAGTCTCAATTTAACTAAACATAAAGCCCTAATCAATTTCATTCTTTCATAGAACGAAGCATAGCTGCGTCGCTATTTCGTACATGACATATATATATATGTCATGGTATAAAATATGCATCGTTTTATTACATAAATGAAATTGCGTCGCAATAGAACTGTTACTAAAAGTTCATGATTACTCTGTTATATAGTTAATATAGCGACACAAATTACCTCACTCTTAAAACTGACGCGTGATAAATTTCGTGTTATAATGAAATCGTAAATCACTTTTGCTAATGTATTGTTGGATGGAGAGTATGTCTCGAAATGTCCACCCAGAAAATTCCATTGTCTTAGTTGTCATAATAAATTATAGAGAAATTTTAAAAACAACTCTATTTACAATTGATAACCTCGAGTTTATTTAAATCAAAATGTCATTACACTTCTCTAAGTAGCTCTAGATGTTTCTAAACTTTGCCGACTTTTTTACTTTCGAATAATTACATTTTTGACATCTCTAAATTCACTTTCTCTGCAAATTAATCTAGGTTTTTAGCTTCAAATGTTATACTTATAAATTTACTGAATATATTATAACTTATAAGTATGTAATGAAAATTTATTTTGTATAAAAAATACATCATAACTATTACTACTGACCGCCCTAAATTTACAAAAACAGTTTTTAAATACCACACTTTGATTACACAAATTACAGAGGTAAAAACTATAAAATAAAGTAATAGAGAAATAAAGCAAATATACTATAAAAAGTAATAACATAAAAATTCAAAGGCTTTCAGACAGATATATTCTTTTTTGTTCAAATTGCGGTCTCAATACTAACATGAAAATATGAATACGTATTCATATATCCTAAGCTTACTTTAACATTTTTTGCTATCCTTTATTTCTTTCAGGCGACTAAAGAAAATGTAATATTATTCTCGCAAAAAGATTACGAGAATTTCTTAGATATCTCGTACAAGTTTTTCTACGAAAGCTTTATCAAACCATAAACTTCGTGAAGGAAGTAAAATGTATATTCTTTTGAATACAATCTTACTAATGTTCTGAGACAGTGACATCGAATCTCTTGAACGAAGACATTTTCGTCAATTCTGTCTTTTAAGAGCACATTGGACACGAACTCGGGGCCCCCGGTAGGCCAGAGACCCCTAAAACACGTCACATTCCCTTACATCGAAAAAAAGACACGCTAGTTTTCAATCTATTTTTATAAAAAAAACCCCAGCATGCACCTAAGATGGGCCCGATTGTTCGTTACTCAGTGCAGTTACTGGATCTTTATACTCTAGATGTTTTTGTTCGGGGGCTTGCAATACTGGCTATATAGATATCTTTGGTCAGGGGCTTGCTATTGCGTAAGGTTAGTCACATATTTTATTATCTAGCTAGTGCCACTATACAACTGTACACTTCCTCCACCGCTTGTTTTTCATTACTATGTCTTCTATCCAAAGTTTGTGTGGTAGAGATCGCTGCCGTAGCAATAACACCGTTTTTTGTGCTGCCGTTCTTTTTTCTCGTTGTATTACCTGTGTTAGTTATTTTAATATATAAATAAAGTATATATTATTATTATTTTCTTGAAATAAAATTTTCAAAATTAAACCTAATAGAAAAATTACTTGATTCATCAAAGAGCTCCGGTCTATTGCTATTCAACTCAGTTGATTGTTCGTTAAGCTTCTTCGTAATCCTCATTCCAATTGGGTTATGGTATAAAATTATCTTAACTAATATTATAAGTGTGAAAATGAGTTTGTTTATTTGTAAAGCTTTCATGCCTAAACCGCTGAACCGATTACGGTGAATTTTGGTATAGTATAGGTAGATACTTTTTTTATTTTCATTTTTTAGGTTCATAAAACTGATTACTATCAAAATAAAATACTCGGATATGAAAACAATATTGAAATATAAAAATTGAAAACTTCTCTATATGAACACATCATGCGTTGTTTTCTTTACTGGTCTGTTATAATAATAATGTAGATAATCACTAAATAATAAAATACTACTAAAGTATGCCCAAAAGCCCAAAAATGTTATACAAATATAAGAAAACCACAACTAAACAACTACTACAATTATTTTAAGGCTATAACAATTTATTTCTTAAAAGTGGCTACATATTGAGATAGATGGAACAATGGAGACGCTTTTTTTTTCGCGAAAACCAAATTTGAAAGGCGTAAAGTAGGATATGAAAGTTAGGAGATTAAAGTTTGTATTGGGAACCGATTATATCTATATTGCATTTATTGCCTCGTTGAAAATCTTTATTCACGCAGACGGAGCAGAGTACAGGGGCTAGTAAGATATATTTACAACAGTAAAACACTATAACCATATTTAAGAATACATATATACCTTTTAAATCATGAAGCCTCAATAGCTCAACGGTTGAAGTGAACGCGAGACTTGCGGGTTCGATCCCGACTCCCTGGGGCTGTTGTCGTATCACTAGCGCAAGCTTTTAACTTATTTAACTTATTTGGAGGGGTAATAGGAACATTAATAATGACTTGATTATGTTTTATCACTCAGAAAGATAACACAAAATCTTACAATGCAATTAATTGTATTGAGTCACCAGTAAATTGAAGCGTAACCGATAGTTGTGTTTCTTAAAAAACCAATGGCCCATACTCTCATCTCTTCTATGCTGCACTTCTTTTCCATCCCTGCCTACCTTTTTCAATTCATATCAGATGACCTTATCAACGCAAGATACTAGAACTACCAACAAATAGGCCCGATCCTCTACATCATCACCATCATCATCATCATCATTGTCATAATCATCATCATCATCATCATTATCATTATCATTATCATCATCATCATCATCATCATCATCATCATCACCGCCATCATCATCATGATCAATATCATCAATCATGTGGACTGCAGTCAGAAGTGAAAACTTCTTTCATTTCGTTTCGCTTCACATCACTCTACTCTACGGCGCCTGTAACTTGCACCAAACGTATCTGCATCGTATACGCTTGCTATTCGACCGTGATCTTGATCTCGTTCGTCGATTACATTGTCAATGGCAGTCATGCGCCGACAAATCGTCTATCGTGTCGTACGATAGACGAATCCTAATTAAATTCATTTAATATTTACACCATATTACATTACGAATATTTTATTCAATTATATTATCAAATCGATTTAACTTGTCATTTCAATATTTTACGGTTTTCTTTCTTTATTAAATCAAATATCACTTGTTCTGATCTGGAATTTTAATGATTTTATTATTATTATATTTACTATTTTCATACTTCCAAGTTATTCAGATCAAGTAACGAACGGATTAGTACCCTTGTTTTAGTATTAATATAGAACTGATGTTACCATTATACTTAATTATAAATTATATCGCTCAATTTAATGGCATCATCAGTAGAATGTTTTTATTAATATAAATAAGCGGCTAAAATTTGAAGTAATATTCTCAGGCTTAAATAATTGAATTGAAATCTCATTTATTGGTAGGATATCTAAGAAAATACGTTGTACCAGATATTAAATCAAGCAGAGACAGCCAGACACAATTGTTTAGAATAACAATCGTAGTGATTGACACGTGTCAACCCGCACGTCAAAACGTCTGTGTTATAGCTACAAAGGCGTCTGGAGCGTTTTGTTTCTTTCCACCGCGATAACAGTTTCATATTAGACATTCTCATCATCGTTAGCATATTTTTTGGGACAGGATGTGTCTTTTGTGTATTGTTAATAGTTAATATGTTAATAGTTTTAGTTGAAGAGCCTTGCTGTTTTCAGTTTCAGTTCCAACAGACCAGCCCGTTACACACTCAACGGTCGCTAATATAGATAGAATTTAGTCCTTAAATACAAGTCATAATTTTCAAATAAAAGCAAAGTATACAGACTATCTCTACGGAAATCCAGTTCATAAAAACTTGATATAACCATATATTAAAATATATTATCTAATTAAGAGCTTTTGTTTTTAATAAACTAAAAATCATGTCTTACTTTTTACATTCATAAACTTAAAATAGCATTTACAAAAAAATAAAGTCTTAATGTGATTTCAAAGAAATATAACTTTTTTTTTCAACTAAGATTTAATCTCAACCCGGATTATCTACATCTACAGATGAAATGAAAAATCTAATGATATTGTAAATAAATACGCACCTCCTTTTTCTCATCATACACTTAAAAATATCAATAACTCATTTAGATTTAACTATGAGATATATTTTCCTGCACGCGGATCGCCATAGTTTTATATAGCTTTTAGAACATAATATTATATTTATTTACAATAACTTCCAAGAAATGCCTAAACTCCACCATGTGGGTTATACGTTGCCTGAGCAAGTGCTAAGCACCCGCAGAATGATCAATCAACTACTTATCAACACTTCCTCTTGACGATCTGGAGATGGTTTCAAGTTTTTGTTATATATACTTGGTCATTGACTCCCACTTACTTTATTACATTATTATAAAACAAATTCCAAGAAGCTGATATTATATCCAGATTTTTTCGAAACTAGTTCGTTATGCTATTATAACTTATCGCAGTTTTATATATACATCCACGCAAATTTAATCAATAAAATATTATTTAGCTTTAAAAAACTTATAATTACTTATCAAGTTCAAATCTATCTACATTTTATGATTGTTATTATACATAAAAAAAAAGTCAAAGACGCTAATTAGATTTTTAAGTGCTTACTTTGAGATTCGTTTTCGATCAGATCGTGATTATGTAAATTTATGAACTTATAATGGACAACTCGTAATACTTCTCCACAACGGGCGAGAAGGCATTTATTTCCTTTTTTTATATGTTTATTTAATATTTTTATCTTTTTTATATGTTTAATTAATCTAGTATATAAATACAGCTTTTCTGCTGCTGCATATTATATGAAAAAAATACTGAAACCTTTAAAAACCTTTAAAAAAAAACTTGCCACCATTCTCCCTGAACATGGTTTGTACAGTTGTTATTGTTAATATGTTATAATATAAAAAACTAATACAATAAAAACCAAACGAAACAAAATAAAAAAAATATCTATTAGCATTCTAACAACAATGGAAATGGAAAAAAAGAGACTTCAGAAAAAACAATGTACACATACTACGCAAACGAACGTACTTTCGTACAGTACGGATCATTCAATCACTCGACGAAGTGTGCAATATGCAAACCCGTATGAAAAGAGTGACTCAGCCAGTAAAATACATGCAGCCTCATTAAAACATCATCACTCATCCCGAGTAATCACCGGGAACAACGCTAATTGACGTGCGTACTTATTGAATGGATTGCACGTATAATTGCTGTATGAGTTTTGTATGATTGGTATTACGAAACAAAGTGTTAGTACGGCTATTTATTATATGGTATTACATGGTTGCAAAGTACCGCTTAAGTGCATAGTTGCAAATATTGCTTCCGGTTCTAGTATTATCGCATTTATATTATCGGACATGACGACATCCGACATAATTTATTTCTTTTTAGCTAACTTCGATTATCACTGGTATTAAAAATATAGATTTTGAAAAGGCGTTGTTACATAAACTATGTGTCACTTAGTTTATGAACAGAGGCTATACATACTTTTTTATTCGAACGAAACTCCTTAACGTGGCTTACGGATAGTGCGATTTAGTAGAAATCGTCACGTAACAAAATGCCGTATGGTGTGTGTATGTGTGTGAGTGTGTGTGTGTGTGTGTGTGTGTGTATCGAATATACTACAAGTACATAATCTCACGAGCAAGTGAGTGAGCCGGGTGCGCAACTCTCTCTCTCTCTCTCTGTCCCTGTCTCATATACAGATTTCATTTCGAACTACATTCGTAAATGAAGATAAACGTAAGGAACTTCGATCCTGAAGGGGGTTCCTCAACCGCACATTTTTTGTTGTTTTACAAATAATTTTTTTTTTTAATTGTTCTTCAATTTCGTAACATACTAAAATTCGATTAATTATATTGAAATCATCCAGTTGAGAAAAACAAAATATTATTTTATTACTAAAAATATTTTGTCGTAAGAAAAGATTTATTTGAAATAAGCTGATCCTAACATTCTTAAAAACTATTATTTACATAATAAAATATACCTTTTATTTACATAACATATCATCGACTCTACCAAATCGAAAAACTTTTGTTATTTTTAACAATTTATTTTAAATATAAATGATTTAATACAGATATAATAACATATATTTTTAATGAAACTTTACATATAAAGTACAGGTTAATCCACATGTAAAATGACATGTAAAGTTTTCTCGCACACTTACAAATGAGAAAATTATTATATATTTTCGAAAAAGGAGGAGGTTCTATGTGGGACTGTATCTGTTTTTGTGTGTTCACTATTTCCTCCGTTTACGGTCAGGATCTGAGGATCATGGAATTAAGGGAGCTCTTCAAATTTGCAATAGTAGAGCCATGCTGTTTCCAGCATTCATTTCCCTCACAAATAAAATTGGCGTAAAGTACGTAAGTAAGTGCATCAGAGGTACTGTTGCGTTTTGTGCTATGAATAAGAGCGTCGGAGGCTAGATCTCGAACCCTCTCTGGTCCCTTTCCTTTTTCCTTCTCCTCCCTTCTCTTCACATCCCTTGTGTTTACCAACGCTCTTGTGATACTTTAAGTATCACAATCGTTTATATGTTGCGGTTCATGCAGATCATATGCTCGTTTGCCAAATATCATGACATAAAAAATACATATTGATTAAAGATTACAGCAAAAAAACAATTTCATACGTTGTGCGATTGACGCAAGTGTGTAAGCGCTGTATTCACTTATTGTGTAGGTGTCAGAGCTTATTGAATGTAATCCGTGTCCTTTCAAGAGTAAATCGAAGGGGATAAGTCGACGATGACGTCACGGCTAACGTCACGAGCACAACCGCGAGATGATTGTGTAAGAAATGTCCAATTAATTCTCAAGGAACACAATGTCAATAGCGTATGGCTTAAGATAAGAACGCTAAGAATGCCAGTCAGAGTAAAGATACATACGCAAAATAGAGTTGTTTTTTCTTTTGACCCGGTATAAAACATGCCATTATTGATATTTATTAAATAAAAAAATAAGTTGCCAAACCTATATTTATATATTTCTTTTACTCGTATTAGTACTCCGAGCAACAGACTAAGATAGCAATATCTCCTTTGAAATGAGGTTATAAGAGCGGCAACAGGGTATAGCTTCGTCTATGCGATTCGTAGTCTAAGTTATGTATACATAAAATACCGACACGCGATTTTTAGCTAATGCTCCTTCTAGTTTTTTTTGCAATATACACAAATGACATAAAAAAAATTAAACAATTTTACGCTTAGCTATAGCGCTATTAAATATCAAAATAGGCTTTTCATATACTTGACTCAAAAATCAAATAATCGTGTCGCATTTGCATTATCTGATCTTATCAAAAACTGTAAATTAGATGCAAAAGCAAAATGGAAAATCCAAAAAAAACACAGATAAAACTAAATCATAACGATCTTATTTCCAATAATATAAACGTCATAATACTATTTACGTACTACTTCCAATCGGACCAACAAACATCGGGAGAGAAAATTTTGGATAACATGAACAAGAGAAGCCGAAATATGGATATTAGTGAGACGGTGGTAAAATTGAAGCGATTCCAGCAGAATTACGAACTTCATCGTACCGATGACAACTTTGTGGTGCAGCGGTGGAGAACTTGCCTTAAACGCCACAGTTCACGGGTTCCATTCCCGCTCGGAACAAATGTTTGTATTGAGGCGTATGTTCTGGTCTGGGTGTTTGTCATTATCCTTGTATTCGTTTCCGGACTTCCGACAGAGGATATCACTTTCATTTCATCAATGGGGTAATTATTTATTTAATTCAGATTCTCACGTAGAATAAATCCGTGAACCTCAGGTCATACTCCTGGTTGTATACAGACTATATAGGAAGATAAGAACTAAAAATACCAAAGACAAAAATAGTGTAGTGTAGTTTCTATTGTTTAATTTTAAGCTTATATAAATATCTATGTTAGTCTATACTCTATAAGATATATTTCTCGATGGCTGATTTATAAAGTATAAATAAAAAAAAAATTTTTTTTTTTTTTCATTTCAATAGTTTTTTTTAAAGTTTATGTCTTGGACCAGACCTTAACCCACATTTTAACGCGACAAAAGGGCGCCAAGCTTGACGCCATCACTGTTTAACTAAAATATTGTGCGACTAGTTAAAATGTTAAATAGGTTGACACTGAGGTTGTAATTAAACGGTGACAGGCTGCTACTTCGGAATTACCAGTCTATTGACTTAATAATAAATTTAAATTTTATTCATAGTAAATTAAAAGTAGAGATGACCCAATGCATAGATAACGTCAAATTATTTCAAGCAAATATAGCAGGTTTGGATTGAGATGTAGATCTTTTGAGATGTATTTTTCGGAATTGGTATTGCTGTTGAACCTACTGGGATTGACAGTTTCACCGGGGGAAGATAAAGTCGTGAAAAAGGGACGGCACTTACGGGGTCCCAAAATTCCATCCCTATGATGCTTCCTGCGAAACCGAACTTAGACTTGAACATGGCTTAGGACGCCATCGGGAATATAGGAGCTATACTGTTTGTTGTAATAGAAGTATTTAGTTTGAATGTAGCAGTATTCACACTGTTGTATTTCGTTTAATGAATTTGAGCCCCAACGGCCCATAACCTACCCTTTTTAGCTATTCCTTTACCGCCGCTTCACCTTTGGTTCTATTTATAACAAAATTAGAACTTTCAATGTAATATAGATAAGCCATACAAAAATTAACAATGGACATAGAAGGTACGTTATAAAGCTTTATTAAGAAATTCAATTCAAAGCAAAGCTTGATACACTCAAAACCATTCAATAAATAATTATTATCAAGTCTATCTGTTAAAGCTAACGTAATACTTAGAGGCGTCTCTTATCAATCTTATCAGTATTAAAATGTAATTGACATGACTACGTCAGTGGTCGTTATGTTAATTAATGTCTAACCAGTTTAGAATATTAAGTAATTATATAAAGTTTAATGAACTCAGGTCATATTACTATAAACCTTTGATTCATACTTTGAAAGTCTGTTGCAACAGTCTATTTAGGTTACAAGAATTTAGTGGTCTATATTTCTTCTTATATTGAAGTAAACGTAAATATTTTTGTCTTTTTAATTCTTTGTAGAGTATTTCTTTTGTTTCTTTTCATTCTCCTATTTCTTTCTCTGAAAGAATTCCAATTTTCTTGTTGGGTTTGACGTTTAAGTATGAGATGAATGTAATTGTAATAAAATAAAAATCGGTAAATAATTGGTATATTCTCCTTATTACAAATGCCAAATACAAATTGGAGTCTCGAATCATACACGATCCTAGTATTTTAATCTAAAAAGTTCAAAACACCGTAGCGTATTATATCGCTACCGTATGCTATATTCGCTAAATCACACAGAGCACGTTGTTGTTGCCACCTACGATATGTTTATATTTTGAAGGAAGATAGTACCTCCCCAGAGCAGAATTGTTTATACCAAAAACAGTGGCTTCTATATAAGTGTATGTGTTTCATCGTAATAGAGTACTGTTGCGTTTCCTGTGATGAGTGAGAGGACTGGAGGTCCAATCTCCGACCCCTTCTGTCCCATTCTTTTTTTCCCATCTAATAACTTCCCACCCATCCCTTATGTAGACAACGCACATGTGACATTCAAGTATCATAAACTTTCATAGGTTGCGTTGATTGCTTACCATCAGGAGAACCGTATGGAAATAAAATAAAAAAACATTTTATTCTCCTCACTTGGTGTTATCATAAGAGTGCACACGCAAAATCTTGATAACAGTTTTATTACATTACATTGACATAACATACTTTACACATTTTCATGCAATTAGTCAACCGCTACTTTGATCATAGTTCATACTGACATTCTTTAACAATTATGATTTAGAATCACTTATTTTAACGATATCATGGCAACATACATTGTCAACACTTTATTATTAGTGATGAAAAGAAGCTTCACACCACTTGGCAGGGAAGCGATCGGTGTTGACAAAAATGTATTGACGTAACTTTTTCCCACGCTAAAATTTTATAGCTAGCTTCGAGTAATATATTTAGTAATAAATATTTTTTAATATTTCATTAAGAAGTCAAGCTAATATTACATCAGCTAACTCGTAAAGACGTATTTAATTTGCTGGTGCTGAAGCATATATATGAAGTTACTTTTGTTATTTATTTTCGAATTCTCAATACTAATTAAATATGAGAGAATCTTCAGTATTTGTGAATTGTGATACATTTAAAAGCCAGTTTACGTAACGTATACAAAGAGACCTTAAAATTATAACTCAATGTACAAAAAAATGTACACAAATTTCTTTAAAATTTAGTTTCTATATTATAAAAAATGTAAATAAACTAAGTATTTTTTTAATGTTGGTATGATACACATGTAGTGTAGAATTTCTTAGCTGTTAATCTTAAATATGTATGTCATGTTTACAAATATCAATTTTAAATTAAATAATGCCAAAAAAATAATGACAAAAACTTCCATTAGGAATAAATTTGAGAAATCGGCGCAGTAAAAAGATTAATTTGAAGAATAAATCATTTTAAAAATGAGATAACTGGACCGTGCTAGGT
Source organism: Hestina assimilis (assembly GCA_023373885.1). Classification (NCBI taxonomy): domain Eukaryota; kingdom Metazoa; phylum Arthropoda; class Insecta; order Lepidoptera; family Nymphalidae; genus Hestina; species Hestina assimilis. The sequence goes on along the minus strand of CM041745.1, from coordinate 2,059,815 downwards.
GAAAAAGCTGGTTTATTCTAAGAAATTTGCTCGATCTTGATTGATATCAGCGAAAACTAAAATATACTTTAATTAGAAGCTATGTAAATACTTTTTATGTTTCGTAATTAGTGAGTAGATAATTATTGTCTTCCTGTCTTAAAGAGTTGAACACGGCACAGGATACCGAAAGCCGTTTAATTATCGTAGATTTTATCATATTGCCTAAGCTAGCTATGTTTACTAAAAAAAATGTAGCGAAAGTAATTCTGTCTGAACGTCTTTTACGCTTTCACCCTAAACCACAGAACTGATTTTGATGAAATTTGCCTCATTAAATATAGTTATTCGTGCACACCTAGAATTATTATAAATGAGATATGTATTTAAGTCTGAAGAGAAGTCGTTGTAATAAGGGGTTTATTATACTAATTTCGCACCCGAAGAAGTGTGAGCTTTGACAAAATTAAAATATAATAACGTCATAAAATATCTATTTAATTATGTTGCATATATTGTTAATATTAATTGCGCTAATGTCAAACACATGTCTGATTGATTATTCTATATTCATATCAATAAATCCTGTATGAAATGCAAACGGTATAAAAGTGGTTGTCGTAATAAAAAAAACTATCAAAGTGTTTAAATATTTGTATGCAATACCAAACTCCATTTATTTCTTAAAAGCTTCTTGAAAATATACCCTTAAAACAAAAGCCCCTTACGTGACACAATAACTGTAATAAATTTTATTTGTGCACTGAAACTTAAGGAGCGTACACTCGTTGGAAACTCTCCAAGCCTAGCTTACTGCAGTGCATTTTCAGAATAAGTTTCGAGATTAATTCCAATTGTAATTTCGTATAGCAGTATTCCATGTAACATCGAAAAATCTTATATTATATAATACTTGCTCCTTGTTGCTGCTGGCGTACTTTCATGACTTATTGTAGTTTTATAATAAATTTAGTTGAAACATGAGAGTTTTGACATTCCCAATCCCTTGAAACCCATTTTATGAAAATGTTTTAATATCATACCGACTTCAAAACTAAAAAGAAAAAATAAATAGTTTCTTTAAAAAAAGTGTTAAGTAAAAGATTGCTACATAATATAGCCAAACAATTTTTTAGTTATGAATGATATCACTTAATGATTTATGCAAATTTAAAACTTTTATAGTTTTCTCATGGATGCCATTCAATACATTCGGTCAAGTCAGAACTTGAACAAATTGAACTGAGACCATACGGGAAGCACCAGCTTTCAAAAAAAAATAACATCAAAATCGGTTCACCCAGTCGAAAGATATGAGGTAACAAACATAAAACAAATACAGTCGATTAAAAATCAATATCGATGATACTCCTTACTTCTACTCGCCACAAATGGCAAAGGCACGGTCACAAAAAGCACCATCAACATATCATCAACCCATATTTCTCATGCTACCTCGTACCCTAAGGACGAAATTAATTTTGAACCTGTGAAAAATCTCATCCTTTTTCAAGACCGGGTCTCAGTCTCTCAGTACTTGGCCCTACCACTCGGTGACCATTTTTGTATTTATTGGTATTTCACATAAAAACTTAATGTCAAATCTAAACGAAAAAAATATATGAATTGCACGTTACGTCATCTCCTCGTTTCAGAGTTTTATATTGCAAAATATCAAGCAAGGTACGTTTCTGAAAATATTTTAAATAAATTATATTGCCTAACTTTAAATCTTCCGCGTCATTATAAACTATTAGGAATATAAATATTTGTCACAATTCCATGTTTATTCGCTCATAAATCTTTTAGCGGAAGATTCATCAGAGTCGCTTAGCAGAAAATACCAGATTGTCTAGGGAACAGCGTCACGTAAATCTGTAATAATGGTTATTAGTGTTTCAGTTTCTAAATCCTTTTATATTTAATACATTTTAATCTTGTTATCGTTTTAAATATGATTTATTACCTAATATTAACAAGCTTAGACCATTTAACAAGTTAACAAGCGATATATTAAGAGCTATAGATTATTGATTGTACGAAAAAATTGCATGTTCAGCAATATGTGCATTTTAAAAACATTTTTTATTATACCTATATAAGTAAACTGTAATTTACTAAAAGCAAAAAGGTTAATAATAATATTGACGTAAAACATTATTAACATATAATAGTAGGGGAGCCCAAGCGGGGATTTCGGGATTTACTAAAGCGCGTCAGATTAATATACAGGAGGATACCTTGTACCCGGTTAAGTACCTCCACAAAACATGAGGCCCATATATAAGGCCGCCCGTAAAGGATACAGGATCAGATTAGTAAAAAAATTGACCATCAGAAATTCTCGAGCGCGTCAGATTAAGGTAGTGTGAGTTAATTACATCCTAAAAAGTGTATATTCTACTAATCTGACAATTTGAGAGTGACGTAAAAAAAGAGGAGGGCAAAAAAGTTGTAAAAAAAAACGTCATCTCGACATTCTCGAGCGTAGCTAAATTTTTTTTATTTTGAAGGAAATAATTCAAGAATAATGAAAAATATATAATCTGACGATTTCCGCAAGCCGAAATCACAAAAATTCGTCGATAAAGTTAAATGCGTGCAGTTGCGTGATGCCTACATTTCCTTTTCCGCGTTTCTATTCCTCTCTCACTCTTTCTCTATCTATTACTCTCTCACTCCGTCCCCACTCTGGTTTCTGCTGCCATGACGCCATCACAGCTGATCATAAAGACACGTGGTATAGTCTGTTAAATGTAACTTGAACCCTGCGCAGTAACACGTTTTGGGTCTCAACCGTATGCGGTATGAAGGGGGCAGGGTTTAGTACACTCGCTCACGGTTGCTTTAGCTCTTTAATAATAAATTATTAAAAATAAATTAAAATATAAATTAGTTTTGTCAAGTGTGTTAACATTTATTTCGAGATAATGCCTCGGATGAAGATAATGATTAATTAATCAAATAAATATAAAATATTAAACTATTTTAAGCTTTTTTTAAGTAATTTTTTTATAAATACATTTATTCTACTAAAAAAGCATACACTTATTTAATTGCATGCTATTTCCTGATCTTTTCAATTAATTAAGTTTAATGATTTAAAAGAATAGAAAAAAATTTTTTGACTTCCCGCTAAGAAAAATTAAAAATTTTAATATTAGTTCTTTGAACTCAGGGAGCTCAAAATATTACATAAATTATATTTTGAGCTCAAAAATATCATAAGTACAATTTTAAGCGCCCAGGAATGGAATTAGCGGGAAGTTGCAGGGATGGCCTTTAAGGTGAACCGTTTTTCTAATTTTTTTGTCAGATCAGCCGAATCCCTCTAGATAATCGTCAGATTATGAGACAGTATGTTTAGAACATAAAAATGAACCACATATATCTTAATCTGACGCGCTTGAGTATTTCATAATGGCGATTTTTTTTTGCACATTATGAAAATGACCGCCAGTTTGCGTCCCATCGAAATCGTCAGATTAGTGAATGAGAGCTTTTTTTGGTGCACTTAACACTCCCTTAGAAAATCTGACGCGCTCGATTAATTTTTTTTTTCATTTTCAACCCTTAAATACAACCACCCGCATCATGCAAACGATCAGATTAACATACGTACATTATTAAAAATACGTAGGGCATTGATGCTATCAATATCTGACGCGCTCGAGGATGTCCATGCAACAGTTTTTTTATTACATATTTAAAAATCTATAGCCGCTTCCCCCACCGATGTAAAGGTATATATCATATAACATAACATTTTTTTCTTCTTATCATCTAAGCTTTGCATCCCAATAGGTCTCTACAACGCTCGAGTAAATCCCCATTTAGCATCGTGGGCTCCTCTACCATAACAAAATTGAAGGAGCTCATACAATACACGTATTTTCTAAATTTCGTATACCTCGATAGTATCCGAGTAAAATGACTATAATATACCTACGGACGGACAGAAATTATTACAGTTCCGTTTTTGCCATTGACTACGGAAAAAATGCTATAATACGCTTAAAGATCCTTACGAAAAGTCTTTCGTTATTAATATTTCGATATTAATAAAATTTCCCATTTATTTTATGACTTCCGTATACGAGTAAGTTTCTACATTTATTATGTCAGAAAAAGTTCAAGATCATTCACTTTCGATTGATATTTAAGTAAAAACCATTAAATTGGCCATAACGCTTTCTACTGAGGCAGTTACAAAAATTTCATGTACTTTTCGAATAAAATATTTATATTTATGTGGCTTTTAAACATGCAATAAAAATTCTACGGAAGATGACCGCTGTTGCTAAATAATTTCGACTTTCAATTTTATCGTTTTTTCCTTTTAAGAGAGTGATATAAAACGCTTATCTGGTATTCTTTATTAATATAGGTATTCGTTTTTTATGAATTAAAGTCTTAAGTTTTTAACAATTTTAATTTTATCGGAGTGTCTATTGCTGTTGGCCCTAGTGGCCTTGACAACGTCACTGATCAAGCAGATCGGCCAGTTAAATGGTGACGGCATAAGGGGTGTTCCAGTGGAGTGCGTCCCAAGAGCCCCTGAGCCCCTGAGTCCTGCGACGTCATCGATCAGAATTTAAACAATATATATTTGTCCTTGTACAGGTGCTTTCCATATCACTATGATGCCAAAGAAGTACCTGCCTTATGGAAAGCAGTAACTGTGACATACTCATACCTTCCATTGAGTTGCAATGATGAGAAATAGGGGAGAATGGCAGACAAAGAGGATGAGAATGGAAACAATGAGTGGAAGTTTAAGGCTTCAATGCTCTCAATCATTGAATGAAACATGAAAGTACGGCTACTATTTCTTCTTTGTAGTCTGATAATGATAGTTGTTGCCACTACTGATTTCAATTTATTAAAATATATTATTATTTGTTTCCTTTTTTAGCTAAGATCTTTTTATTTTAATAATTTATTTACAACCAATATGACAACGTATTTACTATTCAAAACCATCTATATTTACTTTAATACAAATAAGTACAATAAAATGCAAGAATGCTATGTTCCCGGTGAACCGCAATCCTGATTCTTTTGAAAAATGAACCAGCCCGCCTATCACTTGTAGAGGTAATGAGTCGGGGTGTAATATCTTTAAGATATTGTTTATCACTAACGCTCCATAGATTTTTATTCTATTTTCTGTCATAATTATTTACGTATTTTTTTTTATGTGATATTACGTGCATTTATGCATGTATAATATATTATATATACGAAAGCAACTCTGAACAACTAAACGTTATCGCCCACTTTATTTTCTAAAGCGCGATTTATTTCTTGTTTAACGTTCGAACCGATAAAACTTAAAGAGTGAACAAATTTATTGGACAATTAAAAGATAAAATAAAAATACTTAAGAGTAAAATATATGATCATAAAGTTAAAAATGTCACGTCGAAATATAAACATTCAACATTCTCTACCTCTAGGCCAAGGTCTTGATTTGAATTATCTGAAAAAAAATCACAGGAAAAAGCAAATATTCGCGGAACACAATGCTTATCTCTACGTCTCTTTTTCCGCTGGAATACATAAAATAGATTCCTAATAGTGTACCTTCTGTCTAACTAAACTATTTATCAAGTTCATATGGAAAAAAACGCCAGACCACTTAAGGCTGATGTTTCAATAAAGTAAAAACATGCACGAAAAAAAGCCAATTTATAATCAATAAGTAATTAAGAAGCAAGTGACGCACCGTCTAAGAGTTTCAGCGCATGAATCAAATAAATTGAATGATATAAAAAATGCAATCAAGGAGCAGACGAAATTCTTATAAATCAAAGACTTAGAAACATGTTCCATGAAATTGCATTAAAAATATGATAACAACATGTTATTCGAACGTTTTGCACACGAGAGCACACTTCAGACAAATTGGCGTCTGCTTTTAGAGTTATTTATTTCTAGATTTTAAAACAGAAAATGAAACACATCTGTGTATAACGATTCGTGAAATGATTCATTCAGGTCGTGTCCGATTTGAAATACATTTGGATTAAAATATGTTAGTTCCACTCGTGTGTACTATTAATAGATTTCACAGACAAATTGACGACATGCTTGCTTAAGAGAGTATAAAGTCATCATATTGTTTCCTTAATTTTATAACAATAAATCTAATCTTTGATACACAAAACGGCCACCATTAGGAAGGTTGTATTCTCTGCCAGGTTCATCATATAAACACACAAATACAAACATAACCACCTAGACCGGAAGACAGGCCTATGTGGTCAATACAACCATCTGCCCCTGGTAGGACTCGAACCCACGAACATCGACACTTAAAGCAGGTTTTCTACCAGTAACAAAATCTAGGGTTGTATGTGCTCAGTAACAGAATCAAATCAACTATCAAGTGGCCTTCAATGGTCGAATTCGTTTGAAATGTAACCTTAAGAAATCATAACCGATATTTTCACGAACCAGCTGTTTCGTTACGTGTATCGTATACATCACAAGACTGGCAAGTTTCCTCGTGGATTTAAAATAAACGAATGAACGGAACAGGTGGTGGTGATCATCGTCAATAACCGCGAACAATAAACGATTAAAACGCTTTTAATAGTGAACCACACGACAAGGGCATACCTTATATTATTTAAGCAAGTAATACACTCACATCTACTATGTCACTACAAAAAAATATTTTTCAAAGTCTGATTACATCAACATACATTGAAGAGAAGACGCTTTGTATTGTACCTTTTTTATAGTTGAATTTTTCACACCTTCTAATTAAGATTCTTAGATAATAAAATAAAATTGCTGACTGATCTCCGGACCAAGACCTAGCTTTAGTTGATAATCTTAATATGTATTGTGTATTAATACTTGGTGGAAAAAACTCATAAACCACTTATTTAAAAACTTTTTCAAATCCGTAATAATAATTGACGATTCAATCAGGACGCGTTGTTTGTTAAAATTAACATAAGAATAACGTACAAATTATGATTTTGATCTCGTGCTTGGTGGTGGAAGACATCATCGTGAGGAAAACTGCAAGTCATAGAAGAAATTCTAAGACATGTATATACGCATACTCTAGTGGTGGTCCTTACTAGTGGTTGAACCCTTCTGTATAATAACTACCACGTTGGTAAAAAACTCGTGAAGTGATCGGTCGTAAGTCGTGTTTCGAGGTCAACCAGCATATACATATATAGATAAGTTGTATGCCCTTCATACACTCTAGCGTTTCAGACGTCCATGGATGGCGGTAATTGCTTTCTAAAGTGATCCCCTTTGCCCCCTCTAACATTAAACGACGTAGATTATAAAATAATAAGTTATTGAATCCAGATATAAAAGAAACTACAACATTTTATGGGCTACCCATAAAACGTGTGTGAATTATTTCTACCAAGAATTAGCGATCATTATCAAATGTTTGTCAAGCCATAACAAGTAGAACACAAAAATCCTTTTTATTTTTGCCGGCACTATTAATTACGTAGATCTTAATATTCTACTTAAGCACGACCTTGCTTAAACATATCTTATGCATACATAAGACCTATTTTTGATCTTCGTTAATATATATTTTTTTAATTATCAGCAATGCTTTTTCAAGTTACTTGCCCCTCCAAATAAGCTCGTAGCTTGCGCTAAGAGTGGGTCCGACAACAGCCCTAGACGATTACGATTAACCGGTCAAATCCGGGTAAGAGTAATAAGCTGACACTGTCAAAATACCGGGATTAATGCTAAGAAGAAGAGAGAAGACGTGTTAATCACCGACATTAAAAGAATATTTTTCTTATATTTGCATCGTTGCTACCCCACACAACTGTCAAACTTAATGTAACTTCCTTACATTAAGTAATCTCTGATCTTAAAATATGCGGATAACGCAAACAGATCTCGACGATTTATAGCTATTATCTTACATTATATACGATAACAGCTGATATGATCTACACATAACTTTTTTATAAGAGTTGATAAGCGATTCTTAGAAAGGCATCGGTGACAAGGCCATCACTATTGACTTGCTTTCCCGATAAGAAATTATTAAGTAGGTCTCATAACAAGCTCTTAACAACAGCATAACTATTATTTAATATATTCTTGAATTTTTATTTTAAATAAATAAAGCCTCCATAGCTTAACGGTTAAAGGGTTTAACCAATACCAAACTACTCGTAGTAGAAAAAGATCAACTTTTTATTGGTAATTTATAAATATTCAAATGATCAATTAAAACACCCATGTGGTGATCATATTGATGAACAAAATGATCACATGTTTCGTTTCTTTTATGCAATATAATAAATAAATAAACATTAGACACTCAACGGCCCCCATTAGGATAGTGATATCCTGTGTCGGGGTCCGGAAACACATACAAAGACAAGGACAAATACACCCAGACCGGAAAATATGCTTGCATGGTCAATACAAACACATTATACTCCGAGCGGGAATCGAACCCGCGACCTGTGTGGTGTGTGCCGTTTAAGGCAGGTTCGCTGCCGCTGCGCCACAACGTCGTCGTCATAATATACAAAATGTTGATAAACGATGAAATGTAGGTGATGAATAATACAAATAATCTAAAAATTTTCAAATTAGTCAAACTTTTATTTAAACTGACTAAACTTCAAGATGATTCCATGATTAAAATGTTTATCATGAATAATGTGACACCATTTTTTTTATTTACAACTCTTTAAAATTTGCCATGATTCATCTACATACAATGTTCAAAATGTATGTCATCTAAAATTAGGTTAACGGTTTATATATAAGGTACAGTTGTGTTCTAAAATAGAAAAGAACATTAAAGCTAATTAAATATATTCGGTACTCCATATATATATGTCGGAGTTGGTTGTTAAACGAGCTTTTCTTTAATAATTTTACTGATATTTGTTCATTTTAAATCATAAATTAACTTAATTTGATTTGTTATCAACTTTTAATATTGTATAAGTTTTTATTAAGTTGTTATAATACTGGCCATATCGAGTAGAGGGAACCTCTAGTGGGGTCGAGACACCATCTGAACGCTGTCAGTGGGAATGAGAAAAGAAACAAAAAGTTATGTTGTTTTACGGAAATAAGATATATTGTGAAATTGTGGTTGGATCACTCTTAGATTATTGGGAGGTGAAGTCAGATCGGTGCGCCGAACCCACTGCTTGAATATATGATATGATACTACGATTTGTTAAAAGGAGTAAATCCACAATAAATATTGTACAGCTTGTTTTGTGCTTGCATTTTACCCACACGACGCCCACAAGAGTTATAACCACTGATGACGATGTCGATGAGAATCTCCATTCTCCGACATATATAACTTTAGCTGTTAAAATTAAATAAGAATCGCTGACTTTTATCTTCAGAACCCGTGTTTCTAGTAGCAATTTTTAGAGATAAAAGAACAGAGAAGCCGACCTATAAGGAAAGAATAGGCTCTTCTCTTGAAGGTTACCAGGTCGTATTGGTTCTGAAAACCCACCGGAAGTTGGTTCCACAAAGTGGTTGTACAAAGAAGAAAATGTCTTCTAAATCGCGCTGTTGTGGAATTCTAGACATCGAGGTAGTAAGGGTGGAATTTCGAGTTTTGTCGCCATGCCCGATAGTGAACTTCCACCGGCGAGAATCCAAAAAATTCCTCAGAATATTCTTCGTGATAGATACGATCTTCTTCTTATAGAGTGGTTCGTGGCCAACCTAGTGTCAGAGTTGTTCAGGTCGCCCGTAGGCCTCTGACTTGACTTATCGACTGTTGCCAAATTGTCAACAGCCGGGACCGACTTTTTACGTGTCATCCGAAGCACGGAGACGCTCAGTTGAAATACCACTATGCGATCACCCATCTAGTGACTGACCGCACCTAAAGTTGCTTAACCTACCGATCGTTTACCGATCAGTGGGTGCACTCGGCTATGAGCGTTTCATAGATATGATAGAAGAAAAAGAACGCAAAACCAATTCCGAACGAAAACTTGCAGAAATGAAATCACCTCTCATAGAAGCAAATTGGAAAACAATGAGATATTAGACATGTTGTTTCAATTTATAAGAAAACAAGGTCACAGTCCCACCGCTGAGGCTAGTCTCTCTAGTTTCGCTTTGCAAGAACATGTATGTATGTAACAACGTCCACTGCACCCAACGAATACGATACAGGTAACGTCATAACTAGACTCGTGGCTTGCTCCAATATGTCGTCCACGCAGCTCAGACTGTCGACGACGATGACGTTGTGAACCCGCGCTAGCAAACCTGTCTTAAGCGCTACAGGTCGCGGGATCGATTCCCGCTCGGAGCAGATGTTTGTATTGACCATACAAGCATGTTTTCCCGTCTGGGTGTGTTTGTCCTTGTCGTTGTGTATGTCTCTGGACGCCCTGCATACGATATAACTATCCTAATGGGGGGTGTCGAATGTGTAGCGTTTATTTATTTACTTACTCTCAAAGCTACATATTCGTGGGTTGGTGTTCGGATATAGTGTCTGCTGCAGTGGTAACATAGACCCATATTGTCAAACAAACGAACCCTTGCAGTTAACATCCAGCAACAGTGGAACTGCACCCTTACCTCGTTACACTCATATAACTAATCGCTTGTGGTAAAAAGCTTTGCTAATACTTCAAAAAAACCCAACTGACATAAAACCTTAACATCATTAAATTAAAGTTTAAAATCCGAAAACAAATATACAAGACGTCACCAACTGTTGTTCTAAGAATATCAATAACCGTAATTGAGTTGTCAGCGGCTTGTTGGAACAAAGAAGTGCTTTAGAAATGGTAAATATTAACTCCAGCGATCGCGAAGTAGGACAATTGCCAATGACAGGAGTCCCTGATGACAACATCGAAGCGAGATTAAATGAAACGAATGCTAATGATTGAAGAATCAGAGATAATAATGATAAATGTAAAATGACATGCCGTTTGTCCGATAAACATGTAGCGGGAAGTTGTATTAAGATAAAATAATGCTAGTCACATATGTCTAGTAACCTCCAGCGTATCTAAGATTTGTTTTGATCAGAGTCTATCATCAATTGAAAACGGTTTGCAATAAAATACGTGTTGGATATTTTACTTCAAACAAGAACGTTGGAAGTGTTGAGATCAATATGGAATCCAAAGGTATTTATTTGGACTAGTGGTAGGACTTAAATACCCGCCTGATTAGTTACTACTGTACGTTGATGAAAGACTCTTGAATTGCCACCCGTCAGCTTATCAGCCGTGTTTCGAGCTCAGCCAGCGTATAACCACAGGCCCTATTATGTTGCAGATATTGATGGAAAGCGGTAATCGATTAACATCATATGAGCCTCCTGCCCATTTACCCTCTCTAACATTAAAAAAATACTCAGACTGGAACAAATTTGTCACAACCATAAAAAATGTGTTAACAATTTATATCATCGATGTTCTGCATCAGAAACTAAAAGGCTATATTAGCATAAAACGTTTTAAATATTCATAAAGCAAAACAATGTATTGTAAAACCGCAGGTGAAAATAGCACAGGAAACGCCTAAATAACTTAAACTTTGTAAATTCTCAAAACCGCACTGTTTTGTCTTCGTACAATATTGTTATTCATTGGCAGTTAAACGTTTCGATGTCTGTGTTAGTACAGCAAGTTGTTGTTACAAAGTTTCTCTCGAAAGAGTAATGTCCCGCGCATCGTAAATCAGACAACAGAACGTCGGTAACAAGACAGATATATTTTCTTTTTTTTGTATTTATAGTAATCTTTTATACATTGATCTATATATGTTTATAAAAGGAGAAGACCTGACTGACATATCAACGCCCAGCCTAAACCTTTTGAACTTGAAATATGATTTTTTCCTCAGGTGTTGATTTTAATAAGTAAACGAGAAAAATCCTTTCTCCGTATTTTTCGAAATTCAAGGGTGAAAAAGATTTGTATTCATTGTTATTTTTGTAACTAGAAGCATAAAATTTTGTTTTTTTTTCGGCAAAAAATTCCATGCCTGAAGGGGTGAAATGGTGGTTCAAAGTTTGTATTAAAAATGTTATGCAGGCGGGCCAAGCCGCTGGCAGAAACTAGTTTATTATAAAAATATTTAAATGTTCTTAAATTAGGACGTCTAACAAATTCTTCAGCCTCATAATTTTAGTAGAGATAGGAGGTCAATGACTCATCTAGCCATCAAAAAATGTCAAAGACTAAAAACACTAATAATGAACTTGCCTATTTTATGTTTATGTTTATCAAGAAAAATTCTTGGAAAAATAAATCTTTAAATTCATTTTTGTAATAAAAATCACTAAGATGATCTTTTATGAATTAACGTATTAACAAATGTAGGTCGCACTACTAATTCATCAACCACTTTTCGAGCAAACATTTTGACATCTCAAGGTATAACGTCGTGTATAAATGTTTAAGATAATATTAAATCTACTTATTTATTTTATCTGCCGTCATGATTTAAAACACTACAAAACAATTATTTTTAAAAGAAAAGTGTTAATAAAAAAGGATACAACTTACTATAAGACCACCTGTGTTCTTTGTGAGTGCCTTGAGCGCTTGCAACACCATTAAAGAATGAAAAAGAAAGAACTTATTTGGGACCATACAGTACATGGTTATTAAAAGAAAAGATAGACAAAAAAGTAGTACATTAGTAGGTGCCACTTAAGCGTTGGCAAACTCGAGATATTGGTTCTTATATCTCCTTTGCCCAGTAATTTCACTAGCCTACCACAGTAATTTCAGTACCCTTCAAACCTAAACATAGTAATGTAAAAGATACGACTGGCTTACGGTAGAATATTTGAAACTGTTTTTGGTACTGTGGTAGCTGGTATCTTGCAGCAAAAGACCTACCACCAGTATTTCAAGATTGTCAAAAATTTGTAACAGTAAATAAACAGTTTTTTATACTAACTTTGATTCGATCACCGAATATATGTTTTTGACGCCATCAAAAGTATATATTCATCAAATTTTTCTGTATCTTCTTCAATCATTATATTTTAATGATGAGAGAAGGTGCGGCGCAGTGATAGCGAACCTACTTTAAAGATTCGATTCCCGCACGAAGCAGGCGTCTGGGTGGTAGTGCTTGTTATTGAGTGTAGCGTAAATATTTTTAAACCCTAAACAAAGGATGGTGCTACCCTAACGGTGGCCGTTCAATATATAAATTTAAAAAAGCAAATCAATTCAGTTGTTGGAAATATATTTTCTGTTTTGTTTCAGGACCGATTTAGCAATCTGTCAGTACCGGCCCGGTGGGAAGACAGAAACTTAAGAAACTACCTCAACAACCACGATGTTGGTAAGTGGTCATTTTCTACTGCTAATCGTAATAGTAATTTCTATTAATCTTAATTATGTAACTAATAATTTTTATTTTTAAGATATTTATGTACATAAATAATTCATTTGAAACGAGTAGCTGTTAAACCTTTCTAAACCTGTGGTAGCTTTACTTTAACAGACTATAAATCTGACGAAAAAGGGCTTATAAAATGGTAGTCAGTCAGTCAGTCAGTTTGTAAAAATGCCAAGACAAGGGACTTTATCGATCGCTTGAGATCAAAAACCATTGTGTTAAAAATTTCAACAAACATTAATGCAGAGAGTCCGAGATGAGATATCTAAGAAGAGACAAATATTTAATGGGATTTTCAAATCAATTCGATTAAATTATTCAAAACCAAACCCAACCGGCCTTTATAACTTTGATTGACGGATTTTTATAACTTTATAGGAGTACTTTCATCATTGAAAGTAATTTAATTTCACCATTAAAATAAATATTATATTTTTTTTTTCGTTAATGCACTTTTACTTTATCCACAACTCACGAATATATACTTTAATTAGTTCAAATGCACCATTTTATAATATGTGAGCTTTTACACGGTTGTAGCACCGTTGTGGGTAGCGAGTCTGCCTTTAACATCGGTGGCTGCGGGTTCGATCCCTGCTCGCACAGATGTTTGCATTATCTCACAAAATATATATGTTTCGGTCTGGGCGTTTGTCCTTGTGTGTATCCCCACCGTCCCTCGGAGAGCACGTTAAGATATCAGTCACTGTTATTACACATATAGCATCTGATAATAATAGTTTTCTCGTGATAAGTAAATTGCTCTTATCCAATGAGTTACTGGTTCGCTCTTAGGGTTACGGAGGTCAGATGGCAATCGCTCTGTGTAAAAACTAGTTACCTGTCAAATTCGGATAAGAGTGAATAGGCATCCTCTAGGTAAGTGCGCTCCAACTTAGACCGCATCACTGCTCTCCAAGAGGAATATCATACCAAGCCTATCATAATAAAAAAATAATAAAAAAGAGTATTAAGCAGACCCTGGATATATCGGGAATAATGATAGGAAGAAGAGGAAGTGAGTTTTTACGCGGTTATTCCAAACTGCCTGTGTTAATATAGAAATTGTGCATACAGGTTTTTTTTCCATTATTAAATAGGATCACCTTTTCTTCTTACATATTCCCGGGATAATATTTTATCATTATTAAATGTTATAGAAAAAGCAAGTCGTTGGATCGGCGGTATTTATGACTACGGATCGAAAGCATGGAAGTGGGGAGGCGAGCTCAGAGAGATGCACTACCAGTCCTTCTCCAAGATGAAGAAGCTGTCTCCCGAAGAGTTGCAGTATCATTGCATAGCCATGTCTCCCGAGCTGTTGTACAGGTAATATACATTTATAATTTTTTTAAATATAGGCACGACAACGGGAAGTTATAGTTACTACAGTATCGAAGCTAGTCGTGTTGATATTCATGTTTTATTCCAGGAATATGAGCCCTGGAACCTTAACATTCCTCTTTTTTTATCTTCTTAGTATGCCTCCTCGTTGATGCTCCTCTTAATTTGTCGAGGAGACACATGTGTGTGTAGTACACATGTGTCTTGCCGACAAATTAAGAGTTTCTACTGATTTCTACTGATTTCTACTGATTTTTTTATAAGTGACTAAGAAAGCATACGACCCACCTGATGGTAAGCGGTTGTCGTAGCCTATGAGCGCTTACAACACCATTCATTTGTAGGTCCACTCTTGCGTTGCTTTGCTGCGCGATATTGATTCTTAAATCTCTTTTTCCCAGTAACTCTACTAGATTTAATAAACAATTATAAGGCAACGAGAAATAAATTATGAATATAGAAATTATAGTAAAAACAGATTTTCCTGAACTGATTTCCGGTGCTTTTTAAAAGTTATTTAAAAATATAGTTCATATTTAAAATAATCGTTCTATTATTGCCCTTCGTAACACATTTTATAACATATTTTAAAAATCTATTAACACACTTAAATATTATATGAGCGTAAAATTTTATTATACACCAACTTCACAACTCGATCTGTATAAAAGTAGATCTGTTACACAACATCCTCAAACGTTCGCTAGGAAAAGGTCATAAAAGTGTTATGACCTTTTCTTAAACAAAAGATTGCGTCTTGGATATATTACAATATGTAACGAAACTAAAATTCGACGACCTATTGGTAGCCCCCGCCTTTAGTCTCGACGGTCGCGGTTTTGATTTCCGCACGGAGCAGATGTTTGTATTGATCCTATAAACATCTGTTTCGGTCTGGGCAGTGGTCCTTGTGGATCTCTCCATCGTCCCTGGGAGAGCACGTTGAGCTGTCGGTCCTGGTTGTTATCATAACATCTGATTATAATCGTTAACTCTTGACAGGTAATTCGATCTTATCCAATCCGTTACTGAACCCTTAGGGTTGCGGAGGTCTGATGGCAATCACTCTCTCTAAAATCTAGTAACCTGTTAAATCCGGACAAGAGTATATATAGCAGAGATTTATTCTAGGAACAATAAGATGTAACGATGCTAAAACTGAAATAGTTTTAAACTTACTATATACCTCGGCTACCTAGATGTGAAATTTGAATTTTGGTTGAGGTTCGTTGCGATAAGATGCTTATTTTAATGCTACTAGCATATCTTCAGTTCGTGTTATCAAACCTGTTTTAAGTCTAATCTTACTTTTTTTTTAAAAACAAAATATATTTTAAAATTAGTACAGTATATTTTCTTGATCTAAAAAACGCATAAAAACTAAAAGTAGTAAGTTGGCGTTCGAAGCCACCACTAAAATACTTATAACGTTAAGACACTTCTGTTTTCTGTCAGTCAAAAAAAAAAACGATCTTATACTCGCAAAAAAAAGGTAGTCTGTAACCGCCCTAACCCGTTCTAACCCGCCAGCTTTTACTTTAAAATATTAATTTAAATAACGCATATACTGTTCATAGTACATGAACGTCTGTAGACAAAACATAGTTATCAGTAATCGAAATAGCATTAACTCAGAGCAAATGTACATTTCGTGACGAAAATAAGCGAGGGGGAATCAAGGTCAGGGGCGGTTTGAGCGACGTGACACACGCTGCGACCCTAAACTTAGAACTTCGTTCCAATAAAAGTACAACTGTGAATTATTGCAGTTTGTTCATATGTGCTGCGATCGGATCGATTATTTACGCTGTCTGTCGAGTTTGAATGCGTGTTTTAAAAACGTCCATAAGACTTACATACCATTTTAAAATTGTATCCGAATATTATATTAAACAGTTACAGCTTTTTAGTATAGTTAAACTTTATATAGTATAGTTTGTCTGATTGTTCGGGATGATTTCCGAATTGGTTAATCAATTTTAAAAGGACTACCAGATAGCTGATGATATAAGGCTACTTTTATCTTAGAAAAATATTTAGCGTTGCGTGTTTTGTTGTCAACGACCGAAAGCGCTGGCAAAATTTTATATCATTAAAACAAGCAATGAGGCATATATAAAAATAAAAACAAAATCACACGCTTATAAACTGCACCAATCGGAAATATAAAAACGATTGGTTAATGTTTACTCAAACAAAGGGATACTAAAACGATATTAAATTTAACGATTTTATGTTGAAACAGCGATCGGCTATTGTGGGCCCTCGACGCAGATGGCGATGTGACCGTTAAACTAATTCACGGATTTTAGTAATCCGGAGCGAATTTGAGGGTGCTAAATCCATATTTATACCCAACACCCCTAATACCCATTACGGGTGAATTAAGGTTTAAATAAGACTCGGGGATTAAATGCTTTTATGAATGTTCAAAGCGATAAATCGATTTACTTTTCCCAAGTACTTTATCCGTGACTTTGTTATATAGTTATATCCTTTACGATGTTGTGGCGCAGCGGTATCGAACCTGCCAAGCTCCAGAGGTTGCGGGTTCGATTCCCGCTCGCAGCAGATGTTTGTATTGACCATACATGCATATGTTCCGGTCGTACCTCTGACACAGAATAAAACTATTCTAATGGAGGCCGCTTCATTTTTGATGAACTAATGAGGCTCTATTTTTAAGAAACATTAAAGTAATACAATTACAGCCGACTGATATGGTTACAAAAACTAAATAAATTTTGATATTATAGTCTTAACTGCTTGAATTTCAACTAAGTTAAGCTGTGTTTCTCTCAAATCCGTAGAACAAAACTAGCCTGTAACTTGATACGATTTTACTTTCAAATTCCTAATACGCAATTTTGAAGTTTCATTATCCAAACGTACTCCATGAAGCGTAATTCATTACTTAGGTTTATACCTTTATAATTACGCACTATACATAATGGACAACGAAGCTATTAAAATTTGTTGTATATGTGTTAAATCAAGTTAGAAACGAAAATATAATTATATACCTATACATTTTTTATAAAGAATATTAGCAATGCTTTTTCTAGGCATAACTTATATTTATATTCCCTAAATAAGCTCGTAGCTTGCGCCAGGAATGGGTACGACAATAGCCCAAGGGGCTCAGGATCGAACCTATCATTAACGGAATCGGGCCTTCTACCGTTGAGCTATTGACGCCTTATATAAATTATTATATAAAATAGAAACATACAGTGCAACACTACCTATAATCACTAAGTGACAAAATTAAGAATTTTGACTAGTTATATTTCTTAAACTGATTGAATGAAATTTGAAATATAACATGTTTATACAATAGTTGCTTGTTGTTAATTTCTACGTCTTTAAATTTAAATAAAATTAATAAAACGTTAAGCTTTACAATATTTTGGAATATTAATATATTTTTTATATTGCATCATTTTTGACAGTAAGCTAATTAACTTTTAACAACCTAAATTGTTACTCGAATCTAACGATACCTTTTACATATGTATGGCAAAAGGCTTATGGTTTAGACCAAAGAACATGGTAATTCTTTACCAATAGACAAAAATATACATATTGGTACATTAAGAAAAGCACTCCAGTAAAATATATTTATTTAATCGTTTTTTTATCGCGACTTCTCATAATAGAAATGGCACACAAAAGCTTGCAACAGTTACTTTCTTAGAAATAATAATAGAAATTTTGTAATTTCTTTTTTCTGACAAACACTTATTATAAACTATAAAGAAAACGATACGAAATATAATAACTCGTCGATTATTCTCGGAAATTTTAAGGAGTGCCAATAAATCTAAAATATTATTATCATTCTAAGACTCAGATTTCTTATTTAGATCCGAAGATATTAGGGAGATCGTTTATCGTACCTCGCAATACATCGCGCTATATTATTTCAATAAATTTTATATTTATACTAACAATAAAAATATCGAAATTTTATATAAAAAAACAGTCAAGTGCGTGTCGGTTCCGTACTAGAGTGGAATAAAATTTTCAAGTTTGGGGACCTTTTAATTTAAAAAAAAAAATTATGTTTTTATTATTAGTTAGTATGACGGCCATAGTTATACGCAACTTCACTTACACTTTTGAAAATTTACGAAAGCTTTTGCAAAAAAAAACCTAATTAAAAATAGCTGTAAACGTTCTAACACATTGCTACTTTGAAACAAATCACTGTTGTCTATCATTTAACATTTAAGAGACATATTTTTGAGTAGTACCTGATTTGCAGAATTATAAAATAATACACGCAACTAAACGGGGATACTTATAATAGAGAAAATGCGATTGCAATTCATAAAAAAATTGTAATTACTCATTATATAAATTTAGAGTATAGCTCTACGACGCTCTGTACCTTAGTAGAAAGCTAGCCTACACGAACAATGAACAATCATACGACAAACACGCCTGATGGATCGTTACTTAGAAGTCGAGTGTAAATTAAATGTCAAACCATTTGACCCAACCAACAATTCGCATTCATAGCCATACATTCATAGAATGCTAAACGGAACAGATGTGAGTTTACATCACCTATCTCAATTGATTTGATTATTGGAACGAAGTTCCTTATCGCGCATCACAAAGACCGAAAAAAGACAATTTCTGTCCGACGCCAGAGGTCTTTCTAAAATGGTATCAATCGACACCAACTTCTTTATCCTAGCATTAATCCCGGTATTTTATGTACCCAGGGTCTGCTTATTACTCTTATCCGGATTTGACAGGTTACTAGTTTTTACACAGAACGATTGCCATCTGATCTCCGCAAACATAAGAGCGAACCAGTAACTCATTGGGTGAGAGCAATTTACTTACAAAGATTTCACGATTATTATCAGATGTTATGATAACAACCGGGACCGACAGTTTAACGTGCTCTCCGAGGCACGGTGGGGGCACCCATACGGACAAATGCCCAGACCGAAACAGAAATTATAACATCTGCCCGAGCGGGAATGGAACCCGCAACCGTCGAGACCTAAGGCAGACTCGCTACCCACAACACCACAACTGACACCGCTGTGGTCAATCAATCGACGCCCACATACGTATATAAAACTACGCTTTTCGTTTTACCAGTAATCATTTTGAATCAAACTAAGCTAAGGATAGCCAATAAGCTTTTATCAATTCCACCCAAGTAGGTTAACATTATCAACAACTTACTGTAACCAACAATGCTTTTAAGCCCTTGATTAGATAACACAATAAATTGCACACCACTTTAACTACTACGTCGGATTTCCAAGATTCGTCCTTTTATATGCGGTACAAAAATAAATTTCTGTATCGTCAAATATATAAGTTACCATCAATGTGACGCTTCGTTAGAATGACATATTTTCAAATATTGTCTTTCTAATCCAACGTGTTAAATAAATAGGTTCTATACTTCGTCATGCGCCAACAAATATATATTTTGCTTCTTTTCAGTTTCAGTTGACCTCGTGGTCAAGCAGTAATATCTTAATTTTTTTTTTTTTTTTTTTTTCGGAATGTGTATTGCTGTTGGCCCTACTGGACCTTGACAGCGTCACCGGGCGGGGGGGCCGAGTACAGAGACTCAGGAGTGATAAAGGGACAGCCCTCACGGGGCTCAAATTTGATTCCGTCCTTAGGGTGCCTCCTGCGAAGCCGAACCACGGCTAAGGACGTCATCAGAGATGGAGGCAGCGCTCCGAGCGCATGCTATACGATAGACTTACCCGACGGTGTGAGCGCGACGCGACGTGTGAAACAAAGGACCTCGTCCTCGCCGGCGAGGACGGTGTTGTGTGCGTGTCTGTGCTGTGTAAGGGGCATTTTCTAATGTAATCCTATCGTCAGGGTCTTGCAGGACGTGCTTAGGACGCCTTACTTTTGTTACGGTTGGTTACATCGGTCTGTGTACATACAAGCATGTCTAATCAAAGGATTTGGATGGAAAGTAATTTGATCGAAATAGTTTTGCGATAAGCGCTTCAAATGTTTGGGGATCGAATCGATTTCAAAGTCTCTATGGAGATCTACGTTGCGAACGTACCACGGACAGCCCGAGGCCATGCGTAAGAAACGGTTCTGAATTATTTGTAATTGATTAATTCTTCTGGCGTGGACGTGTGAAAAAACAGGGCTCGCGTAGGTCAGTATGGGACGTATACAGGCTTTGTATAATGTCACCTTATTTCTAAGGAACAGTTTACTCCGCCGGCCCAACATCGCATACAATCTTCCCAAAACGAACGATGCTTTATCACGTGCCTTGCGGATATGAGCTTCAAAGGTGAGTCTGTTGTCGAGTATGACGCCTAGATATTTGGTTTTATCTTTCCATGGGATGGGATGATCGAACAAGGTGATAACTCCAGGTGGACCGGATCGCCAGTAAGTCCTAATGCGGGGTTTGTTAAAAAGGACACCTACGCTTTTCTCGGGATTGACTTCAATCCTCCAAGATTTAAACCATTTTCCTAGGGCATCGGCTGCAGATTGGAGACGCCTGGTAAGGGCGGAAGCTGATACAGAGGTCGTGTAAAGAGGGGTGTCATCCGCGAAGAGTGCTAGATGAACACTTTTGGTCGGTCTCGGAATGTCATTTATATAAAGAGAAAATAAGATGGGAGCTAGTACGGAGCCCTGAGGGACACCTGCCCTGATGGGACGAGTGGATGACAAGGTACCCTCTACTCGAAAACGGAACGTGCGATTCGACAAGTAATCTCGTATGATAAGCACGAGTCTGTCTGGCATTCCTAGACGATACAGTTTATAAATTAAACCGTTATGCCAAATTTTGTCGAAGGCCTTAGCGACGTCGAAGAAGAGCGCTCCAGTGGTGTTGGTTCGCGCTAGAGTGAAGCCCTTTAGAATGTGCTCCGTTATACGGTGCACCTGGTTGACGCAAGAGTGGATTTTACGAAAGCCAAACTGCTCGTCTATCATTATGTTTTTGGCCTCAATGATGGCCTTGATTCTTGCTAACAAGATTCTCTCGTAGACCTTCCCGAGGGAGTCTAATAAACTGATCGAACGATAGCTGGTGGGCTGATTTCTAGGTTTGCCTGGTTTATGAATGCCGATAACTATGGCTTCCTTCCACCGATCGGGGAAGGAGCACTCTGCTAAAAGAGTGTTGAAAATAAGGAATTTGAACAGGGAGCCGCTTTAGCGTCTTATTGGTAATGCGATCGGGACCTGGAGATTTTTTACCGTTTGATCCTCTAGAGAGGTACGGGGTAGTGGCTCATCTACCGGCGCTGTGGAGACCCTACTTTCGACTTCCGAGTCGACCTTTAGGAGGTGCTCGGGGTCTACAGGATGCGTGCTTGGGGAACATTGACTCTCCAAGCTGTCAGCTAAGCATTCGGCCTTATCGATATCATCAAATGCGGGTGGTTGATTTATACGTAATAGGGGGGCCATAGTGGCGACGGTGTCGTTTCGAAGAGCTCTTGCGAACGACCAGTACGCGACGTGAGACGGCGTGAGCTCTCCAAGACGCCGAATATCTTCATAGGTACATACGGAAATATATCCATCTCTGTTTTTCTTTTCATAGATTTTTTTTTATAATCAATATTAATTATTAATTTTTTATAATCAATATTAATTATTAAGATTTGGTAGATAGCGAAAAGAACTTCGTTCCTACCGCGTGTCTCAGATACGATAATACACAATGGTGATTGACAAGCATGAGGCCTGCCTGATAGTAAGCGTCACCCCAGCCTTTAGACGCATGCAACACCAGTAATAGGAACGCGTTGCCAACCGTCGGAAAGGAGGGCTGATAAAGATAATAAAAGGAAAGAATAAGATGAGAGGGCTTTTGGCTCCGGGCACTGCCGCTCTTTTAACATATAATAATAAATAATTAACTTTGTAAGCATTTATTTCAATAAAATCTAAATAGCCGTATGGACCCATAACAGAATTAAATGTGTAAATAAAAATACGCGACTTACATTACTGGTGGTAGGCATTTTATTACAAGAGCCCGGCTAGGTACCACCGCAGTGAAATTACTGGGCTGGGGAGAATCAAGAACATAATATCTCGAAGTTGACAACGGGTGTGGGATACCAAGGTACAAATGAATGGTGTTGCGACCGCTCATAGGCGTTTATGAATTTATGAAAATAGTGGAAACATTTTTGTTTTATGTCAGAGGCTTCGCTCGGTTGAACGAGTTGCATACAAACTTTGAATCCAATTTATAAACTTTGAATGTCATATTTATTAATATCGAATCAATCGCCTAAAAAAATTTCAAGTTTCTAGCTCGATATCGAAACGCGACTGACGAGCAGCCAATTCATGAGTTTTTCGCATTCTAAAGTAGCCTATGTCCTTTCTTAGGCTCTAAACTATCTGTATACCAAACTTCATTTAAATTTGAAAGCACGACAGACAGACAGAGATACAGCGTTCGAAATAATATTATATAGTAAGGATGAGTAACTTAATGTAAATAAATAGTGGAAACGTTAGCCAATATTATTAGTTGTCACACATGACGATACATACCAAGCGGACGTTCCGTAGACAGTACAAGCAACGGTTTTAGGCGCAAATGTCAAGTTCAATAAATAATGGAATGAAATCCATTACACAGAAATTCGGCTTATAATGCACGCTATTGTCTTCATCCTTTTTTTGCGACATGCATTCACATGCAAATTTATAAATGACATTCAAATTGTCGGCGTTTGTATGAAATGCATGCGGCGCCTCGAGCTTGTAACGTCGTCGCTCCTTCTAATGAACGCTAAACATTACGTGACACAAATAAACGATATCAAGATCGAATTATTTGTCCTTTATAATAAGTGTCATTTGATTACCTATTACGATGTTTTATTGTCTTTTGAGTTTTGGCAAACTATTAAAAAACCTTACCATTAATTATCTGATACAATATTGATACGGGCTGGGGTTCGCGGATTTGGAAACAAACACCTAATGGCTCTAAATAAGACTTTATTGAGATCTTGATTACACAACAAAACTTCACAAATCACAGGTCAATCGTAGTCCAAAAGAATAGCCGAGGTCACTAATTATCGAACTTGTTCACTGGTATCACTTGTAGTTTCTTCGCTTGTTGCTCAGAACTGAATGACTCAGTCGGCGCGCCGGGCCGCTTATATAACACGGAACACGGTTTCGAGAAAGTTCCGTCCGCGGAACGCTATACTACATGTTTCGATAATAATCTTTCTAGAACCCACGCGACGTTAAGGAAATAAACAGAGAGAGCAGCAAGCGGTTTTCAACTTTATGAGCCGGAGATAAGGTTCTCCGTAACAATATTATAAAACAATTGTTTTTACATCATTGTGGCGTATTGGAGCGAGTGCGCATCTGCACCGTGTCTCGGAGAGCACGTTAAGCTGTCAGTCTCGGTTGTTATTCATAACATCGGATAATAATGAATAAGTGTTGATAAGTTATTTGCTTACATCCAAAGAGTTACTGCTTCGCCCTTAGGACTGCGGAGGTCAGATGGCAATCGCTCTGTGTTTTTACACACACTAGTTACCGATAAAATCCGGATAACAGTAATAAGCAGACCCTGGGTAAATAAAAAAAATACCGGGCAAAATTGCTAGGAAGAAGAAGAATTGGTAGTACAATCTTATCTTTAAAAAAATAACAGCGATAAACTGACCAAAACCTTCATAATTCACATTTTGTTTTCATATCACAAATGTGGGAAATGATAAACGGTATCACAGTAGCAGCAGCACTTTTCCTTACCACCCCTAAGATGAGCGGTTAGGGAAAAGGAAAAGCGAAGTAAGGAAGGGGACGGTACTAACAATCTTATGGCTTTACTTCAACAGTCAAGCCTGCCTGCCTGCCTACTGCCGACTGTTTCTCTACCTTTCACATATATCTCAATCAGATAAAATGTAATAAATTGTCATTTTATTTTCAAGGTGGGCACCGCGTAGTTGCTTCGAACCCCGACAATTCATATGTCAGACGAAACTAAAGAAAGTACCAAAATCGAAACTGAAAGAACTCCGAAGACGATACCAGAGGATGGGGAAGATCAATGAGATAACCGCGCCTAGCGTTAGCAGGGAGGTTAACGACCCGAGGAGCAATGACGTCACGAGCAACCCTATCCTTAACCCCAAGTCATACGATCTCCATCCCAACCCGCTTAGACGTGGAAAGAATCCGATTCGGTACCACCCGAAAGCTTACGACTTACGACCCAATGAATTGAGGAAGAGATCCAGGCCTAACGCGCAAAGACGGCTGACTAGACCATTCCCAGGGTATGTAACCATAGACTTATAAATAGTATGAACATGCCCATTGTACAGCCAAATTGTCGCCGACTCGTTGGTGCTTCCTAAATTCAACACCAACGATTCGGAATTAACTTAGTCACAAGTTAATTTTATTCGGGAATTAGTCCTCTCGACCGTTTCTATTCTATATAAATCAATATATGTACCTTGCTTTTGCACGTTTTTGAAATTGAACGTGCCAATGATCCAATGATGAAAATTACTGGACAGTTGAGGTAGTGAGTAAGCCGCTATAAGTAAGCTGGCTTTCTCGGATTACTTTTATTAGTTTTTTCCATTCCTGAAATGTTATAGCTAATGGATTTTTTCTCTATTTTCCAGTTACCAATGGAACCGTCGCGATCCCGAAGGCTCATATAAGTACAACGCCGACCTCCTCCGCTCCGGACGCACCGGTCTCAGCCCGCAGATGGTCAAGCACCACCTTTCTCGGCTGCAGCGCATGCGCGATAAACAAATCGCCAAACGTTTGAACAAAGACGACTGGCTCGTCAACGATCAACAACCTGTCATCGTACGAGCACACGCCAGGACATACACGATTGATAACAACATAAGCGCTCTTCACCCCAAGACGATCGTTGAAGAGTTTGATATGATGCCCCCACCAGCTCCCGTTGTGCTCCCGAGACCGACGCGCGGTATTTGGTAGTGCGTTTTCTACATTCAGTATCCCAATTCTATAAGTATCCCCTAAGTTCCTCTCAGTTCGAACCTTCGCGCTTCGAAATCCTAAAATTATTTTTAGCACTTCCGCAAGCTGCTTCTTCGCTTAATTCCGTTGTAATTTTTTTATATATTTAAAAAAATTACAATATCTACCGCCTGTCAGCTTATTCTACTTATTTCTGATTATATAAATTCTCCACGATACCCACCCGATGCGCAAAGAATCTTTATACATAACTAATATTATTTACGCATGTATTTATTTTTTATATAATGTTTTACTGTAATTTTAAGTACTTTTAGAGAGTTTCGAGTGAACACTTTATTTACTATAAATCGTGTGTACTAAGTCTTAGGCTGTCAAAATGTAATTTAAGATGAATGTCGTTCTAGAATATCAATGAGAAAGGATGTAGGTTCGTTTTACATTTCCTGAAGTGATGAATAATTGTAGCCTCATGTTTAATTTTTAATTATTTTTATATTATGTATTTAACACACTAAAACTATTCTTTTTCGATTTAAAAATTATATAGAGTAACGACCTAGTCAATAAGATAATACAAAGATTACAGCATTTAGAAATAACAGCTTAAATATTGCACAGTTTAAAAATTCTCACAAAAATATTTCAAATAATTATATCTATTAAAAATGTAATCTTCGTTAATAAAATTTTAAAAAATAAACATTTTAATATCGCTAACATTCTCATTCATGCTTTAAGTGTATTATAATGTTACAGCAACTTGATGATGTGTCGTACTTTATATTGGCATTTGTAAAATAATATTAAAGAAATAAGTATTATTCTAATTATACGTTCCACTCTGTATATTTTTAAGGTTTATGTATCGAAGGTATAGTGCCAATATTATTGTCCTCGCATTTGAATAGAAACATATTTGACAAGTGTAAGTTATAACCGCCATTTTTTTTATTTTTCATAGAAAAATTTAAAATTTCAATTCATAAAAACTATTTCAGTTTCTTTTTATTTTATAAAATCTTTATAAAAACATCATGGATAAGTTAATATTTTGTAGCCTTAAAATTAATTTGTAAATTTGTAATATTATGTGAAAGTAGAACTTTTGTTCAGCAATTACAAGAAAGAAATTTTGAAATTTGTGCAAATTTAATTAAAAATATTATTATACGTGAATACGCACTTGTCATTTAAATATAAGAAAAATTTTAAAACTAGTCTGTTCTGTAATAAAAAAACACCAATAAATTATATCTTACAAACGTTGTTTCTTCTTAATGATTTTGTTAAAGTTTAAATTATTCCCTTTAAAGTCTTTGATACACTGATTTAATGAATTACGGAAAAAACCTATACGATTAATATTGTTTTGAAAAAATTTTAAATCTATCATTGTAGAATTAAGAAAAATAAAATGCATCTGAACATTTCTGAGTTTTATTTTGTTAACAGCGCTATCTAGCGTTAAGTAGCCAAACCAAAGAGTCGAAAATGTAATTTTCACTATAGAAACAATTTAACCCAACATCCATAAAGTATTATCATTTAGAATAATGTTACATTAAGAATTTAATTATTAAAAAAAACACTTTATATTAATGTATGAAGTTTAGTATATTTTATTTAAAATATTCTATTTGAGTGTAAAATATTGTATTGTATGAGTGAGTGTTTCTGGGTATATTAACTAGATGTCACTAGTAACATAAGATATTATGCCTATAGACTAGGCCTGACTACACAATACAGATCGCGCATTCTGATAAAATATTTTCGCTTCCGCGATATCTTTATTTATCATAAACAAAGAAAAGCTTTTATTTTATGGTGAATTTTATCGCTCACTATTTAGACACTCCCAAGACTGGAAATACTTACATTATTAGCTTTAGCAATAAGGTTTGTACAATAGAATGTATTGAGTATTGCTTCTGCCGTAAGATTTAAATACCGACCAAGTGCTGGGTGGACCACGCAAAGTAAAGACTGAATGGTTCTGCATTTTAAACAGATTATTTAAAAATTAAAGATTGTAATCATCGACTGCAAAACTAACTTGGTTATTTCATAGTAAATATTAACAATTATATGAAAAAACAAACTTATGCGAAGAACTTCTAATATTCTTATCTCTAAAAATATTAAACGTATAGTTTTCATAAGTTTGAATTTGAAGATTCGTTAAAAGTTCAAATACCTCAAATTTTTCGACAATTTCAAATCACATAGTTCAAATGTTGTTAATTGATATGTACAAAAATATCCATTAAAACGATACAGTTCAATGGCCTTTTGTTCAAATCGCTTGACCGCAGTTTTTGATGCCCCGATATTGTTACCATGGTTATCGCGTGCAAACAGCCTGATACTAACTTAGATGACACGCGAAGGAAAATCAACTTTACTAAACTAAAAATAAAGTCTATATTAGCATATATTTATAAATATTAATAATATTTAGCTGGTCAGTAAACTGTTAGATAGAATAATATTTTTTTTTGGAATTTAAGCTTTATGACGTTATTAATAAAGATAATACTGGTAAAAATGTCGGTCCTACGCAAATTACAATACTTAATTGAATTTCAAACATTCCTCTACAATATAGAAGCCTACGAAACGAGCCTTCATTAGATTTATGATCAGATAAACCTACCACTTTATGACCTTAGAATAGCTCCTAATTGAATTCAAGTGAATTGGTAGTAAAGACGGGTACGCCTCGCCTGATGGTGAGCGGTCAACGTAGTCTATAGACGTTTGTAATATGAGTGTCACATGCGAGTTGGAGACCCCAGAGAATAGAAAGCGAAAGAGAGAGGAGAGATGGGAGAGATTGTCCCTGACACGCTCTTACTTATTGAACGAAAAGCGATGGTATGGATACTACCACTTTACGTCATATTGTGAGGTAGAAGTATCAACCTCCCCAATCGAGCCGGTGTATTCATGTCGATGCCATCAAGGCTGTAATGCTTTAAATATGTTTTTCCTCAAATTAACGGTAAAGAGACTTAGGACATGGGGCTTTCGTGAGTCCGTCGCACTGCGTTCGATTTGAATGAAAAAAAATCCCTTTGCTATGGTATTAATCGATCAAGGAATGTATTTCAAATGCTGGAGTAATACACCCACGTATCTATTTCAAATACTTTTTTTATAAAAATTAAGGAACTTTACGTGACCATTTTATGAAAAAAAAGTGAAAATAATTTGTACAAACGTAATTTTCAAAGTTATTTATTTTAAATAAATATAGTGTTATTAAGCATCTTTGGGCACATATTTTCCAGTTTTTGTTTTTTTTTTTTTAATAAGTTCTGGATACCGAGTAATTGCGTTTTTTCAGGTTTACGTTTTTATTTTTTCTCTTTAAAACGCAAAAGTAGAGTAGTAGAATTTGTGACTAGTAGGGAATGATTGCTCTTAATAAAGCCTATCACGATAAAAAAATGATCACTCAATAACTTAAACTGAAATAAACCTTAGGTAAATAATCATATGAGTAACTTTGATACCCACAAGAAAGTAGAAGAACTGGTATTAAAGACTTCCAATAAAATTCATGAACAACAAAATAAATTTAATTGAATACTCTTCTAGATAATTTCAAGCAAAATTTTAAAGGCGTCGGGATGTGACGACATCATCGCCCGCTGTTGGGATAACCTCTGTCACAACAGAGATTATTCCACCAGTGCAATCAGTCACACTGGTGGTAGGTCTTTTGTTGCAAGAGGCCGGCTAGGTACGTACCACCGCAGTGTCCAATATTCTGCCGCCAAATAGTAGTGCTTAGGCACTACTGTGTTCCGGTTAGAAGGGCACTGTACGCTAGTGAAATTACTGGGCGAACGAGATTTAAGAACTAATATCTAGAGGTTGGCAACGCGTGAGTGGCACCTACTAATGGTGCTACAAGCGCTCATAGGCTACGGCAACCACTTACCATCAGGTGGGCCGTATGCTTGTTTGCCAACTTCTAACATAAAAAAAAAGCAATACATACTTATAATTTAGAATATTTTATTTTATTACTATAAATGAATTACTTTTAGACGTGATTTGACCGTTCTTTTAGTATATTAAAAAGATATAATTTTCTTTTTAATGAATATTAGCAAAGCTTATTCAAGGCATTACTAATATTCCTATTGCCCCTCCAAATAAGCTCGAAGCTTGAGCTAGGACAAGCCCATGCCATTAGCCCATGACGGTCAGGATCGAACCCTCGACTGTCGCTTTAACGAACCGAAGTCGGCCCTTCTACCGTTGACCTATTGAGGCTTAAAAAACCTAATTTTGTATTTGTAAAAGCTGTAAAACTATTAAATGCCAAATGCCACACAAAATTTAACATTAACTTAACCTTCATTATTTTAAAAACAACGATAAACTTGAGTTAATTTACGATAATGAAAACGCACAAGGGCAGTCTGGACTTAAAGCAAAATACAACCTTGAAATGTGTTAAATAACTTAAGTATACATATAACTGTTAGACCTGTTTTTAGAAATTATTTATATTTCATAATAAAAGCTTTAAATATTTTTGGGCTACGTTTTTGCCGGCTATACTTGAAAAATTGTGTATATTATATGCTATGCTATAGCATATATACTTTAGCATTTAGAAATAAATAAACACTAAATCAAAGACTCAAAAGATAATAAACTAAGTTAATTTTAAGAACTAATCACACATGACAACTGTTTCTGTGTACCTGAGCTATATGTGATTGAAGTGTGTTGATTATTTTTTAAAGATAATAATTATATAAACTATTATTGCTATATATTTTCTATAAATTAACTTTTAAACCCTGCATATCTTTGTAGCACACCCGACCTTTATGTTTACTGCAAACTACTTCTTTTGCTAATACCCTTAAGTATAATAATACTGTTTCAAGTTACTATTGCAATAAAATCTAAACTAAAATTCATACTTTAAAGAATAATAAAAATCCAAACAGTGGTTGTTCAGTTATATTCAAAAGAAAAAAAAAGAAACAGAGACCAAAAAGCGAGCAAACCTGCGAGATCTGTGAGAAGGTATTACTAATCCAATCGTATCATTTCATTGATACTAAACACAAGAAGGCTATATGGCTCGCAAGTCATAATGTTTTCATATATGGTATCCACAAAAAAATCACCTGATAATGATGATACCTCCATCATCTTACGAGCTTTAATGTAGGGCAAAACAGTGAATCGGTATATATACTAAGCAATTATTGGCGATTAACCCTACCATTACACGTGTAAACGCTTTAATTTGAACTCGGCCGCGTAAGGCCTTATATAAAGCTAATTTAAGCTATTTTTGTCTTATATCCCTACGATTAGGTGGTTCTTAAATAATATTAATCAATTATTGTTAAAAAAAAGTTGTGACAGTTAAAGACAGGATACAGCCTGATATTTAAGACAGGATACAGCCTTAAAAACCGATTTTGTTTTTATTATTTCACAAAAAAATCTAATATATTAATATTTCAAGTCGCAAGTATTGTAATTAATCTGTTTGAATAGTGATTGAAGAAAAAAATGACGTACATTGTTTTCGTAGCTATTTTTTATCTACATCCTAGAAACATATAATTTATTTACATCTAATTTTAATTTATACTTCATTCCTTGCACAGCATGTAGAACATATCGTTTCAGTTTTATATTTATTACAATAATATATCGGGAGATACAGATCTCGCGTGTCGTTTATGACTAACCGGATTGCCTCAAATTACACAAAACATTTGAATCCAAATACTTTTAGTTTTGTTACTCATATGAAATTATCCTGAAAATTACATATTTCTTGTTATATTGTGACGTCACGATTTCTACCAAGGTCTGCTTATTACTTATATCCGGATTTCATAGGTATCTGGATTTTACTCAGGGCGATTGACATCTGACCTCCGCAACCCTGATGAGCCGATAACTAATTGGATAAGAGCAAATTACTTATTAGGAGTTATCAATTATTATCAGACACAAGGTTATAACAACCTGTGGGGAGACTCACAGGGACAACACCCAGACCGAAAGAGATATTTGTGGTATTAATCAACAAACAATGCTCCTACCAGGAATCGCACCTGGAACCATCTAAAGGAAGGCTCGCTACTAATACGCCACAACTATCGTAACAACATAAATTTGGGAATCAATATTCACAACTATTGTATTATAATTTATAATTTTATTCTTCGTTCATATTTTATTAGATAAAGCGTTGTAGCATGAAGTTGCTACGCAGCGTAGCACGTAGAAGCTGATATAATAAAATTATTTACATAAATATAAGGGTTTTAGCATCACTTATGTATAAAATAGTAGTGTAGTGCTTTTTATCTTGTGTAAAGTCACACACACAGATATAATATCTATATGTATTCTTGAAATACCGTCAGCTAAACTGCCACTAAGGAAACAATACAATACTTTGTATAATTGACGACTTTGTAAAACTGACGACTGTCGTAGCGTGCTGGTGGTGGGCCTGCTTTGAGCCTCAACGGCCTCGTTCGACGGTTCGATTCCTTATGAAGCATATTATGTTTCTTATAAATATTTGTCTGGCCTTTTGTCCTTGTGAGTTTCCCCACCGTGCAACGGAGAGCACGTTAAGCTGTGGGTCCCGGTTGTTATCATAACATCTGATAATAATCGTTACCGAAATCTTGATAGGTAGTTTGCTCTTATCCAATGAGTTACTGGTTTGCCCTCAGGGTTGCGAAGGTCGGATGGCAATCGCTCTGTGTAAAAACTAGTAACCTGTCAAATCCGGAGAGTATAAGCAGACCCTGGGTAAATACCGAGAACGCTGAGAACGAGAAGACTATATTATTATCTAAATCCTTTCTATAGATACTCTCTTAAAAGCACTATTATATTTCCAATATTATTATGGCATAATAAAACATTTTATTAATCATAAAGTTAATGTCAAAATGCTCGGTTTTAGCGCTCCTGTCGATACTTTATTGGTATCATCCCTCAATAGCCGTCAGCTACAGCCATTAATGGCGCGGGTCAAGGCTTATAACGTAATCGAAATGAATGACTTGAACTTATTGGTAATAAATATATCATTGATATATATTCTACAATACAATCTTTTCCTTTTTAATGTAAAATGTCATTTAAATTTACCGACTTTTCTTTATAACACCAAAATAATAAATGAATGCTTAAATGATGCGGATTATAAGAACTATTCGTAACTTCCATAAAATACAATTAAAAGCAAGGAGACACTTTCTACTTAAATAAAAATATGATAATAATTTAATAAAGAATATAAATAATATTCTCAAACGGTAGTAAAGTCATGCTCCTCCTAGCACGATTGGGCTGGCTCGATCAGGAAATACTACCCCTCACAGAAAATCGGCGAAAAGTAACAGTATCGGTAGGTACTTACGTACAGTACCTACAAGAATGTTTCGGGCGATGAGTGAGAGTGCCGAAGACCGAATTTTCTAGACCCTGTTCCCTTCCTTTTTTTCCTTCTCATCCCTTCCTTTTTTCCCATCTCATCCCTATCTTTTTTCCCATCTCATCCCTACCTTTTTTCCCATCTCATCCCTTCCCTCGTGTCCCTTAGGTTTGCAATGCGCATGTGATACTTAATGTATCACGCGCGTTCATAGGTTGCGGTGAAAAAAAAACATCTTTAAATCAAGATTTTTGTATCTTTTCCTGAAATTATATTATATTTCACTTTTATTATCTTTATTGGTTTATCCTCAAAATTCGAACGAATGCTTGAAAGATCATTACAGACTTTTTTATGGAATATTTTCATACAGATCAGGTTCTCTGTCACATGAGTGATACGAACATTTCAATTGTGTGTATTTTAAAGACAAGGAATGGGTTGATATGTCTATCTCTAGTGTATTAGGGAACAGTTGGTTTTAAATAAAATTTTATGGTATCGTTGCCCGGTACTGAAATTATAACTGCCTCACTATGTCATCAAGGCGAATATACAATGCGATTGCTGGTAATTCCAGCTATTTCCAAACAGCCCTTGCACTAACATTAAATGTAGCTACTACTTTATAATGTAAACAGACAACAAACAATTGCATTTATAAAAAGAAAAAACTGAAGTGAATACAATAAAGAAATGTGTGATGTCCCAGAAAACGTATTTTTCAGTATTTTGTAACTTGTCGAAATATTAGGTGTTATTCAGTGTGTAGTTACTAGTCACTATGGCTGCGTATTATAAAATTATTGCTATTTTTTTGTATAGTTCCCATGTATTTGTTAATTTTCTATTTTATTTTTTTGTATTTGTATTTAAACACAAACTAACAACTATTCGCATCTGTATCCCATTAATACGCTTCAAAAGTTTAAGGTCTTCGAAATAAATTTAGAGGTACAAATAAACTCTATCATATTTTACGTGTATTCTAAACACAGCTTTATTGACAAATTATATTAAAAGATATCGGCACTAAACAAAAAAGGACTACAAGCCTAGAAACTTTTTATACCACAAGGGTGGCATACAAGCGTATGGTCCGCCTAGTTATTAGCGATGACAGTATCCAATAGACGTTTGTTAAATTGTGTTACATAAAAATTTCCGTTTTACTTTTTTTATCAAAACAAACAAAAAGTAGGTCAATGCACTTGACGTTTGACACCTGACATCTTGCCATTGCGCAGGAGTCGCGTTATTATATTTTTTTATCCCTACCCTACCGTTATTAAACATAACATTCATAATTAAATATCTAAATTAATTAAAATAATTAAAACTAATAATTAAAATATTAATTTTATAATTTTTCAAAATTAAATTGTTATATTACTTTTTTATTTTAGAACGTTTCGTTCCAGGTGACAATGATCGTCATTGTCGATGCGTAGGAGTTTGACAGGTCGTTGTCATCTGTATTTGTTTTGATAAATATTTTGTAATTAATCTATGCAAATGCTTTGTTTTGTGCCGGTTTCCGCTAGTTTTCGAGAAGCTTCGTTTTGTGTTTTGTTTGGTGGGGCTTCCGGTCGTGGCGAGGGTATAAATACCCTGGCCCGGGCTCATTCGACCTTTTTGCACTATTTTTGCAACATTTTCACCTTGGGTCTCCTGTCGGCATCGTCGTGCGCAGCTCATCAGCTGAGCTATAGTTGCCGACAGTTGCCCATGTAGTCGTAGTGCGGTGCAATCAACATCCAGCATCATCCACGTGCCAACGACACCTTGGCCTGAAGCCGTTTCGTTACTACCTTTCGTAAGTTTTGCATTTTTACTTTACTTCTCCAAAGTGTTGTGTTTGGCAATCTCATTATTTTTGCATTGAACCTTTCCTATTGTATAATTATAGTGCACATCCGTGTGTGTGTCGACCACGTGCTGGGGACTGCCGTGGGTCTGTCCACCACGCGGTAGGGTGCTTGACTTCGTTTCGCTGGAGGCGCAGGAGTTGACATAGGCCTGCCAGTTGTAAGCGGGTCTTTTCCTCCAAAAGGTATTTATTTCCTTTTCTTATTAGAACCAGCGCAGACCTTAGTGATAGTATGTCGTTTCATATTGTTTTCTGGGTCTTAAACCCAAATAATAGTGTTTCTTTGTAATTTATTAAAAGTTTGAGTTATTGTGGGGATTCGGGAAGCAACGTGGGTACCAGGTGTACTGATTTTAACCCATGTGTGTTTCTCGTTTCCAGGAGGTGTCAAGTCAGAGGGCATCCTTGTGAAGTGAGGGCCTTGTTTGTCTACGGAGGGCCTTGTTTGTCAAGTGAGGGCCTTGTTTTTTTTCCACCGGGGACATCTTTTCCCGTGGAAGCGCACCTTGCAACCGGGGGCGCATATTTATCACTTCGGGAGCATCTGTTCCCGAGGCATATTACATCGAAGTTGCTCATCTTCATTATTATTATAAGGGGCTCATAATATTTTATAAGGGGCTCTTCTTCCTGGAAGACTGCATCGTGCTGTGCGAGTAGTTATTACCGCGCGGGCCGTCTCTTCAGTTCCCGTGCTGGACTGCCCGGCGCTCGGCGTGCTCGAGGCGTCGAGGTGGTTGCGGTCTGCACGTGGCCGGTGGTGACCACGTGGCATCGCGATCTTCTTTATTCTCACTCACAGGACGGTGACATTTCAAATTTTAGTTTAAATATTATTAATGACGGACTTTTCTTTTGGATTTTAGTAATATTTACTATAACGTATTAAATTTAAATGGGACTGTCAACCCATATTATACATTGTTCTTGACAGTGGCGCCCTATTTTTTTAATTATTTTGGAAAACCAAACCTTAAGCTTTAAAATATCTCTAGTGACCCACCGATGAGTTTAGCTGGCATTTTTTTTTTTATATAACCTATTATATTTAAGAATTAAATTTTTTTTTATTGTATAACAATTATTTTACCGTTACAATAAATACATCTATAAATTTTACCATCTTTTATTGCCCCGTAACAATTGGAAAAAACACAGGTTGCTTATCTTAAAGGAAGGAGGTGAGATAGGGGAGGAACATGAAGGGACAAGGTGGGTAGAATAATTAGCTACTTCACCTATTCACGTCTTGCCTATTCCGTGCGAGGAGTAGTATTTCCCGGGTTGAAAGTTTGAAATGAGCCAATCATGTCCAACAGCAACAGCAGGCTAATACTACACATAAATATTCAAACATTCTCAAGAGAAATCAATATTTATTATCCTACATCAACATTGAACATGATGTATAAATTTTAACTAATATCAAAACTTATCCTATATATCCTACGCCTTTTAATTAAGGATGAAATTAAACAAAACGTATAAAACGTCTTAGAGCAATAGCCGAATATCGTAGGTAAGTTTTATATACAATCCTAATAAGAAATCAAACATAAATTAACATAGTAAGTATTTTCTCGCAACCCTATTTCCATGCCAGTGGTAAGCGGCACGTGGTCAGTGGTCAGTCGCGTCGTAGACCGGTCGATTTGAGGACATGTAAACTTGAGCGGCCATCGGATTTTCGACGCCATGACTGAGGATATACCAGGTTTGTTTTATTGTTATATTAACCACAGATTACTTTGTTTCTTTTTTTTATTCTGTCAGAATTTTGATATGAAAACTTTTTGAATATCTAATCTCAATGTAAATCGGAGTTCCAAATTGTATTGATGAATTAATTGGTTCTTGGATTGTATTTTTAAATGTGAATAGTGCATTTTAAATGTCTTTTTTAGTTTTATAAAGCGGTGGCTAGTCAAAACGAATTGTAACTGTATTTATAGTTACCTCCACTCGTAATTACTATCGATTTTTTACCTTTGCTAGTGAAATAGGTCATTGTTTGTAAACATAGTGATTCAGTTAATGTATTTTCAAGTAATATATGTAGTGTAGTTTTAGTAACTAGTATTTTTTAAAGTTATTCTTTTAATACACATTTTAAGCTTTAAAAATGACTCTCATTTCGTATCATAACTTTTTTATTAACGCGATATTTTATTGGATAGAGTTTGATTATATGATCCCATAATATAAATGTCGATGATTTGATAAACTATTTATTCATTATGTATAGAAAGAAATGAAGGAGATGTTAATCTTTTTAGAAGTCATCAGACGTAAATCAAATTCCATCAACGACAACTATTTAACAATTTTTTTACCAATTTTAATTTTATTAAGTTTTACCGTGCAATTTTAGTTTTAGTCATGAGATCTCGCAACTTTTTTTTAGTAGAACTGTGTTGAGAGACTTGGAATTTGTTTTACATTTTATGTTTTTGATGGGATCTGGGATCTCATCTCATTATCTTTGATGGTGATGGTTCTTTTTCCTTTTTTTATTTTCCTTCCTTCATAAGCTAAATACTAAATTCAAATTTTCGAATCTGCTAGAGGTATCTTAGAAATTTGATGATCTATGAGTGAGAGACAAAATTAAAGGACTTTGACTAGCGATAATTCATAAACTATAAGGTATAAATATTTATTAGCTATATTGCTAATACAGCTAGTTTTAGTGAGTTCTCATGATCACCAAAAATTCAAACTACTTACTTTATCCACTAGACAGTAACAGTTTCTACCAAAAGTGCCATGAGTCGCCTCGAGAAAAAAGGTTGCGGCTGTGCGTTTTGCTCGACGGTGGTGGCACGGCAGTGTTAAATGGTCTATACAACTAAACACAATAACGTTTTTTATTTTATATACAAAAACGATTACATTACAATTTTACTACTCGACAGATTAATTATATTAATTTAGCTAAACGTAATTTAATTGTCTGAAAAACATTCATTGTATATTAAAGAGCTTTTCACATAACTTTCTTACACGCTATTTATTGTAACATATGATTTGAATTTTAAATACTTTCCGGTCGCAAGTCTTACATTATTATGAATTATTCATATGTAATTATTCATATTTAACCTCTTTAAATATTGGATTAAAATTAATATAACTTATTTCTCATAAATAGGCTTCCAACAATAAAGATTTTTTTACAATACATTGTATACCCAAACTAATATTACAATCGTGAAGGTTTTTGTTTTTAATTTGTAAACGGCAAGATAGAATATAATTCATTCTAAAATTAAATAGTTTTTTTTTTACTTTATTTACAACCAATGTTACAACGTATGTATTTACAATTCAATACTATATTTACAAATAATTACAACGATACAAATGTCCACGGGGAATGGTGGCAAGAATTCTAGCTGCATTTCCCCGCTAAATCGCAATCCATATTCTTTGGACGAAAAATGAACTAGCCCTCCTATCATAATATGTGGAGGCAATAAGTCTGGGTGTAATATCTTTTAGAAATTGTTTAGCAACCCTCCTTGGCCCAAGTGTTTTCAATAGTTTTTGAACAATACAATACTTAAATATAAACTAACAGTCGAAACCATCATATTTTTATATCTGAAACTACTACATCATTTTTGATAGGAATCAGTATAGGATGGTTAATTAAAATATCAATAAAACGATCGCCACGCTCTAGTAACTGCACGTTGCACGTTAGATTTATTGAGGTCTAAAATACGTGTCATGCAAAACTAACATTACCCGTGTTATGACCCTTATAAATGCCAATTATTGTTATAAATATTTGACGCAGCAACATTATATCAGAAAAAAATTATTTCATGTTTTTTTCTATAGCTAACTATTTTTTTTTTTTCATAAGTACTATGTTATATGGGAAAACTCGAATTGACTGTCTTTTTTATATCAGATTGGGCAAACAAAGCAGGAGGCTCATCTGATGTTAAGCGAGTACCGTCGCCCATGAACATCTGCAACACCAGGGCATGCGTTGCCTAACTTTAACATGCAATTGGTTATAAGCTGATTGATCTCAAAACGATGTTGATGAATAATCCCTTCTATAGTTTTTCACCAACATATGGTGGTAGCTACAGGCGGGCATTTAAGCCCTAAAGCAAAATGTTTGATTATTTTCGAAATCTTCAAACAAAAAAATGCGTAAGTTAGCAATAAGTAGCCGCCCACACGAGCGTAGCTTTGTTAATTCCGTTCAACTAAAAGAAATCTAAATTTCAATCTCTATACTGATCTCCGGCTTCAGTGTGAACAGTCAGGCAAGGTCAAGGATAGCATCAAACTAATGGACTTAGCCTTAAATACCCCCTTACAATTCCACGAAATATGATTTTGCGTTAATATGACGCATTTTCTACTTAGTTTATAACCGTCATATTATAGGATATTAATATTTCTGACTTCTATTAAGACTATTTAAAATGTATTTTGCGGTTGACACTACTGGACTTCACAGGGTTACCACCGGGCGGGATGTTACTATGTATAAGAATGTAAAGACACTTGTAGCCAAGTGTGGTCACCGATTTATAAACGATCAGTGAATTAAGCAGCTTTAGCTGCTGACTGTAAAATGATGGAAGACCGCATCGTGGTATTTCAATTGAACTTCTTCGTACTCGAGAGGCCACGTAATTAGTCGGTCCAGACTGTTATCAATTTGATAATAGTCTATAAGTCAAGTCAGAAGCATATTATGTATGTTAAGCAGCTTTAGCCACTGCCTGTAAAGTGATGAGAGACCGTATCGTGATATTTCAATTGAACTTCTTCGTACTCGAGAGGCCACGTAATTAGTCGGTGCCGACTGTTGTCAATTAAACTTCTTCTTGGTCCAGAGGCCACGAAATAATTCGGTCCCAGCTGTTATCAATTTGATAATAGTCAAGTCCGAAGTAAATGTATGTAATTATGTATGTATGTATATATAGGCTATCTGAACAATTATGACACCTGTTTGGCCACTGATCGTAAAGAACAGCGATAGCTTGCTAGTTTAAGTTAAGATTATTACTTTACAACATTCAACGTGATCAAAAGTAAAACGATTTTCGATTGAATAAAATTTGTGAGTCTATTCTGGTATTCCAGTTTATATTTAAATAACACAATAGGCAGTAATTTACTCATTGCGTAGAACTTTATCGTGAGGTTTTATTTATGGTAATTTTATAACGAATTAGTGGAACTGACGTCATGACGTCATGCGAAAAGGTTAAGAAGTCGGAGAAATAAAACTCACTTTCAGAGGGCGTTGATTTATGATATGGTCAAAATTATGAAGAAACGAAGGCCCTCATAATTATTACGTTCAAGAATGTTGTACTCTAGTATATCAAAAAAGGTTAAAGTTTCAAATTCATAGGTTTTATTTGTTGTAAGCTTTTTATTGTAGATATTTATTATTATTTTTATTTATGTTTATATCAGACCAAGATCCATAATAATTTGTTAGTTAGAACTTATTCTAGTGTTAGTATAATTATAATAATACAATAAAACTACTTATTACTAATTGCACCTATGCACACCTCCATACATGTTCACATTAGCCCAGTACCTAATGAAGGGGCCATCTATTTTATATAGATATGATGAAGACTACTCCTTATTCTCGTCCTTTACATTACAGGCATTCATTACGAATGCAATCTTAGCCTTAAACACAGCCTATGACTAACGTTTAATTCGAAATAAATTTTACTGTTTAAGAATCAAAATAGTTTTGCCACTGTAGCCAATGTCGTTTATACGTAAATCGGGGGTTAAAATCGCAGACTATAACTAAAGATTAAAGCTTACAGTAATAAATATCCATCCATCCATCCAAACTTTCACATTTATAAAATTAGTTAGATTAGATCAGAAGATAAGATTAGTTAGATAATAAAATATTTTGAAGTATTTAATTAAAAGGGTACTGTACCTTAAGGGTAGGGTTTCAATCAACTAATATTATAAATGTGGAAGTTTAGATGGATGGATATTTGTAAATGTTTCACGCAAAAACTATTAAACAGTTTTGGATGAAATTTGGTACACAAATACCTGGATTATCATACCGGAAAAATGTTGGGTTTCCGTGGGGGTCGTGTAAAAACTACTTAACCCGAGCGGAGCGACGCGAACAGCTAGTAATTCATATCTAATGAATTGTTATAGCAAAAGTAGCAAAGATGGTGGGGGAAATTCTTAATTTAGAAATCGTATACTTAATCTCAATTAATCATCTTAATTTCTTATTTACAGAAACCGGTGCGGTGTTCACATTTGGAAAATCTCACTTCGCCGACAACGAGCCAAGCCATTTCTTTATCAAGAATGATCCTATCGTTGCCATATCGTGTGGGGATGAACACAGCGCCGTTATTTGCCGTAAGTTTAATAAAACAATACATATACTAAATCTTTTACAGAAAATACCAATAAACTGATATACATACAGTTATAGTTATTTAACTGTAACTCTGGTTTTACACTATTTCAGTAGACTAACTAGTTTTACACTAATTAGACTACTGATTACTTTGACATGACCAGGGTCAGATTTAGGGGTCTGGAGGCCTCGGGTCAACAATGGAGTGGAGGCCTCCTGCCCCAATTTTTTTTCCAATTAAAATGATAAATTTTTCCCGTCGATTTTTTAAATAAACAATTTATTATGCAACCAAGTCGATTCTTTTAGTATTTAACAAACATACAGAAATATAATCGGAAAATATTTTTACTAGTGTTTAGAACTTGGAATTTGAAAGATTTCTATTAAAGTCTCTACTGTGGGGGCCCTTCTTTTGCGGAGGCAACGGTGCTGTCGCCCTGATTGCCCTCCCCTAAATGCGGCCGTGTAGATCATCATCTCGAAGTACTACCCTCACACTTACAATTCACGATGATGCTTCTGGTTTTATGAAAGAACGTATGGTTACGATAACTGTCCTCCATCAAACCAGACCAGACCAGACCTTAATGGATTGACACCTTTGCTAATATAAAAAATACTACACTTACTATAAACTAGTATCGCAATAGTTAATATTTTAACCAGCTTTTAATATACTTTTAATTTTTTGCAGAAAACGGCCGTGTATTTGTATTCGGCGCGAATGCTTGGGGTCAGCTTGGTTTAGGACACAAGGACGAAGTGACGCGGCCGAGCTGCGTGAAGTGGCTGAAGCCACATCGAGCTGTATTCGTGGCCTGTGGGAGAGCGCACACAATTTTCATCACAGGTTGGATATTATATACCTATAAACTCTAGAATATTCTGTGATACGTATGTACAGAACGGTTTATCTTAGTCAAAGTTAATGAGGGGTTTTTGAAAGAGACTTCTAAGGGAGTTTTTCAAAATGTAAGCTATTTCAACTGGCTTGAAAAAGAAAGAAGTTTGTAATGTAATTCTATTCTCCGTCAATCGTCGTTGATTATAATTCGATTTAATGCTTTTTGATTTTATTGTCCTTGAGGAGTGTCTTTACCATAAAACTTTTAAACTAGAACGGTACCGTTGAAATTAGAAGAGCAAACTTTGCTTTGAACTCGATCAATGCGTCCAAAAATTTTCGCCACCATACATTTTTATTAAAACAGTACCTAGGTATAACTTTCAAAAATCATCATGAGATTATGTGATGTTTTTCTCTGTACGTACCGAGAAAAGCAGTAAATTTAACTATTTTCAAATAGCGATCTAATCTCTATAGTATACCAAATTCATCTTGATAAGAAGTGATTATTTGCGTGGCAGTAAGCATTTAAAAAATTAAAAATAATAAAAAAAAATTTCATCTCTATATTTTGAAACTTACAATAATCCAGATCCACGTATAATCATATATACAACGCATTTTATTCACAGATTCCAATGAAATCTACTCTGTTGGTTGTAATGATGAAGGGCAGCTTGGAACAGGTGACATGGAGCACCACAGCGTACCGCAGGCCGTGAACTTGGAGGTTGATCAACCGGTGAAACAAGTTTCAGCTGGAAGCAATCACACGGCACTACTTACTGGTAATTTTGAATAATCTTGACCTGAAAAGTTATTTTTTTCTATTGCAAAAAAGCAGAAAAAGGTACCTCCTCCTTACGTCGTATTCTTCATAACAGAGTCTGCTGATCTCATCAATGTGAGTCTTAACAAAAATATAACTTAACTGATACTAATTAACAAGAATAATTAATTAATTAATTCATTCATTCATTAGCACGGAATTAAGATTATCAACAGACGTTTTGTGATAACAAGTTCATCATTTATATGTTATATACTAAATCAGGCTTTATTTTATAAATTCCAAAGACGATGGTCGCGTTTTCGTCTGCGGTTCAAACTCAGAAGGTCAGCTCGGGCTCGGCGAGGACACGCGCTCATGCGTCACCTTCACCGAGCTCAAGTTCATGGAGAAAATCGCATTCATCGAGTGCGGGTACTATCACACCGTCTTTATCACTGGTATGACTATTTATTTTAACTCTTTACCATACTAAATTAAGGTTTTTAAAAATGTTTGGGTAAGAAATCAGCAATATAATATCGTATTCCATGCCAGTGGTCGACCGTTAGGTTTTTATCATTTAATAGGATTTCGCTTGCTTATATATCGGGATGGAATCTTAAATGTTAATTTAGGGTTGTCTGTCTTTCAAATGACATCTAAATGTATCCAGCTCAAACGTCTCTCCAATTATACGTATAGACATTAATTAATCTATACGTATGTCTTTGTTTTTTCAGCTAAGGGAGCTGTGTTTGTCACAGGCGACAACGAAAATCAAAAATTAGGTGTTCCTAATACAACTTCCACGCTTTATGTACCTATAGTTATACCACTAGAAACTCAGATCAAAAGCGCTTGCTGTGGCGCCAATCACACATTCCTTTTGTCAATGGACGAAGCAAAGATTTTTGCCTTTGGATCGAATGAAAAAGGTCAATTAGGTATGCCGAAGAACGTTGAAAATGTTACTGAACCAACTGAAATAAATATGGAGAAAATGTTTGATGGATACCAGCTGAAATTGGTCGCTTGCGGAGCTATGCACACCGCTTTTGTAACAGGTATAAAGTTACCTTATTTTCCTGTAAATAAAAAAAAAATGTCTAAAAATATTTTTTATTAAAATTTTTATCAATATTTCTTTTATAAATTTCAGACAACGGCTTACTTTACACATGTGGGGAATCTCGGCATAACAAATTGTGTTTGGAAGATATCGAAGAAGCTAATAACTCGAACGAGGCGATTCCTAATCAATACTCGCCGAAGCGGGTCACCGCTATGAATGGATTCATAGTAGACAATGTGGCATGCGGTGGCTGCCACACTTTACTCACCGCCGTCAAAGGTTCTAACGCAGACTTCACTAACAACGATTTCAGTATAATCAGTGAAGACAACAGACACATTTCTCTTACTGAACTACCTCCATTACAAAAAGTACCAGCAATGAACAAGACTGATGACTACACCAAAGAAGATGTTGAAAACTCAAATATAAATAGAAACAACAGTGAAACTGAAATAAATGTAAATGGTAATGAAGAAACTGGGTCAATTAACTCTCTAGAAGCA
This sequence comes from Hestina assimilis, assembly GCA_023373885.1. Lineage (NCBI taxonomy): Eukaryota > Metazoa > Arthropoda > Insecta > Lepidoptera > Nymphalidae > Hestina > Hestina assimilis. Next base: position 2,015,179 of record CM041745.1, on the reverse strand, counting down.
AACGTTAGTGGGTCACATATAGTAAACATAAATGACCTTGATGTTGATAACAAAAGTAATCATGGTATACCAAATATCACTAATGATGATGATGTTCCTAAAACGGATATAGAAAAAGAAGTTGACAATGTTTTGGAAACTACAAATATCGTTATCAAGGAAAGTGAAGATACATTAGATAATGCGACACATAACGTAGCTGGAACAATTCAGACAAAAGCCGAAGTTGTTGAAGAGGTTTTAAAGAAAACTGTTATTCCTAAATCACCAGTTTTTCATGGTGACGAGAAGAAGATTTTAGAAGTGCCTGATAAACTCGCAGAGATAGCTAACTCGCCTCCTCCAAAAACGCCGATAATACAAGATTTACTTGAAATTCCGGATATATCGCAGATGAGTCCTAATTTAAGTAAACATAGTGACGACGGTCAGAAAAGTGAAACGGGGCAGTCAGAAAATGAGACTATACCATGTGGTTCTGATAAATCAAGTCCACAAATGGGTAAAACTAAGACTCAAGCTGTTATGCCAATAGTCAGAAGCGAAGATAATATTGATGCACACGAAGACCCAACGAACTGTGAGGATGCAGACGTAGTTGTTAATAAAATTGAAGAGAAAGGTCGTTTCGCGCGTATTTTCCAATCGATAAAAGATAAAGAGAATTCTTGCATGGGTAAAGGAAAGGTGATTGAAGAAAAAGTCGTAGGTAAATTTATTTCTTTTATTATTCAAAATAAAATTTTAATATTACATCTAATTTGTGCAATAAATGATCATACAAATAATAAATTCAGTCATACTGTAGGTAACAATATTATATTAAATTTTATACGTATTTCGCATACCTGTAACACTTTACATTTAACGTTTTGTTCACTCAATAAACTCTATCTCCCATAAAGAAAAAACTTTCGTGGCACAGTGTTGGCAAACTTGCCATAAACAGTAAACTCGCGGATTCGATCCCGCTCAGGGAATTTTTTTGTTGACCATTATAATTATTATGTGCATGTGTTCCGTCTGGTTGGTTGTGATTGTGTTTCGTATATGTTTCCGGACCTCCGACACACGATAAAGCCATAATAACGGGTACCGTATCTTGAGAACCGTTTGTATTTAGAAAAAGGTCAATTAGTTTAACAGATAATTTGTTAGAGAAAAACATTTTAATTATATAAAAAAGGACACGTTAACTACTATTCATTTTTGCTTTTTGTTCCGCGTTGTCAAAAGACTTTAGCATTATTTAAAGTAGATTTCTATCAGGCAGAAATCACTGGCCTAATATTTTTATAATCTTTGTTTCTAGAAAACGTCCACAAGGGGATAGACAACGCAGAAGAAACGGTGCACAAGATAGAAGAAAGAGTCGAAACGGAAATACGGAATCAGACTAACTCACGAACTTGCACAATTTTATAATTACTTAGAGTAGTTGGTGTTTGTCTTCTTAAATGTTTATTAAATAAAAGTTTTTATTCTTACTACTAATACAGATTTTTTAATACATATAAAAATTAAAAAAATATATAAATGCGAAAGTAACTCTGTCTCTCTGTCAGTCTGTCGCTTTCACGCTAAAACTACTGAACCGCTTTTAATGAAATTTGGTACACCAATAGTCTCAGAAAGGATATAGGTAACTTTTTAATGCGAAAAAAGAGTTGAAAGGGGAAATTAAAAGTTGTATGGAAGTATCGTCAAGCTAGAAGCTTGAAACTTATTTATTAGGTAACTTATTTATTCTAAGTTTGTAAAAGGGGAATTAGAGATTGTATTAAAAACATTATTCACGTGGCGACGCCGCTGGCAGAAGCTGATAGGCTATAGACGAGATCTCACCACAGTAATAGCATAAACATGATTCGAAATATACCTATAAATACGGTAGGTAACTTTTACAATTCTTATACCTATGTAGTTATAATACTCTTTGGTCTATCCTAGACCTAGTATGAAATGACAACGTAGATATGTCACTAAATTCAGCAACAAAAAAAAAACAAAATTAAGTTAGTTTTACTTTTAAGTTTCGAAAATTATTAAGTTGTTATGTTTCGTTTGTTAGCGTATTGTCAAAACTGTATTTAACATTTCGAATTTTCATATATGTCGTTATATTATTTTAATAATAGCTAAAGAGTAAACATATTTTCTGAGCTGTTGTGAAGGTGAAAATTTATCTTAAGCTGTAACGGCAAATGATCTTTTAAAATTTTTCCAATTTCGATGATTGCCGCCTTATTTTTCGCATTTGAAATCCAGATACCTGAAAATGATATATGTATTATGTATACATTATATGTTTAATTAGAAACTGTTCTCAATTCTTCTTCTTCCTAGCATTATTACCAGTATTTACTCAGGGTCTGCTTTTACACAGGTTACTAGTTTTTACACAGAGCGATTGCCATCTGACCTCCGTAACTCATTAGATAAGAGCAAATAACATATTAGGAGTTAACGATTGTTATCAGATGCTATGATAACAAACGGGACCAAACGCTTACAGTGCTCTCCGAGGCACAGTGTGGAGTCCCACAAGGACAAACGCCCAGACCAAAACATATATTATAGTCTGTTAAATGTAACTTGAACCCTGCGCAGTAACGCGTTTTTGGGTCTGAACCGTATGCGGTATGAAGGGGGCCGCGTAACTATAGCAACGCGGCGACGCTACACCCGATTAGTACACTCGCTCACGGTTCTTGTAGTTCTTTAAAAATAAATTATTAAATATTAAATTTACATATAATTTATTTTGTCAGATTTGTTAATATTTAATTTTATTTGAGAAGATAATGCGTCATCCCAATAAGTGACAGTGATTAAAAATGTACATTACCTTTTTTTGTATATAGATACCTTTTTTCTATACTATTTATTTATTTTATTCTATTAAAGTAATTAATAACGAAAATGAATAAATAGTTAATTGAATTTAGAAGAAATAATAAGTACATTATATACTTAATTCCGTTTTCCCACTTTATAAAATAATTATTTAAATAAGACGAAATCAATATTTTTGTCTAACATTTTTGTCCATTATTGTACCTGCGCAGAAGCGGCCATTTTGGTTCAAGTTACATTTAAGGAACTATAATAACAAACATATGCTCCGAGCTGGAATCGCACCCACGACCGTCGAATTTATAAAAAAAACGAAATACGTTAGTTTAATTTTGTTCGCTTGAAAAACACTTGGGTAATAAAGAAACGAAGAAACGTAAAATAGTTAAAGTTGTATAGAACATTCAAAAATTACCTATTTTACTTTTAACTCGTACATTCACTACTGCTCCGCAAATCTCATCGGAATATTCAAAATTTTCGCCAATCAGAAGAAGTACCTGTAATAAATATAGGTATAAATGACTATATATTATGTATAAGTTTTCGCTCAAGTTACGTTTAAAGTTACAGCTATATCTACATGGGATACTAACAAGACTGTCACAATCCTGAATCGTGCTATCAGAGTTATCAACGTCGTTTGGTATATACAACTTCCCAACGTATGTCTTTGGGCCAATACCACCCGTCTGGTCGGAGGGTCTTCCCTTAGTGTTTGTTACCTTGTTCCTCAACAAGGTGTGAAATGTCCCTCCAGACCTTTATCATTTATTTATAAATATCGCTTAACTTATCTTTTCATTTATCACACTTAAGATGATAGCGGCTGCAAAAGGAGCAGTATTTTCAAAATTATATTTTTCTGACTTTTCAAGGTCCAGTCTAATCTCAGTGACAATTGGATAAAAATTATAGTAAACTAGTGTAAAAATAAACAATACTCTTACCACATATAGCCAAGTGGCGTCGATATTGAAATTTTTCTTCCTCTCAAAACTAATCAGCCATCGACCGCCGAATTTATTGGCACTGTCTTCCCACATCGGACGAATATCTTTCTTGAATATAGCGTAATCCTGACCGAGACTCAACTCCGAAGGACACTTCATGTGATGGTATAGACTAAAAAAATCTTGAAAATAAATAGAAGCGACAGAAAAGTCGATTCACTCAAATTTCAAACTCTACAATTATAGACTTTCTTTTTAGGGTTTCGTAGCCAAATGGCAAAAATTTCGTCATGTCCGTCTGTCAGTCCGTCCGTCTGTTCGTTTGTCCGTCTGTCCGTCCATATGTCACAGACATTTTACTCGGAGACTATTGGCTCTATCTATATTAAATTTAGGCTATAATTTCTATATTTATTTAGTAATCTATGAACCGCTACACGATTTTGTAATGAATTCCTAAAATATAAAAAAAATAACGGTAGCAGTCCATACATGTAACTGAGGATTGGATAGATCTTTCAAAATGACGAGGAGGTTTGATTTTGACTTTTTTCATTAAGTCAGTAGTTGTTTAAATATTAGCTCCTAAAGTCATAAAAATTGTGTGCAAATTTACGAAAACATTTTTCTTGTACGGAAGCGCCGGTCCTTAGTTTACAGTAAGTAAATGAGGATGTCTAATTAAATGAGGGTTGCTCAATGCATGTACCACCAATAATCTTCAACTGTGTCGAACGCAGTTAATTTGACAAGGTTCTCCTCCCATTGTGTTACCCGCGGACGATTCATAAACATCCAGAAACCCCAGGTATTCCGTAACGGGTGTTTGATACCTTGTACCACACTCTTGCTTTCTTCTTCTCGCTTATTTGTGGCGAGCTGGAATTTATAATTTTTGTTTCAATTAATTTTAGAACTTATTTCGATTTTTTTTTATTTTGCTTGGAAGGGTAAATTTCTCATTTAGTCTCATTTAAATTTGAAGAAAAACACCTACGGGTAAAAACTTCAGGTATGTAATTTTTTATTGACTCGAATTTTGCAGATACAGAAGATACAAATAATCAGTTCGTAAACTTTGTTATTTATAATCCGATTTTTAATTCTTTTTTTTATTTGAAAGGATACATTTCAAGATAATTTAATCAAATTCGCTATAGCAATTTTTGTTTCAAAGAGAAATGGCTGTCTGTATCACCGAAAATGAGAGTTGCTTTCTTTAAACTTTTCGTTGGAACATATATTATAGCCCCTAGAAGTATAGAATAAAACTCCTCAAATATAATTCCCGACGCTATTTTAACGTAAAGCGTTCGCCTTTGTAAATATGTGCCGTAAAATTGTAAATGGGTGTGTTTATTTTTTGTAACTGTAGCAGCATCACCAACGTGCAGTTGTAGGAAATAATTGTACGCTACACATCTTTTATTTATCTTTATTTCCTACGTCATCGTTCGGAATAGATGAACGTAGATAGCTCTGAAAAGAACTGTTTTTATATGCCTTCATTATAAGGCGTGGTTGGTATGCGAAAGAGCGTCGCTCTGAAAAGAGCGTTTTTAAGATGCAGATCCGAAGATCTACAATTTCTTCTTTCTTCAATCTTCCTATCAGAATCTTCACACAGTATGCGACGCGGGAACCGAACACGGACAACACGACCTCGCTGCACTCGGCGCTCGACGATTCTAAGGCGACGCCGGGTCGCAGCGGTCAATTTTATTAATTCGCGCGCGTCCCTCCCGCGCGCGCGAATTAATAAAATTTCTCATTGGCTATTTACATTTTGATTTTTTGTATATATACCCGTGTACTTTCTGAATAAATTATTCTACTACATTCCACCGGAGAGTTTACTTATAATCTACGAATCCTCAACAAATAATTAACCACACTGGTACAGTGGTTAAAGTAACAAATAAATTATTATCATTGGCAGTAGAAGTAAGCACTTTCACAATTACAGTTTGAATTTATGTTACAGACACTACTGCTTTGTGGTAGAATATTTGACACTACCTTCCTAGCCGGCTTCTTGCGACAAAAGACTTACCACCATTGACACTGATTACACTGGTGGAATAATCTCCGCTGTGACAGAGATTATCCCAACAGCGGGCGATGGGGTCACCACGTCCCTACGCCGAAAAAATCATTGTATGAGATGTAGACTAATACCAATTCTAAACAAACGACCATTGCTTCGCTTTCATAGTAATTTTCGTTAGTTTAAATAATCAATTTTATTATTAGAATCCCTGTTATTTTTATTCATTTTCCTCAAAAAAACGTAAAACAGTAAAAATAACTGCGGTAATTAAACAATAAAATATTTTTCCCGTAGAGTCAGATCATATTTAACATGGAGTGCATGCAAGCCGTGGTGCACCCTGGACAACGACGTCGGTGAATTCACCAACATCTAATATAAGGCACGACTGTTGGACGCAGGACATTTAACGTCAGACCACACCCCGCTGTTTGTATCGCATAGGTAATTCTGATTATCAGGATGGACTTTTGAGCGGCTCTGTGGTTCCAGAGTTTTTACTGGGGCCATGTTCAGGTGGAAGAAGAAGACAGCCTCGTTTAAAATGAGTCTCGGAGATGGGGGCCCTAGAGCTCCCTTGATTTATTTTCCCAGGGCTTATGACGACCTTAAAATCACACGGTCAGTCGTATAGGGAAATAACCTCATTCAAAAGTTAGTCTCGATTGTAGGGCTCTAGGACTCGCTTTATTAATAATCGCGTTGCGGTGTCAAAATTGACTGCGCGAGCGAACCTATGGCGTCCCAATATGGCGAAGATGGTTCGTTGGGTTTTAGTGAATATCACGGTCTAGGAGTATGGAGGAATATCAACTATCTAGTGGTAGTGTGGGTTTCTCAACGTTAAAATGATCATATTTAAATAAAATTCAGTGCAACAATTCAATTTTCAACTTATGCATACAGATAGTGACCACATTTTGATTGCTTCCATTAAGGATCTTAATATACACACTCCATAATATACTCTATGACGCATTCGTAAGCGGTTGTGAAATGTGAATCATAGTTATTCTATAGTATAAACAGTGAACGCGAAAAAAGTATAATCGAAAAAAAAATCCTTCTTTCGCGATAACAAAATAATCGGTTATCGGTGGGTTTCATTAATATGTGTCATTATCGCGAATCGTGACTTTCGGGATATAAAAAAACATAAATAAAAAAATACTTTTTCTTGTCATAAACTAATAATAATAATAATAATAATAATAAATATACTTTATTTGCACACCACAAAGATAAACAAAAAGTAAATTACAAATTTCTAAAATGTACAAAACTAATGTAACTATATACCATTTATAAAGAAGACTTATTTTATAGTATTGTATAATCTAAGAACAAAAGAATAATAATTTGATTGTGTCATTATAAGCTGTGATTAGGAAAGTTGTTTCTCGTTATCGAGTTCGCAACTAGAGAGAATTACTGCAAATTGTAACTTCACTTTTTAATTCAGAGTTGTTGGTTTTGACTTCCTGTTTAAATTGTTTTTGAAATTCATTTAAGCTATTTTATAGGTTTACGCCCATTCTTCATTGTATTTAATCAAATAACCAATAAATTATAAATATTGTTTTATAATTAAAAAACGAAAAACAAAGTAAGTTAATCGATATATAACAAACAAGATTTTTATTAAATTCTACAATACTACTGCACACTACACAACAGTACTACCATAAAATAACTGAATTTCATAACTTTTTGCTTACCTTATTTTCCTTAGTAAGCATTTTATCTATTAGACACTTGTAACCTCTTCCTTGTACTTCGATAATCTATAACTTAAGAATGATACACTTGAGTATTACAATCAGTTTTATTTGACTCCTAACTGCAATTTTCAATTAATTGGACATCCCCGAGTACGACTGTCTGACATAAGAATGGTGTTGCACTATTGAAATAATGAAATATAGATACCAAAATTAATCATTTTATATATTACTTTAATAGGTTTTTATAATATGAAAAATCTATATTAATACAGTTCACTGGTAATAAAATATTTTAAGAACGTTTTTTCGTGTTGTAAATGTTTTTGATCTTCGTAATACCAGAAGCAATAGATATCAGCACAGATTTCGAAAAATCCTAGTTTGGGACATATTTAGTGATTAATGCATAGATATAAGAATACCTGTAAAATTGGCAAAAATTTAATGATAAATAAAAAAGAAAGGTGCGAAAGTACGAGTAAAATGTGGGCCAACGACATTCAAGGTGTTGTCAGTGCAGGCGTACATTGGTTTAAATAAATACTTGTTAGATGTCACCGGACAATTACTCTATAGATGGCACTCAATGTTTAATACTTTCATTTTACCCATAGACCTGACTTTTACGCGTTTTTATATCTATCAGACTATCATATTCAACCCGAGACTAATAAAAATAATGTTTCTTATCCATTGGGCCATTATTGGTGTATATTTTATTTATATTTTGTTTAGGTTTTGGAAAATAAAACTCAATTTATTTTAGTAAATTTTATATGAAATACCATATATCTTCACAGACAGACACAAAAATTTTAAAATGAATGTAGGTTACAGGAGCGACAGATTGAAAACTATGTTATATAATCTGGGAGTCTACCAAGAACTTTAATAAAAGTTATATTACGATGCAATTCAATTCAAGTAGTAAAACGATTCAGATTTTATATTGCACCATGACGTATCTATATATGTCATGGTACGGAAAAGCAATCCTCAGTTTATGTTGTCATTTGAATCGTAATAACAGTTCATGGTAGGCCCCCTGTTGTCTATAACTATATTGGTGCTCTTTGAAGGTTAAAATAAGTGAAAATCAGTGTACAATGGACACAAATAAAGTAATTAGTTTTGAAATGAATACACACTTACATCTATGTGAACTCAACAAACATACTTAAGCACAGCTTTAGTACAAACATCAGACTTCCATTATTAATTACAGCAGAATTCATTACGAGAGTGTAAAAATAGACTCTCTTATAAACATGAAACGACAACGTAAATACTACTTCTGTTAAATAAAAAACCTTTATTCTATGAAATGCAACGACAGATACCATTCTGAACATGAGTAGGTTACAGCGGTAAAGTATAGCTGCATATTAAATACACTGACGTTGCATTTCGTTTACATATAATATATAGTGACTAAACAGTATAAAGATTCTTGGTAGCGGAGCTGTGCTTGACCATTGTGTCTCTATGAAGTTGGAAACCAATTTTTCCATGAATACCAAGCTGCTCTTTTAATTTTCTACCAATTTCCAAATTAGCCTGTTGTTTTGAAGTATCCGCTGTCCAAACACCTGAAGTAAGCAAAAAAATCGAATTTTATAATAACATCTCTCAATACTTTTTTTTTAAAGAATATTAGCAATTCCTTTTTCAAGGTATTACTATTATTCCTATTTCCCCTCCAAATAAGCTCGAAGCTTGTGCTAGAAGTGGGTACAATAATAGTCCAAAGAGATCAGGATCGAATCCCCAAATCTCGCGTTAACGGAGCTGAGTTGGGCCTTCTACCGTTGAGCTATTGAGGGTTCGTATTAATTACCCGGAATTGAAAATATACATAGTATGTTATACATATAATTTATAAATGTTGAATTTATTTTAATGAAAATAAAAATACATAAGATACTAGCTGTACCCACAGCACTACCTAAGGTCTACGGAATTTCCCCCTCAACAATCCTCTATACACGATATTACAACTCCTTATAACCAAGAAGACCAGTTAAAAATCGGTCCAAACATTACCGAGATTAGCCAGGATAAGCAGACAGACAAAAAATTTTAAAATTGGTTTTATGTTAGAAGTACTGTAAAATTACACTTCCTAATAAATTCTGTAAAAGTGAGTTCGACAATAGCCCAAGGGGTTCAGAATCAAACCCCCAAACTTACATTAATGGAATCAGCCCTTTTGATTATATTGTATATAATTTTAACTAGAATTTTCTATTACCTATTTTGTCTATCTTTGCTCTGACATTTACAACTGCTCCATAAATTTCTTCGGCATGATCAAAATTTTCCCTATTAATAGAAGTACCTGGAAAAAAACAAAGAAATTATAAATTACAAAGTCCATTAATTTTTATTCAATAAGGAAATGTTAATAGTCCCTTTCCTTTTTAACTGTAATCTAATTAAACAAATAACATTTCATGTAATGCAGTATTGTATAGTACAGGGTGGAGACTGGCGTGGTTAAGCTTATATAAGCAGTATTACAAGTATTTGCTGCTAAAGGGATACACATTACATATAACTTAATTAGTCATCGACTTTCTGCTAGCTGGGAACTTAATATTATGAGAAGCAATAGTAATCAATAAGCTAAAAAGGTTGACCCTAGTATTTTTTCATTATTATGAAACTATTTTAGACTGGGCTAGATCATTTATGTGATGAACAAATACATGATATCACCTATAATTAGAATGAGTATTAGCTTATATGGCCTAATTGATACCCGCTTTAGAATCATAAAACATTTGTATCAGTTACAGAACAGAGACTAGCATTACAAGATGAGGCCCTGTTAGTGCAACAAAGATAATTTTATAGCATTTCTCGCATTATTATGAAATATCTCACCAAGGGTTAAAGCAAATGCTGATTATCATACTGTTGACAACAATATTATTAATAAAAAGAGATCCAATATTGTTCATAGCATGATAATGTTAATACTTACAACATCCAACCAAAACCGGTCCAAATCTGAGTTACGTTGTTTCTTTTCGAGACTTATCAGCCAGCGTCCACCCATTTTGTTAGCATCGTCTTCCCACATGGGTCTGATGCCTTGTTTAAATACAGCATAGTCATGACCCTGGCGTAGCTCTGAAGGTAATTTGATGTGGTGGTACAGTCTGCAAATATTTTTTGAAAAATCATACATATGGTATGAATGTGTGTTTTTATATTAGAAGAAAATTATAAGAATATAATTAAAATATATATTATATAGATTCTATAAAAATTTTGTATAAAAAAATGTTACCATAATTTACTATAATGAATACAAACAAAGAAAACAGATAATATTTACTGGCAGCACATGCTATAATATTTGTGCATAAACAACATCTCACATTCACTTATTGAAAAATCAATTTATAATATAAATAATAACTTAATAAAGCTAATGAAATATTAACTTTCAACTATATATACTCTGAGTAAAGCAAAGAAAACTAACCTCCAGAAATCTTCCACCGTATCAAATGAAGTCAGCTCTATCTGGTTCTCTTCCCATGACTTTGTCCTATCATTATCATAGAACCAGAGACTCCAAGTGTTTTGAAGTGGGTGTTTTATCAAGAATTCAGGGGGAATCTCTGCAGTGCTATTAGTTTTATTCTCAGCGCCTGCTGAACCCTTGAATACACAAGTCATTTTTTATAAATCCTAACCTATAAAACTAGTTAAATTAATTATAAATATTGTGTAATAAATAACTATGTAACCAATAAAACTAGATAGTTAGCTGGAAACACGAAAACCGATTATTTATTATGCTTCCTGTAAACAGGAACTTGTATTATAGTGAAAGTTGCCAAAGCCACATCACCAATGTTGGCAAAGATTAATGAATGTAGGCTGATATATATGTGAATTTAGGGGGTAGACCATAACATTTACAACAAAAGCATTATCTTTATCTACCTCAACTTCTTCAGCATTATTCCCAGCCATGTCACAAGAATCTTCCCAATTCTCGATTTTTTTTAAAAAGACAGAAATAATAATGTTGCAATATTAGCAATTTTACGATTGATACAGATTAAACATTAATTTAAATAAATATTTAAAAAACCTTTCACAAATGTATTTCAGTATAGAAAACAGGTTTTAAAAATTTTTATAAATACTACTTAGTTAGGTACGTGCTTTTTTTTAAAATTCAATCTTTTTTATCTTTCTTCTGTTCTATTTGCTATTAGCAACACTCATTCAAAAGTGTCAAACTGGAAACGTTTATCTAGCTTTTGAAGTTACAAATCAAATCAATGAATAGCGTTGACTTCATTGCAGTTTCCTTATCAAAGCCTTTTGCCGGTGTCCGTCCAATTTCAAATAAATAAAAAAATAATTAAAAGTATAGGTTCAATACGACTGAGAAATGTCAGTCCAAACTATACTATTGGATTTTTCTATGGATCCCGCCCGTTTAGGGGATGAAAATGGACAGAAAACTGTATTTAACCAGTTAGAAACAGTGCTTAAGGATTATGTTCCTAATCTCATCTTAGCCGCTGAAATTAAAATAGATGGAGGATCGTTGAAATTGTTGACTGGAAAAAGAGGTTCTACTGTGTCTGTAAGGTTGTTTGATAGAGGCCTTGTTACAGTTAATATTGAATATTACAAAGAAGACAGCGAGGAACCACTAATCAGTTTCAAGGTTAGCTCAATTCGCCTAAAATAGCATCGTTAATGTCACCGCGCTCATAAATGTCGTATAAAATTCTAATGTCCTTGATTTTATTATATATAGATCTAAAAATTATTTTAAGAAAATGCTAATAAATTCTCTACTTAAAAGGCTGAATATTATCTAGTTATTTAATATGTACGAATTAAATAATATTCAATGTATAAATTGTATCAATGTTTCATTATTTTGTCAATAAAAAAATTATGTGAAATATTTAAGCTCTGAAAAATATGCTCTAATGCTAAGAATGAAGGTTGAGCATCATCTTGTTTTAGCATTCAAAACTTCTGGAAAATACAGTACGAATATCGCTGATGTGTGACAGACTTAAGCTTTTGCCAACTATCAAAAGGGGCTATAAATATGATGTTTATTTGACTAGCTCAGGTTGGCATTAACATTATGCTTCATTAATCTCACATTGGTGTTAGATTTTAGCACTTTTTTCTTATGTTTTATATAACTTACTAAACACTAATCATACAGAATTAACTAGGACAAGTGTAGATATCATTATGTGTTGTTTAAATAATTACTTAATATAAAACAGTATAAAATTTTCTTATTTGTAACCATGGACTTATTATATTATATGAACAGCCCTTTCCATACTAACAGAATTGCAAAAGATTGGCTGGTGCTCCTTTCTAAATTCGTTCTAATGTGACCAAACCAAGTTAGTCATAAGCTTGCAATATATTCAAGTGAAATTAATGTCTCAAGCCTGCAACATAATCACATAAAGTTAAAGTAACTTAATTTACTTGAATTTAATTTAGAGCACCAGCGAATCTCTGGACATTTTCTATATATGGAAGGGCTGGCCTTTAGTTTATAGTAAGTCAAGTTACAAGGCTTCTCTATCTGTACATTTATCATAATTATATTCTATCATAATCCTTTTCATCTTTTTTCTTAAAACAACAACTTAAATATCTATATTCATTTACCATAGTATTTTAAAAGAATTGATATTTTATATTGGCACTCAAAAACTCATAAAACATTGCATGTGTTTGTGTTATAACATATTGATAGTTATCTTTACTCTTCCAATAAACTAAGAAGACGCTCAACCCTTTGTTCTAAGTTACTCAGATTGCATGAAAACCTGCATAGCTATTGATTTTTATTTTATTATTTTTGAAAAATTTATTTTAATAGTCGGCGAAGTTAATGGAAAGTGAACTGAAAAAGTACATAACAGTTATAAAATCTCAAGCCTTCCCCACAATAAAGCGTTGTCAATTCGGCAGGTATTATCCCACTTCAGGTACGTTGATCTTTTTAATATAGTTTTGCTATTAGCTTGAATCATCATTATACCATTATTTTCAATAAAATATTACTAAGAACAATATTTATATTAGACCTTCTTCTTAGTAAATAATGCCAGGGCATTATTCCCATTATTATACAAGTATATTAACCAGGGTCTGCTTATTACTCTTGTCCGGATTTAACAGGTTACCAGTTTTTACACAAAGCGATTGCCATCTGACCTCCATAACCCTAAGGGCGAACTCATTTGATAAGAGCCATTTACTTATCAAGAGTTAGCGATTATTATCACATGTTATATGATAACATCGGGACTGACAGCTTAACATGCTTTCCGAGGCACGGTGGGAGACCCACAAGGAAAATCCCTAGCCCGAAACAGATTTTTGTAAGACCAATGTAAACATCTGCCTGAGCGGAAATCGAACCCGCAACCGTCGCGGCTAAAGGCAGACCGCTTCCAACAATGCCACAACGGTGTCAATATTTATATTTTATATTCTCAATTTTAGTTTTGTATTGTGGCTATTTATATAATGTTAAAATATAACTCCAGTAATTTTAAATACTTAATTCTGACTTAACAAAGCATAACTAATTTTATTTTCAAATCAAATGCTTTATTGTTAAGATCTGGTGTAATGCATGTAATTATAAAACCTTGTAATGGTATTCACCATATTTGATAATTTCGTAATTACTTTGACAATATAAGTTTATGTGTGTATAATGCATTATATTAAATTTTGTGTTCAATTTAAATTATACATAGAAATTAACCTATTTTTTTATTTGAAGCTTGAAATTAATTATTAATCATAATTATATATTTATTGTGATTATATATATTTAAATATTGTATGATAATAATTTGAAAATGTATTTTAGATGAGAGACTTCTTGAATATGATATTGACGGAATTGTGTTCGATGAACAGTCTTCGTTCCAGAAGGTCCAAATTGTACACTCAAAATCTTTTGGTAATATGCTGGTGCTAGATGATTTACAAAGTAAGTATCAACTTTTATTCAGTTTCTTTGGTAATAACTTTTTATTCATAATAATGTAATAAATATATGGTTTTTATTCTTGGATCTTAACCCATTCCTTGTCCATAAAATAGACACACTTTTTATAACACTTTAAATGTTTATATATAATTCATAGAACATGGAATCTGTTTATGAAGGTAGTTAAAAGATATTTTGAGGAGTAGGATTTATAGTATAGCCATAGTTTTCTCAAAACAAATAGGCCGCCGCAACCGCGGAAATACTAATCTCTCATAGAAAATCGCCGTAAAGTAACAGTACTCTTTTGTTTCGTGTCAGTGAGAGCGCCTGAGGTCCAATCTCCCATCCCCTGTCTTCCCTTACTTTTTCTTTTCTCACCACTTACCTTTGGTTGGCAACCCGCATATGGTATTTCAAGTATCGTAAGAGAACATAGGTTGCGGTGATATTCTAGTTTTCCGTGACATTTAAAAAAAAAAAAAAAAAAACCAGGAACCTACGGCATTTGTCACCCGTTGTCAACGACAAGCAGCTCATTACGGATTTTTTACATTTTGGGAAGATACGCTTCAATGCTACTTGCTACAGCAGTGGTCTAGCTAGCGGCAAAACAATGTGTCGTGAGAGACTACACGGCATGGCAACCGACCACGAGCTTTTGCCAAGAATTATATAGTTATAATGCTTCTTTTACACAAACGGCGCTTTTTCACATAAGCGTGGGACGTGACTGACTAGATCGGAATTTAAACTCCTGAACAAAGAGTTGTATGATTGTTCTTTGTAATGAACATTCCAAAAAAGAACAAAAATTTATTCATGTTTTCGTATTGTGTTCGTTACAGTTCCTTATTGCTAGAACAATAGAACAAATGTTCTTGTGTAAAAGTGATGCTCCTGTCCCCTTAGGTACATTAATAAGCAGTTGATATACTGCGTTTCAAATTTAAAGTGTCGTCGAGTTCGTGACCTATGAATTGAAATGCTCTGCTCCTATTAAAATAGCGAACTTCTATTGGTCTAGATCCTGAATGCGAAAACGATTCAATAAATCAACGTTCAAAACCTTTCATGAGTTGACTTTATAGAATAATAAAATTATCGCTTACAATATAAATGTCAATATTTTATATTTAAATTAAGGTTTGATGATGTTCGCTTGATATTTAATTTTAATACATTTTATTGCTGATCAAAATACTGATAATTCTCGAAGAGTCACGAACGACTTAGCAACAATATATCAGCCGGTTTTTAAATACAATTTTTTCCTCTTTAAAACCTGTTGAAAAGATTATAATTCACTTCCTGTTGTAAGCTATATAAAATATATAAGCTAATATCGCACCTAGAACGAAAACCTCGCAATTTAAAAAAAAAACATTGAATATTTAGTTATTAGCGTAAAATGACTTAAAACTAAATTCTCAATATAACAATAGTCTAAAGATATACTAGCGTAAATAACTGACTTAAATAACCAAGAAAATTTAATATAAGAAAGATCGTGCTAGCGTCAATATTTTAAAACTTATTTTGTTGATTCCCAAAAAATAGCTTTATGATTTACGTCGTTTTTGTTCTATAGGTGGAATTATATTCGTCTCGTATACAATTTCATATCTAAAAAGGATTTTGAAATTATCATTACATTGTCTCGCCTAAACTGCAATTAAATAAGCCTTAGATAAGAGTATCTCGTATGAGATAACACATCTAAAACTACATAATTATCTCCTTCTTAGATTTACAAAATAACTAGCTTGGTTTGCAAGGATTAAGTTACTTTTCATAATACTTTTTTTTAAAATAATATAATGACGGTGACAATCTTCTTCATAATGTAAAAATCTAAACGGCTCACACTCATGTATAATCGGTGTTAAGTACCGACTAGTTTCGGACTCATCGGAGGTCCTTCTTCAGGGTGATCTTCTTCTTCCTAGCATTTATCCCGGTATTTTGCCCAGGGTCTGCTTATTACTCCTATCCGGATTTGGCGTGTTACTATTTTTTGCACAGAGCAGTTGCCATCTGACCCAAAGGGCGAACCCATAACTCATTAGGTAAGAGCGATTATTATCAGATGTTATGATAACAACCGGGACCGACAGCTTAACGTTCTCTCCGAGACACGGTGGGTAGACCCACAAAGACGAACGCCCAAACCGACACATGTTTTTAAGATAAATACAAATCGGAACATTTTATTTTTGAATTGTGGAATTTAAAGATGCGATATGTCGGAAAGCATAAGGCAAATCTTTCCCTCGATGTTGTATTTAAATTCTAGAAGTGTAATTTATTTACTTAAAAAATACATAACAAAGTTCGCCTTCATAATAATATACCCCTAAGTAGAGCATAAAAATCACATATGATATGCTCTATATGTTGTCGAAATTTCATTTTATATAGCCTTGGATCTCTAACAGGCATGTAATGCACCTGGCGTTACAAACATTTCTATATAGTAACTAGTACATAACAGTGACCAATTTCTATTATGGGTATCGTACATTTGTTCGATAACATTGTGTTACGTCTGTGGGCTGAGTTTTTTTTTTTTTGTTACAAGTTGGCAAACAAGTGTACGGCCCACCAGATGGTAAGTGATTGCCGCAGCCTATGAGCGCTTGCAGCACCATTAGTGGGTGCCACTCACGCGTTGCCAACCTCGAGATATTAGTACTTAAATCTCCTCTGCCCAGTAATTTCACTAGCGTACAGTGCCCTTCAAACCGGAACACAGTAATGCCTAAGCACTACTATTTGGCGGCAGAATATTTGACACTGCTGTGGTACCTACCTAGCCGGCCTCTTGCAACAAAAGACCTACCACCAGTGTGACTGATTGCACTGGTGGAATAACCTCTGTTGTGACAGAGGTTATGAGCGAGCGATGGGGTCGTCACATCCCGACGCCGGGAAAAAAGTTTTGATAATATACCGTTAACTTAGCAGCATTTTAAATTAGAATTAGTTGCATTTCTTAAGTATTTTATTTACATTTTAAAAATTGTTCTTGTTCAGACATTTCAGAGGCTGATCTTATTTACACTGAAACATTGATGCAAAGAGGGAAAGAGAGCTACGAAGGAAAGGAAATCGTGATATTAGGTGAGAATTATAATATACTAAAAAGCAAAAAAAGTTTTATAATGTTATATTTAAAATTCTCGTGTCACAATGTTAGTTACCATACTCCTCCGAAACGGTTTGACCGATTTTTATGAAATTTTATATGTATATTCAGTAGGTCTGAGAATCGGCTACTATCTATTTTCATACCCCTAAATGTTAAGGGTGGTCCACCCCAAAAAAATTATTTTTGAGCAAAATTTTTAATTTTATTTTTATATGGCGTGGCATTAAAAATGCATACATCCCTAAATTTTCCCTTATATTATCAACCCCTATTTTTTAATAGCCATATTAGTAAATCAACAACTTTCACCGGTGTCACTTCTAGACGGGTAGAGGGCGCTGCTACCGGGTCCCAGATTCGGGACAGGACAACGTCTACCGGGCCCGCTAGTATAAATATAAAAGACACGTCAATCATGTCGCGAGTCACAACCATTATCAGTTTTATAAAGCAACCTTTCATAAAGTAAAAGCCAGGGTCAGTCAAAGTTATTAAAATTGTGCTTGTTTTGTCATGCTTCGTTTAATACCTTGTAAGCGGAATTTATAGTAGTATCTGTGTATTTTTAAGAGATTTTATACTATAAATCTTCTTTGTCCTAGCATTATTCTCGGTATTTTATTTTACCCAGGGTCTGCTTATTGCTGTTATCCAGATTTGACACGTTACTAGTTTTTACACGAAGCGATTGCCATCTGACCTCCGCGACCCTAAGGGCGAACCAGTAACTCATTGGATAAGAGCAATTTACTTATCAACAGTTAACGATTCTTATCAGGTGTTGTGTGATGACAACCGGACCGACAGCTTAACGTGCTCTCCGAGGCACGGTGGGGACAACCACGAACAAACGCCCAGACCGAGACAGAAATTTTAACAAACATCTGCCCGAGCGGTAATCGAACCCGCAACCGTCGAGACTAAAGGCAGACTCGCTACCCACAACGGTGTCAAGATTTTATACTATAAAATATATTGTGATTAAATCTTCCAGGTGGTGGAGACGGTGCTTTGTTGTATGAGTTATTGAAGGAGAACCCCAAATATGTCTGGATGTTGGAAATAGACGAGCTTGTCATGAAGGCCTGTAACAAACACCTCAGTTCAATCTGCGGCGATGTTCTGGAGAGAAGAAAGGGACCCAATTTTGAGGTACAGATTAAATATACATTGTAGACACGTAATAAATAATCTGTAACTACTGTTGAGCTCCATCTCCGATGACGTCCTTAGCCGTGGTTCGGCTTCGCAGGAGGCACCCTAAGGACGGAATCACATTTGAGCCCCCGTGAGGGCTGTCCCTTTATCACGACTGAGTCTCAGTACTCGGCCCCCGCCCGGTGACGCTGTCAAGGCCAGTAGGGCCAACAGCAATACACATTCCGGAAAAAAAAACTACTGTTGTGGGGTTGTGGTATTGGTAGTAATTGCTTTAAATGCAATTTTTTTTCTTGGGGCCGATTTTTGTATTGATCTTGATTCATCTATCGTTAATTCAGACGGCCGAATCTTGTTTCTTCCGTTACAATATCGACTAACTCATCGTAAAAATTCACTCATCATATTTCTACGCTACACCACAACGTCGTCATAATGTCTAGATCAATTAGATTTCTGTATTAATTAGCTTCTGCCCGCAACTAACTAAGTTCGATCGCGTAAATAACGATATCAATACAAACTCTGAACCACCATTGGGTGAAACCTTCAGGGGAGGAATTTTAAAGTTTAAAACACGTGTTTCTTTATACTAAATTGTTCGCCTAAACACAAAAAAACATTCTTCTAGTTTCTAAAATGATAGACTTCTATACAAACTTTCAATCCCTTTTTCGCCCTCATTCGTGCTCGTTAACGTTTTAAAAACAATACCTGTGAAAAAAAAAAACAGCTTTCTAGATCCAAGGATTTAAGCTGGGTTTTGATGTCAGTCAGGACTTCTCCTTTAAATATATACTTTGACGACGTTGTGGAGCAGCGGTAGCGAACCTGCCCTAAACGCCACAGGTCGCGGGTTCGATTCCCGCACGGAGCATAATACGTTTGTATTGACCATGCACGCATATTTTCCGGTCTGGGGTGTATTTGTATAGGATATCACTATCCTAATGGGGGAAGTTGAGTGTGTAGCGTTTATTATAAAATATATATATATATATATATATAAATAAGTATACTGACACTTTTATTATATCCTTTTATAGTATTTTTAACATGTTGTATGTGATTACACAGATAATAGTAGAAGACTGTATGTTGACTGTAAAAAGTTCACGAGCGAGAACAAGAAGGTGGACTACGTGTTCGGTGACCTCACCGACATACCGATATCCGACGCGGGCTGCTCCGAGCTGTGGGAGTTCATGATCGGCATCCTCAAGGCGGCCTTCGATATCCTGAAGCCCACCGGGAAGTTCATGACGCATGTGAGTATGCTCCTTACAACCTGAGATCCTTCAAACGAGGCGTGAAGAGCGATTTTTCTTTATTGCACGGAACCCAAATCTTTTTCTAAAATAAAAGTAGCCTTAGTTACTTGTCCGTTAAAATCGGTTCAACTGTTCAGAGATTACTCAGAACAAACAGACAGATACAAAATTTTTAAAAATTCTATTTTTTTTACGCCAGTACCTTATATGCATTTAGTAAAAAGCTGTTAATTTAAAATTACAAACAGACACTTTTTTATTTTATTTATTTGTATAGATATCTATTTCTTTTCTAGGGTAATGGTGCAACATCACCGGAATCTCTCGAGTTATACGAGCAAGTGTTGGTTAAAATGAAACCAGAGGTCACATTCACGAAGTGTAAGGCGTTCGTGCCATCCTTCCTCGAAGATTGGATCTTCTACCAGATAGCGTTCAAGAACCAAAATGGCGATTAATGACCAAAGAATAAAATTGTTCCTCTAGAACTAAGATAATTAAGTTTCAATATAGATCCGTAAGACATTTGAATAATTTAGTAAGTGACGGGAGACTACGGTTTTCGCTGTGCTGTGATTTTATATGACAAATGGAGGCGGAAAAAGGTGGGTAGACGGGTTTCCTTTAGTAGGATAATGGTACCGCTTCATTTTTAAACCCCCATGGGGTACAAAATGACAATTTCGAAATGGGGATGTTCTATTGAAAACAAGAAGAGAGGGTTATATGAAAAATGTTATGCTTTTCCGCGGAAACCGTACCTATGAAGGCTTATCTGATTTTATCAAAGACACAAAATGAACAAAATCTAACATAGATGTGATCCTCGCTTTTATTTTTCGTCTGATCCGGTAATAGTTATTATTTTTGAAAGTTAAAATTTCGCTACAAATGTCAATGCTATAGTTTTCCAAATCTTTGCTCAGTCATGTTTTTTGAGCTTTACAAAACATGACACAGGCTATCTATAATTATATCTATGTCTAGCTACGTCATAATAATCTTTTTTTTTGCATTAAGAATTTGACTTTTTCATCTTTATATTACATAATTTTTGACATCGATAGTAATAGTCGCTCGTATTAATGTGGGGCAGAAAAATAAAAAACACATATACCAGATGATTCGAATGATAAAAATATCTTCTGTGTAAAAAAAAATACATAGTTTCGTTTTACATAAGCGAGGATCGCCTACGCAGGTTACTGATAATTAAACTAAAAACATGCTCCTACCATATCTGTTTTATACTATACGCATATTATATTGATTGGCCTTAACACAGTTTTGCAATTTACCGAATTTTATATCATATTCTATTAAGCACTGTAATTTTATAGTATTTAAAGAATACCTATAAAAGTGATTGAATATCTCAGGAAAGTTCTTTAATCACGTGAGGGTCGTAAGGGTCTGCGCCCATTAGCGGCACGGCAGGGGATTCAGCATGCCTACGTGCAGCACACACTGACAGCAATTATGTCTATAGGCAATTTTAAAAATAACACATTGACGAAAATTGAGGAATAGGGTGCGAGCGCCGTCTTACGTCGCCGCTTTTGGGTTTCAAAAATCATAAAATATCCAAAGGGTATAGAATATCACGAGTATTCATTTTTGTTAACGTGCGACTCCTAAATCACCATAAAATATCACGTGATTAATAGACGACCCTCTAAGTATAGCCTAAAGTATATATAAGTAAAGAATCAGTATCGCAATATCTTCAAAGTATTATTTTAGACGGGTATTATTAATTCATATTCAATTTTTAAATTTTATTAAAATTCTTACGTCTTTGCTATTATGTAAATGGTGCAATGTAATAAATATTGGATATAAAGGTTTTACTAACATAAAATTGATTTAATTTTTTTTTTCAAAATAAATCTTTCTTTAATAAAATTGACTAGCGATCTCATCGCTTCGATCGAATTTAATACAATTTATTAAATGTTAAATGTCAGATTCTTTACTTAATTTTAATATAATTTTAAATCTCAACCAATATTGTTCAGGAATACTAAATCCCGTCTGGATCTTTATTAACAATAACACATGACATTGGTATTTTCCTCTCGTAGAAACTTACACACACTCCACTAAAATCGCTAAATATAGTCCTATCGCTGAGCAATCATTTCGTACAACGTCTATTCGTATTGCAGGGCATCAAAAATATTTCACTTAAAAATAGTAGATATGAAGTTTGAAGAAGTTGTGTTGGCCCATTCTTTATTAAAATAAACGTTAAATAATTGTATTATATTTCCAGTCATCATGACATTATAATTGTAAAAACGTTCAGCCATAAACACTTTGTTGCTCTGCGACAAGACTATTATCTAAATTATTCTTTAAAAATATGTATAATATTGAAAAAAGACAAGAAAACCTTTAAAAAAATAATATGTTAACCAAATGCTTATAATAATGTTTTTTTAAGTAGCGTTGATTATTGTTGATTTAAAATAAGCACTTAGTATTTACTAAAGGAATGACTTGATCATCACAATATATTAAAATCATTCTGCCACTGTTGATTTAATGTAGTATTATTTTATTATTTAGTGCAAGTTACTGTTAGACCAGTTATAATTTGAGCTACTCTTTGTTTATGAATAAAATTATTTGAAAACACATTTTTTTACTTGTTCCCTTTGCATTGTTCGTTTTTTAGTAACTAGTTCTTTTTTTAATTTGTAAACCATTTGGAATCATAGAGAATATACTACTCTAAAAGAACAGACTTTTAAAGAAAGTAAATAAAAATAAAGTACCAAAAATATATATATTTCAGTTATTTTCGTACCAAATTTATTTATCCATGCAAAATTTAAAAAGTCATTACAACTTTATTAACGAAATATAGTAGATTACCCTGTATTGTAGTATTTTCTATATAATTTATTTTGACTTATGGTCAGGGATTTCTGTCCTGGTTAAAATTGACTTATCAACCGACTTAAAAAAATAGTAACTTATCAACCGATTTAAAAAAAAAAGGAACTTATCAACTCTACTGTTTATTGTTTGTACATACAAACTCTACTTGTTACTCTAAAATGAATGGACCGATTTCCATTATTCGTTTTTCTTTGCATTTTCCTTAAGCTATTTAAATATTTTTTCATCCATAGAAATAAAACAAAAATGAACATATTCTTATATATTTATATTACATAATATAATATTATCAAT
Organism: Hestina assimilis; assembly: GCA_023373885.1. Taxonomy (NCBI): domain Eukaryota; kingdom Metazoa; phylum Arthropoda; class Insecta; order Lepidoptera; family Nymphalidae; genus Hestina; species Hestina assimilis. Next base: position 1,991,791 of record CM041745.1, on the reverse strand, counting down.
AAAAAGTAATGGAAAATACAAATTCTTATATTACAAAATTAACACTTTCGCCTTTAAAGCCAGAATGCTGTTGAGAGATGGGACCATAATCATTAAAATATTTCTTCTTTTCAACAATATTTACAGTAATTGCAAATTAGTAGTGGATAAATCCAAAACTATAAGATGTTTTACAATTCCTAAACTTTTTTTGCTCAAATGTAAAATGAAATTAACTTGAAAAATCAGTTGTTATTATAATTCATAATTGTTAAATTTAAATTTCCAGGTGCACATTATTATGAAATGGCCCCTAAAAACTTACACAGTTGCATATCGAAATCCAGAAAAGTTTTAAAATCTAAACAATCTCTTAAAATTAGCATCGAGAAAAATAACCAGCCACCTATTGTAAGCTTTCTAAACACGGGATTAAACTTAAAAGATAGTTTACATGGGATAAAATTACAAATCCCGTAGATTTTACGGCGTAGAAGAACAGCGCCGAGAAGTTAAAGAAGCAATGGTTATTATTTAGGCTACTAAAAATTAATCCAGAAAATTGGAAAATTTACGATTTTTGTAACAAATGTTCATCTTTACACTTCTACGTATTGATATTGATAGAAGTGAGACATTTTTAGCAGTAAGATCAAGCGTAGAATAAATGAAAAAAAAAAATTTGCAGCATTGAAATGGAGACTTGGGGACCAATCCTCTAAGTCACAAACTTGGATCTAACAGAATAGAAACCTAGACATATATCTAAGTATTGTATAGATTATAAATTAATTTAAGAGATTGTAACAATTATAAAACATTTGCAATAAAATGATAAATAGTTCATATAAAGCCTTCAACCAACAACAAAACTTATATTTACTGTACATCACATGTTATTCAGCCTGCCTCAATCTTGCGAGTCTCTGAGTAAGTTCGTCTTGTTCCTGAGACACAACAGTCGCTGTTCCCACTGATGCACTTGGTATTCCAGAGGGCAACTCCATGTTTAGTTCCAAACTGAAAATAAAATCATATTTTCATATTGTTATGACGATTACTGTGAAGCTGTCACCAACAGCAATAAACATTAAAAAATGGAGTTTAACAGAGTCACAATCCCCAAATACCCCCTACAAATGCCTACAGAACAATAGGTCAGATTAGATGACATGATGGCCCCCTCCTACTCTGACTAACGCAAATGCGTCCAGAAAGAACCAAGCTTGCAAGGAAAAAAACCTTTGTATACATACCCAGCTTCGTCAGCTACTTGCTGCAATAGGTTATCTACATCACCCTGGGGGACCGCTGTTGTGGTTGTCTGCGACATTGTGTTCTCCATATATGATGATTGGACGTCCAAGTCTTCAAACTGACTCTCAAATTTATCCATAAGATTAGATATTTTCTCTAGATTCATAGATTTCATTGCTGCATCCATTGCTTTGACAACACCAGCCATGGAATTTGTGACCTGGAATATACAGAAATAATAGTTTCTGTCAAAAGTATTTTCTATCAATCAAGTTTTTTTATTTTATCAATCTGTATTATCTTTGACAGAATAGAACAATGAATTTAGTAATTTCAAAATTTTATATCTATTATCTATTTGTGGTTTAATTATTACGGATTTAATATTATGTTTATAGATATTTAATAGAAGAAGGCATGAGGTGTATTGCAAATAAAGTAACAAATATTAACTTTATTCATAAACAAGTAGATTAAGAGACTAAAATATTAAACTATGAAAAATTATTATTTTATTTTTTAAATTAAAATCTAAAGTATTAGACAAATTACAAAATCTTGACAAAGTTTTATGTATAAAAAATATTTTCTCCAGTACTTCTGTATAAATTTTAGTTCGATATTATCTGCTTGATCATAATTAAAAACTTGAATACAGTACGCAGAATTGAACACAGTACTAAGTAAATGTAAAAGAAGGATATGGCATGACATGGTAAATTTTGATATTTCATCCAAAACAAACAAAACAAATTTTGAAATACTACCTTCCTTGTTGTAAGAGCAGTTTGTACTCTACTAGAAACAGCATCAACTCTTGCTGACATGCGTAGATAGTTTATAGCTTGGCTCTTCTGTCGAATTGCATTCTCTGCATGAATTCGTGCAACCTCCATATTCCCCTTCTGTATCGCCTTCTTTGCTTTCTCCTTCTCTAATTTTTCTTCTTTTTCACATTTCTTTGAGTTTCTTTCCAACTCTTTTACAGCAAATTTTAAATTGAACAAATGCTCTGATAAATTTCATTAAGGAAATCGAAGAAATGAACACTTAATTTTTACCTTACAAATTTACAGCAAACCCAAAAATGTACCGTAGAAAGTTACTAAAATTTTAATTACCTAAACATATCACAATTTCTTGTCTTTCAATAAAAAAGGATACTCTCCATCGCAGAAGATGACATTTCGTTCCCCAGTTTGACGGTTTCCAATTACTATTTACAAAATAAATCAAAGGCTTAAGCCTTTTCAAATTGAATTATCACTGTTATTAAAAATTTAAACAAAATGCAACGATGAGTCACAGTTTGTAATAATTGTCGTAAATTACACAAGAATAGAAAACAACTAGCTGTCAGGCTGGCACTGACCAAAATATTAGTCACAGAGTAATGAGTAATCACTTATCAGCATAGACTAGACTGGCATAGACATACCATAAAGATATTATAGAGTCTTACCTGCTGGTTTGTAATTGTATGGCGAAAAGTGATATAGAGAAATTGAAGCGCTACGTGGAATGTGCGAGGAACTAAATAACAACGTGCGCATGCCCTATAACAAATACGGAATACCTTGACAGTACTCCAGCACAGATTTTTCACTAGTAGGTCTTTTGTTGCAAGAGGCCGGCTAGGTAGGTACCACCGCAGTGTCAAATATTCTGCCACCAAATATTAGTGCTTAGGCATTACTGTATTCCGGTTTAAACATTTTCATAACCTCTTTAAATAGTAGTTAAAAATGTAAAAAGCCTAAAAAATTGATAATAATTCATAAACCCAGTGATTCGATATAACGTTATGAACTACTTATATAAACCAAAAAAGATAAATTAGGGAACTAAGTAGCTTTTATTTTACAATAAATAAGTCATAATGTAACTCTTTATTTTAAGTTTTCAACATTGATATAGAGGTTAGTGATTTTTTATAACTAATCTATGGCATAATCTGGCATATTCACTGAAGGCGCCAGTTTGTCCTTCAATTTGTGCAATGTATGGGATCATTTATCCATTATGTAGCTATAATATATCTATGCTAATCAGGAACTACTACCCACTGGCCACTATAATTATTATTTTTGTGTAAACAACCAACTTTGTATTCTTTTGATAATTACGTTAATATTTATCATGCTGTCAGACCTATCATCAGACCAAATCTCCAAAGATAATTACAATAATAATCAGTTTAATTGTATTGTTAAATTTTATGGCGTGTAATTATTTTTAATAATTACACGCCACATGGTAGAATCTGACTTTCAACAAATAAGTGTAATGCTTTTTATGTTGAATAAAAATATTTGATTTGATTTGATTTGATTTGATAATTAGCAAATCATTACCCAGCATAAAATTTTCTGGTACGAGTATCCATTTCAATAATTGTCTATGTTTGTAATGGCAATGTTGGTATAATTGCTTGAAGCTGATACTTCCATAGACAATTGTCTTTCCTGTCTATGGATACTTCATTCTGTAAAAAAAAATTAACAAACAGCAAGAATTCAAGAAAAGTCATTTGAGTCGAGTCCGATTTTGGATTTGGAACGGAGAGATCGTAGTTGTGTAGAATAATCTGAAATATTTACAGAAATCTTTTTAGTTATTAGTTTATTGAAACTTATTTTTAAATTTTAGTGTTATTTTATATTAGGTTTTAACATTATTTTCGGTTTCTGTCTGGTTTATCACAAGCAAAATATTAGTTATATTGAATCCGTAAAGGACGTTCCTTGGGCGTAAAAAGAAAATGGCGTGTGCTACACTTAAAAGAAATTTCGACTGGGAGACTACAGCGCAGCTGCCATCCAAAAGGCGAAGATGTAGTTTAATCGCTGCAAGCTCGAGTACAAGTCCCGGAATAAAAATGTCTGAATCTAGAAGTTCTGTATTTGGAGAGACCGTTAGTGCACCTGTAAAATTGACCCCAGGTTTGTTTATTTTTGTTAAAGTATGGTTCAATAAAGAACTTTTAAAGAAAACCTTGAATTACAGTAATATGAGAAGGTGTAAAGTGTTCTAAATGTAATTATTAGTCAGTTGTATGATTTATCGCCATTGTTTTCTGATATCGTGAATATTATTTTTATCATGCTAGAGAGAGACAAGTAATGCATTATGACCGTTGGGCGTATTGGCTTTGTAGTTTTTTTTTTTTTATATTTTAAAAACAAAGAAGCAAGCTACATTATTTCTTTATTGCAGCAAGGGATAGTTTTTTTTTGTTTAATGTTTATTACAATAAACGTCTTTAGGTTAAGATGATCGTATGTTACTGCAGAAGTGCAATTTATCGAAATCACTGTTGTAAGCATTTATTAAAATAATTTGAACATTTTGCATTTATTTAACCTAAATTTTCACACGTTACGTGTCTAAATTCTCAAATAACTTTTTTAAATAAAAAGTAATCTCATCTAATTAATAAATTTTTCCGTGTATATTTTTTTATTATTCAGCATTTACAAAACAGTTCTTTGTGTGCAAATTTATAATTCTAAATTAACATTTTGACCTTTATATTTCAAGGAAAGTATTTTCTTTTTATGATTTGCCTGTCAATGCCACTAATTAATTAATAGAAATTAAATTATGCATAATGAAAAATCATAACAGTTAATAATAGATAAGTTATTCCATTAAGTATTTTTATAATAGTTTAAGGTTTATTTATACTATTATTGATTTATAACTAATGTTTGGTTACATATTTAGCTCAGAAATTTTAGAACCCGCTATAACAACACAATCAAATTAACATATTAATGCCTTTAAATAGAAGATTACTCACTTAGATCTTATGTTAAATTTCAAGGTTCTTAGAACATTCTTTAATGTTATTATTTAAAAGTATATGGAATAACTTTAAAATATTCGTAATGAAATGTGTTGAATTCTTTATGATCAATCAAAGTATATGAAAATTCTACTTCAAATTTATAAGATAACAGTAACTTGAAAAAAAACTGAATTTTAATGTTATATTATATTGCATTATAACAAGTCTGTGATAGTACTTACTCTTCAGATATTTATATTGTATTTAAGAGTATAGAAATATTCTATTCTTCAGTATTCTTCACATTCATAAATTGCATTGAAAACTTTGGCATGGCCAACTTCTGTAGCTAAATATGACTAAACATTATTTCGAATAATTAGGGATGGATATTATAGCTTACAATTTAAAAAATAGTAGTATGTTTTCCTTTCAGTTATACTTAATTGTAAACAATTAAGCCATTTATTTCCAAATCTTTGGGTACAATGTTTTTACAAGAAGTGTTCGAGAAAGAAAAGAAAGTTATAAAACGTCCTACAGTTCAGTGTGCCTTTTATCATAGGCCTTCTCCAACTTTCTCCATTGTATTCTGTCATTAAGAACTCTAGTCCAATATCATGATATCCACAAAACCTTGCGACCAGGTTTTGTGGATATCATCTTCCCATAGTGTTTTTGGATGTCCCTATTTTCTTGTTCCATCTCTTGGATACCACAAGGTCACTTGTTTTCTCCACTTGTTGTTATGACAACATAGCATATGGCCCTTCCAGTCCCATTTCAAATGTTCAATATGATTTAATATATCAGTAACTTTGGTTTTCTTCCTTATATTGGTACTTCTTATTGTTTCTCTGAGATTGACTCCCAATATGCTTCTTTCTATAGCCCTATAATTAATTTTACTGCATCTAATCAGCTTTCATCAATAAAAAAAAACTTAATCCTCAACTTTTGTTACAGATAATTTTCTCAGTATTTACTAGTATACCTTAAAATTAGTAACAGCCTATTATTGGAAAAATCTTTATAAAATAACTTTTGGTTATGACTTGTATTGAACAATTAAAATTTTCTCTTTAGAGTCATTAGTTTTCCCTCTACTATATCACTCATATCTAATTATTTTTTTAGTTACTGAAAAGCTTCAGCTTGAAATCATAAGTATTGTAATTTTTTTGTCGAATAGTTCAGTTATGGAACGGCGGGCCGTGTGTTCCAGAGCGCATGGCGCAGGAGATATATGACGAGATGAAGCGACTCTGGAGACGCCGACAGCTGCGACTGGCGGCCGGCGCGCCCGCCTCGTGCTCGTCGTCCAGCGGCAGTGAGGGGGACGCGTCGCCGCCGCACCACGCGCACGCCAACCCGGAGAAGATGCACCACCGGGCACTCTTCACCTTCAAACAGGTAACGTATAGTTGATATTTTCTTACTGAATCTTATTCTGTGACATTTGGTGCTCCTAATATTTAGATTGCATTCCTACATCGATCAATTTCGATATACAATTATGTGTTAAATCATCGTAATTTAATATACATCCACCGGCACTTTGACATACCCAATTTACGAATTTCCATCTTCAACCCCATATAGAGAATTATCACTTTCTCTAGGCAGTCATCAGTTTTGATTCTTTTATCTCTATTTATCATCAGAAGATAAGTTTTGTGAGAAGATGAAATGTCTGCCTTGTTGTGCATTTTTACTGTTTGTATATTTAATAAATGTTATATGACCATAAAGTAGTCCATCCTCACACATAAGAATTTAGGTTCTATAATGTTAAGATGGACACTATGTGTAAATTTTTTTTAACTAACCCTTAGATGCACGCATATGATATTCTGGCTGATTTTTTAAAGTAGGCTACACTTTCATCGACATTCATAATTTTTTTTTTACTATGACGCGTGTGTCGGGTACACACAAGTAAAAAAAAACTGAATTATTGGCACAAATATCTCATAAAAATTCGGACCTTTCCTTTTTAAGACTTAACATTTTAATAATTATATTGTTTTTAATTAATATTAAAATCATATATTTTTGACGTATCCCGTAGGTCCGCATGTTCTGTGAGCGTATGCTCCGCGAGCAGGAGGCCGCGCTGCGCGCCGAGTACGACTCCGTGCTCAACACCAAGCTGGCTGAGCAGTACGAGGCGTTCGTACGCTTCAACATTGACCAGGTATGCTATACCCGTTACCAGTTATGTTATTGTGTACTCTACAATTAGCACCTGAATATTCAAGCTGTTAAATTATTGCAAACAAAAAAAAACAGAATTTTATTAAACTTTTTAATGGGGCCTCAGCTTCTTTCACTCTTCAATTTATTTAAAAATGACAATCAACACAAAAAAATTATGAAGTTCATGCTCTTGAGCTGCTTTCTGCCATCGCACTGCAATAATTAGACACAACAAATTAGATGCATATTTTTTGTCTTATGAATATTCAAATAAATTCATTTAACTATAACACATACAATAAATTCATTTAACTATAAAACTTCATTTATTGGCTATAAAATAATATAAAAAGTTAAGACCCTCAGTTACCTTGATAAATCTTATTGATTATTGATATTTTCCTTTAAATGATGTATACAATAATAAAATTGAGAATTTTTATGTATTTTTCCAGGTCCAACGCCGGCCTCCTACCAATACGTGCACGCCTCTCGGAATGGACGCCGAACACCATATGCATCAGGATCTCGTTCCCAGCTGTTAGTATTCTATATATATACATACATATCTAGTGTGGATCTCCTCATTTTATTTAAAACTAAAAAATAACACCCAAAATTACTGGGTCATTGTTCAAAGTTTTATATGAAGAATAGTTTTTATTTAAAAAATCTGATATTTTGCCAATTGTATTTCTATTTAGCTAGTCATTGACCAGTACAAAGTACCATTTATTTAATAAAAAATAAAAAAATTCAAACTTATTGAACTTACTAAAAATAATGTTTTTTGTTCCAGATCTTTCCTAATAATGAAGAAGTTGGTTTGCGGCATTGCACTGCAAATATATCAAGACAAAACATATTTTGGTATATGTGAATATTGTATGCGGGAATATTATAGAATATCCTAATGATATGTACATTTGTGAGTGGAATTTATCTGCGCGTAATATTGCGGAATGTTTGTTGTTATTATGTCCTTACAGTATTATGAATTTACAACAGTTGTTGAGAGGGTCCGTTGATATATTCATGGTTTTATACATTACCTTAAAAATCCCCCGAGTAATCCGCAATATTTACACAGGTAGGTGCCACGGTATGGTCATGCCACATAAACATAAATTAGCTTATAATGCTTAGTTAAGATTTGCTGCATAATTGTGTTCATAGACTGAGAGGGTTCATGTGGTTTGTATGAGGTGACACAGCTGCTAGGAGTTGGTCGTGTTGACCGGTTTGGTTCTGCAGCCTCGATGGAACCAAATATAAAGTTATGTTTTCTAATGTGACAGATAACTATAGATAGACTAGATCTAATAACACAAAATAAATTCACACAGAGTGCCTGTTAAGAATCATTCTCATGTGTTGATTGCGAATTAGTTAGCCATAATTTTGATTTGTTTTAATTATTTTTTAATTTACTTTTTAGTGTTGTCGAAATATAGTTCTAGTATATATATTAAAACTTTTTATTTCAATTTTGTCAAGGTGTTACTGTGTTTTAATAACACAGCATTTCTTGTGACAAAATGTCCCTTGTGTCAGAACATCTGATCATTTACCCTTTTTTTTCTATATCTTTATCTTAATATTGACATATTGGACTTCCAAAAAACTCATTACTGATACAAAAGGGCTTATTAGATAATTAGATTTATTTAATTTTTAAGTTATTTTTTTCTCACTTGAGTATAGTGCAAATACAATAATTGCATCTGTGCCCGTTTTGAGCATTATTAGGCTTTCTTTTTAATGAATTTGAGTTAATATTTTTTTATTGAATATAAACAGGAAATAATTTGTTACCAAGCATTATTCAATAAAAAAAGTTAGGATAGGTCTTTTTTAAATTGTATTATCAGCTCATTATTAGTAGGTTATTGGCGTTTAAGAACTGAAAATAAATTAGCTAAACACCACTAAAATTGATTTTTAATTTTTCCTATCCTTCGGATTGTTACAAAAAAGTGCGGTTATAATCATAAAGAGTATAAAGTAACATCTACCAGTGAAACACGTCGAAATCGGCCCATCCCTTACGGAAAATAGCCGGATTTTATATTAATTTTCTTTTTTCGACCGACTTCAAAAAGAAGGTAATCAGTTCTACAGTATTGATTAGGAACCTCTTAATCCTTGTGATTAAGGTACTTTTAAAAATAGCTTGTGGATTTGCTTCGAAAAAGCACCATTCGATCAAGCAGAAGCCTGTTGACAACAAATGGCCACCAGAACTACCCAAAACTAATAAAATTGTTGGAGAACTATTACTTGTAACTTAGAAGTGTAAAAAAAAATAACACTTCTAAAAAAGAAGTGTTGAATAAGCAGATATATTTTTATATATATTACTCAATGATGTGAGGACTGCTGGACCATTTCCTACCGTTGGATAATTCTTTTCTTGTTTGGAACTGTATACTTTCTAGGTGGTTCCATTGTAACTTGGACTGTATCTGATGATTGGATCGTGGAGAAAACGAGAATCTATTGCGATTTGATTTTTTAAAGAAACCTGTTCATTTTAATGTATATTTTCCACAATAGTGAAGTCTCTGACTTATTAATTTTTTAATTAACAATATCTCCAATAATAATTGTAATTTCCACTTAAAATAATGTTGGTAAGAATGTAACATTTTAAAATAAATATTAGTCATGAAATATTTTCTGTTATTGAAAATTATTATTAAAAAAAACAAAATTGTATAAGTCTTTGTATTTTATTGAAATTTATGGTACTGAAATAATAAATAATAATTTGATTCATATGTTTAATTTTCACGCCATTACAATATAAACTTAAAATAATCTTAATTCTACGAAATAAGGTTCTGTATAAGTAGGTCTATGACAGCTTACTCATCTTAGTGACCTTATAGAACAGTGGTTTCCAACCTTTTAATAATCAGGGACTACTTAGTTTTTGTTAGCAAGTAGGTACCACTTCGATTTATTTTTTGTTTGTGCAAGACAACCACATACTCTTATAACTTTTCCAATTTTTGTTATATCTGAACTTCGACATTCATGAGTTTGGTAAATATTAATTGAACCAGTTTATATCAACTTAAGTTTTTATTTCTGAAATAAATATATTCAGGGAAGTAACGATCGAATTCGTCAATCAATATTATTTCTCGCGTCATACATACTTTTAGCCCTTCAAAAGCCCTTTTAATGCCGCGAAATTGGAACTCGTTCGCGGACCTGGGACCATATTTTGGCTGATTCAGACCACTAGTTGGGAGCCACTGTATTAGAAGTTGGAACTTGGGAGTAGCCAGCTCAGGGGAGGGGCTGGTGATATATGACTATTTCCTTAATAGCTATAAGTCAAATAATTTAAAAATTTTTGGACCCCAGATCTCGTTACGCCCATGAGCTGGAATATATGTATATTATTTGATTTCTTTATTTCTAATAAGTTAAATAACCCACGTAACATATTTCGGTATCAGGTGATTTGTAAAGTCAATTTTTAGCCATCTGAAAATAAAAATACGCAAATTTATTATTATTATAACAATTATATGTATTGTTATGTGTAAAGAGCGTTGTGGCGTTGTGAATAGCGAGTCTGCCTTTAGCCTCGATGGTTGCGGGTTCGATTCCTGATTCCGTTCGGGCAGATGTTTGCATTTATCTTACAGATATTTGTTTCGATCTGGGCGTTTGTCCTTGTAGGTCTCCCCACCGTGTCTCGGAGAGCACGTTAATCTGTCGGTCCTGTTCGATGCTAATTTCACAAGCTTAATGTCTAACTCTGTGTCTCTGCCTGTCTGTCTGTCACGCTTTCACGCCAAAACTACTGAACCGATTTCAATGAACACAGATAGTCTAGAGCCTGAGAAAAGATATAGGCTACATTTTAATGCGAAAAAAGGTTTGAAGGGCGAGGATGAAAAGTTCTAAGGAATTTCTATCATCATCAATGATTTCTAGAGCTAAAAGCTAGAAACTTATTTTTAGGCTGCTCGTTAGATATAAATAAATATAACATTCAAAGTTTGTGAAAGTTGTACAAACTGAACCCCGTCTGTATAAAAATCGTATTCACGCAGGCGAAGCCACTGACAGAAGTTAGTATCATAAATATATAGCAGGGGTTCTCCTCAAGGACTTCTTCTTAATTTAAGGTTGGTATGTGTTAATTTAATTAGTGCTAATTTGAGCAATTACAAGGCAAAAATTTCTTATGTGAGCCACGGTTTATCATAAAATATTAAATACTAGCAACTGCTTGCAATTTCATCTGGACGAACGGCGTTAAAGAATTATATTTTTATAGAACGGAAACTACTTTTTTTTTAACTGTTCCAACATGGACCTTTGTGTATAATGAAAAACGCATGATTTCAATTAATTTTGATCTGAATGATTAAAACTGCTTTTTGATTCCCTCTTTTGGGTCAAACCCTCTCTTTTGGGTCAAACCTCTCTCTTTTGTGTCAAACCCCCTCTTTGTGTCAATCTACCCTCTTTTGTGTCAAACCCCCTCTTTTGTGACAAACCCCCTCTTTTGTGTCAAACCCCCTCTTTTGTGTCAAACCCCCTCTTTTGTGTCAAATCCGCCTTTTTCGGTCAACCCCTCCCAGCGCGTGTGCCCACCTGTGCCGCGCGCGTGTGCGCGTCCGCGCGCGCGCTTGGGCCAGGGTTTCTTGAGGTGCACGTGCGCGACGTGCGCGCGCTGCTCGCCGGGCGTGGCGAAGGCCTTCCCGCACGTGTCGCACTCGTACGGCTTCAGCCCCGTGTGGATCTGGGGAGGGTCGCTCGTTCATAATAATAACGTGTGTGCCCGGTTTGAATCCCGCGGGCACTTAACCTTTTGCCGGGATGAAAATTATCCGGGTAATAAGATACGTGAGTGCCAGATTTCATCCAGATAAGGTATGGATTTTGCATGTAAGAGTAACAAACATCCTCTCTTACAAACTTTTACGTTTATAATATAAGTACGATAAGCTAAAGCCCTCGGTTTCCTTTGCGTGTATGCAAAATTGTTTTTCAGGTTTTTAGTAAACATATTTATTTTTTTTTTTTTGTTAGATAATTTAACTTACTGTGTGTATAGATATTTATATGTATGCTTATTTAATTTTTACAACACCCATTACTTCATGCAGATCCCATCGTAAAAGTTCTTAGAAGAGATCGCTTCTAAGCGATAATACCTTCGTTTGTGTATTATTATTATATTGTCGACGTTGTGGCGTAGCAGTTTCAAACACGCCATAAGCGCCACAGGTCGCGGGTTCGATTTCCGCTCGGAAAAGATGTTTGTATTGACCATACAAAAATGTTTTCCGGTCTCAAACTCAACTCAAACTCAAACTCAAAATATTCTTTATTCAAATAGGCTTTTAAGCACTTTTGAATCGTCAAATATACAGTCTGTTATGTCCGCCTAAGTGAAGCTACCGCCGATTCGGAAGGTAGATTCTGCAGAGAAGAAACGGCAAGAAACTCTACAGTTACTCTTTTCAAACATAATCACATTACATTTGTCAAATGTACAATTAAAATATACATCTCGATCCCGGTCTGAGTGTGACACCCCCGACACACGATATAACTATCGTTGAATGTTTAGCGTTTATTTAATTGATTCATATGATAAAATGTAGTAGGCACTCACAACCATGTGTCGCTTTAGGTTGTTGTCGTAGGTGAAGCCCTTCCCGCAGGTGGGGCACTCGTGCATCTTCCTCTTGCCGGTGTGCACTCCCATGTGGACCACCAGGTTCGTCTTCTGGGTGAAGCTCTTGTCGCATTGGTCGCATTCGAAACGCTTCTTACCGGTGTGGACCCACATGTGGTCTTTTAACAGCGCCATACTCTGAAAATTGATAGTACAGCCCTGATAATTAATCTTGCCCGGATTTGACGGGTTACTAGTTTTTACACAGAACGATTGACATTCGATCTCCACAACCCTAAGGGCGAACCAGTAACTCATTGGATAAGAGCAAATTACCTATCATGAGCTTACTATTATTATCAGATGTAACCGAGACGACAGATTAACTTATTCTCAAGGCACCGTGACAAACATCCAGACTGAAACGGATATTTGTAAGAAGAATCTAGTTCGAGCGGGATGGCACCCGCGACCGTCGAGGCAGGCTCGCTACCAACACGCCATAAGGGTTGTGATTCTCTATCGATGGGAAGAGGAAGTACATCATACAAATTAAATAATTTTTTAAATCCTCCTTTGTCGAATTTCGTTGCGTTAATGTTGAATTTACAAAGGAGCACCAGCGAGTCTAGACATTTTGCCTGTATAGAAGGGCCGGTTCTTAGTTTACAGTAATTCAATGACAATTTAATTTTTGTAAGCTAACGACACTAACAAAACTCATGTTTTAAATTAAAAAACCTTTTACGTAAAAATCTCCAATTATTCAAAAAAAACTAAAATTTATGGATTTTTCATGATAAGGTAACGAAAAATTAATCATTTTTAGGGTTCCGTAGCCAGATGGCAAAAGCGGAACCCTTATAGTTTCGTCATGTCCGTCCGTCTGTCCGTCCATCCGTCCTTCCGTCCGTATGTCACAGTCATTTTACGCAGAGACTATTATTTTATTGTAGCAGTACATTAGTCGTGGATTTTATAAAAAAAAATAGAGTTTTTTTACATTAGTGTAACTTTTCCCAGCTTATCGATCCCCTCTTAATGTAACCCCACACCCTTTCCCCGGCGGTGGGCTGGTACGTTACCATGAGCACGCGGCCGCACAGCTCGCACATGCAGGGCGCCGTGACCCCGAACTTGGTCCGGTTCTTGTCCGGATGCGCACTTCTGAAGTGCTTTGCGTATTGTCGTATATCGCTTAACTCTACACCACACTGAAATTATATTCAATGGTTGATGAATATCGTTATTAAGATTAAGCTTGTATACTTTAAAAAAAAACTTAATAAAGTCACGGGTTCACAATTCCCGCTCAGAGCAGATGGTTGTATTGACCATACAGGCATGTTTTCCAGTCTGTGTGTGTTTGTCCTTGTCATTGTGTATGTTTCCGGACTACCGACACAGGATATAACTATCCTAATGGGCCCGCCATTGAGTTGAGTGTAGCGTTTATTTATTTATGATGATAATTAAAGAACATTAGAAGTAATAGTATTGTAGTAGAGCCATGCTCCTCCCTGCACAAATGGGCCGGCTCAACCGGTTAAGAAACCGGTTAACAAAACTACCCTCTCACAGAAAACCGGCGGTGTAAACTCTAAAGATACAGTACTTACATATACATATTGCGAGTGTGCAGCGTTTATACATACTTATGTTTTTATCCCTTTCCTCCTATCCCTCGGGTTAGCAACACACATGTTGTACTCCAAGTATCGCGCGCTTTCATAGGTTGCGGTTACTGTTTACTGAAATATATTTTTTAAAAAGCACTGGGAAAAAATATATTGTGGTTCATTATGAGCCAAGATATATTTTTTCCCAATGCTTTTTTTTAAAAATCCAAAATTTTCTAGCTTTATAAAAATAGTGATAATTAAATGTATATAAAGAAGAAGTGAGACAGATCCACCAACAATATTTTATTTTTTACGAATCAAGAAGCGAAGTTTAGACGTTACATAACGCAACGTGATAAACGACAAGACGTCAGAACTTACGACCGTTAGCTTTAGAGACATAATCATTACCTAGAACATTGACTTCAATAAAAAATTATAATAAAAATTTCATGAGCCGGAATACCTGCTCGCACGTGACCGGTGAGCCGCCGCTGTATTGGCTCAACGTGGGCGAGGGCGGCCGAATGATCGGTCTCTTCTCGAAGCTCCGTATGACGCGCCCGTTGCGACCCTTGTTTATATTTTGACAAGAGTTGCTTAAGCGGGTACTGGGAACAAGTTTTTTTCAGTTAAAAACACGAGAGACCTAAATCACCACCACATCCTTTCTATATTTCCTCTGATTTCTTGCCTCTTACCTCAGATCGCAACGCAAGGTAATGTCTAGGACGTTGCTAGTTTTTCTGATTGTGTATTCTTTTTTTAAATAAAACTCCACAGACTTTTCTTGAGCCTTTTTTTAGTTACTCGTTTTTGTCACAATTATACAAAGCTACATATCAATTCAGCTCAATTTATTTATTTATCTTTGTTACAGCACGAGATCTTTTACAATATTTATAAGTTGTAATTTGATGTAGATCTTTGGGAATATTTATAAGTTTATTTCTTTTCTAGCTTGGAAAGTTCGCTTTTATTTACTGGTACGAGGTACATAAGTCCCCGATTTTCTTCTGGCGCGATGACACTAATTAACTCACTTTACTTTCTCCCGGTAACCTAGCAACCGTATGTTTATCCCTCGTATCAGGGACTAAAAGCAAGCTTTTAATGTAGAAAAAATTGTAGACACACAACGGGAGACAAGTAGGATATTGCCACCCGCGATTGTCGCGATGGTCTCAATAATGCGCGGGTGAGAATGTCCTACTTCTCTGCCTAGGTGCGGTTATTTACTATTTCTTTTATTACAATTTTATTCATACATGTCGGAGTTAGATGTTAAACGAGCGTCTCTTTAATAAGTTTAGTAATAATTTGTTTATTTTAAATCATAAATTAATTTAATTTGTTATTACCTTTTAATATTGTATAAGTTTTTATTAAGTTGTTATAATACTGGTCATATCGAGTAGCGGGAAACCTCTAGTGGGGTCGAGACACCATCTTGACGTTGTCAGTGGGAATGAGAAAAATAAAAGATAATTGTGTTGTTTTACTGGAATAAGATATAAGGTGAAATTGTGATTGGATCGAGTTGGATCACTCTTAGATTGTTGGGAGGTGAAGTCAGATCGGTGCGCCGAAGCCACTGCTCGAATATATGATATGATACTATGATTTGTTAAAAGGATTAAATCAACAATAAATATTGTACAACTTGTTTTGTGGTTGCATTTTACCCACACGACGCTCACAAGAGTTGTAACCACTGATGACGATGTCGATGAAAATCACCAGTCTCCGACATACATGTATTTACCCATTGCTTAACCTATTGATCGCTAGCCTAATAGTAAATTAACCTGGATACAAGCTCCACAGAATATGACTGAGCTTTCAATGTTCCCCAGTTCGTATACTCACGGATCATCATCGGTGATGTGTCTGGAAGACAGCTTGAGATGTCTGTCATACGCGGACTTCGATGCGAAGCGAACATCGCACTCCTCGCAGTACGGACCGTCCAAACTCACCTGCGAAATTATATCATCATTTGAAATTATAATTATTTAGATATGAAATACATAATGATGCAATATGAATAATATTTTACAACGCCATCTACTGAAGTAGCTTTAGTTAATCATGCTAGTTGACTTGCTGGGTCGTTAAATCAAGTATTAGTATTATTACACGCCAATAGATTTTAGGAAGAGTCATATATTCTCGAACGCACAAAAACGACATTTTCTAAAAAGGAATCTTACATACATCGATTTATAGCCCCCGAAACTACCAGCATACTAAATTTCATGAAAATCATTATATACGTTTCCGAGATCCCGATTTATTATTAGAATACTTGTTTAAAGTTATTAGATAAAGAGTATTGAATTAGAGTTAAACCACTACCAAAAATAAAATACAACAATTTTTAAGCTCAGCCTCAAACACATAGGACGAAACGGCTGCTACTACTGAACGGTGCTAACATACTGACATCACTGTCCAGGCGATGTTTCCTCAGCTTGTGGATGTCGATGCCCTTCTCGTTGACGAAGGTGTACCCGCACAGCTCGCACACGACGTCGCACACGTGCTTGAGGCGTATATGGGTCTTGCACGTTGATTGTTTGCTGGTGAAAAAAAAGATAAAATTTGAAGTACCGGTATTTTTACCGGTGTCGGAACATGACGACCCCATGGCCCGCTGTCGGGATAATCTCTGCCACAGCAGAGATTATTCCACCAGTGCAATCAGTCACACTGGTGGTAGGTCTTTTGTTGCAAGAGGCCGGCTAGGTAGGTACCACCGCAGTGTCCAATATTCTGCCGCCAAATAGTAGTGCTTAAGCATTACTGTGTTCCGATTTGAAGGGCTCTGCAGGCTAGTGAAATTAGTAGGCAGAGGAGATTTAAGAACTAATATCTCGAGGTTGGCAAAGCGTGATTGGCACCTAGTAATGGTGCTGCAAGCGCTCATAGGCTACGGCAACCAATTACCGTAGGCCGTATGCTTGTTTGCCAACTTATAACATTTAAAAAAAGTTCCCTCGATTTCTCCAGGATCCTATGATCAGACCCTGACTTGTCTACAACGGGACCACCTGGTATGTAGGTATACCATTTCAAACAAATAAGAATTTTCAAACGGGTTCACAAATCAATTATGATTAAAATAAAGAGAAATAGCAAAACCGCAATCATTTTGTAAAATTTTATATAATTAAAAAAAAAATTTATAGCTACAAATTGACCAACACCCATAGGTAACAGTTGAATTTAGTTTTTTTTATTTCTCATCTTTTTCTCAAAATCAACACCTGTAAACACATTTCTATAGCCGACATGTCTATAAATATATAGTAAATATATACTGGATCATCTTTTAAACCAAACCTTTTACATAATTATACCAAACACAAAAACTATAACAAAATTGACGGCCCTATATAAACATATGATATGTTTGAGAAACACTCAAATTAAAATCAAACTCACTTAAACACGCTGGGACAGTGTGGACATTCATATTGCTCACCGGCATGCCACTTCTGGTGGTCTCTCGCTACACATCTGAAAAAAAAAAGGCCTTTGTAGACTTACTACTTACTATAAACGACCTCCTCCATACAGACATAATGTCAGAATAATTGTTTGACCTTTGTTAATTCAACACAAACGCAAGGCAACGAAATCAGTAACACGCTAACTCCATTTTTTCAGTTGTGTATAGAAGAAGTTTCTTTAATTTTCGAAGTCGGTAAAAACATGATTGAAAAAGATTTATGTACATACCTATTCCTAGTGACGAAAGGACATTCGTTACATTCAAACTTCTCTGAGTGTTGGCTTGTTAGATGGTGTCTCAATGACTTGGCACTTTTAAACCTCGTCTTACAGATAAAACACTCGTAAGGACCAATTTTCTGAAAAAATACAATAAATAAATTGATACCAAAATTTTATACATATAAACTAAAGTCATTACGTCCATTTATGAGGTGGTACAGGTATTATATCTTATTTTTGTCATGTGGTTAGTAGCCCATCTAGTGTCAGAGATCATAGATTTTACACGAAAACTGAAAATTCTACACTCACCCTGTACCTAAACAAAATGATACATTCATCCAGTACCTACACAAAATGATACATTCACCCAGTACCTACACAAAATGATACATTCACCCAGTACCTACACAAAATGATACATTCACCCACTACCTACACAAAATGATACATTCACCCAGTACCTACACAAAATGATACATTCACCCACTACCTACACAAAATGATACATTCACCCAGTACCTACACAAAATGATACATTCACCCACTACCTACACAAAATGATACATTCACCCAGTACCTACACAAAATGATACATTCACCCACTACCTACACAAAATGATATATTCACCCACTACCTACACAAAATGATATTAGTGTTAGAACTGTGAATGCTTTGGTCAACTGACTTATGCTCTTATGCACTCACCTCGCTATGTCTCACGATGTGATTATTATACTCGTCAAGCTGTTTGAAGCCTCGATAGCAAGAAGTGCACTTGTAGGGCGCCAACTGGTACGTCGATAGCTCTTGTCTCAACTCAACCTCCTCTCTCTGCTCTTCATACGTCATTGCGGTTATCGTGAACAGTGATTCGTCCAACCCAGTGGTGGGTTTCTTACGTATGATGCCTGCTCTCTTGTATCTGCCAAAATATTTTATAAATTTATAATTTTTATATAAGTTGCCAATCTGATAGATTGATGTCTTTGAACAAAACGTAATAATCTTTCAGAAGGCGGTAGCCACTACTTAATTGAGGAGTTTATATCTTGTAAGCATTATTTTGTTATGTCTATTTCTGTTGGCTCTAGTGGCCTCAAGTTGAAGCCGTCCCACGGGCCCCACCTGTGAGGTCGAGCCTAGGCTTTTTTTTTTCGGAATGTGTATTGCTGTTGGCCCTACTGGCCTTGACAGCGTCACCGAGCGGGGGCCGAGTACAGAGACTCAGCCGTGATAAAGCGGCAGTCTTCACGTGTGCTCAAATGTGATTCCGTCCTTAGGGTGCCTCCTGCGAAGCCAAACCACGGCTAAGGACGTCATCGGAGATGGAGGCAGCACTCCGAGCGCATTCTATACGATAGATTCACCCGACAAAGGACCTCGTCCTCGCCGGCGAGGACGGTGTTGTGTGCGTGAATGTGCTGTGTAAGGGACATTTTCGAATGTAATCCTATCGTCAGGGTTTTGCAGCTACGTGCTTAGGACGCCTAACTTTTGTCGGTTGGTTACATCGGTCTGTGTAGATACAAGCATGTCTAAGCAAAGGATTTGGATGGAAAGTAGTTTGTTCGAAATCGTTTTGCGATAATCGCTTCTAATGTTTGGGGATCGAATCGATTTCAAAGTGTCTATGGAGGTCTACGTTGCGAACGTACTACGAACAGCCTGAGGCCATGCGTAAGAAACGGTTCTAAATTATTTGTAAATGATTAATTCTTCTGGCGTGGACCTGCGAAATAACGGGGCTCGCGTAAGTCGCCTAGGCTTGGGACGCCGTCGAGATGAAAGGAGGTCACTCAGGAGTGCAATCTAGTGACCCACGCGACGCGACACTCACTGTCCTAGGTTAGCAGGCGAGCTGGTGTCATGTCGTTTCGTTCGGAACAAGGGACCTCGTCTTCGCCGGCGAAGACTCTGTAGCATGTGCGACTATTGTCGTATTCTGTCAGTGTAAGGGGCGTTAGCTACTGTGATGATGCAAGAAGTGCTTGGGACACCTGAGTATTGTCGGTTTGTCATCTGTGTCGTTTACACTACTATAATAAGTGGGGGTAATCTATAAGTGAAAGAAGAAAGCATCGGACAAATCCCAGTATTTTTTTTTTTATTTTAGTAGAGAAATAGAACAGGATAAGGGTTTTCTTCTTTAAGTCGCAAAAACTTGATGATGTTAGTGAAATACGATATGAAAATTTGTCTGGGGATAACATTTTTACTGCAATAAACGTAGCTTATTAACAATCCCTATTCGCTGGGGAAGACACGGGCAAATTTTAACAAAAATAAACATACTTATCCATAATCGCTGATGGACTTTCATCGTCTCTATCTCCTCTCTTCTTCTCTTTCTTCTCAATCTTAATTCTTTTGGTTTTAACTTTACTCTTCTCCATATAATCGTCACTCGAAGTGCTATCATCGCCATCATCACTATCATTGCCATCATCACTATCATCGCTACCATCACTATCATAGCTATCAAACACCGGTGACTCTTCGAAGAATATTTCGCTGCTCTCTTCATCTTTTATATCGATTTCAACTATTTTTACATCATCGAAATCATCGTTGTCGTTAACATGAAAATCATCGTTAAAGACGTCGTTATCGTTATACGTCTCTATTTTAACTACATCGTTTTCATTAATATGTAAATCGCAATCGTTAACGTTATAATTTTTTTCACCAAGCGTCGATTGTAGTTGGTTATACGCTCGACTTATCGATTTCACATTTCTTATCGTTATCTATAGAAAAAAATATTTCATTTAAGTTTTTACACAACAAATTCCATACGCTTTGTTTAAGTAGTCGTAGAGCCTGGCTGTTTTCGACACAAATATCGTCGACGAAAACGGCTAAAGGAATATTATTCTCAATTTCAGCAGCACTAAAAAATGTTGACATCTGCGACGACTGGAAAGGATGAGAGACAAAAGGGATAAGGCTTGGACCTCCAACGTTCAAATCAAACGGTAATTTGGGGAAGGGGTTTTTTCGAATCACACGTTACGTAACATTGCTTTTTTAAAGCAAAACACTGAGGAATTAAAAGTCTGAGAGAGTAAGAGTCAGACACAAAACAAGGCGGAAAGATGTTTGAATGAAATGTCAGCTGTCCCACACCAACATTAAAGATAGAGCTTAGTGGATGAAAGGCGTAAGGAAGGCTGTATATTTGTATGTTTGTAGTATGCCTAACACTTTGTGGAATGCATGCCACTGTTGCTATTTCCCGAAAATATTCTACAAGATGATAGCACTCCTTTAGTTGGTCGAAGACATTCCTATTCATTTCATCCATCATTCATTCATTCATTTCATCCATCATTCATTCATTCATTCCATCCATCAGTCATTCATTCATTCCATCCAACATTTGTTCATTCATCATCCAGCTAATTCTATTCCAACATCAAGGCTCTACTACTACTGATTACTACTTACACATCTATTGACATTTAGTTTTTTCATCAATATTCCCCGAGTCCTCAATGCTTTGGAACGAAAAGTATTCGCCGAAGACAGCCTCGCTGTACATTCCCAACATAACATCTGTGGTAGCTTATCATCTGTGGAAATCTAAAGAAAGGAAAAAGCAACACAGGATATAACTATCTTAATGAGGGCCGTTTAATGATTTTTTTTTCATTTATTAACATGTAAACCAAATCCACTGAATAGCATACTATCAAAAGAAAGTTTTTACAATAGATATATTTCTTGGATGAAGCTTTATGTTATATAACATATCTCAAAAATCCTCATGTCACAATGTTAGTTACCATACTCCTCCGAAACGGTGTCACCGATTTTCATGAAATTTTATATGCATATTCAGTAGGTCTGAGAATCGGCTACTCTATTTTTCATACCCCTAAATGTTAAGGGGTGGTCCATCCTAAAATTTTTTATTTTTATATGATTAAAAATTATGGCATTAAAAATACATAAAACCCTCAATTTTCACCCTGCTACCATGAACCCCTATTTTTTAATAGCCATATTAGTAAATCAACAACTTTCACCGGTGTCACTTTTAGACTCGGGTAGAGGGCACTGCTATCGGGTCCCAGATTTTTTGGAGGCAGGACAATGTCTTAAGTCTGGTAGTAGGCTATAAAGTATCACTCTACTGTACCTAGGACAATCCAGTAGCTATAAATGTCAATCAATCTTGCTATAGGAGAATATCTTAAAATAATTTATATGACAAGAGACCCAAAAAGATGACTCTGGGGAGTCATTGAACATTGACAGTACAAGTATAACTACTCTATGAACCACTTATCATGAACTATATCCTACCTTCTCCTGTCCGACTTTTTAAAATTAATTTAGAAATGCATTAATAATAAACGCTATATATTAAACACCCTACAACAATACGTACAGCCCGTGTCAAAACAATGTCGGTATGGGCCAATACAAACATCTCTCACTAATATCATCAGATATTAATATCAATAAGATATAATATAATATCATCAGATATTCCTTCCATGTTCAATAGTAATTTGTAATTCCTCTTACCGATGTTCCTGTCACTTGCTCATAAATTAGTCTCAGATTGTACTCGGACAGATGATACATTTTCACATCCATTGACAGACAAATTCGGCATACCTGCATTGACAACTTTACTTATTATAAACTGTATTTGTGTTTGTGTTGCAAGTTTCAATAAACCAATCTTAGCTTTAAGTAAACTTTGGTGTAAACAATAATTTAACAGTAATGATTTAACTTTATATCCCATGTTCTCAGTTAAAAAAGCAAACTTAAAGAAGATTCATGCAAAGCTAGTAGGCATCTGCTAGTTACATAATACCTACCAATAATGCTGCAGGAGCATCCAAGTCTTCACATGATATCTGAAACAAATGTTATTATATTAAACTTCTTTGGCTGTGTTGAGTGCTTTTTGGAAGGCAAAAATTTATAGTTTTACTGCTTCAAGTTTCATTCTACAAAATATAAATCATTGAAATGCTACGGATAACAACGTCATAGAATTGTATGCATGATCTGTATGTGTGAATGAAAATAAAACATTATTATATTTTTATTTTGTATTTAAAAAAATTTAGAAAGGTAGGTTAGCTAATAATACATTAAACTAGTTGGTCATTTCTATAAATATATTTTTTTAAAGAATATTAGCCTTTTCAATACTTCTGTTGCCCCTCGTAGCTCATAGCTTGGACTAGGAGTTTGTAGTGCAATAGGGGGTCAGGATCAAACCCACAACTATCATATTAACAGAGCGGAGTCAATTATATACTATTATTTAACTACTAATACTCACAACTACTGGTATAGGTATAGCTCTGCTCTTGAGTCTCCTCATACCACGACTTGTTTCATAGAATGCATCTTGTTGAAAATGCTCAGAGCATACTACACTGTGAAGACGAAATATTAAAAAATTAAGTTACAAAAACTGAATAAATCTGACAATTAACTATCCTATTAATAGCTGCCAAAGCACGGGAGCTGGGGTGGCTGTCTTGACTGCCCCATGCCGCACCTCTATCTCACGCACAATGGTCCAACAGGACTAAGTGCGGAAAATAGAGCCCGCGAGGAAAAAAGCTGCCAAAGCACTCCTTTTGAAAAGCTAACACACTAAAACTCAAGATAAATCTTTTTGGATTTATAGACAGATAGTCTAGAATCGAGAGCTTTACAATTAATGCTAATATGCATAAGCTGAGTAAATATATTTATTATTATATTATATTTAGTATTGTAAAAACTTCTTAAGCTTAAGTCCTTTACACGTAAGTCTTGAAACTAGCTTAACCACCCTAATTTAAATATAATCTAAAGCAAGTGAATTGATGATAAAAAAAGCAATAAATGTATGATACCTTCCATCTCGTAATTCCCAATCTGATAAGCCGAGTGCTTCAATCCATGAATTACGAAGATCAGTGTCTTTCGGGAACCTGAAATTTAAGTTTAAAATTATAAATGCATTTTTAATTACTTTTTAACTATTTTTCAACTATATCGTATTTTTGAATGTCAAATTTGAAAATAAAAATTGAATTTTTAAACCAAGCTCTCATCAACATATTTACAAGTAATAAAAGAATAAGACATAAGTTCTTTGAAACTTACTTATGAAAGGTAATTCCATGGGTTTTTGTTGTCCTTTGCGTATCGTTTTTACAATTTTCGACAGAACACCGCATATTTACTTAGGTTTACACACAACATACATTAATTAATACCAAAGAATATTCTTATCAATTATCACATATCACTGAAATTGTTGTCATTTTAATCATTTAATTTTAGTAATCGTCATAGACATGGCGATAAACAAACCCAAGAATCTAATAGATAGCGCGTCTAAAAACGAGTAAAATCACAAAATGGCGCAAATGACAGATGTCAGAAATTAAATAGTGTTTACAATTGAAGAGTAAAAAACCATGAATTCAATTAATAATGGTAAATTTCTTTTCTCGTTTCTTATATTTTATAAATTGTTCGCCCATGCGCAGTTTCAATTTTTTTAGGTCAAAAACCTTTACAGGCAGCACAGTCATATTAGTACCACCTAGTTTATCCTTGAATTTTTAACGATGTCAATATAATTATAATATGGGACTGGCCATGGACGCGCCGTCTAGTGTCTTCTCTAATATCTATGCTAATCATATAAAGCGTAGACTAAGTAAAAAAAATAAGACGAGCATTACCAAAGAACATCTGGATGCAAATAAGCAATACCATGTCAACCCACACGAATGTCATTTCGAAAAACGCGTTTGAAAATTTTAACAACTTGCTTTATATGATTTTTTTTTATATATTGGTCAAATTTTTGACAATTTCCAGATGTATGTAAGTTATTTTACTTATTTTCACATAAAATAAGCATACAAACTGCATATTTCGTATATAATATAACCCAAAACGCTTAAAATAATACATAAATGGCATGATTAAAAATGCCTTTTTAGAAGTTTTAAAGCTTAATACCCTACAAATATTAAAGAAAAATGTTCTTCAGCCATTTACCAACACTTCTGCATATATAACTCAGTTTTTCAATTTTGTGGGTTGACATGGTATTGCTTATTTGCGTCCATTCTAAGACATATATTTATTGAGTATTTTATACTAAATCTATGATCTTAGCATCACAGAGCATATAAGTAGCATTACTTGAAAACCTATTACCTACCAATGATCTTTGAAGTCAGTGGAGCACATTTTCTTTTATAATAACTATATATCAATTAATTGATCCTTAAATGCTTCTTTAAATTAAACAAAAAATATCAATAAACTTTTCACAATTAAACTATGGTAATCGATACTGCCCATTTTCAATAACGGGCTAGATCTCCATAAACCTTAAAAAATAAGAAGTTGCATAGTCAGAATGTGTCTGTTTTCATTTTGTAATTTTACTAGCGCCCGTTCCGGCTTCGCACGGGTATAAAATATATAGCTTATGTCAATCACTGAAAAAATGATTATAATCGATGCAGTAGTTTTGATTTATTCATTACTGCCCGTGGCCCGCACGCGTTAAATGTAATTATTAATGACATCACATTAGAAACCTCAAAAATAACAGTATTTCTCCACTATTTAATGGATGTTATTTTTTTTTTTTTTTTTATGTTAGAAGTTGGCAAACGAGCATATGGCCCACCTGATGGTAAGTGGCTGCCGCAGCCCATGAGCGCTTGCAGCACCATTAGTAGGTGCCACTCACGCGTTGCCAACCTCGAGATATTAGTTCTTAAATCTCGTTCGCCCAGTAATTTCACTAGCGTACAATGCCCTTCAAACCGGAACACAGTAGTGCCTACACTACT
Organism: Hestina assimilis; assembly: GCA_023373885.1. Classification (NCBI taxonomy): domain Eukaryota; kingdom Metazoa; phylum Arthropoda; class Insecta; order Lepidoptera; family Nymphalidae; genus Hestina; species Hestina assimilis. The sequence goes on along the minus strand of CM041745.1, from coordinate 1,965,708 downwards.
ATTTGGCGGCAGAATATTGGACACTCCGGTGGTACCTACCTAGCCGGCCTCTTGCAACAAAAGACCTACCACCAGTGTGACTGATTGCACTGGTGGAATAATCTCTGTTGTGACAGAGGTTATCCCAACAGCGGGCGATGGGGTCGTCACGTCCCGACGCCTATAATGATATAATATTATTCATATAAACCTTCCTCTTCAATCACTCTATCTATTAAAAAAACTGCATCAAAATCCGTTGCGCGTTTAAACAGGGATATAGGGACAGAGAAAGCGACTTTGTATTTTTTTTTGTTTAATTCACAATTGCGTTTGTATAATCCAAATATGCAGCAAAACTTATCGTTTTTTTATCGACATCTTTTGATAAGGTGGCTAATAACGGAATAGAAAAATAATTATACTTTTTTAGTTACTGCCCTTTCTATGGCAGTTAATAACAAAATTACCCTTTTGCTTTTATTTTGCAAAATAGCTACGTAATCTGGAAATTTATAGGATTTAGTTTATCTGGATTTTGTTACTAAGCGTTTTTGAGGTTCCTTTAGGAACTAGTATGGTTGGCCATTTCTGTGGCTAGTTATGTACTAAAAGTAGTATTATGTTATTTTCGGAAGATATAAAATGATGTATAATGTTATAGATGATTGTAATTAAGATTGCAGGTAAGTATAAAATACAGATTCATGTTAATTTGTTTTCTAAATTGTTTTTCATTTCTTTTATTATGTTGTTTTAACCAAGTTAAACTGTGGCTAGTTGCTAAAAGATCAACATGCCAGTAGGTCTGGTTGAATTGGATAGTTTTGACTAAATACTGTAAAACTATAACAACTATGCCTTTAATTTTTTATCATGCCCTTTTCAATTGTGACGGTTTTCTCTATACAGCGATAGCATACAAGTATAATTTTAATGATGGAAATTAGAACTGTAACAATTTAAAGTAGCCAATGTGCCTAGTGGCAGATTTTACCCTGTATGTTAGTTAAGATAGGTGCTTTAATGTAAAATAGTTATGATAAACTATCGTAATTTTTTTGTTAATTTAACAATAAAAAAATATAAATTATTTAAAAATTAAAATAAATAAACATGATTGCATTGAAAAATTGAACTAAAAATTCAATTTTACCCAAGCCGAGATAATATTTTCAAATAGGTCTCACCTTTCAAATCATCCGATCTTAGATATTTTATTAATAAAATAAAGTAAAACTGGATAAAAATAATTTAAAGTTTAACTATTTGTATTTTCTTGCTTAATAATTATGAGAATAAAATTGTACGAAAAAATCATAGCGAAATATTTGATTAAGGACGCGCTTGCAAAATAGATAGGTAGCGAATCGCACCACTACATTCACACGAAACGATCACACAAGCGCACGACTGTGATCGGCGGGAATAATGAACGGTAAACTAATTTTGAGACTTTAAATGTTTCATTTTTTTGTGGGTATATTTTATACGTTGTAATGTTAGTAAGTAATAAATAGTCATATTTGTTTTGTATACTTTGTGTACATAAATATTGTAAAAACTATTTTTTCCCTTATTTGTATTATTTTTATTTAAAGGTTATTTATAGGTATAATAAAAATGTTTTATATGAATATTTTTTTTATTGTCGTCAATAAAAAAATAATAATAAGATACTACCCCTGAGCATGATGGAGTTACCTGATGATGTTTTTCGGCGACTGCTACTGTAACTGCAAGATGAGTAGGGCTATATGTGCCGTGCTTGTGATCGTTTCGGAAGTTACAATGTGACCTTACCATCCGAATTATTGGAGTGATCTGAAGGTCTACTTCGATGACTGATACAGGATCTGCAGCATGAGTAGGGTTATGTGTGCCTTGTTTGGAATCTATTTTTTAGGTACGGTGAGACCTTACGTCCGAAATTGTTGGAGCGATCTGAAGGTCTATGATCTGTATCAGCCATCGGAGTACACCTTCAGGTCACTCCAACAAGTTTGGAGGTAAGGTCTCACCGTACCTAACAAATAGAGCCCAAACACGGTACACATAACCCTACTCATGCTGCAGACCCTGTAGCAGTCATCGAAGTAGACCTTCAGATCACTCCAACAAGTTCGGACGTAAGGTCTCACCGTACCTAACAAATAGATCCCAAACACGGCACACATAACCCTACTCGTGCTGCAGATCCTGTATCAGTCATCGGAGTACACCTTCAGGTTACTCATACAAGTTCGGAGGTAAGGTCTCACCGTACCTAACAAATAGAGCCCAAACACGGCACACATAACCCTACTCATGCTGCAGATCCTGTATCAGTCATCGGAGTAGACCTTCAGGTCACTCCAACAAGTTCGGTGTTAAGGTCTCATAGTAACGAGCCCAAACACGGCAAAAAAACTACAATCATCCGAGACTTCCACTAGCAGTCAGGGATGTATACCTTAAGGTCTGAGGAATAAGTCTAAGACGAATAAGAATTTTTAATCTCTAAAAAAAGAAAATATTTATCAAATTATCCTTAAAATAAAGTATCAAGAGTTGTAGTTATAGTCAATTTTTTCTATATAATATTATATTTTAGCGATCTTATTTAATATAACCTCCTGCTTACAAGCGACATAGCATCCACTCATGAAGGCGTCTCAGCGCCGACTAATATTTTACTAGAAAATTTTGAACAATAAATCATGCCAGTCATCAAACAAAATAGGCCTTAATGCAACAGCTTAAGGTACAACTTTAGAAGCAAAATATGTGCAAAGATACATTTGATATTTATTTTTTTCTGAGCTAATGTGTCGTCTTATTATAAATATCTCTAACTAGGGTTTGAGTTGAACATGTCTTACTATTAGAGGTATTTTTTTAAATTGATATCACGTAAGAAATAGTTTAAAAGGCTACCTAAACTCAGCTCGATATTGTTAATTTGGTGTGAAGAGGCTCCGGAAAATCGGTTTTACTATAAAAATAATAAGAAAATTTCATATTTTTTACAGCGTTATTAAAGATAAAGGCCTGATCTATTCATAGTAATTAAAAGTTCCATTTAATTTACTTTGATTTTGTCGGAAATTAGATCGAAATACATCTATTTTTCGTCAAATACGTAAACGCGCCCTTAATGCATTCTTGGAATTTCAATAGGCTATTTGACAACATTCAAAATATACTACAAATTGTGGTAATCCTATCAGATAATAGCGTAATAAAACATATTTCAATTCATTTTGAACAAAAATATGCATATTTTTTACAAATTACACAAAAAATATATAATAATTTTGAAATTCTACCTGTGACGGGAACGCTCTGTGATTGGTTGCAACTCTGAGACGTCACACGCAAGTAAACGCTATGCATTGTAGTTCACGTTTTATGTATTCTGAGTGTTTTAATTGATCTTTGAGCTATTTCTGAAGTGGTTATCTGATATTTTTTGATAATCATATAACTAGCGGCATAAATATTAGTTTCGAACCTTAAAATGGAGCCAAATTTTGTGAAAGCTGATAACAGCAACCTACCTAAAGTAGACGCATTTATGGTTGCACTTTTCTTTAAAAATAATGCTGATTACTATGCTGCAGAACTTAAAAATGTAAAAACAGCAGTGTAAGTACCTTGTAAAAATTATTTATATAGTAACTCTTACGTACGATTCATTGATAATTCAGAAGTTTTGTAAAATGTAACATAATATAATATTATGTTGATAAAAATTAGATGTAAATTGTCTTCGTGGTTCTCATGAACTTTTTCTTTGTTTCGCAGATCTGCAAGGGAATCCTATGGAGACGATGCGATTGGCTATGTCCAATTAAACCGAGTTTGTGGTGTTTGCACCGTTAAGTGTAAAATATGCCCTGAGCATAAAGTAAAAACTAAAGCATATAGTGTGACGATGATTATTAACGAAAATGACAATGAAATTATTAGCTGTCAGTGCCATGACTGTGCTTCTTCAGCTGGAGGATGTAAACATGCAGTTGCTTTTTTAATGTGGGTCCATCGTCGCACTGAGGAACCTTCATGTACATCCGTAGAGTGCTATTGGAAAAAGCCTACTTTGTCCAGAGTAGGGACTACTCTGAAGTACATCACTGTGCAGCAGATGTCTAAAAAAGAAGTACCTCACAGACCAAGTACACTAGCGCTTTATAATGAATTTATTTTAGAAGCCAAAAAGAGAAAAGTTGGCAATTGTGAACTGCTAAAATATCAACATGATTTTAAACATAGCAATGTGGTGCAGTATTCATTGCACTGTTTTATAATAGGTCAATCACCAGATATTAAAGCAGATGTAGACAAGCTTGTAAATATAATGAAAGTAGCATTCACTAAAGCTGTGATAAGTAACATCGAAGAAGCAACAAGGGGGTAGAGCAAGAACAATTTATGGTATGAGATGCGATATGGCCGTATCACAGCTTCAAAAGCACATGAAGTAAGTGTTTGTCATACACCAGATGGTTCATTGTTGGCTACTATAATGGGCGCAAAAATCCCTGATACAGCTGCAATGAAAAGAGGTAGAAATTTAGAACTATCTGTTCGAAAGACAGTTGGTAAGAAGTTAAAAAAAAATCACTTCATGTGGGCTCTATCTATGCCAAGAGAATCCCTTTATTGCAGCATCTCCTGATGGCGTGATTAAAAATGCTATTATTGAAATAAAATGCCCTACCAAGACAAAAACTAAGGACAAATATTTAAAAAATTGCATTATTACAGAGAAATTTAAGGCACAGGTACAACTGCAAATGTATGCAACTGGTGTAAAAAAGTGCTATTTTTGTGTTGCTGATTGCAACTATGAGGAAACAAAAAATGTTGACATTATCTTAGTGACATATGATGGTGATTATACTAATAACTTAATAGAGAAGTTAGTTTTTTTTGGAAAACAAATATATATCCTGTTTTGTATAATAGCACCAGTTTGTGATTAAATAAAAACTCATTCTGTATTTATTGTTTTATTTTTGAGTTTACATTATTTAATGAGAGAATCCTGCAAATTTATTAGAGCACATGCAATAATAATGACATGATCAAGTACACGTATTATGTTAGTATTTACCACTGAATGCTGCTTTAGCATATGGAATTCTCTTAATCTCCTTATTACCCTTTCAATATGAATTCGCAAGCTACCAATTACTTTAGTTTGTCGAACATCAGTTTTTGACAACTTTGTACCAGAATTTACACTGGGTGGTCTTAATAGTTTCACACCCTTTTCATGAAGTATTTGTTCAAGATGTTTAAAGCCTCTGTCAGCTAAGATGCAAGAACCCTCATGTAATCCATCTAGAAAGTTACAGTTTTCTACTATAGTAAGATCACTCGTTCTACCCCCAAACCCTTGAGAAACATAATTAACTAAGCCATTGGGAGTACAAGATATTAAATACTTCACTGTATTCCCCTTTTTGTACTCTGACCATGTCAATGCCTGATGAAGAGCCTTTGATGGTTTTTGTATATCAATTTCTAGGCAATCTATGATGCAGCTGACATTATGATAGTTATGTCTAAATGCAATAGGAAGATTCCTTTTAATTATTTTTTTATCTAAATTTACAATAAATGGTCTTAAAACACTACTTATTATTGGTATGTTTACTAAAAATAATTTACTAGCATAAGATAACGATACTCCAAAATTATCCTCTAATTCAGAAAATGTGCTATTCAATCTAATTTTTTTAAAACATAGCAATATATATTCTATTTTTATATTTGTGTGTTTATGCAACAATTGAATTAAAAAATAACATTCTTTGGAAATACCAACATACATCACAGGTTTCTTTTTAATTAAACGTATAGTATTTTTGAGGCACTGCAATTTTTCAATATTCTCATTGGTGTCTGTAACATTACTATCGGAGTTAGTAACCCTTGATGATGATGTAACTACAAACGGTGTTAAATGACCACTCTCAAAACAAGAAATATCACTATCTGATTTTTCATCTTCAAAGATAATATTTCTCTTAACAGTATTAATAAATCCCGATTCAGACGGTTGAAGACTGCATGTTTCAATCTTAAATGGCGAAGTTAAACCAGTTGCTGAATAAACTTTAAATGGTGATGTAGCAATACTCTTATTTTGGTATCTTGTTTGTACGGTCTTGCTCCTATAATGCATATTCAATTTTATTGTTACTTGAACAGATTTTTCTAAAGTTATGATAGGGTCGGTAATAGTTTCTTTATCTTGGGTTTTTGGTACTTCTGAAAAGAAATCATCAAAAATTAATTACTTTATTTAAATGTGAATAACTTTCAATATTGAAACAGTTGTAATAAATAGATAACATACCTTCGGGCTCAATAATTTCTTGCATCATATTGTCATCATTTTGTAAGCCTTCAGCATGGGTTTCAGTAGCACTTTGCCTTTGCAGGCATTCTGTGACAAGATTAATTCTTTGCCTTTTATGGAAAACTTCTCGAGAGGATCCAGCATCAGATAGTCTTCTTTTACGATCCTCTTGACAATGAAATTTAGTTGGCACAGCTTCATTTGTCAAAAGGATCTTTTCACTGAAGCCCATTGTGTATTTCATGTAGTTAATTGTGTCTTTTTCTAACTGCAATCTAAAATTATTGTCGTTAAAACAAGGCAACTTATGTTATCATTGACAAGACACCAGAAAACAATAAACAAATAATTATCTAAACAAGATAAAAAGAAAACCAGATACATTTAGCTACTACTATGTATAGTTATGTATAACTTACATTAAACTGATCTTCACACATAAAATCATTTGAATGCGATAAAATGCTCTTTGGGTCTCTTCGAGCTAATTTTAACCACATTTTTCGTCTTTTAGGATTCGTTGGAACAGAAACAAACAGTTTTTGTGGACTCTTTATAGAGGTATTTGTACATTGTGGCACTACACACCATTTATACACCATTGTATCCAATAAATTTAAAGAAAACTAATGGAAGTCGTTTTAGCTGCACTATTCTGTTATGGATAATATTCGTGTTTACTTGCTTGTGACGTCACGCTTGACACATGATTAGCGCCATTACAAAAACAGCGTTTTTGGCGCAGTTTTGAAATTTTAAACTTTAACATTGATTTTTTAACGATAATACAGTAAATCTCTCGGAAATATCAATGTTTTGAGTTTAATATGTAATATAGAATAATTTAAAATGATTTTCCAAAATTAGTCAAATACCCTATTGGTTATGTTCTGAATCATATTGTTTAGTCCTCTGTTTACAATCAAAGCGATACTGGCAATGATTAGATTGATTCCAACAGTTTTTTTGATACACTACTAAATACTTATATTAATATATTATAGTAATTCTATGCTTCTATATCTACGAACTAATTATCATAATATTATTATCATATTCTATATCTACGTAAATTTCCTGACATCAGACATAATGTAAACTGTTGACAACTAAACATTTTGACATTTACTTTACTTTGTAGCACCTTTGTAAGTTTGTAGTTTGTCATCGATGATTCGAGTATAAAATTATTGCAGATTGCTAATATTGCTAAAATACTTTCGTACACTCGTATTATCAAGTATCAGTAATTCATTCTCTTCGTTATAATGAGCTTTGAAACACCAAAAGATAATTTTGTTAGTAGACTAGAAAAAAGATATTATGATCGCTCTAAAACAGATGATTTTCGTATATCGAGAGCAGACATGAATATGTTAATAATGAATTATTTAGTAACAGGTAGATTCTCTTTTATTCGTGTTCATATATTTTTCTATCCAAAAACGTCTATTATCATACAAAATATTTCGATGTAATGGCAAGCTGTCTAAATATCCTTTCTAATAATGGAATGAACATTAACTTCTTTGTCTGAAAAGCTTAAAACTCTTCAAACAGCATGCTTCTTTATTTGTGATTGTGACTGTTAGTTTTAAGCCGATGAGACTAATTACAATAATAATTGTTTGATTAATGAATAAAATAATTTATATTTAATTTTTTAGAGGGATTTAAAGAGGCTGCATTAAAATTTCAACAAGAAGCAGGTCTACAGGAGCCAGCATTGTGCAGCTCATTGGATGAACGTATCATGATCAGAGAGGCTATACAGAGTGGAAGAATCCCTGAAGCCATTTCTATGATCAATGCCTTACATCCTGAACTATTGGACAATGACAGATACCTTTATTTTCATTTACAAGTAAGGTTTTACTAATATGCTATGCTTAAAAGGCCAGCAATATTAATAATGCATGAAGTGAAGCATATAATCATTGATTTATTTTCAGCAATTACAATTATTAGAGTTAATTCGAGCTGGACGAGCTGAGGAAGCACTGGCATTTGCTAGTGCAACATTAGCAGAAGCTGGTGCAAATGACCGCAATGCTCTGACTGAGCTTGAGAGATCTCTTGCTCTATTGGCTTTCCCCGATCCTCATACTTCACCGTTTGCTGATCTGCTGCTGCCATCACATAGTCAAAAGGTAAGTGAAAATGTAGTTTTGCTATATTATTAGTGTTGACTTACCAATGATTATCTGTGCTTAGATTCATTAAAAGATATTTTCATTATAAAGCTCAAATGTTAAAAAGACGACGTTGTGGCGCAGCGTTAGCGAACCTGCCTTAAGCGCCACAGGTCGTGGGTTCAATTCCTGCTCGGAGCTACTATACAGGCATGTTTTCCGGTCTGGGTGTGTTTGTCCTTGTCATTGTGTGTTTCGGACCCTGACACAGGATATAACTATCCTACTGGGGGCCGTTGAGTGTGTAGCATTTATTTATTATTTATTTAATGTTTTTTTATTTACACTTACCCTTCATTAAATCCTTTTCAATACACATGATGAAATGCAAATAACTTTGTTAATATAACACTTACTCCACTTGTTAATATAACTCTTACTCCGTTCAAAGTAAAGAAACTTCTAAAGTGTAAAATTGTCATAATTAAAATATCCACCACCAATTGACACCGTTGTGGCGTTGTGGGTAGCGAGTCTGCCTTAAGTCTCGAGTCTGCGGGTTCGATTCCCGCTCGGAGCAGATGTTTGTATTAATCGTACAGGCATGTTTTCCGGTCTGGTTGTGTTTGTCCTTGTCATTGTGAATGTTTCCAGACCCCGACACAGGATATAATTATCCTAATGGGGGCCGTTGAGTGTGTAGCGTTTATCCATATCATTGAAGTTTGAACATCACATACGTTGATTTATTTTCATAATATTTTTATTACATTTAAACTTCACACAGATTGCGAGTGAACTGAATGCTGCAATACTCAAGATGGAAAACCAAGAATACACAAACCCAAAGCTTTGCAGCCTCCTGCGTATGATACTCTGGTCACAGAGTGAGCTTGATAAACATGGTGTTAAGTACCCCAAGATGACTGACCTCGCTAACGCCACTATAGAACAACCAAAATGAAATAAGTTTAGAAAGAAGAGTAATATGTAAGATGTGATTGATAAACTCTTATACTCTTATTTAACATATGACAACTCAAAATTTTTAGCTCTTCACAGTTTTAGTTGAAATGATCATAATTGACAGGATATACTATTGGAGTGCTCACATTGCTTAGTACTTCAATATTAAATTCATCTGTGTGAATATGTATGTTGTAAGTTTAAATATTGTAATGCCAATTCAATTGTATGTTAATGTACATTATGAATTTCAATCTAAAGTGAGGTCCCAAAGGAATAATTTTTCTCGTAAAAGATTCTTACATTTTCCCAAAAATAATATATACAACAATAATTATATTTAGAATTAATAGATTAAGTCTTTGGGTAATCCTAGGTGTAAGAAAATTTTTACTGTAAAATTTTTCTAAATATCCTTTGTAGTAGCAAAATAATTTTTTTGAACTCTGTTACACATGTTGTATTACATCTTTCATAAAATCACACTAATGGTTTCCTTCTCCCGATTCTAAAATTTAATTTATGCAAACTTTAACTGAGGTTAACTGTGTGATAGCTAATTATATTTTTAATACCATAATTTTCATGGATTCAATTTATTTATGCAAATTATAAGTCGCGACCGCGAACGTAGCCAACTTACCCTAATAAAGGACCTCTGATGGGTCCGATACTAGTCGGTACCTAAACAGATTGAATGGGAGCTCTTAGCCTTTTAAATGTTATATTAAAATTAAATGTCTCACGAAAATTTAATAATTTAATTTTAAAAATAATTAAGAAACCATTTCGTAAATATGTTTTGGCAAAAAATTTATATATTTTAATGGTAATACTGAAGACTTGCACGGTTAAATATTTTTCTTCTAATAGAAAAAGTGAAATACAAATATGAAGAATCATTGTCAGCACTGTTTAAGAGTTTTTTTATTTATTAAATTCTTTATAATATTGTGAGAAATTTTACCATTAAAATTTTGTATGTGAAATTAATTTCTTCTCTGAACTAAAACAAAATAAATACTTGTTAGAAAATAGCAATATTCAAAACATAGCACTTATTATTGAGAGAAAACTTTTTACCGAATCAAACATCAATTATTTTATTTGCAGTTACACTAATATTTATGTATTAACATACATTACTAGATTAAACTAGATTTTGTCTTTTTATCACCAAATGAATTAAAGCTGTCAAATTATTGCTTAGGGATTTTATATTTAATGTATAGATAATAGATGTAAAGATAAATTATTAAGTAAATACATGATCTTTTATTTTTATTCCATTGCTTAACATAAGTAAAACAGTTATTGCTTTAAATACATTTTGGGCTGTCAAAATATGTGACCGTCGAAATTACAGTTTGAGAAATAGAGAAAATTTTCTATAAGTGATTAATTATTATAGCACTGCTTTTTTTTTTTGTTGTTTTAAATGTTAGTGGCCAACTTACTATCAGAGTTAACAGACATAACTTGTCAACAATATCATGACTTTAATATTTTACTGTTGGAGTCACATGTAATTATTTGATTTCAATTACTTAAGTTTTGAATTAATTCAATCCATCTTGTGAGATGTAGTCATACAGTGTACATTTGTTCCATTTCTCTATTCCTGTAGACATACTTCATCGACAGCCCCTTTTAATCAGTCAGTAGTACCACAATTACTTGCACTTTATTTGCATAAAATTAAAACAAATTATCAAGAGGATCTTTGAAGTATTTGTCACCAGCCAAGTACAAAATCTAAGGCTTTTGATATGAGACCTGTGGATCGTTGAGGTACTGGAGCATTTGGGATGGGTGTTGGACAAAGAGATCTTGCTGCAGTTTGTCTGTAACAAATATATATTTTTTTTAGAATTAATAGAGATAAAATTCAATTATATGAAAATATAAAATCCGTCTCTAATGTATCAATTATTTTCTCTATCAATCCATAATTAAAAAAACTGATATCAATATTAATTTATCTACTTCTTTTCTCTCTGTATATATAACAATACTCTATTTAATTCATCGTAATTTTAGTTCTTTTAAGCAAATATCATAGAATGGGTGCATCTGCTTATACATGAAAAGTTATGAAAGGGATTGACTAAAATATGAAGTAGTAGTAACTAGAAAAATAATTAAATTTCAAGTCCATGAAAAATTATGCATAGAAAGTTGTTTCATTACCTTTCCGTTCCCGGGCTGGCAACAGGCATTCTAGGAGGCTCTCGGCATTCAACAACACCCACCATGACACCGGGCAGCACCTGTCTCCCATTGAGTGCAATGGCTCTCTCTTTTTCAGCCCTTGTTGCATATCTAATGTGCGCCCAATTCCCTTGTGTGGGATATTGCTTATCTAAAATTTACATATAGACATAGGTATATTAAACTTGTTTACTATACATATCAATAAAAATGTACAAATTTGTTTTATTGAAATCTTAAATACTTTTATAAAAACTTACAAGATAAAATGTAAGTAATTTATTTAAAAAAAATCATATTATATATATGGATTTTTGACTATTTAATTGTGATTTACAATATGTTATAAGAATTTTATATCACTAAACTGAATAAAATAACATTATTACCCAATATAGCACCACAATTGCTAAATCTGGCTAAAACTGTGTTGGCTGCATTTGGAGGAAAGCCAAAAACAGTAATCCAGTACTCATCCTGCTCCTGGCAGCCATCTTGCCACTGATTCATCAATGATTGATTATTTACAGATACATTATTATTATATGAATTCTGCATCATTGAGTTATTATTACCATAGCCTACAAAACTATTCTCTGGGAAGAGTGATTTATTCATTGAGGGCTCATTACTCTTAATTGTATCAAATAAGTCTTCTATAGGTGGTCCATTTGTTTTGTTAGAGTATGACACATTAGGTGATGTTGGCATGTTAGCAAAAAGGTTTTGCTGCTGATTGTAAAGCGCTTGTTGGTGTATAGACATGTTATTTCGGTACATTTTCTGGTCTGGTGTTGAGGTTTGAGTTGGGCTAGTAGGAGAACCTGTTAATAATTTAATAACATAAATGTACAGAATAACAACATTTTAAATTTAAAAGCATGGTTAACTCACCAAAAGCAAGACTGCGACCTTTTGTTGGGGACAAGCTGTTCGGTCGCGGAGACATACTCGACAAAGTAGGTGGATTTATTTCACCTAGTAAAAAAGGTGGTAAATAGCCCACATTTGGACTCCCAGAAGGAGAATGCGTAGGACTTCCTAAAGTCATAGGTTCCATTTTTTTAATTTATATATTTACAGAAGCTTGTATTATGAAGATGTTATAATATGTTACTTATTTAAAGAACCAAACACTAAAACTCATTTACTGGACCATTATTAAATAAATTTTGACAAATTGTCAAGACTCAAGAAATCAAGAATTCAAGATCCGTTAAATGTCAAAATCAAATTGTAAAATATAAATTGAAACTCGGATACGCTTATTATATTTCGATACAAACAAACATGTCATTAGTCGGTTTCGAGAAATCATAAACTATAGAATTTGAGTTTTTATTTGTTATGAACTCATACAGTAGGTACTATGCAAAATCTTCGGCATCATACTTTTGTAAATATTGGTAACATTGATTAAATTGTCAAAACAGCAGTCAAACAAACGAATATGGATTCTTCTGTAGCAGAAGTATCTGAAAATTTTGAATCGTTTAGTGAAAATGAATATGGCAAAACAAACTGTAATACTCCTACGAACATCTCAACTAGTAGTAATAATATCGTATATAAGTTATTTAATAGAGAGGTAAGTTTGAATTTACTTCGAGATTAATATCTTCACTATCTTAGTATTTTTGTTTTTTATAACAAAATAGTACCTTATAATAAAAAAAAGACGATATATAAATGTTTATGAATATTAACGAATTTAATCTTAGAACTGATAGATTATATAAAATAATTACATCGCTGCGATATTTTAACATATTGTAAACGAAATTTTTATTTATATAAAATTATATTTTAGATATTTGGTAGCACATCAAAAAGACCTAATGAGAAGTCGAAGAGGGTATTTGACAGAATTCCTCCTCGTTTACGCTTTTGTCTCATGGATATAGTTCCCATACAGTATCTACGAAAACACGTCTTCATGGGATTTTCACAGTGCGGACAGTTTCTTCTAAGTTTTACTTATAGTTGTCAGACTCAAGCCTATTTTCGGGAAAGCTCAAAATACACGTAAGTAAAATAACATGTTAACAAAAAAAGTTATTAAGAATATTATTTTTTTATACAATAAACCAGAATCGATCAGGTGAAATATTTTGTTTACAATTTTTACTACAATATAGTACAGAAAACTTAAATTTAAGTGATACATTTAAATACCATAAGTGACACTGCTTACATGCAATATCAACAATTGTAATGGTGTCATTTATAACTACGTAATTAATGACATAAAAAGAAATATACATTTATAAAACTAAAATTCTTTCTTCTTTGAATACTCTAGATAAAGTTTGCAAATAATTACAGTTATGTAGTTAGCTTTTTTTTTGTACTCATTTAACAAGGTACTAATTAAAACCAACACAGGTGCTAATTTACAAATGTCCAGAAATTTCCATTGTTATTACACTTCAAACAAAACATTTAATTTATGATAATAAAAATATAAGCATTCATTTCACACTACTTAGTGGTACAATTACAGTGACATTGTCTTTATTGAAGATAGAAATTTGTTTTGGTCATACAGTCAGCTGTTGTTAGTAGTAATTTCTTACCACAAAAAAATTAGAAAAATAGATTTAATTACTAGCTGCATCTGTGGCTTTGCTTTTGTAGTAGAAAAGAAACAAACGGGTGTTGCTGTTCCACCAACTGCTGGTATCACATTACTGGCTCGTGCTTACTTTCTTATTATACTTCTTATTTCTTTATTTTTAAATGCTTGCTTGCAATGCTTCTTCAAGGCATTACTAATATTCCTATTGCCCCTCCAAATAAGCTCGAAGCTTGTGCTAGGAGTGGGTACGACAATAGCCCAAGGTGGCTAATATCCAATAAGTTATTGATTATAAATCTCTTAGATTTGGAATTTAAATGATGAACATATATTTTTTTTTTATTTTATTAAGTTGGCAAGATAGCATACGGCCCACTTGATGATAAGTGGTTGCCGTAGCCTATGAGCGCTTGCAATACCATTCTCATCATTCATCTCCTTTGGCCAGTAATTTAACTAACTTAAAGTGCCTTTAAAACTGGAACACAGTATAGCTAAAGACACTTCTGCTTTGTGGTAGAATATTTGACACTGCAGTGGTACCTACCTAGCCAGCCTCTTGCAACAAAAGACCTACCACCAGTGTGACCGATTGGATTTGTGGAATAATCTCTGCTGCCATGCGAGGGATTATCACAACAGCGGGTCATCATGCCGGTAAATTTCATAATTGTTTTCTTTTTTATTTTCAGGTTACATTTTCTATTATGGGTACCGGGTCGTGTAGTTCGTCCAGTACACAGTGTTCCTCTATTTGGTGATGATTGTGTTGACAGTAAAGTGACTATATCAATGGCACAATGGAAACACAATCCTGGTGTTCTAGTTGTGTATGGTATTGCGTGAGTAGATATTTTTAACATATTTTTGGGAATCACAAACTTTGAGATATATATTCATTGGTTTTTTCAAAATGAATATGCAATTATTGTTATTTCAAAAATATAAAATTTAAAAGCTAAGCTACAATTTACAACTGATGTATATTCATTTCAATATAAACAAGAGCTTTTTCATTACAAAATGCAACTAGTATGTGAATTCTACACAAGTAAGAAAAATATTGTTTAAATATAAGTAAAAGATTTTTTAAATAAGCTTATTTGCAATCGGGAACTGTTACATTTTTAGAGACTCATGCTCCGAACGGTCCTACCTCAGTGTAATTGGAGTACCTCGCTTAGGATGTAGAAAATGCTCAGTTATTTCAAAAGATGAAGGTAAGTTTTTTATCTATAATATTGATGGAGTGATGAGTTATTGTGGGCTTTGCAAATAGCATCTAATTGCTAAGATATGGAACAATATTTTTTATTTTATGTCACAACAGTGACAAACAAGCATTTCGCCTGTTCAATGGTAAGCAGTCACTGAAGTCCATGGACACCACTTTTGAAGACTGCCTTACTAAAGTCCCTTGGAAAATCTTGACAGTGAGCTAATTCTGTTAACGAGGCAGTAGCGGGAGTAAATTGTTCAGTACACGAATGCCCAGTGGGCGACACCCTGTCTATGGCGAGTGTTGCAATTTAAGAAAATAGGCATATGCATAATTACAAAGACTCTCCTTACATTTAGGAATTCAATACCACTGTTGTTTGTTTTTAGGTCCATTGATCTTCTAAAAATATTTCATTTTTTTATTATTAAGATATTGGAATTTTTATTTCTTTACAGATGATTTAAATTGGAGCAAACGGTGTTTGGAACACAGCTTTGCAATACATACAAAATTTTTTTGTACATCTGACTCCAGTATTTATGAGCCCGTCGTCCAGTTAGCTTATTCAAATCAAATTATAATTTATACAGACTTTATTCACATATTAGAGATAGATTTTGTCAAACCGGATCCAGACAGACCTGAAGCAGCAGAGGAAAGTAAATTCTCATTAGATAGAGAAGAAATAAATTTAATAGATACATATCCAAGTACACCAGCGTCTGACGTCTCTGCGCCTTTCCAGTCGCCGAAATATCAGAACAATGTTGTCCAAAATATCCTAGCAGATTTTTCTGATTTGGAAGTCGAGCCCTATCAAATGTCCAGGCCAGTGCAGCTACCAGACGTTATGGGGCAGGAATTATGTATCCAGGCGTCTTCTATATCTCATAATTTAATGGAAGAATGGGAAGGCCCTTCCCCTTCCATTAGAACATTAATAAGCCCTCCGTTAAGATCTCCACGACGCAGACCGGCAGAAAGTATGTCAAGGTTCAATGAAACACATAGGATAATAGCAGAGAAAGCTTATGAATTTGTAGAAGAAGCAGAAACGAAATGCGAGAAACTCAGTATGTTTAGGAAGCGTCGGTTAGCTGATAAGAAATATGAATTTTCGGAAGATAACAATGAAAATATCGTTCCTTTTAGAGTTTTAAGGAGTAATAGGAAATATTACACGGGATCTACGAGTAAAAATCAATCGAAAAGAGCAAAATCACCGCCAGTAGAGAGTGTGGTCCTAAGAGCACACAACCAGATAAGTAGGCCACCTTCGCCAATGACTAGTTTAGATCTTAAAAGTACAGAACTGACATCACTAGAATCGGATAGAAATAGTGAATCAGAGTACAGAATCATGGAGATGTTGGACGATGGCTCTCTCAAAACAGTATCAGTTCATGACAACACTTCGAAAACCTTGTCAGACGCTCCAGTCAGCCCTCAAGATCCATATTTAGTGCATTCAGGAAATTCCAAATGCAGTAAATTCTTCACACGATATTTCCTGGAGAGCGATGACGAGATAACATCCATTATCACCGATTCCGAAGGTAGGTTATACTCTAAATGTTTATATATTTTGTGTGAACAATATTTAAAATGATGTAATTTGGCGTTGAACTTGACATTAGTGAAAAGTGACATGATTAAATAATAAATTGGGACATTTTTTAAAAGTTCAAACATTAAATTTTAATAATTTCACTTATTAATATTGTGTAGCGAAATGTATCCCATTTGTTAATATTTATAGTGTCTATTGTTTGCAGTTATTCTTATATTTATAATAACTTCATGAAAGAAATAAGTTCTTCTATGAGAGCATGTGTAGTTAGGGCTTCCAAGAGCCAAGGTTGTGCGCCTTTTCAGGCGATTTAGGCGGCCAAGCAAAGTGAGGTGGAAAGCGAGCTATTCCAGTCATCTGATCAGTCATTTGAATTATCGACAATTATCAAATCAGTAACAGCTAGTAATGACGTATGACGTGTGTTCCTGACACAGAGACCAGACAGGCCAGTCAGTAAAATGTCGTGATGTGGTCCTCAGACGACTGCATCTCCGGCTACCACGTGGCGCTGCCGCTGAGCGGGCAGGGCGCGGGGCAGGCGCTGCAGGGGCTGGGCGCGGGCGCGTGGGAGCGGCTGCGCGCGCAGCCGCCGCTCACGCTGCGCGCGCGCCAGCGCTCGCTCGACACCGAGCTGCTGTGCAACGAGGTCTGCGGCCGCCTGTGCCGCCTCGCCGGCAAGCACTTCATCTACTGCTTCGACTGGGGCTGCCACGTCATCGACGTGTGCCACTCCAGCGGCTGCCTGTCCGGCCTGTGCGCCATGTGGCTGTGGGCGCGCGAGGACGCGGCGCGCGCGCTGCGCGGCGTGCGAGGACGTGTCGGCCGGCTGCCTGCAGCACCGCCAGCAGTACGCCGCCGAGGTGCGCCTCTCTCTCTCTCTCTCCCTGTCTCTCTCTATCTCTGATGGCAACCGAGACAACTCCGTCCGAAGTCAACAAATATGTATACAAAATTAATCTTTCTGTTAACTGCTTAAATTTCATTTTCATTTTGATCTCAGTTTATTGATTTTTATCGTAAATACATATATATAAGGTGTTTCACTTTAAAATGCGGTAACTTTGCGGGAAGCTTCTATAAGTGTAACAGATCAAATTCTAATTACGATATATGATGTATCTTTTTGCTATATTTAAAAAAACTATTTTCATATCATCGCTCGAACTATGACTCTAGCTGAATAAAATCTATACTTCAAGCCGTGCGCTACGTCACATCACATATGACGTAACACATAGCGCGTATAGCGGCATTGACCTGAGTCACCGACCGCGCGCCCGGTGTGTTATGCGTTTATCACAAAGTACGTGGATACATTATGACAGTAGTGTAGTATCTTGTCTGTAGCTTGCATGTCGTTTAAACTATCCTTCGCCCTTTCAAAAGTTCTTGTTCCAGCATCAATCCCGGTATTTTGCCCAGGGTCTGCTTATTACCCTTATCCGGATTTGACAAGATACTAGTTCTTACGCAGCGATTGTCATCCGAACACCGCAACCCAAGGGCGAACCAGTAACTCATTGTATAAAAGCAAGTTACTAATATTATCAGATGTTTTGATAATATCGACCGCCGACAGCTTAACGTGCTCTCCGACGCACGGTGGTGAGAACCACAAGGACAGACACCCGGACAGAGACAGATATTAATAAGATCAAACCAATATCCACCCCGAACGGGAATCGAACCCGGGACCGTCGAGTCGCCATAATTTGACTTCTTCAGAAACCACTATGATGAAATAATAAA
The DNA here is from genome assembly GCA_023373885.1 of Hestina assimilis. Taxonomy (NCBI): domain Eukaryota; kingdom Metazoa; phylum Arthropoda; class Insecta; order Lepidoptera; family Nymphalidae; genus Hestina; species Hestina assimilis. Next base: position 1,946,946 of record CM041745.1, on the reverse strand, counting down.
ATCAAACTGCGAGTTTACGACCTACCCCACGTAAAAAGTCGTTCACTCCGTCATTTTTAAATAAGGTTATTGACCGGTAGCATCGCTGGACGGTTTTGATGTCGCCGCTACTTGCCTTGCCTACTTAGCGCTCCACATAGATTCAAGACATCCCGCACCCCACACCTTAATCGAAATTTACTAATTTTATTTTTTAATAAATAAAACATGAATGGGTTCATCAATACTATCCGCCTCGCACGGGAATCGAACCTGTGGCTGTACCCAGACCGGAAAACATGCGTGTATCGTCAATAAAAACATGTAAGGCGGGTGTGCTTAAGGCAGGTTCGTCACCGCTGCACCAAAACGTCGTCTAATAATAATAATAATACGTGTGGTATGTATGTATGGCACACAAACATGTTAAGTCAGTAACCTACTTTGAAAGCGGTTTTTAAAGGAAAAAAAACTAAAAATTTAAATTGAAACTAAAAATTTAAACTTTGTTAAGGGAAAAAAATAAATAAAAAAGGAATCGCCAATTGCACATTTTATCATTAATGTTTGTAAGCAGCAAATTACCTAAAAACTATTAAATAGTAATTATCTTGTTACGATGACCGGAGCCTTAGATATAACAAAAAAACAAATGATATTTTTGATTCTTTCCGGTTGAAGTCGCGAGCGACCACTAGTATGTAATAAAAATCTGTCTTACAAAATCGTTGAAAAAATATGCCTTTTGAAATGCCGCCTTTCCTAAAGCGGCGCTCATACATTTTGGGAAATGTGAGTTTGTGTTTAGTTGTTACACTTTTACACCTTAACTACTCGACAATGACCAGCATTATCAAATTTTGTATAGACATGGTCAAGGGGTATTAGAAAGCATACAGGATGAATGAAAAATAGCTTTTACATGGTCGTCGAGCTTAACGGTTGCGCATATAAAATTAATAAATTGCAATATGATAAATGGAGTACAAAGTTGAACTTTAACTTGTACATTAACCGATGTTTGTAACAAAAACTTGAATTGATTGACATTGAATTGACACAAACAAAATCACAGGTAAAATCTAATATGTATACCATATTACGATTTTTGATTTCGTCCAAAACTTTCTCGATGGAGTAGGTAAGGTACTTTAAACATTAACTGATAAAAAGTATTTTCACAATAGAATTATAGTAATTACCATAACTAAAAAGAAATCTTCACGCTAAGCATATTTCAGAAAAAATAATCAATTCCTTACCGTACAAGTGCCTGGTCTGGACCAAGCTTAACTTGTCCTTGAAAGATAGTTACACGTGTAAAGTCTATCGCTCATTGTTGGCAAGTTATAATAATAATAGTAATAATAATTTTATGAAATACTAGCGGCCCGTCCCGGCTTCGCACGGGTGGACATAAGATTTTTTATATTTCTTTGTTGATATTATTATTTATTTAATTGAAAATATGTTATTTAATATTTTAGAACATACTTTTGTTCTATCATCAATAGTTTCCGCAGCGCATGCGACGAAAGACGTTTTAGGGCAATTTTTTATACTTTAGATTACGTTAGTTAAGTTTTAGTAAGGATCCCAATCTTTTCTAGCAATAAATATAGCCTATGTTACTCAGGGTGAATGTAGCTTTCCAATGGTGAAAGAATTTTTAAATAGTAGTTTTTGAGTTTATTTATTACAAACATACACACAAAAATTCAATTTTTTATCTTTATAATAGATTTAAAGAAATTACAGTGTAGAGTTTATAGAAAGAAGTAAATAATTATGATTCTTCTTTTCATGTTTTAAAATTTATAATTGAATAAAAACAATAATTTTCTACTAATATTTTTACATACAATAATTAAATATTTTGTCCCATTCCTATGTTTAATTCTTGTGTAAATTTATGGAATACTTTTTAACAAAATGATATTTGAAGTAAAAGTTTCAAAATATTAGAATGTTGGTGGTAATGCCCATAGCATTCTAATTAAATTATTCTATTATTCTAAAAATTCTAAAACGTGACGGGAAACGCCCCAGTGAGCGAACCATTCTTGGCCCTGAACAAAGAATGAGGAGCTATGATAGCTTTAAGCCTCCAGTGTTAGATTCCAGGCGGACCCATTTAAATGTTTATTTACAAAAAGAAATTTTAACTTTTTTTAAAATAGGTCATGGCATATCACAAGACGGGCGAGATACAAAACGGGACTTTGGTATTAGCCGTAGCACGGTGTGGCGTATACTATACCAGGAAGGTATACCCCTGTACATTATACACGTATACAAGATTTGCAACCGGCGGATATTACTGTGGGTGGCTCTTAGAAGACCCTAGCCACAACATTTTGTGGACTGATGAGTCTACTTTTACCACAGCTGGTTTGTTTAATATACATAATGCCCACCTTTGGGCCGAAGGAAATCCTCGAGCCGTTAGCCGAGCTGACGAAATTTTTATCCTCGGATTTTGAGAGTTGGGGATTTTAATAATTTACACAATGCGTGATAAGTAATAAATTGTGTTACGGGTTTACGTAAAATAAGACAGCAGATGCTGAGTATACTTATAATATTTATAAACCACTAGTTACTTAATCTTAAATAAATTGTTTGGACGCCAGGAGAGTTTTTACAAATGATTGGAACTCTGCCAAAACCAGACCACGGCTAGCAAGTTCAGGTCTTGGTGGTGTGCGGGTCAAAAAGAAATCTAAAACCCCTTTTGATTTAGATTTATCCACAAAAACTGTTTATAACAATTTCAATACTTTTAGAACAGAATGAACACTTCTATGTCTCTAATTTACATATTAAATATGATGTACGCCTCGTCTCAATAGACAGCTGATCGGTAATGTTCGGTCATGACCTCTTTACAAGACGGCTAACTATGTTATAAAACTAATCTTAAAAAAAGAAAAAACTACTGTGTAGTAAGGATACGAACTCAGGATGCCGCGTTACATACGGAGCCTCTGAACCACTACGCTGTTGACTACTGTGGTTGCATATGCGAATTAGTTATACCTAACCAGCTTCATTTATTTAGTATGATTTCAAATGCTGAATTATAATGATAATTGATTTAATTAAAGCATTTAATAGTAGTATTAAAACCTTTTTTTAATATTCATTTACTGTATGCCATGCGATTACGCTCGTGATTATTATTATTGTATTTGATGAATTTTGACGAATTTTATGTATCGATCGATCGCAGATAAATTTTTAATTTATTTTTTTATCTGAATATCAAATTTGTAGCGCACTGAACGTCAAACCATTGATACGCTAGCGTTTAGTAGCGAGTAGCAATAGTAATAATAATAATACGTGCGCTATCATAATATGGCATACAAACAGAATGTTCATTTGAAAAAACGCCAAACTGAAAAAAAAAAATAAGATGTTCAGTAGGTATAAGTTCCACAAAATAATTTTTATAGTAAATCAAGTCTTCAATATTTTTTCTACTAAAAATTATAATTAGTTAAATTAGAAAATAATAAAAAAATTGATCTAAGCAATGCTTATTTCTAGCAAAGCTTTTTCTAATTATAAATAGTTTTATTAATGGTCCTCCCTCCAAATAATCAAAAAGTAGACAAAAATGAAACTTCCCACACTCACGTTAAGAGCCAGCCCTTCTACCGTTGAGCTATTGAGGCTTTTATCTGTGGATGTATGTACTTCTGTCGAACGTAACTAAATTAACAAATACACCGTTGTGGCGTTGTGGGTTGCGAGTCTGCCTTTAGTCTCGACGGTTGCGGGTTCGATTCCCGCTCGGGCAGATGTTTGTTAAATTTCTGTCTCGGTCTGGGCGTTTGGCCGTGTGGGTTTCCCCACCGTGCCTCGGCTGGCGGTCCCGATTATTATCAATAACATCTGATAACAATCGTTAAATCTTGATAAGTAAATTGCTCTTATCCAATGAGTAGCAACAAAACAATTACTTTTTTATTTTACGCGGGTAAAGTGTGAGCGACCGCTAGTATGTAATTAAAATACTTATGTCTTCAATTTACCCGCGTGAAATAAAAAAAAAGATTTGTTTTATTGCTATTATTAGGGCAGGGGTAAGCAAAGCTAATATGTACAATATTATGTAATGCAACATAATTCCAATATTTTTTTTACAAGAAAATAGTACTAATTAACTAAACTAATAAAACCCGTGGTGTAGACCAAGCCTTTTTTTATGTTAGAAGTTGGCAAACAAGCATACGGCCCACCTGATGGTAAGTGGCTGCCGCAGCCTATGAGCGCTTGCAGCACCATTAGTAGGTCCCACTCACGCGTTGCCAACCTCGAGATATTAGTTCTTAATCTCGTTCGCCCAGTAATTTCACTAGCGTACAGTGCCTTTTCATACCGGAACACGGTAGTGCTACTATTTGGCGGCAGAATATTGGACACTGCGGTGGTACCTACCTAGCCGGCCTCTTGCAACAAAAGACCTACCACCAGTGTGACTGATTGCACTGGTGGAATAATCTCTGTTGTGACAGAGGTTATCCCAACAGCGGGCGATGGGGTCGTCACATCCCCACGCCTTATTTTTATTCTAGTCCCTCCCAAGATAGATATACGTGTAGCGCCTAGTGTTGGCAAGATATAAATTTTCGAAATATTTAAGGAAATTACGGTGTCGAGTTATAAAGCACATTAAGATTTAGGATATTAAATACATGTGAAAATTAACTAAAACAATACGGAAAAAGAAATTTTTAATATTAAAAAAATACTCGAACAAAGATGATATACATTTTATACTAATATTTTTACAAACAATATTTTGTGCTTCTTTTGTATTGAATTCCTGTATTTGTGGAATTTTATTTGGCAAAATAATATTTGAAAGTGTAAGTTACAGAATATTAGAATTTTGGTTGTAATGACAAAAGTAGCACTTTTCTTGAAGTCTGGCAATACTAATTACTAATCTTTACTCCGCCTTTGCCCTCTTCCCCGCTTCCCTAGCAACAATGGCGTCAAAAATTCTTTAGTCGCCGGGAAATACCGGCGAGTAGTGAATGCGGTTATTATTACGTAGTATACGTAATTATGAAACAAAAACAAAATACGTTTGTCTTTAAAAGTTATAAATTTAATTATTGTACTTTAACATTATAATTAATTAATTAGTTTATTATTAAAGCTGACCAAAAATTATTAGTACAGTAAAAGCTCTTAACAGTGAATATGAAATGGTATTTTATATGGCATTATAGGGGATACGTTCCTAGCTGACAAAATAAAAAACAAACATAAAAAAATAAATTTAATTGAAGTTTTTGACCATACTTATTACATTAAGGCTTAGGCAACGGTTTAAAGAATTTTGTAATTTTTTCTTGCTTGGCAGTTTTTAAAATCTCTTTCAGTTCACACAGATCTTCAGTAGTTGCATTAGCAATGTGCCTCTTGAAAACAATACTTCGTTCCATAGGCGGATCAATTTTCATAAAGAAATCACAAAGCTCATTTGCCATTCTTAAACCTTCACTAAAATTTTTCAGATTAAATACCACATTTCCAAATTGCTTGTTGAAGCATCTTCTTCAATGGGCTGTGAATTTAACATTTCCTCCAAGTCGGTTTCAGTCAAATATTAATGTTGCAATACAAGCAACTCCTGAATGTAACTTGATTCTATCTGTTCGTACCCATTTCGTCCTATTCCACTCGCAATTTCGGCTATGTTTGCAGTAATAGTTTGCATTTGCACAGATTCTTCGTCATTTTCCACAGTCAGAGCAGGCCACAGTTTTCTCCAGCACGAATTCAATGTGTATGGCTTCAGTTCTTCCAACGATGCATTTTGCTATGTCAAATTTCTTCCAGCATTCCATAACATTCATATCAGGATTCATATCACCTTCCATATTATTCAAAATGATTTTGAAGGTTCGTCTAATGTAATAGAGCTTAAAGACCTGGATTATTCCTTGGTCCATAGGTTGAAGCAAAGCCGTCGTGTTGGAAGGTAAAAATGTCACTTGTTTATTAAAAAAAAAAATGGAGGATGACCTGGTGAATTGTCCAAAACTAGAACCACTTTAAAGTCTGAATTCTTTTTTTAAAACAAATTTCAACTCCAGAAACATAACAATTCCGGAATTCAGTCACAAAAAATGGCACTTGTTAACCACGCTTTCTTATTAGCACGCTAAAACACTGGCAGGTCGCCCTTGTTTTGATTTTAGTGGTCTTCGATCCATAATGACAATGCCACTTCCATTTTTTCTATTGCTGGATCACGAACAATTTTCGACATTTTAAATTACGAAGACAGCGGTAGAGACGTGTTACTCGATCAGAGTTTTTGTAACGAATGGAACGATGAAACAATAAGACACGCACAGCGGGTTTTACCAAAGAACGGAACATCTTATACATGGTAGTCTTTAAAAATAAACTTTATGCACTGAGTAATAAGGTTACTTTAATTCTGTTTGTTTACATTTTCAAAAACACCGACCGCGGCGAAGGCGGTTTATGTCAAAGGCCGAAACAATACAGCGTTGAAGGCGGTTTATATCAAAGGCCGAAAAATACAGCGGCGATATCACTTTATAACATACTTACTGTAGGGTTGTAATAAGGTCTTTTTTACTTTTTTATTAGTCGATTTATCGGCGAGTAAAAAGGATATTTAATTGGAAACATACGTATTAGAATTGTTTTTATTACTATGCATGTACTTTGTACCGATTAAATCCGCAAATAAAGAAATCTTTAGCCGCGATTATAGGAATTGGGTCACATTTTTTAAATTTGAATTAAGAAAAGAAAAGAAATTTTTAAGTTAAGATATTTTCGAATAATACTCTAAATAGGGTTATGATGTGTCAATTTACCATAAAATACTATTTTCCTATTTAGGAAAATTATTTATTATTAATATTTTAAAACGTAAATTATGATCTGAGTTGGTTAAAGTAGGTAAAATTATTACGTAATTTAAACACTCAAATGCAAAATAAATTCAATCGAATTGTAGAATGTACTATGTAGCTATTAGCTAGGTACGTAATTTATTAGACTAATTATATCTTGATTAAAAATAAAATTAGTAATCTAACTAACTACTTATCTAACGATAAATAATAGATTTCTAGTTGGATGGATTGAATTATTTTTAACTGATATTTTTAAAGTGACAGGAGTGTGAAGGAAAATCAGTGAATAAATAGGAAGGTCAATGACTAAATGCTGATTCGCTTGCGTACCTACTTGTGTGAGCTGTAGTATAAAGTTAATATCGCAAACAGTTATCCCTCTTAAAGTTAGTTTTTAATAATAATCATTTGAGCTAATTCAGATGTACATTTCTGTTTACGTATGTTTTATTTAGTAATGTGTGATACTGAATTATAGCAGTATAAGTTTTATACATATTTTATTGCGTTATTTGTGAAGATAAAGATATTCGTGGAATTTGCTTGATTTTTCAACTGTATTGAAATTCAGTTAAAAATTAAAATAACATTTTTACAATCGATAATCTTTAATATTGCAAAAAAATAAAACAAATTTTAAGGTTAAGGAAAAGTTTTACCCTTTATTTGGGACATGCGATAATAGACAATAATTCAATTCTTTTTGAGACTACATTTACAGATTAATATTCATCTTGCTATTGTTCTTGTAGGCTACTCCACTGAGTTATGAAATACGCGTTATGAATACGGTCTTGGTAATTTTTACAGGTAAATATTGCATAAAATCGTTGTAGCGTGTAGGTAGCGAGCCCACCGATTCGATGGTCACGGGTTCGATTCCCGTGCGAGGCGGATAGTATTGATGAACCCATTCATGTTTTATTTATTAAAAAAAAAATTAGTAAATTTCGATTAAGGTGTGGGGTGCGGGATGTCTTGAATCTATGTGGAGCGCTAAGTAGGCAAGGCAAGTAGCGGCGACATCAAAACCGTCCAGCGATGCTACCGGTCAATAACCTTATTTAAAAATGACGGAGTGAACGACTTTTTACGTGGGGTAGGTCGTAAACTCGCAGTTTGATTTTATTATTTCATCATAGTGGTTTCTGAAGAAGTCAAATTATGGCGACTCGACGGTCCCGGGTTCGATTCCCGTTCGGGGTGGATATTGGTTTGATCTTATTAATATCTGTCTCTGTCCGGGTGTCTGTCCTTGTGGTTCTCACCACCGTGCGTCGGAGAGCACGTTAAGCTGTCGGCGGTCGATATTATCAAAACATCTGATAATATTAGTAACTTGCTTTTATACAATGAGTTACTGGTTCGCCCTTGGGTTGCGGTGTTCGGATGACAATCGCTGCGTAAGAACTAGTATCTTGTCAAATCCGGATAAGGGTAATAAGCAGACCCTGGGCAAAATACCGGGATTGATGCTGGAACAAGAACTTTTGAAAGGGCGAAGGATAGTTTAAACGACATGCAAGCTACAGACAAGATACTACACTACTGTCATAATGTATCCACGTACTTTGTGATAAACGCATAACACACCGGGCGCGCGGTCGGTGACTCAGGTCAATGCCGCTATACGCGCTATGTGTTACGTCATATGTGATGTGACGTAGCGCACGGCTTGAAGTATAGATTTTATTCAGCTAGAGTCATAGTTCGAGCGATGATATGAAAATAGTTTTTTTAAATATAGCAAAAGATACATCATATATCGTAATTAGAATTTGATCTGTTACACTTATAGAAGCTTCCCGCAAAGTTACCGCATTTTAAAGTGAAACACCTTATATATATAAGCAACTTTTTTCTGTTACCGATAAACTTGAAAACTACTGGACCGATCGGTATGAGACCATGACCATTTGACGCAGAATTCATTGTAGAAGATTTTAGGCTATTAATTCGTATATAAAGTCGAATAATATATATCCAAAGCATTATCTCAGTCTGCTTTCACATACCGGACTTTGTGTGGATCTTTATATATATTTCTACTGTGCGTGTGTATGTCACTGAACTCCTCCTAACGGCTGGACCGATTTTGATGATTTTTTTTGTGTATTCCGGTATATTCGAGAATGGTTTAGATTAACAATTGGACCCAGTAGGGTCAAGTCAAGTCAAGGTAGTAGTCAAGAAGACCCGATGGTAATCGGTTCTCACTTTTTTTTCATTTTCGTCGTTGGACAACTTCTGCCGGGCCCGCTAGTTTGTTTTTTAAAATAGAATATTAACAATGCTTTTTCAAGACATTACTAATATTCCTTTTGCGCATCAAAAGTTTTCTTCGTAATTCAGGATCTTTTTCAATTTACTTGCTTAGCAATACCTCTGATTTTTTATTTTAAACATACATTTCTTTCTAATTTCGAAAGCCGTCACTACACATAGTTATAGATATTTTTAAAATTTAACTTATGTATTCAGTCATTAAATTTTTGATTGTTACAGTGCCTTTTTGTATGGGATCTCGTGAGCGGCGTCTATAGAACAGAGAGGGTGGCCATGACGGAGGACTCGAGTCAAGAAGGGACGAGAGGTAACATTCATATTTATATTCTTGTCTTTTACATTTTTAGATTGTTGAACAGTTCATAATGCGCATCATGGTTTTTTTAAATCTCTGTAATGATGCTTTTAGTAGTAAGGGCTTTGTTAAATTTCGATTTCAATTAATTTATTTTTTAAATTATTATCATAATTATAAAAACTGCGTCTCGCTTAATGATAAACAATTAACGTGGTTTATGTGCACACTGCCCCGGGCCTCACAAGCCTGTTACCCGTCTAAGGGTAGCAGAAAAAACATGATGAGAGCGATAGTTTGGGTATCCGATGTTCTTACATAACGATCGCAACGCAACAATACAAATGTTAAAGCTTCATAGCGATAATCTGTGTATCGTAAATAGCAGAACTACTAGTACAATAATAAATAAATAATGTTGCCCGTCCGCAGCGTCGGGCGCGGAGAGAGCGCGCGTGCTGGCGCAGCGGCTCGGGGCGCTCGGCGCGCCCGCCGACCACCGCCTGCTCACCACGCTCACCGGTACGGGCCACCGACACTGCACCGCACGACACACCGACACAACACCGCACCGACACACCGGCACAACACCGCACCGACACACCGACACAACACCGCACCGACACACCGACACAACACCGCACCGACACACCGACACAACACCGCACCGACACACCGACACAACACCGCACCGACACAACACCGCACCGACACACCGGCACAACACCGCACCGACACACCGACACAACACCGCACCGACACACCGACACAACACCGCACCGACACAACACCGCACCGACACACCGACACAACACCGCACCGACACACCGACACAACACCGCACCGACACACCGACACAACACCGCACCGACACACCGACACAACACCGCACCGACACAACACCGCACCGACACACCGACACAACACCGCACCGACACACCGACACAACACCGCACCGACACAACACCGCACCGACACAACTCCGCACCGTCACACCGACACAACACCGCACCGACACAACACCGCACCGACACACCGACACACAGACACAACATATATAAACCCCTTGTAGTTACTCGTGCGAGGATAGTAATTCCCATATTGAATCTGCCCATCATACAGAAAATAACAATAATTAATTTTTATTACTTTCACTCATGTATGCAACATCGACCACCAAACCAAAGAGATATTTTTAATTAAAATTATAAAACAATATCTTTTGCTATTTTTTTATTATAGTTTATTATTGTTTTTGAAAAGTATTTTTTCTTTTTAAAGAGTATAAGCAAATACATTTTTAAAGAGTATAAAGCTAAGCTATGCTAATTCAGTTACAAGTAACCAAACAATTGTTAATTGATTCCAGGTAAATCGTTGAAGAGACTGACAGACCTTGATAACTGCGTAGAAATAACGAAGAACCATCCCGACAGCTCCGATTCTGATGAGTCTCCTGAAGAAGATAGTGACTACGACTGATTTTATACCACCATTTTTCCATACTAAGTTTGTATATAAAGCAATGAATAAAAGTATTTCTTGTTTTTAAAAAATAGTTTGAACGAGTAAGGCAGCGTACTACTATGTCGTAACGTGTTCGTGACATTTTATTTGTGACAATTGCCTTGATATTTGCAAATATACATCACCTCTACGTTCTTTATGAATTTATCGTTGCTACGACAGATAGATGCACCAACTACATGACTTCACGACTTGCCATCTAGATGAGGTTTAACTAATCGTGCCGTTTATATGCCGTGCCCCTTTAAATTGCACGATTATCAGTCGTTACGAGAAAAGTGGGACGCGTCCTAAAGTTTACAGAAATTTAATTAATATATTTTGATGTGAATAATGCTAAAGTTATGCATTCAGTTTTATGAAAGATTTCTTTATAGAATTCTTATTGACGAATGAGTGATTTTATTACGAATCATTCAAGATACATCAAAGTATTTAACTTTTTATAAAGTTCTTAATCTATTGATATTTATAAACAGAGGCATAGAGATGATTTCATTTCATGGGATAATCCATTATTACAGTTAATATTAGTAAAATAAGTGATCTTATTAGGGTTCTGTACACACATTGTCAGTCCGTCCTGCCATCTGTCAGCAAGCTTACAAACCACAAGTAATAGGTAGAAAGATAAAATTTTCACATGTGTATTTATGTTATTGTTACAACAGAAAATCAAAAATAATAATAATAAAGGAGGTTTTCATACAACAATGTTGATTTTCTCGTAATTTTTTGTTGTATGTCATGAACTGGAACAGACAACTTAGTTAATCTTATATATTTTACAGTTCTACGGAACCCTTTGCGCAAATCCGACACGCACTTGATAAAGAATCGGTTTTTGAAATTATATTTATCAATAAAGTTTCAAGATAGTATCTTATAAACATTCAAAGCGTGATATTAAAGTAAAATATTTTGTTAACCATTTTCAATGTTATTTCCATTGCATTTTCTCAAAAAGAATATTCGATGAAATGTTACATTTTTATATTTAAAACAAAAACTTTCTAGTCTATGGTCTTCTATGCGTAACAGTGATAGGAATTTGACTTTGTAAATTAAAATATTGTTGTCATTATAATGTTTACTATTAAGAAAAATAAATAGTAACTAACAAGATTCTTAGTTACAAATAATAATCTTCTGAATACTAGTAATTTCTAGAAACTTTTCTCTAGGGGTCTACTATGAAGATTGATTAAAAATTATATTGTGATGCAATTCAGTTCAGGGAGTTGAGTGTGTAGCGTTCATATTCATATTAAATTACCACATATAAATTGTGGATTGAATTTTTATACTAATTCATTACATTTCGTATGGACTTTCCTCTGAGGACTGAAAGCACCAGTTTGACCAGTGCATGCTTAGTGGGTATATATTTAAAAGAAGTCCAGTATAAGTCTTGATATCGTTTCACAGTGTTGCCATAAAAATTAATCAAATAAATATGAAACATACATACTCGGGTAAATTATAATATAGTTTGTGAAAATTTACACTAAACGACTTATAGGATAAATAAATGGATACTTACTCTTATTATAAGTATTTTGTATTATAATAATCATTTTCTGTTCTGATGATAGCTCATTGTAATGGTTGTGATACGAGTGGAAGCTAGATTTGTTTTAACAAAAGTGCCTGTTATTTCGTAATGATATTTCTCACTACTCTGAAAACCATTGTAGCAGATGTCTTAAATATTACTTTTAGACTAAAATTTTTAAACATCTAATATTCTGTTCTTTTAAAACATTAATTTTAACATATTTTTGAGTAATCGTTTAATTATTAATATAAAATTTTACCTTTTATTTAAATAAACACTACCCAGTCTGTATATTCTTCCACTACATACATACGTAAATTAGATAGCGAACCAAAATTAAATTGTACATAATTTTTACATTTTAAGTCAATAAACAATTTTTATATTAAAAATGTCTGTGTTATATATTATCGTTGTTTATAAAAAATGTGAGTTATCATTCGAACTTTGTCTTAAATATTATAATAGTATTTCACTATAATCACAAAGTATGCTGGACTGTCACAGAGGTATAATGCATTTAATACAAGTAGTGATCTGCTACAAGACTATTATAAACTTGCCATCAAAATGTAATTTGTCATTAGATATGAAATAAATGAATAAATCATAAAAATTAATATTTTTTTATTTAATCATTGCCAAAGGTTTCAAAATTTCTATAAAACCACTTATGAAAAATAAAGGACTTACCAGATTTAACATAATATTTATATTAAACATACTATTTTATATGGGTATAATATAAACAATGCTAAATCTAAAATGTTTTATTTAAAAAACAAATATCTTGATAACCGAAACCAATAGATTATAAAAATATTTATAGATTGAAAAAGAAAGTACAATTTCCTTATATTATGAACATTCTAATTTTTCTAACAGAATATTATTTGTATATTTGAATAAATATATAACAATTAACTTGAAGACACAAAGCTACAATTTATATACAAAAGGCCTAATATATAAAGTCAATAGTAAAGTAACTTATATTTTCAAAGTAAATTTTTTTTTTTACCTAAATACTTATAAGCCCTTGTCTATTAATATAATGCAACTCTTATACAGCAACATCTAAATTGAACACAACACCTAACATCCTACCTCATTCCTCCCCACTAACATCAACAAATCAGTTGGAGATCTCTAAATGGATAATGTCGAGCATATAACAATGTAGTGACAGGAATATATTCTCTCCATGATAAGAACATCTCACATCTGGTCAAGAGTTGTGCATTTAGAACTTTGGAAGAAATGTTTTAAATTTTTTTTTTGTTATAGAATTTCTTTTTGTTATTGAATTAGCAATGCTTTTTCAACGCATTACTAATATTCCTAGTGCCCCTCCAAATAAGCTCGAAGAGTGTGTATGACAATAGTCCAAGGGCGTCAGCATCGAACCTACGACTCTTGCGTTAACGAAGCGAACTCGGCCCTTCTGCCTTTGAGCTATAGAGGCTTCAAATTATCAGATAATAAAAAATAGCTATTCCAACCTTATATATATCATTCAGGTATTTACATAAAAATTTATTTCAACCAGTCCAAAGAGCATGAACTTTTTTCTTTCGTGCCCTTATACTTTCTTTGAATCACATAATCATAGACTTACTATGTAATATAGACAGGCACTTCCATACATACAAAATGTCAAAAGATTTGCTGGCTCTCCTTGCTAATTCAACAAAATTAAGTATGTCACACACTAACTTTATTTGGTTATGCTGATTGTGACTCTAACTTTATTCCATTATTTTGCAAGCTTATGATTAAGGCAAGCGACTAAATTAATGTTACAATTTTCGTAGTATAGTGTATAATTACATGTTATTATGGATATATTGATTGTAATATTTTATGCTGCAAGTCTATAGATATGGAGAAAGGGTATCACAAATTCACTAATCTGCAATAAGATTAAACTTTTATACTAAGTGTTTATTAATTTTTTACTGCAGATTCACAGTGCCTAGTATCGAGGAGTTAATATAATCAATGGAAATTATTGATTTTATTCCAAATATCATTATAACCGATTAAGCAACTCGAAAAGTTGAATGATGCTTGGTCACAATCCAAATGCGTCTTCACATTCATTATCCTGATCATGATCTACAGCAGGGCGAAGGTGTCCACATTCTTCAAGCACACAATCAAGACTTAACCTTTCAATATCATCCCAAGATAATTTATTGAATTTTTCGTCAACTACCTTTATTAAGCGATTCGCTGCATTTCTTGCATCTGTTTCCGACATACCTTGTTTCTTAAAGTATTTAGCAGATACCTCCAATAGTCCTTCGGGTTTCTTAATAACCAGATTTAATTTTGTACCATTTTTCAGTGCAGGATATGATTCTACAGTATGGTCGTCTGCAAGAGTTCTACCTAAAAGGAGGAGTTTTTGTTCGGCGATGGGTATGCTTAGCGATGCAGCTATTTGTTGTTTAATTTCTAATATTTTTGTTGTTGGTTGTACCTAAAATTAATAAAATTATTATATTTAAAAAATAACAAAAATAGTATATAATAAAGGTTATATCTTATAACAAACCTGTACATTACATTCGCCGCCCTGCAGCTGTTTTATAATAATATTCATGATTAATATTTTTGTTAGCAATTATTATAGTACTGTATTTTTCACAACTTTTAATTTATATTTTATAATTTTATTGTTGCTTGTTTTACGCATAGAAATAATAATTAAGCTAAAACTATCAGTTGATATTGACAAATCACAAAACTTGTCAGTGTCATTGTCACGTCTTTGAATTGTGTTTAATATTTTTAACCGACTTCAATAAAATGAGGAGGTTCTCATTTCATCTAAACCAATCAGTAACTCCATAAACATCTGATATTACCCTTAAGTCTAATAAGTTTTCAAAATGTTATAAGCTCCTAAGTTTGATTTTATTTTTTATTTAATTTGTACATTTTTATGGCTATAATTAGTAGTGAAGTATATTATAACTTTATAAATAGCATCAATAAAATCATAATAAATAAATAATAGGTATATTGTTATTCGAATTATGTAGACAATAAAAAAATATGACTGTTTTGAAATTTACTTATACATATACATGTAATTTACTATTGTACGGTAGTATATTAATTCTATGCATATCTATATAGATATGAAGTTACGGTTCATAAGTTATTATTTTTGTCTTGATTAACGGTTTCTTTCTATTAAACTATAAAATGTAATAAGGATCCTTGAACAATTTGAAGCTTTCTTGTTACACAATTACTTGAATGTCATAGTGGACTATACGACTATTACATAGTAAAGTTTTTATTTGATTTTGTTGTCGATCCATATTAAATTTTGTTCACAACCAGGTCGATACTGACAATAATAAAAGCGTTAATCGATTTCAACAGTTTTTATAAATGCTTAAGATTTTTTGTTACATTATATTTTCTGGAGAAAACGATCATGTAAGGCTTCTCTAGTTGTTAAAAGGTTTAAGACCCAGATAGATGTATGTATGTATAGCAGAGACAAGTCTACAAAATGCATAGTCAATTAAATTAAGCTTCTCAATATGCAGCTTAAAGGTCGGTAATACCTACTGCTACCAGACACACATACAGAAGATCGACAAGGTTTTGTAGCCCATGTCTATGATTTTCTTCTGTCTTTGGCATATATTTTAATATTTTCTGATATAGTACAAAGATGCCTTATAATAAAATATTAAAATATAAGTATGTGAAATCTCCGATATTCATAACTAACACCCATAAAAAGATGATGGAAGCTGAAAGCTAAAGAATGGCCATCTCGATTTTGAAGCCATTTAGACCACTTTAAAAATAATTTAAATGTGTCATTATTTTTGCCGCTGTTATTTATAAAATAAATAAAATTAATTACCAAGGTGATAGTTAAGTACTTGTTGTTCTGGGTTAAAACAGTAAGAGTATTTAATAAGATCGATCGCATAAAAATGAGTGAACATAATATTATAAAAGAACATTTCAGACCAAATGATAGCGTGCGAGTATTATCCGTTTACGTGTGCGAAATAGAAGGTATTTTGTTGCCTAATATATTTTAGACTATAACAACTTATAATTTCATTTTGTAGTAATATTATATTTATTTATCAAAATGAATTCATAAGTCATGTTGCTTAATTTCTTATGATAATTCACACTACTAATTTATTGTACGTCTGTGGGTTCTAAGCGTTTCAAAGTTACGTAAATTAAACGGAAAAATATAAACAATGTCCTCTGTATAGGAATACGTATAATAAAATTCGGGGTAATTAAGCCTTGTTCATATTTTTTAATAAATAATTAATTTTGAGATTTTTATATAAATAAAAAAGTAGCGCCATCTATTAGATCACAGCAAAAATATCGACATTGATTAATGACTTTTGGATATAGGTTTCGCCCGGACGGAACCGTAGCCTAGAAAACAGGTGTAGCTACAACAACACTGTGCAAGTTACATAAAATCCGTTGAAACATATTAAGAAACTATATCAATTTAGGTACTCTAAGGCATATAAGTTTTTATAGAGATACTTTATTTAAGGTGATTATCGTAGTTGTTAAGTGATGAGGTTTTTGACAGATTAGAATGGCAGGCAGGTGGGTTTCTTAGATTTCATTATATACACTTTATAATTTATCATAGAAGAGTAATACATAATTTATTAAATATTAATATTAAAACCACCTATGCTTCAGAGCTATTCCCGTCTTGCTACCAAAGTCGTAACTGATTCAAAACGTTCCCCCTTTTCCCGTACCTTATCATGTCGAAAAACCGAACGCCTATCAATTTTATCATAGTACTCGGGATAGGAGGGTAATCGGTGCCTGGTACGAGAGGCGCCGACCACCCTCCTCCCCATGTACCTCCCCAATTAAGATTTCTATTGTATATTCTATGTCATTAATTCTATTACAAAGATTTTATAAATCAGCTGATAGCAATTGCAAATCTTCAAAAGGCAACAAGCAGTTGTAACAGAAAAATGTAAACTAAATATAAAATGAAAGCAATTATTAATTTAATGAATGACAAAAAAATTATTTGAAATATCAGTGTGCTAATATAATATATAGTTTTTTATATTGAAAATAAACAAAACCAGTAACACTAATAACATGTAATAATTTAGTATTAACACAACATGTAAGTAATATAACAGTCAATTCATCTACAATGGGGTAATATTGTTCAGCCATGCATAACACACAAATAGCAGGTGATGTCAACCATGCGTAACACACCTGCACACCCCCACTGTAACACAACTTACGCACAAACTAGCAACTAACAAAAAGACAAGCACATTATCTGCCTGGAAACGGTTGTTTGATCAATAACAGTCACTGAATGTCGGTGTAATGTTGTTATAATGTGCTGTAGTGCAAGTGTGCTTCTTTTATACATTGTTTCATTATTATTTGATTAAAATGTCCGAGATGGGATTTGAGAACGTGTTTTACCTGGAGAGTGAGTACAGACTAGCGGGACGGGTGAAGGTGCGGAGGGATGTTGTTGCCAGGTTACACCCCAGACACTCTCCGCACCGGAGCTTGAAACAGATCAATAACATCTCTATCACCTTGGATAGTATTATGCAAGATCTTGTTTAATACATTTTATTGATATTATGTTAATTATTTTATAATATTATTTGTAAAACTGAATATTTTTATGTTGATATTTTAAAGTTTTTATTACTATAAAAAAATTATATATTCAAATAAAAGAGTTAAATTTTTATGTAATTTTTTACATTTATCTTGGGATTTTTTTATTATCCAAAGTAATTATGATATCATGGGATGTTATGGGATAGTTGTTAGGCTATAAATTTGGTATATCTGATTTCACTATTTAAAATACAGGTATCAAAAGGGGATGCAGTTTCCAATCATGCAATTAGAGAGGATTAGGGTGAAAGCTGGGATTAAATATCACTCCTAATGAGTGTTAGCTTTTATCTTGGTTATTTATATTACCTTCTTTTATACAGTTAGGAACATAACATTGTATTCATTTTTATACCCAAAAATGTTATTAAATTAAGCTAATTTTAACAAGTTTTAAAGCAAGATATAAAGATGAAATTAAGTTTATAATGTAAATTAATTTTATTTTTCGGGTTTTTATTTTTATGTTCTCTTAAAAATAATATTTTTTTTATTTTATAAATAATGAAAAGACACAATAGTTTCCTTTAATTTTGATTGTTTATATTTGGAGTAAAAATGAAAAAAAATAATTGGGATATTTTATATTACAGACTTTGAGTGTGCGGGCGACGAGGTGCTGGTGGAGTCGTCTCCGCCCGCCTCGCCCGAGATGGCGACGAGGCTAGCTGGGCCCTCTCAGGTATTGACTAGATATATATATTTTATCATTTTCGTTCGATATACATCTCCTTTTATTGTTCAAAAAGCTTTACTTTTGGAATAAGTTGGAATATTTTTATTATCTATACATATATTAAAACTGTAAATTGTTTGTTTGTATTTCAAGGTATGTTTTCCCATATGTAAAATACATTTATGGTAATTTGATTCAGGGCACGGGCACAGGCAGTGCCTCGCCCAGCGACATTGGCGATATCATTGTCATCCCGGAGCTGCCGAGCTCGTTAAACTTACAGCATGCTATACAACAGGTGAGCGAAGTTAATTATTTGAATTTTTCGGTAATAATATTTTAGCCCAGCTGTTGAAAGGATTCGAAATAGATTTACATATTTATTAGTTTCTTTAAATTTAATTTTTTTTCCATGAGTTTTTGTTATATTTTATGCTAGCTGCGGCCGCGGCTCCGCTCGCGTGGGATACCGATTTTTCTTCGTTGCACGGAACCCCAATTTTTTTTTCTAAAATAAAAGTAGCATAAGTTAGTCCAGGCCGTTTCAGAGGTTAACAGTAACACAGATGGACAGACAAGCACATTTTTTTTAATGCAAGTACCTTAATACTTTCATATGCATTGAGTGAAAAGCTGTTAATTTGGAATTACAAACAGACACTTCAATTGTATTTATTTACGAGAGATGGATATTATGAATGATAGAGTTGCAAGTCAAAACATTCAAACATATAAACTTTCAAATTTAAAATATTATTTTCTTAACAGCCGAGATCGACTTTTTAGGTTTACCTGAAATATCACTGTCACCCATCTATAGATTAACCGAGCCTAACGCTGCTCAGCCCACTGATCGTTTACTGATTAGTGCATGCCCTTGGCTATGAGCGTTTCACAACAGATATGGTGGAAAATGATAATTTTTATTAAAAAACAAAAAGGGTAAAGCGGACCCCTATTACTAGGGTACGCTGTCCGTCCGTCTGGTTCCAGGGTATTATATCTCATGAACCGTGATAATTAGACAGTTGAAATTTTTACAGATTATGTATTTCTGTTGCCGCTATAACAGCAAATACTATAAAATAAAATAAATATTTAAGGGGACTCACATACAAGAAACTGGTGATTTTTTTGCCGTTTTTTATAGACGTAGGTTCCATTCCATTAGGTTCCATGGACCCATCGTGCGCGAGTCCAACTCGCACTTGGCCGGTTATTATTTGTAAATTATTGTAGCGTTAAGTTATTGTACTGTAATTTACGAAACCACACAAAAAATGATGAAAAAACTTCTTTTTTTTTAAATGCTACAAATTATTCGTGGGAATCATATCTGACGCGATATTCCATCAATGTAATGAAAAATAAAAATAAATCTTTTAAATCTCCAGGTGGAGGTGACCGGCGATAGTTCTGGCCACTCCAGCCCCAGCGCAGAAGCGCAGCACACGTACATCGTTACAAGTATGTACTTATAAGTTAGCACGACATTTATTAGGCTTTTTTAAATTAAAAATTTATAGTTATTAGATTAGATTTTATTTAAAATTAAAAATATCACTTAATTTTTTTTTAATTTTTTATTATGTAAAGGTCTTTTATAGATGAAACTATTTATGTAAAAAATTATTATATAGCATGATATCTGTAGCTTCAGTGTTGTTTTTTTCTTTGCACATTATCGTTTTTTTTTATTATTATCGTGTGCACAGTTGAGAACGCATGGGACCAAGAATCGCTGCACATCAAGTCTGAGAGGCAGAGTGATGAGGAAAGCAAGTGTTTTTATTATTTTTTATACGCTTTATGCTTTTTTATCTCTATGTACACGGCTTTTAGATCTTTCTCTAAGTTGTCAAGAAACTAGTTACCAAAATACTCATTTTCTAGATATTTTAATAAGTTGTTTAAATGTCGTTTGTATAAAATTTGTTGCAAAGCATCGGTGAAAGTTTTGGAACAATATTTAACAAAGAAAATCAGGCCAACAAAGGATCATCCATACATTACGTCACACGAATTTCATGACTTTTTGATCTGGTCACATTAGTGAGTAGTGTGACGTCACATCTTTTTTGCATTTTTATATCTAGAAATTATAAAACAGCAGTTCCGAAATTGTTTAAGTTAAATTAATAACGATATTTAGGACAGTGTCAAACTCCCTCGACTCCCTCCCCCCACCTTTCGTGTGTCGTAATCCATGGATGGTCCCTAAATAGATAGAATAGTAACAGAATTGAACAGTAACAGAATAATTCTTATTGAATTTTGTACAACTTTCTTGATAACAGATTTATGGAACGAAGTTCCTTAACGTGGATTACGGGTATTGCTGTATTGCGACTTATTAGAAATCGTCACTTATCGAGCCTACTGCAAGCAAATCAGCACATGAGGAAGTGAGTGCGCAGCCGGGTGCTCAACTCTCTCTATGTCCCTGTTTCTTTTCATCATATAACTTTTTTAAATATACAAATTTCATTTTGAATTGCAATCGGAGTTTAAGAAAAAAACGTAAGGAACTTCGTACCTGGCGGAGGACCCTGATCTGCTGGTTGAAAAAATATTTTTTCAATTGCTTTTGGCAAAATTAACACAATTATCAATAACACTATTATAACCAAAGAAAACTATCAAGTCACAGAAAAATAATAAATTAACTCGCGCACTTGTCGAGATAACTTTGACGGACTGTCAAAACAAACTACCCTCCGAAACAGAATATCAGAATCCGATCTTGCACCTGTCAAACTATACTCCCTTTATTAAACTATAACACGTGCGAATTAAGACCTTACAATTACGTTCATAGGTATCAATATTAAACGATTTTAATCGAGATGAAAAAAACTTAATAATAGATAATTGTCCCCTGCGGATTATCTACCTGAACGGATATAAATTCATATGGGGTGATTCGGGATTTATAAGCATTGTTCGTACTTGCTTGGTTACCTTTGATGTGACGCCTTCCATTATGTGTCTCTCTCTAGCGTCGGCTCCATTGTATGTCCTTATGTATTGCGTGGGAGATGTACATAGTTTGTATATAATGAATTCTGTTTTGTTTTTCTTTAGACGTAATGTCAGAATATAATTTTTGATTTAATTGTTTACAATTCGAAACACTAAAATATGAATAAAATTAAAATTTTGAAAATACTAGTATTTTTAACTGTTTTGTCTATGAAACCTAAAACATAAACCTTTGAGCATTCCGGTAGTAAAAGTATATAAATTTTATAGTGATTTTATCAAACTAATCTCTAGTTTTAATTTCTGTGTACGATATGCAAAATAAAGCTTATAAAGGGTCCGCAAAAATACTAGATAAAAAACTTATTTGTTTTAAAATAGTTGTTTTTGTATATAAAACATATTGGAATATCACCATATTGGATTTCACAGCTTATACAATTAATGACCACATATTAAAGTAGACATTATTCTTTTTTCATATTAATGACGTCAACGTTATTATAAAAATATAATATGAAAACTGAAGACAGCTACGGATCAATATTGTGCTTTCGTTTTTGAATATATATTTATTACTAGTCTCCAAAGAATATTTCATCGAATTCAATGTTTGAATATATAAAAAATAATGCTGCTACTAAGCTAGTGCCTACCTAATGTGCATATAATTTTTTGTATTCATTAAAAGGTTTGAATGTCAGATTAAAAAATCAATCAGTGAAACATGATGTAGCCGTGTAACAACGCGTGTAAAGGGGAAAGATCTCAATTATATCGCCAACATGCTCTACAATGGGCGTGTACAGGTGGGGTGGTGTTTGATTTGATGCGAAATAAAACGAGATGCAAGATCAATTATGACCATGTCGCGTTGTGATAGCGGAGCTATAGATATTGCTATGAGATTATTTTTATGTGACTAAGTTTGCAAGCGAGCATATGAACAACCTGATGTTAAGCGGTTGTCGCAACCTATGTATGAGCACTTGCAACGCCATATATTTGCAGGTGTCACTCATGCGTATGCCTAACTCGAGATATTGGTTCTTAGATCTCCTTTGCTCAGTAATTTTACTAACTGCACTGACCTTCAAACAAACGCAGAATACTGCTTTAAGGTAGAATAACTGACGTTGCAGTGGTACCTAGCCGGTACGTGCAGTGAAAAGCCTACCACAGATAAATTAAAAGGCCTACCACCAGTATTTTATTTTAGATTTTAGAATCGTATTAAATATTCTCAGGTGCTTTTAAACAGTCTCGACAGACGACGTGGTTAATCAATTGCTAAGTACCGTATTCAGTACATTGGACAGTTAACGGTATTCTGTACTTTTCACGTAAACCACCTACCAGCATCTGCCCCCGACTTCGTTTGCGGTGACCTTAGAACCTTTGCTCCCGAGAGAAATTAATTATTGGCAAGTAAATAAGGTTTCATAGGACACATCTACATATATATAATTTCATTTCAATGCGTGTTTTTTGATAATCCCATAGGAGTCTAACATTTTTCCAGAATAAAAAGTATCCTATGTTAACTCTCGAGAAGAAGCTGACTGTGCGCCAAATTTCAAATTTCCCAATCCGCTAAGCCGATTGTGTCACAAACATCCAAACATACAAAGTTTGCATTTGTAAATGTAATATTAGTAGGATTACGCATGGGTCGACGGCAATAAAAATCTTATATCGTAAGTTATCCCGTGTATCACACGCTTTATACCTCCTCGCAACAACGTCCCTCTCGCTCGGTCCGGGACGCGGCTTCGCTGAGTTGCCCGGGAGACGTCCAGCGGCATGGAGGTGCCTCGATACCGCACGTACTACCCCTGCGAGTTCCAAGCAATGCTGCAGCCAGTTCAGTTCAGCATCGAACGTGAGACGTGTTTGTTTTTATCGTCAATAGAGAATTTATTCTTAATATATTGACTACCGGTTATGACGCAAGCGGGTTTTCTTTGTGTCTTTTGAGTCTTGAGATTGCGATGTTGTCGCGTCTCGGACATTTTCATCTGTCGATTTTCTTTTTAAATTATTAAGGTTAATTTATTTAATGTTCTAATTCGTACCTTCTAACTTTGAAAGAGATTATGGTTCTTTCGATAAATAGTAAGTTTCTTTTAGAAAAATATTATAAATATTATTTCTATTAATTTTTAATCAAATCTGTTGTTGCTTAACACTCTAGTGGTGCTAATAACAATTTCTAACAGATTTCAATACTAATACATAACAATGGGACTGTATTAAAACCATTCCTTAGCAGTAATGTAATGTTTTTTTTCTCAGGCGAGGGTAACGGCGTCAATTATCACGTGCAGTATGTTGAGCCGCAAGAAATATACAATCAAACAGGACATCCGACACAACTGTAAGAATCTTTTTTATTCTTTTTTACTCGTTTCTGCCCGCGTGAGTAACGATTTTTAATGCGACAGCTTTAAGCTGTATAGAAATAATTACTTCCCCATACATTTCATCCCCTATTTCAAGTCCTTCAAGCCTTTTTTCGCAATACGAAGTAGCCTATGTCCTTTACCAAGGTCTTGAATATATCTGTACCAAAATTTATTTAGTTGTTTTTGTTAACATAGCTTAAATGGGCGACGATATCGTTAGTTAAAATTTGGGATATTTCTAATTCATGCAACATAATTCTACCGAAATTTTGATGGCGAGTGTAGTTACTAAAGAGCCCTAAGTGTTGAATATGACAGTGAGACCCTTCGTTCGTATCCGGTGTACAACGTCGCGAACGTGGGCGCGGTAGGCGACGGCGCCTCCGTGACCGCCGTGACCGCGGTCACCGCGCCCACCGACGACTGGAGCGGCGACTTCGCGTTCGGCACCGAGCAGCCCGCCTCGCCCGCCGCGCCCGCGCGCATGCCGCCCGCCACCGTGCAGTGGCTGCTCGACCACTACGAGACCGCCGAGGGTGAGTCCGCTCGCCTGTCACTGGAACATCGCCGAATGATCCATAATCTATCATTGTTTGTGCGGTATACAGGGCCGGATTTACCATGTCGAGTCCACTAGGCAATGTAGGTATCAGGGCCCCTTTAGCTTGATGTCAGTGAGGGATTTACCAGCAAGCTGAGTAGGCTTGAGCCTAGAGGCTTAGTTATTTGGGGCGGCAAATTAAAGACCGATTTTATTGTTTTTTTACTCAAGTGGAAATCAAAAAGATTTCTGCAAGACGGTTTTCTGATGTTTTACGGGTAGAAATCTGCAACAAATTTGCCGATGAATTTCCTTATGTCCCACTATCAACCAGGGGCAAGAGCGGCAAAAACCTTACAGCCTATACCTTGAAAATTTGTAAATCCGCCACGGCTTGTTGTAATACCTTGAAGTATTTTTCTATGATAACGCAATCCGATTCATAATTCTGCAGATCTAATAAGATCGAATATGCGTTCCGAAATGTAGTATGATGATGTAATATTACAAAAAATCAAGCCAATATTATTATCATTGAGTGTGTCCTACATGATTTTATGATTTAAAAAAAAGTTGTGGCGTGGGGCCCTAGGCAATGCTAGGCAACAGTCGGTACACAGTGGACAGTGTGTGTGTCCCTGTGCAGGCGTGTCGCTGCCGCGCTCGACGCTGTACGCGCACTACCTGCGGCACTGCTCGGCGCACCGCCTGGAGCCGGTGAACGCGGCGTCGTTCGGCAAGCTGATCCGCTCGGTGTTCGTGGGGCTGCGCACGCGCCGGCTCGGCACGCGCGGGAACTCCAAGTACCACTACTACGGCATCCGCGCCAAGCCCTCCGCGCCGCTCGCCTCCGCCAAGAGTGACCTCGACGACGAGCCGGACCAGGTAAACACCAGCACAGCAAACACCACACACCACACACCACACACCACACACCACACACCACACACCACAGACTACAAACCAAACACCACTAGCGGTAATTCGGTATAATTATTAGGTATATTCACAATATTGGTTTTAGTGTGTTCTCTTTATCACTAAAAATTCAAACTTGCTTAACCCATAACAAGCTTTAAGAAGAAGATATTACAGCATTGCTCATATATTTTATTACGTAAATGCATTGACTGTAAACTAACAAACTAATGGCCTTATATGCCGACAAAATGTCCAAAAATTCGTTCTTTGATCTTTCGTAAATTCTACTATAGTTCCTTAAATGTAACTTGAACCAAAATAGCCGCTTCTGCGCAGGTACAATAATGGACAAAAATGTTAGACAAAAATATTGGTTTCGTCTTATTTAAATCGATTCTTTTTAAAGTAGGAAAACGGAATGAAGTATATAATATAGTTATTATTTCTTCTAAATTCAATTAATTATTTATTTATTATCGTTATTAATTACTTAAATAGAATATTTAAAAAAAAAATAATGTACATTATTAATAGTGAGACAGACTTCTTCGTATCTTCCGCAGTATTATTCAAAGAATTAGTTATATTATTTTCTTTTAAAAATAACTATAAACGTCAAATACCATCCTTCTCTCCCGTCTCCTTAAAGTTGATTGTGGTCGAGGCATTATCTTGAAATAAATGTTAAAACACTTGACAAAACAAATTTATATTTTAATTTATTTTTAATAATTTATTATTAAAGAACTAAAACAACCGTGAGCGAGTGTACTAAACCCGGCCCCCTCATACCGCATACGGTTGAGACCCAAAAACGTGTTACTGCGCAGGGTTCAAGTTACATTTAACAGACTATACGCAGTAACGCAATGAAACGAAGTTAATCACGCTCGAGCTATACCCGATTGTGTTGCAACCTTCTGACTTGCTTCATAGCACCGGCGAGTCTTAGAACATTTTTTGCGGAAGGGTACGTCTTTAGAATATAGGTAGCCAATGCCTAAACCTATGTCTCGTAGGTAGAGCCCAGGGAGCGTGAGGTAGAACAGCACGCGGTAGGGCTGGCCGGGATCGCGCACCGCCAGTACCTGGGCTCCGTGAGCGCGCCCGAGCCGCCCGAGCTCGTCGTGGACGAGCTGCCAGACGACGTGGCCGAGGACGCTCCGCAGCAGCTCAGGGAGCAACATCGGTGAGTGACGTCATATATTGCATCTTACACAACTTTGACGATCAACAATTATAAGTGAAACAAAAAGTGTGGCTAAAAGTTGTGGCTAGAGTGAAAGTGGACTTGTGGTAACTGTATGACTCAATCAATGAAATAGTACAATTTTTATTATCAAGTAATATTCAAGTAAACTGATGGTTCAGAAGGGTGATTCTACCAAGAAGAACCGACAAGAAACTCGATAGGTACTCTTTTCAAATATAGTATACGCAGCGCAACTGAACCTACCCGCTAGAGAGCAACGAGCGCTCCACTGAAGCTTGGACTCCAAAGTTATGCCTAGAAATTAGTTGTGTCCGTTGCATCAATCATCCATCATTCATCCACCCATCCAAACTGAGCTGTTTGGTTGAAGATAAGCTTTTATGATACCGCTGCATAAGTATAACAATTTTAGTGTTGCGGCCATAACTAAAGATATCTAATTCATTTTCAATAAAAAAATGGCATAACAATAGTCTACTTTGGATCTTAGATCATTACGATTTGTGTTTCGATATGTAGACGACACTTAGTATCGCTTAGAGAACTGTTTCATTGTAACTCGTTTCCCCTTGTCAGGCAACACGGGATGGAGTTCCTGGAGGCGGTGGCGGCGCTGGACACGGTGGCGGTGGAGCGCGTGCGGCGCGGCTTCTGGCGGCGCGTGGGGCGCGCGGGCCTGCGCCTGTGCGCGCGCCGCGACGTGTGCGCGTGGCTGCGGCGCGCCGAGCTGCGCCTGCACCAGCGCGCCGTGGACCTGCTGCTGCCCGACGTGCTGCGCCCCATCCCCTCGCAGCTCACGCAGGTGCGTCTGTCGCCTGCACTCGAACGACCGCTGCGACTCTCACTGATCGCACGAAACGCAACAGTAATGATACTGTTACTTAGAGCCGATTTTCTGTGAGAGGGTAGTTAGATATTAGATGAGGTAAAGTAGGACCTTCCAGGAAGCCGGTCCTTTAAATGCTGAGAGTAGCTGCTACTATATTTAATATAATACAATGTCGATGGGCGGCAGGCGATCCGCAACTTCGCGAAGAGCCTGGAGAGCGTGCTGGCGGCGGGCTCGGGCGCGGCGCCCGCGTTGGCTGCGCGCGCGCAGGCGAGCGCGGCGGCGGCGCTGGCGGCGGCGCTGCGGCGCTACACGTCGCTCAACCACCTGGCGCAGGCCGCGCGCGCCGTGCTCACCAACCAGCACCAGATACAGCAGGTACTTGTTGTCCACTTAATAATGTTCTCATATTTATTGCTTTTTAATTCTATCCAGCCACGGTCTTTTCAGATTTTCAAAAAACGCTTCACTACCATTTCGTTATAATTTATGGCATTTACTTTATTTGTATGGCAATAATATAATAACAAACCGTGATTATATATTTTTAAATAACGTGTTGTGTGTCTAGATGTTGTCCGACCTGAACCGCGTCGACTTCCGCGTGGTGCGCGAGCAGGCGGCCTGGGCGTGCGCCTGCGGCAGCTCGTCCACCGCGCACCGGCTGGAGGCGGACTTCAAGGTCGGTGTGGGGCGGAGCAGCGCGCGGGTGCGTGAGTGCGTGAGTGACGTACTACAGTGAGCGCGCGCTCGGCAGGCGCGGCTGGGGCGCGGCGCGCCGCTGGAGGCGTGGGCGTCGTGGCTGGACGGCTGCGTGCGCGCCGCGCTGGCGCCGCACGAGCGCCGCGCCGACTACACGCCGCGCGCGCGCCGCCTGCTGCTCGACTGGTCCTTCTACTCGTCGCTCGTCATCCGCGAGCTCACGCTGCGGTAACACACACACACACACAGACAGCTCTGTATTGCACTGAATAAGTAAAATAAAAAGCATTCGACTTTTAAAATTTTGGCCCCTAACCGATAAACTTTGTACGTATCAAATTAATGACAAAAAAGTAGTTTAATTTCGATTTGCTTTTTCATTTCATGACGGTTGGCAAACAAGCATACGGTCCGTCGGATGGTAAGTCACCGCAACCTATGAACGCGCGCGATACTTGAAGTATCACATACGCGTTGTCAATCTGAGGGGTTAGGGGTAAAGGATGAGACGGGAAAAAGGAAAATGAGATATTGGGCCTCCGGCGCTGTCACTCATTGCACGAAATATAACAGTACTTCGTTATTTTACGCCAATATTATGTGAGGGTGTTCCCCGGTCGAGCCCCAGTGTGCGCGTGCGCAGGTCGGCGGCGTCGTTCGGCTCGTTCCACCTGATCCGGCTGCTGTACGACGAGTACGTGAGCTTCCTCATCGAGCGGCGCGTGGCCGAGCACCGCAGCGAGCCGCCCATCGCGGTCATGCAGAGAGCCATGGTAACATCGCGTTCTAATTTATATTGACTAAACTTATTTTAATAATAGCAATGTATATTTTGTCGGTGTCCAAAGGACTAATAAGATTTTTTTATTGACAACCCTTGTTGTTCAGAGCTTGTAATTTTCAAATGGATACTTTGTCTTGTAGTGTACACTCAGCCTAACCGTATGTATATCTCAATGCAATCTGATCAGCCATTAAAAGCCCTTCAAACAGTTCAGATGTTGTCTTATTAATTCATTCGGGCGCAACAAGTCTTAACTATAAATTGCATACTTAACGCAATGATTGGCTTACTATGTTAATAATTGTAAATACAACTATTATTTGGTACAACTTATATTTCTTTATTCGTTCCAAATGTTACCAGCCTCTGAATATTTTAACAAACTTTATTCTTGCTTCTCGTGGCCGTGAGCATAGATACACCGATTAATTGCGACAACGTCATTAGACATGTATGCGAGTGTATATAAGTGTGTGCGTGTTGCGTCAGGACGACGACGAGGAGCTGCCGGCGCGCTCGGACGAGGAGGCCGACCCGGACTGGGAGTGGGAGGACGACGACGAGGAGCCGCCCGACGGCAAGCGCGCGCGCCGCGAGTAGCGCCGGAGCCGCGCCGGCGACCTCGGCACCGGGGAGGTACCGCCCACCACGGAACACACTCAACCCTCCCCCTCTCGACCCTATTAAACTTCCTCGTCTCCCCACTATTCAACTTATTTCAGCTAGAGGAGCTACTTATTAAAGTACCCCCCAAATCTCCTACTCCTCAATATTATCTGTATCATAGTTTTTTATTTGTGTATATATATATTTATGTCGTTACAATTAGTTTAACCCCGTGAGGGCTGTCTCTTTATCACGGCTGAGTCTCTGTACTCCGCCCCCCCGCTCGGTGACGCTGTCAAGGCCAGTAGGGCCAACAGCAATACACATTCAGAAAAAAAAACTAGTTTAACCTATGCCTATATGACTTATATTCGTGCCTTTTCACTTACTTTAACCAACTCACCGGCCAGCTTGTAGACCACAATAGTTAAACAATTGAACTGAGCCGTATGAGTCCAGCGGACAGGGAAAGTGTTAAGGTCTATTCATAATTATGTGCTATGACAATCCACCAGTATTTTTAAAAAGTTGTGACCGTATACAGTATTTTTAAAAAGAAGTGAAACTTTCTAGTGACCAAAAATTATATTAATTCAATTTTTTTTCAGGTTGTTTGAGTGCATTCGATTGATTGTGAAGTTGAGACTACAGTGAAGTGATTTAAGTGAAAGACATATATCTGCTAACAAATGACGCAGTAAATACTTTTGTATACATATTTGTTTCTTTAAATATGTGTGAAATATTTTAGTTGCGAAGAAAACGTAAAAAACTTTAGTCACTTTAAAATAACCCTTGCTGTACTGAAAGTATTTTTTTGCATTTATACAGACAAAGAATATCCCAACGTCTAGTCATGTCCTCGTTATAACATTAAAAAAGCTCAATTCATTTGTATAAATTGTACTTAGATTATAATATTTATATTAATAAGAATCTTGTAACCACATTCAACAAAAAAAGTTTTGCTAAACGTGTTTAAAGCAGAATTAAAAAACATGGCAACACCTTAAAATGTATTTTTTTGTTATGGCAACATTAATGAAGTTACAAGATTAAAATATATTATAAATATTTAATGTGTAATTAAAAAAAGGATTTACATTGGTGGGTATGAGCCATGCTTTGTCTATGGGCGGTTTGTGTATGGAAAGTCTTAGAAGCTGTCTATGTAAATATCGCTTAATAAATTAGTCATTAGTTTAACACTTTATTCCTCTAAAATCTTAAATCAGTGAAAAGTGGGGATCGGTTTGCACTTCACTTTATAAAAATAACTGAAGTGTATGGTGTTTAGAGACAAGTGTAAGTGTTACGGAAGTGATTCACAAGTGACTCTTTACGGAATCCATAGTGTGATCAAAATAGCACGTCCCCAGACTTTGTTTACTGTAGACCCGCTCTTCCATACAGACAACAACGGAGTGAAACTAAGTTAGTCATACTAACTTCATTCCATATTCAGTTATGATTTGCACAACATTGCGTGTGTTGGTGATGAATATTGGAAAAGGCACCAGTGAGTTTATGACTTCTGTATGGAAGGGTCTTGCTTAAGTCCTATGGTTAAGTGAGTCGACGGTCAAGATTTGTTCCGATATTTATATTTTACGGAACTACAAAAAATACTTACAAATAAATGTCTATGAATATCTTATATTACTAAGATTTACGAAATAAGGTATTTTTTTAAAACTTCCGATTACTTGTAGCTGATTACCAAAGATAAGAAAATATATATTTATATTCGTATAATCTCTTTCAAATCGGTCCAAATTGTATATAAATTCATGAATAGTACTGATTTATTATAAAATATATATTCAAAATATACGCTACATTTCATATCTTAATGTGTTGCTTCGATGTATTTTATAATCGTAGTTTTTAATTCACGCTTATTTAAAGAATTTTATTTTTCACATAGCATAGTGTACTTATTATATACTAAGATTTATAATATATTACAAATACGTAATACGTAGCTGTAGATTATAATTATTATCTATATAAAATAGTATATTTTCTAAAAGAAATCACAAAACTTTTTTGTAAACCTTCAAAAGAATATTGTGTTATTTTTTTATAAAAATTACATTATTATGTTACCTTCAGACCTAAGTCATATTACGTATATTATTAATAAGTTAGTTTATCTAATTGATGTCGTAAAATGTGACAAAAATATAGAGTAGATTCGATTTCATATTGTCTATAGTGCCATAAGAATCGCACACGTAGTCTATGGTAAGTACTGAACACTTTTGTACTATGTAGAGAGGTAGTTGTCTGTCTCTAACATATCAAAAATTTTAACTTCTATAGCTATTTCTAAACAGCCAAACTGGTATATAATATTTGATGTTAGTTGTAATAATTACGAGTAAGTGTTATATATAATTAGCATAGATATATAGAATAGACCGTGTGGATGTGATATGCGTTGACTCGGTGAAAAGAGAACGATTTATAACGCATCTTGCGTCTCTTTCGCCTCGACCAAGCACTTTACGCTCGGCCAGAGAAGAGCTTGCGCTCGGGTGTTTTCGGGTCCGCTCGCTAAGCTCATTCACGCTAGAACAGACAAGTATTATTATTCCTTTTTTTTTAGTAAACTTTAACGTCCACTTACATGATAGTCACATTAATAGCGCGGTCTATTCTTATATGTCTATGGTAATTAGTGTCGAAGTATACGTAGTGAAGGAGGTTGCTATTAATATATTCGTGTTTTAATCAAGTGATAAAATATATGTAGATTTTCATGTCTCGATGATAAGGTTTGGTGTAATTTAAACTTTTTTATGCATAGATGTACTATAAACTATGGAACGGCCTTTTCATACAGATAAAAATTATCATAACCGAAAATCGAATGAAGTCAGCGCGTAACTGCGTTCCGTGGGTGTTGAATTTACGAAGTGGCACCAACGAATCTGTTATTTTGTCTGTATGAAAGGACTGGTCCTTTGCATATTGGAAGTCTATGTATTTGAGTACTGAAATACTCGTTATTGATAGATGTATTTTACCAGATCAATATACCTATATCATTATTCTAGAATATCAATGTGTCAATATTACAAATTAGTGTATAACATAAAAAGTATGGCGCGTCGTTAATCTTCATTTGCGCGTACGTTGAAACCGATTGATGAATATAAAAGTAAAAATTAAAAAATAGTCATAATGTTGTACACATTATGATATATTTTCTCTTTTGTCGTACGACTCTGACAGCAGCGATGGCGCTCTCTAAAATTTCTCGCCTATTAAAGTGTGGTAACTGCGCCAGTACTTTGCGGGGCCATATAAAACGTGAAACGCAATTAATTAAAACGTTCTTGATGTTGTATTTTAGGAGCAGAATTAATTATCATTTATGAAGCTAAGCTTACTTAGAAGTTTCGATAGCGCTTCGATATGGATGGGGTTTAGTGTTATTACGAGTGTTGTTAGTGTCTAAATAACGAATAAATGTTGTATAAAATCATTTTAGTGAGCAGCCTCCTTCACCAATTTCAAGCACATTCCTTCGATAATAAACATTTACAATTATATCTCAATATATCAGTGTATATTTTTATATTCAACTGCCTTTGTTGTTGCCTTATCTTCGTATCTCCAGTCGCCAGACGGCGCTCTTAAAACGGTTGTGTTTCAGGACAAATTATTGTTACTGACGTTGTGACTTTTGATGTTACCGCAAATCTTTGTACTGTATTAAGTACGAGGTTATTTCTAAAGTCATATTGCAACAGTTTAATTTGATGTGACTACATTTAGAATTTTAAAGAGCTTATTAGAATGACAAGATATATTTTATTTTAATTATAGTTTGTCAAAAAAACGTGGGTAGTTCGAAATACGTATATTTTTTTAATTATTTTTTATTGTTTATGGAGATTTCGTCTTGACTTTATCCTGGATAAAGTGGTTTAATGGTTTTTGTAAGTAGTGTATAGTAGATTTTACTGTTGCAATAATTGACTACTAGTAAAAGATTTAAAATCAAAAAAGAATCATATGAATTCTGCCTTAAAATAGCGCATTTACGCCTTTAGTATACGGTGACAATATTTAACGGTTGAGTGAATACGGTTTAGCCATTTCTACAGAAAGGAAAAAAATTGCTTATGGCAAAATGACGTCACGTTGGAAAATATTTTTGGGTAGTCATTCGTAATCCTTTTTTATCTGAATTGCACTAGATTTATATATTATATCGATAATAAATGTTGTATCGATGTGAATTTCTCTGCGTCTGTTTGACGTATTCTTGCGCGTAGATCGCATTCTATATGTTACTGTCACATAGTATAGATGTAGGTACCCGTAATATGTGTCTGAGGTATATGTAATGAGTGTCTTGATATATAAAGATGAACTGTAGCTAATAACAATAGACAAAAGATGATCGTAGTGAACAAAATGGCGACCTGACAATGATGTGTTATAATATAGTCAGGCCATTTCATACAGACACAATGTAGACTGGTGCTCCATCGTAAATTCAACAAAATCCCAACGGAACGAAGTCACAAGTTTGCAATATAACCAAATAACTGTTGGCTTGTGACTAACTTCGTAACGTTGCGTTGATGTTGAATTTACGAAAGACCACCAACGAGTCTTAACAGTATGTCTGTATGGAAGGGCTTGTGTATATATCGTCGATATCGTTGTAACAGAAAGGCAACTCGCTTTAGTGATAACACTGGATTCTTTTGGTATCATGAATATCTCGTAAAATTCATTTTAATTAATTTCGAATTTTTAGTACTTCAAATACAACAAGTTTATTGATTCAAGTCATTTCTTAAATTTTTCCCGTGATGGTCTATCTGATCAAGGTTAAATGATGCCGATTTTCTTAAAGAATAAGAGCTAATTACTCGCAATAAATGCATTCAAAGTAATTAGGTACCTATGCTTTAGAGATCAGATTTAGTAGGGTAGTTGTTTTTTAAAACATTCCAATTATTAAATGTATACTTCATTTATATTTATAAATTATGACAGTTAAAGTCGCCACAAACGAATTTGAACAAATTACAGTTCTAAATAACTAAATAAAATTACATAATTTCCACGTTCTTTAACGAGAATACGAGTAACGAAGTTATTTCTTTTGAGTATGTCAAGTTGTATAATATGCATACAATTTATTAGCTACAGTTGGTCGTCTGAAATGAGCTTAACTTTTTTACAAAGCTAGGTAAGGTCTATGGGTTTTGTTTCAAGGTCAGATGTTTAACTTGTATAACGAATGGAATAGACCACACTCATTGAATTTACTCTACTTTTTCCTCTCTTAACTAAAGGTTGGCACTGCTACCAATTTTGACTTTACTCACGACGGTTTTCGTCTAAAGCTGATTTAAAGAAAACAAAATTGGAACAGTATTTTATGTATTATATTGGTTATAAATTTATAGTTAAAAAAATTAAACTTAATTTTTGTATATCTAAATTCTCAACTGTGGAAGTTTTTGGAACGAAGTTCCTTATCGCGCGTTGTGAAAGGGGCTAGACGGAAAAAATTCTTACGAAAAGTTGTCACGACACTTTTTGCTATAGTTGTAAGCCGTGCGGCGTGCGCGTGTTTCTCTGTCTGTCTCTCTCTCTCTCATAGAAAGCAAGCCAGTTATTTTCGTTTCGTCTTTCTATTTGTTTTGAACAGTGTGGTGTCGCGACGATTATTTTTGTTGATTTGTTTTTTGTACATAATAAATAATAAATTAAAAATATATTATTATAACTTTAAAAAAAAATATTACAATTCCTTTACTAATTAATCGAAAGGAACTTCGTTCCATCCGGGTGTCCCTAGACACCTCTCAAGTTTTCTTTTTTGATCTTTTATTTTGACTACATATTTTTTATCTGATTTATATATAATTATAGATAAGCCCATGTAATTGGTTGGTAACTAAATATATTTTGTTTGTATATTAAAACATGCAGAAGGTTAGACTTATTGTTGACCTTTGCATTTCGTATGGAAATTCCTACTGCATTATCTATTATATACCAATGTATTATAACGACAGCATCCTATGACAACTGAAAGCATGCTTAAGCATAGGATAATAGGCTCTTAAGTGTGTCCATAACCATTCAGCTAAATGGTGGATGATGCTGAAAAATGTAATTCAAGTCTAATTTATATTATGAAACGTATTCAATGAGCGTGGTCTAAAGCGAGGTGACTGTTAGAACGTAAGCATTTTCTTAATGTATTTCATTGTTGTATAACATCCAGATAACGGCGAGATGTATGATGTATTATCTGGAAATAAAGCTAGTCATGTGTTTCATCGTTTCTTTTATTTACCAACCAGTTCCCTTATCGATAACTCTAAGAAATTGAATTAAGTACAAAATCACTTAATATCTTTTTGTAATATGTTTGAATTTTAAATATGATTAATTCTTTATTAGTTGATTTGATATTAATAATATAATTATGTTGTTATTGAAACAATCATTTTAAAAGAAAATTTGTTTTAGATTATTATATTTATTCATTTAATTGTGTATACTCATGCATAGCATAAAAGAAAATACCAATACTAATATCAACTTGATGCAAACTGTCAGTAGTCAAATTATGTCAAAAGTTCACGGCCGCATAAATATAGACTCATTATATACGATGGATCGGCCCTTTCAGACAAATTATCAAACTCATTGGGGTCCCTTCGTAAAGTCAACACCAACGCACACTTCTTCGGTTATATTGTACAAATCAGAACCGAATATCGAAAAACCTGTCATAACGCGTCCCATTTACACTCCGCCCTGTTCGATTTTTATTTCCGATATTCAATAGTTTCCGTTACGCTTACGAAGGTCCATAAAAGTCCTATTATAGATATTCTTGTACTTGTAGTAATTCTTTTTGTCGAGAAAAATGATAAATGTCAACGGTTTTTTTTTGTATAATATTAGAGGTCTGATTAAATAAAACAAGTTATTATTCTCGTAATAAATATTATTTCAAAATCCCGTGCACTAGCCTAGTTAATGTACAGAGACGGCCGCAGATAACACAAATTAAAATAATATTTACAAGAGAAAGTTTAGTAAAAATACAATATGAGCTGTACCGTTTAACCGTAACTCGTAAACATATAGACAGTACAAATCATACAAATATCAATGATAATAACCGAAATAGAATGTACTCCCTTACTCCGAACTAGATTATTGTAATATAATTAAATGAAATCAATTCAACCACGAATATTAGCGATTTGACTGAAAAACAATGTCGTAATTTCAATAAGTATAACATTTGGCAGCCGATCGATCTGACGGAGCGCACCTCTTTATTGATAAAGTAAAATAAATAAACTTCTGTTTCTACTTTTTTTTTTTAAATAAAGAATATTAGTAATCATGGTACGAGAGGGGGTGTTAAATAAAGAGTGTATCCACCCCCCTTTCCAATGACTGAGAAATTTACGAATACGGATAATTTTAAGAATTTTACTGATAAATATTCAAGAAGTGTTATTCCGTCATCCCCATGTTATTATTGCTTTTCTTCTAAATTTTCCTATTTACACTTCAATTGAGGCTGTCGACTTTACCGTTGAGCTATTAAGGTATCATTTATTATTAGTTTATCATTACATAATTATGCGCTATGTCAGATTCGAATGGCCCCTTAAAATAAATTGTATTTAAATATAATTGAGATATCTAATGGCAGTCAGCGCAGGGTTAGTTCGGAATGCCTGCGATTTCGCCAAGTTAAGGAGTAAGTCGAAAAGCCGTAAAATCATAAAGTTAGTATAACTAAAAAATCACATAAATAAAATATATAATTATGACATACGTCATTTGATGTACAATTCATTTAATTAAACATTACACAGAACACGGAGTACTGTAGAAGTGGCATGAGCAGAGTCGAGCGAGCACCAATAAACAATTATTAATTATTTAATAAATATTTTCAATAAGCCTTGTTGCTATTTTAAAATAAAAAAATACATTATATTTAGACTATTTTTTTTAAAGAACCATTGTATATGGCATTTCTAGTGTACTCTTAGTTCTGTGACTATTCTAGTGATCGTTCTAATCCTTTACACAAATAAAGAATTGTAAAGAAATAGAATAATGAGATATGTTCAAAGTGTACAATGATACGAACTAAGTGCGGGCCCCGACGCGGTTCCAATAGCGATGCCAATGGGAATTTTCTTTGGTTACTTATTTTAAGCTAACAGTCTAATGCTAGCGTTAAACTAAGCTCGAATCTAATTTAATATTTTTGAACATTGGAACCGGATATTACGTTTTGTCTAAAATTTCTCGCTGATTGTTATTTTCAGAGAGCCAGTGCGGCGGAGCGCTTGTCTCTGCTCTTGTTCCTGGCGACGGTTCGCGCTTTACACGCTGCGCTATTCTGTAGATGCTGAAATAATAATTGATAGTTTTACAAAATAATAATTTTTAATAACATAACAAAGAGAATACGTAAAAGACTACCTACCATAATCATTTTTTAATGTCTTTTGTTAAGTAATTCGCAAATTTTTATTTAAAGAATATTAGCAATGCTTTTTCAAGTCTTTATATTCACTTTCAAGATAAGCTCGTAGTTTGCGCTAAGAGTGGGTACGACAATAGCCCAATGGGGTCAGGGTTTAAGCTGCAACTATCACATTCACAGAATCAGCCTTTCTACCGTAGAGGTATTGGAGGCTTAGTAATTTAACTTTTGTGTATTAAATAGTTTATAATCAGTAAACTATCAATAGTCATCGGACGGACACGAGATACCAACCCGCTGCAGCTTGTTGAGCTTGGGCCTGGGCCCCGCGGGCTCGGCGCTGGCGGGCTCGAGCTGCAGCGCGGCGCGCAGCGCGGCGGCGTGCGGCGCCAGCGCCGACAGCCCCGCGCCCAGCGCCGCCGCCAGCGCGCCGTACGCGCCGCGCGCGCCCCACGAGCTCAGCGACAGCGCGCTCGCGCCCACGCGCACGCGCTCCGCCGACACGCTGCCCTCCTGCGCACACGTCACGTTACTCACGCGTCCGCTCCACAGCCGTCCACTCGCAATGAGCGCACTGACCTCGAAGTACTTGAGGATGTCGCGGAAGGTGGCCCGCTGCAGCTTGCGGTCGCGCTTGGCGCGGTACTTGTGCGAGTCGCGCGCGAGCTGCTCGAGGCGCGGCAGCACGCGCTCCTCGGCCTCCCACTCGAACTCGTCGTCGTCGCCGCTCACGCGCTCGTGCGCCACCGCCAGCGCGCCGCCCGCCGCCATGCGCACCTGCGGCACACGTCAGTCGTCGTTACAGACGTCTACATGGTACAGTACCTAACGATATCGAGGAGCAAGATCGTCACAATCCTGAATTGCAACATCAGAGTTATCAACGTCATATCGGACCGCGGCCCACCAGACAATATGACCAGCCTGGGCGGAGCATCCTCTTTTGCGTCGGTGGGACGAGGTATAAAATGAAATGTTGGTGCTTGCTGGTGGTGTACCTCGAGGCTGCAGGCGTCCAGCAGCTCGGCGAGGCGCAGGAAGGAGGGCGCGCGGCCGGCCAGCAGCGCGCGCGCGTGCGCCGGCTCGGCCAGCAGCAGCAGCAGCGCCCAGCCGTCCAGCGCCGCCGCGTGCCACGCGCCCTC
The DNA here is from genome assembly GCA_023373885.1 of Hestina assimilis. Lineage (NCBI taxonomy): Eukaryota > Metazoa > Arthropoda > Insecta > Lepidoptera > Nymphalidae > Hestina > Hestina assimilis. Next base: position 1,907,374 of record CM041745.1, on the reverse strand, counting down.
CTCCACCGCCGCGCCCGACACCTTCACGCTGCCGTCGCCCTGAACACACGAAAACAACTTCAATCACGTTGTATTCAACGCCCAGAAAGAAAATGATATTTATAACAAAAATCTGCTCCGAGCGAAAATCGAACCGTCGAACCTCAAAGCAAGCTCGCTACCAGCACGCCCCAACAGTTGTCTCCCATAATATTATAGCATGTAATTTTAATTATTTTGTCTAATAAATTGCAGGATAAAAATTCAATATTAGAATCAATAAAAAGATTTTGTCAAGAAAATTGAACCATATAAAAGATCACAAAGATTCATATCAAGTTAACATTTCTGCAACTCAAAAATTGTATAAATATCAAATTTTCTTACCAATTTATTATAATTAAAAAAAAATTATTGAAAACTTGTATAATTGCAAAGTTATAGTGTCAAAGGAAATACAATATTTACACAAAACAAAGTTTTAAATAAACAATTCGATCAACTAAAAATAAACAACTAAAAAAACAATAGGTTGTTTTTTGTTGGTTAAAAATGGAATGAAAAATGTTTCCATACACCTAAGTGCGATATTGACATTGAGAATCTATATTCGCAAAAGATCAACGCCCTCTGATATTTTTGACCAGAGACCTTGAAGCTTTTAGACAGTCATTGTTCCGTGTTGATATTAATAATTTTAATGCCAAATTTTAAAGGCGAATTGTTTTTGTCAGTGGAAATATCGCTTAGATCACACTTGTTTTATTAATGATTATATGGATTTTGACTAACTCATGCTGAGCAATTCAATATTCTACACATAGAATGTTTACATTTGTATTTACTAAGAATAAGAAATAAAGAATAATGTTTTCAAAATAATCAATAGTCCATTGTATTTTGACTTACGAATTAGACCTAAGTATACAGTAAAATCTTTTATGCGTTTTGTGTTTTGTTGTCTAATATTAATTATGAATCATCATAGTGACGAATACTTTTAAAAACAAATAAGTATCGTTGACAAACAATTCTATATCATTAATTATATCTATTATATGAGACAAGTCACTACGAAAATAAGAAAGAGAAGTGGTCCAAGAGTAGACCCCTGTGGGACCCCTTATACTTGAATGCATCTGAACTATTAGACATATTTAGAATCAATTCATTCTGCGTTAGACAATTATTTTTATATTTATTGAGATATGCTATATAACATTACGTCAAGGAGCAGAGTTGTATATTCAACTATACCAATAACAGCAAATTGTTGTAGTAAGTGTTACTAGAGTATAAGAGGTGGCCCTATATTTATTATGGAATTAAGATATTAACTGTCCAATGAACTGCATATAGTACACAGCAAACTATTATGTCTAGTATTTTATAATGTGGTAATATATTATGTATTGTACCTTAAGATAACTTCCACTGAAGATAGTCTCAAACATGCGCATGATCTCAAGCACCTCGGTCAAATCTTCTTCTAGCAAGTAGCACAGCACGGCCAGTGATGAACAGCACTGAAGACAACATTAAACATAGTATACTTTTTCAGTATTTTTTTTATGTATTGTCGGTCAGCAAACAAGAACACGGTCAGCCTGACGATAAGCAGACACCGCAATTTAAGAACGCTTGTAATACTTATGAAAAGGTAACAAAGGAGGTGAGAGATTGGGCCACCCGCGCTCTCACTCATCGCGGGAGACGCAGTAGTATGGGTACTATTAATTTACACCGAATTTCTGTAAGTACTTCTGCGGTTGAGTCGGCCCAAGACAAAACAAAAAATATTGTCGGATATTCACTGCTAAATTACACTTAACATAGAACAATTTAGATCTCCGATTTAATAGAGATTAATTTGTCTGTCAAAACATTAACCTCCTTCGGCAGCCGGTAAAAAACCAGTGTCAATTAATGAAGGTGTCATCACGATTGAGATATTATATTCACCTCAGTGCGCGTCTCAAGTGAGGCGGATTTGTCGACGGCCGCAGCGGCCAGAGCTGGACGAACTTCAGCCATGAATTCTTCTGTACCCTCTTCGCCTATCTGGAAATATATTATGAAAAACATTAAAATTATGCTATCATGATTTTTGAAGTGAAACTACTTTAGAATTATTGTGATTTAAATCCGGATGCAACGGAAAAAACGACAGGTAAGAGACACAAATACAAAAATGTGTAGCATGAAGCCGGCAAAGAAATATTCATACTACAGACAGACAGATTAAGCCTTTACTCGCTGACTAATTTTAGCTACAGAAGTTTTACTTCAATCGTGTGGTCTAAAGCATACTGTTTTTTTTTTATTTAACTGGTGATTTGGGAATATGATAAAACTTTCCATCATCATTTTATGGTACATATTTAAAATTCATATACCTAATATTATCAGATCATAGGCTACAGACTTTTCGACATACGGTTCAGGTCATTATAACTGATATGTACACTGGTGTTAATATTTTTTCACACTTCCATTTTTTTCACTCCACAAACTGTGGCCACAGAGTGAGAACTATCTAGCAGATAATGAAGTATGCCAAATCGCTACACTATAGAACGTTTATTATTATTATTAATTTTTTTATTTCATGCCAGTGATGAAATGAAATGGAAAGAGGAAAGGTCCTCCTTTCCTCTTTCATGGAAACTTTCACGGAACGGAAAAAAGGAAGGGAATAGAGCCGATTAAGACGATTTTTTGTGAGATGGTAGTACTTTCCCCGGGAGAAGCATGTCTCTATTAAAAGATGTTCCTCAACACTAACAATTTCATTGAGGAATGGATACATGCCTGCAGAGCTAATAGTGGAGCAACAGCAGCGGCCGCTTTCTTCTCCCCGTCCCTTCCTCTCCTCAGGGCTTTGGTGATGTGCTCGGCCAACGTAACTCGTTGTCCGCTGAGCAAGTGCGCGAGGTATCTCCGCTGTAGGACGCTTCGTAGCGCCACTAACGCAGCGGCGCGCGCAGCGTTGGCGCGAGCGCTCAAAGCATCGATGATCTCTAGAACTTTCTCTTCCAACTTCTCTTGCATTTCATTTTCTGGAATCAAAAGATCCTTATTATTCTTAGGATTTCTTATTTCAGAAGGTTTCATAAAATTATTTAAATAAAAAGTTAGTGCGAGTCTAAAAAGGCTACCCCTAAGTATTTCAAAAATATTTTCATAAAATTACAGGTGAAATGTTAATTTTATCGCCAGCAAATTTAGTTGTTGGCAAAATCAGTAATATGTATTGTGAAAGGCTTTTTACCTTTTACCTTTATTGTGACCTTTAAAATAATCTTATGTAATGGTACACACGATATTTTATCACGTTGGGTATAAGCTATTAAAGAAATAAAAATTGATAAGCTTTATGCTGATAAGAGGAATTCGCACTTGCGCGGTTTATTTCAATTCAATTAATATCGAAAACGAATTCTTATATTTGACAACCATGAAACCTATTTAAAAATAATTTCTACAGAATTTAAAAATGTAGAAACAAGTTTTGTAACGTAAACAAAATGAATAATGAGTTAATTACAATATTATTTATTTGCAAAAACTTATATTTGAATAATATTAATTTAATACTAACAGTGTATATATATATATTAATAATAAATTTCGAAAATCATTTTCCTGTAATGTTTATAAAAAGACAGAGAAATGAATAATAATGTATAAGTTAACTTTTAAATACAGCAATTGCTGTTTTATGAAATTATAAAGGAATAAATAGTCAGAGATGTAGAATGTGATGTAGACAAGGTTTTCTAGTAATCAGTTTTAAATAATTCTATAGTTTAACATGTTTGTCATCTCTTCTCTCTCCTTCCCACCAATTTGGAAAGTCGAAACCATTATTACCATCAATATACTATATTTAGCCATAGCTACAAACAGAGAAATTCATGAAAATATGTATATAAAATACACCAGAGTCAAATAAGTACCCAAAGTAATTGAAATTTTCTCAGTGGCTAGCAATGATATTGAATTGGTTTCTGAATGAGTTTACTAGAGAAATTATAACAAAAAATAATTTATATCAATAGCTGCTCTGCACACGGCTTCATCTGCGTCGAGATTAATATTGGTTTTGAAAAATGCGTGCACTTTATATTTCAATTCACTAAATTTTATAAAGGAATAAATAGTATAATAGTAATATACTCAGTAATCGTAGTTGTAGACACTAAGATACTATTTATAAGGCAAACAATAGTAAACATAATAAGTGGTGAATGATAATATCAAAATGTGTTAGTGTGTTCATAATATGAAGACACTTCATTAGTAAGGAAGCTTTTTTGCTACAGTTCTTGAGTTTGTAGTGTCGCGAATTGAACAAATATTTATTTGTTGATAAACTGTAATTTGACGACCGCCGACGTAGTGTTAGCGAACCTGCCATTAAGGCTACTTTAGGGTTCGATTTCCACTCTGGAGAAGGTATTTGTATTGTCCAAACAGACACCTGTTCCGGTCTGGGTATTTCCAGACTTCCAGTCTTTGACACTGCCAAATACTAATGGGAGTCATTGAGTGTGCAGCATTTATTTATTATTATTTATTTAAGCAAAATTGTACAGATATTTTTTTTTTAAGTTATTTTAATTGAAAATTCAAAACAACCTTCTAACAACCTTGTAAATTTTTGCATTGTTAACTCGTTTGCATAAATTTTTATCACTGTTTTTATGTAGAATGTATGTAGCCTATATATACACCGCCTAAAAACTGAGATAGTTGTCGCAACAAAATACCATAACCTTTGACTGGACTGGACTTTGGCCAGACGGAGCGATTTCGCCGCGAATCAATTCGCGCGTTTTTGGACGACAATACATCCCGTTCATAAGCATCACACGTATTTAAAATACGCTCTCTTACCTATTTTTACAAAAAAAATAATTCACACCTTCAACTATTTAATGTTAATATATAGATACAGAATTTTGTGAAGTTCCATTTTACATCTTTGAAATCCTTAACGAAGTAATCACAAATTTCGCTTTTGTTTTTATTACAGAATATTGGCAAAACTTTTCAAGACATGACTAATTTACTAATTGACATGACTTTTTCCCGGCGTCGGGATATGACGACCCCATCGCCCGCTGTTGGGATAACCTTTGTCACAGCAGAGATTATTCCACGAGTGCAATCAGTCACACTGGTGATAGGTCTTTTCTTGCAAGAGGCCGGCTAGGTAGGTACGGTGGTACCTACCGCAGTGTCAAATATTCTGCCGCCAAATAGTAGTGTTTAGGCATTACTGTGTTCCGGTTTGAAGGGCACTGTACTACTAGTGAAATTATTGGGCAGAGGAGATTTAAGAACTAATAATTCGAGATGGGCAACGCGTGAGTGGCACCTAATGGTGCTGCAAGCGCTCATAGGCTACGGCGACCACTTACCATCATGTGGGCCGTATGCTTATTTGCCAACTTGTAATATAAAAAAAATATATATTCCTATTTCCCCTTAAACTAAGTGTATAGCTTGTGCTAGGAGTTGGTACGACAAAAGCCCAATGGGGTCAGGATCGAACCTACAACTCAAGCATTACAATTCGGCCATACTACTGTTGATCTATTCAGGCTACTGTATTTAGAATTTACGGGACTAGCATTATATGAAGATATGCTCTATTCAAAGAAAGAATCTAATCTAAATCAGAACATAAAGCAAAGTTAGTAAAGAAAAAACATTCTTCCGACTTGAGAAACTCCTTTTAGAAAGCAGACAAAAGTTTAAAGAAATTGTTATCAATATAGAGGTTTACGGTAACTGATTTATGGTTATTATGGTTATTGATATTTATTATTTTGTATAGAATAATTTTGTTCTATCTTCATATACATTTGTATATTGATTATTATACATGTATCGGTCATAATTATATAAAAAATTATGTGATCTTATTAATTTCTAATAAATTTATGAATCAAATTTGTGTTATAAAAACTATTTTGTCTGTTAAAGTGTTTTGAGACTCAGCAGTACAATAACAAATTTTAGCATAAGTTGACTCATAGCCAAATCTTTGTGAATTGACTTGTCAATAGCATACTGAACTTACACAAGTGGCCGGCTAGGTAGGCACTACCGTGGTGTCAATATTCCACCGCAAAACAGTAGTGTCTTTGTTATTACTTGTCATATGCACTGTGGGCTAGTGTAATTACTTGGCAAAGGATATTTACAGAACCAATATCTCGAGGTTGGTGCTTAAGTGACACCTACAAACAGTGTTGCAAGTGCTCATAGGCGCTTAGTTACATAAAAAAAGCATATTAATATTTACATTAACATTTTGAAATTACTAAAAATAGAACACTTGTTCAGTTTTTTAAGTGACAAACTTGAAAATGTCACAATAATGTATCTTTGTCTTCATTATTCTTAGTGTATTTGTCAGTTTATTTACCTTAGCACACATATTTACAATATTTATAATAATTTTCACTAAACTGGTTTTTAAGTGATTGCTATTCGACCTCAGTAGCAATTATTAATATTTCAATGACTTTAATAATTATGTTGTGTCAACCCAAGTGTTACATATGCAATATCCAAAATAAACAGTCTGCACAGGAGACTTTGAAATTGAAGAGATTGACAAAATTTTCAGTAAATTTTAAGCTTGAAAAATCAATACTTGAAATGTTACCAAATATGTTACACTTCAGACATGAGTTGTTGTTGTTTATGTATATATAAATTATAACGACCTAGGATATAGTTCTAAGCATTAGCATCACTACACAAAGCAAATTTGACCACTTTATTATCATGATTACGTCATAGAATACAGGAAAGTTTTGTTTGTTTTTTTGCTAAAATTATTTATGGTGTGAATTAAAATTTGTTGTTTATTTTGTTAGTCATGATAATTGTTTGTGTGCTGACTCAAGTAAAAGCAGTTTTATAAAATACTGTTTTTTAAAAGGCCACCATAATGTTCTGGCTACCTTTTTCAGATATATTTTACAAAATATATTATAAATATAGGAACATACCTGCATCATCATGGTTGCTTCTGAGATCAGATTGGCCAGAGGTCTCCGAATAGTTGTCATTTGTCATATCTATGCCTGCATCTTCGTCTGATGAGTAGGAGACTTCTGTCCTCCTATGCTCTGGAATAAGATCAAAATTTTTCATATGCAAATATTTTATTATTGTAGATTATAATAAAATTTGGAGAAAATTTTTTGCTTAATTTGAAATTACAATCAAATTTAAATTGTTATTTCGAAATTAATAATATAGATATTACATATATAATAAAGATATTATTATATACTGTTTGTTAGTTTTGTTATTTGTAAACAATCATTATTATTTAATTATATTGGTTTTTTTTTCTATTATTTTGTAAATATTTAGGATATATAGATACATTTTTCAGTGAAGAATTATCTAACACATACAAACAATATATATTATATAATTTCGAGATCATAAGCTCGAATGGCTTCTTCAAGGTCAAACAATTTCAGTATTTGATGAAAAATTCTGATTTTAAAAAGGTTACTCGCATGTGGCATTTTGTTATGAAATCGTGAAAGTGTGTTACAGTCTTACGATAGTTTGCCAGGGAAGCTGAGAATTCATTTTCAATACAAGCATATGGTCTTATAACGATGCTAATCGCTATTATGATCGGGCTAATGTACGTGGACCTGTCATTATAGCAAACGGAGACTGTGGACACAAGGTCGCCGCGTGATATCATTATTGGCAAATTCCAACCACGACACGAATTCACTATTTTATATGTAGGTTTTTAACACATAATCCATGAAAACATACCATATTTTCCTTTCTTCTTTCCTTTAGGCATTGTGATAATGCTGTCTGATGAACTGCTTTTGATAATGATAAAAACTATATATGATATTCACTAATTAATTAACTACGTTTCGCACTTAATCAAGACGGAGAAAAGTTTAATATATCAGTTCTTATAGAACAATTTGGGCACCGAATGTAACATAAAACTAAAATTTCAGAAAAACTTTTTAACATGTTTAACCGTGTATCATGCACACACGACTCCGCTGATTTGCGCAATGGCGTCTGACAGCTTGTCATTTATGTGAGAAACAACAGTGGGGATTGCGGGGGTTTTTCCACCATCTTGTCCGCCATATTGTAGGGTGTTGACGCTTAAAATTTGAAAACTTGCTTTATTCATTATAATTTTTAAACTAAACAAATCTATCTTTTATTCTTAATTATTTTAGTTATAGATAGTAATATTTAAAATATATTAACACTTTTTTAACTACAGTTAATTATAATAAAATAAGAAAAAGGAAATACTTAATAATTGAATTTGAACCATATTTTGTAACTTTGTAGTTGCTATTAATGGTGCAATACATAATTCAAACGAAAGTGATTACGTACTCTTATGATATAGTATGATACTATTAGTATATAAACAATTTTGATGAATCACGTTGTTGAGGAGTCAACTTTTCGTAAGGTTTTACATTGACGTTGCGTTTTATTAAATAAGTATTATGAAATTAGTTTTAATGATTTGTACGCAATAAGACTCGCGTGAAAATTATTATGTAATTATTGTAATTATCAGATGAGTTACAGAATTTATTTAGAGGATAATTGCTTAGTTTATTATTATTAGGGTAGTCATTCCAAAATCATGGGACTTGCCGTTGGTTTTCTTCATGAGTCCGAGCACAGGGATAACAGCTTTTGAATCGATGCAATATCAAGTTAACTATTATTTTTTAATATGATTTTATGTAATAACTAGCATTTGCCCGCGACTCCATCCGCAGTAACCTCAGAATTGTCTCCAGAGATAAATAAATCATTTGTAAGTAAATAATGTTCCACAAGACACATCTATACCGAAATTCAAAACGAAAATCTATCATTTTTTCGGGATATAAAATAGCCTTTATGCTAATCCAGATAATAAGATATCTGTGTGCTAAATTTCATCCCAATCTGCTTAGCCGTTCATGCGTGATTGATTAACAGAATTCTAAACATAATTGCAGTCCGTTTTTGGCGAAACATAACATTTTCTCAGGATAAAAAGAATCCTATGTCTTAATCCAGGTAATAATCGGTGCCAACTTAAATTCAAATCTGTACCGCTGTTTTTCGTGATTTAGTAATAAACATCGAAACATACAAAATTTTATATTATTTATATTACTAGTATATGCCTGCGCCTTCACCCGCATTTATACCGTTTTGTAATGTGACACCTGTATTCTAATACATACAACTAAATGGTAGTACAAACCGACATCCCTTATTGGACCCTCTTCTAGTTCATTTTTTGATAATCTCAAATGAACCTAACATTTTTTTCCTGATGAAAAGTATTCTGTGTCTTAATCCAGGTAACAATCTATATCAATGCCAAATTCCATCCAAAGCCGTTCAAAACATCTAAACATACAAACTTTTACATTTATTAAATTAGTGGGATAGTAAGATAACGATTGAAATGCCAAATTCCATTCATAATATATGAAAATTATTACCATTTTTATTCTTATAAAAGCACTGTAACTTAGCTGAGAAGGTAAAATTGTAAAACAATCAATAATTTGTATTTAAATTTTTAATGCCGCCCTAGCCGTGTGCCTTTTGCCTTTGCGACAGCCAAAATCGTTACCTTATTAATTGTTTAGGTTGACATAAATATTTTAATAGTTACTTACTATTTTATTAGATTCCTTTAAGGTTTGTGTACCTATTTGAATATTTTTCATTTAATTTGCTGACTAATGCGTACAAAATATTTATTTACGCCGTATTACAACACATTTTATTTTACAGAAGAAAGTTTTTATCATTGTGCAATATTATTCAACGATCACATCTGTCCTCTTACCTGCGCAATAGACCATTTAAGGGTATGTTTGGTGGTTTGAAGTAAGGTGTAAGGGGGCACAATTAAAGGCTCTGGTTTGTATCAGTTGTCTACTTTGTGTGATTTACCGCAAATTGGGCAGTTTTTTAAATGTTTAGCGCCTAAATTTTAACGTAGTGTATATTTTGTTCAATGTGAATATTATTTTTATATTTTCATTAAGATTTATTACGTTATAATTAAATCCTTCCTGATGATATTAAAAACGTGAAAGTTTGTAGAATGGATGTATCTATGTTCGCATGGATTTTTATATGCAAACACTACAGAATGAATTTGGCTGAAATTTGGCATACACATATATTATTATCTGGATTATCAAAAACCTTTATTAAAGCGGGCCGGTCTGAGGGCACGACTAGTAAATTAAAAAGACTTTTTTAATTCGCAGAGCCCTAGCGATTTCGAAAAAGAACCGTTTGGTTCCATGGAATTGCAATTTTAAAACAGAAATTAAGTTTCAGGCAGAAATTAGTTTATTATCAATGGCAAAAGAATGAGGTTCTCATTTCTTAGGTGCAGGTTTTGCATGTGCAACATTCAGAACAAATCATCTCAAATTTTAAGTGTTAATTACCCGTGATCACGTTATTTAAATTATATCTACGTCTTAGGTGGTTGAAATGGCCTTTTTTATGGCACAATTTATTTATTCTAACCTCTTATTAGGAATAATTTAAAGTCTTTTTAGCAAAAATAGCGATGTACATTCAATTAACACTAGAAACAAAGATAAACTTTGTAATCCTAGCTTTCGTCTGCGTAAAGTCAGTAATTCTTTTAAGGTATTCGCATTTTCAACAAAATTCCAGATTGCTTATTGGAACTGCCAACAAGCAAGTTCCAAATTTACATAAAAAATAAACTTATCAATAAAGCCTATTATTCGTTAGAGGAATATTTTTCCGATAAAAATGCTTGGGACTCTTAATATTGCTGGATCTCATCCAAGAACCAAATTTTATATGAAAGAATACAATTGTAAATAACATATATTTGAAAAGAGTAACTGTCGAGTTTATTGTCGGTTCTTCTCGATAGAATCAACCTTCCGAACCGTCGGTAGCGTTTGACTATTCAAAAGTACTTTTAAAAGTCTACTTGAATAAAAATAATTTTAATTTTAATTTTTTATGGTTTCTGTACACAAAGGGAGAAAACGCAACCCCGTTACGAAGCCTCTGCTGTCCGTCCGACCTTCTGTCAGAGGGCTGTATCTCACCAAACATAATAGATAGAGAGTTGAAATTTTCCCAGAATGTGTTTTTATGTAGCCTACAACAACATATACTAAAAATAAAATAACATTAAAAAAATAAAGATAATATACATACAGGATCCTAGACTAAAAACTCTTTCTAAAGTTAATCTTAAAATATGTTCTACGGTGGTACGGAACCCTTTATTTAAAAAAACCAATTATACGTACTTATTACTTATTATTATCGTAGGTGTAAACATTTTACAAAGTATTGGGATCCACATAAATAAAACGTGATAACACCCTGGCAACTAAATGTTTGTAAAGAGTTTGCTTTCCACAAAATTGTATAAGCCTAGCTTAAAGATTACACTATCTTTCGATTTTAAAACAAGGTAATTAATAAACGTATCTTTTATTTAAATATCCACATCTTATAACTATACAAAATATATAATAAAGCTAATATTAAAGGAACACAATTTTAGCTTTTAATCAAGTAACAAGCTACTTTACAATTTTAACAAATAATAAATAAAAGCTAAATATACAAACAAAACTCGTATGTGTATTTATCGTGTTTGAATCATTCCTTTGCTCCTGTGGCCTTTCGTCCTTTCCATTAAGATCCTTCCAGCGGGCCTTCTCTTGATTAGACCCATATAATTTGCCGAATTTATATTCAGCGCATTGAACGGTCACCATCGGCGGTATACCAAGAAAGATTAATCGTGAACTCTTTCTTCTTAAAGTCGTGGCACCTCTCATTTCATCTAATTCACGACCGTTAAGGTACCATCGAATTTCTGTATCAGGATCGCCGCGGCAATACGCCTTCATATCATCGCCCTCTCCGAAATCCTCAGCCAAACCTTCGAGTAAAGGCCGCCTGTGCTCGTGCCCGTGGACTTCCATATACGCTGTGCGTGTTGCAAACTTGTAAGGTGCGACATCCCGTTCAATATCACATCTGTATAGCCCAGTGGCTTCTTCCGTTAAAGATCCAAGTTTCAACCTGCAGGCCGTTGGTCCACAAGCGATTAGTTCAACTCTCCCAACGCCGAGAATTGGAAAAGACCTGGTACTCGGTGCTGGTCCAGGTTTGTAGCGGAAAAATTCGTTCGGTCCTTTAAACCAGTTTAGTAGAGTGAAGTTGGCGTCGTAACGACACTCAATTTCAACTTCTTCCTGTCCGGGAGGCACAACCTCTGGTATAATGAGGTGTGTTATGTTAAATGTACGTGCTTGAATCGTTACGCTCGTGAGGAGGACGAGCGTGAACACCAGCATGGTGTCGGGACGCGCGCGCGCACCAAACTGTTCCCTCCCGATCTGACGCGTCCTTAATTAAACAGTTTATTAAACTCCAACACTTAACCGTTCAACGTATCCCTTCGGATTAAAGGGAATTTTTTTCGTCGTTTGTAATTGATAGACAAACGTTTAATTTAGTTTTCGCTAGGGGTGGTATTCTATTCGAGCGGGTATCTTTTGAACAATTTGTAATGGACAGTTGTCATAATTTACAAGATTAAAAATTTTAATTAGCTTTTATTGCTTTGTTCCATTAAGTTAAATTAAAATAAACACAAAATATAAAAGTAGAATTGAATGAAATTTTATCGTGTGTATTACAAATGCAACAAACTTTTTATAATATACAATAAGCAATTTTGTAGGGAAATATAGTGTAGTGTAGTTTTGCAGACAGCATTATAGGGTTGGAGGTGCCGGCTCCTTGTGAAAATTACGCTTGAAATGTGTCATCAATTTCGCAAGCTAGATTGAATCTAATCTGCTTGTAAGCGCCTGCCTTCAAGTGATATAGTGCTTCCGTTTACTGATTTTTTGGCAAATGACCTTCACGATGTGTTGGAAGATTTCCATACACGTTTAGCGTTCAAAAGAAAACTACTAAGTTTTCGGAAATCCTTGTGAAGTTTTAATCAAAAGCCACATTACGGTAGTAGAGCCATGCTTCTCTCAGCACTTGATATTGTTATTAGAATAATGAAGAAAATATTTATTTATTCATGATAAGGAACAAACACAATATCCTACTTTTTATTATAAATAATAAATAATAAATAAACGCTACACACTAAACGGCCCCCATTAGGATAGTAATATCCTGTGTCGGGGCTCCGGAAACATTCACAATGACAAGGACAAATACACCCAGACCGGAAAATATGCTTGCATGGACAATACAAACATATTATGCTCCGAGCGATCGAACCCGCGACCTATGGCGTTTAAGGCAGGTTCGCTACCGCTGCGCCACAACGTCGTCGTCGTATTATATCGAAGTAACTGTGACTTCAGCTACTCAAGCTGAAGTATTTAGACTCAAGTACACTTAAATTAAATTTTGTCTTCTTCTTAGCATTATTCCCGGTATTTTACCAGGGTCTGCTTATTAGGTACTCTTATCCGGATCACAGGTTATTAGTTTTTACATAGAGCGAATGTCACCTGACCTCCGCAACCTTAAGTACGAACCAGTAACTCATTGGATAAGCAAATTACTTATCAAGAATTAAGGATTATTATCATATATTACGAGCATGAGCACCAGCACATTAATGCTGTCCGAGGCACGGTGGGGAGCTCCACAGAAACAAACATTCAGACCGAAACAGATATTTGTAAGATCAATACAAACACGAATTGAACCCGCAACCGTCGAGGCTAAAGCAGACTCGCTACCAATACGCCACAACGGTGACTTTTTTTATATTTTTTATTATTATTTTGTTTATTCGCATATTCAGATATACATACGTATAATTATTAACCTAAATGAAATAATAATGAATGGAGCTACATTGATTGGCGCAGATCAGCGTATGGACTAGGTGATATGCGATTTGATACATTAAAACCCGGATGTCCACACGCTGAGGAGATTAATGGGATGATGTGATGAAAAGGTGATACAAATGGGGTTACAATAGGAGTGGAGTGCAACTATTACATATATACAATACTAATAATGACAATAATATGAAAAAAAAAGGTGAAGAAAAGTTAGTGGGTCGTGGCCGGTTTGTTGAAGCTTTTGGGACTGCAAATAATGTGATTTGATAAGTGGATGAATGAGTCCAGATATACTTGTTTCTCCATCAAGGCTTTGATGTTATAAAATCTGCTCTGAAATCCTGACAGGTCATCTCATGATTATGTCGCAATACACCAAACCGTGGACAGTCCTACAACAGGTGCTTGAGTGTCTGCGAGGTAGCTCCATCGCATGGGCATGTGTCGTCCTCAGTGGTTTTGTATTTGTGTAAGTACTGCTTTGTGTATGAGTGTCCGGTGAGTATTTGTGTAAGTGTGAAAGTAATGTATGTATGTATCCAGAGTTTTTTGATGTCCGTGAGTAGGTAGGTGGAGTTTTGTGTGCTGTCCTTGTGCTTCGCTTTGATAACGAGCTTGCCAAGTATTCATATGTGACTACTTAAATTAAAGTACCTGGTTGAGCGAGCTATGCTCGGTTTTTTTGTTTTTGTAAATCGAAAGTCGTGAAGGGTACGGTAGACTCGATTGAAACCTTACCTGGATAATAAAATAATGATTTCGACAACAAGTTATATCCGCAAAAATTGGGATTGTTGAGTATTTTGTTAAATTCTAATGGACGCATCGCTGTCAGTCAGTGACATAAAAATTAAAGAAAACGTCAACTGTCATTGTAGACATGTTTCTCATTCGATTAAATTCAATAAATCCTTAATGCCATAGCAACTCGTGGTCGCTCAATTGCGCTGTGAATTTATTTATATATTTTGACATTTTTAATTTATTTTGTTGATAATAGATGGCGTGTCGACAACGGCCTGAAAACACGGACAAAGCCACATTTTCTAAAAATAAATCCTAGCTAGATCGATTTATCGTCCCCGAAAACCCATGCATACTAAATTTCATGATAATCAGTGCAGCCGTTTCTGAGATCCCAATTATATATATATATATATATATATATATATATATATATATATATATATATATATATATATATATACAAGAATTCTTCGTTTAAAGGTATTAGATTTACTATGCTTATTATTATTTGTTGGCATTCTCCTATAAGCATTTACATCATAGAAGGTTTCCACTTGGCTTATTTCTTATAAGACACCACTAGTAGTTACATACACACAGTAGTAGTTACATACACACTACAAATAATATCTTTTATCTCGTCCATAAGTTCGAGAGCTAACAATCAATCATCGTCAGACATAAAGCACTTCAGTACAATCTGCATTAATAATCTAATTTGAAGATGAATAAGAAAATCTGTCCAGTTTAAACAAACGCACTCATTCTTGTTAATGGGTTGATGTGAATGACCGTTACTTATATTTCTTATTTTTTTTATTTTTTATACAACGAAAACACACGATTTTAAGATTTTTTTTTAAGAATTAAAATTCGTATGTATGTATTGAGGCCTCAATAGCTCAACGGTAGAAGGCTCGACTCTTCTCAGTTAACGCTTGAGTCGTGGGTTAAATCCTGACCATCTTGGGCTATTGCAGTACTAACTCCTAGCGCAAGCGAGCTTGTTTGGAGGGGCAATAGGAATATTAGTAATAATAAAGCAATTGCAAATATTCTTAAAAAAACATTTTAAAGGGTTATGTCGTAGACACTGATCTGCTTACACCAATGAAGTTGCTGCGTATCATAGACCATTTAATGTAGATCATCAGGGTCAAAATCACCGATAAAGCTTTAATGTTTGCGAAGCTCAAGTGACAATGCACGTGGCACGTATCTGGTTGAACCAATAGACATTGCAGTCCAAAGGATAGAATAGTAACCATAATCCTAAGGATGCAATATCGGGCTTCCACCAAATCTGCCGACGAAATTGAAAACGTAGGAAACGCGACTAACAACCACGGGGCATTTATCCAAGGACCCCCATAAGATCAAGGAGCCATCAAAAACGTCATATTCCATTACATAAAAAAGAGAGAGAACATTATTTTTTAGTCTATTTTTAGCAAGGGACCCCAAGTTTTTGTGTTTCTAAGCATCGATTAAGACCCTGCATGAGGTCCTTATTAAGGATAATCCACTGGACAAAATTAAACGTCTATAGTCATAGTCATATTTCTATGACGATAGGACACTGGTTTCACGATGACGAATTCCTTATTTAAAAGTCCCTTAAAAGAAAACGGACTAATTATTGGCGCCAATATAATTCATCCGCCCTAGGCTTTGAGATCTTTATCCGTCACTATTGTCAATGGACGTAGCGAGGAGAGGGGGGGGGTGTCGTCTAACTTCGCTTAGACCTTGTTTAATGCAGATAACAAATAATTTATATGAATGAAATTAGTCATTTTGCAACCACCCCCCTCCCATCTGGGCCATAAATTAGGACTGGGGGAGGTGGCAAATCCTATCCTTTTGTGTGTAACACAATATGTCTACTACAATATTATTCAACGCTACTACGGAATAGTATGAATCAGATCACAACGTCATAAGACGACCACAACAATAATTGTTTTTTATTTTTTTAATGGGTTTAGTTTGTAGCTGATGTGAGAGGTATTAGATGAAGTTTTGATGGATTATCTTAAAATAAAATCACCCAGACCGTACAAACATGTACATTTTTACAGTATGGTCGAAAATAAAATATCTTTCCAGAGACATGCGTTTAAGACAGAATTCGCTGGCACTGCACCTCGACGCTCATTAATTTCTAGTAAGTTATTCCTTACAAAATGATAATCAGGACTTACTGTGACATACAGGCCCTTCCATAAAGACAAAACATCCAAAGACTCGCTGGTGCTCCTTCAAAAATTGAACATGTTGATGTCATGTTGAATTTTCGAAGTAACACCAGCATCATGAATGCAACGAAACGAAGTTAGTCACACGCTGACTTTATTCGATTAGGTATGTTTCAAGCTTGTGACTATTTCGATCCGTTGGTGTTGAATTTACGAAGGCACACCAACGAGTCTTTGACGTTGTGTCTGTGCGCTTTCCATAGTATATAGTAAGTCTATGGATACTTATCATTTTAGTCAAAGCTCAGTTAGTTTAGGCCGGCCGGGGTCACACCGACCATTTCTCGAGAGGCCCACGCGTCTCGGAAACAAGACATTACAATTTTATTAGCAGTAATCCCCTTAAGTGTTATCAGCCTAATTGAATAATGCATCGCTATAGTCATTGCTGCTATATTAATAATACAAGCATCTAGCACACAGCTTTTGATATTATTCAGTTTTCATTTTTCAGCAGCTGCAGTACGAATATGTAATTTTTAGTAATAGATATCATTTTGTTCTTTTATAAAACATATTTTTCTTTAATCTGACTATTAGTTTAATTATTTATTTGGTAATCCAACAGTTTACATACATTTTCAGTTTATGGAAAAGTAATGCAAGAACTGACTTTAATAATATTAAAATAATTATAATCAGCATAAAAATATGTTTTTTGAGATAGACGAAAGTCACTGAAAATTCAGGCTTTTCAGTAAAAAAAAGTATTATTTATTTTTATTAGAATAAAAGGATCCATAAAATATCTATTAATTCAAAATGACGAACAACCAGAATAGGGACCATACTTTTTTATTATATCCAAGTACCAGCGGCTTTAGCTGTTATTACCGGATACACTCGAGTATCTAGACTCAAGTGACACTTGAATTAAATTTAATGATACTTTTTGATGAAATATAATACCTATACCAATACAAACTACGTAATAATTTCAAAGAAAAGCCGCCTAAAAGCTATTTAGAAATTACCAACAAAATAAGGAGGACAAGGATTAGGATTATAGGATTATTATAGGATTTTTTTCCGAACCGATACGACTTGGGAACCTTCAAGAGAAGAGCCTATTCTTTCCTTAAAGGTCGGCAACGCACCTGCATGCCTTTTGGTGTTGCAGATGTTCATGGGCGGCGGTGATCACTTAACATCAGGTGAGCCTCCTGCCCGTTTGCCCCCTTTTACATAAAAAAAAATATTCATGATGAATGAAACATAATTATCTCTTGTAATACTTATTAAAATACTGCATTCTTTTTAAATATGGGCGTCCAAGCAAAATGCGTCCAGTAGGGGGGTATGAGTTAAGATTAGATTCAGTATCTAAAATAGTCAACTAATATTAAAAAAATTAAAAATATTTAAAAGATGGCTTAATTTAGTATAAGTATATAATTGTATTTAATTAGTACCTAATTATATGACTCTATATTTCAAATAAATAGGAATACAATTTTTTTATTTAAAATTTGAAATTCTTTCATTATATTTTAAGCCTCATAAACACTGATGATAATGAACAAATTTTGGTGTCAAAAAAAATCTAAGTGCGTAAGCATGATATGAAGAGAAGTGTTCCGGATTTGGCATAAATTTTAGGATCGAAATTCTGATAAAGTTCATAATTAAAATTTTTATGCATACAGTACAGTTTAAATTTCGAACATAAAATAATTTTGTGCAGTGTTGTAGTTAATAAACACATTAAAAGATACTTTAGTTAATACACTCATTAAAATATCTTTTAATGTGTTTATTAACTACAACATATGCTGTTGGGATAATCTCTGTCACAGCAGAGATTATTCCACCAGTGCAATCAGTCACACTGGTGGTAGGTCTTTTGTTACAAGAAGCCGGCTAGGTAGGTACCAACGCAGTGTCCAACATTCTACCGCCAAATAGTAGTGCTTAGGCACTACTGTGTTCCAGTTTGAAGGGCATTGTACGCTAGTGAAATTACTGAGATTTAAGAACTAATATCTCGAGGTTAGCAACGCGTGAGTGGCACCTACTAATGGTGCTGCAAGCGCTCATAGGCTGCGGCAGCCACTTACCATCAGGTGGGCCGTATGCTTGTTTTCCAACTTCTAACATAAAAAAAAAACATGCCCAAAAATGTTATCACAACATTTTTTTAAAAAGTATTTATTAATTTCTACAAGGTTGATTTTTTTCATGTATTTTAGCCCTAAGCTATTATAGTACCTAATTACGTTTTGAAAATATATCATATGTTGCGTATACTAAAGTAGTGTATAAACATATAAACGGAAAAGATGGAAAAAAGTTTTCCGTTTTTGCTATTTAGCTTCGGAACCCTAAAGACGTTAAGTACCTATTAAATAATCTAGGATTTAATTAACAAATTGTCGCTAATCTGTCATTACATGCGGGAACTGTTATTATTTCCTATGGTGTTGTAATTAAATTAATGGATGTGATTTGTCATCCAAGTAAAATTTTTAGTTTTTAGGGTTTTTAAAGTACCAAAAGAGTTCCAGCGGGATCCTATTACTAAGGCTCTGTTGCCCGTCCGTCCGTCTGTTTATGTTAACGGTATGTATATACCGAACCGTAATTATTTTCACAGTTTTACAATACAATGTGTACTTCTGGTGTTGCTACAACCAACTGTGCTACAACAACAAACACTCATACTAAATAAATAAAATTTAAAAATAAAAGAAAACTTAAAGAACACATTTTTGAGAGAGTCTGACACGTACGGATTTTGAACAATAAGATTATGTATTACAATTGTTTGATAGCGCCAGCTATCGGGCTTATCATGAAACTTTTAGCCGTTTCATTGCACGACTGAGTAAAACTACTTCTAATATACAGATGGCGCTGTTTCATAAAAAGTATATATATTGCTATTTGTCTTTTATTTTTTTATGCCTATTTAAACCAAAAAAAAAATTAAGAGGTCGCAACAGTCGACAACCTATATTATAAATTCGGAATTTAGACATAACTTATTATTGTTTATAAACTGATTTTAATAAGTCTTTTAGGTTTGTTGAATGTAGGTTCTCGAAGCTTCAATGGCCCCATTTAAATTTCATTGGACGCTGACTTCTGAAAATACATAATTATATCTTTTTCATAGCATTTGATTTCACTTAATAAACATATAACAGAAGGATATCATTTTAATATGTGTACCGTACCTAACCTTGTTGTTAACCTGTCAAATCCGGAAAAGATTAATAAGCAAACCCTGGGTAAATACCGGGAATAATGCTAGGAAAAACATTCCTTCTTATCATCAGTATATCAGTATGGACCTGCTTGAACAGGGAAACACCACGCACTGACAGAATATCGAGGAGAACTTAGAAGAACTTTTGTGTTTAGTTCAATAAGAAGGATCGTCATAATCACAAGCTTGACCAATAGATGGGAAACGTAGACTCGCAGATTCAAATCCTGAAAACCTTTAGGTTTTTAAGTGCTTCATTTGTCTTTCCAATTTACCTTGTCCTTAACGATGAAGGAAAACGTAAGGAAACCTTCATGTCGTAGAAGAAAGTCTAAGGCATTTATATCGACCACTCTTAGTGTTGCTCTTTAGCTAATGGTAGGATTGAAATGTCAAAAGTGACTGCACTTCACTGAATTACTTCAATAGTGAAACTTTGATGATGCTAATGTAATAAACACAGACTGACGAAAAAAAAGTTAATAAAATAGGATAAATAAATCAGGTTTCCAAGAAATAAATGATCGTATAGCGAAGCATACAATTATGTCACAAGGAGTCGAGCGCCGTCGCGTGTAGGGGCGTAGCTTAGGATATAAATCGCATAAATGGACAATGCAACAGACTAACGAGAATGTATAACTGCGTCAAACTTGCAATTAGATTATCTTATACAATATACATATTATGTCTTTTGAAAGATGTTTTCAATGGTAATAAAGAGAACAATATTAACCCGTAACCATCGCCGCTAAATGCAGACTCGCTACCAAGACACCACAACGGTCTTACTGATGGTAAGTAGGAAATAGATTTAAATTCAATGAGTTCTAGATCAGTTTAGTATCGATACAAATTCTATCTAACAGAATGCTACCGTCCGGATACCTATCTGATTGCAAATGCCTTCGTTCGAACTTTGTACAGTTACTGACTGTGAAGAGAACTGTTAAATTGTTGTATTGAACAGTTCGTAATACTGCTTATTGGTGAATATTCCGAATGTTCTAGAACGTAGTTGTTTCGTAAGGCCATAGTTGGAAAGCAATTTTATTGAAATTTAGTTGTAGTGTATGCTGCAATAGGTAGTGTTCCATTAGTTACCGGCATAATAAAGTTCTAATCGTTGCCGGTATCTGACTTATTTACTATCTAGTTTTTATAATTTCCAGATTCTACTTTTTAGGGTTCCGTAGCCAAATGGCAAAAAGGGAACGCTTATAATTTCGTCATGTCCGTCTCACCGTCCGTATATCACAGTCTTATTTTACTCGGAAACTATAAGTTCTATCTATACGAAATTTAGTAAATAGGTGTATTCTATGAACCGCTATACAATTTTGTAGTGAAATCCTAAAATACATATAGCAAGCAGTCCATACATGTAACTGAAGGTTGAAAAAAAATTCAACGTATGGCAACGTGTGAGATATCATTGGATAGGTCTTTGAAAATGATAACGAGGTTTGGTTTTGACTTTTTTCATTAAGTCAGTAGTTGTTGAGATATAAGCTCCTAAAGTCAAAAAAATTGTGTCTCCTCTACTAACTTTTGAACCATGGGATTTAAAATTCTGGAAAAATTTGAGGTTGTAGAACATGAATAGAAATTTCAACCACATTTTGAAGAAGATAGCTCTACAAATTTTAGAGATATCTAAGTTTTCCATTAACATTGTTTTTCATATTACTTTTAATAATTGATTAATTGATTAATTCATTTTAATTGCTTATTAATTTTGAAGTTGACTGATACTGATAACGCACTTGACTGGTAATTATTTAAATGTCAGTCAGTTTTATTTGATTTGACTAAATATTAACGACAAGCGATAATTTTTCCCTTGCAAGAGGAATAAATTACGTACACTAACTAATACTAATTTATTTTTCTATGCGCATTTGCTATTCCAAAGAGTAAATAATGAAGTTCCATTTTACAAATCAGAAGTCAAATTTTTCAAACAAGGACGACGTTGTGGCGTATCGGTAGCGAATCTGCCTTAAACGCAGCAGATCGCGGGTTTGTATCCCGCTCGGAGCATAATATGTTTGTATTGACCATGCAAGCATATTTTCCGGTCTGGGTGTATTTTTGTCCTTGTTCTTGTATGTGTTTCCGGACCCCGGACAAATGATATCACTATCCTAATATGAGCCGTTGAGTGGGCAGCGTTTTTTATTTATTTATTTTAATTAATTCGAATTGATCTACAAGGATTTGCCGTTTCCTCATGCACGATACTGTTTAACTTTAAATTTCTTTAGCATAAATAATATCAAATAAAGAATATGAAAAAACGTTTCATAATAGTTAAAATAATTCGTGAAATTCATTTCAAATTCAACGCGAATAGAGATACTGAAGCCGAATGCGAAGCGTTCGTTCATAAATCAAGACGGATTATCCGTGTGTCGCGATCCTGGTTATTAAAACCCGACTGAAAACCGTCTAATATTGAATTCTGGTAGACAATTGTGCCCGAAATTTACTGCTTGCTTTATTAAAACCTATGTAACTTATACCTATATTATATTATGTATATTAAACATTCATTATTAATGGGAATCATTCAGCGGGTAAATGCTTTTTAAGAAGAATTTTTTACCGTCCACCAACTGGACACAATCACTTCATTACTAAAAATAAAATGTCATTATTCTTATCTCTGTCCTCTTTTTGTCACCAAAAAGAACTATTACTCATGTTTGATTTCAGTGTCTTACAGAAATTTACATGTATTAGATATTCGTACACGATTTAGAGACACGGTGACGTCTGTGTCGCTAGTTGGAAAGGACCACCAAGGCTGGCACGCGATGTGGCGTGAGTCACGCAAAGTTCGGAATAGAGACGCATTTCCATTGAGTGATAATGGAACTTCGTCTATTTCGCGACTTCCAATAAGATATCATGTTGTTATTAATGTCTTGTCTGTTATTAGGTGCCTTGATTTTCGTCAGACAAGGAATACGTACACAAGGTTTTTTTACAAGTGCCAATATTAGGATGGCTTTTGACGCGATTCCGGATATTTATGCATCCACATCGTTGAAATAAGCATTTTTTAAAATATAGGATAAGTATTGAGATGTATAGTAAAGTTCATTAGATAAGGTATACAAAAGGTTCAGTTATAACTAGTAGTATTAGAAGAATATTGCTGTTATAATATGTAGGTTTTTTTTTTATCTCATGACGGCTGGCAAACAAGCATACGGTCCGCCTGATGGTAAGCAGTCACCGCAACCTATGAACGCTTGTGATACTTGAAGTATCATAAGCGCGTTGCCAACCCAAGGAACAGGAGGGACGGGATGAGAAGGGGAAAAAAGGAAGGGAGCAGAGGGTGGGAGATTGGGCTTCCGGCGCTTTCACTCATTGCACGAAACGGAACAGTACCTAATAATGCTGTTACTTGATGCCGATTTTCTGTGGGAGGGTAGTACATGGCGGCATGGCTCTACTACCGTGAAAATCGATCTGAGTTCAATTTTCTTCGATGTAATCTAAAATAGTAATATAATACTTTAAAGCAAATAATTATTCCATAAATCTGCTCCGGGAGTCTGAAAACAACAAAGTCATGTAAAAGTGATTAAATATTTATTTTATACATGGAAGTTCTAACAACGCTCAATGCGTAATAGCTGTCCTTAATCGTAACTTTTATTTAACTAGTTCATACTTTCTGATTCTTCCTTCGAAACTATAGACTATACTAGACTCCATAATTTTTGTTAGAAAATGTTATAAACATAAGATTTACACCATAAATTTGGCAGGCAAGTGTACGGCTCACCTGATGTTAAGTGACCACCGTAGCCTACAGACGTTTGCTAATCAATAGCTTTACAAGTGTGTCACCAACTTACGAGAAAATGGGGATAATGACAAATGCAAGGAGAAACGAAAGGATGGAAGGGTTTGGGCTTTCGTCGTTCTCACTCATCTATCGAAACGTAAGGTTATTGTTAGTCGCGCTTTTCTGTTCATTCTGAAAACAGCAAAGGGTCTATTACTATCAAAACGTTCTACTACTTAATTTCCCAAATACTCTTCAGCTTTGCGTCGACAGCATTAATGGCTCCATTGGCTACGGTGTCTCTTTTCATTGTAACCATCGTACACTTTTATGCAGTTTTTTGGCATAATAAAATATACAGGATACAACTGTTAAAAATTTTGTATTTGCTAGTAATCTTCAATACAATGTATGCAGCGTACTATATTCTATTTCACGTGTCTTCTAATTTCAATTTCCTGTGCTCGCTTTTATTTTCTAAGATACCAAGTTAGTCCATATAAATGGAAATGACGACGGGCTCAGAAGAATCTCGTTTTTATAATGTTTTTCAATTTACCGCGCCCTCACGGTGGACGCGAACTTGCCGTATTTTAAACTAAGTGCACTCATGTTTATTGCATCTTTAGAGAAACTTATTGAATTCGTTCGTTTTTATAATAAAAGAATAACTCCTTCCTTTTATGGCGGCAGAATTGAAGCAGTTATTACTACTAGTCCGCGTTATACTCGTACAATGATCACTAGTAAGTAGCGGTTACCACCAGTGTGACTGATTGCACTGGTGGAATAATCTCTGCTGTGACAGAGATTATCCCAACAGCGGGCGATGGGGTCATCACATCCCGACGTCATCAAATTAAAAGCCTGTGCTAAGACTAGCTGAAAGGTAATTATAAATACGTCGAATAATTTGTGTCTTAAGTGGAGTCGACGCTGATGAAACTTAGAAATAAATTATGAAAAAGATGCTTTTGCGTTTTCGATTAGGTATTCATTCCAAGCCGAGCTGTTTCGATGGATATAAAACGTAGACTTCCAGGGCAAGTACAGTTGAGTTTTCAATTGCTGAATTTGTATTTTCTTTCGTCTGTAAGAAACCTGAAGAAACTGTGTGTCTTGTAAGACGCATGTAAATTGTAAGAGAAATTTAAGGCATGTAAATCCTTCTTTCATAGTCGAGTAACGTCGGTAAACGCCTTATTCTACTCCTTGACAGAGAAGGAAGCCTTTGCCCAGGGCATTAATAGGCTGATTTCATATTCATTTCGAAATTATCGAATATTTAGTTCTGACATAGGTGAAAGAATAATAATTAAATAAATAATAAACGCTGCACACTCAACGGCCCCCATTGGGATAGTAATAATCCTGTGTCGGGGGTCCGGAAACAATCACAACGACAAAGACAAATACACCCGAACGGAAAATATACTTGCATGGTCAATACAAACATGTTATGCTCCGAGCGGGAAACGTACCCGCGACGTGTGGCGTTTAAGGCATGTTCGCTACCGTTGCGCCACAACGTCCTCAAACTTTTTTAATAAAGATACTATGATATACAAACTAAAAGCAACTTGACTGTAATTACACTGACATTACAGTCACAACTATGTTTTTAAAAAGAGTTTAAAACGTTTATATAAACATTTCTTCAGAAGGAGTGAAGGTATGAACTTTTTTTACATTAAGTATGACAGCGGGCCCCGTGTTCATACAAGCTCATCTAGAATGAGTTCATTAGACTTCCTACATGTGTGAAGTGCTACGAGAAATATCATAGCGCTGTTATGCCTGGAAGTGACGTGTATCTATAGGCTTCTATTTAATAAAACTAAGGGCTTTTGTAGGTGATATTGATAATTTCAGAAGCTAAAATTAAGCCGTTTATTGAAATAGGTTAAAGGTTGTATTACAATAGGCTACGACCAACAACTCAAACTGTAAGCTTACATTCAAAAAACGAAATACTCAGTAGAAATGGTTTTTGTATATTTATAGAAAATATTATATATTGAAAATCGAAGTTAATTAAGGTTAGATGTTATATAACATGTCAACATAACCATTAAAAATCTTTTGTAGTACCAAATTGGTACTAACAAACTCTTCACATAGCCATTTCGTGCCTATTTTATCATCGTCAAGTTACTAGTGAATCAGACACGGACACATTCAGGGACACATCCAGTGTAAAAGCAACTAATTCCGTACAGTCCCACGCGGGATGAGTTCAGTGAAACTTGGCCGACTGTTTGTAATTTTAAAGTAGAGAGTTACACACGGCTTTTATGAGTTTTGTTCCCGACTCCTAACAGTGCGGTCTGAATAGCGATTATGCGTTAGGAGCCCATCACTCACAACTTTGTTCCACGAACTATATTGTGAAGTTTCAGCTGTCAGAGTTGTAGCGGAACCACTTGGATTCAATCTATACATCGCAGTTGCCAAGAATAAGGACGTAAATAAAAGGTTTCGAGTTTAGAATATGTCATTTTAACCGATTTATAAAATGTTTATATCGATGTTGATATCGATGTTTTTACGACATTGTTTCAGTGATTTCTTGTAAACGCCTTTTTCTATTTAATTAGATCTTAAGTTTTATTTAAAGGCGGATGATATTAAAAAAAAATGATGATGAATTATGGCAACCTGGTACCTTCGCTTGCTAAATTGCATTGCATCATCCATAGTCCTAATTTCGTTGACATATTGTAAAAAAAAGCAGATGCAAAAAGTAATAATTGAAATAATTATTATTGTTAATACTAATGAATCCTTAATTGTCAGCAAATTAAATTATTATATAATTTATTAGTGGCCCGCTCCGGGTTCACACGGGTATAAAATTTATAGCCTATGTCATTCACTGAAAAAATGATTAAAATCGATCAAGTAGTTTTGATTTATTCATTACTGCCCGTGGCCTGCACGCGTTAAATGTAATTATTTACGATATCACATTAGAAACCTCAATTTTTTTTCTCCACTATTTTTAAACATATAAACCTTCCTCTTCAATCACTCTATCTATTAAAAAAACCGTATCAAAATCCGTAGCGTAGTTTTAAAGATTTAAGCATACATAGGGACAGAGAAAGCGACTTTAGTGAAGTACTACTCTGTATTATTAAAAAAACGTTGTAGTATAAAAATGACGTCATCAAACAAACAAATATATTCCAAAAGCCATAGCACGAAAGCTAAAGATAGTACCGGCAAACATCCCGTAGAACGGATATCCGGTCTGCCATTCCCTCATACAATTAATCTTTCAGCTATCTTCCGTTGCGAAATTGTTTTCGTGAATTTAGTTGTGGTTTTGACTAAATGTTGAATTCACTATCTCGTCACGGAGATAAATGATAATGTCTAAATACATGCTTAAATGAATTTTATTCAGATTAAAACGCTAAATTTAATAGGATATCCATTTAAAAGACATAAAAAAATACAGTTACAAAGAAAGTGTTATATTGTTTTCAGTATTTTACTGTAATTTGGTGAGTTTTCCATAACATGTGAACCGAAATAATTGTCTTTCAACGACAAAAACGGTCAACAAAAAATTCGCTCCGAGCGAATATTGAACTTCGAGTATTCCAATTAGTCAAATTCTTACCAGTATTTTTGCTCTCACCTTCGACGACGACTTCTCACATACGACGTTTTAATAGTTCTAACCACTTTATTGGGGGCGACAATCTAGCATTCACTTTTTACCAATTTCAATAAAAATGATACACAATCTATAATGTTTCTAATATCTGTGAAAGAAATACATCAAGATGGATACACACGCCACACTTTTTAGGATCATATTGTAGAAACGTAGAAAATTAACTTTTGAAGAATTACTAGTTTTATGAAAACTTCGACTGTTAGTATAAATTAACAAAACCCAATTGTAGCTTAAGTACTTAGTTATTTAATTATAGAACAAAATGATTCAATATATAAATCTTATAAATCCAAATCATTTATAATCCTCCTATCAATATTACCCTTATCTCCCCAGCGACAGTGATCACTTTTCCCCATCGTTCCAGATTTCCCATCATTAATTTTTTGCCTCCCTTGCAAACATTTCCGTTTGAGAATTGACTGTCCAATCAAACTGGATGACGGTCATTTATTTCACGCCAAGAAATTATTACAGGACATCGTACACGTGTATCATCGTTAATCATTTTAGAATTTATGATATTTTTGTGTAAACAAATCTTTATTTGGACACCGTTGTGGCGTTGTGGGTAGCGAGTCTGCCTTAAGCTTCGACGGTTGCGGGTTCGATTCCCGCTCGGAGCAGATGTTTGTATTAATCGTACAGGCATGTTTTCCGGTCTGGTTGTGTTTGTCCTTGTCATTGTGAATGTTTCCGGACCCCGACACAGGATATAATTATCCTAATGGGGGCCGTTGAGTGTGTAGCGTTTATTTATTTATTTATTTATTTATTCTTTGTTAAAGTTAGTCGGTTAGAAAGAAAGTTAATATATTTTTGTAAAGATTCACTGATCTTTACGTGGGGACCTATTTTAGGGCGTATGTTGTTTTTTTATCTATTAGGTGTCGAAGGCGAATTTCTTCTAAATATAGAATAATAGAATATCTCTTTAGTCTTTCACTTGTCTATAACTGGCAAAAATATTAAAGTATATAATTGGTTATTTTTTACTTGATAACTTAAAAAATATTTTAATATTTTTGCCAATATAAGTGATGTGTTATGACTGATTGACTGAGTTTATAGACAAGTGAAAGACTAAAGAGTCTTGGGTAACCAAATAAATAATTACTCAAAAACTTCTAAAAGAAGAGGTTGAATGGGGTTGGCAAATAAAGTTGATATACAGGTACCTGGACAATTAGTGTACGATTTTAATTTTTTTTACATTTTATTCTAAGGTAATACATAAAGTTGTCCAGAACAGCGATGCCTTTACCGCACACGTAGCTTAGACACGCTCGGCTCTGATAAAATTTAACGAGGGTGAAGCCGCAGAGCAAACCAGTATTAAACAATTGGTTTTATTTTCTATTTCGGTGAAATAGCTTATAGTATAGCTATGTTGCGTCAGTTTGGCAGCGGCGCGCCGGCGGCGTCAGAGACGGCTTTGGAAAAATATCGGCAGTAACGTCAGGCAGCCGTCGCGCGCAAACTACGTGCTTCAGACTTATGGACATACAGACGGAAAAGTTTATTTTGTTATAAATTCTAAAAATTTACTAACTTCGAATGCGGTATATACATATTTCAAGACAAATTAATTCACAAAACATGTGTGACAGATGTAGAAATAAAAAAAAATGAATCCTTTGTTATATGGATATATATACTGTTGCGTTGCTGACCTTTAAGGGAAGAATAGGCTCTTCCCTTGAAGGATCTCAGGACGTAACGGTTCAGGAAGAAAATGGAAGGGTGGAATTTTCAGTTTTGTCTCATTGTCCGATGGTTAAATTCCACCGGCGAGATCAGCCTTATCAATTTCTCAGAACATTCCCTGCGACGTATTATAAACATTTTAAATTTCTGCAATCCTTCTCTTTTTCTATAGCCGTGTGTATGATCTTTCTAGCGCGGCGTAGCAAGCATCGGTCCAACGGACATTTTGACAAGCGCGTTTTTCGCTCAAGCCAGTAGCCAGTAGGTGAACTTTCATAAATACATATTTAGCCCACCTGCTGCTTAGCGTTATGGGTTATGTCTACACGCTCGAAGGAAACTACCCATGGTTTTAGTGTCAGTAATTCTTGTTACTCACGTCCTCCATTTACAAAGAAAAATTGTTTTTAAGAAGCAAACTTTTAGGCATTCTATACACAGAGTTATTTTGTATTTACGTTTCGATTTATATTTAAAATAATAAATTAATTTATATTTTTTATATCATAAAACGGTTTTTTTTATTTTGTATATTCTTGATTGTGTCCGATGAAACAAATATAAACACAAATATTTATTATACTTATCATTAGCAGACGTTGTCCTCCCCCAAAAGTAAAGAAAACTGGGACTCGATATCAGCGCCCTCTACTGGGTTCAATTGTGAATCTAAACCATTCTCGAATCCACTGAAAACCAAACAAAAAAATTATTAAAATTTGTCCGTTTAGGAGTGAGAGAGTCTCCTGAAAGTCACATAAACACGGTCAGAAGAATTATATATACAATTATACATATAAACTTTCCTCCTGAATCACTATCTATTGCTTAAAATTATATTAAAATCCGTTGAATGGTTTAAAAGATCTAAGCCATTAGACACAAGAAGTGATTTCATTTTATACTATCTAAAAATTATCTATTTCTTATTTATTCTTACAAACACGTAAAATATGTCTTTTTTGGTTTTAAACACTACACGCTCAACGGCTCCCATTAGAATAGTGATATCCTGTGTCGAGGGTCCGGAAACACATACAAGGACAAGGACAAATACACCCAGACTTAATGTTATTTTTAATTATTTTTTTATTTTTTATTTAGTATTAGAAGTAATTTTTACGATTAAGTTTTTAATTATGTTTAATTTTTTTATATTATTGTTATATTGTTTTGTTTTTCTTTTAATTATAATACTTTTTAATGTTTATGTTTAGTTTATTTCTGTTGTTGTCCCAATAACTTAATTCTTTCTTTCTTTCTTTCAGACGGGAAAATATGCTTGCATGGCCAATACAAACATATAACACTCCGAGCGGGTATCGAACCCGCGACCTGTGACCGCGTTTAAGGCAGGTTCGCTACCGCTGCGCCACAACGTCGTCAAAAAAATGTTAGTCCATATACGATATTTTTTCAATTAAACCAGCGACAACACTTAAAAAGTCCAACGGACATGTGTCAAGAGCAATGTCTGTATCAGACAGATCAAACGAATAGTGATGTACGACAGCGGACGAGGATCCGAACACACATATACCCGGTTATCCGGTAGTAAACGTGTCGTCTGCGCCCGGCTTAACACCCTTGCTGAATTTACGATACTGCATAGCTTTTAAACGTTTTGTATGTGTTGCAGAGATTTTACTCATGTTCAGACAATGTGAAACATTGAAATTTTGAAGTTGTAGAATTTCAGTTGCCGAAAATAATTATCCAGTACCTAAAATTTTTTAATTATATTTATTTATTGAATTCTCTTATTGTTTTTGGATTTTTGTATATATATTTAATAGTTCGATGTACAGGTTTATATCTGCTTCATCGAAATATGTAATGGCTACTAAAAATTTATTTAATCAAAACTTTAGAGATTTTTCATACAAGGCTTTGTCATTTCGTCAGAGTTAAAACAAAGCATTGTTTACGGTTATCAACAAAAATCCGAATTAAGCTGTGTAGTAAACGTGTTGTCTGCGAACACCTTAACGTCTCCTCAAGATTAACGATGCTGCATGACGGTTTATTTTATTTTATTTTCATACTTTATTGTACACCACAAGAAAAAGTAATACAAACTATAATTATAAAACACATGTACAATTGGCGGTCTTATCGCTTAATAGCGATCTCTTCCAGACAACCATGGGCTAGGAAAGAAGTGAAGAAGAGGGTATGTCGTGGTGTGGTGTAAATAATTTTACATAAACATACATACAAATAACTACACAATAATACATAAACATAATAAATATATACTTATATATAAAAAATATATAACATAAACTAATATATTTGACGGTTAAGTGTTTTGTATGCGTCATACAAGTAAAACATCACGATTTCGACGCATGACCTTATTTATAATCTATGTATATAAAATAGGTGGAGACTTGACTGACAAATCAACGGCCAGCCCAAAGCTTTGGTCCTAGAAAGCTAAATATCTTCATTGGCTTCAATGATGACGACGTTATGGCGCAGCGGTAGCAAACCTGCCTTAAACGCCACAGGTCGCGGGTTCGATTCCCGCTCGGAACATAATATGTTTGTATGGTCAATACAATGCTGCTTGCATTCTGCAATATTTTCCGGTCTAGGTGTATTTGTCCTTGTCTTTGTATGTGTTTCTGGACCTCCGACACAGAGTATCAGTATCCTAATGGGGGCTGTTGAGTGTGCAGCGCTTATTATTATTATGGATTGATTGAAATTTTTAAGATCTACTTCGAAAAATATAATTTAGATTTCTGAAATTATATTTCTACTATTTTGTTAATATAATTCGTAGAACTTTTCAACATTTCGATATCAAAACTGTAAGTCATGTTTCTCATTAGTAACTCGCTGGAGTAACTTGCAGGGCGAGTTTTAACTTCACTATTTACACTTAATAACAGCTAAACTGTCTCCTGGCTCTTTATCGTACGGTTGAAATGCATTCATAGAGTTTGTTACTTACATTTACTCTGTTAAGTTGTTATTGAGTCTCACTTAACGAGCTGAAAACGTCAGCTCCTAACTTAAATGTACTAAGCTATATTGATGTGAGAAATGTTTATATTCTTAAGCATTTGTTCTCGTTTTGAGATTTTGTTTGTAAATAGGGTTGTTTCTTTCAAATATAAAATATTGTTATATCTTTTGATTTAACTTTTGTGTCTATTATAAGATATTTAAAAAGTAATTTTCGTTTTCATGACATTGAATATTAGTGAATGTATTGTTTTTAATTTTTTAAACTCTTTAACTTAAGCAATTATCTCATTTGCTTTCTGCGTACTAAGGTAAGTCGTTGAAATAATCATTTTTTTTAAATGATCAACCCGAAGGAATTGTTATTAGCTTCGGTCAACAATACCGATTTTTAGTGAGCCTATATTCGGTCGAATAATGCAATTTTATTTATTTTAATAATTTTATTTATTTAAAATTAAATAAATACAATTATTAAAATAAATAAAAGATTTCCTGCTGTTGCTGTCTTGAGACACTACTATTAAAAAATTAAAATTAATTTCATATAATACAATACATACAGTCTTATTAAGAAAATTAAGTCACGTTTGTGTTTTCTTTTTAAGATTTGTGATCATCAAAGTTAAATGTGAAAGTGTTCATTATTTAGATTTGTTCCACTTTGGTAAAATTGTCGATATGAATCTAATAATATCTTAAAGTTGTGAGTTGCAGGACAACCCTATTCGTTACACAATTTCCTAGCTTTAGGTTGTATCCCGGCTGTCAAATCATGATAAAGTATATCTTGTGAATGGACGTTAATCTAATTTTATAGCCCGCTAACTAGCTTAAGTATATTTTACTTATATTATTGTGTATCATTAGCTCTCTTTGTTTGTCCTAATTTCTGATATTTTGGATAACACACATTTCATATTGTATAGTTTATAAAGTGAGTGAGTGAGTTTTTATATTGTAGAGGATCTTTGTCATTACTTTTTATGCTTTATTGCTATAAAAGAACTAGCAATTCGGGTTGGATCCTCATGCGTCGATTACGTACATATCTACTTGTATAGTTCCTTAAATGTAACTTGAACCAAAATGCCGCTTCTGCGCAGGCACAATAATGGACAAAAATGTTAGATAAAAATATTGGTTTCATCTTATTTAAATCGATTCTTTATAAAGTGGGAAAACGGAATTAAGTATATAATATAGTTATTATTTCTTCTAAATTCAATTAATTATTTATTTATTATCGTTATTAATTACTTAAATAGAATAAAACAAATAAATAGTATAGAAAAAGGTACCTATATATAAAAAAAGTTAATGTACATTATTAATAGTGAGACAGACTTCTTCGTATCTTCCGCAGTATTATTCAGAGAATCAGTTATATTATTTTTTCTTAAAAAATAAGTCTAAACGTCAAATACCATCCTTCTGTTCCGCTCCTTAAAGTTGATTGTGGTCGAGGCATTATCTTGAAATAAATGTTAACACACTTGACAAAACTAATTTATATTTTAATTTAATTTGTAATAATTTATCATTAAAGAACTAAAACAACCGTGAGCGAGTGTACTAAACGCGGCCCCCTTAATACCGCATACGGTTGAGACCCAAAACGTGTTACTGCGCATGGTTCAACTTACATTTAACAGACTATACTTGTATGCACGTAATGCGCCCGTCGATGACGTATTTCTTTATTAAACATATTAATTATGTAAATCGCAGGTACAAACCACGCATAAATCAATAGGACTATGCAGAGAAAGACAGACAGTTATGTTGTAATAAGTAAGTATATAATATTTCGCTATTTCTTACCTCTCTCTCTCGCTCTATCTCGGCCTTTTATAATTTGAAATATTCTAAATTAAAATGATTTAGAAAGAACAAGACATCCAAACGATTCGAAACAATTAATTATTACTTAATCTCAAAATAAACCTTTTGTAAAATCGACGTGACGAATACGTAAGCACTTATAAAATCATTGTGAAAACTTAGAAACAATACATACGTGCATTGTTTCTAAAAGCGAAATTTTGGCAAACTTCTAATACGATTAGTAGATACCTCATAATGCGGATAATCTTACATTTTCGACCCATATTTGTAGGAAAATTTTCATTTTACACAAGACCTATATTCTGAAACACAAGTTCTTCGCAATAGAGTGCCAGGTTAGTGCCAAACACGTACCCTAGCTACGGAGTCACGCGGTCACGTTCCCTTGTATCAGAAGTAATTTATTTCTGTACGGTGGCCAGAGTGGACATTCAATAAAGCATGCCCATTGTACGGTAAATTGTAAGATTTATTTTGCAGATTTATCTTATAGAAATTGCTTTTATATTCTCGTTTTAAAAAAAGATATTCTTCTCCATTTATCGGTTGGTCATTACTTTAAATTGTCATTACGTTTGTGAAATAGAATTAATTTAAGAGTTTTCAGGTACCTCATTTTGGGAAATTCAAACGTATTTTGTGTAGGTTTGTAATATTTTTATGGGATAGCTATATGACGATCTCAAATATAGTTCTGTATAAATTGAACTATTATTTGGAAATTCTTAAAAATGATGATGATGATAATGGAGCAATAATAAACAACCCCAGTCATTGTCATTATAAGATGATTCAATATAGTGACAATAATTTTATGTAAAATGCCGTGAGAACGCCCAGCTTTACGAGTTTATGATTTCATATAAAGAATTTAATTAGCGTATGTCGCGTAAAGCTAACTTCCAAAAATCTATGGTCAAAAGTTCAAAACGTACAGTTGATTATATTGAAATAAATTATAACTAACTAGAAAGTATTTTGAGCTTAACAATAAAATAACTGAAAAATGTATTTTTTGCGTTACCAAAATCCTCGCTTGCTCCTCATACCTTTAACATATTCATTGCGCGAGTCTCTCCAATATAAATATCAATTTGTAAGTCATATCTCGTGGTATTCATCGCGTGTTTGTTACAAGTTATTGTTAGAAAGCCTTCCTGTAATATCAAGGTGTTGTATAATATATCATTACGGTAGGCGTGAGTTATGGAGCGCCGAAGGCTCGCATGTGCTTCTGTGGAGGCAGTCGGGTCACTTCATTACCTGAACGGATAATACCTGCGGCGTAGTGTTACATGCTTTCTTGTTGCTTAGAAACTTTAGCATTGATTGAGAAAGTTCTACGACTGTATTTAAATACTTGCCAATTGAATTCAAAAAGAGGAGGTATTTACTTCAGTTTTTAAAAATATTTTTACCTAAGAACTTTTTTTCTTTTTATGATGCTAAGTTGGCAAGCAAGTATACTGCCCATCTGATGGTAAGCGGTTGCCGTAGCCTATGAGCATTTGCAACACCATTAGTAGGCGCTACTTCCGCGTTGCCAACCTCGAGATATTGGTTCCCGAATCTCCTTTGTCCAGTAATTTCACTAGGCTACAGTGCGCTTCAAACCGAAAAACAGTAATTCCAAAGACACTACTGCTTTGCGGTAGAATATTTGAAATTGCGGTGGTACCTTCCTAGCCGACCTCTTGCAACAAAAGACCTACCACTGGTGTCACTGATTGCACTGGTGCAATTATCTCTGCTGTGACAGATTATACCAACAGCGGGAGTCGGGGTCGTCACGTCCCGACGCCTATAAACTATACTTAATCATAAACAGTAGTGATTTTTCAATAAAAAAATGTATGTGAAATTAGGTGAGGTTCCAGGACAATACAAAGATACATAGAACAAGTCTACAACACACTTCGCATTGAAGATATTTATAGCGAAGACACACTATACATAATGCGAGAACGCGCCGGTACATCGCGTGCCTTATGAAATATTATGAACAGATAGACGGTTTATTCGTACCAAAAAACCGCAGAAAAGGAAACGAGAATTCCTTAGATAAGAAAGAAATATGGAGCAGTGAGGCGAGTTCGTGTTATTGTTCCGCAAACTTGAATGGGTCGAATGAAAATTGGTTATTGTTTGAGTAGCATTTTGTTATGGGTCACTGCTATTTTTGGTTATGATGATCGTTCTAGCGCATTGGTATAGGATCTGCCTGACAGATTGTCATATGTTCCTATTGATTGTACTGGCTACGTGGCTGCTTCGGTATGGCATCATAAGATTTCATAATTATCATTAGCTCTTGTTCTTTTACTCGAATTCCCAATTATTAATGGTTGGGGATTATAATTATAGCAATCTCTCCGTGTAAAAACTAGTAATATGACTGACGATGACGTGGCGCAGCGGTAGCGAACCTGCCTTAAACGCCACAGGTCGCGGGTTCGATTCCCGCTCGGAGCATAATATGCTTGTATTGACCATGCAAGCATATTTTCCGGTCTGGGTGTATTTGTCCTTGTCATTGTGAATGTTTCCGGACCCCGACACAGGATATTACTATCCTAATGGGGGCCGTTGAGTGTGCAGCGTTTATTTATTTATTTAATATCAAATTTTTATAACAGTGATAAATCGTAATATAATCGTAATATTTTTAAAGAAATAATAATAATAATAATAACTTTATTTCCAAACAGAACAATCATTACAAAAAAGTGACAGAATACTGCTTATAATGATCTAAAACTATTTATAATAGCATCCGTTGCTGAACTAAGTAATACAACTTGTATTTCAGCGTACGGCGCCACTCTCCACAGATATTTAAGCAAGATAATAGTAGTTTAATTAATTTTACATTAATGAAAATAAAGAATAAAACAAAAACTTAAAAATATGTGTTACTGTGAACCTCTCTTAGTGTATTGTGAGTATGTACGTGTGTGTGTGAGAGAGAGGGTGAATGAAAACGATATTTAAGAATATTTTTAAATATTTGAGTATTTGTTTCTTTTTATTATTATATTGTATTTATTTGTAGATGTCACTATTCAGTCACGCGTTAACCTCGAAATATTGGTTTTTAAATCTCATTGTCCTTTAATCAATATTGCTTTGCGGAGGAATATCAGACAACTGTATCACAATATCTGCTGTGCTACTTACACAGCTGGCCTCTTACAATAAAAAGTCTGCCATCAGTAAAAATACGACTGTGAGCGAATTCAAGTCAGTTAAAAACTTGATGATTCAACAAAGTTTCTATATTTTTTAATCCAATAAATAATACATTACTAAATATTATATATTCAAACATTGAAGCAACATCTGCGAGTAAACAGAAATTCATCCGCATAATGTCGTGAACTCGAGAAAGTTTTAGTCTGTTGCAGATCTTGGAGTTATTAAGACATCATCTCCACAAATATTTGAATGTTTTAATTTATTCGTGTCATGTGTTTACTTCTTGAGTTCTTGAAACATGTCGCGAATTGTTTGTTTATAATTTTCAATTTGAGGAGGTTGTTTTCGTGATATTATATTATACATATGTAAATATTGTCGGTATGTTTGTCTTTATCTTTTATGAGTATATAAGAATGCAAATGAGGCGATTATATACATAAATTACCAATATCCGTGAACGTGAATGTGATTAAAGTAGATGTAAATGTTCATTTGCAAATATTTAAGTGCCTATTACCTCACTACAGAAACACGATAATATATAGAGTTGCTATATTGTAATAAGCTAATGTTATAATTTATATAACTATTGAATTAGATGATAATATTTATATTATATTCTAGTTTATCAGCTTTGATAGATCTAGTATAAAAGGACCAGCTTGTCCATACACGAAATATCAGAATTTGATTATCTTCCCTTGTTCCATTGTAAACAATATTAAGAGACAGCATCAGTAAGTCTACATTTCATCATTTTATTTCATCCATTATTTTTATTTGGCATTCTACTTCACTTTATGGTAACTGTATGTAGAATCCAAACGCTAACTGCACTAGCTGCCGTTGCTGTGCCTACTCGCAAGACACACTTGTTTATACGCTAGCTGACCTCGAAATGAGGCTGACAAGTAAACAACAGACCGTGGTAGCCAACCAGGTGGGCAACGCTAAGACCTACCACTAGCAAATATTATTGTATTTATTTTTTCAGACATTAATCCCATAATTTGATTCTTCTATTCGTTTGAATGTTTTATTTATATTTTTCGATCCTTCTCATGTGAAGTGGAACGAATACCAATAATTCTCGATCCGTAATATTTCTTAATATACGCAAGCTTTGCGTAAACTTTCCGTACATGGAAGTTTGGAAACAAACACGGGAATACTTGGGGAAATTTTCCAACTCTCCAGATTTATTACCGGCTCCACTCCGTAGCGTAATTTATGAGAATTTCGTGTCATCGTATATTTTAAAATCCATTGCGATTTTAATATTTTCGCGCTCGCGTTTTAATTGCATTATTTGATGTATTACCATTTTGATGTTGACTTTAATTGTATTTACAAACTAGCCTTTGCTCTTCGGTATTTTCCACGCCACTTTTGCGTCGCACTCATGATTGACGTTTTTTGACTATCTGGGGTGACGCGCTATGTTATGTAGTTTAGAACCTTCCTCATTAAAGGTTATGATTGATAGTTCCTGAGCCTAGGCTATTCCGTTTAAATAATCAAGTTCTTCAGCTGTGTTTTATTATAACTTATTTAAACTAAAAATTTAAACTGAACAATAAATTCCTTTTTTAATTAAGTATGAAATGTTCATGTTCACTAATGAGAAATCAGAAATATAATTACTGCACCATCGAATTAAATGCAGAGGGATTAAAAACTCGTAATCCTTTTTACTCGGAGTAAAGGAGTATGGAGGCTTTAAATAAATAAGTTTTCTGCCGTCTTATTTTTAAGGAGATATATTTAATTTTGTTTTTAATTTGTTAAATTTTAATTTATTTTGCTTTGCGTTTGACTTTAAGACACCCTTGTATTAAGGGTTTTAACAATTTTACATATTACGAAAGACGAATCTTAATGGTTAATAAAAGTGCTTTTAAAAAAATTCTAATTTTTTATCTAAAGGACGATCTAATTGAAAATTATAGTATTTTTATTCTATGTAGGATAGGATAGAATAGTGTCTGCTACGTGCGGGAGATTCTGAGCCGTTTGTAAATAAATTTTAAACGAACATGAGGGCACAAAAAGACCCTTGTTTGCTTTGCTAATTGAATTCATTGTAGCTGCTTAAACGATATTTAAGCTAACTTTCCACTCGATAAATAGTATGATGCAGTGCTAAGATATATTTAAACACTGCACAAAAATTAAAAACTAAGACGTTCTCTACTAAGAATTAAGTGTAACACTGTTCAACTTGTGTTAAATGAAAACCAACCGATAGACAATGTCTTTCAATGGTAAATCTAAAGCTGATGTTTTCATTTTAATAGCTTGGTTGCTTAGTTAATAGTTCACTTAAGCAAATCAAAGAAATATGGCACCTCATCTGACATTAATGTTACATAGTTACAGTGCCGTACAACTTGATAGACCTACATACGGCAGGGGAAAGAAGTATAGGCTAAGGTTGAGCATTTTTATTATTATATCCTACAGAAGCATAAACTATCTATAGCTAAGCCTACTAACAGGAAGGTGAGGTTAGGCTATGTTTAAAGTGGTTCGCACACGTGCATATATTACGGCGAAATTAAATCGTTTTTTGGACAAATCTCGATGGATAATGGATGGCTGGGGATATGTTACAATTGCAACTGTGTATTAACATAATAAATCTCATTAAAGTTATATTGGGATTTAACTAATTGAATTTGTTTTAATGGGGGCTGTTTTGCATTTTTGTAACAACTAGTGGTCGCCTACTGGTTGAAATTTGCACGTGATTATTATTGATTGAATTTCCAGTATCTTCTTTATGGCTCGTCAATTATAGCTACTGTAGCTTTTATCGAATCTTTTTGTTAAAATCGCTCATAGAAGTCGACAAAGTCAGAAGTTCTTAGGTCGCCTGTCTGGACTAACTATGACACTAGGTTTGCCACTAAGCACTTAATAAGAAGAAGCTATAAAAGAAAAATGATGTCAAGCGATTACAGCCGCCCCTAAATATCTGCAACATCAGAGTGCATCCAGATGCTTAGGAGATGCAACTAGTTATACGCTAGCTGAATTCGAAACGCTGCTAGCGAGCTACCACCGAATCCACCGTTTTTAAGACTTTGTAGAAGATCCAAGGCGAGTTTATCTACAAAAAGAGAATGGTTTAGCTGCCCGCACTACCCTCAGCATGCGCCCATGGACAGAGCCCTCTAAATTATGCATATTACTTTACAAAACTTCCCAACAAATTTTTATATGTATCGTTATAAATTGTGTAAAGTATAAAAGACGAGGAATTCTTTGTTGCCTCTCTAAGCACGGAAATCCCTTCCGCAAACTTCTTACATTAAGTAAACAAGTACGATTCGCTTCAAAAATGCTTCGGCTTATATTTTTATGTGTCTTTCCTTACTTCGTGAAGTTTAAATGAAAAAGGTCCACCCGCATATTGACCCAGTTATGTTTGACTTAAGATTTCTTAGGAACTTTTGTTTATCTGTCAAGGAGTTTTATAATGTTTGGAGATTTTGGAATTATTGATATTTGTTCAGTTCCATCATGGAGTAAGAAAGTACGCTGTACCTTTATAGTTGTATGAGTTTTTTAATAATTTTGTGAGAACAGCTCTTACTAAATGAAGAAAGATCTTGTTTATTCACAAAAGTCTATCTCAAATTTGATCTCTCATCCCCTCTGTTCCCTTCTTTTCCCTTCTCATCTCTTCCCATCCTATCCCTTGGGAACTCTGCTATCACTTGAATAAAAAAATACACATTACGTTACTCTCAGTCTCTTTTTACCGGTTGTGGCGACGTTAGTTCTCGTTGTATAGTCTAACCATCAAGTGTAATGGTGAAGAGGCGCGATAAATTAATTTAGGCTCATTGTTCATTGGCAAGTGATCCACAAAATGCACGAACTTGAATGACTTGACGACGACGTGACATGAGCATTTGAAATGCTGGCGCTATGTAGTTATGATAAGTTTTCTCTTGACGGAAGTCTGGATGTGAAGCTAGCTATCGCTCATTGTCATGACATCTCTCGAGCAGCATCTATTGGCATCGTTGATCTGGGAAACCATAATCGGCAAGTAATTGACGTGTATCGTGTCTACTAGCAGTATAGATTGATTATATAGCTATGATATGCTTTTAGAGCCGCAGTCATTTCGATATTATACATAACTATTATATAAAACAGAATTATAAATTGTGTGTATAGATTATGAAATAAAATATCTTTCAAAGAAAAGCGAACGAATAAGTTATGCTATATCATAACATGTAGACCTGTCGTGTCCTTAAACTACAGATTCTGGCACGTCTTACTTAGGTCGCTATTATATCCTAAAATATAAAATTCCCATGTCACAATGGTGGTCCCTGATAAAATCCGAATTTACTCTCCCGATCTTAACGTACATTTCAATGTATGTGATTTGTTTCAACTTAAAATATACCAATTTTCCCACCCGGAGAGACTTCTCTTTTCTTCACCCGGAGAGATTTTGGAGACAGAACCTATAAAATGGCTACCCAACTTTCTTAGCAATATCAAGTATTTTAATTTATAATAATTCGTTCCGAATTATAATTAACGCGTCGATGGGTCTGCTAGTTGTGATATCACAGAACACACAAAATATTGAATCTAAGAATCTATTCCCAAGTAAAATGAAGTTAAAAACAAATTAAAAATATAATAGCCAAGATAAACAGTTTATTTCATGAAGTAGGACAAAAATACTTAGCGATAACAGAATATAACAATACCAATTTTTATCGGTTTCCAAGATGTCTTTAAAAGACATGTCATTAAAATTATTATACAAGAATTCCGTATTTTTTCCATCGACGTCCATTATAAAACGCCACACAAATCTTTTCATCTTCCTTAAAGATGAACGGCGGCCTTATCGCAGAAATCTATCTGAATTTTATTGCAATGATATTTAGTTTACCTTTTAGCCGACTTCATTAAGATTTAAGATATTTTATAACTAGGTATTTTTTTTTTTTTAAGTTGGCAAACAAGCATACGGCCCACCTGATGGTAAGTGGTTGCCGTAGCCTATGAGCCCTTGCAGCACCATTAGTAGGCGCCACTCACGCGTTGCCAACCTC
This sequence comes from Hestina assimilis, assembly GCA_023373885.1. Lineage (NCBI taxonomy): Eukaryota > Metazoa > Arthropoda > Insecta > Lepidoptera > Nymphalidae > Hestina > Hestina assimilis. The sequence continues at coordinate 1,864,909 of CM041745.1, read as the reverse complement.
GAGATATTAGTTCTTAAATCTCCTCTGCCCAGTAATTTCACTAGCGTACAGTGCCCTTCAAACCGGGACACAGTAATGCCTAAGCACTACCATTTGGCGGCAGAATATTGGACACTGCGGTGGTACCTAGTGACCTAAGACCTACCACCAGTGTGACTGATTGCACTGGTGGAACAATCTCTGCTGTGACAGGGGTTATCCCAACAGCGGGCGACGGGGTCGTCACATCCCGACGCCGATTTTTTATAACGCGATACATTTGCCGTTTGTGAACCAATTTTGATAATTATTGGATTGGAAATATTTTGTTGGAGAGTACGATTTCATGTTGGTCTTATATAAATTTCATGATGAAGAAAGAAAATCTTCAAGGTGTAACGTTTGGGAGTTTGAAGCTGTTTTTTTCTATATTCACTGTTTTTTATTTTAGACACTTTTTGCTTTGCGTTGCTTTTAGAGATAACATTTAGTTCCAGTTATTATTTCATTATACTTTTTTCTTATTATAATCATCTTAAATTTTTTCAGTTTTACAGATTAAAATAGATTTTTATATAAATCAAAATTTATCTATGAAACCAATCATAAATTTATGTGTACGTTTCATGATAGCGTCAGAGGATGGAGGCATATTCGATTACCGGTTGTGAAGACTTTCCGCTCGCTTGCATTATTAATGCGTCCCACATTATTAGGGATAAACTCGCATTTCAGATGCGGAGGATATATTTATTTTGTATATAATTGAAGCTATTCAGAATTCTTACGGTAAATCGATATTGTATGTATATCGAAAAAACTAAAGGCCCCTTACAGAGTGTACAATTTGACATATTCTTACCTTGAAAAAGAAGACGAAGTTTGTCGTAACAAAACAATAGTAACTCTACGGTATCGGACAATAAGACATACAATCAGATACGAAAACAACAGGAGTATGTAACGTAGAGGCCCAACATAGCTATAACTTTACAAAGATCGCTAATAACGTGTAAGCTTCATCAGCATCCTGCAACAACTTCCGTCCCTTTTCAAGAAATCACTCCCACAGAATGCAGGAAAGAGAGAGAGAAGATGTAACCCCTTAATAAAATTTTTGACTTTTCACTTTTTTATACTATGAAATATTTGTTAATAACCTTTTGGTCCGCATGCTGATAAGCGGCATGCTGATACTTCGGTATCCCCTAAGAATACTTGAATCACCAGTGAAGTTACATACATGCGTTTTGTTCGGTCAGTTACTGAATGGGTGATTGCATAGTGGTATTTCAACTGAGCGTCTCCGTGCTTCGGAGGTAAAAAGTCGGTCCCGGCTGTTATCGATGTGATAATAGTCGAAAAGTCAAGTCAGAGACCCATACGGGGACCTGAACAACTGTGACACTAGGTTGGCTAATAACCACTCCATAAGAAGAAGGAGAAAGGAGAGGGGAAAGGTAAAAGATATGTGAGTTTGGGGCATACGTTACTTAACGTTCGTAACTTTTGTCCCTAGTGGGAATAAACCCGTAACCATTAGTGTTCAAGTAAGGCTACAATCCACACCGTCGGTTGAGTCCATCGACTAGAACACGCTCGGAGCATTCCCTCCATTGCCGATGACTTCTTTAGCTGTGGTTCGGCCTCGCAGAAGGCACCGTAAGGTCGAAATTTGAGCACCCGCGAGGACTGTCTCTTTTTCAGGGCTGGGTCTCAGTACTCGGCTTTCCTACCCGGTGACGCTGTCAAGGCCAGCAGGGCCAAAAGATATACAAAAAAAAAAGCTGCAACTATTCCAAAACGGTCATCAAATTGATTATATTTATTGATTACTATATTGATTAGATAAATTGTGATTGTGATATTTTATAGCGATATTTTACTTTTACGTAAGCCGTTTGTATCGTATTTATTGTGACGGAGAAATATTTCCAGACAAGAGTAGGCCGGCTAAGAAATATAGCGGGTAATGTAGAAAGAACAACCTTTTTCCTGTCAACCTACATATGTAATTATGTATACATATTATGTTAGCTTGGATGTAATTTGTCACATGTACAATTTGTTTATATCAATATTTTTATTTATGATTTATTATTATATTATGTTGATATTTATATACTAGAGTAATTATAAGCAGGCCTTTTTTAGAGCTTGATTTTTTTTTTTGTAAACGCTAATTTATTTTATTGTTTAAAAAATAGTGACCAGATACTCTTTTTTTTTTTAATTTTGTCAAATTCTTTTTTTTTTTGTTTTTATGGAAGTTTTTCGATATTGTTGAAATTTCTGGCCCACAAAAAGCATTGAGTTAAGGTATGAATAAAAACATTTCTTTTATACTAAAACGGTTATGTTAATATTTCAGTAACTATTTTGCCTCGAATTATATATTTATTTTCCGTTGATATAATTCTTTATATTATTGTTTCTAAAATTTTAGACATTAGAAATTCTTTACAAAAAGTAGTCTTTTCGGCATAGAACCAAATTTTACCCATAATATATAAACAGTCATCTATACAAATATATAAAATTAAAGTGTTTGTTTGTAATTCCAAATTAACAGCTTTTCAGTAAATGCATATGAAAGTAATTTTTGTCTGTCTGTCTTTTTGTTCCAGCTTATGTCTGAAACAGCTGGATCAATTTTAACGGGACTTAACTGATGTTGTAAGGAGCAACTTACTCTACTTATTATTTTATAAAAAGAATTAGGGCTCCGTGCAATAAAGAAACTTCGTTCGAATAAATATATTTACTGTAAGGAATACATAGTTAAATTGCTTCATAAAAACATTTAGTCTATATTTAAGTATTGCATCATGTTTTTTCCACAAACATTGAACAGGATTACGTCATCGGTAAGCGGTTGAGAAAGTTCGAATCGTATTGATGTCTCGGGAGAGGTCGGCTGATCGAATTTCAGCGCTTTTCCGATTATTGTAACTCGATTCCAAAAAAGTTTTTAATTGAATACTTTGAGTTCTATTGTGTCTTTAAACGACGTGTGCCATAAATATTTTTTTTACAGATATTCTGCCTTGCATTGAAGCCTCAATAGCTCAATGGTAGAAGGGCCGACTTCGCTCCGTTAACTCGAGAGTCACGGGTTCGATCCTGACCCCCTTGGGCTATTGTGGTACGCACTCTTAGCGCAAGCTTTGAGCTTATTTGGAGAGCAATAAGAATATTAGTAATGCCTTGTAAAAGAATTGCTAATGTTCTTTAAAAAAAAAACAAAAGTGTGTCTTCCATTAAAGTGTTTCGGTTTGAAATTACTGGACAAAATCTCCAGGTCACAAAGACAACCGCTTACCATCAGACGGGCCGCAAATCACTGGTGGTAGGTCTTTTTTTGCTAGTGGCCGGCTAACCAGTGTCAGATATTCCTACCGCATGAGTGTATTTTGCGTTTCTGTATTTCGGTTTGAAGGACAGTGTAGCTAGTGATATTACTGAGTGAAAGAGATTTAAGAACCATGTGACATTTACAAACGAATGGTAATTCAAGAGCTTACAGGCTAAGACTACCGCTTACCATCAGGTGGGCCGATTGCTTGCTTGCCAACTGACAGAACGAACTGCTTAGCATCCATGGATTCACCTTGGGGGCACCGGTTCCATCGTTTGATACAGGGAAAAACTCTTAGCAGTTCCCGGGACTTGCAACACGGGTGTAGGTTTATGGAGGCCTTCTTTCTGATACGCATCAACGTTCACCTTCACTGTTCGCGTGCCCCTCCCTCCATAGCTAAATTTGAAAGCAGCCTGTCAGAGCTGTTTTAGATGCTCGTTCTAAAATAGAACTCACTGCAGCTCTAAGCAGGCCAATGCTTTTCAGTAAGTTACAGAGAGATTTTGTTGGTATACCGCTCGCCCCTACTTCACTGAATACAAATGAACTATATTAAAAATGAATATAGTCATTTTTACATAACATACTAGCGGCCCACTCCGGCTTCGCACGGGTATAAAATAATTATAATTATATCCTATGTTATTTCAGTAGTTTTGATTTATTCATTACTGCCCGTGGCCCGCACGCGTTAAATGTAATTATTTACGACATCACAATAGAAACCTCAAAAATAACAGTTTTTTTTCTCCATTATTTAATAAATGTTATTATACATACAAAACCTTCCTCTTCAATCATCCTATCTATTTAAAAAAACCGCATCAAAATCCGTTGCGTAGTTTTAAAGATTTAAGCATAAATAGGGATATAGGGACAGAGAAAGCGACTTCGTTTTATACTATGTAGTGATATTACGTACATAGTATATATTAGTAATATATATTAATTTTTTTAATATGTAGAAAAGAAAATCTGTTAAGAACGAAAAATAAACCACGTGCGAATACTAGCTGTCGTTGAAACTACAAAAAGAATTTTCCTTTAAGATATTCAAGTGGTTTCTCGTTCAGAATAAAAACTCTTTGTTCTAAGCTATGTAAATATTCCATCTGCCTAGATCAAGTATGAAAATACGTACCGAGACAAAGCCGACGAATTACTCCTTCCATATCCGACCGGTCGCATATAAACTGCCTTATACAGCTCCTTAGAAACCTTTTACACCGTGTACAACACTCCACACACAACCCACGACGCGTATCACAACCGCTAAAGTAAGCTTTAGTACATTGAAATACAAGCGATAATTCTGTAAAATATTATCGTGAAGGGCCCTGTGTACACTTTACATCATCAAATATACATTTCGGGTTAAGTCAGAAGGGACAGTGGCATGAAAACAGGGGCCTTTGAATATGTATAGAGTCTATGGATGGGACGAGATGTCTTTGGTATCTCCCATAAATGAACTATGTCTTTGCTAAGATAGCCAAAATTGTTTTGACTATTTATATGGATTTCCGTGTGATTGTTTTGGTATTCTCGGAATAAGTATTAAATAAATAAATAAATAAACGCTACACACTCCACAGCCCCCATTAGGATAGTTATATCCTTTGTTACGGGTTGGGAAACATATACATTGACAAGGACAACACTCTCAGACCGGAAAACATGCCTGTACGATTAATACAAACATCTGCTCCGAGCGGGAATCGAACCCGCAACCGTCGAGGATTAAGGCAGACTCGCTACCCACAACGCCACAACGGTGTCAATTAATTACATGATAAGTATTACATGATATTTAAATGCTACACACTCCACACCCCCCATTAGGATAGTTATATCCTGTGTTACGGGTTCGGAAACATACATTGACAAGGACCAACACTCTCAGACCGGAAATCATGCCTGTTTGGTTAATACAAACATCTGCTCCAAGCGGGAATCGAACCCGCGACATGGGGCGTTTAAGGCAGGTTCGCTACCACCACAACAGTCGTAAAAAAATCTTCTTAAATGTAACAAGTGCGTGTAACATTCGCATATAAAGTGTTTCGTACACCTTTATTTTTAAATTTTATTTTATAGTACATTTTTTTAATACTAAAGATGATGTTTGTTTCTTATAAAGTGGACTTGACATCTGTCTTTGTATAAATTATGACGTAATTATAAATAAGTGAAAGGAAAATAAAGAATAAATAAATATAAATTTCTTTTAAATTAAATTACGAGAAGAAATCTCCAGCGCAAAATCCGTTGAAATCTGCGTAATTTTTCCACCGCGGTGACTTTTAAATGAATTAGATTTCCCGCAAATCTAGTAAAGCATCTCACAATGGACTCATTAATGGAATTAACCGACCTAATTATTTCTTTTTGAAAGAAACAAGAGTTTCTTGTTGAAGTTAGAGCGAAATTTCTTCTTAATCAAAAATTAAGATTTATTAATTAATGTTTTTGACTTTTAAATTATGTCGGTAAAAATAGTTGTATATAATATTGTACATTGCTTATCATGGGTTTCTTGACAAAAGATTTTTGAATAATTCAAATTTGTCTTTACTACGATGGCTAAGATAGAATTATACTGCGTCGTGGGGTTCTGAAACACACAAAAATAAGCATAACTCCTATACCGGAAACTATGTCTGTATGGGCAATACAAACATCTGAACAAGTGCGGGAATCGAACCCGCGACCTGTGGTGCGGTTAGCTACCACTGCGCCACAACGTCGTCAAGACTAATGTCTTGAAGACAAAAAGCTCTGTAAGACACGCATGTGTTCCGGTCTGGGTGTGTTTGTCCTTGTCATTGTGTATGTTTCCGGATCCACGACACAGGATATCCTAATATCCGTTGAGTGTGTAGCGTTTGTTTTTTATTATGGTTATTATTTTCAAATTTAGAACCGTTCATAGCTCAACGGCAGCCGAGCCTACTCCGTTAATGCGAGAGTTGAAAGTTCGATCTTCATCCCCTTAGGCTATTGTCGTCCACATCCCCAAGCGCAAGCTACGAGCTTATTTGGAGGAGCAATAGAGATGACTTAAAAAGAATTGCTAATATTCTTTAAAAAAATAGTCTGTAAGTCTGTTTGTTAAGAAACCAAGTCAAAAACAGACTGGTTAGGACTATAATATTATGTGTCTTGCCTTTCAAACAAAGCATTCAGTTTTAAATAAAAAAATTCCAATTCCAAGTAAAATACTATTTTGTAATATTAATGATTGATTGATGACTCTCTCAGATAGTTTTTTTAATTCCAAAGCATAATAAATCGTTATATTTAAACGTCCAACACACAACCGGAACATCACCCTTGACAATACAGTGAGGCCATAACGCGTTTTATTATTTTTACCCCGGACCTTTTATATGCGTTAATAATTATTTTAGGTCTAGCCTACACTGGAGTGGACATTTATTTTTTCATTATTTAGATAATACTATAATACTAGTTACGCTTAAAAGTAGTAAAAGGTAAAGTTTGATAAATAAAAGAAATGAAAAAAATATAATTAAATGTTGGTTATCTGCTTCCAATTAAAACGTATGTGTATAAATATGAAATGATAAAATTACAATAGTTTAATTTCTCATTGGGTTATTGTCGTAACTAATTTGAATAAGTTAACTAAGTTGAGCATTTTATATATATATTTTTGTCTGTTTATTTGTGAATTTCTGAAGTGGCTGGACCGAATTTAATGGGACTTTCACTGGCAGATAACTGACGTAATAACGAGAAACTTAGTAGTATAAGTTAGTTATTTTACTTTAATAAAATAAATAAAGAACAATCGGTACACCGCGCGAGCTAGATTTACATATAAGTATGAATTATAGTACGTTTACTTGATAGATATATTTTGTGTTATCGGCGTACAAGTGGGTACGATTTACTGTGTAGCGAGCCTAATGGTATCGGTCCCGACGGGATTCAGGACAAATACATATAAAATATAATAGTGACGGGTGTAATTGGAATATTAATGCTCTCTTACAAACAAACTGAGTGATTTAAACTCGTTTTTATACGTTCGAAATGGAAATAGTTTTATTAAATAGTTGGATTAATGTTTAAATATATTTTTGATATATTATTTTAGTCGCAAAAGTCTTTTTATTGTACTATATTGTGTATTACAATATTGTACTTTTTAATTCGTATAATATGAACTAGCTTGCTCTTTATTACCTAACAGGTAATGATATATGACAATAAGTTTTGAGTTATATGAGAAATATTAATTTTGTGAGTATTTGGACTCTCAATTACGGTTCTCGAGGTACAGCCCGATATTAGGCGGACGGTCAGCGGAGGTTTAATAATGCGGTGTTACTACTGGTAGGCCTTTTCTTGCGCGATGGCGGCTAGGTAAGGTGGTACCTACCGCAGTATCAGTTATTCTACCGTAAAGCAGTGAACTGTGTTTCGGTTTGAAGGATACAGTATCTAGTGAAATTACTGGGCAAAGGAGATTTAAGAACCAATATCTCGAGGTTGGCAACGCGTGAGTGACAACTACTAATGTATGGCGTTGCAAGCGCTCCTACACTACGGCAGACGCTTACCATCAGGTGGATCGTTTGCTTGCTTGCCATATAACTTCATCACACAATAAGGGTTCCGTTGGCACATTTTGGGTACGGAACCCTAAAAATTATCGTGTGTTAGTAACTATTTCCGCCAAAACTTTATTGATAACTAACTTCACATAAAGAATTACGACAATTAATCCTATCTATATATTAATCTCTTTATTTCTCTCTTTATGTTAGAAAGTAACAAATAATAGAAGAGATTATGTCCAAATATAGAGCTATTAATGTATTTTATTACACCAATTGGGATTGGATAGCGTTTGTTGGGAAAAAGTTCCACCATCAAATCACCTCAGGAATGGTCCTCGCAAGAATTACTATGAACAATAGTCGCTTCGTTAGGGATGAACTTTTGATTAGATTGCCGGCATATCTGGCGATATATGGTGAAAGTAAACAACGATACGTTAAAATAACAACATTACCCAGAATTGAGTTCCAGTGTTGTTGTTGTTGTTGTTGTTGTACACTTTATACCAGTCGGATGATTATTATTTGTAAATAGCTGTACCCGCGGTTCGATTCGCGTGGTTTACCGATATTGCAAGGAACCCTAATCCTTTTTCATTGATATTCGTAGTAGGTAGTTTTTGATATTTTAAATTTATATTCGTAGTAGGTAGTTTTTTCAATTTTCTTGGATTACTTACATTTTATTCTACAAGTTTTTCAATACAGATCTAATAACTTATGATTTTTTAAAGTTATTTAATCCGGGGCCAGGTGACTCTAATCTAACTGATGTCAAGTTAGAGTAGAGTTCAAACACGAAGGCGGCTAATATCGAAGCAGAAGGCAAACTGCACTAGCCGCCCGTGCCATGTCTACACGTACGCAAGATGCAACTGCTTATACTCAGGCTGACTTCAAAACGCGACTGACGAGCAGTCACTTTACGAGATTTTCATCGACGTACCATCAAAGGATGACCAGCAGGATATAATTTCTTATCGGACATCACAATTTAACATTACACGTTTTCTCCCAATGGTTTCATTCACCCTTAAAAAAAATTAGAAACACAAATTAAGAACTAAAACACTCAGAGGTTCTTGACCGAATTTGACACGCCACCTAGGCCTTATATATTTAATCTATCAGTATTATAGCGTAGACTATATTACGCCTATTAGTATTTAATAAAAAAGTTAGATGGAATAAGAGATTTGTTTAATTTCCAAAGTAAAAAGCCGTAACAAATGTTCAGCCTTGTACAATTGCCTGCGGGTGTGGAATGAGTTATCCTACAATTGTCGGATAAATTGCTTCTCTCATTCTCGTAGTCGTTACGAAATTGCGAACAGAATTTTGAGACGAGGTATTCGGAAACCGAAATGTTTTATTACTTGATACAAGACGATCTATATATGCTAATGAAAACTGGTAATTGTTCACTGGCAAAATTACTTTTGTAATGAATACGCGTTGAGCTGTGTCAAATATTAACCAATTAAAAAAGAGTAGGTTGTCAAATACATACATACAAAAATTTTTAAATGGTTGTTGTAAAAGTTGAGTCACGCTCCTCCTAGCACAAATGGACCGGCTGGAGTACTACCCTCTCACAGAAAATCGGCGTAAAGTAGCATTACCAGAAAATACTGCTGCGTTTCACGCCATAAGTGAGGGCGCCATTTATTAATCTATACCAATATTATAAAGATGAAGAGTTCTTCTGTGTGTCTGTTTGAGCGTGTTAATTTCGGGAGCTACGTGTCCGATTTGAAAATTCTTTTTGCATTTGATAGTACACATCTTGAGGAAACTTATAGGCTACTAGCGGCCCACTCCGGCTTCGCACGGGTATAACATATATAGCCTATGTCATTCCCTGAAAAAATGATTAAAAACGATACAGTAGTTTTGATTTATTCATTACTGCCCGTGGCCCACACGCGTTAAATGTAATGAATGTTATTATACATATAAATTTTTCTCTTCAATCACTCTATCTATTAAAAAAACCGCATCAACCACGTTCCGTAGTTTTAAAGATTTAAGCATACATAGGAACAGAGAAAGCGACTTTGTTTTATACTATGTAGTGATATAACATCACGATACGATACATAGAAGCCGATCAATATGAAAGTACGAGGCGCGCGATGCGATGCGGTGACTTGGTGGAACATCTGCACAATAATACAGTGAAAGAATTACTTGTTTGTTTGTTTAACTAAACAATGCAACATGTAGCGGTGGCGGATTTACAAATTTACAAGGTAAAGGCTGTAAGGTTTTTGCCGCCTTTGCCTCTGCAATTGTAATATGCTAGATTATTTATTTTTACAATCCAACAAAAGGCCGATTACTGGTTGGGGGGCTGTGAACTAGCTGTTTGATTGTAGAATATGGAAGTTTGCTGGAAACCCGGGATGTACAATGACTAGTGTGAGGATAAAATCATCGGACAATTTGTTGCAGATTTCTACCTGTAAAACCTCAGAAAACCGTCATCCAGAAATCATTTTGATTTCTATGAGGTAGCAAACAATTTGGTCCTCAAATTTGCCGCCCCAAAAATCTGCCACCCTAGGCTCAAGCCTACTTAGCCTGCTGGTAAATCCACCAGTTATAGACCACGCGAGCGAAGCTGCGGGCACAGGCAATGTCTTTATAACTTGAGCTGTTTTTGATTGTGAATTATACAAGACAAAATTAGATTTTGTAAATGAATAATTCGATATCTAATGCCATGGCTGCGGGCTATTACAACGTTAACGGAATACCGAATTTGTTAATTAAATTACGTCTTTGCGAGTAGTCAAGCATGAAATTGTTTCAAAGTTAGTACCTGTTTTACATTAAGGTTTTAACTTCAAAAAGAGTGAAGTTGTATTTTTGGTGCCTGGTATAATTTTTAGCAAGATTCAAAAAGGTGGAGGTTTTCGACTTCATTGATTATTTTAGTAGTAGCCATGCTCCAGCCAAAATGGGTTGGCTCGGCTGAGGGAATCTTACTCTCTCACAGAAAATCGGCGTAGTAATAGTACTGTTGCGTTTCGTGCAATGAGTGAGCGTCGGAAGTCCAATCTCCCACCCCTTGTCATTCCTTCCTCCCAATCCTTAAGTTGGCAACAACGCACATGTAATACTTCAAGTATCGCAAGCGTTCATAGATTGCGGTGACTGCCTACCATGAAGCGGACCGCTTGTTGGCCAACAAAATAAAATAAAATACTCGAAAACGGCTAGACCGATTTCTAATTTCTTTGTTGTTTGAAAAGGTATACTTTTCAGCAGATCCCATTGTCTTTAAAACAGAATCTAATGATCGGATTCTGGTGGAATCGGAGAATCTCTTTAATATTATAGGCAGTTAGGCACCTATTGCAATTTTAGTGTTTATGAAAATTGCTTTTGAGTTTGGTTTTGAAAAGAATCACAAGGTGGACTGCTCACGAAAACTGCAAATAGCAACCACTACTCAATATTAATAAAAATTTATGAACTAAATTTTTATTGCTTATAACATATTAATAGTATTTAATTACATTAAATTGAAATTTAGTGTACGTATGATGTACACTGATAACCTATAAAACTACTGTAACCTTTATGAGTTTGAAATACATATGTATTATCAGTTTTAAAGGCAAAAAGTTCTGAGGATAGTGATGGATATAACGACAGTGTGACTACTGGACTGTGACACTTACACTTATCCAATGAAACTATGATTAATGAGACACATGTAGATTCACGTCGATATTATGTGAAAAGTACTTCTCTGATTGAGACAGCCAATTCATCCTGAGACCTTCATGTCTTTACTACTCATAAAAATTAAAATGTTATATTAATAAGCAAAATGAAAGGTAATTGTGGAAGAATAATAAAAAAAAAATTTGTCCTTGTCCACTGAACAACTAACTAATGACGTCACTCTACAGCCTGACGTCATCACTCACCGCCGCCCCACCACTTAGGAGCAATATTTTATATCGAAAAAATACGGACTTTTATGAGACGCTTTTCCTTCCTTTGAGAACGATATCTTTCAATTTTTAGGTTAAAATGTTAAATGTTCTCAATAAATCTTAAGTTTTGTAATATTTATGATAGAGAAGGGTGAGATTATTTGTGACTTTAACCGTAGCTTGCTAGATTCAATCTGTTCAAGCGTCTTCGAGTTTTCAAGTTATTATGTGGATCGTTATATTATTCTAGTATCTACCCGCCACTTCATCCGCGATGAGCTTAGAATTACATCCAAAGAGAAATAAAACATTTGTAAGTAAATTATGTTTCAAATAAAACATTCATGAGACTGCGTCTTGGTTTATAGCCCGAAGGGTGAACTAGTCACACATTGGATACCAGGAAATTACCTATGAGTTAACGATTGTTATCAGATTTTATGATTTGCTATCATCCGGGACCGACAGCTTAACGTGCTTTACGAGGCATGGTTGGGAGACTCATAACGACAAAAGTCTAAGCCGAAACAGATATTTATAACATATATCTGTTCCCAGCTGGAGGCTCAAATCATGGTCACTACTAAAACATACGGTCGTCACAGTCTTTAATATTAGCACCGAGCAGAGGTAATTTATTGAATTACATTTCGGAATTAATTTAAATAGTCTTGGACAATGTAATATTATTTTATGTTATCCTACATCAAAATTAGCAATTACTATGTATTATATATTCCTAAATTTATTGAAATTAAGAAGGCAATGATTAAGTTATATGTAGAATTATGGGGCTGACATAGTCGCTAAGCGACTTAAGCCTTTTTTTGTTTATTAGATAAAAAAAAAGAGGTAATTTAGAGAGATATGTTTTTTCCTGCTTGGGTCAGATATTTTCTGAGAGAGAGAGATTATATTATATTGACTATACTGACATCTGTTTCAATTTGGTCGATTGCGCTTGTGTTTGTGTGTGTATTAACCAAGAAAAGTTTTGTGTGTGTATTGTTTATATATTATTTTTATCAGCTCTCACCTCAAAAGTTACAACTACTTATAGTTATGTATGTTCGTTAGTTAAAACTAAAAAGGAAAGAAAATGATTTCTTTAATTCTTCTCATTGTATTGAGAAAGACAATGTCGTAAATCCTTAATACAATATAGTGTCCTACCGACTAATAAATACACTGTAATCCTTACACAATAGGGGTTTATACTAAATTTTGTAAGTAATTGTACAATAGAACTTTAAAAACGACGCCAGTGATCTACGTTAACTTTGCACTTATAGTTTGAAGTCTGAATAAAAGAGCTTTCCATCACCTCCGACCTCCTGCCTCTTGAGGGACAAATGTGCGTGTATATTCCGTGCTTGTTGTGCAGCAAGCAAGCTACATCCGGTGACGCTGACAAGGCCAATAGAGCCAATGTTACGGTGATTGTTTAACATGATGTAGGCCATAAGAAAACAAACGCCAAACGCTAAACACTCAACGGCACCATTAGGATTGTGATATTCTGGGTCGGGGGTCCGGAAACATACACTATGACACGGACAAACATACCCAGACCGGAACTCATTCCTGTATGTTCAATGCAAACACCTGCTTCGAGCGCGAATCGAACCGGTGACCTGTGGTCTTTAAGTCTACTTATTTTTCTTTTGTATAATTTCTTTTGAAACTGACTACAGGATTCGTATTGTAACAGTCATTCTTACTTTAAAATATAAAATCAAATAAAAAGCTTCTTTATAACAAAAGTATAAGGTTCATTATTGAAAAGGCCTGTGGAACGTATTCAGTCATGAACGGAATGTCCAATTAACAGTAAAGATGGTTATGAGTTTCTTATCTGTGGAACATCTCCTGTCATCGTGGTAAGGGTGGTCTTGGAAGTATAAGGAATATATGGTTCAAGATTTCTTTATTACAATGTAGAGAGCTATGGAGAGATACAAGTTATTTATTTCCACTACGCTCTGCCTGCGGCTTCGGTCGTGGGAATTAGAATAATGGCTAGTCCCTGGATGACAGAATTTCTTCGATATTTTTTTTTGGTGTGTTTTTATTTAGATACGAATTACATAATGATAATATATATATAGCATTTTTCGATCTTACCGATATAATAATAAATAAATATGAATTGGTTTTTTAAATAACAGGGTTTTCGTCGCTTGAAAATGCGGATCTAACGACATTAATCTACATTATGACTAAAAATTAATCCTATCTAGATCGATCTATCGCCCCCGAAAATGCATTTCATGCAGATTTCATGAAAATCGTTGGAAGCACTTTCGAGATTCAATTTGGAGTACAGTTTAAACTATACTTACCTTACCTTACCTTATCTTAAACTCTTATTTGGTAACTATATCTTTTAATAAACAAACTCGTTACAATTGTACAATAGTATAGATTTTAAGCCTTCATTAACCGATCTTTAATATTTTCCCTCGTAATATGGAAGCTTTAAAAGTTAATAAATTTAAGAAATTGCGACATTATTAAGCAATTTAGTTCGCTTCGTGCGCCGTCCCTCCTCAATGGCGGGAATTACAGCTATGCATACATAACTAGGGAAATACAGGGGTATGAAACAGTTGTGGTTTTGGTTTAGCGAGGGTTTTTGGAATGAGGTTTTTTTTTTTTATTATTTTTTTTTATGTTAGAAGTTGGCAAACAAGCATACGGCCCACCTGATGGTAAGTGGCTGCCGCAGCCTATGAGCGCTTGCAGCACCATTAGTAAGTGCCACTCACGCGTTGCCAACCTCGAGATATTAGTTCTTAAATCTCATTCGCCCAGTAATTTCACTAGCGTACAATGCCCTTCAGACCGGAACACAGTAGTGCCTAAGCGCTACTATTTGGCGGCAGAATATTGGACACTGCGGTGGTACCTACCTAACCGGCCTCTTGCAACAAAAGACCTACCACCAGTGTGACTGATTGCACTGGTGGAATAATCTCTGCTGTGACAGGTTATCCCAACAGCGGGTGATGGGGTCGTCACATCCCGACGCCATTAATTTTTGTTTGTTGGTTGTGGTATGTTTCCTGGTGAACTCAGTTCATACTTGCCAAATATAATAAGTTCTACTGCTCTAAAATCGAATAGTTAACTTATACGAAGTTTATTTTTGTGAACAAAGTTTCAAGAAAAATGGTTATCCCAAAATTTTACGATCTAGTAAAATGAATAGTGGAAGGTCTGTTTAACTCGTCTCGTTAGATAAGTACGGTGCTTCGGCTTGAAAACACTGTAGCTAGTGAAATTACTGGGCAAAGAAGATATAAGAACAATATCTCAAGGTTGGCAAGACGTGAGTGATACCTACAAACGTACGGTGTTACAAGGCGGGTCGTATGGTTGCTTGCCAACTTAGTTAGTCACATAAAACCCATTACCAATATGAATATATTGGTAATGGGTTTTTTATATGAATATATTGGTAAAAAGTGAATACTTTTTATATTACTCCTTTACAAATATCTTAAGTTATGAATACACTTCAAGTACAGCTCGATAGTTGTAAGAGACAAAATAAAATAAACTGACAGAATAAATTTTACGATGTGACGACCCCACCGCCCGCTGTTGGGAAACCTCTGTCACAGCAGAGATTATTCCACCAGTGCAATCAGTCACACTGGTGGTAGGTCTTTTGTTGCTAGAGGCCGGCTAGGTAGGTACCACCGCAGTGTCAAATATTCTGCTGCCAAATAGTAGGGCTTAGGCATCCCAGTTCCGGTCGTGTTCCGGTTTGAAGGGCACTGTACGCTAGTGAAATTGCTGGGCAGAGGAGATTTAAGAACCAATATCTCGAGGTTGGCAACGCGTGAGTGGCACCTGCTAATGGTGCTACAAGCGCTCATATTCTACGGCAACCACTTACCATCAGGTGGGCCGTATGCTTGTTTGCCAACTTATAACATAAAAAAAAAAAGTTTCTACAAACCATTGCCAGTATATAATTATATTATATATTTGGACATGAAATAAGCTACAAATTATATTAATAAATAATTTCTAAAACAATAGTTAATTTTCTAAAATAATTGACCTATATTTATAAATAGTTGTGTCGGTTGAGCACCTCTGTCTTAGTTAGTGCAGCTAGCTGGAGAATTCGCAGTGGACGTGGATGGAACGCAAGCATTAGTCTAATGTTCAGCAGTTTAGGTCGACAATTGCCTGACGCAGAGCTAAGTTAACGCGCCCACTTTGTACAGTGGCCTGTGACACATTGACAGGTGATTATGACCGTTATAGACTTGTTAGAGGATACTATCGAGAGCGTTGACAATTTATTAAATCTATTGAAACTATTTACAACTCTGGATTATTAAAGTTCTTTGTTTAAAGTTAAACTAAAACTATAATTTCAAATATTATGAAACAAAAAACAAAGTTTCATGCTTATACATACAAAAATGAGGGACATCCCATACAACTTTTAACCTTTACCCCCTTGAGAGTTGAATTTCGAAAAACCCTTTCTTAGAATTCATTTAAAAACCATCACCTGGGAAAAAATCCAGCCTTTTTCGTCCAAGGGTATAGCCTGGGTGTTGATGTATCAGTCAGGTCTTCTTTAATATATACTTATTATAAGAATTCTACAGGAAGCTAATATTTTCTTTATTTATTATATTTAATCCAGGTAATAAAATCTTAAACTACCTTTTTGCGTGACTTAGTACCAAACATCTAAACTTTCATATTCATAATATTAACAGGATATGTTTTACTATAATACAACGAAGCATTTAATCAAATTCTATTCACGTGCATATTTCGGTTGGCCTATTTTGTTTTGTATATTTGTTGTTCTTCTTAAGAAATATTGTTATTACTCATGATTTTTCTATCTTCCTCGATAAGCAATCACTCACAGAATACAATCATTTATATTAGATTTAGGTTATAAATAATATGTACAAAAGGAGCCAAGTTCTAATATTAACAGACATTTTATTCCAAGTATAAATATTAAATTAATGTTATTTATTACTGACTATTAATATTCTAAAAAGGTAAGTAAGTGTCTTTGTAAGTAGGATGAACTATTTGTAACTATTGAACTGATTTCGAAACATTTCTAACTAAGGAAAGGTAAACCATATTTTAGAAACATGTCTGACATAAGTTTATTATAGCTATAAGATTTTTGTAGCACTCGAAAATATTTGAAAATTACATTCAAACAGATTCTAAAAAATCAATTAAGCCTCGTTTATTTTATTTTCTGTTAAGAATATCATATAAACTAGCATAATATTATAATTTAATTGTATAATAGAAGACTATTAATAATTGTATAAGATACTTACGTATCTATTTTTTCATTCGTAAAAATATAGAATATAAAGGTCAAATAAATGAATTTCCAATGTATTTTTTTATTATATAACTTTCATAAAGTGATGTTATCTTTTTTTTTATGTTAGAAGTTGGCAAACAAGCATACGGCCCACCTGATGGTAAGTGGCTGCCGCAGTCTATGAGCGCTTGCAGCACCATTAGTAGGTGCCACTCACGCGTTGCCAACCTCGAGATATTAGTTCTCAAATCTCGTTCGCCTAGTAATTTCACTAGCGTACAATGCCCTTCAAACCGGAACACAGTAGTGCCTAAGCACTACTATTTGGCGGCAGAATATTGGACACTGCGGTGGTACCTACCTAGCCGGCCTCTTGCAACAAAAGACCTACCACCAGTGTGACTGATTGCACTGGTGGAATAATCTCTGTTGTGACAGAGGTTATCCCAACAGCGGGCGATGGGGTCGTCACATCCCGACGCCTTTAAAAATCTTTAAAAGAACTTGACTCCATCGGCGTGTACACTATTCGGTCTTGATTGATGAAGCCCAATAACATTCGGCATCTATCCTTAATTCTGTGAGTATTATATTTGTTCTGCGGTTAATAAGATGATATCTCTTTTGGTTGATTTCCTTTTCGAGCTGAAAATCTATACTTCTGATATCTGGCATGTAAGACTAAATTACTGATTTTTTAAATGAATTATTGTTTGTTTTGTAGTTTTCTTCTTTATAGCATTATTCCCGATACTTACTCAGGGTCTGCCTAAACTCTTATACTGTTTTGACAGGTTACTAGTTTTTACACAGAGCGATTGCCATCTGACCTTCGCAACCTTAAGGGCGAACCAGTAACTCGTTGGATAAGAGCAAATTACCTATCATGAGTTAACGATTATAATCTGATGTTAAGATAACAACCAGGACCCCACTTTATGTGCTCTCCGAGGTGGGAAGACCCATAAGAACAAAGCCCAAACTGAAACAGATATTTATAACAAACGTCTGTTCCGAGCGGGCGTCGTGGCTTGTTTGTTTCGTTAACTATGTAGTTACAGAAAATGCATGAGTATATTTTTTCTTATCGTTGGAACTGTGAATTTATTTTCTGACTAAATGTGGGTCAGACTATTCAATAAAGTTTGTATCTTGTCCTATTACTGAAAATAATGAATATGTCAATTTCCTAAAAAAGGGTTGCAACGTTTTTCGGCTTTTCTATTTTATGATTTATAAAAACTGTGTTTTCTTAGATTAACTGACGAATCATTCTGTAGCGGACGTTTGCTAAATTTAGCAATTAATTAATTTTGTATATTTTACCTTGTAAAATCAAGTTTCCTTATGAGGTTTCAGAATTTGGGATACAAACAACAATAGCTAATAAATAACAATATAATATTCGTTCCATATTATAAAATTGTTTAACATTTACGATAGTAAAGTCATACTCTTTCCAGCACAAATGGCCTAGCTCGATCGGGGAAGTATTATCCTCTCAAAGAACATTGGCGTAAAGTAACTGTAACACCGATACTGTTGCGTTTCGTGCGATGAGGGAGAGCGCCGGAGGCCCAATCTCCCACCACCTCTGTTCCCTTTTCCTTGAGTTGGCAACGCACATGTGATACTTAAACTACTTATGGAAAGCGTTCATAGGTCGCGGTAACTGCTTCATATCAGGTGGACCGAATGCTTGTTTGCCAGCCGCCATAAAAATTAAAAAATTATCTTAAATCATTCAGAAGTAAAGATAACATTAATTTCACGCTCCAAATACAGAATTGTTATTTTATATAAATGGAGAATACATATTCTCTCACAAATTCGGAGCTTATGTTGTTTATGAGAACAGTACACTTGTGAAAAACTATACAAAGCGTAAAAAGGGTTATTTTTCCAAGTGATACTAACAGTACCTTTTTGTAACATACGCGTTCAATTTTCACGCGTATATCTGTTAAAGGAATATGCGCTTTAAATATATCGATTAAGGTTAATATTCGATTGTCAAGTTATCTTTTGTGAAAATGAAAATATTAAAGTTTCGCGTGTGAAAAGATGATAGCTGCGGAAATGAGGCGAGTGTGATGGAGTAGGCGTCTTGAACTACGCAGCTGCTTTTGTATGTTAAAATATTATTTGATATTTTCATTCGGATTTTCCAAGATCATATGTGAATGACCTAAATATACAATTGATATTTTTGATTAAGTCTTAAGTTTTATGTATGTGGTATTATACTGTATCGAAAAAATTGACTGACATACGGGTAGAAAGACGGACATGACGAAATTATGAGGCTATCTATTTTGCCATTTTGCTACGAAACCTCAAAAATACCTAGACGATAGCTGCAAAATGTGTCAATATTATTCAGGCACAGATTTTTGTCATTAATAAACGTTGTTGTAGGGGTCAGATATGCACATTCTGCGAACATTTTAGAACTCTAACAATTACGGTTATAGCAAACTGTCAAACGGATGGACTGACTGACGGACAACGGAGGCTTAGTAATTGGGTTTCGGTGGTATCCTTTAGTTACGGAACCTTAAAAATCATGAAATCTGTGAATATTTTGATTTTCCTGTAATTTTTGTTTGTTATAATAAAATACAGAGTTAAAGTTTTGCAAACAAAGTCAAGATTAGCTTAACTCGACGTTATTCAAACAATGTCGCTCTTCAACGACGATTGTAATTCAAAATACTGACTCAGGAAATTGGCTCGCAGTTTTTGCCATCCACTCGCTCTAATTCACCGTCGATTCTTTTACTAATTGGTTCGTGTGAAAAGTTTGTGCTTCACAATATTTCTGGGTTGCTGGAAGCGTTCCGATTTGTGACGCATTTTTTTGTTGTTGTATTATTTACCACTTTTAAACCGACTTCAAAAAGGAGTTTATCAGTACGACTGTGTGCTTTTTTGTTTTTGCTTGATGTGCTGACGTTTTTTATATATCAGCGGGGAGAAAAGAGACTCACAGTTGCAGACTTTTGAGAACGTTCCTTGTCGTATCGGTTCGGAAAGACCGTCGGCGGAAGCTGGTTCCACAGAGTAGTTTAGCGAGAAAGAAAGTGCCTTCGAAATCGGGTCGTAGTGAATTTCTACATATGTACTTCTTAAACCCCTCTCAAGAAATGTGTTATCAAAAACGAAAAGAATTTTTCAAATCTTACCAGTATGTCCTGAGCTTAGCGCGTTGAACCATACAAACAAAAAAATTCTTCAGCTTTATAATGTTGGTATAGAGCGTTAAATTCGAAATACTTTATTTCATTATCTTCGTTCTCGTGTAATGTAAGTTTGTTTAACTGTATCTGGCGAACAGTAATAAATGAATTTCCATCAATGTGTCACTTCTAGTAAATCTATCAATACACGAACGAAAAGAAAACGCAAATAACTAAAGTGGTACTTGTGTCACTAGAATTACGAATTCTTTCCCTTTGCAAGTATAATTTATTGGCTGAGGGTTAATTGGAAAATCGACGTGACACGACATCTAATTCGAGAGGAGAAGTCCCTCGGTTAAAAACTCGTTCTAGTTGAAATGATTTTATTGATTACTTACGAACTAGTTAGGGCTATTTTTATTTTGATAGCCTATCTCGACTTTCGAAGAATAAAATTTAAAAAAAAAATTGTATGTACCTTTAAGAGAGAAAGAATGAAAAAAGAACAACTTATTCAAGATGGCGGCGTTTTGTTGCGCTTAAATCACCCGGAAATGTATACATCTTGATGAATAAACCTGTACTTGTAAATAAAAAAAATCACTGTAGTATTTTGTTAGTTATTACGTCACGTTTAATTTAATTCGTAATTTCTAATTGAAGTATAGTGCATGTGGCTCACTCTTATATCCAATACAAGATATTTAAAATGATTTTTATATAATAAAGAATTTACCCATAGATAAATTCGTTTATCCATTAATCCAGTAAACAGGTGGACTTGACTTTTTAAGGATAATAGGTACCTGTCGAAAAAACGAAGCCAAAAATCCCTCAATAAAGGCAGAAGGTACTTCAACGTATTAAAGAGATTGTGGACGAAATCTTAGCGCCCCGAGTGTGAGCGAACAATAAAATAGGTAGGCCATTCTTCATCCACGACCAATATAAATTAGACTATCTACCCCTAAAATTCCTTTTGTAATCCAATCCAGCCTAAATTGGTCTCTTCTCCCCAGAAGTTAAAGACCCTTCAAAATCATTATTCTAATTGCTTTTTCATACAGGACTCAAACGGTCTACTCTTTCAAGTGTCATCCAGTTTTTCAAGTGAAAACGTGGAAATTAAATTATTTTCCCTCATCGTGGATGGTTTTGACGAGATTAATTTGAGATAATGGTCCCTTTTCGAGTTTCTTCTTTGAGATTACATTTTTTTCTCTAGTGCAATTTTCGTGGAAAGGAACTTGTAAATTGGTTAATTCGCAATGATTATACTGGTTTCTTAGTTCTTATTAAAAACTAAGTGCCTTGATGGTTTTTTTTTTTTCGGTATGTGTATTGCTGTTGGCCCTACTGGCCTTGACAGTGTCACCGGGTGGGGGGCCAAGTACTGAGACTCAGCCGTGATAAAGGAACAGCCCTTACGGGGGCTCAAATTCGATTCCATCCGAAGGGTGCCTCCTGCGAAGCACAACCACGGCTAAGGACGTCATCGGAGATGGAGGCAGCGCTCCGAGCGCATTCTATACGATAGACTCACCCGACGGTGTGAGCGCGACGCGACGTGCGAAACAAAGGACCTCGGTATTGTCTGCGTGTATGTGCTGTGTAAGGAGCCTTGATGGTCGAGTGATTAGATGGTTGGTGGTTTTTTTTTTGGTGAATCGAAAAATATACTTAGATACGAATTAGATGCGTTCATTAAAGGGGTCCCAATAAAAGTCATGGGACTGCTGAGTTGTCTTCTTTCTAGCATAACTCCCGGTATAACTCTCGAACCAGTTACTTAACCAGGACAAACGCCCAGGCCGATCTGCCTGCAGATCTGCTCCGAGCGGGAATCGAACTTGCGACAGTCGAGGCTAAAAGCTGGCTCGCTACCAGCACGCCACAAAGGGACCGTTGAGTATCATGCGTTATTAACTAATTAGCATTTTAAATTTAAAAGATTCAAAGTAGGAGAACTCGTTAAGATTTAATTTCTGTAATAAAAATTTAAGTTTATCAATTAACTAATTAAATAAAACATTTTGTAGGTTGTTTTCCACTTTAATTAAATTAAACTTGACCCCAGGTCGTAAAGTTTTAATATATTCAAACAACCGGAATTAATGTGTCTGTCTGTGATTTATTTTTATTTAAACTGGACAAAGCACAATTTAGAAGGCAAATTAAGATAAACATTAAATGAAAAACATTTTATACCACACATTTTCATCAGTCCTGAAACCCATACAGTCATGTACAATCAAATACATAACTGTACTTGAAATGACATCTGTCTGTATACTTCTTAAACTGTTCAAATATTTCAAAAAAATCAGACAATCGATAACCCTTTGAAGTCTTCTGAAAAGTCATTTATAAAATAGATATTTTTATTTTCTTTGTTACTTTGACGACCGTTATTGCGTGTTTGTTATTGCCTTTAGTCTCGACGGTCGTGGATTGGATTCCCGCTTGGGGCGGATATTTATATCGATCTTAAGAATATCGTCTCGGTCTGGGCGTTTGTCCTTTTGAGTCTCCGTGCCTCGGAGAATACGTTAAGTTATCTGTCCCAGTTGTTATCATAACAACTGATAATAATCATTAAGTCGTGATAAGTAATTTTCTCTTTTCCAAAAAGGTAATGGTTCGTCCTTAGGGTTGTGGAGGGCAAATAGCAATCGCTCTGTGTAAAAACTAGTAAGCTGTCAAATCTTGATAAGAGCAATAAGCAGACCCTAGCCAAAGTACCAGGATTAATGCCAGGAAGAAGATGAAGACTATGATATTATTCTTTGCAGAGTCAGGCGGAATCGCGAGATGACTCATTAGTTCATGATATAAAATATGATATGAATTTCCATGGTGGACCCGCAGGCGGTCCGTATTTATACACAACCGGACGCGTTAACAAGTAACTAGTGACAAGAAAACTATAAATTAATCCACATATAAACACGTTGTATAGCGACACGCTAATAGTGGACATGCGTATTAAATTATTGCGCCCCACGCCGCGTTGCGATTTTATAATGAGACTTTAGTGATGTACCGATTGTCTCAACGTTTTGCATATCGATAAACAATACAATTAATAATACTTCTCAATTTTGAGCGTCTGTTTCTTTGTTTGTTTGTGTTAGTAATTTCTTAATGTATTCTTCTTATTCTTATTTATAAATGGAGAAGACCTGAATGACATCAACGCCCAGCCTAACTCTTGGACCTAGAAAGCTGTTTTTTACAAGAGTTGTTTCTAGAATGAAAACGCGCACTAAGAAAGGATTTTTTGAAATTCAACCCATAAAGAGTTGAAAAAGGTGTCGAAAATCTGTATGGAAGTTCCTCATTTTTGAATCTAGAAGCAAGAAATTTTGTTTTTATATTAACGATACGAATTATATTAACGATAATAAACGATACGAACGATAACGAGATAAAGAAACATGTATTTAAACTTTTTCTAAAATTTCTTTACTTTTTGAAACTAGAACTATAAAAATTTTATATTTTGGCGAACAATTAAAGATAACGAAACACAACAATAACAATTTCATCCATGAAGGTGTAAAACGTAAACTTTATATGAAATAGAAGGTCTTAAAATAGACATAATAATGAAACAATAATTGTTCATAATTATGTATAATTATCATTCATGGAAGTGAACCTGTTAATTAATGATGAGCAAAGCATGAAAAAGACCAAGACTGTGATCATTTTAGTATTGGTCTTGGCCGTGCTTTTTTTACTCATACTTACTGTTTATTTTTCGAATGTCTGGAATATAATTATATATTTTAGAGCCGACAGCTTTATATTTATATAAGGGACATGAAGGGTAAAATCTAGATTCTAAGGAAAGGCTGCTTTCGATAAAATTTTCTTATTTTTTAAAATAAATATTTATAAAATTTCTAAATAATTTTATTTAATGATAATATTTTATCGATAAGCGAGTGAAATCACTATCGCGGTCTGAGTCAATACAAAGAGTGCTATTAAATTATACCATCCCCATGTGGTACGCAGTTGAATCAAATGCAGTGCAATACATCAAAAGTCTTCATATAACCTTTAACTGATGGGATACTATGAATAAGGTTCTGAATATAAAGATCCTTTATATTATAACGATTTATATTTTGCGTAATTTTTAGTGGATGAAAGTGAAATTACTGACACACTTTTACCATTTTTTTGTGTCATTTCAATGACAGTATTACACGCGTGCTATTTTAAAACTAGTGAAAATAGCTATTTGCTATAATTTGTTTGTTAAACTCTTTGAAACTTTTGCAAAGTGCATTAAAAGCTACGACAATGTAGCTTTTCGAATACGTGTGTTTGAGCTTTTTGTTACTAATTTTAAACAGAGTTTTAAATAAACTTGTGTTTTCCGAATTTAAATTTTTATATTTGCTTTTTATTATATATCGTTCAAAAAACAATCTCCCAAGAAGGGAAAAAAGGAAGGGAACAGAAGACGTGGGAGATTGGGGCTTCGGGGCTCTCTCCATACTGCTACTTCCTGTGAGAGTGTTTTCCCTTGTACCGTAAAAAGTTCAACAATTTTCATGATTCACGTATAATTGGTATTTTATAGACAACTCTTAACTCTAAAATATTTAGATTATGATACATTGTTACATAACATATTATTGAATGTCTTAGGGAAATCTAGAAATTATAATTAATTTCAATCATAACTTACAAATAAATAATTAATAAATAAAATATTATTTTATTTTATAATATCCGTATAAGCCTTTGAAATTTTAAAAATTGTTTTAAAAATATTGTTTACTAAATATAGCCTATTATTCCGTAATAATAATTATCATTATAAATTGTAATTATTATAAGAAGAGGAATTAATGTACGTTGAGTTTGATGCACAACATCAAATTTAAAAAATCGTGATATTTCATGAATTTTATAGATTTTAATTGAAAAAAGTAACTTTAGAGATTTTTATCTACTTTTCGAACCAGCGGAAGCTTAATTAAAATGACACAGGCATATAGGTAGATAACGAATGTAAAATTGACCTTTAAAAAGTAAATAAACCTATTTGTGTAAACTATATTTTGCTTTGTAGTTTATATAAAACTAGCGGCCCGCTCCGGCTTTGCACGGGTCTAAAATATATAGCCTATGTCATTCACTGAAAAAATGATTAAAATCGATCCAGTCGTTTTTATTTATTAATTACTGTCCGTGGCCCGCACGCGTTAATTGTAATTATTTACGACATCACATTAGAAACCTCAAAAATAACAGTTTTTTTCTCCACTATTTAATGGATGCTATAATAAATATAAACCTTTCTCTTTAATCACTCTGTCTATTAAAAAAACCGCATCAAAATCCGTTGCGTAGTTTTAAAGATTTAATCATACATAGGGACAGAGAAAGCGACTTTGTTTTATACTATGTAGTGATTTGGCAGTAAAATATCTCAAAATCTATAATTATTAAGACTCTTAAGGTACAATTTTCTATGAACGTCAATTTGCAAGATTAATTTTACTACAGTTAAATGTTATATAAATAAACAAAGGCTATGAAAAATGAATTTAAACGTAATTAATTAAAAATTACGAATGAGTTATGTAACAAGTGTGTACACAGTACGAGTAACGACTGGTTGATTTGTTATGATCACCTCTACTGCGCTCAGCGGGCGGTCGAAAGTGCATCAACATTGCACTAAGCACAGACAAAATTCAACTTTAAAACCTACGTATAGGAGACAATTTCATTTAAAATGTTAAACTGCCAAAATCGCAAAACAAACTAAACTAAACGTTATTGCTGTAACAATTAAGGAAGAGATAATGAAATCGATATGAAAATACAAATTTCAATCTTATGTTAATTAAATATAAAGTATATTTTTCTTTGTTTAAATTAATGTAAAATTAAATGCTAGATAGTAACATCTTCGTAATATTTTCCGTGTTACGACAAGTGATAATAATATATTTTGCTCGTAGCACAAATCCTTTTCTTTTTTCTTCGTTCATTGTAACACTTTTGTTCGGAATAGAATATGTTCATGTTTTATAATTTCCCTTATTTCCGTTGTACTGTTTTTTCTTTTGCACACTTCTTTATTTTTTCATGTCTACTTTAATTAACGTGTACACAAACATGAATGTTGTTTATTTAGGTTTTATATGACTTATTGTTTTCAAGATAATTGAATATTCTAGTTTGTTGTATTGAACTTGTTCTAATCCTGAGCATCCTAACTAATGTTATATATGCGAATGTCACTTGGTTGTTATACGTTACCTTAAGTACCCAACTAATTTTAATTTGAACATGAACATGAACATGGTAACGTCATGGGAACCTTTTTTTTTTTTTTTTTTACTTGGAGAAATGCAGTTACGCACTCGAGCGCCGGGACGGGTGCAATGGCGCAGGAAGTGTGTGGACTCGGAGCCGAGCTCCCCTACCCACTAAAACTCCAAGGTCCCATCTAGCGCCATAGTGGGATGTCGCGGGGTCGCTGTAGCATACAACCGCGACGCTCCGGCGCTTGCCCCGAGGGGCCCACCGGTGGCGGCAACCTACTGCCACCATATATACATATACTACATACTAATACATACCACCGCACGCGAACGCGCCAGGCCTTTCGGCCTCCACATTGGGCGGCACCATACTGCCGCCATACATACTATACATATATAAAATACTCCACGGCGCTTTCGCGCCCCTCCGAGCGCGACCAAAAGGCCCCGGTAAACTCAACCAAGGGTGCCCTGGGTCCTAGGACTCCCCCCGCCGAGACAACGTCATGGGAACCTACTACAACCGCCTCGGAGGTAAACTTCAGTGCGTTTGACAGCATAAGGGGAAATAAGAAGAAGAAGACCAAGAAACTGAGTTTGGTTGCTTGGTTGACGATGGTGATGTCGAAAGAGTGTTTCCCACGACATCGATCACGGCCCGAGGCTCGCCCTATTTATACACCTCCGAGTATAGGTGCCGAAAGTTACCGCAGCCTATGCTAAGACATATGTGTTACCATCTAAAGTAAGGAAGTAGTAGATTAAGGGGATGTGGAGTGATGATTCCCATGACATCACAACATAGCCCATCATAATCCATATAGCTCAGATTCCCAGGAGGAAGGGTATCTGGTATCAGATTTACTCCCAAAATAAAAGAGAATAGCACCTTCTTTGGGGTTTTTGAACATCAATTTCACTTGGTAATAAAATTATGGAATTCATAAGCATCGTGAATTTATATTATTCACGCCGGAGGCGGCCATTAAAAGCTTTTGGGTTTTAATACTTTTATTGTTGTTACTTCTTAGAGTAATCGGTGAATCGTAAAAGCACTTATATAGTAATTTACAAATAAAAGCGAAATATTACACTAAACATTTTCACAACTCACTGAATAGTCAATAAAATTCTGAATGAATAGAATGACAAGAATGAATTGAATATTAACTAATGCCCAAGTAATTGCCAATTAGAGTGTTAACGATTCAGATTAGGCGTTTTATTGGACGTCACAAATATTTCGCACTTTATACCAATACCAAAGCTTATAAGCAGTCTGTACACTTTGCATTCCTATGAAATAAAACTTTTCCGAATCTCATTTTAATTTTTAAAAATAATGTTTAGGATGAAGAATATTTATATTACATGACTAGCTTTTCCCCGTGGCTTCGCCTGCACTAATAACGCAGCTTTATTATAATTGAAATTATTGGTTCCTCATACTCTTTTATACCTTTCACGCTCTTTTGGCGACAAAAAATAACATTCTGCAAAGTTTCGACAACAATCGCAAAATCACAATTTTAAGTGATTTTGTGAACTAGACGCTGAGTCTGCGGTTGAGAATATAAAAGTACATACTTATACCTACTATGCTGATGCATTAGTATTTTAAATCCTATTAACATTAGAAAATGTTGTATGCTTGAATGTTTGTTACCCAATCACGCAAAAACGATAGAACGGATTTGCATGAAAAGCACAAAGATAGTTTATAACAATAATAGAGGCTACACATTCAACGGTCTCCATTAAGATAGTTATATCCTGTGTCGTGGGTCCAAAAGCATACACAACGACAGTGACAACACACATCTGCTCATGCTGCTGTCAAAGCCAGTAGTTGTGTCTTTTTGTCATTGGGCGTGTGTAGTGTGCTAGTCCTAAACTATCGACTTGTGCGTTTAGGTAATCCTTTCTGCATGGTGCGATATAGCTGTCCGATTAATATAAGTTGTACTAATGTTGGCTTTTAGCGTGAACATAAAATTTATAACGTACATTTTCATTAAGCCCCGACAGATAAAGGCTTATTGTTAAAATGCTCGTAAAATTTAAATCCCACGAGGTAGGATTTGTCGGAATGTGAATATCACTTTTCCATAGTTGATTTATTTTTAAGCCTACTCATTGCTCGAGAGTGCCAATAAAATGTTTTTTTTTTTTTTTTAATTTTATTTTATAGCTACCATCATGTCTATAGAGCATGCTTCCATTCTATAGCTAAGAAAGTCATTTCCGGCTTACGATAAAAATACAATGCAAATTTATAGTAAAATAAACTAAGCATTTAAAGGAATGCGATCTTTATTAATTACTCGGTAACAGCCTTCAAAAAAGAGGAGGTTCTTTTTGGATTAGATTGGAGGAAGATTGGTATTTTTTTATGTATGTATGTACACCGATTACGCTGAGATTTATGATCCAATATACGTGATTATTCTTTTGTATGATGCGGAATAGTTGCCATTTGGTGCCATAAAAATTTAAGATAACAAGTTTCACCCAGTAATTTTCATTTTATGGACATTTTTGATATATATATTTTTAATTTAGTAAAATCATTAGGTATCATTCGTAAATAAAAGGTATGAAATAAAATATCATCATCAACATACCATATGAGGCGATGTTTTAATTAGCACGGACTTCTGTTCTGTTTAGTTTTGAAGTCGGTATTTTTTGTTTTTTTAACATTTTTATAATATCTTACTGTTGGGTACAGGCATCCTTTTTATTAAGAAATTTAAATGGTAATATTCTTGCACACATTTACTTTTGTTATTGTCAATAAAGACATTTTATTTGTCACTGTCGTTCAAACTTCAGTAGAGCTAACCACACATTTAACCGCATGTGGTAACCCAGCGTAACAATTCCAATAAGGTTTCGTGGCACCCCACTCGCTTTACCCAAATTGTCCCCCAAAATATCCCCATGGCAATTTTATGCCACCGTAAAAGCTGTACGCTCACGTTATCTACCCATCTACCATATTGTACGTTTCGGCGAGCTTGTTACGATTACTAAAGTATTGTGTGATGAATACATACGTTGTGATATTCTCCAGATTTACGATGCGATATCTGTTTGCGGCTTAAGATCACTTCACTACAATATGTATTTTTTTTTAATGACGGTTGGCAAAAAGCGGTCCTTCCTGATGATAAGCAGACAACCTATGAAAAAGTGCGATACGTGCGCGTTGCCAATCCTATAAGAGGAAAGGGATGAAAACGGAAAAAAGGAACGGAACAGGTCTTCCAGTACAAAACGACGAAATGCAACAGTACTGATACTTTACATCAATTTTCGAGAGGGTACTTTCCCGGTCCTGCCGGGCCATTTGAGCTTGACTCCTTCAAGCTCATGGCTCTACTACTATTTGTATGGCATATGATTTTTTATTCACTTAATTGAAGTTTTTCCCTATCTCGTAATATTATTAATTTCATGTCAAGGATGGATTTAACTCTATCAAATAGTTTCGCGAATAATTTAAGAATTCAGTTAACAGTCTTTAACATATATTAACTAAAAATGAAAAATACACTCGTATTTTGGCGTCTGGCGTTACGTAACCGTTTATAAAGCGAACCTGACCCGTATATTTCATTTTGAGGCTTTTCCTGCAATAAAATTTGCATAACTACGCTCCTTGGCACGGCTGCAGTCTCTTATTAAATTTCAGCCCCTCCGAAAGTCATTAATGGTTTGTACTTAACCACCTAGTAGTACTATGATAAATCATAAGGCATCAAGCGTTGCCGCCTTGTAAGGTCCCGCTGACTTTTATTGCGCACTCGAGATCGAGGTGATCCAGGGATTTTGGAAGCGAGCTTAGGATTAGCGTTAATCTTTTGTTTATATTCATTTTGCGATTATTTGTATGGGTTTACTGCGAATTTATTGCAAATTAAGACTACAATTTGTTATCTGAAGATACACTATAAATTAATCATATCAAACGAAAACAACTAACTAACTCTTTCGTTTTTGTAACTTTTATGCTCGAAGAAGATTCATCTTTCGTCCGTGATGAGATCGTCAAAATGTTATAAGTATGTATTTTCCAAATTCATAAAATTCTGTTTTTATAATAATTATTATAAAAATGACAACATATGAAAGAAAATGTCTTCAGTTTTTAAAGATATACTGATGTGTAACGCATTATATATTCATACTTATAATGATCAAAGCAAATACAAATCCTATTCTCAATAGTTACAAGTAAGGAAATCTTGGTATAGAATAACACGAATCGATGTTTAGATCGATGCACGTAATTAAGGTTCCACCCACCGCATGTGCTTTAAATTGATAGTCCGTGTCAATGTGAAATGGAACGCAGATAACAAACGAGCAGACATCATTTCATATCCAATTACAATCCGCTATCAAATTATTCATTAACTAATACTCATTCGATTATTGAGCGTATCCAACAATGCACTTCAGTTCAATTTGTATTATTTTTAATTATATCACAATTTCACTAACCGCTAAAGTAATATGGTTACCTAGCACAAGTTTCAATTTACCTATAAATTTTAAAGATGGTAAAATACCGTGCTCGAAACAGACTGTAATATTTCCTGAAACTCTTAGTGGATCAATACGTCTTGAATCTGGAACGTCAGTGGGTGGATTCATACTACCAATGGAAGGTGAACTAACTCTAGCAGATGGTGTTATCGAATTCGGACCGATTAAAGATGCTAATTGTACAAGCGATCGCAATTCTTATTTCACTGAGAAGTCGATATCGCATTGGTCACAACCGGATGTTTGGAGCTCGCCTAGATTTAATGAGGCTACTCCTGATGCAGAAAGAGTTCCCTGTTTTGATGACACGGTAGAATTCCCAACAAATACGGATTTCACTGTTGTTCTACCGGATGAAACTCAGAAAGTTCTAGGCATCAATTTGAGTGGTGTAGACTATGACACAAATGGGTTTAGAGATTATGTAATACATTCCGACGAATTAGAGCAATTTATTCTTAACGAAAATGAAGAAACTGGAATTGAAGTGGTAGCAGATTATTGCAGGTCACCAGCTGGGTGTATGTGTCAAAAAAATGTTTTGGAAATCGACTGCTCCGCCAAGTTTTGTCCACTCCCATCATGTGTTGATCCAATCCAACCTATTGGACATTGTTGTAAAATATGTGGAGGCGTTATAGCATTTAAAACTGACCGAAGCTTTGATATGACTTTATTTAAAGAAAAAATAGGAAAAACCTTGGATAGTTATGGGACAAACACTCTAATATATCACGTAGGAAGAATCGCATCCAATAAAGTACAGTTAGTTGTTCTTGATAAAGATGAATATACCGGTACTAGCGCTGAGGTTGTTAACGATATTGCATATAACATGGATGCTCATTTAGCTCCCAATTTGCTAATTAGTGGAAGCCCTATTAACAAAGCTGGAGTGGGTGGTAAGATTGTATCGATATTCTTTACTGTCATTATAGTTATGGGGGTAATATACATTTACTATTATAAATTACCAGAGATAAGATTACCAATTCTTGGTCGGAGCCCACCTACTTTATTTTCAAGATTCGATCGTAGGACAGAGAGTGTGGTTTCTCTGGCAAGAAGAGATTCCATTGCATCAATGGGACCCAGTATAAGTACTGCATTTAGAAATCCACTGTACGATTCTAAGAGAAGTAATACTGTTGAAGAATCGTCTACGGAGGAATGATTATATATGTATAATTTTATTTGAAAACTGTTGTTTATGAATATCCAATTTATGGCTTGCAAATAGACCATAATAAGTAAATGTTTATACAACCTAATTCGATGGGTCCTCATTGAAATTCGATCTTACAGATAAAAGTTTTCAAGTAAACAGTTTAAAACAAACTGAAAGCAAAGTTTGAGCTAACAGCATAAAAGTTGATGATTCAATAATATCTAAGGAATATCGATAAAGCGTAAAGAAATTCGACACTTCTTAGTCCAATATTGAACAAGGTCCTTTGTGCTTTTGCCCTTCCTTTGCTGAATGTGGACTCAATCAATAGTATTGGGTTTCTTCAAAACAGTTCAAAAGACACGGCTGTCATGAGAGTCGTTAATCATTTCTCTTTGATGTACGTTCGACGAAAGACAGTGTCATGGAATTACTTGAGTTAAATACTGTGTATCCCATTTTTAGATTTCAGGAAACTAAGAAAATTGTATTTAGATATATTTAAACACAACTAAAACTTAAGATGTAAAAACATATCTATAAATTAGATTAAGCTATGTTACTACTATATTTCAAAAACACGTAAATAATATTGGAATAAATTTATTTTAAATAATAAATGAAATTTGTATGTAATTTAAATCTTTATACAAGGAATTATAGAATACATTTATGTGCAATGAATTAATAATCATAATGATTTGTATGGTTTTTTTTACTTGTAACGCACTCTAACCCTTCGAACGTACTATCAATTTCAACATTGAACAAAGCGCGTACTCACGATCAGCCATTGTCGCCTGCCCATTGTTTTTGTGAAGACTGATTTATGTCTTGCACCGCGTTACGCGAACGTCAATGACACTAGCGGTGACGTGTAATGACGGCAGACGGTGTCTTGTGACGGGAACTTTTTATAACCATCTGACGTTTAGGGTTAAGACATAATAGAGAGTAATTAATGAAACAGGTATAGATACATAAATACTTTGTTCTATATATGCTAACTAACACGTTTCCTGCCCGCTGAACCGTGGCTCATTGCGATAATTGTTTAATTATTGAGTCTACGTCTGGACAGTGAATGGGTTAAAATATGTATTATAAGTAATGACTGACAATAAGTCTTTGTATTTATACGTTGTTTTATAATATATTTTAAAGCAATTTGCTTTCTTTTTACTAAATACATCAATCTCTTGTGATATTATTTGTTACTTATTTATCATGTATATCTATTATGGTGTGAGTGGGTAACGCTTATTTATTTAGTCTTAAACGATCGTTAATTAATTATAATATTAATATATTTGTTTTCTACCACTCGCACCACACCCAGTCCCACAATAACCCATCGGTCACGGCTTGTGCGAGTACGTCTCGAATGCTCCAGCCCGCGCTTTACGATCTCATAAAACGATGCTCTTATGACATTTTATATATTTTTTGCACGTTTTTCATATTAATAAATTTAAAAATATAAATTAGTGATACGAAAAAACAAAATAGATTGTTTGATTGTGTGTGAAATTGAGGTTAGTCTGTAGAAAAATCAATTGTCAGTCAGCCGTTTTCCTCTTTGTTTTCCTCTTGTTCTTTCTACCCCCCCCACATAAATAATATCATCTCAGTTGGGAAGATACGATCTTCTTCATCTTATCGTATGCTTAGTGGTCAACCTAGGCATCAGAGTTGTTCAAGTCTCCCATATAATAGACCTCTAATTTATAGACTATTATCAAAATAACACTCCTCATCATTTGTATGTGCCCTCCAAAGCACTAAGACGTTCAGTTGAAATACTATTATGCGATCACCCATCCATAGGCTGACCGCGCCCAATGTTGCTTAACTCTTAGTCCACACTGATCATTTACCAACTAGTGAGCACACGCGGCTATTACCATTTCCAAAGTGAGCAAGGTACAGTGCTGCATATATTACTATGTGTGAACAAAAACGCTTATCGTCACTTGCGCCGTTTTCTGCATCTTTATTTACCAACTTTTGATTTATAAAAAGATGGCGGATCACTCTGCATCTTCTATCGCAAATATCATGGGGAATATTCTGAGGAATTGTTTGGATTGATCCCGCCGGTTGAATTTCACCATCGGACATCGCGGCAAAACTCTAAATTCCATCCCTACCACCTCGATGTCTGGAAATCCATAACAGCGCGATTTAGAATACATTTTCTTCCTCGCACAACCACTCTGTGGAATCAACTTCCGCCGGCGGTCTTCCCGAACCGATACGACTTGGGAACCTTCAAGAGAAGAGCGTATTCATTCCTTTAATGTCGGCAACGCGCCTGCATGCCTTCTGGTGTTGCAGATGTTCATGGGCGGCGGTAATTGCTTAACATCAGGTGAGCCTCCTGCCCGTTTGCCCCCTCTTACATAAAAAAGTATCCTAAACATAACTGTAACTTTATTTTTTGTCCAACCGCAAACTACTCTTTATCAGGTTACAATAACCAAATATCAGCAAAACTACGCAAATCGAATCAGTGTTCCGACACCAATCTATTTAGCGTGCCGTCCCGCATTTCAAAACTATATACCAGAGGGTTGTAATTCGATTATGAAGATCTTATTTCTCGATTCGAGAATAATTCCAATACGAGAATTTGAGATGTAGGGAGAATAGTGCTGGGGTGGTTTTTCTTGAATCAAAGTGCTCGGATTGCTTTGTGAATCGGGTTCTGTGGAAGATAAATTATTCTCTTCGAACCATTAGCAGTTCGGCAGGCTTTGTTAGTTTCTCTATGGTTTCTTAATCACTTTCTTCTTGTTTTTTTTTTTCTATTTTACGAGGAATAGTAAAGGTTGTGTAATATTAAAGATCATTTTTTCACTCACATGTTTATTAATTTTTGGATATCCTTGAAGGAATTTTTAATTTCCTTCGACAAATTAGTGCGTTTATGTTTAAAAAACAGTTCATTTTTCTGATTAGATATGGAACATGCATTTTGTGAAAATTTTTCAATTATTTTCTAGAGTTACGGTTTACAGGTCAAAACATAATTTTATTTGCGATTGTAAAAACTTTGGTTAAAAATGAGTGCCTTTAGCGTATACTTATTTATTTATTATTTATTTATGCTTCCACAGATGACAGGTGGGCTGGTTAATTTTTCGCCCAAAGAATCGGGATTGCGATTCAGCGAAGAAATGCAGCTAGCATTCTTGCCACCATTCTCCGTGAACATTATTTGTACAGTAATTTTTTTTAAGTAAAGCGAGTATTACATTGTAAATATGTCGTAATATTGGTTGTAAATTTATAAATAATTACTTACAAACATTTATTAAAATACAATTTCAATTCCTTTTAAACAACAATATAGTCATGTTATCTTTGAGCGTTAGATAAACACGCCATGACAGCGTAAAACATAATACGACAGTTTACAGTGAATATATTATGCTAACAAACTAAATGTTTTTCAAACGATCCGCTCTTTAACATAAATCGTGCATTAGACTAGCAGTTTCCTTACAATGTAGCGATGTAGAACAACTCCTGTGGCTAATCAAGCGCCCGCCGCCGACAGTGTAAGCGCTAAGCACGCCTTTTTCGGGTACTAAACGTATATTAGGCGTCTATTGTGCCCAGTTAATAAGGCTAGTACGCTTTCCACTTGCCTTATACGGAACCGTCGCACAAACGAGGTTAATTCACACGATCTATCGTGGCGCAGACGATCTTTTGTTTCGAAAGTGGCGACTTATGTTTGTTGTACTGTCGTTTCAAATGATGTGTTATCTTATTTTTACGGCATCGGGACGTGTCGACCCTATCGCCCGCTGTTGAGATAATCTCTGTCACAGCAGAGATTATTCCACCAGTGCAATCAGTCACAGTAGTCGTAGGTCTTTTGTTGCAAGAGGTTGTCAAATATTTTACCTCTAAACAATAGCGCTTAGGCATTACTGTGTTCCGATTTGAAGGACACTGTAAGCTTGTGAAAATACTGGGCGAAGGAGATTCAAGAACCAATACCTCCAAGTTGATAACGTGTGAGTGGCACCTACTAATGGTGTTGCGCGCGTTCATAGACCACGACAACCGCTTATCATCAGCTGGGCCGTATGGGCAACATAAAAACAAAGAGTAAGTTCTTAGTTTGTGAGTTCTGTCAACACAGTCAATAGCGTGCTTCAAATGATTGGATTATTCATATCTGTGACGACCATTGTGGTGAGCCAGCCTTTATCCTTGACGGTCGCAGGAGCGATTCCCGCTCAGGGCAGGGTAGATGCTTGTATTGATCTTATCTGTTTCGGTCTGGGCGTTTGTCGCAGTTGTTATAATAATGTTTTATAAATCGTTAATTCTTGATAGGTAATTTTCTCTTATTCATTGAGTTAATTACTGGCTCTAGGGTATCGGAAGTCAGATGGCAGTCGATTAAATAGACTGTCAAATCTGGTTATTATTATAAGCAGACACTGGATAAATACCGGGATTAATGCTAAGACGAAGAAGATCATTTGTATCTTTATTCGTAAAGGTTATAAATAGAATTAAATAGATCTTTTTGACTTCGATAACTAAAAGCTTTTCTTTCTTTCTTTTAATTCCAAGCTATTTCGGTTCACAGCTTAGCCGTGAAAATGTAACAAACAAACCAAAAGACAGAGTTGCGAGAGAAAAAGTATGGTAAATTATATATTTTAATCTAAATCTTTTATAAAAGACTTACATTTTGAATATTCAGTAAGAATTTGTAGCACCATCTCGTTATAAATACCACGCTTCGACGCACAATAGTTTGTTTTTATTTACCCAAATAACACGGTACTTTGTAACATCCGCTTACAATTTAAGTGTTTAGCGGTGTTACTACTCGCGCTAGGAAATTGATTGGTTGTAAACACGCGACAACGACGCTTAAACTGTAACAGTGTTGAAATTGTGATGCCGCTTGTACACTGCTCTGATACGGCGTTGTGTGACGGACGGTGCTCTTATATGTATACTCTTAAGTATCAATGCATTTAAGCTTTACTTTTTATCTATAGATATCTACACGGATGATAAAGGAAAAATACAAAAACATAAACAAACCAGTTATTGGATGATGGCATGTATACGAC
The DNA here is from genome assembly GCA_023373885.1 of Hestina assimilis. Classification (NCBI taxonomy): domain Eukaryota; kingdom Metazoa; phylum Arthropoda; class Insecta; order Lepidoptera; family Nymphalidae; genus Hestina; species Hestina assimilis. Next base: position 1,827,390 of record CM041745.1, on the reverse strand, counting down.
AATGTGATGATGAAGTGTTATTGTTTATAATAGAACTGGGAAATGGTAGTATAGAGGCAAACAAGCATACTGTCCGTCTGATATACCTACTTGATATACGCCTGATATACGCCTTGCTATACCTACTTGAAGTATCACATGCGCTGCCAACTCAAGGAATAAGAGAGAAAAAGAACGCAACACAGAGTGAGACTCCGGCGCTCTTACTCATCGCACGTAACGTAACAGTACTCTTAATTTACGCCAATTTTCTGTAAGACGTACTAGTCCCTAGTCGAGCTGGTCTCTTTTTGCTCGGAGCTTCACTACTTCAGAAGAATCAGTGATATTAATCGGATGCCGGAATAAGACAATGTATATCGAGTCAGCATTTACGCTTTCCATGTTATTTTACCGTTTCAAGCGTTGATCGGCTAAAGTATTATTCATCGCTTCTATAAGATTATAGCTTCCTCGACTGGAGGTTTTTGAGGCGTAGTTTTTTATTATTATTACATGGCGGTTGGCAAACAAGCATACAGTCTGCCTGATGGTAACCAGTCACCGCAACCTATGAACGGTTGCGATACTTGAAGACCTTGAAGTATTAAATGCGCGTCGTCAACCCAAGGTATAGGAGGGAAGGAGTGAAAAAGGAAAAAAGGAAGGGTGAACAGAAAGGGTGGCAACTGGGCTTACGGCATTTTCACTCGTCGCATACAACGCAACAGAACCTATTGATACTAATACACCTACTTTTTACAAAACTTACTTTATTACCGTTTTTCTATTATTTTAATTTATATAGATAGTTTAAGGGTTACGTCCTACCTCATTAAGAGGTTGTGATTATGTTAAAGCTTAAATAGACTTGTTGTGATTTGAAAATTAGTTTTGATTGTCAAATATGTTTTATAAACTATTTAAAAAAAAACTATAATATAAATAAATTAAGTGATACTGCTTTGTTGATAAATATAAAATACCCCTGACTCGGTTTATATTTTTAAGGAAAAGTGACACAGCGTTTTCGACAAAACTTCATCAATGCTTTTAATTTTTATTTTCATGGACTTTATTTTTTCAAAATCTTACGACAATGTTACATGTTAGTGTAAAAATTATAAAAGGATCAGATTATTCATTGATTTATTTTTCAGTGGCTATTTTCCACCTGAAATCTAACTCTTTCATTTCACAAGGGAATGGTTGAGAAAGAAAAAATAACATTAAATTATTGTTACAACAACACATTTCTAAAAGAGTTATTTTAATAATCAATAGTAAGTGAAAAATGTTATTTGTTTTAAGTATCACTCAAAGGTTCATCACACCGTTAAAACTCTTGATACTTTAGTTTCTTACAATGGAAAACATCCCCTGTTTTTCACGGCGCCGCTTTAACTTAAGCCCCGACAGATGTTGGAGTGTGCTCACATTGAGGGCCCTTGGCGGTCGTTCCACGCGTTCGGCACTTCTGATTATGGATTCTGCGATTGTGCGACGATTTGGTAATAGCGTAACATAAAAAACCCCTTTTGAGTTCTTAGGTGTAAAGTATGCTAAATTTATTGTAACGAAAAAATGTTTAGTCATACTATGGCGAAGAAATTAAAGAAATTAATTGATTAGATAATTTATTCTTATCCAATGAGTTACTTAGTCCTAGGGTAGCGGAGGTCAGGTGGCAATCACTGTGTGTAAAAACTAGTAACCTGTCAAGTCAAGAGTAATAAGCAGACTCTGGGTAATGCACTGGGATAATGCTATGAAGCAGAAGCGAAGAAATTGCCAATTAATTTGTGAGCTGCTTTTATTTGATGCTCTTGCAAGCTTGTGACTGACTTCGTTTCATTGATTTGAAATTTACGAAGGAGCACTATAATTTATGGTGTTGTTACTAGAAATACATTTATGTGTGTGGGTGTGTGAGCGCACGGGCGTGTGTGTGTGTGTGTGTGTGTGTGTGTGTGTGTGTGTGTCTGTGTCTGTGTGTGTATGTGATTACCCTATCATTTATAATAACATAAAGGTTATTGATTTTTATTTCTTTGATTATACTAATTAATAAAAAATATCTACATAAAACGAAAAACTGTAATTTAAAAATAACTAGTGAAAGGAACGCGGCGTTATAAGCCTCCAGAAAAAAAATGAGGATTTTATTGGAATAGGGTGCCCTCAGGTTGACCTAAGGGTTGACCACTGTTGACAGTGGGTATATTTTATAACGGGTATTGCAAGTATTTTTAAAATAAGATCGCTTACCTTCAGATGCGCCACCATGGTCGTAAAAAAAAGAAATATTTACCTAGCCTACAAAAGTTAAAAAAACTTATATTTCAAAAATAATAATATTAAATTATAAATAAGTCACAATTTATTTCAGCCTTTCTCATTACTACAAGACTTTCTCATTACCTCGGGCTATAAATAGTAAATGCCTATATTTACCAGCTTAGAGCGCCATACGGTAACGCCTTCGGGCATCGAATATTATAGTGCTTAGAAATTCATAACCGCTCTCGTATGCTACACGTATTCGGTTCTTCAGAGTTACTTAAGATAATAAAATATTTAAACATAATCGTAACATTTATGTATGCTCAGCACTGAGGGAATTGCATCGAAAGCGAAAGTGAAGAAAATGGGCTTCCTTTATATCATCTTTATCTTTTATATATTAGTTAAACTTTTTATAGTTCGTCAAATATAAGTAATACATATCTATATATCTTTATTTTATTTAGAAAAAAAAAAATTTTCTACAACAGAAGTCGGTGCGAAGTAAAAATTTCGCCGCACACGTCACTGACTTTTGTTGTAGAAAAAAAATTTTGTTTAGTGTTTAAGTTGGTATTTTTTTTTGCAATCACCACAGTGTTGGATCTTCGACTGTAATACCGTGTATTTTGTGTTACTGTGTGTTGTTTGAGGGCACTAGCTACAGTAGTGAGATTACTGGGCAAAAGAGATTTAGGAACCAATATCTCGAGGCTGGTTGACGCGTGAGTGACACCTACTACGGGAGTTGCAAACACTCAAAGGTTACGGGAACCGCTTATTAAGTGGGTCGTATGCTTGCTTGCCAACTTAGCAACATAAAAAATATGTTTCAGCGTGGCAGATGATGAAATTATGTCACGGTTGAAGGGTTGGTGCATAGGGCTGGTGTTAGACCGTCGTGTTATTTGAATAGAAAATTTAGCTTGCGATTTGGGATCGTTAAAGGTAAAGAAATTCTTTGATCACATTCTTGTAATGTATGAGGGTACTATTTTTGTAACTATAGGGTAGTTCTGTTTTTCCTTTGACTGGCAGTTATACAGTGTAACAAATGGACGTGTTTTACTGTGCTCCCATATTACATAAATATATTGCATAATTACTTTTTGGAAGATTCTAAATATTCAACAATTCTCTTCTTTATTTTAGTAGATTTATGATTTTAAGAAAACTGCTAAAATCCACATCGTCTTATATTTTCGTTGCCTCGAGAATTGTTTATGAACTTGTTTTATTCGCATTGGATTTGTAAGTACTTTAACAATAATTTACAAAATAATCGTATCAAGTCAAGTCGCCGTGTCGCTATCATAAAATAATCAAAAATATTTTCTTCTTACATTAATCTACACTAACACATGCACACTAAATACCATCACATTAAACTGTAAATAACCTTATTAACAAAATACAGGCTGTTAGCGCTAAAAGCATCTTATTTATAGACGAAGTTCCAAAGGTTGCAGCTGCCCGAATAAATCCGAGGCCCACAATCATAGAGGTAATAAACGTGAGCTCTTTGGTTAGCAATAAAAATAAATTAGCAGGGGCTCTGTACAATTCGTGGTATATAAGTAACATTCTTTACCTGTAACAAAGAGTCCAAAAGGTTGGAAATTTATGTGAATAATCTAAGCTATAAAATTCGATATAAGATTACAAACAAAATATACATAATATACTAATGTTATCTTTTGTAGAATAAAGAACTTATGTTAGTTATTTTCATGTACATAAATTCTTGAGTTTGTAGATGACCTTTAAAGAAATCTATACTGAACTAATAGAAATTTTTCATGAATTTTAGAAGAAAAAAATTAAGTTGAGAATGATAAAAATTACATTGTATTAAAATTTCTATGTACTTTGCTTTTTAACGATTTCTTTTAATTAAAAAAAGAAACTTATAAGCTAGAGAGAAGAGTTGCTATTTACAATAGGAGCTCGTAAGCATGTTATGATAAGTTCAAAATCACAAATATTCTTTTTAATTTTTAGACTATTTGCCAAAGAAAATTGTCATACACCTATTATTCTTTTGACCCGTATTTTTTCAGACAAAATAGATCAGAAATTTATGATTATTTGAGTCAAACGCCGTGTCTATTTACATGTTCTTTGTTTTCTGGGTGTAATGTAACCAGACCTAATAGGGTTGTTACCTCGCAACCAAGGAAAACGTGTCGTTAGAGAAATTGGGTGTCATTATAATGAAACGTATGCGGTTTGTCTAATAAGCAGGTTGGATTCTGTTTCAACGAACGTGTTATAATTATACTTAAAAAGTCCGCTTTGTTAACAGAATATTTAATTTGAAGAAGGAATGAATATTTAATGAAGGAATTTCTAGGACATTGTTAATTATTATAAAAATATGGGAGAGAATATAACTATGGATTTAATATGAGCTTGTATTATTTGTAATATCTTAATTTTTGCTTGTTGGTATTTGCTTTGTGGCTTTTAGCCGTTTTTAAGCAGAGCCATGCTCCTCTCAGAACAAATGGGCCGACTCGACCGGGATAGTAGGTGCTCGTACTACTCTCTTACAGAAAATCAGCATAAAGTAACTTTATCAGTACTTTTAAGAGCGGCGGAACGCCGGTGATAGCTTTTTTTTTTGTTGACGAGGAGGAAATCTGCAACCAGATACCCGGCCTCCTGGGGAAGAGAACCGGGTTATGTGGGGTTCCATGTTTGACCACGGCGTCCCACTATAACCTCCTCGGTGGCCGACCTCAGTGCGTGCGAGAGGCTCCAAGAACTAACGCCGGTGATACCTAACCTAATCTAGCCAACCTCTTGCGATAAAAGGCTTGCCACCAGTAATAATAAATTTTATTACTAGAAATAATAAATACAAATCAGTACATACTTTAAAAACTCAAGCTATAAGAAAAAATGCCATTACGTTACTTCACATAATATAAGACTTCATTTCCTCTTCCGTATATCGCTATAGTATTTTGAAGATAATCCTAAAAGGCGGTGTCTAAATCGAGCAACACATTTGATGTTTAGTCACGATCATTACGTATAAAATCAATCTAAATCAATGAGTGGGTCACAACGGATTTGGATTAGAGATGATTGAATGTTGTAGTCGAAGATAAAATTTAGACTTTCTTAAAAAGTTCATATAGTTATTTGTGGAAAGCAAATTTTAAGGAATAATTGTGTAAAAATATTATCATTTTTATTTGTAAAGGATTTTAAGAAATATTCTTAATTTTTTATAGAATTTCAAAAGTAGCGATTAGGTATACGGCATATGGAATTAGTTACCGATGTCTGTTTACTGGAAATAACAGAACTATCACGGTGCTGTGCTTCTGTGAGTGTTTGGGTGTGGTATGCCGCTTGAGATAAAAAGAGGAAAAAAGTGACTCCTATGGGTTTAGGCCTTCGGAGCTCATCGAACCAAATCAATAGTAAAAATACTGCTACATCAAATCAATATTCTGTGTGAGGGTAATATTTGCCGGACCAACACCATTGACGATAAGTATTAATATTTTTTTTTTGTAAAAAAATATTATAATTGTAAAAAAGGTAATAAAAGGTCTAAATTATATGTATGTTAATTGTACAGTTTATAACTTGAACAGTAACATAATATAATCGTCATTCCATCCAGAGAAAGTTTACCTTTTTTGGTGTGCACTTTTAGTCGTAATTTTCAATAATAGATCCGGTCAGAGGATGAAATTATTATCAATGCGCGTTTGATTGAATCGGAGATTATACTTATCCTTGTCCGAGATGGTATTTACGTGTAGTAGGCTCCATGAGCCCAGTGCTAATCACTATGTTTAAAGATCTGAAGAAAAAAACTATTTAATTTCTCTCGCTGGCAACACTGTGTTGGAATATCATTACGCTTTTTGTGCACAGTGCTGAACACTGCTCTCTCGCAAAAATGTTTGTTATTGTTATTAATTACTATAAATATTACATTAAACCGGTAGATTATAAATGACTTTAACGTGTGAAGTGATGAGTGAAGAGAAATAATGGAGATTATGAACATCATCCTGTGAAAATAAGCAAGATAAAGGTTTGTTATACAAATTGGAGTCGGGGTAAGACAGTCTTATATTAAACAATCATAATTACAAATCTTATTATAAGCTATTCAAGATTAAACCATAATTAAATACGTTTTCTGATATATATACACTATATAAATAGTTTGTAAAATATATGCGCATGAGTGCTATGAAAGATTCAATCTTGTTCCTATTCTCAATATGCCATAGAGCATTAAATAGTTTGGCCATACTTAAAAAAACTTTGAGTTGAAAAAAAGTTGAGCGAAGTTTTTTGTTCCTGTTCCACTTGAAATTCCTTCACAGCGTCCCTTGTTCTCGTGTAACGTCTGTTATAACGTCTTTTTGAATAACAGTGATTATATTATAAAATTTAAGTTTTCAAACGAGATTTAAAGTGGCATAATATTCAAAATGGGAAAAGGAAACATAACGAAAGTTATTACAAGAAGATCATTAAATTTAAAAAGAAAATTAAGGAAATTAACATCTTACTCACCATCACACACAAGCTTCGTCTCCTTGTGCGAGTACATCCACTCCATTATATGTGAAACTAGAACATACACCAACACCTGTGCCAGTACATAAACATTCAACAGACAATGCAATGGATTGTGGCTCCTCATCAGCAGGGTTAAGCTTGGATAATGCTCCAGCCATTACAGGTGCGTGATAATAAATTTAACATCCTTATTTAAAAATAAACAAATTATCTGTACAGTACTACAATCAATTGGATGTTATGAGGAAAGGACTACCGCCTGGGACATAGACAAACCTCCATATCAGAGTGAGGGACATTCTTTGGGAATGTACAAAACTCTCAATACAATTGGCACAATTAATCTTACTAAGAGCTAGGGCCATTCTTCGGAATGTACAATGCTCTCAAGCTAGGGACATTCTTTGGGAATGTACAATGCTTTTACATAGTAGACAATATGTCTCATCAGTGCCAGGAATATGCAAACTCATAATTAATCTTTTTATCAGAATGAGGGACATTCTTTGGGAATGTACAACACTCTCAATACAATTGGCACACAATTAATCCTTACTAAGAGCTAGGCCATTCTTCGAATGTACAATGCTCAAGCTAGGGACATTCTTTTGGGAATGTACAATGCTTTTAAATAGTAGACAATATGTCTCATCAGTGCCAGCAGTATGCAAAAGTCATACTCAATATTTTTTTCTGGTCAAGGTATATTAAATTATGTCATTGGTGTATGTACAGTACTCTTGAATATGTATTTCGATTGTCAAAAGTATTAGCACAATACCATAATAAATAATTAAACTGAGATCTAAGCAATCGATTATAATCTTTCAGAAGAGGATGAAATTCCCCCTGAGTACTTGCTCGCTTCGGGAGACGAAGGAGCAGAAAAATAGGAGGTAGGAGAGCTCTATCCAGTTCACTCTCACAAATATTTTATGAGGATTCTTCATTTAAAAAGTTCATGGTTCTGACAGCAACAAAGATCAAATATCAAAAAAGAAAATAATTTAAATAGGAAACCGAGAAACTGGAAAGGCCCACTGCCTCAATATCAAAACCAAGTACGCAGTGGGCCTCAGATCATTCAGATCAACAACCTCAGTCCAGAACACACCAGAGAGAGTGGAAGCAACCAGGGAATTCCATTTGTTAGGAAATGAGGTTTGTCATGCAGGTAAACTAAAGTACTGTAGTGCTAACTGATTATAAATTACAGATGATCCGTTAATACTAAATTGGATTCAAGGATATAAAATCCCTTTTTCTGAGCCACCACCACCTTACGACTCAGGCTTTCAACACTGGTCTAGAGATGAAAAACAGATAACCGCACTGGAAATTAATAAATTAACAAACTTAGGTGCAATCTCAAAATGCAACAGTTGCATAGACCAGTTTATATCTCCAATTTTTTTAGTACTTAAGCTTAATGGTTCATATAGATTCATATTAAATTTAAAAAGGCTTAATGAATACATATGCACTAATCATTTCAAGTTAGAAGATATCCAAACAGCTTCTAAGCTAATGACAAAAAATTGTTATATGGCTTCGATCAATCTAAAAGAGGCCTATTTTTCTGTACCCATAGTGGGAAGTAGCAAAAAATTCTAGTAGTAATTCAGATTCGATAAGACGTTGTATGAATTCAATGCCCTACCTTTTGGTCTACGTACAGCCCCTTTTGTATTTACAAAATTGAAACCAGTATCTACTTACTTAAGAAATCAAAATTCTGTTTTGACAAGTTACTTAGATGATAGTCTATATTTTAATGAATCAAAAATTAATTGCAAAAAGGATATCGATATGGCTCATAAACTGTTGTCTGCTTTAGGATTTGTTTTTAATGTTGACAAAAGTAACTACAGTTCTACTTAATCTTGCAAATATTTAGGTTTTATTTTAAACTCTGAAAATCTCTCCTTGTCAGTTCCCATTGAGAAACAAACAAAAATTATAGAAACTATTAAGAAAATTAAACACAAGAACACAATTATTAGACACAAGTCCTAGGAACCCTTAATTCAATTTGTTCGGGCATATGAATGCGTATATACTAAACAATTAGAACATGAAAAATATTTAGCCTTACTACAATCAAACGAAAAACTAAGAAGCACCATGCCAATTTCTGAAATTACTATGTCAGAACTAAGGTGGTGGTGTAGCAACATTCACAAATTTAATTTAATCAGAAAATACAAATTCAAATTAGAAATTCATACCAATGCTAGCATTACTGGCCGAGGCTGTGCTTGTCAAAACGGAAAAGCTTCTGGGTCATGGTCACAAATTGAAAAACAATATGATGTAAACTTTTAAGAATTAAAAGCTGCCTTCATGGGACTCCAATGCTTGCAAAAATATGAGTGATTGTGAAATCTTATTAAGAATTGACAACACTACTGCCATAGGATACATAAATAAAATGGGGGTACAATTTCACATCTTAATAGCATCACACGTGACTTATGGAACTGGTGTGAACAAAGGAATGTATGGATTTTTGCTTCATACATTAATACAAAATATAACTTGGTAGCTGATAGAGAGTCTAGAAAAAATAATATTGAAAGGACACTCTCTGCAACAGCTTATAATAAAATTATTAGAAATTTGGATCCCTAAAATACATTTATTTGCTTTAAGAATAAATAAAAAATGTGAAAAATTTGTATCCTGAAAATGTGACCCAGAATCATTTGCTGTTGATGCTTTTTACGTTAAATTGAAGAACAGGTTTTCACGCGTTGCCTCTTTAATTTTGAAATGCTTACAAAAATTCGTTTTGATAAAGCTACAGGTATTTTAGTTTTTCCTTATTGGCCTTCCCAGTCATGGTTTCCACTTATTAACTCTATGCTCATTAATGACCTTATACTATTAAATCCTAGACAAAGACTTACTACGGTCACCATCCATTTCATCAACAGCTTACCTTGGCTGCTGCAGGCTGGCTGCAGGGCTGTTTCAGCCAAGCCTACATGAGGAGAGGAACTCTCCTTCCGTAGTTCCGGTAATGATTAACTCAATTTCCAGCAACACAATGAAACAATATGATTCATGTCTTAAGCGATGGTGGCTTTTTGTAAGAAAATAATATAAAACATATCAGGCATCAATACCGTTTATCGCACGGAACCCTAAGCACCACTAGATCGGCATTATCTCTTCTTATTGTACCGAATAGAATCGGATGACAGATTAAAAAGATTCATGAAGGGAGTGTATAGATCAACACCTCCAACGCCAAAATTCAAAGTGACCTGGGACCCTGCAGTGATGCTTGACTATTTAGCAGGACATTACCCAAATGAAGAAATATCTCTAGAAATGTTAAAAAAATTGGTGACATTACTGGTACTCACAACAGGCCACAGAGTACGAACCATTTCATTAATGAAATTGAGTGGTATAAAATAACCGGATATAATTAAAACCTCTAAAAGAGGAATCGCACAGCAAACATTACATTTTAAGAAATTCTTTGATAAAATAGAAATATGCACTGTCAGTTCCCTAGAAGCTTATATAAACAAAACAAGTACAATCCGAGATAACGTAGATAAGCTCATTATTACATTCAGAAAACCGCATCATTGTGCATCAACACAAGCCATAAGCCGATGGATAAAATTATCCTTGCTAGCTGCTGAAATTGATATTACAATTTTCTCTGCTCACAGCACCTGACACGCATCAACGTCGGTAGCGGCAAAATCTGGACTTAACATTGATCTAATCAGAAATGATCTAAAAACTCTGAAACATCCGCAAAACAGTATAATAGACGGATGAATAGACAAATGCAATAATTAACATAGTTAATGATAGTTTTTTATTATTATTATTAAGTTGCTTGTGAATTTTACATAGATATATTTTTGTGTCTGTATTCCTATTATTATTAATTTTATCTCTATCTTTTTTAATAATATAATTAACATTTTTGTTAAACTTTTAAAAAAATTATTAATAACTCACAACCCTAACTTCAAACATCTATTATTAACAGACATCTCGGATAGGATAAGTATAATTACAAGATTAAACGAACTTACCTTAAGTGAAGTTCTATCGTAATTATACGTAGATCCTTGTCCGAGATGGCAGTCCCAGAAATCCCACCCTTTAATACTCAGTATTAACCCTTTAAACGGGTTGTTCGATTATAAAATAATGCTTTAAACGAAATGATATTCCAACACAGTGTTGCCAGCGAGAGAAATTAAATAGTTTTTTTTCTTCAGATCTTTAAACATAGTGATTAGCACTGGGCTCATGGAGCCTACTACACGTAAATACCATCTCGGACAAGGATCTACGTATAATTACGATAGAACTTCACTTAAGGTAAGTTCGTTTAATCTTGTAATTATAATTCCGATACCGAGATAACTAGCGTTCGTTCGGGACGTTTTTGAATTGATGATGTAATATAGGTACATTAAAGTGTTTGAGTTTTTGTTTTGAGTAATTACTAAGTTCTCTGAGATGGTCATACTTAGTGGGGGAATAATATTTATTTTGATTTTGAATATTTTATGTGGCTATATCTTGACATTTAACAGTGGTTTTTTTTAACGTTTTCTATATAACTTTCATATTAAAATCACTATATCCATTGAGGAATGGGCAACCTTTTTTAAACAAGCTTCTTTAGGCGACTTCACTCGCATTAAATTTGATAACGTAGATCTATTTTTACTAACCTATATGGAATTTTGGAAAAAGTTTGATCTCTATTGGTTTATTAGTCTCTAATTGTTAACTTATTAACAATGTTTCATATTCAATGATTTACGGTCTGTGATGTTGAATTCAGTCAGTCAGCGAATCAGGCCATGTTGTTTTATTTTTATACAAATAGAATAAAAATTATAAATTTCAATTTAAGTGGTACTTAGTTAAAAGGTTGTTTAAACTGAGCGATACAAGGATCGAAGGGTAACCGATACTGTAATTACGACAAACTTTAATACAGAGTTTCGCGACCGCGCTGGGAAGGAATTCAAAATTTAACAAATGCATAAAGGAGGCTAGGGTTTACAGTTTATGTTTAGTTAGTAATAAATATTACAAATTATATACATTTCATTTACTTTTTGTAGATTATATAAACTATAGTAACTATTTAAAAATAACTCGCATTAAAAATGATATATTTTAAATTATATTGTATATTCTTAAAAAAAAATTAATTGTGGCACAGTTCACTACCAGTGAACCTACTTTTAATGCCTTCAGTCGCATGATTGTGTTTGTGTATGTGTTTTTCATATCCAGATCATAGAATTGCAATGTCTCAGAATCCGCTAGATTAGATTAGGATCTGCTTGGTTGGTGGTTGTGTCTGCCATGATAATTTTATCAATCAGTGCGCTGGTTGGTACAGGCGCTGCAAAAATGACCATCCATGGTCCCACTAATAAAATAAACGCACCATGACATATAAACATAGGATATTATTATCCCCATATTAAGTGCGTGTAGCTACGCCCATGGATTTATTGAATATCGCCTGTCTCTCTAGTGGCGAGCAATTATAAATTAATTAAAATCGTTAATTAATTATTATCCTGTACATGAGTTAAAAACTGTCATACATTATGACGTTAATTAATAATAATAATAATAATGTATTGTCTATAGTAATATAAATCAATCAATTAAGTTTGAACTGATTGAACGGAATTGATGATGAACGATATAGATTTATAGTATCTACATACTTAAAATAGTTTTCAACGTCAAACAATGTATAAAAATAATTAATTCATTGATTCATTTAACAGAAACTTTCTTATACGTAACAAATAAAAAATAAGCCTTCATAGCTCAACGGCAGAAGGGCCGACTTCGCGAGATTAACGAGTTCGATGTGGACCCCCTTGGGCTATTGTCGTACCCACTCTTAGCGCAACCTTCGAGCTTATTTGGAGCGGCAATAGGAATATTAGTAATGCCTTGAAAAAGCAATTACATTCCATTTTTTTTATTCAAGCGCAGGCGTCATTACTATCTACCGCAATAACCGAGAACAGCACACTGACTTCGGCTACCGCGACGCTTTTAGTGGGTCCCCATTACGTTACCATCTTGTCATCCGGTAGCAGATTTCCTCCTACTCAAAAATAGTCGGTATGTATCTAGCTTATTACGTATTAGCATGTACGCTTGTTTACCAGCAAAGTGGTACACGAAAAATAAAGAAAATCAAAATTGGCAACCCTATCGAAGTTAGCTTATTACATCGGAAGAATTTTAACGAGACGCTAACTTGTTTATAAATTGAATTTCTGAAAGGCAACAGCCGGGTGCCGGCATAGATTAAGTTTAAAATTTCGATCATCTCTTTAGGAAATTGTTGTTGTATTTTTTTAGGGTCCCGTAATTGGCTTGTACGTGTTTATTTGCATTATTTTTGGCATCAATGTGGGTGGGATGGGAATGTTTATAAGTTGCTTTTGTCAAAATTGGAGGTCCAATTTGACTCGTGTTAGCGAATTAAATTCAAATTGCTATAATCTGTTTGTTTTTAACTTCCTTTATTTGTTTGATGAGAAAACTAATTCAATAAATTATATTTTATAGGTCTTTTTGCTCCATAACTTCAATATTGAAATTGGAAAGCGCAGATTATGGTTTTTTTGATACAACTCTTATATACGGTAAGAAATAAATTTTTAATTTAAACTTTAACACCAAAGAAAAGGATTTCACAAATTATTTGATAAAAGAATCTTTTGTGATGTTTTTTCCCCTCTTATTTACTTAGAGAGGGGTAGTTAATATAGCCGAATTATTGTTTCTATAAACGCTATACATATTTTTATTTAATTGAAATTCGCATTACAAGGATTTATATACTTAATGTTAGTATAAGTTGTGAGCTCTCCAGAAATAGTGTCATTGTTAGCACAAGAGACAAACTTAGCAGAGACTAAGTTGTTAAGTCTGAGAGATTAGTATATCAGTTTATGAGACTTGGAATTAACTTGGGATCTTACTGCCTAGACTAACCTCCGGTTCGTCGTTCGTTGAAGACAGCAGATCAACAGGCAACCAATGAGCGTTCTGTATTTGGAGTGTTAAGTTGACATGATCAGGTTCTATAGATATCATAATCAGCGGTAAAATGCGATCGTTTTTATTCAAGTAATTTGTAAATTGGAGAATGTTCTTTTAAAGACTCTTATTCGAGACAAAATATCATTGCTAGGATGTCGATTGACTTGGTTGAATTTCAATCAAAAAACGTTTAGAAAGAAACATTTGTTTCGTGCGATCAATGAAACAGCTATTGGTTGGATGAAGGGTTATGTTACTAAGATCATCTTGTCTGAATCACAGAATTATGTTCACTGAATTGTAATTATATTTGGGTAAAGATTAATGAAAACCCTACGTAATGTATCAAGAATGTTACAAACACTATAAGGCTAACTAATATTTCGCTGTCAATAAAAAACGTAGGCGTCAGCTTAAATCTGAAACGTAAGTTGCTAGGTACTTTCGCTGTTTCCAATTACGCAGTTCCACACGTCATGTACCCTTCACTTTAAAAGGGTGGGTGAGTGGGCACGAACGAGTAGGTGGTAACGATCATAAGCTTACAGAGACATCCCATAAGCATTACTTGTAAATCAGTGCTATAGTAATAAAACAGTGCTGGCAGTAAACTATCTATAACTTCTGTATAAATCTTAAGTGAATTTGATCAGATTAAGACCCTTATTGACGCCAGTCAGACTCGTAAAGTAATATTTTATTGCGCGTAAACACTGAAATAGGAACATTCACGTTTTATTCCAATTTTGACATTCAGCTACCAATAGGGTATCCAGACATTCTCATTTTTTTATAATTTATATATAAATATTAGACGCACTAATAAGTTATTAAAATTTTATAACAGGCAACTGTTATTACTATAGTCGAAATAAATTATCTTTTTAATTAACATTTTTCAATATTGCTCATAAGAATGATCGAAATATAATAAATCATGCATGGCATTCTCTATGTACTTAATTTTTTTTGTGTCAAAAACAAATCTATTTTTATCCTGTAAGACCATTTTAAACGTTGTTAAACATACATATTATTTTTTTAAATATTTAGTTTAAAATATCAATGCTGTATCTGGTTGCTTGCTCAGCTTGTGGTACTTAGTTGTCTTTCGATTTGTTTTGATAAATTATGTCTCATATAATAATCATCATCAGAATCCATAGTCACCCTAGCCGATGGAGCATAAATAGATTCGTAACATCGTCTTTAATGTCGAACTACCTAAATACGAGTATTGACTGCTCTATGAATAGTTTATTGTTATTATAATCTTATAACCGATTCTTTTATATCGTCTCTCTGATTTGACATTTTATTGTTCTTCCACGAATTTTTATTATCATTACACGTCATTTGTATAGAAGTATCATAATAAGTTTTGTTATTACCTTCACAAATATTACATTACTAGCGGCCCGCTCCGGCTTCGCACGGGTATATAAAATATATATCATTCACTGAAAAAATGATTAAAATCGATCCAGTAGTTTTGATTTATTCATTACTGCCCGCACCCGTTAAATGTATTTATTTACGACATCACAGTAGCAACCTCAAAAATAACAGTATTTCTCCACTATTTAATGGATGTTATTATACATATAAATCTTCCTCTTTAATCACTCTATCTATTAAAAAATGTATTGATAAGCATATTACCACTTTTATTCTTCGATCTATTTATAAATTCTTATAAAAAGAAATAAAAACAAATGATAGTTGACTACTTCTAGATTGTACGTGAAAGTCCGAGTTCCCTATACTTGGTTCTGTCGTGAGACATTAATTTTATTATTGTTATGTGTTAACTAGTTATGTGTTAGAATGGCCAGTAATTAAATCCGCTCACCGATTTATATTTATTAAGATTTAATTTTAGTTTTGTATGATTTTATTTGCTTAGATACATGTTTATTTTTTGCACTTAACCCTTTTCTCTAACTTTAGCAGTTCTTTACGTCAAATTGTTATCTGTAAGAGATTGCTTGTAGCAATAAGACCGCGTTTACTCACCAGAAACTATCCAAGTTTAATTGTTTATCATATTTTGTTTTGTTTTATGTGCAATTAATCATTTTATCTGTCTGTCTAAGATTTGTTATGAAAAATTACTAAAATTGTTTCTTTTAAACGTCTACTCAGTTCAGGTTCTTAAATATATGATATTACTAGCTTTTGCCAGCAGCTTCACTCGCGTCGGTTGATCGGTCAGGCTGTTCCTATTTTAATAAGCTAGTTAAAAAGGTAACAATTTATAATATACTTCGATTTATCTCGCTTTTTACTTACATTTTTGATACGATCCTGTTTTGTTACCATTTATCATTAAGGACTTGCCGTTAATTCTCTCGCATTAAATACAGGCAATTTATGATAATTGGCACTTAGCCCGCATTTTCATAACTTCGTGATTACCGTAACTTACCGCTAAGCGTATTGTAAATATAATGGAGCCTGAAATTACGAGCTACAAAGATATTGACGACGTTGTGGCGCAGCGGTAGCGAACCTGTTTTAAGCGCCACAGGTCGCGGTTCGATTCCCGCTCGGAGCAGTTGGTTATATTGACCATACAAGCATGTTTTCCGGCCTGGGTGTATTTGTTCTTGTCATTCTGTATGTTTTCGGAGCCCCGACACAGGATATTATAGCTATCCTAATGGGGGCCATTTAGTATGTAGCGTTTATTATTATTATTATTATACATATATAACATTGAGATATTTTGCTGTAGACCTGAAAATTTATATTGCTTGAATGGTTTATTATTGCAGAATTCTTATTATTATTTTTTTTAATTATTAAACAAGCATACGGTCTGCCTGGTCTAAGAAGTCACGGCAACTTATGAACGCTTGCGATACTTGAAGTATCATGTGCATGGTGCCTACTCGAAAGGATATAAGGGGAGGCATATGAAGGAAGGGAACAGAGGAGTGAGAAAGGGCCTCCGGTGCTCTCACTCATCTCACGAAACGCAACAATACCTGCTGATATTGTTACTTTACGCCGATTTTCTATGAAATGGAAGTACTGCCCCAGTCGAGCCGGGCCGTTTGTGCTGGCAGGAGCATGTCTGTTTATACTCGTAAGGTTCAATTTTGCTTGTATGAAACTCGGGAATTGAATACACGTCTTTACTTATTGAAATTTTATTTTGTACTAAAGTGCAATGACAAGCCTACTACAATTATACGTAAATGTAACAAACATACCGCCCACCAAAAGGGCTGTTTAAGACCTTTTACAATATCTTACAAAAAGTAGAAAATTTACACAAGTACATGAGATTGAATTTAACTTTACCATTGACTACAATATATTTGTTGTAAACAAAAAGAGCCGTAAATATTTACATCATTATTAATACTACTCACAAAAAATATATACATCAATATAATTGTTATTAATCATGCTGAAGAGTAGTATGTATAGATAAGTTAATTAAAATTTTATCGCTAACAATAAAATTTAATTGTAAATATGAATCAAATTTTAAATATAATGGTTTTAAATTTAAATAACAATAGCACACACATAATATTTTGAAAAGAATACATTGCAAAAGAAATCAAATGAGCACAATAATATAACTGTAAATTCATTCACCTTTTATATCTACTGGTAAAAAACATAACTTTGAAATTGATCTTCTCAAAATATTATTGCCACTTTTCACACTATAAACACGAGTGATTCCATCAGGTCCAGGATGCTTGCTAACAATACGTCCTAGGTGCCATTTTCCTGGTGGTAAACCGTCTGTTTTAATTAGAACTATTTGACCAATATAAAACTCATTCTGGTGTTTCAGCCATTTCGTTCTCTGTGAGCCTCCATAATAATAATAAGTAAGGTAAGTGGACATTTATTTTGTATTATTATCGGATGTTTTTGATTGTATTCAAAACTAGAATTTCTAATTCGTCCGCCCACCGTGAGTATATTTTGTGTATCTAAAAATGGATTAAGATTTTTCAAAATATTTCTATTTTTCACTGTACCCTTTTCGTGTATATAGTAAATTTCTTCTTTAAAATTTTCCTTCTGTGACATTTTTATACATATTAATAATGAACTTTCTATTTCTTCAGTTGTGATTGTTGATTCTAAATCTTTATTTTTTATCCTTTTGTAATTTAAAAATCGTTTTACATAAATAATAGTGTTTAGTAATTCAGGTAAGTATCCATTCCTTTTGTTCTTTCTAATTCTATATCATCAATAACTGAACTTTCTATAATTATTTCTTTATTTTTCAGGTGTTCCGGTCCGTTCCACCACAAAGAGCAGTTCTTTAGTTCAGGTGCCAACATTCCTCGTGACGCGATATCAGCTGGATTATTATTTGATTGAACGTGATACCATTTGTTGTCGATATTATCTAGTATTGTGATCACTCTGTTTCGAACAAATGTTTGCCATCTATTTGGCTCCCCTTGAAGCCAGGACAATACAATTGTAGAATCGGTCCAGCAATATATTTGACTTGTTGGAATGCGGGTTGCTTCACTAATTTGTTTAAGTAACTTGGATAACAGTACGGCGCCACATAACTCCAGTCGTGGAAGAGACAATGATTTGAGAGGAGTTACCTTCGTCTTGGCAGCAATAATGTAAGTACTATATTTTTCATTTTCAGTTTGGACTCTCAGGTAAGCCACAGCCCCATATGCTTTAATAGACGCATCACAATAGCCATGTATAGTAACTACTACCTGGAAATTTACACCATACGCCATAAAATAAGTATCCTGTAAAGACAGGATAAGGAAGCGTTAAAATCAGTCATGCGATTGCTAACTTAATAAATGGACGCAAATAAGCAATACCATGTCAACCCACAAGATTGAAAAAACTGAGTTATATATGCAGAAGTGTTTGCAAATGGCTGAAGAACATTTTTCTTTAATATTTGTAGGGTTTTAAGCTTTAAAACTTCTAAAAGCCATTTTTATCAAGCAATTTATGTATTATGTTAAACGTTTTGGGTTTTATTGTATACGAAATACGCAGTTTGTATACTTATTTTTTTTAAATAACTTACATAAATCTGAAATTGCCAAAAACTTGACCAACACATATAAAATTCATATAAAGCAAGTTGTTCAAAATTTTCAAACGCGTTTTTCTCGAAATGACATTCGTGTGGGTTAACATGGTATTGCTTATTTGCGTCCAAATGAGTTAATTAACTTCATGCGGTACGCACCGATTTTAGGGCAGATATTTGTACCAATTGACTATACAGAAAAGTATTAGGGAATCTGGAAATACCTGAAAACACAACCACAAAAACGTATGTATTACCAGATTATACCGACACAGGATATAAGTATTACACTTGGGGCCGTCGAGTGTGTTGAGCTTATGGTATCCTTATGTTATTTATCTAAATTTATTTATACGTATGCTTTAGTGTTGAAACTAGCTGGCTTTTTAAGCGATCCAATTTATCTTTGAGCATTTCAAAGCGAAAATCGCTTAATTCTGAATAAAGTTTAAGCAAAAACTCAGTATCTAGAAGGCAAGTAGCGTGAAGTGATTGATAGATCGTCCGTACGTCTCAAGTACGCTCAGTACTCCCCGGAGAAAAATTTAGCTCAGTGATGGATCGAATGAAATTTTCTACGACATTAATTTTAAAACATTCCACAAAGGTCTCGTAAAATGAAACGATATTTCCTCGAAAGACATTTAACAAGAGTAATTTGATTTGTATTTAATATTATTTTGAATGATGTTTTATACGTTTTTATGAGTTTCCAATAAAAAAATGGTGAATTTATTTGTATATTTCTATTTTTGGAAAGTTCTGTTCTATCATTTAAGACAAAACCGAGATCTTTCGATATGATATTTGATAGCGGATGGTTTATTTTTGCTTCTAACTATATAATTGATAATATTGGGTATTAATTCAAAAATATTCTAGGTATGAATTACGACTAAAGAATTCTTAAAATCAAATGAATTTTATATCAAAGAAAGAAAATTACATTTTCATATTTGTATAGTGTAGTATTTATAATGTAGTGATGAAAGTGGCCCATCTTAATCTTTTCTACAGAGATTAATGATTCTTTGATAAATTATGCGCGGGTAATGGGGTGTCTATAAAGATGCATCTTCGCGTCGTAATGAACACGTCAAAATGATTTGCATGTATTTAGATTATTATTTAGATACAAGTCAATTTGTTCAAGTTACGTAAGAAATAATTTTATCAATTATTTGTATAGTAATGAAAATCTTTAAATTTATTATTTAATTCTTAAATCGAATTTGAGACAATGACACTGACCTAATTGCTTTTGTGCTAAGCTTATGACTATGACGACGTTGTGGCGCAGCGGTAGCGAACCTACCTTAAACGCCACAGGTCGCGGGTTCGATTCCCGCTCGGAGCATAATATGTTTGTATTGACCATGCAAGCATATTTTCCGGTCTGGGTGTATTTGTCCTTGTCATTGTGAATGTTTCCGGACCCCCGACACAGGATATTACTATCCTAATGGGGGCCGTTCAGTGTGCAGCGTTTATTTATATTTATATTTATATTATACTTCTTAAAGCGTTGTTAGGGGCCGAAGTAGTGTTACAGTTGTTCAGATCGCCTGTATAAACCTCTGACTTGACTTTTCTACTATGAATAACACCCGAGAACGACTTTTTTACGTGCACTCCGAAGCACAGAGATGCTTGGTTGAACTAGCACAAAGCAATCACACATCTATTGATGATCCACTGATCGTTTACCGATAGGTGACCGCACACGGCTATCAGACCTTAATCGGATATAAATAACAATAAATCATCCAATTCAAAAAGGATGACATCTAAGTGTTCTTGAACAATAATTTATGATAACTTCAAGAATAAGCAGAAAATACGAGAAAAACTTACGATGAACGGTCCTCAATCATTTTCTATTTAAAAAATAAAATATTTCCAAGAGAAATTCTTCCCGACAGTTTCATTGTTACAATCTCGAGTATAAATCATTCTCAATAAATATCATTGTAGTGAAAATATGAAATCTTGTTCTCGTTCCTCTTATATTTTATTTCACGATATCGAGGAACGTCTGTCGTTCGTCGTCGGAGTTATTAATAATTTTAATATCGATGCACTGAAAAAAATATATTCTCGTTGAAAATATGATCACGTTTCATAATTTATTTTAAAATTACACTACATTTGGCAAATTACATTGTATATTTAAAATTTATGTTTGTATTTTTAGTGTTTACTCAATCTCACAAAAATGGTTGAAAATAATCTTAACGGTAGTAGAGCATTGCTCCTCCAAGCACAAATGGCCTGGGTCCAAAGGGTACGGGTAGTACTTCCCTTTGGACTCACAGAAAATATGCCTAAAGTAACAGTATCAGTAGGTATTGTTCCGTTTCGTGCGATGAGTGGGAGCTTCTGCTACCTTCCTTTTTCCTTCTTATCTCTTGCCTCCTGTTCCTTTGGTTGGCAACTCTCACGTGATACTTCAAGTATCACAAGCGTTCATAAGGTGCCGTGTCTATTAAGCATCAGGCTTGTTTGCCAACCATCATGAAATAAAAAAAGTAGATTTTAATTAAATTGATTGAATGACGTCTTCGTTCACATGCAATTAAAATATTCTATTTGATAAATAAATATTAAAATTGAACATTGTATTGTATTTAAACAATTTTTATCATTCATTATTATTAATATTCCTTACTTAAGGAACTCATTTATTAATAAGGTTTATGAGATGAAGCAATTCTTCTATAACGCAATCAAACGTTTTTCCGGTAGAATATTTCTTTTTAATTTTATACTGCGGTTTTGTAAAATACGGTCAACGAAGTATATTCTTTAGCCATTCTTGGAATAACTTCAATTCCACGGTAAGAATTTTACTGAGGAAGCTGCGGTAATTCAGCTAAAAAAAACTGTCCCTAGTTCGTTCAGCCTTACACGAGATTTATCGGTTTTAAAGGAAAACTCTTGTGAAATTCAGTTCTATTTTAATAGAAAATTTGTCTTCGTTTTTATTTTATATGGCATTTAATGATTTGGTTTCCGCATTAAAGGTTACTTGTTGAAGCCTTGATCAGGATGACCACCGTGGCGTGCTGTTGTTTTTTTCTTTGAACCTGACGGTCGCGGGTTCGATTCCTGCTTGGAGTAGATGTTTGCTATAAATATCTGTTTCGGCTTGGGCGTTTGTCCCTGTGGGTGTCCTCACCGTGTCTCAGAGACCACGTTAAGCTGTCAGTCCCTTAACTCTAGATAAGATTTGCTATTATCCAACGAGTAACTGGTTTGCCCTTAGGGTTGCGTAAATCAAATGGCTATTGATCTGTGTATAAATTAGTAATCAAATCCGGATAAGAGTATAAGCAGACCCTGAGTAAATACCGGGAATAATGTTAGGAAGAAGAAGAAGATTAAACCTTGACAGGCTCAAATATTTATGGAGATCAATTTAAAAAAAGTTTTCTTTTAATTTTATAAAATTGTAATAAATGCATGCTTCATCGTTAGAAAATCTCATAATTTTTCTTAATAAGGTATAAATTCAAAACAGATAACTTCTTTTATTTAGACGTTGAGTTCAAAACATTATCATGAACATCATCCACTAAAACCTCTTCGCTTTCATTAAGAAGGGTATCGTTGAAATTAAAAATCATAATTTATTTTTATCGTTGCTTTCCCCGTGGCCCGGGATACAGAGATTTCTTTGATTTGTATATAATTGCCGGGAGAAAGTGGCCTAAACAAGTCTCGTGGATAATCTTAATTCGCTTAATCTTTGTATATAAAGTTTGTTAAGATAAACGAGATAGATTTTGTTAGGGAAAGTTATAATTGGCTGTTCTAAGTCTGTCAACACATTCACGGATCACGTCTAGCTAGAAGTACTTCTTCAAAGTATGATTTAAAATAATTCTAGTTGTTATTAAAGATAGGTATTTAATTTTTATTATTTATTATAGCTAAAGTTAAAAAAAGTGTTATCTATTTTAATGACGTCAATACCATTGAAAAGTCTCAGGAAAGCAAAAGTGCGCACGTTTATTTGGTTGACATATTTATCCAGTTCTTAGATTTAAAAACATGAAATTACTGAACCATTTTGATAAACTGTCTATGAGAACAACTTGAAAATATATTCTTTCAAATCAAAAAAGGAATTTTCGAAATCGGTTCATAAATGTCGAACTTATAAGCTGACAAAAATAAAAAGAAGAAATAACAATAAAACCGAAATGGGAACCTGTTTTGTAGTCGGTAAAAATATTGTATAAAAATGAGTTCTTGATAGACTTCAGATTAATTGGTCATGAAGTACTAATCAGAAATAATACGGGTGACTATATTAATTGCATGCATAATATTAATTAGCATTTTACCTTTGATGCTTCACATGCTTCCACTAAAAACATTTATGCAAAAATTATTAAAATAATCACTTATTCATTGGAAATTGAAAATGATTCATGATATTTTCGGGAACCCTTCGGTAATGTAATTAAATGGAGTGTTTTTAAAAGTCCCTTCGCGATAAAAAACGCAAGATATATCTTTTCGAATAACACAAAAGGGGTTGGCCGCTGACTAAACAGTCATTAGTGATTACAGCTGCGAATAATGATTTTTATTTAAAAACATAAACCCGCTACCGGAGCGAGTTAAATACTTTTTATAAACATCGCTGTAAACATTTCTTATTAATGATTCCTCAAGATTCCTTTTCTTTTAATGCGACTAAGTTGGCAAGCAAGCATACGGCCCGCCTTACCTACCTTACCTTAGCATATGAGCGCTTTCAACACCATTGGCAGGTGCCACTCACGCGTTACCATCTTCAAGATACTGGTTCATAAATCTCTTTTGAGCAGTCACTTCACTTGCTGCAGTGTTTGCGGTAGAATAGCTGACACTGCGCTAGTATCTACCTACACGGTCTCTTGCAATAAAAGGTCATACGATCACTTATTTCTACTTATATTACTTATTTATACTCCTATAGAACATAGTTAGGTCACTGGACTAATTCTGGGTGGCGAACCTGTTTAATGCAATGATTGCTCTTGATTAGCTTTTGTTAGTTCTAGCAATAAGGGACTCTAACCCTAGTATGGAGTCCTAAAATCGTACCACCATAAGTATCACCATTTTTGTACATTAAATATTAAAATTAATTCATTAGTATATTTTTGAAGTTAATGTGAGGTGAAAAAAAGTAAATCGAGAACCGTTTATTTAATTGTTTTTAAAATCTAAAACACAATGACAATAGGACTGGTTCATTTTTCGCCCAAAGAATTCCGATTCAGCAGGGAAATTCAGCTAGCATTCTGGCCACCATTCCCCGTGGACATATAATTAGTACTGAATTGTAAATATGTTGTAATGTTGGTTGTAAATAAAAACCGAAATAATCTAATTCTATTAAGTTTGACATTGTGACAACAAATACAATTACTCGTTGAAAGGTTTTCCCCTTTCAAGTTTAAGATTTATATTTATTTTAACAAATAATACCCGTTTTATACTTAACCTATCGAGGATTCAGATTGATCAGCCGGCTGGCCTGTCAGGTTGCGATTTTGACAGAATTAGTCTCACTACCCCGCCTAACTTTAAATATTATTTTTCGGTGTATAAGTGACTTAATTTTTTGAAATTTTATTGTTTATAATAAAATATATTAAATTTTACGCTACACAGAAAGCTTAAAAAAGTAATATCGTCTTTTACCGCGATAAAAACGAGTTGTCAAATGTCACTTAGTTTTATGAAACAGAAAGTTGTAATCTCCGTTTTTGTAAGCATTTTTATTGACGGTAAGTGCATTTTCGTCCAAAGACTAGTGTTATTTATGTTGGTCTAGAAACGATAAAGCTATTTCTATAACTGGACTTTTATCTTTTATCGTATTTATCAAAATTTTCAAGCTCGAATATGGATAGCACTTATACGCTATTTTCAAGTATTTCTTCTACAAATTCAATTATATACGTTTCAAATACTCTACATAGACGCAATTATAGTATTTACATAAACAAATAACTATGCTTGTCCCCGAAAAAAAAGAAGAAATCATTCAACAAAAAAGACGGAAAACTTCAGTATTTTGTTGTACATATTTACCAACAATTGGCTTGCTGTCATTCAAATTTCAATATAGAATTATATGCTTTATTTTTATAGTGTTTTGTCTCATAATAGTATATCATTATATATTGACAGCTGGAAACATTTTGTTTAGTTGTTCACAGAATAAATTCTACAGGGCGGGTGGAAATTTTATCGATATCGATATATAATATTATTTAATTATTTTATAGACCATTATTTGTTTTGTAATTTATCTAATCATCATCCATGATCATGATTCATTATCAAATATATATATAGAATAATAATAATGGATTATAATTCTTTTTCTTTTTGTCTTTTTTTATAAATATATTTCCTAAGAATACAAATGTCGGTCGCATTGTTTGTATGGCGAAGATTACGAGGGAGAACTACTGTTCTCCCGCTGCTATACCGTATACCGTATATACCTATAACATTGACTAGATATGTATAAGATACTCATAAATGAAATTTTTTTACTGAGAGGATTCAAGCATTCACCGCAACCTATGAAAGAAGGAAATGTAAGTAGGAAATGAGAACAAAAAAATTAGGGACTGGTGGGAGATTGAGCCTACGGCGCTCTCACTCATCGCACGAAAGGAAACAGTTCTCTTATTACATAACGCCTGATTTTCTGTGAGACGGTCGTACTCCCTCAGTCGAGCCGGCACAATTTATGATGGGACAAGCATAGCTCTCCTACTACTAAAGGCCATTAATGATTAGCTATTATTTAAAAATTTTAGCATGGTTTTATTTTTAGTATAGCATTTTATATACTGTTTGCAGAAAAAAATGCCCGACGGTCTACTTGTCTTCCTTACGCATTACAAATTTAAGCCTATTTTTTTTGATTTTGGAGAACCCATCTACCTTACGCTTGTAATCACTAGCTGCGCCACTCGATTCGGAAATAACTGCGGCAGCGCTATGGTACGGATGAAGAGAAGGTCGCATTCACCACTTTAGCCATAATATAATAGTAAGTTTGAAAAAACTAACGCGTGTAATAAGGACGTGCTAATTACATTAATTTATTTATTTCAAGAAGAACTTTTGACGAATAACGCCTAATCATACTTGAATTGATCAAAATGAGGACACAAACCATTATATTTTCTTACCGACCTTATTCAAAAGGGTTTTTTCTATAACTTTTTGTTATATGTTATATATTTCTTTTCTTTTATTTTTATTAATTCTTTCTTTCTATTTAAGACTTCTGTATTCGGACTTCGGGCTGTGAATTTCCGTTGAAGACGAGACCCTGCTGGAAAACAATGAATTGTGATTAGATGACGCCGTTGAAAATCGTAAGGGGGCTTGGCTGTAGAAGGCCAAGACCTTAAGTTTAAGTGATTTTCGATTTTCTTTCTTCTTTTTCTTCTTCTTTCAGTAAGGAAGATTTTTTTAAACCGGAGCCAGTTTAGCTGCCGGCTTTTTATAACTGTTCTACCTAGGATGACAGCATCAAACAGACAATAATTGTAAATCAAATAAATGGGAACGCTATCAGAATTTAGCCACCTCCAATTGCAACAACTCATGCTGGTATTGACTAGATGCTTGAGTCGCAATTGCCAAAGCCATAGCAATGTACTAAGAAAATCAAAAAAAAAATCAAACAGTTTTAAAATCATGACTAGTATACGATAACTTAATAAATTCTACGAAATTTATAATTTTGTTATATGTACAGATTATGAGAATCATAATTATAATAGTAAATAAAAAAAAGAATTTTTATAACAATGTTTTTCATTTATACACATTTACTAGAATTAAATTATTTTCGAATAATATTGTGGAATACACTTTTGAAAGACAATGTCGTTTGCGTCCGTGGGCTATTCTAGATACCCACACGTGTCTCTTGGGTAGCGTTAAATGAACAGCACCTTCAAGTGGTAGGTTTCGGCCGTGGTTTTTCATTACTCTCTTGGCAAAGCCATGCCGCTAAGTGATTTTTGTCGCCTTTCGTCATGATGCCTTGAGTAGCCATCCTGGAAGTAGAGTTCAGGCAGTTGCATGGTGTTGCTGACCGGTATCGGTACTACTTGGTGTCTGTACTATGCGACTATTCGCGGAGTCTAGCAGGATCCTAAACACGGTATTCCACTGGCTGACCGCATCCAGTTGGCGAGGTTAAGTAGCTACGACCGCTATCTGGTGAAATCTGTGTATATTTACTCGCCACCTGAACTCGAGCAAATGTTGATACAAGTCAGCCGAGTCGGATGAGATGCGGCATTTCTTTGTCTCTAACCCTTGGCAGCACATATGATTCTCTTCAAAGACCCGGCGTGCTGCGCAGATGGTGTTTCTGAAGGATATTAAAGGCTATGGAATTTGTCGTTATATATTCTGATGGCTTACTTTATGCGAAAGCGTGCCCTTGGTTCAACTCTCAAGCGTGATAGTGCCGACGCACATAAGCACTGAGCCTACCAGAAGTGTGTGGATGCTCGAGCCCGTAATGCGTCGAATATCTTGATACTGAAAAGACTCTTTAATAGTTTTGCCAAGTCTAGCAAATGTGCCCTCCGTAGGCCCGCTTGAACCATATCGGCCACATTGGAGCTGGACAACCGTCTTACCCATCTTACTCGTCTCTTTTCTTTTGGTCTCCTTTACCGCTATTGCAAAAGTCAGATGGTTCATTAGCTCACACCGCCAAAAGAAAGAAAGCAGAACTATTTGCATTTCTAGGTGCGAAGAATTACCAATTAGATGCCGCTGGTAACTGCATACCTTTGCTACCTCGTTGTGACTCTGTAATGTAAGAGATACATATTCGGCAAAAAGAAATATTCCAAATACTCAGCACTCTAGATCTGAATAAGGCTATGTAACCTCGAGATATTAGTTATTAAATCTCCTCTGCCAAGTAATTTCACTAGCGTACAGTGCCCTTCAAACCGGAACACAATAATGCCTAAGCACTACTATTTGGCGGCAGAATATTTGACACTGCGGTGGAACCTACCTAGCCGATCTCTTGCAAGAAAAGAGCTACCACCAGTGTGACTGATTGCACTGGTGGAATAATCTCTGCTGTGACAGAAGTTATCCCAACAGCGGGCGATGAGGTCGACACATCCTGAGTGAGCGGTCGATCAGAATAGTCATAGATAGCTGCTCTTCTGACCTTTTGGCTATTAGTGCTGGAGTTTTTAGGGGTCAATTCTCTCTGTTACTCTTTTCTCACTACACATTAATGATTTGGTCGTGCCAGGCATAGTCGGATACGCTGATGACAGCACAGTAACGGTGAGATACCTTTCTAGTGCAAGAGACGATGGGGACACAGTTACGATCCTTAAGAGAGGTGGAGCAGACAAATGTGACCTAAAGCCGAGTCTCCCAGGGGGGTGACGATAATCTGGTCGCTTTTAACATCTCAAAAATACAGGTTTGTCTGTTCTCCGCAAAAGGAGTCCTTTCGAGCTGAATCCTTCCTTCCGTGGTGAGTCTATAGAATTCACCGGCCGCATTAAACTTCTTAGCATGGAATTGTGTGCTAACCTCAATTTTGGCGTCAGCCGAGTCTAAAGCTCAAATTGCGGCCAAAAACCTGGGCATTCTCAACAAGGTGACGCGGTACTTCACGCCTAGACAGCTTCTGACACTATATAAAGCTCAAGTCCGGCCCTGCATGGAGTACTGTACCCACCTGTGGGATGGTTCAGCTAAATACCAGCCTGCCGCACCGTCGTAAAGTCGCTTGCTTGTCAGTGTTCTATAGACTCTACTTCAGGGAGTGTGCTGATGAGCTCCATACACTTATACTGCCATCGCAGTTCTTCTACCGGGACACCAGGCGCATTGCGGGGTGCCACCCATATCTGGTCGATATACCCAATATTCGAACTATGCGCTTTCGTTCCTTATTCATAAGGCGCACGGCCAGGGATTGGAATGCTCTTCCAGCGTCTGTAGATAGGTCTGTGTCTTAGTACATAGGTTTCTGCGAGTTAGCTCGCTCCAACGTAGACCTTCTCCTCGATGGAGGTCAAGAGCTACCGTTATATATAAATAAAAAAGCTAATGGGCCTGACAGCATTCCTGGCATTGCCTTGTGGTCATGTGCGCCAATGTTGTCTTCTTTTCTAACTCGCCTCTATCGACAGGTCATGTTCCGAAATAATCTGACGAAGCAGCAAAAGCAAATCCTCTCCCATATGCTGGACGAAGATGAAACCAAGTATCTAGTTGACAATAGACTACCGTTTGAAGCTCATATTCGCATAAAAAAGCAGCATTCTTTCTGAGAAGAATGTATGCTATATTGGGCAGATCGAATAAATCTTAAAACCGTCTTTGCAAATGAAGTCGAAGTCTCTTCTTTCGTACACCTGCGACTCACTTACGTCGTCGGATGAGTCCATCGATTAAAATGTGTTCGGAGCCTTGCCTTCATATCTCTTTTTATCTGATTCTGTATTGCTGTTGGCCCTACTGGCCTTGACAGCATCACCGGGTGGGGGCTTAAAGTTGATTTCGTCCATAGGTTGCCTCCTGTGAGATTGAACTGGAAATCTATGGACGTCGTCGGAAATGGAGGCGCAAACTAATCGATGGACTCCCTTGACGGGGTGAGTGCGTCACAGGTGTGCGATACAAGAAAGAAACTTTGACTTCATCTGCGAAGACAGTGGACCCCGTCCTCGCCAGCGAAGGCGGTGTTGTGTGCGTGTCTATGCTATCTATATCTAGTTGGTTTGTCAACTCTGTTTTAATAAATACTAGCCTGTCTAAGCAGAGGATCGGGGTGGGAGATAGTTTGATTGAAATAGGTTTGCGATAAACGCTTCGAATCGAATCGATTTTAAAACCTTTATGGAGACTTGCACGTTACATGGGCAGCGCGAGAACATTCGTAAGAAATGTTTTTCGGTCATGTGCATGCGAAAAACCAGGGTGTACGCAGACTTTGTACAATGTCACCTTATTTATTTATATTTATAAGGGACAATTTACTCCTTCTGCCCAACATCGCATACAGTCTGCCCAGAACGAAACCTGCTTTATTGCGTACCATGTGGATATGATCTTCAAACGATAGTCAGTTTTCTAGTATGACACCTAGGTATTTGATTTTATCTTTCTGCGGGATAGAACGGTCAAATAAAGTGATGACTCCAGGTAGACCGGATCGCCACTAAGTTCTAATGCGAGGTTTGTTGAATAGGCTTCCTACGCTTTTCTCTGGATTGAATTCAATCCTCCAAGATTTTAAACCATTTGCCTTGGGCATCGGCTGCGAATTGGAGACGCTTGGTTAAAGCAGAAGCAGATACAGACGTGTCGTCCGCGAAGAGTGAGATATAGATATTGTTGGTCTGTCTAGGTATGTCGTTTATATATAATAAATATAGAAATGGAGCTAAAACGGAACCTTGTGGACTCCATCCCTTTAAGACGAAGTGAAGACAGAATGCCTTCTACTCGATAACGAAAAGTTCGATTTGATAAGTATGATGAGTCTATCTGGCAATCCTGGACGATAAAGCTTAAAAGTTAAGCCAGTGTGCCAGAATTTATTGAAAGCCTTAATGACGTCAAAGAAGAGAGTCCCAGTCGTATTTGTTCGCGCACGGATGACGCCCTTTAAAATGTGCTCCGTTATGCGGTGGACCTGGTTAACGCAGAAATGATTTTTACAAAAACCAAACTATTCATCTATTACCACTAAAATCATCATGTTTTTGATTCTTGCTAGCAGGATTTTTGTAGACTTTCCCAAGAGAGAGTATGCTGATCAAACGATAACTCGCGGGTTGATTCCTTGGTTTACTGGGTTTGTGAATACCGATAACTATGGCTCTTTTTCACTGATCAGGAAATGAGCATCCTGATATTAGAGCATTGTAAATAGGAAATAGGAGATTCAAAATTTGAATCGGGAGCCTTTTCAAAATCTTATTGGTGATGGGATCAGGACCTGGAATTTTTTTATCGTGAAGGCCTTTAATTATCGATTCGACCTCCTCTACAGCGATGAGGATTAATGGTTCGTCCGCAGGAGCTATGGAGACCCTACTTTCAACTTCGTGTTCACCTTAAATAGGCGCTCGGGTTCTATTGGCCTATTGTCCTAGCTAAGCACTTGGCCTTGTCGACTCTGTCGTTTCGGATAAGTCTACTTATGGATCGCGAAAGCTTCGTGGTTCTTAAGAAAATCGCAACCAGCCCAATTTGATCAATAAGACCTTTTGCATTCTAGTGGCTTGAGCCATTGAACTCAATAATTTTATCTACGATTGCGGTTACGTTACCTATTTGCGGATCTCTGATTTGAGCGGTGAAAGCGCTTATTTCAGCCATATCGATTTGAGCTATGATCTTGCAGACAAGCTGTAAGTAAGTGGTAGATGAGCCTTGAATGATGGAGGGATTAAATTGTTAAGGCGCAAGGTTGGGAGTACCGACAGTAGTCGTCGTAGTTTTTCCGTCCGTTGCATCGAGCTTATTCCAAACTGGAATGGCTTTCTCGGCTAGGTCTTGTACTTGATCACCCCTGCCGGTGACACTGTCAAGGCCAGTAGGGCCAACAGCAAAACAATCGGAAAAAAGTTACTCTAAATCACATTTTATATTTTAAAGCAAGATTGCAGCTGAATTTACCCTAAATTTGATATGTAAAATAATAGATATAGTTTATAAACTGTTTGCAATTTGCATAAGCATTTAGTCGTCATCGTTAAAAAACTTTGTTTCACCGGGCAAAGACTAGGAATTTCGGGATTTAGGACAGACTTGGAGGAGAACGAGCATTTTAGAATCTTAGCACCGCTATAGTTCGCTGGATGGTCTAACAAAGAATAAAAAGATTGTAAAACTGACATCGGTGGCAATGCCAATGAGTAGTTAATTTTTGTTTGTAAAATAAATCTAAAATAGAATAAAATAAATCTTTTATATGTAATGCAACATAGGCATTTTATTTATTTATTTATACACTTTATTGTACACCACATAAAAATACACAATCTCAAGAAGAGGAGAAAAAATACACACAATATGGGAGTACAAATGGCGGCCTTATCGCTTAAAAGCGATCTCTCCCAGGCAACCTTTGGGAAAGGAGAATTGTCGTTATATAATTAGGCAGGTCGTGCCGGTATAATAGACATACATACCAATAGTTAAACACGAATACATAGACTTAGGCATGTTTATGTGCATAATAAATAATTCTAATTATAATAATTCCAAACAAAAAATAATGTTATTTTGAGAAAATGAGAATTGATATAAAGAAAACCAAATTTTATATAAACAATTTTATTTATAAATACAGAAGAAAATCCTGTACGAAAATATATTGTTTATCGACAATAGTGTTCGGCACTACATGTCAATATAACGTAACCTAAATTTTCGTAAAAAATGCAATGTTTTGATAACATTTTTTTGCTTTATTTATATGAAAACTACCATAAACGTTTATTTGAAACTGATAACTATTTATTCATAATCAATATTCACTACAATTCAACAAAAATATAATTAGATTTTGCATAAAAAAATAATATAAATCAGGACTTTATAATTTGACTCCATTGTACGGAAAAATGGTAAATAAATTACCATTTTTCCATATTTTATTGATTCAACATCAAAATTTTATCTAAAAGATCTAAAGATCGATAGTTTACCAAGTTTTTCATAGTTTTTTTGCAGTCAATTATTCATCTAAATATAATTTCAATAACTGTAAACATGTGACACGTACACGACAATTCTGATGTAGGGAATCAAGTTTCAAAGTAGTTGTTGTAAATATTTTATCAACTGAGTCTACTATAACGCACTATTTTTTCGAAGCACAGTTCTTTCTGCATTCATTGCATAGGTATTCATAATACTTATGAATATGATAATCATTTTATTTCAATATAAATACGTCACAACAATTCTAAATGTTTCAACGCCATGAAATAATCTTACTGTAATGATGACTTTTCTGTATGGTATATTTCCAATAGAGAAACTTTTCATAAATCTTAAACTTATCACAGAAGATGGATAAGTCGTCTGGATTTTTTTATTTATGCGTTTATCTGAAATGCGAATCCAAACCGAATAATCTCGCGCGTTTAAGCAAAAGTGACAATG
The DNA here is from genome assembly GCA_023373885.1 of Hestina assimilis. Taxonomy (NCBI): domain Eukaryota; kingdom Metazoa; phylum Arthropoda; class Insecta; order Lepidoptera; family Nymphalidae; genus Hestina; species Hestina assimilis. The sequence goes on along the minus strand of CM041745.1, from coordinate 1,794,233 downwards.
ACATTTGTCATGTATCAAAGGGTTAAATTATATACATGAGCGAAGTAAATCGCACGCCTTTAAACTACAAAGTCATTAATTTATTCTCGGTGTTGATACCATTTTCGGCGATGACAAAAATGACAATAGCGGAATGTTTACGATTATTTTATATAACATTTTTACGATCGGCACGTGCACATGTGCGTACATGCGCATGTAGATCACGACATATCGTGGCGGGACTTCATTCGTCATACGACACTAGCTTCTTCAACCGAATGATATATAATTAAGGTATACGCTTTTAGCGTTAATCAAAAAACATACGTTTATCTCACACACACACATAAATATGTATAAAAACAAAAACAAAAAATAAAAAACTGTGGTGCAAAATCGGTCTAACACTATTAGTGATTATTCGGTAGCGTTTGACTATTCAAAAGTACCTTTTAAAAGTCTACTTGAATAAAAATAATTTTGATTTGATTTGATTTCTTCCACGACAAAATAAATTCAATACAAATCTCACAATCGACTCAGATTTTATATGAGCATGACGTATAGATATATAGGTAATAGTACGAAATAGCGATGTAGCTCAGTTTAGGTCGTTATTTGAATCGCAATAAGAGTTAATGGTAGGGGCTTCTTAATTGCGTTGTTACTTAAGTTACTCTAGAAATTGGGATAACCTCTGTCACAGCAGAGATTATTCCACCAGTGCAATCAGTCACATACACTGGTGGTAGGTCTTTTGTTGCAAGAGGCCGGCTAGGTAGGTACCACCGCAGTGTCCAATATTCTGCCGCCAAATAGTAGTGCTTAGGCACTACTGTGTTCCGGTTTGAAGGGCATTGTACGCTATGAAATTACTGGGCGAACGAGATTTAAGAACTAATATCTCTCGTTGGCAACGCGCGAGTGGCACCTACTAATGGTGCTGCAAGCGCTCATAGGCTGCGGCAGCTACTTACCATCAGGTGGGCCGTATGCTTGTTTGCCAACTTCTAACATAAAAAAAAAAAAATACGGAGGCTCGCGCTTTGTCTAACCTTTTTAAACATTTTTATGAACGTACGATTAATTTATTATTACTTTATGATTTCATTAATAGTTGATTGGCAATAAGACCACATAGAAAGAAGATATTTTACTATAAAAAATTTAAAAAGTTAAGTTTTGAGGCAGTTTTATCAGGAGTTCATGACTTGTACCGACATCGAAAGAACAAAATATCGTAAACTCCCACATAAAAAGTCAGTGTGAATATTCTTACAGTTCGTAAATTTTATGACGTTTTGCGTCTTAACATTTACAAGTATTCATGTACAATGACATAAAGTTTATGTCAAAATGTAACCCTAGTGCCGGTGCTGCGTGAAAGGATTTTATTGTATGTGATGACTTACATATACACGATATTTTCGTACGTTTTTTTTTTACTCATGACTGTCGGCAAACAAGCTTACGGTCGGCCCGATGGTAAGCAGTCATCGCAACCTATGAACGCTTGTGATACTTGAAGTATCACATACGCGTCGCCAACCTAAGGGATAAGAGGGCAGGGATGAGAAGGAAAAAGGAAAGGAACAGATAGGGTGGGAGATTGGGTCTCCTGAGCTCTCACTCATCGCACGAAACGTAACAGTACCAACTGATACTGTTACTTTACGCAGATTTTTTGGCTGGGCGGTAATACTTCCCCGTACAAGCCGGCTTATTAGTCGAAACGCTTCTAAATTTTATTAATCATATTTTGAATTTAAAAAATGGCTATTATTTCAGGCGTAGGCTCAATCTCGGCTCAGTGCGTTTCATGTCGTAGCTCCTTGTAGCATGAGCTACAAACTTTTTTGCACTGATGGAAGTAAATATTAATTAATGTATTAAAGATAAAATTATTGTAACATTTAAGCTATAGTGAATTTCATTTTTCGGATTTTGATAATATTTTCTAATCGCTATATAGGTTTAAAATTATGATTGTAAAAGTATTTGAGTGTTTTTTAGCTGCTGATGCTGAATAAAATGATGAACTGACTAAAATTAAACACATTCATAAAATTTCGCGTAACAACGCGCTTATATCGCATACACAGAACTTATGTCACTTTTTTGTTATAAAATTTGATAAAAGTTTTTAAACCATAAGAAAAGATATAAAATACCAGTTGAATTACAAAAAGTAGCATTGAAACAAGAAAATAACACAATCCCCTCATATAAACAGCGCTAAGCGACAAACGAGTAAAATAAAAATGGCCCTTTTCAACGAATAAGCGTTACCATAAAAAAGGTTTTCAGTGAGCAAGTGAATCATAATTTATGAATTCCGGTGTCCGGAGCTGTAGGGACGGAGATTTACGCGGGGTCATTGTGTCGGTTCCCGGGCTAGTTCTCCCATAGATACTATAATGAAGAAGATATAGAACTGGCAACTGTAGCGATAAAAAGAACTCAATGGTATAAGGTCGATTTCACTCCGTTAAGATGTGAGTAGCGGGTTAGATTCTGACCCACTTGGGTTATTTGGGCTTCTCTAGTCTAGAACTAGAAGTTTATAAAGGTTTACAAGGTTTTGTTTAACTTATAGAGTGTCTTTTACTAGAAGCTTGCATTCATTTGTGGGTCATGCGGTGGCAACGTCTTGAAATTGGTTCATAACTTTTTAAATACGCCTTGTCCAGTATTTGCACTAGCTACAGTGGCCTTGACGCCGCAACACAGCAATGCAAAATTCACTACTACAATAAAGGCCTACTGCTATATATCTTTATTAAACCGGTACATTTTAATAAATCGATAATTATTATTAGCGTAGTTCTAGTGTATGTACACCTATGCATACCCTATGCCTTTGACGCTGATGGTCGCGGGTTCTAGTCAACTTTAAAAGACTGTACAGGGTATATTGCAAATATTTGTAAATTTAGTAACCTGTCAAATCTTGATGATAGTTATAGACAGACCTCCAATAATACAATAATTTTTTTTATTCTAAAATACTTTTATACTATATCAAAATTAATCAAGAATTTAAAATTGCTACATCTAAACATTCGAAAGACTCTGGTACACCGTCGTTAATGAAACATAAGGGATGTGCACCCCTTGTATCCCTCGTATCTGCTCATCCTGGGTTTAGGAGTAAATATAGATATACACACTAATCGTTCCCTTACTTCGCATTGTTGTAATGTGACTTTTATTTCGAAGGTTACAAGTCGCACTGTTGGAGACCAGATAGATGAAGCTTCTTTATTACTGGAGTAAAATTGTCTATATGCATGTCTAGATAGAAAAGATTTTTGATTTCATAAAGTTTACATGTAGATAAATATTATAGTCTGTTAAATGTAAGTTGAACCATGCGCAGTAACACGTTTTTGGGTCTCAACCGTATGCGGTATGCGTTTAAAGCACTCGCTCACGGTTGTTTTAGTTCTTTAAAAATAAATTATTAAAAATTAAATTAAAATATAAATTAGTTTCGTCGAGTGTGTTAACATTTATTTCAAGATAATGCCTCGACCACAATCAACTTTAAGGAGACGGGAGAGAAGGATGGTATTTGACGTTTATAGTTATTTTTAAAAGAAAATAATATAACTAATTCTCTGAATAAAACTGCGGAAGATACGAAGAAGTCTGTCTCGCTATTAATAATGTACATTAACTTTTTTTTATATATAGGTATACTATTGATTTGTTTTATTCTATTTAAGTAATTAATAACGATAATAAATGAATAATTAATTGAATTTAGAAGAAATACTAACTATATAATATACGTAATTCCGTTTTCCCACTTTTTAAAAATCGATTTAAATAAGATGAAACCAATATTTTTGTCTAACATTTTTGTCCATTATTGTACTTGCGCAGAAGCGGCCATTTTGGTTCAACTTACATTTAAGGAACTATAACAGGCTACAATGAATATTATTTTAAGAAAAAGCTATTTTAGATAACTACAAGGAGAGATTTGGAGCCATAAATCATAAATGTAAGTGATCCTTAATCGTTGCAAGTTTGTAAAAAATGAAGGAATGAAAGAAATATATGCGATACGACTAAATATAGAAAATATTTGTTACTTGCATAAATTTTTATGAAATACCACATATATTTATGTCTAGAATCCACGTTTAACTACTCAACTTTTTTTTTCACATTTTAGTCAATGTACTCTTTTACGATATTCGACGTAAAAAATCTTACACATACATTGTTTCCTCTTTATTCAACTTTCAACAACATTATTTATTAATGGTGATATATCTAATGTCACGAATGGATAAAGGCTACCGTGCTTACCATCGATCGTTCGATATTTTGCATCCTTAGTGACGTAAGGTCACATGCTTACGCTTTTCAATAATCTGACCCATGTTTTGAATTATTTGGCTTATAAAATATTTCAAATTAAGTGTTGCTTCTCATGAAATTTTTTTGTGAACCACTAATAGGTATCAAATCATGTTCTGAGGACCATGTGCTTTATAGTAACTTTCTACAAAATTATTAGAAGCGTAATCTCTTCCGGTGTCTTTCTCAGTCAGTTTTACTAGCCACTGCGCCAGACTTTCGCTTGTGTGTCGTATGTTATTTACGAATAAGTACGGAAACGCCACAGTCGGAGTGACATGAGCCAGTACAATAGGCTGCTCGAAATGACAGGCCATTTTGTTCCGCGACGTATTCTAGACGTTTCCTTTGCGTGTGTGTACAGTTTTCGTTGCTCCTAAAATTTTTATTTTTCGATGAAAAGAAACTGACATTGAGAAAATATAAACAACTAAGATTGCCCGTTTTTCTCTTAGAAGTAACAAGTAAAACATAATGCTTTTCGTTTTGTTTTTCTGCTTTCTGTCACCATAGTATTGCATATTAACATAAACCATATAGCCCCAAGTAATTCTTCCGTGTTGTTTTTTATTTCGAGACGGTTGGCAAACAAGCATACGGTCCGCCATGGTAAGCAGTCACTGCAACTTACAAACGCGCCCGATACTTGAAGTATCACATGCGCGTTACCAACCCAACGGATAGACGGGCACAAGGAAGGCAACAGTAGGGGTGGGAGATTAGGCCATGCAACACATCAGTAGTCTGTTACTTCTCAAGTCTAGCCGGCCCATTTGTGCTGGGAGAAGTATGAATGGTTCTAAAAATAAAGCCGATCAAGTCATTCATTATGAAAGCAGCAAGTCTGCATTAACTCTACATTATAATAAATACTTTAATAGACCATATCAAGAAACTATCTTTCCTCCTCATTACTGATGATCCGTTAAGTTTTTCCATGAGATAATGTTTTCATCGATTACAAAGAATTAATTGTGTTAATATTTAAATACTAAGTTATACAATACACGTTAGTACCAATAAATTAAAAAAAGCATTAAAACTCTTGTTTTACTGTTTCTATTCCTTTCCGGGCGTTATTTTCCATTTTTGTATTTGTTTTCCACCCACTAAGCCTTGTTTCTACACACCTTGTATTATCGGGGACACAAAAAAGTATACAACTGCATTAGAACGCTGTTTTATAATATAGAGAGTGTATAAATAAAAATACGATTGTTTCGAAATTGGAAAACAATTCTGTTAAAGAAATAAAGAAGCTTAATGTGGATTATGGGCACATAATAGCATTAACCATAAAGGCATGTGCTCTGGTCTGTGTGTGTTTGATCCTTCACCTTGTGTGTGCCCGAAGCCCCGGCACAGGATATCCCTTTTTATTTCAAAATTAGGGCAAATGACTCTACCACACATGATGGTAAGTGGCAGTTAAGTCCAAACGCGAAGTTAACCTCGTTAGCCACTCTGGCCCCGCCTACACGGAAGATGCCTCTTCTCTCCTTGTTTGAAGGAGCCCACATTATAAGAAGGAGGGAACACGTAAGCCAGCATAGAGATCCACTTTTTGAAAGTACGATAAAGAAAATAATTGGCAAATTTCTTTGTTTGCGAAGAAATTGATGCCACAGTTAATCGGTGACATCGAGGTTTTAATGACTGTCCTAATGGGGTCCATTGAAGGTGCAGCTTTTATTGTTATATTATTATTTTCTAATGGGAAATGATGTTTTTATGAAAAAAAAAACATTTTAATTACACGTTATCACTAGTAATAGAATTACGTTTGATTCTAATGTCCCCACCATCATGTAGGTAATGATTACGTTGTATTGTACACACTTTTAAGATGTGTATGAAAGAGATATTGAAAATTTGCTTTTCAATATTATATATTATAATAATATTTTTATGTTTTTAAATATCGCTATCGTCTTAAGCTAAATATATGCTGCACGCTCAACGGTTAGTTTACCCAACAAGGCTGGTTAGTTAGTTTTTCCATAAGCACGATTAATCTGAAAGCCTGTCGCGAGCAGGAATCTCACGTACAGCCACCTACAGCCCCTGGATTTAAAGACAGTTTCACTAACGGCCCCTTATAAATGTCATATATTTACAACGATTTTATACGGTAAAAACAAACCAAAAAATAAAAAAAAACCTTCCCAATATATGGAAATTTATTACTAAATACACCAGAAGTATAACTTAATATACATAAATACTTAATTCGTAAATAGGTTTATAAATATGTACACGATCTTCCTTCAAAGGTAAAAGCACTTGTCGCTCTACAATGGAGGGGTCTGCATACCACAAAAGAAGTCCCTTGCTTCCGATACGGGCCTGAATCGTGTACGCTAGGCGAAATATTTGATCTCTTTATGTCTTAAGGCATTAAGGTCATTTTCGTACATTAAAATTAGATGCCCTGTTGCTCTCTATACATCTGTATATCTTGTTGTTTGATTGCCTTATCACGATGAATATAAGGTCGATAATAAAACAGCTTTTGCAATGTAGCTAATCCAGTACGGGTGTAGAGTACATGCTACGCCAAATAGTACTCTAGTAATGTCAACACCTAATGATATATAAAACTTAAAAATTCACAGCTCCGGCCCGAACCCTATGTGCACAAAAATATATAATAAAATCCCAGAAGAAATTAAAGAAATAGAAAATATAAAATTATTTATAATATCACTAAATAAAACTTTAATTGATAAAGCTTATTATAAAATAAACGATTTCTTAAGTGAATAAGTCCGCCTCTCTCTGAATAATTGACATGCTTTATAAAGAAATTTCCATACAGTTTATTATCATAATTATTGTTATTAGTCTGATAAAGCCATCTAGTTACAGCGCCCTCACAGGGTTCCATTGTAATTATGTAATATATAGAATTTAACTTTGACATTTATTCTTGTATATAATCTGTAAAACATAATTCTTAATGGATCTGTAACTCAAATAAATGAATAAATGAATATTAGTTGTAGTGCTGTAAGGTCGTTGCCTCGTAATGTTGGACATAAAACAATTAAATATTAAAAACATAAAATAACAATATTAGTAGTAGTAGAGTCATGCGCATCCCAGCACGGATGGACCAGATCGACTGGTGATACTACACAGAAAATCGGCGTAAAGTATTATTACGTTTCATGAGATGAGTAAGAGCGCCGGAGACCCCTTGTGTTTAAAATTCTGTTCTGTTGTTCATATCAATTTTCGATAATATTAAAATTCCTATTTTCTGGCTTCTTGTGAAATATTAGGATCCTCCTGTGCTCTTGGTCCTCTGACCGGGAGGTCCTTTCCGGCTTGGGGCCCGTCTCATTTTCCCGTCTTGCCACCCTATTGTTATGCCACTGGGGCTTAGATATATTTTTTTATTTTATTATTTTTTACTACTTTAATTTATTACAAGATTTGTAGTAATGATAAAAGTAAAAAGTTATCTGTGTCCATATAATGGAAAAGGAATAGTTTTTTTTGGGAAATTTTGTGTTACATCTGTGTCAAATTATAAATTTATGAATATTTATGTATGATTGTAGACATACCAGCTGCCACTTGCATTTTTATTTACTGAACTCAATTCACGAGGGTCGAGAAGTACTGGTCTTTATTAAAATAACGTGAATTTCGTATTCAACGAGTCCATATTTAAACAGATGTTACTCGAAGGTTTCGTTCGTAAAAAATGTACGTGATGTCGGACGATATTTTTTGTTGAGGACGTGAGAAGTTTCAGCATAACTTAGAAGAATTTGAAGTTGTTACAATTTTAATTTGAAATTATACTTTATGCAGTAAACAGGACTTGAAATCCGTGCAAGCATTTCTGAGTTTTCAACTGCTTAATTTGTCTAGGGCATAACGTTGAAGGAAAACAACGTGTGGAAACCAGGCCGTCGTAGGAGAATTGCTAAGATACGATAATTATGTATCCGTAAATCCTAGTTGTGGTCCCTTCCCGGCGTCGGGATGTGACGAACCCATCGCCCGCTCTTGGGATAACCTCTGTCACAGCAGAGATTATTCCAACAGTGCAGTCAGTCACACTGGTGGTAGGTCTTTTGTTGCAAGATGCCGGCTAGGTAGGTACCACCATAGTGTCAAATATCCTGCCGCCAAATAGTAGTGCTTAGGCATTACTGTTTTCCGGTTTGAAGGGCACTGTACGCTAGTGAAATTACTGGGCAGAGGAGATTTAAGAACTAATATCTCTAGGTTGGCAACGCGTGAGTGGCATCTACTAATGGTGCTTCAAGCGCTCATAGGCTACGGCAACCACTTACCATCAGGTGGGCCGTATGCTTGTTTGCCAACTTATAACATAAAAAAAAATTGGTGATGGTAGGTCTTAAATGTCCGCCTGCTAGCTACCACCATAGTACGTTAGTAAAAAACTCGTGAAGTGACTGCTCGTCAGCCACGTTTCGAGGTAACCAGTTCCATCTTGCATCTTCGGCAGGGCATGGCCGGCTGCAGTTCGCCTTTGTCCTTGCCTCGTTCTGCTCTGCTGTAGAATATGTGTCACTGCTGTGGTACCCACCTAGCCGGCTTCTTGCAGCCTAAGACCTACACAAGTGTGACTGATTGCACTGGTGGGATAATCTCTGCTATGACAATCATGTCAGTCAACTCAGCGGTTGAACTAAGCTATTTAATTTTGTTTTGCAATGTTTATGTAGACGCAATTTTTATAACTACAAGGCGACAGGTACTTAATTTTTTATAAAAACGTAATAATCTTATCACTACGCTTTAAACTTCATATCCTGTTATAGTGCGGTTAAATTAATTCAATTTAAGCGAGTAATCCTCGGAGAACTCGAGTAAGCCGGGTAAGATGGTGGCCGTGTTAGTTGAGTACACGTGAACGTTTGTATTTAACATTTACTTAGTGTATATGCTAGCTATACCGAAGTTTATATATATACAAGTCTTATAAGAATAAAGGCAACAGTTTCACATTTCATTCATAAAAGTTCTATACCATAAGAAAATCTTTATTAATCGCTCGTAGAGTTTTTAGAATTTCTATAGCGTAGAAGATTGGGTTGTGCATTAATATGTTAGTCGATGAGCTATCGTTTTTTCTAATACTTACGAGTCACTAATCTTTCAGCAGGCGTTTAATCTAATAGCAATTATAATTCTTCTAAAGCTGTAACTTCTATATGCAAATTAAATGTTACGGTAGTAGAGCCATGGTTCTTCCATAAATGGGCCGGCTCGACGGGAAATACTACCTTCTCATAAAAGATCGGCGTAAAGTAACAATATCAGTAGGTGCTGATGCGTTTCGTGCGATGAGCATGGAGGCCCAAACTCCCACCCCCTCTTTTTCCCTTATCATCTCTTCCTTCTTGCACATTGAGCGGGCAACGCACATGTGATCGCAAGCAGTCATAGGTTGCGGGGACTGCTTACCATCAGGTGGATTGTACGAATAGACTTGTTTGCCAACCCTCGTGAAGTGAAAGAAAGAAAAGATGCAAATATACGTATAAATTCACAGTATAAATTTCAATGTTTTCACTGCAAATACATTGCAAGAGTGGTTCCGAGGACGGTGTGAAGTGCGGACTCTTGTGTGGACAAGAGAACTTGAATCTAGTTTAGTGCTAATGAAAGTTACCGCTAACATGAACTGAGAGAACTTAGGATTTGTATACATGTGTTTTAAGAATTTTTAATCTCATATTTTTATTTATTAAAGAATACAAACACGGAACTAGTAGGTAAACTATTATTGTTTTTTTATTTTTTTCTTTTTCAATCAGAAAAAACGGGTTCTGGTACAATACTTTTACTTTTTTCTTTACGAAAGGCAATAGTACAGACATATAGAACTGGCCATTTAGAAGTTTAAATTAATTTGTTGCGACATTATTGTTTCTATAACGCTTTTATTATCTTCATAAGTATGTAACGGAAACTTAGACCTCTTTCAAAATGTCGGATTAAATCGAAATTTTGCATCCTATCAAGGACCAAGAAGTGCTGTAGCGATAAATCCACGCTACATGGCGCAGTGCGATAAAAGACAAGGTTGTCATAACCCTGCATCGCGCTATCGAAGGTTTCAACGAGGATTAATACATATACAATTGCCTGCCAAGCAATAATACCCGCCTGAATGGAGGGATATTAAACCTCATTCCTCCACACGCTGTAAATAGCACCTCAATTATTGAACACTCATTCACTCATTCATTCAATACAATATTATAAAACCAGTGTAAATATAACCTTAATTGACATCTCTTCTTTTATTTGAAAACGTGTAAACCACGTCTTAACAAGGTAATGTAGTTCTACTCAGTTGAAGGCAGTTTGTAACTATCAACTTCTTTCTGAAAGGACTAACTTGTGCGATGCAGCCAGTTGTTGCCACTTAACTGTTGTGTAGCTCACATCAAGTGATAAACAAAACTATCTTTTATTTATTTTTGCTGGTAAAACGTCCGCCTGGTTGGCTAACCTCATAGTTTGGTTTAAAAACTCGTGAAGGGAATGCCTGTCAGCTGCGTTTTGAGGTCACCCATAGTAAACCAGTTGCACCTTAAAAGTCTGCAACTCATCTGAATGCCCTCTGATATGCAGATGTTCATACATAATAATAAACGGTACGCACTCAACGACCCCATTAGAATAGTTATATCCTGTGTCGTGGGTCCGGAAACATACACAATGACAAATACATCCTGAAATACATACAGACCTGAAAACATACCTGTATGGTCAATACAAACATCTGCTCCGAGCTGCAGTCGAACGAAAAGTGTTGCGCTTAAGGCAGGTTCGCTACCACTACGCCAAAACGTCTTCATAGGCGGCTGTAATCGCTTCATATCGAGTGATCCGCCTGTCCGTTTGACTACTCTAACATAAAAAGTCTCAAAGAATTTCTTGTTTTTTTTAAAGAATTTTTATGTCTTGAACGTTCTGATTTTCTCGTACAACGATAGAATTTTCTAAACAAACTTTAGAACTAGAAGCGAAGCTAATAAAGGAAAATGAAAATTTAGAGCATTTCAGAGCGAGTTTCCCGCAAGAGCGTCAAGTTTTGAACAATTTAAAAGTGGGAATCGAAGTGAACGCCTGTCCGAAGTTGTTCGGAGCTGTGGTCCGGACTTGTTCAAGAAAACGGACTTTTAAAGTCATCTTCGTACTCGTATTGGTTTGTTTCGTAATGCATGTTACGATATTCGGAGTTTTAACTTTTTAGAGATAAATCTTATTTCCTTCTTGTGGTCTTTTTTAGCGTTCTTCTTGTTTACCATATTACGAAGCGTACGCTCTCAGTACGTCTGTCTGATCGCATATCAGCGGGCGGGTGAGATACATCTCACGACCCACAATCGATAGAGAACTAAAATTTTCACAGAATTTGTATTTCTTTTCTTGTAACTTTGATTACTGTGAGGGTAATTAAATAATATAAAAATATAATGAACGCAGTTCCGGACATATATTAAATCAAGTTCATGAAGCTAATTTTTGTATGTAAATATCAGAAAAATATTGCTAAGATTACTTTATTATAAGAAATAGATGTTAATACAGTAAATATAAATAAAAGGCTTCTAACGTCTATAAGTAGAGCACGGTTATAGTTTACTTGAATATTCATTTCACCCACAAAACTGATTAAAGGAAAATAGGTTACAGCCCAAAATACATTTAGGCGATAATTGCTTGCTCCATAGCGAATCACACATATGTACATGTATGAGTAATGAGCATCAAAGGAACGTCTTAATTAATGCTTACAAACTCATTAACTATGGTGAAACTGAAGTTTCAAATTTATACGTTTATTATTGTGAAACCTGTCACACATTACCGCGTAACTTAGAATACTATCACAAAGGATAATAGGTTATAGTACTTTACAATAAGGGTGGCTATTCTATAAAGCTATTTTGCATGATGAAGATAACTTAATGGTAAGATAGTTTGTAATAAAGACGAGTTACTGTTTACCGATTAATTGCTGTTTCATATTCTGTCTCTTATTATTAAGTTTAATAGTTTTATTTCCCGAGTTTTGCTCTTTTTGGGAAAACGAGGAGATACGAGTAGTGTAAGTAAATGTGTAATTTAAGAATAATAATAAGCTATAGAAACTGGCTCTTTTGGTATCAATGGACTATCTCGATCAGTACAATCATCTTCCAGAATAACGAAGCGAAGTGAGATACAGTTTCAGTACTGATGGGTTTCGTTTCATGAATGACATCGCCGAAGTAGATCCATACTATAGAGATCAGTGCCTTTTTATGTGACTAAGTTGGTACGCAAGCATATGCTTTGCTGACGACGTTGAGGTAGGGTTTTTTGCCATCGCCCGCTGTTGGGATAACCTCTGTCACAGCAGAGATTATTCCACCAGTGCAATAAGTCACACTGGTGGTAGGTCTTTTTGTTGCAAGAGGCCGGCTAGGTAGGTACCACCGCAGTGTCCAATATTCTGCCGCCAAATAGTAGTGTTTAGGCACTACTGTGTTCCGGTTTGAAGGGCATTGTACGCTAGTGAAATTACTGGGCGAACGAGATTTAAGAACTAATATCTCGAGGTTGGCAACGCGTGAGTGGCACCTACTAATGGTGCTGCAAGCGCTCATAGGTTGCGGCAGCCACTTACCATCAGGTGGGCCGTATGCTTGTTTGTCAACTTCTAACATAAAAAAAAGGTAGTGCCTTAAACGCCAGAGGTCCCGCTCGGAGCATATGTTTGTATTCACCATGCAAACATGTTTTCCGGTCTGGGTGTATTTGTCCTTGTCTTTGTCCTTGTATGTTTCTGGACCCCCGACACAGGATATCACTATCTTAATGGGGGCCGTTGAGTGTGCAACGTTTTATATATTTATATGAACCACCTGTACGGTACCTCCTCCGAGACTAACTTTTTAATGAGGTTGTTTCCCTCTATGACCGACAGCCGCTATTTTTTATTGAGGTTTTCTTCCTCTACCGCTTGACCGGGGCTGAAGGTCCCGGTTAAAATACCGGTGTCGCAGGAGCCTCTCACAGTCCATTCTGAGAAACAGAAAACCGGAGCGACCCATAAGACACCACCCTCGTGGGCGCGGTCTGACGTATAATCGTCGTCGTCATGCTTGCATTATTGTTAAATATATATTTAAGTTTTAAATTTAACGAAAAGAGTTACAATATTTATTGTAACTGGAATACACTACGAACATCATAAGAAAAAATAATGCGCATATTATTTAGAACTTGTGAGTAACGAATGCAGCAAAACTTTAAACGATAAATTTCTAAAACTTTGTAGCTTTATAATCTTCGTAACGTTGGCACCCTAGTATTTTCTAACTTTCTCTGTAGCAATAATTTCATACGTATCTTTTGTATATAAATAATAATGTTTTCGTCGATTCCGCTCGGCTGGTCTAATAGCCCGTGTCGTCGTAAATCGCGGGGGGATCTGGTGACGTCACTGGGGGAAATCGGTGATAGAAACATTGGGTATAGATAGCAGTAAGTCGTATACGTACATTAAACGTAAATTATGTATATGCCTCATTTTTCTTAGTGACTGTTCTTCGGGAAAAGTTCTATCGATACAATATGAATATTGAACTTAATGAGTCTTTGACAACTATATGTTTCGAACATTTTTGGAATTTTGCGTATTTTACATAATAATGAAGTTAATCTTTTAGCTTTTTTATATAAAAATCGAAACCCTAACATAACTTATATTAGATTTAATGTATAAATAGTCATTCTAGTAATGACTACAAGTGCTTAGTGAACCACGCACAGCGAAAACTAAAGGGTTACGCTGCTTGATGATGTAAGACTTTAATATTAATGAATTAAAATCGACTCCACAAAATAAGTTGGTAATTTCATAATAATTATTGAAAATAATATGAAAAAACAAAGTTATGGGAAAACCTTAATTTTTATATATTTTAAGATTTCCCTACAAAATTTTGTAGCGGTTCATAGAATACACCTATTTACAAAATTTTGTATAGATAATAATTTTTGCTTTAGCCAGTAATCTCTAACTTAAATGACTGTGACAGACGGACGGACAGACGGATAGCTAACGAAACCCTAGTAAAACACAAGTTGAAAAGCTAATTTGACATGATGAAAATCTGGACATTACTACTTGTACCAATTAAAAAAAATATATAAAAAGTGGCTATGTACTAAAAGGCGTACCTTAATTATAATATTAAAATATTTACTAATGCGGGACTGAGACTATATCCATTCGTGTTGTAACATGCACAGTTTATATCAAATTGTCTTTAACAACAAGACAAGCTGAAATTACGTAGTACATAAGAGAATTAGTCCCAGCGTCGCACTGGACGGACAGATGTAGTGACTTAGCATAGACTTAGCGGCATAAGCTTATTAGGTGCTAGCTGACTTGACATTCGGTCCCTAGTGTCCGTGTAATAGATTCTTGTTCTAATTTGTGGACCGATTTCGTAAATAGGTGATTATAATTACTCTTTCTATGGGAGAATCTATTTCACACACGCACACACACACACACACATAAGCATACAACCAAACATGCATGCACTGTCACTTGTGTATTTTCTTAGATAAAATTAATTATGTGTAATTATTTAGTGGATGGGCGGCTTCTGACCTAGTACAGGGCCTTATATATTTCCGAATGTTTGGGTATAATATTTTTACAAGAAATTCTTGAGAAAGAAAAGAAAGTTAAAAAATGTCATGCAGTTCGGTGAGCCTTTTGGCATATGCCTCCTCCAACTGTCTCCATTGTATTCTGTCATCAACAACTGTAGTCCAATATGGTCCCAATGTTTTTGTACAGTACCTTAAGCGTAGGCCATTACTTGTTTTTATTGTGTTAGTAAAACTTTTCATTTTTAACTTTTGCTACAATTGATAAACAGCTAAGGAAGCTTATATTTCCTAGTAATTTGTCACATGACCTGAAGTCGGATTCTTTTAGGACCTCGTAATTTTTCACACGACCTGAAGTTGGATATCGAGGAGGTTGCAGTGACCCTTGCCGTTATCTAGCCATGGAACCCCACATAAACCGGTTCACCTTATTTAAAATTCTTAATTAAAAGCATGCGTACGATACAAGCTACAGATAAGTTCTATTCATTATCAACCGTATAGCCGTTTCGCATATTCACTTGTATGTTCCAATATGTTGTGAAGTCGATAGTTTCAGATTTTTTTAAATTACCCGTGAATTGTATGTATAAGATAATTTTTAACTTAAAAAAATTAGAAAATAGGTAATGAGTAAGTTTTTTTATCATCTTTCAAGAAAAGTAATGAAATAGCTACTGAGTTTTCTTTCAAAACTGCACCTTTTAATAAAGCCACTTTCTACTATTTTCTTTGCAATAAATCAATTCGACGAGTATGTTGGCTCATTGCACATTCCAAGATTTCAGCCGTTCGAATTCAATGAGGGGACTTTCGATCCCTTGATAACTGCACACATTCAATTTATTTATTTTCGTCTTCATTTATATATTCATAAGGTACATTTATTTCTATATTTACGGGTGGTAGGCCTTTTAATGCAAGAGGCCGGCTAGATAGTTGAAATATTCTACCGCAAAGCAGTAGATTGCTGTTTTTCGGTTTAATGGACACTGTAACTAGCTGGGCAAAGAAGATTTAAGATTCAATATCTCGAGGTTGGCAACGCTTGAGTGAAACCTACAAATGAATGGTGTTGCAAGCGCTCATAGGCTATGACAACCATTTACCCATTTTTTTAAAGTATATTGGAAATGCTTTTTGCAAGGCAATAGTAATATTCCTATTGCCCCTCCAAATAAGCTCAAGGCTTGCGCTAAGTGTGGGTACGACAATAGCCCAAAGGGATCAGGATCGAACCCGCGACTCTCGCGTTAAAGGATCGGAGTCAGCCCTCCTACCGTTGAGCTATTGAGGCTTCAAATTACCATGAGTATCCTTAGGTGGGTCATATGCTTGTTGTCAAATTAGTTGCATAAAAAAATATAATAAATATAGCTTCATAATTACGCATGCGTTTTCACCCTTGTTTTTATAAATCTGGCAAAATGTTAGCCACGCGACCCCGTCTCTTGTAATTTATGACGTCACGGGCTATTAGGGCAATGGGTCCTACTCGCTAATACGTTTACGATTGTAAAATTGTCATATAAATTTTCGTTATTTAACTGAAAGTATTCAGTTAAAACGTCGACATGTTTCTTTTATTTCTTTTTAATTATACATGAGGAGTTTGAGGGTGGTTAAGTACTTTAAAATTATTAATGACTAGATTTATTTTATACTCGAAATGGAAATAAAAATTAATGCTTTTCGTTGCGTTTAAATGTTTTTATTATTATTGAAATATCTCTAATTAATCTCAAATATTATAGTCATATATGAATGGATATTAGAATAGGTATTAGCACTGTTAGTTATTAAGTTTTTTTTTCGTATTCACTCCTAGCGCTAGCTACGAGCTTATTTAGAAGTAGAATAAGAGTAGTAATTACTTTAAACAGCATAGCTAATATTCTTTAAAAAAACAAAATGTCGAGGCAAGTTTGATAGTATGAGAAGACTTTGTTTTATAATATGTAGGAATCACTACATATTATAAAACAAAGTCTTCCGCCGCGTCTGTCTATCCGTCTGTCTGATCGCGATAAACTCAAAAACTACTGACGACAGAGTGATCCTCGAGGAAGGTTTTAGTATATAATTTGTTAAATTTTTGTATTTGTTGGAGATGTCGGAAAAAATAAACCGTCTAGAAGCTATCTACGAACACGCTGCCTAAACCCTTTGAGGTGTAATAAAATGATGTGTGGTAAAATTGTGTAACTTATTATTTATATCTACAGAAAACTCCGCGATGGCATATTATGTCTATCTCTAAAGGTTATTATACTATATCCATTTAAATACTTTTAAAAAACTTAGGAGATTAAAGTTTGTATCGGGAACTACTTAGTGGTATTGTAATAAAGGTTTTCATTACAAAATTCACGTGGGCGTAGCCGCAGGCAGATGCTAGTAGTGTATATAGCATTTCAATTTAAAAATCATCGTCATTTACTCATCTACGACCCCTACCATACCGACGCATGCACTCAAACAAAAGCCAAAAGATTTCCACCCCGTCACTGACATCAGTCACTTTAACTTTCCCCGTGACACGCCAAAGACCCTCACTTCCCGCATGCCATTTCCCCCGTAAAAGAATGCACTATACAGGGATATTAAACTCAAATCATTCGAGGGCTGCACTTAGGGTAAGTTTCAATGCTTGAAGAGACGAAAAAGATTTCTTTACACAAAATGGCGTATGCAAGTCACTTATATTTCTGATGCAGCTATTATTTGAAGTATACTATTTGGATATTGTAATAATAGGCTTATTTTTGTAATATTTTCTTAAAGTTACAATTTATAGGTACTATATTAAACATTTTATTTGTTATGATAAATCAGAAATATTTTTGTGAGAATAATGACTTAATGCAATAAAAATTTCCTTAATTTTGTAATTCCATTTGAGAAGATACCGTCGTCGGAATGTGACGACCCCATCGCCCACTGTTGGGATAACCTCTGTCACAGCAGAGTTTATTGCACCAGTGCAGTAAGTCACACTGGTGGTAGATCTTTTGTTGCAAGTGGCCGGCTAGGTAGGTACCACCGCAGTGTCAAATATTCTGCCGCCAAACAATAGCGCTTAGGCATTTCTGTGCTCCGGTTTGAAGGGCACTGTACGCTAGTGAAATTACTGGGCAGAGGAGATTTAAGAACTAATATCTCGAGGTTGGCAACGCATGAGTGGCGCCTACTAATGGTGCTGCAAGCGCTCATAGGCTACGGCAACCACTTACCATCAGGTGGGCCGTATGCTTGTTTGCCAACTTGTAACATAAAAAAAAAAAAAAACAAAGAATTTATTAAAGAAGATAAAAAGCTATGGAACTAATACTACATTGAATACGAACTTTTGCATACAAATTCTTTTTCTTCTTGCTCCGGCAAGTTTATTATTATTATTAAACCCTTTGTGGGTCTTAGGCTCATTAACGATGTTTTTCAACATCGCTCTGTCTCTGGGTCTCTTCCTTCAAGATGTTTTCCTGCCCATACTTTTCACATCCTCCTCGACACAATCAATTCACCGTATAAAAATTCATTCCCTATATATAACCCTCGTTTTCACCAGAGTGAATAACAATTTTAATGCGGCACCAAATGGTTCATCTATGTATTAAATTTCATTAAAATAGATGCAGTTTTTTAGGCTTTATGACACCGTTGTGGCGTTGTGGGTAGCGAATCTGCCTTTAGTCTCGATGGTTGCGAATTCGCTTCCCGATCGGGTAGAT
Source organism: Hestina assimilis (assembly GCA_023373885.1). Taxonomy (NCBI): domain Eukaryota; kingdom Metazoa; phylum Arthropoda; class Insecta; order Lepidoptera; family Nymphalidae; genus Hestina; species Hestina assimilis. The sequence goes on along the minus strand of CM041745.1, from coordinate 1,775,475 downwards.
GTTTGTTAAAATTTTTGTTTGTCCGTGGGTCTCTCCACCGTGCCTCGGAGAGCACGTTAAGCTGTCAATCCCGGTTGTTATCACATAACATCTGATAATAATCGTAAAATCTTGATAAGTAATTTGTTCTTATCCAATAAGTTACTGGTTCGCCCTTAGGGTTGCGGAGGTCAGATGGCAATCGCTCTGTGTAAAAACTATAGATAAGAGTAATAAGCAGACTCTAGGCAAAATAAAATACCAGCAATAATGCTAGGACGAAGAGCAGTTTTTTAGGCTTAGAAGCGTGTAGGCAGACAGACATACTTACTTAAGCATTTATAATATTAGCATTGATATTGTTAGCAACACAATATCATAAATTGACCCTTACTATACTGTGTCTCTTAAATGCTACAAACTTCCTGTCCGGTGGCTGGTGAGTGCATCTAATGACCAAGGGTGTCCGTTAAGGGTTTCTGTCATCGCTGAGGGGAGATTGAAATGTTACTTAATGTTTTGAGTAAAGATATCCCTCCACTGGATATAGCATCTTATTGCACAGATTTGTATATATTTCTTGCAATATAGTTTTGCCCTTTCAAAAAAGCTCGAAGCTACCGCTGGGAGTGTGTACGACAATAGCCTATGGGGTCAAGATCGAACCCGCGACTCTATTTGTTACTCGTTGAGCTATTGAAGGTTCCTGTTCATTTTGAAGTAAATATTTGCTTGAAACATACACCGAAAATGCTCTAACATAAAACCGCTCTCTGTAGTGCTTCCATGACACTTCTTTTTATAATACATAAAATATATAGCACATCGCAAATAAATAATATAATAAATAAATTTCTGTATAAGATTTTTATCGTAATTTTCGTATTATTTGTTTTCTACTACAAGCGCCTTTTGTCGGCACACAGGTACATTGGTAACGCAAATAAAATATTATACCTAACTCGCCAATAAGAAAAGCTTTACACTATTAACAATAATGTTAATCATATAAACATTTTTGACGACGTTGTGGCGCAGCGGTAGCGAACTTGCCTTTTTAAAGGCGTCGGGATGTGACGACCCCATCGTCCGCTGTTGGGATAACCTCTGTCACAGCAGAGATTATGTGTGACTGACTGCACTGGTGGTAGGTCTTTTATTGCAAGAGGCCGGCTAGGTAGGTACCACCGCAGTGTCAAATATTCTGCCGCCAAATAGTAGTGCTTAGGCATTACTGTGTTCCGGTTTGAAGGGCACTGTACGCTAGTGAAATTACTGGACAGACGAGATTTAAGAACCAATATCTCGAGGTTGGCAACGCGTGAGTGCCACCTACTAATGGTGCTGCAAGCGCTCATAGGCTACGGCAACCACTTACCATCAGGTGAGCCGTATGCTTGTTTGCCAACTTTTAACATAATAATAAAAAATATTTTCCCATCTCGGTGTGTCTGTTTCCAGACCTTCGACACAGGATATCATTATCCTAATGGAGGCCGTTGAGTGTGCAGCGTTTATTTATTTACATAAGACTAAAATTAAAGAACAAAATATTATATCTTCATGTGAAACTATGGTTTTGTGGACGGCGGGCTTAACCAATCGTGGTAATGACAATGAATATTCGAATTGCTGCAATTTGTAGCTTTTTAGTATTTGTTTTGACTGTGGTTTTGTAATAGCTCATGGCTTAAAAGGATTGCTTTGCTATAGTCACAATTGTACGTATGTAATTATTAGAACTGAGAGCAGGTTAATTAATTAACTAATGTACTTATATATTTTTTTAAACGCTACACACTCAACGGCCTTTATTAGGATAGTGATATCTGTGGCAGGGGTCCGGAAACATATACAACGACAAGGTCCAACCGACACAACCACAGACCGGAATACTTTGTATGGTCAATACAAACATCTACTCCATGCTGGAATAGAACTTGCGACTTACCGCTGCGTCACAACGTCATCAATATGAAGAAATAATAAATATATTTTTGTTATATTATAGAAGTATTGTTTATTATTTATGCTGGTTAGCTACAACTGAATGGTGATGAAAAACTTTGTGAAGTGACTGCTCGTGAGCCGCGTTTCTAGGCAGGGCTAGGGTGGCTAGTGCAATTTGCCATCTGCAATGGGTTAGCCGTCGTCGCGTTTGGAATTTACTTCCATCTACCATCAGGTAAAGTAAAGTCATCTGTTCCTCTGGGCAAAAAAAAAAAAAAAAAAATTGTTCTTTTTATAGTACTAAGCTGGCAAGCAAGCATACGGCCCACCTGATGGTAAGCGGTTGTCGTAGCCTATGATAGTATGTGCCACTCACGTGTTTCCAACCTCGAGTTATTGATTCTTAAATCTCCTTTGCCCAATAATTTCACTAGACTACAGTGCCCTTCAAACCAAATCACGGTAATGCCAAAGACACTACTGCTTTGCGGTAGAATATTTGACACTGACAACAAAAAACCTACCGCCAGTGTGACTGATTGCACTGGTGGAATAAGCTCTGCTGTGATAGAGATTATCTCAACAGCGGGCGATGGGGTCGACACGTCCCGACGCCGGTAAATAGCTTATGGTTGCTATACAAAAAGTTGATATTTTAAAATATAAGCAGCTTTACTGAGGAAGATATAAATCCTATCGGAATCTAATATAAAGGTCAGAAAATCCTGTAAATCTCTAGTTATAACTTATTTATAAATCAACCTCGCAGTCGAGACGCCGTGAAAGCCGTATATCATTCGGAATCCTTCGCTTCCGCTATAATGGTTGAATTTTATTTTAAAAGCTATTGATACTGGGTTTCACTGTACGTATTCTTGTTGTATGAAAAATGATTTTAAAGTTTGTGCGATAAATAAACTTATAAGAAATGGATGTTCTTTTATAGACACCCAAAATCAATAGTGATTTCTGTTTATGAAATACATAGACTTCTTATTTATAGACATGCTCGTCCATACTAACAAAATGTCCAAAGATTCGCTGGTGCTCCTTTCTGAATTCGCACTAACGTAGAGAAACGAAGCTAGTTACAAGCCATATAATGTTAGCGTGTGACTAACTTAGTTTCGTTGAATTTACGAAGGAGCACCTCTCGAGCAATCTTTGGGCCTTTTTCATTTTTATGAAAAGGCCGGTCCTTAGTCGTTAGTAAGTCAAGGCTGAACTAGTTTTTTTTTCTGACTATGAATTCGATAAAAAGTACTTTGTACGGCGTAAGACTTACAGTATTTTTCTTGGTAAAGCCGTCCTTTCTTTGTGACTTAATGTAATTTTATTGCAGAAATTTATCTTTAGAATCATTTTTCAAGTCAAATCTATGTGTATTCAATTGACAATGAAAACCCATGTCCAAGTTTGTCAAAGACAAGGTCCAGGAAGTTGGAGCTGAACCTAACCTGCCCTTACCTTGGTAGGTAAGGCTGCACGCTTCTAATACTAATGATGTTGCAGTGTTCGTTATATAGAAAATACTGTACTATGTTTCGGCACAAACATATGTCAAAATCTTTCTAAAACTGTTGAAAATATAAATAACAGTTTAATATATCAACTAATGTGATGTGTAACGTACAAGTTAGTAAATCTAATTTGTATAACCAAAGTTTACATAGCAATAAACCCGATCATAGCTGGATACCGCAACGTCTGGAGCGCAGTCGTGTTGCCGCATCAAATTGCAGCCGCGTCCGACGCTAGCCTACATTCCCGCTGCAAGGACGCTGACGTTGGATTACTGGATGCGGCTGGAACTACGTTTCAAGTGGTATACACATTGCTATTTATATTTGCTACTAGCAAAGCCCGCGGCTTTACTCGCATTATTGCAGTTGATATACCGGATGACCATGTATATTAAAGTAATTTTTCTATTCAGTAATACATATATATATATATATATATTTATACACGTTCCAAATCGCAAATATTCACAAACTTTCACAAATATAATATCAGTATGATTTAAGATGAGCACGGCACCGAAATTCTTTTTTAAAACAACATGAAACTGTTTTAGTAACTGGATTTGAACAACGCTCAAAGTATAACTAAAACTGCGCATAATGCCGCATCCAGTATGATCCATTCAATATCCTTAATCTATACAAATGCTTGTATAAGCTACAACCTGCCTGACCCAGATTTTTTATTTCACTAGAGAGAATGAAATTGCTCGTAGTGGGTTCTCGGTTATTTTTTTTATTTTTACACGAAAACACTTTTTATTTCCATATTACAGTCTACGTTAAAATGATATGCGCTGTCGTTGAGCATTACTTTATACTGATGGAATGACCTTTTATTACTTGTATTCGCCTTTTTATTTTCATTTACAGACTACTCGTATCAGATACCTTTTTCGTTGACACCATTTTAAGTGGACATTCGTATGTTGCATGAAAGAGTAGTATTTTTCAATTTTGATAATGGAGTTATCCTTATAGACATAAGTCTATAATATGGACCACAATAGCCATAAGGCTATTGTGGGCCAAAGGTAGTAAACCCCTTTTATGGATTACTACCCGTGCCCGTGGCTCCGATCGCATTAATATAGTTTATTGATAATCCCACGGAAACCCAACATTTTTCCGGGATAAAAAGTATCCTATATGTTAATCCAGGTAAAAAGCTATATGTGGAGTAAATTTCATCCAATTCCATATAGTAGTTTTTGAGTGAAAGAGTAACAACCATCCATCCATCCATCCATCCAAACTTTCACTTTCATGCATGCAATGCATTTTGTGGATGATTGATAACAGATTTCCCTTTACCTTTTGCCTTTTACTTACATCACTTATAGTCACAATTTTTTGTAAAAATCTTATTATTAAAAGTATAAAACATGTGAATTTCATGATATATCTACATTGAGAGACGACTTGTCGACTACAAGTCGTCTCCCATGGCTGGCAATTTGATGCATTGCACTCTCTACGGAAATCCGGTGACGGTCTGTTTGATATTGTATAGATACAGACGGACTGTTTCATGTCTTAGGATTGTGTATACATATATTTGTTGCATTGAGTCCTTTGCTGGTTCTATTTAATGGATGGATTATTAAATGTATTAGACGTAGGTTATGAACCTTGATTTTGTTTTTAGAATACGTAAATTTAAAATATTTGTTTAATTAGAAATTAAAAGCAGTTTAATCCTGTCCTCCTTTTTCTTGCATCGTATTCTTCATAATAGAGGACCGTGTCCTCATCAATGGTCTGTCTTAACATTCATTAGCTTTTTATGACATGGCGGTGTGCAAGCATAATGACCACCTGATGTAAGCAGTCACTGCAATGTATGAATGCTTGTAATACTCGAAATATCACATGCGCGCCAACCCAAGGGAAAGGAGGGAAGGTATGAGAAGGGAAAAAGGAGGGAACAGAGGGGATGGGAGACTGGGTCTCCGGCGTGGCGAAACACTGTCAATTAATCTTTTTGAAATTCTAAGTGACTGTCGTTTAAGGTTTATTTTATTTTTTATTTTTTTTTATGTTAGAAGTTGGCAAGCAAGCATACGGCCCACCTGATGGTAAGTGGCTGCCGCAGCCTATGAGCGCTTGCAGCACCATTAGTAGGTGCCACTCACGCGTTGCCAACCTCGAGATATTAGTTCTTAAATCTCGTTCGCCCAGTAATTTCACTAGCGTACAATGCCCTTCAAACCGGAACACAGTAGTGCCTAAATACTACTATTTGGCGGCAGAATATTGGACACTGCGGTGGTACCTACCTAGCCGGCCTCTTGCAACAAAAGACCTACCACCAGTATGACTGATTGCACTGGTGGAATAATCTCTGTTGTGACAGAGGTTATCCCAACAGCGGGCGATGGGGTCGTCACATCCCGACGCCTAAAAACGTTGATGGCATGATAAGGCTTTTAAAACCAAATCAAGCAAAAATGGATCACCAAAATTATTTCAGAAACAGTGAAAATATATACACAACAAGATACTCGTATTATGGTATGTGTAGTTAGTGTAGTTTATATCATTGTAACAACTGTCACAAGTCTGTGATTTTCACCAGCAAAATGTATCGCGTCGATGCTCCTCATGCTTCAAGTAACAAAGTCGGTTTGGAGTCTACCCCATTGTATAGTTGTATGTACAACTTTATATGAATATAAATTACATATTAAATGACACCGTTGTTGCATTATGGGTAGCGAGTCTTCCTTTAGTCTCAACGGTTGCGGGTTCGATTCCCGCTCGGGCAGGTGTTTGTTAAAATTTCTGTTTCGGTCTGGGCGTTAGTCCGTGTGGGTCTCCCCACCTTGCCTCGGAGAGCACGTTAAGCTGTCGGTCCCGGTTGGTATCACATAACATCTGATAATAAGCGTTAACTTTTGATAAGTAAATTGCTCTTATTCAATGAGTTACTGGTTCGCCCTTAGGGTTGCGGAGGTCAGGTGGCAATCACTCCGTGTAAAAACTAGGAACCTGTCAAATGTGGATAAGAGTAATAAGCAGACCCTGGGTAGATAATATACCGGGAATAATGCTAGGACGAAGAAATTAGATATTAATTACGTTTAGGAGTTCCTATTGTTCTTGAAAAGTAATTTGTAGTAATGTATCGTAACGTTTTTATGTTTGCTAGCTTTTCCGAATGGCGTCATCGGCGTACATAACGACTTTTAATGCGACACCCGCCCGGTGACGCTGTCAAGGCCAGTAGGGCCAACAGCAATACACATTCCGAAAAAAAAAAAATGCGACACCTTTAATGCAATATAGAAATAATTAGTGTCCAATAACTTTAAAATACACATAAAGATATGTCTCAAAATCTTATTATAATATACTTATAATTAATTACTAGTGGATCTGGGAGACGTTGTCTTGCCTTGTAAATAAAATATAAAAACCTGAGATTCGATTACAGCGCCATCTAACGAGTCGAATTGTAAATCTAAACTGTGCTCGAATCCACTGGAACACACATAAAAATTTCATCAAAATCGGTCCGGCCGTGTAGGGAAGAGGTCAGTCACATACTAATAGAAAAATTATATATACTAAGATTTGAAATAGTTCTGTGCTAAAATGCAATACTTTTGTAATTAATACAAAACTTGGTCTCTTAAGGCTCCAGTAATAAATCAATCGTCTGGGTGAGCTTTTATCTGCAAGATTTTCCAACCACTAGGGTGTAGCTGTACAGTTTTTACCGTCTGATTCTAAGACTGTAGAATTAAGAAATAATGGAGAAGGCTTCAATATTTTTATTTTGGAAATATTTCGAAAAAAGTATCGCATACCAATACAGTGTAAGATTCGTCCGTGTTGAGCAGCCCTGAGAAGGACGGTAGTCGGTGTGGACCCGACCGCCGTGCGCGCGTGCGTGGGAAGCGGTGGGGGCTTACCATCTCGCAATTCCCGGGATCGAGCGAAACCGGGTATCTGGTAGCAGATTTCCTCCCCGTTACAAAAAAAAAGAAGTGGGTACGACAATAGCCTGTTGGAGTCAGTATCGAACCCGCAACTCGCGTTATCGTAGTGGAGTCGACTCTTTAACCGTTCAGCTATTGAGGCTTCACCTTAAAATCTTTGAAATTTTATTTTACCGTATACCATACAACGTGAATCCGTGATGCCTTTAAAAAAGTGACTTCCATCACGGCATAGTCGGTACGGTATGTCCGCGTTAGTGGCATAAATCGAGTCCCCGGGTCAGAATACCGGGCGTGCCATCGCTTAAACCCTGAAATACTGGTATAAGACGAGTAATGACACTTTTAAATGACCTTGGCAATTTATATCTGCTGTATAAAATATAGATATTATAACCTGGACTAACCCACAGGATACTTTATCCCGTAATTGGGATACTTTAATAAATGTTAACAAATTAGTGATACTTTAATCAATTTATGTTAAAACTAAATTTTTAGAATTAGACTTTAGATTAAGACTAGATTTAGACTCGATTATTTTTGATGTAATTGAAATACTTGATTTTTACTATAGAATATTAGGGGAAAATATACCTATAAAGTAATAATTAAGTTTTAAAAAAAATAAATATATATATATATATATATATATATATATATATATATATATATATATATATATATATATATATATATATATGATATTTTAAAATGCTGCATGTGTGTGTTAATATTTTTATTTACGTTATCATTATATTACTACTGTTGTATGGTAACCTTGATGGGCGAGACCGCCAAACCCTTGGCCGTTAATAATAAATATAGCTGTAAGTTTAATGAAGGTTGAATCCCTATTGAAGTTTAGTAAAATCAGAAATTTAAATTAGATACGGAAACATGTAACGCCTGGCTTCAATCTTAACCAGAAAGCATTTTTTAACTTTTCTAATCAGTTTCATTTGCATATAAATAGAGAGAACGAGTCTCGGAATTTTAATATGCAGTAAATAAATAACAATTGAAAAATGCAAAGGCGTTCTTGTCAATTAATTAAACAAGGAAAGGGCTTGCCCCAAATAATATAAAGGTCGTTAAGGACGAGTGCACCCGAAGCATCATTATCTTCAGTCCCCGGGGTGTGGGGCGATTGCAAGCGAGAAATAAAACACACGGTGGACTTGAGAAGAAAAAGTATTGCTGCCAAATCATGACTATGGGTTCGTTGTGGTTTTGAAAATTTCGTTTTGATTAATCTTAATACGCCAAAATAAAACTGAAGTGACCATCTATGTATCTGTTTGTCTGGTCTAGATGCAAAGCAATTTTGATGAAATGAATGTGTTTAGTTAAATGTTTATAATAGCTCTTAGAAATGACATGATTATGTTTCAGATGAAAAAGATATGATTATGAAAAATATATGATAAGCTATTTACCGGCGTCGGGACGTGACGACCCCATCGCCCGCTGTTGGGATAATCTCTGTCACAGCAGAGATTATTCCACCAGTGCAGTCAGTCACACTGTTGGTAGGTCTTTTGTTGCAAGAGGCCGGCTAGGTATCACTGCAGTGTCAAATATTCTGCCACCAAATAGTAGTGCTTAGCTGGTTAGAAGGGCACTGTAGGCTAGTGAAATTACTGGGCAGAAGAGATTTAAAAACCAATATCTAGAGGTTGGCAACGCGTGAGTGGCACCTACTAATGGTGTTGTGCGCGCTCATAGGCTACGGCAACCGCTTACCATCAGGTGGGCCGTATGCTTGCTGGCCAACTTGTAACATAAAAAAAAATGAAAAGGCAAAGTATTGCTGACAAATCATGATTATGATTTTGTTCTGGTTTTTAAAATTTCGTTTTGATTAATCTTAATACGCCAAAATAAAACTTAAGTGACCATCTATGTATTTGTCTTTCTGGTCTAGATGCCTTAGGCGAAGTAATTTTGATGAATCTGTTTAGTTTAGTTCTTAAAAATGACATAATTATGTTTCAGATGAAGAAGATATGATAAAGAGTTATTAAGATACAGACAGATTGTTGTAGGTGAAAAGAAACGTTGCAGAATAAAATGAATGTTTACTGGGATACTCTTGAGGGCTGCAGAAGATAAATTAATTACACACACACACACACAAACAGAGTTGTATAGTTAGCAATTATTAAAAAATTACACGGGGAAAATGTATTGAAGATAAACTAAAAATAGCATTGCGAATATAATTCATAATTCTTGATAACGTCGTACCACATGGCTGTATTATATCATATATCATTAATTTCCAAATTATTCCTAATCCGCTTACACTATAACGCTATTTAAGGATAGAAGGGTATTTCTTTTATTTTTAGGCGAAGCAATTAGAGCAGAAGGTCTCCTCAAAGGGTAAGGATTTGAGGGACATAAAAATGTGGAATCACGATTAAGATGTTATAATTAAGACGCGGTGAGGGTTATACATAGCAAGCAGACTTATTTTTACGGTCAGACATTAGAAATTTATTGTATAATTTGTTACTTAATGAACTTAATGGGCGTGATTTAGACAATGCATTAATGCTTCTCCATTTGTAAGTACTAATAAATTATTAATAATTATTAATAAATAAATTATTAATAATATAATTATTTCGTGTACTTATCAAATTTGTTATTTGATTTGTGGGTTGACGGAAAATTTCTGAAGCTGAAAATAATAATCCGTTAATAATATTTTACCGATTCGAGTGGCTAAAAACAAAAGAGAGATAGGTTCTAAAATTGAGGGAATTGCTATTTTCAAACAGATGTCAATCCTTAGTACAAATCTTAAAGAACACAATATATATTGAGTTTAAAGGTTAAGAAATTTATCCAAAGATTGGTTACAACTCTCAATAGTTCCTCTCTCACTCACAGCACGGAAAATAACTACATGGGCACTAAATCATTTGATGCGAAAGGGTTTTGAATCATCATTTGCCTTAAGGTGGGTGCAGAAAAACGTTTCAGGAATCGTAACACTTTAGTCCAAAGAAAAAACACTAAATATATTTTCTCTTACAATAATATAGAGAAAAGTTCTTATTTGTATTACTCGAAAACTTTAAATGGAAGATTATGAACTGCTTTGAGAACAAAAATATATGTAAATTTTAAATGCAAAGTTTTGCGCGAGTGGGCCCTAATAATATGCTAATCGGTTTACAAACAGTACTTAAGAACATTTAGAGTAGCTGAAACGTTTTCAAATCATCGGATTTGTTCAAAGTTGCGGAAAGTTACGAAACTTTCTACTCACGATTGTTATTGTGGAGGCAAACACGAGATCATTGTGGGGCTTTGAGATATTTTAAAAGTAGAATAGAAAAATGTTGTTGTTAAAAATATTCTATATATTTTCATATTTTTGATATCGTTAAAGGGAAACTAAAGAGCAAAAGGTAAGACACCGAGAGAATGGAATCCAATGCTTGGATGGATCACATGTAGCTAGTAACAGTGCGAGATTTCATAAAATCGTAAGGAGGAGGCCGAATACATCATAGGTCACGATCGAGGATATTTGAAGAACTAGATGGTAAAATGATTTAATGAAAACAATATACAAAACAAGTTGGAGAAATTGGATACCAGATCGTCCACAGTATCATAATTTGGACCAGTAACTTGTAGTGGACGTTCATTTATTAACGGCAATAGATGATTTAATGAGTATCGGTTCTATATTTTAACACTTCAGTAACGATTTCAAAGGTTTGTTATTGTTGCAAATAGAACTTTTAGCGCATCAAGCTATTAAATAGCGCTCCTATATTATATTCCATACTTAGTAGCCTTTACATAATGATAATAAAAAAAAACTTATAATTAATACTTAAAATATCAGTGTGTTACACACTCAAAAACAACAGTCAGTCCTCTGTACTTAAATGCAATGAAATTTAAATTACTCAATAACACAAGTAATTTGTTTAAACCTCTTGTACCCAACGTACAATCAATTACTGCTCAAGAAGGCATGTTCTTATCATCCAATAACCCACCTGGATGATGCCGACATGCCCACTCGCCTGACAAATTGTGTCTCGTAATAAACTTGGTATAGGTGACTATATGATGTTGGGATTATCCGAGATGTGGGATGGTGTATTCGTGACGTGAATGAGGTGATGCGTTATAACGATTTGGATATTTTACGTGAAAATTTTGCGGTGAAATTTTTATACAATATTATGGTACGAAGAATGAATCTATCTTCTAGGGAAATTAAAAAAAGATTATACTGTTAAAGATTTGAAAAATGACGTTGCTTTAAGATCATTGTTGTGTCAGAATACTGAAGTGTAATACTAGTTTTTATTGAAATGATATTTTATTAAAAGCTAAAGTCTATCAAATTAGAGGTCAAGGTTTCGTAAGATAATTTCATATACAAAGTGTCAAAGGGAGAATCCTCGTACCAGGTGAGAGATATTGTCTTGGGAAGTGAAATATATGACGATCCGCGTTGAAAACTTCGATAGCGCGATTCAGGATTGCTTCGATCTTGGATTTATTTAGTGTTGCACTTTATAGAATAAGATCTCTTATGGATTCTAGCGTATATAGTTTCTTCTTGAAATGTAAACAGAAAAAGTGTTAAGCTATTTTGAAGTGTTTTGAATTAAGTATTCAGGACTACCAGAATTATGATTTCGTGCTGATAATAATCGCGCTGGAAGAATCTGCACAACAAATTGAACAATGGAATGAGGTTTAGATTAATCTCGCTGACCTAAATTTAAAATAAATGAAAATACTGCTGCTATTTTGTTCCCTGCATTTCAAGTGAACGCCAACTTTAGTCTTTTTTTAGCAAAGCGAACTTTGACCGCCTGATTTTTCCACCCCACTGGCTCCTTTTATATGGACTAAATTGAAAACACGATAAAATGTACCTTATGTTGAAACGTATAAGGAACTTTATTTGATGTAAAGGACCTTTTGTAGGAGCTTGTTCCTGTTAGCTATATGTGACGTCCCTAGCTAGATTCTTTTGTTAAGGGTTAATGTAATGTGACGTCACAAGATAGTGTGGGTATTGTAAATTAAATCCCTAATGAATGCTACTGAGTTTGCAAGGTTAAGTTGTACACTAATATACAAATGTATATAATATAACTGCAACTTAATAAGTAAGATATATAAATACATAATAAGTAAATTTGATAGAAATCCAAATATTAAATTACTTGTATTTTTAATTTTAAATTCAAGTTTAAGTCTTGGTATATTATTTAACGATCAATGGTTTAATTATTTTTTAATTATTTTCTTCGTTACTTTGCTAAAAATACAATGTAGTATGTGGAAAACATTATAACGATTTCACTCTAATGACAGACACCCAATAGATTTCATATAGGCTATACAAATCTGTTATATTTAGCTTGATAAGACCAATTTATATTAAATTGTAGTGATTATGGTTTTTTCTCATAAGTTACTTTTGCCCTTTTTTAATTCTTGTTAATTTTAAGTTAATGCATTCCAAAAACAGTTTTTTGACTGAAACATATTTGGGGATGATTCTATTTTCTTATTATTTAAAATTGTATAAATTTTATTATTTAACGTGAGTTCGGTAATGTAAATTAATATTTCCTTAAAATTTGCGTTCATAGCGGTTATAAAACTTTTCCATCTACAACTTTTTGACGGTTTGGAAACAATACACAAATCATCAATCAAGTTAATGAAGCTATTCAATGACGACGTCAAGACAAAATTTAAAACCATCTTTTATAAAATTTCTATATGAATGAGGAAAGTTATTAAACAATGCATGAACTGAAGGTTTTCAACAAATTCTCCGAAAATAACTAGTATCAGCAGAATTAAGGGGTGGCTCCTCTGTCCACGGAAATATGGGACGAAACATTTTTTCTCACCTTTTGTAAATTTTAAGGACCTTTTGTTTAGAATATTTTGTTGTATTAATTTTAATGGTTTATTGATAGTTCCTTGTTATTGTTCCTTAGCGGTTAAAAATCTAAGAAATGAATATCTGACAAACTCTGCGTAGTATAAGAGTTTTACCCTAGATCACTACGCTACGTCATAAATTGCTTTTGTGTGCTGCTATTGGCGGTGGAAGGCGGTTTTCAATCATTGTTAAATAATTAAAATTTTCGTAGATTGTTTATTGGATACGGAATGTGATAAACGGATAAATTATTATTGTATTTGTTAACTTATTATTGATTTTGTTTTTTTTTTCAGTAAATTGATTTATGTATGGTAGGTAACCGTTTAAACGGCTCGTATTTATGTTTCGGGTTTTCAATGTTTTTTTTTCGAAAGATTGTTCAAGTAAAGTATTACTAATTTTAATTGTATTTACGCGAAAGTATGCCTTTGTCATTACGTCTGTCGTATCACGTAGTCTCTAGCTTTGTTCGTTTCAAATTGAGTCTTTTGGAATGCGTTGAAGTTTATTTGATATGTACAAGTAACTCGCTCAAGTAACTGTTACATAGAACCAATAAATAAATTTAAAAATTTCAAATTATGATCATGTGTGAAGTACAGAATTTTAGTAATATTTATGAAATAAATCTATCTTATTAAAAAAAAATGCTCGTATATAAATACTTTTTGTTTAGAATTTCTCACGAAAACGGAAAATATTTATATCAGACAAAGACAACAGAGCGTTTCGCTAGTAAATTATGTACATATACGAATGAATGATTAATCGTGATTAGGAATATCCAACACATTATCTTAGTGTTCTAGCAAATGCTGTTCCTGGGCCGCGACCCTTAAGGCCCCAGCGCACGCGACGCCGTCCTATACGGTTCCTGTAATTTTGTTATAGTATGTATCCCTTCCCCATTCGTCGCCCTGAGTTCCTTAAGATATAGGCCAGTGCTGGCAGTGCTCTGCGGGAATCGAAAGGGGAAGGTCGAACGTTTTTATTTGCTCCTCCACTCGTGCGCTCGTGGAGTGTAACGTTTTTGTAATTTAATTAGTTAATTTTGCCTTCCACTTTTTGTTTGATTCCGTGTTTAAGTTTCGATTAAGTTCTGATTAAGTTTTATTTTATTATTTTCATTAATAAATAATTAGAACTGTAATAGTGTATAATTACTACATATGGTTGGAAACAAAATAAAAATTGTAAAGAATAATAAACACACTCATAAAGTATACCTACACTACTAACCTATGTAACTAACATTCGTAATAATATAAACAATTCCTATGGAAAATAAGAAAAATAAATTTACAAAAATTAATCAAACTAGAATTAGACATTTGAATGCGTCGTTACGATGCGCATTTAGTGCTCAATGAAAGCGTTATAAAATTTAAATTTGGAATTTAATTTCGCCATTAGAATGCGGGGAAGGTGTTTTTTGATGTCACCTCGAGACAATTTGGCGAAAATAATAAAACCGAAATACCGTTTAAATTTGAACATCAAACAAAGTTATGAAGAAGAAATTCTTGGTAATGTAATTTGGATGTCTCTGTTACGTTTTGATGCTTTCTTATGTTTTATATCTATAATATTATATATACAAATATTTACCAATTACATATGAAAAAAAAGAATAAATAAATAAATAAACGCTACACACTCAACGGCCCCCATTAGGATAGTATTATCCTGTGTCGGGGTCCGGAAACATTCACAATGACAAAGACAAATACACTCAGACCGGAAAATATGCTTGCATGGTCAATACAAACATATTATGCTCCGAGCGGGAATCGAACCTGCGACCTGTGGCGTTTAAGGCAAGTTCGCTACCGCTGCGCCACAACGTCGTCTGAATGTGTACAATAGAATCTGTTGATATCCCACAAAGGGCAAAAGCTATCTTTCTGTTCTAAGGTCTCATTTGCCACAGTGTTGGACTACGAATGGAGAGGTATTCAAAACCCTACTGAAGGTCCCTATCATATTTTTTGTTTTAAGTTAAGGTATAGAATATTTATGATAATCTACAGGAGCTTGGGCTAGTTAACACGATATTTGGTAAAAGACTAAGATCTGTTATACAATCATAGTTTTTAGAGCTGAATAATAATATTATTGTCTCTAAAAACAATGAATGTAATATAACTGATATCAGATGTTCATTCATTATGAGTTATTTTCAATAGAAAAAAAATCAGAATAAACTTTTTAACATTTTCAAAGTTTAAAAAAAATATGAAAAGCGTTTTCGTATAGGACTTCTATTTGATACCAAAACCGAAAAATTCTTATCATTGGATTATTTTCATACAGAAGCAATTTTTTTCCTATTCACAAAAAGGAGTACCCGAATGAGATATTTAAAAAGGGATAACAATGTCGTCTTTTTAAAAGAACCATATAAACGTATGAAAAAAAATCTGTTAATTCTGCAACGTTAGTCAAACAAGAGCTGTGGGCATTATAAAGGACCCTTTTTGAAGCCACAGACACAAAAATCTCGTTTAACAGTCGAAAAATGAAAAACAATTCCAATTTGGCGCGTCAACCGTTTGAATTCGGAACGAGAGGCGGCGAGCCGTGCGACGCGTCGAGGCGGACGCCTCCACCAGAGGTATGATCGGAAGAAAATAATTATTGATATGGTACTCTTGTACAAATTTAAATTAATAAAAATGTATGCATGAAAAAAAAATACAAAATTGCTTTAAAAGATTCTTCTTGGTTCTTCTTAAGAATATCACAACTAATGCGATTTTTTCTTATTACTCTTTTAAATTATACTTTAGCATCTGCTCGCGATGTCATCTGCGTTGGCTTTGTAATTATTCCATTTAGACGTTTAAAACCCAAATACTGTACAAGGAACACATCATGTTGCAATGATTTCAATTCGAATTGCAAAGCCTTGACATACTATGTTATGTTTTTCTTGTTTGTCCTTATCAAAAATTTTATGGTGACTGTTGGATTAGTTAGGGTGTGAAAATGATGTAAAAAAAAAATCAAACTCACATTCAAATTTATTATATTAGGATTCTACGCCTTTAAACTATTAATATTTAAACTTTTTTTAAATATATTTTACCGCATCAAAAGCTTATTAGCTCTATGTTAACACCCGCTTGACGTCGACACCGCATCACTTGTCACTTATCCGACGCACCCCACATCGTGCTGCGTACTTTTCTTAGACGCACAGACGCCCGTGCGAAGTGCGATGGTTATTAGCAAACACTCTAAGAGCGGCTGCAAACTAGCGTTTTATATCAACGTATAAGCTCGTTTCTCAAAGCACGTAAAGTCGCCTATAGGCGTGTCTTTTGCCAGATGCGCAACTCGATGTGGGAGTTGACGGGCTTGTACGCTCTTATAAGCGTCAACGCCTTTTTGAAGCTAAAAATGAAGCGCGCTTGTAAGCGTTTGTGCCTATACGACCGTATACGCTCATAAAAAACGCTGATTTGAAACCGCTCTTATATTTCAAGGGTCTTGAGGCATTGTGTTGTAACATTCTTTAAATATTTGTGTAGCTTTTTGGTACTAAATAATAAATAAATAAACGCTACACACTCAACGGCCCCCATTAGGATAATTATATCCTGTGTCGGGGTCCGGAAACATTCACAATGACAAGGACAAACACAACCAGACCGGAAAACATGCCTGTACGAATAATACAAACATCTGCTCCGAGCGGGAATCGAACCCGCAACCGTCGAGGCTTAAGGCAGACTCGCTACCCACAACGCCACAACGATGTCAGGTACTAATACTAAAAGGTGACTAGACTCCAAATTTTCATGGTTGATCGATTTTTATTTTGGTTTATTTCTAATGTCTAGAAATCTTCTTCTTTATATACGATTCTACTAAAGAAAATGACATACCATATACCACACAGACGCAATATTTTATTGAAATTAATAATTTTTAACTTATAATAAACATAAAAAAATATAATCTTTATTAATCTCTTGACCGATTTATAAACTACATATTATGTCTTGACACCGTTGTGGCGTTGTGGGTAGCATGTCTGCCTTAAGTCTCGACGGTTGCGGGTTCGATTCCCGCTCGGGCAGATGTTTGTTAAAATTTCTGTCTCGGTCTGGGCGTTTGTCTGTGGGTATCCCCACCGTGCCTCGGAGAGCACGTTAAGCTGTCGGTCCCGGTTGTTATCACATAACATCTGATAATAATCGTTAACTCTTGATAAGTAAATTGCTCTTATCCAATGAGTTGCTAGTTAGCCCTTAGGGTTGCGGAGGTCAGATGGCAATCGCTCTGTGTAAAAACTAGTAACCTGTCAAATCCGGATAAGAGTAATAAAGCAGACCCTTGGTAAAATAAAATACCGGGAATAATGCTAGGATGAAGAAGAAGATATTATGTCTTGTCACGACAGTCTTCTCTTTCTTCCTAGCATTATTCCTGGTACTTTACGAGCTTATTACTCTGTCTGCTTATTATTTTCATCCGGATTTGACAGACTACTGTTTTTTACGCAGAGCGATTGCCATCTGACCTCCGTAATCCTAAGGTAACTCATTGGATAAGAGCAATTAACTTATCACGATTTCACGATTATTATCAGATGTTATGTGATAACAACCGGGACCGACAGCTTAACGTGCTCTTCGAGGCAGGTGGGGAGACCCATAACAACAAACGCCCAGTCCGAATCAGACATTTGTAAGATCAATACAATCATCTGCCCCGAGCGGGAATCGAACCCGCAATCGTCGAGACTAAGGGCTGATTCGCTACCAACACGTAACAACAGTGTATGCGTTTGTAGACACAACAGTATCCGTGATAATTACTCCATTGTCAAATTTATGGCGATTTATGACGAAGATAGTAAAATTGACGTCATAAAACGATTCACGTCCGTTGGGGTTATCGGAAACGTGTACATACGTCACATTCCTGCCAATAAGACCGGTTCATTAACTTTTATTAGCACAACATCGCTACGATGTTCTCGATTGAAGTTATTTGATACGTTTGCATTGTACTACGAGTTTTATTTGATTGATTTTGTCAACGTGACTTTTAATTTTAGTTATTGCGATATTATATTGTTTTTATGTTACTAGCTTCGGCTAGCGGCTTAGCCCAAGTGAATAATGATTTTAACACAAAACTTGAACCCCAATTTCACACCTTGAAGGTTGGAATTTTACAAAATATTATAACAATTGTTTATTTTTCTTTGATTCTTAATGCTTATAGTTTCAAAAATGATGGACATTCCACACAAACTTTCACCTGAAATTCAAAATTCAACCCTTAGGAGGTGGAACCTTTTCAAAAATCCTTTCTTTTTTTTTTTTTTTATGTTAGAAGTTGGCAAACAAGCATACGGCCCACCTGATGGTAAGTGGTTGCCGTAGCCTATGAGCGCTTGCAGCACCACTAGTAGGTGCCACTCACGCGTTGCCAACCTCGAGATATTAGTTCTTAAATCTCGTTCGCCCAGTAATTTCACTAGCGTACAATGCCCTTCAAACCGGAACACAGTAATGCCTAAGCACTACTATTTGGCGGCAGAATATTGGACACTGCGGTGGTACCTACCTAGCCGGCCTCTTGCAACAAAAGACCTACCACCAGTGTGACTGATTGCACCGGTGGAATAATCTCTGTTGTGACAGAGGTTATCCCAACAGCGGGCGATGGGGTCGTTACATCCCGACGCCTTCTTAGTGTTTGTTTACGTTTTAAAACCAACACCTCGGAAAAATCAGCTTTCTAGGTCCAAGGGCATAGGCTGGGCGTTTATAATATGACAGTAAGGTCTTCTCCCTATGTATACATAGCTTATTTGGAAAAATACATTTATGACTTAATCTTTTACATTATGTACTTTAATATTGTTAGTAGTTATATCTGAAAAATAAAGTTTAAGTCGTTTTATAAAACATATGGGTCTCAATATTTTCATAAGAAGCAAATAGATTTTTACTTCAACAAATCTCTTAAGAAAAAATTTAGCAAAAGTCCATAACTATCCTTATCGTTCTAAATACAGCCTTACAATGGGCACGTCTATTAGCACGCACTATATCGAATTACGTGGCCATGTTACAGCTTGTGCATAACATTTTACGACTTCAGTTAGAATTCAATCTATCTCTGTTACTCCTTTATGACACCTATATTCAATGCTACACCATCGATAGTTCTGTCTCGCTTTATTGTTTAGATTTATTGCAAAAGTTTTTATTCGTCTGTCGATCTTCGCATGCCTCATTACTTCGTCTTCTAATCGTCCTGAGGTTTTTGTATCGTCAATTAGATTAGTCATTGACATTAAAGTTTTTGCTCTTAATGCTTTTCACTCTTAAATGTAGTTCGTCTTTTATTTATTAAATTTTAAATGTCATCTAACTATATATAGTAATATACAATACAATATCCCACTAATATTATAAATATGAAAGTTTCCATGGATGTATGGATGTTTGTTACTTCTTTACGCAAAAACGGCGAGACATATTTTAATGAAATTTGGTATACACATAGCTTATTGCCTGGATTAACATATAGGGTACTTTTCGGTAACATCTGAGACAAATGTTTCCCATGGCAATGGGTTCCCGTGGTATCATCAAAGAACTACTTTACGCGGGCGGAGTCGCGGGCACAGCTAGTATTTCATATAAATCAGTGTTTATTGCACTTGAAATTATATTATATATATATATTTTTAAAAATGATAGCAATGTTATTTTTTTCAAGATATTTTTTTTTTTTTTATGTTGGCAAACAAGCATACGGCCCACCTGATGGTAAGTGGCTGCCGCAGCCAATGAGCGCTTGCAGCACCATTAGTAGGTGCCACTCACGCGTTGCCAACCTCGAGATATAAGTTCTTAAATCTCGTTCGCCCAGTAATTTCATTAGCGTACAATGCCCTTCAAACCGGAACACAGTAGTGCCTAAGCACTACTATTTGGCGGCAGAATATTGGACACTGCGGTGGTACCTACCTAGCCGGCCTTTTGCAACAAAAGACCTACCACCAGTGTGACTGATTGCACTGGTGGAATAATCTCTGCTGTAACAGAGGTTATCACAACAGCGGGTGATGGGGTCGTCACATCCCAACGCCTTTATATTTTAATATTTTACTAATATTCCTATGGCACCCAAAATAAGCTCGAAACTTGTGCTAGGATTGGGTACGATGAACGGCCATAGGGTTAGGACCGAACCTCGCGAAGCGAAGTCCTTCTACTACTCTAGTATTTGATTGTTTTGGTATCTCATTCTTTATCTTTTACTAGGAATTTGTAAAAGATAAATTAACAATTTTGTTCGTTTATATTTAACCACCCTCATTAGGATAACATATCCTGTGTCGGGAATCCGGAGACACATATTAACTTAATAGAAATATCTGCTCCGAGTGGGAATTGAACCCGCTAGACGCTGCTGCGCCACACGTCGTCTACGTCTTCTTTTAACGTCTTCCGTTACCCACCCTGTGCCCAACTATACAAGAGCTATGTACATATATTAAGGGATAATACAATCAAGATTTTTTAAAATATTATAAAATGTATTTTATACGTTAACATTGATATATGAGTCAATGATATCTTCCTCCATATTGTATTGCATGTCTTGTAGCTAGCTAATAAAGCAGCAATATAATACAGAAATCTGTTTACAAAGCTATATCGGCCAGGGAAGGGGTTTCCGATGGTATTAATAATGCACATTCAGGAGGCACTATTGAATGCCTCGTTCTATCAATAATTGAAGAGGGCTACTAACGGTTATGTGGCTCTAAGAACAACAAGTGTAATGGAAATGGTATTGACGTTTGTTTTTTATTTCATGACGGTTGGCAAACAAGCGTACGTTCAGCCTCATGGTAAGTAGTCACCGTAACCTTTGTCAGCGTTGCCAACCCAAGGGATAGGAGGGAAGAAATGAGAAGTGGAAAAAGGAGGGGAACAGATGAAGTGGGAGGTACTTCACCGGTCGAGCCGAGCCATTTGTGCTGGGACGTGCTTGGATCTACTACTGATATAAATAATTATGTTAAGACCGGTACAAAGAGGTCTTTCTAAAATGGTAACAATCAATAGCTTCATAGATATTTTTGCTACCGTCCAGTTTAAGTTGATGTCTAGTAGAAAGAACGTCATGGGTACTTATGGAAATATATTCATCTATGTTTTTATTTCTATATAGTTACTTTCTACAGTGATATGATTCTAATAGATCTTTCATTAACCAAGATACAGGAAAAGGACCTATGTTCCATGTTTCTATAAGACACCTCTCTTTTTTACTACCCGACTGCGAATGGAGGTTTTTCTCAAATTCTTTATGAATTTTAAATTCTATTGAAGAAAAAAATTATAAGGATGTACGGATCTGGACGCCAATTTTCATCCAAATTGGTCTAGTTACTGATTATGGTGAATTATCGGGCACGAACACATGAACCTTTACGATTTTAATATTATATATCAACGGAAATAATCAGACAATTGCGGTAGATTCTTTTTTTTTAAAGAATATATCAATGCCTTTATAAGGAGTGGGTACGACAATAGCCCAAGGGGGTCACGATCGAATCTTCGACTCTCGCGTTAACGGAGCGAAGTCAGTCTTCTACTATTGAGCTGTTGAGGCTTTTAAAATTAAATAAAAGTTATATAAATAGAAATTATTTCAATAGATTATTTCCGAGATATCTGTTCCGAGGTATTGTGTACAAGATCGAGGACAAGACGAGATCAATACAACGCTACCGTACAATCAAGATATCAAAGGTAATGAAATGATAATACAGGTGATAGATATCAATGGGATTTGTAATTCGATATCCCGTGCAGATTATATAGAACTTGAGGTATATAAGTGTAATCTTGAGGTATGTTTTAATGAGGAATAATAAATTAGCAGTCAAGTGCGTTGTGGACCACGCACAGTTGAAACTAAAGGGTTCCGCAGCTTGGTTATGAAGAATCTTAAGGACTTTAAAAATAATAACGAATTAAAATCGACCGCAAAAATAAGTTGGTAATTTCATAGTAATTATTAAAAGTCATATGAAAAACAAAGATATGGGAACAGCTTATATATCTCTAAAATTTATAGAACTATCTTCTTCAAACCAAATGTGGTTGAAATTTCATTTGATGTACTACGAACTCAAATTTTTCCAGAATTTTAATTCCAATAGTTCAAAAGTTAGATGGGGACACAATTTTTATGACTTTAGAGCTAATATCTCATCAAGTACTTAATGAAAAAAGTCAAAATCAAGTCTCCTTATCATTTTGAAAGACCTATCCAAAGATATCTCCCACGTTGACATATGTGTAATTTTTTCAACACGCAGTTACATGAATGGACTGCTACCCTTAATTCTTATATATTATAAGATTTCATTACAAATTATCATCGTTGTGCGGTTCATAGAATACACCTATTTATTAAATTGCGTAGAGATAGAGCCAATGGTCTCCGAGTATACTGACTGTGACATACGGACGGATAGACGGACATGATGAAACTATAAGGGTTCCGTTTTGCCATTTGCCTACGGAACCCTAAAAGTGCGATAAGGTAGAAGTTGAGGCATATTGAGCTGAAAATTAATCGAATATACAATTATGTTTTGTTCAATATTTCTACCGATTTTACGATGTTGTTGAAAATTGAATTTATATGTTTGTTATTTTCATGTTTTGTGTACAGCAAGAATTTGGATATTATCGTAAAACTTGATACAAAGCAGATATTGGATACGTTGAACTCAAAAACATCAATTAAATTTTTGTCGAATTTGGCTCAAGTTTTCGCAAAAAAAGCAGCGCGTTCTTTTATTAAAGAAATCAAGAAAAAGAACTATTTAATTTCCGACGAAATTGAGTAAGTGGATCATAGACGTAGGATCAATCTCCCGACTCCTCTGGTCGCTTCTTTTTCTCTTATCATCCCTTCCCTCCTGTCCCTTAGGTTGGGAAGCTGTCATGATATTTAATAAAAATCAAGAGCTACATAAGAAGATAAAGCCTATTATAATATTATAAATCCGAAAGGTTGTATGATTGGATGTTTGTTGCTCTATGGCTCAAAAACGACTGAACGGATTTATTTATATTAGCACAATTGTAGATACTATGAGGATACTTTTTATCCCATATTTTTTATATGATATATTTTAATTTTAAAAAAGTCGTTTATTAAAAATTGCATTCACGTGAGTGTAACCGCGGGCAAAAGCTAGTAATAAATATATAAGTTATGTGCCAATAACCGCCAGTGTCGACCAGCGTAGTACTTCCGTATTATATAGTATCACCATCAATTAAAAGTAACCGTATTGTTGATTTCGTTTGATGAGTGAAAGCAGAGAAGGCCCAAACTCCCACATTCTTACCGCCTTATATCTCTTAACCAAAGTAGAAGCGTACAGTGTTGCCTCTTGTGTTTTTAATGCATTAGAGCCCAGTAAATAGTTGTGTTTGTTTGTCACCATAGTGGTATAAAAATATAAAATTATTTTTTTAGATTTTCTGATAAAAGCCAAGTGTCCAGAGTTCTGAAACCTAAATCCAATGAAAAGAATATATTGAAAGAAGCAGAGTTGTTTAGATTGTTGAAAGAACCTGAACCAGACGGTGATAACGCAGGCTGGCATTCAAATCAACTAAGCGAAGAAGGAGATTATGTAGAGAAAAAGAAAGGGTTTAAAGTATTCGGTCTAACTAAAGTTAATGGCATTTATGTTAGACGATTATTAGGTCTTTTAGCTTAAATAGCATTTATAAATAGTGCATATTAAATAAACTAGATTTTCATAACAATGAATTTTATTTTAATAAACAAATATTAATCATTGCTATAAAAAAACGCCACAAACAATATGGCGTCTGTAAGTCAGAGGTAAGGAAAGACACATTATCGAATATACCCAGATTGGTATCTATTTGGATATCGAATATACACACATTTTGTATGGTCAATACAAACATCTGCTTAAAGAAAAACTAAAACGAGAGATATTCAGTGCTTAAAGATGAATCTCTTCTTTACGACAGGAAAATGTATAAAACGCGGGTACTGTCCGTTAGTAATATAATAAAGAAAGAAAGAAATAAACGCTACACACGGCTTCCATCAGTCCGGAGTCCGGAAACACACACAAGGACAAGCACAAACACACCAATATCAGAACACATGTCCGTATGGTCAATACAAACATATGCCCCGGGCGACCGCTGGGGGCTTAGGCAGATTCACTACTAAAGGTTGTATATTAATTAAAATATTATATAGCAAACTATTACATTACCAGACGTATATGTTACAACCGTCTAATAAAAAGCAAACACAATAATGATACGATATCTAGCGTTATAATCGATAGTGCGTCTGAAATCGAGAGGAAATCCGCGGAGATGGTCGCAGCTTATAATTCACAGACTGTATGAATTATTGATGCCCGTCGCACAATGCTGGGAACGGGATATTAGATGATAAATAAACGCTATGACGCTTCCCACTGAAGCCTCCAAGAATAGAATGGATATTCGAGACGTTATGAAGACTTGGGCATTCATACTTGAAGACGTTCAGCTATTGGTGAATTTGAGGAGGAATTGAAGTTCAGATATTATAAAAATATCTTGTCCGTTATGAAAGTATGTTTGCGTTAAATTAAAAGTACATTATGTTACATTGTTAATATATTTTTGACTAGATGTGTGTCGACCATAAAGGCACGTTTTCCGGTCTGGATGTGTTTGTCCTTGTCATTGTGAACGTTTCCGGACCCCTGACACAGGATATTAGTATCCTAATGGGGGCCCTGAGTGTGTAGAATTTTTTTCTTTTTTGGAATAAAAATAGATATAGCTTGATTATTAATTTTTTCATAATACTCATCTCTTTTTTCCTATTTGCGCTAACTGTAATTATTTTGGTCTTTTAAGGGTTCTGTACCTCCAAAGGTAAAAATAGGAACCCTTATAAGATCACTCTCTTGTCCGTCTGTCCGGCTGGTCCGGAAAATCCTGAGTCTAAACTATAAAAAGATATGGGCAAATTTAGACTTTCGCGAAAATTTGTAAGTATCAAAATTTACCGTAATTTTCAACTTATTTTATTTTACGGAATTTACTTGTGGTGTAAGACCGGAAGTACCCCTTAGGTTTTAGGTCGAAAACGTATATATAATAGTTCCCGTTGATCTAGTTATAAATAATAGTACGAAATCTTTCGTGCGAGAGTGACTTGCATTTTTTTTGTAGAAAACATCATTTATTAACAATAATAATATATATTAAATTAAAGAAATAGAAAATATAAAATTATTTATAAAATCATTAAAAAAAAATTTAATTGACAAAGCTTATTATAAAATAAATGATTTCTTAAGTGAATAAGTCCGCCTCTCTCTGAATAATTGACATGTTTTATAAAGAAATTTCCATACAGTTCATTATCATAATTATTGTTATTAGTCTAATAAAGCCATCTAGTTACAGCGCCCTCACAGGGTTTCATTGTAATTATGTAATATAGAATATAACTTTGACATTTATTCTTGTATATAATCTGTAAAACATAATTCTAAATGGATCTATAACTCAAATAAATGAATAAATGAATAAATATGATTTTAATCTGTACCTTTAATTTATTTTCTGCACAACAAATCGTTCAATAAATCGGAGACATATTATCGATCCTTTTGTTATGTAACCCGTCACTATGAGGGCTTAGCGGTATCAACACCGGTCGGTGCATAGTACAAATCCATTTGGTAATTATCTGCACTATGCCTATTAATGCCTTTGTGATTGGCATCACTACTCTATAATTCTGAGCTTTGTCTCGTGAATTGGCGGTTTGTAAATATTTCACGGGATAATTGAATTGAGCGTGATTAATATTCGTTGCATGTGATGGATATTTTTTTAATTAACAGATAACATGTCATGTCAGATAACATGATATGTCATAATTGATACACTGTTGTTATGTTATTATTATTATGTAGTTATTATTAAGTTAATAATAGTTCTGTTTTTCAGGTATCACACCTTTTCTCCCGCTTTATTGAAATCTGTGAAACATTTTGTCTAAAGGGATTATATATGTATTACATACAATACATACTGTAGTATTAACTAAGTGAATAAAACACGCTTTTTGATTATACCTGGTGACATAGTATAAGCAACCTAAGCACGTCTGCACGCGCTCACGGTTAGAGCACGACTGACGGCGTGACAGCTCGGGCGCATACACTGCACTTACTGTATGTAGAGTAGTAGAGCCTTCCTCCCACCAAAAATGGGCTAGTTCCACCGGGAAAGTACTACCCTCTCACAGAAAATCAGCCTAAAGTAACAAAGTACTGCTGCATTTCGTGCGATGAATGAGAGCGCTGGAAGCCCAATCTCCCACCCCTCTTTTGCCTTCCTTATTTCTCTTGTCATCTTATCCCGTGGTTGTATGCAAGCGTTAGTAAGCAACAGATTGCGGTGACTTACCATCAAGAGAAATGCTTGCTTTTCAACCATCATGACGTAAGAATAAGGACATTAGGAGAAGTGCGCACGGTATTAGTTTTATATAATGTTAATATTCCTTATTACTAAAGTGAGTAAAACTTTTTAGTTTTTACCACACTAGACATTCTTTGAGATCTATACGGCACGATCCATTTATACGGGAAATCTTTCGCTGTATTTTGAATCGAAATCGATAGAAGAACAATTGTACTTCATGACGAAAATAAATCAAAGTGTAAAAATAAAAATTCCGAACTGCAATAACACTTCTCTATGCCGAAATTAGCTACCATTTTTGGACTGACCGGGTTCCTTGTAATCCCCTGTCACTCATACTTATTCCGGAAGACGTTCTAAGTGGATTAAGGGTATTAGTGTCGGATCAATAGCATGCTGTACCCTCACTACCGGTTCTTTACTTGATTTCACTTACAGTTAAATACAATTTGTTGGTGCTACTTATGAGTTTTAGTATCAATAACTTGATATTTTTTATTGTAATACGAATGATTCTTTTCTTCTATTTTTAAAAAAGAATATAAGCAATGCTTTTCCAATACATACATGTATTCCTATTGCGCCTCTAAATAAGCTCGAAGCTTGCGTTAAGAGTGGGTATGACAATAGCCAAAGGGGGTCAGGATACAACCCATGACTCCCATGTTAACGGAGCGTAGTCGGCCCTTCTACCGTTGAGCTATTGAGGCTTAAACATTAAAATTAAGTGACGACGTTGTAGCGCAGCGATAGCGAATCTGCCTTAATCGCCAGAAATCGCGGGTTCCATTCCCGCACGGAGCAGGTGTTTGTATTAACCTTAAGCTGCATTATTGAAATGAGTTATCCATATAATAGCTATAAACAATTTATTTTATAAAAATGAAAGTTAATGAAGATAGATGGATGGTTGTTTCACCCAAAAACTACTAATTCAAAAATTTGCCACATACATTTTGCCACTTAGCTCATAGAATTAATTTTATCCCAGACAAATCTTAGGTGCCCGTCGGATTATCAAGTTACTACATTAACGCGAGCTGTGGGCACAGTATGTATTCACGTACATATTCATAATGATTTTTCAAGGCATTATGTACTTATATTCCCATTTCCCCGCCAAATAAGTTCAAAGCTTGCGCTGAGAGTGGGTACGACGATAGCCCAAATGACTTTAAATGGTTTAAATTTTTTTTTCGAAAATGTTATAAATGAATTTTAATATTACCCTTCTTCAATATTATGTATTTACAACATACATACATAAAAGACTAAAATTACTTTCCATTCATACAATTAAATTTGAATGTTTTGTAAACACTGGCACATAACAAAGTATAAAACCAATACAGAACCAATCACCCCTGTTATCGAGGAGTTTAAAATTGTGTTCAAATAAATGGACTGAGATCAGAACAAACTTCATTAGACTCGAATACACACGCAGATTTAACAGACGGACGCACAGCGTGATCTAAATAAAAAGTAAACGAGGAAAAATAACGAAAAGTGTTCGGAAATCGGAGGAAAGATAAGCAGAATAGAAATCTGAAACTTGCTTGGAGTCGTAAACGATTTTGACTCGGATAAGACAATTTTAATACAAAAAATGTTGTGTCCAGGTCTACCATAAATTTTAGTGTACAATTTTATTGCGATGCAATTCAGGTCAATTCGTGTTCAGGGGGCTTACACGGGGCATGGGGCTTACCATTAACTCTTATTGCGATTCAAATGACGAGTTAAACTGAGTTAAATCGCTATTTCGTATCATGACGAATGAAAAACATACGTACGTACGTCATGCTCATATATAATATAAAACGATGTACTCTCAAAATTAAATTGTATTAAAATAGAATTTTTACTAAAAGTTCATGGTAAGCCCGCAGGTAGTAAATATGTGACGTAATGTTCTAAAATAAATTGAACGTCATTTTCTGTAGCTTCCTATTAACTTAATATAGTTAAAAAAACGCTACACACTCAACGGTCCCCATTAGGATATTGACATCCTGTGTCGGGGGTCCGGAAACATACACAATGACAAGGACAAATACTCCCAGACCGGAAAATATGCTTGCATGGTCAATACAAACATATTATGCTCCGAGCGGGAATCGAACCCGCTATAGAATATAGTTATTAATAATGAATCGCTAGTAAGATGTCATGGTGTGATCTATGAAAGAGTGAAAGAAAGATTTTATGGTAGACCCCGTGAAATAAATAACAAAATAAAGATTTATTTGTTTGAAAATATGTTATAATGTGATATATTTTAAAGTAGTTTCTAAATGATCTACACAAACATTATTTCCTTGATAATTTCGTGAATCATCGCAGTTCGCCGCAGGGGACAGAAACTGTAGTAGAACGACCTATTTTAAATTTTCCTCTAAATCCATACCAAAGCGTATTTTTATAGCAAACGCTCAGATTTCCAATATTGGAATGTTTGTACCATCGCGACTGCTTTCCGAGACTAGATTAAGTTTTCAAATTCTCATATGAAAGAGACATGGTGATATCAAGTAACTCGTGTTAACAAGAAATACAATGTTATTTGTTGGAGAAAATTTTATTCTTGAAGTATTAGCGGGTCTTGATTCCAGCTCACACCAAATGTTTGTATTGACCATACAGGCATGTGTTCTGGTCTGGGGGTTTTTGTCCTTGTGTATGTTGTCAGGCCCCGGTATCACAGGATCAGGATCACTATGCTAATGGGGGCCCTTGAGTATGTAGCGTTTATTTATTCATTTTAGGCAAATGGCGACTGCGTTTATCAAATTGGTAAAATGTATATAAATAATGTAATTTATTGAATATCTGTTATAAATAAAACAAATAACACTTTTACATAATCGTTTTGAATGAACATAGAAATAGTGAGAAATTTAAGGTATTTTAGTAATACATGCAGATATATGTTTTATACTTATGTGATTAGTCTTCATTTACATACTTAGATAGGACAACGTCACCTACGTTAACTTAGTACAATACGTAATCCGGGATGACTACTAAATAATTAATACCATCATGAATAATCCACTTCATTATGCAACTACAATGTCGTCCAGAATTTAGGTGCACTACGAAATGTCCTAATTCCCATTCCCATCCGAATCTGCCTCGCAACGTGATACGAATCGCACGATTGCCTTTTATCGTGTTACAAGCGGTCGGAACCGGTTAAAACCGGTTATGGCCGGGATAAAGCGCTTTTTAAGAAATTACCCAGCTTACGGCGTACGAACGCCGCCCGAATCTTACGGAGGCTTAGGGAAACTTATATTAGGGTCAATGTGGCGCCCAAATAAAATGCAGGATTTTAACAGCTCTTATCCATTATTTAGAGTATCATAATTGACATAAATAAATGCATTTTTCGTATAGCTAAATTTCTTAGAACTTAGAAGTATATCGCAGTAGCTGTTTGTCTGTTTGTTTGTAATAAGGTAAGCTGCTATACGATCGAGTCAGCCAATGTCTAAATCAGCAAGTCTATTACTAAATTTGGTTTGGTTTCACTTTGCCATTAACTTTTCCATTGATACTGATACTGATACAAGTAGTATTACTATTCCTAATGCGTCTTTATCGCGACTATTCCATGACCAAAAAAGCTTGCTTATTTGATTACTTCTTCAAGTCGATATTATGAAGTCGAAAATTGGTGGTTGTGATTGTCCCTGTTCAAAACAGCAGTTATCCGAACTACGTATAATGTTAGTGGAAATACCGTCATAAAATTTCATAGTTCTGGTTTGCCATTATAACAGTATTGTTACGTGCTGGGGTTCGAAGATTTGGATTAAAACACCTGATGGCTCAAAGCGAGACTTTAATGAGATCTTCATGGTAACAGAACAGAACTACCAAATCACAGGTGAATCGTAGTCTAGAAGGATAGTTGAGGTCACTAGATTAAGTACTTGATTACTTGTATCGTTTGTAGATTCTTGTTTTCGCTCTTCACTCAGAAGTAAACGACTCAGTCGATTTGCTGGCTGGCTTGCTCGACTCGCTTATATAGCGCGGAACAGGGGTTCCAGAAAGTTCCATCCATTGAATGTTATTTATTTTTCGAGAATATACCTTTCTAGAACGTACTTAGGGAAAGAGATGAAGATAGTAAAGAGCGATTTCGAAACCTTCCGAATCCTCCTGGCAATAAGGTTCTTTGTAACACTGTTTAAAAGTACGATTAAATAAATTTTCTTTTAATTTTTCACTAGTCCACACTGAGGCATGTTGTAACAGATTACGAGTCTCACTACTTTCATTTGTCTTTTTCTAGTTAACGGAAACTAATTTGAAAAAAATGGTCTCAGTACCATTGCAATGCGTAAGTGGGATCGACACCTAAATTTTCTTTTTTCAACTGAAAATTGATGTCATTGCATCATTTTGTTCTAATTGCAGTATAATTTTCATCTATATATACCAATTCGCAGAACAGCCTCGTTAGTGTACGAAAGTTTTAATTCCGTCGGTGTCGCGGGGACCATAAATACGCGAAATGAATCCCGCAGCGGCATGGCATAGTTATTACCATAAATTTACGAGCGGGAAGATCTATTTGTTTGGTAGCATTCGTTTTAAAAGCCTCTCCGTTATTTATGCACGTTTTTGTCTAGCACGCGTACAAGCCTTTATGGTGAATATGTGAGCTATAACTTGTAATCACTTATGGTCTGTTTCAGCTATATTCAGCTTTCCTAACAAAATGATGTCAGTTCGATTTGTGATTGAATTTTCATTTTTTTTATGACAGACGGGACAAACGATTAGGAGGTTCACCTGTTAAGCGATTACCGCCACCCATGAACATCTGAACCACCAGAGACCATGCAGATGCGTTGCCGACCTTTTTTAGGATACAACTGGTTATTCACTTGAAAACTCAGAGGTGCTTGCCCGGATTTGAACCCGCGACCTTCGGTTAATACATTACATGCAAATCTATAGGAAACTAACAATACAAATCACGATGATAAAACGCTATTTGTATTGACCATACAGGCATGTTTTCCGGTTTGGGTTTGTTCGTTCTTGTGATTGTGTATGTTTCCGGACACTCTATATATTATATCCTATTAATATTTTAATGTCCCCATTAGGATAGTTATATCGTTGAGTATGTAGCCTTTCGGAAATCGAACCTGCGATCTGTGGCGCTTACGGCAGGTCAAGAACTCCCCAGGCCAACTACTACTACAGAAGCTTACAAAATTGTTAAAAATCAACTTACGTCTTTCTGGTATTTAAAATCATAATCCTATAACGAAAATAATTAAATTTTGATAATATTTCAGTCTATTATTACGCTGAGCTTGTTACAGTAATTTCCTTTCTTTTAAAATAAGACCCATTTCTCTCTTTAACCGTCGGCAAGAGTTGTACGCGTCGACATTTTTAAATTACAAAGATTTTTTTCTTTAACTTGAACTTAATTTAAATCCCTTTGTTAAAACAGCTGTTTCTTAATAATGGTTGTTTAGATGGCAAGTACGTAGCGAAAATCACGTTTAATATTTTGTATAGTTGAAAATTATTGTATAAAAAACTGTTATTTCTTGTATTTCTTTCTAACAATTAAAATATTTAAATAAGAAACAAAAGAAAACGTTTTTTATTTAGCTACAAGCTCTATTTACGTCTAGCATTGTACACGTTCCAATAGTACAGTAGCATTGTATTGTCTAGAAATAAACATTATCATTTAAGTACACTAAATCTGATATATCTAAAGACTTAGTATACACTATAGACAAGCTCTGATCATGGGCATAGCGAGGTAGGAATGGGCGAAGGAGGAGGAAGCAAGGGAGGAAAGGGAGGGCAGCTGCCCTTTGCTCGCTTGCTTAGACCTTACTAAATACTAAGAAATACACGAATATAATGTATTTGGAACTATTTAACTTATAGCTATTGAAGAAAATTTTTTCTTTTTTGTCATATAGTCATTTGGCCTCCCTCTGGACCCTAAATAAAGATTTTGCCCTCCTTTAGACCAAATGCTAGCTCAATGGGCTTCTTCCATACACTCAAAATCTCAACTATAACTTTTTAGTAGCAGAAATAGATACTTGGTGCTTTCAGTTGACTTGAATGGATGGGTTGGCCTTGACTGGGAAAGTACTACCTTCCCACAGAATATCGACGTGATAGCAGTATCCGTGCTGTTGTCCAATCCCCTACCGCTTCTCATCCTTTCCCTTCTCTGTCCTCGTCCTTCCTTAGGTTGGTGCTGCTGGTGTGACATCGTCTTTAGGCTACGGTGACCGCTTACTATCAGGCAGGCCTTACGATTATTTTCCAAATTATTGAAATGGTAAATAAATCGAGTACGTATAGATAGATGGAATAGGTTCAAACTATAAACCAAATCCCAAACCCATTTTTTTCACCTGAATTAGTTTTCCAATATATACTATACTGTAAAACTGTATTGTTTGACCTATTACGCTCCTTGGTGAACTCCAAATTCCATATAATTCAAGACTAAACTCAACGGGGGAGTCACGAACCTTAGTAATAAATAAATATAAATAACTAGCGGTCTTGGCAGACGTCTCCTGCCTAAAAATCTGGGACTCGATAATAGCGCCACCTACTGGATCCAATTGTGAAACCTAAACCATTCTCGAATCCGCTGGAACCGAAACAAAAAATTCACTGAAATCGGTCCACCCGCTTAGGAGCAGTTCAGTGACATACATACGTACAGTAGAATTATATATATAATGTTCAATAAAAAAAATTCCTCCGAGCGGGAATCAAAACCGCGACCTATGGCGCAGTAATGTGGAGTACGACGTGAGAAGGGAGGACTATATTGTTTCCATTGCATTTGTAAGCCTAGAAATGTTTAAGTTTTGACACGCGTAGGCGCATCGCGAGATGTAACTCCATTTGACCGGTCCTGACAGCGCCTACGCACACGAACGACACTTTAGAACCTATTGTTATTAAGATGTTAATATTTCTTTGGAGGCGGTGACTAAGACAATTTAATGAATCCCATGATGAGTTTATACTGGGAGTGAGATTTATTATGCCGCTTGTCAAACTGTAAATATTTACGATAGTTATGTTAGCTTAGTGCTTTTAGTAATTTTAATACCTTTAAATGAGCAATTCTTGTATATCTATATGTACATATATAAAATCTGAGTCTCGGAAATGGCTCCAAAGATTTTCAATAAAATTTAGCATGTAGGGGGTTCTAATAATCGATCTAGCTCGGACAAATTTTAAGAAAATATTGTTTTATCCGTGTTTTCAAGCAATGTAAAACCCGTTATTTAAATCACCATTTCATATATTTTTATTATTAGGTCGGTAAGATCGAAAAACATTATTCATATTTCATCATTATTTAATTCGTATGTAAATATAATTTCTGAATATACGATTTATCAAAGTAATAACAATTAAGTATACACTATACAGAATTCCTTTCTTTACGTAAGCTTTATTTTAATGTTAAATCTTTAAAGTCCTTTACATTTTGCAATTATATAAATGACAAAATATCCTGCAAGTAAGGAGCGTAACTTCAATTTCGCTGAGTACTATTAGTAGCAATTAGATAAAGTAGAATGTTGGAAAAGCCACATTGGAAGTTATTTCCCGGCCAATTTTATAGTGCTCAGATACCAGCAAAAAGTGTAACAGGGTTTCGATCTATACGACATTTCGATAACATTTTTAGTTTTAACTTTAAATTACTAGGGAAACTGGAAATCTGTCATATGAAAGTTTAATAACGTCCACGGGAACTATGAAATAACATTCATGTTCTTACTACGACGTAACAAGATCGAGAGTAGCTTTAAACATATTTCCCATTTTACTTTTCATTGCTGTTGATTTACAAAGTTATAATTTAACATTGCCTGCAAAGGTTTCAATGTATTTGGTGGCGTGGTATATTGTCGTTTTTATCATAGTTTTGAATATTGATGTTATGTTTTTTCGCAGTTCATTCAATCAATCGCCCGAGTGAATGTTGATTGGTAAATAGATGTATGTATTGGAATATATATTTTTAGCGTACACTGCTTGCTCGACGGGATTTAACAATGTGTCAACAGCAGTGAAATTTTGTTACCCGGCTTACGGATATTTCGTTCGACAATTTTTATATACGGGTGACGTCCGTAGTGAAGATTCAATTTTGTTATTAAATGTAAAAAAACACTGTATAGTTTAAGATTAAAATATAGGTATACTAATCCATTAATTATGTACATAGAATCCCTTAATTTAATTCAATTACAGATACATTTCATATATGAGTTTAAGGTATACTTGCGAAGAACTTTTATAAGTAACTAGCGGCCCGCTCCGGCTTCGCACTGGTATAAAATATAAGCCTATGTCATTTACTGAAAAAATGATTAAAATCGATCCAGTAGTTTTGATTTATTCATTACTGCCCGTGGCCCGCACGCGTTAAATGTAATTATTTACGACATCACATTAGAAACCTCAAAAAATTTTTTTCTCCACTATTTAATGGATGTTATTATACATATAAACCTTCCTCTTCAATCACTCTATCTATTAAAAAAACCGCATCAAAATCCGTTGCGTAATTTTAAAGATTTAAGCATACATAGGGACAGAGAAAGCGACTTTGTTTTATACTATGTAGTGATAGGGCAGTAAAATATGTAAAACCTAACATTTATCGCAATAAATAATATTTAATATTTTAACTATAATAAAATTAAAACGTTCAATAATATTGAGACGGTCAAATTGACGAGCAATAATCGTCAATGTTTTCATATGCCTAAAATATTTTTACAATATAGTAAATAAAATTCACAATAATAACCTTACACGGGGTGCAGTAACATATTGAGCTAGTGAAAATATTTAATATAACAGTATCAGCAGGTACTTTTGGGTTTCGTACGAGGAGTGAGAGCGCTGGAGGCCCAATTTCCCACCCCCTTTATTCCCTTCTCACCCCTTCCGTCCTATCTTGTGATCTGGCAACACCTATGTGATACTTCAAGTATCGCGCGCGTTCATAGGTTGCGGTGACTGTTTACCATCAGGCGGGTCTTATGATTGTTTGCCGTTATGACATAAAAAAAATCTAAGATTGATCAATGTTTTATCAATTAATTGCACAATCTTTCAATGCAAATGCCACACGTTCAATAATCGTTTATTGCACAATAATACTGAATATGATATAATATGTAATAATCGTTTGGAGTTTTGTATTAATCTTGTGCTATTTAGGCTTTAGATATGTAGATAAAATAAGTTAGAAAATGTTTGCAAAAAAATATGATTTTTATATCTTTTGATGACTTGGTAATCCTCAGTGAAATCTTTTGAATAATGACGACAACAAATCACGACTTAAGCCTTCCCCAGCGATGATATGACGAAAATAATAACCGGATATTGTAGCGGAGCTCCAGAATGTACGATCGTATAAAAATCCACAAAGAGCGAGGGCCGTTTGATGTTCGAATACGGTGATTTTCAATTTCTATCATATTCCTTCGCCGCATCTTACGTATCTAACTTTATATTTGTATTGTCAATAAATATACTATAGAAAGGACAAAATGTAGAGTATGTTAAATAATTCTTTCATTATATGCCATCCAATTTACGCAGTTTTCTTTTTATGTGACTAAGTTGGCAAGCAAGCATACGGCCCACCTGATCTTAAGCGCAACATTGAAGACGTGGCGGTAAACGGTAGCGAACCTGCCTTAAACGCTACAGGTCACGGGTTCGATTCCCGCTCGGAGTATAATATGTTTGTATTAATTATGCAAGCATATTTTCCTGTCTTGTATGTGTTTCCGGACCCCCGACACAGGATATCACTATCCTAATGGAATGAGTGTGTAGCGTTTGTTTATCATACTTTTGCAAGAGCACTCACGCGTTGAAACCTCGAGATATTGGTTCTTAAATCTCCTTTGCACAGTAATTTCAATAGCTACAGTGTCATTAAAACTGAAACACAGTATACTGCTTTGCTGTAGAACAACTGACACTGCGGTGGTACCTACCTAGCCGGCTGAAAATGTAATCTAAATGTACAAATTTGTAATTTAAGCATCTTCATTAAAAATATATGTATATATATAATTTGACGACATTGTGGCACAGCGGCAGCGAACCTGCATTAAACGCCACAGGTCGCGGGTCCGATTCCCGCTCGGAGTATAATATGTTTGTATTGACCATGCTAACATATTTTCCGGTCTGAGTGTATTTGTCCTTGTCTTTGTATGTGTTTCCGGACCCCCGACACAGGATATTACTATCCTAATGGGGGCCGTTGAGTGTGTAATGTTTATTTATTTATTTATTTATAATGCCAAAATAAGAAATAAAAATAATAAATTCCCAACTACAGGAAAGACTCTAACTAAGGAAAGACAACAATACTCATAATCAGTCAAAACATAATAACTTATTATGAAATGATAATCCATCTTCATAAAATCTTTCCAAATTCACGCAGTTAATATCTTTCTTTTACGCATATCGATTAATCTTAATATACACTAATGATATAATCATTTATAGGGCTTTATTAGTTTCTTTTATTATTTAATCTAGAAATGTAATTGATCCAAATAATACTGTAGCAGATTTGTGGTAGTTGTTAAATTGTTTGATAGAGAGCTATTTTTATTAATGTGTGTTTTTGCATTAAAATGTTTTGATAAGGAAGCATTGGCGGATTTACAAATTATCAAGTTGTAGGCTGTAAGGTTTTTGCAGCCCTTGTCTCAACAATTATCATGTCCTAGATTATTTTTACAATCCATCAAACGGCCGATTACTGGTTGGGGTGCGACGAACTACCTGTTTTATTCTAGAATATGGAAGTTTGCTACTCGGAATGTAAAATGACAAGTGTGAGGGGAAAAGCAAGTGCAGATTTGTGCCTGTAAACATTAGAAATTTTTTGATTTCTATGATAACTACTGTTGGGATAACCTCTGTCACAGCAGAGATTATTCCACCAGTGCAATCAGTCACACTGGTGGTAGGTCTTTTGTTGCAAGAGGCCGGCTAGGTAGGTACCACCGCAGTGTCCAATATTCTGCCACCAAATAGTAGTGCTTAGCTTAGGCACTACTGTGTTCCGGTTTGAGGGGCACTGTACGCTAGTGAAATTACTGGGCGAACGAGATTAAAGAACTAATATCTCGAGGTTGGCAACGCGCGAGTGGCACCTACTAATGGTGCTGCAAGCGCTCATAGGCTGCGGCAGCCACTTACCATCAGGTGGGCCGTATGCTTGTTTGCCAACTTCTAACATAAAAAAAAAAAGAGTTAGCAAAAAAAATCCCAAATTTGCCACCCCAAAAATCTGCCGCCCTAGGCTCAAGCCTACTCAGCCTGCTGGTAAATCCGCCACTGAAAGGAACAAAACAATAACTATCCGTTAGCATTGGCATAGTTATAGGTTTGAGGCCGGTGGCAAATTCATCGGATGGGGCCTACAATAAATCGCTTGGTGAAATAGTCTACGCTACCTTTAATTCAGAGAACCTGAAATTTTGGTTTTATCAAATTTTAATAATATTGGGATTCCTTTTCTTGGCTTCTTGTTAAATGTTAGGATCCTCCTGCGCTCACGGCCGTCTCTGACCGGGGGCACTTTCCGGTTGGGGCGCGTGGCGTTTTGTCGTCTTGCAACCCTATTGCTACGCCACTGTCCGTTATAAATATATTAGTCTCCTGCGAAATCGTAAGGCCCTTAAATACTAATAATAGGAAGGATTATTCAGATGATAGTGACTTGGCAGGGCTCAGCCCAATGGTTGTTACTGGCAAGGTGTATATATGCTTATCTGCACAGAACACCTCGGTAGATTCAGGATGGTGACGTCATATCTTCGATCACTTCTTTAGGTAGTGTGTAGATATAGCTACACTCATTTTTCTATTAAAGGGGAGTTAAAAGTGATTTAGTCAGCTCGCTAATTCTCTGTGGATTTATGGATTACGTGTCTCAAAATTTCTCGATTCTTGCCTTTAATATAATGGAAAAAAATAGTTAAGAAAGAAACAAAGCCAGATGACTGAATTGAACCTAAGACCTTATATAAAATCTATATAAATTCATGATCCAAAAGAAGTCAATAATAATTTAATACTCTTTTAAAATTATAAAAGCTTTTAGCAATAATTCGCACCTAAAATGAAACTTGTATGTGTGCTTAGGCTAAAAGCAAAACTTTGTAACGCATTTCGGTGCCACAAAATATTTTAAACATAACGTGGCTTGTTAAGTAGACTAGCAGTATTCGTTGATAATGTTAACATTGCTGAGACTAAAATAAGTAATTTTTGGCTCTCCTTTTAGGTTTACGTAGCAAAATGGCAAAAACGGAACCCTTATAGTTTTCGTTTTCGTCTGTCCGTCCGTCCGTCTGTCCGTCTGTCCGTCTGTCTGTCTGTCCTTGTGTCCGTCCGTCCGTCCGTATGTCACAGTCATTTTACTTGGAGACCATTGGCTCTATCTATACGAAATTTACTAAATACGTGTATTCTATGAACCGCACAACGATTCTGTAATGAAAAGGGTAGCAGTCCATACATGTAACTGAGTGTTGAAAAATCAACGTATGTCACCGTATGAGATATATTTGTGAGAGTGAGGGCATCTGGCTATGAGCGTATGCAAAGGTAAATTCTAGTTACATTCAATAGTTCTGGTACCCAAAACAATAAACAAAGAGGCACTCTATGCACTGAAAAGTATAACAAATTCTTACTATTTACATTATATTGTACATGCAATGTTATCATATCTTCAATATCGATGGCACACACTGGTCCTCAATTTCCAATACAATCAAATATAGTTCTTGCATCAAAAGGTTTATCTCCGGTATGTTTCCTGAAAAGCACTATGTACTATCAACCCCATATATTAAACCGTTATTCTCCCTGCTAGAAGGGTGGTACAATTGTTCGGTTATTGGCATTCCACTGCGACGATGCGACTATTGTGACTGAGCTAATGACAAATCGCTGAATCTGAACGCAAACGGTCCAATGCTTTG
The DNA here is from genome assembly GCA_023373885.1 of Hestina assimilis. Lineage (NCBI taxonomy): Eukaryota > Metazoa > Arthropoda > Insecta > Lepidoptera > Nymphalidae > Hestina > Hestina assimilis. Next base: position 1,735,491 of record CM041745.1, on the reverse strand, counting down.
CATTCAATGTATTGATTACAGGGTTCCTGATCTTGACATGGACCTATTTGTAACAAGCTGTTCATCGCGGCTTTACCCACGTGGAATTAAATTGTTTTTTTTTTTAATGTGTTGTTTTGGCGCTGCGGTAAGGAACCTGCCTTAGGCTCGCGGTCGCGGGTTTGTATTTACCATAGAGACATGTGTTCCGGGTCTGGATGTGTTTGTCCTCGTGATTGTGTGTGGTTCCGGACCCCCGACACAGGATATTACTATCCTTTTTTTATGTTACAAGTTGGCAAGCAAGCATACGGCCCAACTGATGGTAAGTGGTTGCTCCATTAGTACGTGCCACTCACGCATTGCCAACCTCGAGATATTGGTTCTTGAATCTCCTTTGCCCAGTAATTTTAGGAAATTACTGGGATTAGGATAGGTCTTATCCTAATTCTTATCTAATCCTACTGGGAACCGTTAAGTGTGTAGCGTTTATTATTATTTTTTATTATCTCTGAAATTTAGTAATCAAACATTTTAATCATAATAATGATGAATGTAGAGATTAGCAGAAGTTTAAATTTTGGCTATTAATTTAATTTATGTTTTAAGATATTCGTTGGAACGAGGTTCGTTATAACGCGCTACACGATTTGAGCCGATGGGAGCTAGACAGAAAAAAGTATAGTACGACTTTTTTCCGACACTTTGGTCAGCTTCATACTATATAACTATTTCGCTTCCGTTTTTTTTTTTTTTTTTTTTTTTATGTTAGAAGTTGGCAAACAAGCATACGGCCCACCTGATGGTAAGTGGCTGCCGCAGCCTATGAGCGCTTGCAGCACCATTAGTAGGTGCCACTCGCGTGCTGCCAACCTCGAGATATTAGTTCTTAAATTTCGTTCGCCCAGTAATTTCACCAGCGTACAATGCCCTTCAAACCGGAACACAGTAGTGCCTAAGCACTACTATTTGGCAACAGAATATTGGACACTGCGGTGGTACCTACCTAGCCGGCCTCTTGCAACAAAAGACCTACCACCAGTGTGACTGATTGCACTGGTGGAATAATCTCTGCTGTGACAGAGGTTATCCCAACAGCGGGCGATGGGGTCGTCACATCCCGACGCCAGTAAAGTTCCGTCCAGTTTAAATTGACCTCTAGTGGAAAGTCCGTCATAGGTACTTACGGAAATTATATAATCTCTGTTTTCCTTTCCATATAGTTTTTTTTAATATTTAATATTTCCCTCTCGATGACGTCCTAAGCCTAGGCTCGACCTCGCAGGAGGGGCCCTTGGGACGGATTCAACTTGCACGGGCAGTCCATCTTTTACCGGCTGAGGTCTCCAGACCCGGCCCCCCCGGTGACGCTGTCAAGGCCACTAGGGCCAAAAGTAATAGACACTCCGAAAAAAAAAATAAAAAAATAAATTATTAATATTTGGTAGATAACGAAAAAAACTTTATATCTACTACGTGTCCCGTGATTTTTTAAAATTCTTTTTGTTACTGCTGTTTTAGATTTTTGACGATGTTATAGGTTATTGTCACTTCGAAACTCTGATTACAAGTTATTTAAAGATAAAGATAAAGATAAAGAACATTTTATTTGTTTTAACATGAGTATACATACATATGCATGCAGGATGTTAAAAGATATATAAGAGACAGTCATGTTTAGCCTCTATGGCGTACAAATGTAAGGAAAAAATACTTTTAACAATACTTATTCACTCCAGTCTTATAAATCTATATGGATACATTATACAATATACTTAACATTAAAATTAGATGAGAAAAAACAAAAAAAAAGAGAGAAAAAAAATCATTAAAGAAGAAAAAAAGACCTAAATATACATATCATTTTACTCATCTAACATTACATTTATTAACCATTAATTATACTGGAAACTTAGTTATATACATTAATCGATTTCGTATATATAATTATTTTTGTATGTTCTATGAATTCAATTTTATTATTATATATAATTAGCAGCAAGTTAGTGTGTAATAGTATTAGTTTAGCACACTACAATTTATGCTATGCTGTCCATTGTATACATTTTTACTTTCAATCGTAAACATGAAAAACACCATATCAGAATGCTTCAAACGTAGATATATCAATGGTAATCAAATGATAATAAAAAACGAACAAAACATTTTACGACAGGATTCCGGTTTTATAGAGTTTTTGTAACGGCTTATCATTTTTGCCATAAAAAATTTTAATGGGAGAATCCAGCGGCTCGTTTAATGGCCCTCAGCTGTTGTTGTTGTTGACCAGAGCTTATGGGCGCGTGACAAGTGGTTCGCGTACATATAGGTGTTTTAGCCTATAATTTATGATTTTATATGAAAAAAAAAGTTCCCAGGGTATAGGGTTAGCCATGTTGTTTTTTTCTGTCATATACAAATCGAAACTTTGTAGTGATGACGACTTAAGAAAAAAAAATTAATAAATAAATAAAGGCTCCGCACTCAACGGCCTCCATTAGAATAGTTATATCCTGTGTCGGGGGTCCACAAAACATACACAAGGACGAGCACAATCACACCCAGAGCGGAAAACGTGCCTGTATGGTCAATACATGTATCTGCTCCGAGCGGGAATTGAACCCGCAACCTGTGGCGTTTAAGGCAGGATCGCTACCACTGCGCTACAACGTCGTCATAATATTCATTTTTGTTAAATTACGGCTTGTTCTTAGGTTGTTACAAGAATATAGATTACAAACATGAACCGTTAGGTTTATGCAAGTACAGAACGCAAAAAAAATAATATTTAAACAAGAAATGACAATTATGACTTACCGCGTAATATGTGCAGAACCAGAAGCATCATGGTGCAAGCATTGCTACCTCATATGTAGGAAATGAGGGAGGAAGGGTAAACCTAATTAGCCAGAGAGGGTGGGAATTTGAGCAACAATACGGAAGTGGAGTTTGCTCCCCTAGTTGAATAAATGTTCTTTTTTTTTTTTTTTTTTTTTATGTTAGAAGTTGGCAAACAAGCATACGGCCCACCTGATGGTAAGTGGCTGCCGCAGCCTATGAGCGCTTGCAGCACCATTAGTAGGTGCCACTCACGCGTTGCCAACCTCGAGATATTAGTTCTTAAATCTCGTTCGCCCAGTAATTTCACTAGCGTACAATGCCCTTCAAACCGGAACACAGCAGAGCCTAAGCACTACTATTTGGCGGCAGAATATTGGACACTGCGGTGGTACCTACCTAGCCGGCCTCTTGCAACAAAAGACCTACCACCAGTGTGACTGATTGCACTGGTGGAATAATCTCTGTTGTGACAGAGGTTATCCCAGCAGATCTGAAAACAACAAAAAAATAAATAACTATTTATTGTCGAAAAATGTCATACACATTTATTATAAAACTAGCTTCTGCCAGCAGATTTGTCTGCGTGAATAACGATTTTAATACAAACTTTAAACTTAAGAAATTTGAATTTTAGAAAGTTTTAAAACAAGTGTTTCTTTATCATTGATTGCTTGCAAAAAACCAAGGTTCATGCTTCTAGTTTCAAAATTCATGGACTTCCACACAAATTTTCAACTCCATTTTCCTCCTTAAGGGTTGAATTTCGAAGAATCCTTTCTTAGTACTCGTTTACGTTTAAAAAAGCATGTGAAAAAATTCAGCTTTCTATGCTCAAGAGTTTATGCTGGGCGTAGACATGTCAGTCAGGTCTTCTCCTTTTATATATATATATATATTGACGACGTTGTGGCGCAGCAGTAGCGAACCTGCCTTAAACGCCACAGGTCGCGGGTTGGATTCCCGCTTGGAGCATAATATGTTTGTATTGACCATGCAAGCATATTTTCCGGTCTGGGTGTATTTGTCCTTGTCATTGTGAATGTTTCCGGACCCCCGACACAGGATATTACTATCCTAATGGGGGCCGTTGAGTGTGCAGCGTTTATTTTTATTATTATTTATATATATATATAGATAGATAGACTACTTAAAGAAATAAACCTAAACGGTCACATCTATACAATTAATTAGTTCAATTAATTGGTTTATTTCATTAGCGGTAATGATGTCCAATTTTTATCAATTTACGTAACGAAAAATATGTACCCGTATTAGTGAGATTAATGATATTTTTATTCGATGTACAATGTGCCTTGTTATCGATGTCCTAATTCTTGTACAAGCTTTTTATCCACTAAATATTGTCTTTAATTAGGGATTATGACGTCATATCCTCTTATGTCTGTTAAAATAGAAATTGGACACACAATACGAGAAATTCTTATATCTTAAAACCACCTGGCTCTTTGATATGATTTGTCGTTGATATTTCAGAATTAATTAAAAATTTTACTAAGAAATCAAAAATGAATGCACCTTTTTATGTGTAGAGTGTTTTATTCCAGAATTAATTTTATGACAACGTTGTGGTGCAGCGGTATCCAACCTACCTTAAGCGCCACTGGTTGCGGGTTGGATTCCCGCTCGAAGCAGATATTTGTACTAAGCATACAGGCATGTGTTCACGGGTGAGTGTAATTGTCTTTGTCCTTGTGTGTTTTTGAACCTTCGATACAGGAGGTCACTCTCCTAATGGGGGCCGTTGAATGTGTAGTGTTTATTATTATTTATTATAATTAACATTTTTGGATGGTTGTTTATATTTAAATATGATTATATAAAAGTTTTCGTTCACTTTTTACAATCATATTATTTTTATAATTATATTGAAATTATAGAATATTATAATCATAATGTTATGTTATTTTGGATTTTACCACGTCATTGGAAGCGAACCGGAAGCGAAACTGAAACGAACTCGAAGCTGTCCTTCATTAGTTTCAATATATATATTTTTTTATTTTTTATATAATTTTAAGAACATTGTTACTAACACCCTATGGACACCCTGTCTGATTTAAATAAATATTATTATTATTATTATTATTATTATTGGTAGTGATGTGGTTTGGTAACACAATATTTTCTTTGTGAGAAGGTACAGCTTCTCCTTATACATAGAAGGAAATACTTCCCTGAATGCTTCTTAGAGAGATTTGCGATACAAAGCATCACATAGAAACTGCTAAGCAGTGGAATCGAACAATAAAAGTCATTTTCTTAAAGTTGAATACAAAAATACATCTAAAAAGTCTACCTGTTTTCTTATTAAAACGGAACTGAAGCACTTTACGTTTCCTTATAGAAGAAATAAAATCGTTGGGGTGCATAAAATAACGATGAATCCGTCGATCTTAAGATTAAGTCAGGTGCCTATTGAAATACTAGCGGTATTTGTGCTCGCACAAACTGAAAATGTGAGCAATTGCTTTTTATGAGTAATTCTATTGACGTGTACGTGCTCTATCTTGACTCCTCAATTTTGAAATGGGACAGCTAAGTCTAGGTTTTTTTAAATTCTTTATTTTAGAAGGGGCAAATGGGCTCATCTGATGTTAAGCAATTACCGCCTCCAGTGAACAACCACAACACTGGAGATCGGACGCACATGCAATTGTGTTGGTGATGTTTTAGGCAGGAATAGGTTCTTCTTTTGAAGGTTTTAAATCGTATCGATCTAAAAAAACGGCCGCCGAAAATGTTTCTAGAGAATGGTTGTGAAAGGAAAAAATGCCTTCTCAGTAGTGTTGTTATGGATTTTTTTTTTTTGCTTTTAATGACGTGCCCTTTAATTATTTAAAGACACTTCATTGATACTACGATCTAGCCTAGAAAGACTAATAAGTAATTTAAATCTAACATAAATTGCTAAGTAGAGTAAAACTAAGAATGTGTCCATCAACACTTTTCTTACTGTCTCTATTAAGGGAAGGCATTTTATTCTTGCGTCCTTATATGTAGCACTCACTAAACTTAAAAAGGCGTCGGGATGTGACGACCCCATCGCCCGCTGTTGGGATAACCTCTGTCACAACAGAGATTATTCCACCAGTGCAATCAGTCACACTGGTGGTAGGTCTTTGTTGCAAGAGGCCGGCTAGGTAGGTACCACCGCAGTGTCCAATATTCTGCCGTCAAATAGTAGTGCTTAGGCACTACTGTGTTCCGGTTTGAAGGGCATTGTACGCTAGTGAAATTACTGGGCGAACGAGATTTAAGAACTAATATCTCGAGGTTGGCAACGCGTGAGTGGCACCTACTAATGGTGCTGCATGCGCTCATAGGCTGCGGCAGCCACTTACCATCAGGTGGGCCGTATGCTTGTTTGCCAACTTCTAACATAAAAAAAAAAAAAAAAACTATCATTTACACTATTTTAATACGCTAACTCAAAAGGTTTTGTTCTTTTAAGTCTTCTCACTATGTCCGTGTTGTCGAGGAGCTGGATAGCCTCGACGTTCACATGATGATGAAGTCTTTTTGGTGAGCTTCTGCAGTTTCTTTCACTATACTTGCGACCGGGTCTATGTTGAGGTCCCGATGAAGGTTTTCATTTCTTACGTACCAGGGTGCATTTACAATGCCCCGAAGAACTTTGTTCTGGAATCTTTGTATGACTTTTGTATGTTTGTTGTTATGAATGACGCGATGTATGATGACTTTAAACAATGAATATCCTGTGTTGTTCCTGAGAGCGGATAAAGCAGATAAATTTATAAGTACCAATATCAATAAATTTTTTATGATATTTTCAATAACATTTCAGAGCTAGGAAAACAAGGAAAATAAGCCTGTTTCATCATAATAGTCGAGAGCCTGTTTTTAATGCCTAAAATTTATTAACGCACATTACTATGTAGTGTTAGTGTATGTTAAGGTATTTTGAGGAGCCTTTAACTCCTTTAACAGATAGCTACAAATATGTTTTATTTATTTATTTATTTATTAAGGAACTCCAACAGAAGTACATATGAAAATACAAAAAAAAAAAGTTTTACACAATACTTAGATGCACCCCCAATTACTGGAGATCACAACATGCCATAAATAGTGTTGATAACTTAGTTAAAGTAAACTAACAAAATTGAACGATAAAAATTAAACAAACACAAAAAGAAAAAAAAAAATTAACTACACAAAAAAAATATAATAATAAAATAGAGAAAAAAAGAAAAGAGAAGCTTGACAAAAATAAAAACAGACAAATATTAATTAACTCAAATAAAAGGTATAGCATTTATTTTTAAATGATTCAAGACTATCAAAACCCATGTCCGCTGATGGTATTGCATTAAATAATCGTGACATGCGAGCTATTGGTGAATTTTTCCCAAGATTCGTTCTACTATTACTAGATTTAAGAAGTGGACATGGATTTCGTGGTGGTTGTCGTGGTACATTTATATTAATTTTTTCAAGCAGACATTCACTATCTACCTCATTGTGTAAAAGCTTATACAAGAAAACCAAATCTAGTACATTTCTTCGTACAATTAGTGGTTGCAATTTAAAATATCTTAGTCGATTACTGTATCTTGTAAAGTGTAGTCTCATTATATAACATATATGTTTAATAAATCTTTTTTGTACTTTTTCAATACGATCTATATATACTTTATATAAGGGTGACCACACTTGACAACAATACTCCAGCTTACTCCTAACATAACAGTTATAAAGTTTAATAATGGTGGAGACACTCTTAAAGTCCTTAGATTGTCTTATAATAAAACCCAATGATTTAAAAGCAGAAGCAACAATGGCGTCAATATGAGCATCGAAACGCAAGTTATTGTCAAAAATAATACCCAGATCACGAACCGTTTTTGTTTCTTTAAGGGGAATATTAGATATTGTGTATAAACTATCTATTGGTTTTCTTTTTCTCGTAAATTTTATATAACAGCACTTCGAGGGATTCAGTCGCATTTTATTTTTTCGGCACCAGAGGACCAATTTATTTAAGTCCTCTTGGAGAAGCAAGACATCGGATTGGTGCTGGATATTTTTAGTAATTTTGAGGTCATCAGCAAACATATATACACGCGAGTGATTGATTTCGGCTATGACATCATTGATGAATAAAATAAAAAAGAGTGGGCCCAAATTTGAGCCCTGTGGGACTCCGGAAGTAGCAATATAGGGATATGACTCATAGCCATCGATAGCTACTTTTGCTGACCTGTTGCTGAGGTAAGACTCACACCACGCTAATAATGGTTTAGAAATTCCGTAATGTGAAAGCTTGAGAAGCAGTAACCCATGGTCAACTTTGTCGAAGGCCTTTGAAAAGTCTGTATAAATTGAATCAACTTGCACATTACTGTCGACGGCCTCTGTAAGATCTGAAATGTAATTCAAGAGATTCGTGTTGGTAGACCGTTTAGAAATGAAACCATGCTGGCTAGATGACAGAAGGGGCTTAACGTGGTAGAAAATAAATTGGTATACAAGAGACTCAAGGACCTTCGACATTGTTGACAAGATCGATATTGGCCTATAATTAGTGACATATTCTTTATTACCGTCCTTGAATATAGGGACAATCCTCGCTTCTTTCCATTTATTTGGAAATATTCCCATACGCAGAGAAGCGTTGTAAATAATTGCTAATGGTAGTGATAGCGAACCGGCACAGTTTCTTAAAAATATAGATGGTATATTGTCCGGCCCCGCAGGTCTAGGTTTCATTTTACCATGAAACCTAGACTAACCGAAGGTCTGTATACAAATCCGGGCAAGCGCTTCTGAGTTTTCAAGTGACTTATCTTGTGCTTAAAGGAAAACATCGTGATGAAAACCTGAATGTTTTAGAAGAAATTGTAAGACATGTATATCTGCCAATCCTAGTGTTGGTAGGGCTTAAATGTCCACCTGGTTGGCCACCGTACTTTAGTGAAATATTCGCTAAATAAATACTCCTCAGCAGCGTTTTGAGGGCAGCCAGCGTATAACCAGCGTTTGTTGTTGCAGATGTTTGTCATGCACCTGTCCGTTTGCCACTATTAAATAAAAAAAAAAACAATATCATTTAACATACTACAGACCCATCGTGTGAATTTCATAAAAAGCTCGAATAAATTGATATCTTTTTGAGGGTTGTAAAAAAAAACAAAAGCATTTACCACGAAATACATAATGAACATCATATTTGTTCTTATGACTCGCTTGAACGTCCGATACATAAATAAAAATAGCAACATACAATATTTTTTCATATACCATTAAGCACACAGAAACCGGAGCAATTACGAAATGGCGTGAACATGTGGAATATACCACATGGCCCATGAAAAATGATCGCAGAAAATTATTTATTGTAACAGTGACTGTAATTTACCTTATAACATGGTTATTATCTCGTTATGATTTACTAGTGTCGTATAGTACCTTCTAGTTAGATAGTGGATAGCTATATGTAGATAAAGTTTTTAGAATTATATAAAATATATGCAAATATTCGTCTTGAGATATTGTTTTAGAGGATAATATATCTTGGCGCATGGCGAAGTGTCGTGTGACTACAACTATAGAACCTATTTAATACGTTGAATTAGAACGACAATATTTGAAAAGCTGTGAAGAATCACATCTTCGTTAGAGAACGAAGCGTCACATTAATTTCTAATTAACATGTGGATAATGTCGTGGACTGCAAAATTACATCCTTTATGTAGATTGATTCTAATTATATATGTTGTTATCTTCTATATATATAAAAGGCTTTGTCCTGAATGACTGACTGACAGATCAACGCCCAGCCTAAACCGTTGATCGTGGATACCTGAAACTTGGAGTGTTTGTGCTTTGTATGACGTAGGCATCCGATAAGAAAGGATTTTCCGAAATTCTACTTCTAAGGGGTTGACTAACCTACTGACTATTGACTAACCTGATATAATTGATAATACAGTATTTTTTAGGAATATTCACTGGATTCAAAACTTCAGTGGAACTCTCATTTAACATCCCTTGCAGGAAGACTCAGCTCTGCTGCTTACGCGGTTAGGAAAGTTAGACAATTAAGTGATGTCGATAGGTACTGCTCGATTAGTTTACTTCAGTTATTTTCACAGTATTATGTCTTATGGCCTATTACTTTGGGGTAATGCTACAGACATTGATACTGTTTTTATTCTTCAAAAAAAAAGCTGTTCGGGCGATTTATAATCTTCAAGCTAGAGACTCTCTTCGGGATGTGTTTAATAAGGCAGGCATACTGACGGTTATTTCGCAGTATATTCTTAGTAATATCCTTTATATCTATAAAAATATTGATTTGTTTGACACAAACAGTGACAGACACTGCTTTAATACAAGAAGAAAAGATAAACTTGTTACATCAAGTTTTCGGCTTCATAAAGTGAGTATATCCTTTTGGGGCAAGGTATTCGCTTCTAAAATAAAATTCCGCCGACAATTTTGAATCTACCACTTTTGAAATTTAAATCTTATATTAAACGGTGTTTACTAAATAAAGCTATTATTCCTTTAATGAATATATTCCAGATAATGTGGCATGGAATTAATATACGTTGAATTTCATGCGGGATATATAGCTTAATTGTACATTTGACAAATGTAATGTGATTATTTTTGAAAAGAGTAACTGTAGAGTTTCTTGCCGTTCCTTCTCTGCAGAATCTACCTTCCGAATCGGCGGTAGCTTCACTTAGACGGACATAACAGACTGTATATTTGACGATTCAAAAGTGCTTAAAAGCCTGTTTGAATAAAGAATATTTTGAGTTTAAGTACTTCAAATTTAGCATGAACCTTTTTAAAAAGAATTGATGGAAGACTTGTTTCGTATTTTATTGAAATTTATCCCCTAATGGGGTAGAAATATATTTAGCTTCGAAGTTTATATCAATACTCTTTAGTGCTTTTGGTTTTAAATACATTTTATCTCTTATAAAATAAAGTAATAATTAATTTACCAAACAGAATAAAATATTGGCGTTAAGTATCGTATGACGTACAATACTTAATTAACTTCAACTTTAAAAACATGTGGGAAAAATTATATAGTGAATTCTGGTCTGAAATTTACTGGCTTTAGTAAATAATTGAATTGAAGCGTATTTATTACGTCATTCAATACAGCCATCGCTGTCCAATAGTCCTTATCATATATTTTCGCTCAAATGGACTCCAGGAACCTATTTACTAAATGATAGGATACATTTACACTGAATATGGAGCGATAAATATTTTATTAATATATAAATTATAAATAAATAAATGCCACACACTGAACGGCCCCATTTGGATAGTGATATCCTGTGATGGGGGTCCGAAAACATGTACAAGGATAAGGACAAACACACCCAGACCGGAACACATGCCTTTATGTTCAATACAAACATCTGCTCCGAGCGGACATCGAACCCGCGACCTGTAGCATGTCATAGTAAAGGCCAAATAAAAAAAACACAACATTATATCACATATTAGTAGTAGAAGAGACATCCTCCTTCCAGCACAAATGGGCTGGTTCGACCGAGGAAGCACTCTCTATCAGAAAATCAGCATAAAGTAACAATACGGTTGTGTTTCGTGCCATAAGTGAGAGCACCGGAGGCCCAATCTCCCACCCCCTTTGTTCATTTTTTCCTCTCACATTTCTTCCTTCCTATCCACGTAGGCAACAAGCATATGATACTAAAAGTATCGCAAGCGTTCATAGGTTGCGGTGATTACTTACCATCAGACGGACCGTATGCCTGTTTGTCAACCCTCATAATAGAGAAAAAATAATCTGACTGTTTTATGGCTGTGCGAAAGGATGCTATATATTTAATCACTTCAGTGGATCGTTACTTGAATCGATAACGAACGCCAGACACACGCCCCGTGCAATCTCTTCTCTTTGAGGACGCGTTATCGAAAATTTAATATGTTAAATGATATATACAAATACATTTAATTTCGTGAATGTCTCCATAAAGTTAATGAAACTTAAAACTAATTGATACTTTTTTTGATAATATTTTAATACAATTTCAAAAGAGAGTTCAAACCTTAACACAAACTCATTTAGTAAAAGTATATTAAACATAATTTGCATTTGCATAGGCGATGCTTTGAAACTTCCTAATAGGAATTCCTAACAGGAATTAAAATCAACAATCCTTAACATTTAATAAGATAATAATTGTTATATATTTATAAACAAACCGCTTAAGGATAAATTCACTGTAAGCTGACTGGTTACAAAGCAAACCAAAAAATTCACCAATTAGTACGTCGTAAAGGACAAAAAAAAACGATTTGATAACCTTCACAATTTTGATGCCAACTTGTTATTGTAAGTGGCAGGCAGGTTAGGTAGGTACCATCGCAGAGTCAGATATTTTACCGCAAAACGCCAACAAATGGTGTTGCGCGCGCTACGAGGCTATGGCAATCGCTTACCGTCAGATGGGTCGTATGCTTACTTGCCACCTTAGTCACAAATAAAAATATAATTACATCTATACGTATAATCCGAACCAATATTATAAATGTGAAAGTGAGTTTGTTTGTTTGTGATACTTTCACTCCTAAACGGCTCAACCGATTCTAATGAATTTTTGTATAGATAAAGATGGGACCATTGAAAAGACCACCTTTTGTAGCGAAAACCAAAATTTAATAGCGAAATTGGAGATATTTATCTCCAATTTCGATCTGTTATGTGAGTATGGGGGAACCAATTTTTATTTTTATAATAACGCTCCTTATTACGATAGTTATATCCTGTGTCGGGGATTCGGAAACATACACAAGGACAAGGACAAATACACCTAGACCGGAACACTTGCTGCTGCCTGTATGGTCAATACAAACATCTACTCCGAGCGAGAATCGAACCCGCGACCCGGTGCGCTTAAGACACTACTGCTATGCCACAATGTCATCTTAAGACTATTTTTACATTGCATTAAAGGTGAATCATTACACATCGTTATCCTTACGATCAAAGCCACGGGCAGGTAGTGGCCACATTTGTTACAAAATTAAAATGATTAGCCAATTTCAAAAGGCTTTCACTGTACCATCTTGCCCTGGACGTTCATTACGTTAATGGACAGCACAAGGACGGAGTAATGCATTTGCAATGCTAATTTTTTAAAAGGACTCGTGCATTTTTTGTGATTCACGTTACTATAAACACAAATCAAACAGCAGTCTGTCTGTGATGCTACCCTTGATGAGTTAATATTCAAAAGCGTAGCTGGGATTTTTATAAGCGAGACTCATAGAAAAATACGTTACTTTAAAAATGATCATAATCTTATTAGAGTAAAAATCGAAGCCTCAATACCTCAACGATTGAAGGGCCGACTTCGCTCCGTCAGCGCGAGAGTTGCAGGTTCGATCCTAACTCCCTTGGGCTATTGTGGTAACCCACTCCTAGCGCAAGCTTCGAGCTTATTTGGAGGGGCAACAGGGATATGCCTTGAAAAAGCGTTGTCATTATAATATTCTTTAAAAACTTTTTCTTCCTCAGTATGCTTAGTTAAAGGTTTAAGTTTAGTTTAAACAAAACATACTCAAGATTCATGTTAAATCAAAAATGTACCTATCCCAAAATATGATAATAAAATGTTATAAATTTGAAAGTATCTCAGGCCATTTTTCTTTTATAAAAAATAATTAGGGTTCCACGGTATAATAATGGCCGAGATGTGCTAAGTGGCGTACTGATGGAGAGGGTTATATTCACCAGTGGACACTACTGTGATACGGAAAAAAAACCCAATTAAATAATTCTATAGACCACGACACCGGAAGAAAAGAAAGCGGGTTCAGTTTCAACAATAAAATGCCTATTTTTATTACTAGTAAAGTCTATACACATTTAACTATCTACGATAAATATCCTTTTATTATACATATGTATACATTCATCTATCATACAGTCATTTTATTATTGGTTAAGATTATACTCCATAAAGGAGATTGCATCAAGGAAATAAATCCTTTAAAGGAAGTCCCACAACGAATCCTTTCCGACTTACTGTAACAGTCTCGCCCCTTCGGGAAATCCGACGCATCGATTTCCTGACTTAAATGTCAATATACCTTCACTCAATACGTCTGTTGTATATCAAAGACTTATTATTTGAGCAATATTCTTTGACGAAAGTAGAAAATATAAATAGACGGATATTTCATATTTTTAATATTCGCTCTTCAATGTTGTGTTGTTTTTATACGTGCTTACTACTTAAAGTGCTGATGCTTGACTGAGATGGTGAGATCGTTTGGTAGGGCAGAGTACGTCCACAGTGCGCGGCCATCGCGACCTCGCACTGTATGGTTCACCTCATGGTTCACTTTTCCCAAAACAAATAGGCCGGCTTCATCAAGAATGGAACCCTCTCACAGCAAATTGGCGTAAAGTAACAGAATACTGTTGCGTTTCGTTCGAAGAGTGAGAGCGCTGGGGCCCAATTTGCCACCCCTCTGTACACTTCCTTTTATCCCTTCTCATTCCTTCCTTCCCAGCCGTGTAGGGCATGAAAAGAGGTTGAAATTTTTATGAAAATCCGTCATTTTGGAAACTAGTACCATGCAACTTTGTTTTTAGGCGAATAATTAAAGATAAAGAAACACGTGCTTTAACATTTTCTAAAATTGGTGAAATGAAGGGTTGAAATGTGCTTTCAAAGTTTGTATTAAAATCGTTACTTAAGCGTCGGAAGCCGCTGGAAAAAGCTAGTGTAATATATTTTTAAGATTATTATCTGGCTTATCAAGACAATTTATAGCAAAAGTTAGTTTATAAAGAGATTAAATTTTGCTCAAAACATTTCTGTTCTTCACAGGTGAAAGTTGCCGACGTAAATTACGATTCGTAATAAAAGCATTGTTGCGGGACGCCCCGTCGCCCCGATCACAATGTACACGTATTTACCGGGACCTTTGGGTTTGAAACTGTTAGTATAATTTATTACTGAATTTGAATTAAGCATGCGAAAATGTTTATGGCATTGGAGTGTCGAGTATGAAATATATGAGCTTATGCCACAAATTGCAACAGAATCGTCATACAAACTATTTATAATATATATAATTTTATATATTATTATCTTAGTAGCAACTTCGTCCGTGGTGACCTAAGAATTGGCTCCGGTGAAAATGGTTCATTTGTAAGTAAATAATGTTCCATAAGGCACCTATACCGAATGTCAATTGAATACGTCCTATAGTATGTTTATTAATAATCCCGCTGGAACCGAATATTTTCCTGTGATAGAAATATCTAGCTCTCTGTGTGCTAAAATTCATCCTAATTTGTTAAGCTTTTTATGCGGGACTGAGTACCAACATCCAAATATTTGTGCATTAAGTTTTTTGATAATCTAACAGCAACGGGAACCTAACATTATTCCTGGATACAAATATCTGTAGTTCCGTGGTACTTCAAGTATTGCAAGTTATAGGTTGCGTCGAATGCTTACCATCAGATAAAAAAATATATTTAAAACAAAATTACACAAAATTTACCGGCGTCGGGATGTGACGACCCCATCGCCCGCTGTTGGGATAACCTCTGTCACAGCAGAGATTATTCCACCAGTGCAATCAGTCACACTGGTGGTAGGTCTTTTTGTTGCAAGAGGCCGGCTAGGTAGGTACCACCGCAGTGTCCAATATTCTGCCGCCAAATAGTAGTGCTTAGGCACTACTGTGTTCCAGTTTGAAGGGCATTGTACGCTAGTGAAATTACTGGGCGAACGAGATTTAAGAACTAATATCTCGAGGTTGGCAACGCGTGAGTGGCACCTACTAATGGTGCTGCAAGGGCTCATAGGCTGCGGCAGCCACTTACCATCAGGTGGGCCGTATGCTTGTTTGCCAACTTCTAAAATAAAAAAAAAAAAAAAAATTAGATATGGTGGAAAAAAACTGTGGTCTAAAAGTAGCATTATCACTAAGAATGATCTCTTACAGGCAACATTTTTTTAGATACATAATTATAATGTGTATAGTGATTTTTATAACACTAATAGTAAACTATAAATTATACATAACCAGCATTTACCATTTTCATTTTGAAATAAATTTTAATATGAAAATGTTTTTTACAAACCTTAGTCCCATTATTTACGAAGCAGGAAAAATGTCCTTTGTTCTATATTCCAACTCTTAAACAAAAAGAGAAATTGTGGTTGTTCTTGCTTTGTCACTTATAGCATTTGTTAAGTAAAATAGACTTTAATCAGAAAAATACCGTTGTTTTAAGTATGATTAATACTAGCTGTGCCCGCAAACATCGTTCCTGGATTCTTTTAAAGAATATTAGCAATGCTTTTTCAAGGTTTACTAATATTCCTATTGCCCCTACAAATAAGCTCGAAGCTTGCGCTAGGAGTGGGTACGATAATAGACCAAGGGCATCAGGACTGAACCCGCGACTCTCGCATTTAAGGAGCGGAGTCGGCCGTTCTAGCTTTGAGCTATTGAGGCTTTATTTTTTACTGTTCCTGAATTAAAAGGATGCTATGTTAGTTTAGGTAATAAGCTATTTGTGGGCCAAATTTCATACAAATCTTTTCAATAGTCTTTGCGTTAAAGAGTAACACTTAACGTAAACCGATTAAATGTGAGTTTTAGCAGTTACATTTTAAATTAAGTTAATTTTTTTTATCTTTATGGAACTAAAAAAATCATTGAAATAGTCATAATATTAATATGATATTTTATTTTTTACACCCTTGTACCCTTTAGCTGCTTAATACATAAGCATTAAACGACGCAATATATATTCCAACGCAAAAACGCTGTGAACGTAAATCTATTTCCCCTTAAGCACCATCTAAACGGTTTTGAATTTTTTCGCAACAGAAACATTACGCATCGAGAACGATTTTCCCAAAGCATTAACATAACAAAAACGTCCTGTAATAGCTACGACACGAGTAACGCTTATCGTGTGACGACATGATAACCCGTTCACATTTAATCGCTAAGTAATAAAAATATAAAATATGTTAAAAATATAAAGTATTTTTTCTGTTTTTCATGTAATTGTCTTGTTTTCATGTTCAAGACTTCAAAATATCACTTGAGTGGATGGTGAAGTGATGGAAATTGTTATTTAAACACATACAAAAATATTAAAACCAGATCTATGTTATGATTGTAGCAATGATTTCGTAACGTTTTATTGGTCTCTATATCTTGTCACTCTATAATATTGCAATTTCAAAATTAATAATATTTTGGTTTATCTGTTTGGACTTATTGTTAATTCTTTCTTCCCTTAAAACTGCTGTGGAAGAGTAAAAAGTAAAATAATGTACAATTGAAATTCAAAATGTTTGAAATATCGTAACATTATAATGAAAACGTGTTTTATTTGTTTTATATCAGATAAAACAAAACAATACAAACCCTCAAAACAAAAGTACCGTATTGATTTTGTCTCATCTGACATTCCATTTTGAGTGCCATTGTGTTTTTAATTTCTTTATTCTTCCATGTGATTACACACGAAAATTGTTGCCAAATAATTTTTGTGATATTTCCTGACTAGAATAAATAAATAAACTCTACACACTCAACGGCCCCCATTAATAACAAAAGTTATATCTTGTGTCGGGGTCCGGAATCATTCACAATGAGGACAAACACACCCAAACCGGAACACATGCCTATATGATCAACACAAACATCTGCTCTGAGCGGGAATCGAACCCACGACCTGTGGTGCTCAAGGCAGGTTCACTACCGCTGTGCCACAATGTCGTCCATTTATTGTTAGGGTTGTATCCATAGACTATGGACACCAATGCAACGGAATGAAGATAGTTGTGGTGTTGAATATATCAATATATTCTAAATAGCTGTCACATTTGCACAAAACCATAGTGCAGCACACACACACACACACACACACACACACACACACACACACACAAACTTTACCGAGAAACTTGATAATATGCAAACATGCAACTTTTACAGATTTATAGATGAACAAACATTAAATTGTTAAGAAATTTCAAACCTTTCTCAAATCAGTCCTATATTGTCCCTGCTAACAAAATACACAACTTTCAAATTAACATTTGGCAACGTTTCAAAATTTATTACAAATTCCATGTGAAAATAAACAACATTCAATTTCGAATACAGCTGGAACAACTTTATTATTAACTGCGATGCGGCCGTTAAACAGCGATCAGAATCAATAAACTGGTGCAATTATTTTGCCACGCAGTGTAATACAAGCAAAAACATTGAAACATTTGTTGACCCGTTGCTCGTAAAGTACACTGGTCGGGTCAAAGTATCGAAGCATACACGGCCGTGCAAATAAAACTGCACACCGTGGTTAGTTAAAATTTCACGAGAGCCCACAGCTCTGATCAATTTGTTATGCGTCCGATTCGAGACTACACACAGTGCACACAATGGCACATAACAATAGAACACACACACACACAAGCAAGTTACGCGTACAGTTTCCGACAAATTGTTATTCGTTTGTTATTTTTGCGAATTTTTCGTGCATTTTTGAATTGTAATTAGAATCCTTTTTGAATGAGAAATCAAAGGTAGTATTGGGTTAGCGTGTTCCTTTTTTTTTGTATTTTTCGGTGTGTATTTCGTTTGTGCGAATGCATTTTATATGTGTGACCGATTTGAATTCATTTTTCGTTTTGATGCCTCGTTCGTTTTGAAACTCTATGTATAACTCTTATAAACAAAGAGGTTAGTTTAATGACGAGAATGATTTATATTATAATTTAATTATTTATAATTAGTGCGACATTTGATGAATTTCGTCTTTATTTAATTATATACAGATATTATATAATTTAGAAAAATAAATAACAGCCATTGTCAAACTCAAGTTAGCTAATAATATTCGAACGGGTGTAAATTTTTTGAATTATTGTTTAAAACGCTCTCGATTAAGTCAATTTTCTCAAAATTTCTCGATAAAGTCAATTTTTTAAAATTTTCAAAAATCTAAATCAATTATTTGTTTTGAAAAAATAAAAAGTAGGTCTTGTGATTAGGAATTCTGTGAAGTCACAGACACATAGACACACAGATATAAAGATTTAATCATATTTATAAATATTTAATAGTAGCTATGTTTTGAGTTTTTAGCAAATATTTTGAGTATTCTTATATTCTATATATTCCTGTATGTATAGCCTATGTCAATCACGAAAATCTTCTATTATATAGCTTAACGAATTCTGGAATCAGCTTCTCGATACAAACAAAGGCTTTGTATTTTATAATATAGTACAAGTAGTTAACTTTTATAATATAGTAAAATTCCCGTAATTTACTTTAAAATATCTCGATTTCCTCATCTTAGATCTTTTCTTCTCGTAGATTGTAAACAACTGGACCCACTTAATTAATTCCATTATCACAGAATCACAGGTGCATGAACTAAATTGGGCCATCTAGAGAAGTTAACCTTTTATTTTATCCTTACACTTTATATATAGTTTTAAAATCATTATCAATCATCAAATTTTTATGAACATTTCATTCATTTATAATTTACTATGACAAAATATATAAAATTTTAATGTAATTAGTGTCTGCACCACACAGAAACCATAAATAAGATAGGAAATCCGATTATTGTACTTGGTTTTCTCGATACAGGCTCATCTAGTGAGGGAACTTAAAGAACAAAAATAAAATAAAAAAATGTTTGAAAATGACTATATCTTTTTGGATTTACGTTTTTTTCAGCATGAACGTAGTATCCTTTTATATATAAATATCATTATTTTGTTGGGAATAGATCATCTATTTACATGTGGACTGCTTTATGACAGTTGGTAAGCATGAAACCTGAATTACCTGACAATTACATGAAAGAATTTAAATTAACTTCACGCACAAAACAAGTTTTATCAGGTACGGGGATGAGCTATCAGAGTACACTCCAATGCTCTCGTGTAAATTAAATGACATTTAACGTGTGGTACAAAAAATATAATAAGACATTAAGATAACATTTTTTTATTATTTTTTTATTTGGAAAGTAGAGCAGATGACTTTACTCCACCTGATGGTAAGTGGAAATAAAGTCCAAACGCGAAGGCGACTAACAGAGTTGCGGAATGCAACCGTGTTAGCCCTGCCCTGCCCACCCGCAAGACCCCTTTTCACGCCTCGTTTGAAGGATCCCAGATTGTAAGAAGGAGGGAACACGTGAGCCGGCAATGAGTTCCACAATTAGCGTTATGGTAAAAGGTACCGGCTTTTGTACCAACAGTCGTGATGAGCTAATCAAAGATTTGCTGAGCGATCGAAAAATCAATGCTAATTTAATGTCACGATCTTCTTCTACAGATGATGACTCCAGTGCTATCTCGTTATTCCGAGTAAAGCATCTCAGACTCGGCCATCGATACGACCTACCTGATGCTAAGCGATTGTCGTAGCCTATGAGTGCATGCAAAACCGTACATTTGTCACTCACGCGTTGCTTTTTCTCGTCACTGCTCTCACTCCTGTTAGCACGTAGTCGCAAGCACTCTTTTGTCTTCAAATAAAACACTGTTTCAAGTTTCGACAAATTTATTATCAACTGTGATCACTATCGTGTCCAAAGAGCAACTGCCCGCTTTGGAGAAATACAGCCGCTTTTATAGTAATCAACAAACTGTCGGTAAAACAAAGCGGGTAGAGTTATATTTCAAAATATGTCACAATCATGTTCTTTCCATTTCTGATCCGTTAATTTATACTTATATATGCAATTATATTATACTTATATATACTTATATTCTTACAATTAATATAATATAAAATATACTATTTTTAACATTCGGCCATCCGACTAAATCTACACGACCTCGTGTAAAGAAGATAAAAATGATCATTAAATGAGGTAATTGCGTTAATCAATAAGTAAAGAAGTATTCAATTAAGATAACTTAATAATTAATAATTATAATCATTTTTATCTTTACATATGAAATGCATGATACATTTTTCAGCAATAGTATCAGGCCGCTTCTGCACTGAATACTAAAAATTACTTTCTAGGGCTAAATCTGCCCTGCCAAAGTACATGTACTGTAACAGGCCGCTTCTGCACTGAATACAGTACTACCAAGTTTATTATGGGGCCGCTTCTGCCCATTTCATAAATAGTAACAGGCTGCTTCTGCACTGAATACTATTTGTTAGATAAACGACAAAAAGACTAATTCTGTCTTTACTATTAATTCTGGCAGTACAAGACGTAAACAATTTGTAAGTGTCAGCTTATTCTGCTGAATATATAATTCTTAAAACTCAATTAGGTTCGCAAGGAATATGATGAATGCTCAAGCCTCACTCTCCGTCCTCTACGTCGCCGTCGCTATTAGATTCATAATCGTCAGGCCTACTATAGCTTAGCCACGGTTTTAACTTATCCACCGCAACGACAGAGCTATATTTACGACTACCTTTTCGGGTGAGTGGAGTATCTTCAACTTGATACCTATCGTTCCCTAGTATGGAGGTGATACGATAAGGACCTTGAAATTTTGGAACTAGCTTACGGCTTTGTCCAGTCGATTGTATTTCTCTCTCAAGGCTTACCAAGTCACCGACATTATAAGCTCTTGGTTCTGTCGTATTTTTGTCATAGCGTTCTTTCATTTTATCTTGGTAGGTTTGGACATAATCATTAATTTTATCGCGGATGTCAATTAGTTTGGACGAATTAATTTCATTATCAAGACCTAAAGATGATTTAACTCTATTTTCAGTTAAGCCGGATAAACTAACTCCAAAAAGAGCTTCAGAAGGAGTAGTTCCTATACTTTTGTTGTGCGTATTGTTGAGTCCCCATTGTACACTAGGAACATGAATATCCCATTTTCTCTCATCTTGACCATTACACAACGCTGTGAGAGAGTCTAACAATGTACGGTTGTATCTCTCAACCTGCCCATTTGCTCTGGGCGTTGCTACTGCGTTTAAAATATGTTTTACGCCTAATTTATTCATAAATTCTTTAAACGGATTGCTTGTAAAGGAAGACCCCCTATCGGTGATAATTCGTTTTGGTACGCCAAAAATACTAAAGTATTCTCTAAATTTTTCTATAACTACGGAAGTTTTAGTACTTCTTACTGCTTTTAAAATTATAAACTTTGTGTAGGCATCAATAATTACTAATAAATGGGTATTCCCTTTTGAACTTTTAACGAAAGGTCCTACGTGGTCCACATGCAGTGTTGCAAAAGGTCTATCTATTTTTGGAATTGGGTTTAACGGTGGCTTCCTACTAGAAGAAGATTTTGCATAGGCACATTCTAAACAGGAGTCTACATATTTTTTTACAAAGCGGCGCATTTTACTGAACCAATAAGTTTCTTTTACTTTAGCTAAAGTTTTGTCAAACGCAAAATGACCAATGTCATCGTGACATTGTTTTAGAATTTGCCAACGCACCCCTTTTGGCACTACCCACCTATCTCCCTGATCGGTAACTCGAAATAGCTTATTATTACGTAACACAAAATTTTTGGTAACCTCGACAACGTTATTAGATTCAGTGTCTTTTAAAATTGATATTTTACGTTGTATTTCTGAATCTGTTTGTTGCACGGTACTTAACCAATCGGGGTCTGTTATAGTCATTACATTAGTGGCATTATCGTTACAAGTTTTGATACTATCAGATGGCGGATTTCTACTTAAAGCATCCACGTAGGCCATTGATTTACCCGGACGATATTCAATGGAAAAGTCGAATTCTTGCATAGCTATCCACCATCTAGCTACGCGTGGTATTAAATCCCTTTTTAGAAATGTAGCCCGTAATGAGTTGCAGTCGGTTATAACCTTAAAATTGATCCCGATTAAGTACACTCGAAATCTTTGAAGGGATGCAATAAGGGCTAGAGTTTCGAGTTCATAGGCAGTCATGTGTTGTTCGTCGGTACTTGTCTGTCGACTGTAATAAGCAACGGGCCGTAGTAAACTACTTTTGTCTCGTTGCATTAGAATGCCAGCTAACCCTAGTTTACTAGCATCCGTATGCAACTCGGTCTCTGCATTGGGATCATAGAGCATCAAAATTGGTTTTCGAAGTAGTTCGTCTTTAAGGGTTTTGAAAGCAGTTACTTGTTCGGGACCCCAGACCCACTGAGAGTCTTTTTTTAGAAGAACGGTGAGGGGTTTAGCTATGATAGAAAAGTTTCTTACAAAGCGCCTAAAGAAACTGCATAAGCCGATAAACTGTCTAACAGTGTGTAGGTTATGAGGTTCGGGAAAATTTTGTACGGCTTCAATTTTCTTTGACCCTGGCTTAATACCATCTTTATTAAGTTCAAACCCTAAGTAGTCAACAGTTGTACCGAAAAAGTAGCATTTGGTTAGTTTTAAAGTTAATCCTGCACCTTCAATTAATTTTAAGACAGTTTCTAACCTGCTTAAACCTTCTTCTACTGAATTTGACGGTATAATGATGTCGTCCATGTATGCGGATGCAATATCTTTAGCATTAGATAATACCAGATTAATCATGCGCATGAAATTCGATGGCGCATTAGCTAAACCGAAGGGCATTCGGTTAAACTCATACTGCCCATCTGGTGTAACAAATGAGGTCTTATAACGGTCCTCTTCATTGATAGGTATCTGGTAATAACCTGATGCTAAATCGAGTACTGTATAATAATTGTAACCGGCTAGAGAATCTAATTGATCGTCGATTCGAGGCAAGGGATAATTTTCTTTATAAGTTTTTCTGTTTAGCGCCCTATAATCTACGCATAGTCTAACGTCTCAGTTTTCTTTTTTAACAACTACTATAGGACTTGCATACGGTGATGTTGAGGGCCTAACTATATCACAATCTACAAGTTCTTTAACTAGTTCCCTAACTTTATTTCTTTCGCAAACTGGTAATCTATAGGGCCTATAGACTACTGGCTCATCGTCTTTTAATCTAATGGACATGTTTATTAAATTCGTTTTTCCAAGTTCATCTAAACCGAATGCAAAACTATTTCTATATTTATTAAGTAATACGACAAGCGAGTTAACAATGCTATTATTTAAAGTCCCATCCGTCGTGATATCATCTTTGACAATCTTCCGCTCTGATTTAAAGCTATCAATTTTTAACACTTGAGATTCATTGCTAAACCAACGATCAGCCTTAATGCACCGTGCTATTAGATTTCCTTGTTTTATTACGAACGGTCGAGAACTAATGCCTTTAACTATCACCACCCCTTCACCGTTAACGATTGAGAATAATCCCTGTACTAGATAATGTTCTCGTCCTATTTTAAATCTATTGCTACTGTCAATGTACACGTCTCCCGAGTATGTAGGGTCAGTGCCTATTTTTATTAAAGTCAGTCCGACAACTGTAGTGTCTTCTAAACAGATAAGATCATATTTAATGGGTTTCGATACGAGTTCTTGGTTTGAAAAAATATTTAACTCTACATTATTTTTCTCCACGACAATATGTGGTTGCTCCGTGAACGACCTACCTATGAGTAACGGTTCTTGTAATACTTCATCAGGTACGACAATTACTTCTACAGACGCGCGAGCATTGTCTATTTCAATAGAAGCCGGAAATTTACCT
Organism: Hestina assimilis; assembly: GCA_023373885.1. Taxonomy (NCBI): domain Eukaryota; kingdom Metazoa; phylum Arthropoda; class Insecta; order Lepidoptera; family Nymphalidae; genus Hestina; species Hestina assimilis. The sequence continues at coordinate 1,711,028 of CM041745.1, read as the reverse complement.
AACGGTTGAACCAGTGAGTTACCAAACCCTTTCAGAGGCGATATTAATTCATCAGTTTCCCAATCTACTTCTAAGCCTGATACATCCGATAATTTAATTAATGTTACAGCACTACCAAAGTCAATAAAGCACCTTTTTGGGATATCGTTAACTAAAGCTGTTTTGTAGTACTTTTTACAATTTGAATCTGCGTTTGTAACTAACATCACCGAATTATTCATAGTTTTGTTCACTGATTGGACCGTTGGCTTAATATAATTGCACTTGTCAGACGAATGTCCATAACGTAAGCATTTATTGCACTTTATTATCGGCTTCGTACATTGGGACTTATAGTGACCTTCTTGAGAACAATTGTAACACGTAATTACGCGATCCCTATTATCTCTACGGATATCGCTATCTGGCTTTAAGTCACGAATTCGTTTCCTATCGAAACTGAAAGCTGTACTAGTTTTAGTGCTTTTAAGAAACGGTAGTAATTGTTCTGGAGTTTCGAACCGAGTTGACTCGGCGCTTAGTCTGACACTGCGATCATCTATCCCAAATACTATGCAATCTACTGCTTTCTTTCCTTCTATGTTACACCGATTTAGAAGAACTATCTTGTCGTAATAATATTCTTCTAATGATTCATTGAATTTAGCGCGCCTGGCAAGCATTGCCGAGAGTAGTTGTCCGTAATTGTCATCGCTAGGGAATGCTAATTGCAGTTTACTCTGCCACTCTTCCCATGTAAACATTAAAGTGTTAAGACCTTCGTACCATTTTTGAGCGAAACCCTTCAGTTTTGGAAGTGCATAGTGGATAGTCTGTTTGTCAGTCCAGTTGTATATAATGGAACATTCGTTAACTTTATGCAGCAACATATTTATAGTCTGCTCTTTACGCGACGGATCAAATTCTGGAAGGGCATTTTGAGTTGGCAATCTATCATCATTACCCTTGCTGCCTATATGTTGTAAAGCTTTCACTAATTGAGTTATTGTTACTTTTTCATTGTTATTCAATTCTAAATTATGCACCACTGACCTGTCTGGTGTAAACCTGTCTTCACGAAGAGCTGACGTGCTGCTTTTGTGCTCGGTGACTGGCGTGGCTCCGCAATCGACGATCACTGCGACTGCGCGATCGATGGTTGCTCTCTTTGTATGAATGTCGACTGCTGCGGCCACGCGATCGCCGACTATTGCGGCTGCTTTCCCGACGATTGTCGATGCCGTACTCCCGGTGACTGACACTGCCGCACGCCCTGTGACCGTCACTGCCACGGGCCCGACGACTAATGCTGCTGCGCGATCGAAGTCTGTCCCGGCTGTGCGACCATCGATCATCATGGCTGTGCGAACGACGACCGTCGCGGCTGACTGACCGACGTCCACCACGGCTACGCGTCCGACGATCATCGCGGCTGCGCGACCGACGATCATCGCGGCTGCGCGACCGACGACCATTGCGGCTACGCGGCCGATGACCATTTCGGCTGCGCGACCGACGACCAATGCGGCTTCGTGATTGACGGCTGTTGTGTCCGCGATTGGCACGACGCCGACTGGTTTGACTTCTTGATCTCACTCGGCTACGCGAGCGACGTGGCTCCAGCGACGGGGTCATAGTCTTATTTTCCATTTTCCTGTCGTTCAAAATTTATCGACACAACTTTGCACACAACAATAAAAGAAATTAAGTCTAAAACGAAGGGTAAATCAAGGAACCCCTTTTCATTGAACTCGAGATATCAACGTTATTTCCTTAATAATGGAGGTGGAGTAAGTAAGTAGCCATCTGTCACTCACCTGATCCCACTTCTGATTTGTTAGCACGTAGTCGCAAGCACTCTTTTGTCTTCAAATAAAACACTGTTTCAAGTTTCGACAAATTTATTATCAACTGTGATCACTATCGTGTCCAAGAGCAACTGCTGCCGCTTTGGAGAAATACAGCCGCTTTTATAGTAATCAACAAACTGTCGGTAAAACAAAGCGGGTAGAGTTATATTTCAAAATATGTCACAATCATGTTCTTTCTATTTCTGATCCGTTAATTTATACTTATATATGCAATTATATTATACTTATATATACTTATATTCTTACAATTAATATAATATAAAATATACTATTTTTAACACTCCTTTGCTCAGTAATTTCACTAGCTACAGTGTCCTTCAAATCGAAACCCAGTAATGGCAAAAATATACTTAAGCATCCTGTCAATAGCCGATTGGAAGGTTCGATCTTCGCTTATAATTAAACAAAATCTTCAATGTTCGTTACGAGTTCCTTTCTTTTTTTTTTTTTTTTATTTACAACCAATAGCTTCTTTTGTATATTTATTTTTATAGCTAAGAACGTCAAAATTAATTAAAATTTTGTTAGGTCAAAATCTTTTCTATGAGCTTAAATTAATTAATCCGCAAAATCCTATTCCTTGTCCCACATACCAAACGTAACGCCGGTACAAATGAAATTAAATGCATCGCCAAAATTCAACAATGCCCATATAGTTAGACGTCATAATTAACTGAGAACGAAACGGGAACACTTCATATCTCATTTCACCTGGATCCTGGAGACTGCCATTGTTATACGTAATTCCTATCCTTGAGTCAAATTGTAAGGGGATTTTATAAATTTAATTCCGCGTAATAATTCAAATTATACATTCTTATTCAATTGAGGCTTCTTAGATATTGTTATTCTTAGAAAGAAAACTTTTGATGCCTTATTTTTTTTAAAGAATATTAGCATTGCTTTTTCAAGTTATTAGTAATATTTCTATTTACTCTCGAAATAAGCTCGTAGCTTGCGCTAGGAGTTTGTACGACAATAGCCCAAGGGTCAGGATCGAACCCACAACTGAGAGTCTGCCCTTCTACCGTTCAACTATCGAGGCTTCAAGAAGCCGTTGAACTATTATTCATTGTATTAAGCTGTATGCCATCCTATCAAATGAAAATGAAATTTTAAATTTCTTTATCATTTATACAAGAAGAAGCGATTCATTACATACCAGCAGATAGTGTTTATTGTTTATTTATTTGGTAATCTACTAGTGTTTACAAATTAGCTTATAATACTAGCTTCTGCGAGCGACTTCGCCCGCATGAATAACGATTTTAATACAAACTCGAACCTCTCCAACTCGCTACATACTTTGAATGTTATATTTATTTACATCGAATCAACAGCCTAAAAATAAGTTTCAATCTTCTAGCTTTAAAAAAGTCGATACCTCCATAGAATTTTCATCCTCCCTTTCAACCCCTAACAACCTTTGTTTCGGATTAAAAAGTAGCCTATGTCCTTGCTAAGGATTTAGACTATCTGTGTACGAAATTTCATTTAAATCGGTTCAGTAGTTTTGTTTAAAATAAAATAAAAATAATTGATATTATGTCTATCATATAAACGAGTTTGTGTTATATTAATCCGTTCCTAATGACCAACACGCATATACATAAATCAGACAGATACGTTTCGCGCTCGGATATTAGAGCCATAAAAAAAAAAACAAAAAACGTATTCTTGAATTCTGCAGTATATTTCATTAACGACGTTGTGGCATAGCGGTAGCGAACCTGGCTTAAGCGCCACAGGTTACACGGGTTATGTACAGGTTACATAGGTTATATAGGTATGTTTTCCAGTTTGGCTGTGCTTGCTCTTGTCGTTGTGTATGGACCCGGACCCCCGAGACAGGATATAACTATCCTAATGGGGGCCGTTGAATGTGTAACGTTTATAAAAAAAAAATTAAGTTTTATTGAATGCTAATATAAAGTCTGGTTTTGACCATTATATATAGCATATTTAGATGCATTTGCATCCCTTTAATATTTTACGTTCTAGTAAGTTAAATAAATAAAGACCAAAAAACGAATCCCTGGCGTGGAATGCACGAAATATTTTTTCTATTTTTATGAAGAGCGCAACTTTTTAAATCTAAATTTAAAAAAATATTCGAAATCTATGAATATTTCACTACAATTCAGCGGCTATTGTTCGTGGACGTATTTTTTTCAACTAGCTTTGGATTAATTTCAGTATAAACTAATTCAATACTAATCCCGTTTTCAGTTTTATATTTGAACTAGTTTCTGGCGGCGGCTTCGCTCGCGTGAATAACGATTTTATTACAAACTTTGAAACTCCTTTTCACACCTTCAGGTGTGGAATTTTTGAAAATGTTAAACAAGTGTACTGTTTATCTGTGATTTTTCTCCAAAAAAATATTATGCTTACCATACCACACCTAAAAAAATGGCAGACTTCTATACAAACTTTCCCTCTATTACTCCCTTAAGGGTTGAATTTTGAAAAATCCTACCTTAGCTTACATTGCGCGTTTACATTTTATAAAGAACATCTTTCTTGTAAACGGAAAAAATCATCTTTCTAGATCAAAGGGCTTACGATGAGGGCTTATAAGCGAGTCAGGTCTTCTCTTTTTATTTACAGAGATTTCGACCAATCCAATTTTAAACAGTATTTGCTTATGTTTTTAAGTGAGTTCAACCGTTTTTGAATAAAATCGGATTGAATTTTCAAACATGTTTTAAAATAATTTACAAAACAATTTTTCCATCAATTTTGCTAAAAGAGGTTTATAAGACGTTAAGAATTTTGAAGAAGATTGGACCAAGGAATCACGTGGTCCCATACCAACTTTGCCTCTCTTTTCACCCCCTTAGTTGTAGAATTTCGGAAAATCCTTCATTCAAAGAATGTACCCTCAAGGTTTTAGATCTCTACAATTAGCTGTTTTGGTTGGGCGTTGATCTGGCAGTCAATCATTCAGCACAAAGCATTTTATATGTACTGTTAAGTATATAAAACACACAAACACTCACACGTAAAGCCAATATCAATTATTTATTGGATATAGTACAATTTATGAAGAACAATGAACATTCTCTTTATGCATATCCTTCGTTCGCGCGCAACCGTACCGTAAAGTGCGCGGGAGAGTTCGCCCGTAGTGATGTCCCACGCACCTAGTGATGTACATACTGTATCGGTTTATCAGTACTTATGTGTTTTTTCATCAAAATATTGCATGAAACTTTTTGATTTTTTTTTTATATTTCATTTTTTCGTATTTTTTACATGATCTATTAAAACATGATAATAATCGTTGACATAACTTTAAAAATCAGATAACATATATGTTACTTCGAATCTGGTAGTATTTGGTCTATTTCCGCAATCATAGGTTACTTCACATCACTCACTGAAACCTAAAACCCAATCAAAGCAGAAAGCTTTGGGTAATATATTTACATGCTGACGATAGCGCAAAACCGAGTTGCAGGTAAGGAAAACAGTGTATTTCTGAGGAATTCCCTTGACTTCATGTTTGAATGAAGCCTGTCCGAATTAACCTCTAGCATGTGAAAGCCATTTGGTTATCAAAGCTTAAAGTGTATATGTTCTCTTTGTGGTCAAGTTGTGAATCGATTTCAAGTCGAAGATTCCCATGGTTAGTGGGTTTTTCGTATAGAATACATTCATGTCTTTCAAAGTTAAAGAGGGTGTTTGCTTGCACAGTTTTTTGAGTTTAGGAGTTTGATATCTCAACAGCCACAGACTTTATCAAAAAAAGTCAAAATCAAACCTCACTATCCTTTTTTAATACCGATCCAAATATTCCGTTTTGGCCATTTTTTTTTTTTTTTTTTTATGTTAGAAGTTGGCAAACAAGTTAACGGCCCACCTGATGGTAAGTGGCTGCCGCAGCCTATGAGCGCTTGCAGCACCATTAGTAGGTGCCACTCGCGCGTTGCCAACCTCGAGATATTGGTTCTTAAATCTCGTTCGCCCAGTAATTTCACTAGCGTACAATGCCCTTCAAACCGGAACACAGTAGTGCCTAAGCACTACTATTTGGCGGCAGAATATTGGACACTGCGGTGGTACCTACCTAGCCGGCCTCTTGCAACAAAAGACCTACCACCAGTGTGACTGATTGCACTGGTGGAATAATCTCTGCTGTGACAGAGGTTATCCCAACAGCGGGCGATGGGGTCGTCACATCCCGACGCCTTTAAAATTTGGTTACGGAACCCTAAAACGAAAACCAATTTAATCTTTTTGGCAACTTAGCGTACAAAGATTAAATTCATTACTATGTACGAATTATATAGTAACCCTGTGACGGTTCGTACGACGGTTTCATATATGCCTTAAGAATAGTGACAGAATATAATGCGAGGGGCGAAACAAAATACTCCCGACAATCTTTCACGTTGACACGCTGTCAGAGTCCCGTGAAGCGACGACGCGACGTGGATACGTGGTTGATACTAGACGGGATAAATGGTTAAATTATTAAAACTATCGTGAGACATAATTAACTTAATGTAAAATTTAAACGGCTAACACTCACCGAGACCGAGACCGAGTGCGAGACGGGTCGCGACCGCGAACGTAACCCACTCACCCTGATGAAGGACCTCCGATGAGTCGCAAACTAGTCGGTACTTAAACCGATTGAACGTGAGTGTTAGCCGTTTAAATTTTACATTGGGATAAATGGTTGCTGTAATACGAGGTTGTCTCCTTTAATTACATGTTTGAAGGAGGTTTAAATATGTTTTAGGTGAACATATTTTCTAAATGAACGTATTTGTCTTTAATCACTATTGCATATAATATATGTTGGCGCATGACGAAGTATTAAACGTATTTAATACTTTGGATTAGAAAGACAATATTAGAAAAAGATGTAATTCTAACGAAGCGTCACAATGATGGTTACTTCAATATTTCACCATACAGAAAATTATTGTCGTACCGCATATAAAAGGAGGAATCGTTGAAATCCGACGCAGTAGTTACAGTGCTGTATTTATTGTGTTATCTAGTAAAGGGATAAAAAGCATTGTTGGTTATAATAAGTTGTTCATAATGTTAACCTACTTGGATGAAATTCATAAAGGCTCCAGGCTATCCTTAGCTTAGTTTGATTCAAAATGAATATTGATAAAACCACAGGCGTGGTTTTATATATTTTTTGAATTAAATTTACAAACATTTACTATTTACAAAATATTTACAATTCAATACTTACTATATTTGGACGCAAATAAGCAATACCATGTCAACCCACACGAATGTAATTTCGAGAAAAAGCGTTTGAAAATTTTGAACAACTTGCTTTATATGATTTTTTTTGGGATTGGTCATCTGCATATATAACTCAGTTTTTTCAATTTTGTGGGTTAGCATGGTATTGCTTATTTGGGTCCATTTACAAATAATTAAAACTGTACAAATCATGTCCACTGGGAATGGTAGCAAGAATGCTAGCTGCGTTTCCCCGCTGAACCGCAATCCCGATTATTTGGGTGAAAAATGAAGCAGTCCTTCTATCACCTGTGGAGGCAATGAGTCGGGGTGTAATATCTTTTAGCAATTCTTTTGCACTAACGCTCCATGGCCCAAGTGTTTCTACTGCAAACGGAACAAAGGTGTAATTTGGAATAAGTGACGAATATTTACGCCACTTATAGAGTTCAGCTTTTCCGCTGCGACTCCCACCTGCCGTACTATTTTAATTCTAGATGACCATTGTGGCATGCGGATAGCGAGCCTGTTTTAAACATCGACTGTCACGGGTTCGATTCCCGCTCGGAGCAAATGTATGTTATAAATATCTGTTTCAGTCAGGGCGTTTTTCCTTGTCTCCCAACCGTGCCTCGAAGTACACGTTGTCATAACATTTGATAATAATCAGGTCTAATCTATTTCGCTCTTGGGTTGAAGAAGTCAAATGGCAATTACTCTGTATAAAAACTAATAACCCGTCTAATCTGGATAAGAGTTTAAGCAGACCCTGGGTACATACCGGGATTAATGCTAGGAAGAAGAAAAAGTACCATTTAACTTTAATGTGCTTACATTAATAACCTGTAACCGTATAACTAAATAAACATTTATTTCATGACTACACACGTTTGTCCAAGACGTAAGCTAGTAAATACAAGATGAAACCTTCCTTAATCCTTCTTTTAACATCCATTATTCGACTTTTTGTCTTATTCCTAAAGTATTAAAGTTCTTTTTTAGAATTTGTGAAAATTTCTTGTCTTATTTAAGTTTTAATAAGGCTACGTGCGAGTCGTACAAATAGTTTCAAATTGTGTCGGCCATTGTAGGCTACTTGGCCCAATTTGGTCGCTTACTTTACTGAATTAAATATATGTGTCGATAAGTATTACATAATATTAATTAATAAATAAAAATACAGAGCTTTAGCAGTTCCTCTTTAATTTATCACTCACGGAATGCACACACCAAATTAATATTACTATTATTTAAGCACTATGTCCCCACCCTCGAATGACATTTACCTTCGACAGGCTACACAATGACGCTTTTAAAATATTATTATTCAAAATGATAAAAAACTCGTGTCTATATTAAAATTATAAAATTGTAAATATTACATTATAAATGGACGCAAATAAGCAATACCATGTCAACCCACACAATTGAAAAACTGAGTTATATATGCAGAAGTGTTGGTAAATGGCTGAAGAACATTTTTCTTTTGGGTTATATTATATTTCGTTTTGGGTTATATTATATAGGAAATATGCAGTTTGTATGCTTATTTTATGTGAAAATAAGTAAAATATCTTACATACATCTTGAAATTGCCAAAAACTTGACCAATATATAAAAAAGATCATATGAAGCAAGTTGTTCAAAATTGTCAAACGCGTTTTTCTCGAAATTACATTCGTGTGGGTTGATATCGTATTGCTTATTTGCGTCCAAATAATCAACATCAAATTAATATTATACACTATAAAATTATAAGTAACAGAACATGAAGAATCAATTGATGATCTATAAATAAAGAATATACAAACATGGTCTTTTTTTTTTCGGAATGTGTTTGCTGTTGGCCCTGCTGGCCTTGACAGCGTCACCGGGCGGGGGGGCCAAGTACAGAGACTCAGCCGTGATAAAGGGGCAGCCGCTCACGGGGGCTCAAATTTGATTCCGTCCTTAGGGTGCCTCCTGCGAAGCCGAACCACGGCTAAGGACGTCATCGGAGATGGAGTAAACATGGCTTATAATCAATTGAGGTACTATTATAATTAAAAAGAGCCAATTGAGAAACTATAAATAAATAAATAAAATGAAAAAAAACCCTCTTTATTTCATTAACCTTTACACAAATAATAAGACTATAGTTAAGTTATAGTAGAATAGTATTTGTTAGTATTATATTAGTAATGGTCATGTATGGTGTGTTAGTGTGTATTTGTTTATATGTGTATGTTTATATACGTGTTACGTAAAGCCAAACTTCATAAACCGCCGCCTTAGGATCGCCCTAGAAGCTCTGTCCACGGCACCGACGGCACGAAATGCAAGCGCAGCATCTACGCAACGGCATTGACATCAATCAAAGGTTACCTCCGTAAGAGAGGAGGGCGGTGCCAGCATTACTTGATCTAGCATCGATCGGTAATCACTTAGGTTAGGTAGTAATAATTTTACCATGTGATTACTAGATCCAGCATTGATTAGTAGTCACTTAGGATAATCTATAACGCGTGAACGGCTGGACCGATTTCACTTTTTTTTGTTGTGTTTGTTATTATCAGGAGAAGGTTCTTATGACAGAAAATTTTGAATAAGTAAATACGAGGTTTGTATGGAATCGACGGGTAGGGAAGTTCGTATGGAAAAAAATTTATAACTTAATGTTTGTATACAGGTAGATAGTTTATAAGTACAAGAACGGAATTAAAACTCCCACCGTAACGGGATAAACGGAATAATTTACTATGCACCCGGACGAAGTCGGGGCGGGTTGCTAGTTAGTTATAATTTCAACTTGTAGTTTTAAATTAATAAATTACTTTAAGAAAGTTTGTTAACTCAACGTAATTTACGTTTGTGTTTATCTGTCTGAATGAATGAATAGCTTTTAGGATGTCATAGTTTCATAGACTATGTTTAGTTCGTCATTTGAATCGCAATATGAGTGCATATTAGACGCCCTGGTATGCTCACTGGATCGTAAAATGATAATTGAAATATGGAAAGACAGACCGTGCCAAAGCCGGATGACCGAATTTTTTTATTTTTTTATGCAAAATAGGCTTACGTTTGACCTCAATCTCGCTTGGTGGAAGGCGAAGATGAGGTCTAAGATGGAGCACGTATGCCTAGAAGGTGTCTGTTCACTCTGGCCTTAAAGGCCGAATCCTTCTTTGCTTTGGATGGAACGTGACAATCATATCAATTTCATTATAGTTGAAAAAACAAGTCAGAAGCCTGAACTTAACATGAACTTTAGATTAGTCACTGACCATACGTAAAAAAGAAGACGGAAAAGAGTGGTATAGGTTTGGGTTTGTGGCGCCCTCAATTACCGAACGCGACAGCACATAATATATTTTTTACTTCTATATTTCCAGATTATTCACGCTAGAAACAGTGATTTTACTGCTACAGAATAACTAGAACAAAGAATTTCATTTTGATTAAAGTTATAGGTATATCTTAATTTATACGAAACAATTTACTCAAAGGCATATTTTATCTTTACTAAACGAAATTCGTGAAAACAAAATGTGACAAATATTCGGTGATCCTTCCGGAATTCGCTTTATAAACAGGCCTCGGTACAAATTAAAGGCATCCCTTTTCAATTCCGTAACGGAACCCATTAACGTGAAATTTCTCCAAATTTATTTGGATTCCTAAAATAATTCCCTCGGTCAGTAATATTCAGGAAGGATTCCGGACTTTAAAATAACCTGGAATATATTAATATTTGGAATGTGCCTTTGGATGAAATACGATTTTAGATTAATATTTTGTTAACTTTCTCCTGTTGAACTTACCCGCTGTTCAGAGGATTGATCTTCTAGTGGTTGAAAGACTTGGATTCTTGTGGTTTTGGAGTTTATTATATTAATATATTTATTTCGATTTACGATATGTTTGCATGGTCAATACAAACATATTATTCTCCGTGCGGGAATCGAACCCACGATCTGTGGCGTTTAAGGTAGGTGAGCTACCGGTGCACTACAACGTCGGCGATTGGCAAAACAATTGTTGTGTGGTTTTTATGGTTGTGTTTGTGTTTGCCTAAGCCTGACGCAGATTATAACTATCCTAAGGGGATCACTGAGTGTGTAGCGTTTATTATTCATTTGAAATTTATATAAAGACGATATGAATGGATATTCTTCTTAGTGAGAAAATTACGATACGACTATAAATGAAAGTCAGAAAGTCCATAAATCCAAAATTTTTCAACAGAATAGCATAAAATTTTAATGAATTGGATCTGTAGGCCAAGATGAAAGAACGATAAAATTGATCGGGATATAAAATTGAGCAATATAGGATTTCCTTCCGTTTTAAGGCTTCGATTATAACTTTTTTTGAAGAAAGCGGATTACTTTTAATCAAAGTGGAAAATGACGTTTTTTGTTCTTTGCTACTTTATAGGATACTAGTTTTTGACCGCAGCTTCACTGGCGTTTTTTTAATTGTTTATATTGTTGTGGGCTCTACTGGCCGCCTGACAGCATCACCGATTGGGAGAACTGTGAATTGAGACCCAGCCGTGAAACCAAATTTGATTCTGTTCTTATGGTGCAACGTAAGGACACGGCGCCTCCTCCGAGGCCGAGCCACGGCTAATGACGTCATTAGGAATGGAAGTAACGTTTCGAGTTCACTGGAGTAACGTTTTTATGAGATATATGTAATACAGAAAAAATGGTTTCCCCATACAAACTTATATCCCCTATTTTACCCACTTCAAGCCTTTTTCTCGTGATAAAAGGTTGTCCATATCCTTTCTCAAGATCGAGGCTATCTGTATGAAATTGCGTCAAAATCGGTTTACGCTTAAAAGCGTAGCATAAAGACAGTAAGACAGAATTTAACAAAATATTTATAAATTTTGAAAAGAAGTTTTTTATACTTAATTTCGAAAATACGGTTTCATACTTTATATGAACTTTAAAGCGATGATTAATTGGTTATTCTATTAAATGCCATATACCAAAGTAAATTATTACTTGTAAATTACAAAATAACATCTCGGTAAACAAAATATATCTAATTTTCTTCTGTTCTTATTTTTTCCTTTTCCAGCTCGAGTGAACATCCACTAAATTAGTTTCATTATCACGGGTCCGCAGGTGCAGGAACTGAATTGCGACGTTCCCGGGACGTTTAGCTTCGAATTTGTGGGCTATCACTAATGAATTAGAGAACAATTGCATTAGCTTTTCAAATTCATCCTACGTCTCCTTTATAAGTTAAAGTATATCATTGTTTTCTGTGTAAAGAAACCGTTCTATCCATATCCATACATATAAATAAAATTGAAGTGTCTGTTTTTATTGTAATTAACAGCTTTTCACTAAATGCATATAAAAGTATATACGGTTCTTATATAAAAAATTCAATTTTTAAAAATGTTGTCTATCCAGCTAATCTCCGAAACGGCTGGGCCGATTTTATTGGGGCTTTCACTACCCGATAGTTGATGTTATTAGGAGTAACTTAGGCTACTTTTATTTGAGGAACTGAATTAGGGTTTCGTGCAATAAAGAAAAATCGGTACACCAGTGAGTGGAGCCGCAGGCGCAGCTAGTTGTAAATGTATGTATGTATACGTAGCTTTTAACTGACACTTAACGGGTCACTGTCAACTAAACAAACACCTTACTAATGTAGGTTTAACGGACAGCCCCTTTTTCAGGTGTTGCTTGAGCGAGGAGGACACATCGAATCACGTCATGGTGATATGCCCTGCGGTGGCGGATGAAAGGGCTACACATCTTGGAAAGCCAAACACGCTCCGTGATGCATTTAGAGAGCCGAGGAGTGCTTTCGGTTTCTGGCGGGAGCTGGGGTTGCTGAGCTGACCACCCCTCTACATCTACCTCGTGTAAAATGATGAGAACAATGAGACCAAGTTCGGAAGAAGGGCCCGTGAGGAAAAAAGGTGTGTGTGCGATTCACACACGATAGAAGTGAAAGTTTAGTATGAAGAAGTTAGTAGAATGACAAAAGAATGAGATGAATATATGTAACAAGATATAAAAATATTCAAAAACACTGTTAAATAATAACACACCACGCTGACTTCTTACAAGAAAGCTGTAATACTAGCCGCATACATATATATATATACACACACACCGACATTTGCTCTCTCGCTCTGGCTCACTAAAGCATGGCGTAAAGAGGAGAGACCGATAATATAAAATAGTATGTATATTGCTGTCTCATTCTTCCTACACATTTTTGTATTTGTGTCTCTTACATGTCGTTTTTCCCATTGCACGATTTCAAATCACAACTTATAAAGAAATTTCACTTCAAAAAAGAAAAAATGTAAACGTAGCGTTCGTAAAATACGCCAATTTTCTTAATGTGGTTCATTTTATTTAATAATTTTTTTTATTGACGAATAATTAATTGAACGAACTACGGACGCTAATGAGATAAATTAATGAATTCAATAATTATATATATGTATTTAAGTCACTTTATCAACGGGAAAAACGATTGTCATTATGGAAACTATAGAACGAATTACCTGACAATTACAGGAAAGGTTTTAAATTAATTTCGCTTACAAAACCATTTTATCAACTACGGGCGTGGACTATCAGAGTCAATGGCACTCGTGTCAATTGAACAAGATTTAATTTGTGGTATAAGGAAGTATAATTATTGAATGCAGTTTTAATATGTGCAGTAATGAAAGAGTTAATTTTTTTATGTTACAAGTTGGCAAACAAGCATACGGCCAACTTGATGTCAAGCGCTTACCGTAGACTATGAACGCTTGCTGCACCATTAGAAGGTCCCACTCACGCGTTGCCAACCTCGAAATATTAGTTCTTAAATCTCCTCTGCCCAGTAATTTCACTAGCCTACAGTGCCCTTCAAACCAAAACACAGTAATGCCTAAGCACTACTATTTGGCGGCAGAATATTTTGAATATTTTAACACTGCGTTGGTACTTACCTAGCCTCTTGCAACAAAAGACCTACCACCAGTGTGACTGATTGCACTGGTGGAATAATCTCTGCTGTGACAGAGGTTATCCCACCAGCGGGCGATGGGGCCGTCACATCCCGACGCCGGGAAAAAATTATATATTTCCTGGCCTATTGCGAAGTATCGTGTTCCTATAGAACCTATTTAATACGTTGGATTTGAACGACAATATTTGAAAAGCAGTCATTCTAAAGAAGCGTCTTATTGATGGCGGCGCGATGGTTCCTTCATTATTCATGATGCAGAAAATCATCGCCGTATTACATAAGGGACGAATCGCTGAAATCCGACGCAGTAGTTAAAGTGCTGTTCAATTTATTGTGTTATCTAGTAAAGTGATTAAAAGCATTATTGATTACAATAAGTTATTCATAAAATTAACCAACATGGAAGAAATTTATAAAAATATTTAAATATATTATGTTCTAGTAAGTACAAAATATTTTTTATCTCAACGGTAGGCGACATATGCGACATGTGTATAAATAAAGAACATGTGCGTTTCACCTAAGCGATTGTATTTTTGTTATAAGTGAAGTTTGATAACACTACCTGTACCACAACAGAGCTGCACTATTTTTATGAGTTAGTTATTAGCATTAAGAGAGTGTTAGATAAATATTAGAAACATATATAAAACCAACTGTGTCCGCGGCTTAGACTACAAATTACTAAGGTGGTAGGCATTCTATTGCAAGAAGTTGGTTAAGTACCACCGCAGTGTACGACATTCCTCAAATCAGTAGTGTGTTTTGCATGACTTTGTTGTGGTTTGAAAGGCAGTGTAGCTAGTGTACTAGGCATACGAGATTTAAATGTCTCGAGGTTGGCAATACGCGAGTCTTCTTCATCCTAGCATTATTCCCGGTATTTTTATGTACCCAGGGTCTGCTTATTACTCATATCCGGATTTGACAGGTTACTAGTTTTTACACAGAGCGATTGCCTTCTGCCCTCCGCAACCCTAAGGGCGAACCAGTAACTCATTGGATAAGAGCAATTTACTTATCAAGAGTTAACGATTATTATCAGATGTTATTGATAATAACAGGGACCGACAGCTTAACGTGCTCTCCGAGGCACGGTGGGGAGACCCACACGGACAAACGCCCAGACCGAGACAGAAATTTAAACAAACATCTGCCCGAGCGGGAATCGAACCCGCAACCGTCGAGGCTAAAGGCAGACTCGCTACCCACAACGCCACAACGGTGTCGCGTGGCAATACGCGAGTGACATCTACAAATGCATGGCGTTCCAAGCGCTCAAAGGCTACGACAACCGCTTACCTTATTATTTTATTTATACCTAGCGGCCCGCTCCGGCTTCGCACGGGTATAAAATATATAGCATAAGTCATTCACTGAAAAAATTATTAAAATCGATCCAGTAGTTTGATTTATTCATTACTGCCCGTTGCCCGCACGCGTTAAATGTAATTATTTACGACATCACATTAGAAACCTCAAAAACATTTTTTTTCTCTCCACTATCTTTATACATATAAACCTTCTTCATCAATCACTCTATTAAAAAAAACCGCATCAAAATCCGTTGCGTAGTTTTAGAGATTTAAGCATACATAGGGACAGAGAAAGCGACATTGTTTTATACTTTGTAGTGATTATCAACCATTTTAGTGTGTATGAAGTAAATCGAATCCTTGGTACACGTATATAATTATACTAAACAATGTTTACTATTTTTTATAAATTGCGAAATTTGGTAACACAAATTATTATTATCATTCAAGTACGATGTGGACCACGCACAGTCGCTAAAGGGTTCCGCAGTTTGATGGTAAAGAATCTTAAGGACTTTCAAAATAATAACGAATTAAAATCAAGCGCAAAAATAAGTTGTTAATTACATAGTAAATTTTAAAAGTTATATGAAAAACAAAGTTATGAGAAAAACCTATATATCTCTAAAGAAAATGTGGTTGAATGTTCATTTGATGTTATACAAGCTCATTTTTTTCGAGAATTTTTATGGACTGCTACTCTTAATATTTATATTTTAGGATTTTTACTAAATTCTAAAATATAAATATTATTAAAAATGACTGTGATATACGGACAGACTTGACGAAATTGTAAGGGTTCCGTTTTTGTCATTTGGCTATGGAGCCCTAAAAAAAGGTTCACCAGGAAATAAAAATAAAAATAAAAACTTGAAATCTATGAATTTTTCACTACAATTCAACGGCTATTGTTCTTGTGCGTGTTTTTTCCAACTTGCCGAGGATTTATGGTAGTGTAAACTAATCCAATACAAACGCTGAGGATTTTTCATTTTCCGCTTTATTTTTTGAAGTAAGCTGATATAAAATATGAATATCCGATGTTAATTTAAAAGGAAATATCTATTATCAACAATTACAAGAATCGAATTAAAGTTTTATAAGCTTAATATTAATTTTCCTATACTATAAGATAAATAATATAAGGCTTTAAAATAATAAGAATTGTAAAAATCAAACATTACGTGAATTAGGAACAGTACAAGCTAATTCATTTTATCCTCAGAAGAATCTTCTTTTAGGAGTATTGGCTTCATATTTTTTTTTTACATTGCCATCTCACCCGGAAGTGAGAAAAGTTGCGGAAACTTTAAGGGTGAACCAGTAACTCATTGGATAAGAGCAAATCTAATAATTATATAAAATTCTCTTATATATAATTCTCGTGTCGCGGTGTTTGTTACCAAACTCCTCCGAACCGATTGGATGGGACAGATTTTTATGAATTTTTTTTTTTATGTAAGAGGGCAAACGGTCAGGAGGCTCCTGATGGACCTGATGTTAAGCGATCACCGCCGCCCATGAACATCTGCAACACCAGAAGGCATTTTGAGATTTTGAAATTTTGTATGCATATCGGGTAGGTCTGAGAATATTAAGAAGAGAAGAATAGAGAGAATTGGCTATTAAAACCTTGGCATTAAAAAATCATATAAAAAATTAAGACCTATTTTTCATACTATAACCTTTCTTTCTTTTTCATTCAAAAAAGGCAATTTCTTTCATGACAACACACGTGCATTCAAGACGCAAAATCCAAGATGAAATCTTCCTGAATCCTTTCACGTATATCATTCAAGTTGTTACCTTATTACAAACGGGCTAGAGTTCTTTTTCAGATTTTAAATAATACGGTCTTATTCCCGCCTACATGTCCTATTTAAATTTTAATAAGGGGACGTGCGAGCCTTACAAATAGTTTCAAATTAATTCGGTCATTGCAGGCTAGTTGCCCTAAATTGTTCGCTAACTCTACCGAATTACTTGTAGTAGTAGTTAATATATTTTAACATCTTAGGTATTTTCCTATGACGAAGTTGCGGTGAAGCGGTAGCGTTAGGTTCGTTTACCGCTGGGAGATATACATATTTGTCCTAGTCATTGTGTATATTTCCGGAATGACACATAATGTAACTATCCTAATGGGCCGTTGAGTGTGTAGTCTGTGTTATATATTATACTAAAGTTAGAATAAGCTATCATTAACATAATATAACGGATCTGTGAACGTGATAATGTGATATAAAAATAATATCTAAATATTCCTTGTCTATAAAAGTACATAAACAAGCTCCACGATGACTTTCATTATCAGATAATTCCCGAAAATCCACAAAGTTGGTTTATTACTGGCATCAAACAAAAATATGCAATAAAGCCTTTTTTTATTTTAACGTTAATGAGTTCCTCAGTAACTGGACCGCGCTGACGAGGGATTGAGCAACCTACTACTTATTTTCGAACAGATTTACTCTCGAACTCACTTTATAAAAGTGAATTTCTACTTTATTAATTTATTGAAACCTTTTAAAATTTTTATTTATTTATTTTGTAACTTTTGGTAATCTTTTTTTAAATTTTTATTAAATAGGATACCTCAATTTAAGAATAAACTAATCATCTATTACACTCATCATAAATACAAAAAAAAATTTAATTATCAGTTTTTTCAACCGATCTATGTATCGCTGAAAGCAGGTATTCTGTTCGAGTGTGTACTACCCGTAGATTATCGGCGTTAGGTAGCAGTATCATTATTGTTGAGTAAGACTCGTTGAGTGGGAGCGTCGAAGGCCCATTTTCCCACTCTGCTTCTCCCCCAATTTTCTCCTACCTTCTTTGACATCCTTTTCAAAGGGTCGGGGAAACTTTTGTGGAAGTACAAAATAGTTGTGTTGACGGCTTACAACCAGGCGGGTTTTATCACTTGTTTTTTTCAAAGTCTTAAAAGATCATAGTAGGGGGTGGTAAAAATTGCAACGTTGCTTGATGGGCTAGTCTTTTTGCTCTTATTTCGAAGGTGATTTTGCAGAGAAATTAATAACTGCTTTCGAGATTGATTAGAAGTGAAAGTTGTTATAATGATGAAGGAGTTTGCACAGACTCGAAGGGGATAATTATGCACATCATCTTAATAACGATACGCCTCGAAGTAGTTTGAGCGTACTTGGAAAATATTAATGGCTTAGAAAATCGGAGTCAAGTAACAGTATCAGTAGGTTCTATTGCGTTTCGTGCGATAAGTGAGAGCGCCGCAGGCCCAATCTCTGACCCCTCTAATCCCTTCCGTTCTCACTTCGTCCTTCTTTTTTCCTTGGGTTGGCAAAGCGCATGTGATACTTCAAGTATCGCAAGCGTACATAGGTTGCGGTGACTGCTCACTACCAGGCGGCCCGTATGCTTGTTTGCCAACCCTCATGAAATTAAAAAAGTAATACGACTAAAACGGGTATGATTTTAAAATTATTTAAAATACCTTTATAGCTTATGATGACCATTATGGAGTATCGGTATATAGCCTGCCTTTAGCCTTAACGGTTGCGAGTTCGATTCCCGCTCTAGTACATGTTTGTAATGATCTTACAAATCTCAGTTTCGGTCTGGGTGTTTGTCCTTGTGGGTCCACCGTGTTTAGAGAGCACGTTAAACGGTCGGTCCCGGTTGTTATCACATAACATCTGATAATAATTATAATCGTTAACTTTTGTTAGGTAATTTTTTTCCTTTGTTAGAATGAGATAAGAATCTGTTAGAATTTTTAAAGCGGTTGCTAAAAATTTATGATTTAATTAGTTAAATTTTTTACTTGGCACTTTTTCTTTTTTATAATCTATATATAAACATACAATAATTTTGACTGTTTGTAGGTAGCTGTTTAGTTCTATTATCGTACTATTTTTAATCAATAATGCGACCTAACCACAAAATTTGATAACTTCCAGAAGATTAAACAAAGAACAAGTTAGGCCGGGGAAGTAAAACTAAGAACAAAGGGGTTGCGGTGTAACACCACAACGAAAGGTGGAATTATTTCAAATTTATTGCTTATTTTGTTTTCTATATCGGTCCTTTGAAATTGTAAGCGGTGAGCCTTCGAAATGTAACAAACCTAACGCTTGCGGTTATTAAATGATGGTACCTTTTTAATCTACTTTTAGACTTGAAAACTGAAACGAAATAATATTTTTATTTACTGTTCGTTTGCTTCTTATGTTTGGTAAAACTTTTTTAAGCATTCTGATTTAAATTATGAACTGGTTTCATATTTTTTTTATAAATAAACGCTACACACTAAACTGTCCCCATTAGGACAGTGATATCCTGTGTCGGGGGTCCGGAAACATACACAATGATAAGGACATACCCAGACCGGAAAACATGTGACCTGTATGGTCAATACAAAAATCTGCTCTGAGCAGGAATCGTGCCTGCGAACTGTGGCGCTTAAGGCAGGTTCGCTACCGCTGCACCACATCGTCGTCATGATAATAAAATATCTCTTACGTTGCTATAAACGAGGATTAAAGTATTCATGTTTATTTTTATGGGTTTTTGTTATAAGGACCGCATATACTTTCGAATGTCAAAATAAAAAGATTTATTTTGACATTACAAACACACACTTCAATTAGATTTATATAAATGTGTATTAAATAAATTATTTGCATGTTCCAACACGAAGTATATTTAAATAAAGCTCTCTACTAACTAATATCAGATTTTATTTGTATACAATGTAAATTGTTTACAAATAAAATCTGATATTAGTAACAAACAAAGGATTTCATAATACAAGTTACACAAACAGTATAGAATCACACGTATTTCACAACTGTATGGAGTGTTTTACTTAAATTTAGGGGACGGTACGTGACCTAAAGTCTCCTGAAGGGGAGCGACTTACGAGCTAAGTTTCCAACGTTCAAAATATATACTCGAGTTTGGGTTCTTTGAATCACGACGTAATGGGTACGTAGCGAGTTGGACCAAGTTGGCCGTCAGTTGGTTGTGATTTGTTGGGGTCATGTGTGGCGTTTTAAGGTTATGAAGTTATGTAACACGATTGGGTACTTGGTGAGAATTGGTTATTTAGAAAAGAGGGTTGGAATTTGGTCGTAGCGGAATGAAAAGTTTCTTTGATACGGCGAGGCTACCTGCATATGTTACGTCTGTTAACAGAAAGTGTGCAATATTTTTTCGTTAATATGGATGTGTAAATGATAGGCAAACAACATTGGATATTATTTGCGAGTTCTTTAAAAGACAAAAAGAAAGACTTACAATCTAAGACTTATTGTTTTTACTTTCTTTCTAAATGAAAGAAAAGATTTAATGTAGACTTTAAACGGCTAACACTCACGTTCAATCGGTTTAAGTACCGACTAGTTTCGGACTCATCGGAGGTCCTTCATCAGGGTGAGTGGGCTACGTTCGCGGTCGCAACCCGTCTCGCACTGCGCGCTTGTGCTCGTATCGCGCGGCTGGACAGGGCGGCGGGCGGGGATGCGCTGGCGACGGTGGTGAAGCCGGCGAGACCGATGCACTAGTATCACAATTAGAGTTCACGGGTGCACAGAATGTACTCACAATATCCACTACACACTCATCAACACTTCCGATATTCTTCGGCGTCGCACTTAGCAGCACAGGTTTTCAAGTCGGTGGCAGGGCCCACCCCTTGTCTCTATTAAAATTAGGACGACGGTCGATTTCTATTGCCTCACGAAATTTGCGCGCTACGAAATTCTTTTCGCGGGCCAGCACTTTGACCTTATCGAACCTAATATAATGAGGGGTGCCGGAGTAGACGGCGTGCTCTGCCACCGCCGAGGTGTTAACTTGCATCTTGCGAATGCTGCGGATGTGTTCATTGAGCCTGGTGGTGATGCTGCGTCCCGTTTCTCCAATGTTTAAAGTCTACATTAAGTTAATTATGTCTCACGATAGTTTTAATAATTTAATTAAAGAAAATATTCTTTAAATATATCAATTTCTCCATTGCACCCATTTAAAAGCTTAATCATTCGAGGTATTGTAGATTTAGCGCCCAGCACAGTACGGCGCAAAGGCACATGCAGTGGATTAATTTATTAACATGGACTACTAACTACTACCACTTAGCTAGATAACATTTTTGTTAGTAGTTCTTTTGTTATAAACCCATGAATAGTGATGTTGCTTCATAATTTGTACGTTTTTTTTATCAAAAATGACTGAAAATGATAATGATAATAGGAGCAAGTTTTCTTGAAAATTTTGAATTCAAGTCCCGAGCGATTCCTATCGAACAATCGCATATAAAATGCACTGGATCACGGCTCGTTTGAAATTGGGCATAAATAAATTATATCCATGTTAAACATGCGCATTTCGAAGTTTTCCCTACTGCGATATAAAGGCTTGATCATACACGCTATGATTATTTAAATATTTCATATTTTATTAAATTTAGCTTGAAAAATACGAGAAATAACGCAAATAATATTTAAGAAGATGATCACGTTATTTGAGGCTATGAGCCATAATAATTATATTTGACGTTTTATCTTCTTTTTGCCCATTCTTTTCTATCATTCGTCATCTCTGCACTCACTCCCTTTCTACGCATATCCTCTTCCACACATTTCATCTACGTCTTTTTCGGGCGTCCTTTCTTCACATTACCTCACTTTCTAATGCATCGCTCTTGCGGCCACATGAATTTCGCCTCTGCGCATAGTATGTCCATACCAGGATAATCTTTTATATTTGACGTTTTATATGTATTTTAAGTCACTCTTTATAATATCAGTAAGCGGTCCAGCCGTTTCAGAGATTATCTGAAACAAACAGAGAGACAGACGTTTTTTAAAACGTAAACACCATATTATATGCTTTCATACGCATTCAGTGCGAAGCTGTTAATTTGGAATTACAAACAGACATTTAAATTTTATTTATTTGTATAGATATTTCACCAGTGAAAACCTTGCCTAAATCGAAATAGTTCTCAAACTTCGATGCAAGGAAGCGGAGACATTCAGATAAACTCCAATGTTAATTTATTATTCACACGCCATTAATTCCTCCATAACTGAGTTGCAACAGTAACATTAGTCATGGAAATGCATAGAAATTTCTTCCTAGACGCTGTTTGTTTCACAGGATATCTTTGGTAAGTTATGTAACCTCGGCGGTCGTAAAGAGGTTTTAGAAACAGTGGCCTTTGTATATTTGTTATAAAATAGTTTTTTTTTTTTTTATATGTTACAAGTTGGCAAACATAAGTGGCCCATAAGTGGTTGCCGTAGCCTATGAGCGCTTGCAGCACCATTAGCAGGCGCCACTCACGCGTTGCCAACCTCGAGATATTAGTTCTTAAATCTCCTCTGCCCAGTAATTTCACTAGCGTACAGTGCCCTTCAAACCGGAACACAGTAATGCCTAAGCACTACTATTTGGCGGCAGAATATTGGACACTGCGGTGGTACCTACCTAGGCGGCCTCTTGCAACAAAGACCTACCACCAGTGAGTGTTTTAGTAAATATTAAAATTTTTATTAATGCTTTCTCTGTTAAGAAGCAAGTCGATTTCAAAAACAGAAAACTATATCTTTGTGAGTAATATATATTTGAGTCAAGAGCAAATCAAAAACGACATCGCTATAAAATGAATTCGAATATGTAATTTATATGAAAACAATTCTGTACCTACCTTTTCGATCAAGGTTTAAGTTTTTGTAAATTTCAAAACGTCCCGTTATTGAATTTATTGTATTATAATTATGTAAAAACTGAACAGCATAGTATTGCTTTTTTAGCTCAAGTGATTGAATAATATTTAAAATTCCCGAGTGAACTTGCTCGAGTGACTTTCTTTAACACTAAAGTAAGGTTTAAAAAATTATAGTAAGAAAAAAACGTCTTTCAATATTGAATTTATAAGACTTGGTTATAGCATTGGGGTGTATCAGACTTTGTATCAAGATGAACTGTACTTAACCCGATTTAATACTCCAAAAGCCTTTGAGAACTCTCAATTAAAACGTTCGCGGATTTCCCGAACAATAAAACATTAAGTTTCAAGCGCTAAAGTTACAATTTCTTCGAGTTTACGTCGATTTATAACTGAAGGCTGAAGCTTTGTAACAATGGGTTATAAATTGATGGGGCACTTTGTTCGAAACCGAAAGGTGAAGACGGCCGATGGACGATTTAATTAATTATGATCTAGCGTAATGGATTTCGGACGAAATTTATAAATTAATTTAGAGAAATTATGTGGTACAGAAACTTTGTATCGTTTCTGGAACTGGTTAATTCATTTATTACTGTTTTATTTTTAGATACTTAAGTTGTTATATTTAATTAAAATTAGCTAGCAGTTCGCCTCGTATTGAAATTTTGTGCGTTATAGCTTTTTTTATGAGACTAAAATGGTGAGCAAGCATGCGGCGTACCTTATGGTAAGCGCTTGTCGTACCCCATGATCGGTTGTAACACCATTTATTTGTAGGTCTCACTCACGCGTTGAAAACATAGAAGTAGGAAAAGTAAGGAATCTTTGGTTGTGAATCTCGAGATGTCGATTATTAAATCCCTTTGCCCAGTAATTTCCTTCACTCATGTTCAATCCGGCGCATTCATACAAAACATTAAACACATTTCTAGGCAGTAAAAATATTTTTAGCATTTGTTAAAACATGTTACAAGTTGGCAAGCAAGCAGACGGCCCAACTGATGGTAAGCGGTTGCCGTAGCCTTTGAGCGCTTGTTGAGCACCATTCGTAGGCGCCACAGACGCGTTACCAACCTCGAGATTGGTTCTTATATCTCCTTTGCCCAGTAATTTCACTAGCCTACAGTGCCCATCAAACCGGAACACAGTAATGTTAGGCACTACTGCTTGGCGTTAGATTATTTGACACTGCGGAGGTACCTAGCCAGCCTCTGGCAACAGAAGACGTACCACCAGTGTGACTGATAGGACTGGTGGAATAATATCTGCTGTGATAGTTATAAAGTATAATATAAACTTAGATACAAGTATACTTTTTCACAAACATGGTACGTTCGGATAAACATGTCAGGATAACGCCATAACCATATTTACAACACTCAGAGCTAGATATGTTCATAGCAGGTTATTAACTAAAAGCAAAACAATGTCACGCAGTCGGACCACTTCGTGCATGAAATAAGACTGAATTTTCGTGTGTTTCCTTAGAGGGAACTCGACTGCAAAGGATTTGGTTAAGATCTAACATAAATATGGAAATTTGTGATAAAGGGGATATACGTGTAAGTAATTCATGTCATTTCTAAATTGATGGTATTCTCTTAGATAAATTGCTTTTGTTCGCAACTTTGCTTGTGTATAATTAAAAATTAACGTCAAAGCATTTATCATACAGCTATATCTCTACTTTTATTAACTGTAATCTTCGATCGGATGTATGAATTTTTAAAATGTATAGTCACTGATTTCTCCCATTTTTAAAACTTCTAATTTTATTTGAAAGAAAATTCTATTTTTAAAATAATTGCTGAGACGACGCGAGCAGAAGTATCTTATAATCTGAAGATAGCCGATGATCAACAGACAACCAATGAGCGTTCTGTATTTGGTGCCAAATAGAAATCTGAAAGATAAACATACATACACAAAAAGTGTCATTGGCTTTCGAAATAAATAATAAAATTTAATAACCTTTGTCATCAAGTGATGATAAATTTTTGAACGCTCCGATAATTATGTTGAGTTTATTTCAATGATACGATATTAATTCGGAAATCAATATGACGTGGTTAAGCGCTTTTGACTTGCCTATGGTTTATTTCGAATGGATTAATTTCCGAGTTCTTAGCTTTTTTAACGGTGGGATTTGTATTGAAATAAATTTATATTTAATTTTGTCGTTTACCTAATTATTTTTGGTCTTTTTCGTAGTGTCGATAATTATGTTAGTATTTTAATTTAAGTATTTGAAAACATCACAAGCAAAGAATGTTATGCCCCAATTAAA
Source organism: Hestina assimilis (assembly GCA_023373885.1). Classification (NCBI taxonomy): domain Eukaryota; kingdom Metazoa; phylum Arthropoda; class Insecta; order Lepidoptera; family Nymphalidae; genus Hestina; species Hestina assimilis. Next base: position 1,685,657 of record CM041745.1, on the reverse strand, counting down.
AACCACACGAAAGCATATATAACATATATGATATAATATGATCAATAATGACTAGGAAAAAGATTATTTAATTTCAAAATCCGCTTTAGATTAGTTATTAAAGTTAAAATTCACAATTTATTACAATAATAGCAAATAATGCTTCAATTTAAATTGAATGAACGAAAAACTCTTTTATGTTAAATTTTTAAAGCTATTCTTTTTGTGATGGTATCACGCAATAACTACGGATACGATTATTTGGTGGTTTTCGATTTTTTTTTGATGTTACAAGTTGCTAAACAAGCATTCGGCCCACCAGATGGTAAGTGGGCGCCGTAGCCTATGAGCGCTTGCAGCACCGTTAGTAGGTGGCACTCACGTATTGCCAACCTCGAGATATTAGTACTTAAATCCCCTGTGTCCAGTAATTTTACTAGCGTACAGTGCCCTTCAAACCGGAATACAGATAAAGCCTCTGTAACTATAGATGCTTTATAATATAAAAGAGTTTCATTATACCAATAAGTAGGTAAACATAGTTACTAATAAATTCGAAAGTTGTAAAATGTCAGCTAATTTTCTTTACATCTGTGGCAGATGTGCCGAGAATAAGCGATGAGTGTCGAACTGCTGAACCAGGCCAGCGGGAATGTTTAATTAATTTTTAATTGATTGCAAAACTTTGACGTTCAAAATCTTGAAACTTCAGATCAGTATTCTCTAAGATTTATGTATCTTTATAACTGTATTATATTCGAAGTTATTGATGTAAAACCACGCCTGTGGTTTTATCAGTATTCATTTTGTATCAAACTATAGATAGCCTTGGGACTTTATCAATTTCATCCAAGTATATGAACAACTTATTGTAACCAACAATGTTTTTAATCTAGATAACACAATAAATTGCACAGTACTTTAACTACTGCGTCGGATTTCAACGATTCGTCTTTTATGCGTTACGATGATTTTCTATATGATGAATATTAAAGTAAGCATCGCGCTACCATCAATGAGACGCTTCGTTGGAGTGACATCTTTTCAAGTATTGTCTTTCTAATCCAAAGTATTAAATAGGTTATATTCCGGCGTCGGGATGTGACGACCCCATCGCCCGCTGTTGGGATAACCTCTGTCACAGCAGAGATTATTCCACCAGTGCAATCAGTCACACTGGTGGTAGGTCTTTTGTTGCAAGAGGCCGGCTAGGTAGGTACCACCGCAGTGTCCAATATTCTGCCGCCAAATAGTAGTGCTTAGGCACTACTGTGTTCCGGTTTGAAGGGCATTGTACGCTAGTGAAATTACTGGGTGAACGAGATTTAAGAACTAATATCTCGAGGTTGGCAACGCGCGAGTGGCACCTACTACTGGTGCTGCAAGCGCTCATAGGCTGCGGCTGCCACTTACCATCAGGTGGGCCGTATGCTTGTTTGCCAACTGCTAACATAAAAAAATAAAAATAAATAAAGGTTCTATACTTCGTCATGTGCCAACAAATATATTTTGTATGAAACAATCTGAGTTAAGCTGAATCTTTATAGGTTGAGAAGAGGAAGAAATTGCGTTTAGAAAGATTTTGCAAAGAATTCTTAGTACTGATAATTTAGGCCGTAGAAGAGATTTTTCAGCGTTATAATAATTATGAAGCTGGACGACCGATATTTTTGAAAAATGTTTGAGACATTCAATGAGAATAACGCAGTGAAGTTAAACGTGAAATGATATTTAATGGATAGCTTACACGATAGCTACCTTTTCACTGGAAGGATATTTCTGGCGTTCTTCCAAATAGGGCACTGCGCTATGCTGATTACTGCCGCCAGTGGGCAGAAATAAATGAAACGGAGAGATTTTTTCATTTATTTTATTTTATAAGCCTACATTTTTAGTTGTAGTAGAGCCATGACAGAATTACCAGGGGGGAATCTGTTCCCTTCTCATACCTTCTTTATGCGCATATATGATACTTGAAGTATCGCAAGAGGATGACATAAGAAATATCCAGGTTAATCAAATTGTAATGTATGTCTGTCTATTACATTTTCATACCTAAAATGCTGAATCAGTTTTGATGAACAAGTTTTTGCTGTGGCCCAGTGGTAGCGAACCTGCCTTAAGAGCTACAGACCTCGGATTCGATTCCAACTGGGAGCAAATGTTTTTATTGACCATACAGGCAGGTTTTCCGGTCTGGGTGTGTTTGTCATTTTGTATGTTTCCGGGCTCCCGACACAGCATATAAATAGCCTAATAGGGACCGATGAGTGTGTAGGGTTTATTTATTTATGTATATTTATAACATATAATTTCTATTGTTACAAATGTGCATCATAATAATTATATTGTTATTCAAGCAGACAAAGCAGTGGGCGAAAGCTAGTTTAATATAAATAATATCAGCTGTATTAGTGTAATAGTAATGCAACCACTGGAGTTAAAGTTTCAGTAGTAGAGTCGACGGGGAAGTTGCTACATAAAATATTTTTAATAGTTTCATACTTCCTCCTACCATTATTCTCAAGAGGCAGTGAAATAAGACGCTCATAGCCAAGTCTTCTCTCATACATTCATTGGTGGGGAACGATGAGTGGGTTAAGCGACTTTGATAGCGGACTGTCAATGGATAAGCTACAGCGTAGTGGTTTGTCGACGTAGCGTCTATGTGCTTAGAAGTACGTACGAGTAAAAATTATTATCAATTTCGATAATAGTCGAGTTAAGTTAAGTCAGAGACCCCTTGGGTCGTGGACGCGCAGAGTGGGGTACCTGAGCGTCCGTGATGAGCGGCCCTGAGGAGGAAGGCAGCCGGTGTGTTCCAGACTGCCGTACGCTGGCATGGAAAAGGCTGGGGGTTTTTACCATCTCGACCCCCCGAGACCGAGCTCCATTACCAATCGGAGCACCGTGATCGTCAGGTCGCGTTGGTATGTTCTGCAAGAGTTCCCGTAGCCTGACAAACACACAGAGGTCGGCCACCGAGGAGGTTTTAGTGGGTCCCCATGACATTTCCACCTTGTCATGGAACCCCACATAACCCGGTTCTCCTCCCCAGGACGCCGGGCATCTAGTAGTAGATTTCATCCCCGAAACCAAAAAAAAAAAAAGAGAGACCTATTTCGGTGACCTGAACAATTCTGACGAAGACGACAGGAAGGCGGCGGTACGGATAAAGATGAAGACGGTAAAATCGCTGGTATTAAAACATGCTTGATATGGCCAGGCATGCTGGCGTGATAGTTAAAAATATAGTCCTTAGAAAATGAAGGCATTGAGAAAAACATGACAAGCAAAGTACATAAACAAGTAACAAGAAAATGTTTAATTTTTTTTTATGTAGATGAGCATCATGCAATGCCATTTCTAGTAAAAAATGCAATGCCATTTCTAGTGAAAAGCCTAAAAATATCGATTACTGCATTCTTAATTATCAAGGCAGCACACGCTTGGTCTTCTTCTTCTTCTTATCGATTGGTTAGTGGTCAACCTAGTGTCAGAGTTGTTCAGGTCGCCCGTAGGCCTCTGACTTGACTTATCGACTGCTGTCTAATTGTCAACAGCCGGGACCGACTTTTTACGTGCCCTCCGAAGCACGGAGACGCTCGGTTGAAATACCACTATGCGATCACCCATCTAGTGACTGACCGCGCCCAAAGTTGCTTAACCTATCGTTTACCGATCAGCGGGTGCACTCGGCTGTGAGCGTCTCCGCGCACACGCTTGGTAAAATGAATGGACTTATTACTTAACAAATTACGTTAGTTGGACCAACTTTATTAAGAGTATTCCTGGTTCTATCTTAGCCCCTTGGGCATACTCTTAGTATAAGTTACATGCTTTCTTGATACATAAATAAAATCACTACTTAATGTATTTAAATATTGTTTTAATTGTTTTTAATATGTTCCTGGCTGACTTGGAGGTATTAATTTTTGGTAAGCTTAACAAAAACAGGCTTAACTATTACTACTAGATAGTCATTTTTTATGTGAAAAAGTTGACAAGCAAGCATACGACCCACCTGAGGGTAAGTGATTGTCGTAGACTATGAGAGCTTGCAACACCATTTATTTGTAGGTGTCACCCACGCGTTTTAACCTATTGAGACATTAGTTCTTAAATCCTTTGCCCAGTAATTTCACTAACTACAGTGTCCTTAAAACTGAAACCCGGTATACTGCTTTGCGGTAGGATATCTGATACTGCGGTGGTACCTACCTAGGCAGCCTCTTGCAATGAAAGACCTCCCAAAAGGCCTACAGCCAGTCAATAAGTCAATTGTAAGACAACACAATCGAATTGAATTAATTTAGTTTAAAACTATTTTGAAAGAAAGTCAACTTATTCATAGTATTACCTTCAGCTTTCAAAGACGAAGTGAAGTAACTTAACAATGTAATTAAAAGTTGGTAGATGAAAAATTAAGTTATTTCAAGTTGTTTTATCGAGTTCAAATGAAATTAATTAAGATAATAAAATGTCATTGTGCTACGACGCTTCGGCGCAACGATAGCTAACCTGCCTTAAGCGTCACAGATCGTGGGTTTGATTCCCGCTCGGACCAGATGTTTGAACATACAGGCCATTTTATCCGATCTAATTGTGTTTGTCCGTGTCATTGTGTTTGTTTCCGGACCCCCGATACCTAATGGGAGCCGTTGAGCGTTTGTAGCGTTTATTGTGGACGATCGTTGTGGAGTGCTTGTTTCGAGCCTGCCTTTAGTCTCAGTGGTCGAGGGTTCGATTCCCGCTTGGAGAGCAGTTTTATATTGATCATAAATTCCAGTTTTGGTATAAGCGTTTGGCACGACGGTCGTATATAGATACTACTAGTAGTTTCGTTAATATCTGATATTTATAATTTAAATAAACTGAATATTTTAGATTTTTAGTAATTTAATTTCTGTCAACACACATGCCTAAAGACAAATATGACCTTCTTTAACTTTTACTTACATATCATAGTTATACTAATAATCAGCTTCCTTATAAAAATTATAGTTATGATTTTTAAGGTAATTATCGCTAACATCAAAGAGACAAAATTCTACTCCTAAAATAAAAAATATAATTTTATCACGTTCCCGAAATTCTATATTTAACATGAAATATATAATTCATAAGTAAAGATGTATATTCTTAGTATTTACGAAAACCGTGTAAAATAGCGGCCATTAATACATTTAAAGATCAAAGGGGTTCTCTGAATAGTTAAAATTGCGCGTCTTCGGGCAGGTACCCGCTGGTATGTCCCACTACTTCCACTACTTAGATCATTCCGCGCATACTTAGCGTGTGGTCCAATCGATAAGCGAGCGATTACGAGATAACGAAACTACAGCTGTGCACAAATTTGACGACCTTTGTGGCGTGATGGTAGTGACCCTGCTTTGAGCCACGATGGTTTCGGGTTCGATTCCCACTCGGATGTTTTTCTTTGACGGGTGATTTGCTCTTATCCAATGAGTTACTCGTTCGCCCTTTGGGTTTCGGAGGTCAGAGAAATCTTCAAAGAGAGAGTCTTCAGATTATTGACGACGAAATGGATATATAGCTTAAGTTTAGCATTTAGCTATTTTCAGCATTACACATTATACACAGAATATCGTCATGAAGTAGCTGTATCTTTACTGTTACGTTTCGTTCGATGAGTTTCACTGCCATTAACCACGTCGGTCCTATCATTAGGTGGTCAGGTCGTAAGCATAGACTTACTACTATATACTATGTACTGGCATTTTTTATACCGTAAAATGTCACAGACTCGCTGGTGCCTCTTCGTAAATTCAACAACAACTTCATTGTGCACAGAAACGAATAATGTAAGCGTGTGACTGACTCCGTTCCGTTGACTTGTTTTTACAAAGGGGCACCAACGGGTCGAAAAGCTGGTCAGTATTATTCAATAGTCTACGGCCGTAAGATCTTTTGCCTTTTGTGATACAAAAATAAAAAAATGAAATCGCTGTCCGCTTATGACATTCTATACAATTTTAAGAACTTTTCCAATATACGTTACCTCCGGATAGCGATGCGGTCAAGCCACCATTGTTGTACACCCATCGGATTTAAAGTCACTTTTAATCTTTTAACGCGTAGATTATACCAGTTTTGTATAAATGGTAAAGTTCTTTGCGTTTTTGTTTCATTTTATCGGTAGAAACCTATGAGGTCAGATAATTGGAATTTTTGTAGCATTTTGTAGTTTTGATCCATTGTTCGTAATTGAAGAAGTATTATGGGTCTGTGTTTGGTTAAAAATAACACTGACCCAAAATATCAAGTCATCAATTTTCTTTCATTATCAAGCAAGGAATCGGCTCGCCTTAGTAAATACTGCATAAATTATTATTTATTTAAGCTTATGCACTCTTACAAAAGATTAAAGCATACTTAATTTCCAATGGCGCTATAACTCCGTGTCTCGTCGTATAACGTCTGTCTTGGTCTACGATTCTTGGTCTTCCTCTACGATTGGTCTCCACTTTGCACTATCGTTCTCCGTTGTCCTCCATGATGTCAAATTTTGCCGTTGCTACTATGTCTCCTTCAAAACATCCCTTTCTTATTTCTAAATAGTATCGTAAAGTATTGCCGTTTACATCATTAATGAGGCGAATGGAACCAATAAGTTCCATATTTTTAGTGCTCTCGAATTTCGTAATTTGGTGAATGTGAGACTCGAAGGGCAAAACTCACGCTCCCGTCCTCGGTTCACTCCTCCCCTGCATCCACTCTTTTCTTTCTCTATTTCGATGTACCTGGTGCTATTCTTATATCCCAATACTAGTATTAAGATTGATAAATTAAATTATTTTTTTTTCTTTTTGTGTTTGTTTAATTTTTATCGTTCAATTTTGTTAGTTTACTTTAACTAAGTTATCAACACTATTTATGGCATGTTGTGTTCTCCAGTAATTGGGGATGCATCTAAGTATTGTGTAAAACTTTCTTTTTTTGTATTTTCATATGTACTTCTGTTGGAGTTCCTTAATAAATAAATAAAATAATAAAAGGAAAGTAATTTTATCAATGCTTATTATAAGATATAAAATTTTTAGTACCGTCAAATTCTCACTCCTACCCCTGCATCCACTCTTTTCTTTCTCTATTTCGTTGTTCATGATGCTATTCTTATATGCCAATGCTAATATTAAAGCTATATTGATTAAAGGAAAGTAATTTTATTAATGCTTATTTTAAGAAGTAATATTGTTAGTACCTTCAAAATTATGTTCAGGCATTTTCTTTTCCCAAAACAAAGTCGCTGATGGTAATTCATTACGAGTAATACAATATCCAGGAAAACAATGACAAATACCGTTTATTATTGTTTATGAAAAATAAATACCGTTAATACCATATTTTGATTTTAAGCTTTATACCAATGTATTTAGGTTCAATATCAATAAAAGCGGTGCCGTAACCTCCCCTGTCATCGTATAAGTTACGATTTTTTTCTAATTCCCCGACACGCGACACCTGCGGCCAGTGTCGAATATTATTTTCCTCGTTAACTCGATGTTGGGAACTCGATACTAATAATCGAGTAGAATATCGATTTCCGAAACCTTAGAAAGTCAGTGACATTTTTCGTACGTGTGCCGTGACAGCTGATAGTTTTGATACTATGGCGACGAACTGTCCTCAGTTACAAAGTGTGCCCAATAAGTATTTCCTACTCTCACACACACTACAGTCTTTGGAATATATGTATACGTTGCAATCATTATAAATTTGCATTACATTTTTAGTTTTATATTTCGACTTATTCTCTAAATGAACATGCAACTTCAAAGCATATTTTTATACTAACATATTATGATCATGAACAAACAAATAGGTAGCTTTGAAAAGCAAAATATTTATTCCAATGAAATATGCGGTTTTATTGAAAACTTTTTGAAATAAAAATATTGAATAAAATTGAAACATAAAATCAAGCTATCAAAGGAAGACATGTTTTAATTGCATTCCATAGCATTAATAACGCAGTTTATTTAAACATGAAGTGGCTGGATTAATATTATTTTCTTATTCCGAGGCAATAGAAGTAATATTTTCATATTTGTAAATCTACGAAAGCACGCTATTTCCGTGTTACAATGTGTCGTTGAAAGTTCTAATTTGTTTTACAATATGCTTCACATTTTTTTGTAAACGAGCAATTTTTGTACAAATACTTATATAATATGAATCTCGGAACTGACTCCAACGATTTTCATGAAATTTTGCATGCAGGATTTTCGGGGGCGATAAATCGATCTAGTTAGGATTAATTTTTAGAAAATGTTGTTTTTCCGTGTTTTTAGGCAATGAAGACCCCGGTTCTAGTCCAGATTTCTTTTACTATTATGTCGGTAAGACTGAAAAAAATATTCATTTTTCATCATTATGTAATTCAAATCCAAACATGATTTATCAAAAAAAATAGCTAGCAAAGCTTGTTGGTTATCCAGATACTAGAATATATTGACTGATGCAAACTCAGTGTTATTGGTAAGCTAGAATTTGCTGAACTTTACTTGATAGTATAATGTTTGCGGTTCCTTGCATATGGTTGGTTTATTTTCAAACAGTGGGAAGTGGTTGAACTCAGAAGATAAATAGTTTTCGTATGCCGTTTAATGATTTATTGACTACATACATGTAACACCAAGAGTTTAATTTTATCTACTCAAATGTGTGCATTTATAGGTTTTAATGAAGATGCTATAACATCAGTATAATTGTGTTTTACTCATATATTGGGATTATAAGACTCTGACGTAACTGAGCTATTTTTTGCGGGCGCTTACTATGCAGTGTCCTATTTTTACTCTTATCTAAAAAAAAGCCTAATAATGGTTATTAGTGTAGAAAAACGAGCTGTTATGTCTTTTCAATAGAAATAAACTTTTTTACGGAAGAAATTTCGATATAATAAAAAATTTCAGAAACTCCGAATAACAATATTTTAGTAAAACACGAAACTTTGTATTTAGGTTTATTTTTGTTGTAATAGTCAAGGATTTCCAAAATAGAGAATGAAAATCCTTAAGAAGACCTTACATTTATTATATCGACGACGACGTTGTGGCGCAGCGGTAGCGAACCTGCCTTAGCAAACGCCACAGGTCGCGGGTTCGATTCCCGCTCGGAGCATAATATGTTTGTATTGACCATGCAAGCATATTTTCCGGTCTGGGTGTATTTGTCCTTGTCATTGTGAATGTTTCCGGACCCCGACACAGGATATCACTATCCTAATGGGGGCCGTTGAGTGTGTAGCGTTTTAGCGTTTATATCCCATGACCACCCGGCGTTTTCAAACTCTAATAGCCAGATGCACTCATTGCTTGGGAAATAATGAGCGAATACCTAGTTAGCTCATCATCTTGGATTGGGTGTCCCGGTGTTTTATTTAACAGTCTCTGTTGTTTAGGGGCATATAGGAAATCGGTTCAAAGTATCACTAAGCTATTGTCTGTCTATAAAAGACACAATTGTTAAATAATTTAAATGTTAAAATGATAATCCTATTATCTAACTACCTAACTAATATTATAAATGTAAAAGTTCCGATGTAAGTTTGATACTCTTTCACGCTAAAACTACTATACATATTTTGATGAAATTTGGTATACACATAGCTTATTAACTGGATATTATTAAATAAGATATTTTTCATCGCAAAAAACTGTGGGGTTCTCGTGTAATCGTCAAAAAACTACATAACGCGTGCGGGCACAACTAGTATTCCATAAGTCAGACCTACATGAACTATCTAAGCCACTCTTCGTCTAAATTGATATTAGCTATTAATGCCAACTATATTTACAGCACAGGCCCTTAATTTATCTTTGATAGAATACCTAATTATTGTATCCTTTGAAGTTTCCTGTCCGCATTCAGTGTTGACGTTTATAATAGACCCGGTCAGTAAAGGGGTTCTGAACATGAGGGATAAAGTCTGTTCCATAACGTCACTATAATTTCAATATTATAAAACCATTCTTCAAATAAGTATTTTTGTAGTACTTTGCTTTTTTAAGTTATTAATGCGGTAGCTTGAGCAAGTTAGAATACCTTCATATCGATTATGGATTTGAAGTAGTGTTATAATATAATAATTCTGTGTTAGCATAAAATACTGAGCTAGATAACCTGTATCTTAGGAACCATTGTTTGGCCCCATTCAGTACACAATATATTTTGCCCAAAAGTAAAAGGTACTACACAGAATATAATATAAATTGAAGTGAAAACATAAAACTATAAAAAATATAACAAGTTATAGTAAACATCAGTAAACAGGATAAACTAATAATAAAAGTATTGAGCAAAAACTTATAATAAAACAAAGCATAAACAATTACAATATTGTAAGAATACACTATCCGTGCGATGGATGTGCGTTTAACGTAAGCATCATTAGTCCAAACACTTTTTAGGCGTCGGGATGTGACGACCCCATCGCCCGCCCATCGTTGGGATAACCTCTGTCACAACAGAGATTATTCCACCAGTGCAATCAGTCACACTGGTGGTAGGTCTTTTGTTGCAAGAGGCCGGCTAGGTAGGTACCACCGCAGTGTCCAATATTCTGCCGCCAAATTCTAAAGCCACTTCTAACATAAAAAAAAAACAATACTTCGTCTAGCACATTTTTTTATCCCCCCTTCTCATATTATTCATTTTTCTTCATTGCTACGCACGTACCTCTTATGATATAAGGTTATTTAGCAGTGTGTTTGTTGTTTTATAGTTCTTCTAAGGATTTTAAATAGCTTGATAGATAAACGTACATTTATTAGATAACATTTCAATGTTGTGAACACGCCTTACCTTTTCCTAGGCTTTTGTTGAGCGGTGAGCGACAATATCCGCATTACTTCGGAAGCGTTATTGTGTGATAGTAATTATCCTTATTTATAGTTGGATAATGAATTGATTTTGGTGTTTTGTTTGGCTTTAAAAGTCTTTGTCAATTTTCATTAATTTAAGATTAATTGCTAGCGCAACATTGTTAGTCGCCCCACAAGGTGGACTGATAACCTGGCAAAGACGGGAGTCTGCTGGATGCAGGGAGAGTCCTATTTATAGCAGTGGACGTCTTTCTGCTGTTGTGATGACAATGATGTTGACATTGTTATAAGAAAATTATTTTAGACAATATACAACTTTTCATACAATATGTACATGACCTTTTAATTTTATATAGTAATCAAAATAACGTAATAAATTAAATAATAATTTAAAATGTTAAATATTTTAATATTAAAATATTTCATTACATGGACTAAACGACCATCAATAGTAATAATTTGAATGAATTCCTCCACAAATTGTCGTTTTAAATGCTAAACGTAACTGGTTTCAATATACCAAGGATATTAAAATTTAACAACCTATGCAACCACGTAGCCTGCATTAGGACGGGCACCACATATTAATGAGGCAAGTACGTTTAGTCTCGGGGGGAAAACCGACGTATGGTTAGATTGTTACTTCCTGTAGGTTCCGTATAGTATACTTTCTACTATACAATTTTGCAGAAATTATTGGTCGTATATAATGTAACTCTGTTACAGTATTACGAAAAGCAATGAAAATAACTTAAGAAAGGTTTTATTTCGTTGTTTTGCTATAAGCAATCTCTAACAGATAACCGATGAAATTGAAAGATTTATAATGAGCAACACATTAAATATTCTGAATTAGAAAATTTTAAAATATGACTTATAATAGAAATAGGGAAAATGGCACTATGTTAAGTTAAATTTACAAGTTTAAAGTACGCGTTGTCTGTCCGTAGTGGTACATGCAGGCTAGAGTCACATTTTGAGGTACAACGTTTCCAAGTGTGTTGTGTTCTTCATTGCTTGTTGTATGTTACTCTTTACTCGACTGCCGGAGGGTAATGTTTTTTTATATTTTGTTTATTTGTGTTACCCGCGCTGTGGATGGAGTGGTCAATATTTAACAACTAACTGCGGTGTGGTACCATTAGTCCTTAATTTTAAATTTCTGTTGCACATCAATATATTATGGATGAAAATGTGTGAAAGTAGTCAAAGGCCCGTTCCTCCACACAGCTTCACTGGATGCGTGTAAATCTAAGCATAAATCTCATCCAAAACACGCAGGTAAACGCCTTTAATAAAATTACTAAGTTTATATAAATTCTAGCTAAATTCGCAGCATTCAGCTAGAAATCAAATGGTCATATCCTGTAGATTGTGGCGCCCCTGTCTTCCGATATATCCGGTGTCATTTCAATTCAATTCTAGCTACAGAATTTCCAGGTTCCATTTAAACTATCTAGCGAGCGGAAAATATGGTTGATCACAATTAATTATAGATGTTAATATGCCGTTAGGTATGAAAACACATTTATTGTAAATCAGTGTCTAAATTTTTTTTTTCAAAAATACAAAAGACAATTTTAGAGATGAAATGAAAAATTATACGAGCTTTTTGAAAACCTGTTTTACCAAACATACTGTTAATACAAAATTATAATATTTTGTTGTTACAATTAAGTATCTCAAATAATGAGTGGTTTAGAAAAACAACTAACCGCCTTCAATCTAAGCTATTAGGTACCCTAAAAATATAATAATAATAATAATAATAAAATCTTTATTCGTATATAAGGATTGAAAAGCATACAGTCATAAAATATAATGTGAATGAAGGCGTATCGCTGGTAATTACGTATTATGTACGGAAGAGTTTAATTATTTCGTAGTCGTACAGTACTTCGTAGTTCGTACTTCGTAGTTTTACATCACAAGCTTTATATGAAGATGGGCCGGACGAGAACCGAAATCCAGTCATTAAAATTTCTTTAAAGGCTTTTATACACACAAAAGAGAAAGAATAAATAAGGCGAAGATTAAGACAAACATAAAAATGTTTTATTATTGCATCATCAATAAGGAACCTAGATTTTAAAGCTAATTTACCGCTAGAGATATCATATACAAATTATTTTAATGTAAATTGTAATATGAAAATTAACTGGAGGTTAAAGTATGTAAATTTAAAGAAACTTGTTTAATCTAATACTAGGAAGTAACATTAAGAAGTTATCTTTAGATTGGTAAGTAGCTTCTAAAAGCTGTTAAAAAGCAATAAAACTGTTATAAACACATTTCACTCCATTCAACCCGCTACTGCCCTACTGACGGTCACTGGTACCGCTTACAATTTTATTACCTCAGAAAACTTATTTACAGACAAAATTCTTTAGAACGCTTTATTATAAAGACATAAAGGTCATTTCCCAGTAACGAGACTTTTCACATAGCTGGTAGTATGAAGTGACATGGGAATGACGCGACCAGCCACCCGTGAAGCTTCGATAGCGATATTACGATAAAAGTAATAGAGTTTCGGACTAACGTGCAGTTAATATAGTTTGCGTTACGTTTTCACTAAAAATTAGTGGACCGTAAAACATGGGTTTTATGAAATTATTAACATTGGACGTTTTTGGGTTGGTGCGGTCATGAAATGAATTTAGTAGGGTGATGTATAAATGGTTAGGGGTGTATCTGTTAATTCAATTCATTCGATTTAAAATCGTATATTTTGTGGTATTTTGTTTTAAATGCTGTATGAATAATTTTGGACGAAAGCAGAACCTACATAGTTGTGTTAAATAGCTCTTAGCTTTTAAGTATTGTATTATTGCGTTAAATAATGCTAAACTCTAGTGCGTAACAATCTCAGTGATAAACTGAATTTCAAACTGATTTGGTGATGTGTGCTTTGGAGAAATACTTATATATTATTTAAAAATCTATAAAACATAATTATGTAACCTAGTCTACCCTTGAAAACATTGCTCGGTTCCTTAATTTATGAATTATTATTCAGAATAGAATCTAAAGAAATGTCATTTTTTTATCGTTATTGTTATGACATTTTTTGAACATTTAATGTGAGCAAGTTAATCACATTGCAAATTATTCTTTAATAACATTTGGCCGTCACTTTGTCCGCGGTAACCATAGCGTTGGCTGCAGAGAGAATTGAATCATTTGTGAGTAAATAATGTTCAATAAGACACATCTAGATCGATAATCAATAATACGTCTTGTAGCTTATTTTTCACAACCCCACAGGTACCGAACATTGTTCCGTGATAAAAAGTATGCTATTCTTGAATTCAGGTAACAATCTACATCCTTGCGAAATTTCATACAAATTCTTTTTGCCGTATTTACATGATTGAGTAGCAAACATCTAAACGCTTAAACATCCGAACATGCAAATTTTCACATTTGTTATATCGTATCTGAAAGGAGGTTTCGTTAAACCTACCCCCGAGCCGCAAGTCCCGGGTACTGCTAGGAGTTTTTCCCTCTACCACACGGTAGACCCGGCGCCCGCACGGTGACCATGAATGCTAAGCAGTTCGTCTCATGTATCAGTGTATGTTTTAAAAAAAAAAAAAACTGAAACATATACATGCCATAAAAATGTAATATAATAGAGAAACCAAGTCAAGAATTGCAAACAGTGAAAAAGTCATTTGTCCTGGAAGCCATTATAATTGACTAAGTGGAAAATTGCTTTATAGTATTCAAATAGTATATACATAGTGTGATGAATTAAAGTAAGCAATTTCGTTTGGTTTCCATTTCCAATTTGTCTCAACAATTGCAACGAAGCCTTGCAAATGAAAAGCGTGACTTTCTGCACCACTGAGGCATTCTGTGGCTTGTTGTTCAATTAACTTTTTCTGGCTTTTGTGGTCAATATTATTATGATGGGAGGATTTGATTAATTATACTGTCCGAGTTTGTGTGAATCTGCTAATATTATTTAAGTTTTATTTTTATTTTCTGCTATGAAAATTTATAGGATTTTTGTTTCAGTTTTAACGTCACAACTTACAGTACACCAAGGAGAAGAAAATATGAACAAGAAAGAAAGTAAAGAACAAAGTTCAATGCACCTCATACAACTATATAGCTGAAGAATGTGATGTATCTGTGTATGTTGTGTGATGCATTCATAATTCTTGGATAGGGTTTGCTTCTGAGGTGGTCACTTTTCAAAATATTACAACTTCGATCACTGCATCCACATTTTTGAGTACCCTACTTAATATAGCTTTAAATATAACTATAGCTTTTTGAAACAAAAGAAAATGTAGAATATTGGACTAGCATTTTTTTTTTTTTTAAGTTAGAAGTTGGCAAACAAGCATACGGCCCACCTGATGGTAAGTGGCTGCCGCAGCCTATGAGCGCTTGCAGCACCATTAGTAGGTGCCACTCACGCGTTGCCAACCTCGAGATATTAGTTCTTAAATCTCGTTCGCCCAGTAATTTCACTAGCGTACAGTGCCCTTCAAACTGGAACACAGTAGTGCCTAAGCACTACTATTTGGCGGCAGAATATTGGACACCGCGGTGGTACCTACCTAGCCGGCCTCTTGCAACAAAAGACCTACCACCAGTGTGACTCGCGGTTGAATCCACGTGAATAACGTTTTAATAAAAATAATTACGAACCTGGAATCCCTATTTTACCCTTTTTAAGATATTAAAAAGTGGCGTGTATGCCCTTTTCCGAAACTTGGTTGTGTAGCAAACATCCAAACATACACGTAAAAACTTTCAAATTTATTATGAGTAGAATTGGCAGTACAATTACACCATCAACCTTCAAAAATCAACAATACATAGTTCAAAGAATATGTTTCTATAGTCAATTAAGTCACAGATCAAATTCAGTAGCGCGCTATATCCGTAGGGAACGTATAATGCATATCAACGTCAAAGTGTTCTAAAGCGACAATGCCTGTCATGCATATGCGCATACCGTTACTGTGAGAATAGTCGACGTTTGAAAAGAACGAAAGATTTTGGCGGAACGGTCTGTGAATATTTGGGTACAAAATGATGAAAGTAGAATTGTAATGATCTGTAGTAAGTTTTTATAAATTTATATAAATAGTAGAAGTACAGACACGCTCCTACCAACACCAATGCGCCGGATTGACCGGAGAAGTACTACTCTCTCACAGAAAATCGGCGTAACGTAACACTACTCTACTGTGTCGGGTTTCGGGCGAAGAAGGATAGCGCCGTAGACCAAATCTCACACCCTCTTTGTTACTTTCTTTTTTCCTGATTGTTACCTGAATTAACATAAGGGTATTTTTGTTCCGGAATAATGTTAAGTTTTTCTGGGATTATCAAAACTAGTGTATTGCGTATAGGCGTTCGGGTGTTTGTTTCTCAATCACGCATAAACGGCTTAGCGGATTTATTACAAATGAGTCCTATATCTCTGGACCCAATACTGAGGTCATTTTGGATGCGGGAAGATGCTAGTTTGAAATCAGTATGCAATTTTTTTTTATCTAAGAGGGGGCAAACGGGCAGGAGGCTCACTTGATGTTAAGCAATCACCGCCGCCCATGAACATCTGCAACACCAGAAGGCATGCAGGCGCGTTGCCGACCTTTAAGGAAAGAATACGCTCTTCTCTTGAAGGTTCCCAAGTCGAATCGGTTCGGGAAGACCGCCTTTCGAAATTTTCTGACATCTGAAGCATATGTATAGAGTAATTTTTTACATAATCATATATCAATCAAGCATACCTCTCGTTCGTGGCAATTAATATTGTCATATAACCCGGTTATATAGATTAGTTGTTCAATCTGATTGTTCTGATCGATTATTTTATTTTTGTTTTATTTATATTTACAAATATAATAAATGTAATGAACCAGAAACTGGTTTGGATAAGATTTGCCACACAGCTTATCATTTGAATTTTCGACTAGAACTTAATGTTTTATGGAATAGAAAAATAACAACAACTCCATCATCGAACCCACAAACATTGCTAGTATTTTATAACAAGGATAATATATTAAAGCTTGTATCAGAATATCGCTTAAAAATTGTACCATACACCAAAATTTTGACATACAATGCAATTTTATCTGCGTCGATAAAGAAAGCGCATTGCGTTGGTAATATTTTTCGAGCTACGAGACAGAAAGTGAAGAAAATCACACAGGGCTTATAAAATATGCGTCATATATGCAAAAGTTATCGTCAGTGAATTTGGCCATTTGAAGTTTTCGCCAGAGAATACATATAAAATACGTTTTAATGTCTTGAAAAGTCTAAGCCAGCTCAGCGTCTAGGAACGTAAGATATCATCTTTCGTTTTACTAGACTTAAAAAGTCTGTGGAAATAAAAATAACTGATAACGATCGTTAGTAAATTATAAAATTTTCCCTCGTGCTTAAAGGTATTTGGATGCATTGATTTCTTGGCAATAGTTCTTAATCAAAGAGACTATCTTTTTTATTCTACGTGGTGTCTTCACTTTGTGATGGCTTTTTATTGCAAGTTGCCTGCTATGTAGGTACCACCGTAGTGTCAGATATTCTTCTGCAAAACTGTAGCGTGTTTTGTATTACCGCGTTTTGGTATGAAAGACGCTGTACCTAGTGAAATTACTGGGCAAAAGTGAGTGACTGACACCTACAAATGAATGGTATTGCAAGTGCTTGTAGGCTTCAACCACCGCTTACCATCATGTGGGTGGTATGCTTACTTGCCAGTGTATCTACAACGTCATAATATTAGGCTACGGACATTATGATATACTTTTTCTTCCTAGCATTATTCCCGGTATTATTCGAGTATTTACCCAGAGTCTGCTTATTACTCTCGTCCGGATTTGACAGGTTACTACTTTTTATACAGAGCGACTGCCTTCTAACCTCTGTAATCCTAAGGGTGAACCAGTAACTCATTGGATAAGAGCTATTTATTTATAGTAACAGATATGTGTAAGATCAATGCAAAAATCTGCGAGAATCAAACCCGCAACCATCGAGGCTAAAGGCAGACTCGCTACTCACAACTCCACAATGGTGTCCGCTGCCGCAGTATGATATACAGGGACAGCAAAGATCTGTCATCCCGGCGTGTATTATGAATGTGTCTCGGCTTTTGTCCTATCTTATCCAGAATTAGTTTTATTTGAATTGTATGCTACTGCTCGCACTTTGAAGATATATCTTGACGTTTTGCTGATACTGTAAGACGCGTATGTTTGTATTGGATGATCCTGGGATATGATAGGGAAATTGTTTATATTTGAATGCAGATCACAACGTCTGTAGGCTAAACTTTCTATCTAGTTTTATAGAAATACTGGCATCTGCCGATGGCTTCTCCCGCGTTAATAACGATTATTATTGAGGCACCTCTAATACAATATAGAAATAATTTGAAGACGCAGCGGTAGCGAACCTGCCTTAAACGCCACAGGTCGCGGGTTCGATTCCCGCTCAGAGCATAATATGTTTGTATTGACCATGCAAGCATATTTTCCGGTCTGGGTGTGTTTATCCATGTCATTGTGTATGTTTCCGGACCCCCGATACAGGATATTAATATCCTAATGGGGGCCGTTGAGTGTGTAGCGAGTGTGAATGTGTAACTAGTGACGTCATAATTTTCCCAATACAAAATTTCATTATTATAAAAATTTCTCATAATTAATTCATCGGATTAGGCATTGGAAGCGCCACAAACAAACTTACTTTCGCAATTATAATATTAGTAAGGCCATGTATTATGCTCCTTTTATTTTATGGATTTTTGAGTATACATAAGCTATCTCACGGCGTCGGGATGTGACGACCCCATCGCCCGCTGTTGGGATAACCTCTGTCACAGCAGAGATTATTCCACCAGTGCAATCAGTCACACTGGCGGTAGGTCTTTTGTTGCAAGATGCCGGCTAGGTAGGTACCACCGCAGTGTCCAATATTCTGCCGCCAAATAGTAGTGCTTAGGCACTACTGTGTTCCGGTTTGAAGGGCATTGTATGCTAGTGAAATTACTGGGTGAACGAGATTTAAGAACTAATATCTCGAGGTTGGCAACGCGCGAGTGGCACCTACTGATGGTGTTCAAGCGCTCATAGGCTGCGGCAGCCACTTACCATCAGGTGGGCCGTATGCTTGTTTGCCAAATGCTAACATAAAAAAAAAAAAAAAAAAATCTCATATGTATAAAATAAGCATTTGGCAGAAGAAAAGAGGAAAGAAATGATCTGTGTTTATCACTAGCATTGGTTGAGTGTCGCGTATGTTGAGTATTTTAGATTTATTGAGTTCTTAACTGATTCGTCTTTTTATGAAAACCAAAGTGTATGATGGTTTTTATGCTAGCTGGTTTATGTCTAGTACGATATCTTTGAAGAAAGAAATAACAGGTGTTATTACCACTTTAATGTTAAATGTCACAGGGCTCAAGAGAGCTATGCTATATGGCCTCTCATACGTAAATTTGTTGTGACTTAATTAATATGTCTCTGGTAAAAATAATATATAATTGTGACGATAAATAGGAAACGTTATTCATTTCATATTTTATTTCCAATAAAAAGATATGAAGAACATTGCATAATGCTTTTGTTTTGAATAAAAATTTAATCGTTTGGTAGTGAACCAATGAAAGTTGACAGATGCATGTAGTTTAGTAATTCAATTGGTTTATTTATATTTCTGTCTGTTTATAATAAAATAAATATTATAATGAGCTCATAAATAAAAGCGATAATCTCAATAAGCGAAAATAATTCCTTATTAAGGTTGCTCGTTATTAGAAATTTTATGGCTAAGAAAGATCATTAATAAAACTTAATTAAGTTCACATTAAGACCGTCAGAGCGGATTTACTGAACGTCACTTAAACGAATTAATGGGGATCTGGAGAGATTAAAGGGAACACCTTTATGTTTACACACGGGCAGGATTTGTGTATGAAAACGTTGCTTTAAAATTTTTACGATGTTTGAGATATGATCAAAAGAGGAGGTAATTTAATAAATTATTTTCACTTAGAAATAAAAAGATACTATTAAAATTAATTAAAAATTATTTTTGTGTAATAAATTGGGCTATTTTTTCTGAGTATTTCAAAATAATATTTAATATATTGGGTGTATATCAGAAATAAAAAAAAAAATTGTTTTATTTATTTGTTTCCCATTCCACTCCATGCTTTCATTAATAATCTTAAGTTTCATAGAATCTTATACACATATTTTCTGTACTATAGTTTCTAATTCACATAATTAAATAAATAGCAGTGTTTTTTTTTGGAAAATGAAAGGTACGGGTTGATCTGGCTCATTCCTACCGCCGTGTCATTGTGGTTGTTGGCTTAAGCGACCCGATGACGTCCCACTATGGTGATGAGGGTTCCGTTAACTTTTAATGGGTATTGCCGACTTGCTCCTACAGAAAGAGCAAGGTTTCGACATAGTATTAAAGAAAAACGCAGCGTCTTAAATAAAACAATAAAGTGTGTGTTTACAAATTAAAGTAACGTTTTCGCTTCAGTTTCGACGTGCTTTGACCGCCTGTTTTCGCGAAATTAAATCTGTAATGTTAATGGAGTTTTCTCCAACGTTAATTGTAGATAATGATTAAATTATCAGCAGGTAATTAACCACAAAAATTAAAGGTCAGTTCTGGTTTGAAGCAGTATTTTGATTTTCAAAAATATTCCAGTGTATTTTTTCTTAAATATATTTTATTTCATTGGTTTTTTTCAACTCTAAAATATAACTCTGTTAAAAGACTATTTATAATGTAAATATAATCAACATATGATTTTAATTGATTTTGCTTTCTCTACTATCTCACGACTAATTTTATGTTGATGTAATATTATGTTGTCGTGATAATGCATTCTATTAATATTATCAATATGAAAGTTTGTATGTTTAGATGTTTGTTGCTGAATCACGCAAATACGGCTGAACGGATTTGGATGAAATTCGGCACACAAATAGATTGTTTCCTGGACTAGCACATAAGATACTATTTGACTTGAATTTCAATTTTCGTTATACTATGTAGACGGATTTTATAGAATCTAGATGAATTAATAATATTATTCATCTGATATTATAAAAAAGATAAAGTATGTCTGTCTGGACATACCTAACCCGCTGAACCAATATAGGTGCCTCCTTAAATCGTTAATCACGTGGAAGAAGTCACGGGCAAAAAGCTATACCAGCTTTTTAACACAATACTTTCCATCGTAAGTAGTTTGTGTACGAAGTCGTAGGTGAAACCTAGTCTAAGATAAACAAAATACCAGCAAACAAAAGCATATTAGTAGCTGGATATTTCATGGCGCTATTTTAGTCTCGCACCAGTCCGGAGTGTCAGACAAAATAAATATTCAGATGTGACATCAAACAGCCGAGACGGAAGCAGAAATGCAACGTATACAAATACGGCGCTTATTTCCGAAATTATCACCAAAAAAATGTTTTCTTTTCATACCTACGTTTATTGTTATATTTTTACCGTTCTATTTATTTAAATATATAAAAGCATGTCGATGATACTTTCTGCATGTACATAATTTATATCTCCGACTATAGTACACGGATTAACCTAAAAATATATTTTAAGGCTGATAAGATATCAAACTGCAAAAACTTCATTAGTTTTCGAAAAGAAAAATACCCACAAAACATTGTGGCACCAAAAGAGACCACGAAATAAACGTTAAATAAATAAACGTTGCACACTCAACAGCAACCATTAGGATAGTAATACCCCGTGTCGGGGTCCGGAAACATTCACAATAACAAGGACAAATATGCTTGCATGGTTAATACAAACATATTATACTCCGAGCGGGAATCAAACCCGCGACCTGTGGCGTTTAAGGCAGGTTCGCTACCGCTGCGCCACAACATCGTCTTAAATATATTGCGGGTAAGGTCTTTGAAGAAAAGTAATATAAATTACAATAGTTTTTTTTTCAAAGTCACTTGAACTTATAAAGTATTCACCTCTCTATTTATTTCAAGTGCGAAAATGGGATCGAAGATCTTATCCGAACTAACGCCATGCATTCATATCACCACTAAGTGTGGATGTAATCTACTTTATTTTACTTGTATATGGCCACAGGTGTTTGTAAACTGGGCAGTACTACCTTCATAAATTATCCTGGCCAAGTTTAAAAGGACCACACGTTCTAGTTTTCGACTACCATCGAAATTTTTAAGACTGGGTAAGTCCACAAAATCGTCGGGACGCAGTTTCTGTTGGACATGATTTTGTTAGTAAAATGTTTTCCAACTTATAATTAATTTAGATCCCCTTGTATTTGAAGTCATTTTACATTAGGTTGACGCTTGGTAAGGCTGCCTTTGTTTCAAGAGAAAAATGTTATACCTTTAAACAGCATTTTAAGACACTGAAAAGGTTTACTTGTAAACTATTTGTGATCAAGTAAGGTTGACATTTGGCTGTCTCATTTATTAATAACAATGTCGATTTATGTATGGGTGAAAAGTGTCAGACTTATTTATTTATTTATTTATGCACCAAAAATAAAATACAGTTAAAAAAACAAGGGACACACAGAATGATGGTACAAAAGGATGACTTATCTCTAATAAGAGATCTCTACCAGAAATCCTGGGAAAAATTGAGATTATTTATATAGAGTATGAAAAGGTGGTGTAGGTGCAATAGATACAACATTAAATACGTTACATATATATTAATAATATAATTATATATATAAAATATAACCATATATATAAATACATACATATACATAAATAAATATCTATAAATACATAGAACTTACATATTAATAAATATATATACTATGTTATAATGATAGAGATAGGTAATAATCTTTTAATCTGCGCTTAAATGTAGTGAGGCTAGGGTTCATGTGGAAAATGTGGTCTGGCAAAGAATTTCACAGACGCGCAGCATGTACGGTGAAAGAATTGCCAAAGAAACCAGTATTGTAACGTGGCACCTCAAGCACCCTCAACCTTACACGCGAACGCAGGGGCCGATCGCTGTCTGGACAAATGTGAAAACTTATTTTGGTCAATTGAATGTATGTAGGTCGGTTTAGAAGTATGGTAAGCTCTACAGGACATACTGCATGTATTTACGCAGAATTATTTATTTTTTCTTGTCGGTTCATTGTAAAAATCTCGTAAGTACCGTTCTGAAGGTGCCTTCTAGTGAAGGGCTGAATTGTAATGCGAGATTTGTAGGTTCGATCCCGACCCCCTTTGAGCTACATGCTTAGTTTGAGGGGAAATAGGAATATTAGTGATATTGAGAAAAAATAATCCTAAAAAGTACAAAAAATTATTTGGAATTTCGAAATATTGGTAAAATATTTTTACATACTATCAACATATAGTAAACCTTTAGTAAGCGATAGAGACGTTAAAAAAAAGTAAAAGGTACAATCAAGGTATGACACCTAATAATTTCGCAACTATACAATAGAATTTATTAAATCTTATTTTTCAATCACATTGCGCAATCAAATAAAAGATTGTTAACTTGATTTTCACTAGTCAATCAATGTACACAATACATTCTTATCTTGACCAATCCTCTTTTCAAACCTTTTCAAAGGGAATACCATTAAAAAGAAATCCGCTTACGGACATACCTACAATACCGTAATCAATTCTGAAGTACCCTTCTAATATTTGGGGTCGATTACAACATCTGTTACTGCAAAACTTAGCAAACGTTATGACACAATAAAAACAAAGGAAATTTGTTCTTACTAGGATGTGATAAGGGTTAATAAAACTGCAAATAAAAGTAACAGGAATCGAGTTCGCCACATACCGTAACATCCATACAATACATATTACAACAAAGAAATATGACCTTTATTGCTTCAGTAATAGAAGCGGAAGGGTGCGAAAAATTAAATTTTTATAAAAGCCGCGTTTACCACATGCTAGTCCGTAGCGGTTATTAATATACAATTGGTGCCTTTTTTACCCCGAGTTTTTGAAGCTTGAAAAAAGATAATATCATACAATTTTTTCTTTTTTTTTTTCAATTGGGCTTAACCGAGTTAGGCTTTATTATGTTCGTATTTTATTTAAAATGTTTTTGATATTAGGAGGTTAAAATGATATAACAATTTGCCTTTTAAACATTTTTATTTAGACCCCATGATGACTAATTGAAAATCAAAGTTTGAATGATATCATAATTCTTTATATAATAATAATACAACCACAACAATACAATATATATTTATAAAATTAAAAGCTGTTTTTTGTCTACAACTTTGAACTATAGATAAATCATATTGTATAACACTCTCCAGTTGTACTTTAAATATTAATTATTTGAATCTAGTTTTCAGTTCAATTAATATCAGAAGGAATGCTCACCCCACCACTATGTTGGATACATAGCCGGGAAGAGAGAGAGAAAGAGAGAGAATTGATCTCAGAAAAATCGAGGTGACAATACGCAAAAATATAAATACTGTTGTGTTCAAAGAAGAGAAGGAGATATCACAATCTGGAGTTGTGATTCTTCCAATAACCAATACCGAGTTTGAGTACGAACAGAACCCGTACTGTTGACGATTCTTTCGATGTATAGTTTTATTACTTTGATCTATGGCTTCCGTTGTCATAGCAAGAATAATATATTATATACAATATCACAATTGGTTCAGTTTTTTTTAGCCCCGGGGTAGTAAACTGTCCTAGCCACCGCAACATGTAACACACGCAAGATGTAACGTGTTGACCTCGAAACGCGGCTGAGCAGTCACGTTAAACCCTACTACTAGCATACCAGAATATAAGACGCTCAAAGCCGTGTGCGCTCACGGATCGGTACACGATCGGTGGGTTAAGCAACTTTAGGCGCGGTCGGTCACTAGATAGGTGATCGCATACTGGTATTTTAACTGAGCTTCTCTGTGCTTCAAAGGGCACGTAAAAAGTCGGTCCCGGTTGTTTATAACTCTAGTCATAGGCCTATACGGGCGACCTGAACAACTCTGACACTAGGTTGGCCACTAACCACTCGGTAAGAATAAGAAGAACCAGCATAGAGTTGCGATAATAATATTTTTATTGATTGTAGGTACATTTTCGTGTACCAATAATAAAATAAATAAAATAAATAAACGCTGCACACTCAACGGCCCCCATTAGGATAGTATTATCTTGTGTCGGGGGTCCGGAAACATTCACAATGACAAAGACAAATACACCCAGACCGGAAAATATGCTTGCATGGTCAATACAAACATATTATGCTCCGAGCGGGAATCGAACCCGGGACCTGTGGCGTTTAAGGCAGGTTCGCTACCGCTGCGCCACAACGTCGTCCAATAAAGAGTATAGGTGAAATATTAGACAGATGAAACATCTGAAGAGCGAAATAAAAATAAATTCTTTACTTATATGATTGGTACATTAATCTCTCTATCTCTGAAAGCTGTTTTCACAGAGTTCAATAATACACGTGACGCAAGGGGAAAATGCAATTAATTTCATCACAAAAGCCGTTTCGATTGGGGCGACCAATAACATAATAGTTTGGAATGTCTTATTTGGAACTAACGAGGGAAGAATTTTGCTATAAATCTCTTGGGAAAAGTCTTAATTGTTTCTTATTGTATTTATTATTTGGTATATTTGAAAATATTTCTTTTGTTAATAAAGATACGGGCTGTATTATTGGCGGGTTTGATTCCCGCTCGGAGCAGATGTATGTATTGACCATACAGGCATGTTTTCTGGTCTGGATGTATTTGTCCTTGTCATTGTGGGTGTTTCCTGAACCCCGACACAGGATATTACTATCCTAACGGGGCTGTTGATTATGTACCGTGTATTATTATTAAACTGTGTAGGTTATATTTTTTTATTATAGTAACTACC
Organism: Hestina assimilis; assembly: GCA_023373885.1. NCBI lineage: Eukaryota > Metazoa > Arthropoda > Insecta > Lepidoptera > Nymphalidae > Hestina > Hestina assimilis. The sequence goes on along the minus strand of CM041745.1, from coordinate 1,659,913 downwards.
CAAGTGAGGATAGCGTATTTGAATTTTTGCAATGCACTGCTTAATTGCCTATATGGAATGCAGGCCACTGCTAAGAATATTTAATAAAAGTACGTCACGTTCTTTGCGGTCATAATAGACCTATACTATAGTATAAAGCTTTTAACTTAAAAAAAAAAAGACTTAAATATCAGTTTCATTAGAATATAATAGTAGTTTGCTTTATTATTTAGTTCGAGCAAGTAGAAATTTCAATAATCTTTGTAAACAGTATGAAATTGACCCTTTTTTATCAAATATTGCAATGGCTAGGCAGCGCTTAAGCCTAAGCTTTTTCAATTAATTTGTTTTAAAATTAGTTAAATTTTTCTTGAAACCCACAACTACATTTGTATAGTGTTTGTTGCTCTCACCTAATTCGTTTAATCCGTTGTATATAAGAGAAAACTTGTTATTGGCTTACTGTTTTCTAATTAAGTTAATATATACTATATGTTTTTATAGCTGTAAGTTTTCCATGTAATAAATAAATAAATAAATAAATAAATATACAATTTTAACGTGTAATAACTCCTTGGAAACAAATCTGTGATGGAACATACTAAATGGGATATTATAGAATACCAAAAGTAAGTACGATTTAAAACAAAGGGCTCAGAATAAGCAAAATCGCGTGCAACCTGTATTAACATAAAACGCCCTTATCCCTCCTAAGCCAGGGTCTTGAACCCTGAGCCTTTCACAATTAAAATAGGTCATTATCGGCTTTCCCTAATCCAGCAGGTTTGGAGGCCAGACCCTACCTGGCACTCGAATATGCAAATCAATAGACGATAAGAAGTGATGCCTTTCAGGAAAATTAAGCTAAATTTTCCTTAAAATCTGCAATAATAAAACATTGATTGTATTTTTTGTGTTATGCGGCAAGTTAGGTATACCAATTCTACATAAATCGCCTAGAGTGCATAAGTCCATATTCCCACATAAGAAATATGAACCGCCGTGTCAGCGTCGCAAGCCTCAAAAGGAGGAACCGACTCCCGCCGGGAGCGGGTCGTGAGAAAGCATTCTTTGGTCCCACTTCGACCGGGAATCACTAGGCTAGATATGTTAAAAATGTATTATTTTAATAATAAAATTTAATTTAAGTAAAATGGAGTTTCTTTTGCATCCGGCGGCAGTAGCATACGTAACTGGCACTTTTAAACATTAATTTACGGCATAAGTTTTTTTTTCGGAGTGTCTATTACTGTTGGTCCTAGTGGTCTTGACAGCGTCACTGTAGGGGCAACAATGGGAGTATCCTCCGACCAGGAGGGTGATGGCTTAAGTTGTCGTCGTAGTTGTTAATGGAATATAATTTGTGAGTAAAATGTGAAATACAGAGTTCCCTTTTTCATCCCTTCCTTGTTCCTTGGGTTGCCAACGCGGATGTGATACTTCAAGTGTTGCGCTGACTACTTACCACTAGGCGGACCGTATGTTTGTTTAGCAACGGTCACGAATTAATAAAAAAGAAATTATATTACTTATGTAAGTAAATTGAGACCTCGTTTGGCAATGGCGAAATTATAAGTTATTACAACTGAAACGGTAGCTTACATGCCAATTAAACCCAAAGACTACTAATGTATTAAAACTGTAAGTAATATATTTATTAATTAACCTTTATTGTTTAATAAATAAATTACATATTAACGAAACAACCAACGCGCCTAAAGGTTTGTCACCAAACGTTTAGTATCACTTTAAAACTCGAGTTTCTTGGACGGTTTAACTCACAGATGTAGTGAGTGAGCTGCTACGAGTGAGCTGGTTTCCTCGGATAACTTTTATTAAATTTTTGCCTTGCCTAAAAGGTAGGATACTCCATGTTCATTAGATAGTATGATAAAGAATGATATTTGATGAGATATTTTTTTATTAATTGAAAGACGTATGTCGGTATTACATTTCTGTTCACAAAAAAATAATGCATTCATATTTCGCATGGAGTTGTCAGGTGAAATTCCCATTGTAAATATATGCTCGACCACGTATGAGGATCGCTCGTTGGCAACTAAATAGAATCTTTAGATAAAATCGACATCGTGTCGCCGCCGCTATTGTCTTCAAAAGAAAGGCAAGGCGCTTCGAAGTTAAGAATCTAATTAACATTTTAAATGTGAATCAATTACAAACCCTACTCTTTGTTCTCGATTGATGAATTGTCTTTAATTGCACATTCTTAAAATACGATTAAATCTTGTTTTTATATGTAATTATATTACTAGCTTCTGCCATCAGCTTCGCCCGATTGAGTAATGATTTTACAAACTCTGAACCTGATTCTTTACAAACTTTGAATGTCACATTTACATTGAATCAACAGCCTAAAAAATACGTTTTAAGCTTCTAGGTCTCAAAATGACGATACTACCATACAACTTTTCATCCCCCCTTTCAACGCTTTACAACCCTTTTTTCGTATTATAGAGTACCCTATGTCATTTCTTAGGAGCTAGACTATGTAGGTAGCAATTTCATTTCAATTGATTCATTAATTTCAAAAAATTTAGCATGAAAGCGCTATAGACAGACAGAGTTACTCCTGCATTTATAATATTAATAACGATAAGGATTGATAGACAAAGTTTCTAGAAGGACCAATATTCACTGGAAATACTATAAAAAAATTACGTTTCTTTCATTTAGAATTTTAAAAATATGTTTCAGGTTTCAAATTTTTGCTACATCTAAATGATAAATAAAAGTAAATAAAAGATTATGTCGTGTTTCATTCTTATTGCTGTAACATGTATTAAATTCAAAAAATATTTTTATTTGTGAATATGAAGCGTACATCATTAAGGCTTTATCGACAACCTGTGGTAGTTCGACCAATATTTATTCAGTCAATTATGCGTGCGAAGGCTTTAATTTATCGAATAATACCGCCTTGTATCCGATAATCAATTTAAGTTGTTTTCACAATGGTTTAACAAACGTATTTTCTTTGTTAACTAATTAACATAATAAATTTTAATGCTTAAGGCGATGTTAATGAAATCGATTCAATTTTATATTTTAATAGATATTAGAATCAATTGAGACGTTTTTATGATCTTTGTTATTAATTTTTTTTTGCTGGTTCTCAAATCGTCGTATGAAATGACAAAGGAAATTCATTACTGTGAATATATCTTAATCCGTATTCGTCTTAGCATTTGATCGAGTTATGCATTATTAATGAAAACCGATAGTAATTATGGGGTATACAAATTTATCGCTGCAGGCGTTCGACGTTAAAGGCGTTTCTCAGAAGGGCGGTGCGTGCGGCCGCGATTGAATCGTCCGATTTTATATTAAATTCTTATAGTAAAAGTGAGTTAGAGGGCGTGCTGGTAGTGAGATTTCTTTGAGCTAAGACGCTCGCGGATTCGATTCCCGCTCGGAGTATCTTGTTATAAATATCTGTTTCGGGCGTTTGTCCTTGTGGGCCTCTCCACCGTGCCTCGGAGAGCACGCTACGCTGTCTCGGCTGTTATCGTTACATGTGACAATATTTGTTAACTCTTGATAGGTAATTTGCTGTTATCCAAAAAGTTACTTACGCCTTTAGGGTTACGGAGGTCAGATGGCAATCGCTCTGTGTAAAAACTAGTAAAACTGTCAAAACCCTGGGCAAAAATAACAGGAAAAACACTAAGAAGAAGACTAAACTTGAGTTATTGTGAGTTACATTCGTGTTACATCGATGGTAGGGTTCGTGTAAATGTCAGTTAGAAGTCGTATCATGACTATTTAAAATGAGTTTGTGAGTTCCCTTCGAGTTAATACAATGTTAGTAGATATTACTTTTATTGCCTCTATTCTTTTGTGTTGATCGTGTGATTGTATCTTAATTATGTTGTTCAGTGATTTATCGGTTTTAAGAAATTAAAATAATAAATTATTATGCGTTTCTTTAGTTAGTAAGTCGTGGTAGATATAAAATCAAGTACTTTTGTTCTAAGCGAGAAAAATAATTTCGGTTTTCTCCATAATAATCCGGTAAATTCAAAAACTTTAACTCAAGATGTTTTTACTATCAGATAGTATATAGATGAATACAAATCAATTGAAATGCAAATCGTGATTAAAGGAGATCCTTTCTAAGTCACAGTCACATCAACTTTGTTTTTTAAAAATTAAATTAGACATTTTCGTAAATGAAAATTCGGATAAATTATATTTTATTTGTTTTTTTTATGCTGTATTACTATTTTTAAACGTTTTAAAATTTTGTCTTTTTGAAAAAAATAACTCTAAAATATGGATATATATATAGGGTAGCAAATTTTTTCAAGTTTAGTTTATTTTACAAACTAAATCACTAAACCGATTTTGATAAAATTTTTATAATGGGACCCATCTGAATGTATGTAGAACGTATATCCTTCCAAAGAATAATTTTCAAAAGGTAATAAAACCCTACCTGACTTTTTGTAATTGGTCAGAAACTACTAACAAATGCTTGTTTTACGATTGTACGTAGACATCAATAAAATATTAATAACAGAAATAATCGATTTCAATTCGTGTGTTAAAAATTACCATGCGAAATTTATGCTCCACTGACACGCAAATTGTTATATCATATCGTATTATAGTCTCGTTCGCAAAGTTGCCTTTTTCACTATTCCAACCCGGCAACGGATGATTGGACGTTGACATCGGAAGCGAAAAAAGATGGAAGGCAAAATCAATATCTAGTAATATTTTATTCTGTTTATTTTTTTGTGTGTGTGACTAAGTTGGTAAGCAAGCATGCGGTTCTCCTGATGGTAAACGATTGTCGTAGCATGTCAGCGCTTGCAACACTGTTTGTTGGTGTAACTCACGCGTTGTCAACCTAAGATATTTGTTCTTAAATCTACTTTGTTCTATACACAACTGTGTAGTAGAATATCTGTCACTGCGATGTAAATTATTTAATTAAAAACGTTATCACTTTTGTGCCTATTAATATATATTTCGTTGAACACACGAGTGTTCCCAGTCTTTCCGACTTCAAAAACTATGGGAATGGTTGGTATGGGAAGCTTATTTTATGATAAGTAATGGACAAACGTAAAAAACAAAAAGGGTTAGTGGTTCGTGTTGGTTATAGCTTTTTGTGACCTACAAATGCTGGACGTCAGAATAGGAGATCTAATTACTTGGAGCCGATAATTACCGGATATCGGACCGGAACTATATACAACTGGCTTTAAACTAATTATCATGCACGCGTTCATTTCGATATCCAGGGCGAAGTGAATTTAATACGTGAAAAGGAAACTTTAAAAAATCGAAATTATATTTTAAATTTATAGTAGGTACCTAGTGTGTGTTTCATAGTACTTGTATTGTTTACTTTTATATGAAATTTGTGTAAGTGTTGTTGTTCTCCCAGCAAAAATTGGCCGGTTTGGCCAGAGTGGTACTACCCTCTCACAGAAAATCGGAGTGAATTAACAGTTTCAGTACACTGAGAGAGCACCGGAGGATATCTTATAAGTATCGCAAACATTCATACGATGCAGTGACAGTTTACCATTAGGTGGACCGTATGCTTGTTTGCCAACCGTTATTACATTAAGAACAGTGAACTATTTAAAAAGCAACAAAATAATAACCGACTTCGCGAAGACACTAAGATGAGACACCCATAGATATGTGCTTATTGGTCGGGAAAAGAACAGTGGATTAAGCAGCATTAACCTCAGTTCGTCTATATAGATGCGTGACTGTATAGTATTTTAACAAAACGTCTTCTTGCTTCGGAAGACAGGTAAAAATTGCAGACAGGTAAAAAAAAAAAAATCATCTCCATATATCCTTGACACTGACTATAGCTTGGCCACAGACCACATAGGAAAAACTGCCTAAGCTCTAAGACAGGGCATTCAAAAACAATTTGCATGCAGTAACCGGGGGCGATTAAATCTTTGAGGGGTTCTATTCTCTGAAGTCCTTGGTCAGATCACAACTAAATGTATACATACAACCATACTGAAGAATTCCGTATTTAACAGAAAATAATCTGAATCGAAAACGGAGCGTGAAGTGTAATAAAGTCTTATACCGACTTTACTTTAAAAAAAAGTTATCGTATGTCAACCTATTTTGTTACACACTAGAAGGTTAAAGCTACATGATCATGACCACCTGGGAGTCGCGACTCATAGTTTGGGAAACGCCGGTATAATATAAACAATACAAATGCGTCGTCATCGTCTGCGATCAACCAATAACGAGCTCATTAACTGTTTAAATCCGATTTGTTTACAGTTAAAAGCTTGTTCGCCCTGATTGGGTTAAAGCTGCGGTGAATAAATAGCGTTTGAGGTATAACTAACGATAATAAAGAATATTGCGTTTTATGGAAGTGGCATAGCGGATTATATTTATTATGTTGCTCCCAGCACAAATGGGCTGAATTGACCAGGGAAGTGGTACTCTCACACAGAAAATCGCCGTAAAGTACCCGAGTACTGTTACGTTTTGCGCGATTAGTGTAAGCGCCGGAGACCCAATCTCCCATTCCAACGGGTTGCCAATGCACATGTGATATTTCTAGTATCACGTGCGTTTATAGGTTGCAGTGATTGCATACCACCAGGCGGACCGTATGCTTGTTTGCAAACCGTCAAAAAAAAAGTATTCTTTATACGGTTTGTTTTAGAACATTGAAACACTACTTAAAGTAAATAAACGCTACACACTCATCGGCCCCTATTATTATTACATATTATACAATATTTTATACAATGAAAAAGACAAACAAACCCACAAAAACTTCTGCTCGAGTGGAAATCCAACAAATGACCTGTGGTGCTTAAGCCAGGTTCGCTACCGCTGCACCAATATGTCGTCATCTCTTAGATTTTTTAATACAACTCGCTATTCACTATTTATCCGCGTTTAACAGGACGTACCTTTAATCTTTGAGCACGATAAATACTCTTTGTTAAGGTGAAGATGGCAATGTTCGTCGCCCACGTGCAATTAAGAATTTAGATAAAGGACACTGTATAAAGGGAACAATGAAAACAATTTGATAATAAAGCAAATATTGGTTAACAGTTCCATAGAGTCATTTTCATTAAATGTATATCGGTTAGAATGTAATTTGAAATTATTAGTTATTTAAGTTTAAATGTTTCAAAAGGTTTTGGGAAATAAAATGATATCTAATAGGATTTTAGTAAAAAAAAACCGTAGTGATATTTTCGGCATTAATAGTCCGAATTGATCTGAGAATAAAATTGTTAAAAATTAAGAATTTTAAGTAGCCGACAAAAAATATTATGTAATCCGCCATTTTGTGGTGGCGGCCATTTTGGATTTTAAATTTATTATAGTTGGTACGATACTTGTCAAACCCTTTCTTTCGATATCGAAGAGGTTTTTAAAAAAATATATAATTCACGATTTTGTGGCGACGGCCATCTTGGATTGATTTTCATCAAACATAGCTAAGACCACTTCCGATTCATTCAAATTTCAAACACAAAAAAAAAACAAAATTAAAATCGGTTTAGCCGTTCGAGGGTTATGATGCCACAGGCAGACGCACACACACATAAACACATACTTGTCAAACTTACAACCCTGTATTTTCGGCGCTTAATAGAAACGACTAAAACACTCGCAATATAGTTAACTAAATATTAAAAAAAAAAATAGTAATAATTTTACCAACAGAAAGATATTTTTCATAAAAAAAAATCTATTTAATATGGTTACAATATTTCTTAAGTATTACTTACATCAATAGTTCGCATAATTATACAATTACAAACAAAACTTATTTTAATTGTCTCATTTATGATTTCGCTATAAAGTGCGTAAAGTAACAGTTCGATAACAGCCCACTTCCACGAAAATCTATCTTGCTACAGATAAACAACCCAAGACTTTATCAACTTTCATGTGAATTGACTAAAATGCAGAGGCCTAGATAATATTCTTCGAATCTTCTGGCTAACAAATAAATATTCATTTTTGCTTTTTAGTTTTGAAATTAATATATTTTTCTTAAAAAATATTTTAAGCATAATTGTATCTCAACTCCTGAAATAGTAATAAAAATTACTATACATATAGGGTTGTAAGTTTGACATGTCTGTGTGTATGTGTGTGTGCGTCTGCCTGTGGCATCATAACCCTCGAACGGATAAACCGATTTTAATTTTGTTTTTTTTTTTTGTGTTTGAAATTTATCGAAGATACTCCTGAAATAAAATTCACATATTAGTATTGTGTAGTTTCAGTGGCTGTCTGTGATCATTATCAGAATTTCTACATCATCAAATGGTGCTTCTGCAGCAAATTGACTAGGAATTAAAAAAAAAATCAATTTGCAATAGTTGTGCTTTTAAATTTTTTGATTTAGGATCTGATGATCGATGATGATGATGAATGTTAAATTTGCATTATATTCATATATTATATTATTCTACTGTATGTGTGTATGTCACTGAACTCCTCCTAAACTGCTGGACGGATTTTGATATTTTTTTTTGTGTGTATTCCAGTGGATTCCAGAATGGTTTAGATTAACAATTCGACCAAGTAGAGGGCGCTACTATCGAGTATCACGTTTTTTTTTTTCATTTTCGTGGAAGGACAACGTCTCTTGGGCCCGCTAGTTATGTATAACTCCTTTCTGTGATCGGAATCAATAGACAAAACCACTGACCCCTTCTACTTCATATTGTAGCAATTCCTCATACAAATCAGAGACACCTTACTTATCTCTAGAGTGCCTTCCAGAGACGAGATTCGAGAGTTACAAATGCATTGTTGTTCCTATACAATTTCACGGAATATACGGAATTTCTCTTAAATTAAATTTTAATGAAATTTAATACAGGTTATAGTTTAAAACAGTTACGGTTTTAAAAACAATTATTAATTACTAGCTGCTCCCGTGGCTCCACTTGCGTTGTGTATCGATCCTTTAATGCACGGAACCCTAAATCTTTTTCTAAAATAAAAGTAGACTAAGTTACTCCTTGTAACTTATGCTACCTGCCAGTGAAAGTGCCGTTAAAATCGGTCCAGCCGTTTTAGAAATTAGCCGGAACAAACAGAAAGACAGGCAGACCGACAAAGTTTAAAAAAAATAATTACAAACAGACACTTCAATTTTTTATTTTTATAGCTATAATTATGTATATGTCGATGGAATCTTTTGAAAAATTGGACTTATTATGATCGAATATTAAAAAGAACTCAAATTAATGGACTTAATGAAGTATATGGATACTTTTGTCAAATTAAAATTAATTGGAAACAATTATTAGTCGCTTGCTCCTCAAACATCATATTTATCGTTGCAATTATTTATACATTAATTGAAAATAAATGTTCTTCATTTGTTTTAATTTTATTTTAGCAATTGATTACTAAAATGCCAATTAATCTATTGACATATTTCGCAATGCACATTCTATTTTTTCCCTACAAACATAACAATTGTAAAGAGTGCTTTAGTGCCTTTTCACATCTACCGGTTGCCGGGTAGTCGGCGCCAAGTATCCGGTAGCAAAGTGTATGGGCATATATGGCATTCACTCCTACCGGCGTAATTTTGCTCACCAAGCGGTCGCAGGGTGCACGCCGGATTCGTCACTGTGCGTACGACCTACTAGTTTAAAAATTGGGTCGTGTGAAAGCGAAATGAGTTACCGGACAGTTGGCGCTGGATACCCGGCAACCAGCACGTGTGAAAAGGTACATGCGGTCACCATTGCCTTTTGACGGTTGCGATTACAGTATTATAAGCGTGAAGCTGAATTTTTTTTTTTATGTTACCAAGTTGGCAAGCAAGCATACGGCTCACCGGATGATAAGTGCTTGCCGTAGTCTATGACCGCTTGCAACACCATGAGAACTTAAATCTCTTTTGCCCAGTATTTCACTAGCCTACAGTGCCCTTCAAACGAAACACAGTAATGCCAAAGACACTACTGATTTGCGGTAGAATATTTGACACTGCGGTGATATCTACCTCGTTGGCCTCTTGCAATAAAAGACCTACCACCATTATATATAGCATTTCCTTAATAACCAAGAGTGAGAAGAGAGAAAAAAGACGGTATACAGAAGGATAGGACCTAGGCCTCGCACTTGTCTAATAAAATACAGAAATACGAACATTGCTATTTTACGCCTTTTTTCTGTGTCTATGTAAGGGAAGTGGAAGTAAACGACAGACTTTTCACGTTTCATGTGACACTTTAAATTATTATTATTTTCTAATCGTAATTGTTCTTAACGGTACATTTCACTAGACCCTAGGCTACAGTATGGAAAAATAATAATATTAAGCATCTTTTTTTTCATATTTCGAGTTATGTTCGGACGATAAGAAAAAGCTTTTTTAAAAAATATTTATTTTAATTACAATTAAAGAAATTACAATATGTGTTTATAGAATTAGATCTGAGACAAGAATGAATTTATTTAGAAATTAAAATATAAAATTGCAATGAATCGAAATCCTGAGTTAGCATTTATACTTATGCAATTCAGCTACTTTAGGGCGATGGGGCCATGGTAACGTTCGTCTTACACCTTGACATTAAATCCATTTACAAAAGAAAAAGATGACCGAGTAACTGGCAACATAGAAAACATTAATTTTAAATTTCGAATGTAGTTATGAAAACGTCGTTCATAAAAATTGATTTACAGATCTATACGATTTCACATCTCAATCGAAACGAAAATATAATTAAAATTTAATTTCATAGTCGATATGTTTTACGATCAAATATGTAATTATTTTGTTTTAATTTAAGAAGATTACGATATCTTTATCGTAACTTATTTTAATTACACGGTGTAATAGGTTACATAAATCATTATTGATTTTGTAGGGCAATCGATTTCCACGATCGCTGTGGCGTGTCGGTAGCGAGCCTGCTTTTAGCCTGGACGATCGCGGGTTCGATTCCCGCTCGGGCAGATGTTTGTTATGATCTTATAAACATCTGTTTTGGTTTTTGTCCTTGTTTAACTCCCCACTGCGCCTCGGAGAGCACGTTTAGCTGTCGGTCCCGGTTGTTATCATAACATCTGATAATACTTGTTAACTCTTGATAGGTAACTTGTTCTTATCCAATGACTTACTAGTTGGCCCTAAAGGTTGCGGAGGTCGGATGGTAATTGCTCTGTAAAAAAACTATAAAACTATAAATCTGATGACGACGTTGTGGCGCAGCGGTAGCGAACCTGCCTTAAACGCCACAGGTCGCGGGTTCGATTCCCGCTCGGAGCATAATATGTTTGTATTGACCATGCAAGCATATTTTCCGGTCTGGGTGTATTTGTCCTTGTCATTGTGTATGTTTCAGGACCCCGACACAGGATATCACTATCCTAATGGGGGCCGTTGAGTGTGTAGCGTTTATTTATTTATTTATTTAAAAATCTGTCAAATCCGGATAAGAGTAACAAGCAGACCCTGGATAAATACCAGGAATAATGCTAGAAAAAGATTTTGTATGGCAGTGGAATTAATGAAATTCATTAAGAAATGGTCGATGCATTTTATACTAAGGTAGGTCTTATACATACGATTCTTTTCACCGGAGGGCATGCAGGTGCGTTTCCGATCTAAACTGCTACTGGTTATACGATACGATACCTGGAAACGCGTCTGTACTGACTGATCACTTCATAAATATAAATAATAAATAAACGCTACACACTCAACGGCCCCCATTAGGATAATTATATCTTGTGTCGGGGGTCCGGAAACCATTCACAATGACAAGGACAAACACACAACCAGACCGGAAAACATGCCTGTACGAATAATACAAACATCTGCTCCGAGCGGGAATCGAACCCGCAACCGTCGAGGCTTAAGGCAGACTCGCTACCCACAACGCCACAACGGTGTGCATGGTGGTAGGTAGCCAGGCGGGCATTTTGTTTTTCATACGTTTTATAACATATGTCTGATTACATAATGATATTATATATTGTACGGATGAAAAATACACTAATAAAATATAGAACATAAGTTATGCTTATTATTGCAATTGTAATTCAGTGAATTAAAAAATATATTCGTTTTTAGGGTTCTATAGCCAAATGGCAAAAACGGAACCCTTATAGTTTCGTCATGTCACAGTCATTTTACTCGGAGACCATTGCCTCTATCTATACGAAATTTCCTAAATAGGTGTATTTTATGAACCGCACAACGATTTTGTAATGAAATCTTAAAATATATAAGAATTACGGGTAGCAGTCCATACATGTAACCGAGTGCTGCAAAAAAAAATTTAACGTATAAAAAGTCAACACGTGAGATATCTTTGGATAGGTCTTTCAAAATGATAACGAGGTTTTATTTTGACTTTTTTCATTAAGTCTGTAGTTGTTGAGATACTCCTAAAATCATTTGGTACACAAATTTCTCTAACTTTTGAACTATTGGATTTAAAATTCTGAAAAAATTTGAGCTTGTAGTACATCTAATGAAATTTCAACCACATTTGGTTTGAAGAAGGTAAGTCTACAAATTTTAGAGATATATGAGCTGTTCCACTGTGTTTATTTTTCATATTACTTTTAATAATTACTATGAAATTACCAACTTTTGCGGTTGATTTCAATTCGTTATTATTTCTAAAGCCCTTAAGATTCTTGATAACCAAGCTGCGGAACACTTTAGGTTCAACTGTGCGTGTTCCACAACGCACCGGACTGTTGTAATTTTTTTCATTAGGTACATATATGTGGGAGAATGGATATGAAAAACTCAGAAGTAGTGGGTAGTCGTAATATTTTATTATAATTATAACACACAAGTACTAGACAAACAATTTATTATACGAATATTCATAATAATCACATGATTATTACTTAGTTACTTTAAAATAATAACAACATATGGAAGTTTTATAATTACCCGACCTGAAACAGTTCAGAGCACCGTCGTGCCGTGTCCACAGCCGGACAACTTCTGATCTGTTGACAGAGCCTATGGTTATTTATATAGAGGCTTGCACGTCAAATGGCGGGGACGAGTAGTCAATTGCACTACTTTTAATTTTAAAAACATTAAGAAAAATCATAATCTCCCACATATATAAAACATTTATTTAACAATATCTAGGATCCAATTACGTATATGCACCTATTAAAGATATACACACCATTTGCAATCTACTTGTCTTACTGTCTACTTGTTATTTATAGCACGAAATGAAGAAAACGAAAAATTAAGTTTTTGCCAAAGTTATGTTCGGACGATAAGAAAAAGCTTTTTAAAAAAATATTTATTTTAATTACTCTTAAAGAAATTACAATATGTGTTTATAGAATTAGATCTGAGACAAGAATGAATTTATTTAAAAATTAAAATATAAAATTGCAATGAATCGAAATCCTGAGTTAGCATTTACACTTATGCAATTCAGCTACTTTAGGGCGATGGGGCCATGGTAACGCCTCCCCCATCAAGATGGAAGCGCAACTTGCAGCTTCCTCCAGCGTCCTCGCTGCTTTCCTCACTCGTTGCAGGATGTGTCTTTGTTCGTTTTCTATTGATCCATTTGAATATCCTTACGGTGATTATTGCGATTCCAATCACGTATAAGATTAGTGTTGTCCAACTCGGGGTTGCCATAAGAAGGGGAAGATTTACTTCGTCTGGGTTTTTCACCTCCCTAGCCTGGTTGATTAGGTCACGAATACTGTCCAATGATATGTCTTCCAATTGTAATGTATATTCCACTGGAGATTTATATACGTAGTCTTGTTGAAGCGGTAGTGGTATAATTTCATTGATATTCAAGGTCTTCTTATGAGATTGCAGAGTGGTATTCATTAACTTTATCTTGCATCCCTCTGTTATGGTTATTATCTGTGGTCCTTTTACTTTTTCGTATTGTGTCCTTCCATTGCATATTTTCCTCACGAGCTCTTCGCCTAATGGTATAACAATCCAGCTGTTGTCCTTGATCCTTTGAATCTTTCCTCTTCTTAAAACCATTTTGGCTCGCGTGCAACTCGCAGGCTTATGTTGCACTAGTGCAATGATGCAGTCTTCAGTTTTCTTTGTAGTTACTTCATCAAGCTGGCTGCAGAGAAGTGTAGACTCGGAGATGTGACGACATTCGTCTTCAAGGTAAGCGTACCTCTCACTTCCAAGTGCAAGGTATTTGGATTTTGGGATTATGGTAAAGTTTTGATTATCAGGAATGGAGTAGAGGTGAACAAGGTCATACACGTCTGGATCAACCGAAGGGATTTCTAGTACAAAGTTCACTGTATGCATTGTTATATAAGCTTTAACAACTACCGATTTTTCTATACTATCTATTGTGCTAATACTAATTTCCGAAATTGGATTAAAATTATATGTTTGCTTAATATTTAATAATTCATTCATTAAATTTTGGGCATTTATAATACTAGGATGCATGACCCCCATACGGGCAAATGTCACCGCATTTTCCAATGTCATAAGTTTATTTAAAATTAACTGCAAACTAAAACTTAATTGTACGTATATATCTAGAAAATGTAATTGATTATAAACTAAATTAGTACTATTAGCTATATTATTAACTACTGAGGCTAGTTTATTCTGGTTTCTATTAATTTTGTCCAGTTCTTCTGTAAATTCCCTAATAGTGTTTTCTGCCAAAACAATTGATCTTTGTTGCGTGTTTTTCATATTACTAACAGTGTTTTGCAAGTAGGTAATTTCTTGTTCTATTTTTTCCGCGTCATCATTATCTAAATTTCCCGTTATTGCTTTAACTATTGAACCTAGCCCATTTATCAATCCTCGCTTAAGTCTATTACTATTAGTACGAGTATAAGACCCAAATAAACTAAGTTTCTTATCTATCAAAGTAAATGTATAATTTAATTGGTCCTTATAAGTTTTATGTAAATCTTCGGATACTGTATTTACTTCTATTGATTTTGTAATTATAAAAAGGGACAGTAGTTTTAGTGATGAAATATGAAGTGCTGTTATATTATATGCACAGACAAGACTGAAAGAATTAATCTTTTTAAATACTTGACCTTCTTTAAGGAGTAAAATACCATTTGTATTCTCTACGGGATTTATAACTACGTCGGCTCCTGCATAGAGCACGAGGGCTCCGGTGTAGAGCGCGAAGGCTCCTGTGATGAAGCCCCTGTAACAAGATGAGGTCTTCTGAGGAGTTTATAATGTACCCTGATTGATTTTGAATTCGGGTGACTGCCGATAATTTCCGCTATATTATTAGGGTGTAAATGAATAATTTTATACGGACCTTTATAGGTGGGCTTGGTTTTGTCGTTTCGCGCCGTTTTTGCGACTTGCTTATAGACAGTTTCACCTACCTTGAAGGCTATTTCCTGTGCTGTCTGATTCCTTTTGTTAATTACCTGCTCCTTATTCTTCGACATATATGCTGAGATGCACTCCTGTACAGCTTCAGCATTTGTTTTGTGCTTAAGAACATAGTTTTGATAAAACTCTTTCGGGTAATAAAGTTCAAGGGGGTTTCTAGATGCCGTGTGACCAAACATCAATTCATGCGGAGTATAACCGGTACTAGAATGAATTGAATTATTATAGGCAATTACTGCATACTTCATTAATAAAGGAATAGGGTCATCTTTGTTTGTCATCCGCTGAATTCTTATTATTTCAGCAATAGTTGAATGGAAACGTTCAATTGGAGAGTTGAATTAGGGTTGTACGGGGTTGTAAAATGTATATTAATATCGTGCAATGCAAATATTTCTTTTATTAAATCATTTTCAAATTTTGTATCCGAATCAGTAGTGATTTTCAGGGGTAATCCGAATACTGAGAATATCTGTAACAGGGCGTCTGCTACGTGAATACTGCTCGATGCTGATATATTGACGGCTTGTGCGAATTTGGAGAAGTTATCTATCACTGTTAAAAATGTTGCTCCCCCCGTGGAATACAGGTCCATGAAGAGATGCTCCATGGGTTTAGTAGGAGTGTCCGTTAAGGCCAAGGGTGGTTTAACAGGATTCCTTTCATACTTAGCACGCAAACATACATCACACTGGTTAATATATTTTTGTATACTTAGTAACATGTTTTGCCAATGATATCTTCTACGGAGTTGCTTATAAGTCTCTTGAATTCCCCTATGGACTGTTTTACCTATATGATACTTTTTTATTAAATCTTCCTGTTCGGTTTTACTTTCAACTAACGTCACGCGAGATGTACACTTGATTAATTTTGGACCTCTATCGTTGAATATAGTTGTATATACGCGTGAAAAAGCAAGGTATAGATCTTCGTTATGGAAAAAGCAATGGAATACGCGGTCCGCTATTGTATGTTCTTTTAGGAATTTAACTATTTCCTCTTCCGTATTATTAATAGGTATAAAAACATCTTTTATAACTTGCCTAGAGTTTGTAGACCTATTTTCTACCCGATAAGTTGAGCCCGGAGTTGACCTAATGTGGAACTGCTTTAATTGCCTATCGATAGCGTCCGAGATTATAGGTATGCCTCTGTTTTCATTGTCCGGTTGTGTATGGTTGGTGGATATAAATTCTTCTGGGTAATTTGACAATGACATGCTACTCTCTTCCGTAGCTAAGAATGATGGTGCGACGTTTTCGTTGATTTCAGGATTTTCTGATTGCGGAGCGTTTTCCTGTTCCCTAACGGGTTCGCCTATTACAGTGTTTTCGACCTGCGGTTCGTTTTCCTGTTCCCTAAAATTTTCGTTTACTTCATGACTTTCCGCTTGCGCTTCGTTTTCTAGTTCCCTACGTACGTTTTCAAAAATTCTATTTATTATTTCATCATCATCGTTATCATCGAAATTTACTGCTAGTGATTCTTTACTAATATGAAATATTTTGGCCCTAGATAATGCGTCCGCATTCGTATTTTGACGGCCCTTTTTGTAAACTACTTTATAATCGTATTCGGCCAGCTTTAAACGCCAGCGCGTTAGTTTAGAGTTTGGATCTTTCAGAGACATTAGCCAAGTCAACGGGCGATGATCTGTATAAATAGTAAATTTCCTACCGTATAAATACGGCCTAAAATATTTTACGGCCCATACGATAGCCAACAACTCCTTTTCTATGGTTGAATACCTACCTTCCGTTTCTGATAGGGTTCTAGACGCGTACGCGACTGGTTTATCTGAGCCTACATGACCTTGGGACAGTACCGCACCAATAGCGACTTCGGACGCGTCCGTAGTTAAAATAAATGGTTCATTGAAATTTGGATATTGTAATAAGGGTGCATTAGTCAATATTTGTTTGCATTGGTTAAACGCATCAATGAACTCAGGCGAATGAATAACTTTATGATTTTTCTTGAGGCATAAAGTCATAGGTTTTGTAAGTTTTGCGAAATCTTTTATGAATTTGCGATAGTACCCTACTAAGCCTAGAAATGATTTTATATCCTTCTGAGTTTTCGGAAGTGGAAAGTCAAGAACTGCTTTAATTTTATCCCTATTCGGCTTCAAACCTTGATCTGTTAGCTCGTGGCCTAGAAACGTAACTTGTTTTTGGAGAAACTCGGATTTGTCTAATTGAATTTTGAGATTGTGTATTTTAAAACGTTCAAATACTTGTGTTAATTTATATATGTGTTCTTGTAGTGACGTAGATACTATTATCACATCATCTAAATATGTAAATACATTGTCTAAGCCGCGTAGAATGTGATCCATCAGCCGCTGAAAAGTGCTAGGTGCATTTTTCAGTCCGAATGGCATCCTTAAAAACTCATAATGACCTCTTTCTGTAGAAAAGGCGGTCTTTTCAACGTCATCCGGGTGCATTTCTACCTGGTGATATCCGCTCGCCAGGTCTAGTGTTGTAAAATACTGCGCTCTGCCTAGCCGATCTAAGATATCATGGATATTTGGGAGTGGATATTTATCTTCTATTATACGATCGTTCAGCCTTCTATAATCTATTACGAGCCGCCATTTCTGTTTACCGGATGCATCTGGTTTTTTAGGTACAATATGGACAGGACATGACCACGGGGAAATGCTTTCTCGAATTATGCCTTGTTTAAGAAGATTATCTACTTGCGCACGGATTTCTCTACGTTGTTGCGGAGACTGTCTGTAACTTCTAACGAATATGGGAGTTTCGTCCGTCAGTCTTAATTGGTGTTTTACTGAATGGTTAAACGTTAAGGGGATGTTTTCTGAATGAAATAATTCCCTGTAATTATAACATAACCGTATTATTTCACGCTTTTCTTCCTCGTTCATGTGATCTGTTCTCAAACGGTTTAAGTTATCGCAAAGTTCTTTATCTATATCCGTTCTAGTAGTTATTGAGTGAAGTTCGCCGGACGTTTTCGTACTACTACTACAATAGGGTTCTAATATAAAGGGAGCTGGAGAGACTATAATTTTCTTCTCATTATTGAGATTTAATATAGACGTTAGAAAATATCCATTCTTTACTTCTACAATTGCGGCTGCGGATAATAAACCCTTATCCCAAACGTAATCTTCATGCACATATTGGCCGTCTAAATAGTTTGTTTTAACCTTGATTACCTTTTCGCACCTTGGTTCAATACTAATCTTTTTTTTTGGATAGTCAAAGTATATGGGTATACTCGCGCTCGCCGTACAAAGAACCTTATTTTTAATATCGACGTTACTAGACAGGATCTTCAACAGATCTAACCCTATTAGACCTTTATATTTCGGGTCAAAGTCGAATATAAGGAATTTATGGAATAATTCATTATTAAAAATCGGTGGCAACGGAAGATGGGCTACTAAATTGTGTCTTGTAATACCATGAGCGGTTTTAACTTCAAATGGTTCATGCTCTATGCAATATTCAAAAATTGTACCGATTATAGCATCAGGTGATATCATTGAACGCGATGCTCCCGTATCTATTAAAAACTTACCTTTATATTCCGGTATTTCAATATAGGGCAAATGGTCTTTGTGGTGGTTATTTAGTTTTACTAACTCTGGTCGTCTATATTGTCGCCATCGTGAAAATCCTGCTCATTGTATGCATTCGTTACCTGATTTTCGGAAACGACTTGTCCCTGAATATCTTCAGCAGGCTGCTGCTCCTCAGCATATAGATGATTATCATAATTAGATGGATAACCTACCTGATAGTATTCGTTTGGTGTGTAAAACAATTCTTCGAAGACAAATTGTGGCTTCTCTGGCTTATTAACGGATCTCATACTTACATCTGATACTTTCTGTGGCGGATTAATTTGTTGTTGAGGTACATTTGGTTGTTGTCCGAAATTATTATGTATATTACCTTGAGGTCTGAAGTGCCCTTGAGACGAGTTTTTCCAGGGCAACATAGACTGGATCCATTGCTGTCTTTGCTGGGGTGTCCAATTATTTTGTTGAGGGACAAAATTAGGGTTAGGGTTCATGAATCGCATAGGGTAGTTATTACCAGAACGCGTAAGATTATTTTGTGGCAAAAACCTAGGGGGTTCAATTTTCTGCCTCATTTGAGAAGTAGATACAGTATTGCCGCTAGGATTTGCTTGCCTATAATAAACTAACTTGGCTTCCTCCTGTCTAGCTGCGACAATAGCAAGCTCTAATGTCGTAGGTTTCGTAATCCTAACACCTATTCCTACATTAAATTCTAATTGGCTTATATAATGATCTATTACAATATTTTCATAATAATTTTTATCGGTATGTTTACCGACTGTAAATAACGTACCTAATATATCTCTAAGTCGCCTACCATAAGACTCAGCGTCCTCCGATTTGAGGCGACGCATTCGAGTAAGTTCTTGCATAACTTGGATCTCGTTTCTCGTTTCTCCTAATCGTCTCAATAATGCATGCTTAATCTCTAGCCACGTATCCAGCGCGTTCTCGTACGCGATAGCATCTATAGCCGCGCTACTGAGCCTACTCTTGATTAAGCTTGTTACTACGGGGTGCGTTTGCCAGGGTGGCTCTATTAAACTAATAACGCTCTCTACCTCCCGTATATAATAATTTAATGTTCTAGGATTGCCGTCATATCTCGGGATTAAATCCCCGAGAGTTTTAATAACACTATCGCAATCTTTAAGCGACATTATATAGCTTTCACTGTACGCTACCTTTATTCAACAATGCGATAAGAATAAAGAGTGTCGTATAACCGTGAGAAACTCGCGAATATATCAGCTTAACGACAATGCACACAATATATTTAATAAAATTATTTATATCAAATTATTTCGTCAATTTGAAAATAAAATTTTAATAACTAAAAATAACGACAGGAAATAGAGCAAAGGAACTTGGAAATAAAAGAGTACTTACCAAAATCTCTGCATCTCTTGCCGGTCCTTGCCTCAGAACAGGATTTTCAATTTTCCGAAATTCCCGTAAAGTCGTCCTTGTTGGTTCTTAATTTTGGATCGCGATTTTTACGATTAGAACCGTACACTTAAGTTTGAAAGTGCCGCGATCCTACCGACTGCGCCAGTTATGTTTGGACGATAAGAAAAAGCTTTTTTAAAAAATACTTATTTTAATTACTCTTAAAGAAATTACAATATGTGTTTATAGAATTAGATCTGAGACAAGAATGAATTTATTTAGAAATTAAAATATAAAATTGCAATGAATCGAAATCCTGAGTTAGCATTTACACTTATGCAATTCAGCTACTTTAGGGCGATGGGGCCATGGTAACGCCAAATAAGTTTTTTTTTAAATTCCACATTTATTGAGATAAATTTAATTTTCTAAGTGTATGGATGAAGGGAACGTGCTTAAGTCGTCTTCATTAAAGATCGGTCGTTAAAGCTTAATGCTATTTTTATTCCGGCTTAATGAGTCGATGTTTGTTTATTTGAAAGCTTAATAGTGTATTATAATGTCGCGATTAATAGTCTGTGTAGGGAATAGCTTAAATAGCTTTTAAACAAAAATTATATTAAAGTTCTAATACTTAGCTTGAAAAATTAAACTGTTATTTTAAACAAAATTTTAAAGGATACCGTGTTTATATATATGATACAATGATATTTTTAATAAAATATCAGTGACCTCAGACGTAATTTTATTCTTGAGACATTGGGTAGTATTACAAAGTATGTTTTGATTTTGAACTCTAGCCCTGAAGCTCTTCTGAATTCCGGAACACTTCAGTGTCCGATGTAAGCCACGCAGATGGCACTTTTTTACTTTAAATATATCATATTAATAAAAAATTTAGTGACTTTACATAGAGTATCTATTATAGTTTAAAAGCACCGTAGTGTTTTCTTTACAATACAATCATAAGGTTGTTGTCTCGGTGCTCGCTCGGAAGTTTAAAAATAATCTGAAAATTGCTATAATTTGTAGTATTTTTCTTTCGAGAAGTAAATTTGCTATTGATTCATGGTGTTCCTCCCCAGAGACCAGGTCGAGTGTGATTTTATGATATGATGATATGATGTCATAAAACCGCGTCCTTAAACGAAGGGTAGGATAGGATACCTAACCCAATCGAAAGTCGTGAAATATATTCTTAACCGACGTTAAAATTAATTTAAAAAAAAGAGTTTAACGCAAAAACGAAATTTTTGTTTTATAAATACTAATTAAATATTTATATTTCAAATTGAAAAGATTTTCATCTCTCGTTTTTATGAGAATTATTTATCTGATTTTTCTTTAACTAACTCCCTAATTAAGAGTGGCTTCAAAATAAATTTTACCCGAAAGGAATTAATCAGTCTTAAAAAGGCAACCCTCAAATCGGTTTTAAATTTACCCTCGTCATAATAAAAGTCTAAATCTTTATCAGTATTGATCATCTTAAGGTGCGTTCACGCTAGTTAATAAATTGTGTGTCTAGGTAAGATTATATTTTAAATTATGATTTAAATGAATTAATATTTAAATTTTGAAGCCCCAATATATCAATGTTAGAAGGGCCGACTCCTATAACGCGCGAGTTGCAGGTTCGATCCTGTTGCTGTTGCTCCTTGCGCAAGCTATAAGCTTATTTGGAGACGCAATTGAAATGTTAATAACTTGAAAAAGCATTGACAATATTATTTAAAAAAAAAATCATTTTTTATTATGGTATAGTACGCAGTTACCTTTACGTTTATGTTCATTAAATATTAATTTTAAGAAAAATAATTTTGCTTTAAAATGAAGATTTTTACTATTTCCTGAGGTTATCTATTATTATAAGAACAATAATTTTGGTTTTATTTCTATAAAGTTTTTATCTCCGAAATTATAGATAAACTTAAAAATTAAACTACTTCATCACGGAAAATCTCTTCAGTACCTTTGCGCCGCAACACACTCAACCTTTTAAAAATAAGGTCTAACTTTTACCTGTTTCTTATTTGTTTGTATAAACACTACCTTATATCTAAAGAAATAGATCCGTACGGGTGAAACTTCGCTTCAAATTTGTTCAAAAATAATTTTCTTGTTAAAATATAAAGATAAATTATATTATTGTACTTTCAATATGACCAAGCCCTTATCCTCGAAATTCCCATGATCCACCTGTCGTGAAGATTCGTAACGTATTTAACGATTTCGTTCCTCACTTCGGCCTCACAACGCGCCATGATATATTGGGACTGATATTAATGATAATGAAAATCGGGATGATCAAAGACAACGATGTTAACGAACGATTAAAATGCGAGGAATTCTTTGTGGGTGGTTATCAGGATTGTTTTCCTACGGTATATAAGATTTTTTTTTTCCATCACGGTTGACAAACAAGCATACGGCTCACCTGATGGTAAGTGGTTACCGTAGCCTATGAGCGCTTGCAGCACCATTAGGTGCCACTCACGCGTTGCCAACCTCAAGATATTAGTTCTTAAGCCTCCTCTGCCCAGTAATTTCACTAGCGTACAGTACCCTTCAAACCGGAACACAGTAAGAACATAGAATATTTGACACTGCAGTGGTATCTACCTAGTCGGCCTAAATTATAACATAAAAATAAAAAATCCAGCGTTCAAATGTTTAAAAGATTTGTAATATATTTTATCCAACAAATACATATATTATGATTTATCTTTGTTAGCCTAATACATTTTTCACAGCATAAATTGTAATCATTTTTATATTTCAAATAGTATAAAATAAGTATTTTTTCACTGGTGGTAGGTCTTTTGTTGCAAGAGGCCGGCTAGGTAGGTACCATCGCAGTGCCAAATATTCTGTTGCCAAATAGTAGTGCTTAGGCACTACTGTGTTCCGGTTTGAAGGGCACTGTACGCTAATGAAATTACTGGGCGAACGAGATTTAAGAACTAATATCTCGAAGTTGGCAACGCGTGAGTGGCACCTACTAATGGTGCTGCAAGCGCTCATAGGCTACGGCAACCACTTACCATCAGGTGGGCCGTATGCTTGTTTGCCAACTTCTAACATAAAAAAATTATTGTAATTTAAATTCAGAAATAAGTAATAAAACCGATTACATTGAAGAATAAAAGTAATTTTGGCAATAAGTGTGTAATAATTGTACGTAAGCTACGAAGACCTTTTACAATAACGCCCGTGGTACTACTGTTTGCTGTACACACTATAAAAATAAATGTTTCCTTACCATCGAATAATATGAGATGAAGCTCCAATAGCTCACCGGTAGTTGGTAGGTTGAGGAGTTTCGGGTTCGATCCTGACCCTCTTGGGCTGCCGTTGTACCCATTGCTAGCATAAGCTGCGAGCTTATTTCGAAGGGTATAGGAATATTAGTAATACCTTAAAAAAGCATTGCTTATATTGTTTAAAAAAAATATTAGCCTATGACAGTATTTATCTATTGCAGTTCATGATATAGCAAAAACGTAAAAAATATCAGATTTTTGTATGTTTTTTGTATTTTTATACATTTTTAAAATATTAGCAATGCTTTTTCAAGACATTACTAATATTCCTATTGCCCCTCCAAATGAGCTCGAAGCTTGCGCTAGGAGTGGGTACGACAATATCCCAAGGGAGTCAGGATCGAATCCTCGACTCTCGTGTAACGGTCCGAAGTCGGCCTTTCCACCGTTGAGCTGTTGAGGCTTTCATTTTGAAATTTTTGTATTTTATTTTTGTATTTGTTGCTGTAGCGGTAATAGAACTCATCCTGTGAACATTTCAACTCTATTATTAGAGTACGTGAGATACAATGCGACAGATAGACGGTCGGACAGTGAGGCTTAGTACTGGTTCCGTTGGGTAGAAAACTCAACAATTTTAAATATACTTATTTTTTAACAATCCGACATGGTTAAGAACTTCATTAGGGTTTGAGAACAAAAATAGAACGAAAAATAAATAATTGCAAAGCCAATACTAATTAAAATAGCTTCGACTGGGTTCTGGACGAAATTAACTTCGAAATCGGTTGTTTCGTTAATGTATCGACCACAAAAGCTATCAAAGAAATTAATCATTCGTTAGCTATCAACAGACTGATAATTATTTGACGTAAATAATGATAACTTCTTGATAAAAATGGTTCAAGTATGGTATTCCTATTATGACAAGTTATCATTTTTTATTAATTAGGGGATTGATTGAAATAATGATTATTTGGACTATGGAAGTTAAACTAATCTGGCATGACGATAACGAATACAAGCTATCTTCTTATTTTTTCTACCATTATTTCGGCATCTGGCCCAAGGTCTGCTTTCTACTATTATTATGTTACTAGTTTTTACTAGTTTTATAAAGCGATTGCCATCTGACCTCCGCAACCCTAAGAGCGAGCGAGTAGCTCATTGGATAAGTGCAAATTCCCTATTCGGGAGTTCACAATTATTATCAGATGGTTTGTAGAATATAGTTAAAAATGAGCCATAATATGTGGCTCAGCAGACACGGAAAGTGATAAACAAAATATTCAAATCTAATTTTTTGTTGTTTCCGAGATTTAAAAATTTAGCTGTTAACATTTATAAAGATTGTGTAACATTTATATAGAAGTGATATTTTTATTAGAACCAAGTCGAAAGGTTTTTCGTTCGCTTATTACCACATGTTATTGTCTGTACACGATTCCCGCGGAATTCTTCTTGGCATGAGTCACGCGAACAATCGTGGGTCGTGAAGGCACAGATAAGGCTTTTGGAGCTTTGATTTTTCGTTACCATTCCTACTATTCTAATTGAATTTCATGAATAAATGTATTATAAAATGTATAAATGTTTCTATTTATATATTTATAATTTTGCCGTATAAAATAATAGCCTTCTAACGTCTCACTACTGGATAACTTTCTTCTCTTGTTATATAAGTCATGTTGGCAAACAAGCATCCACCTGATGGTGAGAAGTCACTGCAATTTATGACCACTTGCCATACTTGAATTTGCCTACCTAAGAAATAGGAGGGAAGAAAGATTGGGAACCGAAAGGGTGGGAAATTAGTTCACCGGTGCTCACCGCACGAAACGCAACAGAGTTTTTTTTCTATGATAGAGTAGTTCTTCTCCAGTCGGCTGGCTTATTTGTACTGGGAGGTATAACATACTGAATATGTTTGTATTCATATTATAAAACATTTTCGTTTACCATACGATTTCGATTCTATAATTTTTGTTACTCAGACTGTAGCGTCATCAGTCTGAATTTACAATAATTAATGAAAATCTCACACAGCGTACAATAATTAAATTAGGCCTGGGATGTATTGTCTCCGTTGGTGGCCGTCTTATCAGCCGGGATCACTGTTCCCAATCATTAAAGCGTGTTTGATTATACAGTGTGGTAAAATTCTTTCGTTTTATCTCTATCACATCGGATAGGGACGTGATCGTAAACATACGCTGTGAACGCTTTGTATCAACGTAGATAAAAGAACATAAGGCTGAGATGTTTGATGATTGCAAGTAATGGATATCAAATGATATGAAACATTTCGCATTTTCAGAAAAATAGATAAATATAGTACGGATGCGCGTAATACAAAATATGAAAATAGCATTCTTATTCGATAACTTTGTTGACATGAATGGTTCGGGGAAATATGGCTGTATCAAACTCCCACCCAACATCTTCTGTCTGTTTCTTTCTTCTCTTACTCCTTCCTCTTTTTTATAAGATATGCTAGTTTGCTACTTTTAGTCCTAAATAAAAAGACATGCCTGTGAGTATGATTAAATCGAGGATGGCCTATTAATCAAACTTGTTGTAAAATATTCTTACATTCTAAGAAACATGTGACGATATTCTAAAGAGTACATGCTCTTCCTAGGCAAGGATAATTATGATACCCAGAAACCGATTCTCTTGCAATTAAGTGGCTGACTTATACATATTTAGTATGCTCATTTCGGTTGGTAAAGATATATCGTAGTTAGTACTTTTGGTTCTAAATTATCATGCTCTAGTAATACTTAATAGCATTTGCTTGTACTTTTTGTGCTATTTGTTGAATCAGTTTTCAAACCAAATGTTAGATTTCTGTAGGCTGATGTTAGCTTATGTATTAATAATATTTCGTCGGGGTTTTGGAAATTCAAGCAGAACCTCCCAGTGACATAGCACTGCTTTTGAACGCAGGTTCGACTACAGCTACGCCAGAAAGGTCGTTAAAACATTATGAATCATCATCAGAAAATCCATGGCTTAGTGTATTGGTAGAAATTCAAGAATTCCTCTTTCCATCCTTCTAGAATTTTTAACACACGATGTACAGGTTGTACTTATCGTAAGAGTAAATTGTTATTACTATTGCAATTCAGTTGCTTTCAAAATGATTAGCATATGCTTGTATAAGACACTGATCTTATATAGATAATTTGAATGTACAATATTAGTCCATTACCGCATGTACTTAGCTCTGAAGTACTGAATTTTCAATCAAGATTCATATCTCTAGCTCATTAAACTCAAAACAAACAGTATCCACTCTTAAATTAACAATTGTAAAGCCGCTCGCATCATTCTTCGCCCACTCCTTTGTCCATGCTATTTGGTTTAGGTATACATTTCATAAGATGTAGCGAATATGTTATACTTTTTTTGTTATAGGGAAGAAAATCTGCTACCAAAACATATCTGGAACCTGATGTTTAAGGTTCTTTGAGGTTTCATGACAAAGTGAAAAAGTTATCGGACCCATTGAAATTTCCTCGATGGTCGACCTCGTTCAACTGACAGATCGTGCCATCTCTCTCAGAATAAGCTAAAGCAACCTCCTAGTACCGCGCTCCGCACATGGCGAAAGTAGAGAAGCAAGAAGGAAAAATAAATTAATAAAGAGAGAAGAAGACTACTTAAAACCTAATTTATATAATTACATGAGAATTTGTCTGTTTTAAGAGATAATTTTGACAGCTGACGCCTATGAAGTTTATCCATAGACTATCGAAAATCGATGTAAGAATCTATAAAAATTATGTAAATGTTTCATATATATATGTAGCTAACATTATTTAATTTATTTTTGAAATAATTATGATCTATTAACTGTCTGTGTTACTTCTCTGTTTTATTCTGCTTAGCGAATATTAGTGGTGTAAAGCTTCCACATGTATATTTGACCAGAACTTTTCCCCATAGTTGGTTTTTAATATTGTTTTATAATTTTGTTATTGAGTTTTTTGTTAATTGTTATAGTGTAAGTTTCAAACTATCGATTACCACTTCTATGGGAGTTATAATCGAATACATTAACGATGTTACACTACCCCAACCTTAGACTGTGCTGTTATCATCCTATTTTTTAAAAAATATGTATACTTTACTTTTTAAAAGAAAAAATATAAACTGGTAATGATTTTTAATTACTTTAATATTTCATATAAATTATTAACGTAATATTGAAGGCGTGAACGAGAGATCATTTTAATTGGTGTAACAATTATTAGTATCTACACTGAGAAAAAGAAACTGGTATAAAAATCGCTATCGCTTATAACTTAATCGTCATACTGAACGTGTAAGGTAAGTCACGACCGGCCACCGAGCCAAAAGCGACATTTGATAATATCGTTCCCGTTTTCTATTGACCCTTACGGACCTTTGAACGCTATTGGGTCTCGCTTTGCATTGGCTAACGCTTAAATTGTTTAGGTCCTCTAATGATTTGCTAAAAGCACAGCAATTTTACCAAACAATGTTAAAATTAGTAACAATATTGTGGTTTAGTTTATTTTGTAGCGGCTGTTAGCGTGTTCGCGTTTTCGTTATTATAATATTATATTCTGTGTTATGTATTAACGTAATTTTATGTCAAACAAGCGCGGTTGTTTAGAAGGTAATTATTTTATAGCTTTATTTATTATATGTTTTCCAAGCAAGTGTCTACTATATAAATCTATTTTCATAAAACATACATTGAACTTTTAACCGTAAATTCAATACAAATGTAAAGAAGGGTTAATAATTATTAAAAAATATTTATTGAAGCTTCTGGAATCGACAGCTTTAGACACTTTCAAACAGTCAAAAGACCACATGATGGCGTTGGACACTTTTTTATTTCGTGACGGTTGGCAAACATCCTGGTGGAACTCACCACCATGTATGAACGTTTGCGCTACTTGAAGTATGACATGCGCGATGCCAACCCAAATTAAGGGGGGAAGGGATGAGAAGATAAAAAATAAATAAAATAAATAAATAAATAAACGCTGCACACTCAACGGCCTCCATTAGGATAGTAATATCCTGTGTCGGGGGTCCGGAAACATTCACAATGATAAGGACAAATACACCCAGACCGGAAAATATGCTTGCATGGTCAATAAGAACATATTGTGCTCCGAGCGGGAATCGAACCCGCGACCTGTGGCGTTTAAGGCAGGTTCGCTACCGCTACGCCACAACGTCGTCACAAAATGCAACAGTACCTACTGATACTGTTGTACGGTAGTACTTCCCCAGTCGTGCCGGCCCTATTACTAGGTACATGGCATAGAAAGCATTGCTCTGCTAATAATAGCATCGTATTTTGTATTCATCATCATAATTAGAAAGTAAGTTAATATATTAAAGTTCTCTCATACCAGAAAGTGACATACACAACGCTACATGACTACGAAATCGCCGTAATTAATTTGCCACCTACAAAAAGGGCTCGCCGGAAGTCCCTTCTAACCTTCCGTTGATGAATTACCCTTCTTAGCCTTTTGTCGTTGTCGATAAGGGCTCGTGCCCTTTGCGATTGATTAGTCGACATTTTAGGCCCCTTCATTTGTGGGGCGTCTTGGAAGAAGCCACACAAAATAATGCATAGGTCGACCCTGGTTTCGGGTTGTGGTGTGCATTATAGAGCTGATTGTTCAGTTCATGTTGAAAGACGTATTGAAAGGTCGCTTATTTATGAATACAGTGTTCATGTTAAAGGTTAGATTAGTCTACATATTTATAACGAATAACTAGGAGTTATTCATGGCGCGTGCATTCATCAGAGTAAAACATAATAAACATATTTATAGAATATAAAATAATAATAATTGTAAGGGTACACTTTAAGAATGGCGCTTTCATTTTTTACAATTATCTGATCAAGGACTCCCGAAATATAGTAAGTTTTCTCAAAGTAATTATAAGCGCCAATTATCTACGATCACAATAATTATATTTTTGGAACGAAGTTCCTTAGCGAAAGGGGGCTAGACGGAAAAAATTAAGACCAAAAGTTATAACGACACATTTTGCTATAGTTGTAAGCCGTGCGGCGTGCGCGCGTTTCTCTGTCTGTCTCTCTCTCTCTCATAGAAAGCAAGCCAGTTATTTTCGTTTCGTCTTTCTATTGCTCATTGAAAAGTGGTGTCGCGGCGATTATTAAAATAAAAAAATAATTAGTTTTTAATAATTTAATTAATTAATTAATTATTATTAATAAAATTTTATTAGAATTCCTTCACTAATTAATCGAAAGGAACTTTGTTTCACCCGGGTGTCCTTTGACACCTCCCAAATTTTTTTTTTGTGTAAGGATTTGGTTTGGTCGGTCAATCAAAACCGCTGCCAGTAAAAATACTTCTCATAATATTACTAATTATATCATAAAGGATTTATATATTATATTAGGTATATATTTTATAAGTCAATAAAAGGTAACAGTAGCATATGGTCGATTTTTATAACACCTGCACTATTTATGGCCGACACATTCCCAAATGACATTATAATAATATATTCAAATATATGCCGAAAAATTTAAGTAAGGGCGTGGCACAAGCTTTGGCGGGTTTTTTACAATATATTTTTTTAAAAGAATATTGCCTATGATTTTTAAATCATTATTAATATTCCTATTGCCCCTCAAAATAAGTTCGTAGCTTGCTCTAGGAGTGAGTACGACCATATCCCAAAGGGGTCAGGATCGAACTTGTAACTATCGCGTCTACGGAATAACCCTTCTATCGTTGCGTTAATGGTTAACTTCGTCCTGACATTGTATTACTTTTCCATAGTAGTAGTAGAGCCATGCTGTTTTCATCATGAATGGGTCAGCGTGACCGGGAAAGTAGTATCCTCTCTCGATAAGTGGCAGCACCAGAGCCTAAATCCCCTATCCTTTCTTATCCTTTCCTTTTATGTCCTCTTTTTCCTTTGGGTTGGCAAGGCGCTTGTATTATATTGCTACTACTGCTACGGTGGCGCTTACTATCAGGGGTGCGATTGCTTGCCACCATTATGTTATAAAAGATATGGACTTAAAAGTAAATTATTTAATTTTTACATGATTTTATATTTTTAGTGTCTTTAGTGTGTTTTCCGAGGCACTAGAAGACAACAAATATTTCACATTCAAATCCAGATAAAACTCGTCTTCTTATTACAAAATATATTTTTATAAAAGCCATCCCGCTATCACTGACACCACATCGTCCGTCAATTAGTCACTGTCCTGACGTGTGAAGTAACAAACCGACACACCTGCTCATGATACAAAAACTCTGGTCTATAATTATTTGCATTATAAAGTGGAACTATTTGTTCGTGTCAATAGTTAAAAATATGACATTCTTTTGTTACTAGAGGTAGCTGTAATTAGTTCCAATGCTTAATGTAATTTGATAATAAAGCATGGGTTTTGTCAGAAGAGTTCAAATATTTAAGTAACAGTATGAATATAATCATAATTATAATTATTTCAGGGACTAAATTATTATTATTGTTTCTGAGAAATATCTGCCCTCATGTCAAGTATAGAGGACATATCAATACCCACCCTTTGGACTTAGAAAGAAAATTTTTGTCAATTTTTTTAAAACCTAAACGAGCACTAAGAAAGGATTTTTCGAAATTTAACCCTTAAGGTAGTGAAAAGGGGTTTGAAAGTTTGTATGGGATATACGTTATTTTTGAAACTAAAATTAAACTTTGTTTATTGACGAACAATTTAAGATAAAGAGACAACTGTTTTAACGATTTTTTTTTAAAATTCGACCACTAAAGAGGTGAAACGATGTTCAAAGTTTATATTAAAATCGTTCACTTGAACAAAGCCGCTGGCAGAAGCTAATAAAATAAATAATATGAAACTCGCACTCTACCTACCTCTACCATTACGTAGTTATCCTCTAGGTATTGAAAACAACGTATGCGAGCTAAATTAACGATAGACGAAATTCCTTTAATTTAGCAGATACGTATTGATAAACATAATTTTTTAAATTGTATTTTATATTTTAATTATAATTTGAGATTTTTGAATTTTATAAAGTAACACTTTAATAACCATAATAATATTTTAACAATAAAAGCACCAAAAAATAACGTTAAAAAATACAAATATATGTATAAGATAATAAGGGACGATAAATATTAAAATAACTAGATCTTTCTTTTCTGAATGTGTATTACTGTTGGCCCTACCGGCCTTGACAGCGTCACCGGGCCGGATAGTTCTTCTAATCCTAGTATTTACTGTGTAAAACCAATCTGATATAAATGAACGGAATGGTATATTTCAGGTAATTTTAAAACTAGAAACAAATTTAAGGCACTTCAGATACCTATTGAAAAGTCTTTCGTTTGGAATTTCCAGTTCAATCAAATTTCTACTTCGGTCTTAAGTGGAGAAGCTCCGAAAGTAACAATGTTATTCCCATTTCAATGCTGTTGCATGGTGAATTCCGTTCGTACTAGTTTTTGCAGCAAAAATTAGCTTTGTGCATGTCCATTTGTCCAAGTCAAAGAGAATTCAACCTGAGCAATTCTGGGAATAAACTAAAGACTATCAAAAAATGTGAAATCGTAAGGTATCTTTTTATGTATCAAAATAGCATATGAAAACATATAAGATACTTATAGCAAAAAAAAAACAATTTTGACGAGAATTCCCCTGGCTTAGATTGGATAGCTTATGTTATAAAGAACTGTAGCTCAGGCTACTTTATTTCAACTAGTGGTCGCCCAGTGGTCGCCCAGTGGTCGAAATTCGACCATAATTAATTTAAATTGTAAGTTTGAACATTATTAAGGTTCTATTGTCAAAGGTTATACTTCTATAACCATCATGAGTAATGTGTGTGATGTATGTTTTTATGATTTTTTATGGATAATTAAAAAAATAGCTTTCTACACTCCTTTTCTACTTAAACCTTAAGTGGGGGAAATTCCATACTTCTCAATTATTGCAATTTTCATAAAAGGGGTAAAAAGGCTTCGCTTCACGTATTAATATATAGATGAAATGAAAGGGTTCCACTACAAAAAGAAACTAATAAAAATAAAAATAAATTATAAGGGTGGGAAAAGTTTGAATTGAAAATCAATAAAAAATGGTAAAATTATAATAAAACAGTTTCCTTCAGGTAGGTCTTTGTTATCCGGTAATACATACATTCCAAAACTTAAAACGCCAAAAAAATATTTCTCAGTCGCTTCAAACACATCTTATTATAATCGGAACGCTTCACATGTGTCACTAATGCGACGTTGTCACGGTCGATTTTGAAATTTTCTCGCCTGTTCAGTCTGTGAGTTTTAAGTTGATGCTCAGGTATGTAGACGAGTTTTGAAAATGAATATGTATTCAACTGAGTGATTCATTTAGAGATATATAGAGCAACGAATAACAGTTATGGAATTAAAAACTTCTAGATTAATCACTGGTAATTTTTTTTCAAAGATAATTACTAGGAGTCTAGGAGTCAGAGTCTTGCTGTTTTAATAATGAGACTACATACATCTTATTCGATTTTTACCGCCGCCTATACCTATATTATAGACTTACTTTTGACTTGATCCTGAATACACCGCCTTAAAGTTATTCCTATTGCCCCTCCAAATAAGCTCGAAGCTTGCGCTAGGAGTGGGTACGACAATATCCCAAGGGGTCAGGATCGAACCCGCGACTCTCGCGTTAACGGAGCGCAGTCGTCCTTTCTACCGTTGAGCTATTGAGGCTTATCACTTATTCACTTAAAATTTCATATACATATATATATAGGTATATGAAATTTTAATTGAATGATAGGTATATGAAATTTTAAGTGAATAGTTTCTGTATTTCGTTTTAGACAATATAGTATATGTGTAGGTAATAAACTACGAGTATGGTTGTGCCAAATTTTATATAAATTTTCTGTAACGTAAATGAGTATTTTTATTTTTTGATAGAATTTTAATTTCAATGTTGAACGTTTTTCTTTAATTTGTAAATATTTTTAAAAAAGGTGAACAAAATAATAATTGATAATGCCTGTTAATGACACTTAAATCTGAGGAAAAATAAGGCGGTTTTAGTTAGTTTTTGAGGTATATGCTTTATTAATTAAATTTTTTTCTAAATAAAAGAACTAAGTCCACAGTTAAACATAATTTATTTCATATTATTTTAATTATCACAGATCCATTTATTTTAATAGTCATCACGTTAACAAAAATATATATAGTCTAATGTGGTGACGATTTGTATTATAATTATACAAAATCATGTTCAGTTATATTGATTCTGTACTACGTGTATGCGATACAATTATTTACAATCTATTACTTTATATACATAAGGTAGAAAATCGTTATAAGCGGTTATTAAAATTGTGTACAAGCCAAAATCTTTCCTTTATGTGGTATAACCTTATAAAGTAGACGTACAAAACTCTATAGTTTCAGTTTTACATACGAAAGTTATAGAAGTGACAAACAAAAATTGTAGTGACTAATATATTTGTGACTAAGCGATGAAAGTCTTTTGGCTCGCACACGAGGCAGTGATCGTTTAAGTGAAGTGATAAATGCATTTGACAGTATTATGTCCGACAGTTAAGTAGAACGCTAACATCTACTTTTTAAGTTTAAGCTCAACATAGTGCGTATTTATTATCGCCAAATTTAATGCTGCAACATCTTTCATTTGGCACGTAGTCTTAAATAATCAAAACTCGATATTACAAAAAAGAACATAAGCGAAATTAACGTGAACCAAGCGATATATTTTCGATAAAATGAACACTCAAACACTTATAAAAAATAACAAAATAACCAACCGCGTATCAACCATAAATCGTTGGTATAATTCTTTAAAAGACATTAGGCACTATTATTGCTACTATAATATAATTTATTCTTCCGCTTATCTACAGCATAGATAGCTCTATACAAAATAATCTACCACGATTTTACAAATTAGACCGAAGGCCTACGAAACTATCTCTTTCTCTAAATAACATTTAAACTACACAAATTTACCAACAAACGTACGATATAAATGCACATTTCAACATTCACTTGTATATATGGAATTAGGAATTCATAACCAAGATGGTCTTCCATGCAGTAGGTCGGCCGCATCGTGTCTATCCATCTGACGTAATGCGGCTGCCAAAGAGGCGGTGGCGCCGGGCCCACGGTCCCGGCACTCCCACAGCTCGAGGATAGCCTCAGTGGGCGAGCTCTTTGTGGCGAACCACGTTGTATAACGATCCACTCCTAACCTCGAAGCGAGAGCTCGCCAGTCGTTACCGCGAGCGTTCGGTGGATCCAATATAGCGCATAGCTGCCTCTTAACTCGAACGCTCAACTTAAACGGGCTCTCCGCACACTCGTTTACTCCCGTTTCGTTAACCGTAACGTTCCTCTTAGCGCTACCTTCGCTTCCATCTTCGCTTCTACACATCCTAGTTTCTAAAATATTTTCGGTTATATTGAAGCTACGCTGCGATTCACGAGGTGATCGACCTCGAGGCGATCGGCTCCGTAAATCGTCTATCGATATTCGGAATGTTTGCTTGTATGATGGATTAGTTCTCTGACATGCGGAGATACTAAAATCAATACTGTCACAGTCGTAAGTTCTATCGAGATTGAAAGTGCAGTGTAAAGCGTTGTAATTAGAACCCCAAACGTGATTAAATGGAATTTCCTGATAGCCTATTCCAGGTTTAGCTTTCCAGCCCGGGCTCAAATGTTCTAAATTCAAACATAGATTAGATCCGCCATCTTGGAATAATAACGTTTTCGGGCGATCAAGTAAAACTCCACCCAATTTCTTTTCTTGCTCTTGACAGTAGTACGGTGCACAAGGCGTGTCTTCGAAAACATACAATCGTATGGTGTAGTCCGTACAAGAGTCACTTATTAAAGCAGGTGCGTAAATTGCTAATTGAAGTATCTTAACCGCTTTTCCGTTAAAACTTTCACCGACAAGTACAAATGTAGAAAGCATGTCCGTAACAAGGAATATTTTCTCATTGTCTAGTTGCGTAAAAACTGGTGTGTTTATTGTTTCTTGGCCGAGACTTACGACCTTCTTCCACTGAGGTTGGACGTCTGTTTTTGCATTATTATGATCTATAGCATAAAGGGCAAGATTCCAGAAGCCGTGTTTAAGGCTTGCACAGTGTGGTATTTGAAGGACAACCGACTTATTAAGCTGGAGACGAGGCGGGCCACATTTAACTACTGGACTCAGTTGCGTGATACCTGCGGGCAAAAAATTGTTTTAACAAAATGTTCTACGATGTTACCGAGGCTGCCTGGGGCTCGCTTGATATTGCATTGCATAAATTACGCGTTTCGTTTTCATTTTATAATTACATAGGATGCTCAATCGTTTAGACTTATTTATAGTTTATATTTAAGTTTTTATTTTAATAAGAGATGTTTATCAAAGCAATCTCATGAGCAAGTAACCCGTAGTATTTATTTTTAGATTACAGTCATCGATAAAAATTCGCTGAATAGCAATTATTGAACCATCACGAAAATAATTAAATTTAACTATGCAAGATTTATTATCGAACGTCTTAAATAATTATATCTTATTGTTACTTTGGGTATTCGAAGTATACCTATGGGTTCCCACTACATTAAAAAAATTACCTACAGGGCTTAAATTCCCGGCCCAGACTAGTCCATACAATTAAAACAATATTGTTATGGTAATATTATTATTAAAGTGAATGTAACTCTGTCTTTCTGTTACGTTTTCGCGTCTAAACTAAGCTGAAGCTATTTTGAAGAATTTTTGTAGCGAAAAAAACTCGAAGAGGATGAACCATTTATTTATATTTCAATAAAGATGCTTTATTCCGTAGCCGCGTACAAAAGCTAGTAACAATATATATATATCAAATATAGTTTAAATGCTTACCTTTACCAAGTTTTAATCTGTATCTATCGTCTTTGACGACAGCAACATAAATCTGTTCTCTACGTCCTCTACTAAGTGCACCTTCTGGTATTGACAAAGCCACTCCAGCGGCCGGTAGAGCTAATCTTGCACCAGAACTCGATACTGACAATGATTGAGATATAGGTGAGTTCGAGACGAGTTCCGCTAGTTGTAGTGTTACAGATTCGTTTGCGGCATCGTACATAGAACCGGCTGGAACAAGGTCTTTTATGAGACAATTGTCGGTTGAATTTAATTTGCCTGTATTTTAATGAAAAAAAATCACTAAATATCACAAGGAATGAGGGGGTAAGATATCACGTGTATTTATTTTTTCGTCAATCGCTCGATTTCTAAACCGAAAAGCGGCGCTTTAGGGGGTTAATCTTAAGCCTACGTCTAACCAAGGTTGTTAAAAATGCTAAAAAACCATCACGTGATTAATGAACGGCCATCAAAACTATAATTATTATTCATTTCAATTATATACTTAGATGGAGAAAAATTTCTTACCAACTAATAACATTGAATCATTGATTTACTTCTGTATTTCATAATTTAATAAATGTTTAATGATAATTTTATACTTACAACTAGTAAAACAACTGGATGCTGAGTGTTCGGATTCCGTATAAGGCTTACTGTCGTATTCATCGCTTGGGCCTTTACTTGAAGCACATGGGGTTGTTTGATGGTCTACTGGCGATGCGTAACTATTGACAAAAGGTATTTTTAATAGTAGTGAGAATTATTTACGTGATTGTCACGTAAATAATTTTCATAGACTTATATACAGAAAGCCCCTTCCATACTAATAAAATGACCAAATATTCGCTGGTGTTAGTGCCTAAATTCGCACCAACGCAACGAAATGAAGTTAGGCACAAATGCTATAAATTCGAATAAAGTTATATTGATCGTTTTAGTCGGTAGGAGTCCGGCATAATCTTTAGAGGTATCCATGATGGATTTCCCAACGAAAAAAAAAAAAAGAATTTCATCGTTGAGCATTTTTTGTATGGAAAAGCCAGTACTTAGTTAAGTCCATCGTGCATCTTTATAATATTTTGTACAATATTAATGACTATTGAATGTTAGTTTTAGTTCGTATAAACTATATTATTTATCATTTTGTAACTTGTAAATGATTTGTAAATTTACGATTCAGCTATTCTTATTGTAGTATTATGTTGTCATTTTTAAAAATTATCGTTTCATAATTTCTTTTTATTTTAAAGATTGCATCAAATGATAGATTTAATTTGGTTACCTGTTAGTAAGGTGAGGTACATCATAATGATGTTCAGTCCTCGGATCTGGTTGGGGATGCTCGTATCTCGGAGGTCGGTGCTGCATCAGATCCGGTGCTAATGACAGGGACTGCTTCTCAACGGTGGGGTATATTTCGGGTTGGAAATCTATGACAAGAGATACAGAAAGTATGAAATAAAATATTATTACAAAAGAATCATCACAATGCATAAATATAACTAGGGTTTTAGAGAAAAAATGGAACTTAATAAAGTAATCAAAAATCGAAAAGAAAGAAAGAAAGAAAGAAAGAAACAAAGAAAGAAAGAAAGAAAGAAAGAAAGAAAAAAGAAAGAAAGAAAGAAATAAAGAAAGAAAAAAAGGTAAAATGTAGTCATTTTAAGTATTTTTATCTTTGAGTCTTACCGGTCCTGGTCATCGTGTAAAGAGAGTGGTCTCTTGTTTTCCTCTGCAATAATTTGTAGACCACAGCTGCGCCGGCCAGGAACACAACAACCGCTACCGCTATCCCGATGTACAGTGGTATATCACTGTGAGCGGCGACTGTTGAAAGAATGATAGCAATAAATCTAGTACTTTTTACTCAATATTAAAACTAAAATATTTTTTTAGAAAAATATGACAACTTAACTCTGCCTTGCAATTATTATCACCCTCATTTTGCCATGTTAAATCTATATACCACGTTCTGAGAATTTTATTGTAACAAAATTTTAATTTAAGTTGTAAGACATACAACAATTGTTCAGGCAATTGACTTGACTTTGAATGATACTATACATTACTTTGAATGATACTAATTTAAACACTAAATGAAGCTTTAATCTTGTATTTTTTACTTTAAAAGACCCATAAACAGTTTTTCACGCTATCTTTAATAATTATTATTATATTATAAGCTCAATGATAAAATCTTCTATCACGTTGTTCTAATCCGTTTATGTTGAGGTATATTTTAAGAAGATTGAGTTTGGTGCAGTATTTTACTCACAAAATGTTCTCGAAACCCAACAATAGCTGCATAAATTACTAACTTCCTCGTGAACGTCGCAAAGTTTTATTACGACAAAATATTACGGCGTCACTCGCGACGTCGGAGTTGTTTCACCTACAAGGAATTAAAACGATATTGGAACTAAAATGAATGTACACCTGTATGACGAGCTTTTAACGCTTTACGAGTTTGTCTATAAAACGGAATATGCCTGACAAAAATAACGATAGCGGTCGCTGTAACGGAAGACATCGTTGCGGCTAAAACTTAAGGTGCAGTTTCGGTGCGGTTGATATTATCAAAACGAAAACTTATCGTTAGTTTTTATTGCGTTCGAATGGAATAGGCATCGAGTTTCTGGCAACGGGCTTTAATATTATTTATGTCATCGCGTCTCTAAGTTTACGATTGGTCTCGCGGCGCATTTTAACGAGTTATTTTTTTTGTGTAATTCGGTCCCGTGAAAAGGTCTAAGAATTGAGAGATGTTTTTAGTTAACCATTTTATTGGCTAGAGAATTGCTTTTAGGACGCGCGTGTCCTTTTTAGGATTTCTCGTTTTTGGGGATATGTATTCCGTTCACGCGTGTGTCAAAAGTTTTTTCTAACCAAACTTTCTTTCATGTTAGACCGAAGGACGACTAATTGAGTTTCAAAATCTGGCCTTGTACGAGATGTTCTAAATTAAATAAAAAGAAACGTAGAATTAGATAAGTTGTAACAAAACATATAAGTGTATTAATTTATGGTCGAGTATTTTAATAAATAAGGCTTTTATTTAAGCAAATAATAATTAGTACTTTACGTTTTGGCTTAAAAGAAACTGTAGCTAGTGAAATTACTGGGCACATGAGATTTAAAAACCAATATCACGAATTTGGCAACGCGTAAGTATCACCTACAAACGTATGTTGTTGCAAGCACTGATACGCTACGACAAATTAATTGCGGCTTATTATCAGGTGGATAGTATGCTCTGCTAGCCAATTTAGTCACATAAAACCCACAAAAAAATTACATGAAATACAGCCGATTATGATACATTATATAATATTTATTATATCTTATAAAAAGCTAAGAAATTCAGCTTAAATCAATCACTATTTTTTACCGCTGCTTATATGAATATAAAAACAAAATCGATTAAACCGATTCTAGTTAGATGTTTTTAACTTACAAGATAGCATCTGAATCCATTTTGTATTTAACCATATTATTTTAAAACTAAACCCACGACGATAATATACGATTCGATTAAGTTTAATTACATCGACAGGATTTATAGATTGAAGGAGTTCCAAAATTATCGTCTCGACCAATCTGGAGTTACGATGAAGCAGTCTCATTCAATTCTGATAACGATCGTAAGAATCGATGGTCGGGTAATTAAAAAGAAGCGAACGTCTTACGATATTTATTTTATATGATTTTTTATTATCTTTATGTATGTAATTTTTTGCGTGGGTTCGGACCCGGCTGGTAGCACTGAAATTGGGAGCCAAATTATTTTTATTTTCAAGAGCAAGACCACTTGCTATCAGGCGAAACTTACGTTTTTTACCACCTTTGTGTTAAAAAAAGAAAGAGATAAAGGAAATTGGAGCTTGATTGCTGGCTCGACCGGGGAAGTACTACCCTATACCTAATGAGAGGATGATGAGATTCATTAGTTGTTTCGTTTCGTGCGATGAGAGAGGGCACCAAAGGCCCAAATATCTCCCACCCCCTCTGTTCCCTTCCTTTCTTCCTATAGTTGGCAACGCGCATGTGATACTTCAAGTATCGCAAGCTTTCATAGGTTGCGGTGCTTACCATCACGCGGACCGTATGCTTGTTTGGCAACTTCCGTAAAGTAAAAAGAAAAGGCTTGAGCACTTACACTGAACCGAAACAAAAAATACTGTTAGACGCACTTCGTTACTTTGTGTGACATTTTTAGTCACCCAGTAACTTGATTGTGTCATAACTTTATCAAAATTTTAATATTGAATCTAAATCTACCAAATGTAGCTTAACGTTTATGAAAGTACGTAAGTAATGCTCTTTGCTTAAGTACGTTAGTAATTGCCAAATACGACCTCAGAAACTAGTAATTCGCTCAAAAAAAGAGTCGTAAACCCGATGATTCATAAATGACAAATTTGATTTAGATAAGCTTTAGTTTAAACTTAAATCACGTAAGATTTACTATCAGCACTGCGACCAGTGCTAGCATTTATTAATGCTACAAGTCTAGGCACTTACATTTAATCTACTCGATATAGTAAGCATTGTCACCCAGGCCACGTTCGACCTACATCTAAGTAGTGAAAGATTGCGCGAGTTTAATATATGTCACGGGAAAAGTTTTTAATTTAATACTTATTGTTGTTTTATATGCAATATATAAATAAAGTAAAGACGGAGGTGGAAGCTTAAACCACGCTGCTTCATTACAGAATGGTGAATTCGATTCCCGCTCTGGGTGGAAATTTGTATTGATCTTACAATTATTTTTTTCGGTCTGGGCGTTTGTCTCTTGATGGGTAATTTGTTCATATCATGGTTCATGGTTACTGGTCTGTCCTTTGAGTTGTGGATGTCAGATGGCAGTCGCTCTGTGTGAAAAGTGCAGGACCAACAATTTCGAAAAAATGCGAAAAGAAGATGTCTCACTTGACAATATAAAATTATGGAGTGTTGAACCGCATTGCAAAACTTTGGTTTGGTTTTACGTTTTTCATCCACTCATAGTTGGGCGCACTCACTAATCGGTAAACGTTTGGTGGGCTAGGCAACTTTAGGCGAGGTCAGTCACTAGATGTGTAATCGCATAGTATTATTTCAACTGAGTCTCCCTGCTTCGGAGGACACATAAAAAGTCGGTTCCAGCTGTTATTAAATTGACAAAAATTGAAAAATCAAGTCAGAGTCTTTTATAAATCGTCGTCAAATATATAAGAATATATATTGAACCTGCTGCTAACTACCTCCTACTGGTGGTGCTGAAGCTATAAAAATCATTAAGTTTAAGAATTCGTATTTTTTAAAAAGGAAGTTTTTCATGTTTTGCGACATGACATGAAGCAAATTGTGATTGTTCCCACGGAAAATAAATGTTCTTTTATATATCACGTACATAACATACATGAACATCAATGCGAAGGCGTTTCGTTACTTTAATCATGATAAACTGACCAAAAAGATGGTTTGTTTTTTCAAAAATCTGTGAAATAATTATATGTTTCCAAATCTTTATAATTATTTTCGGAATTTATCCCGTCTCTTACAGAATGTCGACGTAAAGTAACGCCTAGTGACGTTGTCGGGTTAGTAAGGCCAACATCAATATACATTAAAAAAGAGAAAACTGGTGTGCCAATATTCCACCCTCCTGCTCCTACCCCAAATGTTGAGATACAGAATACCGTAATGGAACTAGTATCGAGGTCAATGTAGATTAAAATATTTATAATGTAGTTTCCATCAGACCGTATACCCGTTCAGCCCAGTGACGCTGTCAAGGCCAGTAGGGCCAACAGCCATTTACATTGAGAAAAAGTAGCGTATAATTGTTTGCCAAAAGTAAAGAAACTTTACAATTCCAAGAATTGCAGTTACTATGTTTTACACTCATAAGAACGTACATCATTAGAAAATGTCGGATAAAAGCAAATGAAATTTGCGAAATTCCTCAAGCAATTGTGTCTGAAATACTTTCATGTATACAAATATAATTTCATTCCTCAAGATCAAATAACGAGAATGTTACTGGCATGACGATAACCATTTTAGTATCTCTCAATCAAAATTACTGTCGGCTACTTCACATAAAATTGAAACTAAAGTAATATAATGGTACTATTAATATTTATTATGATAATATTTTTGTTGTTTTGATTATAATACCAGCCAGTTCTCAATAACGATAATAGCTTACGGGAGTTGTAACTTTTGAATAGGTATAGCCTTGATGCTTTTTGTAACTTTTAGTACATAATAAGCTAAGGTGGAATGTGAGAAAATCGCTGAATAAAGTATACGTATTCGACTACTTTTACCTGGTTCTTCAGATATGAGGTTTAATTTTGGAGTCTTTGCTATAATCTCTGGATAAATATAAATCGGTGTAAAGAAACAGTACTGTTGTATTTCGTGGGATGAATGAGAGCGCTGGAGGCTTAATCTCCCACCCTCTCCTTCCTTCCTTTTTCCTCTTCTCATATCCCATTCTATCCCTTTCCTATTATTCCTTGGGTTAGCGACCGCGCATGCGATACTTCTAGTATTGCAATCGTTCATAGGTTGCGGTGAAAGCTTGCCATCAGGCGGACCGTATGCTTGATTGCCAACCGTTATGACATAAAAAACCGTTACACATTTTACGTTGGATTAAAACATTTTATTTTATTTAGATCTTAATCTCTAAGTATCATTATAATCTTTTCTCAATATGTTACGATATCACTATTCTTCATCTAGATCATTGATAAGACCGAAGTATTAAATCAGCTGTGTTTTCTATATCTACATAACTTAAAGTAAAATAACTATTTTGAGAACCATGTAATGTGTACACCGCTGTATAAACTTAACAAGTGTCCACGGTTTAATCGATATCTATAAATCTCGAATATAAACAAGTTCCGCGGCTCCATAAGTTTATGGCGGTTCATATTTATCACTATAAATTACCCATCCGCTACTCCAATAGCTATAACTATAATATCATAAAACCTTGACGACGCCAGAATTAATTTGCGTGATACGTGTTATCCGATTAACCCTTTGCATGTCTGGACTTAACAACGTACAGAACACGTGCAGGCCTTTACGACCCATAAACAAAACTTTCTTGTGGGTGGAGAAAATATTGTTATTTTAAAAAGTTATTGTTGTTAACAAGACTCGTTTAACATAATAATATGCTTCACTTCATAGAAATCTATATTTGCTTGAATTGATATTGGTAAAGTCAAATAGAATTTTTAATGAAATATATAGACCACAAAAAAGTCAAGATATATTTTGAGAATTATTTATTTCTAATTAAAGATAAGTTTTATTATTAATAATGATGCAGCAGATAAAATAATGCAGCCGATAACTTCAAAGTTAATCTGTTTTGAAAGACTTGTTATAATTACTATCAATTATTTATTTCTAGGGTTTCATTAAAAACGAAACGAACGAATTCATCGTTCTATAATACCCTGTCAAATAAACTTATATGTGTTCAGATACAAACATTGAAAATATTTATGTTTCAAGAAAGAAAATATTAATAAAAATTCAATATAACTTTGTCAGAGTAAAATGCACCCCGCTGATATCAGAGGGTTATGTTGAAATTTGTACACTGTGTAAACATTTGTCAGTGCCAGCCGTATTCGAGTCCACTGCAGAGAGATACTGAATCCAATCGAAATCTACGAACCCTCGTCGCTTAGCCATAACGTGGTAGGAGGCCATTCTGAATTAAATTCTCTAGTTCAGCTGTGCATCGAAATATAGTCCTATTGCCATTGAATATAATGATTATTACAGTCTGTAATGTGTAGACGATATGTGGATGCAGTTTGCGATCACCCGCTGAGCTCTCTCATCGAAATCACAACAAATCATTTACGGAACCCACCTCCAGTAATGAGAATTGCATCGCGTACATCCCTTTACTTATATCGCTTGTATTAAAAAAAGTTTGGCGATTCAATTTATTTTGGTGCCGAGCAAAGAAAGATGTATATTTCGACGTGCTTAAAATTATAGCTAGATATGATGTACTAACAACGTTTGTAAAGTTTGTATTATACGAACATACATTTTAGACACAAAAATATTTCAATTGATTTCAAATTCAATATTAAAAAGAAAGCTATTTCCCATGCTAGATATATTGCATTGTCATACATTTAAAAATAGAATGAAAAGATTTACAATCGAATTTACATTTGAAAAACTCGCACGACATCAATAATCAATAAAAAAATTTACATCGGACATAAATGATAAAAAACATGAATCCAATAATAAATCACCGACAACAGATTAACAAAACACTTAAAAAGC
This sequence comes from Hestina assimilis, assembly GCA_023373885.1. NCBI lineage: Eukaryota > Metazoa > Arthropoda > Insecta > Lepidoptera > Nymphalidae > Hestina > Hestina assimilis. Next base: position 1,615,055 of record CM041745.1, on the reverse strand, counting down.
GGTAAGAACAGACATTAACAATTCAAATATCTTCAAAGAGCGTTCGCATGCCTAAGCGAACGTTTCGTGAAACAAACGGACCACTATTCTGATGTTTAGGCAACAAAAGATGAAAAGAGGCTATAAAATTTCACCATTCCCCCTTTGTATGTTGGCAATTAGGCTAATGAAGAGGGAGCTCGCCAGTGCAAATGAATGAGTCTTTTCCACGGTCTTCGCATTGAGCGGTTCACCTTTCATGCGGGCAATTTACTGATGCTCCAGTGTTGCTTTACTTGAATTAGTTAGAGCTACGTTATGAGATCCTACTGACCGCTTTATGCCTTTCACTCATGGAAATTTAATTAATGCTAGCCTATTTAGATTATTAGCGCTCTTTATACGTTGAGTTATAAGATTTTTATTTGAATTAGTTTCACGAGAGCTTTTATGTTGAAATTTTTTGCACGTAAATTCAAAGAGAAATTAATTTAGTAAATAGACTATAAAAATGAGCAATTGTTTCGTAATCGAAAAAGCAATTTTGTTTAACAAATAATACGCAATAAGTAATTCTCAAAAACAAACAAAAACAATCAATTTGTATATAAAAGATAAATATAAGCCGTTTAGAAGCAAATATGTTAGATTGCAAATTTATTTAGCGTGAAAGAAAGCGGCTGTGGGTAATGTTAAATCAAACATTGGTTGCCTTCGGCTATTTATCAAAACGTACGATAAACAGAATAGGAAATTGAAACCGAGTCAACGGGGGCCATGAAAATGATTTATTGCTATTATAAACAAAATATAGACTGATCATTTCCCATTCAGTATATTGGATTTAGCTCGTCATGGGAACTACGCTCGAGGTTGGAAACGTAGGAACAAGCCTGGCAGTAACAAACGTAGAAATAACTGGTAGTTTAGAGGGAGCACTAATTGAATATATATGAAAGCATCTAAAATTATGAAAAAGTTGTCTGTAGACATTTACTATAAAAATCTCAGTAAAATGTAACTTTTATTATATCGCCTAAATATTTTGGTTTGTCTTTAGCATGTCGGATTATAACTGGCTGCGCAGACGAGAAAAATATTTTGGCACATTGACCGTATTGATCACATAATAAATTTAGAATTACCCTTCTGTTTCTCTGAATTCCAAGACTAAATTATAGCATAAGTTTTAAATGAATATTCAAAATTACAAAAAAAGAAATGAAAATCGGTTCATAAATGGCGTCAGTAATTATACAAAAAGTTATCTGAAATAAAAAAAAATCCTCTTTTGAGTCGGTTACAAGGAGCCATTAAAAAGATGTAAACGTAGCATAATATGAATCCATGAAAATGGAACACTTTTAAATGAAAGCATGAGTCATAATATAACTGGTCTTAGGCGTAAATTGTTTGCATTTATATGGAAAACGCTAGCGAAATTACATAAATAAGCCTTGTTGGCACTCGTTAACAACGTAAATAAAAGATATGGTGCATATGCTTTAAAAAGAAAACGAGGCTTCGCTCAGACCAATTTAGCTTTGGAACATAAAGATATGAATTTTAAAGTCAATGTTATGTAAGTGTACCATAAAATTTTAGGTCCTCTTCTATATTTAGACGGTATGATACGACCCAGATGGTCACGGCACCCGATTTTAGTATCTCTCCAATCTTTTAACGTGACCACCCAAAGAGGAGCCTTTGTATACCTTATCTACGTGTTTAGCTCATAAAATTTCATGTACTCGCATAAGGTACGGTGGGTCAACTCATGCTGGTAGGTTAGGGTTACAACCGATAGCCTGTTATATAGAGACCAGTCTGTGTAACATTTCATAGTTATGAGCGAGCGCGGAAAAGGAAGTGTATTTTTAGTCTTATGGCATCTGGTTGGACTGAACCGTATGCTTTTCATAGAATCAGCTTAATTAACACGTCCCACAGGAACAGTTTCATAACTTGGAGAACTAGCGACAGCGGATCATATACATCCGAATCTTCGGACCGATATTTATTAAAACTTTATACGGTATTTCTATTCGGAGCGGGCGATAAACAAGAGTTGTTGCGTAAATTTTGTGCGTGTTGCAGGAAATGGAAGCGTAATAAAGTTCTTAAGTTTATGAAGCGGCGATCTCGGAATTTCGATGGGTCTTGATAACTTCCTCCTCCGAGGAACTGATAAATGGGTCTTTTACACGTTTCTTTGAGAACATCTACCTAGGTTTTATTTTAATTTAAGGATTAATTTAGTGAAAGATAATCAAACTGAAGTAATTGCTATAGAAATAAAAAAAAATTAAGGTCATGATTTTTAACGTGCAATTTAAAGCTTTGTAGGTAAGATTTCAACAAAAAAGAGAATCCAATGAAAATAGCTATATATTAGAATAAGAACTTACCCCCATGAACGCCACAGTAATCGCCAACACAGTCAGCGTGCTGGACCTGTGCTCCAGAACAGGCATCACCCATGCAGGATCGTCGTCTAGTCTGCCTGCAGTCAGACCCACAGACAGACCACTCCGTCCACACTCCCCAGCGGCCAGGCGATGCTGCAAAAAAATGCCATTATAATATTCATGACATTAAATCCTTAGGCTAAATAGGCTTCTAAATAGGCTGTAATTAAGCTAATTTTTGGTACGTATCTTATAACTATTATAAACTTTGATTTAGGATGTAGTTTATAAAAATTTGAATTAATAAAAATATAAGACAACTAGCATCTGCCTGCAACGGGGTTTGTATTACAGAATTATGCTCAACCGTTTGAAGCAGAGATTCTGTACTTCAGGCATCATGATACAAATTTTTATGTCAGCAAGCTTTGATTGTTAGCAGGCTGAGTTGTTTTTGCAGACGATCGTCTAAAAGTTAATTTTCTATAACGGGATCACATTTTTTTGGACGCAGGATACCCTACGTCTTTTTCTGTACCTTTGAAAAATTTCGTCATGATCTTGGACTAGTTATAGTAGTAAAAATAATAAACATCCTTATTATAATAATATTACTTAGGATGACTATTCAAATCCGCTCAACTGGCTTAATCAATTGACGTCCCCTTTAATATTCATGCTCTAATCCTAATCAAGAGACCACCATACATTCATGCATATTGTGAGTTAATTCAGAATATATTATAGGATTGCCGGCTTCAAATATGCTCTAATGTATACGACTATGTCTGAGTACGTCAAGGTCTTCTTAGAAGCTACTAGAGCCTAGCTGTTATTGGTGAGACTGGTACCACGTGGGAATGTATTACATTTCCACTTCGTATCGATTTGAAGAATCTGTATTCTTACTTCTGCGTTTCGATCTGTTATCTTATGAAACATTATACATAAGTGGAGGTCATCGCTTGTGTACCAAATTTATTTACAACAGATCGAAGACGCGTCAGAAGTACAAACTGTCATTTTTTCTGTCTCCTACTTTCCAATCTAGTATCAAATAGCTTACGATGGAATCGTCTGATTTCTTTTGTGATCTGATGAATGACTCCGAATATGAAGTTACTAACTCTTCAAAGTATCATAGGTAATAGTCTGTTTTTAGTAGACCAATTATATTAGTCAAAATCTTATTTTTCAATTCAGTTCAATAATAATTGAATCTTAGTATAACATAGAAAAAAATAAGGCGTAGCCTGTCTTTCAGCACTTTTCTTTTTGACTATACATGATAATGGGCGCCTTAATCGAATGGATAGCTTCGCGTTATATGAAAAATAAAAGCAATATTTTCGTGTTATTTTGCAACGATACTCTCCCATTATTACCCTGTATCGAATTTGCAAATGGTGAGATCGCATGTTCCACTATATTAATAATATTGCTTGAACCTGACGTAACATATCAATTTCGTAATAGGTACTGTCGGCTACGGCTGCAGGTATTTTATATATTTTATACTTTTACTATGTGAAGTTAAGAGTTATTTTTGTTGTTGAGAAAAAATACAGCATAAACTGACGTTAAGTATACTTTTTAAAGCGTTTACGTTAATTTTAGAATGCTTTTATTTTTTTTTTATTTTATGTTAGAAGTTGGCAAACAAGCATACGGCCCACCTGATGGTAAGTGGCTGCCGCAGCCTATGAGCGCTTGCAGCACCATTAGTAGATGCCACTCACGCGTTGCCAACTTCGAGATATTAGTTCTTAAATCTCGTTCGCCCAGTAATTTCACTAGCGTACAATGCCCTTCAAACCGGAACACAGTAGTGCCTAAGCACTACTATTTGGCAACAGAATATTGGACACTGCGGTGGTACCTACCTAGCCGGCCTCTAACGACGATTTTATTTTTAGCGATTTGTGTGATTTATTGGTCAGTACTCGAGTGTTATTACAATCTTTTAATAAGCATATTTAGTTATTTTGCGCTATTTCAATTTAAAGTAAATATATTTTAACAATCATGGACTTTACGAATATAATTTTCGTGATCAATGCCGATCTTCTCGCTAGATTGCGCACACTACCATTACAAGCCGGTGGTATTGCTTGACGACTGAAACATACTTCTTAAACATCTACTAGAACAAAATTTAAATTTTATTTTAATTTGTTATTTATTAAGGACTAGCTTCTGCCCGCAGCTTTACCGCAGATTTTTAATGGAACATCTTTAAATATAAATTTTTTAAATTATTTAATATTTGACGACGTTGTGGGACAACAGTAAAGAACTTGCCTTAAACGCCTCAGGTCAGAGTTCGATTCCCGCTCAGAGCAGGTGATTGTATTGACCATACTGGATGGGTTTATGCTTGTCCTTGCGTATGTTTCCGGACCATCAACATATCCTCATTCAATCGTTCATCAACCTTTTTCACTTTTTTTTTTTGCAATAATAAGTAGCCTATGTCCTTCCCCAAAGTTAAGTCTGTGTGCCAAATTTTGTAAAAAGGGGTGAAAGCGATGGTGAACACGAAGGTGACACTTTCGCATTTATCTTTTACATAAAAGTAAACCTAAAGATAGATAACTTAAAGAGTTACCTCTTTAAGTACCAATGTATCTCTTCAATACAAATGTTCAGTGCAGAATAAGACACTATTTACAGAATCATATATATCGTTGTCATGTTATTAATTGTATCTAATAATACAAACACGTTAACTCATAAAGTATTACCCTATAAATTGAAATTAAAGTACTCTGAGACGCCCGCGGCCCTTACAGCGAGGATAAATCACATGTGTTTTTTTTACAAAAGAAATAATAGAGCTGAGAATTCGTCCGGTGATGTGGTACAAGTGAAGAGAAATAAGCGTTTCTTAAGATTATTACATTCTTTTTAGGGCGAAGAGTACCAGTACAGCAACTTTATTTCTTAGCCTCCGCTGTCCGTCTGTCTATAGGAAAAATACTAAAATACATTAAATTTAAAAATAAAGATGTAATATGAAATAATAAAAACAAATTTAATAAAAAAATGTTTTTCTTTATTGCACGGATCCCAAATTATTTTGCGAAAAAAAAGGCCTTATAATATCAGCTATCTGCTAGTAAAAGTCCCGATAAAATAGGTCCAGCCGTTTCAGATTAGCTGGAACAAACAGACAGACAGACCACAATATTAAAAAAATTTTTTTTTATATAAGTACCGTATATACTTTCATGTGCATTTAGTGAAAAGCTGTTAATTTGGAATTACAAACAGACACATTAATTTTATTTATTTATAAGGGATTTGTATAGCCGGATAGTTATCGCTGATAGCTTATACCATACACCAATCACCATCTCACTCCCCTCCGCGTGGGTGTTACATACGAATATTAAACTACAAGTGTGTGCTGCATTTCTTATTAATTAACACACACACATAAATCAGTCGAAGTTCGTTAGAGACAATGATGTGAATATTCATATTCATTTCCCATTCAAATAAAAATACAGATAATAATTATAGTGATGTTCCAAAGAATGAATGAAAAGAATGTGATATTTCTGTAAATAATTAAATATACTTTGTATGAATAATGCTTAAGGCACAATTGAATACTAGGTTTATACTACTTATTAAAAAAGTAAGAACAAAGAAAATAAACGTAATAATAAAAGGCTTATATTTTTCATTTAGCTACCAAAAAAACTACAATAAATAATAAATTATAAAAAAAAAAAATTAGAATTGTGCTCTAGTTTCAAATTGCCAAGCGGGTGGTTTATTATGTAACTAAAGTCTAAGAATAAGATAAGTATATTTTGCTACTTTTCAGCGTGACCACATTTTTCACGGCCCCCGCTTAAACTATAACATTGTATTTGTCTAAGTTACTATAAATTAAAGATCAGCCCTTTCGTACAGAAAACATGTCTAATAATTGGCTGTTGATACTTCGCTATTAATGTGCTTCGGTTTGAAGGGCACCGTAGGCTAGTGAAATTACTAGGCAAAAGAGATTTAAGAACTAATATCTCGGGGTTGGCAGCGCCTGAGTGGCGTCAATCAGGTGGGCCGTATGCTTGCTTGCCAACTTAGTTATATTAAAATTATAAAAAAACGTAAGTAAATTTCTTCCTTTTATGTGTGTTTTTGCAGAAGGAAACTTATATTATATACTATTATACTATTACTATACTTATTCTATATTTCGATAGAGGCTTTTAAAGCCAAGATATTTTGAAGCAAATATAAACCCTTATATTATAAAATTTACTATAACGAAGATTATATTATCATTACAATAATAGTAATTTTTTAAAAACAAATATAAATAATAACTAATTGCATACTAAACCTATATCACACGGGAATAGTTAAACATATTTTAGTAATAATCGACATTTCACGGAACGCACGACACAACATGTGCTAGCAATTAGTGGAACAATACACTGACGTCTCACTGAAATAAACGCGCTTGATTAGATTTTATTGTATAGTGTATACCCGGTTGGTCTACTTTGAGTTATACACAGTGCTTACACGTACAGCGTACAAGGATATTATGTTTTAATATAACTTATAATATAAAATAATGAATCGTTTTGCCATTCAAAAAATTTCTTAAAGAATATTAGCAATGCTTTTTCAATGTATTATTAATATTCCTATTGTACCTTCAAATAAGCTACTAGGTTGCACTAGAAGTGACCACTGATATTACCCAACGGAGTAGAGTCGGGCGAAAATTTCCTCTGAATCTCTTAATGTTGTTTATAAAAATGACAAGCATTCAAATGAGACAATCCACAACCGCCAATTATCTATATTACAACGACGTTAACAATTTTTATGGTATACTAACTGTGCCCTCGGCTTCGCTCCCGTCCGGTGAGACCGTCCAGTTTCACCAACTAACCGTCTCTTATCGCCCGCCCGCACTTTCTTTCTTATTGCTCGACTTCTAAGTATCGTATCGTGATGTTATATAGTCTATAGCCTTTCTCATGGAATGTGCTATCAAATGCAAAAATAATTTTTGAAATCTGATCAGTAGCGACTAGACTAGCGCGTTCAACCAAACAAACAAACTCTTCATCTTTATAACATTGGTATAGATTAATGGACTGTATCAAATACATTGGTGAAGACGTCTGTAAATAGGTAGATCACTGTGATAGTATACTAGCTGAGCCTCTTTATAAACCTCATTTTAAACTAGCTTTTCTAAGATTAAGCTTACAGAACCAAGTTTACCTAACCAGAGCGGCATTTTTGTTTTTATGTTAGAAGTTGGCAAACAAACATAAGGCCCGCATAATGGTAAGTAGTTGCCATACCCTATGAGCGCTTGCAGCACCATTAGTGCTATGCTATGCTATGCTACTCATGCGTTGCCAACCTCGAGATATTAGTTCTTAAATCTCGTCCGCCCAGTAATTTCACTAGCGTACAGTGCCCTTCAAACCGGAACACAGTAGTGCCTAAGCACTACTATTTGGCGGCAGAATATTTGACACTGCAGTGGTACCTACCTAGCCGGCCTCTTGCAACAAAAGACCTACCACCAGTGTGACTGATTGCACTGGTGGAATAATCTCTGCTGTGGCAGAGGTTATCCCAACAGCGGGCGATGGGGTCGTCACATCCCGACGCCGAAATCCGCCATAATCGCAAATGCGACAAAGCCTTTTGCACTAAATAAAGAGTAAAAGAAGCACAGGTATTATTTAATATTAATGTTGTTCTTAAAATATTATTATTATTTTTTTTTAAATAACGCCGGAGGGCAAATGACTCTACTCCACCTGATGGTAAGTGGAAGTAGAGTCCACACGCGAAGGTGGCTAATACGGTTGCAGAAGGCGAACTGTACTAGCCATCCTTGCCCTGCCTACCCGCAAGGTGCCTCTTCACGCCTCGTTTGAAGGACCCCAGGTTGTAAGAATGAGGGAACACGTGTGCCGGTAAAGAATTCCATTTTTTTGACGTGCGACAAAGAAAAGAGTTTTTTTTTAATCGTGCGAAAAAAATTATTATATAATCGGCAGTACATCAACTGTGTCTCTTTTTACTTAAGTCTAAAAAGATATCCATGGCAACTTAAAACCAGAAATAAAGTGAAATTTACATTTAAAAGCTTAAAGCAAATGCCACGGTGAATTAATATATAATCACGATCATCAAACAAAAGAGCTGTATGTATAAAATGAAATCCTTTACTTTCCGCTCTCTCGTAGTTTTACCATCGCTATGAAACACTTAAGTCTTTGATGTGAACGGCCGCTGTTTTATGCCTTACACATTAAACCGCTGGGTTTTTATAGTTTATCAGCGGTTACAAACTTACAAACTATATTTTAATGGTTCGCGATCCACTCGGTACTCGAAGAGAAAAGCATTCTATTTGTAATAGAAAAAGTAGACACACAAATATATTCTATATAAAATTGATAATGGTTTTTATTGAATGTGATATATCATATATTAAAGTTATTGTAACATTTTACAACAGCTTTAACCATTGTCGTTGATTTATACATGAAATTTTTTAGATTACACAAAAAGTTCTGGAAAAATCATATGCAAAAAAATTGTTTATTTATTTATTTATGTATTATTAAGGATCGTCAACAGAAGATTCATTATAACAAGACAACACACATTATCTTAAAATTATTTCTAAATGAACTTCCAATTACTGGTAATCACAGCATTTGTTTTTTTATAAAAAAATGACTACAACTACTGTCACTAGCTGGGTGATAGCATAGTGGTATTTCAACTGACCGCCGTGCTTCGGCACGTTAAAAGTCGGTCTCGGCTGTTATCAAATTGACAATTAAGTCGAAAAGTCAAGTCAGAGGCCTTTACGGGCGACCTGAACAACTCTGACACTAGGTTGGCCACTAACTCAATAAGAAAAAGAAATTGTGTTTTTAGTTTAATATTTTAAAAATATACGACAGATATATGAAATCGTGTACAGCGTATTTTTATTTATCTTCCGCGTTAAAAGACTTTATTCTGATTATATTAAAATAATATATTTTCCGCCATTGTTTCGTTCGCGTACCCCAGGTTGAATATCCCTGATTTAGATGGCAGATATCGCAAATGTTGAAGACCTTTGGGCACGTGCGTTTTATTCGTTCATATTTTTTATAAAAAGTCTGAGTGGGTGTTTCTGTTTTCTTTTGTTTTAATTCGGCTTTTTTCGGCTTCACATTGTGGCGCAATTGACTTTGATCCGAATAATACTCATACAATAAATTGTATATATTGAAAAGCTTATGAAATAAATTCTCGTATTTTTTAAGGAGCATTGTTTCCAGCTGTAGATAATATTTTGTTATTTTTTTAAAAACATCAATTAAGGCTATTCTGTTGGGATAACCTCTGTCCAACAGAGATTATTCCACCAGTGCAATCAGTCACACTGGTGGTAGGTCTTTTGTTGCAAGAGGCCGGCTAGGTAGGTACCACCGCAGTGTCCAATATTCTGCCGCCAAATAGTAGTGTTTAGGCACTACTGTGTTCCGGTTTGAAGGGCACTGTACGCTAGTGAAATTACTGGGCGAACGAGATTTAAGAACTAATATCTCGAGGTTGGCAACGCGTGAGTGGCACCTACTAATGGTGCTGCAAGCGCTCATAGGCTGCGGCAGCCACTTACCATCAGGTGGGCCGTATGCTTGTTTGCCAACTTCTAACATAAAAAAGGCAAGTGCACGCTGTTTGATTTATAAAATAGCAATAGTTAATTCGAAATCCGATTATCAAAATTTTGTTGAGAAAATGAAATATTAAAATTTTCGAATATTTTATTATCAGATGTCTAATCATATCTTCTGTGATGTAGAATTTTGTGTCAGTGTCAGTGTTTTTAGGTCACTTATATAGGTTTATGATTTGACTTAATAGATAATTTTTATTACTGTGTTTATTACAAAGAGGACCAAATTTTTACGCGTGTCTGAAGCACAGTCATACGTAAGGCGAGTCTAATAGCTATGAGGCATTTAAAATATTTTTAAAAGTACTGCGATAATTTTACAGGTATCCAAAACTTACCGATCAAGAGTTGTTGTGTGTTATCATACACTTGCAGTTCCATGTTGTATCCGTCTTGAGGATAAGCATTAAAAAGAAAGTACCGTTTAGAAATAGTAGATTTTTTAAAATAAAGCTTATTAAAAAAACAAAACAAATACTATATATGCTATTCTTTGGGTTGGCAACACGCATGTGCTACTTCAAGTATCGGGCGTTCATAGGTCGCGGTGACTAGCATCAGGCACATCGTATGTATGTTTGCCAACCGTCATAACATAAAAAAATATACAATAAGAAATGATAAGTAATAATCACTTCTTTTATAAACATCAAAGGACATTTTCAAGGAAACGATACGAAAAACACAATCTAAAATAATACGCTAATTACCATAGAAATAGGCGCAAAGACGTTTGATGTTAATATAAATCTAGCATTCAAAATACCTCATTTCTTACGTATTCATTAATCTTATATGGTTATTACAGCATAAAGCTGCGACTAATTATATGGTGTACGTTCAAAGGAATCGAACAGAAATCAGTCTTTTCATTCGCGGTAATTATAATTATGTTTTTGACGATTGATGTTTCTAGACCTTTGTGCTGGAGATCCAATTTGTATGGCTGTGTTTGTTACTGTCATATAATTATGATTGGATTGAGATTTGCGTGTTGAGAAATCTAATATAAGGTTTATTGGTAACTAGCTGTGATCGCGACTACTCTTCGCGTGGCTTACAGAATTAATGTTAACTTTTCTTAACACTAATTCTTTTTCTGAAATAAATATAGCCAAGGCTATGCTTTATGCCATCAGCAGGATCAGCATGAAGTTCCCGTCAAAACTGAACATACAGAGAGAGACAATTTTTTTTTATATTATAATATAATAAACATATTCTTTCAAATGAATTCAATAAAAAGCTTGTAGTTTGAAATTGCAAACAGATGTAAATTAGTATTTTCCTATGGCTTCGTTTGCTCTTGACATCATAAAATTTTACGTAATAATAAAATTACATAATTTTTCGATGATTGTTAAAAAAATTGTTAAATAAAAAAAGTTATATTCATTATTATTTGAACTGGGTCATTGTTTTTTAACAATAAAATGTTTTATTTAACGATAACGATAAGAAACTGTACAAACAAATCAAAATACGTAACAACATTTTGATGTTCCCGTAAACACAAATTAGACAGAGTAAAAGTCTGACACAATTAAAAAGTAACAGAGCAGAGACCGTAGACAAAAAGTGATGAGATTTCTGAAGCGTGACTTTACGGAGAGATGGTTATCTTTAATTACTTATTCAGTCTTTACAAATAAACTCACTGAATTGTTCGTAACGGTGTAAAACTTTTACAATGTTATACTGGGTATATCAAAAGGTGTATGTAGAATTGAAATATTACTTCATTTGTTTTGAAAAGAGGGCGGGTGTTTAGGTTTATGTTTTGTGATAAAGTGATAAATAAATAATTGATTTGAATTTGGAATTCGTATCAGGTAACTAGCAGGCCTTAGCTTTCAGCCAGCGTTGAATAGGTTGTTGTCATGAAGCACATGCAGAGGTGTTAAGCTTATTTTTTATGATATAGAATTATATACTTAACACAGATATAGTTTTGACACACATCAATTTTGTTATTGAATTGTATATAGGTTTTTTAATGTTTGTAAAATACACAAGAGTTATAAGTAAATAATAAAGGATAACATTAATTCAATAATAGAAAAATCTAAAGAGGTTAATGAAATTATTATAATTTATATTAAAAATTAAAAAGCTTACCGCTCTGACAGAGGACACAGTCAGCTGTTTTCTGAACACTTTGACCTTGACAGGGTGCTCCTCCATTAAGGGGATGAGGGTCTGTGCAGGTGCGCGTACGACGCTGTCCCGCCACGCGGCCATTGCAGCGACATTGGGTCCATGGACCCCATGAACTCCAGCCACCGTTAACTGTTAACAAAAAAAAACTCTGCTTGAATTCTTGACTAATTGGTTGAAGGGAGAAAAATCTGTACTCGAAACATTTTAATCTCAGAAAAATTCATGCGTTATGATGAAAGAAAACATCGCGATGAAACCTGCAAAAATTATATTGTCTTTGACAGAATTGTGAGAAATGTATATTCACCAATCCACAGTGGAGCCGCTTAGTGATTTAACCACAATTCTACGTGCATCTAGTAGTGGGACATTATAATTTTTTATCTCAATATTATTTTACCCCATCAGTGGCAACACGACACACACACAAACTCCTGACGGTGACCGATAACTATAGACTGGACAGTTAGCAATCGCAATGACACATACACATTGCTGGCTCCAATGCAGTAGGAAGATCTTAAAAGACATGAAGACAGAAGATTATCGGCGGGCTAGTATTGCTTAGTAGCTGATTATATAGTAACATAGTTTACGTCAGATTTATATAAAGCAGCATTTTTTATATTTTCAATATAACATTTTTGTCACTACATTATTAAAATTCTGTCAGCAATATTCGGTCTAGCCGTCAGTTTATTACATTTTGTGGAAAAGATAAAGAGCGCTAAAGTGAAATGTGTCACCGTATTTTATACAAAAAAGTAATCTCGAATATTGATTGTACATTAATTCTACGTAATATTAATATTCTGAACGCTTATAAAAAATATACAATACCAAGAAGAAAATCGCTCACCGAAATTACATTTCGTCACGCGTTTGATGTCGATTGAATAAAACGGTGTAGTACAAAAACGATATTTATATTTTATGAAATAATTTTTCTTTCGCACGAAATATAAAGCAATTTCGTAACACTGTAATACATAATATTTTATTCAGGTCACTTTTTCTTCTTACGATTATTAAGTAAATGACAAATTATTTACCGAATTCAAAACGCTTCCTCATTTTAGTAAGTTTGATTGCTTTCTTTAAGATTTCAAAAAGTAAGAGGTTATCAATTCGGATGCATGGTTTTTTTTTGAGTATTTTATATGATATCTTTGCCATTGCAAACCGAGTTTGAAACGGTTGTTTTTTTGTTGGATTTGCTATGGTTTGTAACTCTTCAAGGATTGTGGAGATATCAAATCAAATTTCTCAAAATGTGTGAAATTTTGTCGCAATTACTACATCTATCCATATTATTTTTGTATACCGAGTCCTTAAATAATAATGTTTAAAGTTACTGATTGCTAATTAAAGAATCCAATTACTATCTTTTGTATATATGATTTCTTTGTTAATTAAAACTCAATTGTCGATATTTTAAATTAAATTATAAGTTTCAATGTCTCTTAAAATCATTGCCTCAAGAAAATGACCACCCATCCTATTTATAATTAGAATCGAAGCTACTTATATTAGTTTATTTTACCATAATTCAGGTATCGTAAGTTCTTTTATCTAAACCTAAAGTTAAAAAAATAAATATAAAATTATTGCCCTGTTGCTGAATGTTAGATAGATAAATATAATTATTTTAGCAATATGAGTGCTTGTATAAAAGAAATACCTTAACTTTATTACACATAACTTTCGATATAAATGTGTAGGACGTAAAATTAAAACACTTTCAGAAGATATGTTAATACAACCCACGCAACGCTATCAAAATCAATACACCATACAATTAACTGTTTAAGAACTCATTCGATTTTAATGAAGCTATAAACTTGCTAATCAAGTATGGTTGAGAAAAGTAAAAAAAGAAAACACGCAAGGTGCAGCCATACGCAACGTATCTCTCTCCCAGATCGCAAGTTAGGTCCGATCATGCTAGGTCGCGTGTCTAGGTGACCTAGGCAGGCGTAAGCTATAGTGATTTTTGAATAAATTATAGTTTTAAAATTCGCTGATTATTTACGCCGAATATATAATTGGTCTTATCAGCGAAACATTTTTATGATTCATTACTTAATCCGCTATCAAACTTTCACTAACGATGTAAAATTTCCATTATTCATAAGATTGATTAATTTAATAGAGACATCAAAAGGAAAGTTTTGGTAATTATAGTTAATAAAATGACTATGTAAAAATATGGTTAGGCGTTTATATTTCTAGACTAAAATAGGTAAATTCGACGTTAAAATATTTTTGTCTATGTAAAGACAAAAATATTTTAACGTCGACTTTTCAATTTTAAAGTTTTCAATTTTAAATACGTAAATGGAGACATCACGGATGTAATATATATTTTTATATTTAGGTATATATTTTTAAACATAGAAATACAACAATGAAATAAGAATGTACGGTGTTGAGCAGCTTTTTCATCATTACGTTAAGTTTTTTTTAAATGTTTGGTAAATATCCAAAAAATAGAAGAGACATGCTTCTCCCAGCACAAAAGGGCCGGCTCCACCGGGAAGTATTAGCCTCTCGCAGAAAATCGATGTAAAGTAACAGTACTGTTACGTTTCGTAGCCCAATCTCCCATTCTTTTTTCCTTCTCATTCCGTCCCTCCTATCCTCTTGGTAGGCAACGCGCATGTGATGCTTCAAGTATCGCAAGCGTTTATAGCATGACTGTGGTGACTGCTTACCATCATGCAGACATGTATGCTTGTTTGTTAAGCGTCATGTCAAAAAAATACAGACACACACACAATTTTACACATACTTCTAGGCGCTTGGGTTATTAAAAAACACACTTTAATTACTATTAAAATACAGTTCATTATTGGTCACCATGTGAAGATTTTACAGGATTAATTTACTGAAAACACGAAAAACAAAAAAAAAAACAATCACAAAAATACACGAAGAAAGTTAAACCGTCCAAATCAGGAGTGTCATTACAATGAATTGCTTCACAATAACATTAACATAATTTGCTTTCCCATCGAAGGATGTTCCCTAAAGCGCCGTATAATAGCTTATACTTCCCTAAATTACATGTAATGGGGGTTACATTATCTTTAACGGTTATAAATCGTAAGATTTCACACTACGCCACATGTTACCAGAGAATTAGTATTAATGGCTTCGTTTTTTCTTCCTTCAGAAACAAACGAATGTAGGTCATATTATTGTGAACGTTTTTGTAGTTCTCATAAATGTATGATATATGTTAGCCATTAAAATGTCAAGTAACGTTGCTTGCTGATAGTGATACTGTAAGCTTTAGTAATTAGTTTTGTTTTTATAAGTGTAGTGTCGCAGGTTATTATAAGTTTAAAGTAAGGAAAGAGGATCTAAGAGCTTTGATGTTTGATTTAATACATTGACATTTATGCATTTAATACATCCATAATTCAATTATAGTACTTTCATTGTCAACAAAAAAATATTTTTCCCCGTACATAAAATTTTTGTGATATTCAGTACAAATTATTAGTAACGTTATCATGTTACCAGTGGTCATGGCGTTAAAATTGTTGAAGATTAGTAATATCTTATGTTATAAGCTATGTCCTTACAAAATGTGTATCAATTTTTTAGCTCTAAAATTTGTACATATCTAGGCGTTTTAAAAGTTATTGTTACATGGCTGTACTTCATTTTTTTTTTCCGCACTTAAAAAATTGAGCGAAATTTGGCGAAAATTGAAGTCAGGGCGTGGGCAACCTGAAAAAGCTGATTATATGTTAGCTACTAGCCATTTGATAAGAAGAAGAAGTAGTCATGAAATAATATGAGATGTGAGCGTGTGTATATGGTATCTTTTGGTAATATACGCATACAAATAAAGTTATACATACCAAATGATGAAGTTGAATTTCATGAGTTAGATAGAGGTCCCCCATCGTCTTAGGTTTCACTCAAAGAAGCCCTTTTAATTTTGTAATTTCCGTCCATCCGTCCGTCTGTCACAGAAGGGTCCCTCTATGTCGGGTAATCCTATATACGTATTAATAATAATAATAATAATAATAGTCTTTATTAACGATTACTTTACAAGGTTAATTCAGCAAAAGCATCTCATATTTCAATTCTTGGTTCTGAGTTATAATCATTTCAAACAATTTTCTTTATATTACAAAACACAATTGCAATAAATACATTTACAAAATAAACAATTGGCATATGTGTTGTAAGCTTAACTAAAATTATCTTCATACCCAACAATTTTATAGTATTATAAAAGTCTTAATATTATAAAAAACAATTTATGTACATGTTTATTAATTTATAATAAATATATTTTAACTCTTGATTTTAATTATGTTACATGCAATATTTCTTACATGCAATATTTTGATTTTTTGTCACTATATTCATTGAAATTTTAATTGTATGGTAGAAGCCTGAAATAAATGAAATTTAATTTAGATAAAAATAAAAATTGATATATAAATGATTGAGTATTATTAGTATTGCATTGCTTATAAATTAATATTAAGAATTAGAGATAAATTAATTAAAATAATTGTGTAACATTGATATTAGTAATTAAAAAATAAATTAATTAAAATAATTGTGTAACATTAATATCCATAATTAAACAATAAATTAATTAAAATAATTGTATACATAAAATTATTTAATTTTGGCATAATGTTAGAATAACATAAATAAATTAGTTGCTATTTGATAACGATATGATACTGATAATTAATTTATAAATATATTTATTATTTAGCATATGTAATTACTGGCAGTTGTAATCGTCTCGCCATCCGGCGTAGGCCTCCTCTAGACTAGACCACAAAGTTCTATCTAGTGCTTTCCTCTTCCATGTGGCTCCTACAATTGCTCTGATGTCATCATCCCATCTTTTAAGTTGTCTTCCCCTCTTCCTTTTTCCGTCCCTGGGATACCACTCAGTGACATCTTTGGACCACTTATCCTTCTTGCTCCTTACCAGGTGACCTGCCCATCTCCATTTGTGTTTTTTAATTGTATATGTTACATCTAATAGTTGTGTGCGCTTTCTTATATTAGTAAGTTTGACTTTGTCTTTTCTCTTAATATTTAACATACTTCTTTCCATACTATGCTGGCATGTTTCTAGATTTTTTATTTGGTTCACATTTAGTGACCACGTTTGGCATCCGTATGTTAAGCCGGGTAGTAGGCATGAATTGAATAATTTTCCCTTATATTTTATTGGTATGTCTGGGTTTTTCATTACTTCCTTTAATGACCAATATTTTCTCCATGTAATAGCTACTCTCCTCTCTATTTCTTTAGTTGTCTGCATTTTGGGGGATATTGTTTGGCCTAGGTAGATGTATTCGTCGACATATTCAATTGGTTTGTTGTCAACTAGTATTTCCTGTTTTTCGCCGTTGGTCATAAGCTTGGTTTTTTCAGTGTTCATTGTTAGACCAACTTTGTTGCTTTCAATTGATAGTTGTTGAATCATGTTTTGAAGGGTGCCTGGGTCCTTGGTTATGAGAATTAGATCGTCTGCAAATCTAAGGTGGTTTAGAAGTTTTCCGTTAATGTTTAACCCATACATGCTCCAGTCAAGTGTTCTAAATATATGCTCTAGGACAGCAGAAAATAGTTTCGGTGATAATGGGTCTCCTTGTCTTACCCCTCTCATTATTTTGAATTCCTCTCCCACAGATTCTAACTTTATTTTTGCCGTGGTATCTTTATAAACATTTTTAATTATCCTTATGTATTTTTTGTGTATACCTTGATCTTTTAATGCTTGCCATATAAAGTTATGTTTTAGGGAGTCAAAGGCTTTATTGTAGTCTATAAAAGCGAGATAATATGTCTTTCCGTATTCATGGCATTTTTCAGTTACTTGTTTTATTGTGTGTATATGATCTATTGTACTAAAGTCTTTTCTAAAACCGGCTTGCTCCCGTGGTTGGTTTTCATCGAGAGTCTTTTCCATTCTATGTAGTAATATTTTTGAAAATATTTTATAGACATTAGACATCAAACTTATTGGTCTGTAGTTGCTTATGTTCTTCCTGTCTCCCTTCTTAAAAATGAGTGTAATTGTGGAAGATGTCCATTGTTTTGGGATTTCTTCTTTTTCTATAATTTCATTGAACACATCTTTAAGGGCTGTTATAGTAGCTGTTGAAGTGGTTTTTAGAAGTTCATTGGTTATAGAGTCTTCTCCAGGAGATTTATCGTTTTTTTGGGTTTTTATTGCCCATGCGATTTCACTTTCTAACAATGGGGGAATTTTTTCATCACTTTGTTCTACTAATAATCAACGACTTGTTAGCCACACAACCAATTTAATTTCGTGTTTTGCCCTCAATGTCCTGTATATTATATTATACATCATTTTACTACTACGGTACTATATTTTATGCATTTCTATAAAAGGACACCAATCCTTGAGGATACCACACTTTGGGAATGAATCCGTCTCTCCAGGCTATTAATGAACATAACATATAACATAATATGTTAACAATTATTTTGGCATTAAAAAAAATTATGAAAAAAATTTCAGAGCCTGAGTTTGTTTCGCCAGTTCTTCTCAGGTAGAGGTTTAATTTTAGATGAGACAGGCAGATGAGAAGGTGGTAGAATCTGACTTTCAACAATAATAATAAGTGATATGCTTGTTATGTTGAATAAAAATATGTGATTTAGATTTTTTATAACTTTTAAAACAAAATATTTTCTATATATTAAAAACTATAAATGATGTCTTGATGTAAGCACTCTATGTTTCTCCTTTGTCAAGCCGTTCATGCTAAAAAGCAAGTAAGTATCGTTGTTTTATCCTATATACATTATAATACGAATATTATAATAGAACTCTTATACTGGGTGATGTAATTTTAGGTTTGTTAGAGGATTTTTTACACGCTGCTTATGTTGGGTCATTGTATTTATTATGATCGCTTGTTCTGATACAGGAATCTAAATTCCGGTTGCTCAATACATTTATTATCAGATATTATTGTAACAAAATGTTTAACGGCTATTGATCGATTACTATGTGTAATATACGTATTATATACTTCGCCAAACCAATTATAGATAAAATCATTTTCATTATTCTTCGTTGAATTTTTTACCACACAGTACGAGATTGATTAGTAGAAAGATTTTGCATGTTGTTCTTAATAAACTGTTCTCGTGATTAAATAAAATTTTGCCTTTTTGATATACCATGGCTTACAGTACTACAAGGAAACACAAAATGTATAGCTTGGTTTATTGACAATATAGAATCAGGATATATTTGAAAGCGTCGTTTCGGATTATATAAGATTCATACGGATACTTAGAATATTATAGCGAACGTGTGTTATGTGTCATAAAGAAGCATTATGCAATGCATATTGTTGCATTTCGTTCGACGAGTGTGATCCCTGAAAGCCAATAAATACTTCTATCCTTTCTGGCCTTTCCTATTCCTCCCTTGTCCTTCCTTTAGTTGGCAACACGCTACTAATAATTTTGGTATTCCAAGCTTCTTCTTGTAGTTTCAAGAAAAAGAAGCAAAAGAAAAAAATTTCAATGATTTGTTCACTACAAAAACTATAAGTATCACCATTTATATTTGATAATTTTTTTAATAAAATTATATGGAATTAATGTAAATATTTGTAACGGATATGGATAGATTCAATTACGGATACATCCGTATTACATATTATATGTCTACTGACCACCCGCGGATAATATTTTTGACGATAAAAATTGATTGGCCATTATATCTCAACTTAACTATTAAAGTATTGGTATAAATAAAGATCTAATGGATATTTTCGGGAATGTATTAAGGCTATTAAGTTTGGTATTTAGTTTAATGATAATGGTTCTTAAAGTTTTTAGGATTCCTTTTAATTTATCGTGAGATAAATGTGATATAAATGTCGGTAATTTTTATACTTAAATACCTCGTATAGTTTATGTTTTTCGTTTCGTGGTGTATTTTGTATGATTAGATCTGTTAGATTATTTTATTATTTAAATAAAAATCTTGGTTTTTTTTTATATTCTTTGTAAATTATTAAGTATATCAATTCGATTGAATTTTTTTTTCTGTGCGGTGTGTTTTTTTCTTAGTGAGCGATTTTGATTGCTCGTTTATATTATAGCTAGTTGCGCCCACGGCTCTGCTCACGTGGTTTTTCTTTATTGTGCGGAACCCTAATTTTTTTTAAGTTACTCTTTATAACATCAGCTATCTGCCAGTGAAATTCCCGTTAAAATTGGTCTAGCTCTTTCAGAGATTAGCCGAGACAAACAGACAGATAGATAGACACAGACAAATATTTTAATTTTTGTATGAAAGTATCGTATATATTTTCATATGCATTTAGTGAAAAGTTGTTTATTTGGAATTACATAAAGACGCTTAAATTTTATTTATTTGTGTTATGCTTTCTTGTTGGTCCAATAAATATTGTGTTAAAACTTCCTATGTTAAATGGTCTAAGGTAAAACGGTCAAATTATTTTTGTATATATTATTACGAGGTAAGTCTGTTGTCTATTTTTGTCTGTAACTGTCCGTTGCGGCTTCAAATTTTATCTTTTTAAATGTATATCTCAAAAAAATTGTGAAGACGATGACAATGAGATGAGTCAGTTTTTAATGATCATTAGAAGTGAGCTTTTTATTCTTTATTTGTGTTTTGTCTTCTACCTTCGGCATCATTTATTTAAAATACTCGTATTTATTTTAACGGTAGTAGAGCCATACTTCTCTCAGCACAAAAGGACCGGTTCGACCGGGGAAGTACTACCCTTCCACAGAAAATCGGCGTAAATTATCAGTAGGTACTGTTGCGTTTTGTGCTAGAATGAGAACGCCGAGGCCCAATCCCCTCTGTTCCCTTCCTTTTTCCCTTATCATCCCTTCCCTCCTGTTCCTTGGGTTGGCAACGCGCTTGTGTTACTTCAAGTATCGCATATAGGTTGCGGTGACATCTTACCATCAGGCGGACCGTATGCTTGTTTGCCAAGCGTCGTGATATAAAAAAAAGTGGTATATTTTGTAGTAACTTCTTCGAAATATATATTTTTTTCAAGCATGCAGCACACCTGATGGTTAACGGTTGCCGTAGTCTATGAGCGCGCGCAACACCATTAGTACGTGCCACTCACGCGTTGCCAACCCCGAGACATTGGTTCTTGAATCTCCTTTGCCTAGTAAATTCACTAGCCTACAGTGCCTTTCAAACAGGAATACATTAATGCCTAAGCACCACTATATGGCGGTAGAATATTTGACACTGCGGTGGTACCTACCTAGCCGGTCTCTTGCAACATCCCAAGGTAGTGTGACTGATTGCACTGGTGGAATAATCTCTGCTGTGACAAATTATCCTAACAGCACAACATATGGAATATTATAACATTTTAAAATTCATAATGTCAATCACATACAGTATTTATGGATAATTAATTTTCATTACACGAACCCATTTCGCCGTACAACAGTTTTGTTTTCCCAACAATATCCGAAGTAAACCATCCATCAATTAGCCGGTGCGTGACGAAGTAGCAAACAAGTTCAAAACAATGTATTTATTTTGTGAACAAGCCTTATAAAAGGCTTACCGCCGGCTAACATGGCGGGTTTTAGTTAAGAATTTTAATATTTCAACACGAACGAACCGTATTTAATTAAGACCCTTGATTGATTGTCATGCAATCGGAATAAGGCTTATGTTTGTATGAAAATTAAATTTTCCGGAAATTTCTAATTAATTTCTTTCACCTTTCATATTAATCGCAATTACAACGTTTAATTTGAAATTTTGATATCACGATTACAAAAGGATCGAAGCTCATTTTCTCTTGTCTTGGAATATCTGATTAATATAATTAAAATCATATTTTAATTTATAATCTTGTTCTTAATGACTTTTCGTTCATTTTATATGTTATTTATATCTTTTATACACTGTGTCTATTAAGAATGGCATCACAGATATAACTAAAGTATCGTTGAATTAATCTAAATAATGGAAGAAAAAAAGATAAGTTGCACTGATTACGGATGGTAATAGGATGGATGGTTTTCAAATTATTCATTTGCACAATTTTCATTGCCCGTCGCAGCTAATATGAAATGGAGATTTCCAAAAGTAAGACAACGCAGTTAAAAAGTCCCGGGCTTTACTTTGTTTATAGGCTGAGTTAAAAGGCCATTCCTCGAAGTTTAGAACTGACGTAACGTTGCCTAAAACAAGCTGTAAAGTACCTAAAACAAGCTTCACTTCCTATTTCCTAGTACCCACTACAGATGTATAGAATACCCTTTCGATCTCCGTCAGCCTCACCCCTTACAGTGTAGGTCAAATAAAAAACGAATCTTCTAGGCAAATGCGCTCCACCTTAAGCAGTATCATCACTTTGCATTAGGTGTGATGAACAATCAAGCGCTAATCTATGTTTCGAAAAAAAACGCCTAGATGAGACTCCAGCCCGTTTAACTTTTCCTCTATAACAAAAGATCAGCCTTTGTTAAAGCGATCAATTAAGTACAAACAAAACTGAATTTAATAACAAAATAGACCACTTCTCACATATCTAAGTATTTCTGAACCAAATACAAAGGCCTTTCGCCCTCTAATAAACTTAATTGGTCATAGCCTGTACAGCGTCAAACTTGGAACAAGCAGTGACTCTTTTCAAAAACAACATAAGTACTATAATACAATAACAGAAATTTCTCATACAAACGGTCGACTATATCAAGAACAACTATTCCAATTAGAACCTTCGTTTCTAAAGCGGAATTTACAGTGTAAACAAGCCATTTCCCGCGGATTCGGTCACTTCCCGCTAGGTAACCACTAACTGCAGTGTTTGAGTTCGGTGTCTGAAGGGAAATTAATGAAAATTCCGTGGATAAACTTATTAATTTAATGCATTTAGGGGATAGTAACTAGTTGTATTTAGGAAACTGAGTCAATCGTCTATGAAGTTTGAATTTAATGGTGTAACTTTTGTGACTTGTTAATGTTTTGTTTTATATAATTTAAACGCGTCCGTGTTGAGTTTTAGTTTGGTTTACGTGTATGAAATATAATGTTATAAACCTATTCTTTATGAATTATATTTATTAAGTTTACTGTGATTTACTGTGAGAGGCCGGATAAGTAGGCAACGAGGTTGGCGACGCGTGAGTGATAACTACGAATGGCATTGCAAATTCTCATAGGCTTACCATCAGGAAGATCGTATACTTGCTTGCCAACTTATTAACATAAAAAAAAACTATTTTAACACTCTCTAGATATCTATCTAGATACCTTTGTAAATAAAAAATCTATATCTAAAATGTATATTCTAGTATGGTAAAAAAGTGAAAATTCAGTCGTCAATCGATAGATTTGCCAGTTTAAATATAAATTAATTAAGTCCCTCAATGTTAGAATTGCTTGTTCAATGCTAACTCCTTGAGGTCGGGATAGTAATTGATGATAGTGGTCTTGATAAATTATAAAATAAAACCGCTCCTTATACTTTTTGTTTTTATTAAGTTTTTAAAAACGTTTACGTATATATTTTAAAAGTTCTCAAGTATTTCATTCGAGGTCGCTTTTCGGACGTGTCAAGTCAGAGGTGCTGATTGCAATCAGTTAAACAGGCGCCATATTTCCAAGATGGCGTGGGCGAAGCGGCATCCCTAATGACTCTCCCATGCGCTTGCGCTGCAATAATTGCAAGCCATCGGCGCGTGCCCTTTGATCTCACTAAAGTATAGTTATTACAGGCAAGATAGGGTGAAATGAGCGTTAAAGAGGATCGAGAATTGTCGGTTGTCAGATAAATTATATATGAAATAATAAAACGTGTTAGACGCCTCGTTATGCAAGCCAAGGCTAGGTTAGACGGTGTACAAATTATGATGCTTTTTGATAACACACCGCCAGTGCGATGGTATTAGTCACATCAACTCACGCGCTAAAGTGGAAAACCGGTAAAGGGATTACTAAATGGCTTTTACAAGAGGACTTATAAGTTAAGCATGTTGAAATTTCCGACAGAGGATCGGCTTTTAATTTTATTACACGTAAAACAGCAACAGGCGAATTTATTTATCTAATATGTCGCCCCGAAATGTCACCAGATTAAAATTTGTTCATACTTCAAAAACTATTAGACCTATAACACAAAAAATGACTCAAGACTTCAAGATTTTTAAGTTGAAAATCCACCGCATTGATTAAAGAATTATATCAAAAAACCAAATGCACATATTTACAAACTCATATATAAACTTCGGACTTTCCAAGTAGACATCGTCTCGGTCATAAGATATGACGAACAATGATCGAAGATCAAAAATATTTTTTATAAAAATTTCTATAACCCCAATAAAAAATTATGACAGACGTTGTCCTGCACCGAAAAAAAAACTACGACCCGATAGCAGGCCCCCCTACTGGGTCCAATTATGAATCTAAACCATTATCAAATCTACTGGAATACACACAAAATATTTCATCAAAATAGTTTCAGCCGTTTAGGACTTCAGTCACATAGACACGGACAGAAGAACTAAAGTCACCACAAATCTGCCACCCTCTTTGTAACCTTGCTTTTTCCTTCTCCTCCCTTCCTTCCTATCCTAGGGTTGGCAACGCGCGTTTGATACTTCGTTCGAAGTATGGCGCGCATTCATAGGTTGCAGTGCCTGGTAAGCAGGCAAGCGGACCGCATTGTTTGCCAACCGTCATGAAAACAAAACAACTTACAAACTTGAATCAAACAATCAATCAGAAATCACAATTATGAGAATTCTAATATAATGCATAATATAGCTAGCTGTATCAACTTGTAAAGTTACCTGACCTACATCGCGAGGCATAATTTAAACATTTACTCCCTATATAATTGTTGTTAAACATGAACTCTTAAAATTAATTACTAAAGCATAATTTAATTGTTATAAAATAAACTTACCGTATACTGTTAATGTGGCCGATTCTGAAATTCTTTTTCCAGCTATATTTTCGGCCACGCAACTGTAGTTCGCCATGTCCTGAAAAAAATATAACATTATATAAGAAAGAAAATAAAAATATTCGTGTCACCTTATAGGAACGAAGTTTGTTAGTGCGGCTTATGAGTAGTGCGATTTAGTACAAATCGTCACGTAACGAAATGCCGTTTGATATGTGCGCGTGCGTGTGTGTATCAAGCCTACTATAATATAAGCAAAGGAGTACACGAGTTTGCAGCCGGGTGTCCAACTCTGTCTCTCTCTCTCTCTCTCTCTCTGTCCCTGTCTCTTCTTATCATATAGCCTATTGAAATATACAGGTTTGTTGAAGAAAGAAGGTAAGAAACTTCGTTCTTGACGGAGATCCCCCACCACACAAATTTTTATTTTAAAGATGTAGTAAAAACCACAATTGTCTTTAAATAAGAAAACTTATTGATAAAAGTACGTATTATCTCAAGTAAATCACAAGCTACTTAACAGTTTTAAAATAGTAATCTAAACCAATATTATTATAAAGATGGAAAGATTGTTTATTTGAACCGGCTAAACTCTGGAACTAATGGTCAAATTTGAAAAAAATATTTTTCATTTGATAGTAAATTTCTTGCTATATAACATCACGATATGATACATAGATACCGAGTAATAAGAAAGAAAGCGCAATGCGATAAAATGAGTTGGTGGAACAGCAACACAATAAAGCCAAAAATTGCTGGTTTGTTTTTTTAACTAAAGAATAACTATGTAGACAACGCGGGCACAGTAGTTCATAAAGACAAATTACTTTTAAAACATCTTCTTTATTTTTAGATAAAAGCTAAACGTGCTCTGTAACACTTGAAAGGAGTAAGAGGTAAGCAATATATGAATATATTTACTTTGAGAGAACTTGAGTTAAATCTAAAGAAACATTAGATGAAGATAGTTTTGAACGATGTAAGCGCATGACTATAAACATTACATTTAATTAAGAAAATGGCTCCAACACCTACAGAGATAATGTTACGGAGCGAGTGACACTGGTTGCAATTAATCCATGCCTCGCCGCAAAGGCTAATTAGTGAGTGCTCTGTGTAGGAAACAGGAGATGGTGTGAGTTATTTGCAATTTTGTCGTCATGGTACTGCGTTGAGTTGATTACGGGCGACACCGGACCGTGATTGTAATTACATAGTTTCATCTATAACTAGTTGAATTTGGAAACTAAAATTTAAAGGAAAATTTACAATTTAGATAAATTTAGCAACGAAAAAAAATTGTGAACTGTCTTTTCATTCATTCAATTATAGCATTATTTCAAAGATAATAATAAAAATATGAGTATACATGTTAAAAATTCAAAAGCAGTATAATATATTAAAACAGACAACCGCAATAAAATTAAATTAATTACACAAGACAAATGTCGCTTCCCGTGAAATACAGAATTAAATTAACCCCAGCTCTCAGACTTTTATCAAGCACAGTCCAGTATGCTTTGAAGGAGTGTAGCGGAACGTGACAAAAAGGTGATTTCAACCGGCGACACAGACTCGTGTCGCAATTAATAAATGTCTGTCGCGCTCGACTAATTAGTCGCAGTCGTAAAGATAAATAAACAATTTGCGACAAGATGCTGCGATTGTCTGCACTAGCACCAAGTTGCAAGTAAAGCAATGACCGCTGGTCTTATCCGATTTGAATCTTAAGTGAAGAAAGCACCGACGTTTAATAACAGGCATTCAATAACGTTTATTGCATGCTTTAGCTGATAAGACGTCTAGCAGACAACAGTGGAAGCAAAAAATAGTTTTATCATAATAATATTATAAATATCAAAGTTTGTATGTTTCGATATATGCATGTTTGTTACTCAATCACGAAAAAATGGATTGATTGTTACCTGTAATAGACAGGATACTTTTTATCTCGGAAAGGAAGGAATGTTCCCGGTGTAAATGGTTTTTACGGAATCCGAACTGAATTGTTCCATTCCAGTTTACTTACAGAAATATTATGTTCTCTAAAAACAGTAATTGAGAAATATGGTAACATCTGATTCGCATAAAAATAATGTCATTAAAAGTTTCAAAGCGAGTTGAATGAAGGGGTGTCTCGTGTGTCAGAATTACTGACTCATCATCATGAATAACGAAATGTACAAACAGGCTTAAATTAGGATTTGCAGCTCTCTCATCTTAACTCTTAATGATAAATTTGTTTACAGCATCCATTCAGACAATATATTCAACTCGAAGTCTAATTAAAACACGTGTTTTTAATATACGAACATAAAAGTCATTGTTTGATTTTGTGGCGTTATTGATGACTATCATGTTGTATTTATTATCATGTAGTAAATCAGCGAGGAAATAAAAATAGAAATAAAAAGATTCAAGATTATTACGATGATAAGAGCTTGAATGAATTATTTGATAAAATGAAAGATGCTAATGAGATTTATCAAGGTATCTCATTCTTATTAAATCATAAAGCTGTCAAATTGCAAGGTGTCGTTAAATATATTAAAAGCGAATAAAATTTATATATGAAATTCTATACTAGTTTTTATTAAGTTTAAATTTATTAGGCATGACGATAAAAAATGTAAAAAATTTAAATGTGTATGATAAGGATAGGTTGTAGAAAAATCTGGAGACTTTAGTGGATTAGAAACTCATTGGACCATTCATCTATCCATCCGTCTATTATTCTCGGAATGGTCTCACTATGATTTATGTTGATGTTAATAATTTATTAACAACATAATAATAGCCTACTCTTGTTGAGATACAGAGACAAAGAGAGAGGAAGATAGTTTATATCTTAAATATGTTTATTGAGTATTTATTAAATTAGAGTGTTTTAAAAAGCAATAAATCTTCCAGTCAAAATGCCGGAATTTCAAAAATTTCAGTAGTGTCAATTAAAATTATAAATTGAAAATATAAGTTCATGTCTCTTTTTTTATGTTAGAAGTTGGCAAACAAGCATACGGCCCACCTGATGGTATGTGGTTGCCGTAGCCTATGAGCGCTTGCAGCACCATTAGTAGGTGTCACTCATGCGTTGCCAGCCTCAAGATATTAGTTCTTAAATCTCGTCCGCCCAGTAATTTCACTAGCGTACAGTGCCCTTCAAACCTGAACACAGTAGTGCCTAAGCACTACTATTTGGTGGCAGAATATTTGGGACTGCGGTGGCACCTACCTAGCCGGCCTCTTGCAACAAAAGACCTACCACCAGTGTGACTGATTGCACTGGTAGAATAATCTCTGCTGTGACAGAGGTTATCCCAACAGCGGGCGATGGGGTCGTCACATCCCGACGCCGGAATATTCTCTTTATACATTATTCAAGTATTGTAGCTTCAATATACAGTTGCTATTGTAATGAACCAAATATGTTGACCCATTCATGAAAAATGAAAAATCTTTTGCGCGTACGAAGCGTATCAAGTATAAAACCTTGTCTTCCTGAAGTCGTTTAAATGGCAAGTTATTACAAAAGCTTTATGTGCAAATGAAATTTAAATTTGTAGATATATCGTATACAGTTTCATTAAATACAATAAATCACAAAAGAATCAATCTCTTGAATGGTGCGATTTGAATGTATTTATGTAAATAAATTCCTATTTAGCGGAAAAGCAACTTAAATATGCAACGTTGTAAGTTGTTTTGCAATTCAATATAATGTTTCCAGAAAATCGTGTAAATGTAAAACATATGCTAAATGTTGTTCTGTACGTTTTATTTGCAAACGTTAATGAATCTTTTCGTATAACAATTCAATCGTTAGGCCTATAAGATTAATGCCCAGAGAATTATAAATAAGTTCTTTCATTCACAGTAGTATAAAAAACAAACGCGGGCTTACCATGAAGTAAAATATTTAGTAAAAATTATATTTCGATCCAAATCGATTTTGACAGTAAATCAATTCAGATTTTATATCATCATGACGTATAAATATATAAGTGTTGGTACAAAATAGCGATGTAGCTCAGTTTAGGTCGTCATTTGAATCGCGGTAAGCGCTGATGATAAGCCCCCCGAAAAATGTTAAAAGTTGGCAAACAAGCATACGGCCCACCTGATGGTAAGTGGTCGCCGTAGCCTATGAGCGCATGCAGCACCATTAGTAGGTGCCACTCACGCGTTGCCAACCTCGAGATATTGGTTCTTAAATCTCGTCTGCCCAGTAATTTCACTAGCGTACAGTGCCCTTCAAACCGGAACACAGTAATGCCTAAGCACTACTATTTGGCGGCAAAATATATGACACTGCGGTGGTACCTACCTAGCCGGCCTCTTGCAAAAAAAGACCTACCACCAGTGTGACTGACTGCACTGGTGGAATAATCTCTACTGTGACAGAGGTTATCCCAACAGCGGGCGATGGGGTCGTCACATCCCGACGCCGAGAATAAATAAGTTTTCTACCCTAAAACATTAAAAAACACACCTGCAAAGTAGCTCTAGATATTAGTAGATTGCCTCAGCTGATATTAAAACATTGTTGTCTTGTTGTAAAGGTATTCCATGCTTCAACCATGATACTCTCGGCGGGGGCGCTGCTGTTGGTGGAGAGCATCGAAGTGATGCAGCGGATCCTGCTTCGACAGATGTAGGCGATGGTGACAGGACGAACTGCTTCTTGAGATCTATTAAAAAAAATAATAACTATTAATTACATTAGAAAATGTATAAAATATATTGTTGAACACGTTTGAAACAGATACAGAACCACAACTTGTGCTAGCATTTGATACGCTTATAGCTCAAGGTTTTCAGGATGTTACGCATGTTCTATCAGAGTTGGCTTTCTGTGTTTAAGCTATTGTTTCGTTTGATAAAAACACATTCCTTCGAAAAATAATATTATTTAACTGAGCTACTATATTCTTTCCTAAAGCTTGTAAACCAAAAACGATGTTTTTACTATACGAAACTTGACAAATAATAAAGTCAACTACAACCTTGATCTGACTTTTTGTTAGCGGTAACTGAAGCTTTTGTACGGTTTTAACACTATTTGTGTGACATAGACCTTTCGGAATTAAGATACCGGAGAAAAAGGAAATAGAAAAAGAAGGACGGGAATTTGAAGCCTTCGACGCTCTCACTAATAGAGAAAAACATAACAGCTTGGATATTACTACTTGAAGAAGAGAACACACTCTCGTTCATACCAAAAACAACAATATTAAAGTACAACAAATCACATTACTCTTTTGAAAAATAAAAAAGTAGTCAGTAAACAAATTTATGCTGATCAATAAAAACACAAAAGAACGGCATCTATTGTAATAATCATATAGAATATAATAATCGTAATTAAATTGGAACCCGCATACGTCACAGTTGATATCGAACAAAGTAATCCATGATATGAACATCAAACGTCAATATTAATTTATAGGACACATGATATCTTAATAGAATGGCAGAGTAATTGAATAATTATTGCTATTCTTATAATAGGTCTCGTATTGCGTAATAGGGTTACAACAGATATAAGCACCAGGATATATTACAAAGTGTAAACAGAAGACACTAATGTAAGAATAAAACTAATTTAGATCCTAACTCGTATTGTATATTCTCAAAGCATTTGCAATAGTTTCACAAAAAATGTCTATTATTGATTGAAACATTCAATTTAACTCACGATGACAAATACTTAAAAATAACTGCTGTTAACCACTTAAGAAAACTATGTCTAATCCTAAAATTTTCAACAGGTAATAAATTTTTATGATAATCATCTCCATAAAGATTCTTGGATAGATTGCTTGCGGTGTATGAAAATTTATTACAAGCAGCCTATCACTATTTAAGAACTGAAATTTATGGAAATACATACATCGAATGTATTATATAAATACTCAATTCAACGGTTAATATTGTCTGTCAATGAAGAAATCCGAATTTAATTTGCTTCTGTCCAATGCACAATCTAATGACATTCCTTCCCACGTCAATCTTAATAAAAAAACGTAACAAGACTACCGATTACATAATATAGAGCACGTTCCCTCCCACGAACGATAATTGCTCTTCATTAAACAATTAACCGCTGTTTTGGCGTATTTTAGACGATCAATTCTTAATTAACAGTATTGGGATCTCAGAACGACAATAAAACAAAAAAAAAATGATGAAAAATAACAACCACTGTTCTCTTTTATTTTGTAAAATAATTTATTCGAAGCTTTTAAATTTTAAAATAGAATTATTTTAAAAGGCAAAACAGAAAGAGTTGCTGCGACATCAATAACGTGAACTGTAACTTCGTGAAATACGAAATCGCGTGGAGACATATCCAAGAATATTTTCATAAGAACAGAACCGTGGAGTGGCACATAAATATCAACTGTTTTGAAACGATCGCGAGCGAAACTAATATTCTCTAGTTCACGTACACTCTGTGCAAAATGAACGTTTCAACTCTTGAGTGCTTTAAGCGGAGCAGAGCTATAAATCTGGCGAGTGTACGCTCCATTACTCGCCCGCGTCCCGATGCTAGTATGCACGGTGTGATGTGTTTGCTTAGCTGACGGCCTCTGTGCTGCGGTTGTTTTAAAAGAGATTTGCTAAGTCTATTGTTTGCCCTCTATGCGATGAAAACAAGTCAGTTTTTTTGGGCTGTCTATATTTTTCAGTACGATAGAATTTAAAGGCGAAGCTGTTAACCGACTAATATTTAGTTTTTAATAGAAATTCTAAAATGATCATTTAAAAAACGTTGTAAATTATATTTTGCTAATGTTTAAAGTGATTTACTAAATCAAATGGTCTATTAATGAGAAAATACAATTTTGTGCGCAGTTGTTAAAGACAACGCGCAAGACAGATGTTGTAAATTGTAGGCCGCCTTTATTAAAAGCATTTTAAGTCACAACAGATAAATCCACGACACTATAAATTATTAGCCACAAACTGTCGTTTATTTTTCGGAGCGCTTACGTATCGCGAAAACAACCATCTGCCACTATTTAAAGCGACAAATTCTTTTATCTCAATTGCATTTAGAACTGAATTAATTGGATTTTATTCTCAAGTTTTAAGGTATTTTAGATTTTTTAAGTCACTAAATTTCTAAGAAACAAATTCATTAATGCATTACTTTCCCATATTTGGTGCGCAATTTTTGTGTGAATTTTGTAGAATAAGTGACGAAAAATATTCAGCGATACTTTATATTTTTAGTGACTCTTAAATTTGTATGCACGTCGTTTATTTCAATTGTGAACTATTCATTATTTTTATTAGGTTAATATATTTGTTTAATATAGAATTATGTTTTTCTAAAGTGTGAAAGGTAGTTAATAAAAACAGCAAACATTTAAAGCAAAGAGACAAACTAACAAACTGTTGGCATGCTACCAAATGTTCAAGATTTAGTATACTTTGGCATCAAGTTTCAACACTAAACTTACTAAACACAAATTCAAACAGAGTGCAGTAAAAACTTAGCGAATTCAGTGACAGTGGCGTAGAATAAGCATACGCAGTTGAAACTCATAAACGTCTAAATATACATGAAACGGAGGCGTGTGAGACAACTCTACACGCTCCTAATTGCGCGAAGCAACCGTGTGTAATACAAACGCCTCTAAATTTCTATTCCGACAGTTTTAATTGTTGCTTGAGAGCTTTAAATACGCTCTCAAGTGGTATCCATGTAGCTATTAATGATGATACCTACGGTATCGTGCGTGTAAAAGTGTCACAGCTAAGTCTTCTTGTTAAAGATTTACAAGCGCCCGATGTACTTTACTCAATCTCGTAAGTACGTACGTTATTTAATGGCGTAACACATGTTGAAGTAAGTATACATTTATTTTGGTTCATTTTTCAGTTTCCTATATATTCTTAGATATAAAAATAATCTAAATTTAATATTTATCTTGGAGAACGTCTTAAGTTGCGTTTGTAAACTTTCGGTTGTTAATTAAACTTTTAAAGCGAATATTCGTCGAAATGAAATTTTCAGCGAAGAAATAAAATTTCATTAAAAACTTTATGGTAAATGTAAAACTGGTTCAGCTGATGGGCGTAAATGATAAGTGGTGGGTAACACCGGTGGCGGGGAGTTCGCGCAAAGCTATAAATCCAGCGGGCTCCATTTCATTTCCTGAATAAGATTCGTACCAAGTGAACTGTATAGATATAGTAAACAAGTTCATATCTTACATTCATTATAAATGCTATTTTGTAAACATTATTTATATTACATCTACATTATATTTTATAAATTACTTATGATAATAACTTATTATGTTGTATATTCGGTGCCACTGACGTAAAATTACTTTTGTGATAACCCCACGGGCATGCGACATTTTTTCTAATCACATCCAAATGTGTTCAGTAGTGTTTGGGTAACAGTAACAAACATCTATCTATCCAATCATACATTGATTCTCACAAACTTCCACGCTTAAAATACTAAAATGATAGCTAGTAGGATAGGATTTCCGTCAACAAAAAGTTTATTCATTAAAAGTAATTTAGCGAGTGATGGAAGGTCTTTGAGTCTAATATAATATCTTGTATTATTCATGAAACTTGTAGATTAGTAGGTTATATCCATTTCTTTAATTTCGAATATAACGGGTGAGTAAGGAGATCCAGAGGCTCTGGGATAAAAAATTGTAATAGTTAGTACTCAATCAGGTACATTCCTTTATTTTCTGTGAGACCAAACTTCATTTTATTTTCTGTTAGTTTTAGAATATGAAAAACAAAAAAAAAAACTAAAATAAAATTTTAACTAAAATAAAATAAATATATAGGAAACGGATTGAAAGAGTACGAGGTGCAATGAACGTATCGTACCTTAATTTAATTAACTTTTTTATATAATGAAAAAAATAGAAACAAAAATTTCAAATTTAGCATCAATTTATAAAACAATAAAACTAATATTAATAGAATATGTATCGTATTCTTCATTGTATTTTTCATGAGACTTGTAGATTAGTAGGTTATACCCTTTTTTATTTCGAATATAACGGGCGAGCAAGTAGATCCAGAGGTTCTGGGATAAGAAACTGTAATAGCCAGTAATAGCAAGTACATTTCTTTATTTTGTGTCAGACCAAACAGTTTTAGAATGTTAAAAAAACGATTTACGTCAACCAAAATAAAATAAATAAACAGTCAACAGGTTGGAGGTGCAAAACTCGTATCTTAATTTAATAAAATATTTTATCTAATAAAAAATAATTAAAACACAAATTTCAAATGTAGCATCAATTTATAAAACAATCAAACTAATAATAATTGAATACTTTATGAAACACTAAATCAAACTTCACATAAATATAAGAAACTGTTTCGACCGTCATTAATTTAATATATATGATAGATTTACTTGTATTTTAGATTGAATTTAATCGAGGCCTCAATAGATTTTATAAAATAAAGAATGTTATAATATAAGAACAGTCATTCATCTTTGTTGAACACAAGTTTGATGGCGGGCTTTGGTCGGTTATACCCATTTGTCTTGTCAAAATAAATCCAAAATTATCGTAGTTATATGGAAATCGGCAAATGCATAACTTGAATGTAGAAATGTTAAACGTTTTCTATATGCTAAGGTTCGTTTGAAAAATATTTGTATGATAAAAAAAACATTATTCAATGTTCTTTCACATAAGTTTATAAATTCTTTGGTAAGTTCGAGTTCAAAAATTGTAGCCACAGTCAAATTTACTTAAAAACGAATTTTAGTAGTCCTATTTTCTTAGTTCATATTTTGAGACTTAAGCCCGTTTTCTAAGATATTTTTAGATTCACTAGTCGGGGGTTCAACAAATTTCCATATCTCAATCAATGTAACTTCAGAGTTGATTATTTGAAGAAACCGTACCGTAAATTGTTGCTGTAGAAAATTGTTTTTAATAGTGTTATAATATACGAGCATTTGGAAGGAAGATGACAAGCGATAGTCTCAGTAAGAAATTTCATATTCATTTGTGAAGTTATACTACTTTTGGCGCGTTAGGGGCAAATGATGAGAGTAAATTTTTACGATGCGCGCGCACACCGTCACAAAAATCGACACCTGAACAACAACCAATCGACTTTTTTGTGATATTTAAATAAACTTTATTTAACTAGATAATGCGTTATAATAAAACTTTCAATGTATTAATAAATACCTTTTTCCTATTGTTAGCGTCGTTTTTCTATAACGTAGAATAAGGCGAAAGATAAAATTTTTGAAAATATTTTTATGTTGTTACATCAAAGAAGTATAATTTCTAACGCGTGTACATAAGTACACACACATTTATTTATCACTATTGTAAAATAATCTACAAGAACAAATTAACCACTTTAGCTTCAAAATGAGTACACAAAAACATTATTGAAGTCGTGATTGCAAGAATTTATATTTTAAACATTTCATTTTATATAGCCGGGGTCTGCACATCATTTTAATAATAGAAGCCTCAATAGCTCAACGGCAGAACGGCCGACTCCTCTCCATTAACGCGAGAGTTTAGAGTTCGATCCTGACCCCTTTGCTTTTTTCGTAACCCACTCCTAGCAAAACCTTCGAGCGTATCTGGAGTGTTAGTAATGCTTTGAAAAAGCATTGCTAATATTCTTAGTAAAAATATATATTATGGTATAATATTAGTTTCTAATACGTACACTCTACTCGTATCTATCATAGAAAACATCATTAAGATCTGTTAATAAATTAAAAATATTATACCACAAACACATTTTAGCATTGAAATACATTTTACCGTAATAGAAAGTATTCCTAAACAAAAAGAAAATAATAATAAAGCAATACTAACTTGTTACTGCTTTATTAATGATGATGATAAGAGAAAATTGTATCTAGAAATCTAATTTTATTTTCTTTATATTCCTTCATTAGAATTTCAAGTGAAATTTTCCAAGTTTGTATTTATTAACAATTTAATAAACTTCTCAGAGATAATTATGAAGACGTAATTGAAAATTGCTTTATCAATGTTCTAAACTTGTTATATTGTCGTACTAAAATTCATATTAGTTAAGAAAGTTACAATATAACTCTTAGTTAGTAGGTTGTAATGAAAACTATGTTAATAATCAAAAATAAATTTCAGAGAAATTCCAATTCAATATAATCTACTATCTAATGTACTAATATTGACGACGTTGTGGCGCAGCGGTAGCGAACCGGACTTAAACGCCACAGGTCGCGGGTTCGATTCCCGCTCGGAGCATAATATGTTTGTATTGACCATGCAAGCATATTTTCCGGTCTGGGTGTGTTTGTCCATGTCATTGTGTATGTTTCCGGACCCCGACACAGGATATCAATATCCTAATGGGGGCCGTTGAGTGTGTAGCGTTTATTTATTATTTAATATAGGTAGCTAGAAATTGGCTTCGTTAATTTTAGATAGTTTATAATATTACTAGATAAATAGCAAAGAAGGTTATGGCTTACTTGATGGTAAGCAGTTGTCATAGGTTTTGTAAGATAATAAACGCTTACTTTTTTCAGCATGAATAGGCCGTCTAAACCAGATAAGTACAACTCTGTTGCCCAACCCTTCACTCTTTCTTATCCTTTTATTTCTCTTGTATTCCCTTCCTTTCCTTAAAATAGTAACACGCACGTCTATAGGCTGCGGTGATCGCTTGCCATCAGGCGCACCGTACGCTAGTTTTCAACCTTATAAAAAGCCTGTTTTCACTAGTAATACCTGAGATCACCAAACATCATCTAAGAACTACGAGGAAAGGAAGAGAAAGAGGACAAAGTTGCTAGAACTAAGAATATAGCCCCTGGTACTTAAATTTATCGAATAATATACAATACCGTGCCATCGCACCCGAAGTGCCATAAGTCCAATTACGACATTAGTGCCTAAGTTTACCTTATGATAACAGAAGTTTCATACGTTTTTACTGTCGTATATTTTATAAACTAAGTTACATGCCCGTCAAGTGTTATGTTAACGTTAATATTTCTGAAGACTTCATAGTTAAAAACTTTCTATCACGATTCGAAGACAGCGGCAAACGACCGATAAATGTAGGTTAGACGAAAATAACTAACGGAAACACTCAAATTATGAGTTTTGATGAAATGCTTCGCCACGCCCCGTTTACACCGGAAATATAATTTTACACCTTCCATAATACTTTACATAATTTTTTACCATTTACCATTTTGATGGTATAATGGTAATTGGAACTATGTAATACTTAGATATTTTACCAACACTTTAAATGCTTATCATTTCTTTAATCATAACCGCTTCCATCTAAATATTTCATTAATTTTGAGACGCTCATAGCCGAGTGCACCCACTGATCGGTAAACGATCGGTAAGTTAAGCAACTTTCGGCGCGGTCAGTCACTAGATGGGTGATCGCATAGTGGTATTACAACCGAGCGTCTCCGTGCTTCGGAGGGCACGTAAAAAGTCGGTCCCGGCTGTTGACAATTTAACAACAGTCGATAAGTCAAGTCAGAGGCCTACGGGC
This sequence comes from Hestina assimilis, assembly GCA_023373885.1. Classification (NCBI taxonomy): domain Eukaryota; kingdom Metazoa; phylum Arthropoda; class Insecta; order Lepidoptera; family Nymphalidae; genus Hestina; species Hestina assimilis. Next base: position 1,577,262 of record CM041745.1, on the reverse strand, counting down.
GACCTGAACAACTCTGACACTAGGTTGGCCACTAACCACTCGATAAAAGATTAATATTGACTATACTTTTCCAAGCAAAATTTCACGAAAGTGAAACCGCAAAAATCACTTAAATTCTATGAATATAGCAAATAGTGTAGGAAGACAAAATATTCTTTTTATGATTTTATAACAAAAGCTAATTTAAAAATATTAATATTAAGGGGTGTATGGAGGATATTTACTTACATGCCAATTCCACGATAGCTGGCTGACTTTTAATATCACCACGACTACTCCAAGCATGACAAGTACACGAGAATCTATCTTCACCAAAGTACTCTTCTAAATGATCTCTCGTCACATTACACTCCGCTTCAACGATTCTTACACCACTTTGAGGATCAACAAATTCAAATTGTGTACTGCCAACTGAACGGATGTCGTTACATTTGAAATAAACTTGCAATGCATTAGCTGCACGACATTTCAGCAGTGCTGGCTTATTACGTACAACGTAAGCATGCTGAGGTTCATGTAGGAACATTGGCAGATCATCGGTTGAGCTTTGAAGAAGATGATCGCCAGACAGAGATGGCAGTTCATCAGCATCTTCTCTATTCTCATGTTCATCCTCTTTATGATTCTCATGGTCATAGTCTTCTTCTAAATAATCTCTGTGATGAGGTGGCGGATTATTCTTTTCCGAATTATAAGGATCTAAAGCTTCGACACCAGCAGGATGAGCGTATTCTGGCCGTAGTGGAATTGGTGGTGTTGATGGAAGAGTACTATGATCAGGTTCAGTTGAGCTGGGCTCGTCTGTAACAAAATACATAATGGTTAATATAAATGGTACTTTTGACTAATAGTATAGCACGGTGATTTAAAGTAAATTATTCAAACACAATTTACTTTCAGTAGTCTTAATATACATCCCTGCAATTGTTAATAGACTGTCAGTTGAAATAAACGGCAACTGTCACAATAACGCGTCCCCCGTGTACCAGCATCGATTTCCCTCAAAATCCACACCTGGTTTGACGCCTCACTCACGCCTGTTTACACGCAAAACATAGCTGATATTTTGATACTGTATACCCTTCTGTACCAATCGACGGTTAATTCTAAACTGAACCTAATATTAATGATCATTAAGTTTAAATTTCAATAACCACGAAACCCCCTAGTCAAAATTTCGCTTAGGAATTGTTATCAGTACATCAGTGTACGTTACTCTTGCGTTGACAGTAATACTAGGACAGTATTATTATTTGAAACGGAGAACATAACGAAAATAAACCACAAGTGGAGTGAAGCGAGGATAACTTAATTAGTGTCACTTCCGTTCCGTATATTTCTATTTCCGTTTTCGTAGGGACCGAACGCTATTTCCCCGTCGATTGTATTTTTCCTTAATGGGATTTGTTACGAGAGTTTTTCTCTCACTCCGCAGCTCCTACCGTATCAATATTAAAATTCCAATTCACTTGAAGGTTTTTGGTTTTTAAACTCATTGCTTCTACGTATTTAGATCTATATTCATTATTAATTGGACTTCTTGTAGGAGATATTTATACAAAAATGACGGGAGTGCAGGGATCGCGGGGCATCAATTATACACATTATCTTTCCTAAAAATAATTTTGAAAATCTGTAAAATTTTCTAAATTAATATACATCGAAATAATATGTTTTAAATTTTATAGCACTGATGAATAAAATAAGAGTATTGATAGCTCAATATATTACCATATTTGTATATGAAGTTCCAAGAACAGGCATTACATCTTCTTCGTCCTAGCATTATTCCCGGTATTTTATACTCTCTTTTACTACTCTTGGGTCTGCTTATTACTCTTATTCAGATTTGATAGGTTACTAGTTTTTACACGGAGCGATTGCCATCTGGCCTCCACAACCCTAAGAGCGGACCAGTAACTCATTGAATAAGAGCAATTTACTTATCAAGAGTTAACGATTATTATCAGATGTTATGTCATAACAACTAGGACCGACAGCTTAACGTGCTCTCCGAGGCACGCTGGGAAGACGCACACGAACAAACGTCCATACCGAAACAGATATAACAAACATCTGCCCGAATGGGAATCAAATCCGCAATCGTCGTGACTAAAGGCAGGCTCGCTACCCATAACGCCACAACGGTGCCGTGTTTATTAATAATCCCAAGATCGATATTTAATTTCACTCCGTGTCATTTACGTACTAACTCTGATGTGGGTAAGTCAATTACATATACCATTAGGCTTCGGATCGACCAAGCATTTGATTGAGGCTTGGAAATTACATTCAATTCGCACACAATTACCTCAGAAGACTACCTGACTACTAACATGTCTTAATTTTTGTAAAAAAAAAAAAGTTATATTTAATTCAATAATGTAGCAGATGTATTTAGAATAAATGGCTTAGCTCGATCGGGAAAATAGTAACACAGTAAAATGAGGCATAGTAGTTGGATAAGCCGTATGTTTGCTTAAAAGGGTTAGACAAAATGAAGTAAGGTATATTTTTAGTTTCACAATATCCAATAGTCGACCAATATCATGCATACTCTAGCAAATCACCTATAGTATCTAGAATGTGTGTTATCTTTTTCAATTTTGTAAACAGTTCATAAATATGTTATTTTTAATTATTTTACCACTTTAATTAAAATGCCGTTTGTTTTTTAACATAGCTATTTGTCTTTATATTGATTTCTAGATTTTATTAACTTTCACCGTTGGATACAAATCACCGCGTGAACTTAAATACTTGAAAGTTGGAATCAAAGATTTCGTAATGTAGGTTGTTCTATTCTATTAATTCAAGTGTTCACATTTACAACGATAAAGTGTTATCAGGGTGACAGATGGAATTCACCTTTTAGAACCATCTCACTTTAAATATTCTTCCGACGAGTTGCAAGCATTGGGCAGGAGAGGCTATTTCTTTAAAAGCTGTCTGTTAGGGAAAAATATTACCTTTTCCGAGGAACACTAAACTAGACCTGTTTGTCACGGAAATTGTAAATTTATTCATACGAACAAAGTAACATCCGACAAAATAGAAGCCTCCAGCTGTGATCTTGAAATCAATTTTGGGAGTGTTTTGTAACAAGATTAATAGGAAGTGTGTGTGGTCCACATTCGAATGAAATAAAAGTGTGAAAAACTACATTTAAAAATGTTTACAAGATTAATAATCGACTTTAGGAAGAAAGATAAAACGATGGTTTTTAATCTTATATCCCATTAGTTTTTATGTTTCTCAAAATTTTGTGCTTGAATTTAAATTGTTTAAAATGATAGCCTTTATTTACTATGCCGTTAAAACTTCACAAGATCAATCAAAGTAACCTTTCAAACTGGTAACAGCAATTGTGATCAGAATCGCTCCATCATATACAGTGTTCTAGAGTTCACTTACAGTTAAATACGAAAGATTATGTCGTTTGATTTGACTACTTGCAATCTACATTTAAACTCATCGGCATGATGATTTTAGTATACCAGTTGGCTTAATATTAATATTTTAGTTGAATTTGCGTTTGCACTTGAAGAGTTTCTATACCTGGGAATTTTTAATCATCTTCAGATCATCACGAAATTTGTATGGGGCTAGCATGAACCCTATTCAACAAATAGTGGAACGATGACGATGTGGTGCAGCGGTAGCGAACCTGCCTTAAGCTCCACAGGTCACCGGTTCGATTCCCGTTCGGAGCAGATGTATTCACCATACAGGCATGTGCTTCTATCTGGGTGGTTTTGTCCTTGCTCTTGCATATGTTTTCGGACCCCCGACACTGGATATCAATATCCTAATGAAGGCCGTTGAGGGTGTAACGTTTATTTATTTAATAAAGTAATTATAAAAGTGTGTCAGAAACGGCAATGATATAGGGTAACGTAAACATAAAAAACTTAGATGAATTAATAACTTCCTTAAAAAAGGCGATAAATAAAGAACTGAATAGAAATGTTTACATAGTTTTAAAATTCTTTAAAATAAAAATAATGGAAATGAGAAAACGAATGCAAATGGAAAAATTCCTTATCACCACGACAAGAAGTGAGATATGTACGGTTTGATGAATGTTCGGATTCTTGACGCGACTACTAACGAGATCTAAAAACAAACTGAGAACTCATCGGATCAGCGTCATTCAGTCGAGTTGAAAGGGACCGCCTCTTGTCATTTTGTCCGGCATTCGGTTAATTAAGACAGGAATTGATTATATTTGAGCTCCTTTGGAACTAACATGATCTGTATGAAATGAGAAAGGTTAATTAATTTTATTAATTAATTTCGTAAATATTGAGAGAAGTGATATGTGAGACATACATTTTTTGATAAGTGTCAGTCAGTCACTGTCAGTGTATCACTACTTGAATATTGCAGTTAGTCAGTTAAATTAAACTATAGGGACGATAGAGATTCATATAAAATTTTGTCAAAACTCGTTAGAGGCATAAGCGATAAATCAAATTAGTTATGTCTAAGCATTTCATTCTCGTTAGGATTTCATAAGACATATTTTCATTTGAAATTATTATTAATATAATAGTGGATACCAGAGGCCCTTAACGACGAAAAAGAGATATTTATTAACCACTATCACAAATATAATTTAAACCCTTTACTTAAGTTCTATACTATTCAGTCGGTGAGGAAAGAAAAAGAAAAAACAATCGCCTGTGTATTGGACTCGATCTCACACTTGACCGATGTTGTTCTAGATAGTGGAGACTTTATTGATGAGAAATACTTAATCAACGTCCGTAAAGTATTCTTGAAGCTCGAATGCACTTGATTCGTTCACTTCACAAAAGAACCGTTCGGTGAAATAACTAAGATAATTAGATATTTCATATATCCTAACATTATATCACATAAATTATGTAAGATTTCACGCATCTATTTAATAATTAGATAAGTAATGAGGTTTTCTACTCGTAAAGTTTATAAGACGATAGATTTAAAGCAGATTGATGTGATTATTGTGATAACACTAACAAGTTGCTTATTTCATTGCCAAATTACTAATCGTTTTTGAATTGTTAAAAAAGATATGGGATACATTCTAATTGACACTTACCAAAGGAAACATTCTTAAAGTTTATCATGTATAAGTCGATAGTACTTTCTTAAATTACCATTAAGTTACGTAATAGGGTTCATTAAAAATACTTCAATGTTTAACTCACACGTTTTATCATTAAACATAACACATGCCAGCAATAATACGTAACGAGTGGTGCTTGAACCACATAACATTTACAGTCTAATAGTGGATATCGGACGATAGAACCGTCTGGTTTTTGAGTGCACCGATAAGACTTCTTATATTAGATTTCCACAGCATCAATTTATTTATTTTTGGTATAATGTTATTCATTTGATGGTCACTGAACCATTCCTATAAAACTATAAAGTGGTCTATTTTTAATCAGAAAGGACAATAAACCGCACCATCAAGTTAGCATGGACAAGATAGCAGAATTCTATTTATTTAAGCTGTACTATATGCTTAGGGTATGATGGGGCAAGCATGGTCTTACTGTGACCTCAAAACCTCTAATTATTTTGGATAGTAAAAAAAAAAAAAAGATAGCAGAATTCAAAAAATTCATGTGAATTTGTAGCTAATTGGTTGCCGTAGAAACTATTTTGATGCTTTGATAGATCCCGAGAAATCGGGGATCTACGAATTTTAAAATATTTTAACTTTACTGTCCATGTTAGCTTGGTTAAGTTAAACTTTCGTATGGAAAGGACTATCTATTCGTATGGTAAGTATCTTATACATACAATAATATTATGAGGGTGACAAGGAGGAGTAAAAGAACGAGACAGAAAGACCGAGACAGTTTTCTCCATACAATGTTAGATTGATAGTATTCTTCTTCGATAGAACTGGTCCTTTCAAAAAACAGTACGATACACTTATGATTCATTATAACGCTGACACTGCTGGTTTTAAAATTTTGTACTTTAAGGACAAATTTTACATTAGTTTTTTTTTCTAGTTTATCTTAATGTCCCATTTATTCAATTAATAAAAAAGATATATCATACAATTACTTATTTCCATTTGGTACAGATGAAGCACATGCTGGCAAAGAGCCATTACTTATGTTAAAAAAGAACAACCCAAAAGACTTTGATATATGTTCAGAGCGAAACGTCATAAAACATTCAAGGATAGAATATTCGCATCCGTTCTCAAAGACGCTCCAACTTGATGCAGTTACTCGTAAATGCACTTAAATCCAGAGACGTTAAAAAGATGCGCTAGTTAATGGAACCGTGGGTGGTGATTTGCTCATAAACTTTCCGTAAATCAAAATGCTAGGGGATATAGCTTCATTGCATTATATCATCTCTCTCGACTTAATGGCTGAAATATTTTAACTTCTTTATTTTTGATAAAAGTTAATGTCCTCTTTATTCAATTTATGTTCGTTTTATGAGCTCAGTTTGATATCTGTATCAGGAACTTATTGTTGGGATATTGATTATGTTACTTAAAGCTGCCCACAGAATTATCATTGACATAACTAGATTTAGTTACCTGAACCTCGTATAGTTCAAATTTACCTTCAGTATTACAATATGGATCTATACTATAGTATTTATAGTATTTTTACTAAAGAATCGGCACTTATAAGTACAATTTTCAAAAGCGAGGTCTATCAGTTTGTTTGCCTTATAGAAAGTATGTTACGATATCTTTTGAAATGATTTGTGAATATATATTTGTGATCATTTGATCGGGAACTGCGAAAATATAGAAAGGAATTCCTCAAACATACGTATGGTAATGACGCGGAATTATTTAACTGCGCCTTAGAACTGAAACGAATAGAGTCTGTTGGTTTTTATTTTACATAGTCTACTTATTTTCGACATCTTTAAAATGTTTCTTAAAATCTATAAATGCTAAGGATTAGTAAGTCCGGAACTCTCGTCTGTAACATCCATTAACACAATAAACTACAAGGTGCAAACCCAAATCCCAAAATTACCTTCGAAAATCTTTTGAAGATCGGAACCGACATATTCTCACCCTATTGCAGAAAAAAATACAAAAGCCGACCACACCCACAAAAACTTTGAATAGCCACCTTTAGTGAATGTAACACGATACAAAGTGTAGTCGAGTGCCAGTCAAGAGGTTCCCAAACAAGATAATCCCATTGTTAGTCGAGTTATAATAATGTCTCCTGAGAGTCCTTTATTATTTTCTGTTTCGTTCACAGCAGCTGTGATGTGTTAAAGTTTCGTATTTCAACGTAAATGGAGTAACAACTTCTATTCCTAGATCAAAAGTTAAGATGCTAACTGAAAATATATAACATATTGCAGACGGGTTCTTGTAAACGAGTAATCTGCTCATTCTAATAAATAAACGCTACACACTCAAAGACCCTCATTAGGATATCTTGTTTCGTGGGTCCGGAAACATTCACAATGACAAAGACACACCCAAACCAAAAAACATGCCTGTATCGTCAATCAGATCTGCTCCAAGCGGGAATCGAACCTGCGACATATCGCTTAAGGCAGGTTCGCAATGGCTGCGCCACAACGTCGTCATTTTATGTATCACATACTAAGTTTGTGTTCGGCTTTATCTAATTTGTATAAAGTTTCTGTGGGATTTAGTCTATTGGATTAAGCTATAATATCTCCGTAGTCCGATATTGTAGAGAAATACTATATCAAGTTTCAATTTGGTTAGACGCAAAGAGATTTAAAATTTGAGCTATTAAGATGACAAGTTCAGATACAGATTTTTCATATAGTAGTTTTGATGAATTAGTGATTTGTTTTAAATATATTATTTAGTTTATATTAAGTATTCACGATAGAAATGACTACATAGACTATGTTTCTATAGATGGTTTTAATGCGATAGTCGTGTTCGGAAGTCGCCCGCAGGTCGTCACGATTAAGTGACTTTTTTGCGAGAGCTTCTTCCTCCGCTTTCTAAGAACTGCCTTTTTTGGCAATAGTTCCGTGAATGTAATGATAGGTCAAAGAATTTTCATTGTAATTCCTTTTAAGGTAAATTCTAGAAACTACTTACTAAGCTAGTAACTAGAACATTAATTCAAGATAGTCAAAGGATGAGGTTCTCAATTCGTGTAATTCCTTTTGTGTTTATATCTTGATGTCATTGTCGATTCAGTTCTGGTTTTGTAAGACAGGGTATAGTATAAGAGAAGCATCAGAGTTTTATTATGAACTAACTGAATAGTCCGGTAATATAGTATGTTTTTTATTCCAATTTTTCAAGCCATTACTAATATTCTTATTTCCGACACCACGTGTTTACGACATTACGACGTATTGACGTTACGCTATTGAGGCTATGTATCATATCAAAATATAAAAGATTTTAGCTACATATTCTCTAGGTGGTTAAAGTCGAATGTTGTTTTGTTGTAAAATAGTCCTTTTTAAAGCTTATGAAAAAGTATTGTGTTTTTTTATTATATCATTAAGTTGGCAAACAAGCATACGGTCCGATTGGTTCAACAGTCACAGCAACCTATGAATGCGCGCGATACTTGAAGTATCACATACGCGTCACCAGGGATAAAAAGTTAGTGAGTTACATTGCGCCGATTTTTTGTGAGTACTTTCCCGGTCGAGCCGGCCCATTTGTGCTGAGAGTAGGATGGCTCTACCACTACAAAAATATCTAGTGATTATACATCAGACGAAACAGCTTTGTTTTTAAGCCACAAAACCGATTTCAATTTACGTAATCACAAGAACCCTCTGAAAGAGCGCATTTTAAAGTTCTCTCTCCAAGTTCCTTGGTACTTTTGCCAGGCAACCTCTTATCTTACTCAAGATTAGGTGCTAAGACTTTAAGTGAAATTTCGGCGTCTTTAATTTTTTCCGAGACCCTGAGTTTTAAAGGTCGGGGAAATTGAAATAAATTAGGGTAAGGAGTCGATCCTGTAATAACTTTTTTGATTATTTTGAAATTGAAGCAGAATTAGCTAAAGGTTTTCTTTGAAAGAGTTTTAGTTGTGATTTTTGTCACACCTTTTTTGCCTATGAATAAATTTCTATCTATATCAATTTTCAAAACTGTCTAAATTAAACCTGCAACTCTCTTAATTTTTGTCCTGTTTCCTTTAATTTGTTCAAGCTTTTTTAATAATAATAGAAAATATATCTTACCATGTTTATCCGCGGCGACGGCGACCACCCATAGCACGAGGAGCACGCTCCCGCGCGCCATCACTTACATACGCGCGCGCATCACCTAAAACAATAAGCCTTGTTTGAGTTCTTGAAAGCTGACCAATATTTAAACTGTAGTATATTTATATTTGACCCAACGTTGGAACAAAGAATGTCATGTTCAATATTAGAGGCAATATGTTTTTAAATGACAGGATGTTTGCGTACAATACAGTACTGAATGTGTAGGATTGTAATGTTGTCAGTCAAATCATCGAAAAATTTAGGTTTTACAGAAAGTACAGAGTCACTAAATACTAAATATATATATATATAAGATTAATAAAATTCAAGAAAAGTCTACCCAATTCTAAGGTTATAGAAAAAATCTTAATTAAAACTATAGTTTATACTATGATAGAAAATAATAAGACGAACAACGCTAATTAGAAATACGAAAAATAAAACATTTGGTGTTGTTAAAGCTAAGGTCTTTAAGGCATAAGCAGGTAGTAGATCTTTAATCTTTCATTTCTACTATTGAGTCAGCAACGCAGTTGTTATACTTCTGTTATTGCAAAGGTCAATAGGCTACGGTGATAGCTTGCCATCATTGCCAATTTTGTTGGCATAAAAAACTTTAAGGAGGTAAACCTTTTTCTTTATTTCCGGAGTTATAGTCATAATAATAGTCATACGCACTTATTATCCTAAAAAAAAATCACAAAATTTGGATCACAAATGGTGAAAAAAACGTAACATACATAAAAAATCTCTACCTGATGATGTCTTTTAAGCTTCCAAACTTCATATTCGTAAAATTACTTCAGATTATAATATTGTGGAAGACCATCACAGAATGGCTTTGTAAACCGCGGCGTAACTAATTGGTCCCTGTTAGGTTTTGGGGGAAAAAAATAAACGACGGTGCTGTGGGCTCAAACAAGAAATGTGGTAAAACCGCTTTTAAATCGGTCGAATTGTGAAATAATAGAGTTGGGTCTAATGGCTGCCAATAGACTGGGCGTAGATCGCATGGTGTGTCATTGTGAACAGTTTGCCGCTACGTAATTTCAAAGCTACTTGTGAATTTACTATCGTTTTATGGGTGATAAAATAAAAAAAAACGGAATGATATTCTTTCTTTCAAAGTTTATTGCCCTTTTAGGGCGGGCTGTTATTAACAAAAAGGTTTTACTTATGCTTACGAAGGAGACTGAAATATGTTTTATACATACTTAAAAAAGTATAGAGATTGATTGAGTAACAGGAAACACACAAGCGGCGAACCTAGACATAAAATTTGGAGTGAGATACATTAATTAAGGTTACAAAAACTAAACAGGATATTTTTTGTAAAGTCCAGACTTAGCACGATGAACAGGTGTGTCAAGATACTCCGTATGTATAAAAGACTCAATTATTTTGAAAGAACAATTTAGAGACTTTGTTGTTTTAAAATAAAGTAATTTGATTGGAATGAATTTGAGTTCATTTTTGATATACCTTTGCATAGTTATATAAAAGTTAAAGATTAATTTAGATTTTAAAATTTTTATATATTTTTTGTAAGCCAATTGTAATCATTGTATCCCATGCGTATTACCGACCCTTAAAATATTTGTTAACTTCACAATATATGAATCGGATTTTGATTAAACGTAGTAAAGAGATAGTACGCGCTTTGATAAATAATAGCAATTTTTTTTAATGGTGAAAACATGAATTCTATGCGAGGAAGACGCCAGCGAAACATAAAAGAAATATATCTATGAAATGAACATGCTATGTTTGGCAATGATACACCTTTTAATACAGACAAAGTCACATGTAACAACAAGACAAGAAACAATTTACGTACTGAAATTCTTGTTGCAGTTTCCTTCTTAAGCCTAATCTTAAAACTAAATAATGACGTAAGTATGCACACAAACGTGGGCGGTCCTGTCGCTGGGATCAGATAAAGCGCATAAAACAGTAGCACCTAGTTAAAGCTTTCATAATTACCAAGATGATAACGACTTCGATAACACTGTTGAGATTAAACGGATTAAAGGCTCGTGTAAACGTCATTTGTATGTCGTTTGAATTAGTGGTTCATTCAAAAGTTTTCTTGTCTCTAACACACATAAAATAGCTTCTTATTGTGTGTGTGTTGAAAATCCAGAAATAGGATTCAGGTAAAAATATGTATGACCAATACAAATCTCTGACTCAAGCAGAAATGAGAGAGCGAAGAGTTTATTTTGAAATTTCTTAATGATAACCATAAAGCCGTACAAGATTTTAAAGTGTATTGTAAATATGTTAAAAATACATTATAATCTCCCTATATCCTAAAAATATTATAAATGTGAAATTAGGCATAAACGGATTTCAAACGGATTGGGATTATTTATTATTTATTTTATTGTGACTACCAACATAATAATAAGAATTACATGTAGTTTTGATTAAACTTATAAGGATATTGGTTATTAAGTTACACATAATTACACTTAAAGGAAATCATAGCATGCATAACAAGACTTGTTCGTACCTAGCTTAATTAAGATGAAAAATAAAAAATAGTAAAACGAGAAATATATCCACATAGACATGTTTGCTAATAATCTTAATAAGTACATTTCACTACTCAAAAAGTTACGATTTAAAATGTTGTTGTTTTCTTGATTTTTAAGTATTTTATTTTAGTATGTAATTTATATGCAGGCCTATGTATGGCTTTCATAAAGACATATGCTTGTTCTTTCTTACAGATTTAATATTTCCTTTTGTTTGTAATTATTACTAGTTTTTTTTTTTTCCCTTTTAATATAAATTTTTTATTACTTTATTTTTGTTAATATGTTCACTTCGATTTAAGTTATCAGTTGAAACTTCATTGGCATATGTGTAATTTAAGTTAATTATAAGTTTTATATGTTATATAAAATATGCTGTCTGTTTCACAACTTGATAAAAAAAAAAAAAAAAAGGAATTAAAAATAACAAAAAATGTAGTTTAAAACAGTAACAAAACTCGTGCTTAGTATTATTGTCGAAAGAAAAAAAAATTGAGGCTGCTATCTAATTAAGAAAAAGCTTATGTGTTAAGTATGGGATGAAAATTTGTATTGGGACCCATATATTTCTATTTCAATAAAGATGGCTCATTAAAAATTCACGCGGGCGTAGCCGCTGGCAAAAACTAGTTTGATATAAAACAGAAAGTTGAAAGTTGAAATCTTTACAAAGTTCAAGAACTAAACAAACTGTACAATGTACATTGACGCAACAAAACATATTCCATTAGAACACACTAAAGGATAAGCCCCATCGTAAATCGAATTAACCGTAAAATCCACAATTTGCTTAACTTTCCCGTCATTAGTTCAACGAGTTATGTACACAGGCTCAGCGCCAGTAAATTACAAAGTAAATCTTAAGGTATAGATTTTCAGATTTACTTGATACCTTGTAAGGGTATCGGCTCTAACATTTAACTATCGATAATTTATATAGTTGTTAAATATAATCAAGTTTGAATCTTATCTTGAAGATTTTATAGTTCCGTTTACTTCCTTACAAAGTTCACTGCAAAAGTTATTTTATCTATTTTAACTATAGATTTTTTTTAATTTCATGCATAAATTTGAACACTTGCGATACTTGAAGTATCACAACCAACCAAACCAACAACAACCAAACAACAACAACAGGAGGGACGGGTTGAGTATGGAAGGTAAGGGAACAAAGGGGGTGGGAGATTGGGCCTCCGGCGCTCTCGCTCATCGCACGAAACGCAACAGTACCTAATGATACTGTTACTTGACGCCGATTTTCTGTGAGAGGGTAGTACTACCCCGGTCGAGCCGGCCCTTTTGACAGAAGCATGGCTCTACAACCGTAAAGATTATATATACCACATTTAAAGTGGTGTAAAATAAAGACTTTTCTATCTTCCTAACTTCACAAGAGAAGTCTGTTAAAAAATCAGTTGCAATGACTCTTATTTGTTCTTTAATAGTAAATCAGCAGCAACTCCCGGAGGAACTTTGTTTTATTTAAGATAACGCGCTTCCGTCGCTCTTATCGGCCTTCGTAAATAACCCCCGGCAAGCTTTTGCATCATTAATGATATCTCATATTATATTGATGGAGGAAACGAGACGGGTATATATAGGAGCTACATATGTACATATATGTACTTTAGCGCTATGTTTCAATAGACAAAAAATGAGTGTCTCGTGTTACAAAATAGAACTGAAGCGACAGAGAATAGCTTCGTTCGAAGTGCCGTGTATAATTTTTTTTTTGGTCGTGAAGTCTTATCGATTTCGTGGCCAACGTAGTGTAAAAACTTGTTCAGGTCGCCTGTATAAGTCTCTGTTATCAAATTGATAGCAGCCAGGACCGACTTTTAACATGATGCTTTAATCATCGACGGTCACGGGTTCGATACCCGCTCGGAGCAGATGTTTGTTATAAATATCTGTTTCGCGTTTGTTTGGACGATTGTCCTTGTGGGCCTCCCCACCGCTAAGCTGTCGGTCCCGGTTGTTATAACTGATAATAATTGATAACTCTTGAATACTCAGTATACAAATGTAAGTCACTTATTAAAACCCTGTATCTTCTGCAAAAAAAAAAAACGATTTGTCTCTTTACATAGTCTGAATTATGGAAATGAAATTTAAATAAATGCAAATAGTTACAATTCTCAATTAATAGTCTCAAGTTACTGTATCTAAGCGTTGATAGAGGCAGATAGAAGTCCGATTGCTAATATTAGGTTGTGTGTCAAAGCTTGTAGGTCTTGATTACTGATTGTTAGCTGTCATTAAACGGCACCTGCGTGTTATGTTAATGATAACTAACTATAATGTAGTTGGTTTAGATATTTAGATTTTTACGAGACGGGATAGATTAAGAGTTGACGAGTTTCAGCCCCGTCAGCCGGGGCTATATAAATAGGGCTCACCCTCGGGGCGTGGACGTGCAGAGTGGGGTATCTGTGCGTCCGGGATGAACGGCCCTAAGGAGGACGGCAGTCGGTGTGGTCCCGACTGCTGTGTGCGCTTGCATGGGAAGCGCTGGGGGGCTTACCATCTCGCCCCCCCGGGACTGAGCTCCGCTACCAACCGGAGCCATGTGATTGTCAGGTCGCGTTGGTTTGTTCTCCAAGAATTTCCGTAACCTGACAAAAACACTGAGGTCGGCCACCGAGGAGGTTTTAGTGGGTCCCCATGACGTTTCCACCTTGTCATGGAACCCCACATAACCCGGTTGTTCATCCCCAGGACGCCGGGTATCTGGCAGTAGATTTCCTCCCCGACACAAAAAAAAAAGTTGAGTTGACGAGTTTAGGTGCTGTTTTTTTTCTAACTATTTATTTAATATGGACATTATATTTATTACAACATCGCGGGTGTTATGTATTATCGTTTCGTTAGTATTTGATTATTTTTAAACAGATAATAGCTGTCCAATTTTTCACCTTATTCATAAATATATGTTTATGATCGTTTTATTAAAGTAGGTATTCTTAGTTTCTGTAAATAAATCAATGCTTCACACTCAACGGTCCCATTAGGATACTAATATCCTGAGTCCAAAGACAAGGATAAAAACATATACAAAGACAAGGACAAACTCATCCAGACCGGAACACATGCCCGTATGGTATGTAGAAACATCTGCTCCAAGCGGGAATCCGCGACCTGTGGTGCTTAAGGTAGGGAACCTTACCGCTGCACCACAACGTTATCAAATAAATATATTAGAGTAGATAACTTTAGACAAACAATGCTTTAGGTATACAAAAATATTCTAGTAAAAGTTAGCGGCGTCGGGATGTGACGACCCCATCGCCCGCTGTTGGGATAACCTCTGTCACAGCAGAGATTATTCCACCAGTGCAATCAGTCACACTGGTGGTAGGTCTTTTGTTGCAAGAGGCCGGCTAGGTAGGTACCACCACAGTGTCAAATATTCTGCCGCCAAATAGTAGTGCTTAGGCACTACTGTGTTCCGGTTTGAAGGGCACTGTACGCTCGTTAAATTACTGGGCGGACTAGATTTAAGAACTAATATCTCGAGGTTGGCAACGCGTGAGTGGCACCTACTAATGGTGCTGCAAGCGCTCATAGGCTGCGGCAGCCACTAACCATCAGGTGGGCCGTATGCTTGTTTGCCAACTTCTAACATAAAAAAATGACGTTTATAATAATTTTATTTTCAAGTCGAGAAAAACAATATATCATAGCTAGCTTTATATCTAAAATATAGACAATGTACACATATTATCTCACATTATAACAGTTTGTTAACACAGTTCCTCTCTCGTTAGCTTTAAGTTCGTCAAAGGCTTCCATTTTCCAAGACCGTAAAATAATAACCCTGGCACGGAAATTCTGTTACAAATTTAACGTTTCAAAACCTCTAAGGTAATTTTTATTATTTCCCATTATATTTATAATATTTCATGTTTTTCCATTCTTGCTTAAATTATCAATTTTACATCTACAAAAATTGACTATACGATTAGGATTAAATTTCAAACATAGTTTAATATTAACAGCCCTGTATCCATAGACTTAATATAGTAACCCCCATTTAATATAGTAACCCCATCCTTAATATAGTAACCCAAAATAAAGTTTTCTTTCTTTCTTTCTTTCTTTCATTTTTTATGTTACTAAGTTGGCAAGCAAGTGTACGGCCTACCTGATGGTAAGCGGTTGCCGTAGCCTATGAGAGCTTGCAGCACCATTAGTAGCTTTTGCCTCCTTTGCCCAGTAATTTCACTAGCCTACACTGCCCTTCAAATCGGAACACGGTAATGCCAAAGACACTACTGCTTTGCGGAATATTTTACACTACGGTGATACCTACCTAGCTGGCCGCATGCAATAAGAACTACCACCAGTTTAAAAGCCAATAATCCGGCAACCAATGAGCGTTCTGTATTTGGTGTATAAAGTTGACATGAATTTTGTCATCGTACGAGAATCCCAGGGTCTAAGAGTATGCTTGTAACTTAATTAGATACATCAATAAAACTATAATTATATGTAATATTTTTTCTTAGAGTAGATTTTTGTTTTCAAATGAACGAATAATGAACGTTTAACCATTCATCTGCCAATGAACTTCGGTATTTAAAAATATTTAAGTCTTTTTGTACGTCTCATCTGTGACTAATTACCAATACAAATCCGTTGTAAGACCAGCTTGTTAAGAAATAGGTGCGTGACGGAGCAAAAACTAGTATTGAGCGTAAAATTATAATTAGTAGTATTATATGCATTTTATTTGAGACGACCAATGTCATGAGAACAGTGTAAACCCTTTTATATTCTACGATTTATCGTTACAAATTTTTAATTTCGTTTGATCGATTGTTCGAACGCTTGCTGTTTTAATAAAGTAACTAATTTTCATTATAACTGACGATACAAAGTAACTTATTAGTATAGAAAGCATTTTAGCACATACGATTAGAGTAGCCAGCACTTAAGATGCTCTTTTAGTTAAGTATTATATTATAAGCTGTTGTAAATAACGATAGAAGTAAGAACGTAATAAATTTTATATTTTTTAATAAAATTACTTAAAAGTAAGCAATTTTAGTGTACTAGCTATTTCCCGATATTTAATGAGGCATTCCCACGGGAACTGAACACATTTTCCGGAATAATGTATCCTATATGATCCTCCTCCTCCTAATCCTAGTAATAAATTGAGAATGTATGTTTGTTTGTATATGTGTATGTATGTATGTATTACATAAGCGTATATGTATGTATTTATTTATTTATTTATCTACTTAATTTTATTCAATATTATTTCCAGTACCTGCCTGCAATTCTACCTAACTTAATTCTCCCACGTTTATGGATAACTGGTAGAGATCTCTTAAAGAGATAAGTTTGTCTATTGTACACATTAACTTATTGTATCTTGACTGTTTTGTGACTTTGTTTTTGGGTACATAAATAAATAAAAAAAAAAAAAATTGTCTGCATAACAAATTTCATTCAAATCCGTTCAGCAAATTTTGCGTTATAAAGTAGCAAACATCCAAGGATGGTATACAGACCATCTATAGGATGGTATACAGTAAAATACGATTTGTCGTACGTTGTATTGTAATCTTTTACAACATAGTCGTAGGTTATAAAAATTAATCAAAAGATATTAATCTTTATCCATGACAAATAAAGCCTTACGTAAGATCAAAGATCTATCGCCGGCTCTCAACATCGTAGAACAATATAAGAGCCGTTGTAAATGGCATTGATAATCTTAAAGATTCATCAGTAATTTAATAAAGCTATTGAGTTGAAGGCTCGAAAAAGTATTAGTAGTTTTTTTTACTAATAGTTTATGGTATTAGTTCTTACTATGACGTTACTTTTCTGCTTAAAACCGTGGTTTTAATTGAATCTTATAATTTTAAGTTAGAAAAGGATAAAATTTAAAACAAATTTTTTAATTCATGTATCTCTCGGGTGCGAAATGTATGGATATAAAATAGTGCGACGCGACTTAAATTATCAATAAGCACTATAAGAAAAATATAAATGCCGTGTCCTTTCTTTCTTGTCTACCTCTTTTTGATTATTTTTGAGCACGAAGTTCCTTGTCACGCGTTACAGTGAAAACTAGACCGAAAAAATGTGTAAAAGACTTATTTCTGACAGCCTTTAAAAATTTTATTATTCTTTTTAAAAAATGATATTATTCGACAACTTCATATATATTTCATTGCCGTTCAATTTAAGTTAACATCTAGTAAAATCGTCATGGGTTCTTACGGAAATACATCCACGTCTGTATTTTTCCATAATAATAGCGAAAAGAACTTCGTTTCAACAGTATGTCCCGAGACCCGTTTCTTTTTTTTTCTATAACTTTCTTAGTACTCTCGTAAAAATACACCTCATTAACTAAAATTACTACGATTCTATAGCTTAGTATTTAAAGTTTAATTTGCCCTGTAATAAAATACCTTTTCTTAAGTACAAAGGTAATATTACAATGGTAACAAAACCCAACCACAAAACCGTTGTTTTACTCAAACGTTAAGTTAACGGTAATTTCACATCGTACGGATCTATCCACTGTAGACATCGCTACACATATCAGGCACCTTATTAGAGTTTTTTTATCCGCACCCATCACCACGTGACTAAGCAAGATAATGGGTACCGCTTAGGCAGTTTACTTGTGTACGATCCGGCATCTGATAGTTATATCGGCCGAGAACTCTAACGATTATGGGTCTTATTCTTGGTAGTATTATTCCGGTATTTTACCTATCTACCGATTTTATTCTCCCAATTTAATTGGTTACTAGTTTTTACACAGAACTGCCATCTGACCTCTGAAACCCTAAAGGCGAACCAGTAACTCTCTGAACTATCCTGGTATTTGGCCAGGGTCTGTTGATAACTCTCCACATTTGATAGATTACTAGTTTTTACACAGAATTGCCATCTGACGTTTGCAATCAGTAAACTTACTGAATAAAAGCAATTAATTACCCATCAAGAGTTAACGATTATTACTAGTTGTTATGATAGCAACCGGGACTGACAGCTTAAGGTGCTCTGCGAGGCATGGTGGTTTCTTCCGCCTGGACCGATTTCATTGGGACTTTCACATGCAGATAGCTGATGTTATAAGGAGTAACTTAGGCTACTTTTATTTTAGAAAACTAATTAGGGTTCCGTGCAATAAATAAAAATCGGTATACCGGTAGTTTGTTAATAATTTGACATATCGATAATGATATAGTCAAATTACCTATATTTTAATAACATCCGTCATCCGAAGTCGGATAAGGACAATGTATAAGCAGTCTTAGTACATTTCACGAAAAGCAGTTTCAGTAATGGTGGGTTTTATCAGATCTAAGAAGCTCCCTTCAATGTTGCGTCATAAAAAACAAGTACAGATAAGGTCTTCATCAAAACATCTACCTATGTAATACTCATTCCATTGAAAATTTTTATAAAAACCTTTGTTTTTATGTATTTAAAAAGTTTACCCTAATGAGCACACATTTGTGCTCATCTAAGTAAACTGTCCGGTAGGTGAAATGTCAATAATCCCATTAATATTATAATTTAACGTGAAAGTTTGGATGGATGTTTGTTACTCTTTCACGCAAAAACTACTTCACGGATTTGGATGAAATTTACTACACAAATAGCTTATTACTTGGATTAGCACATAGGGTACTCTTTATCCCGGAAAAATGGTAGTGAGCGGGATTATAACAAAACTATATATGCAAGTAACAGTAAAGTACAATGTAAATATCAAAATATGCATCAAATTTGAATGTTTGATTATCTTACGCCACTTATTCTGACTTAAAAGTTTAAAATTTTATAAATTTAATTGGTTAAATAATTACTGTTTCATTAACCTTCGTAGTAAAATATATAAATAAATAATAAATAAACGCTACACACTCAACGGCCCCCATTAGGATAATTATATCCTGTGTCGGGGGTCCGGAAACATTTACAATGACAAGGACAAACACAACCAGACCGGAAAACATGCCTGTACGATTAATACAAACATCTGCTCCGAGCGGGAATCGAACCCGCAACCGTCGAGGCTTAAGGCAGACTCGCTACCCACAACGCCACAACGGTGTCAATATAATATTTATATTTTAAATTCTTTTTATTTTCATTTTATAATGTTTGATTCGAAATAAAGCACCAAACTTTGTTCCTTTGTGAGTTAAAAAAATATTTTAAATAGGATTACATAACAAAAGCTTATCAAGTAAAAACCTGATTCAAAAATAAACATAATATAACTTACTGATAGCTCTCTGACCGAATTCCTTATCATTGACAGCCTATAAATCTTAATGTTATCGAGAGTAATGACTTGTGAGTCATCTCCTAATTAATCTTATAAAATAATATCCAACTTACATCAAAACAAAACCTTTGAATCATAAAACCGGGGTACAAAGTAAGTCAAACTTAAAAAATAATGGTTTTTTACATAAAAAATAAATTTATAAATAAAGCATATTATTCGTTAGACGATTTTTTCTAAAAAAAATATTTGGGACTCTTAATATTGCTGGATCTCATTCAAGAACCAATTTCTATAACAAATAATACAATTATTGTAAACTTCATATATTTAAAAAGAGTTACTATCGAGTTTCTTGTCGGTTTACCTCCTTAGAATCAACCTTCCGAACCTTCGGTAGCGTTTAACTAATCAAAAGTACTTTTTAAAAGTGTACTTGAATAAAAATAATTTTGATTTTGAGTAGACTCATAGCCAGGTGCTCTCATTGAATGTTAAACGATCATTAGGTTAAGCAGCTAGAAGCGCGGTTGTTTTATGGATGGATGGCCGTATACTGATATTTTTCGTGCCCTCCAACATTAGAGGGCTTTTATAAATATGATAATAAAGAGTCAAGAAAGAGTTATATAAAGGTGGTTCTACATAAAATCTAACTTGGCCAGTAACTACGAAAAGAAGAAAAAAGAAGATTTTTCTAATGTTCTACTGATTTCTTTCTTCTCCCCATATACATTTGTTTATGCTTCAGTGTTTCTTGACATACTTAAACATTATTCTTATAACATTTAAGATTCAAGTAGCAAATACAATAAAATTAAACATAATTAACTCAATGTTGAAAATATTATATTTATTTATTTTTTGTGAAAGTGTGAATACGGATGTATGTATTAGAAATTTCAATTATTAACTAAGGGCTTACCATTAACTCTTATTGCGATTCAAATGACAAACAAAACTGGTCTACATCGCTATTTTGTACCATGACATCTATTTTTATACGTCATGCTTTTATAAAATTTGAATGTATTTAAAGAGTAAATGGTAAGCTCTCTGGAACTATTACATGGATCGTTTTAGAAAAAGGCAACCCAAATTAAACCACTTATGATATATGTAAATAAAATGTCGATCATGAACAGCCCTTAATTATAAAAGTTTTTTTTCTCTATTTTCAAAATTCTAATATTATAAAACGAAAAAAGAATAGTTTCAAAATTGAATAGACATCGCGTAAAATACTCACAAATAAATGGCGTAACTGAAAATTCCCTACATTTGTTATGTCAGTCAACTATATTTTAAAATATTTCTGTTTGATTTCCAAATCAAAAAAACCTCTATTCATATAGAAGTCAAATTTTGTGGGTATGTGTGGTAGGATGTTTGTTATGCTTTCACGCAAAAACTATTAGACAGATTTGGATGAAAGATGCACACATAGCTTACTACTTGGATGAACATATAGGATATTTATTAAAACAGGAAAAATGTTGGCTTGGATAGGTTTTCACGGCATCATTTTTTTTTTTGCTTTTATGTTAGAAGTTGGCAAACAAGTATACGGCCCACCTGATGGTAAGTGGTTGCCGCAGCCTATGAGCGCTTGCAGCACCATTAGTAGGTGCCACTCACGCGTTGCCAACCTCGAGATATTAGTTCTTAAATCTGTTCTGCCCAGTAATTTCACTAGCGTACAATGCCCTTCAAACCGGAACACAGTAGTGCCTAAGCACTACTATTTGGTGGCAGAATATTTGACACTGCGGTGGTACCTACCTAGCCGGCCTCTTGCAACAAAAGACCTACCACCAGTGTGACTGATTGCACTGGTGGAATAATCTTTGCTGTGACAGAGGTTATCCCAACAGCGGGCGATGGGGTCGTCACATCCCGACGCCGGGATCATCAAAAAATTACATAACCGAGCAGAGCTGTGCTCACAGCTACTTATAAACAAATGTATTACTATAAAGAAACGACATCGAATTGCCCTACTGAAATAAAGAAATCTCTTCCTTGTATCTCTAACTAGGGATTAACAATGGATCTTTATACACAAAGCTTCTGGGAAGACGCTAATTTGTCTGTAAGCGAACTTAATCAAACGAAAAATAAAACGAAGATCCCCTTGTTAAAAGAAATAAGGATGTTGAAGGAGAAAATTTTAAAGGGAATCGAATATGGAAATTCTTTGAAACTTCTACAAGAATTATACCTAAAATGTTCTATTCAATTTTCTTTATATTTTATTCAAGATTCAATAACGCTCAGAAACTGTACGTAGCAGTTAAAATAAAAGTTATATGTTTCTCACTAGTTACTCACTAGTTATTGAAAAAATAATATACAATTTCTATCTTCATTTATTATAAATGCTACAATAGTCTGTATAATATTAATTAATCTGGAAGTGATGTGATTTGAAATTCAACTTCTGTAGTGTGTTAAAAAAACTATGTGCCAAATTCCATACAAATCCGTTCAGTATTTTTTGGGTAAAATAGTAACTAACATACATACTCATACTCACAAACTTTAGCATTTATAATATTTTATTAGGATTAGTAGAACTAAATTGATTCTGAACGATTACTTCAGTTTAATTATAATGATATTGAAGTAATTATGTTAATTAATGCTCATTTAAATGGTAGAGCTTTTAAAACCGGCGTTTTAGCGGCTTTTGCGTATTAAAAAAAAGCAAATAATTATTAATCGATCAACTTGCTTAGACAAAAACATTAATACGAATAATTAGCCAATAAGATTTCAACATTTACGGCAAAGCCTTTTACAATTAATACTGTTTTATTTTTCACCAAAAAACATAATAATATTGTAAACACTATCACTTATTTCATAGAACCCAAAAATAATAAAACTTATACACATATTCCTTAAGTAACTGCAAGTAAAGTAACGCGAGTTAATAACCATTACAATAAATAAAGCAGGTGTACATCGGATTCGACGTATAAGCAAAAAACTTCGATTGTTTTTGTTATGAATCTAAATTAACAACGCCTCATTAATATTGATAATCAGTAATTGGCATGTAAAAGAACTTGTACTTCTTTATAATTAAGTTTTTTTTTGCGCTAGAGTCGTGATATGAATTTATGATCATTTTAACAATGGGTCAAAAAACTATGAACAGAAAGGAATATAAATTTTGATTTTGACTATAATAGTGCGGTAAATTGTATACAAATAAAAATAGAAAGACGTTAAATAACCATTAAAACAAACGACTAAATCAAAAGTAATAACAGAGTCGAACAAATACAAAACGAAAACAACTTACACCATAAATATAAAATCCAAATCGAGCCAGCACTATGAATTAATAATCCACAGAATCCTATGTATTCAGTAAGTTATGGTAAACAGTTCTATTCACATCACAGCGGTAACAAATCAAGTTTCACTTCACGTATGCAAATGACACCAATGAAAACAGTTTCCACAAATTCGCGGTTACGAGAATGGAACGGATAGGAAGCCGGTGCGTCCGACCTGCACCGACGTCGCGTTTCGACTGCCTTAACTGCTCCAAACAGAGGGGAATTGGGAATGGTGGGGGGTGGGACGGGGTATAGGGAGACTCCAACTGAGGAGATAACTTTTGATCTTTTTGGTACCGAAGTTTTTAATGACACACACACATCTGGAGATTCTTAAGAAAAAGTGCACGTCAAGTCTAAGTGTTAATGCATGTCAAGGGCTTAGTGGAAACGATGTGTTAGAAAAAGTGGTGCGAAGGTTGCGGGTGACATATTTAAAAATAGCCAAAATTAAGTCGAGAAGATAAACTTTCGGATTGATTGGTAAAATGTTGCGATACGACAAAAAACGTTTTAGCCGAGATTAAAATCTCCTCATACGAATATTGGATGGATTTTGAGATTGAATATTGCGTCGTACATTCCGTATTATTTTCATATCATCGCAGACGTCTCGGGGCAGATATTGCACAAGGCAGTTTTTGTCGCAGCCCCGCACATGTCAGGGGTAGTACAAAAGGCTAAGGAACAGAGCAGGTACAAAGGATCCCAACCCCGCTTCAAGTTACAACGGATTCATAGATTAATGACGGGAACATTGTGGAGTTAAGAACCCAAAAATTTACAACTGCATTGTATTTTACGTGTAACAAAAGGGCACAAAAGATCGGATCGGCTTCTGTTATTAACGTATCGTTTATCGGTTATCTGATTCTCTCACTTTTAAGTAACAAGAGATCCATTATACTTGAAAAATTCTTTACATACGATTTTTTTTCTACAGATGTTTTGAGGGCGGACCGTTAACTAGCTTACAAAAAGCTTTCCCATATTCAAGTATTTTAAAA
The DNA here is from genome assembly GCA_023373885.1 of Hestina assimilis. Lineage (NCBI taxonomy): Eukaryota > Metazoa > Arthropoda > Insecta > Lepidoptera > Nymphalidae > Hestina > Hestina assimilis. The sequence goes on along the minus strand of CM041745.1, from coordinate 1,552,880 downwards.
ATATTTAAGTTTTTCTTAAGTTTCACGTCATAAATATTCCTAATTTCCTAATGCCCTTTTTTGAGATATTATTAATAAAAGTTACTTGGTGTTGTTTTCTTAAGCCAATTAGCTTATCAAAAGCTTTGATTTTATTTTATTAGTCACTAGTTGTGCCCACGGACACCGTTGTGTACCCACAACGGTGTCCGCGGGCACAACTCGCGAGTCTGCCTTTAGTCTCGACGGTTGCGGGTTCGATTCCCGCTCGGGCAGATGTTTGTTAAAATTTCTGTCTCAGCCTGGGCGTTTGTCCGTGTGGGTCTCCCCACCGTGGCTCGGAGAGCACGTTAAGCTGTCGGTCCCGGTTATTATCAATAACATCTGATAATAATCGTTAACTCTTGATAAGTAAATTGCTCTTATCCAATGAGTTACTGGTTCACCCTTAGGGTTGCTGAGGTCAGATGGCAATCACTCCGTGTAAAAACTAGTAACCTGTCAAATCCGGATAAGAGTAATAAGCAGACCCTGGGTACATAAAAATACCGGGAATAATGCTAGGATGAAGAAGACTAGTTGTGCCCGCGGCTTCGCTCCTGTCGGGTGAGACCACCCTGTTCCACCAACTCACCGCATCTTGTCACCCGTCCGCACTTTCTTTTTTATTTATCAGCTTCTAAGTATCATATCGCAATGTTATATAGCTTTCCTCAAAAAATGTGCTATCAAATGCCAAATGATTTTTTCAAATCCGATCAGCAGTTCCATATACTAGCGCGTTCAACCACCAAAGAAACACACTCTTCAGCTTTTTTGTTTTTTTGTTTTGTATACATTTTAATCATATTAATTTAAACAGATACGTTTTGTATCAGCTAAAATATTATGATAATTTGTAAAGTTTTTAATTTTAAAATATTTCATAAAGTTGTGTGGTTTCAATATATATACTCAAAGGCACTACAAAAGTTGCACAAAAGAAAATAAAAGCTTGTCGCACATTGTCACTGGTAATGAGTAATGTTTGAGAGTTCATTACTCAGCGAAACTTCAGAATTCAACCGTCATCTTTCAACGCAGTCACTCAACAACAACATCTACAAGCAACACTCTGTCTCTATCCGCGACGTTTGAAGCGTTAAACAATAAAATCTAAAGTTAACAAAAACAGCGTGTTTTCACGAAACCATGAAGTTATTTAGGGTATTAAAATTGTGTTCATAATCGTAGTTTTGAATAATGATAATAATTATTAAAAAAAGATTAAAATAAATGAAGACAAAATAAACACGGAAACATGGATGCGAACAAACAAACATACATACATAAAAATAGTTAAAAAAATTGATGTCTCCGTGGCCAGCTGTAATCCAACATGCTAAAGATAAACGAAAAATTTGAGGCGATTTAATAAAATTTTCACTTTAAAAAGTTATGAAAGAGTGTTCAGTAAAATATTCTAAGTCGTTAGTAATGAGTAATGCTCTAACTTTCATTATTCACTAACTGTCTGTCATCTTTGCGTAGTAGTTTCTACAAAGATATTTATTTACTTTTCAAATACATATATAAAATCTTCTGATATTCTTAGAACTTTCTCTGCAATCCTGATTCCATTGGTTGCTGAATTTTACAATCAGCGATTTACTTCTACAACCCTTTAGGCACGAGCTGGTAACGGGTTGGATACAAGTAAATTGTCTACGAGAAATGTAAAATTATCATCAAATAATAAATCAAGATATTTGAGATTTATGTTGTATTTTAAACTTAGATTATTCTAACAACACCGAATTATTTAAAATTTAAAAACAACATTTTCGATCGTCTGTATCATAATCTATTATTGTATCTGCATCTATAGCTTTATAATTTATAGTAAAATTATGAATGCAAATTTAGAATAAATATAAATCGAGTCATTAAATTGTGTTTGGAGTAAAATATTCAAAAGCTAGTAATGAGTAATGTCGGAGGTTCATTACTCAGCGACTCCCCGGCGTTTAGCCGTCATCTGTCATCGCCGTCTCAGCGGCGTTGTCTATAATGACTCCATGTACACTTATCTAGACATTCGAGTGTGAAATGCTAAAATTTAGATAACGGTAAAGTCGGTGTTTGTATACACGCTTGTTTAAACATTGAATGGTTTTGTTTAAAGCACACCGCAATTGTACAAGCGTAAATATTAACGGCTGGTTATATGAATATTCAAATACAACCAGTGTATTGAAAACGATTTCGTTTGTTTTTTATAATATTTTTATTCTTTTTTTTTTATATCATAACGGTTGGGAAACAAGCATACGGTTCGCGTGACAGTATTCAGTCACCGGGACCTATGAACGTTTGCGATACTTGAAGTACCACATGCGCGTTGCCAGCCCAAGGGGTAGAACGGAAGGGGTGAGAAGGGAAAAGGAAGAGAACAGAGGGGTTGGAAGATTGGGCCTCTGGAGCTGTCACTCATCGCACGAAACGCAACAGTACCTACTGATACCGGTCGATCGGGCCCATTTGTGCTGGCAAAAGCATGGCTATACTACATATTTATACTACATACTAGTACATATTCGTACTTATTTAAACGTATATAATTATAGTGTCTATCATAAACAGACTCACGCTGTCATTTTATTACGTATTTATATTTATACTTTTATTGTATTTGTCTTTTGTGTAGACTAATAGATTTCATATAATTTTCACAGACACATGGTGACTATTTTAAAAGTAAATTTTAAAACGAGTATCTAAAAGCGAATTTTATTGGTAACAACTGAACCCTTTTTATGTTTTTTTGTAAACTCCGGGTGGTGTTTTTTTTCGGTTGATCTTAACTACCTTACTTATGATTTTAACAGCCGGTTCTTACTCAACTGCTGGCCATATGCGTACACCCGTTGAGATTGCAATCGTTTTTGGCCTGGAGGAATTTATCACCTTTACTCAAGTACTTAATTTTCACCATCAACACTGATAAGACTAAAGTTGCATTCTTTTTTTGCGATTCCTTGATGTTATTTTTTCTTTTATGGAATAGTTTTATAATGTCGATAATTAAATTGAAAGTCTTTTAGCAGTGTTATTTTCAATAGCTTCTTGTCTCTGTTTGAATGGACTATTCGTCTCTAATTTGGACTATTCATCTCTGCGTTGGACTATTCGCCTGGAATTTCTGTCTTTGTTTTTGTTCAATAATTAAAACATTATAAATTTGTTTTATGAATTTAATTGGTTGGGTGTATTAATGGCTCTGAAGTATAGAATGTCTAATGAAAAGAAATACAATTGATGTATGAAATTTGTCATCCAATTTTTTTTAATATATAAGCAAACTTAATGATAATAATTATTATAGTCGGATTGGATATGCTTCTGTGGTTAATATAATATTATATTAAAAGGTAACTATTTACCCGCGGTCATTGTACTGCCATTGTTTTTATGTACTAGCTAGTATTGCGGTTGTTAAAGCAACTTTAGGCGTGATCAGTCCTTAGATGGGTTACCGCATAGTGGTATTTCAACTGACCGTCTCCGTGATTCAGATGGCACGTATAAAGTCGCGGCTTTTATCAATTTGACAATAGTCTATAAGTTAAATCAGAGGTCTATACGGGCGACATGAACAACTTTGACACTAGGTTGGCCACTAACCACTTGATAAGAAGAAGTATTCTAAATACTTTTACAAAATATTTTTCTGTCTACATAACACCAAGTTCATAACCTTTATTAAATTGATTTATTACATACAGAGATATTCATATTATAAAAATTGTCACCACTTTCTTTGACCATAATCGTTTTAAGGATGTCCGTTCGTCACCGCCGATCCCTCATGCTGATAAACATATCTGAAATGTAATCGATATGTCATAATTTAATCAATTAAAATTCTCGTTCCTTGTAATGGAAAGGTAATTGCCTTGTATTTTAATATTCGTATGACATCTTTAAACGATTTTGGTTGTGATGTGACTTAAGTCTCTTTATCTTGAGAACAGGCTTTCTTTTTAGTGACGATTTTAATATAAGTTAAACAATTTATTTGATGATTAACTTTCGGTAAGAATCAAATAAAATACACATATTATTTCAGGAACAAGAAAGAAGATATATAGTGTTTCAAGAAGATCTGTAACGATTATAGTTGTTTTTTAAATATATGTTGTTTATAGATTAGGAGATGTTTTGGTTTTTCAGTTACGATACAGTGTTAGTATTCCAGACAGAAGGTCATACAATGAATGGAAGAAACAATTACGATAACTAACTAGATAACATTATGCAAAGTTAATCATGAATAGACATTACCATATTAATTTACTACATTTATTAAAAATACTAATTTTAGAGATCATGTTTCAGTAAATTTTCTTGTCAAGTTAAGCTATAAAATATTTGGCAATAATTAAAAGGCTCCGCGCTGATTACTTTCCCAAGTTTCTTCATTCCCTTGCTAATTAATCTATACAAATTGTAGGCTCTAACCGCCCTCCTGATTGCTTCTGACCACTGCGCTTAGCTGATGGTTTCTATAGAGGGTCTTTACATTGCATTCTAATGAGACAACTTTATTTTAAAGTGGAACTTCCTTGATATATTTCTTAAATACATTATTTATAAGCAAGGTAATCTTATTAATATTATAAACGTGACAGACTGTATGTTTGGATTTTTACTACTCAATCACGCAAAATCTTCTGCACAGATTTGGAAGAAATTTAGCACACTAGATTAACGTATAGAATAATTTTTATGATGGAAATATGTTAGGTTCTCGTGGCTTTAATAAAAACGAATGGAACTTGAATTTCCATTTACGATGTTGATGGGTTTAATGAAATTTAGTTTAATTAATAATATTAAGACTAATATTGAAAAATATAAGAAACTACGACTAAAAATGTGTAGCATACATTAATTTAGTTTTATATAATTATATAAACTATATTAATATACTACATAAACAAGTACAGAAATAAATATATACATAAACATACACAAATATATAATACACAAAAATATACACATATTATCATCCACACATTAACTCAGGCAAACTCACTTATATAATAAATAATTAAATAATATAGTAATATAAAGTAAAGTAGTTTACACACCGCAACCCGCTATACTGGTGACCCCGACGTGATATATACAGTATAGCGGGTTGCGGTGTGTAATTTTTGTGCGAATGAGCGTAGGCGAGCTGTGAAATCAGCTATGTCCGTCACGGAGCTTGTGCTGGAGTGGAAAAATTCTCCAGGAAGTCTTAGAGGTTCGCCATACACTAATTCAGCGGACGAAGCTTGTAAATCTTCCTTAAATGCACTTCTTATTCCGAGAAGCACCCAAGGCAAGGATTCCGTCCACTTCTCGTGAGCATGACAGACGATAGAAGCTTTGAGCTGTCTATGGAAGCGTTCTATCAGTCCATTACAGGCAGGATGGTATGCCGTAGTCCTTCTGTGCTCAAATCCAGCTATCTTAGATAGATAGCTAAACAGAGCGGACTCGAACTGGCGGCCTCTGTCAGTAATAATGGTCTCTGGACAGCCAAACCGGCTTATCCAGCCCGATAATAAAGCCTTTGCCGTTGTTTCGGCAGTGATGTCAAGCATTGGAATGACTTCCGTCCATCTTGTAAATCGGTCTATGGCCGTCAAACAGTAACGAAAGCCTTCCGACGACGGCAAGGGACCCACAATATCTATGTGGATGTGCCTAAAGCGTGCGCGTGGTAATCCGAAAGTGCCTAAAGGTGCAGACACATGACGGCTAACCTTTGCACGTTGGCATGACAAGCATGATTGTGCCCATGCTCTGCAGTCTTTCCTGATGCCAGGCCAAACAAAACGTTCAGATACAAGTTTGGCAGTTGCGCTGACACCAGGATGACTCAAAGAATGCAAACTGTCAAAAACTTGCTTTCTAAGCAATTTGGGAACAAACGGCCGGGGGGTCGATGTACTGATATCACAGTACGCGAAAGTACGGCTCCCCGGTACTTCCATTTTAACGAGCCTGAGTGAAGATTTTTCACAGAGGAAGTTTGCCAGCTCTGGATCCGATGCTTGCTGTTCAGCCAAAGTATCTAGACTGACTGGAGCTTGTAATTCATCCACTCGAGATAAGGCGTCGGCTACGACATTGTCCTTGCCAGAAATATGCCTTATGTCGGTGGTGAATTGAGCTATATAATCTAGATGTCTGAATTGTCTCGGTGAGCAGTTGGTTTTTCGTTCATGAAACGCAAAACTTATCGGCTTATGATCCGTGTAAATGACGAAGTGTCGAGCTTCAAGCATGTGCCTGAAGTACTTTATGGCTTCATAAATGGCCAAAAGTTCTCGGTCATAAGGCGAGTATTTTTGCTGAGCAGGCGTTAACTTCTTAGAAAAGAAAGCTAACGGCTGCCAATTCTCACCGTTGTGCTGCTGCAGAACTGCTCCAATAGCGGTATCTGACGCGTCAGTCAAGAGTGCGAGCTTAGCTTGGAAGTCTGGATGAGCCAGTAAAACGGCTTTGACCAAACTTTCCTTGCACTCTTTAAAACTTTTTAATGAAGTCTCAGTCCAAGGGATAGGCTGAGATCCTTTGACGACGCCTGTCAGCAAAGCATGTAAAGCGGCTTGAGTCTGTGCTGCCTTGGGCAAAAATCGCCTATAAAAATTTATCATGCCCAAGAACCTCCTTAACTCCTTAATATTCTTGGGCTCACGATATTCATGGGCAAATATTACAAATGACGTGACAAAATTTTATTACGTGATCGGTCACCTCGAACATCAATTTGCCAAAGAGATCAAAGATATTATTGTCAAGCCTCCCGCGACTGACAAGTATAGTAAATTAAAATCTGAATTAATTAGTAGACTCACAGCATCGAAAGCTACTAAGATTAAGCAGTTGCTGACTCACGAAGAGCTCGGAGACCGGAAACCTTCACAGTTCTACCGACACCTTCGTAGCCTAGCTGGACCAGAGTTTCCAGACGAATTTTTACAGACCATTTGGATTAGTCGTCTACCCTTAAACGTCCAGACAGTTCTAGCAGCTCAGACATCAGCCCCGCTCGACATCCAAGCTGAACTTGCGGATCGGATAATGGATATTGCAGTCGCTACGCCGCAAATCCATGCTACAGCTTCAACATCCAAGGCTCCAGAAAGTTCTTTGCAAATGGAAGTGGCAGAGTTAAGGAAGCAGGTCAGATCACTCACTCTACAACTAAATAAAAGAGCTCGTTCACGCAGCAGGCCATCTAGCAGCAACCGCTCACGAAGTCGTTCTCAGAGCAATTACAAGAAGTACCCGGTTTGCTTCTATCACTCCAAGTACGGCAACAAAGCCCATAAATGCGTTCGTCCGTGTGACTACAAGCCGGAAAACTACAAGGGCGGTCGGTAATGGCGACTGACGATTGCCCTCGCGTTCCTGGTCGCCTGTTCGTCACTGACCGAAGAACGAAGACCCAGTTTCTGGTCGACACCGGAAGCGACCTCTGTGTCTTCCCCCGGTCTTTGCTTCGTGATCGCCGTGTTCCAGCCAACTACCAACTTCGCGCTGCCAATGGTTCATCAATAGAAACTTACGGTTACGTTAGTCTTAATATTGATTTAGGCTTACGCCGAGATTTTGTGTGGCGCTTTGTAGTGGCTAATGTAACCAAGCCAATAATAGGCGTAGATTTTTTATCATATTTTAATTTAATTGTAGATTGTCGTAGTAAATGTCTCATAGATAAAACCACTAATGTTACTGCTAATGCTTCAAAAGCTTCTTGTTTAGACTATGTTTTGTCGATAAAAGTTATAACTGGTGATTCATGCTACCATAAAATTCTCGATGACTTTCCAGAGATTACTCGACCAGCCGGCACACTACGCACTACACTACACAACACGGTACATCACATACGAACAACACCAGGCCCTCCAGTTTCCTGCCAACCCCGGCGATTAGCGCCAGATAAATTAAAAATTGCTCAACAGGAGTTCCAGGCAATGCTAGCTAATGGTACTGCCAGACCATCAGAAAGCCCCTGGTCATCGCCTCTCCACCTCGCACCGAACAAAAACAACGGATGGCGTCCTTGTGGGGATTACAGGAGACTTAACGCTAGAACCATCCCCGACAGGTACCCGATTAGGCATATACACGATTTTGCTCACAGCATTGCTGGGTGTAAAATTTTTAGCACCATCGATCTTGTAAAGGCCTACAACCAGATACCTGTCAGTCCTGAGGATATCCCAAAAACGGCAATAACCACACCTTTTGGTTTATACGAGTTTCCGTATATGACCTTTGGTTTGCGGAATGCGGGACAAACCTTCCAGCGTTTCGTGGATGAGGTAACTCGAGGTCTCGACTTCTGTTATTGTTACTTAGATGATTTTTTAATATTCAGCAGGAACGAGAACGAGCATAAGGAGCATCTTCGTAAGTTATTTGGCAGGTTAAAAGAATATGGCATGCTTATTAATACTTCAAAATGTGTTTTCGGCGTGCCTAATGTAAAATTTTTAGGCCATAGTATATCAGCGAGTGGCACAAAACCACTCGATACTAAAGTTCAGGCCATCATAGATTTCCCGCAGCCCAAGAATATTAAGGAGTTAAGGAGGTTCTTGGGCATGATAAATTTTTATAGGCGATTTTTGCCCAAGGCAGCACAGACTCAAGCCGCTTTACATGCTTTGCTGACAGGCGTCGTCAAAGGATCTCAGCCTATTCCTTGGACTGAGACTTCTTTAAAAAGTTTTAAAGAGTGCAAGGAAAGTTTGGTCAAAGCCGTTTTACTGGCTCATCCAGACTTCCAGGCTAAGCTCGCACTCTTGACTGACGCGTCAGATACCGCTATTGGAGCAGTTCTGCAGCAGCACAATGGTGAGAATTGGCAGCCGTTAGCTTTCTTTTCTAAGAAGTTAACGCCTGCTCAGCAAAAATACTCGCCTTATGACCGAGAACTTTTGGCCATTTATGAAGCCATAAAGTACTTCAGGCACATGCTTGAAGCTCGACACTTCGTCATTTACACGGATCATAAGCCGATCAGTTTTGCGTTTCATGAACGGAAAACCAACTGCTCACCGAGACAATTCAGACATCTAGATTATATAGCTCAATTCACCACCGACATAAGGCATATTTCTGGCAAGGACAATGTCGTAGCCGACGCCTTATCTCGAGTGGATGAATTACAAGCTCCAGTCAGTCTAGATACTTTGGCTGAACAGCAAGCATCGGATCCAGAGCTAGCAAACTTCCTCTGTGAAAAATCTTCACTCAGGCTCGTTAAAATGGAAGTACCGGGGAGCCGTACTTTCGCGTACTGTGATATCAGTACATCGACCCCCCGGCCGTTTGTTCCCAAATTGCTTAGAAAGCAAGTTTTTGACAGTTTGCATTCTTTGAGTCATCCTGGTGTCAGCGCAACTGCCAAACTTGTATCTGAACGTTTTGTTTGGCCTGGCATCAGGAAAGATTGCCGAGCATGGGCACAATCATGCTTGTCATGCCAACGTGCAAAGGTTAGCCGTCATGTGTCTGCACCTTTAGGCACTTTCGGATTACCACGCGCACGCTTTAGGCACATCCACATAGATATTGTGGGTCCCTTGCCGTCGTCGGAAGGCTTTCGTTACTGTTTGACGGCCATAGACCGATTTACAAGATGGACGGAAGTCATTCCAATGCTTGACATCACTGCCGAAACAACGGCAAAGGCTTTATTATCGGGCTGGATAAGCCGGTTTGGCTGTCCAGAGACCATTATAACGGACAGAGGCCGCCAGTTCGAGTCCGCTCTGTTCAACTATCTATCTAAGATAGCTGGATTTGAGCACAGAAGGACTACGGCATACCATCCTGCCTGTAATGGACTGATAGAACGCTTCCATAGACAGCTCAAAGCTTCTATCGTCTGTCATGCTCACGAGAAGTGGACGGAATCCTTGCCTTGGGTGCTTCTCGGAATAAGAAGTGCATTTAAGGAAGATTTGCAAGCTTCGTCCGCTGAATTAGTGTATGGCGAACCTCTAAGACTTCCTGGAGAATTTTTCCACTCCAGCACAAGCTCCGTGACGGACATTGCTGATTTCACAGCTCGCCTACGATCATTCGCACAAAAATTACAACCAATACCTGCCTCTCGTCACAATAGAGAAAAGATTTTTGTTTTTAAAGATCTGAAAACAACTAATCACGTTTTTCTGAGAGAGGACGCAGTGCGAAGTTCGTTACAGCCCGTTTACTCTGGCCCCCATAAAGTGTTGTCACGTAACGATAAAGTTTTTACGCTATTGGTCAATGGGAAGGAAGTGACGGTTTCAATTGACCGCTTAAAACCAGCCTACTTACTGGCTGACAAATATGACCCAGTTCTTGCCTCGAGAGATGATGACCAGCTTACTGATAGTCCTAAGCCCTATCAGACTCGATCAGGACGTCATGTTAAATTTCCTGATTTTTATCGCCCTTGACGGTCTCTGGAGGGGGGTGATGTAGCATACATTAATTTAGTTTTATATAATTATATAAACTATATTAATATACTACATAAACAAGTACAGAAATAAATATATACATAAACATACACAAATATATAATACACAAAAATATACACATATTATCATCCACACATTAACTCAGGCAAACTCACTTATATAATAAATAATTAAATAATATAGTAATATAAAGTAAAGTAGTTTACACACCGCAACCCGCTATAAATGTAAAAAAGTAAACATAAGTGCTATAATATGTGTTATATTTCACACCCACATATTTTAACCGATTATGATGAATTTTGGTTCAGATATACATGCAAACATGGAGACGGTTATAGTCTTCTTTTGAAAATATGAAAATTTGAATGCGGAACTAATTATCAGCAATAATACTGCATTAAATTTGATACTCCATCTTCCTTTTTTCCTTTCCCATCCTCTCCCTCCTGTCCCTTGGATTGGCAACGGACATGTGATATTTCAAGTAACGCAAGCGCTCATAGGTTGTGGTTACCGCTTACCATCAGGCCGACATAAAAAAAAGATCCTCATTTTAAAAATTGTTAGTAATGCAGGTAAAGCCGCGGACATAAGCTAGTACGTTAAATATAAACAGTAATCGTAGTTAAATGAATTAATTTTTCAATACAAAGTATTAGTATTTAGATATTTCTCAGGATGAAGTCACTGTCGGCTATACATTTGGTATGCAAGTTGCGTTCCACCTTTACCCATCCGCCGTTTCATGTCCGTGCACAGCTATCAAGAATTTCTTCACGCCCTATGCATTGTGCCCGCGTTATGGCCAATTTGCCAGACTGAAAGAATTACGGACATGTCCCGCAGATTTCTATTGCTGTATGTAGAGCCATTGGACGCTTTAAGGCCTTCAGTCGTGTTCCTAGCTAGTAATGATGGGCGTTTGTTGTCTAATCTACATTCATTTATTACTGTGTCAACTCGATTGTTCTTGTTCCTTACATATATATGGTTTAAACGGGTCATTTTGTTTGTCGATGTCCGTATATGAGCTTATAACTTAGGAACTTATTCGTGATATTACTTTTATTTTAGTATCTGTAAGTCGTAATCTAACCAAAATTTTGTGTATTATAATTTCGATACATTAGGTAGCCTAGGAAGTTGTGGCGTGTTGGTAGCGAGCCTGCCTTAAGTTTCGACGGTCGCGGGTTCGATAACCGCTCGGAACTGATGTTTGTTAAAAATATTTGTTTTGGTCTGGGCGTTTGTCATTCTGTTTATCATAACATCTGATAATAATTGTTAATTCTTGATAGGTAATTGGCTCTAATACAATTACTGCTGATTCGCCCTTTGGGTTGCGGAGGTGAGGTGGCAATCGCTCTGTGTAAAAAATAGTTATCTATCAAATCCGGATAAGAATAATAAGCAGAAACTAGGTGATACTATACAGTGATTAATTAGGAAAAAGATGCAGGTAGTCTAGGTTATTCGAACTTATTCTGAGGAAGAAGAATCCCAGCTTGGCTCGGGCTTATAAAATATTATCTAATTATTAATTTCATAATACTAATTATTAAATAACTAAAACCACTAAAGTATCTTTTTTGTCTATTAATGTATCAACAACAGGTTTTGTCAAGTGTCAAAGCCTCTACAATTCAGGAACGTTTTTGTGTCATTTAATCTAATGGCTTTAGGTGGTTCTAAAAAAAGGCGTTAACTTTTTCTCTGACACGGATAGTCAGTGATTTCATTTAAAAGGTATATAGTAGAATCACAAAACAGTTAACGGTTAAGAAGCTTCGAATCGTGACTGTAGGTGATGCAACGCCATTGAAATGTCTTGTAAATTAAAATATTAGTTAGGGGCCCGAGAAAGCGTACGCAATCATATATAAGTGGGGCTTCAGACAATTGATATTATTTGTATAATGGTAGACGCACGATTATATTAATACTCTTCGAAACTTCTACAATTATTAATTCAAATTTGTTAAATCTATCGTTAATGATAAATTGATACAATTTATATAATACTTTTCATTTGTTAAAAACATTAGTTATATAAATAATTGATTGTGAAATCTAGGTAGCTTTATAAGTGGCCTTGATGTTTTTGCCATGAACGGGCAGGATTTATCAGAGCAGTATTATTTTATTATAAAATGTCGAGGTGTAGAGATGCGTTTATAAGTTATAGTAATTGGCTTACTATGCGTAGAATTGTTTGCTTCTATCATAATCCTATTCCTACTTATTATATATATATATATATTTTTTTTTATTATATTTATTTTTATTTATTATTTATATATATATATATATATATATATATTTTATTATATTTATTTTTATTTATTATTTATATATATATATATATATATATATATTTATTTTGCTTTTATTGACGTGCCCTTTAGTTATTTGAAGACACCTCATAGATACTACGATCTAGCCTAGTCTATTATAATAAATGTGAAAGTTTTTATGTTTAGATGTTTGTTACTCAATCACGCAATGGCGCTTAAGGCAGGTTCGCTACCGCTGCGCCACAATGTCGTCATATATACGTTCAAGATAATACCACAGATTTTTCGAAATATATCTAGTAATTATTTACCGTTTTAAAACATAATCATTAGTCTCAAAATAAACGCAAGTGCAACGACGCTGATAGTAATTGTGTGCATAAAATTGTGCCGCTGAGTTCTCCCTAGGGCCAATATTAAAGCGTGGAGAAAATTAATCCTCGCATATACGTTTTTGTTTATTATTTTAAACGGTGTTTGAGTTTACAGAGCAACGTCTTGTCTTAGTTACTTGTTCTCTTTATAAATTGGCAAATTACTATTATTAGATGTCTTTCTTAAAAATAGGGTCACCAATTTTTTCGAAATTTTTGTATGTTTTTTGTATGTAAAAGGGGGCAAACGGGCAGGAGGCTCACCTGATTTTAAGCGATCACCGCCGCCCATGGACATCTGCAACACCAAAAGGCATGCAGGTTTGTTGCCTACCTTTAAGCACGAGAATTTTAGCGCCTATGAATCGGTTTTGATGATATTTTTATGGGTCATGGATACGAGTTCTCATACATTTTCTTATAATTTGACTTATACATCGGGAGTAAAGAACAACTACTCACCTTCAATAAGTTTATATTTGGTTCATAACTGATAGTACAAATATGTTATTATAGGATTTCTAAATTAACACATTACATTCATTAGTCTACTGTTAGTAAGCCAAAGAAAACTATTAAGCTGTCGCTAACGACATAACTAATACACTCTTACAAATTGTTGCTGGTTTGGCCAAAATGTTGTTGTTGTCTGTTGACAATTGTTACTCGTAAATGTTATAAATCTACATTAATAAAGTTAAGAGTCTTTGGTGACTTCTTCTTCTTATCGAGTGGTTAATGCCCAACCTAGTGTCAGAGCTGTTCAAGTCGCCCTATAAGCCTTTGACTTCGGTTTTCGACTATTGTCAGACTGAGCATATCCGAAGCACGGAGATGCTCAGTTGAAATACCACTATGCAATCACCCATCTAGTGACTGACTGCGCTCAATGACCGCACCCGGGTATCAGCGTTCCGTGACTGACAAAATGCTTTAAAAAGCTGAATCCCTTATTGTAATTACGGTTTTTACCAAAGTACGGCTTAAACTGCTTTGAGATTTAAGTTTGCAGGAAACCAATATAGGATTTGTAACTCAAACTGGAAATCGCAATATTGACGAAACAGACGAGCAATCCGGAATCGCTTAGGCTGTAGAAGTTTGTCGGTCAACAGCCGATTTTGCCTTAATTACTCGCAACTTGAATAATATCGCCCGTTTCTCGCTGAAACTCGGCGAAAATTTCCCGTATTTCGAAATATCTAATATTTTACGTGACTACGCTGATAATATCGTGTCTAAAGATTCCATTAGGCCCTTGAAGGGTTTTTTTTACATTGCGTCCTTTTGTTAAAGAGAAATCTTTCGTAACGGTTATACTTTCCGTTTACACTCAAATTTTAGAGTTCCGCAAAAAATGCTCGAGATAAAAATATCTTTGAGAATTGGATTCGTAAAAAGTATCGTTCTCGAGTGGTCATGTTTTATCTATATTTATCTTCACGCTTTTTTCGTGTGGTTCACCACATTGTAGCAAAAAATATGCACCTTTTAAAACTACTTTAGGTTTTTTGTCAAATATTATGTGTCTGTATAAAAAAATTGAAAAGCGTGTGGATGAATTTGTCATTAAAGATTCAAATCTGTAGCTATAATGGCTTAACGGAAGAAATGTCTACTGCAGGTGCGAGTCTGACCCTCTTGGCCTATTGCCATACATAGCAGAAGTTACACGCTTGAGTGACTGAATATAGAATTACAATAATATACATTCTTTTCATGACGGTTGGAAAACATACGCGCATAAGCCTACGGTCCACCTGATTGTAAGCAGCCACATTAACCTATGAGAGCTTGCGAAACTTAAAGTATCACGTACTCGCCAACCCGAGTGATAAGAGAGAAGGAATGAGACAGAAAAAGGAAGAGAACAGAGGGGGTAGGAGATTGGGACTCCGGCGTTCTCATTCTTCGCAAGAAAACCAACATTACCTACCGATACCATTACGCCGATTTTCTGCGAGAGGGTAGTTCTTCCCCGATCGAGCCGACCCATTTGTACTGAGAGGCATACCTCTACTACTACATGCATATTTTAAATATAGCAAGTTATGTAATTGTGACTATAGTAACATGTTTAAAAGCAATCAATATAATATAATTTTGATAAAGTTTGTTATAGTATCAAATTCGCAAGGTTTATTGGAGTGGGGTGAATTAAATTAACACGAACGTATTGCGGTTTTATGTTACTAATAAAGCGGGTTACTGTCTTTTGACGACGTTATTATCGATGCCGGTTTTATTAGTAATCGATACGTATTCAACGATAATTCAAGGTTATTTGATGGAAAGAAATGAAATAGGGTAATAAAATGAAATACGGATGTAAATTTAGTTACGGGTTTATTTGTGGCAAAACTGATGCTATAATTTTTTTTTATGTTACAAGTTGGCACTCAAGCATACAGCCCACCAGATGGTAAATGATTGCCACCATTAGTAGGTGCCACTCACGCGTTGCCAACCTCGAGATATTAGTTCTTAAATCTCCTCTGCCCAGTAATTTCACGAACGTACAGTGCCCTTCAAACCGGAACACAGTAATGCCTAAGCAGTACTATTTGGCGGCAGAAAATTTGACACTGCGGTGGTACCTACCTAACCAGTGACAAAAGATATACAACCAGTGAATTAAAATAAATCAATTACATCTTCTGCATACTTTTTGTAACACTAAACCTTATCAAAGATTTCTGTAAAAGGACGTTTGAACGCAAGTTTGACAACGTTGTGGGGCAGCGGTAGCAAACCTGCCTCTAGCACCACAGGTCGCTGGTTCGATTCCCGCTCGGACCAGATGTTTTTATTCACCATACAGGCATTTGTTCCAGTCTGGGTGATTTTGTCCTTGTCATTGTCTATGTTTTCGAATCCCCGACACAGGACATGACAATCCTAATGGGGTCCGCTGACTTACTTATTTTTGAATCCATTGTGGCACAGCGTTAGCGAACCTGCCTTAAGAGCCACAGGTTGCGGGTTTGATTCCCGCTCGGAACAAATGTTTGTATTGACCATACAAGCATGTTTATCCTTGTTGTGTATGTTTCCGGACCCCCGACACAGGATATAACAATCCCAATAGCGATCGTTTTATTTATAAAAGCTACACACTCAAACTTACTATTTCAAAATACTAGGGCGACATATTTCGAAGGAGGCTTGAATAATAAGCACCGGCCCGCGGCTCATGTCGGTTCGTGTGCTACCGGTGCGGTCGGCTCACGAATACCATTTGTCTATCGCCTGGGGCTCTGCAATTTTGCATCCACCACGCCTACTGGCTCCTACACCATAACACTAGCTCTGTTTCAACGATCTTTAGCATTGGATTTTTCCGCGAGCGACTTCGGAGTGACATTTGCATGTTAACTCGTGACGGTTGTTGATTGTTAAAGGGTTACTACTGAAATTGGCTTATTATTTGTTATTTGTGTCAAGTTTTTATTATGTGTGAAGGTCTAAGAATATACACTTAGTTCATAATGATTGAGTGGTAGAAAAACAGCTATTACTCGTTGTGTTATTATCCTTGTATACCTTCTATAAATAAAAAGAGACCTGACGACTATGATAGATATGAATGCTGATTATAACAGTTTTAGAGGTGTTGTTTTTCAAACGTAAAGACGCAATAAGAGAGGATGTTTAATTCAACGCTTAAGTTAAGAAAAAGAGGTTAAAATTTTGTATTGAAGGTCAGTCATTTTTGAAACTAGAACCATAAAACTTTGCCATTCATTAGACAGTTAAAAATAAAGAAACACGTGTTTAAAGATTTTCTAAAATTCCGACCCTGAAGAGGTTGAAATGGGAGTTCAAAGTTTATACTAAAATTTTACCGGCGTCGGGATGTGATGACCCCATCGCCCGCTGTTGGGATAACCTGTGTCACAGCAGAGATTATTCCACCAGTGCAATCAGTCACACTGGTGGTAGGTCTTTTGTTGCAAGAGGCCGGCTAGGTAGGTACCACCGCAGTGTCCAATATTCTGCCGCCAAATAGTAGTGCTTAGGCACTACTGTGTTCCAGTTTGAAGGGCATTGTACGCTAGTGAAATTACTGGGCGAACGAGATTTAAGAACTAATATTTTGAGGTTGGCAACGCGCGAGTGGCACCTACTAATGGTGCTGCAAGCGCTCATAGGCTGCGGCAGCCACTTACCATCAGGTGGGCCGTATGCTTGTTTGCCAACTTCTAACATAAAAAAAAACTAAAATCGTTATTCACGCGGGCAGAAGTCGCTGGCAGAAGCTAATAGTTACATATTTTAATGATAAAGTACAGCAATCCTTTGCAGTGGAAACACGATAAGCAATTATTCCATTCAAGTGGAGAATATTATGCATTTTCTATTTTTTTTTTTATGTCATGACAGTTGGCAAACAGGCATACGGTCCTTATGGTAAGCAGTCACCGCAACCTATAAACGCTTGCGATACTTGAAGTATCACAAGCGCGTTGCCAACCCAAGGGACAGAAGGGACGGGATGAGAAGGAAAAAAGGGAACAAAGGGGTGGGATTTTGGGCCTCCAGCACTCTCACTCATCGCACGAAATGCAACAGTACCTAATGATACTGTGATAACGATTTTCTGAGCCGGCCTTTTTGTGCTGAGAAAAGCATGGCTCTATTACCGTGTATTATGAATAATGTGGCACATAGTTCTTAGTAAATTAGATTTTATCTTATAAAGCGATAATCTCTGTAAACAACAATGGAATCGTATTCATTTTGTGTTTAGTTTGACCTATTTTACAATCTGATTGCGGGTGTAAGTCACGCGAGTCTAACTTCGAGCATCAATTCTGCAAAGCGTTTGAAAATAAAGAACATATATTTGTATTACCGCTAATATTTACCGCAAATGTACCGCTCTAAAATTAGGGTTTGAATCATTTTAAGCTTTATAGTTTAATACATTCTTCTTCTTATCGATTGGTTAGTGGTCAACCTAGTGTCAGAGTTGTTCAGGTCGCCCGTAGGCCTCTGACTTGACTTATCGACTGTTGTCTAATTGTCAACAGCCGGGACCGACTTTTACGTGCCCTCCGAAGCACGGAGACGCTCAGTTGAAATACCACTATGCGATCACCCATCTAGTGACTGACCGCGCCCAAAGTTGCTTAACCATTAAAACACATTTTTCAATTTTTGAGATACGATATTTCATAAACGCTACATTGTCCTGTATTAGGATAGTAATATCCTGTGTTGAGGATCATACAAAAAACAGGGACAGCCACTCAAACGAGAACACAAGCTTGTATGAACAATACAAACAAGTGACTCTATTTTTAATTGAGCCACAAACCACCAAAACACACCACGTTCTCCTCCTACCATTATTCCTGGTATTATACGAGTACTAGGTTTACCACTTAGGTCTGCTATTACTCTCGGATTTGATTTCTTACTAGTTTTTACACAGAGCGACTGCCATCTCACCTCCGCAACCCTAAAGGCGAACCAGTAACTCATTGGATAAGATCCATATAGTTATCAAGAGTTAACGATTATTATCAGATGCTATTTGATAACAAGCGGGACCGACAGTGATACGGTGGGGAGACCCACAAGGACAAACCCCCAGCCCGAAACAGATCTTTGTAAGATCAATGCAAACATCTGCCCGAGTGGGGATCGAACCCACAACCGTCGAGGCTGAAGGCAGACTCTCTCCCACAAAGCCACAACAGTGTCAATACAATATCAGTTAACATAAGTTCAAATTCAATATAAGACATTCTTAATACGTTGTAATAAGCAGCTTGCACCCATATGGCCAGAGCTTTGATTATCAACATAAAATATACTTGAAAAGTATGCGAAGTAATCAAGCGCTAATTATAAGGTACATACGCGACTCAACACAATATATGGAAACTCAGAAAAAAACTCAGCTGATAAAAACAAATCAAACCATTCTAACACGAATGCCTTCAATAAAAGGGGTGGTTATTGCTTGCATTGTTTAAAGAATATGTCATGATTTGTTTTTACGTTGTACCTTTCTATGCTGTGCTCGTAAAATCACCATTTCGCGGGACGGATACAGGCTCACGGAGAGCCAAGATTAATGATATTAATATTTTACGGGACGAGCAGTTTCTTATGTTTTGTTTATTACGTGAACAATATGAAAGAGAAAATGTAAATGTAATGTTTGAAGGAAGAAAGATTGTGACGATCTCAACATTACACTTTATTTAAATCTCTAAAACAATGTATTTTCTATAATATAAACCTATTTATGGACGGTCACCCATCCATTTACTGACCGCACCCAAAGTTGCTTAACCTAAAAGTCGTTTGCCGACCACGTGACTATGTGCAACGTAATACTAAGTATGGACATACCCCGAAAATAATATTTTTACAAAATCAAAAATTTATAAAATTTTGTATGAAAATTTCCATAGAAAAAGGAAAATGTATGGAAATTCACGGAGTCAGGTGCCGAATGTCATTGCAGCTGTTTCACATATATAAGGGTTGTGGTGTCGGCGAAGGTGTCTCCGAGCGTATGCTTTGTGAGTGCCCGTCTGACGTCTCTACCCCCGCGTATATGTGGACGGTTTACCAAGGCGGTGCGTTCGGGCGGCCATGCTGCTAGAATGCTAGTTAAGGTTTCCGATCTTCGTATATGGTTTTTATACATATTATTAATGGTGATTGGTGATGCATGGCAAAGAATATATATAAAGTATATATTAAATATATATACAATAATTAATAAATAATGACGGTATGGTGGTCCGTCTATGATTACTGGCAAAGAGATCTAATATGAATAATATGATCTATACATGTTAAAGGCAAATTTATATCGTTGAAATATATTGAATATAATTTATTATTATAAATTAAATATTTAATGACGGTTTGTGGGTCCGTCAATTATGAATGTATATATGTTTGATACATATTAAGAAACGAAGTTTACTTCGTTTCTGTAATATTATGTGATATTGTAATTGTGAATATAATAGTGAAAGTAATGCTTCGGCGCAGATATTGTTTATGTTTCAGAATCTAGTGGATTATTTGAAACCTAAGAAGAAGCGAATTCAATGAAGATTTAAAAGTATGCGTTGGGAAGAATTTATGCGTCATAACTAATAAATAATTATATTTCAGCTGTATACGTGTATAATGTTTTGTGAGTTTTAGTTGACCCGATACTTGAGTTTGAGGCTCTGATGTGGCCTGAGTCATGTCTATAGTGTCCTTAAGCGAGGCCCGAGGATTTTTAATCTTAGTTGACCCGATGCTTAAGTATGAGGCTCCGATATGATTTTGGTCATGTCTATAGTGTCCTCGAGTGAGGTCCTTTGACTTTGCTGATGTGATGTTGACATGGGGTTGACTCTGTGGTGCGATTTATATCGATGCAGTAGTTTCCTCAGGTCCATTGCTGAAGCGGCCCCAGTGATACAGATTAGAATTGCTGCGGTGGTGCGACTTAGGTCGATGCCGTGACGTAATTCGGTTTGTTGCTGAGGCGCTGGAATATTATATATCGTTTGTAGCAAAATGACTCATCTTCTTATTAGAGACGGCCCCTTAGCTTAGCAATAGGGATTTTTATAATTGACATTGTAGCATGTCATACTATTAGGGCAACTGGTTGCTTCTCACTTCGAGATAGCTAACTAGTATTAGACAGTGTGGCCTGCTTAACTCTTATCATGCGTGTTTATCACGTCTTAAATAATGAACTGGATTCGGATGTATGTTTGAGTATTGAGCCAAAGGGTACCTTGCGTGAGCAAGTGCTATGGTTTTAATGATGCAAAACTATAATAAGAAAACGACATAAATCAAAGAATATTAGTTGTAAGATAATGCGATTACGAATACGATATAAGCCCACGAATATTAATTATAAGACAATGCGATTATTTAAATACCAATTAGGTAGGGTTAGGTAGGACTTAGTTTTAAGGAATTGCGGTTGTGATATTATAAAGAATTGAATATTATCAATACTATATGACCCATATATAGTGATAAAAGAAATATACCTATAAATATAATTATTAATGAATTTGCCTACACTACGGTGAGGTTATTATAAATACTATATTACACATATATAGTGATAAAAGAATTATACGCTATAAATAGCATTATTGATGAAAATACCTTAACAAAGGTGAAGTTTATGATAAATATAAACTCTATATTAACCACATATAGTGGTATGACAAATATACGTTATAAATGATATTATTTATTATTATTGATGAATTTTACTTCACTAAGGTGAGGTTGACGATTATAGCATTGTGCTTACGGAATGCCGCCTGGCGGTTTAATGTTCGAATACATATCTGAACCAGGGATTTATTCCCTTATATATAAAGACCAGGGCTTGTCCCTCATTTATTATGGCGTTTAGCCTTCTCATACAAAAATGAATATAAAATATTATGTGACTTCGGTCTTAATTGGTACTATTATAAAATATCAGGGTTTGATCCCTTTCTATGCTTGAAAATAAGAACAATATGAAATAAATAAAGATTAGACTGATGTCTTAATAACGAAATTATTATAAATATAATTAATCAAATTGTGTGTCGCAGGCGCACTATAAATAGCTTATCCCTTACCCGGGAGGGCTCGTATATATGGTTGGAGCCCACAGTCGATGGCGTGTGTGGGGCCATGGACCTTCTCCCGTCCTTTATAGTTTTCCCAGAAAGGGTTAAGTATATAAGGATTGCAGGAGCGGACTACTTTCAGCTACTCGTAAGAGGTGTTGAAAGTATAGGGATATATTTATTATCTCACCATTTAGCCTTTATTGGCTTATATTAATATTTTTACTATGATAATCATATTACACTAATATAATTAAACTATATAATAAATAAGATATTATTGTTTTCCATTGTCAGGTTGAACCTGTTGCTTCTGATGCTCTAAAAGAACACGGGTTATTACGATCACAACGTAACAAGGGTCCTGGCCGCTAGACGATACACGTGCCAATTTCGTAGTTTTATGCTATTTATTTTCGTGCATTTAATTAGTATTCATTTAAATATATCTTATTTCTATATTAGATATATAAAGTAAGGTAGGTTTAGTCACAAGATGCTTCTAATTATGTAGCAAATATGTAAGTTATATAATAGGAATGAAATTATGTGGACGTGATAGTGATTAATTAATTCTTACTTTTGAATTTTATTGTCAAATCATAAAAAAATTATAATTGTGGAAGGAAGCCGATAACGTTAAATCCCACATATACATACACCCAAAAGGAAATTGAAGGAATTCATAACTTCCTTATCCTTGAACTCGGTTAATGTTACACATTAAAGTCAGTGTGATAGAAAACTTACTTATATATATAATTAACATAAATGAACATCTTAACATATAATATGTCTGTATATAAAAATTACACCATCCGTGTGCTTTATCCACAAGTACCCAAAAAATTTTCAAATCTAGAAAACTCACAAAAATCTATCACCCAAAAACATCTAATCTATCTATAGTTATGAAATATTGCAAAACTTCTACAGAATTTATCAAGCGTGGTCAGTGTGTTAATAACATGATGTTAAGACGGAAAAGCTTTACGTGTATACTTACAATAATTATAGGAGATTATACACAGATTACAACCTCTTATAAGTTGTTATAATACACACGATATGACCTTACCTTCTCATGTAAAACGTTTATTTTTAAATAAGAAAGCATGTAAGAAAATATTTCATGTCTAAGAACATTTAGGGTTCAAAAATTTAAATCATAAACACTTTTTTTTGACGGCCGTTTGGCGTAGCGGTAGGGAATTGCGTAAAGGTTGTAATTTGATTCCCGGTCGGGGAAGATGTTTGTTGACCTTACAGTAATGTGTGCGAAACACATCTGGGTGCTTGTGCACGAATTTATGTGTCTGTTTTCAGACCCCTACACAGGCTATAACTATCCTAATGGGTCCTTGAGTGTGTAGCGTTTATTTATGTAATGATAAACACCTACTTTTGTTTTTAAATTTAGTTTTTATATCAACGTGACAGCTGATTATATGTTGCACGCCACTATAAAACAAACACAGATTCTTTTTATTTCATGACGGTTTGCAAACAGGCATACGGTCCGCCTATAAGCAGGTCCGGTAAGCAGTAACAGCAACCTATGAACGCTTGCATTACTTGAAGTATCTCATGCGCGTTGATTTTCGCTGATTTTCTGTAAGAGAACAGAAGCATTGCTTTACTGTACTACTAGTACGTAGCACAGTGTACTAGTATATGTATCTAACCTGTACGTAGATCAGTTTTCATCCAAAAGGTACTGTTTAAGTACAAAAATACTTTTTAAGTCTTTGTCATAACAAGACTAATTAAGGTGTTTACATTTTTAATAAGGCTCTCATTTGCTTTACCTAATTACGATAGTATTTTATCGAAATCGTGACAGTTGAGTAGTGTAGGCCACTAATATGCAAATATTCACATATCCTGCAACCAACACCGTCGATCACTGTAGGCCTCAAAATCCATACAAACACTGCTCACTCATAACAGTCACGCGCCTTTCGGTCTATTGTAAACTTTTCATACACGACAAAGATTCAGCACGGCATGGTCTTGATATTTTCCGTGCCGTATTTTTTGTGTTTATGTTTTGTTTTTCAAAAGAACGTGTGTAAAATCTGAAAAGCCGTGTGAACGAAGTCCATATTAACGAAAAATGTTTGAAGGTCCTTAGTCTGGTAAATGATATACATTGCTTTTAACGCAAACAAAAATGAAATTATTAAATGAAACAAAACACGATTGCATTAAACGTTTAAATGTATACTCAATTTTCTTTAAAATCTTTGCTTGTTGCCTACTGCAATATGTTATTAACATAAAATTAATATTTATTTTTGTCTGCATATGGCTTTGTATGGATAATTAAATTTAAAAATAATATATATATATATATATAGTACGATTTACTGTCTTCGAAATGGAATGAAAAGAAATTCCGATTTGAATTCCAACTACGTCAGAAACATTTCTTTTCTAACTAAGCTGTCAAATCGTAATCACTTTGACATTTATAAAGTATAAAAGACAAAAAACGTCCGATATAAAAAAGAACGAACTGTTTATAAACAATCTTATATTTAGCTGGTTCGTGAGCGAAATAAAAGACGCTCAAAAGTCAAATAAAACATCAGTGATAATCCCGCGGGACAAGCGGCGGCTAGAAATATTATGATTTATTTAACTAAGGAAACAAATGCTTACAACTTGTGAAATATACGGAACAAAATATGAAAAAAATGTTCCGATTTTTTTGTAGGATTTATTATTTGGATTGGATTTATTTGATGATAAATTTAAAAGGATAAGGATTAGAATTTGATGAAGCGTATACTCGAATTAATTCTTTTAAATTCAATATATCATATTGTTTGACTGTTATAAAACTTATATTTCTGTTATAATATTTAGCTTATGCGTTATCTTAATTTATAAGTTTCTTCAAAAAGATAAAATACGACCAACCAGCCAGAGAGTTATTTTATATGGTCAGGCAAACATGCAACATAATCGAATGAAGTTAGTATCACAAGCTTGCAAACATAATTAATCGATTAAACTTCGAATGTGACTAACTTCGCTTCGTTGCATTAGTGTTGAATTTACAAAGGAGCACCAGCGAATCTTTGGAAATTTTGTCTATATGGCAAAGGCCGCTCCAGCACTTTTTCTTCACACAAAAGTATTTCTATAGTTTCTTTTTAATAATCAAAAAATTAAAAATCTTTACTTATCAATCTAAATTAGTAGAAGCTAATATTCTTAATCCGATGTTCATAACATTTTGTAATCTCAACTAAACTCTATAAAAAAACAACCAACCTCTAGACCGTCACGTAGGTGCCCGTTATGTACCAATTTTTCATTGTTGTAGATTTATATCTTTTCCCTTATAGCTAATGGCCCTGTGAAATTGTCTTCCTTTTACATTGAAGCCCGAATAGCCTTTTGTGAAAGGCTTGCTCTCGAGATAAAATAAATAGCAGTTTATTATTGTCGTTGAGTATAACGATCGCAGAAATAATAGATAGATAATAGTGCACATCGTTTTATACTTAGGCACAACGAGTATTTTAACAAATTGATTTGTTACAGAATAGTCTTTAGATTAGATTGATCGCTGTTGATTTTTTAGCTTATCAGATTGATACACTATTACAATTGTATATATTGGTTAGTATGATATATTAGGTTATTGCAAGAGTGTTTTCTTTTTTTATTTAAGAGGGCAAACGGGCAGGAGGCTCACCTGATGTTAAGTGATCACCACCGCCCATGAACATCTGCAACACCAGAAGGCATGCAGGCGCGTTGCCGACCTTTAAGGAAAGAATAGGCTCTTCTCTTGAAGGTTCCCAAGTCGTATCGGTTCGGAAAGCCCGCCGGCGGAAGTTGATTCCACAGAGTGGTTGTGCGAGGAAGAAAATGTCTTCTAAATCGCGCTGTTGTAGATTTCCAGACATCGAGGTGGTTGGATGGAACTTAGAGTTTTGTCGCGATGTCCGATGGTGAAATTCTATTGTAATTGTGTTTCTTACAATTTTATAATTAAAGTAGCAGAGCCTTGTTCTACCGATTTAGTAACCTCTCACTGTTACGTTTCGTACCATGAATTAGAGCGCTGAATGCCCAATCTATCTATCCCATCTCCTCTGCTCTCTTCCTTTTTTCCCTTCTTATCTCTTCCATTTTATTTCTTGGGTTGGCAACGTGCATGTGATGCTTCAAGTATCGCAAGCGTTCATAGGTTGCGGTGAATTACCATTCGGCTGACCGTATGCTTAATTGCTAATTATCATGAAATAAGAAAAAGTTATTATAAAGTTACAATCTATTGTAAAAAACACTCATGTTTAACAAATTTCTTTCTTTCTTTCTTTCTAAATGTCGTGATGGACGGCTAGTCTTGGTACTCTAATATTGTTGACCGACGACTTATCATGTCAAAATTCAACAAGATATTATGCAATATACTTTAAAAATACCAGTATCATATTTTTCATATAAACACTCTTTAAATATGTCATTTCTGTATTTATAGTTAGGTGTTATTAAAAATAAGTGGAATGCACAATTAAATTATCAAAATGGTCAAGAGTGCCGCTTCATTTTTTGTTGTTACCAAGAATTTCTGCTAAAATATGATATTTTCATATTTTATCGGTGGAATACGAAATCCGGTGAGGATCTTTATGTTAATTTTTAGCCCTCGGCGCTGCCCTCTTTGTTGTGGTTTCTACATTCAACACATGTTTTTCGTAACAATATTATATTTTGGGTGGAAATATTATTTTTGCGCTTGTCATAATCTTGTTATTACCCTTATAAGTGATCTCTATATATGTAATACATTTGCCACGTGGTTTAGGACCTACCAGTTTTGCAATTGACTTGACGGATTAAGAAGTTCTTTTTTATAATATACATAATATTAAAGATTAGATAAGATTATTTAACAATCTTCTTCTTCTTTCTCTCGTTAATGCTGTCACGATTAGATACGATGATTTTCGACTAAGCCGCCCCTTTCATAATTTTCTTCTAA
The DNA here is from genome assembly GCA_023373885.1 of Hestina assimilis. Lineage (NCBI taxonomy): Eukaryota > Metazoa > Arthropoda > Insecta > Lepidoptera > Nymphalidae > Hestina > Hestina assimilis. The sequence continues at coordinate 1,526,087 of CM041745.1, read as the reverse complement.
TCTTATGTTTTTTTTAATTTAATTACATTTAAAATTAAAAACAGTAACTAATAAGCTATCACGATTAACACTAGTGTATCGACAAAATGCTATTTCCATTCCTGCACAATCTATGATGACCTTTTCGATCTCAATAAAAATAATAAATAAAACCATACAAACATAACTATCGTTATACTAAAAAATAATTAAATTTCTATAGTAAAAGTCAATACAATCAGCAAATAAATTAATCGTAATTACAACCCCGTGGCGATAATGAAATCCGAAACGTTATCTAAATGAAGATACAATAAATTTGTGGATAGATCGAAAAAGAATTATAAAAGAACTATATAGAAAAAACAATACCCTGCTAAGTTTCTCATAGATGTGCCATAAGGTTCAATCAATCAATGTCCCTAAAAATAAAAAAGGTGGGCACACAACACGACCCACGTAAACTTGGGGTATCGAAAAAAAGCAGCTTGTATATTTTTTTGTGACTCAACCACGTTGGAGATTCGTTCCGAATGCCTATTAACGATTCTCTCAACTTCTATTTTAGTTTAGAATAAGACGACCGTTTTAAATCAGATACAGATATTTGAAATTGTTACGTCTTTTAAAAGTTTAAATGGGGATGAATTTCGGTATAGTTCATACAAAAACTGTACTTTGGGGCATAATATGACCAATATTTGGTCTTCTTCTTAGAATTATTCCCGGTATTTACCCATGGTCGGCTTATATCATGATTTGATGAGTTACTACATTTTACACAGAGCAGGTAATGCATTACATAATAGTAACTTATCTATCAAAAGTTAATGATTATTACCAGATGCGATAACAACCGGGACCGAGCTCCGAGGCACGGTGATGAAACATAAGGATAAACGCTCAGGATGAAACAGATATTTATAACATACTACTTATTACTAAATAACATCTTTAATTAATTTTTATCACAACAAAACACAGTTCCTTTATTCATATTATATCAAATAGATGTACATTCTCGCTTGAGAACATTTGTGAATCCATGATTATACATCATGGATTCACAAATGAATTTGGGCATTAGTAAATAACGAGCTTATATTACAAAATCTTGTCAGCTCGTACCATTAAGACGGGTGATGTTCTCATTTATTCTCCCGTACACTCGTCAGCCCCATGTAAATGTCTTTGATACTTTCACATTTGACACACGCGCAAGATTCCACATAAAAATTATGATTACCTTTCTCTTTGACAAACGCCATATATCTAGCACTTAGCTCCCCTTACGCTTGGCACTGTGATCCTCGAAAAGAATGAATATTTATAAAGGTCGGGGTACATTTTTATCGCTATCCTGCTGACGTTTTATACCTGCCGATGTCTGGAATTTGATGATCTTCTCTTGGAGACAAAAAGTCATTTATATGAGAGTTTCATTAGAGTTAAATTAGGATTCGTGTATTGGGACGATACCAAATTTAGACATGTGTGTGATTTGGGTTGCAGAAAGAAATATTTGTTTATTATACTTTCAAATTGCGAAGTTCCAGACGCTGCAGGGCAGTTTTTAGATTGAGATTGTTATGTACCTTATTCGTGTTGCCGCTTGACCGTACAAAATCGTGAGGCTACCAAAATTGTATTCATCGATCTGGTAAATGTCTTAAAATAAAATTAGGGTTCCGTAGCCTAGTGGTAAAAACATAATTCTTATAATTTCCTCATGTCCGTTTGTCCGTCTGTATGTCACAGTTATTTTACTTTGAGACTTTTGACTCTATATATACGAAATTTAGTAAAAAATTCTTCTTAAAAACACCAGGTGACAGGTGCAAGAACTTCTACAGAATTTTTTAATTAAATACTAAAATATATAAAAAATAAGCGTGTGTGTGTGAGTTCATAAATGTACTAAGGGCTACAAAAATAATCATCGTAAACATTCAAATGGCCCGTGTAAACACACCCCCCACTCACCCAAACACATAACATCTTGTAACATAAGAAAAAAAAACACATTTATTTTAAAGAAGATTGGTCTTAAAATTGTAGAGATATATATATATATGTATATATATATATATATATATATATATATTCCCATTTATTTATCGTTAATTACTATGGAATTATCAACTTATTCGGTCGATTTTAATTTCTTATTATTTTTGAAGTCCATAACGCCAAGTGGAAATTATTTTCTATACGTATTTTGACGACTTTACTGACATTTTAAAAATACATAGGTATCTTATCACCTCATCATTTATGTAGTGTTTAATTATTATTTGCAATACTTAAATCCAATAAATAACAATAATTAAATCTATTAATTTTCGCTGGTAATCTTCGTCGAAGGCTAGCTCGTTTGACCGACTCATATAATTTTGTTATCGGCACATCTATTTCTGAGGCTCGTAAGTTTTTATTCGCCTCTGCTCTCACGATCGTTGTTATTATTTATTTTTATATGTGCTTCATCTAAGATTGTTACTTTATTTAAGTAAAGATAATAAACACTAGAATAATACATTTTCTCTTATGAAAATATAAATTTGTTATAACAACTTAATATTTAAATTTATAAAATTATGTTGTATGATATTATAATTTTATACAAGATATTATAAATAAATTATAAAAATATTTAAGTATATAAAATTCACCTTATTTACATGTAAACAAACAAGTGGTTTTTTGATATATACATACATATGAGAGACGTTGTGACGCAGCGGTAGCAATCTTGCCTTAAACGCGCGGGTTGGATTCCCGGTGTGGGCAGATGTATGTATTTATCATACAACCATGTGTTTATATGATAAGCAACTGTTATTGTGTGTGTCTCTGGACCCCTGACACAGGATATTACTATCCAAATTTTTGAATTTATATCGTTTATTTGTTATTTATACATGGTTACGTTTTGACCTAAATATTTTTGCTAGTTCACGATAAATTCCATTTTTTTTTATTTCATGACGGTTATCAAACAAGCATAAAGTCCGCCTGATAGTAAGCAGTCACCGTCACCTATTGAACGCTTGCGTTACTTAAAGTATCTCATTCGCGTTGTCAACCCAAAGGATAGGAAGAAAGGAATGAGAAGGGAAAATAGGAAAGGGAAAAGGAGGGGGTGGGAAATTGGGCCTCCCTCAACTCTCTCTCGCTCACAACACTTACTACTTCTCATTTGTGCTGGAGGAGTATAGCTCTACTACTTTATACATCCATACAGTATTACACAATTTATGCTTCTCTGATTCAGATGACTTAATTTACATTACGGATATCAAATGATAAATCCAATTCCAATAATTTCGATTATCGGGTTTTTGGTAAAGAAAAATTCTCTTGGGAAATAGTATGGGCTCCAATCAAATATGTAAAATAAGTTGGCTTAATCAATAATGCACTTATGGTAAAGATACATTTACTAGACTTTTTAACGTTATGTTAATTTTCAAATAAGGAGGATCAATTAAATTTGTGTTAAAGTTGTACGATGATTACATGTAAATAAATTGTCGAGGCGGTATACATAACTTATTTAACTTTTACGTTATCGTGTTTAGTAATAATAAATCTGTAATAAGTACTATAAATTAAGATTTACAGAAAAAATATTCTTGTGGTGTTGGTAGCGAGCCTGTCTTTAGGCTCGATGGTTGGATTCTCGCTCGGGGCAGATATTTGTATTGATCTTATGAATATCTGTCTCGGTCTGGGCATTTTTCCTCGTGGGTCTCCCCACCGTACCTCGGAGAGCACGTTCAGCTATCGCTCCCGGTTTTTATCATAGCACCTGATGATAGTCATTAAGGGTTGATACGTAATTTGTTCTTATCCAATAAGTTACTTGTTTACCTTTAGGGTTGCAGAAGGTAATCGGTAAGGTCAGATGGTAATCGCTCTGTGTAAAAACTAGTAACCTGTCAAATCCAGACAAGAGTAATAAGCAGATCCTGGGTAAATACTCGTATAATGCCGGGAATAATGCTAGGAAAAAGAAGAATAATAAAAGATTTTAACCTCCTCGAACTTTATAAAGTCTGAAAGTCAGATTTCTATTTTTTTTTAATTTGGAAAGTAGGGCAGATGACTCTACTCCACCTGATGGTAAGTGGAAATAAAGTCCAAACGCGAAGGCGGCTAACAGAGTTGCGGAATGCAACCGTGTTAGCCACCCTTGCCCTGCGTACCCGCAAGATGCCTCTTCACGCCTCGTTTGAAGGAGCCCAGATTGTAAGAAGGAGGGAACACGTGAGCCGGCAATGAGTTCCACTATTTGGAAGTACGACAAAGAAAAACATAAATGAGTACAGGGAATAAATCTGACCATATGAATTATAATTACACTAAGCTCATATGAGATCAGACGTTGCGTAGAGCAGTACAATCTCTCTCATTATTTAAGCCAAGTAATATTTGCGGTTCACGTATCAAGATGATGTATGGATACATCAGTCAGTGTCTAATGAAACACGAGGTTAGAGGTCGCTCATAAAATGCGAGTAAAACAAACTGTATGTCTAATAACCTGACAAAAAAATGCGTACCCGTAAACACTGCTAATGTACTGATTTATCGTGACTTGATCTTTTGTTGATTGACTTCGTTAAAAGATAATAACGTTTTAGATCTTCGGTTTAGATTTTTTTTTGCGTTAACTCTGACTTCGCTTAACTTTTTCAATTTTATGTCAGTGGATTTATCCCTTTGTAATAGTATATAAAGTGAGAGAACTTTTGCTGAGTTTTGGAATGTACATTAAATTTAGTTATTGATAATATTCCCCATAAATATAGTTGAAAATCACGACATATTTTTTAAAGAATTAGAATTTACTATTTTACATGAACACATTGTTGTTCTGCTTTGAGCCACGACGGTCACGCCATTCCTGCTTGGAACATGTGTTTGTTATAAATATCTATTTCAGTCTTGTGTTTGTCCTTGCGTCTCCACCGTGCCTCGGAGAGCACGTTAAGCTGTCGGTCCCAGTTGTTATCACAACATCTGATAATAATAGTAAGCTCATGATAGGTAATTTGCTCTTATCCAATGAGTTGCGGAAGTCAGATGGCAATCGCTCTGTGTAAAAACTAACCACCTGTCAAATCAAGATAAGAGTATTAGCAGAACCTGGGTAAATACCGGGAATAATGCTAGTAAGAAGACAAATCATACAAATCAAATAAACTAATAAGAGATACAGAAATAGATAATAAAATAAAGAGCTGATCACTTTATTTTATACAAAACGTAAATCGTATAAAAATTTTACGCAGCTTCGTAACTAACTTTAAAACGCAAGCATGTTTTGGGTAGGCACGTTTCCTCAATATCAGAACGACTTTTATGTCGGTTCGACTTTTTTTTTTCACTAGCCTGTTGATTTTATTTATGTATTTAAGATTTTTTTATTAATCAAAATATGTGTCAGGGTCTTTTATCAAGTTTTTGATGATTTGGCTCATCAAGTAAATAATTAATTGTGGAGTTTGATACTCCTTAAACCTTACGAGCTGATTCTCCGCGATCACTACTAAGTTCTAAGCAATGATCGTAAATAATCACACTCTTTATGTACCGCTTTTATACACCTATGCCTTGACCGTTTCAAATAAGTTGTTAATTGATATCAGCAGTCTATTTACCTACTTTTGATTCTAATATTTTTTGCCATTGGAGTCATGATTAAAATTACAAAAATATATTGATATGACATCTTTAAGAACATTTGCTCTTTTATTTTTACATAAAAAAGAATATATGAAATCCTTGAACGCTTGTTTCTTTTAAGATGAGGTTTTAATTTACGAACCAGTATCGAGCTTGACTTTCAACTAATAATATTATAAAATCGATGATCAGAATGTTTTACATATTTTAAAATGCATATTTGGTTAATTTAACTTGAAAAAATAAATTCAATCATAACTTTCATAACGACACCTTTTATCTTAAACTTGTATATAAAAGGCTATTTAGTAAAAGATTAATCTTATTAGAAATCGGTTAAGAAATAGTATTACACACTTCAATTATTCAAAGCTCTTGCAGCTGTTTCAAGTTACTAACCACTTCCGATACCGGAAACGGATGAACGCGATAGACGGTTGCTTACAATGGACACAGTGCCATATTGTACGCATTTGCGATGACTGAGATAGCGTCACTTTTGAAGTTTCCTGCGATAAGGCACGTTCGTTGGAAGGGTGTTAAAACTCAACTTCCTTTCGCGATTTCAATTAAATGACCTAAATTTTTAGGAGTAAATTTGCTTTGATATACTAAGTTTAATTTCTTTTATCATATTTTTTGGCTCTAACAAACAGGTTATATTCGTATGTCAAAATGTTATACTTGCATTGGAGCATAACTTATGTTTAATCAATGTAATTGAATATTCGTGTCTTTAAAGAGCGTTGATAAATGTCAACGGAACAAAAAATTACTACACGCATTCTGGTTATTAGAATTTAAAGAGTTAGCTCAAGCATTAAAACAAATAAAAGATTAAAAAGTATTAAAAACATATTTATCTTTTTGACAATCAATATACATATGTATACTAGTGGTTGTCCTGTGGTCGAAATAGGACCATAATAATTATAAATTATAAGTTCGAACAGTACTAATGTTATATTGTCAAATTTTGGTGATAACTAATTTAAATATTTTGTAATAAATGAATTTATTATGGTTATGTTTGACATTCAGTCAGACTATAGATAAATAATATTAAAGGCAAACAATATATGAATCTATTCTCAATTTGAAGTATATTGTGTGTGTATATATATTTGTGTGTCAAACACATACTCATATATACTTCAAATTGTAATGACTGTGTAATGTATTTTCTATGCATTATATTAAAAAATATTAGCATTTGACGACGTTGTGGCGCAGCGGTAGCGATCCTGCTTTAAATGACACAGGTCGCGGGTTCGACTCCTGCTCGGAACAGATGCTGTGTATTGATATTACAGCCATGTATTCCGGTTTGGGTGTGTTTGTCCTTGTCTTTGTGTATGTTTCCGGACCCCCGACCTAGGATATAACTATCCTAATGGGGGCCGTTGAGTGTGTAGCGTTATTCTGCACTCCTTCTCTATATAAACTATAATAAGTGTGGGAAGTTTCATACTCCGTTTGTTTCACTTATTAATATGTAGATAATATGACGAATTGTTTTATAAGAAAAAATGTTAAAGATATAGAACGTAACGGTTTTCGATTTTGTCTCTTTTGGTTTTAAAGCTTTGAAAGGCTTTAACAAACTGATTTTGCTATATTTTTTGCTAGTAATTACACATACTGAAATGCAAAATATAAATTATTATTATTACCACATAATGGATGACGTAAATAATGTAATCACTGATGATTTAGAATACCTTTCCACCTCAAATTCATACTTTTGCTTACCAGAAAAATGTAGTGATTACCTTAATAATACGATAAGTGGTCTTAAATTTATTCATCTAAATATAAGAAGTATAGGAAACGCTGTCAACTTTAACAACTTTCTTATTCTGCTAAACAGAATAAAAGTCGATTTTGACGTTATTGTATTATCAGAATGTTGGCTAAGCAAATGTCCTGTTCTTCCCGAAATTCCTGGTTTTGAATCGTTTAAGTCCGATTACAATAACCAAAATGAGGGAATTGTAGTATATATTAGGCTAAATATGAAAGTAACGGTTGAAGCACCATTATTTTCTGATGCTAATTGTCTAATTCTAAAATTTTACTCTGAAGTAGCATTGGTATCGATTTATCGATCTCCGTCATACAGAAATACAATTAATTTTATCGAAAGTCTAGATCACATCTTAAGTACACTCAAAACTTTCAAAACTGTAATATTACTGGGAGACATAAACATAAACATTTTGCCAAATAGTAATGACGTAAACTCTGATACTTATTTAAATACAATCGCATCCACTTGGAATGCTGCCTGGTCACCTTTTCGCTACTCGAAAAAACAGTTGTTTAGATCATGCAATTATTAAGACTGATAACTGTGCAGTTACCTTGGTTGTTGATTCGTTCATTACAGACCACGCTCCGGTAGTTGTTTTTTGCAATTTTAAATTTAATGTCCCCAAAAGTGCTATAGCATCTAAGCGTATTAATATAGACGCCTGCGTGGCAGAACTTACAAATGCAAATTTCTCAACTGTTTTTGATTGTAGCGACGCAGAAAACGCCGCCACGAAATTAGTGAACATCTTATCTAAAGTTGTAACTAATAATTCACGTATTATAGAAACCAGCAGTAAAACCCGAATCATAAAACCGTGGATTACGCCCGGACTATTAAGATGCATTCGTAATCGGGATAAAATGTATCGAAGACTGAAAAGAGACCCAAATAACGATATTCTTAAAGTCACCTATACACGTTATAGAAACTTTTGCAACAACCTACTTAAAAAAATAAAATGTCTCTACGAACGCACAGAATTTAAAAAACATCACAAAAATCCGAAAGCAACTTGGAATCTAATAAAAAACATCTCTAACTTTCAAAAAAATAAATCGACGGCTGGTGAACTTTTAGCTTTAAATGCAGACCCATCAATGTCCCTTAATAAAGTTAACAGGTTCTTCTCAAATGTAGGTAAAACACTTGCAGCTAAAATAACATCTAACCAAGACTCAGTTATAAATATTCCAAGCTTCGATGCTAGTCCTAACTCAATGGCGGTATTTAGTACTGATACCGAAGAAATCGAACATATCATTCTGGGACTTAAACTGAATAGTGCTGTTGGTTGGGATGGCCTATCGGCGGCTCTGGTTAAGAGTGCAAGGCATATTCTGGTTCCAGTCATTTGCCACGTTTTCAATCTTGTTCTCTCAAAAGGAGTTTTCCCGTCTGTCTTTAAGAAGGCCCTCGTTCATCCTGTCCACAAGGGTGGGGACAGGGGCAGTGTCGATAACTACAGGCCTATTTCAGTTCTATCAACTTTATCAAAAATTCTCGAAAAAATTTTAAACAAACGACTTTTAAATTTCCTTAATTCACAAAATCTTATTGCTGCAAATCAATATGGGTTTAGAACAGGAAAAGGCACTGAAGACGCTATTTTTACAATTAACTTAGCTTTTCTATAGCCAAAAGTTTAAATAATAAGCTTAAATCCTAGCAATATTTCTTGATCTTTCTAAAGCTTTTGACACTGTCTCGGTCCCCCTCTTGCTCATGAAAATGCAGCGGATTGGCATAAGAGGGTTATCTCTAAAGATTTTTGAGAGCTACTTGAGTGACCGTTCTCAAATTGTAAAAGTAGGTAATTTTAGTAGTAAGGAGGAAATCCTTTGTTACGGAGTACCACAAGGTAGCGTCCTTGGACCTACCTTGTTTTTAATCTACATCAATGATCTTTGCAAATTATTATTACGTAACACCAAAATGATAATGTATGCAGATGATACGGTATTAATTGTTCATGGTAGTGACTGGGCTGAGCAGTCTTACGCTGAAAGCTGCCCTAAAGACTGTTATGGAATGGTTAACCACTAATCTGCTTACTCTTAATCTCGAAAAAACCAAATTCATAACGTTCACGCCACGTTTAACTTAACACAACCAACGTTCACTCTGGTTGCTCACAAAAACTGTTCAACTAAAACCAGCTGTAATTACCATTGTAATCCAATTATAAGAACATCTAATATCAAATACCTTGGCATTGTAGTTGACTGTACAATGTCATGGAACTACCAAATAGAATTTCTGGTATCTCGTGTTAGGAAACTTATATACGTCTTTCGAAATCTAAGATCATCTGCCGACTTTCCCACACTAACTATGGCTTATTCTGCGTTGGTGCATTCCATCTTAACCTACTGTATAACGGTTTGGGGTAGCTCGGGGAAATGTTTACTGTTGAGACTGGAAAGGGCACAGAGAACAATACTCAAAGTTATGGCACACAAGCCTATCCGCTTTCCTACACATGAACTCTATGCCCTTTGCAAAGTCCCTACAGTAAGGCATGCATTTATTCTTAACACCATAGTTCATAAGCACTCTGAACTTGTATATGACTAACTTCAGGCGACAAAAGCACCAGATTTGATAAAGTGTGTAAGACTGAGCCAGCAAAACTTGCGGTAGTAAGACGACAGTATCACTTTTTGAGCCCTATACTATATAACAGAATTAATAGAACTTTAAATATTTACCCATTACCTTCAAGAGAATGCAGAAAGGTTACAGATGATTGGCTTTATAGTCTAACCTATGATGAGTTGGAAGATTGCGTAAAGATATAGCATTGAAACTTCGCCTCAAGTGTATCTTTATGCACTTCACAAATTTGGTTTCCTTCCGTGATAGCCCTGACATATACTTGCACACTTATACTACTTCCACACACGCTTCCACACAAACACTTACTCACATTCGACATTCACTCTTATATACACTACACTAACACACACATCTCTCTCACACATACACATGTAATACATTAGTTTTATATAAATAATAGTAATTAAGTAAGAAAAACGTAGTGATAAGGCTGTTTTTTGTAAATATTGGAACGTTGTCTCCTTCCTGGAGGTGGGCGCTAATGACTGCAACACAGTCTATGACTAACGCAGCTGTTAGCAATCACATTTGTTAATGTTACCTTGTTTGTGTTTCCAAATAAATAAAAAAAAAAAAAAAAAAAAAAAAAAAAAAAAAAAAAAAAAAAAAAAAATTGGTGGTATCCCACTGGTGTAGCTATCACAGAATATTTTACATAAAAAGGAACAATTCTGATTTGAAGTAATCAAAAAACATCGCTATTGGAGTCCGAAAAAAAAACATTATTATTGGTAACAAAAGTAACCCTTTTCATCCCACCGCGTCCGGATAAGGATTTTAACGTCTCCCAACTAAACGGTTCTATCGATGTGTTACTATCCGATGCACCATTAAAAAAAGTCGCTAAACCAGTTCTCGAACCTCAAATGCGATTTAGATTTATTCTCCGCGCTCGTCCTCCCGTTTTTTGTTTGTCTGTCTGCATTGTTACCTTTGAAACAATAGCCATAGTGTTGTCATATCCTGAATTTATCATTCTAACACCATCGACGGAAATGCGTAGTGATATGTGTTTATAATGTGGTATCATGGTCTTTTTACTCCTTAACTGTTTGTATGGCTAATCCGAATGACATAAGCATCATATTCATACTTGTTATGAATATTGATTAGCCGTCGTTATTTCGTGGTGTGGTCTTATAGTTTCACTTTCTGTTTATTTTTGTTCCAGGTATTTCAAATTAACACATCCTGCTTAGCTATTAATTTTGAATTACACAAAATTTTGTAATAATTTGTCATTCTGCTTATGTTAAGACATTCCGAACAGTAGTGATGTCTCGTGTCAATATTTTGAAACTATCCCAACTTAATCCTACCATAACATAGCTTGCTTATTTAAAAAACAACATCACTAAGGGTGGGTGCCAAAAGTTAATGTTTGTTTGGGATTTTATGTTGAGGACGTCCGCCGCCATTCAGAATTCAGGCGCCACTAGCATTAGAAAATCCGATACCAGAATCGAATTGAACATTAATGGAACATAAAAATGTTTACCGTCACATAAATTATCCACTAAAGAAGCCGATGAATTCTCAAATCCACGACTAATGTTTTATTACTAATGGATGTTAGTGGACTCTATAATTTCCTTTTGAAAATTTATTAGCATCGTCTCCAAACGTTCGAATTAAAAATTTTACTGGCACTAAATCACACGAAATCCTCGTGTAACCGAACTATAATTTTATATCACCGCAAACCGTAAAACTCATATCAATTGTTCTTTGAATGGGGTAGGAAGGTATATAGGTAGTAAATTGAAATAAAACGTTTTCGGATAGCCCTCTTGACAATAATTTGGCCCACGCTCTGTCCATAGCGTCGAATGTTACAATGCTCTTACACAGGGAATGATTTGAAGGACGCTGAGGAATAATGATATAGGTCCCTAAGGACATACACAATGCTACGGGGATAATAATAGTTGTAGATTTGAAAGTAATTTAAATATGAATGGAACCCTCCCGCGCGGTCCTCGTAATAACAAATATGAAGTGTTGCTTTTGTGTGTTCCCTTGATGATTTTGACTTTAGTATAACGTTCGGTTGGGTTTGTTGATGGTAATTATGGGTTTAGTTACGTATTTAAAACACGTTAGATGATGTATTTATGAGGCGTGAGTTTAGTTTTTGGATGTATTAAATTTGCACCTTTGAATGTATTGTAATAAAAATAATACCCATAATATCCATAATTGTAAAATTGTTATTCTTATATTCAATTACAAAAAATATTTCATAATACATAAGTATAATTCATATGAAAATTATATTCATTACATATTTTGTGTTGTCAATCATATGAAATCTATACCATATTATAAAGCTGAAGAGTTTGTTTTTTTGTTGCCCTAATCTAATCTATCAAACTACTGATCCGATTTTGAAAAAATATTTTTGATTTTAATAGCACATTTCTTGAGGAAGGCTATAGGATATGGCATCATGATACGATATTTAGAAGCTGAGCAATAAGAAAGAAAGTGCGGGTGGGCGATAAGATGTGGTTTAACAGGACGGTCCCACCCGACAGGAGCGAAGCCGCAGGCACAGCTAGTTAAAGAATATTTCCTTAAAACTTAAACTCTTTCTCCATCATTTTAAAAATAATTTCAGTTTTCAATCCCACTGTTTAATTATTAAGTAGTTGACTTGTTTTTATATAGGAAAAGTCTCAATTGACCATCACTAAACTTAACAGATGGCCTTCGCGTTTTGAAATATTATAACGAGCAAGTATCCAACTGCAAGTCGAAAGAAGCAATTACGTCACCTCAAACAACGGTCAGTATATCGTATTGATCGTGCAAATTTTTGCACTCCCAGTGATACATATGACGCTTTTCCATATGCAAATTAGTTTGTGTCCCCCTATAAAATTGTAGTATTTGTTTTGGACGTCTGACCGGTTATACCTCTAGATTTATGTGTGATAGCAGCGTGGATTTTAATTTGTTCAGCCGCAGATTTTGATAGGTCTTTCGAATTTAGTCACTATGTAAATAGCAATAAGAGTCATAGGATTGATGCATTGCATGCAATTTTTATCTAGCTATCTGAATTCGTTTCTGTTTCGAATAAATCGTAACTGATGCGAAGTTGTAATTCGATTTGCTCGGTGTCATTGTCAATAAAGCTTTTATTGAATATTCAGTACGCAATTTTGTCTTGTGATGTGACTGGTCATTAATTATGATTTTCTTTGAATCATTTTGACTTATCTATAATGAATATACAAGTACTCTAATTAAACTCTTAGTATTATATAAGACGAGAATTTGAAAATTAAATTGTATAATACTGACCCGATTTAAACAAAACAGCTTAGCTAAATTTGACCCTCGAGCTATAAAAGACGAAAATCGTTTAAAAAAATTTAGCTAATAAAACTTGTATAGGTCTTAAGTTAACGTTTTATGATATCTTTTAACTCACTCGAGCAACGTAATATCATTTAATAAGATCAATTTGATAATCCAAAATGATTATCCAGAATATTCAAAGATATAACATGCATATAAGAATTTCAAAGACATGACACATTAAATATTAGCGGAATCTTCAAAACGCCTCTGGACGTCACAAACACGACTTAAAACGACGACGTGACATAAAATAATTTCAATGCAAATAAATTGACGCCCCGAGGCGTAAGAGGAACGAAAAATATCATTTTGCACGCGCCTGCCACGTCTATCGCGTTTGACGTCGCACGTGGCGGGTAACAAGCGCTGTTGGAGTTTTGGTAGCTGTTTTAATTAGAAATTCGTTTCTGTTTTTGGATTTGGATATTTTTGAATCATCCTAAAATATAGAATTAAAAGATACATTTTTAAGTTATCGTGTATGACATAAAACGAACATTAACTATCCTAATATACGCCGTTGAGTGTGTGGCATTTATTATTATGAATCATCTATAGTATAAATAAATTTCTGTGTAATAATTATTTTTATTATTCTTTATATATGTACATATTATTACTTTTAAAATCTTGTCACACTTAAATTATAAAGCATCTTTTATAATCACTAAATCGATTGTTGTAATTAAAGATAAATCGATATAAAGCCAACGACACATCACGACTCAACTTTCAAGTTGGAGCAATTAAAAAGTTCCGAAGCTAAATTGATTGAGCAATCCCATCCATTAGTTTTGTAAGATCCTCACAAAGCTTAATCAATTCCGATACTATCTCCTCTATCAGGGAATTTTGCGTTTAATGAGCTCGTTATGAACTTGCATACGTTGGCACAAGTTGTAAAATAACGACGTGACTTCATTTGACTTTTAGTATTGGAATGTTCTTTTAATGATTAAGGTTTTGAATCTTTTGTATATAGATGCTATTATATGGCTCTAATAGGAATTTACATTCTTTGAAATACTTGCAATGGTGAAAAATAAGCATAGGGTATATCTGAAAAGCTCTGTGATTCGGCCAAACCGATGGTACGGATGCGGAATCAATTTCTTCACGGTCTTTTTTGCGGCTGATGATTTAGGAAAAAGCCTGAAATAAAGCAATAAATGTAATATGTGAATTAATAACACTAGATACGACCTAATACTACTGGAGCAGGGGCTTGAAAAAATGGAGTTAGAAAGGAATTGGTGGAGGAGTAGAATTGTTGTCTTCTGCCTCAGAATCATTATTCGAAACATAACAGTCCCAAATCACGTGGATACACTGTTGAGCTGGCACATTTATCTCGCAGCAGACCGGAAATAGATGGGCTAAGTAAAGTTCTAGCGAAATAAAAATATATTTAAAGAAACCTTCCCGTTACAGTATAATTTAAATCTAATTTAATTCCATTTCCCCTTATCTCTACTTAATTAGCACTTCACTTATACTTCCATCGAATAGTTCTCACGACTGCAGTTCTAATTAATATGACGCGACCTTTTTCATTTGTCTACCCGTGGGTGGTAGAATAGGGTGTTTTATAATATACGATATCGTATTTCAATACAGGATGTTGTATTTTGAATGCAATTTCATTAAAAGGTTATGTTAAAGGGTTCAAATTAAAAAATATATTTTAAACTTCTTTGTACGTAATGTTATGGTTAAAAAACTGAAGTCTTAAAAAATATAGGGCTACTGAATAAAAATCTTCTCTCTTACTATCTAAAATACTAGAAAAATTGAAAATCGCCTCGTTTTTAAAGTTGGTTAAAAGGACATATGTGTCTAATATTTCTATTTTTGTAAAGAATTAGCAATGCTTTTTCAAGGCATTACTTATATTACTATTGCCCCTCCAAAAAAGCTCGAAGGCTGCGATAAGAGTCGGGATTGAATCCGCGACTCTCGCGTCAACGGAGCGAATTCGGCCCTTCTACCGTTGAGGTACGGAGGCTTCAATCTGTACACAAAGATGCAATACATCTCTGCATTTTTATTTAATAAAAATAAATAAATTTGAAAGACTATATTTTTTCTTTAATGGTATATTAAAAGGAACTGAACTATGTACTATTTACCGTTCAAAGATGCTTAGATAAAGTAGTGCCGGTCATTAATTTGCATATTCTCTTTATAGGAGTTTTTCAGTTGAACAACTCCCATATTTTAAATCACTAGCAATACCATAATACCTGTATGGGACTTTGAATCTTAAATACGCAGTTATAAGGGTTGTAGTTACGTATTATAGTACGTTTCGGGCGTAGTTTTTGATTCGCTAAATGAATTAAGCGCTGATATTCCTCGCTTGAGAATATTTTGCTGCCTCTCTGCATAAAGTAAGCATAAATATCTCGCGTTTTATCGATAAGGCAGCGCTTAGTGCTCGAGCGGAGAGGTTAGGAGGTCTAAGATTAATGTTCGTTTTATAATTTATCACATGATTAGTTTGAGTTAATAATGGGGTAAGGATTGGTGTTTCATTAGAAATTATTTATCTAAAAGAATAATGGTCCCAGTGATGTGAACTATAAATTTTGGTTTTTTATCTGGTGTAATTTAATTTTATCTGTGGTAAAGGAGCCGAATATATCCTTTTTTCATAAGGTATTCAAAATCTGTCTGTGTATTTCCATATGAATGGTAATATGATCAATAATCAGTTTTATTTATGTCATACTGCGGAAAATCTATGCACAAGACAATACTAAATCTAACATAAGCAAAAAAAATCTGATTAAATATTCTCCGGAATTGAAAGCCTCCTCTTCCTTTGGAATAGGTGAAATAAAATATCTGTTTAATATTTTTGATTTATACAATTTCTTTTGAAAATATTTGTGCACGCCTTCAACAAACTGAAGTTTGACTCGAACTGTGTACAATATTTACAAGAATTTTTAGCCAATTTTCAATACCATTGTGACAATTGTTGCACATGCACCTAAAGCATTCTATAACCGCCTTCACACAACAACAAAACCACACCCGTTTTCGGCTATCCGTATTTCACGTGCGGTCTGCATTTAATAGCCGGCGGTTCCCCGATAATTTTATTATTGGTAGATTTTTCCTTTTTCCACTGCCAATGACACCTAGCCTTTATACGAATAAAAATAATAGCGGCAATAGTGAAAGTCACTTCGGGTGGTCCGTAATGGCCTCTTTAATTGACTATGCCTAATTGCTTTGAATTTTATTATTTTATGGGGTACTATTTTGGACACCTTTATTTACTGCGTTTAACTAAAAAAAAATTGTGCTAGGCTACGTAATTAGCATTTTTAATTTAGAAACGATATTTTATACTCTTTTCCATATTTTTCTTTGTTCTCAACAACTTGATATAAATATAATTGGTCCTTTATGATAAAATATATTTGGTCCTTTAAAATTCAAGATTTTTTTTTTAAAGTTAATCTAGTTAGAAACGAGGGCTAGGTTTGGTTTCTATTTTAGAAGCAGTTAATTTTTAATTTATAATTTCCATCAGTGTTTAAATATTTCTTACACTTGACTCTGAACATGCATTAAAATGGTTAATACAAATTAATTATATAATATGTCATGACCAATATATATATCATGAGCAGAAAAGTTATTAAAAAAAGATACAATTGCAATCATTTCCGGTTTATTTGCCTGTATTTTAACAAAATTGGCTAACTTTTGTTAGTTGCGGTCATTCTTCGTTAACTTATGTGCTATTTTGTCTCCCAAAGATTAGTTTAGAAATGCTTTGTTTTACAATGTTTTTAAATAGGTAAATCTATTTATTCTAATAGAAACCAATAAATATTTTCCCATTAAAAACTCAATTTATTTTCATAAGCTAACCGTGAGAACAACCCATAGTTTCTATGACTTTATTTACCAAATTTAACAAACATTGTAATCGAACTTATTAAAACTTTCGTTTTGCTATGAATCATTAAAAACATATATTTTACGGCAGCAATATACATCGTATTAGGTCGTACTAAGATTCAAAATAAACCAATTTTTACTATAGCTATGGATTACTAAACATTTAAGAAGTGTCATCTATAAAAATCAACCTTCTGCGATGGTGATATAGTTCGAAATTGTAGTTTTGAAATAGTTAGGGGTTAGAAATGAAATGTGTGGGTAAGTACAATAAAATAAAACGGTTCAACGGATAGATCTTTACAATGGTAGGGTTCAAATCGATTAGTCGCGTGATAATAGCCTAAGCTAGAGAAACCATATACTATATAATATTTGAGGCCACGAGCCACAAAATTGACAATATTTTTATTGTTTGCATTTTCTCAAATTTTTAACAGGGTATTGATAAGTTAATAAATGCCGTCTGTCTTCCGCAATTCTTTGAGAGCGGACTAGTAATTATATGGGGGAAATGTGTGTGCTTACCACCATAGATTACGGAAGAAGTGCCAACAATAAAAAAAAATAACCTTAAAAGAGTCGTACGTAAAAGACTCTAATCATCGCAGATTTTAATCGAAATTACGGTTAAACATATGTACATAAAACTTTGACCAATTGATAAAAATCTCATATTTGAGGTCAGACAAAAACTGCCATGGAACGAAACATTTTTTTTACATGTCGTATTTCCTAGAAATTCATGATTCATGGTGTCCATATTAACCCCATGTCAGATCACTTGCATTGATCAGGCCTTTTCTGCCTAATAATCAACGGATTACGCTGCTTTTTTCACATGTTAACACTTTTTAGCTGATTGTTGTAATTTATATAAAAGTGAATAATTTTCATAATCCTGTCATAAATCTTTGTAACATGAAGTCCTGAATTATAAATTTGTTTAACAAAGAATGCATATTTAATGATAGCCAAAAAGAAAACCTATTTAAAAGAGGATGAGAGGGAAAAGTATTTTTTTATGTTACAAGTTGGCAAACAAGCATACGACCCACCTGATGGGAAGTGGTTGCCGTAGCCTATGAGCGCTTGCAGCACCATTAGGCCTCTTGCAACAAAAGAACTACCACTAGTGTGACTGATTGCACTGGTGGAATAATCTCTGCTGTGACAGAGGCTATCCCAACAGCGGGCGACGGGGTCGTCACATCCCGACGCCGTATTGTATTGGACGTGAAGTATTGGACAAAGTTTTTGATTCTACAAAAAAAAAAATCTTAATGTCTATTTCTGTTGACCCTACCGACCTTGACAAAATCACTGGTACTGAGGTGGTAAGGTGAATACTGAGTCCCAGCAGTAAGAAAGAGACAGCCCTCGCGGGAGCTCAAATCTGATTCCATATTTAATGTGACCCTAAGGTATGCCTTCTGCGAGGTCAAAACCACGTCTCTGAAGTAAGGATGTCATCGCTAAATCTTACTCTTATCGAAAAAAACGCAATAGTATGAATACTTAAGAATAGTTATTTCAAGACGATATTCTATACTTCCTCGGAGTCACGACAAGGCCTTACTTCTAAAAAACAATGTTGTTTTAAAATACTATGTCACAGGATGCGACACAACCAGCTACCCATTCACAAACGGCATAAAAACGGTCTAACAACCAATCGAAATCATGAATCAAATTCTTAAACATTTTGACACATACGAGTTTAATAGAGTTCGTACTGTGAATAAAAATCACACGCGGTACAAAGCCTAATATAAATCATTCATAGCACTCAACACTTCGACTCGAAAAACGACCTCCAGTGAATCGCAAACAATGAAATTTGCCGTAACAAGAAACGAACAAAAGACACGGACGTTTTTAAGTTACGAGAGAATATTATGTTAACTTTTTTAAGTTATAGCAATTGGTGAACGTTTCTTATAAAACTGATATGTAAGAAATCATTATAAGGCCATATTTAAATGTCTTAAGGAAAAAAGAAGTTATCAAATCGATGTGACATGAATTGATATTGAAATTAATAATGATTAATAAAAGTATTATTGTATGAGTTTCCGTTCATATACTCTTATTATGATTTGACCTTTAAGCCTTTTGATTTTTGAGCCTTAAAGCTTGAAGCATTCAAAGTTTGTTTTGCCGACCCTTTTGCCTGCCTTATTGCCTTAATGCCAAGATCATATTGGCAATCAAACATGAAGAGAAGAAGAAATAGGGCGTTTTCTCCGGCGTCAGGATGTGACGACCCTATCGCCCGCTGTTGGGATTATCTCTATCGCAGCAGAGATTATTACATCAGTGCAGTCAGTCACACTGGTGGTAGATCTTTTGTTGCAAGAGGCCGGCTAGGTGGGTATCACCACATTGTCGAATATTCTGCCGCCAAATAGTAGTGCTTAGGCATTACTGTGTTCCGTTTTGAAGGGCACTATACGCTAGTGAAATTACTGGGCAGAGGAGATCTAAGAACCAATATCGCGAGGTTGGTAACTCGTGAGTGGCACCTACTAAGGGTGCTGCAAGCGCTCATAGACTACGGCAACCACTTATCATCAGGTCGGCCGTATGCTTGTTTGTTTGTTTGTTGTAACATAAAAAAAAGTAGGGGAGCAGTATTGGAAGAAGAATTTAGGCCTTCGGTACTCACATTCATCAAAAACTCAGTAGTTACTTTCTGCTTTACGTAGAGATTGATTCACGTGGCCCCATTTAGGTCGAAAATAGTATACCTCTATCATTGATCGCTGTTCTTATAGATTTGTACCATTTTTTAATAATAAGAACGGCCATAACAAAACCCCCAGTTTATAGTTTAACAATATTAACAAACAAATAACACTTTAAGCTATTGTTTTGTAATGTGCGTTCAATTGTAAAATTGTCTTTCATTGTTTTAGAATTGTTATTAGTTCAATGTACGTTTTAAATATCAATCAGTATAGGAGATCGGTTTAATATTACGTAATATGGTTTTTGTTAGGCGACTGGTATTGCGTGCTGATAGCGAACCTGATTTGAGCCTCGATGGTCGCGGGTTTGATTCCCGCACAGAGCAGATGTTTGTTATAAATATCTGTTTCGGTCTCGGCGTTTGTCCTTGTGGGTCTCTCCGCCGTGACTCGGAGAGCACGATAAGCTGTCGGTCCCGGTTGTTATCATAACGTCTGATAATAATCGTTAACTCTTGATAGGTAATTTGCTCTTATCCAATAAGTTACTAGTTTACCCTTAGGACTACGGAGGTCAGATAGCAATCGATCTTTGTAAAAACTAGTAACCGTTTATATCCGGATAAGAGTAATAAGCAGACCCTGAAAATACCGGGAAAGCTATGAAGACCCTTCCCTTAAGAATACGTTTTTTATAATTAAAATCAAAAACCTAACTATCACAATTGTAAACTAATACAACTTTGTAGAATAAAATTTCTCTTTCAGATAATAGTCTGACGTCTTCGAAATTATTTTCAAAACTACAAAGTTACATTTCAAGATAGCAGTAAATGTGTTTACAAAACCGAGTTCGTGGTAAGTGTAACTATCGAGTCAGTTAGAAAATTGTTCACAGACTATTTATCAGCTCTTACTAAAGGCATTGAGATAAAACCCAGCTCAAGTCACTTGTCGAACTTCGCACTTTAGTGCCGTCGAGATAAAAGTTCACGAAGAATCGAACAAACAACTCATTCGGTATCTTATAATATTTGTTATAATAATTGTAATAACATTTGGTATATTTAGACACGTTTTAACATTTTCATAGTAGCTATATTTGATCGCCTGTTATAATTCCTTAAAAAGTACCAATCATTTTTTTTTGGCTGGCGTCAGGACGTAATGACCCCATCGCTCGCCCGCTGTTGGGATAATCTCTGTCATAGCAGAGATTTTTTCACCAGTGCAATCAGTCACACTTGTGGTAGGTCTTTAGTTGCAAGAGTCCAGCTAGTATCACAGCAGTGTCAAATATTCTACAGCAAAGCAGTGTATTTGGCATTATTCAGTATTGAAGGGCAGTGTAGGCTAGTGAAATTATTGAGCAAAGGAGTTTTAAAAATCTAACCGCTTACAATCAGGCGAGCCGTATGCTTGCTTGCCAACTTAGTAAGATTAAAAAAATCTCGAAGGCATATAAAAATACATATTTTAAGAAGTACACCTTTTTTTTAGTTGATGGTTGGTAAATCTTCGTACATATATAATAGCTGATATATTGCCTTATATCACATTTTTGGTTTGATATGAGACCCCAAGAATATATATATAGACCCTAAGGGTATCAAAACACTTTTTGTAATTTTAGATCACAAATCCAATCTCAGGCTGGTCAAAATGGATTAAGATCTCTTAAATCAAATCTTTCTTAATCAAATTTGAACTACATCGATTTAACATTATATCTATTTTCAATATTCAACTCACAAAACATGCTAGGCATGCTTTCATTCATTCAAAATTATATAAATTTCTAATCTACGATGAAAAATATTCCTTTTTACTATAAGAATATTCCCACCAATTAACTACAACGGTTACCCGTTAAAGCAATAAGCCGTTCAGTTCGTGAACAAATATTTTCAATTTTTACGCTCAATTGAATTTCTTATTCAATGCACAATCATTCAATCATCGCACGAATGGTTTAGTAGCTTATACAATTCGTAACTGTTTTATTATTGTCCTTTCTTATAAACCATGGTCATAAATCAAATTGATTTCGTACCTCGCACTGGTCTTTGTGTTTTATAGATACGTTGTATTTTGTTCGTACTAAAAGTTAATTGGCCCGAAAATATTCCAGCAAATTTCAAACGCTAAAGTTTTTTCCCTTAGAATAGTGCATCTTCAAACATATGTATATAGTAAATATTTTTTTATTTTTTATTTTAGAAGTTGGCAAACAAGCATACGGCCCACCTGATGGTAAGTGGCTGCCGCAGCCTATGAGCGCTTGCAGCACCATTAGTAGGTGCCACTCGCGCGTTGCCAACCTCGAGATATTAGTTCTTAAATCTCGTTCGCCCAGTAATTTCACTCAGCGTACAATGCCCTTCAAACTGGAACACAGTAGTGCCTAAGCACTACTATTTGGCGGCAGAATATTGGACACTGCGGTGGTACCTACCTAGCCGGCCTCTTGCAACAAAAGACCTACCACCAGTGTGACTGATTGCACTGGTGGAATAATCTCTGTTGTGACAGAGGTTATCCCAACAGCAGGCGATGGGGTCGTCACATCCCGACGCCTAAAAAACTTAATAATTCAATATTAATGGATAACAGGGAACCGTATTAAAATATTTAAATGTAGTTTCTGTGGCCACCTGTAATCCTCATCACGAATTCATTCTTAAATATCCAAATCACCATAATTATATGGGCACACCCATAAAATTTCAAGAGTTCCCTCGATTTCTCCAAGATCTCATCAACAGATTATTTATTTATTTATTTATTATTTATATCAAAATTGGTTTAACAATGATGGAGTAATCGGTGAACATGCAAAAAACAAACTTACCTAAGGCCGAACATAGAACCTCCCCTTTTTTAATTCAGTTAAAAAATCAAAATCATTTACTGAATAATGAAGATATAGCAAAAGCACAAAAACATCCTATTCCCAACCTACTCGTATTAAATATATTTTACTATTTTCCTCGCATTTTTTTTCAAATTTTCTTTCTTGTATCAACCTTCACGGGACTTCTGCAAAGAATTCAAAACCAAAATAAGACAAACTGATCCAACTGTTCTCGAGTTTTTGTGAGACTAACGAACAGCAATTAACTTTTATATATATAGATTATATTAATAATTATAAAAGAAATCAATGAAACAAGACATGCTTTATGTAAATACGGTTCAAAAATAGTTGTTTTGAAATTTCGACCATTAGCAGTTTGTGATAGAAAATATGGGACGTTGGTGTAATACAAACAAGACGTAGAAAACTATTAACAAATGTTTAAAACTTCGAAGTTTAAAACGATTTCGCGAACAAATAACAGGAATTAGCGACATGGCTTTTATGTTCGACAAACATGTGAGAAACAAGAAACTATTTGACGTGACTTTTACAGTCTTTAAAGTATTTGCGGTGAAAATAATTACACACGAAAAAGAGTAAATAAGACGTTTTCTAATAGAACTTGTTTTGAAGAAGCATTGACTATTCTGCTATGGACCACAACTGAAGCAATAAAAGTGGGCAAATTATTATTCGTAGCATTTGCATATTATACGTTCGGTTGCACGCAATGCGATATCGCTTCCAACATTTCTTCGAACGCGGAAGTCCATTACCGTTTTCGCGAATTTACATGCCAGTCTTATCTTAACGGAGAACGCAATGTATGTTGTTTAAGCTGAAAGGTTAGTAGTTGCTAGATAGGAAGTGGATATATAGATACGAGGTACGGATAACGTTGCATTAGGCTTTATCAGGCCCTTATCGGCCGCTTGTATACGCTTCGGCGAGCGCAGTCGCTAATCGCTGCATCGGTTTTCCCTATAGATTGCTTAGTGGATAATACCATGAGGGTCTCATATCCGGATGAAGGGACCCATCGGGATTAGGAGCAATTTGCCGAACGTTGCCGAAATAAGATAGCTCGGATGGAAGGAGGGGATTTATATAATTGATATCACGTAGTATAATATTTTTTAAATAAGTCTTAAGATGGCGATCAATTGAGGGCTAAAAATCAAGGGTTGGGAATAATGTTTACCAAGTTTGTAAGGGTCACTTTCTTTAACATGGACTATTACTCATTGTTATACTACTCAATTAAAAGATATCTACGCAAGGACTCGAAATTATATTAAACCTGTATTTCTGACATGAACTCATATTTACGAACTGAAAAAGAAAACAAGAAATTGAAAAAGTGTATTTTCAATGTTTTGGTTTAAGCCAAGATCAAAAGGACCCGCAAATGAGATACGACCCTATCTGATATAGTAGGCACATTTTGTTGCCGGACGCATTATGCCAAACATTCCTGGATTGATTCGGTGGAGTTAGGTCGAGTTTTATGCATAATACATGTGACCTCACGACCATACCGGTTCTAACTCACACGCACATTGAGCTGTAGGGATAGAATAAAAATACCAACGAAAAATATAGACTTTATTACATTTTCTACATTTCTCGATTATTACCTTACTTTAGATTACAAATTTGCAGTCCAAATTTGTCAAAATATAAGAGTTTGTTATATATTGTTATCCAATTTTTTGTATGCTTATTCCGTAAGTGGTTTAAATTACCTTTAATTTTTAAAATTGTAAATTTTTTAAATCAACAACTTTATTGAAGTGATCTAGTGGAGCCGTTGAGTGTGCAGCGTTTATTTATATTTATTTATATCTAGCTGTTAGTTAGTAATTTCATAATATCTTTTTTACGCAAGAAGTCAAATATGTGTACGTCTTTCTGATAAGCATTTCATTATAATAAAATTGGCATCCAGAACTTTTTTTTTTTGGAAAAATGAATAGGTATTAGATGAAACCTATAAATTTATAGATATTGACTTACATATGAATACATTGGTAAAGCTGACAAGTTGATGTGTTATCGTATTCATGAAATAAATATATAGTTGTCGTTAATCTTGCTTCCATAGTGCAAAATGCCTATGCAGATCATAGTGACCTTCCAGTCACGGCGGTCGCTGAATATGTTGAGAGCCAATCGCTATCAGCATTGTTACTTCGTAGAATTATCTTGACGACGATTTATATGGAAATCTTAAAGTTTAGTCCAAACGATACAGCAGAGTCATAAAACATACCAGGATTATCTGGATCTGTCTAAAGGGATTCTTTTCGAGTGTGTTGAGGTCAGTCGTAAATTTCGAAAAATGTTGTAGTATTCGTTTTATTTATATATATTGCCCCGCAGCTTATGAATCGATGATAATAATTTGAGAAAAATGTTTTAGAGTTTTTTTTTTCGCGGCTTAGCTCCAAGCCTTTGTTCCTGTGACCTCCTTCTTGCTCCGATTCCTTCCATCATTTCCTTAATTATGTTGATACTACTGGTTGTAATCACGTTACGGTGACCACTTAACATAAGATGGGTCGTATGTTTATTTGTTGTATGGATTATACGCTGTAACAGAACCATAATTGGGGACATGACAGTTGGATTTTGGGTCTAACCTTTTTAAAGGCGTTACCACTAGGCGTAACCACTTTTAAAGGCGTTGGGATGTGACGACCCCATCGCCCGCTGTTGGGATAACCTCTGTCACAACAGAGATTATTCCACCAGTGCAATCAGTCACACTGGTGGTAGGTCTTTTGTTGCAAGAGGCCGGCTAGGTAGGTACCACCGCAGTGTCCAATATTCTGCCGCCAAATAGTAGTGCTTAGGCACTACTGTGTTCCGGTTTGAAGGGCATTGTACGCTAGTGAAATTACTGGGCGAACGAGATTTCAGAACTAATATCTCGAGGTTGGCAACGCGTGAGTGGCACCTACTAATGGTGCTGCAAGCGCTCATAGGCTGCGGCAGCTACTAATCATCAGGTGGGCCGTATGCTTATAACTTCTAACATAAAAAAAAAAAACACTTATAAGTACATCGTTTCTTATCCTAGCTTAAATCTTCAGTTACCAAGTTGTTTATAAAGGCAGTTGAAATTAGAACTTGTTCAAATGTCAAACGTCACAAACAGGAAAGGTTTCAGTGAGGTAGCATTTGGCAGTGCCTCCAAAAATAATAGCGGTAGCATTTCTCAGAGGAGACATCTCAACTTTCAGCTACGTTCAGAATGTTCGTGAATAGTTTCCAAACAGCTAAAAAAACAGAATACGAAAACGCTGAAGTTAGGTTAAAAGCGTAGTTTGATATTGAAATTTTTTCATGCAGTTCGCTCCTCTGATAAAAGTTTCGAGATATTAGCAAATAGTTTTGTTATCAAAAAGCGAATTTCGTGGTCTAGATTTTGATTTTTAAATAAAAACAAAAATCTTTTTGTATTTACTTTCTGAATTAATAAAAAACTTTGATGAACGTACTGTACTTTATATATATAATTAATTTTAGAGCTCAATCAACTAGATTTAAGAAATATGATAAAAAAGCAGAACTAGAGTTAAGAAAAATTTGATAAAGAAGCTGTAGATAGCCAAGAATTGATCAGAAAATTCTTTGTCTTTGAGTATAGGTGAGAGAAAAAGGATTTTGTCTTTATTATAACAGTGCACGCTTGTTTTAAGTCATTTCGTACGTTCAAAACTTGCTTAAGTATGGATTATGATCAAAGTGCAGGTGGCCGTGAGTTATTCTTCCGACTTTTACATTACGTGTTGTTGACATGAAAGAAATAATATTTAAAATAACATTTTGGGGAACATTTGGGTTGACCCACTTTTCGTTTTCCTTACGTTTTACGAAATAATACATAGTAATTATTATACATAGAAGTTTATTCATAAATAATTTATTTTTGTATCGTATTTTTGAAATCATAACCGAACTAAATATAATAATAAATTATGGGATTGTTGTAGTATGTATTGAGCATTTTAATAGTTTATAACTGATGCGAGGCTGATGCGAAAGTAGGTCACTATAAATATGTATAAAAAGCAATCCTATTGACTTATGTCATCATACGAGTTGAGTATTGAAAAGAAAATTCAATGTAACGGTTATTATTAATCAATCACATTCAATTATAAAGTGTTTTCATACACTTAAAATATTTTGTCTGACGAGCTCCATACAACGTCCAATTAGTGTATTAGTCAGCATTAATCACCGTCCAACCTTCGGATTAACCTTATTAGCAATCAATTAAATTTCAGTATTACATGAGGCCCGTACACGTATGAATGTATACACCTAATTAATAATTCAACCTGATTGGCTAACAATCATTAAAGTATTCCAAATAATACCAACAGAAACAGGTCAATCAACTCGGCCTCTTAACGGCAAACCAAGTCAAATGATAACTGACATGACAGAATTAACTTGACGACTTTATTTAGAGTTCAAGCAATTGTTAATTTCCTCCAATGAGCTAATGGACTAAATCCTCTTTGTCAAGTTTTGTAATTGGTTGATTGGACCGTGCCTCCCTTTTGTATAGTGAAAGAATAAATTGATGAATATGGGTTATCGCGAGGTGCATTCATAAATAGAGTTACTTCATAAAGGTCTTTATCACCATGATCATGCGTTTTAAAAATCTAACGTATTGATGTCTTGGTTTGATAGCTAAGAACATTTACATGACTTGAAGTTTGAATTGTGTTTCGAATTATTTTATTTTCTTTAGCATCTATGGCATATTCTCTATATAATATTTACAATCTGGATTACAGATACAAGTCGGCAAATAAAAAAGTAATTATAAATGAAAATTCTCGTTCTTTAAAGAGCTGAGATT
This sequence comes from Hestina assimilis, assembly GCA_023373885.1. NCBI lineage: Eukaryota > Metazoa > Arthropoda > Insecta > Lepidoptera > Nymphalidae > Hestina > Hestina assimilis. Next base: position 1,498,266 of record CM041745.1, on the reverse strand, counting down.
TAAAATAAATTTATTTTACTGTCGTGTCGAAGTGTTAATCAGGAAACTCGTTTCTTTACAAACGAGAGACCTTCTGTTTCTCATTTAGCCAATCTTTACGATGTCTTTAATGTTACGTTAATTTTGTCAAGTAAGCACTTTCATTAATCTGACATATTGCCGTCATAAAAACTTCAAATGAATCAATGACATTTAACACATCTTCTTTATCTACAGTATTTTCAATAGCGTTTTTATTGCAAAAGACATCATTTCATGTTTTTGAATATTTAACGGTATAGTATTCAGCGGTTTCTCCATTCAAAACATTTATTGTCTCGATAATACGTGTTATTGACGTATTCATCCGCTTTTATTGATGAAATATGGCGATGTAAAAGTGTAAAGGTGGGCATATTCAATCGGTCGTTAAAGCAACCAAAAATTATAGTACGGTATGAATATATGTGCTTACTTTTAAATTGATATTATGGATCGTAAATTATATGAAAACTCTATAAAATTTTAGTAGTCTAAAAATATTGCATTATGTAAAAGAACTAACACATAATACTACGCATATTCGCATTGTATGTATTAAATAAGTTTTACACATGTGTGATATATTATGTAATAAGTTGGATGCTAAAGGTAAAAGTAGGTATTAGGTGGCATAATTTTGAAAAGTGAAATGTTTTACTAGTACTTATAAATATAAAATTTGAACTGTTTTAAACAAACATGTAATGATAACATAAGACAAAAATATTTCAAGGGACAAGAGCAAGAGTGCATTTTGTCAGCATTACATAGAGCTTCCTAGATATCGAGCTGTAGAATCGAATTGTTCCAATACAAAGATCTAGAGTCCAGATAAGGAACTCGATTTCTCGTAACAGTAATCTATTGAATGTTTATTCAAATCACATCCACTCGGTGCCTTTTAAATCGACTTTTTTCAATTCACAAATATTGATCCCGGTCAAAGAAACTATTATTTGATCTGCACTCGATCTCGGGAGCGATGACGTTCTAAGAAACTGGTCGGATTCCGTTCAAATATGTATAGATTATATGTCTATTTAACTTTATCGTTTTAATCTGATAACGTCGTATTGTATAATACAATTTCTTCGACACTAACATGACGATGTTTTGAATAAGATAAGACTAATATTGGATATAAGAGTGCTATTTTTGATACTGATCAAAATCTTATCTATTTATGGGTAAAATATGTTAGATAAAGATAACTGATGAATTTGAAGAAAATTTTGACTACTTTCTTGGTTCTATTGTGAAAAAGGTTGAATATCCCAAAACCTTATTCATACTAGTTGTTCAAGCAGCTTTTTTGGAAATGTTAACGCATAATTTATACTGTTAAAATATATAAAAGTAATGTTTAAATAAATTAACGCTACACACTCAACGGCCCCATTTGGAAACATACACAATAATAAGGACAAAAACACCCAGACCGGAAAACTTGCTTGTATGGTCAATACAAACATTTGTTCTGAGCGGGAATCGAAGCGGCGACCTGTGGCGTTTAAGGTAGGTGCTCTACCGCTGCGCCATAACGTCGTCTATGTTTACCAAAGACTCGCCTAAAAATCTTAATTTGGCTGATTTAAAAACAATTTAAATATGTTCAATATAGTTCACTAGACTAAAATGTTTTTTGAAACCTTTGTTTCATTGGATAATTATTTTCTGAGACCGAGATTGGGCCACATAATTATCACTATTAACTTTGTCTATATAAAGTACAAGCATACCTTCCATTGCTCTTTTCGTTCTTATAAGCCTTTTCATTCCATTTAGACAATCTGTAATGTAAATACAGATAATCAAATAGCAGCATGTTAGCTTAATCTTTTATACTTCCAATTCCATGGGAGATACTAATTGAAAGTTACTCGGCAGAGTGACAGTGGTCCCTTAATAAATCCAATGGCCACAGGCTGTATTGAGCTTTGTTGCTTGTCAGATTAGCGGCTCCCTTGGCGCCTAAGTAACAAACTAGAATTGTTCTAAGACAGGATTTCTAACTTCATTGTCAGGATCATGGAGGTAATGAGCGGATTATGTTAGTTTCAGAGAATGTCCTACTAATTGGCAGACATGTATTTACAAAATAAGTTACCGTAGATACCTATTTGCAACTTAGATTATATTTATGGGTATAAATATTATAGTGTTTTTATGTAACTAAGTTGGCAAGCAAGCATAGGATTCGCCTATACAGGGTTGCCGTAGCCTATGATCGGTTGCAACACCATTAATAGGTGCCACTCACGCCTTGCTAACTTCGAGATATTGTTTCTTGAATTTGAACTTAAATCCTTTGCCCAGTAATTTAACTAGCCTACAGTGTCCTTCAAACTGGAACACAGTAATGCCTAAGCACTACTGTTTGGCGGTAGAATATTTGACACTGCGGTAGTAACTACCTAGCGGCTTCTTGCACTAAAAGACCGACTGATGACTGATTGCACTGGTGGAATAATATCTTCTGTGACAGAGGTTATCCCAACAGCGGGCGATGGGGTAGTGACATACCGACGCAGACGAAGAAAGAATTATAAGCGTATTAAAAATTCCGATTCATTAATATTTTATTCTTTGCTATTTCTGGAGATGTGACAAACTTTTTAAATAGTTTCAATCTGTTTACAATACTGTTGTTGCCATCAATACTCATAATTGAATTGTCTTGAACAGATAATCTTTATCATGGCCGTAGTGATTGTGGCTAATTAACTTTGGGAATCTATTCTCTACCTACAGAGACCATTGACCGTAATTATATCCCAATGAATTTCAAATGGGTGATCCATCTGAATTGAGAGCTTCCTCTTTTTTGTAGTCAATTAATGATTAATAGCCTTAAAGTAACATTATTGGCTTAGGTACCAAATTGATATATTTGATAATTGGACTGATTGATATAAAAAGAAATCAAGCTCTAGAGTAATCGACTATGATGTGATCTTATATCTCACCTTGGTAAAAATAATATTTACCTTATATGGCAAATATATTGACACCGTTGTGGCGTTGTGGGTAGCGTGTCTGCCTTAAGTCTCGACGGTTGCGGGTTCGATTCCCGCTCGGGCAGATGTTTGTTAAAATTTCTGTCTCGGTCTGGGCGTTTGTCTGTGGGTCTCCCCACCGTGCCTCGGAGAGCACGTTAAGCTGTTGGTCCCGGTTGTTATCACATAACATCTGATAATAATCGTCAACTCTTGATAAGTAAATTGCTCTTATCCAATGAGTTACTGGTTCGCCCTTAGGGTTGCGGAGGTCAGATGGCAATCGCTCTGTGTAAAAACTAGTAACCCGTCAAATCCGGATAAGAGCAATAAGCAGACCCAGGGTAAAATAAAATACCGGGAATAATGCTAGGATGAAGAAGATGGACGCAAATAAGCAATACCATGTCAACCCACACGGATATCATTTCGAGAAAAACGCGTTTGAAGATTTTGAACAACTTGCTTCATATGATTTTTTTATGTATTGGTCAAGTTTTTGGCAATTTCAGATTTATGTAAATTATTTATACTTATTTTCACAAAAAATAAGTATACAAACTGCATATTTCGTATATAATATAACCCAAAACATTTAAAATAATACATAAATTGCACGAATAAAAATGACTTTTTAGAAGTTTTAAAGCTTAAAACCCTACTTAAAAGCTTAATATTAAAGAAAAATGTTCTTTAGCCATTTACCAACACTTCTGCATATATAACTCAGTTTTTTCAATTTTAAGGGTTAATAAATAAATAAATAAATAAACGCTACACACTCAACGGCCCCCATTAGGATAGTAATATCCTGTGTCGGGGTCCGGAAACATTCACAATGACAAGGACAAATACACCCAGACCGGAAAATATGCTTGCATGGTCAATACAAACATATTATGCTCCGAGCGGGAATCGAACCCGCGACCTGTGGCGTTTAAGGCAGGATCGCTACCGCTGCGCCACAACGTCGTCGTCGTCGTCGTCGGTTGACATGGTATTGCTTATTTGCCTCCATATATAGTAAGTTCTCTTTGGTCATCAAGTCGTGCGCGCTTCCCCGAATGTTACACAGTTAAGGAAAATGTCAGAAAATCGAGAGGAGAGATATAAAATGAAAAACATCTAATGGACTTCAACTATCTATCTATAGAACATAAAAATACTTCATAATCTTTGATCATTAGAACAAATGCGCCGGCTGGACCGGGGAAGTGCAACTCTCTCACATAAAAGAAAATCGGCGTAAAGTAACAGTATCAGTAGGTACTGTTGCATTTCGTGCGATGAGTGAGAGCGCTGGAGGCTCAATCTCTTATCCCCTCTACTCACTTACCTTTTTCCTTTCTCATTCCTTTCCTTCCTTGAGTTGGTAAAGCGCATATGATACTTCAAGTATCGCAAGCGTTCATAGGTTGCGATGACTGCTTACCATCAGGCGGGTCGTATGTTTGTTTGCCAACCGTCACGAAATAAAATAAAAATCAAAAATAGAAAACAAACATACATGAATTGGTATTCGTCTCACTTTAAAATCATGAAAATTGTTACTAAAGCGAAGAATATAATTATGTATACATACATATGCTTCTTAAATATAAATTTGTAATAGGTCGAAAGTAGGTAAAGCATTTGGCATTAGACATTTAACGTGAAATTGCTGAGACCATTACTACTGGGAAATCGTCAACTGTCCGCGGAAAAGTTATAAGTATGATAGTTTATAAAGTTAACAGAGAGAACTTCGTCAACATAAGTAGTGCCCGAGAATTTTATGATTGATCATTGTTATCGTAGATTTTGTTTAACTTCGGTTATAGATTGGTCCAGAAAATTAAGTTTGAAATAATGGGAATAATTAATGCCCTCAATCTAGCTGAACGGTAGAAGGTTTATTTGTTACGATTTCAATTGTATCTTGGATCCTGATTTCCGAGAGTGTCCAACCCAAACCAAATGAATGTCCCATTATCATGTCACCTAACACCATAATGAGCCACCATAACAATTATGAGCCATTTTTCAGTTCTCATCATTTATCTCGGAAAGGCATGGCAGCTATGATATTTCAGGTGCTCCTAGCGTTATATGCGGCCGCATTTTGATTTGATTTTGATCAGATAATTAATTATAACAAAGATGCGTCTAACTTAATTTCTACAGTTTTCGAGATAAATTTAAAAATTGTAATAATAAGAATTTCCAATAAAAGGAAATATATTATGACAGTTCTTCTCAAATTCAATATATTTCTCAACACAATCAATATTATTTAGTAACAAAGTTTAGCCGGAAGTGCTTCATTCGTACAAAGCATTACTAACGACTAAATTATTCATATAACTGATCATAAATCATAAAACCATCTATAAACATAAAATGCTATAAAATCTAACCTGTTGCAAGCGTTCTACAATCGCTAATAAACAAGAACAGACGTATAAAGACAGAATTTACGCGTTCGAACCGCTAATGTCCACGTTTAGATAAATCAAACAGTAATAATTGTTTTGATTTATTTATCTGTAGATAATTAAATTAGCGACACAAAGGGAACAGAAATTAATCACGTCAAACACATTACACTATGTTGTGATAAGTCCGTGGTTACGAGCGTGTATGATTTGTATGGGATGCATTATTTATTACCAATTCAAGTTATTAGAGTCTCCACTTCACACTGCTGTAATTTTTTTACATGACGCAATACACGCTATACACTAAATGGCCTTCATTAGAATAATTATATCCTGTGTCGGGGGTCAGGAAATATACACGACGACAAGGACAAACACACCCAGACCGGAGCACGTTTATGGTAAATACAAACATTTATTTATTTAAATTCTTTATTGCACATACAAAATAATGTTACAATGTATATAATTGGTACAAATCACTAAAAGTGATCTCTAACAGGCAACCTATTAACGTAAAAGAATCTTTAGTCTGAAGGGCTGCGAATTGTGCAATTTGTGTATATAATATATGCTATATTAGTACACACAATATAATCATAAATAGCCGTACATAATAGAAAATACTTATAAAAATACACAAATACATAGATACATACATACAATATATAAATATATTTTTGAATTAAATATAATGTGCTAATTGCTAAGCATCAAATAGTACTTTTTTAGACGACTTTTAAATGTGCCGAGAGGTTCAGAATGTCTAATGTCCCGCGGAAGGGCGTTCCACAGCTTTACATCTTTGGCGGTAAAGGAGTTACTATAACACTGAGAAAGGCATAGAGGGACTTCCAACAAGTTATCGTTTTGGGAGCGAAGATCAAAAGGGAGTTGGGATTTCGAGCCAAGAAAAGAAAATCGCTTTTTATTTTAAGATATGAGAGAATAAGGAAGGAAAAGTATAGAGTATAGGAGAGTTAGACTGCGCAAGTTACAGCGTTGGAGTACTGTAATGCTGAGAAATATGGTCAAATTTTCTAAGTCCAAAAATAAACCTAATGCACATATTCTGCAGGCGTTCAAGCTTATTCAGCAGCTCCTGTTACAAATCCAGGTAACAAGTATCCGCATAGTCTAGAAGCGGAATGAGAACCAATTGTGTCAGCATTTTTTTGGTTCCAATTTGCAAAAGATGTTTCCACCGCTTCAGTCTACCAACTGTATTAAATATTTTACGGCTATTAAATATTTTACGGCTAAAACATGTCATGTCTCCTGAGCGGAAATTGCACCCGCGACCTGTGGCGTTTAAAGCAAATTCGCTTTCGCTGCGCTGCACAACTTTGTCATTAGGTTTTTGATTTAATGCATGGAAAATATATAGAAATACAAATCTCATTCTGGTTGTTAATTAACGCTTATCCTATATTTATAATCACACATACGGATGACGACGACGCACTACTTGCTGCCAAAAAGACGCTAAAGCTTGGCAAAGCACATACATCCATACATACCCACATTTTGCAAAGTGAATCTTTTTATCGTGTGGTTAGTAGCCGATCTAGTGTCAGAGTTGTTTAGGACGCCCATTTGGCCTCTGACATAACTTATCGCCTGTTATCGAATTGATAATAGCCGGGACCTACTTCTTACGTCCACTCCGAAGCACGGTGAAGCTCAACAAGCTCAGATGATATACCACTGTTCGGTCACCCATCTGTTGACAGACAGCACCTAAAGTTTCCTAACCCACTGGTACAAGTGAGCACACATTACTTTGACTGACAAACCAATATATAAACATAGAGGTGATCTAATATTTATTGTGTAGTCTAAATAATGTCCTGGTGACTTGCGCCACTTTAGCTTGTTTGACGCATCGATATTCTTCTATTAGTTCGTTGTATTTGTTTCGATAGTTTTTGGTAATATTTATAACAATATTGAGCGTAAAAAAACATAATTTTAATAGGGTTTTATAAAATCATAAAACGTCTATAGATAAATAGAAATACGTCATTAAAATCAATATCAAGAGTCTTAAGCATTCAAACACTTTCTAATTAAAACATCCATTTGGCCCCATTGTATTTGCATTTAATAATTATAAAGTTATTACAATTTCTTCGATAATGAAGAGAGTAACGGCATGTAACATGACTCTTAAAGAGATAGCAATGTCAAATGTCATTACTGATATCGCAGTGCTCGAACACCATAGATATCAAGGATAGACTAGATTGCGCGTCTGTATGAAAAAAAAGAAAGTGTTGAAAGTTTTAGCGCCACCTTTTTTTTAAACGCTACAAATGCTACACACTCAGAGGCCCTCATAAGGATAGTTATATCCTGTGTCCCGTAACAGGATACACTAATATCCGGAAACATTTATAATGACAACAAACACACCCAGACAGACGGAAAACATGCCTGTATGATCAATACAAACATCTGCTTCGGGGGCGAATGGAACCCGCGACCTTACATGGCATTTAAGGCAGGTTCACTACCGCTTCACGGTAACGTAGTTTTGGCTGGGAATTTTAAAATTGGCTCGGAATAAAAATAATAGCAACGTACGCATGCGCTACAAAAAATTTTAAATATAATTTGTCGATGTCTTGTCCTAGCACATGCCCTGTTTTAATTTTTTTAATTCGAACCAATTCATAGGAGGCGCCAGTTCATCCTTAAATTTTTACCAATATCAATATACAGGATGCACTATCTACTGTCCTCTATATCCATGTAGAACACTCATGTTACCATAGGAATGGTCTCATTATCGACTTATATCATCGATATTCTTGTTCAATTTATCGATATATCAAATGTTCGAAATACTAATTCAATAAATTGGCTTGTTAAAAGTTTGTCAGCGTAAAGTTTACTTTTATATTATTAAGATTCATACAATGTAGTTATAAAAATTTTAAAATATTAAGGATGAAAGTTTTGTATTTTAGTTTATTTTTTTCCTGTTACATATAAAATATATTTATTATATTATATATAAAATATAATATTCCATGAATAAAAAATACCCAAAAAACACAAATGCACTCGAATTGGGAACATACATTTTCGTCGGCAAATATCAGAATAATCGACTTAATAAAAGTTAGATTTCACTTTTGAATTTTCTCAATGCTAAAACTAAACGCTAATAAGCATACCTTGGAAAATAACAAGTTAATACTTATTAGTTATTTTTTTTTTCTAAGATTAATTAAAAATTGTGTGGTTGGGGGACCCCGTCAGGAACGAAGTTTCTTACGTTTATTCTTCAACTCCGAACGTAATTCGAAATGAAATATGTATATTTCAATAGTTTATATTATGATAAAAAGAGGCTGAGAAAGATAGCGATAGAACTCGCACCTGAATTTCATTCCAAAAAGATTCAATCAATATTCGAAAAGTACTATTACATAATAATTAATTCAAAACAGTACACGTAGTCAAATATTATATTACACACAAGTATGTGTGAAAAGTAAATAAGGTAGTGTAATTCTAAGCACGAGATATGTCTTATCTCACAGTAGTGGCAATGTACTTGACAATGCCAATGTCTCACGACACGAGTGACAGCTACGTTTTATATATTACTCACATCTGTATAAGAAGCAATTCTAAAGTAACGGATCGATTTTACTTTACTACGGTTCCATGGAAATTTCAATTGTTTAATTTGGGATAGGTTAAATTGAATTATTTTTGTGTTAATCTAATTGAACACAGCTGTTTAAAAACATATTTCTTCGATGCAACTATAGGCACTTTTGACTCCCTTGTAACTTTTGTGTAAAAGATTGAATTTTTAGTGATCAAGAGAACTCACTAAAACTAGCTATATTACCAATATAGCTAATGAATAATTATGCATTGTATTTTATTTATGAAAGGTACTGTATGTCATTTTTATGATAGGCGGTAAACTCATACATTTATGTTAATTTAATAATTTACTGCATATAAATGAATTACTTATACTTCTTTTCTATTAAGAATAGATAAATAATATAATTTAGTAATATCTGTATATGTAATGGTGATATCATCCGATAAGTTTCGATATGAAATTTCAAATTAGTATCGTCTCAAATTCAAAATATTTATAAGAAAATTACAATACATAATATTTTATTTATTATAAGATTTAAAACAAAATCACGTTTCTTGTCTTATTTATAATTCGAGACCCGTGTAAATTTACAAATACATGTGTCGAAACGGTCATTTTAAAACTATTCGCTTACCAAGAATCGCTTATAGGCTCTATAAATTGATTATTCGATATATTCGAGTTCCAATTATAAGTTGAACTCCCTATCTTAACGCCTGATGGTAAGCAGTCTCCGCAACTGATGAATACTTGGGATACTTGAAGTATCATATACGCGTTGCTAACTTAAGGGATAAGAGGGATGGGATAAGAAGGGAAAAAATGAAGAGAAACGGTGGGAAATTGGGCCTCCAGCACACTCACTCGTCAAAAGAAAAAGAGGGTAGTATTTCCGGTTGAACCGGCCCATTTGTGCTGTGAGAAGCATGGTTCTACTACTTCTTCTTTCTTGTTTCAAGAGTTTTATAAGACGTTAGAGAACTTGGTAAATTCTTGAGAGATCTTTATAAATTGGTCGTTGCTTTAACTTCAATAGCTAATGTTAGTGTTAGCTGCGATGCATAGTTATTTGTCGCACGTTCGTATTAAAGGTCGATGGACCCATTGTTGTATCTTCTGATATGGTGCTACTTATTGTAATAGAAAATATTTAGTAGTCATTTGCAAGTGGGTTAGGTATCGTCAGGATGAATCACTTGTTGAGCAAGTAATGGTGATCTATTGTATTTATTGATCCGGTGGTTTTTTTTACCGTGGTAAAGGAAGTTGCCATATTTTTGCGTGCGAATGTAAATTTCTTCGGAAATTCTGTATTTACATAAATATTGTCGATAGGTAGGCTTGAATATATTATAAATACTGAATATATTTGTGGCGCAGCGGTAGCAAACCTGCCTTAAGTGCCACAGATCGTGGGTTCGATTTCCTCTCGGAGCAGATGTTGGTATTGACCATACAGGCATGTTTTCCGGTCTGGGTGTGTTTGTCCTTGTCATTGTGTTGAAGAGTCCGGACCGGATTATCATATTCTTGAAATAAGTAAATAAAAATAATTACCTGGCCAAATAAACGTAAAAACAAAAATGTTGCATACTAAACAACGTACATTAAAATAACAGAACCACTAAGTTAGAAGCATCGAACTTTTTTAAAACTATCCCTGAATGGGCGAAAAAGGGTTTGAAAGTTTGTATAGAATGTTCGTCATTTTTGACATTACAAACATGAAACTTTGTTTTTTGGTGAAAAATTAAAGAAAAAAATCACGTACTTTAATATTTTCAAAAATTCCACCCCTGAAGGATAGAAATGGGGGTTCTAAGTTTGGATTAAAAGCATTATTCACGCAGGTGAAGCCGCTGGCATTAGTATATAAATCATTATATTGATCTTACGATTACATTACAAAATGTATAATGTGACACAGGATATAACTATCCTAATGGGTGCCGTTGAGTGTGCAGCGTTTATTTATTTATTTATTATAATTAAAATGAGTACTTATTTAGTTGTCAAAAACCATTGTGCACAATTTCCATTAATGTTAATCCGAGTCCATGTTTTCTATGTAGGCAGAAGACTTTCCAATAGGGGCAACATTAATAAAACACATGCCATTGACGTTTGACAAGGAAGGCTCCGTGTATAGTTTATATCCGATTTGTAGTACATTTAGGCAATACGATTTTGAGTACGATACATCGATACGATTTATCGGAAATTTTATATGTACTTTCTAACATTTGAAATTTATTCTCGAAATAATTACGTAAATCAAAAGGTAAAAAAACTTTGGAGTATTATATTGGTAACCTGTTATTTAGAAAACTTTTTATTTTTTTACGGTGTAAACAACATTTTGCTGAAATTATACATTTGACTATCGTTTTGGTAATTTTGATCGAAAATAACAATTTGGTTTATTATCTTAATGTAGAATTTAAACCCGTCTCGCACTGTGCGCTGCACTGCGCGCAGTGCGAGACGGGTTGCGACCGCGAACGTAGCCCACTCACCCTGATGAAGGACCTCCGATGAGTCCGAAACTAGTCGGTACTTAAACCGATTGAACGTGAGTGTTAGCCGTTTAAATTCTACATTAAGTTAATTATGTCTCACGATAGTTTTAATAATTTAATTGGTTTATTATATTTATAATCATATTATGCTAGTTAAATATTGTTTCTTTGTCTCGTTGTCTCGTTAAACGTCAAAAATGTTACATAATAATAAAAAAATCGTGACGTTACAATCCATATGGTATATCGTATCGTTAATTGTAACCGAGACTGTATTTAAATAATCTCAGACCCATATACCGTTATCCACTAAGCGGTGACACGAACATGATTGGTTGACAATCTGACGAGCGATTAATCTCCGAGTAGGTGTACACGTAGGTTGTCCTGGGAATGAATCTAATGAGGGACACCTCAGCTGTTTTATCATTACCACTGTCACGCATCATTGAATATAACATGAATTACGTGCGTACAAATAATGCGTTTATATCGTATTTAGTAATTGTTATCTTGAGATGTAGGACAAGAGACAGTTTATATAATTTTGTAGGGTGATAATGTCGTGATATATTTTAAGGGACAGCAAAGCAAACATTTAATATTAATAACTCAAATTTCTTGTTGGTAACTGTCTTGTCTCTAAATATGATCTAGATTTAAAAAGTCCTTGTCATTAATTGACTTTAACAGGCTGTGCAAAATATGTAAAAATATATTGGGATTATGCGGTAAAGTGCAAGTGAGCATAAGTAATTAAAGTCGATTTGTTACTTTATCAAAACAGTTACTTAGTTAGTCTATTCATACTACTTATAATTATACGGATATACCATAGGTAAATTTATTGAAATTATAAAATATTAGCTTCTGACCGAGGTTTCGCTCGCGTGAAATAAACATTATATATATATTTATTTACATTATGTATTTACACGTACAAACAATTCTTTCGCTTTGTTATATTTTTATAGAAAATGACGAAGGCAGGCGACTATCTCGTAGACATAGGTAGCTCGACTGTTTTCGGGAATGCTTCGGCTCTTGTTCGGCACCCCTCGGGTGGGACCATCCTGTTCTCACTTCACTACATCTTACAGACCGATGTAACCAACCAACAAGAGTAAGGCGTCCTAAGCACGTCCTGCAAGACCCTGACGATAGGATTACATTAGAAAATGCCCTTACTTAGCACAGACACGCATACAACACCGTCCTCGCCGGCGAGGACGAGGTCCTTTGTTTCGCACGTAGCGTCGCGCTCACACCGTCGGGTGAGTCTATCGTATAAAATGCGCTCGGAGCGCTGCCTCCATCTCCGATGACGTCCTTAGCCGTGGTTCGGCTTCGCAGGAGGCAACCTAAGGACGGAATCCAATTTGAGCCCCCGTGAGGGCTGCCCCTTTATCACGGCCGAGTCTCTGTACTCGGCCCCCTCGCCCGGTGACGCTGTCAAGGCCAGTAGGGCCAACAGCAATACACATTCGGAAAAAAATCACTACATCTTATCGCCCGCCCGCACTTTCTTTCTTCTTGCTCGGCATCGAAGTATCGTATCGTGATGGTATACAGCCTATAGTCTTCCTTAAGAAGTTTGCTATAAAATGCAGAAAGTTTTTTTTTTAATTGTCCAGTACTTGATGAGATTAACGCGTTCAACCAAACAAACAAGCAAACTCTTTAGATTTGTATTATTGGTATAGTTTAGATTCAATCTGTTAATTAGCATTAAACATTAATGTCATTCGCAATTAAGTTTAGCAATTATTAAAAGATGCTAATCTCTACTCGGCTAATTTACATTACTTTCGCTAAAATTCATGTTGGATTCGATATTCGATTCATTTATTATGAAAGCAATCATTAGTATTAATTTATTTTGCTATTTGTTGCTTTAACATTGAAATCAAAATTATATAATAAAGTTGTAGTAAAATTTTTCATAAGGCACTTTTTATTAAAACATTTCTTACAACTTAAGGCCTATCTGTAGAGTCTACGTCGTGTAATGATTGATTTGGTCCAATTTGGGTTTAATCAAGCTTCAATATTTTTTTAAATTTAGGTATCGGTTCGGAAAAACCGTCAGCGAAATTTGGTAGGAAGAATATCTCTTCTAAATTGCGCAGTTGAGTGCGTCCAGACATCGAGCTGGTAAAGTTAAAAATATGTTCTTGAACTTAATTACAGTAAGCATGTATGCTTGCTTGTATGCATGTACCTATATTTAAAATTAATAATTACTTATATTACGTGGGAATTAAGTACTCAATTTGTAGGTTACTTGTATGCAACGCGATTAATATGCCTTTCACACGCTACAGGGAGTCTGCGCTATTCAATAAGAAAATGAAATTTATTTCTTATTTATTATACCTTGTTATTTAAGTGACTAAATAATTTACATTTAAAATTTAGTTTCTATTTTAATGACGCAAGATTCTAGTTAAATATGGTACGGTGAATGCCAATTTTCCAATATAAATTACTAAATTATAGCTTATTTAAAATTAGCTTTAGCATCTTTATAATAAGGAATTAAAAACATGTTAATTATAGAAAAGCAGTTTTCGAAGAAATGGTTTCGACGGGTGGTCTCTTTACCATAGAATGATGATGGTGAGTAATCATAACCTGTTATACATTCATTGTTCACCAAAGCTTATAAATGCTTGCAATACAAAATTATATTATGCAATACAATCCTGAGTATAAGGGAAGTTAAGAAAAGGAATTAAAGAAAGACAGCAAAAATAATAGCTTGTAAGCTAGGTCATTCACATTTACCGAAGGAAAAGCAAAACTGCGATGCCACCTCTCGAAACAATAACAATAAATATGGTATTCATGAAATATGTAAAATATCAGTTTCACTATGAACCCTTTAATAGTCTTATACAAGATTAAAAGAAATATCTTCAATCAGATTCACACGAGATCAACCCAAAAAGTTATTTATTTTTATCTTCCGATACACGTGACGTACACTCTGCTCCAATATTTCAACACGTTGAATTATACATGTTATGTTAACAAGAGGTCTATCATTAGAACAGTTAGCGCCTTGCCTATTGATCAGACGTCGATGCATCTACGGTATTCATACTAATGACTTCTTTGTTTTTTATCGCTTTGTTCCACCGCGTCTAATGGCAATGTTGTCGGTATTGTATAAGTTTCCAGCAATTGATTCTAGGAAAGTTATTTATATTTTAATTCGATTACGCAACATCGTCTCGTTCGTTGGTTTCATGTGTTTCACTTTTATTAGTTTTATTATGGTTATGGTTAAAGAATCTTTATTCTCATAAGAATTACAATAAAAATTCACTTACTGAGAACAATATTAACATTATTATTAACAAACAGTAGTAATTAAACTGAGCTTTCACAAAATCACAGTCACAAAAAAAACGAAATACACAAAATATCATAAAATGTTACACTTTTTTTTTTTTTGCGGGTAAAGTTAAAAAAAAATCACAAGACGCAAGAGCGACCAGACTATTCAAAAATGTTATACACGGATACAAAGCAACCCACGCTAGATGCGGCATCAGTATATATTTGATTCGACTTTGATTTTTTTGTAATTTATTTATTTTTAATTTTATTATTTTTAATTTCTATTGTTAATCATATTATTATGGATAAATTTCTGTATACGTAAAAGAACAAAGCAAACATTTTAGAATATTATTAGTATGACTTAGATATAGAAAATGTTATAATATTTATCTATTAAAGTATATATACATACAATGCTAGGGTTGTTTTATTAATAAATGTTTAAAAACTATGTATGATTATACCTTTTTGTTTTTGTTTTAATACATGCGAAAGAAAAAGTTTTTTTTTTACTAAATATGAATATATATATACAGAATATATACATATATATATATTCAATATATATACATACATACACATACCTACACACATACTTACACACATATACATACATACATACACACATATATATATATATATATACACATATTTATTTTGTTATTATTATGAACTATTTGTATTTTTCTCTAATATATAATTTAAGTTGTCGTTTGAAACTGGCAATTGACTTAGTATTTCTAATAGTTTCTGGTAATTTATTATAAAGTTGGACACCTTCATATTCAATATTCTTTTTTCCATAATTTGTTCTATGCTGGCGGGTAACCAAGTTATTCGCGTTACGTAGAAGTTTTCTTTGGACCTCGTATTTTCTAGTAAAACTTATTTGAGTATTGATATAGCCATTTAATATTTTATGAATAAGAATGTTTGTAGCGTAAGTAAATGTCTGATTTATATTCATTAAGCCTGTTTCGCGATATATTTTCTCAGTTGATGTACGCAAGTTATACTGAAAAAGAGTTTTAATAAGTCTATTCTGTGCCGTTTGTATTTCTTTTAGGTTATTTTTTAAGCATTTTACAGATTTCTATCAAGTAATCTATATGCGGTTTAGCTAGTGAATTATATATTAAGTAACGTATATGTCTTGGGATACATTTAACGATGCTGCGGAGTGCACCAGTTAGTGAAACCAGCTTCGACTTTATTTTATCTATATGTGGCTTCCAGCTTAATTTATTATCTAATATAATACCTAAATATTTTTCTTTTGGGATTTGATTTATGGTTTTATTGTTAATTTTTAGTTCAAAGTTGTTGTTTATTTTTTTATTCTTAGCAGAAAATATTATAAAATTAGTTTTTGCTGTATTAACAGTAAGTAAATTACTTTGAAACCAGTCGTTCAAGATATTAAGATCGCTTTGTACTTGGGGTATAATAAAATCAGTTGAGCAGCCGGAATAAAAGATACTGGTATCATCTGCGTATAAAGTTAAATCACCTTTGAGGCCTATCTTATTAATATCATTAATATAAACTAGAAAGAGAAGTGGACCTAAGATCGAGCCTTGTGGTACTCCACATGTAACTAAGTTTGGACAACTTTGATATTCACCTAATTTTACAATTTGTTTTCGATTTAGAAGATATGATTTGAGTATTTGATACGCTTTTCCTGTAATGCCTATATCGAATAATTTTTTTAATAGTATTTCATGGGACACCGTGTCAAAAGCCTTCTTTAAATCTATAAAGACGCCAAGTACAATTTGCTTTTTATCGATTTTATTTTTAATGTGGGTTACTAAGTCTATTGTTGCTGCTAGGGTATTTGATTGTCGTCGGAAGCCATACTGTTTCTTAAAGAAAAAATGTATAGAATTTAAATACGTTTAGGCGGAATACAAAATTTTCTCCAAAATTTTAGAAATAACTGGTAAGACCGATATAGGGCGGAAGTTACAAGGATCGGTTTTACTTCCTGTCTTATGGATTGGAATTATTTTTGCTATTTTTAGAGTATCTGAGGAAGTAACTTTTTCTAAACATCTATTAAAAGTGTCTGTGAGCTTACTAGCAATTAACAGTTTTATACATTTTAATGTTTTTGTACTAATACCATCGATGCCGCAACTAGTATTAGGATTCAAGTCGTTGATAATTTTAAGTACCTCACGTGTTGTCGTCGGGGTGATTTCATTTAATTCTGTTGAGTGTAGTGATGTAGCAGCTTGGTCCTGATGAAGTTGACATTTCTGCCCCTTGTCCGGAATTTCACTAGCCAACATTTGTCCAATTGTTGAAAAGTAGTTATTAAACTCTTCGCATATATCCGTAGGCTCCGTTATGACTTTTGATTTAATTTCAAGTTTGTCAGGAAATACAGTACTCTTAATTTTGTTACTAGATAACTCTCGTATCAGCTTCCCATCTTCAGGGGTTTATTTTTGGTTTCACTGAAGCGTTTATTGTAGTATATTGCCTTTGTTTTCTGTATATGAACTGCCATCTTTGTCCTTTCTGTTTTGAATTTCTCTTCAGTGGTTTTAGATTTTTCTTTCAAATAGCTTTGCCAAAGTTTATTTCTATTTTCTAATCCCTTTATTATATCCCCATTAATCCAATCTTTTCTCGGTGGGTTTAAAATTTTAGTTTTATAGATTTCACAATTGGATATACATTTAAATAAGCTTTTTTCTAGTTCCTCATAGCTTTGTTGGTTGTCGATCATGTTCGCATAAGAATCATACAGTTTTATTATTATGACTAATTAATTTAGAGCAACTGTTTCATATAACTACTTTAACCTAGTCAAGTCAGTTGAAAAGAGAGGTAATATCACTGATATGCTTGTACAGTTTTAATAGCACTTCGTTTATTGGACCTATTTTTATTATTGATATTTCTTTTACAAATTAACTAGCTGGGAATTTGAGGAAACCTCTAATTATATATTTATCTAATACTAATATTTTTGAAATAAATCGTCTATAAATATTAGTTTACTAGTTTGGCCGTTTGTCCTTGTTTTCCCACCGAGTCTCATAGAGTACGTTAAGCTGTCGATCCTGTTTATTATCACATACAATTGATAATAATCGTAGGTATCGTTAGGAAATTTGTTGTTATCTGATGATTTACTGGTTTGCTCTTAGGGTCACGGAGGTCAGATGGCAATCGCTCTGTGTAAAAACTTGTAGTAATAAACAGACCCTGGGCAGATACAATACCGGGAAAAAATCGGAAACTTAATAGAAGCTATTGTTTAAAAGCTTTATAAAACAAAATAAATTCTTCGAATTAATTTACAACTCTATTCATTATATTGCACTTAAGTTCCGAGACTCTGAAGCCCTAGGCCATCTTGGCCGAAATAAAACTTAAGCTATCAGCAAAGTCTTATGGGACGGTAATAATTTTTAATCTAGGTTCTCCAGACGAAATGAGGATTTTGTAAAAGTTTAACTTTTAACGACCTTTCCATATCTTTAGTGAAACTTCCATTGAGGATTTAATTCTGGTCTTATCTACAGAAGTTTCATCCTTCGCTACTCGAAGCCTAACTTTAGAATCAATTCCAATTTACTCTCTCAAATCTTCTCGAACATTCGCGTCTATGAATTAAGAACTGTGTTAAAGTGAATTTGGATTTGGTGACAATATTTTATGTAAAATGATTTAATTAAATAATATTCAAAATTATCTAGGAACTTTGACAATAAGGTCAAGTTTTGACGACAAAGACAGACTGATCTTTAATTTGTTTAAGACTGGTATTCTAAAAGGCTTGTTGATAATAATCAATTGTGCCTAGAATCAGATTAATAACATTGACTTCTTCATCTAGATCGGCACCATACTAAAAATCTTCTCATAAAATTTCTCTACTACAAAAGCATTACAGACCTGAACCTTTTAACCGTGTAAGTCCTTCCAAAGTTACAGATACCAAATTAACACTTCTGACGTCATCACATTTAACAATGGGCATTGTTCTAACCGTGTTAATTACTGGCTAATGTTGGTTCAATGGTTATGTGACTTGATGTTTAACGAGGCGTCATGAGATGCACGCGCTAGGGTACACATGACATGATGTTGCACTTTGATGTTGCTATTGACAAAGAAATTTATTTTTAGTGAATCCAGATTAAAAGTATTGGTATTCTTATATACTATGAAAATGGTAATAGTTTTCGGCATAGATGGGTCCGCTCGATCTACCCTCCCACAGAATAGCATGATGAGTATTTGTACTGTTGCTTTGGTTAGATGAGTGGGAGCATCAGAGGCCTAAACTCCCAACCTTTTCTTTTTTCCTTTCTTTAATCCGAATAAAGGGTCCGCGAGTAAAAACCTTTGTAAAGCTTCTGGGATTTCTAGCGTCTGTACTAGGCGTCTAGGCTATAGTGACCGCTTATCATCAGGCGGCCTCTACGCTTGATTGCCACCTGTGTGGTTTGCAAAACCCAAATATATGGGCCAACTATATATATATTTTTAATGAGTAACTACTGGTACTAGTGCCACCTGATGAGGGGTAGGAGAAGAGAGGTGAAAAGGGGAAATAATGTGGTAAAGTTTGGTTCATGCGTTCAAACTTTTTGAGATGCAGAGTTGAATATCAATTTAGATATAATAAGTGTAGTGATGGTGGCAGAATCAATCTACTTCTCAGCCGAAATAGACGTCTAATAATTATTGTCTAAGTGTATAAGCACTGCGGCTGTCAAGGATGTCCATTAGTGATGAAAATAATAAGGCTCTACTACAAACAATCTTTACATTTTAGTATTTTTTATACCTAAAACTTAACATTGCAAGATTTTTATTACACTATGACCTGTTGTTTCAATTTCGTTAATGCTGTGTCACAACAAATAATTACCTTGTAAATCGTTTATTTGTTTTAAATTAACGCAAAATTTTTATAATTTTGGTTAAACAATTTCAACAGGAAACTATAAAATAACAGGCATAATATTAACATTTGTACATTTTGAAGCCAATTTACGGCATCCACGGTTATTTAGCACAATCATAAACTGAACGTAACGCAATATAGGATTTCACTTGTAAATTATACATATTAAAACTATTTATAATTTGATAGAGGCATTTAATAATAAATCAGTTGAAATAGTTAAACCTAGATTGAAACTAGCTAAGGTCTTAAGGTCTACTTCATTTGTTTTCTTATTTAAAATTTGAAGTCTAATCATACTAGTACAATATTGTATTGAAAACAAATCCAATAGAAATTTTATAAAGCTCTTGATCTCGTTTTTATAAATATTTTTTATACAACACAGATGGCAATCAATCGTACTGACTGACTCACCTGATAATAAGTGAGCCACATTTATGACAGTTTCTCAATGCTTGAAAGCGTTTTACCCGATCAACTAAATATTGTATCATGATAGTCCTCAGTGGTACGGAACAGTACTCCTCAATAATAGTATAGTAAGTAAATACACAAAAAAATATAGTTTCCCGAGGATTGTAAAATAACTATCAAACGGTCCTCTGGCATAACAGCTTGGTCTTCTGATAATTTTTACTGAACATAACCCTCATGTCTACACAGGCGAAATTGCGGATACATACTTTTTTATGGCGATTAGCAAAAGAGCATACGATCCGTCTGATGGTAAGGAGTCACCGTAACGTATGAATGCATGCGATACTTGAAGTATCAAATGCACGTTCCCAACCCAAAGAACAACATAACAGGAATGAAAAGGGAAAACAGGAAGGAAACAGAGGGGATGGGAGATTGGGCCTCCAGCGCTATCACCCATCGCAAGAAACGCTACAGTACTTGTTACTTCACGCAGGTCTTTTGTGAGAGGGTACTACTTCCCCGGTTAAAACGACTCATTTGTACTGGAAGAATCATGGCTCTGTGTAAGCTACAAAAATAAATTTAAATGTAATCAAAGATATGGCGCCATGTTAAAATCATCTATAGTAGTACTAGTAATTATTTATATCAAGTGCGAAGGTGTGACTTATAAATTATATATATCGTCGTGATATAAATAAACAAATGAGTACGATATTTACATTTAATTAAAATAAAATAAATTATGCCTTTCGTAATGACACCTTGCGTGTTCAATCTATTTCTGGCGAGTCAAAGGTTCATGTCCGTTTATTGTTTGTAAAGGAGCCTAGCGGTTAATAAACTTTGCATACAGGATAAATAAACTATCGAAACTTTAAATGCATGTCTTAGAATTTTGTAATTGACTGCGTTCTCTTGAAACTATTTTGACTAAATAATTGACTGCAATAAATGTTTGTGAATTATTTTCTACTATCTGTACCCGCGACTTTACGTGGATTACAGAGTTATTGTAAAGATTTTTGTTATAAATACAGTATAATTATACTTAAATCTTCTTCTTCTTAGCATTATCCGTATCCGCATATATTACCCAGGGTCTGCTTCTTAATCGTATCTACAAGTGACGGGTTACTTGTTTTTACACGGAGCGATTGCTATCTGTCCTTCTCAACATTAAGGGCGAACCAGCAACTCATTGGATAAGACCACATTTTCTAACAAAATCAACGATTTTTTATGAGATGGATAACAACCGGGGCCAATAGCTTAACGTGCAATCCGAGTCACTCCGAGCGAGAATCGAACCCGCGCCCATTTAGGCTCAAAGCAAGCTCGCTACATGTACGCCACAAAGGTCAACATATGCATATAAGTCATATAGGCTATTGTCGTAACCCTAAGGTTTACGATTCTGGTCTGTTTCCGGATCCGCGACACAATTAACCCGTGGGTCATTGAACGATATGCGTTATCTTTTTATGTAATTTTATATAAAATACATCGTCACATTGTCTACTCGTCTCGCTTATAATTTAAGAATCAATGGCTAGACTTTTTAAATATTTTAACGAAATTTTAATTGGCTGTAGTTTTCTTTAAAAAAACAATTATTAAATTTAAAATAACACAGAACTATTCCTGAAATATTCCTCAAATCAAATGAAATTCGAACACGATTTAATCGAAGTTAGATTCAGGCATGTTGGATCAACAAAGAGTAGATCAGAACTGTGCCTAGTTCGGTATTCCAGCAAATTGTTCGTGACACTATGTTTGTATTGTGGACGAGCTTGCTGGACACAAAAATCACGACACAGTACACCACATGAGCGAATTAGATTCAAAGCACGCGTGCTGAATCAACAGGAGCGGTGCAACTGCGTCCCGAGTTCTCTCCAGCAAATTGTGTTCGAAACCGTGTTTAAATTCTGGACATGTCTGTGTTTCAACTCTTTTATGGATAAAATAATTCAATGTTCAATGAAACAAAACCAGACCCCAGCGAACATGTTACGAACTGAAAAATTATGTCCTAGCGTTCCTAATTTCAAAAATTCATAAATATAATAAATAAACATAAATAAACGCTACACACTCAACGGCCCCCATTAGGATAATTATATCCTGTGTCGGGGGTCCGGAAACATTCACAATGACAAGGACAAACACAACCAGACCGGAAAACTTGCCTGTACGATTAATACAAACATCTGCTCCGAGCGGGAATCGAACCCGCAACCGTCGAGGCTTAAGGCAGACTTGCTACCCACAACGCCACAACGGTGTCGAAATATATATGATATAATTATGTACTTGTGTAGGTAGGTAAGTACTACAATGAGTTTATTGTTTCTTTTACTTAGAGTGGATGATAATTATTATAAATATAAATAGTAAATAAGATTTTCCTATTTTATATGTATTGTAAAGAAAGGCATATAAAATGATATTTTATGTTAAAGAGAGTGTATGCATTGGCAACAAACTGTGATGCAGTTTGGCGTTACTTTGCAAATGTGAAAATGTATGTACTTGTTTGAAAATAAATAATCAAATAAATAATAAATAGTTATTGTTCATTTCATACCCTTCTAATAGCTACCTTTGATTTTTTATATGTCAAAGGGAGCAAACGGGCAGGAGTGATGTTTAGTGATTACCGCTGCCTATGAACATATGCAACTACAGAGGATCTGCATATATACCATTTCTGAAATTATGAGTGTGTAACCTTACATAATATCGACAAATAGACTCTCATTACGTCTTTCAAGCAAAAAAACAAAAGACAAAAATTATCCTGGATCTCCGATACATCTGGGGCTATTTATTATTTATTTAATCTTTGTGTTAAATTTTCAAAAATTAGACAGCGTTTTTAACTCTATTTCTTTATAGATACGTAAACCAAGATGTAATGTACATCAAACGTTTTAAGTATAAGAAAAAACTTGAACAGGACGCCTTTCCTCAAGGGAAGTTTCGATCGTGACTTGTAAGGATAGCAATAAATATTATAAACGGCGTTCGTGTATCAATTTTTTATGTCTTAAGTCCTATTTGACAATAAAATTACTAATTGCTAAAAGACTTTTGATGACATTGTGGCGCAGCGGTAGCGAATCTGCCTTAAGCGCCGGAGGTCACGGGTTTGATTCCCGTTTGGAGCAAATTTTTTTTATCGACCATTCATTATCCATGTGCATATGTTCCAGTCTGGATGTTTGTTGTTGTTCTTGTATGTGTTTCCGGACCCCCGACACAGGAAATCACTATCCTAATAGTTGAATCTGTACCGTTCATTATTTTAGTTCAAAAGTATGCTATTATACTTAAGCTTAAAAAGCGTCGTATTTCAACAAAAGTTTTAACAATATCATAAATCTCGCTTTAGAAATCTTTAAGTACTTGCACCAATTTAAAAAGGCTTTCATAAAACCAACAGAACCAAGTAAAAGTTAAGAATTTAAAAATCAATTTCCTCATGTGTTCAAGAAAACTTTAAAGTAACGTTCAAGACACGTTGGTCTCAATGGCCGTCGTTTATTTTGTCTTGACATAAATGCTTGCTTAAGTGCCTTTTCAGACGTGCCGATTGCCCGTTATCCGGCGCCGACTGTCCGGTAGCTCATGTCACTTTCAAAACCCAGTTTTGAATCTAGTAGCTCGTACGAACAGTGATTTATTTTTAAGAATACTAGCAATGCCTTTTTTTCAAGGCATTATTAATATTCCTATTGCCCCTCCAAATAAGCTCGAAGTTAGCGCTAGGAGTGGGTACGATAATTGCCCAAGGGGGTCAGGATCGAATCCACGTGTCTCGCGTTAATGGAGCAAAGTCGGCCCTTCTACCGTTGACCAATTCAGGCTTTGGTGAATCCGGCGTACACCCGGCCACCGCAGGCCGAAGAAAATTTACGCCGGTACGTCTGAAAGGATACCTGGCGCCGGCTACGCGGCAACCGGAACGTGTGAAAAGGCACTTAGTACGTAGTTATTTAATGCGCCGACGCTCTTAAAAGAGTCGAGAACTGTAGAACGCTATTTATGTCACTAAATGTAGGGTTGGAGATATAATCGGATCTCTCTTTTACGCTCGTTGAGTTTATAATGAGTGGGAAAAAGTAGGGGCGGAAATTGAATCGAATATAAGCTATAAGAGTATTTTAAAGCGTATAAAGTATTTAATGGATAATTAAACTGTTTTATAAATTACAAAATTTAACTCTAAGTAGCCTTTAAAATTCGGCCAAGCGCGAGTATAACGCTAATAGTTCCATGCAGCAACGTATTGAAAATGTCGTTTTAAATTTGTCTCGGATCAAAAAAAGCCAAGTTTGTCAAATAGGTTTAAAATTAACTATTATTATAATATTTTCTTATTTTTTGACTATGTGACTTTCCCTTCGTCCCTATTGAATTAATATGCACTTTTGTAAATTGATATCTACTTAATAGTTAAAAATCAGGATACATGACCCATACATACCTTATAGATTTATACATAAATATAAAATTAAACGCCACGCACTGCATTACACTTTCTTGTGTCTGAATAATTATATCCTTGCCTCCTTGTATTGTCTGTATACAAATGTTGCCTGCACATTCCGAAAAAAAAAAAAAAATGTTTCCTGCCAGATCTCTGTACTAACGAAAACGAATTTGCTCTGTGCAAGAATCTTGAGAAGGTACAATTTAAAGTTCGTTGTTGCGCTCGGCTCATTAAGTCAATCAATCATACAGTAGCTTATCTTTGATGTAATGCAAAATATTTCCCCCAAAGGGTATTGGTTCACTTGGGAGAGGCGCATGAACGTCCTGAACACTGCAGCTGTTTTTGATGACTCTACTCTACCTGATGGTAAGTGGAAGTAGAGTACCAACTTGAAGGCGACTAATACCGTCGCAGAAGGCGAACTGCACTAGCCGCCGGTCCTGGCCCTGCCTATCCGGAAGATGCAAATGGTTATACGCTGGGTGACCTTGAAACGCAGCTGACGAGCTATAACTTCACGGGTTTTTACTAATCTACGTAAGGTGGCAGCTTACCATGAGGTAATTTAAAATTCATCGACTATAGCATAAAATCTACATTTTTACTTTTGATTTATAAATCAATACAATTTTTTTCTTATAATTATCTATGTAAATAATCACGTATTTTCTCATAAATATTATAATATTAGATAACACGCAACTTACATTCGCTCCCATAAATAAGCTTATCGAGAAAAATTTCCTAATCTTCAAAGCAACCGAAGTGTCAATGGTACGCCCTGTGGGTACGCCGTATAAAAAAATCCTTTCCAATTACTGGCACGAGATGTTATTTGATAAAATCCAGTCAATTATTACGGCTCGTAATGCCTCGATGGAGACATTCTTTCTTTTTTGTTGATTTACGATAAAATGAAAAGTTATAAGAATGTGATGATTCTTAAGCCACAGATTATAACGACAAATTGCTGTGATATTAATCGTTTCTCTAATGGTTTCAATAAGCAATCTCAATCCATTTTTACCGGTCAGAGATTGCATTTGCGATCTAAAATTACGAAAAAGGGTTTCAATAGCCTATTCTCTTTTGTATTGTGTACTATTTCACTCTTCAACGCCTTCCTATTTAAAGCAGAAATTTCAATTTCTTGGTGACATTAATAAAGTTTTAAGATCATCTGATAATCTTAGGCTGCGAGTACCGAATCATAATACCAAATTTTATAATTCTTCGTTTGCAGTACAAGCCGTTATATTATGGAATTCTTTGCCTGTACACATTAGACGTGCTCAAAGTTTATCACTTTTTAAAAAGCAAATAAAAGCTCATTATTTTAATGTTTAATTATGTTAATATACCCTCTATTACTATGTATTAAGCCCGCCATATTTATTTATACGTTTTTGATTATATATATATTTAAGTATTTTTTATATTAATTTATTTATTTATCTATTTATATATATTTATATTTATATCATTATATCTATTTTTATATATACATATACATATATATATATACATATATATAATTTGTCTAATATATAATCTATAATACTTACCACCTACTTATCACATATATATTTTTTTTTCCTATGCGCTCAGGTTGTCTGGTAGAAATTGCTTTTTAGCAATAAGGCCGCCTGGTTGTACCATTTATGCTAAATTTATATGGTTTTTGTTTTTCTTTTTGTCAATGTCATGGTGTACAATAAAGTATTATTATTATTATTATTATTATTATTCTTAGGTTCTCATATTAATCCAAAAACACCATCTACAGATCGATTGATACAGATCTCAGTCCGAAGATTTGATATTGAAACCGTACCTAAATTATTATCGATAGGAGAGAAGAATTGTTCATAAATTTAATATAATGTATGTAAAAATCTAAGAAGCCATTGATATTATTTCGACCGTGAAAAAATACTTTGATAATTTGATTTTCTTTTTCAATGATTTTTTAAAAATAATCTTTGATTGTGTTTCAATAACGTGGCTTTTTTGCAATTACTGAGATGTCTTCTTTTTTGTTATTGAAGTAAATTTGGTCGTTCAAGTTAAGAGGAAAGTTGCATTACAAAAAATATATAAGTACAAAAACTGACGAGCCATCCGTTCGGAAACCGCTTATAAAAACTGTTATGATCATGTTTTTATCGATGTTACTGACCGCTCTGATGTGTTCGATGTAAAAACTAATAATTTACGATTGCTCGGGCGCTACCAAATTCCGTGGAGGATTTTTTGCGGTACGGGCATACATTTCAACAAGCTAATAATATTTATTCTGTATTTAGTAACAGAAAATTGTTGAAAAAATCTAATTGAACAGGTTATTAGTATTTGGACAAAACGATTAACATTAGAGCAATCAATCATAATTTTTTGCGGCTATACTGGGAAAGGACTGATGGCGGATGAGATAAAACCACGAGCCATACCATTTATTTGATAAAGGTAGCTTCACACGGACCTAAAACAAAAGACAAATATCGACAAGATTGACCTACAATGGGAAGGACTTGATAACACAACAAGGCTGAGTAATCGAACGCTTACTAGGCGGTAGAACCTGTAAGGTGTCGAGGCCAGCCTAAGCTTAGATGATTGGATGCGTTGAAGTGAATCGACGAAATATCGAATAATATAAGGAACTTCATCGAACTAAATAATAATAATATGTCATAAATAAACATAAATTCCATGTTTCTTAACAAGCAAGCAAGCATACTGTCTACGTGACAGTAAGTCACCGCAACCTATGAATGCTTGCGATACTTGAAGTATCACATGGGCATAACCAACTCAAGAAAAGAAATGAAGGCATAAAAGGGAGACACCTTTTTTGACGACGTTGTGGCGCAGCGGTAGCGAACCTGCCTTAAACGCCACAGGTCGCGGGTTCGATTGCCGCTCGGAGCATTATATGTTGGTATTGACCATGCAAGCATATTTTCCGGTCTGGGTCTATTTGTTCTTGTCATTGTGTATGTTTCCGGACCCCCGACACACGATATCAATACCCTAATGGGGGCCGTTGAGTGTGTAGCGTTTATTTATATTTATTATTATAGACACCACAAGGGGTTAGAGATAAAGCCTCTCATGCTCTCACTCATCGCACGAAATGCAACAGTACCTACTGTTACTTTACGCCGATTTTATTTGAGAGGGTAGTACTCCCCGGTCGAGCCAGCCCATTTGTGCTACAAGGAAAATATGCAAAAATGTTGAATTCAAAGCTATGAGACAATACTGGGTTCAACAAAAATTTCTCACAAAAAAGGAACAGATTACAAAACGAATACACGCTTAGTTTTACGCAGTTTCGAAATAAGTTTAAAATTTCAAAGAGAAAGCCGCATGTTGACTTCCAGTAAAAGTCCCACAGTCTACTATCGTAAAGAGAGCCTTTAATCTTAACACGGATAGGTTACACTGCTCCCATATATTACAAGAACGAAAACAAGCAAATAGATGTAAGATAACCGATTTTGTATGTCGTAAATCAGTTTGTTACAATTAAACTTTAGGTACTAATAAAGGCGTATCTATAATGAAGTGAATCTAAGCTCTTTTTTTAATGTTGCGAAGCAATGTGGAAACGGATACTACGATTTTGCTTAATATGTCAGCGAAATTGTGAAGGCCTATGGCTTAGACAAAGAATCTTTTTTGATTTTGATTTTGAGTAAGAAAAATAATATGTACTCATTGTTATTTGGAATTAAAAGAAAATTCCTTTTTAATCTAAATAAATTTGTACTTGATTTTAAATGATAATTTGACTAACTTGCTTTGAAATATTAGCAGTAATGATGTGCTAAAGTTTGTTCTTAATAGTGTTGTAGTAATAGTAAATATACATAATAACATTACTATATAAATTGCTGTTCTACTAAGAGTCTGAGAATTTTATTCACATCTTTTTAAGGTTTATCGCAGTGTGACTTCGGAATGTAATAACTATAACCGTTTTGTTTCACGCTCTTTTAGACAAATAACTGTTGTAACATTTTGAAGATCTTAAATGTAATCAAAAACGAATCATCATTACTAAATTCTCAACACTTTCGTCTAAAGAAAATGACGTTAGAGATTTTTTGTTATGTAATTTACAGATCCTTACCATGTACACTTAAATTCCCTTTGCTGTCTAATTATAAATAAAAAAGGTAAAAAAATCAAGACAAAAATGTCTTTGAAAAAACAAAACATTATGACAGCAGGTTTATAAAACTCGGCTCACTTTACAGCCTGTATTGTATCGTAATTGGAATGTCAGTGAATGATCGATATTTATCTGAATCGATTCGAGAAAGAAACCCGTTCTACAAATCGGATTATGTAAAGAGCAATTTCATTACGTTTTGAAGCGATCATCGTATTGAAGATAGGTATGAGAAAATATTATTAAAATATTATATTAAAAATAAAATATTATATTATATAAGCGTTTTTATTTAGACTATACCTTCTCGATATCGTAATTAATAACGAGATCTAATTTCTTCAAATGGAATACGATTCAAAGATTTAATGACTTATTAGAATGGTTGTTAGATACGTATCATCGCAAAATCTAATTCTACCATCAGGTGAGTCGTATGCTTGTTTTTCAACGTAGTGAAATAAAAAAGTTATAGTGATTTTTAAAGTCATTTAAAGTCATTACATTTATGATGACCATCGTAACATTTTTCCCGGTACCTTTTCCTAGGTCTGCTTGTTGCTCTTATCTTGATCTGACTTTTGTCTGTTTCTTTTTATCACTATCACACAATAAATTGAACCGATTTTAATTTGCACATATTTTAGCCGGATATCAATTGTACCAATTTTTTCTGAAATATGTTTGTATTGACCATGCAAGCATATTTTCCGGTCTGGGTGTATTTGTCCTTGTCATTATGAATGTTTCCGGACCCCGACACAGGATATCACTGTCCTAATGGGAGCCGTTGAGTGTGTAGCGTTTAATTTAAACTAAATTTAAATTTAAAAATTAATTACATAATATTGTAAGTATTTACATTTTAATCGGTTGTAGCTCAGAATGCAAGATAATATATAGCTAAATTATTGATCATATCCAAGATGATCCTCTAAAGAAATAAGTTATTGTAACTAGATATTGACTTACAACTCTTTCATAATAAGCTTTTTATAATTCACTATTCACAAAAAAATTTGGTATGCAAATCGCGGGCGGGTCAATACATTTACATACAAACAGATTCACAGCTAACCATATCATGTATTGTACATACAAAATCGGTATTTGTCACATTTATCGGCGCCTTTATGCTTCTGACCTTTAGCAGTGTTCGTCGTATCTTCATTATGCAAGTTCGCTCCACAATCAATCACAATGTCAGACGGCTTCTAACAATCAATATGTTTATTTATAGGTCAATTTCTTCTATATAAATATTATGATTGATAATGTTGCTTTGATGTTTGTCCGCGTTATTATCTATACTGTTATCTATTTAGAGAATCTTAATTCTTATACTTACTTGTTATTAGGTTATGGATTGTCAGATATTAAGATTTATGAGCGATAGAGGCTTGCCACTTTCTATAGCATGACCAATTACATGACAGAATATTCACGTAAAAAAGCAGTCTCTGACTTCACTCCACCTGATGGTAATTGGATGAAGAGTCCAAACGCGAAAGCTACATGCATTTTACCACCGTTGCTGAGGGGGAATTTTACCAGCTGGTTTTGCTCTGCCTACCGATAATATACCACTGGTTACATGCTGGCCGACTTCGAAACACGGCTGACGTGTAGTCCCTTTACGAGTTTTTCACGGAAAAAAGCAGTCTCTGACTTCACTCCACCTAATGGTAATTGGATGAAGAGTCCAAACGCAAAAGCTAAATGCCTTTTGCTCACCGTTGCTGAAGGAGAATTCTGCTATGCCTACGGACAATATGCTACTGGTTATATTCACCAAAATTGCGGTGGTTTCTAATCAGGCGAGCATTTAAGCTTTATCATTTTCCATACTCTTCCTCTTCTTTTTTTTTATGTAAGAGTGGGCAAACGGGCAGGAGGCTCACCTGATGTTAAGTGATCACCGCCGCCCATGAACATCTGCAACACCAGAAGGCATGCAGGCGCGTTGACGACCTTTAAGGAAAGAACCCTCTTCTCTTGAAGGTTCCCAAGTCGTATCGGTTCGGAAAAACCGCCGGCGGAAGTTGATTCCACAGAGTGATTGTACGAGGAAGAAAATGTCTTCTAAATCGCGCTGTTGTGGATTTTCAGACATCGAGGTGGTATGGATGGAACTTGGAGTTTTGTCGCGATGTCCGATGGTGAAATTCTACCGGCGGGATCAATCCAAACAATTCTTCAGAACACTCTCTGTGATATATGCGATAGAAGATGCAGAGTGATCCTACATCTCAACGCAATGCCAAAGGATCGAGCCGATCGGAAAGGGCTTGATCTTCATAAACATGTCATCGTAATAGACATGTGTACTTACTAATCATTGAACGATCTATGGGTTAGGCAAAGGCAAAGGAAAGACAAAGACTGTCAATAGATGGGTGACACCAAAGTGGTATTGCAACTAAAAGTCTTCGTCCCTCTTAAGGGCACGTAAATAATAATAATAATAATAATAATAATAATAATAATAATAATAATAATAATAATAATTTAATATAAATATATATTTACTTGTATAACGGGCGTGAGTGAGTCTAAAAATAATAATAATAATCATTTATTTTCAGACAACACATGGTCCATTTTGTTAGTAATACATTGTTCTTAAAAATATTATTGTTAGTACACTATCATTTGTCATTACATTCAACTTTTACAATTAATTTTAATAATGCTATATATTTACTTACATTTTATTTTAACATTTAAATTATTTATTAAAAATTATTATTTCATAAGAACATTCATGAAACACTCAACTGCAAAATTATGATAACATTAAAAAGTTTGTTCCGGCTTATATTAGTTTGATAACAGTTGATTAATCAAGTCCGAGACCTGTACAGCTCCGACATTAGGTTGGCCTTTTTATGGCAGGCCTTATATTTGTTGAAAGAATGTATAAAAGTCAATACACTGTGAATAATGTATAAAGTAAACCTACTCTAATTGATGTTTAAATAAAATTTAAAGTTCTTACCCGCATGCATCTTTCGAGTAATTATGTACAGAGTAATGACTCAAGACGTCTTCATCGAGTCATCTCATTCGTTACAGAGGGCGTGAAGTTTGTATTATTGTCCTTTAAATTAAGAAGTCATTAATACATATGAATTTTAAAACCTGTTAGGGTTCCGTAATCAAAGGGTGACAACGAAATCTTATAGCCTATCAGCGGGCTGTATCTTACGAGCCGTGAATGAAATTTGAGTCCCCGCGAGGGCTGTCTCTTTTTCACGGCTCCCCAGTGACGCTGTCAAGGCCAGTAGGGCCAACAGCAATACACCTGAAAAAATCGCGAGCCGTAATAGGTAGAGAGTTGACATTTCTTATCAGGTGGGTTTGTTTGCCAACTTATAGACTAAATAGAAAAAAATATTTTGGGGGTCAATAAACTTTTTTAAAATACTTAAATTTTTTTAAATTATACAATTAAAAAAATGCAAGCTGCCGATCAGTCACGAATTTATTGTTTCCTAAAAATACACGTTTCTTTAACGCACTCGAAATCATAATGACATTAAGCTGGTGATGCGAGTAATGGGTTTCCGTGCGCACGCGCCGACGGCACATCAAAAGTAGCCGCTTTAGTTCTAGGACATAGATTAGTAAGATATAGATATGACAGATTGTATTATAACTTAGGTTATACGATTATGATAACTGCTATTCATATTATTTTTGAGTATTTTAAATTTAAAATTACATAAATAAATCTAACGCTTCGTTTGTAATATCGTATATTGTATTTTTTAAATAAATTTTATTCATATAATTTTGTCAAATTGTTGTCGTCGATTTTTGCTTTAATGAAAATCAATTAATTAAAGAAATTAACCCTTATGTTGACAACACATTTTTTTATGATACCACTTTGCTAATAATTTTTTATACAGTATGCTTGTTTAATTACATTCTGTATTGGCAGCACCTGCCACAAGCGTGTACTGTAAAGCAGCTTTAAACAGTGTTCACAGCCTTTTAGCTAGCACACAATATGCATGTCTAAGATTAATAAGCTGTGTATTTCTTTTTTCTGTGTTTGTATCTGTGTGAATAAATTTCTACATTATTATTATTAAGCTTAATAAATATTACAACATATTTATAATTCAAAACTAACTATATTTCAAAATAATTAAAACTGTACAAATCATGTCCACGAATAATGTTGCTAAGAATGTTGCTGTATTTTCCTGGTGAATCGCAATCCCGATTCTTTGGACGAAAAATAAACCAGCCCTTCTGTGGAGCCAATGAGTCGGGGTGAAATACCTTTTAGAAATTGCTATGTACTAACGCTCCCAATGGCCCAATTGTTTCTACTGCAAACGGCATAAAGATGTAATTTGGAATAAGTGAAGAATATTTATGCCGCTTACAGAATTCAGCTTTTTCCGCAGCGGTTCCCACCCGTAACACCGTCTCCTTGACATGAGACGGGTCCAATGTGTCAACGCAAGTAGCGTCCCACAAAAAGGCCCGTCCCCTTAATAAATTAATTTAATACAAGTTTTTATGTGTTACATCTGATTTGCTTATTCTATGGTAATGACCACCAAGATCGTGAAGTACGTGACGGATGTGTACTCGCTTATTGAAACGTTGGCTCTGGAAGCATTTCTGAATAGTAAAACTATTTATATTTATTAATATTATATTCTATACCAGCAACTATTTGTTTATAAATGGTTTATAAAGTAAACGATTCAATCAACAACAACAGAAATTGATACTCAAAATTTTAGTTTAAGACCTCTTCTCAAAGATTTGATGTTAAATTTTCTCCCTTTAAAATACAAAACAAGGCTACGTGTATTTGTTTGCGATCTATATGTCTAAATGTATTCGTCTTTTTTGATCAATAATATTCAATTACTCATTGACTGTTATTAATTTATAAGGATGAAATTTTGGTTTTGATAAAAAAATAAGAATACAACTTTGGAGTCACCTAGTTTTATTTATCTTAAAATCGGTTTGTGTGTGGTAAAAACAGTAATTGACATTAAAAAAAAAAAACAAAAACTTTCGACTTTATTTTATTTATTTATACTTTATACATTAAATATTGCAGGTCCGGATGTAGGAAGGGCAAGTCGGGGTTCCTGCCTCGAGCGGCAATTTAAGGCGGCTCTAAATTCATGATTGTGTTTAAACACAATTTCTTGATTCTTATTTTCCCTTTTACAATTAACTATACCCAACTTAATATCGGGGTTCATCGAGGTTTTGCCGTGGCTCCTAAAAATCATAGATTGGTATCGAAATATCATACTGAAATTCTGTGCTAATTCTGTACGCATATCTGTATAAACCACTGAATCTTTACACATTGGTTTCCACGAAGTCCAATACTGGAGACTTGAAAAGGGGAAAACTATGTGATTAACTGCTTAAGGCTATCAGAGTTTAAACCAGCTATAAATCTGTATGAAATATAATCTTTAAAACTAAGCATTAACATTTAGAATCACATATTCTATTCACCGTTCCATTCCCCCAAACCCCTTATAACGCTTCGATTCCCTTACAAGATATTGCTTATAATCAAATCACGAAATGTTTGAACAGGACAAAACCCGTAAGCGTCCCAAAATCACATCTTAACTTGTGTCTAATGTATTAATGACGTAGGGATGGATTGTTAAGAACTTATTCGATAACTCCGGGTATAATTGCAGTTTGGATTATCTTTGATATAGTTTCAATGTGTTTATGTAGTAATAGATCTATTAAAGATAGCGTGAATAATCTCTTATTTGATGTGGTTGTTCAATTAAACGGTCTGTAGGGTTTCTAATTGTTCTATTGTTGAATGGGCTTTTGTCACGTTGTTTAAAAAAATATTAATTAAGTTAAATAATCGTGGTGGTGGCTAGTTTGTAGGGTCTGTTGCAAAATGTGTTCAGGTTGTTTTTGACACCATTTTGGCGTTGTTGGTATAGTCTGTCTTAAGCATCGACGGTTGCGAGTTCGATTCCCAGTTGATGATGTTTACAAATATCTGTTCGGTCTGGGCGTTTGTCCCTGTGGGTCCCCGCACCATGCCTGAGAGAGCACGTTAAGCTCTCAGTTTCAGTTATTATAACATAACATCTGATAATAATCGCAAACTCTTGATAAGTAAAATGATCTTATCCAATGAGTTACTGGTTCACCCTTTGGTCTACATAGATCAGATGGCAATCGCTCTGTGTAAAAACTAGTAACCCGCGACCTGTGACGCTTATAGCAGGTTCGTAACCAGTGCGCCACAACGTCTTCACATATAAAAAGTTTATTTAAACTTTCTTCGTATAAGAATTCCAGAAAAGGAAATTTCCTTCGCTCATTTTAGATTGGAGACTTACTTATTACAATAACAATTTGTGACCACACAGACAGAATAATGACATTTGCCACTGGTGTTCAAAAAACAAAGACACATAAATCCATATTTTTAAATGTCCAGACTTCATCCACCCACTCTGGCCAACAATATATTCTAAATAGGCGTGCCATAAAGGTAATTGACCATGTATACCGAGTTCCCGCATTGTCGTTTTTTTGGTAATTTCGCTTTAGTTTTTGCCATTCGGCGCCTTTGATGTCGACGAGTGCTTTATGGCAAAAAATTTGCCTTGTTCCTTTCTGATAGCTTTTGGGCGTCAGAGCGCCTGTTATGAGGCGTAGCCAATTCCTTTAAATTTAACGGTACGCTTTTAAGAACAATCGGAGATTTGGTTCGTCTGTAAAAGATGAGCGTACAATTAAAAAAATGTTTAATGAAAGGGAAAAAAAATCAAAGAAAAAAGACATGATGGATTTAATTTAGGGATGAAAAAACTTATTTAAATTAAATTTTTGTTGTGTGGATGAAAATAAATTATAAAAAGATTCGCATTAGAAAACAATATTACAAGTTTATCATATTTAAAAAAAAAGGTAGCAATTGTGAAACACTTACTTTTGATTTTGTTACTTGACATGACATGGGTCATTCAAAAATGTTTTCCACTGTCCGCGATCCTTGGTTTTCCTTCTCCAGGCGAAAAACTTTCTCATTTCGTTGAGATCTTCTTCGACGCTGTCGCACTATCTCATTTTCGGCCTCCATCACGTGTAAAAACAATGAAAGAATAAAAAGCCATTTGTACGGCTGCTCTTGAACCTACGTAATACCAAGATAGAACTAAAATAGAAAAGCGAAGCATTAATCTTAAGAAATAATGGGACTATTCTAAAGATTAAATGCCACGAGGCATACATTTGTATAATCTCAGTAGAATGTAAAATAATGATGTAGTTCAAATTGATATAATGGCATTACCTATCTAACAACCTTAAGCCGTGTTTTTAAATTGGAATATTATACAAGTTTCGGAGGACAGGGATTGCTTTAAGTCATTTAATTGACTTAATAAAAATAGTTTCTATTTGTATTCTGATAAAATTTGTTGAAAGATTCTTTACATTATTGGATTAAGAGTTTAGTAATACAGTTAATTAAAGTATCTTCTATAATAAGGGTAGTTAATTAATGAAAACTAAAAAAAATATGGCAAAATCCGAGGTGCAGAAATTAGTCATTTATTATTATTTTTTTTGTTATATAACAAAGTGTGTTATAAGTTGTAAGATACTCGTATGTAAGTACCTAAGTTCCTAAGAATGTAAGAAATCTAAGATTAATTTCCAGTGGAGTTTAATATTCTAATTAATTCTGTTTAGACGCCATTTAGAGGATAAAGCGAAGTCGACTCTCACAAAATTCAGTGACCTTTAAACACCACTATGTAACTATGGAGAAATGACTGCAAGCCTAATTAATTACACTACAAAGTACTACAATAAGACAAGGTTTAAGACAAACTGTGCGAATCGTTGAAGACGCCGAACTTACAAGTGGGGTCGACATTTTATGTCTATGTGAAACTGTGGCTCCTTGTTGGCAAACAAGCATACGGTCTGACTAATGGTAAGCAGTCACCGCAACCTGTAAGTGTTTGCGATACTTGAAGTATCACATGCGCGTTGCCAACCTAAAGAATAGGACGGAAGGAATGAGAAAGAAAAAAGGAAGGAAACGGAACGGTACCTACTGATACCGTTACTTGACTTTCTGTAAAAGGGAAAATACTACTACTTTCCCAGTCGAGCCGGCCCATTTATGCTGGGAAGAGCATGACTTTACTACTAGATCTGTCTGTGATCCTGTGCTTGTATAATGTATAGTTTTTCGAAGAAATTGTTAGACGTAATGAAAAAGTATCGTAAGTATTTATAGAATCTTAAAAAATATTCAATCCAGTCTACATAAGCACAGGAAAGTAAAAATAATTAAAATGATAACTCACTATATCGTGAGTCACGCGTTACTGCACACTAAATATGGATGAGAGAATTAAAATAATACAAGCGGTATCCGAGGTGAGATATGGGTTAGGTATATTTGAATAAACAGGCTTCGACCTTCCGTCCTTACTTTTATTAGCATATGACACGACCATGAATACACTACGATTTGTCAGATGCATTAAAATTGTATGTATAATCAATATATACGAAAATATCCGCTCATCAGAATAAATGTATTATGAATAGGTAATATAATAGTTGGACTTTAAAAAAACGTCTATCTGACTCCACCTTTGACACTGATATATTAACGCCCAATATAAACTATTGGATCTAGAAAGCTGAATTAATTCACGGGTGTTGTTTTCAAAATAAAAAGAAGTACTTACTAAGAAAGGTTTTTTTGAAATTCAACTGTTGAGGGGGTGTAGAAGGGGTAGGTAGTTATTGTATGGAATGCCGTCATTTTCCATTTTTGTTTTTGGCGAACAATTAAAGCTAAAGAAATACCCCTGAGTTCAAAAGTTTGTTTTAATATCGTTAATCACGGTGGCGAAACCATTGGCAAAAGCTAGTCTTTGTATGAGGATTATAACTAATATTTAACCACTTTACGGCACCTTACATGTGAGTTTAATTTGTACTTTTCCGGAGTTTTATTACATTACTTAACATATTTCGTAAATCAATACTGCGTTTTAATTGAAATCCAAGCGACGTTGAGACGTTTATTGTACTTTAATTGGAAATTATTTTATTATGAAAGTATTATTTTATATTTCTTGCCAGAAAATTAGACTTTTATATTCATAATAATAAGTAGCATTTATAAAGTCATTTAATATTTAAATTTCTTATACTTTAGTTTCTGAAACTGTCCACTAAAGATTATTTAAGAAACTTACGTTCGAGAAACGTTACGTGAATGCAAATACTTCTTTCAACTTAAAAAACAAGTCAGTAGACATTGAAAAAAAAACGAAAAACAAAAATATGGAACAGAGAAAGTCTGGAGTTTGCATATATACATATTTTTGGTAAATAATATCAAATTTTTAAGTTTCCATAATTTTTTAAGTACACGCTACGCATAGCATACATAAATAAAAAACAAAAATTTTTCATCGTAATTCGGAAACGATCTCGACTAATTAATCGTTGTAGTTTTAACCTCAACTTTCTTGAAATTTAAAAAAAAGGAAGTTGATGCCCAATTCAACATCCATCAAAGAGCAAATAAAGCCAGAAGACATCAATTACTTGACCCGTAATCGTAGCCTTTTAACACAAGTAAGGAGTTTCGGGAAAAATAAATTGCACCGCATTTCGAGAAAAGGGTTTATTTATTACACGTGTCCCCAAGTCTCTCGATCTTTGGACACCATCGATCAGTCAGCGATACCATTTAAAGAAAAAATACTCGCATTCAAATGATGCTTGTTAATTAAAAACGTCAATCATTAGCTTGAAGTTGGTCTGAATGGCATAGACTGAAATTTATGGATGTGGCATCTGGTAAGCGTGACGGGCGTTGTCTAATGAAGCGGAAATTAGGGGAAAGATAACTTACGGATGATCTTTTTCTGTATATTTGTACTGACAAAGACTGTTATGTAAGAAACGGATACTGGATTAGAAATATTGTTTTAGATCGAATAACAAAATATTTAGTTTGTGGTTAATGAAATCATAATTGTTTCAAGTAGTTTGTTGTAATGTAAAGGTCCAAACTTTTTTCAGGTCAGGTCCATTCTTGTGTCGCTTCTGATGAATAAAACGTGTATGCGTTACGGTTATCACCAAGCGGGTCATATGTCTGTTTGTTTCCTTTGCGGTATATAAAAACCTGTAATTTTTTATCAGTGTGTGTGTATATCTATGAGTGTAGTATAGGTTCGTAGTAATAAACGATCGGTGTTACGACATTGCCAGATTTTGAGGTTCGATCCTGACCAACTTGGGTTATTTTCGTACTCTAAAAACAAACTACACGATTAATGACTTGAAAGAAAACATTGCTAAAATTCTTAAAAATATATTAAATTAGAATTTGTATAGCAGTAAAGATAGCAATTCCACAATGAAATCTTGATCTGTGGATAACAGTACTAAGTTAGTACTAATGACGAAAACAAATAAATCGTCAAATTAAATCTCATTAAAGTTAAATGTCGACCGATATTTTCTTGAACACTTTGTGTCGCGACTCGCGTTAATGAGACAACAGCTTTAATAGCCTTTTTGAGAGTTATTGTTATTGTATCACCTTATTTAAGTAACTGGAAAGACCTTTACAATCATGAGACAAAATTGTCGCCATGTTTAAAAAACTGGCCAAGTAAGTGTCCGAAAGGAGGTACGGTACCCTAAAAATGTTTTTAAAATGATTAAATTAATATAATTAAAGATGTTCATGAACGGCGGTGATCGCTTACCATCAGGTGAGCCTCCTCCCCGTTTGCCCCTATTACATAAAACAGTGTGTTATGATTTTTATGTAAACACTATAACAATTTGTCTGTTTCTAGCCTTTAATACAGTACACATTTTTTTTACATTACTTGTTTTTTTTGTGTGAATAGCTTGGCCAGCAAGCATATGACCCGTGAGCGCTTGGACTATTTTCGTACTCTAAACGCTATAACTTTGTGAGGCTCATAGACGAGTGTACCCATAGATCGGTAAACGATCGGCAGGTTAAGCAACTTTAGGTCAGTCACTAGATGCGTGATAGAATAGTGATGTTTCAACCGAGCGTCTCCGTGCTTCGGAGGGCACGTAAAAGGTCGGCCCGGCTGTTGACAATTTGACAACAGTCGATAAGTCAAGTCAGAGGACTGAACAACTTTGACACTAGGTTGGCCACTGACCACTCGATAAGAAAGAAGAGCGCTTGCAACACCATATGAAGGTGCCAAGTGCTCTTTGCCAAGTAATTTCACTACCTACAGTGCCTTTCAAAACGAAACAGAGTATACTGCTTTGCGGTAGAAGATCTGACACCGCGGTGCTACCTACCTAGCTGGCCGAATTACTGCGTATTAAGTGCGGTATTAAAAACTTAAATATAAATTACGGTTCAATGGGCAATTTATGTAGCATTACAGTCTTTTGTGTGCTAATAGCTTTAAGATTATTTTAGATAGCCACATAATTATCAGAGAG
This sequence comes from Hestina assimilis, assembly GCA_023373885.1. Taxonomy (NCBI): domain Eukaryota; kingdom Metazoa; phylum Arthropoda; class Insecta; order Lepidoptera; family Nymphalidae; genus Hestina; species Hestina assimilis. Next base: position 1,457,768 of record CM041745.1, on the reverse strand, counting down.
AAAATAGTCGGCTGCTATAATAATCTTAACTGCTCCTTCCTCTTAACCTTTGAAAATAAGATTTTATGATGGCGATTTTCTTTATTTTACAACGTGGAAAATAGAAAATTACAGTAAATAAATTAAACTGTAAACTGTAATAAAAGTTGTTCCGTTTTTTGTTGTCAATTATTCTGCCGCCAAACTGGCGTTACTGTGTTCCGGTTTGAAGGGCACTGTAGGCTAGTGAAATTACTGGGCAGACGAGATTTAAGAACCAATATCTCGAGGTTGGCAACGCGTGAGTAGCACCTACTAATGGTGCTGCAAGCACTCATAGGCTACGCCAACCACTTACCATCAGGTGGGCCGTATGCTTGTTTGTCAACTTTTAACATTAAAAAAATTTGTGCTCTATTTAGATCAACCGACATCAAATAGATATCGATTCATAAAAGCTAAATGTCTTTACATATTTATTCTCGACCTGTCGTTAGTGGCCAATACTATGAATTATGTGTTGTTTTTTCGGAATCGTTTTTCAGCGTCGGGACGTGACGATCCCATCGCCCGCTGTTGGGATTATCTCTGTCACAGCAGAGATTATTACATCAGTGCAATCAGTCACACTGGTCTTTTGTTGCAAGAGGTCGGGTAGGTAGATACATCGATGTGTCAATTATTCTACCGTAAAGCATATCTTAGGCATTATTGTGTTTCGGTTTGAAAAGCACTTTAGGCTACTAAAGTTACTGGGCAAAGAAGATTTAAGAATTAATATCTCGAGGTTGGCAAAGCGTGAGCAACCTACTTATAGTGTTGCAAGCGCTTATAGGATACGGTAACCACTTACCATCAGGTGGGCCGCATGCTTGCCAACTTAGTATCATAAGAAAATAATCCTATAACAAATAAACCTTTTAAATTTTATTAAATCAGACTTTTAGAATGAACATGAGAGTTATGCAAATTCCGTTAAAATGTCCATGTTATAAAGTAAATAACATGACGTTTAAACTTGCCAGAAAAAAGTAAATGTTAATACCGCGAATAAAGATTAATGAGGAATCAATAGGGACGTGTCCCTCGGATAAAATAAACGTCCGAACAATCAATTTTAATCTGAGAACCTTGCACGTGCTGACGAACGTCCTGCTCGCACACGTGAAGGTGATAATGCGAAGGAAAGTGATGGAGACATCAATAAGGCTTGTATCGGTTTTGACGGAGGTGCCATTACGATGACGCGAGCCTACTTTCAGAATTAAAGACCGCTAAAGAAGATTGAACGGGGGTTCTTATCTGAAGACAATGATGTAAGCGAAAACGCTGATAGATTCTATGCCGAAGAAATCACTTAACTTGGCATATAATTAAGATACGGTAATGCCTTTTTTTACTTTATAAAATAAAACATTAGATACTATATTATTCCTTTCTTTAGATTTGGAAATTAATAGTTTATATATTTTTGTTTTTTTGTTCTTATATAAATCACATTTTTAGGTGTTGAAAAGTATATTACAATGGATTTTTAGTCTTCAATTTTCATTACAGTACGTGGTGCTGGGTCTCTTCGTCTCTTCATTGTTGGTAGTCTTTTATAAGAGCGAGCAAGAGGCTTGCTAGATTTCACTAGGTACCACTGCAATGTCAGATATTCTACCGCAAAGCAGTAGTGTATTTTATATTACCCGTTTCGTTTTGAAGAACATTTTACCTAGTGAAATTACTGGGCAGCAGAGATTTAATGAACAATATTTTGAAGTGTGACAACGCGAGAGTGGCACCAATGAATGGTGTTCCAAGAGCTCATAGGTTACGACAACCGCTTTGTAAAATAATAAATATTTTCTTCAACAAAAGTCGGTGCCAAGTAAGACATCGCCCCGTATGGCACCGATTTTTTATTTTATTTTAAACTTTTTAGTCAATGGTATTTAAAGACCAATTAATGCAAATTTAAGACTTATATGGTTTTCTCATGGACGCCATTGTCAGAACTGGACCAAATTAAACTGGGACTACACTTCCGTGTAGTCCCAGTTTAAGCAGCACCAGCTTTTCGGTTCACCCAGTCCAAAGTTATGAGGTAACAAACATTAAAAATATACAGTCGAATTGAGAACCATTTCCTTTTTTGAAGTCTGTTAAAAAGAGAAATTAGGACCTTAACAACTGTGTTATTATAAATATAAATAAATATAAGCTGTACACAATAGCGGTGTCCTGTGTCCTGGGTCCGGAAACACATACAAAGACAAGGACAAATACACCCAGACAAGAAAATATGCTTGCATGATCAATACAAACATAATATTATGCTCCGAGCGGTATTCGAACCCGCGACCTGTGGTATTTAAGGCAGGTACTCCACCGCTGCGTCACAACGTCGTCAAACGAACGTCGTATTTATGAACACATTTTTTTTTATGTTAGAAGTTGGCAAACAAGCTTACGGCCCACCTGATGGTAAGTGGTTGCCGTAGCCTATGAGCACTTGCAGCAGCATTAGTAGGTGCCACTCACGCGTTGCCAACCTCGAGATATTACTTCTTAAATCTCGTCCGCCCAGTAATTTCACTAGCGTACAGTGCCCTTCAAACTGGAACACAGTAGTGCCTAACCACTACTATTTGGCGGCAGAATATTTGACACTGCGGTGGTACCTACCTAGCCGACCTCTTGCAACAAAAGACCTACCACCAGTGAAATATCCACGTGTTTCAATTTTTTTAAATTACATGACAGTTTCTTTATAATGTTATCCTTTACTGCAAAGCACGATACGATTTATAAACAAAAACTTAACACTTAAGAACTCAGTTCCAGATGATTATTCTTCACTTGAAAATAACGTTCTCTAACGTCAAGTCCATGCAGAATGTAATTCCTTTATACAAAAGTTTCGAGCAACTCAAATTCATTTACATCTCAAAATCTCTATAAAAAGAACAACATTTAAAATTGGATCGTACACATGCATTTAACTTAAAGTAACCGGCTTATTTCGTATAGGACTATAAATTACACGGCCTATAAATCTAACTGGATTAAAATCGATTTGTAATACAAAACCAGTTACACAGAGTATTTGCTCTTAGTATTGATGTGGCAGGCTATATGATTGATGATACATTACAAACCAACCATAGTGAAGCTATAACGATGCTTATAATAAATTGATTCAAAATGAAACTTCTTGTTGAAAGGGTTAAAGACGGTAATGGCTTAAACGTTGAAGAACTTAAAATACCCAGTGTCTTAAATCTACAGGCGCTGACTTAAGCGTAAATTGTAGCAAAAGCTATCTAAGTAAATAGTTCTTTAGAGATAATATGTAAGTGTAGTTTTTCATAATTGAAATTTATTACTAAGATAAGGAACTGAGATGCAAACTTAAAAACACAACTTGTAACGCACCAAAATCAAAATCAAAATCAAAATTATTTTTATTCAAGTAGACTTTTAAAAGTACTTTTGAATAGTCAAACGCTACCGACGGTTTGGAAGGTTGATTCTATCGAGAAGAACCGACAAGAAACTCGACAGTTACTCTTTTCAAATATATGTTTTTACAATTGTATTCTTTCATATAAAATTTGGTTCTTGAATGAGATCCAGCAATATTAAGAGTCCCAAGCATTTTTATCGGAAAAATATTCCTCTAACCTAAATTAACCAAAATTATAGATGAATTGTGGGATAATCATTGTTGCTGCTGATATTGCAGTCGGCTGATATGAGTAATGCAAGTAGAGCCTTTGTGTTTGGTGTCATAAATGAGAAGCCTTGATTAGGAACTACTATCCTTGTTAAGAATATTATCAACTTGAAGTAACAGTATTACTGTTACGTTTGATTCGATAAATTTTAGCGTTGTAGGCCCAAATTCTGTGCATTGTACGGTAAAACCTTTGTTGGTGCTAGTATAGACAATCTACGGTATCTGCTTTCTATTAGGCAGACTGAATGTTTGCTTGCTACCTTTGATACTATAAAAAGGCTACTTATTTTAATTACATATTCTTCTATACAGTTCTGTTTGAAGTACGTGACTTCTTAATTAGCACGTAAACTGATATACAGACATAAACACACAGTATTTTATAATATGCAAGATTGAATATTTTTAAATTGAAAATAAAAGTAAATCAAGAATATAAATATAAAATAAAATGATTGATCCTTAAAGTATTAAAAGAAAGATTTCTGAGAATTGTTTTAGTCTGCGATATAATAAGCTCCCTCGTGATTCGAGACTCACGACTCATGAATCCAATTTTTAATCAGACCGGGGTTCTTGCTTCACGACTGCATATTTTATTATTTTAAACTCCTATTTATGTATGAAATTTCGAATATATTTAACATCAATTTACACAATAATAAAATCCATAAAATATTTAGAAGTGATAACTAGAAATAGAAAATGTAATATTTTTGTTCAAAGGGAAAACGAATTCAATTTTAAAATACAAAATTATATATTTGACGAACAAACAGCTATTTATTATGCACGTTCCATTGTTTTGCATTTCTACCGTAGACAGGAAAATTCAAATAGACGGTTGTGAAGGCTCTAATCAAACAATCAAAATTTCCATACATAATATATCACACGGCGCCTTACAAATTAAAAGCCTCGGGCGTCTAGCTTACTGCCTCTATTAGCGACGTTCCTTCCTGGGCCTGTGAACTAACAGATGACTCTAGCATCGCGTTTATATTGTGATAAGCTTACAAAATATGGATATGCTATGTCTTACATTATTTTTCTTACTTTATTGTTCACTTTCTATCAAATCTAATAAATAATATAAAATATTATAAGTTTTTTTTATGTTACAAGTTGGCAAACAAGCATACGGCCCACCTGATGGTAAGCCGTAGCCTATGAGCGCTGGCAGCACATAAGTAGATGCCACTCATGCGTTGCCAACCTCGAGATATTAGTTCTTAAATCTCCTCTGCCCAAGTGCCCAGTAATTTCACTAGCCTACAGTGCCCTTCAGACCTATCTGAATGTATCTTATCTATTTGTTATCATTTACAGTTATTATATTATATACTAACATTTGGTTGAGACTTGGCCTGTATGAAATTCAGAATTAGGTACATAGTTCAATGATTTCAATTAGTTTATCAGTCATATTTCTTTATATGTGTATTTGTCCGTATACTTATTTTAATATCAAATGACAACGGTCGCCATCTCATTGACATGTATAAAAGCTTTACATAATATAATGTTTTGATGACGTTGTGGCACAGCGGTAGCATATCTGTCTTAAGCACCTCAGGTAGCAGGTTTGTTCCCGCTCGGAGCAGATATTTGTATTAACCACATAGGAATGTGTTCCGGTCTGGGTGTGATTGGCCTTGTTAATGTTTCCCGACCGCCGATACAGGATATTACTATTATAGTTAGGGCCGTTGAGTCTGTAGTTTTTATATAAAAAGTTTATTTTAGAATTTAAAATCATAGTTGATAGTCAAATAGAGTCAATCCATCTTATCTAGTGATCTTAAACTTATGACTTTAAATCATAATTAGAAGTAATGTTATACCACCTCAAAACTTTTCTCATCAGCGTCAGCAAACACTGACGTTTATTAGCCAGTTCCCAGGAGTGTGGCGGTGTTTTTCCAAGGGGCGGGCAGACTGACATAAAAAATTCACTTCACAACCAAAACCTTCAGTGGTATTAGTTATTTTCCAAAATAGCTATCGAAATTGATACCACTTCAGAAGCTATTATATTTACTGTATTATAATTATATCCACTTTTTATATTTGAATTCCACAAGTTTCCGTAAGCTACAATAATTGTTAGTTGAATTGTTTATGCGTAGTGTTTTCTATTTTAATCGAATATGTACTTACAGATTAGCTTCTACGTCCAAGCACAAAAGCCCATAAACCAAAAACAACCAAGTCTACACTGTTCTAGTCTTTGTTAAATTTTTATTTAATCCTTTTTAAGGTTTCATACCTACAGCCTATTACAAAGCCTACGCTGTCCGTCCTGATTGTATCGGGTTGTATCTGAAACCGTAATAGGTAGAGAGTTCAATTTTTTGTTGTTGAGTTGTCACTACAAAAACAAATACTTAAAATAAAATAAATAGAAATAAATAAATAAACGCTATACACTCAACGGATTAGGATAGTTATAACGTGTGTCGGGGGTCTTGAAACATACACAATGACAACGACAAATACACCCAGACCGGAAAACATGGATGTATGGTCAATACAAACATATGCTCCAAGCCGGAATCGAACCCGCGACCTGTGGCGTTTAAGGCAGGTTCGCTACAACAACGAACATGGTAAACATGGTAATTTTGCTGTATCTCAGATAAAATGGAATTTTCATAGATTTTATATTGCAATAAACTTGGCATTTTTTTTCCACGTTAGTACCTAAATTATAAATCAAGAAACATATATATAAATCGAATTCATTCATTCAAAATGTCGGTCATTAATAAGTACAGCATCGGAATGCAAAGTTGTTGGTATAGTCATGCCATTGTAAGGTATATACATCAATGTATAACTGCATACTTAAATAGATTAATCTATGTACAATATTTCGAATCCAGGTCCCGAAAATAACACGGAATGGGCGCTGATACCTCATTAATATTGCCTCATACAATATTGTCTTTGTCATAGCTGTGGTGAAGAGTAAGCGGTTTACTCCTTTTGTGACTTGGTTAAATTAATTTCGGTTTAAGAACTTTATAATTTTAAAACATATATTTTTTTAATTAATTTAATCATTTATTTATATATTTATATAATAGACTTTATTTACAACCAATATTACAACGTATTTACAATTCAATTGTAACTATTTACAAATAATTACAACTGTACAAATCATGTTCACTGGGAATGCTGACATGGGTGACAAGAATGCTAAACGCATTTTCCCGACGAATCGCCATCCTGATTCTTTAAATAATGACGAAATTTTAAATAGTATCTTAAGAAAGTGTATTAGTCAATACCTTTAGTTTTATTTGCTCTCATCAAATATTTGACTAAATCAGGTATTTGTCATATACTGGTAAGTTTATATTATCATCATCATCACCTGTTTAGTGCACCTTTCTTGTCTACAAAAATACCACGGATTCTAAGATGAAGTTGACACAACGTAGCTAAGAAGCATACGGCTTATCTAAAAGACATCATTTACCTCGGTTTTTTCACAGTAGCGATAGTGGTTCCCAGAGCTAGATGAGAGACGGAGAAAGAAATAATGAGGAACAAAGAAAGGTAGGAAAGGACCAATACGTATACGCAATCCACCATTGCATATCAGAAACAGCATCCCCTTACAACTAATATAATACGAAATTAGAAGAGTAATTTGCTTAGCATATATGCCGTACTTTTATTAATAAAGTAAATTAATTATTTTTGTTTTTTTTTTGTTGGTTACAAGTGGAACACATCATGACCTCGTGAGTAAATTGAATACGATGGACCGCCTCTTACCTGTACCTTGTTATGTGTTCCTGAATATTGAATAGCTTTTATATAAAATGATATAGCCATAAATAACCTAAAACCAATTATTTATTAATTTAAAGCGCTTCACAGTGGCTGTCGTATTAAAATAGAAGCACTGTGATAAACTCATAGTTCTATTTAAAATTAATAGGAATAATGCTAAAATTATTTTATAAAATGTTGTCATTGGCAATTCGAAAAAAAGACTTGTCATAATTCTTTTTTATACAATGTTATTTGGTAAATATTGCATGCCGTAAGGTTAAATTTGGCTGTAAATAAGATTTTTTTTTAAATATATAAGACATAATTGTAACCCAAATTTGCAATAAAATAATGATTGATTGATTGTATATTATATATCAGAGGTAGCGCGTCCTTACCGCATCTTTCCTCAAAAAGTCAAAGAATGCAAAATCGCATAACCAAACTATAATGTTCATCAGAATTCTTCATGTCTACGCTTACTATCCATTGGGCCATCTTATCCTATTCTCTTAGTCTATAATTTCTAGAAAGATGATAATTATAGAAGTAAAATATGGAATCGACACATTCCAACCGAACCTCCCCAACCACACCTCTAATCTCAAGACAGTAAAACAAATTGCCGTTAATATCGTTACTAGATAACTCGTGATTTAGTAACGTTAATTGCAACGATTAAATCGTTACGTTAAAACGTTAAGCAACTGTTGTTATTCACGCGAACGTAATTAAAACGATAATGCATATCGTTTTAGCTCGTAATTGGATAATGGACACGTTGACAAACCGTTTAATTGCCCGTGAAATTTTTTATATTTAAGTACACTTTTTCAACTGGCGAAACGGTTGACTAATCTTTGTATATATAATTCTACTGTACACGTTTATGTCACTAAACTCCCCCTAAGCGGCTGGACCGATTTTGATGATTTTTTGTGTGCATTCCGGTGGATTCGAGAATGGTTTAGATTTGACCCAGTGGAGGGCGCTACTATCGGGTCTCACTTTTGTTTAATTTTCATGGCAGGAAAATCATACAAGCCCTAGGACAACAACAGACTTATCATGGGCGGTTTCATACCAGACGTTTATCCAAGGTTAGCAGTGCTTATAGGTTTATAGTCCATATAGGTGTGCATGCTTATAGGAGTGTACACGTTAAAATTAGGCTGTATACGCGCTTTCGGTTTTTGCTAACGCGAAATAAAGAGCGCGTTAAGACGCGCTAAGGCGCCCTAAAATACTTTTTAAACACAAACAACATAATGTTTGTATTTTGGCCGACATAAAAAAAATATGTAAAAATTAATGAAATTAATACATTTTAAGCACCATTGTGTCATGGTTTATGCGTGTAGCATCGTTTTCCACACGCGAAGACACCACATTCTGTATCACGCACCACAGTAATCTACCACGTAAAATCTCTTTGGCAACCACTAAGTAGCTTAGTTACGCACAAAATCCTATCTAAGCTTATTTATAGGGCTGCCGATTTATGATTGTGGAAATATATACTAGAAATTTTCGTACATATTTTGTATAGAATCAGTAAAACTATTGCAAGAAATTACCATGATTATTCGCATTATTTTATAACCAATATAAATATAGGGATAGATATTAAAGGTATGATAATACCTTGTGACTTTAAAAATAATTTAATTAATTTATCCAATAAACATTACTGTTACTGGTGTTACGCAAAATTATAGCGGTTTCAATCTTCACACGAAACGGAAAAGTACAGTTACTTTATGCCGATTTTCTGTGAGAGGGTAGTACTTCTCCGATCGAGCCGGGGTATTTGTGCTGAGAGAAGCATGGCTCTATTACGCCCTTTTTTAAGATTGTAAGCTAACTTTGATGGTTTCTTTCATTGCTAGTATTGTATCATGTATGACATTATATAAATTTCATGATTGTTTTGTTAATAAGTCCGCCAATAAAACTCAAAATAGAAGCCTATTCACGATTACTCTATCTATGTTACCATTAGGGTAGTCTTTCTTGTTATTTGTTTCATCTATTTAAAAAAAAACTATTTTATTTGAAAGTAGTATATCATCCCGATTTTGTCTGTGTAGAATTTAGAATTGTGTTCGCAAAGAAATTTAATCCGGGTTGTTATGCCGACCGACCATATAAAAAATTGTTTTTATCCGTCAGAACATTAGTATACGAAATTTCATGATGATCGGCTGTGGCTGGATTTGCTACTTATGGATTTAAGAATCTTATTATAAAGTTATCTTTGACGATGTTGTAGTGCAATGGAAGCGAATCTGCCTTAAGCGCAACAGGTCACGGGTTCGACTCCTTCTCGGAGCAGATGTTTGTACTGACCATACATGTTTTCCGGTCTGAGTGTGTTTATCCTTGTAATTGTGTATGTTTCCGGACCTCATGGTATAACTATCCTAATGGAAGCCGTTGAGTGTGTAGCGTTTATTTATTATTTATCTATTATTAATAATAAATATTATCTTAGTTTTTACCGTAAAAAACCGTTGTTTCAGCCCTAACCGAGAATATTTAGCCATTCCTACTTCATATTTATTTCTTAGATTTTACATTTAATTTATATAACAGGTTGATTTATTACAGTTATTTGTGCAAATAATTTAATTTATGTTTTCCGCTAACATAAACTTTAGTTGTAAATGCCAGAGAAAATCTGAAAAGCATGTCTCAATCTGGATTTAAGAAAGACAATACAATTTTAATAATCTCAATAGACACATACTTATTATCGTAGAATATTCAAGTTTTAATCTGTTTAACATGTATAAATAAAGGCTATACGATAAACGGCCATCTTTAGATAAATAATATCTTGTGTCGGAGGTCCGAAAACACACAAATACAAGCACAACCACTTAAACCATTTCAAAATATTGGCTAAGTCTTATCCAAAGATAGGCTGCTAATTTTCACATAAGACGGTAGCTGTTTGACCTCCTCAACCTTTGAGTGATGAATTATTGATTCTTAGCTAAAATTCAGTAAAAGTATTATAATTTTCGGTATATTTCATTGATAAAAATAGTTCTTATCCCAGCCAAATTTCATCAAAGTCGATTTATATGCTTACCTTAAAGATAATAAGCTGACAGATTGACAGAGCTACTTTCACATTTGAAATATTAGTTTCCATAAAATATAAACGATATAACACAGTTCTGTTATCCTAAAGGTGTCCTCAGCAACCTTAAGGTACAATCTGTACAACGATTTCATGTAATCAACAGCCTTAACTCATGTCAATCTGTTGATAATAATCACTACTGCGGTTTTCGACAAAAACTTAACAAGTTATAGCCTGTAGCGGATACAATTTATTTTAAAAATATCGAACATTTGAAATAAAAAAAATAAACAAAATTTAACAACAATAATTAATTTATTTTTTTAACAGAACAAGTATTACAAATAATGTAGGTTTTTTTCAGCGATTGTATAAAAAAATTTTTTGGTAAGTGAGACAGACACAGACTTTATAAAATGCGTTTCTTATAAAGAATATTAGCAATTTTTCACGTCATTATTAACACTCCTATGTTTCCATTATCCTACTAAATAATCTCGTAGCTTGCGCTAGGAGTGAGTGAGACAATAGCTGAAGGGGGTCAATATCGAACCCCCAAAACTGTCGCGTTAATGGAGCGGAGTAGGCCCTTCAAAAGTTGAAACATTGAGGCTTTTATAAAATCTGTAGATTACGACTCACAAAACATCCATTGCAATCAAAATTAAAAATGTTACATGTATGTATTAAATATTTTATTTTTCCGCTGTCGCTTATCAAAAAGGCTGTTTTAAAATTTTCAATGATAATTTAAAGTCACCAACAAGCGGTTACGTCTGGTACCCAGTATTATTGCGAATTGATTAAACGTTTTACCAGTAACAATCGGTAGCTGGAATGCGGTCAGATAGTACTAAACTATTAGTTTACCTCTACTTTGTCTGTCAAATTTTAGTAGTAGTATTTTTTTTTGTAAATTATAGTTCTGTTCCGTAATACAGTACGTGGCGTGGTGTATAGTTATAACAGGATCTCGCGAACTGCTCAATTTCTTTCTTCGATCTCATACAACTATTTGTGATGACTTAGATAGTCTATATTATAATTTTACGAACTTATAAATATATAATTGGTTTTAGCTTATGTAGCCGTCGTAGCACGTTGTTAGCGACAATCGCAGGTTCGATTCCCGCTTTGATCTTAGAAGTTTCTGTTTGAGTTTGTTCTCTTGAGTCACCGGTTCGTCCTTAAGGTTGGGAATAGTGCAAGGTAGAAGATGTCACAAATTTTTCTCGGTCTCGTATACATATACAATACTTACTATGCAAATTTAATATAATATATGTATGTACCGTGTATGATGAGAACGTATTCAATTCTATTATTTACATGTTTGTATGTGTACACTAAAAATAATTAATATATTTATAAACCAAATTGACACAAATATAATTATGCTAATGATGTTGTAAATATAACAATCGCACAGAACCGATGAGATTAATTAAATACGTTGTGAAAAGCCGATTAACTATTCGAGCTGTGGTTGCATACGTGATTAGTTCAGATTAATAATACATTTATAATTCAAATTATTTGTAAAATCAATACATAATTAATTATAAAGGTACATATTATGTTGGAGAAACCACTAGATTAGGGGCCATCAATTAATTCCGCGAGATTTTTATTAGCATTTTTCATTTGTTTTTTTCATTATTATCCCTCCTCCTCTTCGGTGATACGAGGTGAGGTTTCAGACTAAGCAAAACCCTCCCCACCCCAAAATCATGTGTGTTTTTATTACCTACAAAGTAGTCCTCGAACCACGGATTGCCAAGACTTTCTTCAAGATAAATAACTGAATAACAATAAACAATAAACGCTACACACTCAACAAAATAAGCATCTTGCAAATCAGATTTTGGGACTGTGCGTCGTTGAAAGTCAACGATAGTTTCATCAAGACGCCACTACACGCCACTTTTCAGTATAGAAACCACGCGTTGATGAAAAAATAAATACACGTGATATCTTACCTCACCCCTCCCTCTGTTGATGTTTCGTGTTTTTGCTAAACTCCCTCCCCGTTTCAAGCCTAACGTGAATAATTGACGGCCCCTTAGATTCTGCGTGGTTGGTGTTTGGATCTGCCATGATAATTATATTAATCAGTGCACCAGTGGGCACAAGAGCTGCCTCGAACAATGTCCATGATCCCGTGAATAAAAACGCACCATGGCAGATACGACAGACTGATGTCTAAAGCAACTCTACAATTAAGACTAAAACCTCGTTCGTCTATCTTGTAACATGGTACTAAAATTAAATAAATCAAACAAACTCTCACATATATACTCTCACACATAAGAGAAATCAATAAAATTAATTTTAACCATATTCTTCCTAAAATTATTCCCGGTAAATACCATGGTAAATACCGGGGTAAATATCCCGGGGTCTCTTATCCTCATTTGACGGGTTACTAGTTTTTACATAAAGCGATTACTATCTGACCTCCGTAACTCAGGGCGAACCAGTAACTTTTTTTTTTATATCAGAGGGGGCAAACGAGCAGGAGGCCTGACCTGATGTTAAGTGATCACCGGCGCCCATGAACAACTGCAACACCAGAGGGCATGCAGGTGCGTTGCCGACCTTTAAGAAAGGAATAGGCTTTACTCTTTAAGGCTAAGGCTTCTTTTTCGTTCCCAGGTCGTATCGGTTCTATTCAATATATAAGAGCAAGTTACCTACCAAGGGTAAACGATTATCATCAGAAGTTATGGGAACAACCGGGACCAACGGCTCAACGAGTTCTTCGAGATACGGTGGGGTGACCCACAAGGATAAGCGTCCAAACGGAAACAGATATTTTCAAACATCCGCTCCAAAGGGCAATCGAACCAGCAGCCGTCTATACTCAAAGCAGGTTCGCTATCAGTACGCCACAATGGTCGTCTAATTTTTAACGATAATGAGTTAGAATAATATTTTTGAACTAAACTAAGAAAATATTTAATGGACTTTAAAATTTAAGACATTTTGTAATGCTCCAATTTCCTTTGACTGAATCTTAATGTATGCTATTACGCAGAGAGGACTGTACTTACAGCGGAAATATTTGGATTGCAAAAATTTTTACCATCCGCATCTCATGTTGAGGAATTTCTCTTAACTTCGAATATGACTTGTGCACTTTCTGCTTGAGTGACTTTGCATTTTAATGCAACGTAATGTCTTTCTATAAAGACATTAAAAAATTGGAATAAACATGTTTTCTATATATGTTTTTATGTGTACATATTCATCTTTCATTTCATTCAAATATACTTATATATTCTCTTCCCAAAGCAAAATGCAAAAAAACTTTAAAACAATGGTTACAAGTTTTAACCTACGACGCCACTGAAAAGTTGTTGGAAGTTTCTCTGTAAACTGTTAATTCTCACACACATATTATTCGTAACACACACACACACACACTTTGTTGATTATATTGTAACAGTACTTGTCTCCAGTCTATTTTTAATATTAATTATACTTAACCAACAGGCAATGTAATAAGTTATTTTGTGTTTTTTTTTTATTACATATTATCTGTACTGCATAAAGGAGGGCACTGTCGCCTAAGATACGGGTTTTTACCCAGTTTAGGGACAGACATTCATTTGTTATATGATTTTATATGTAAAATTTCTGTATACCGTACATTTATGTAGCATTACTATTGCATGTAGTTTTGGTCCAATGAATATTATTATTATTATTATTATTATCAGTTTACCGTTTCTTAAACAATTTCAATACATTTTTAATTACATAGGGTATTTTATGTCATTTACACGCTCTGTATACAATTTTTTAAATTAAGTTTTCGCATTTAAAAAATTATTATCTTTTTCTATGGTAAAGCTTTTAGGGAGTTTCAAAGCTTTAGCGGAGCTTTTAGGAGGTTTTAGGGGGAACCAAAACATAATATTTATAACAAAAATCTGCGCTGAACAGATAGCGAACCCGCAACCGTCGAGTCTCAAAGCAGGCTCTCTACGTCACATAAAGAATTCTATCTTTGGCTGCTCTACTACCAGAATATTTAACAATGACAATACAATATACGGCCAATATTGTTCCGTACGGCGGCTGTCCAAACCGGCAACATTAGAACAATCTTCTTAGAATCTTCCATAATAAATTCAAAACACTATTAGCAGTATTAAATTTACAAACACACGGAACCAAACGGAACATAATAATTCATTCCAAACGACTTTCACCATTGGATATCTCATAATATTCAATAAACAGACACTACGTCCCTTCAATGTTACTATGGTTTCCGTGAAACACGTTAGCTGGTCGTACTATCACAGTCAATAATTTACGTTACATTGCCTTTGGTTCACTATTGTCATGATACAGGTCTGATATCGTTTTCGTTGTTTATTTTATACCGTAAAGACATTGCAAGCCTGCTTCGAATATTATCGCTTGAGTAGCTGCTGTAGGGAATTTGTAGTCATAACTTATAGCACTTTATGAAAATGTTTTAGTAACGAATTAATGTGAAAATTGTATTTGTATGAGTGGCTTAGAATGTTTATACACATGACTGGTACAGTTGTGATTTCCATATAATAAATTCAGACATAAGGCCTGTTTACATTCATTAGGCATCGACCAGCATTTTGCTGGCTGGTTTTGGACACACTTATGAGCATCCCTAAGCAGGCCTAAGCTGGCCTAAGCATGCTTCAGCATTCGTACTGTAACGTCTTATATTAAGTGTCACACTGATTAGCATGCTTCAGCATGCGTAAGCATCCTTCAGCAGACTTTGTTGGCTTTTTAGTACTGTAACGTGTTATATCTAGTGTTACACTTTTAAGCATTAAAATGCAAAAAGCGAATCAATGCCGATCGATGCTGATATGTGTAATTCAGATATATCTTCGCCTGCGTGAACTTCGGATTTTGTGTGGAGGAAAATGAACTTGAACTCGAAGTGAATTCACACTGGTGGTAGGTCTTTTGTTGCAAGAGGCCGGCTAGGTAGGTACCACCGCAGTGTCCAATATTCTGCCGCCAAATAGTAGTGCTTAGGCACTACTGTGTTCCGGTTTGAAGGGCATTGTACGCTAGTGAAATTACTGGGCGAACGAGATTTAAGAACTAATATCTCGAGGTTGGCAACGCGCGAGTGGCACCTACTAATGGTGCTGCAAGCGCTCATAGGCTACGGCAACCACTTACCATCAGGTGGGCCGTATGCTTGTTTGCCAACTTCTAACATAAAAAAAAAAAAAAAAAGAATTGTTGTAGCAAACAACCTTCTAAAACATATATTTTATCACTCGACAACACTTATACTGAAAGATATCAATGCTATGTTCTTTTCTATTCAAAGTGTATACAAAATTTCACGACTATCGAGAAACACAATCATACTTGTATTATTTGTATTTATAATATCAGTTATGAAACAGTTTTTAAGTTATATAAATACATATAAAATGGAAACTATATAATCTTAACAATTTTAAGACATGCAAATATCACAAATATACACAAATCATCAATATCATAATAATAATGCGTATGACGACGTTGTGGCGCAGCGGTAGCGAACCTGCCTTAAACGCCACAGGTCGCGGGTTCGATTCCCGCTCGAAGCATAATATGTTTGTATTGACCATGCAAGCATATTTTCCGGTCTGGGTGTATTTGTCCTTGTCATTGTGAATGTTTCCGGCCCCCGACACAGGATATTATTATCCTAATGGGGGCCGTTGAGTGTGCAGCGTTTATTTATTGTTATTTATTTAATGCAAAATTGAATGTTTATGAGCGTATATGGAAATTTGCGACTCTCATACGCAAAAACTCTTGAAGGATTTTAGATGAAATTTATGCACAGATAGTTTATCTAGATTAGAGCATAGCGTCCTTCTTATCCCGGAAAATGTTAAGTTCCCGTGGGATTATCAAAATAACTGCAACCACTATTACATAAACGGTTTGTAATTTAAAACATTACATTCTCTCTGTATATTCTATTACTTTTCTCACTAATCGTTGTGTAATTGATGTCTTGTAATAATACTTTTAAATCATAACAGTAGTTAAAGTAATGAGAGCATAAAGCGTAGTTGTTATTTTCCCTTTGACAGTTCATATTTTATGAAGTATTTCATGCAGAGTAAGTCCTCATAAATTCTCTTTGTAATGTATTCTGTGACACTACTTAGACTAGATTAAAGAATTAAGTGGTGCTATATATCTTTGATATTGATCATAAATATTCTTTATATAGCTTGTTTTAATTTCCACAATGTCACGTAATTTTATCATAGATGTTATTAGAGTATCAATCAATCATAATATTTATAAGAGTTTTTGAAATGCAACCGCTAATAAAATGGAATGGAAATGAAGTTTTGGTCTGGGTGTTTGTTATTGTGCTTCCTTCGAGATAAGTTGTTGGTCCCGATCGTTATAACATCTGATAATAATCGGTAACTCTCGATAGGTAATTTGGTCTAAACCAAAGAGTTACTGGTTCACCCTAGCGTTGGGGAGGTCAGATGGCAACCTCAAATCCGGATAGGAGTGATAAGTAAATAATGTTGTGAAGAAGAAGAATTTTATATTTGTCAGAAAGTTGCCTATGATCTTATTTAAAAAGGTATATAGCAGAATTGTTTTTGGCAACGGTACTTTTCATACAAAGTTAAAACGACAAAGTACGTCAACTAGAAGTGAAGAATTCTAGAGAAGTGTGCCGTTTTGTGCTCGAATTATAAAATGGTTTTGGACTTTTATTGCTCTTTCAATATAAATTGATGCTGCCTTTAAGTTTGCTTAACAAACAAATTTTCAAAACAATTTTCGTAGATATTATAGTTTCTGTAATAGCATACCTACCATAACCTATGAACCTACGAACGACGCTCAAAGTATCGCATTCGCGTTGCCAAATCAAGCGATAGGGAAAAAAGGACTGGTATAGTGGGAGATACGTAATGGATAAGTACGATTTTCTGGGAGAGGGTAGTATTTCCTGTGTCGAGCCAGTCCATTTATGCTGGAAGAAGTATGGCTCTACTACTGAGTACATTTTTATTTTATTTTTATTTTACAAGTTGGCAAACAAGCATACGGCCCATCTGATGGTAAGTGGTTGCCGTAGCCTATGTGCAATTGCAGCACCATTAGTAGGTGCCACTCACGCGGTGCCAACCTCGACATATTGGTTAATAAATCTACAGTTGCCTTCAAACCGTAATGCTTAAGCATTACTATTTAGCGGCAGAATACTTGACACTGCGGTGGTAACTGCCTAGCTGGCCTTTTGCAACAAAAGACCTACCACCAGTGTGACTGATTGCACAGATGGAATAATCTGTGCTATGACGGAGGTTATGCTAACAGCAATTATTAAATAGGTAAATAAAAAAGTACATTCAAGCTTGACTCTCACATCCCGTTAGATCAAACGCAGCATCCAGGAAACGACAATGACAATGTAGTTTTTATACCTAAGCAATAAAGGCAATCGCATTTCTTAAAGACTCTAGCCATTGAATAAGGCATGAACAAGTCTTCTTAAAGAAATACTTGGTTCAATTTCATGCGTATTTTTTCCTCAGAATTACAGTAGTGACTGGTTACACGTGTTAAAAAGTTAATTGAGTGAGTTCCTAAGTGTTTTAATTTTATACAACCATTTTGGTATGAAAGTTTTAGAATTGTTTGTTGATTATTATTTTTGAAATTATATTTCTTTTGGCGCGTTAGGGAAAAATGATGAGAGTAAATTTTTACGATGCGCGCGCACACCGTCACAAAAACCGACAACCTGAACATTTTTACAGATTATTTGTGATATTTAAATAAACTTTATTTAACTAGATAATGCGTTATAATAAAACTTTCAATGTATTAAATACCTTTTTTCTATTGTTAGTGTCGTTTGTTCTACTAACGTAGAATAAGGTGAAAGATAAAATTTTTGAAAAGATTTTTATCTTGTTACGCCAAAGAAGTATAACTTCTAGCGCGTGTACATAAGTATTTTTATTTTTTTAAGCATTTTTTTAAGTACGACGGTAGACAATCAACGAGTTCTAATAAGTACTTAAAAGCAACTAGTGCGCTCTAAATTAAGTTATTGCTCTGTATCGCTTTTGGATATAATGATATGATATTAATCATATAAATATTTTTTTTACAATAACAAACATCGCTGTTCCAAATAGTTAAAGCTAAGATGACAGGCAAAACAAATATTATAAAGATTATTTAATATAACAAATTATTACTTTTCATCTTGACTGTATTTTACAAGCGAAAACTCGCATACTGTTGATATCAATTTATGATATTCATCCATTTATTTTAGCTTGTATTATTTTGAATGTTTCCGACCGTTGTGGCGTTGTGGGTAGCGAGTCTGCCTTTAGTCTCGACGGTTGCGGGTTCGATTCCCGCTCGGGCAGATGTTTGTTAAAATTTCTGTCTCGGTCTGGGTGTTTGTCCGTGTGGGTCTCCCCACCGTGCCTCGGAGAGCACGTTAAGCTGTCGGTCCCGGTTATTATCAATAACATCTGATAATAATCGTTTACTCTTGATAAGTAAATTGCTCTTATCCAATGAGTTACTGGTTCGCCCTTGGGGTTGCGGAGGTCAGATGGCAATCGCTCCGTGTAAAAACTAGTAACCTGGCAAATCCGGATAAGAGTAATAAGCAGACCCTGGGTACATAAAATACCGGGAATAATGCTAGGATGAAGAAGATTATTTTGAATGTTTCAATAATATCAGTATAGTATGTATCTTTAGACAGCTTTTCAATACTAGCCAAGGTATTTTTATAGGTCAGAGTAAGACGACTTTATTCGCCATCTCATAAAAATGCTTTATATCTGGAACGATTGAGCAGAAAGTTCTAAAAATCGAGGTCATAAAACTTTTTAGTGGAAATTCGACAAAAGTCGCGTATTTTTAAAAATACATACATACCTTAAATATACTTATTGTTTTCAATCATAGACTTAAAATATACTACAGATAGGTCCTTCCAAACAGGCAAAATGTCAAAGAATAGCTGGTGCTCCTTCGTAAGCACAAGACAACCAGATCGGCTTCTAATGCCTTCGTCAAGAACAGCCCTTTTAAGTAGAAACTGTTATAGTATGTCTGTTCAAATATATAATAGGTTGCCAGAAAAATTAAAAAAATTGACATTCAAAGAATTTAAAAGAGAATTACATGAATGGTTCGTAGAAAAGTGTTTCTACTCATTGAATGAATTTAGAGGCCTTTGAAACGAATTTTATTATTATTGTGACATATATTTAATTGTATTATATAATTTAGATAATTATTTAATGTTTTAATTGATAAATTAAGTTTTAAAATATATGTATGTGGATCAATGAATTTTAATAAATTTGAACATTAATTTTATCATTAATTATAATTATTTTTATATTTGCACGTCAGATATAGACGAAACATGCTTGGTCACTATAACTTATTGCCAACAAATTGTACCATGTTTTAAGCAAATAAACGATTATTATTATTATTAAGTTAAACAACAACGCAACGGAATACAATTAATTACACGCTAACTTTATTCTGTTAAGTTGTAAGTTTGCTATTAGCTTCTTTTCGTTGCATTGGTGTTGAATTTACGATGGAGCCACCAGCGAGTTTTGGATATTTTGTCTACATGGAAGGCCCTTTATAATTTATAGTGAGTCTGTTTTTTTAACAGTATCTCTCATACACCGCTAAAATAATAAGTTTATATAACCCTAAATATTTTGAAATGAACTAGGAAATTGATTTGTAGCCCTGTAGCTCTTCCGCGAAAAATATCGCGATGTTACTTGGCAATCGATGTTTTTTAATTTATTCTATTCAAGAGTTTAGTAAAAATAAGAAGGTTTGAAATTACTAATCTCTTAAGTAGTGGTACTCCATCCAGTACTTCTTTGATTACGAAAAACGAGATCCGTCCAACGAGAAGGAAGCAAAACAAAAACGTGAGGACAGTTTAAGTATCTGGGTACCGTGTTGCCTTAAAGGAGACATTACGCGCCTAACTGCCTAGCTTGTGGGCGTCTTGAATGATCTCATTGTGGTGTTTGTTATAGGCGGTGGCAAACTAAAGCAATAATTTTTAAATGCCTTTGTGCTTATAACTTATCTATTTTAAACGTTTTTAATCAGGTTACCTGATAATACAAGTCGATCGGCACAAATTTGCCAACTCAACGGAGGAAGTACTACCCTCTCACAGAAAATCAGCATAAATTAACAGTGTCAGTATAATATCGATTTAAGCGACAATCGAGATTTCCAGAAGCCCAATCTCCTAGCCCCTTTTGTTCCCTTCTTTTTTCCTCTTCTCATCCCTTCCCTCCCATTCCATGGATTGCGCTTTCCTCGATTTCGTTCATAGGTTCTATAGATAGATGACCGCATAGTGTTATATCAACTGGGCATCTTAAAGCTTTGGAAGAGAAGAAAATATTTTTTTTTTTTTTTAGAAGTTGGCAAACAAGCATACGGCCCACCTGATGGTAAGTGGCTACCGCAGTTTATGAGCGCTTGCAGCACCATTAGTAGGTACCACTCACGCGTTGCCAACCTCGAGATATTAGTTCTTAAATCTCGTTCGCCCAGTAATTTCACTAGCGTACAATGCCCTTCAAACCGGAACACAGTAATGCCTAAGCACTACTATTTGGCGGCAGAATATTGGACACTGCGGTGGTACCTACCCAGCCGGCCTGTTGCAACAAAAGACCTACCACCAGTGTGACTGATTGCACTGGTGGAATAATCTCTGTTGTGACAGAGGTTATCCCAACAGCGGGCGATGGGGTCGTCACATCCCGACGCCTTTAAATTTTATTTGCACTGGTTATTATTGATTCCATTGCTTGGAGGCAGCCTGGCCAAGCTCCGTAACTGGAAGAACATTGTAGAAGAGGCCAAGACCCATAAAGGGTTTTGACACCAACGGAAGTAATTCCATAAGTCAGTCAGAAGCCTACGTAAGTGACATGAACAATTCTTAGACTAGCTTGGCTACTAACGAGACAAAAGGATAAACTACCCATAGAACAGCAATAAGTTTTCCGCTGTCGCTTCTATCTTGTTATACGTGTAATGTTTTCAAGTTCATTCGTGCGCAGATTAAGTTGTTGTGATCTGCATCATTTCTTTGCAATCTGATCTTAACCGCCATTACACAACGTCATGACGTAGATGCGCTTGCGCAGATATCGTCATCCTATTATAGAACATTGTTAGTAGATTATTTTATCTGTTTATACAAATTGTTATTCTACTTTGTTTTATTGTGAATATTGTATGTTTCATTAAGATTATTTATTCAGGATTTTTTCCAAGGTAATAGAGCCATGCTCCTCTCAACAGAACTGGACCGGCTTGGCCGTGAATGTACTAATCTCTCAAAGAAAATCGGCGTAAAATAATAGTATCAGTAATAATGCGTTTTGTGACGTAATTAAGACCAGGATTGGTGACCCAGTCTCCCACCCCTTTTGTTCCCTTCCTTCTCATCCTTTCCCTCCTATCCCTTGGGTTGGTAATTGGTTTGAATATGAAACGTAAAATATTACAATTGTTCAATGGTTGTAGTGATTGCTTTCATCAGGCGTGCTAAGAAAAAAATTACAGCATTAATGACACAGGTTGTATTTTACAAGTTATGAATAAAATAGGTGTTTGGTAAAAGCAATCGCCTTGTCCCTTATTTGACTCGCTGTTGCAATACGAAATTATACGTTAAGACATAACCGAACGAATTTAAATTGTATCAAAGTATTTATATATATTATTAACATTTATTCCACATTTATTGTCCCACGTTTTACAAAGTATGCAACATTCGCTATTTCAAAGAAACAGTTAAAGCCAATTTATTCAAATCCGCTTGAAGTAACTGGGCTATTTATTTAGCAGGTTTATTTTACTTCCAATGCGTATCTATTGGCGATCGCTTGTTTACACATCAAGATTTGTCTGACGTTCAATTTGTACTGGATAATTATTTTGTTTCTAAATGCCGCTGAAATGTTTTTTATGTTATTAGGTATCTGGTCTTTTATGGATGTTTGTCGTTAATAAACAGGTTCCTGGTTATAATAATGATAAAATGATGATGATATGGCCAAACTCTTTCATACAAATAAAATATCAAAACTTGGAACATAATCGATAAAAGTAAGCGTGCGACTAACTACGTTTCTCTGCGTTGGTGCGAATTTACAAAGAAGCACCAGTGAATCTATGGACATTTTTATAAAAATTCTTGTGATTTGAGGCGTCCGCTATAGGTATATGGAGCTCTTGATGAAATTAATAAAAATATATGTATATGAACGATTCCTTAATGTCTTCTGATAGCATACAAAGAAAATTCTGACGAACTGGTCAAAACAGCGGCGCTTATCATGGAGGTCGATTAAAAAAAGAAGGTGCGCCCTGATGCTATACGTAATATATACACTACCTACCGTTTTTTGTCTTCTAATGTTTGGAACGGACTGTTCTCTCTAAGCCAAAAAGAAAAAAAGACCATATAACCAGAACCATGTACGAAAAAGGATTACGAAAATCGTAATGTTAATCGAAATAATATTATAAATGTGAGTTTGCTTGTTTGTTTGTTTGTAACGCCTAAACTGTGACGCTGTAACGATTATGATAATTTTTTATATAGATATAAATAAGGCCTTTTTGTCACGAAAATAAACCTTGAAGAGAAATAAGGAATTAATGTTTATATGGGAAGCCAATTTAAAATATTTTTGATTTAAGGTTAAAAATCGTTATAAACACGGGCGAAGAAGGGCGAAGAGCTAGTAATATATTAGTAGAAGCAAACACTATTAAGTTATAAAGACGTCACCGTAACTTCTCACTCAACAGTTTATTTACCTAGTTGCCACAGCGTTTCGGACACTTGGTACATGTTCCACTGTATTTTATGTCTGCTAGTCACTTTGAATTGTCACTTGTATATATTTACTGTTTATTAAAATGTCCCTTAAATATGTTTATACAATTTCTTGTGCCTATTCTACTTATTATATGCTTTGTGTTGATATAATTTGTAGTTTCTTGTTTTGTATAATATACTTTCTTTGTTTGAGAAATATTCACGTTCCAAAATATTAACTGCAAAGTATTTTCAAGATTTTAATAGCGTATCTAATAAAATTGTATTGTATAATGAATTTAGATAATACTAGCATCTGTCGACGACTTTGTTCGTGCTAAACTTAGAATTGGATCAAGAGAAAAATGAATTATTTTTAAGTAAATAAGACGCATTTAGACCAAATTTTAATTGAATTTGTCCTGTTTTTGATAATCTCACAGGAAATGAACATTTTACAGGAATAAAAAGTATCGTGTGTGTTAATTGAAGTAGCAATCTATATCTTTGCTAAATTTCATCCAAATCCGTTCAACCATTTTTGCGTGATTGAGTATCAAACATCCAAACAAAAAAACTTTCGTATTTATTATATTAGTAGTAATACACCGCTTATCGATTCGTCTCTTTCTTTTAACGTATTTTACGCTGTATCCTAAATATTTGAGAACTGATTTTGATGAATTTTGTGAATCTATTAATCTTATAGTTATTGCGCATTAGCACCATCAAATAATTATAACAAAAAGTTTGCATGTCTTTCAAGCCCAAGCAGAACAATGGCCACTATTTAGAAAATAGAACAAATAAATACATATACAAAGAAATAAACGTTTCCAATCAAATATGTCCTATCAAAGTTGACTGTATATAATTAAGGCGTTAACAATGAAACGGTATCGATTGAGGTTATACTGAATATAACATGGACCTTCGCTAGGTAAAGACACTTCCATATACGCGGAAATAGAAAACTTTTTTCTGTTCGAAAACAACTGAAATATGAAACATAGTTTTAAAAATATGAAATATTACCATTAGTGTTTTATGATAGCAATTTTAATGTGATGTTTGAGTTGCAGGCACTTTTGAACCAGGCCAGCTTACATTTTGTTATATCCGTTTTAGTGAAGCTACCACTGGTTTGGTGAGTAAATTCTGTAGAGAAGAACCGGCAAGAAAATCGACTCTTCAAATATTATCGATTACGTCAAAAATTTACAATTTTTTTTAAAGTTCTGAATGAAATTAAACCAACATTTAATTCCACACCTCGCACTTGACAATCATTTACGAAATAATAGGCTTAAAAAATATGGCCAATGCTTTTTCAAGGCATTACTTATCTTCTATCGCCTACCAAATAAGCTCGCTTTTGCGCTAAGAGTGGGGACGCTGAGTAGGATAAGGAGGTCAGGATCGAACCCGCGACTCTCGCGTTAACGAAGTGAAGGAACTGTCTACCTAATTGCCAGTGAATAAGTCCTCTAGCACGATTTTTATAAATTATAGCTGACCTCGAAACGCGGCTTGCGAGCCGTCACTTCACGAGCTTTTCACCAACTTACGGTGGTAGCTAGCCAGGCGGATTTTTTCAAGCCCACACGCATATACATGTCTTAGAATATCTTCCACGACATACAAGTTGCAGGTAAATAATAAACATCCATCATTAGTAGGATTGTAACAATTATATTTCCGGAAAATACTTTGATATTTTTGACATGAATGGACCAGATATTTTTGACTTGAATATAATAATATAAAAATGAAATATATTAAACTCTCTCATTGAATATTGAAACAAAATGGCAAATACTATTTCTTGTAAGACTTTTTATCACTAAGAATAATGAAGCCTTAAGCTTCTTTTAGTTCTGTTTACTGCTTACAATCAAACGGACCATAAATGCTTTTGAAATTATTTCTTAAAGAAAGAATTAATTATAAACTAACACTAAATAATCAAAAGCATCAACAGGGCTGAAAGAAAAGACGGCTAGGTAAATAAAGTTATAAATTTATTAGTTTACTCTCTGTATTGCTCTGTCGTAAATAAATTTCGTTTTAAATTCGCACTTGTCTTCACATTTCACAATATGAAAGAAGCCTTTGCACATATTCTTAGTAAATGCTAAATTGTACAAAGAAAGAAGCAATAATATTTCCGACAGATGCGTTATTCACACAATTTTTCATGCAAATAACGCCTGCAATAACAGCCGAGCGAAATTGTTTCTTGGCGTTTATTTTAATGAACGTTTATTAATAAACGTTCAGAGAACGCCGATTTCTTAATTACGAATATTTATATAGAACAATTATTGTGTAACGGAGGTTTGTTCACAGGAATCATTTACTTCTTATTCTACGTGAATATACGAAAAATAATTTCAAATGTTATGGATTTTACTGAATTAAGTAATTTTTTATTATTCATTATATTGTTAAAGTAATTTTATCTCGTAGTAGCAGAGAATTTACAGAGAGAAAAATATATAAGAGCTTCTAAATTCGTTTCATCGGCAGCAAAAATAAGTTTGTATATCATAGTATTTCACATGCAGATAATGAAAAACAGAAAATATGTTTGCGGTCGTTAATCTCAAAATTAAAATATTCTATATCTTAGCTTTATTTTTATTTTTTCTGAATTTATATACCGAAGAGACACCTGGCAATTACATAAATTAAAAAGTAATTCCTTAATATTTACAGCTACCAAGTATAAATAATTATAACGAAATTTTTGTAAAAGAAAATGAAGATATATTATTATCAATTGTATTCTAATGTGACTTATGTAGCCAAGATTTTAATTCTCTCACAAACTATACTTAATGAAAAGGTGCTACTATCTCCCTGAGCGGGAATCGGACTCGGGACCTGTGGCGCTTAAGGCAAGTTACTACCTCTGCGCCACAACGTCATCAATATATTTCGGATTGTTAGCTGTACGTTTATTTACTTGAACTTCATTCAAAATTTGACTGCCGCGAGCATAAACTAGTTTTACATAAAACAACTAACTATTATTAGTTCTACAAAACAATTAGTCTGTCTGTGTGTTTAGTAAGTGAGTACTATCTTCCGAAACTCAGAAACTGTCGCTTTGTTTTACTTTCACTTTAGATCTGAGAGATGAAATGCAAATATAATTTAAACTTAACTTAGTGATGCGCGGAAATGATGTCGTAAGTACAATATTTTAATTTTTTATTTATTTAAAAGAATATTTGCAATCCTTGTATAAAGGACTTACTAAAATTCCTATTGCCTCTTCAAATAAGCTCGAAGCTTGCGCTAAGAGTGGGTACGATAAGTGTCCTTAGCCGTGGTTCGGCTTCGCAGGAGGCACCCTAAGGACCGAATCAATTTTGAGCCCCCGTGAGGGCTGCCCCTTTATCACGGCTGAGACTCTGTACTCGGCCCCCCCCCCGGTGACGCTGTCAAGGCCAGTAGGGCCAACAGCAATACACATTCCGAAAAAAAAAAGGGTACGATAATAGCCCAAGGGAGTCAGAATCGAACCCTCGACTCTCGCTTTAACTGAGCGAAGTCAGCCCTTCTACCATTGAGCTATTGAGGCTTTTATTTATTTCAAGCGTCTGCCCGCTACTTTGTCTGCGTGGGTGTCACAATTATTTTGTTCTGGCATCATCGTCATCATCAATTTATCCATATCAGTAAGCGGAGTTTTTATGCCAAAGGATAGTCCAAAGTTATTTTGTGTCACGTAGGAAAACTACTCTTTGGGAAGAAATTCGTTTTTATCATGATCTGTCAATAAAAAGTCGTCAAAGTGTGACAGACAGACGGAGTTACTTTTGCATTTATAGATATTTAGTTTTAACCGTAATACTAATTAAAATAGTTTAACTAGCGAGTTAGCGGTTCATTCTATAAACATAAAACTCAGAGGTACTTTTCCAGATTTGACTCTCGATAAAATTTTCTACCCATTGGGCCATCTCAGCCTTAATACAAAGTTAATTTCAATCAGACAGATTGTATACTTTTTTCTATATCTATACCAATTTATACCAATATTATAAAGCTGAAGAGTTCATTTGTTTGTTTGTTTGTTTGAACACGATAATCTCCCGAACTACGGGTCAGATTTGAAAAAAATATTTTAGCATTTGATAGTTCATTTCTTGAGGAAGACAATAAGCTTTATAACATCACGATACGATACATAGAAGGCGTCGGGATGTGACGACCCCATCGCCCGCTGTTGGGATAACCTCTGTTACAGCAGAGATTATTCCACCAGTGCAGTCAGTCACACTGGTGGTAGGTCTTTGTTGCAAGAGGCCGGCTAGGTAGGTACCACCGCAGTGTCAAATATTCTGCCGCCAAATAGTAGTGCTTAGGCACTACTGTGTTCCGGTTTGAAGGGCACTGTACGCTAGTGAAATTACTGGGCAGACGAGATTTAAGAACCAATATCTCGAGGTTGGCAACGCGTGAGTGGCACCTACTAATGGTGCTGCAAGCGCTCATAGGCTACGGCAACCACTTACCATCATGTGAGCCTCCTGCCCGTTTGCCCCTCTTACATAAAAAAATTAAAATAAGAAAAAGCGCGGGCGGGCGATGTGAGTTGGTGTAGCAGCAACACAATTTAGCGAAAAAAATATTCGCTTGTTTAACTGGAAAATAACTATACAGAACACGGGAGTGAAGCCGTGGGCATTTTATTTTTTATTTTTTTATGTTAGAAGTTGGCAAACAAGCATACGGCCCACCTGATGGTAAGTGGCTGCCGCAGCCTATGAGGGCTTGCGGCACCATTAGTAGGTGCCACTCACGCATTGCCGACCTCGAGATATTAGTTCTTAAATCTCGTTCGCCCAGTAATTTCACTAGCGTACAATGCCCTTCAAACCGGAACACAGTAGTGCCTAAACACTACTATTTGGCGCCAGAATATTGGACACTGCGGTGGTGCCTATCTAGCCGGCCTCTTGCAACAAAAGACCTACCACCAGTGTGACTGATTGCACTGGTGGAATAATCTCTGTTGTGACAGAGGTTATCCCAACAGCATAGCTAGTGATGTTAAAAATACAACGAAATTGACTTTCAAAATCAAAAGGAAAATCAATGCAATACGTGAGCGAGACATGAGACAAATCAATACAAATAAAAACGACGATATTTATAATATCCAGTCATGCGTACGCCGGCCGTGTTATTGCGGAATTTATTAAAAAAAGCGCTGTTTCTTGCCAACGAGACAAACCTATGAAAGACAATCGTCTTATAAATATTGTATCATGTTTTATGCAAGCACTGACCATGTTCAACACTATCACAGCATCTAGCAATCTTCGTTTTTTCTTATATAATATATTTTAAGAATAATAGCAATGCTTTTTCAAGGCATTACTAATATTCCTATTGCCTATTCCTATATAGGTTTGGGTACGATAATAGCCCGAGGGGTCAGGATCAAACGTGATTCTCTCGTTAACGGAGCGAAGTCGTCCCTTCTGCCGTTCAACTATTGAGCTAAACATGAAATGATTTTTATGTCATGACGGAGGACAAACAATGTTTGCCTTACCTGTGTCTGGATGTTGTATTCACACACACTTAAACCCAGAAAACCAGGAAAAAATGTCATAAAGGCAAACAAATACAGGCATGTGTTCCGGTCTGGGTCAAGCACTACCAGATTGTTTGAGTTTTTCTGAACCCTCGATAGTGGATATTACGATCTAGTGTTTATTATTATTTATTTATTATTATTATTGAATCTTCGAAGTTAATACAAATGACCAATAATTAATATTCCCCCCGCACAAACATCAGAATGCAAAGCTGGACCAACAATAACTCGGACCGATTCGGTTAAACCAACCGAATGTTCATCTTATACTCCGAGGATTAATTAGAATTGTAAATGCTCGGCCGTAAGTCGACGCGATCCCACCAGTTAACTTCGAATCTCAATGTTTTGAGTAAACAATCCTTTTGAAGATTAAGACGGAATTGAAACGCCGTCAGAATATTTATAAGGGTTAATATTTATGGGAAAATTTCGGCGGCTCGATGTTGCAATCTAACGAAATTGTCTTCTTGGGGTGAGTTTTGTTTGGCTGTCGTCAAGTTTATCTTGTTTTTTGAGTTTATCGACCCGTGAAATAGCTTTACTTTGGGCACTTTAGAGGCAACTGCCTAGTTCGGAGTTTTGTTTGATACCTTAAACTTTTTCAACTAAGTAAGTCATTTAGCAAAAAGGTCAGTTGCAGTATAAGTTTTAATAATAATAATGAAAAAGTCAAATACACATACAATCATTGGACTGTTTTAAATAAATCATCAACTTCGCCCGCATATGATACAATGAAACGGCTCTGGGACAGTGATAATAAGATCAGTTATTATTGAAAAGGGTATTTCATAATACGTACAGTGCATTTAAAATTCATTTCGCTATTTAGACTTTTTTTTACTATTTCGTGACGATGTGCAAACTATATCATACATAGCATATCATACGGTGCGCCTGATGGTAAGCAGTCACCGTATAACTGCTTGCGATATTTGAAGTATTACCTGCTGGTTGGCAACACAAAGAAAAAGAAGGAAGAGAATGAAGGGGTTCCGGCGGTCGCACTCATCACACGAAACACAACAGTACAGTTACTTTACACCCATTTTCTGAGAGAGGGTAATATATATTTTTTTTTTCATGTTAGAAGTTGGCAAACAAGCATACGACCCACCTGATGGTAAGTGGCTGCCGCAGCCTATGAGCGCTTGCAGCACCATTAGTAGGTGCCACACACGCGTTGCCAACCTCGAGATATTAGTTCTTAAATCTCGTTCGCCCAGTAATTTCACTAGCGTACAATGCCCTTCAAACCGGAACACAATAGTGCCTAAGCACTACTATTTGGCGGCAGAATATTGGACACTGCGGTGGTACCTACCTAGCCGGCCTGTTGCAACAAAGACCTACCACCAGTGTGACTGATTGCACTGGTGGAATAATCTCTGTTGTGACAGAGGTTTTCCCAACAGCGGGCGAAGGGGTCGTCACATCCTGACGCCTTTAAATACATACTTACTAATACTATAATAATAATATATATGGCTAATATATGGGTAATACTTCCCCAGTCAGGAAAATACTACCATGAAAAACGATATAGACTATAGAGTTTGCTGAAAGAAATAGATAGACAACCATACACACATAAAAATGAACTCATTAGCCGGGTACGGGGAGCACTTCAGACATAATAGAAAAAACTATTATATGTATATTAGCTGATAATACAATAATAATTTATCTTATGAAACATAACCAAACAATGTACAAGTAGAATAGAACATTGGAACAATGACTAACGTAGACAGTGGCGTCTAAGTAGTAAGAGTTTACACAATACTTGAGACGATATCCAATATTTGCAAATAGGTTGGAGAGTGCACAGTCATTGTTGGTTGTAATTGCGGGAATGCGACTTGAAGTAGAGGAATCTTAAATGAAAATCAAACAACATGTATTTGTTTAATCGTCTTGTGATTCTGTCATAAGTTATGTAAAGAGAATATTCCCTTAAGCTGCAAATCGTATTCAATGTATATAGAAGCAGTTGTTGTTTGTTGATAGATGGCTTTCTTTATTAGTTTCTGTTACTCTTTCAACCCAAAAACGTACACAACTAAAAAAAAAAATAAAGCTTACGATTCAAGACCTCATGGTGCTTGAATTTCCGATGAGAATCTTAATTAGGATAACGCAGGAGGCCGTCTAAGGAGGCCGTCAATTTGTGCTCCCGCGAGGGCTGTCCCTTTTCAAGGGCGGTACTCTTCTCCTGGGTGATGACCTTTAGGTCAGAAAAACTGACAGCAAGAAACATTAAGCAAATACCGAAATAAAAAAATATACGTTTTAGTTTTATATTCTATCTCAACATGTTTTCTTTTTTAAGTTTTTTTTAACATATAATATTTGAATTATTTGTATTTAAATTACATTCCTATTCACATTAACGAGTATTTTCGACATCACAAAATGAATTTCCTTTATTCGCGTTGCATTTCATCGAGCGTTAACAGCGCTATTGTCCTTACAACGTATGTGAATTCGAGGCTGGTTTTAAATTGACGTGCCAGTTCCTGGTGTGAAGAGTTTCTGAGCACTGAATAAAATGGGCTGTTTGTTCAGGCTGAAATGTACTTCGTTGTCTTTTTTAGCTTGACGTGACGTCGGACGATGGATCGATTTTGACATATCCATTGGTATTTAATCTAAATGAGCTTTTAAAATATCAATAAATTTTGGAAATTTTGACTACAAAAATTAACGAATTTAATTAAATAGATAAATAAACGCTACACACTCAACGGCCCCTATTAGGATAGTTACATCCTTTGTCGGCGGTCAGAAAACATACACAATGACAAAGACAAATACAGACAGGAAAACATGCCTGTATGGTCAATACAAGCATATGCTCCGAGCAGGAATCGAACCTGAGCGGTTAAGATAGGTTCGCTAACACAACGCCATAACGTCGTCAAATTGTCTTGATACAATCACAAAATAGTTAATTCACGATTATTACAAAATTAAGAATCACAACTTATCAAGATATCGAGCAATATATACATACAAAAAACATCTTTATTGGATGGATAAAAAGAAGAAGGGAAACTACATCAATAATATTTCCAAAGAGAATTTTCTCACCAATAAACAGAAAACCCAAAATCAACAAAACATTACCAATAACTTCATTTCCTTAAAGGCACATTTCCTTTACACGAAAAAAATATTGCTAGCAATATTCATCGAGGTATTTCTAAATTCCAATTACCTAAAAACGTCGGGCCATTCAATTTGCTCTTCCCACACGTAAACGTTCGATAGGGTTTGCTTATACCTACTCGTACATATATTTTATGGAACTTTGCTCTTGAATGAAATGAATAAACGAATGTATTCATTAATATTTTTTGCAATAACATCGTCTAACGTTAGAGGAAAATGGTACTGATTATTTATGGATATCGTTCTTGGTGTGCTTCTTTTTATCATCTTATCAGATGAAAAGATTTTATTTTTCTTAGCGATAACCATAAATATTAGATAATAATTATAACTATAACAATCATGTCCACGGCGGATTGCCGCAACAATGCTAGCGGCATTTCCCCACTGAATCGCAATCCCAATTATTATTTGGGCGAATAATCAACCAGCCCTCCTGTTATCTATGGAGGCTATTAAATGGGTTATAAGATCTTTTAAAAATTACTTAGAACTAATACTCCACGGACAAAATGTTCCTACTGTCACTCTTAAAATACTTTTAGAATGTCATTGAAATGTTTTTGAAATAGCTTACTAGTTATCGCATTGTTAAGACCTATTTAACGATAATTATTAAGTTTTTGAGTCAAATACTCTGCTTCTAACATTCCACCTATCTATAATCATGCGTACATAATTTACAAATCAGTCTGGAAATTTCCAAAGCAGTCAAAACTACTTCAAGTATATACAAGTTCCAAAATCCAATTAAGCTAGCATAATATTTGCCGACATAAGCAGGAATGACGTCGCTGAGCACAGCAGTCATTAAGCATTCAATTAAGTAAAACGCAACGTGTTTGCCAGACACTCTGGTGATATTTACATTGAAACGTTGAAGTGGTTAGATTCCGATACAATTCATATGCCTAAATTTGGGAACGTATATGTAAAATTCTATTTCGTGCTTGACGGTGAAGGAAACCTGCATGTGAAAGAAATTTTAAGACATGTACATATATGCTGGTAGTAGCGCTTTAAAAAAAGAGTTCAGCTGGTTAGCTACGACCGTATGTTGGTGAAAAACTGGTGCAGTCAGCTCGTCAGCCGCGTTCGGAGGTCAACCAGCGTACAACCAGTTGTATCCTAAAAACGTCGGCAAGGCACCTGCATGCTCTCAAGTGCTGCAGAGCCTCCTGCCCGTTTATCCTCTGACAAAAAAAAACAATGATTTTCTTTTCTTCTTATACTTAAATCTATTTCATAAATATAAAAGTTTTCCTTCAAGTTTTTGAATCTCAACTATTTCTTATTCTTAGAAATAAGAATTTATCCATACGGCTGACTGAAGATCAATCTGAACTAAATTATTTCCATAACTATAGAATATCTCACTCCAGATCCTTCCAATGCTACAAATAAATGGACAACATTATCCGGGATCGATCTCCGCTCCCGCGATACAATCTGAGACGCATCTGTCATGTTGTATTAGTGCAGCACAAATTACGAGAGACAGGCGTGTGATAGGACGATGAAAACAAATGATGATGTTTTAGGAAATGCATGAACGCTGTCGGAATGCCTTAGACATGCGATGTCAGAAATTAACACAAATATTATGTAAAAAGATATAATTATATTAGCTTCATTAATCAAGTTATATCTAGTGTCTGAATCTAAAGCTATTTCTATTTAAGTTATTATTTCTTAAATCTTTTTGTAGTCGGAAATATGAAAAGGATAACCATCCTTATACCATGCCTCGAATTATAGATGAGTTCGTGATACAGTTATGATGGGTAACGATTTAAATATTTCTAGTAAGATGACAGTGTTCATAATTCTAAGAATAATAAGAGCTACTGTTATATTATATCGATTTTCTTGTTTTGATGTGTAATTGTTTGCTAATTAAGAAATAAAATAAAATAAATTGTGTGGTTGGGGGCCCCCACCAAGAACGAAGCTCCTTACGTCCGTAATAAGTTATATGGTAAAAAGAGACAGGTATAGGGACAAAGAGAAAGATAGAGAGATAGAGAGAGAGAGAAAGAGAGACAGAGCTGCGCACCATGTTGCGTACGCTCGTGTGCTAATCTGCTTGTAGTAGGCTCAATACACACACGCACACGCACATAGAATACGGCATTTCGTTACGTGAAGATTTCTACTAAATCGCACTACCGCCGCCTAAGCCGCGTTAAGGAACTTCGTTCCAATAATTTTTGTTTTTATTTATCTTTATTAGTTTAGTCTATTCCTCGTAACTATCTTTCACGTGTTTCTATTTAACAAACCAAAAACGTACTTTATATGGCGTCTAATTGGGAGCCAGCGTCTTAATGACTCAGATGTCACCAATTATCTGTCACTGCATGTTACTTTGCCTCTACTTTTTCTGTTAATTCATATCGATATATTTGAGTTCATGAGAAACATGTTTCCGGTTCTAATTTCCTGTTTTGAAAGATATGAAGTAATTGTATAGGTATCTCTGTTTAAAATATATACATATTTTTGTTAAGCTTTAAAATATTATAAAATAATGCATTGATGACGACGATGTGAACCTGCCTTAAGCGACACAGGTGAAGGGTTCAATTCCCGCTGGGAGCAAATGTTTGTGTTGACCATACAGGCATGTTTTCCGGTCTGGATGTTTGTCAGTGTGTATGGCTCTGGACCCCCGAAACAGGATATCACTATCCTAATGGGGGTCGTTGAGTGTATAGTGTTTATTTATTATGATTATTTTAGTACTTATTTGATCAATTTTATTAATTCTTTTAATATTTATTCTAAATATTATTGTATTATACTTTAATGGACTTTTTCTAGTATAATGTGTAAGCTAAATTGTTTGTAAATGAATTTATTGAATGTAATTTATAATATTAACTGACATAATTGAATGAATGTATTCGTAAATTGTGTTCACATGGTTTTGGATTCTAACTTGGTCAATTTGAATTGTTTAATTATATATTGAATGTACTTTAGTTATAACCTGTTTTGTGAACCATAAATAAATAAATAAATAAGTACTATTATTAAATTCATTTTTGGAAATTTTGTTTTATGACTGTAAATTAATTGTTATTCTTGGAATGGTCAACTTTTAAGCTGAAATAAAGTTTTTTTTAATAAAATCCTACTCACAAAAATAGAGCAGAAGCTGTCAGAGAAAGCAAAAAACGATATGCGGGTAGAACAGTTAATGTTTTTCTTTTTTATTTGGAACTCCTAAACATTTGTTCCTCAAAGAACAAGGGGCTGCTCAGACAGATGTCACTTTCACGATACTGGCTGGCATGCAGCCAAAGCCTAAAATGTATTTTTCTTTACAGAAAGACTGATAAAGGTTAAAGTATAAAATAAATTGTTTTTACAATAAAAACTTTTTGTATTTTCAAATCAATTCCGAAGAAGGTTCTCAATTGAATAGAATTGAATGGAATGGAATTGAATTTTAAGGTCATTTTAAAAAATAATAAAAAATTATATTAGTAATTGTAATAAGCTACATTTTTGTGAATCCTTTTTGATAAAATAGTTTTTATGTATGCATGCTTATTTGTATAAAAGTAATAAAGAACTAATTGTCCGTGATCCCTGCATTTAAATTGTTTTTGAATGACTAATCCATCATCGTCATCATCATCATAACAGCGATATTTTATACGATATTATACGCTACACACTCAACGGCACCCATTAGGATAATTATATCCTGTGTCGGGGGTCCGGAAACATTCACAATGACAAGGACAAACACAACCAGACCGGAAAACATGCCTGTACGATTAATACAAACATCTGCTCCGAGCGGAAATCGAACCCGCAACCGTCGAGGCTTAAGGCAGACTCGCTAC
This sequence comes from Hestina assimilis, assembly GCA_023373885.1. Classification (NCBI taxonomy): domain Eukaryota; kingdom Metazoa; phylum Arthropoda; class Insecta; order Lepidoptera; family Nymphalidae; genus Hestina; species Hestina assimilis. The sequence continues at coordinate 1,421,609 of CM041745.1, read as the reverse complement.
CCACAACGCCACAACGGTGTCAAACGCCACAACGGCGTGAGGATTTCCAGTCGTCCACTGCTGGGCATAGGCCTCCCAAAAAGCCCCAATGACACCGCGCCGCCTGCATCCATTGGATTTTAAATTATTAAATTAATTTTTAATTGTTTACCTATGCCTTAACTGACTTCAGGTGGTTGTCGTATTGACTACAAGACTGGCTGTTGTTTAAAGACTGCAATTACACTGACAATTAGAAGTATCTAGATTATTTTCTTGTGAAACTATTGTCTTTAATTACGTAAAAAGAGTGTAAAATCAGCTATATCACATCAAATTGTTCCCAGATTTCTTTAAATCTCACTTTATCTTTGTTTACAATAGAAGATACGAGTTAAAAAGCGTCAAAGAAAATTTCTCGACGCTTAGAAGACAATGATGGCATTGTAAGCAATTTAGGTTAGTGTAGTTCACTCAACTCTCGACCGAGCTCCTGCGGGATACACAATCCCTTTACTGCATACTACCTTACAATTTCCATCGCACCCAAATATGAATGCTTACAGTATGTGTATAATCCATTGCTTTTCTTGGCCTAGCAATACCAGAGTCAGTTGTTCATAAACGTTTTATGTATGACGTTCAACGTATATTATCGTTTATATGAATGCTTTTCTTAATATCTTAGTGGGAAAGAAATCCGATACCACGAAACTTCATGTGGTTTGCTCAGCAAACACAATATGAAGTGACTATTGACTATTCTCGTTCCCAGTGCCGGTGGATGTTTTTTTTTTTAATTTTGCATTTTCTATAACGGGGACGCGTCTCAAGTTTCAAGAGGGTTTGTGTTTATGGGCTTTATTATATCAGGAAGAGATAAGTCCTTTAAAATAAGGATCAGTTTACGTTCTTTGAAAAATTGATTGATAGGTGATCAGTTTTGAATACCCTGTTATTTCTAACCCCTATCTTTCAACTACAATACGTTATGTAAAACTCTTAACTCATAATTACCTGTATATCGTGATTTGGCAAAAAAATATCAATAAAATGAAATAATAAATAAATAAACGCCACACAATCAACGACCCCATTAGGATATTAATATCCTGTGTCGGGGTCCGGAGATATACTCAAGGATAAGGACAAACATACCCAGACGTGCCTGTGTGTTGTATACAAACTTCTACTCCGAACAGGAATCGAACCCGAGTACTGTGGCGCTTAAGACAGGTTCGCTACTGCTGCGCCACAACAGCATCAAAAATGTACGTCGTCGTCGATAAAGATGTTTGTATTAATTGATCTTACTTTCTGGTGTTGAAATATACAGATATCATTTCGAATTACATTCGGAGTTGAAGAATAAACGTAAGGAACTTCGTTCCTGGTCGCGAGCGCACATTTTTTTGTGTATTACTCACATACTTTATTAATAGAGCTTATGACTTATACAGGTAACCATAGTAACAATTATAATTCAAACAGTTTTACATTAACGGGTTGAATATATAAAATTAATTAATCTATGTCGTTAATTTGACCCGCATCAAGAAGGGTTGTGCAACGAAAGGCTGTAATTAAACCGTTTTGTTGACATGGGTCATTTCGACCGGTGTTTAATAATGATTTTTATTTTATAATTAAATATGTGAGTTTAATTTTACAGCTGTCTTAAGTGTGGAATAAGTACGTGGTGTGAATTCGGGGGTTCATATTTTTGGATTTGTTGTCGGATTACAAAATTAGATAACTTTGAAATAACATTGGTAATGAGAAAGTTGTAATCCCATCAAAAACATAAAATGTAAAAATCCAATTCTCACAACGCAGTTCTTCTACTACAAAACGTGGTGAGATCTCATGTATGAATATGACTGAAACTTGGCGGATTTTGCTCAACTTGGCGAGGGCACAGCCATGCCCCCAGATAATTCTTGCAGCTGACACCAGAAATAAACTGTACTAATAATCCATTTTTAAACGTGACCTTTGCTGAAATGTCCTTTAAACTGAAATTTTATTTTATTAATAAAGCTAAAATTCTAACATTAAAATTTCAAAGTTTACAAACAAAAACTCTTTAAAATATTGTGTCTATATTAAAATCAAAATTTCCCACTTTTGTGCTTTTTACTACTTTTGAAATAGTAGAGCTAGAGTTGCATTTAATGTGATGAGTGAGAGCGCTGGAGGCCCAATCTCCCACCCACCCTCTCTGTACACTTCCTTATTTCCTTCTACATCCCTTCCCTCCGAGGTTGCGGTGACTGCTTCTCAACAGGCGGACCGTATGCTTGTTTTCCAGCCGTCATGAAAAAAAAAAACAAAATCTTAACAAAATTCGTGATATTTAATGAAAAATTACGAAATTGTAATATAACTAGTTAAATTATGGTATCAGGGTTTCACAATGTTGCTTCAATAAATACTAGTTATAAAAATAAATACAGTAGCATATATTGCAAGTATTCCAATAAATATGTTAAAAAATAACACCCAATCCATAAATCATAATCACCGTTAAGTATCACACGTGCACAATTTATATTAATTAGTAATTCCGGACATATTTCTTCTGTAATTAGGACCCGGTGTTTTAACATCTGTCTTCAATTATTTACGAGTTTTAATTATCGTGAGACTTGGTTACTTTAATGCCGATATCTATTTGTTTGAAAGACATTTCCTTTTTTATTGATAGTTGGTTAACATGGGAATTTTTCAATGAAACTTTCAAAATAACAAATGAGTGCAGACCTTTCACTTACTTAAAGACATTTTACAATTGAGTCAATAGTCGTTGTGAACTTAATTTCTTGCCTATGAGTTATGTGTGTATGAGCCATGTTTCCTAATTGAATAGTATTTTCATCTCAAAATAATAATCTCTAAGACATTTCATAATTTATTAGTACTAGTAGCATTATTGTTTTTGCCATGAGTGAATGGCCCTGAATTCACTGAGAAATTACTAATATCGCTATCAAATAAACAAGAAGCATCCGTACTGTTGAATTTTGTTTTATGAATGGGAAAACATTTGCCTTCTTGGGTAAAACGTTTTTAAAAGCATCCATTTTAATTGTAAGAAGCGATGTATTTCTTATGGCCGCGATCAAATTACTAGTACTTCACAGCTATGAGGGATATTACAAAGGTACATTTATATCTAGGAGCAATTGGCAGGACTCAGATAAATCTTTCCGCCAATAAATGGCAAGTGCGCTTCGATGTTAAATCGAAAGGTGCTGCAATTAAATCCCACGGGATTAAATGGACTATATCCATTTGTGGTTCTGAACTGAATGCGTTGTGGTCTAATGTGTTATAGAAATGCGATTATTGATTTGGAATAAGCTTTGAATATATAACGAACAATATATTGTGGTAACCATTTTGTGTGTTGGATTGGCCATACATATATTTGTTCCTATGTTTATATGAATTGTGTTTTTGTGTGTGTTCCATTTCCCCAATACAAATTACCTTTCTGAATGATTGGGTAGCTATAATGTTATTAGAATATATTACACCTATCGTATTCACCAGCTGACTGAAGTTCCGCACAGCTTCCGACGATTACTGACGACAACGTCGGGCAAAAGTACAATCAAAAATTACGATTTTGATGATCACTTTTATATTAATTTTACGACGTTGTGGTGCAGCGGTAACGAACCTGCCTTAAGCGCAACGGTTCGATTCCTGCCACGAGCAAATCTTTGTTTTGACCATCCAGGCATGTTTTCAGTCTGAGTGTTTGTCGTTGACATTGTTTATGCTTCCGGACCCCGACACAGGATATAACTATCCTATTGGGGTCCTCATTAGTGTGAAGTCTCGTCGATTCTAAAGGGTTTTTTATTATAATAATATATTATCTCCAATGAATTTTATTTTGTTTAGAATAATAACTAAATAAATTAAAAGCATAGCTATTTTATATTTTAAATTGCACCATATCCGATGTCGATGTCTGATCGCAAAGTAATTAATGCTCTAGATGTTGCCTTCTTGTGTGTAAATACTAACCGAGGACACAAGGAAATTGAACCTGAATAAAGATACGAAGTAACTCTTCCCGATTGGTACCTAATTGAATTAATTTATGTTTACCGAGTAATGCTTTATCACTAATCAATTAATTGGAATTGAATTAAAATACATTTCTTTGGTTTCTTTGCTTTCTAATTTACAGATTATTTTGAATTAGAACATCAGAAAGTCGTTTTTATGATCTTCTTCTTATCGAGTGTTTAGTGGCTAGCCCAGTGTCAGACTTGTGCACGTCGCCCATATAGGCCTCTGATTCGACCTTTCGATTAATGTCAAATTGATTACAGTCTGGACCTACTTTTTGCGTGCACGGAGACGCTTAGTTAAAATACCACTTTGTGACCACCCATCTATTGACTGACCGCGCCTAAAGTTGTTTTATTATAGCACCGATTTTCGCTTTATAGACGACCGTTGTATAGCGTATTGTAAGGCGATGTTTAGCACTGATTGTTGCGTGTTCAGTGACATTTCGAGGCAAACATTTGTATTGAACATACAATTTCGGTCTAGGCGTTATCGTTCCGCAATGTTCTCAAAAAGTACGTTAAGCTGTTATATATTATAATGTTTTAATTTTTAAACTCTTTTAGTTACATTTTATCCAGTAGATACTGGTTGATCTTTAAAGTATTACTCATGTCAAATTACAGATGTGGCCCTGTTATTGCTATGCTGATTTACTTTAACTTTCCGAAGGAGGCAAGCCGGCAGGAGGCTCACCTGATGTTAAGCGATAACCGCCGTCCAAGAACTTAAGACTTAAGGACAATAAAGACTTAAGGAAAGAATAGGTTCTTCTATTGAAGGTTCCCGGGTCATATCCGTTTGGAAAGACCGCCGGTTTCCTTACATAAAAAAAGACCAATGGCAGGAAAACATTAAGCTCAGGTAGTATTTCTAATAGTAATCAAAATTATATTTTAATAGAACTAAGTACATTTTCTATATCTAAGCTTAAATTAATTTAATTAACATAATCATGCGCGTTCACCGCCAATGTTTTGTTTCTATTAACGTGCGTCATACAAATAGCTCTTTATCGTAATTGCCTCAGACTTATGCTAATATAACAGTTAAACTGCGGATATGTCGATGTATTCGAAAATAACTCTTATTACTATACTATTAAACTGGAATATAGCATATTTTATCATTTTGATTTCTATCATGATTAGTTTTTGTAAAGGGCTAATGAGTTTATAATAAAGGTGTTTTGCGTATTAGTAGTTAACGTTTACCGGCGTCGGGATGTGACGACCCCATCGCCAGCTGTTGGGATAACCTCTGTCATAGCAGAGATTATTCCACCAGTGCAATCAGTCACACTGGTGGTAGGTCTTTTGTTGCAAGAGGCCGGCTAGGTAGGTACCACCGCAGTGTCCAATATTCTCCCGCCAAATAGTAGTGCTTAGGCATTACTGTGTTCCGGTTTGAAGGGCACTGTAGGCTAGTGAAATTACTGGGCAGAGGAGATTTAAGAACTAATATCTCGAGGTTGGCAACGCGTGAGTGGCGCCTACTAATGGTGCTGCAAGCGCTCTTAGGCTACGGCAACCACTTACCATCAGGTGGGCCGTATGCTTGTTTGCCAACTTGTAACATAAAAAAAAAAAAAAAAAAAACGTATTTTAATGGGTAGATTTGAGACGCTCATAGGCGAGTGCACCCTTTGAACGGTAAACGATCGGTAGGTTAAGCAACTTTAGGCGCGGTCAGTCGTTAGTTGGGTGATCGCATAGTGGTATTTCAATCGCGGGTCTCCGTGTTTCGGAGGGCACGTAAAAAGTCGGTCCCAAAAGTCAAGTCAGAGGCCATCGGGCGACCTGAACCACTCTGACACTAGGTTGGCTACTAACCACTCGATAAGAAGAAGTACAATCGGTTGATCTATATTTTTCTTACTTTCACTCTTACACTATTTATTAAGTTATAATAATAATGTAGCGACACCGTTGTGGCGTTGTGGGTAGCGATTCTGCCTTTAGTCTCGACGGTTGCGGGTTCGATTCCCGCTCGGGCAGATGTTTGTTAAAATTTCTGTCTCGGTCTGGGCGTTTGTCCGTGTGGGTCTCCCCACCGTGCCTCGGAGAGCACGTTAAGCTGTCGGTCCCGGTTATTATCAATAACATCTGATAATAATCGTTAACTCTTGATAAGTAAATTGCTCTTATCCAATGAGTTATTGGTTCGCCCTTAGGATTGCGGAGGTCAGATGGCAATCGCTCCGTGTAAAAACTAGTAACCTGTCAAATCCGGATAAGAGTAATAAGCAGACCCTGGGTACATAAAAATACCGGGAATAATGCTAGGATGAAGAAGAATAATGTAGCGAGCATGCTTTAAGCGCCACAGGTCGCGGGTTTGATTGTTTCTCGGAGCAGATGTTTGCATTGACCATGCTGGCAAATATTCCGGTTTGGGAGTGTTTGAGTTGATGATAATGATAATTTGTTTCCAGACCTCCGACTTTTTTTAAAAATAAAGATGCCTAGTTAAAAATCACGCAGGCGTAACGGCGGGTAAAAGTTAGTATCATAATTATATCAAAAGTATAATGATCTCACCCAGTTCACAAATCATACCTGTGCAAGTTATATTGATACGAGTAGCTTCACGCATCATCAATGAAACATCAGTCAATGTAAATTTGTCGTGTACACAAGTGGCAATCGGGAATCCATTAGTTATACCCCTACTACGATATTTAATGACCAATGCGTCAAGTGGGATGTGTATTGGTTCGTTCTCATCAATATCTGGACTTAGATTTTTTTATTTTGTAACAATATAACTTTATTTAATTTTTGTGACACTATTATATAAAAATTGTAAACATTTTTATGATTTAATAAATAAATAACGGTTATTATTCGCAACACGGCCTTTAATTAATATTTAATAATCTTCCTTAATTTACGTAAAAACTAATTTTTACATAAATAACTAAAGGCTACACACTCAACGGCCCTCACTAGGTTAATGACATCGTGTGTGTGGGGGCATGGACAGGACAAATACCCAGACCGGAACACATGCCTGCATGGTTAATACAAACATCTGCTCCAAGCGGGAATGGAACCCGTAACTTGTTGTGATTAAGGCAGGTTCGCTACCACTACCCCACGTGGTGAATTAATATATATTACGCAAAACTAAACTTTATGTGATTTGTACTTATGATATTATAATAACATAAAATAAATACTTTCTTACCAATTTATTACACATAATCCTAACTACGAATACGGTAGACTAGCTTTAGTTAATTCAAAAGACTTGAATATCTTTTACAATAGCTGTAAGTTTAATAATTTTAATGCAATATTTGCAGTTGTGAAACTATACACGAAACTCTGTAACAAAGGATTTAAAAACTCCATTCGCTTTGTTCAAGTTACACACATTCACTCGAAACTCGATTTTTATTTCGAACAAATAGTTGGGCAGCATTTCAAATAAATACGTAGCATTCTGTTTACAGTGCATATGTTATTCATTGTGAGCCTCCGTAATGGATACTAGGTACGGTACGTTGAAATGGAAAATAAAAGGGTTTTTAAGTTCAAGAGGTATGAATAAATAGGATTTCAACCTTTTTTTCATATATAATTATGATTTTAAGACTACTATCGTTTTAAGTATGAAATAGTGATAGATCTTTGTGAAATCTAACAATAATTTTACATGAAATGTGCAATATTTAACTGTTTAAGCATCCTATCAACACCGCAATTATATTTTGTTGAGCAACATAATGCTACACACGGTAAAATTCTTTAATTGTTGGGGCCATTTGTTGCTATTTGTAGAATGTTGCTCATCGCATCCATATCGCGAGCAACATAACTGCACGGGATATTCACGAATGTCTTCGATATGCCTAATATTTTCGATATTAGACAACGTTACTTAAAACGGCAACATAATATAGTAACAACAAATAAATTTTTGTTATTAATTGTTGCCCACCAAAATTGTTAAACCTTTCTTTACGTAATATCCTAATTCCTCTTTATGCTGCATCTTGTCCAACGATTTTCAAAATTAATTTTCAATTATTGCATCGACAAAAGCGGAAATTCATGTTTTAATTAAATACCAATCAGCTAATAGCATACACCTGTGTTCAAACTATTATACGTCAATGCATGTTTGAATTGTTTGAGCATAATATTTGAGAACAGAGCGAGCTTGTGAGACAGACAGCGACTGAGAAGCTTTAGTGATGTGCAATGCGGCTTGGAAATTTCATAAGCAATACTTTAATATTTTCTTTTTTTTTATGCTACTAAGTTAAGTCGGGATTTGTTAGATATTTGATGTCAACTAGCCCAAAACGATATTTTTTATCTTTATTTTATTACGGTTATATTTTAGTACGACAAACAAGCACACGGTCTGCCTGGTACCGCAACATATGAACGCTTGTGATAGATATCCACATTGTCAACCCAAGGGATAGGGGGGAAGGAATGAGAAGGGAAAAAAGGAAAGGAATGGAGGAGATGGAAGATTGAGCGTCTGATAACATATCCTACTGATACTGTACGCAGATTTTCTCTTTCATTTCTTCAGTACTTCCCCGATCGAGCCCGGCCATTTTTGCTGGGATGGGCATAGATCTACTAATTATTGATAGATTTTATATTTTTTTTCTATTTTTAAAATTATTGATAGATTTTTATATTCTGTAGTCCCTACCAACGGTAACGGTATAGTTCGTTTATGCAAAATCTCACAATCGACTGAGTCGCTATAGCGTAAAAACGTAACAAACATACTCACATTCAATATAATCAAATAAAATGTTTATCGATATTTTATGGTAATTATTATATCGATAAGTTGTCTAACATCCCTAGCGGACTAGAGTGTTAGTAGTATGTGTGTCGGTGCTCTCGAGGTAATTGCCGTATTTCGCACTGCACTCGCCTCTCAGACTTGTTCTCTGTAATATAAACCACCTTATTATCATGTATATTACCTTAATATTTATATATTAAACGAAAAATATGTTAACGGTTTTAATAAATAAAAGATCATCGTAATTTTCTCATACTCTCTTAATAATAAGAGCTACACAATACAACACTTACCAGATAATCTTCTTATTTGTCCGATATATGGTAAAAGAACATTTTTTTTTTTTTTTTTTTTTATGTTAGAAGTTGGCAAACAAGCATACGGCCCACCTGATGGTAAGTGGCTGCCGCAGCCTATGAGCTGCAGCACCATTAGTAGGTGCCACTCACGCGTTGCCAACCTCGAGATATTAGTTCTTAAATCTCGTTCGCCCAGTAATTTCACTAGCGTACAGTGCCCTTCAAACTGGAACACAGTAGTGCCTAAGCACTACTATTTGGCGGCAGAATATTGGACACTGCGGTGGTACCTACCTAGCCGGCCTCTTGCAACAAAAGACCTACCACCAGTGTGACTGATTGCACTGGTGGAATAATCTCTGTTGTGACAGAGGTTATCCCAACAGAACATGTAAAAATCAATTGATAAAGCCTGAAATATACCGCTACAAATACCTTTATTTACTGAAATCAATCTACTTTTATATTTTTGTTATTATAAATATTTGTTATATGCCCACGAATAAAAGTAGATTAGTCTCTGAATAACTTTAAGCACTACAGATCGTGGGCTTATTCCCGCTTGAGGCAGATGTCCGTATTGATCATAAAGGCACGGGTTCCGGTGTGGGTGTGTTTGTTTGTGTTTCCGGATTCCCTACACAGGATATCACTATCTTAAAGGAGTTCTAACACTAACTTAACGCGTACGTATATCGTTAACTTAAAAACAACACAACTAGCTAAAAAAAGGCGCTTGATCACACAAACATGGCTAAGTAGAGGACCTTTTTTTAATTAAGATAAAATAATCTTAGATTTAAGTATCTAAAGCTACAAATCTCTCTATTTGCACAATACGTGCAATTGCCACGTTTTAGTCATGGTTTTTGTAGTAGGAGAGCCATGCTGCATTTGTGCCCAGCACAAATAGACCGGCACGACTGGGAAGTACTAGCCTCTCACAGAAAATGTCCCAACCCCCTCGTTCCCCACCTTATTCCTTCTATCCCTTGGGTTGGTAGCGCGCATGTGATACTTCAAGTAGCGCGTATGTGATACTTCAAGTATCGCGCGCTCTCGAGTTGCGGTGCGTACGTTGCGACAATTAAATATATTTAAATTTTTTTATGGGTTAGTCATGTCTTAGCACAAATATTAAGGCCACAATAAAATCGTCAGGCATTGTTCTATTTCAATTTAAGATACGATTGGATAAAGATATTTTGTAATATAAGTCGTTACGGTTCAGTGAGCGAGACGTGATATTGAAGACGTACTGAGCGATATCTATTCCGATATTTAAAGCTTTTGGGTGAAATTCAACACGCTGTAGTAGATATCCGATTTATGATAAAAAAAAACAGTGATTGTTATGTCTTTATTAGTAATGCAAGTCAGTCAAGTATTCAAACTTTCACTGTATATACACATATATACATATCACTAATATTTATATAATAATAATAATAAACGCTACACACTCAACGGCCACCATTAAGATAATTATATCCTGTGTCGGGGGTCCGGAAACACACAATGTCAAGGACAAACACACTAGACCGGAAAACATGCCGGTATGGTCAATACAAACATCACCTGTGGCGCTTAAGGTGGGATCGCTACCGCTGCGCCTTAAGATCGTCATATATGTACATCGTAGTGTTATTTATCTTATTACTAGCTTATGCTTACAGATTTATCTATGTTAATATAGCTATGGTTACCATAGCAACGGTTATCAGAAGAACAATCGTCCACCGGCTTATCTTTTAATAGCAATTTTAAGTCAATAATAGGAGCCGCTTAAGATAAAGCTGGATTCTGTAAGCGGTGTAATCGTATTATAATATAATCGGCACAGCGTATTCGTCACTTATTGCAAATTACTTTAATCCGTTTGCAATAGAAACACTTGGGCCATGGAGCATTACTCTAAAAGATATTACACTCCAACTTATTGCCACCATAGGTGACAGGACCAATATTGCTACCATTCTGCTTCAATTTTGCTACAATTTTGCCACCATCATGCTTTGGTAATTATTTGTCAATATAATTAGTATTAAAGATTCGGAGATGTCTTAATGAGTGAGTGAGTTAGTTATATTTCACTTATATTATATTATATTTAACAACATTTTACTGTCAACAAAATTATATTATACTTTCATATTTTATTAAATCCCACCCACTGTAATATTGCTTCTCATTTAGTCTAATTTCCCAGTCAGGTTTTTGTATCGGGCATTGATAACAAGTATAATATTGCTGCCTTATTTTCTTAAATGCTTTGATAATAAGGCATGTTTTCTTTTAAAAAAATGCCAATTTATTATATTACCATTAAAAAGATTGGTTCTGCAATCGCTATGAACTTTATAGCTTAGAAACAAAGGCTAAAGTTGATTGTTTCGTTACGTAAAAGATAACAAAATATCCATAATTTAAGATGTATATTTTTTCATTTCGTAGAAGGCTCTAGAGTTACGCAAAGTCAATACAAAAATATTTGTTCGAGATAAAGACGTGATTTATCTACGGTTGAATGCATTAAATATTGCTTTGGGTATAACAATATTTTCGTCTTTATAGACGTGTTTTGATTTGATTTACCTAATTCGTTTACAATTCAATACGTAGCTCTTGATCGGTTAAGCGTTTATTTATTTTATGATATTATGTTTTTAATGTGAAATGTTTTTAGATATATCATGGCAAAAACACATATTAAAATTAGTACAAAGGGAAAGAATACAACACGAAGAAAATATATTTTAGGCCTATTCAATTTACAGTCACGGGATGGTAATGAAACAATGAGTAATAATAAGAAAATTACAATTAAAAATCACTTAAAATTTAACTACTGATACTAAAGGGATTCGGATTTTTACAGAGCATTTAATTAATGAATACACAATGACTCACATTAAAGTTTTACACAACAGTAGCTCAACGCTAAAAAGGCCGACTCGGCTCCGTTAACGCGAGAGTTGTGGCTTCGATCCTGTCCCCTTGGGGTATTGTCGTACCCATTTTAACCCAAGCTACGACTTTATTTGGATGGGCAATATGTATATTAGTAATGCCTTGAAAAAACCGTGCTATTATTCTTTAAAAAATATATATGATTGTTGTTTTGCCCCTAAAAGGGCTGATTGACTTATTACCATCTCATGAAATGGTAGTCATCTGTACTGTTTGTTCTAGAAAAATAACATGAAACCCAATAAAATCTTCTATGTTTTTAATTTGTAACAGAACTAGAAAGATAATAGAAGGTAAATAAAAGAAAAACATAATCCGATCAAAGCAGAAAGTCGGTAAAGTTCCAATAATCCTTCGGAGCCTTGTTACACCTCGTCACAGGCGGGTAATCATTTAATTAGGTGCAGCGGAGTTAAAGAGTTAACCCGGATTAGACGGTGTTACGGCTTGTCGTTTATTTATTAGTACTGTTTTGTTCCTTCTTACGGTTTTCCTTGGCTATTCGCTGTTATTTATAGCTAGTTATTTATTTCTTCCTCTATGTAACAAGTATTTACAAGCATTGTGAACTAGGTATATATAAACACTTTCACAGTAGTATATCACGTGCCCTCGAGGTATATATTTTTGGATTATAATTACTTGTAAATAAATTGTATTATAACATTATAAATGTGAAAGTGAATTTTACATTATCATTATGTCATGACGGTAGTCACATTGTGGGCCTGATGATAAGCAGTCACCGCAACCTATGAACGCGCGCGATACTTAAAGTGTCAAAGTCGCGTTGCCAACCCAAGTGATAGGAGGGAACGTATAAGAAGGGAAAAAGGTAAAGGAGCTAAGGGGTGGGAGATTGGTCCTCCTGCTCTCACAATTATCGCAAACAATTCTCGAAACGCAATAATATCTACTGATACTGTTACTTTACGCCGATTTTCTGTGAGAGGACAGTATTTACCCGGTCGAGGCCGCCCATTTGGGGTGAAAGAAGCATGGCTCTACTGCTCATGAAAATTATATGTTTGTTTGTGACCCTTTCATGCCTACACCGCTGAACCTTTTATCATGATTTTTGTTATAGATATACATTTCATGTGTAAGCTCCCTCCACCTTATACCTCATCTATGCCTTTGTGCTCGTTGGCGGTCAAGAGTTTACGCATTTTAGAATTAAAAAAAAAGATAGAGCCATTTACGGGGATACGGTTATAGGCTACCTTTTATCGCGAAACCAAACTAACGGGCTAAAATCGGGTGTCGGTGGATAATCTGGAACAGGAAACCAATTATTTCTATACAGTATTAAAGGTGCCTCATCAAAAATCGAAATGTATTAGAAAAAATATCTCATAACAAAAGTTCCAATGGTAGATACCATTCTGAATGGTGATGTCAATCACCTAACTAATTGAATGAATGCTTGATTGAGTTTCCATCCACTGTCTCATCCCTAAGGGAAATGAATAGTTTCCTGCTACGATGGGCTTTCTCCTTAATATAATCGCTCTTATTTCTATAGCTATAAAGGTTAGAATCAATAAGATTTTTTGTTCGCTATACCGACAAATAATTGTTTTTTCATGCGAAATCAACGATAAAAAGATTGGTATTAATTTTAAAAAAAATTGATTTTATTTTGAAATGATTTTTTTTTTCTTCTTCTTATCGATTGGTTAGTGGCCAACCTAGTGTCAACGTTGTTCAGGTCGCCCGTCTTCTTCTTCTTATCGAGTGGTTGGTGGCCAACCTAGTGTCAACGTTGTTCAGGTCGCCCGTCTTCTTCTTCTTATCGAGTGGTTGGTGGCCAACCTAGTGTCAACGTTGTTCAGGTCGCCTGTAGGCCTCTGACTTGACTTTTCGATTGCTGTCAAATTGTTAACAACCGGGACTGACTTTTTACGAGCCCTCCAAAGCACGAAGACGTTTATTACAGACCCAGTTAAATTACCATCTGGGTGCACTCGGCGTTTCAGCGTCTCTCCTGCTTTTTTTATTTTATTTTTATTTTGTTTACATACGTAATGTAAATAAATAATAAATAAATAAACGCTGCACACTCAACGGCCCCCATTAGGATAGTGATATCCTGTGTCGGGGTCCGGAAACATTCACAATGACAAGGACAAATACACCCAGACCGGAAAATATGCTTGCATGGTCAATACAAACATATTATGTTCCGAGCGGGAATCGAACCCGCGACCTGTGGCGTTTAAGGCAGGTTCGCTACCGCTGCGCCACAACGTCGTCGAATCCCATGAAAAAGTAAAATGTAAAAATCCAAGTCTCGCGAGGCAGCTCTTCTACTACTAAAAGTGGTGAGACCTCATGTATAACTATAATTTAAACTTGGCACTTGTACAGCAACATATTCTACTCACTCAAATAGTGTCGTAAAACTGCCCAGTTTCAGTCATAGTTTTACGTGATATCTCACCGCTTTTTGTAGTCGAAGAACTGAACTCAAGAAACCGTTTACTTCATCGGTCTATTCTTCGGTTGATATGCTGACCCACTGCCACTTCTTTTTTAGATCTTTTCGTTTCGAGTAAGATCCCTCAAAGTAACTCTGAGCATAGCCTTTTCCATATCTCACCGAGCAATTATAAACTTTAGATTTACTTAGTCATGATTAATGTTTCCACAGTATTAGAACGTAGACGTTTAAAGCTGTTGTTTGTTAAAACAGTCTTATACAAAATACTTAAGCTAGATTTATAAAGAAAACATTTGAAAAATTCAAGCACTTAGATAACATCACACACCCAAATTAAATTTCGAAATCTTCTCAATAAAAAACCATCGACACAAAAACATATCCTTTATAAACCGAATTCGAGTCGTGTCAGCGAGTCTTTCAAACACGGGTAAGTACGGATATCCGATAGCGGTTAATTTATTTACTCACCGGGCTCCGAGCAATTGACCCGGATATTTTCACTCGGATAAAGTTCGGGTAGGGCACATAGGTTTACAGCAGGTCTTAACGTTGAATTGGAAGGGTAAATCGGAATGGGAAATCATTTAGAGCAAGTTTATCATACGTATTTCGTTTATACGATATTACAACATGTTTCCAGAACGAATAAGTATTTGTTGTTATATAAATAAGTTTTTTATTTGTTGGCGCATGACGAAGCGTCGAGTGACTGCGGCTATAAAACCTATTTCATACGTTGGATTTGGAAGACAATATTTGAAAAGCTGTCATTCTAACGAAGTGTCACATTGATGGCTCCACGATGGTTAGTTCAATATTTCTGTGATAAATTGGCACAACTGGAAGCCATTAACCTAAGAATGGAATTGAATTTCATAATGCAGAAAATCATTGTCGTACCACATATAAAAGACGCGTCTTTGAATCTCCGACGTAGTAGTTACAGGGCTGTGCAATTTATTGTGTTATCTAGTAAAGTGATTAAAAGCATTGTTGATTATAATAAGTTGTTCATAAAGTTTACCCAGTTAGAAGAAATTTATAAAGTCTCAAGGCTATCCTTAGTTTTAGTTTGAATCAAAATGATTACTGATAAAACCACAGGCGTGTTTTATATTAATTAAAACCTATTAATACTACTATTAAAAATGTGAAAGTTTCTAGTTAGATTTTCTGTTGGTACATTCAATATGTTTTTAAGTCATCAAGATTGGCAAAGAAACATTTGGTTTGCCGGATGAAAGGGAACAGAGAGATTGGGAGATTGGGCCTTTAGTGCTCCCACTCGTCGCACGAAAGGCAACAAAACAATATTTTTGCTGGTGGTAAGGCTTGCATGCTAGCCTACCATCTGCCATCCTGCTTTGGTTAAAAACTCGTGAAGTGACTGCTCGTCAGCCATGTTTCTCGGTAAGCCAACGTTTCACCAGTTGCATCTTAAAGATCAGCAAAGCCAGATAGCTCTCAGGTGTTGCAGATGTTCATGAATGGCGAAAAGGTGATCGCTCAACATCGCGTGTCACGTGAGTCACGTGACTAACATAAAAAACAAAAGAAAGGATACGAATAACTTACTTCATCTAAGCCTTTCATTTACTTATGAAATATGGATGTATACTATTTTCGTCAATAAAATAATCAAAATAAAAATTTCTTTAATAGGATGCTAAAATTAGTTAGGTAGCATTAGTTCTAATGCTGACCCTACGGAAATAAATATAAAATTAGCCATGCCTTTATATTGCATTTTGTCTTTTTGCGATATCTTGTTTTTTTAATTCTAAGATCAAAGGTGGGACGATAAGCCTTAATACTCGAAGCCTTATAAACTCGGTAAGGAGGCAAATGGAATTAGAGTAATGAGGTCAAGAAAAGCTAAGTGAAGAAGTCACTATTACATAACATTATAATACTTTTGTGTAGTAGTAGAGCCATCTTTTTCCCAAGACTAATGTGCCGGCTGGACCGGGGAAGTACTACCCTCTCACAGAAAATCGGCGTATAGCAACAGTATCAGTAGGACTGTTGTGTTTTGCGCGATGAGTGAGAGTACCGGAGGCCCAATCTGTTACCCCCTCTGCCCCCTTCCTTTTTCCTATCTCACTCCTTCCCTCTTATTCTTTGGGTTGACAACGCATATGTGATACTTTAAGTATCTAAAGGGCTCGTGGGTTGCGATGATTGCTTTCTATCAGGCGGATTGTATGCTTGCTTACCAACCGTCTTGAAATATGTACTATATATAGAATACTAGCGGCCCGCTCCAGGTTCGCACGGGTATAAAATATATAGCCTATGTCATTCACTGAAAAAGTGATTAAAATCGATCCAGTAGTTTTGATTTATTCTTTAGTGCCCGTGGCCCGCACGCGTTAAATGTAACTATTTACGACATCACATTAGAAACCTCAAAAATAACAGTTTTTTTTCTAGAATTTAATGGATGTTATTATACATATAAACCTTCCTCTTCAATCACTCTATCTATTAGAATAAACCGCATCAAAATCCGTTGCGTACTTTTAAAGAATTAAGCATACATAGGGACAGAGAAAGCGACTTTGTTTTATACTATGTAGTGATAAGTGTGCTACATATATCAATTTTTATTTCTGGTGTTCCCTCTCATAGAACGAAATGCGACAGTATGGATACTGTTACTTAAGTACGATATTCTGTGTGAATGAGTTATTTATACTAAAAATAGCAAGGCTCTACTACTACAGACTGCATTCGTACCAAAGCCTTACTCAATTGATGAATCACTAGTTAACACACAGGTGTAGGTCTTACTGGTGTAGTCACACTGGTGGTAGGTCTTTTATTGCAAGAGGCCGGCTAGGTAGGTACCACCGCAGTGTCCAATATTCTGCCGCCAAATAGTAGTGCTTAGGCACTACTGTGTTCCGGTTTGAAGGGCACTGTACGCTAGTGAAATTACTGGGCGAACGAGATTTAAGAACTAATATCTCGAGGTTGGCAACGCGCGAGTGGCACCTACTAATGGTGCTGCAACTGCTCATAGGCTGCGGCAGCCACTTACCATCAGGTGGGCCGTATGCTTGTTTGCCAACTTCTAACATAAAAAAAAAAAAAAATTAATCCAATCTAAAGTGTAAAAATCAGATGTTCACAAAATATGAAAGTTAACAAAATCAATCAATTTATAGAGAATACATAAACAATAGTATGAAATACAAATCCCAAAAGCGATTTGTATCAATTGATATACGAAACTTCGTATAAGGAAAGCCGAAACCACAATGAACTCCTCAGGGATACTGTTGTGATTGAATTAGTTTCTATTTTGGAGGAATTCTAACCGAAGTTGATTCGGCTGATTTTCTTTTGTTTTCGTATGAGAAATATGTTTTGAAAACAACTAACAGTTCGCTTTTTTTTTTTTTTTTTTTATGTTAGAAGTTGGCAAACAAGCATACGGCCCACCTGATGGTAAGTGGGTGCCGCAGCCTATGAGCGCTTGCAGCACCATTAGTAGGTGCCACTCGCGCGTTGCCAACCTCGAGATATTAGTTCTTAAATCTCGTTCGCCCAGTAATTTCACTAGCATACAATGCCCTTCAAACTGGAACACAGTAGTGCCTAAGCACTACTATTTGGCGGGAGAATATTGGACACTGCGGTGGTACCTACCTAGCCGGCCTCTTGCAACAAAAGACCTACCACCAGTGTGACTGATTGCACTGGTTTCGGAGGTTAGATGGCAATCTGCTCTGTGTAAAAACTAGTAACCCGTCAAATCCGGATAAGAGCAATAAGCAGACCCTGGGTCAAAATAAAATACCTGAATAATGCTAGGATGAAAAAGTTCGCTTTCAGTTGAATTTTTTTCCAAGACAGTTGTCAAACAAGCATACGGTCTGCATGATGACAAGCAGTCACCACAACCTATGAACGTTTGCCATACTTTAAATATCACTTGCGCGTTGCTGACCCAAGAGCTAGGAGGGAAGGAACGATAAAGGAAAAAAGGAAGGGAACAGAGGGGTTGTGGATTGAGCATTTAAAAAGAAATATTTGTTATTACAGATCTCTGAAATAGCAAGACCTGTAATGTCTTAAATAGCATAAATAAGCAAATTCGTTCCAAAATATATTAAGTATTGTAATCCTATGCCTGGACGGGACTAGGGACTACGGGACTAAATTGTCAAGTCTTTACTTTTTTATTTTTTACATTTGTGGTAAACTTATATACCTACCAAATATACGCTGGTTTTTTCATGCAAATTTGGTCTATCAATAATGATTTTTTACTTGTGTGAATACATATCCTCCCTCGCATTTCGTGGCTCTTTGCCAGAAATTTGTTAATTTCTTGTAGTTGTCTTAGGGCATATTAAACGATTTCTAAAATAATATATATGAAAAAAATCAGAGATTGACTTTTTTACGTGCCCCCAAAAGCATGGAAACACTGAGTCAAAATACCACTTAATAAATATTGCGCTAAATTTGCTTAGTCCACGTATCGCACAGAGCCAGTGAGCATAAAACACATATGAGTGTTACCTGAGTCACAATTCTGCGTTGCGTGAGTTGAAATGAGAGTCAAGCAGAGAAAAAGGATGACAACTTCGGTCTCCAGGATTCATTGTGGTTTTTATTCGAGAGATGTATTTTCTTTGTCGCGCCTGTCTGTCTGTATTCATGCAATCATAAAAAGCGAAGCTGCCATTCGCTAGAACAAGCAATTAATATTAGACATTTTTTGATAGAAATTGGATTTAATAGCTTTATATACTGTATGTTTAGTGTTTTGACTCAGAAGGACAGCATTTCAATTGACTAACACAGTCAAATCTGAAGGGTCTTAAGTAATAATAACAAATGTTATAAACGTAGATGTGATTTTTATTGGAAATTTAAAAAAAATATTTTATAGTAGTTCTCAGAGTTGTACTTTTTAACCAATCATGAAAATCAAGGGTCAGAGTAAAAACAAAAACACATTTCGTTTAGAAAAAAATACTGGTCCTGAAGAACAGAATGTCTTTTAGATGATTGGCAGCCAACACCTTGTCTTACTGACTGTTGGTCAATTATCTCTACGGAACATAATTCTGAACTTTTACAGGCCACACATATGAAATCGCCGGAAAATGCTAGTAGTTGAATTTAATATTATTTAAAAAGATCTCACTATACAATTTTGGGCTTCATATTTATTTACCCAATTCGGAGTTTCTGCGTGTAGTTTCATAGTATAGTTTCATTAGTTTCAATAACAATGTAAAATATACATTTTAAATAAATTTTCAGTACTTAAAAATACACCACTTACCTATTTGAATATGCACTTAATTTTTGCACTGAAAAGAGCTTAAATTTTGATGCACAATAGCGATACTAAAAGCGAATGTGCATCTTGACTATAATACAAATTGAAAATAGTATTCAAAAATTTAAATTACAATGAAATATAGACTCTAAAACAACACAACAAGATTCAAATTAAATAGTATACTTTTTACGTAAAACCGTACGCCTGGACAACGTGTTCCTACATTCGTATTCAGCAAGCCTCTTATCACGTGACCCGCATAAATGTATTGTACTTGGAAAATTATAGCACACGAATTTTGTCTTTAGCATAAGGGCATAAAGATCATATTCCAATACATGATAATGAGGACACGTGTTGTCTACTGTATGGTGGAATAGCTTCATCTGTTCAGGCGAGTATTTCAGCCATGTTTTTCCAAGCCACTGGAAAACAGTACTGCTTTTTTAGCGTTTTAAAACCCTTTTTGTACTTTGAGCTGAGCTGAATTCAAATTTTTTAATTGTTTTCTTATAAATTCTTTTACTTAAAGTTTTTACATGTAAATTTTGTGATAATCTAAACGAGACTCCAAAATATATTATAAAAAGAGGTAAGATAATTTTATTTTTTCATTCAAAATCAAAATCAAAATCAAAATTATTTATATTCAAGTAGACTTTTAAAAAGTACTTTTGAATAGTCAAACGCTACCGACGGTTCGGAAGGTTGATTCTATCGAGAAGAACCGACAAGAAACTCGACAGTTACTCTTTTCAAATATATGTTTTTACAATTGTATTTTTAATATAAAATTTGGTTCTTGAATGAGATCCAGCAATATTAAGAGTCCCAAGCATTTTTATCAGAAAAATATTCTTCTAACGAGTAATAGGCTTTATTGATAAGTTTATTTTTTATGTACATTTGAAACTTGCTTACTGGCAGTTCCAATAAGCAATTTGGAATTTTATTACAAATGCGAATACCTAGCCCCTTAAAAGAATTACTGACTTTACGCAGACGAAAGCTAGGAATACAAAGTTTATTTTTGTTTCTAGTGTTAACTGAATGTATATCACTATTTTTGCTAAAAGACTTTAAAGCATTTGGTTTCAATCATTTAATATAAATATAAAATTGTAAACATTAAAGAATTTTTCAAAACTAGGAAATATATCTGGTGTTAAGAATCTACTTCCACTTAGCTTTCCTGAGCGTTAGTAAAAGAAAAAAAAGAAGAAGAAAAAAAAATGAAGAAGGTTGGAAAATATGGATTTACTATAAAAAGTATAAAAAGTATGAAAAGAGTGTTAGAGTTACCTAGAACAGTCACTGATACTCTGTATTATGATAACATCCTAGTCAAACTAACAAGCAAGGTATGAGCTATACCTAAAACATCAAAGCTATTTTACGATTTTACGTAATACATATTACTGATATTGAATTAATAATAATAATATAACTAAATAATACAGCAACTAGATTTCACATATTAAATCCTAAACTAATAGAAATATAGAAGAGGTTAATAATAATCAAACTAAATTGTACCCTATTTATTTTAATTGTAGACCTAAAATAATATACCAGAGGTAACATTAGTAGCTAACAAACGAAAACTTTAGTAGTTTGAAGGTCATAAAATTGAGGGTATACCACGAGATTCATGAGGGACTGGGGTGTAATGATTATAATAAGGTAAATTGATGTTTAACTATCCCACAATACCCATAAAACAGGCGGTAAACAGATAACGCGATGTAACCTATTTAGATGTTTGCGGTGATAAGGGCAGTGTTTTGAAATTGTCTCCTATCTAAAATGTTTGAAGATGCCAGTGTTAATAAAAAGGCGTATAATACGATGTTTTATAGCGAAAACCGTAAAAACCAGCGTTTGTTGGTTTTTAACCGTCTCGTTAACAGGTAATGGCTTATTACTTCACTTACTCTTTATTTTCGTTTTTTTTTTGGCATGATAATGGCAAATGAGAAACCGCCCAACTGATATTAAGTGATCAACATGTATATGGTATGGTATCAACAATACCTGCTTATTGAACTTCTTAATTTGAGAGGGGAGGAGAGAACGTTATTGCTGACTCTACAGGGTCAGATATTCTACCGCAAACCAGTAGTGTGTTTTGCATTATTTACACTGTAAGTTGTGAAATTACCGGTAAAAGAAGATTTAAGAACAAATATCTCGAGGTTGGTTGCGCATGTGTGTCCCCTACAAATGAATTGTGTTGCAACCGCTCATAAACTACGACAACCGCTTACCAAAGGTGGGTCATATGCTTGCATTTGCATTGCATAAAAAATCCCAGGAAAAGTAATGGAACTGGAGAAAGCTTAGATCTCAGGCGCTCTAAGCCTTTGTAAGGAAGTTGTGTTATTCCGTTCAAGCAATATAATTATCGGTAAGAAAACCGCTAAGCGAAAAAAGAAACGCGAATACGCTAAATATCATATGAACGCAAATAAGCAATACCATGTCAACCCACAAAATTGAAAAAACTGAGTTATATATGCAGAATTGTTGGTAAATGGCTGAAGAACATTTTTCTTTAATATTTGTAGGGTTTTAACCTTTAAAACTTCTAAAAAGCCATTTTTTAATCATGCCACTTATGTATTATTTTAAACGTTTCGGGTTATATTCTATACGAAATATGCAGTTTGTATGCTTATTTTATGTGAAAATAAGTAAAATAACTTACATACATCTTGAAATTGTCAAAAACTTGACCAATATATATAAAGCAAGTTGTTCAAAATTTTCAAATGCGTTTTTCTCGAAATGAGATTCGTGTGGGTTGACATGGTATTGCTCATTTGCGTCCATATACCAGTCGCTATTAAACAGGCGCCCACTAAGATTATATTTATAAAATTTTCTTTAAACTTGCAGCGATGTTAAAACATGTTCATATTTTAAGCTTGAGAAAATTTATTGCTTTTCTTAGGAGTTTTAATTACCGTAGTTACTATTATTCTAACAAATGCTAATAATAGTTTAAAATTTAAACCCGTTGGCAGGTTAAAGTCAGCTCATGCTAAAGAGTTTGTTCAAAGTTACCGAAGTATAGCGATAACTTAGGATGTGGCCCAAATTATAAGTCGTCAAGGTTGTGATACTTGTGAGTTTTTAATGTATATTTTTTTATTATAAAACATTCTATTTACGTTGAATTACGTTATATATAGTGTAACTTTTTATAAATAAAGGCGAAGGTTGCATTAAAAAAAGGGTAACAGCGAATTCACCTTAACGTTCGTGGGTTCGATTCCGACTCGGTGCAGATATTCTATTGACCTTGGAGACAGGCGTTCCTGTTTGGGTAATTGTTCTTGTGTTTGTATGTGTTTCTGGACCTAAATATGATATTATTATGCAATTTTAGTGGCCATTGAGTGTGCGGCATATTTGTTACACGATTTTGAAGATGAGTAAGTAAAAAAGACGACGTTGTGGCGCAGTGGTAGCGAAACTGCCTTAAGCGCCTCAGGTCGCGGGTTCGATTCCCGCTCGGAGCATAATATGTTTGTATTGACCATGCAAGCATATTTTCCGATCTGGGTGTATTTGGCCTTGTCATTGTGAATGTTTCCGGACCCCGACACAGGATATTAATATCCTAATGGGGGCCGTTAAGTGTGCAAAGTTTACTTAATTTAATATTTAATATATTTTTTTAATCCAGAGTACATAATCATATTTCTTGTTTTTTATATACATTAACTGACCCAACTTCATCTTAAACCATACCATTAAGGACAATACAAAATTTAATTAAAGTTTAGTCTAGATAGTTTATTGGTTCTTTGCTCAGATTCTATTTTATGAGAAGCTCTTTGTCTCAGTACACTCGAATGAACTTTGAGTTTAAACATTGTTAATATTCCATCAAACTTGTCCGACCGACCCGTTAAAAAATACAAGTTAATCTCATGATTAACTTGTATTTTTATTGAGCCGTTTGCTCGTGTATTTTCTGAAATATTTCGAAATTATTGCTTTAATTTAATAACTTCGAAACATGATGGAAAACTAATTGAAGTAGTTAGATAACTCCAATAAAAATGTTGGCAGCAGCTTGCTGTTTTAAGCAAGAATGGGTCAAAGAATGGATTCACTAATATATTTGAAGTTTATGTTTTTAATTTTTAAATATTTCCCAATCTCATCCGCAGCCTGACTAGTGAAGTCACTGCTGGGTATAGACCTATCTTTGATGTCTCCATTCAATGCGCTTTTGTGCCCACCTCATCCAAGTTCGACCCATAATTTCGGCAATATCTCGCCGCTGGACATCCGACCCTTCGTTCATCCGTGCAACTCCAGTGCTCCAAAGTTTTTATATATTTAGTAGCGGGCCCGGCCAACGTTGTCTGCCGAGAAAAAAAAAGCTGGGACCCGATAGCAGCTCCATCGGGTCCGATCCGATCAAACTGAGTCTAATTGTTAACAGAAGTGACACCGGTGAAAATTTTTGACTTACTAATATCGCTATTAAAAAATAGGGGATGGTAAAAGGGTGCAAATTTAGGGTTGTATGTATTTTATTAATGCCAAATCTTAAAAAAAGAAAAGTTGTCCAAAAAAAAAATAAAAATTGAAATATAGGGTGGACCGGACCACCCTGAACATATTTTAGGGGTATGAAAAATAGATGTTGACCAACTTTCAGACCCACCATACTAGACTATATGCACACAAAATCTGATGAAAATTGATCGAGCCGTTTTGAATTTGAAAATAAACACCAGGAGAATTTTATATACTAGATACTTATTTACACAGAAAATTTTATAGCGCCATGTAGGATCGTGACAACTTGTCTTTAATCGTGTTGTTTTGTATACTGTGTAGTCGTTACATAACTAAAATTTTATGTTTTTCTTAAATGATTTTACTTATGTTACTCTCAACTTCCTCGTTTAGAAAATTATAAAAATGGCTAATGTGAGTGATAAGTATTTGCGTGAAATGTATTAACTTCAAACTAGTACTAACAAATTACATTATATATATATATAAAATAAACACACGGACAAAGTGGCTCAAAACTTTGTGTGGGTACTTTATATTTTAGCGCTAAAAATATATATATATAACTAAAACAAAAACTAAAATTAAACTTAGATCAGAAGGTTAAACAGTAAAAACATAAAATAATATAAAATGTATTTATTGATCTTGAAAATATTTTTAGACCTTTTATTGCAAGAGGCCAGCCAGGTAGGTACCACCGCAGTATCAGTTATTCTACCGTAAAGCAGTATACTGTGTTTCGATTTGAAGGATATTTGTACCTAGTGAAATTACTAGGCAAAGAAGATTTAAGAACCAATATCTCGCGTGGCAACGCGGTAGAGATATCTACAAATGAATAGTGTTGCATCGCTCATAGGCTACAACCACTTACCACAAAAAATATATTAAACTATATAAAATCTTTATAATCAAATTCATAATTTACAAGAAATACAGTCTTTAGCTTTAGTAAGCCTTTGAATATAGCAGCTTTAGTCTTAAAGTAGCCTTATAATTTCCGAACTGAAAGCGGGCTTGGATTTCAAAGTGTTAACAAGTGACGGTATTCGATGGGACTCGTTAAAGCAGCACAAAGCGTCCATTGTGCTGCCCAGACAGCGTCAAACGAAAATAGAGCCATATTTTAACTAAAGATACCATTCATCAGGTTTCCTCTTTAGGTTTATTGATGCGAGTGAAGTAAATTGAGTTACTGGATGGATGGATGTATATGGATGGATGGATACTGTTGGTGCGATTTTTACTGACCGATACGTACGAGAAATTTATTATTATTGACGTTAAATTTAATTAAATAATTGTTGATTGTAATTTTGCCTTCGTATTAATTACCTTCTTCATACTAGCATTATTCCCGGTATTTTATGTACCCAGGGTCTGCTTATTACTCTTATCCGGATTTGACAGGTTATTAGTTTTTACACGGAGCGATTGCCATCTGACCCCGCAACCCTAAGGGCGAACCAGTAACTCATTGGATAAGAGCAATTCACTTATCAAGAGTTAACGGTTATTATAAGATGTTATTGATAATAACCGGGACCGACAGCTTAACGTGCTCTCCGAGGCACGGTGGGGAGACCCACACGGACAAACGCCCAGACCGAGACAGAAATTTTAACAAACATCTGCCCGAGCGGGAATCGAACCCGCAACCGTCGAGACTAAAGGCAGACTCGCTACCCACAACGCCACAACGGTGCCTTCGTATTAATTACCATATACTTTAAATTTTTAATTCTTGAAGAAAAGAGTTTTGTCGAAGATTGCGGATAGAAAACAAATTAATACAATTAGATAAAATTTAAAAATTAAATTCGATTTATTAAATGAAACAAATAATTAAAACAAACTACTTGAAACGAAGAAGAGTAGTGGAGCCATGCTTCTCTCAGCGTAATTGGGGAAGTACTACCCTCTCAGAGAAACTCGGCGTAAAGAAACAGTGTTGCGTTTCATGCGATGGGTGACAGCGCCGGAGGCCCAATCTCCCATCCCCCCTGTTCCCTTCCTATTTTCCTTTCTCATCCCTTCCTCCTTTCTCCTTGATTTGGCAATGCGCATGTGATACTTTGAGTATCACAAGCGTTCATAGGTTGCGATGTCTGCTTACCATCAGGCGGACCGTATGCTTGTTTGTCAACCGTCATGCAATAAAAAAAACTCTTTAATACTTTAAAGCAGAACACTTTATCTACACATCCATGTTGGTGAATATAATTAAATATAAAAAAACCTTCCGAACAAGCAGAATCAAACATCTGTCGCGGACAGTGATGTGAAGTGGAGTTTTGGGCAAATTTATTCGCCCCAAAAAGAGTGATTCGAAAGAAATATTGTCAGCACCAACTGTTCACTGTTAACTTTTAAAAACATCGAAAACAGACAAGAGTCGAATAAAATTTTATAACGCCATTTGCATATATTTTTTAATTGACTAAAATAAAAATGAAATATTAATTACTTATACTATATTATAAAGCTGAAGTTTAGTAAAAATCTTAAGTACCAATCTAATTAGTTTTTGTTTGCTTAATGCCGTTTGTTTATTAAAAAGGCTTTACGCTAAATTTCATTATTATATGACCTCAGGACTTTTAGCTTGTACGCCAGGTCATGTACCTGGTATAAAAAGTGTGCTGGACGAATTGTTGTACTCAAACATTTTAAAAAGAAATACAGGTTTAATACGATTTGTATTTCCAGAATAAACGATCTTCTTATTCCTAACATCATTGTCGGTATTTTACCTACCCAGGGTCTGCTTATTACTCTTATCCGGATTTGACTGGTTACTAGTTTTTACACAGAGTGATTGCTACTTTATCTTCGCAACCCCCAGGGTGAACCATTAACTGATTGGATATGAGCAAATGACTTATCAAGAGATTTAACGATTATTATCAGATGTTATGTGATAACAACCGGGACCGACAGTTTAATGTGCTCTTCGAGACACGGTGGGGATACCCACAAGTACAATCGCCCAGAATGATTTGTAAGACAATAATCTGCAAGAGCAGGGATCGAACCCGCCACCGTCAAGACTAAGGGCAGACTCGCTACCTCACAACAAAGGTGTCTTCTAGAACAAACAATATCAGCTGTTATGTGATGCAACAGTGTCATAAAATCATATAAATAATCGTTTATAATGTGACTCATGCGGAGAAAAAATTAAACATCATATTTTATAAGATTAAAAAAGTGTGTGTGTGTACTGTACTTATGTACACGCGTTAGAAGTTGTACTTCTTTGGCGTAGCAAGATAAAAATCTTTTCAAAAATTTTATCTTTCGCCTTATTCTACGTTTGTAGAAAAACGACACTAACAATAGAAAAAGGTATTTAATACATTGAAAGTTTTATTATAACGCATTATCTAGTTAAATAAAGTTTATTTAAATATCATAAAAAAATGTTTACTATAGCTAGCTTCAGGGTGTCGGTTTTTGTGACGGTGTGCGCGCGCATCGTAAAAAATACTTTCATCATTTTTCCCTAACGCGCCAAAAGTAAAAAAATGTATGTTAGAGTTTATTTATATATAATATATATGATAACAAGTATCCTATGTGTCAATTCAGATACAAAGCTATATGTGTGCAAAAGTCAAATCAGTCAAATATTTTTGCGTGATCTTGTAACAAAAATCGAAATATCTAAACATCCCAACATATTTCACATTAATCATATTAGTAGCTAAATAGATATAATAGATAGATAGAGAGCACGTGGATGAATACAATTGTAATTTCCTTTATAAAACTTCTCTTTGAGGGAACAAATCCGTTTCAGACGATAGTTTCTCGTAACTTGAAACATATAACAAGTTTACGCATCTGCGAACAGACCGACGTGAGAATTTTACAGTTTAGAACTTCGTTTTGTTCTCACTTTAACACTTCTGTATTTGAAAATACGGGGTACGTTCTGGAATTGTTTAATGCTTTTATTTAAATTGTAAATTGAGTTTTACTACTTTTATTTTGTTTTAAAACGACCGTAGCTTAGTTTTATAGACGTTTAAGAAACTATTTATAGAAAATGGGATCTTATTTATAGGAATAATTATATCCATATATTTTTTTTGTTGTCTGTGTGTCTGTTTGTTTCCGGCTAATCTATAAACGTCTAAGTTTTGTTATAAGGAGTAACTTAGGTTTAGGCTAATTTTACTATACGACTGCCGAAGGAGGGTAATGTTTTTTTAGAAAAATAATGTAGGGTTCCGTGCAGTAAAGAAAAATCGGTGCACCACGCGAGCGGATCAGTGGGCGCACCTGGTAATATATATTATGCTAAATTTTGTTTTTCGCCCACGTAAATACAGCACCTTTATTGCAATTGAAATCTTCCATCAATACAAACTCTCATCTCCTATTTCACCTCTTTCACGTTTTGTTTTCGAAATAAAAACTAACCTATGTCCTTTTCCAAGTTTCCATGTATATCTATACCAAAATTCAGGAAAATTTATTGAGTAGTTTTCACGTGATTGACGACCAAATAAAAACAATTTTCATTATGTAATGAGTGGTCGAAAATGCATGTATTCGGTGATATTTTCAAAAGGTTTACCTAAAATTGTTTTAGGTTTAAAATACAGAAAAATAGGTCCATGGGCGTAGCCAGTATCTGGCCTAGGGAAGGGTAAAATCCAGAAGATGGCAAAATGACTATTTTCTTCAATAGTTATTAGTGAAATATTTGAAAATGTATTATATTCTTTCATTTCTTAGTATTTTACAAGGTCTAGGGTGGGACATTTGCCAACACCGACCCCCCCTCCCCTTGCTCCTACCTCGCTATGCCCTACTCACTACTAAAATAAGACTCTAAAAGTAAACAATAAACCTATAACGAAATGAGCACAAGAGCTTAAACTTTAAGAAATAATCATTAATACTTTTGATAAAGTTCAGTCTCTCTCTTGAAAATTATTTATTTCTTAGACATTGTACTGTCTTATCGAAGCTAACAATATCTTTTGAAATCTAAACGAGGCTCTGTCTTTTGTGAGTTCCTTCATCACTAAGTAACATTACAGAGACAAAGTCTTTGTCTCTGAAGGATCTGACAGCAACTATTGACAACTTTAAGTTAAATTATGCATGGCAAAGTGATCTTTAACTCTTATTATTAAGGTATATAATTATTGATTGTAATATTGATGGTAATTTTTTCAAACGATAGTCTTGTATACTATTCGTATAATTGTTATCGTAAGATTGATCGTCGTAATTATTTATTAATGACTAGCGGGCCCGACGCTCCTTTCCTCGTCCTGTCTCGAAAAAAAATAACCAGCGAAAGCCATCTGATATAGCAATTCCCATACAGTTTAATTGGCTTTTAAGATGCTTGTCATCTGTACTTTTGGATTTTTACCTAAATTTCTTTACAGTTTGGTAACCCCAGTATAATTCCTTAAATTTAAGTTGAACCAAAATCGCCTCTTCTGTGCAGGTACAATGATGGACAAAAAGGTTAGACAAAAATATTGATTTCGTCTTATTTAAATAGATTTTTTATAAAGTGGGAAAACGGAATTAAGTATATACTTATTATTTCTTCTAAATTCAATTAATTATTTTTTCATTTTCATTATTAATTACTTAAATAGAATAAAACAAATAAATAGTATAGAAAAAATAACTATAAACGTCAAATACCATCCTTTTCTCCCATCTCCTTGAAATTGGTTGTAGTCAAGGCATTATCGTAAAATAAATGTTCACACAATTGACTAAAATAATTTATATTTAAATTTAATTTTTAATAATTTATTTTTAAAGAACTAAAACAACCGTGAGCGAGTGTACTAAATGCAGCCCCCTTCATACCGCATACGGTTGAGAACCAAAAACGTGTTACTGCACATGGTTCAACTTACATTTAACCGACTATACTGAGGCGTACAAAATGAAAAATTTAAAAAAAATGTCATTTGTCCTTTACTTGATGACTGTACCTTAGTCTGTGACTGGCTGTAATTTTTAACTTTATAACCTAATAATATTACTATTCTAATAGTATGTAATACTTATTATAATTATAGTATTATTATTACTTTTTTTATATTACAAGTTGGCAAACAAGCAGCGCCATTAGTAGGGGCGACTCACGCTTCTTAAATCTCCTTTGCTCAGTAATTTCACTAGCCTACAGTGCCCTTCAAATGCTTTAACACGCACACCAACCAAACACACTAATGCCTAAGCACTACTAACTAAGGTACAATCATCAAGTAACAAGACCTTTACTGGCAGATAGCTGATGTTATAACGTGTTGAGTAACTTAGGATACTCTTATCTTAGAAGAATAATTACGGTTCCGTGCAATAAAAATTTGTTCACCACGCGAGCGTATCCGCATGTAGTAGTAGTTATTATATGTATTACAATATACTAATAAAGTAATCCAAACGAAAGAAAAACACAAAAGGGCCTCACACAAAGCACAGCGGTATCGCAAAAAAAAAACATTTTTAATCAGAGAAAATCTTTTCCCGCGACAGGAGTGAAATATTAAAGTAAAACAGAAACTTTTGTTCAGCCCACCCTACATTGTCACACGAGTTTGTTTATACCCTCTTTTACACAGTAATTACTTGGTATTTTCATGACTGTGCACTTTAATACAACGATAAACAAAGGAATGCAGTTTTCGGATAATTAAAAACATAGTCTTTATAAGTCAGTTATGAGAAATAGGAATTTAAACTTAAAGCAAGTTTAAAATAGGTTACGTTAAAAAATTGGGATAGTCTAATGATGCTTCACATACAAGATGGTCATTCATTCAGTAAGACTTTAACATTTTTGGAGCTTACTCCTTAAGAATCTATTTTCAACTAAGGCACCCGGTATGAAAAAATATGAAGCATTTATTTATTATGAATTTAGTGACAAAATTAGCTCGTTTTTATTATGTTATTTTTCTTTTTTACTATTTCTATGTTTGTTCGCTTGCATTTTTGCGTGTCGTCATGTCTTTATTTTTTATTTATTTATTTATTTATATTTTACACTCTTTGCCTATTGCATGTTCAAACAAAACTGTTAAGGTTAAGGAGTAAACTCCAGTCATGCATCGGAGCTGACACACACATTTTTTTAATTACTTAATAGTATGTGCCCTTGCATTTGTCTACGGTGACCTCATAATTGCCTCCAGATATAAATAAATAATTTGTTAGTATAAGACCAAATACCAATTTATACCAAATCCCACAGAAACCGTTGACACCGTTGTGGCGTTGTGGGTAGCGAGTCTGCCTTAAGCCTCGACGGTTGCGGGTTCGATTCCCGCTCGGAGCAGATGTTTGTATTAATCGTACAGGCATGTTTTCCGGTCTGGTTGTGTTTGTCCTTGTCATTGTGAATGTTTCCGGACCCCGACACAGGATATAATTATTCTAATGGGGGCCGTTGAGTGTGTAGGCGTTTATTTATTTATAAACATAGCATTTATCCGGCAAAGTATCTTATGTGTTAATCCAGATAATAAGCTATCCGTCTGCTAAATTTCTCGAATCGAACCAAAAATACCAAGTCTTAGAGCTATGTACCATAAAACTTCATAGAAAATTTGAAACCATAGAGATTCTCATGGCTTTTATGATAACATTACTAATATTAATAGTGTCATTTTAATTTGCCATTGAGGTGAACCAATGAACGCTTCGATAAATCTCACATTTATAATAATCTGCTATGGCCAACTATTCACCGCAGCAAATGTGACCGCATTAAAGTGCCTCTGGTCTGTCACCGCTGATAGGGGCTCAACTATTAAACTTCTTTCCAGCATTATTCCAGGTATTTACCCCGGTTGCTACATCACCTCCGCAACCCAAAGGGCGAACCAGTAATGCATTGTAAGAAAAAAATACCTATCAAGACCTAACGATTATTATCAGACGTATGATAACAACCGGGACCGACAGCTTAACGTACTCTCCTAGGCACGGTGGGGGATAAACTAGGACAAACGCCCAGACCGAAAAAAATATTCATAGTAAACACCTGCTCCGAGCCGGAATCAAACCCGGGACCGTCGAAGCTCAAACAGGCTAGCAACCAGCAAGCCACAATGGTCTTCAACGTGCTCAATTGTTACACTACAGCGTGCTAATTTATTATAATAACATCTTAAGAACCTATCTATAAATTTAGATTGCAAAATTTTATCAGAAGGCATTTTAAAATAATTCTTTTAAGAAACATCAAAGCGACATCATTCAGGAGACTTAATAGTAGAGACAAAAAATACTAAGCTTAAAAATTATATCGAGAGTGACATTTCGAGTCATAATAGCTCATTGGTAAAAGGAATCCGGGCCAATTACTATTGTCGTACCCAGGGGCACCTAGGGTTCCTATAAAGGACCACCCTCCCTCGAGCTCACTCTGCTACCCATAAATAATTTCTTATTTTCTTAAAACATAGATTTTTCAAAAATCCAGGAATCCAGGATCCAGGACTTCGATGTGCCTCTATTTATAAAATATATAAAGCCTCAAGAGCTCAATGGCAGACGGGCCACTCCGCTCCGTTAACGCTAGAGTCGCCGCTTCGATCCTGACCCCTTGGACTGTCCCCACTCTTAGCGCAAGCTTCGAGCATATTTGGATGGGCAGTAAAATGCCTTGAAAAAAGCATTGCTAAAAAAATACTGGACTATAATTATAGCCAAGCAGTGTTCCGTTTAGTAATTGTTATATTAAGAATTTTAAACAATATTACCTTTAGATATAACATTGATTTATAAATAATACAAAAATGATATACTATTTTTAATAATATATCGCTTAGCTGCATATTTTACGCTAGCAAGCACAATTACCTCTATGGTTGTCAGCGTCTACATCGCGGAAATTTCTAACCACTAATAAGACGCTAATATCCCACACTATCGCGGAACACATGCTGTGGTTTCCACGTGCACACCGTGTAAACGCTTTGTGCAATAACTTATTAAATATTGATTATCTTATCTTTAATATGTTAAATTTCTTATCTGGAATGGAGCACGCATAGCTTTTTGTTATGAAGAAATATATTTGGCATTAAATTGTACTAGTTTCTGCCTGCTGCTTGCTACCCGCGTGTATAACAGTTTTCAATAAGCCCTCTTTGATGCAATATAGAAATAATTGGTTTCCCACACAAACTTTGAAATCCCGTTTCAACCCTTAAAATACTGAATCTTAGAAAACGCTATAACTCGTGTTTCTTAATCTGTAATTGTTATAATAAAAACAATGTTTCATATTTCTTGATGGCGGACTTACATACAGTCTGTCTGTTCATTCTTCTTTTTATGTTATAAGTTGGCAAACAAGCATACGGCCCACCTGATGGTAAGTGGTTGCCGTAGCCTATGAGCGCTTGCACCAGCACCATTATAAGTTGCCACACGCGCGTTGCGAACCCTGAGATATTAGATCTTAAATCTTCTCTGCCCAGTAATTTCACTAGCATACAGTGCGCTTCAAACCGGAACACAGTAATGCCTAAGCACTACTATTTGGTGGCAGAATATTTGGCTCTTGCAACAAAAGGCCTACCACCAGTGTGATTGATTGCACTGGTGGAATAATCTCTGCTGTGACAGAGATTATACCAACAGCGGGCGATGGGGTCGTCGCATCCCGACGCCGGGAAAACTCTTCGCTCTAACATTGTTGATTAGAGTTAATTTTAGTATAGATAGAGATGGTTATAGAGGGAATGAATTATTTCCATATTATATATATATTATATATCACTTAAAATTTGTTATTTTATCGGGTCAGGCCGCAGAGGAAGCAAATGATATTATTTGCGTAGAAACTAGTAACTGTATATGTATTGATTTCAGTTATAATTCTATATAAGTGTGAGCGTCTACAAGCGTTTATAAAACATAATATGGCTGTTTATAATACAATAATTATTATTGTTTCATTATTATTGCAAACGAATGGCATAAACAAAATATATCATTCATATTTAACGAAGACAGAAAACAAACAGAATTTACGAAATTGCTAATTATCACAGCAATGTTTGCTCGGACGTATTGTTGATTATTGATTCGATAAAGAGACAGAACTGTTTTCGCGCTGACAGATATATGAGTAAAATAATGCAATTAAATCACTTTGGAGTATATTTTCGTATTCAATTTATTTATATTTTCAGTAATATTTTAACTTGAACTAAAAATTAATAAACGTAATGGAATTGGGTGGAACATTTGGCGAGATGTGGTGATAGCAAGTGGAGCAAGGCGCTGACAGAATGGTGGCAAGAGAAGCTTCGGGCGTCCAGTGACGAGATGGATGGACGATATCGGCAAAGTCATGGGTAGTACCTGGATGAGGTGGGCAAAGGACCGCGTTGAATGGGGACATCAAAGAGACGCGTAAACCACGCAGTGGGTGAAATCAGGCAGCGGGTGATGATGGTTCAAAGGTTCTTATTTGTGAGATAAGCTAACTGTAATCTTGGTTTTTATCGCTGTAAAAATATGTATAAAATTATGAGCTCAAGTTACTAAAGTTTTAGGGCGAATCCGACTGGGAAAATAATTATTTTACCTTTTTATTGTTTTGCCAATTCTCCGTTCTTATCTTTGATCATTAACACACTTATGCTACTGGTGTTTATCCTCCTTTACTGTGGTAAGTAGCTTACTTATTGTCAGAGTTGTTCAGGTCGCCCGTATAGGCCGCTACATGATATATCGAATAATTGATTACAGCCGGGACCGACTATTTACGTGTTCTCTGTAACAAGCTTCTCCACGCTCAGTTGAACAGTGTGTCAATCCCACTGGGATGGGCTTCCCGCGCCGCGTACGGTGCGCTCCGGAGCGCTCTCTCCCTCCCGATGACGTACCAAGCCTAGGCTCGACCTCGCAGGACCCGACCCTTGGAACGGATTCAACTTGAGCCCTGCGCGGGCTGTCCATCTTTTACCGGCTGAGGTCACCTGACTCGGCCCTCTCACCGGTGACGCTGTAATAGACACTACGAAAAAAAAAAGAACTTTGTGGTCACTAGTCTATGCACAGACTGCGCCTTAAGTTGCTTAACCAACGTATCGTTTACCGATCAGTGGACGCTCTTGGCTTTGAGCGAGCTTAAACACCTAAAGGCTATAGAGTCCTCGTATCTTCAAGGGGCCTGTATTTATTGTATACAAAAACATGATCATAATTATAAGAAATTTTAAAGTAATTTAAAACAAAATGAATTATTTTCACTCCATAAAGCTCAAGTTTTAATATTAATATAGCAACACGTAGATCATTCACGATGCCTTCAAAACATAGTTAAGGCGTAATATTTGTCCCTCGTCGTGAATATTCATGCTCGGATCCCATAATGCGGTCCCCTTTCATTATCTACGGGGTAAGGCTTAGGTACTTTCTTCGTTGCTGATATTTTCATTTTGTCTATTCTACCTTTATTTTGTATACGAAATCTTGTAATTGTATACACAGCTTTTTGTATTTAAGTCTCAATTGCGACTTATATTGTTAATTAATTTCTTTTTTTTTTTTATGTTAGAAGTTGGCAAACAAGCATACGGCCCACCTGATGGTAAGTGGCTGCCGCAGTCTATGAGCGCTTGCAGCACCATTAGTAGGTGCCACTCACGCGTTGCCAACCTCGAGATATTAGTTCTTAAATCTCGTTCGCCCAGTAATTTCACTAGCATACAATGCCCTTCAAACTGGAACACAGTAGTGCTTAAGCACTACTATTTGGCGGCAGAATATTGGACACTGCGGTGGTACCTACCTAGCCGGCCTCTTGCAACAAAAGACCTACCACCAGTGTGACTGATTGCACTGGTGGAATAATCTCTGCTGTGACAGAGGTTATCCCAACAGCGGGCGATGGGGTCGTCACATCCCGACGCCTGTGAAGTGTGTGTAATTCAATTTATGTTAATCACATTCACTTTTAATTAAGGATTCTTTATTCAGTGTTTCAGGTGTAAACAGGTCAGACTGTCTGCTGTTGTTCTACATAATAAATATAAATATACGCAACGCACACAACTATCCTAATGGGGTTAGGATAGTTATATCCTGTGTCAGGGGTCAGGACTCTTTAACACAATGACAAGGACAAACACACCCAGACCAGAAAACATGCTTGTATGGTCGGCTTGTAATACTGTATAGATTTAGTGTCATATGAGTACAATTTAGCCGATATGACTCAATGGATTGAAAACGTAAACTTTAACCGAAGATCGCGGGTTCAAATTCGGGCAAGAACCTATGAAATATTCAATGCTTAATTTGTCTTTCAAATTTATCTAGTACTTGACGGTGAAGAAAAACATCGTGCATGTAGTGACATCTCACGCCAAATCCAAGTCTTCGTCAACCGCTGTCTTCGTCGTATACTCGGAATACACTGGCCCGAGATCATATCTAACGAAGATCTGTTAGAAAAATGCCACGAGTCCAAGATCGAGCAACAGATCAAGCGGCGCAAATGGAAGTGGATTGGCCACACACTTCGCCGAGATTCCAATCACATGCCCAAGCAAGCAATGGATTGGAATCCTCAAGGGAAAAGAAAGCGTGGTCGTCCTCGGCAAACCTGGCGTCGTTCGGTATTGGCGGAAACGACAAGCATCGGGATGACATGGCCTGAAATAAAGCGTGAAGCTCAAAACCGTTCGCGATGGAGGACTACTGTGGACGCCCTCTGCCCCATCTAGGGGACATAGGACATTAAGTCAAGTAAGTCATGTAGTGTAAGAAATTCTAAGGTATGAACATCCTGGCGGTATGGCTTAAAACCTTAACTCAGAGCGTACGTTGTACGTTAGGGAATATTGTACAATATTGATGGTGGATGGGCCAAACGCTACATCTTTTCTGCACACGCTTATTTCATTCACACACGTTTACGTATAAAGTAATAAAGGAAACGCATTACGCTGCCAGTATACATTTAAAGTCTATTTTCAGAACCACAATGACAATTCACAGACCATTGATATCCTTTGAGTCCACGGTTAGACGGTCTCAAACGAACTACAAAATTACCGCGACATAAAAGCTTGTGTGACATTCAATTCTGTTTACTGAAAATGTGGGTTTTTCTAGAAATTTCTAAATATAATCACAGAAAGTTTTCTTTATAGTTAAAAACGTTTAATATTAAAACTAAAAAACCTATTTATCAAGTTTTCGATGACGTTGTGGCGCAGCGGTAATGAAGCTGCCTTAAGCGACACAGGTCGCGGGTTCTATTCCCGCACGGACCAGATGTTTGTTTTGACTATATAGGCATGTTTTCCGGTCTAGGTGTGTTTGTCCTTGTCATTGTGTATTTTTCTCGAGCCCCCGACACAGGATATAATTACCCTAACGAGGGCCGTTGAGTTTTTTTTAATGTTAAAAGTTGGCAAACAAGCATACGGCCCACCTGATGGTAAGTGGTTGCCGTAGTATGAGCGCTTGCAGCACCATTAGTATGTGCCACTCACGCGTTGCCAACCTCAAGATATTGGTTCTTAAATCTCGTCTGCCCAGTAATTTTACTAGCGTATAGTGCCCTTCAAACCGGAATGCCTAAGCACTACTATTTGGCGGCAGAATATTTGACACTGCGGTGGTACCTACCTAGCCGGCCTCTTGCTACAAAAGACCTACCACCAGTGTCACTGATTGCACTGTTGGAATAATCTCTGCCGTGACAGAGGTTATCCCAACAGTGTGTAGAGTAAAAAAAGTTTTCCAATGTACTAATAAGTAGACTAATTAATAAACAAAGCCCTGATAACAAATTGACAAAGACTATATTCAGATAATTTGATTGGTGGATAATAATAATATATTTAACCAAAACTTAATTTATGTCACTTATTCCAAATTAAATGTTTGTTCCATTTGTAAAAGATATTACACCACGATTTATTGCCTTCACAGGTGATAGAAGTGCTAGTTTTTTCTCGCCTAAATTTTGGATATCTTGGAAACAAGATATTACTATCCTAATGGGGGCCGTTGAGTGTTTAGCGAGCGAGTTAGTTGCCAACCTAGTGTCAGAGTTGTTCAGGTCGCCCATAGGCCTCTGACTTGACTTTCGACTGTTGTCAGATTGTCTACAGCCGGAACCGACTTTTTACGTGCCCTCCAAAGAACGAAGACGCTCGGTTGTAAATAAATACCACTATGCGATCACCCATCTAGCGACAGACCGCGCCTAAAGTTGCTTAACCTACCGATCGCTTACTTACGTCTCGAAGAAGTAAGTAAGAAGTACTATTAAAAATAAAAATGTATGTTACGTAAATAATTACGTAAGCTCTCGTAAACATTTTATATTTTTATTAGATAGTGTTGCCTGAAAATATTTAATAAAATATTACTAGCTACAAAAAATAGGGTATATATTTTACAAAATTATGAGGTCATTTTGGTCAATATTTTTAATAAATTCTGCGGTGGCTATATAAATCAATATTGATAAATGGTCCAATATGATGACTTGCTAACCGCCTCTGCTGTCATTTTTCATGGCTTATTACATTTACGGTAAAACTTTCTTGTTAACTTCGACACTTTAGATGTTAAGTTTTTAATAGAATATAATTTTATTTTTTAATTTGAAATGAGTTACTTTTCTTATTTCTCTTTCTAAGTACATACATACATTTTGATATTATTTCATGAGCTTTCACGCACTTAAGACAATATACCACGAAGTTGAGATAAGAAATTTATATTCTTTGTATAAATAATAGATAATAAATTTAAATTATAAAAATAATACAATATCGAAAAAATAACAAATGTGCAATTGATACAAGCCTTTTCTCATAACTATGTCCACGTGTTTTTATAAAATTTTCTAAACCTATATGATTTAAAATACACACAATTTCGCTTAACTGAACCCTAAGATTTGTGGAACACTTAAAGCATTAACCGCTATTGAGAGATTTTCTGCCCAATAAGCAATACTGTGTGTCCAAACACTCGTGAAGCAATAACCAGCACGTGTCACCTCATATCTCAATTTGATCGCCACTTATTGCCCTTCATCGATTTCCCATCACCCAATTTTGACCTTTATTATAACAACATATAGGTCAGGTTACTATGGAATGTAATAGGACTGGTATTTGAACTTGTGAAGTAACTTCTAGGAGATGAAATAATACTTGAAAGTGACAAGTCAGCATGGTTTCTACCCTTGAGTATTAAAAATACTTTTTGTAATCAAAAACAGAGCTAGACGAACGAGGACTATTTGGGTGCGTCTATTCTTAATGATTGTGCCTTACACCCGAAGCAGTATTTGCTTTATTATTAAATTTAAACTAGGTTTATTGTTCTTCTCTTGATATAATGTTATCTTGCGTCACCTTATCTTAGAGTGAAATAGTAGAGGTCCTTTTCATTTTCTTGAGTGGTTTAAAAAGTTTTCAAAAATATCTATAGTTGATGTATACCGTTATAGCGAAGTGCTATAAGGTCTCTCATGGAAGCTAATTGTCGTGGAATCAATGCCTGTTCGAGATAGAGTATACAGATATTTGTGCCAGTCTAAATACAGTACAAACCTACTTATGTAAATTATGTGTGGTTTTATTTTTGCTAAACCTTTTTTTGTTTTCGCTGAGAAATGGGTTTACGGACACCACTGCACGTAATTTACTCGTCAAGTACACTAGGCAGTGGTAGTGTGGACTCGGCCACCCGCCGCGTCGGGTATTGCCGCTTGACTAACAGTCATACCCACTAAAACATTTTTTATTTTTTTTTAATTATGTAAATCTTTATATTATAATGAAATTTAAATTTAATAATTTTTAATGATCATTATGTATTTTTATTTTTATTGACTTGTAATAACTGACTATATTTTATAATGTGATGCTTTCTAATGAATGATGTGATGACCTATAATTAGTAGAACATTTATCGAATAACTTCTGATCTTTATTGAAATGTCTAATTAATGTATCTACTGTTCGTTTTCTTAAAATAAAATTTAAAAAAATAAAACTCAGCGGAACCCTCACCTCCATAGTGGGACATCGTAGGGTCCCTTGCGCAAACAATCATGATGATTATGTCACTAAAACCCATATTTGTAACACGCATTTAAATTTATTATATACTATGTTAGTGCAAAACTATTTCTAGAAGGTAATACACCCCGACTCATTGCCTCCACAGGTGACAGGAAGTTCACAGAATCGGGATGGTGATCCAGCGGGGACCTTGCCACCATTCCCTGTGGACATGACTCATACAGTTTAATTACTTGTAAATATACACACCACTTTTAAAGTTAATCGCAGGCTATTAAAAAGAAACAAAATCGGAGTCTGTAAGGCATTTACGGAGATTAGCCCAATGAATCGTCAGTCTACACCCCAATTTATATCTGTGAAAGCTTAGTTAGCTGCTTAGTACCAAAAACCACATCCCGCAATTATGATTCTGTGGTGATCCAACATATAAATTACTGCAATGACCAAGCTTTGACAGTTGTTAGGCAATACATTTGTATATATTGGGCTAAATTACTATTAATTTAAATTGATTTTAATGAAGTACATAAGTACAGTTCAAATATATACATTTTCATATACTGGATATTTTTATATGCGTTATATATAAACACATATTAAAATATATAAATTCAAAAAATTATTATAAAGGCGTCATTTTCTATGGATGTTTTTGGTAAAATCCGTATGAAAGAATTCGCAAAAAAGTATAACAAACGGACGGTAGGACGGAATCCAATTCGGTTTACAGACACCGAAATTATTGCGCAGCACAAAAAATATCTTGGAAAATTAAAAGCTCAACAAGAGTTGGTGGCACTTAAATTATAGACAAAATGTTTTAAAATAAATAACCAAACAATAAAAATAATAGAAATTTAGTCATCTGTCTATTGTCATAGACACAAAAACCCGTTATTCTCTAGATTAATAGATTTAATAAAGCCTTATCGAAGAACAAAATATCACAAGTAAATTAGTATTCAAAACAAAGCACGTACATTTCTAGACCTAATAATACAGCATTTGGGAATCTGCAAATTAGTGGGCTGGTAATTGAGGACAATTAGTGAGGCGACGCGTGAACGCCGGTCCTGCGTTGATTACATCAAAAGACCGCGCCACTCCGACTGTATTACGTACGTGTGCATATGTCGATTATTGAATAAAAGTGTCTATACAATATGTATGTATGTATTATATTATAACTAGCGGCCCGCTCCGGCTTCGCACGGGTATAAAATATATTGCCTATGTCATCACTGAAAAATTATTAAAATCGATCCAGTACTCTTGATTTATTCATTACTGCCCGTAGCCCACACGCGTTAAATGTAATTATTTACGACATCACATTAGAAACCTAAATTTTTTTCTCCACTATTTAATGGATGTTTATACATATAAACCTTCCTCTTCAATCACTCTATCTATTAAAAAACCACATCAAAATCCGTTGCGTAGTTTTAATTATTTAAGCATACATAGGGACAAAGAAAGCGACTTTGTTTTATACTATGTAGTGATAATGCAATAAATTATAACGACGAACTAGCGAACATCTGGGTGTTTGTCCTTGTAAGTTTCCTCGCCGTGTTTCGGAGAGCACGTTAAGCCATTGGTCCCGGTTGTTAACACATAACATTTGATAATAATCGTTAACTATTGATAGGTAATTTGCTCTTATACAATGATTTATTGGTTCGCCCTTTGGGTTGCGGAGGTCAGATAGCAATCTCTCTCTGTAAAAACTAGTAGTCAAATTTGGATAAGAGTTAGTTTAGATAAGAGTTTATTTATCAGCTTATTACTGGGTAAATATAATACCGGGAGTACCGTAAATAATGCTAGGAAAAGAAAGTTTGACAAAACCATAGAATATATAATATTAACGAAAGAAGTACATATCTATTACATTTCATAAGATACAACAAAAGGCGTCAAAAATATAAAATTTATTGTTTTGTTTTTAAATACTATTTTATTTTTACTATTTCTTGTTATAGTGGATATCGAGAGACGGACGGACGAACTAAGCATTATTAATAGATTTCGTTTCCACCATTTGGCGACGAAACCCAAACACTGAACATAAGTGAATGTATATCAATGTTGTTTCAAAAGTTCAGCGACCTTTTATTTACAACCAGTCGATTTTGCAAACAAGATCTACCTTTGTCCTCGTAAACTTATAAACTATATTATATTTTTCGTCATATCTCAACGACCAGACACACTTCTGACATAAAATATATAAAGTGTGCTCCATTTGCCTTCTTATAAACTTTTCTAAAATGAACTTCTACTGAATTTCCTGTACAAAAACTTGTAGCTTTCAAGTGAAGATAAATGTGTATAGAAAATATAACTCTGTAGCAAACATAAATAAATATTTGGTCAAAGATATTAATCGTCCTATATTGAGCGGGATTCAATTATCTGTGTATTTAAAGAGTTTATTTTATTTGGTTAAATAGGAAGCGGACGTTGTATGCAATGTTGTTCCTCATTCTATAGCACTTTCTTAAGTCTATATGATAAAATTGTGTACCCCAATTATGGGCTAATTCAACAGGCATTATTCATCCATTTTTATTTTATTTATTTTTTTTTTTTTTTTTTTCGGAATGTGTATTGCTATTGGCCCTACTGGCCTTGACAGCGTCACCGGGTGGGGGAGGCCGAGTACTGAGACTCAGCCGTGATAAAGGGACAGCCCTCACGGGGGCTCAAATTTGATTCCGTCCTTAGGGTGCCTCCTGCGAAGCCGAACCACGGCTAAGGACGTCATCGGAGATGGAGGCAGCGCTCGCAGCGCAGCGCAGCGCGCTTGGTTACATCGGTCTGTGTAGATACAAGCATGTCTAATCAAAGGATTTGGATGGAAAGTAGTTTGATCGAAATAATTTTGCGCTAAGCGCTTCAAATGTTTTGGGGATCGAATCGATTTCAAAGTCTCTATGGAGATCTACGTTGCGAACGTACCACGGACAGCCCGAGGCCATGCGTAAGAAACGGTTCTGAATTATTTGTAATTGATTAATTCTTCTGGCGTGGACGTGCGAAAAACAGGGCTCGCGTTGTATGCAATGTTGTTCCTCATTCTATAGCACTTTCTTAAGTCTATATGATAAAAATGTGTACCCCAATTATAGGCTAATTCAACATGCATTATTCATCTATTTTTATATTTAGTTATTGTTTTATGTTACTAAGTTGACAACCAAGCATACGGCCCACCTGCTGATAAACATAGCCTATGAGCGCTTGCAGCACCACTAGTAGGTGCCACTCACGCGTTGGCAACCTCGAGATATTGGTTCTTAAATCTCTTTTTTCCCAGTGATTTCACTAGCCTACAGTGCCCTTCAAATCGGAACACAGTAATGCCAAGACACTACTGCTTTGCAGTAGAATGTTGACAGTCTACTGGTGGTACCTACGTAGCTGGCCTCTTGTAACGAAAGACCTACCACCAGTGTGACTTATTGCACTGGTGGAATAATCTCTGCTGTGACAAAGATTATCTAAACAGCAGGCGAAGGGTTCGTCACTTCCTGACGCCGTATATTTGTATTATATTTAGTAAGTGTATTGAATTGTAAGAAAGAAAGTCAATTAAAGGTAAAGACATGTATATCCCCCAATCCTAGTGGTGGTCTCGTTTTGGTGGTTGCGCTAAAAGGCCCGCCTGGCTAGCTACCATCGTAGAGTGTTGAAAAACTCGTGAAATGACTGCTCGCCAGCCGCGTTTCGTCAGCCAGCGTATAGCAAGTAGCATCTTTAAAAGATCAACAAGGTAATCGATTAACATCAAGAGAGCCTCCTCATCATTTGCTCTAATACATAAAAAAATATCATTTGTATAACCTGCCTTTAAGCCTCTTACGTCAATTAAAGTCCTTTAAGACATACTCGTTAAGCAGCCCACATCTAAATTAACAGTGTGAACAAGGTATTTAAAATAAAAAAATAATTTAAACTATAAATTTAAAAAAACACTGGTATCATTGTGTCCTATAAATAAATACACAGCCATTAAACATAG
The DNA here is from genome assembly GCA_023373885.1 of Hestina assimilis. Lineage (NCBI taxonomy): Eukaryota > Metazoa > Arthropoda > Insecta > Lepidoptera > Nymphalidae > Hestina > Hestina assimilis. Next base: position 1,377,100 of record CM041745.1, on the reverse strand, counting down.
CAACGAAATGCATTTTAATTTTCTCAGCGGGCCGTAATTTATGTGCAGGCTTACCTTTATTTTACGCTATAGCAAGGCGAAACTTGGCAACGGTACAAATTATAATTTATTTGCTGAAGCATCTCCTTTGTGTGTTAAATAAACGACAAAATTTATTTCAATATTACAAGAGCTCTTCTCATGTGTTAAGTTATTATATAACGATGTAGTATATAATATGAAACCACGTAGCTCTATATTAGATAGTATTATATTGTTAACTAATGTCAAATCAGCCTCTAACATAAAATTCTAACTGTCCATAACATTTAAAGGCAAACCCATTTCAAACAGAAACCCCTACTGCTTAAGGATATGAAGGGATGTCTGGTTTCTGTCAACGATCTTCAGAATTGAGCAAAGGTAAGAAAAGTACAAGAGAAGCTGACCACCACGACCTCTTACGGGATACAGAACTATGATACGAGGGAGCTAATAAACATAAGACCGTTGTGGCGTTATGGGTAGCGAGTCTGCCTTTAGCACTCGGGCAGACGTTTGTTTAAATTTCTGTCTCGGTCTGGGCATTTGTCCGTGGGTCTCAACATCGTGCCTCGGAGAGCACGTTTAGTGTCGGTCTCGGTTGTTATCACATAACATCTGATAATAATCGTTAACTCTTTATAAGTCAGTTGCTCTTATCCAATGAGTTACTGATTGCGGAGGTCAGATGGCAATCGCACCGTGTAGAAACAAAGTAACCTGTCAAATCCGGAAAAGAGTAATAAGCAGACCTTTGTTAAAATAAAATACCGGGAATAATGCTAGGACGAAGAAGAAAAAGAATAAACATAATAATAATAAAACAAAGAATACTTTTAACATTAAATTGTCAAATACAATATTTAATAGTACAAAATTAATTATTAATTTAGATTTCACTGCAATATATTAGTATAATGCTAACTGCGCTCGATATGCGTTGCAACACCACTTAAAGAAAAAATTTGAAGTTTTTAAGCCAGGATTCTTAGCGGGTGTAAGGAGAGTTTTCAATTTTACAACATAATCGAATCAACATACAAACATTTTTTTCTTGTATACCAAATATTATAAGACATATTTTCGAAAAGCTCGTAACTAAACATCTTTTCCAGTCGAACGAAACTCGGCTCTAAGTAGTGACTTAAGATATTTTTCCGATCGACCGTAACCCGAATTTCGGGAGTCGGGACCGGACGGCACGCGCCATTACATGCCACACTACATTTCGTCCAAATGACGCGACAAACATTTCAATCGCCTTGCGGATAGCGATGCTTATTTTATATACTATTTCCTCTCCTAATTTTATTGGGATAGAAAATATCACCCTATTTTATTTTATTATTTTTTATTTATGAGATAACCGCTTCCGCTGTTGACGGTTTTGGTAACTTTTTTATAAAGCCAATAAGCAAAGATGTGCTTATTATAACATTAAATTAGATTTATCACAATATCGAATGTAATAATCGATTATTGTCATTATATTTCAGCTACAATGGTTAACAAGAAAGTGATGAATTTTCAATGAAGTGAATTTTCTGTTCATTAATGAAAATATTTATTACGAATAAAAGTAAGATGTAATGTTATTATATAAAACTAGCAGTTGTCGTGGCTTCACTCGCTTAATGTTATACCGCTCAACCCTCTAAAAAATATTTTTCTATTCCATAAGATACTTCGAGAAAAAGTTAATTAGATCAAATTTCATCCGAATCTTGTCAAAAAAATAAAAATTTTGCGTAATTAAAATAACATGCAAACTTCTAAACATACAAAATTTCACATTAATAATATTAAAGATGATCTTACTACAATAGACCCACAGTTAATGGTACATTTCTACTCTGTTTATATTGTTTTTTCTCAAATAAAAATGCACGGTGATACCTCTGGTGCCACTTCTGCTCCTGGGCTGTTGTAGCTATTTTACACCTGGCAACCACTGGTTTAAGAAACAGCGTTATTTCAATATACGATTTAGGCGTTAGTTTTAATTTTTTTTATGTAAGAGGGGAAAACGTGCTGGAGGCTCATCTGATGTTAAGCGATTACCACCGCCCATGAACATCTGCAACACCAGAGGGCATGCAGGTGCGTTGCCGACCTATAAGGAAAGAATAGGCTCTTCTCTTGAAGGTTCCCAGGTCGTATCGGTTCGAAAAGACCACCGGCGGATGTTGGTTCCACAAAGTAGTCGTTAATATACATGTTATAATTTCGATCTATATTTATCAAATGCTCTCAAACTAACGAGTTTATAATGTGAGATAAAAGAGATGTTACGAAATTTTAGCGATTGAGGAAGTTTTTAAAAGTTCAGGAAACGTTAGCGAACGTTTGCCCATCCTGTGTTTTGATCAATGTCTAATATTTTCCGCCTAAACTATGAAATTTTATTTCCATTTTTTTGCTATTGGAAATGGTATGATTATTAATATCAGTAATAGTGCGCTCCAGATTTATTGTCTTTGTCTTAAACTAGGTGTGCCCTCGGCTCCACTTGCGTAATGTAGTTTTTTGGTGATCCCGCTGGAACACATCATTTTCTGGTATACAAAGTCTCTTACATGTTAATTCAGATAATAAGCTATGTGTGTAGCAAATTTCATCGAAATCCGTCCAGTACTTTTTACGTGAAAGAGTAATAAACATCCATGCATCAATCCATCCAAAATTTCACATTTATGATATTAGTTAGATAATAAATATTTCGTAAAAAACTTACTTTGTCAAAATATTTCAATTGATATTTTTTTCATTCTTCGAATGTTTAATGTTCAGATCAGTTGATCAGACTTATGTATATCGCGGTAATCCACTTATCGCTATTCTATGCAGCAAAAATATACATTGAGCATAATTTTTTATTAAGTATGTACCCTTCATTTTTCTTTTTTTGCTTTCTTTATTTTATGTCCTTTTAATGTAATAATATCAATGTACAAAGACAAACACAACCAGACCGGAAAACATGCCTGTACGATGAATACAAACATCTGCTCCGAGCGGGAATCGAACCCGCAACCGTCGAGGCTTAAAGCAGACTCGCTACCCACAACGCCACAACGGTATATAGAACTTTTACATCTTTTTCTATATTTTTTCACTTATATTGTATACAATAAATTATATTTTTTACAATTTGATTAGTTCCAAACATGAGACTGTTTTTGGTGGCATTTTAACCATAAAACATACACACTCAGTCATCTGTCAATGTAATGGCCGAGCCTAAAGCTGATTATATCACTGCCCGTATTGAAAATTAATCTAGCATTAATAAAGAAGGCACTACCAACCATCTTATTTCTAAATGGGGCTTATAAACTGACTAAAATATGGGAAGCTTCGTAGCATTAAAGAAAACAGTCAAGGAATAGAAAGCGGTGTTATAAATTACACCTGTACACCATATTAGCCTATGGGAAGTGGTATTCATACCTTAGCAGATAGATTGAAGTTTGAAAGTAGCCGCCAGCGACATGGTGTATCGTTAAGTATAAACAATTACTTACAAACTAGGTATTTCCTTTAGGTTGATTGTTTAACATAAAAGCTAAGCTATAGTAGGATAAAAAAATAGTGTGTGGAGTCCCTCCGCGTGGAAGAAGTGAAACTTCGTAATGGGGAAATGAAAATAGGTAGGTGTAGAAATTGATTTTTAGTTTAGATTTTTAGTTTAGATATTTTATTTAGATTTACTGTTGGGATAACCTCTGTCACAACAGAGATTATTCCACCAGTGCAATCAGTCACACTGGTGGTAGGTCTTTTGTTGCAAGAGGCCGACTAGGTAGGTACCACCGCAGTGTCCAATATTCTGTTGCCAAATAGTAGTGCTTAGGCACTACTGTGTTCCGGTTTGAAGGGCACTGTACGCTAGTTAAATTACTGGGCGGACGAGATTTAAGAACTAATATCTCGAGGTTGGCAACGCGTGAGTGGCACCTACTAATGGTGCTGCAAGCGCTCATAGGCTGCGGCAGCCACTTACCATCAGGTGGGCCGTATGCTTGTTTGCCAACTTCTAACATAAAAAAAAATAATAAAATTTAATCATATTGTTTCTTTATGAGAAACTTTATTAACATTGCTTACAATTCACAATTTATCGCATCTTTTAATTGTCATTTTCCGGTTAGTGTATATCTATATCTATAATAACACTGTTTACTTATAGCAAGTAACTGCATAGCAAGAATACCACGCGCATGTGCTTGGGATCTACTGACTCACTCTCTTTCGCTCTCCTACTTTCTACCTTTGTGTATCTTTTTCTCTCTCTCCCCCATGCGTTAAACGTTTAACGCAACCTTGTTGGAAGTCCCATTAGAAGTTTCATTTCAAAAAAGTAACTGTAAGAAGAAGAAGATTAAGATGACCACCGGCCACCGGCGCATATTATGACAGGCTTTATCACTGCTCCGAAGTGGTCGTCAACGATACGTATTATCTAAATTTTTTCTTAAATGTAATACCAATAATCGTTTGTATACCCATTTTTTTAAAGGTTGTAGGTCTTATATTGCAGAAGACCGCTTTTTAGAGAAGTTTAGTTTTTTAACTAAAGCATCTGTTTTCCCCATCAGTGTTGTTAATATTCCTGTGTCTTTTTCATGTGGACATAATTTGTGTTGTTGTAATTACTTTTTTTTATTTTACTACCCCGGTGGCAAATAGCTCTACTTTATCCGATGGTAAGTGGAAGTAGAGTCTAAACGCGAAGGTGGGTAATACCGTCGGTATTTTACGAATGTACGCTGATATAAAAATAAAAATGTTAAGATTAATAACTTAAAAAGTGAGTTGTAAATAGTTGAAAGAAATATTTTGGGTAAATCTATTGTGAATATATATCTAACTTAAATACTAACATTTTTAATTGTTAAATAAAATCACTATCTTCCCCTTCTTCGTTCATTTAATACTTGTGATGATACTATTGGTTCGGCAAGCGTCTAGATACGCACGGTAATCAATCACCATCAGGTGTGACGTACGCTAAATTGCCACCTTAGTGATGTAAAAACTTATTTAACAATCATTGTTGCGAGTTTAAATATAGTTTCGTAAAGCTTATTTAACAATGAAGGTTTGTCATTAAAAATGTAACACCAAATTGGTATTAATCTGCATTGCTCAACTATACAGCTGTCATTAACCAGTGCATAGCAAGCGCTTCTAGACGAGTTATTGCCTATTCATAAGCAATATACAAGCCAATCGTGCCGTTTTAAATAACAAAAAAACTAATTTCCGACTCTTAATACAAGATAGCTCGGTTGAATTTAGCTTGGCAGTGATTTCAATAACTGCAGAAGTATAATTGTTCGGCAAAGGCAAGAGCAATATTAATTTGTATATAGATTCACAATTGGCATACGATTTAAGACGATATTATAAATAGAATAAGGTGTAATGTGATTTTTGCGATGGTAAAATGTTTTGTCAAAGATTATGCGTTTAATGCGTGGAGTGAGAAGACGGTGGTTAGGCATGTCATTACAAACTGTTGGCGTTTGTTCACTTGGAAGAATTAAAACTTTTCCCGTGTAACAATTTAATTAGTAGTAGTAGAGCCGGCTCGATTGTAGAAGCATAGTTCCTTAAATGTAAGTTGAACCAAAATGGCCGCTTCTGCGCAGGTACAATAATGGACAAAAATATTGGTTTCGTCTTATTTTAAATCGATTGTTTATAAAGTGGGAAAACGGAATTAAGTATATAATATAGTTATTATGTTTTTAAATTCAATTAATTATTTATTTATTATCGTTATTAATTACTTCAATAGAATAAAACAAATAAACAGTATAGAAAAAAAGGTACCTGTATATAAAAAAAAGTTAATGTACATTATTAATAGTGAGACAGACTTCTTTGTATCTTCCGCAGTTTTATTCAGAGAATTAGTTATACTATTTTCTTTTCAAAAATAACTATAAACGTCAAATACCATCTTTCTCTCCCGCTTCCTTAAAATTGATTGTGGTCAAAAGTAATTTATATTTTAATTTTATTTTTAATAATCTATTTTTAAAGAACTAAAACAACCGTGGGCGAGTGTACTAGACGCGGCCCCCTTCATATCGCATACGGTTGAGACCCAAAAACGTGTTACTGCGCATGGTTCAACTTACATTTAACAGACTATACTCGCCTTTCACAGAAAATCGGCGTAAGGTTACAGTATCTGTTGCGTTTCGTGAGATGAGTGAGAGGGCAAATCTTCCACCTCTATATTCCCTTTCATTTTCATCTTCTCATCTCTTCCCTCTTACTCCTTCGATTTGCAACACCCATGTGATACCTTAGGTATCGCAAGCGGTCATAGGTTGCGATGACTGCTTACAGTCAGCCAGATAGTATGCTCGTTTGCCAACCGTCGTGACATAAAAAAAATAGCATTCTGCGAAGTCTTTCTCACTTTATTCATGTTGCTGATTCAGATTTTTTCAAATCTATATATTAACAGAAAAGAGAAATCTCTCTTCTGTCCCCCTTTTCAAGCATAACAATATGGGAGCGTAGGATTGTAAGTTTATATGAAGAAGCAGTGAAGAAAGTTAATATTATACAAAATTATTATTGTTAAGTATTTATGTAAATGTTCATATTTATTGTTCTCTGTAGAATTCTAGATTAGTTAGTCAACCGAATCGACATACTCTATTAATATCATTTCCTATAATAACATTAATTATGTCAAACCACAACAACCTACAAAGCAAATTGATTGTGAGGTAAATCAGTGCGGTGTCACAGCGAGATAAAGATATACAATAACAAACAAAACAGCCGGTAATGGCCACGGATTTTAGAAATATGTAAATCAACTGCAAATTCTGATCGCAAAGATTAATTTGACACAGATGTGACAAAATAATTGATGTTAATAAATTTGATTTTTATACAGATTTTATTAAAATGTATTCTATTTTTATTTGTCTAAGTGCGTATTGGACTCACATACAAAGCGTTCCGTTGAATATATGTATAAAAAAAAGGCTAAAAAATACTTTTCTTGTATTTTATTTTGTTTTTAGTATTTGTTGTTCCAGCTGCAACATAAATACCGCTCTGTACAAATTTTCAATTCTCTACAATCCACTGACAGAAAGATAGACCGACTGACGTATGGATAGTGGAGGCTTAGTAATAAGGTTCCGTTTCCAGCCTTTGGGTATGAAATAAAACGAAGCCAATACAAATAAGTTTCTTAACTCTGAGCAATAACCAATTTACTGCATTGTCCCGCTGATATAATTATAGTTGTCGTAAATATATTAGTAAAGCAGTTACCGTAACCTATGCTCTCAGTAACAGCTGCTTTGCTCACACCGTCGGGTGAGTCTATCGTATAGAATGCGCTCAGAGCGCTGCCTCCATCCTTGCCTGCTGGCCTTGACAGCGTCACCGAGCGGGAGTGGCTAAGATCGCAGTTGAGAAAAAGGTACATCCTTCGTGGAGGCTCAAAGTTGATTTCGTTCATAGGTGCCTCCTGCGAAGCTGAGCCACGGTTATGGAGGACGACATAGGGGATGAAAATCGGTAGATGAAGCACCTATCCCATTTTCCTTTTCGCTTCCGCTCGTTCTTTCCTCTTGGATTGGCAATATGCTTTCGAGGCTACTGGTCTTGAAAGACTATATATACGGAACGACTTATTATCAACCGGTACGTAAGTAGTATAAAATATTTATTAAAACAAAAAACACATATGAAAAACAGCGAGTCAAGAATGGCGTGTTCTTTACCTATTCCAAAAAACATCTTTATGCCATTCGCAGTAGAAACACTTAGGCCATGGTAGTGTTGTTGCTAAGCAATTTTTATAAGATCTTGTATTCTGTCACGTTGTACCCACAAGTAATAGGAAGCTTGGTTAAATATTCGGCCAAAGCAAATGCAATTCAGCAGGAAAATGCAGATTTCATTCTTACTAATTTGTAAATAATTATAGTTGGTTTTGAATTGTAAATTGTAAATGACACCGTTGTGGCGTTGTGGGTAGCGTTTAGTCTCGACGGTTGCGGGTTAGATTCCCGCTCGGGTAGATGCTTGTTAAATTTCTGTCTCGGTCTGGGCGTTTGTCTCTCTCCTCACCGTGCCTCGGAGAGCACGTTAAGCTGTCGGTCCCGGTTGTTATCACATAGCATCTGATAATAATCGTTAACTCTTGATGAGTAAATTGCTCATACCCAATGAGTTACTGGTGCGCCCTTAGGGTTGCGGAGGTCAGATGGCAATCGCTCTGTGTAAAAACTAGTAACCCGTCAAATCCGGATAAGAGTAATTAGCAGACCCTGGGTAAAATAAAATATCGGTAATAATGCTAGGACGAAGAAAGAAATTTTGAATTGTAAACTAACTAAAAAATTTAATTGAATTTTGACGACGTTGTGGCGCAGTGGTAGCGAACCTGCCTTAAACGCCACAGGTCGTGGGTTCGATTCCCGCTCGGAGCATATATGTTTGTATTGACCATGCAAGCATATTTTCCGGTCTGGGTGTACTTGTCCTTGTTCTTGTATGTGTTTCCGGACCCCGACACAGGATGTCACTATTCTAATGGGGTCCGTTGAGTGTGTAGCGTTTATTTATTTATTTATTTAAATATATTTTTAAATAAAAGTAATTAAGTTTATATATAAATAATCAAAACAAAATTCCTCAAAGCATCGCATCTGTATTTTAAATCGCTGTGTTCCACCGTCTGTCGTCGCTTTTAATTAATATTTCTGCTCACAGAGTATCTGCATTCTCTGAATTTGAAATATAATATTCAAAGCGAAATTCTATGCTAATGGTGTGGCTTTTGAAAGATGGCCGTTAGAAGCACAAGTTATTTTAATAATATGTATTTCTCGTATAAGTGGTTTAGTTAAGAACCGTCTGTGGTTAAGCTCTTTTTTTAAACAGCTTTGACATCTAACATTAAAAGTTTATTTATTATGAATTTACCGTAAAATTTATTTTATGGTATTAGAGATGCTTCTCCCAGCACAAATGGACCAGCTCGACCGGGAAAGTACTACCCTCTCACAGATGAGAGCGAGCCTTATGGGTTTCTGCTCGCTCTCATGCCCAACAGGGCGAGAAGGGTCTGCGTCCGTTCTTGACGCAGACAACGCTGCGACGGCCAGACGGGGTCAAGTGCTCAGCACGAATGCCCCCGGCCGTCGCCCGGCGTAGAGACGAAACCTGGTGGAGTTTTAGTGAGTAGGAGTATCCATGAGGATTTCTCCACCTTAAAAAAAAAAAAAAACCCTTTCACAGAATATCAGCGTAAAGAAACTGTACTATTGCATTTCGTGCGATGAGTGAGACCGCCGGAGGTCCAATCTCTCACTCCTCTATTCCCCTTTTTTCCCTTCAAAACAAAAGCTCCTGACCTATAATGAAAAGTTTAAATAAACACATTTGGTCAAAACAACCTCGCACGTACTCGGGTCCTGTAATGTAAGCCGATGCCGATTTTGTGATCGGAATTGAACATTAGGGGTGACTACAAATAGTCATTTTACGCCTTTCGAATTTATGTTATTCATTTTGGAGTATCTGTTGTATTAAATAATATCATGATACATTATAATAGGATTTAAAACATGTGATTAGAAATATTTAAATATAGATCTTATAAATAACGTGTCAGTTACCACCCCATGCCACCTCAATATTTGCCACTACTTGCCACACTTTGCCATCCATATCACCCTTCTCCTTGCCAATCAATGTCAATCCTTGTCACTCCTACGCACAGCATTTATAAAGCCTTTATAATTGGACGCAAATAAGCAATATTATGTCAACCCACACGAATGTCGTTTCGAGAAAAACGAGTTTGAAAATTTTAAACAACTTGCTTTATATGATTTTTTTAATATATTAGTCAAGTTTTTGGCAATTTCAGGTTTATGTAAGTTATTTTACTTATTTTCACAAAAAATAAGTATACAAACTGCATATTTCGTATATAATATAACCCAAAATGTTTAAAAATACATAAATTGCATGATTGAAAAAATGGCTTTTTAGGAGTTTTAAAGATTTAAACCCTAAAAATATTGTATAAAAATGTTCTTCAGCCAATTACCGACACTTCTGCATATATAACTCAGTTTTTTCAGTTTTGTGGGTTGACATGGTATTGCTTATTTGCGTCCAATTGTCAATTAAAAAAAATTTATACAATTTTGTTTCTCACAATTATTAAATACTAAATTCAAATTTAAATGTATAGAAAACTGTACTTCTACTATTTGTACACTTATAAAAGAAATGTCAAAAGAAACTTATATACACAGGAGTAGACCAAAAATATCATAACCCTAAAGCGTCAATAAAACGGCGATTAGTCCAAAATCCGTTACGCAAACATTTAATATCGCTAAGTCCGCAGACATCCGGATCAGTCCAAATATTAAACTCACCCGAAGAAATATATTGCGCAGACCCGTAGGATTAAGTCAGTGTCAACAGAGATTACAGTTATACTTACGTGCATATTAAGTTACTAATAGTAGCTTATTAAAATAACTAAGTTGTGGCGCAGCGGTAGCGAACATTCCTTAAGTGCCACTGGTCGCCGTTTCGATTCCCGCTTGGAGCAGATGTGTAATGACCATACAGGCAGTTTTCTGTTCTGGGTGTGTTTGTCCTTGTCATTGTGAATGTTTTCGGCCCTCCGACACAGGATATAACTATCCCAATAGAGGCCGTTGCCATCATTATTTTATTTGACATTATCCTTTTGTTACAATTAAAAAGTGTTTTTACCTCATTGAATGAGTTTAGATGACTTTGAATCATATTTTATTAATATTGTGATATATATTTAATTATAATTTGCTGATATGTATTTTAATATAATTTTGACAATTATTTGATGTTTTGGTTGGTAAACCAAGTTTTAAAAATATATATAGGTATGTGGATGAATGAATTAAGATTTTTGTTCAATATATATTATTTTTATATTGGTACGTCAGATATAGACGGAACATGCTTGGTCTCTATAATTTAGTGTCAAAAAATTGTACCATATTTCAACCAAATAAAAATTGCGTCGTAAAGATCTTTGCTACAAAGATATTTGATAATCAATTTCAGAACCAAGCAATTAATTACAGGAACATAATAATTTTAATTGCAATCATAATTCGTGTTCGTGTACTTGTATGAGGCTGAACAAGGTTACTAATATAATTAACTCAGTTTTACATACAAGTCAAGAACATAATTTACCTATTATAAATAACATGCACAATACTCGTTCTATCACTACCGGCAAATTTAATATACCCAGAATATCTAATTACTTTGGAGACCGAACATTGAAAAAACGCGTTCCATTTCTTTTTAATTCCCTACCAGAGAATATAAGATGTGAAGCTGATAAATATTCATTTAAGACAAAATTAAGAAAATATTTTTTAAATGTATGTAACGGTTAAAAAAAATCATTATAACTCTTTTTATTATTATTATTATTATCATTTTTACTGTCATATTTATGTTACAGTTATTTGTATGTATATTAATTATTATAATTCTAATTATTTTCTCGTTTTTCTTAGATATAGGTACGTTATATTTTATTGTTATGTTAAATGTATAAAATGTTGTTGTTATTAGTATATTTATTTGACTTAGTATTATAACTTTAACTGATCTTACAGTCAAACCAATTGTCAGGTTTTGTAAAACTTTAGTATAAAACATATTGTTAATAAATATTGACTTAATAAATAAATAAAAAAAAAAGTAGCATTGAATTAGTAGTACATGTATATACAATATATGATATAATTACATGTGGCTAAGACATCAATGAAAACTAGTTACGCCTGGGGCCTTTTTTGTTTTTGTTGAGAAATGCATTTACGCACTCCATTATACTTAAAGTACTCGCCAAGTACACTAGGTAGTGATAGTGTGGCACTAGGCGGCACGAGTGGACCATGCCATTGATTACCCCAGGGTGAGAGCAACACCATCAGCTCTCCACGGGATGGGCTCAGTTGAGCGACGTGCTTGAGAGGCTCCGGAGTGCGTTCCACAAGAGTCCCCGGAACCTCTCGCATGCACTGAGGTTGGCCACCGAAGAGGTTTTAGTGGGACGCCGTGATTAAACACGGAACCCCGCATAACCAGGTTCTCTTCCCCAAGAGGCCGGGTATCCGGTTGCAGATTTCCTCCCCGTTAACAAAAAAAAAGCGACTCGGCCGCCTGTTATGCAAGTGGCAATACCTACTAAAACTCAGCGGAACCCTCATCGCGATAGTGGGATGTCATGGGGTGATCATCAACAACAACCATGGTCCCCGGTGTAAAGGCCCTATGCGGGCCACCGTCGCCGAAAGGATGACCTGGTATTGCAGAGCACCCTCTCTCGCCCTGATGACGTGTGGAGGGCCTAGTAGTGCCTCTCTACCGTAGCTCTTTTAGAGTGGAGGAAGCAGGTGCGCAAAATGACGCCTGCTGATTTAGGCCTCCTTCTTCGAATCGGGTCTGCGTCTAAACTTTTGCATGCATTCATTGGTTCAAAAAGCCACCATACTATACCGTCCAAGACTCACAGATTGCCTTAAGTGTAATACTGTATAGGTAACAATGTGTACTTAGGAGCCCTATACACCCTTATAGACGTCATGAAAAACTCACAAACCCTACAGAAATTAAAAAAAAACTCTTTTATTTTGAAGTCTTGCAATGTTGAAGAAGTAAAAATGTATCGAACCTCTAGCGAAGGCCGTTATAATTTACGTATCAAAAACCTGATAGCACGACTAATTTTAGGGATATTTAGTCAGTCAATAAAAATAAGTATAGTCATGTCCTACAAAAGGTAAACGCCTTCATACCTGTATAGGATAAAGTTGTGGATAAACATGTCTTATTATTATATCTCAGTCAAATCGAAATATAATTATATTTTGCACACTAAACGAGATAACAATCTATAAAAGATTATATACGGCAGTGTAATATAAAAATATACGTCAATGGAATATTTTGTTCTCGCTTGGCTAGTTACGTTTACTTTATATGAAATTTTCTAAGTAATTCAATGTCAATGGGATTTACTACGAAAATAATTCTCCTAAAATATGTAAAAAGTTATAAATATATACGTAGGAGAATCTGCTAAATTAGGGTCTGTGTGGTTGATGTTTTGTCTGCCCTAATAATTTTATTAATCAGTGCCTCAGTAACCATAGGTACTGCCTCAAAAATACGTCCATCCATGATCCCTTGAATACAAACGCACCATGACAGATACGACAGATGTCAATAGCAACCAGCTCTACTTTACTACAATCTTTCGTCTATATTTTAACATGAATTATAGCCTAAATTATAGTACAAACATCGCTTTTATTGTCATTTGGCTTTAGAATCCTAAAAGTCGCACTGTCTCTTATGGGTTAAGGAACCTCAGCCTCTCGTAAGTTGAGACTATAAAATATATTATTGATGTAAAGCAATTTAAATATCTTTGCATATCATTTTATAAACACGAGGTTTATAAAAACAATTTAGCAAAAGAAGAAAAAAAGAATTAAAAAGGTAATTGGATGGAATGACTTAATTTATTCTAAGCGTTGAATACGATACTCCGTTCGTTAGGGTGGGAAATTGAAACTGGAAGCATTAAAGTAGGTTTTCTAATAATCGTATTCCCGGTAATATTATAATAAAAGTGTATATTTTTCATTTTTATTTCACGACGGTTGACAAACAAATTGTTGCAAATGGCCTGCTAGGTAGGCACCACCGTAGTGTCAAATATACTACCGATAGTAGTGCTTAGACACTACAGTGTTCCGGTTTGAAGGGCACTGTACGCTATTGAAATTACTGGGCGGACGAGATTTAAGAACTAATATCTCGAGGTTGGCAACGCTTGAGTAGCACCTACTAATGGTGCTGCAAGCGCTCGTAGGCTACGGTAACCACATACCAGCAGGTGGGCCGTATGCTTGTTTGCCAACTTCTAACGTAAAAAAAAGATAATTTGACGTTCTACGAGTACCATTGTATTCAAATACGTAATTTTTATAATCTGCAACTTGATTTGAATAATGAATATGCTTGACCATAAAATAACAAAAAGAAATAATTATTATAATTTATTATTTTTAAAAATGTAATTAGCTTCCATTAATTATCCGTTGTATTTAAATTTATAAAAGTCGCAAACAATTTTTTGCTTATCACAAAATCGACTAAATTATAATACAAAAATAAACTGAATACTACGTTTTCGCGTTCATATTCTACTAGCTATGCCCGCGGCTTTACTCGCATATATGGTTACTGTTATATCGACACCGTTGTGGCGTTGTGGGTAGCCTGTCTGCCTTTAGTCTCGACGGTTGCGGGTTCGATTCCCGCTCGGGCAGATGTTTGTTAAATTTCTGTCTCGGTCTGGGCGTTTGTCTGTGGGTCTCCCCACCGTGCCTCGGAGAGCACGTTAAGCTGTCGGTCCCGGTTACTATCTCAAAAACATCTGATAATAATCGTTAACTCTTGATAAGTAAATTGCTCTTATCCAATGAGTTACTGGTTCGCCCATGGGGTTGCAGAGGTCAGATGGCAATCGCTCTGTGTAAAAACTAGTAACCTGTCAAATCCGGATAAGAGTAATAAGCAGACCCTGGGTAAAATAAAATACCGGGAATAATGCTAGGACGAAGAAGATGGTTACTGTTATAACGTCTTTAACCTTCCTAAATAAAGAGGATTGAAGGAACAATCTTGAAACTCAAAGTAAACTACGTGTCTTGATATATTTATATTGTAATTATCACTACATAGTATAAAACAAAGTCGCTTTCTCTGTCCCTATGTATAATATAATCTTTAAAACTACGCAATGGATTTTGATGCGGTCTTTTTTAATAGATAGAGTGATTGAAGAGGAAGGTTTATATGTATAATAACATCCATTAAATAGTAGAGAAAAAAAATTGAGGTTTCTAATGTGATGTCGTAAATAATTACATTTAACCCGTGCGGGCCACGGGCAGTAATGAATAAATCAAAACTACTGGATCGATTTAAGTCATTTTTCAGTGAATGACATAGGCTATATATTTTATACCCGTGCGAAGCTGGAGCGGGCCGCTAGTAATTACATAAAATAACAAAATTCACAATGTTCCTTCATTCTGTCAATGTATCGAAACTAAAACCTACTTAATACTATCCACAGTGAGAAACCATTGACAGATATTTGTCAATAAGCAATCAAAAACAGAAAAACATTCAGTATGGCGTAACCTTACAGAATATACAATGCAAAAGCTTAATGCGCACTGCCTATAAACATCTATATAAATTTTTCTTTGTCTGTCTGTTTGTCTGTTTGTTCCTGCTAATCTCTCATATGGCTGGACCAATTTTAACGGGACTGGCAGATAGTTGACATTATAAGGCATAAAATAAGCTACTTTAATTATAGGAAAAGATTTAGGGTTCTATGCTTTAAAGAGAAATCTGTACAACGAAAACACAATTCTTTTGATTCAAAGTTGATGAAATTATTTCATTACTAGCTTTGCCCGCGGCTACGCCCTTATGATTTTTAATAAGGCAGCTTTATTAAAATAAAAATATACAGTTCTCGTTCACATTTATAATATGCTACAATATTCTGTATAATAATAATTAATCTGCATGCCATAAGTCCCATTTATACTGCAATTCAAATACTCTATTTTTTGTTAATTCCACGAAAACCTACCATTTTTCCGGGATAAAAAGGAAAGTAGTTAATCCGGTTATAATTTTTATATGCTTTAAATTTCACTCAAATTTGTTCCGTAGTTTTTACGTGAAAGAGTAACAAACATACATAGTAGAAAGTAGGGTTTAAAACAACTTTGTTTATGAAAGATTTTATTAATAATTTATTTTACAATATGTATGGAATTCCAAAGTAATTAAAAATGAGGTAAAATTGTTGGCTTTTTAAAGGTCACAATCTATTGAGTTTTCTGATTTCAAGTTACAGCTGCGATCCTTCCACGCCCATAAGTTCATCTTCTGTATATTATTGCAACTTCGCACTTCGTTTCTGAAGTAAATACAAATATTAGTATAAGTAACATTTTAATTCTCCACGGTCTTGGGTTCAATCTCGCTCGCGCAGATTAAGCTGCACTTTAAGCTGCCCCGCTCGTTATCACATAAGATCTGATAATAATCGTTATCTCTTGATAAGTAAATTTCTCTTATCCAATGAGAATGCCCTTCCCTAAGAACCCTAAGGTTGCGGAGATCAGATGGAAATCGTTCTGTGTAAAAACTAGTAACTTGTCAAATCCGGATAAGAATAATAAACAGACCCTGGCCAACTACTCGTATAATGCCGTGAAAAATGCAAGGAAGAAATGAAGGTCAATAATTTGTAGTAAGTAAATGAGTTACTGGGTCGTCCTTAAATGTTTAAAAAACTCATATTATAATATTTCTCTTTAAAGCCTAACGCTGCAAGATCGGCTATTTGGTAAGAAGCAAAACCTGGAACGTGCTTGGACATATCTAAGAACCAGCTAAGTAGCTTAGCATGCATAGTAGCAAGTTTCTGAATTATGTAAAAATCTAAACGGCTCACACTCACGTATAATCGGTGTAAGTACCGACTAGTTTCGGACTCATCGGAGGTCCTTCTCCTCCGGTCGGTACTTACACCGATTATACGTGAGTGTGAGCCGTTTAGATTTTTACATTAAGTTAATAATGTCTCACGATAGTTTTAACAATACAATTTCTGAATTATGTATAAGCTTTTATTTATTATATAATTATCTTAATATCTCAACCGTAATAATCATAAAGTAGACTAACATAAGCTAACATATATCTCATATCGTTAACATATATCTCATTTGACAATAGCATATTTCTTTCATGACCCGGAATCGCATAGAATTATAAATAGAACATCACACGGAATGAATGATCCATTTAGATTGTATTAAAATGAATAATTTAATGTTAAAACCAGCTCAAAAACCATGTAAGTGCAGGTTCACATTCTTTTCCGTGGTTAAATCCGGAAATGTATAACCTTGGAAATGATTGAGTTTTAAAACATTTAGTTTTGTACAATTATGATGTATGATGTATAAAACTGGGTTTTTCTTTGTAATATTTTTATTACTACCTATTACGAGAAATTGTAAATGTAATGAATTTTTTTAGCTGTTAAATATTTCTTAAAAATTTACTGTGACCATACAAATATAGAGATCGATTTTTTGTATATTTAGGTGCAAATGACTCTACTCCACCTGATGGTAAGTCGATGTAGAGTCCAAACGCGAAGGAAGTTAATAACATTGTTGAATGCGGACAGCACTAGCCGCTCTTGTCAAGCCTATCCGCGAACTTTAACTGGTTCTACGCTGGCTAACCTCGAAACACAGGTGACACACGGCAATAGCTATCACTACTATCTCCAGAGATATAGAAAGATACATAGATATGGCCATTTTAGATAACTAGCATTAAGCTATATTATGAAGGATTTTATAATTATGGAAATCTGCTAGAATGGTTAAAAATTAGAAATTGACGCTACCATCACTACATTAGTCTTTTCATTTATAATATTTTATTAAAACTAATTAATAAATAATTCGGACTCAGATTGCCCGAAGCAAGTACAAAATTTTCAGGTGGTGATTCACGGATGATATTAATGTAGGTTATTTGTGCGGTGTAAATCAAACGATGTCCCACCTTACATTGTGCCCTGCGTCCCTCAATACCTGCACGCAGGAATACTTGATGGCGTTTTCTGACAACGCAGTCAATGCGGCTGCATTTTGGACCACAACAATATACAGATGCTTTGCCATCAAAATGCTAATAAGAAGAATTTAAAAACGTGATCTTACCCTGGTCCAGATAAATAAAAGGCGTGTGGTTGTATCTCTTTCACATTATCACCAACAGCACACATAACTTGAGCGATAGATGCTTTTCTAATTTCCAGAAGTTGTTCTGAGAAAGAATTTCCGTAATTAATAGCATGACAACATTTTTAAAAAAAAATTAATAAGCTAAAGTTTTTCTACAACAGAAGTACAACATCAGCACATAATGTTATAATTTTTTTTATCTTCTTAGCAACCCTAAACAGCACTAAAAACTAAACAACAAAGCAAAATTCGAAATTTTAGGGAAACAGGCAGACACATTGTTAATAAAACATCTTGAAAAAGGCATTGCTATTTTTTTTTATAAAAGGTCATCAATAAAAGAATTTTCAATAATTGTTCATCAACTATGGAATTAATAGTTGTAAAGTATTTAGGATTTGTACATAGAAAACAAAAGTAAATGCTCACCTATCGTAAAAGCGTTAGGGCGATTGGGTCTCTCATACCAATGCCGATCCGATACCATGGTTCTAATCATCTGCTCCCTTACCACGCAGTACAACGTGGCTGGTACAAATCCACCCTCTACCCTTCTCTCTAACCAAATACCTGTTATTAAATCTATATCTTCTACTTGTTTATAATTTTCCTTCAAGATTTCTATTCTCTGTGGAAATACAACGATATTTTAATACGTGAAGACTTAACATTTGAGAAGAAAAAATGTCCAAATATTCGCTGTGGCCGTAAATTCAAAATCGAGGCAATGAAATGAAGTTAGTCACAAGCTTGCAACATAATCGAATAAAGTTAACGTGTGACTAGCTTTGTTTGGCTATCCCATACGATGTATAGTCAACAGATGGTGAAGACCACCATCTCTTTGGTCGAGGCCTCCGGATGAAGGCTAGTATCGCCGGTACTGCTGAATATTACGAAAGTGTTCCCGAACCCGGCTAAAGGTGCTGAGAAGGATACCGTGGGGTTTTAGCCAGTGACTAGCTTCGTTTCGTTGCGTTAATGTTGAATTTACGAACGAGCACAAACGAGTCTTTGGACATTTTGTCTGTATATGTCATGACTCATAAACTTGTTTTAAATACATACCTATAGCATTATGGTAAATTTGATTACATTTAAAAAAATGCATTTTCGTTATTAAAAATATAAAATATTATAAATTTTACCTCAGGATCAATAATGTCGATCAAATCATCAAAAGTACGGTAAGTTTTCCCCGAGCAATATTTCCTATATTTTATATACGGAGCAAAACCAAAGTAGCGGTTTTTAGTCAAGTCACTAGTGAGTAAATCTGCCGCCAGTTGATGAGGCCCAAGGCCAGACTGCACTATCTGAAAGAATACTATCAGTATTAATTGTGGTTCTGATTTTTAATTGATTTTCAAAATTAAAAGAATAACCAAAACCAGTTCCAAAAAGGTAGAACCTTATATAAGATTTTATAGGCGTCGGGATGTGACGACCCCATCGCCCGCTGTTGGGATAACCTCTGTCACAACAGAGATTATTCCACCAGTGCAATCAGTCACACTGGTGGTAGGTCTTTTGTTGCAAGACTAATATCTCGAGGTTGGCAACGCGCGAGTGGCACCTACTAATGGTGCTGCAAGTGCTCATAGGCTGCGGCAGCCACTTACCATCAGGTGGGCCGTATGCTTGTTTGTCAACTTCTAACATAAAAAAAAAAAAAAAAAAAAAAAGATAAAAATCACAATTGGATTAAAAACGGCGAATACTTGTAAATCTCATTTTTTATTAATTAGGCCATAAATATCTTACGTGGTTAAAAAGCGATCTTTTTTTAAGGTACACTAATTAAAGTACAAAGGATAGAGATAGTATCTCAATATATCCGCTAAGTGACCTTTAAATTCAGAGACGTGTTTTTTGTAAATTAACAGGTTATTAAAACTGCCAAGTTTCAGACGTAGTTATACATGAAATCTCATCACTTTTTGTAGTAGAAGAAGAGCTTTGCGAGACTTGGAATTTTACATTTACATTTCATGTTTTTAATGGGATACTATTTAGGAGATATACATTTTTGTAAGACAATCAAATAGCAAAATTTATTTTAATAATTCTGTATTAGTACTCATTTCGTAAAAGAAAATTTTAGTGTCATCCATTTTTAATTGCACTGTACAATTTTTGTATTTCATCATTAGGCGTCGAGCCGTGACGACCTCATCGCCCGCTGTTGAGTTAGTCTCTGTCACAGCAGAGATTATTCCACCAGTGCAATCAGTCACATTGGAAGCTTTTGTTGCAAGAAGCCGGCTAGGTACGTACAACCGCAGTGTCAAATATTCTACCGCCTAGTTTGAAGGGCACTGCAGGCTAGTGAAATTACTGGGCAAAGGATATTCAAGAAACAATATCTTGAGGTTGGCAACGCGTTAGTGGCACCTACTAATGGTGTTGCGCACGATCATAGGTTACGGCAACCACTTACCATCAGGTGGGCCGTCGTGCTTGGCACACGACTTTTAACTTAAAAATATTAAAAAGATAGGTATGCAAATTTTTCGCTTACATCTGGTTCAACGATATAATCAAATTTGCCGGATGGTTGTTTTATAGCTCCAAAGGTGATGAACTCCAAATTATCAACTAAATAACCTGTTCTAAGCGTCATATTAACAACTCTGTCTTCTTTTAAATAATTTCCCTTCGCGTCGTACATTCTGCAAAAAAAAGTTGATGACGTTTGGCAAACAACTTCTTAGTACTTCTCTAACTTTCTTGTGCTAAGAGGAGAATGGCTCTACTACTACTAAATTAATACTATTTTAAATGTAAAGAACACTAAAATTTAAATGTTAAATAACCGTCTGTATAATAACTTATCAACACCATGGGAATTACCTACTGATAAACCGATACAGTATGTCCATCACTAGATGCGTGGGACATCACTACGGGCGAACTCTCCCGCGCACTTGTCGGTACGGTTGCGCGCGAACGAAGGATATGCATAAGGAGAATGTTCATTGTTCTTCATAAATTGTACTGTTTCCAATAAATAATTGATACTGGACTTACGTGTGAGTGTTTGTGTTATTTATATACTTAACACTACCATTTAGCCTTCTCAAATGAGGAGTGTCCTACTCCTGGAGAAGAATAGAGAAGATAAGGAAAATAGGGAGGTGCGGTTGATACGCTAGCGCAGAAATTAAATAATCATAAACTTACTTCAAAATACTATTCTGAACTGTATGCGCCCATCTCAGCGCGAACGGAAATTCTAATGATATTTGTGGTATAAATCTGTCGTCGTAAAGATCTCTGAAATCCTTGAATGGTGAGATAACACCATCTCTTACCAAGTTAGTGTAGCCTAGTAGAGAAAAAGTTCGTTAGCTATTAATTAATAGGTTACTTGAATAAAATTGTAATCAAATGTTGGTTGCTGGTTAGATGTATTGTATTTTTGTGTACGTTTTGTAAATAATTTCATTAAGTCTCAATAGCTAAACGGTAGAAGGGCCAACTCCGCTTTGTTAACGCGAGAGACGCGAGCTCCATCCTGACCCCCTCGGGCTATTGTCGTACCCACGCCTAACACAAGCTTGGAGCTTATTTGAAGGGGCAATAGGAATATCACTAATGCTCAAAAAGCATTAAAAAAAAAAAAATTGGTGGTATAGTTCTCAATAATTTATAGACTCGAAATATCAACTCTTAAATCAAAAGGTAAACGTAATCTCTACAGTTCGGTAGCTTAGTTCCTAAACTATCAAATCATGTAATAATATACTGTATAATAGTTCATAATTACCCATCAGTGCCGGCGATAATTCATAGTAATAAATTTGCAAATAGATTGCTATATTTATTTCTCTGGCCGTGAAAAATATTTTATTATCATCCCAGCAAGGATTCAATTCTGATAGTATCGTTGCAATGCGGTTGTGCAACCGCCAGGTCCAGATTACAAATAAGTTGAGTCCTAAAACACTGTTGGCTCCAGCTTCCGCTAAAAATCGACACACAATAATTTATAATATATAATTGTGTATATAATTGTGTGTATAGTACATAACATAAAATTACAGTATACAGACAGTATATATATAACTCTCGACGAGGTTGATTTTTAGAAGTTCTATTATTCTTACTTAAGTTGGTTCATAAATATTATCTTATCATAGAAGACCAAATAATTGAAAGATGAGAAAATACTAAAGTTAAAATAATTGAGATTTGGATTATAAACTCGGTCCATATGATTTGTTAGTGCCCATAGAAAACTTAATAATAACTAGAAGTCATATCCACGTGGCCTTGTCACTACAGTTGTGACTTATGAACCATGAGCGTTAAGTTACTTTACTTACCGTTGCTCTATAACCTACTCACTATCCGGAGTGGTACCAGCATACGTTGCAATGTAGTAATAGCAAAAGAAATAAAAGCCTTTAAATACTTCTGGTGTCTTAGTGTTAATATTTATGTGCTGGTGACAAATATACTACATATAAATATGTATTTAATACTAACGAGTGTCGTGACACCTTGTTTCATGAGGCAGTTGATTTAGAAGACATAAATGTTCTTTTCCTTTCACACTCGGGGGCCAAATTTTTTCATTTTCAATTTCAGTTTTAAGTAGACCTTTCTTAAATAATCTTCCCTTGCCATTCAGTATCTTTAAGGAATTCCCATATACGTGCGACATGTCGAAAGTTGGTGTACCTGTTATTATCTGAGGGTAAAAGCTTTAACTCAATTACATAAATAATTACTACTTCTTGTTTGCCTACAAACATTTTTATTGTTGTAGCTTATTAATAGTCTATACATATTATGTGCGGTCACTAGGCTCGATAAAATCCGCAATGACGTACGAAAAAGCCAAGACATGGGTGATATCACCGACAAGATGCCGGAGAGTAGGCTCAGATGGTATGGGCATTGGGCATATGAAAATAAGGCAAAGTTCTAAATTTGGAACTACAACTTTCCACCTCTGTTCGTAGATACGAGGCAGGAAGACTAATGAACTAACCACCTGTGGAAACAGAGACAGAAAGAGAGAGAGAGAGAGATAAAGAGAAAGAGGGGGAACGAGAGAGAGATAAAGAGAAAGAGAGGAGCGAGAGATAGAGATAAAGAGAAAGAGGGGGAACAAGAGAGAGATAAATCTTATAATAATAATCTATACTTGACGAAAAAAAAAATTGCAGTGAACTTATACATAATTACTATGCATAGTGAATTTTGCCCTGTACAATTTCAAATATTTATATAAAATAGCTTATGCGAATAAGGCCTTACCCGTTCGGGAGAAGTATTATTCTTAACACAGCCTGTAGACTGATAACTTTCAGGTCTTGTGAGATTCAGACATCTGATAGATGTGAATCTATGCACTGGATCATCATCAGGAATAGCATTTGGAATACACGCTCTGTCTTTTTTACCCTTTTCTTGACAACAATATGGCTTCCATCTGATGTAGTTCACTAAAATTATCACATATATAGATTAAATTATTTACAAATGCTTTTATAAAAATTGTTTTTTGTGGAGAAATAAGGCGTGATGTCCCTACAGCGGAGATTATTCCGACCAGGTTGGTGATATTGCCTAGCTTATGGCTTACGTTCAGAAGTTGTATATATGTTAATCAGTTGCGAAAACTTCGATAGCGCGATGCAGGATAGTGACGACCTTATTTTTAAGGGCGTTGCTTTATGATGAGTGTAAATTTAACTTCAAATTTAATTTCAATTTTAATATGATTCTAAGTTTCTAACAGTCTACTTACCAGTGTCATGTACAGATAAAACATCTGAAGTGACGAAAACCCAGAAATTTACCATAAGTGAATTGAATACAGTATCAGGTACTCGTCCTTCAGATACTGCGGCCGTGCGTACTGGTCTAGGTAGTGGTAACGGTTCTCCCGACTTAGATTTCTTTGGCTCGAAACCTGAAAATTACTGTAATTAAATAGTGCTTGGAATTTTATAAGTATATTTTACAAATTATTTTAATAAGTTCTTCGTAAATACTTAGCGCCAACATTTTATTAACTTTCCTTCTATAAATCAACGGTTGAAAATAGTTCCTTCCGTTAACGCGGGAGTTGCAGGTTCGATCGTAATCGTTTTTTACTATGATCACCCAATCTTAATTCGAACTACACGCTTATTTGTTCCCTTCCTGTTTTCTCTGCTCATTCGTTCACTCCTATCTCTTGTGTTGTAACGCGCTTGATTGATAATGATTGATGGTTCAAGTATCGCAAAACTATTTCGATCAAACTACTTTCCATCCAAATCCTTTGATTAGACATGCTTGTATCTACACAGACGGATGTAACCAACCGACAAAAGTAAGGCGTCCTAAGCACGTCCAGCAAGACCCTGACGATAGGATTACATTAGAAAATGCCCCTTACACAGCACAGACACGCATACAACACCGTCCTCGCCGGCGAGGACGAGGTCCTTTGTTCCGCACGTCGCGTCGCGCTCACACCGTCGGGTGAGTCTATCGTATAGAATGCGCTCGGAGCGCTGCTTCCATCTCCGATGACGTCCTTAGCCGAGGTTCGGCTTCGCAGGAGGCACCCTAAGGATGGAATCAAATTTGAGCCCCCGTGAGGGCTGCCCCATTATCACGGCTGAGTCTCTGTAGTCGTCCCCCCCGCGCAGTGACGCTGTCAAAGCCAGTAGGGCCAACAGCAATACACATTCCGAAAAAAAAAAATGGTTCAAGTATCACAACCGTTCATAGGTTTTGGTGTCAAGCGTCAATATATAAAAAATCATAACTCCCACTTTTGTATTTATAATATTAAGGTAGGATTACCTTCATCATATTCTGGTGGTAATAATCTGTAAGTTGGTGTGTGGGCTGATCCTCTGCTGGGATATTTGAGATTATTACAAGAACCATCGATTCTTCTCCCTTCTAAGGGGTTACATGGCAACACTTCGTTGATACACCAACTGCAAGAAGAAATCCAGAATATGAAAAAACTTGAAATCATATTACTAACCGACTTCAAAAATAAGAGGAAGTTCTCAATTTTTGAACAAAATTTTGGTTGTATTGTATGCTTGTTATCTCAGAACTCGATTTGCAAAATTCTTTTTCTGCATCCCGTTAGGTTCCATTTGAAGGTTAATAAATAGGAGTTGAATTTTTTTAATGGTTTCATATTTTATTTATAATGAAATGGTAACAATGGTGATCGTAACGCAACAAACAACAATGTGTGTGACCAAACATTTTGTTTGTTACCTAAGGTCCCTCCTATTTTTTTAATTTTTATAAACCAATTTTGTTTTTTTTTTTTTAATGAAAGTATTCCCTACTACTTTCAGATTGATCTTACAGAAAATCGGCTTAGTAATTTGGGTTATAAAACGAAATTATGATACCTTATTTATTATCTAAACGATTTTTAAAAATAGAAGGAATGATAAAGGCATAGTTATTATTTATTAATTTCAGTACAAAGAAATCAATCGCAAGCATAATAATTTTAATTGTTATCATAATTACAAGTTCGTGTTAATTATTCTACGCACGCCCATTCTCATGTATGATATTTCGCATGCTCTGTGGCCTAAATAGCTTGATCTTAAGTAAACAATATTATTTTGTCTCAATCACGGAAACGGATAAATAGATAAAAGAAAGTTAATCTGTTTGTGACTATAGATGAGATGGCTGACGATCGGGAAGATTTAGTTTATAGTTCGGTGATATTGAAATTTAATTTGTAACGTTTTCACCTCATTGAAAATGAAAATTAAAACCAACAAAGCAAGTGGCTTCAACCGCCTTTAATGCAGGTATATAATTCATTCGAGTTATAAAAAAATACCTTCACTTTTAAGTAAGCCGATAGTGTCTGCCGGACGAGATCGTAATATTTAAGCATGTAAAAAATTGTAGTCTTGTGTGGTTGTTGTAAAACCTACAAAGGTTTTACAACAAAAAAATTACATTAAAAAATTAAGTGATGCTGACGCAATTGCGATTTGTCAGCCAGAATGGTACTTTCTCCACCGATAAATACATTTTTTTTAAATTTAGCTTTGTTGCTAACGGGTTATTCGTATGAACCTCTTAGACCATAAGCGTGGTCATTCAATGGATGCGTGACGAACGTTCTCGTGTTTCGGAGGGTCATTGTAATTTTGATAAAAATCAATTCAGAGCGTAGACAAAGAAAGAAGTCACAGGCGACATATATCAGTGACTTGGACAATTCTGGCATTAGGTTGCCACTAGCCACACGACAAGAAGAAAAAGAATTTAACTATACTGACTGTACTACCCGCGGCTTCGCTCGCGTTATGTATTTTTGGATTCACGGGAACTTGAAATTTTTCCGTCACAAAAAGTTCAAGACATGTCAATCCAAGTAATAAGCTATGTTTGTACCAAATTTCGTCAGTCTGTCTATTAGTTTTTTCGTTAACGAGTAACAAACATCCATCCATACATCCATACATACTCATACTCACAAACTTATTTTGAGTATGGTTTTTGACTTATTATTAGTATGAGTTATTAGTAGAAGAAGAATTCGTTCCTACTAGATTAGTTCCTTTTGTTCTAGTCATTTCTACCTGACTCTGTCCTCGTAGATTGTTTTGTTTAAACATAAATTAAACTTTATCACAACGTAACCTAAATTTTAAGTCGCGTATCTATTACGACTGTGTCTCTTAATTCTTTTTACATAAATTCAAAGAGATAACCAATATAATAAAGGGCCAAGGCCAAGGAGCGTATGTTAACTGAAAATATTTTTTTAAAATTTAGAAAAAAATATTTAAAAATTAAAAAAACTTTTTATATTTGAAAGAGTATACTTTCTAGTTGAACCCTTGTCATTTGTTCAGGATCCGATGAAATGATTTTGGAAAAATAGAGGAAACTCTGCAAATTTTATAGACACATCTTTTGCGATTTCCGTTTTGCCCTTCGGTGATGTGGTACACCTAATGATGACTTTGACGACGTTAATGCGAAGCGGTAGCAAACCTGCCTTAAGCATCACAGGTCACAGATGTTTGTATTCACCATACAGGCATGTGTTCTGGTCTGGGCGTGTTTGTCTTTATCATAGTGTATGTTTCTGGACTCCCGACACAGGATATAAGTATCCTACTGGGGGCCGTTGAGTGTATAGCTTTTATTATTATTTTATTTTATATATGGACACCGAAACAACACAATGCGTATAAAAAAGTCACGAGTTGTACAAAGACGTACTTTAATGTGTTTAATACTATACGTGACAAAATATAAAAAATTTAAACTAAAAAGGTTTACAAATGACCAAGAAATAGGTGAGATTAAAAAAATACATAAATAAATAATAAAATAGTTATGTAAAAATAGCTATGAGGCGAAACATTATAACTGTAATTCAATTACTATAAAAACTTATGTTTAAAAATTGTGCTGCAAATAAATTGTGTTCTATTTCCTAGAGCTCAACTGTAAAAGGGCCGACTGTGCTCCGTTAACGCGAGAGTCGCGGGTTCGATCCTGACCCCCTTGGGCTATTATCGTACCCACTCCTAGCGCAAGCATTGAGCCTATTTGGAGGGGCATTGGGAATATTAGTAATGCCTTGAGAAATACATTGCTAATGTTCTTTAAAAAAAAATAAAAAATTATATTCTATAGTCTAATATTCTTTTTTGAAGTCGATTAAACAAAGAAAGACAACATGATATATAATATACTTTTTTTTAGCATTTCTAAACAGTCAAGAACAATTACTTTAAAAAAATATTTTATAATAAGAATATACTTACAAAGTACTATTCTGTTTAATATGCACTTTTATTTGTTCATTGGTTAAAACATTACCCGTAAATGAATCGTAGAATACCGATTGAGCAAAAACACCGGTGAAAATTGTGAATAAATATATAAATTTCATTATTATTTTCTTAATACAGTATTTAACTAAAAAAACCGCTTTTATCAGCGGCTAATCGCGGACTGAAAGGAAACGTGTAAATGAACCTTATATAAACGAAAATAATCGAGGTCTAAGGATATAAGGGTAACTGAACATTGGAAATAACATGGCCGATAAGTACAATTTTTTTCTTCAAAATCTATATTTAGATTTTTAGATAGACTAGGCATTTTTATGTCAGAGGGGCCAACACTCAGGCTCATCTGATGTCAAGCGATTACCGCCGTCAATGAACAAGGACCATCATGGCATGGATGGCAACATCAGTGGACATGCAGGTGCGTTGTTGTTGTTGTGTTTTTTAGGATACAACTGGCTATAAGTTGGCCGATCTCGAAACGCGGAACTTCAGCCGCTTATAGGAGTCACTTCACGGATTTTTTACAGATGCACGGTGGTAACCTACCTTTTAGATTTTTTTCCACGACATGCAAGTTTTCATAGGTAAATTTAAAAAACAAATTAAGCTTGAAAACTGAGAGTAGCTAGCCCGGATTTGCGCCCGTCCTTCGGTTATATAATGAGGTCACTTTCCCACCCAGTGACGCTGGCACCGATTGTCAACAACTTTTGACAATTCACTCTTAAATTATCAAAAACATATATAATACATTTACATTACTTTTAATTTTACCTTTTAAAAGTCTACTTGAATAAAAATAATTTTGATTTTGTCAAGACTACTGGCCAATCGTATAGTGTAGTAAACATTTAAAAATAAAGAACACAAAAGATATCAGTTCACTTGAAATATTTTCTGAGAAATTAAAAATTAACTAAACCTCAAATAAAACAAAAATAATTAAGTTAATTAATTAATCAATTAAAATTTTTACATTATATATTTTTATTTCCTTCAATTTGTGTATGTAGGCAGCCTAATTTTCTTCTCATAAAGCCGGTTATGATTTTTGTTGTCATAAAACTCTAAACTTAATGCTTATATTAACTAATAAAAAGCGTATACAAACGTAAAATAATAAATTAGGCAGTTCAGCAAGTTATTGTTAAAATTTGAAATTAAAATAATCATAATTTTAATTCTTTATTATTTATTTCACTACCAAGGTTTTTGTAGGATCCTTTTGATATAATTATGTAAATCTGGTACACATTGTAGTATTTTTTGTTCGGATTTAATTTATTAACAAGTATGTTTTTATTAATTTATCGTGGAATTCTCTAAATTATAAAGAATAACAACATTAATAACAGGTTTTCGTTATAAAATACTTTATTAACATAATATCGCGGAACTATAGCGGAACTGACAATTTATTAAAAAAATCAGTAATTTAAAAAAAAGGCTATCGAACGCAAATTGACTCTACAAAATATTTACAACTAATTTAAAAATTTAATACCGTTATACAGAACGGTTTAAAAATATTTTAAGCATTTCATTTAAACTAGTTTTCGTATCGTAATATAACCGGATATATAAATATAGCTGACTTTACGAGTACAATACAATTTTATAGGAAATTTGCCAGACGTATCTACGAATTCAGTGTATATCAGATAGTACGACTTGGATTCTAATAGGTTGGTTAACCAGGCGAGCAGTTAAGCCGCCGCGTTTTAACGCTCGGTTTAAATAAACGCTTGGTTTTTATAGACTGTAGGCAGTAGAGCATTTAAATAAAACTAAATAAACGCTACACACTCAACGGCCCCCATTAGGATATATCCTGTGTCGGGGGTCCGGAAACATTCACAATGACAAGGACAAACCCAACCAGACCGGAAAACATGCCTGTACGATTAATACAAACATCTGCTCCGAGCGGGAATCGAACCCGCAACCGTCGAGGCTTAAGGCAGACTCGCTACCCACAACGCCACAACGGTGTCAATTTCATTGTGTTCCGCTTGGTCAGAAGAAGTACTATTTTGTCTTATAACGGTTGGCAAACAGGCATACGGTCGTGATGGTAAATAGTTACCACAACCTATGAACGCTTGCGATACTTAAAGTATCACATGCCCGCTGCCAACCCATGGGACACGAAGGGAAGAGAGGAGAAAGAACGGAAAAGAGGAGCTGGGAGATTGGGCCTCCGGCGTTCTCACTCATAGCACGGAATACAACAGTACTGTGTTACTTTACGCCCATTTTATGTGAGATAGCAGCTCTTTCCCAGTCGAGCCGGTCCATTAGTGGTGGGAGCAGGATGGCTGTACTACTACTTCTGTTCTCTGTCATTTTTCAAATTTGCTAATATTTTGACGTAACAAATATTCAAAAGCTAAATTTATTTAAAAGAGATACAAATAACTGTATCAGAGACGCTGTTTTAAAATTGAAATACTTTACTAATAACGTTGAATATATTATCAAATGTATAAGGAGATAATTATGTACTT
Organism: Hestina assimilis; assembly: GCA_023373885.1. Lineage (NCBI taxonomy): Eukaryota > Metazoa > Arthropoda > Insecta > Lepidoptera > Nymphalidae > Hestina > Hestina assimilis. The sequence continues at coordinate 1,346,812 of CM041745.1, read as the reverse complement.
AAAATCAAAAACAGCCTTTTTGTTTGCTAGAATTGTTATTTTATTGCTTTTAGCGTCACGCAAAATAGGCGAAGCAATTTAGAATTTTAGATATAAGAGTATATAATTTGAATTGCTAATGATTGACCATTATAGAACTAAAATTTTTAGGGTTCCTTAGCCAAATGGCAAAAACGAAACCCTTATAATTTCGTCATATCCGTCTGTCTGTGTGTCCATCTGTTCGTCTGTTCGTCCGTTTGTCATTTTACTAGTCTGTTAGCTCTATCCATACGAAATTTGGTAAACCTATTGTATGAACCGCTACAGTGTTTTGTAGTGAAATAATAAAATATAAAAAAAAAAATTAAATAAAAATTAAGGGTAGCACTCCATACATGTATATGAGGGTTGAATAAAAGATTCAGCGTACGGCAATGTATGATGTATCTATGAATAGGTATTTTAAAATAATGAAGAGGTTTCATTTTGACTGTTTTGATTAAGTCAATAGTTATTGACAAATTAGGTCCTAAATTCATAAAAATTGTCCTCTGTAACTTTGGTACTATAGGATTTAAAAAATTCCGGAAAAATTTGGGGTTGTATACCAAAAGAACTTTCAACGATAATTATTTTTAATTTTTTTAAATATAGGTTTTACGTTTAACTTTATTTTTTGATATTATTTTTATACTTTGAAATCAAATCAAATCAATGAAATCAAATATTTTTATTCAGCGTAAAAAGCATATAACTTATTTGTTGAAAGTCAAGATTCTACTACCGGCTCCAAAATTAAACCTCTACCCGAGAAGAACCGGCGAAACAAACTCGGGGTTATATCTTTTCATATATTATTATTTTTAAAATGTCCAAGTAATTTACATATTATGTTGACTGAAAAGCCTGGAGTGACTGCCTCATTCCCAAACGTGTCTTGACCTTTATTTTAAATTTATTAATAGAAAGTTTCTGAACGCTTTCTGGGATCCTATTGTAAAACCGTATACAGCTACCTTTAAAAGAGTTACTAATTTTATGCAGTCTAGTACCTGGTATTTAATTTATGTTTGTTCCTAGTGTTAATGTTATGATTATCACTACATTTTGTAAATTCATTAATATTCTTACGTACATACATAACATTTTCAAAACTGTATTGAGAAGCGACAGTCAATACATTAATTTCTTTAAATTTTTCCTTTAACGAATCTATACACCCTAGATTGTAGATTGCACGAATAGCTCGCTTTTGCAGCACAAAAATAGTATTTACATCAGCCGCGTTACCCCAAAGTAAAATTCCATATGACATAATGCTGTGGAAGTAACTAAAGTAAACAAGTTTGGCTGTTTCTATATCAGTTAATTGTCTAATTTTTCTAACAGCGAATGCTGCCGATCTAAGTCGATTCGCCAACCTAGCAATATGGTGGCCCCATTGTAGTTTAGAATTTACAGTTATTCCGAGAGAAATTGCAGATTCCATCACATCTAATACTTCTCCATTCAACAATAACAAACTTATAATTATTTGCGCATGCTTTCCATTTGTTAATATTTAAAGTAATAAAGATTCTTTATCATGAAGCTGCGAAACCCTTTACTTTCCAATGTGCGTGGACACTCACTTGACTGGTATTTTTTTTTAACTCGCTCGTCTGCAACTCGCACGACAAGCATTGCATAAATATAGCGTTTGAGTCAACACACACGCTGCTGAATCCCAATCGTTCTTAGTATCCATTGACAAAAGATTGACAAGAATTGAAGTTGTAATGATGAGATTATGAGGACGTGATTTTTTTTTTATTAAGAATATTAGCAATGCTTTTTCAGGACAACTAATGTTCCTATTGCCCCTCCAAATAAGCTCGAAGCTTGCGCTAGGAGTGGGTACGACAACAGCCTAAGGGGGTCAGGATCGTACCCTCGACTCTCGCGTTAACGGAGCAAAGTCGGTCCTTCTACTGTTGAGCTATTGAGGATTTACATAATAACTTTATGTTTTATGGCTTCCTTTGATTTTAACTTCGAGCTGACCCTCATTATTTTTAAGGCTAATCAAAATTATATTATATAATTATCTCATTAACAGTGATAAGTTTTGTTAAATATTTTAATTATATTCATAAAAATTATTATTTTACGAATTAATTATATGTTACAAAAATAATGGTTTTAAAAATTATAGTTATGGTCTTCGAGGTCAAATTGTAAATTTTATAAAAGGATCTTGGCTGTTATTTAGTATTTACTCAAAAAATACAACTAATTAGTTGTATTTTTCCTATTCAATTACGCTAATGTACTCATGTTTATAATATAAATATTTATCACTTAAAATTTAACGTCCATCCCAAACTTCTTAAAAAATGTGTTTAGATTAACGAAATACAATTATTTCATTCACATCATTTTTCATTAATTTTTTATTAGAATTCATTCATTCAGCAATTGCAACTTCATGTTAAATTTCTTTTTTTATATGTTACAAGTTGGCAAGCAAGCATACGGCCCACCTGATGGTAAGTTGTTGCCGTAGATGAGCGCGCGCAACACCATTAGTAGGTGCCACTCACGCGTTGACAACCTCGAGATATTAGTTCTTGAATCTCCTTTGCCCAGTAATTTCATTAGCCTAAAATGTCTTCGAACCGGAACATAGAAATGCCTAAGCACTACGGCGGTAGAATATTTGATATTGCGGTGGTACCTACCTAGCCGGCCTCTTACAACAAAAGACCTACCACCAGTGTGATTGATTGCACTGGTGGAATAATCTCTGCTGTGACAGAAATAATCCCAACATCGGGCGATAGGGTCGTCACGTCCCGACGCCGGTAAGTAATTTCTGGGAGATTTACGCTCCAACCAGTTTATTTATGTATTTAAAGTATGTACATAATCGTATAATATGTCTAAACTTTATTAATAGAATCTACATAATATGTATATGAGTGTATGATATAAAAAGCTTACACATGTCTCTCGACACGCGTCGATATCATTGGAAACAGATGCGGGCTGCGACTGTTGTGTGAATAATAATTGATGGGGGATAACTCGCTACTGATTTTGACAGGTCTGTGTTCATTATGTGTACTGTTTTGGGTATGTATTATGACTGTGTAGTGAGTATATGTAGTATCACTATATGTAGTATTTTTTTTTGTTCGGTGGTAGAGCCATGCTTCTCTCAGCACAAAAGAGCCGGCTCGACCGGGAAAGTACTATCCTCTCACAGAAAATCGGCGTCAAGTAGCAGTATCATTAGGTACTGTTGCGTTTCGTGCGATGAGTGAGAGCGCCCGTTTTGCTTTACCAAATTAATCAAAATATAAAACTTTATAATTATTGTTATTATGATAACCACTTAACCTAATTCCAATTCCGTTGGAAATAATATCTTTATTTCTTGCGATACAAGGATAACAATCGATTCATTTGATTACGTTATTGAATTGCAAATTATATATTATAACTATCTGTGCCCGCGACTTCGTCCGCATGGAATATTGTCTTTGGGCATATTTAATTAATGTAAACAATACCTGTATTATATTATTTAAAGCGGCATTAAAACCTCAAACTAAATAAACGATCAAAAACATTTTCTTTTAACAAATATTTTTCCAATGTTGAACGAGTATTTTAAAACGAAACATTGCGTTTCCTTATATCGGCGTTTAGTATAAAACAAACGAATGCAAGCCCGCATACATCACAGTCCGTGCCGTTACCATGGCGACCGTTTTCCGACCTACCCTACCCGGAAAATGCAATAAAAATATTTTTTCACAAACATAGCTTTTGCGTTTGCGAACTACCTTAGGACCATGGTAATAGTGTATATTTTAGAATGTTACTCAATTAAATTATATGTTAGTTTTTGGATAAATGTACAAACAGTTTTCTGCCCCCGCTTATTTAGTAATGCAATACTTTTCTTATTCAATAGATGTACTGGAGTTCTTTGTACTGTTGTCGTATGCAAACAGTTTGTGAACGTTTGATACCTCACGTATCACGGGACGCTTGTACAAAATACAAAAGAATAATGATATTGAATTATCAAAGCAAATGTGATAGAAAGAGTAGCTACTAGTTTCTTTATCATTTTTATTTTTAAAATTACAATACAATAAAAAAATTAAATAAAAAAATTATGTAATCCAATAGACAAAATTAGTTTCTTAGCCTCCGGGTGATAACGTAACTCTGTTTCGAAGCATCCGCTGTACTCAAACTCAAAACTCAAACTCAAAATATTCTTTATTCAAATAGGCTTTTAAGCGCTTTTGAATCGTCAAATATACAGTCTGTTATGTCCGCCTAAGTGAAGCTACCGCCGATTCGGAAGGTAGATTCTGCAGAGAAGAAACGGCAAGAAACTCTACGGTTACTCTTTTCAAAAATAATCACATTACATTTGTCAAATGTACAATTAAGATATATATCCCGCATGAAACTCAACGTATATTAATTCCATGCCACATTATCTGCAATATATTCATTAACGGAATAATAAGCTTTATTTAGTAAACAACGCTTGATATAAGATTTAGTAGTAGTATCACTATATGTAGTATTTTTTTTTGTTCGGTGGTAGAGCCATGCTTCTCTCAGCACAAAAGAGCCGGCTCGACCGGGAAAGTACTATCCTCTCACAGAAAATCGGCGTCAAGTAGCAGTATCATTAGGTACTGTTGCGTTTCGTGCGATGAGTGAGAGCGCCCGTTTTGCTTTACCAAATTAATCAAAATATAAAACTTTATAATTATTGTTATTATGATAACCACTTAACCTAATTCCAATTCCGTTGGAAATAATATCTTTATTTCTTGCGATACAAGGATAACAATCGATTCATTTGATTACGTTATTGAATTGCAAATTATATATTATAACTATCTGTGCCCGCGACTTCGTCCGCATGGAATATTGTCTTTGGGCATATTTAATTATTTAGGCTAATTATATATAAATAAATAAACGCTATTACGCTGCATACTCAACGGCCCCCATTAGAATAGTTATATCCTGTGTTGGAGTTCCGGAACCATACACAAAGACATGGGCAAACATTTGCCCCCAGCGGGAATCGAAACCGCGACCTGTGGAGCTTAAGGTAGGTTCGCTACCGCTTCACCACAACGTCGTGTTCATAACTTTTCGTTTAAACATTTCAGGACGACTTCAGCCTATTAAGTAACAGTCAAAAATAGTCATTAATGTAAAATGTACTTACCGAGGTTGTCTGGAAGAGATCGCTACGTAGCGATAAGACCGCCTATGCATTGATACTTATAACTCATACTGTATAGTAGTGGTGTACAATAAAGTTTATTCTATTCTATTCTATTAAATATCTATAATAGTAGAAAGCAAACATCATATTATATAAAAGTTAGGTATTTTGAAGTGATGAAAGTAACTACTTGAAATAATAAGCAAATTGATTCGTTGAAACAATATTTTAAGTAACAAGCTTTTAGCGTTTATTTCAAATACTGTTCACATAATTTTTTTGGTTTGATGTGCGGTAAGCAGTGCAGAGTATCAAAACATTTCCGGTCCACCACATTCGGTCTTGATCATCTTTAGAGTCCATGTCTCAGCCGCTTAATTGAATATGGAAGATACTAGCGATTGAACAAGTTTTTCTTTAGCTTTTCGTAAGATGTTCCGATCTTTCCAAATTCTCTGAAACTGAGTTATTGAAGTGAAACTTCTTTAGAATCGTTGTGATTACAAACCGGATGCAACGGAAAAACGACAGGTAAGAGACACAAATACAAAAATGTGTAGGAATGAATGAGACAGAAATATACATACTATTTTATATTATATATATTCATCTCATTCTTTTGTCGATTTACTGAAGACAGACAGACAGACAGACAGACAGACAGACAGACAGACAGACAGACAGACAGACAGACAGACAGACAGACAGACAGACAGACAGACAGACAGACAGACAGACAGACAGACAGACAGACAGACAGACAGACAGACTGACCGACCGACCGACCGACGGACTGACGAACGGACGGACGGATGGACGGATGGACGGATGGACGGATGGACGGATGGACGGATGGACGGATGGACGGATGGACGGACAGACGGACGGACGGACGGACGGACGGACGGATGGACGGATGGACGGACGGACTGACGGACGGACTGACGGACGGACGGACTGACGGACGGACGGACGGACGGATGAACGGACGGACGGACGGACATACAGATTAAGCCTTTACTCGCTGACTAATTTTAGCTAAAGAAGTTTTACTTTTCACTGTTTTTTGTGTTCATTATCGTATATAGGCTATTGCTTGACTGTCATCACACCAAATGCATAGTGATGATACAGCCTTAGCTAGTAGAGCGCGATTGCCTAGAAGATTCAATCTTTATTTGAAGGCGAATTTCCATTGTAGTGATGGGAAGACGCAGGTTGGCAGTGTATGCCAGATCTTTGGAGTACGTATTAGGACCGAGGAAGCGAAGCTTTTTGTACCTGTTTTAGGCACGTCGGCTTTACGATTCATAATCTTTTTCTTGCACAGTATTATTAATGTAATAGTACTAGATTTATATTTTAATCCTTCTTGTATTTAGAAATATGTATAGAAATTGAGTGATCGTATTGATTTCCGCCTACCGCTTATAGATTAAATAAAATTTCACGGTCAAAATGAAGGGTCTGAATTTAACGAGGTACACGTGTCCCGACAATAGTTGACGACTTTAACACGTCACTTGCAAGAACCGCTCATGCGTTTATCTAAATAACCTGACCCTTATTTACACAACCATAAAGATCGTTTTAGAATAATAAGTTAATTATCAAAGCAATATGCGAAAACGTAACCCTTAATTCTCGGAGATATAGTTGAAATTGGATTGAAAATGTTACAAGTCATGATAAATCCAGTGTGTTGATAAACCATTTGTATTACAACAGTATGTTTTGACGCGAAGGCTTAAATGGCTAGTGGTGGAAACTATGACGGGCAAACTGGGTTAGAAAGTTTATATGATTAATTATATTAGCGTTGCTAATTGCGTGATTTGTGACGTGGCATTGTAGTGTATGTATGCCTCCCACCAACAAATGTATGTTTAATCAGTTATAATAAAGACGTCAAACAAACAACTCGTCTCCTCATTGCTTACGTCCTTACAGCATGCTATGAAGTTAGATTTGACATAAGCAAACTTTCTGGACTATTCTAAAGTGACCTTAATTTCCGAATCCAACTCGGATATTTCACTAGCATGTCGGAGGACAGAAATGATGATGTACTTACGTTCTTAATTCAAATATTTTGAATTAGTCACGAAGTTTCTTACATTATTTCCATGAAATTTTGAATAATAGACGAAATATTATCTTATTGGCTTGAAATTAATGTTCGATTCCATTTGTATTTTAACTTTTTAAAAACAGCCAAGATTTTATGTATTGCATAAGTTGATAAAAATGCTATGCAATAGCTTTACCGCGGCAGTCCTCGAATGCCACAGGCTTTTTTTTAACTTTATCTTTACTTATAAATAAATAAAATCGAAGTGTCATTTTGTAATTCGAAATTAAAAGCTTCTCACTAAATGCACAATATGAAAGTGTATACAGTACTTACATAAAAAAATTAACTTTTATTTTAGAAAAAGAAAAAAAAACTTTTATTTTATGGTTCTACGCAATAAAGAAAAATTGGTACAAGACGCAAGTGGAGCCGAAGGGGCGAGTAGTTATTAACAAACGATTTTATCGTCTGAAAACTAATTATAGAATTAAAGTTAATAACCAAATATTTAATAAATATCAACATTATAAGTATAAGATTAAAACAAAAACATAAATATATTTGATATTCAATATTATATTATAAGCAACAGTAAATGAGCTTATCCATTTTCCCCCTTTAACCCTCCTCCTAAGTCCTAACTCTTAGGTGAACGGCATCACTTGGCATCTAAATCTCGCTTACCAATTTAGTAACTTAAAGAATATTTTATGCTCTCAAAATGCATTTTTTGGTTTGTAAATAAAAATTACTCGGTTTGTTGTATTCGGTTTGTAAATAATAAAAAACTCAATTTATTTTGCTATTTTTAATTTTTATGCGTACATTCGTTATTTTAGGCCTTAATTTTTATTTATTGATATTTGAATTTCAAAATCAAAAACTACCGTCAAAGCATTAAAGAAAAAATAGAAACACGATAAGGGAACTTATGTAGTTGTTTCATAAGTCCAATCTATGTTGAAGATAAAAGACTTTTATCCATAAACTTGTAACCAATTTCTAGTACAATAACCGCCAAGTTACCAAATATTATCCGCACTCACATCTGATGTCTTTATTTCCGCAAAGGAATATTTGTACAGTGCACCACGAACATACATAAAATATAATATGAATTCTAGTTCTTATGTACCTTGTAATAAAGTTGAATTATTGTTGACGTGGTTACATATTATTATGTAAATGCGGACGTCTCATATGAGGACTGTCTCTCTTTCATTGTTATTTTCAACTCGACTCTCACTCGAGATTTCGCGAAATATGAATAAGATATTAAATTTTTCATTACAATATAAATTTTATTTGTGACTAAATTATTAAAACTATCGTGAGACATAATAAACTTAATGTAAAATTTAAACGGCTAACACTCACGTTCAATCGGTTTAAGTACCGACTAGTTTCGGACTCATCGGAGGTCCTTCATCAGGGTGAGTGGGTTACGTTCGCGGTCGCGACCCGTCTCGCACTGCGCGCTTGTGCTCGCATCGCGCGGCTGGACAGGGCGGCGGGCGGGGTATGCGCCGGCGATGATGGTGAAGCCGGCGAAGCCGATGCACTGGTGTCACAATTGGAGTTCACGGGCGCACAGAATGTACTCACAATATCCACTACACAATCATCAACACTTCCGATATTCTTCGGCGTCGCGCTTAGCAGCACAGGTTTCCAAGTAGGTGGCAGGGCCCACCCCTTGTCTCTATTAAAATTAGGACGACGGTCGATTTCAATTGCTTCACGAAATTTGCGCGATACGAAATTCTTATCACGGGCCAGCACTTTGACCTTATCGAACCTAATATAATGAGAGGTTCCGGAGTAAACGGCGTGCTCTATCTGCAAATCCCATTGCCACTCCATCTATCTGCAAATAGATGGAGTGGCAATGGGCTCACCAATAGCACCAGTTGTGGCCAATATATTTATGGAACATTTCGAGCAGGAAGCGATGAAAAGTACGCCATCAAAACCAAGATACTGGTGGAGATACGTAGACGATGTGTTTGCTATAGTCTCTAAGCAAGGTGTAGCACAATTACTGGACCACCTTAACAGCATACATCCAAAAATAAGGTTCACCACAGAGGAGGAAAAAGACGGAACTCTCCCATTTTTGGATGTACTTGTGAAGCGGGAACCTAATGGAAGCCTGGTACATACAGTATTCAGAAAACCGACACATACTGATCGTTACCTTAGAGCGGATTCCCATCACCACCCGTCGCAATTGGCTTCAGTGCCTCGCACTCTCATCAACCGTGCACTTCGTTTATGCGATCCTCAATTCCTAGAGGCGGAATTGACACATGTGCAGCGGGTGTTAGAGTGCAATGGCTACAATTGGCGACAGAGCTACCGTCTAGCAAACACGACCGTCAGACAGCGACCTCATATCGCAGAGCGAGTTCCAGCCTATTTACCGTACATGCGAGGGGTAACGGATAAGATTGGACACCTGTTACGCCGCAGATATAGCATCAGGACAATCTTCCGCCCCATGACACAGATCGCAAGACTTTTACGATCTCCTAAGGATCTGGAACCTCTGGAAGGCCCTGGCGTCTATGAAATTCCGTGCGAGTGCGGCAAGAGCTACATTGGAGAAACGGGACGCAGCATCACTACCAGGCTAAATGAACACATCCGCAGCGTTCGCAAGATGCATGTTAATACCTCGGCGGTGGCAGAGCACGCCGTTTACTCCGGAACCTCTCATTATATTAGGTTCGATAAGGTCAAAGTGCTGGCCCGTGATAAGAATTTCGTATCGCGCAAATTTCGTGAAGCAATTGAAATCGACCGTCGTCCTAATTTTAATAGAGACAAGGGGTGGGCCCTGCCACCTACTTGGAAACCTGTGCTGCTAAGCGCGACGCCGAAGAATATCGGAAGTGTTGATGATTGTGTAGTGGATATTGTGAGTACATTCTGTGCGCCCGTGAACTCCAATTGTGACACCAGTGCATCGGCTTCGCCGGCTTCACCATCATCGCCGGCGCATCCCCGCCCGCCGCCCTGTCCAGCCGCGCGATGCGAGCACAAGCGCGCAGTGCGAGACGGGTCGCGACCGCGAACGTAACCCACTCACCCTGATGAAGGACCTCCGATGAGTCCGAAACTAGTCGGTACTTAAACCGATTGAACGTGAGTGTTAGCCGTTTAAATTTTACATTAAGTTTATTTGTGACTGTATGAAGTAATTTTGAAAACGAAACACATTTGTTTTATGGGTTTTATTAAACAAATTGAAATTAAAATTATTAATGTCAAATGGAGATACTGTTCCTTGTGGAACTCATAAGCAAAATCTCACTATACTATCACTTTTATGACGATGAGTAGCTTTACTAAAAGTTTTATTGTAAAGGTAAAACTTACTGGTGGTAGGTCTTTTGTTGCAAGAGGCCGGCTAGGTAGGTACCACCGCAATGTCCAATATTCTGTCGCCAAATAGTAGTGCTTAGGCACTACTGTGTTCCGGTTTGAAGGGCATTGTACGCTAGTGAAATTACTGGGCGAACAAGATTTAAGACCTAATATCTCGAGGTTGGCAACGCGTGAGTGGCACCTACTAATGGTGCTGCAAGCGCTCATAGGCTACGGCAACCACTTACCATCAGGTGGACCGTATGCTTGTTTGCCAACTTCTAACATAAAAAAAAAAAAAAAAAAACCATCCTAAGGGTGAGCTCATACTTAGGGTCGTTTTGACATAAGCACTTACTCTCTAAATTAAAGAAATTTTTGGGTACGCCAAACTTAATATACTTAGGTAAAAATTAGATACAAAAAAAACTGGAAACAATACCTGTATTACCCTCAAACTAAATAAACGATCAAAAACATTTTCTTTTAACAAATATTTTTCCAATGTTGAACGAGTATTTTAAAACGAAACATTGCGTTTCCTTATATCGGCGTTTAGTATAAAACAAACGAATGCAAGCCCGCATACATCAGAGTCCGTGCCGTTACCATGGCGACCGTTTTCCGACCTACCCTACCCGGAAAATGCAATAAAAATATTTTTTCACAAACATAGCTTTTGCGTTTGCGAACTACCTTAGGACCATGGTAATAGTGTATATTTTAGAATGTTACTCAATTAAATTATATGTTAGTTTTTGGATAAATGTATAAACAGTTTTCTGCCCCCGCTTATTTAGTAATGCAATACTTTTCTTATTCAATAGATGTACTGGAGTTCTTTGTACTGTTGTCGTATGCAAACAGCTTGTGAACGTTTGATACCTCACGTATCACGGGACGCTTGTACAAAATACAAAAGAATAATGATATTGAATTATCAAAGCAAATGTGATAGAAAGAATAGCTACTAGTTTCTTTATCATTTTTATTTTTAAAATAAAAATACAATAAAAAAAAATTATATAATAATATTTATCCAATAGACAAAATTAGTTTCTTAGCCTCCGGGTGCTAACGTAACTCTGTTTCGAAGCATCCGCTGTACGTCTCATACATCAATACGTCTGTCGTCGTGAGGGTTAAATTTTCGCACAATGCGTATTTCTGTTGTCTTAATAAAGGGGCCTTCTATACAAGAAATTTAATGTTTTAATTCTACGCTTGTAAGGAACGCTTTTTACCGGCGTCGGGATGTGACGACCTCGTCGCCCGCTGTTGGGATAACCTCTGTCACAGCAGAGATTATTCCAGCAGTGCAATCATACTGGTGGGAGTTCTTTTGTTGCAAGAGGCTAGGTAGGTACCACAGTGTCAAATATTCTGCCGCCAAATAGTAGTGCTAAGGCATTACTGTGTTCCGGTTTGAAGGGCACTGTATCAAATTTGAGCGCCCGTGAGGGCTGCCCTTTTATCACGGCTGAGTCTCAGTGCTCGGTGACGCTGTCAAGGCCAGTAGGACCAACAGCAAAATACATTCCGAAAAAAAAAAAAGAAATGACTGGGAAGAGGGGATTTAAGAACTAATATCTCGAGGTTGGCAACGCGTGAGTGGCACCTACAAATGATGCTGCAAGCACTAATAGGCTACGGCGCCCACTTACCATCAGGTGGGCCGTATGCTTGTTTGCCAACATGGAATATAAAAAAAAACCTTTATTTGCGATTGCAATACGTACTTGGTCAGTTTTATAAAATAAAAAAAAACGTTCTTAAAATATACTATAAAAGATATAATGAAATATTATAAGAATGGTATTTTTTTTCAGTACGATACTGTTACGATTCGCCTGTTTGAGATATAGAACCCTAAATTTGTAACTCTTGGCGATGGAAAAGGAAGGCTTAACCTTCCTTTTTCATCGTCCTCTCTCCTTCTCAAGCAAAAACCATGAAACACTAACTTAAAGCACGACTTCTTATCAAACATATATTACTTATTTAATTAGCCACTACTATCCTTGTTTGCCATTTTTATGATATTAAGTATAAACTCTTGGTTTCGTCTTCTACCATTTTTATAGTTTTCTTCCCTAGTCATGAAACGAAATTTAAATACCTCATTTAAACAGACGTAATATTTTTTCATTAAATAAAGAGAAATATTCAAATTAATTGCTGCCTACCTTGCATCGTCAATTAACAGGAAGCTGCTGAGTGAGCGGCAAATAGTTTGCGAACTCCCAAAATTAAGGGTATTCACACACCAGTTGACCAGTCAGCGAAACTTTTGCGAGAACTATGATTAAATAAAAACAGGTTGATTTATATGTACAAATAATATAAAATGGTATAGAGAAATATGTACCTCAGTGTATGTTTTCAATCTTGAATGAACTCTGAAAAAATAGAATTTAAAATATGACATAAATTATCGATTCCTTACTTAATTAGGTTTACGTAAATATTTTAACTACCTGTGCCCGTGGCTCCACTCCCGTCGGGCGAGTTCTGTTGCACCAAACCACCGCATCTTATAGCCCGCCCACACTTTTTTTTCTTATTCCTCAGGTTTTAAGTATCGTATCGAATGTCATATATAGTCAGCGTATAGCCTTCTTTAAGAAATGTGATGTCATCAAATTCAAAAACATTTTTTTTAATCCGATCAGTATTTCCAGAGATTAACGTGTTCAAATAAACAAACACTCCAGCGTTATAATAGTGGTATGGTAAAGATATGATTATGAGTTTGTGGCATTGTAACGTTTTAGCTACTCGACCAATAATTAAAACATTTTGCATATTTTGTTTTCGATGGATATCTCCCACTCCCTCGGTTCCCTTCCTTTTTTTCTCTTCTCATTCCTTCTCTGCTATCCCTAGGGTTGGTAACGTTAAAGTATCGCAAGCATTCATAGGGTGCGGTGACTTCCAACCATAGGCCTTTTTTTTTTTTTGTCGGGAGGAAATCTACTGCCAGATACCCGGCGTCCTGGGGAGGAACAACCGGGTTATGTGGGGTTCCATGACAAGGTGGAAACGTCATGGGGACCCACTAAAACCTCCTCGGTGGCCGACCTCAGTATTTTTGTCAGGTTACGGGAACTCTTGGAGAACAAACCAACGCGACCTGACAATCACATGGCCCGGTTGGTAGCGGAGCTCAGTCCCGGGGGGGCGAGATGGTAAGCCCCCAGCGCTTCCCATGCAAGCGCACACGGCAGTCGGGACCACACCGACTGCGGTCCTCCTTGGGGCCGCTCATCTCTAACCATAGGCCTACCGTATGCTTGTTTGTCAACCGTCATAAAAAAAAGTAAATTAAAGAAATTGATATGTAAAAAAGCTACAGTAAAATCAGTATAACGCATAGTTAAAAGCCATTACGGATTCGTTTCCTTCATAAATCAAACAACAACGTCGATTAATGGGAAATTTCGAATACATGGCTCTTGGGCACACCTGCTGCCATTTATGAAAATTAATTCCGAACGGACCCGATCCGTTATTGGCAACTTTACCCCATAGTTGAAAGTAGGGCATCATAGCTGTAGACTGTTTTTAAAAGTTTTACAAATGAAAAAAAAACCCCGAATACAGAATTTCTTGTCATTTTTCTAAACCATTGGCTTTAGATTTTCAGCCAAGATTTGTAATGAATTCTGATATTTTAGTTAACATACTAGCTTTTACCAGTGATGAACCCGCATGAATAAATTATAATATAATACAAACTTTGAACCCCCATTTGAATCATAAAATTCATCTGTACCTGTAGTTTTTCTCAAATATCTTCCATGTACAGAAACAGATCAGTTACACTTACATGAGCCGATAACTCCAAAATAAACCTCTACCTGAGAAGAACGGCGAAACAGAGACCTATGTGAAGTTGGCAACCGAGTATGCAATAAAAAAATTTATGTTCGCCATTCGATTGTACCACGTTTGTACCGGATTGTACCACTTTTAAAATCGTTTGTACCTCAAAGGTGTAAAAGTTATGGGGTCCGAAATTATAGTAGAAAACGAATTTTCGATTTCAGGATTTTTGATGATGGCATCTAAAAGAGTATCGTTTGTACCTGATTGTACCACTAGCAGAAATAAAAAAAGTTAAGGAATACATTTGCCCGTTACTTATATTCATAACTTATGAAAATCGAAAAATTCGAATAAAAAATTAAAGAAAAGCGTTTCGATTTATATTATTGAGGTGTAAACGAGAGAGCTATGGGTACAAACGATACGAAGATAGTCCTATAAGGTACAAACGATAAAACCTAGGTTTTGCCTACCAAATTGATGGCTAATTTGAAAAAATTTAACTAGCCGAAAAAAATGCTTTCCAAATCTTATTCCGTTGGTTACGGTATACACAAGATATCTAAGGGTACAAACGATAGAAACTAAGACCTAAGAGGTACAAACGATAGAACCTAGATTTAGCCTAGCACATTCGTCAATGTGCTAAATTGAAAGAATTTGATTAGCTGAAAAAACTGCTTAGTAAATGATATTCCGTTCGTTTTTACGGTATACACAAGATATCTAAGGGTACAAACGATAGGAACCAAGTCCTAAGAGGTACAAACGATAGAACCTAGATTTAGCCTAGCACATTGATACCTAAATTGAAAGAATTTGATTAGCCGAAAAATATGCTTTCCAAATCTTATTCCGTTGGTTTCTTTACGGTATACACAAGATATCTAAGGGTACAAACGATAGGAACCAAGACCTAAGAGGTACAAACGATAGAACCTAGATTTAGCCTAGCACATTGATACCTAAATTGAAAGAATTTGATTAGCCGAAAAAATGCTTTCCAAATCTTATTCCGTTGGTTTCTTTACGGTATACACAAGATATCTAAGGGTACAAACGATAGGAACCAAGACCTAAGAGGTACAAACGATAGAACCTAGATTTAGCCTAGCACATTGATACCTAAATTGAAAGAATTTGATTAGCCGAAAAAATGCTTTCCAAATCTTATTCCGTTGGTTTCTTTACGGTATACACAAGATATCTAAGGGTACAAACGATAGGAACCAAGACCTAAGAGGTACAAACGATAGAACCTAGATTTAGCCTAGCACATTGACGGCTAAATTGAAAGATTTTGATTGGCTGAAAAAACTGCTAATTTAATGTTATTGCGTTGGTTTCTTTACGTTAAACACAAGATATCTAAGGGTACAAACGATAAGAACCAAGTCCTAAGAGGTACAAACGATAGAACCTAGATTTAGCCTAGCACATTGACGGCTAAATTGAAAGATTTTGATTGGCTGAAAAAACTGCTAATTTAATGTTATTGCGGTGGTTTCTTTACGTTAAACACAAGATATCTAAGGGTACAAACGATAGGAACCAAGTCCTAAGAGGTACAAACGATAGAACCTAGATTTAGCCTAGCACATTGACGGCTAAATTGAAAGATTTTGATTGGCTGAAAAAACTGCTAATTTAATGTTATTGCGTTGGTTTCTTTACGTTAAACACAAGATATCTAAGGGTACAAACGATAGGAACCAAGTTCTAAGAGGTACAAACGATAGAACCTAGATTTAGCCTAGCACATTGATACCTAAATTGAAAGAATTTGATTAGCTGAAAAAACTGCTTAGTAAATGATATTCCGTTCGTTTTTACGGTATACACAAGATATCTAAGGGTACAAACGATAGGAACCAAGTCCTAAGAGGTACAAACGATAGAACCTAGATTTAGCCTAGCACATTGATACCTAAATTGAAAGAATTTGATTAGCCGAAAAAATGCTTTCCAAATCTTATTCCGTTGGTTTCTTTACGGTATACACAAGATATCTAAGGGTACAAACGATAGGAACCAAGACCTAAGAGGTACAAACGATAGAACCTAGATTTAGCCTAGCACATTGATACCTAAATTGAAAGAATTTGATTAGCCGAAAAAAATGCTTTCCAAATCTTATTCCGTTGGTTTCTTTACTGTATACACAAGATATCTAAGGGTACAAACGATAGGAACCAAGACCTAAGAGGTACAAACGATAGAACCTAGATTTAGCCTAGCACATTGATACCTAAATTGAAAGAATTTGATTAGCCGAAAAAATGCTTTCCAAATCTTATTCCGTTGGTTTCTTTACGGTATACACAAGATATCTAAGGGTACAAACGATAGGAACCAAGACCTAAGAGGTACAAACGATAGAACCTAGATTTAGCCTAGCACATTGACGGCTAAATTGAAAGATTTTGATTGGCTGAAAAAACTGCTAATTTAATGTTATTGCGTTGGTTTCTTTACGTTAAACACAAGATATCTAAGGGTACAAACGATAGGAACCAAGTCCTAAGAGGTACAAACGATAGAACCTAGATTTAGCCTAGCACATTGACGGCTAAATTGAAAGATTTTGATTGGCTGAAAAAACTGCTAATTTAATGTTATTGCGTTGGTTTCTTTACGTTAAACACAAGATATCTAAGGGTACAAACGATAGGAACCAAGTCCTAAGAGGTACAAACGATAGAACCTAGATTTAGCCTAGCACATTGACGGCTAAATTAAAAGATTTTAATTGGCTGAAAAAACTGCTAATTTAATGTTATTGCGTTGGTTTCTTTACGTTAAACACAAGATATCTAAGGGTACAAACGATAGGAACCAAGTTCTAAGAGGTACAAACGATAGAACCTAGATTTAGCCTAGCACATTGATACCTAAATTGAAAGAATTTGATTAGCTGAAAAAACTGCTTAGTAAATGATATTCCGTTCGTTTTTACGGTATACACAAGATATCTAAGGGTACAAACGATAGGAACCAAGACCTAAGAGGTACAAACGATAAAACCTAGATTTAGCCTAGCACATTGATACCTAAATTGAAAGATTTTGATTGGCTGAAAAAACTGCTAATTTAATGTTATTGCGTTGGTTTCTTTACGTTAAACACAAGATATCTAAGGGTACAAACGATAGGAACCAAGTCCTAAGAGGTACAAACGATAGAACCTAGATTTAGCCTAGCACATTGATACCTAAATTGAAAGAATTTGATTAGCCGAAAAAATGTTTTCGAAATCTTATTCCGTTGGTTTCTTTACGGTATACACAAGATATCTAAGGGTACAAACGGTAGGAACCAAGACCTAAGAGGTACAAACGATAGAACCTAGATTTAGCCTAGCACATTGATACCTAAATTGAAAGAATTTGATTAGCCGAAAAAATGCTTTCCAAATCTTATTCCGTTGGTTTCTTTACGGTATACACAAGATATCTAAGGGTACAAACGATAGGAACCAAGACCTAAGAGGTACAAACGATAGAACCTAGATTTAGCCTAGCACATTGATACCTAAATTGAAAGAATTTGATTAGCCGAAAAAATGCTTTCCAAATCTTATTCCGTTGGTTTCTTTACGGTATACACAAGATATCTAAGGGTACAAACGATAGGAACCAAGACCTAAGAGGTACAAACGATAGAACCTAGATTTAGCCTAGCACATTGATACCTAAATTGAAAGAATTTGATTAGCCGAAAAAATGCTTTCCAAATCTTATTCCGTTGGTTTCTTTACGGTATACACAAGATATCTAAGGGTACAAACGATAGGAACCAAGACCTAAGAGGTACAAACGATAGAACCTAGATTTAGCCTAGCACATTGATACCTAAATTGAAAGAATTTGATTAGCCGAAAAAATGCTTTCCAAATCTTATTCCGTTGGTTTCTTTACGGTATACACAAGATATCTAAGGGTACAAACGATAGGAACCAAGACCTAAGAGGTACAAACGATAGAACCTAGATTTAGCCTAGCACATTGACGGCTAAATTGAAAGATTTTGATTGGCTGAAAAAACTGCTAATTTAATGTTATTGCGTTGGTTTTTACGGTATACACGATATATCTAAGGGTACAAACGATAGGAACCTAGTCCTAAGTGGTACAAACGATAGAACCTAGATTTAGCCTAGCACATTGAAGCCTGAATTGAAAGAATTTCATTAGCTGAAAAAAATGTTTACCAAATCTAATTCCCTTCGTTTCTTTACGGTAAACACAAGATATCTAAAGGTACAAACGATAGGAATTAAGTTCTAAGAGGTACAAAGGTTCTTTATAGCCATTCAAAATCTTTCAATTTAGCCGTCAATGTGCTAGACTAAATCTAGATTCTATCGTTTGTACCTCTTAGGACTTGGTTCCTATCGTTTGTACCCTTAGATATCTTGTGTTTAACGTAAAGAAACCAACGCAATAACATTAAATTAGCAGTTTTTACAGCCAATCAAAATCTTTCAATTTAGCCGTCAATGTGCTAGGCTAAATCTAGGTTCTATCGTTTGTACCTCTTAGGACTTGGTTCCTATCGTTTGTACCCTTAGATATCTTGTGTTTAACGTAAAGAAACCAACGCAATAACATTAAATTAGCAGTTTTTTCAGCCAATCAAAATCTTTCAATTTAGCCGTCAATGTGCTAGGCTAAATCTAGGTTCTATCGTTTGTACCTCTTAGGTCTTGGTTCCTATCGTTTGTACCCTTAGATATCTTGTGTATACCGTAAAAAAACAAACGGAATATCATTTGCTAAGCAGTTTTTTCAGCTAATCAAATTCTTTCAATTTAGGTATCAATGTGCTAGGCTAAATCTAGGTTCTATCGTTTGTACCTCTTAGAACTTGGTTCCTATCGTTTGTACCCTTAGATATCTTGTGTTTAACGTAAAGAAACCAACGCAATAACATTAAATTAGCAGTTTTTTCAGCCAATTAAAATCTTTTAATTTAGCCGTCAATGTGCTAGGCTAAATCTAGGTTCTATCGTTTGTACCTCTTAGGACTTGGTTCCTATCGTTTGTACCCTTAGATATCTTGTGTTTGACGTAAAGAAACCAACGCAATAACATTAAATTAGCAGTTTTTTCAGCCAATCAAAATCTTTCAATTTAGCCGTCAATGTGCTAGGCTAAATCTAGGTTCTATCGTTTGTACCTCTTAGGTCTTGGTTCCTATCGTTTGTACCCTTAGATATCTTGTGTATACCGTAAAGAAACCAACGGAATAAGATTTGGAAAGCATTTTTTCGGCTAATCAAATTCTTTCAATTTAGGTATCAATGTGCTAGGCTAAATCTAGGTTCTATCGTTTGTACCTCTTAGGTCTTGGTTCCTATCGTTTGTACCCTTAGATATCTTGTGTATACCGTAAAGAAACCAACGGAATAAGATTTGGAAAGCATTTTTTCGGCTAATCAAATTCTTTCAATTTAGGTATCAATGTGCTAGGCTAAATCTAGGTTCTATCGTTTGTACCTCTTAGGTCTTGGTTCCTATCGTTTGTACCCTTAGATATCTTGTGTATACCGTAAAGAAACCAACGGAATAAGATTTGGAAAGCATTTTTTCGGCTAATCAAATTCTTTCAATTTAGGTATCAATGTGCTAGGCTAAATCTAGGTTCTATCGTTTGTACCTCTTAGGACTTGGTTCCTATCGTTTGTACCCTTAGATATCTTGTGTATACCGTAAAAAACGAACGGAATATCATTTACTAAGCAGTTTTTTCAGCTAATCAAATTCTTTCAATTTAGCACATTGACGAATGTGCTAGGCTAAATCTAGGTTCTATCGTTTGTACCTCTTAGGTCTTAGTTTCTATCGTTTGTACCCTTAGATATTTTGTGTATACCGTAAAGAAACCAACGGAATAAGATTTGGAAAGCATTTTTTCGGCTAATTAAATTTTTTCAAATTAGCCATCAATTTGGTAGGCAAAACCTAGGTTTTATCGTTTGTACCTTATAGGACTATCTTCGTATCGTTTGTACCCATAGCTCTCTCGTTTACACCTCAATAATATAAATCGAAACGCTTTTCTTTAATTTTTTATTCGAATTTTTCGATTTTCATAAGTTATGAATATAAGTAACGGGCAAATGTATTCCTTAACTTTTTTTATTTCTGCTAGTGGTACAATCAGGTACAAACGATACTCTTTTAGATGCCATCATCAAAAATCCTGAAATCGAAAATTCGTTTTCTACTATAATTTCGGACTCCCATAACTTTTACACCTTTGAGGTACAAACGATTTTAAAAGTGGTACAATCCGGTACAAACGTGGTACAATCGAATGGCGAACATAAATTTTTTTATTGCATACTCGGTTGCCAACTTCACATAGGTGAAACAGAGGGTTTTTATGTGAATGTGTGTGTCCTTTTTCAACCTTTCTTTTGCCTTGGACCTTGCCCTCTATGAAGAGTTGTATTAGCTCTTTTAGTGTCTCATTATGTGGCTGAAATATTGTAGATTTCTTTTATTCACTAAATATAAGACTTTTGCTTTTTTTTATACACGACTTAGCACGCTACATACGGTGTGGTTACGGATAGTTAATACCAATTATTCACATACCGTAATTCACGATATAATCGCATAAAAAATATTTCAAAACTTCAATAAGCAGAAGTCCCAACTATGACTTATTGTCCACAGCAATATTCGTCTTGTTACTAGTTTTACATAGAGGGATAGCCATCTGACCTCCACGACTCTAAGAGTGATCATTGGTTAAGAGCAAATTACTCAAGAGTTAACTATTATTATTGGATGTTATGTGACAACAACCACGACTAGATCTGCTTATGTGTTACGGAATATGAAATGTGATAAAATCATCAAACCATAACTGACTGTCAAATCGTTTACCAGGAATTTTACGTTTGACAAAAATTATTTTCAATGCAAATATATTCAATGCACTGTCCCTAATCCAGTGATCAGATTAGGGCAGGAAATTAAATTCACGTTCAGTTCTCGGGGTTCCGGCACCAGTGATTTGTGGTTAGCGCGTGATCGCCATGGTTTCCAACTGCATTTTAGTGTATAGGAATTTACAAACGTTGAAATTTCCATATAAATATATTAGTGACGAAATTATGTAATTAATATTAATTAATAAAAATTAAGTAATTGTCATTGACTTTCGACCATTCAATCAAGCCTCAATAGCTCAACGGTAGAAGGGCCGCTCAGTTAAAGCGAGAGTCGCGAGTTCGATCTTGAACTCTTGGATAATTGTCGTACACTCTTAGTGCAAGCTTCGAGCTTATTTGGAGAGTAAGAAATGGTAAGTGTTAGTTAGTACGAAAATGTTATCTGTATTAATATTGTTTGTCCTTTTATTAATTCATGCTAGTGAATTCGTCCGTGGAGACCTTACAACTAGCTCTAGGGAGAAATGAATCATTTTTGAGCAAACAATTTTTTACATTTCATTCAAATCCGTTCAGCCGTTTTTCGTTATTGAGTAAAAAACATCCAAAAATACAAGTTTTCACATTTATTATATTAGTAGGATAAGATACAGCATACAATAATTATTTATTAATTATCTTATTTTTACATTTTATTTTTGCATTGGTAAAAAATATTCATAGCCTATTTGCTTTTGTCTTTCTTCAGAAGTAAATGATAATTAATATATTTCATTGTGGTTCATGCAAAAAGGGAATAGCTCCTTAGAATAGCCCTTACGAGGCCCATCTGGCCTACGGCTTAGATCATCGGGAAAGAGGGCTACACGCTCAATTTCTCTATCTTCTTAAATTCGCGTGCAAAGATCTAAGGATCTAAAGATTCAGTGATTTAGGTTATAAGATATATTATAAAAACTAACGATATTATGAAGACGTTGTGGCGTAGCGGTAGCGAACCTGCCTTAAGCGCCACAGGTCGCGAGTTCGATTCCCGATCGTAGCACCCCAGATGTTTCTATTGACCATACAGGCAGGTTTCCGATCTGGCTGTGTTTGTCCTTGTGTATGTTTCCGGACCCCCCACACAATATAATTATTCTAATGGCGACCGTTGAGTGAGTAGCGTTTAAAAAAATTGAAGATAAAATATTTGTAATTACGATTGTGGGTTTATGGTAGTAGGAGCACGGCTCTACCCAGTACAAATGGGCCGGCTCCTTCGGGGAAGTACCACCCTCTCACAGAAAATCGGCGCTAAGTATGCTCCTTGGGTTGGCAACGCGCATGTGATACTTCACTAGCGTTCATAGGTCGCGGTGACTGCTCACCATAAGGCGGACCGTATGCTTGTTTGCCAACCAACCGTTAAGAAATAAAAAAAATACTAGTGATGTATAAAATTGAAAAAAAGAATTTCAACGTTCTTAGAAGAAAATTTCACTTCCGCGCAGAAACCATGGATTTACGTCTTGAGTACACTCCGGTCATTAACGATTCCTAGAAGGTATATAAAATTTGTATTTTCGTTCCCCGAATCGTACATAACTCATAAAATGTGAGCGTTATGGTCGGAGCAGCTCTGGACCCATCTAATTAGTTTTCCAGAAATTATGATACATTACGACCATCCTAATATCGCCCTTATATTTAATAATATAAAAGTGATTATTGCGTTTTGGTAATAAAATGACAGTTTAAGAGCAAATTGTAATAAGTCATTCCATCCCAGAGAAGTGCTACAGGATTTATTGTACCAAATTCTTTAATGAATTTATAATTATGTTTTTAAAGAATTTTCAATGACACATATTTAGAACTTTTGTTCTAACTAGGGTTGGGGAAGTGAAAAATTATATCGATAAATATCGAGTCGATATCTTTTAGATATATCCATATATAGTTAATTATGGATATATCAATATATCAACATAAAAGCGAGTTTGATGCCTTTTTTTTTAAAGGTGCTTTGCTTCGTACATTATTGATAAAAGCGTGACGGGAGACCTTTTATATACAAAAAGTATAGTTCCTGTACTTGTTCCTCCAGTATTTTGTGCTAAAAAGATATTGTATTTTATATTCGTAAAATAAAGTACAAATATAGATTATTTATCAATTTATGGACACTAAAAATATCGAAAAATACATATCTACATTTTGATATATCGATTATTTTTTACCAAGTCCATCACTTACCATCGACCTACTGTACATCGAATGAACTGCACTATAGTAGACACGCCATTCCCAATGACTTCTTAGGCCGTGGTTCGGCCTCGCAGGAAGGAGGCACCCTAAGGACGGAATCAAATTGGAGCCCCCATGGGGGCTCAGTGCTCGGCGCACCCGCTCGGTGATGCTGTTAAGGCCAGTAGAGCCAACAGCGATACACATTAAAAAAAATTGAATACACGATAAAAAAACTTATACGTTTTTTGCCAAAAGTATCAGAAAATATGTAAGTATAGGTAGATAGGTATGGGTTGTTTTCCATTTCGAATATCTTAAAACACCCTAACTTCCTACACTCATATTTTACTTATCCTGTACAACCCAGTATTTTATATTGCTAAATATTTATCGTACAACCTTGAACACTTATTTTAAATTTCGAAACCACTGCAAAGAATTTTCAATCTTAAATCTTTGCATCCTTTAGCACGTAAGATTGAAAATGGCTTAACATATTTTCGTTATTAATGCGTGTAGTTTTGTAAACATATTTTTGGATACGATCCAAATAATACAAACGGACACCGCCTATTCCGTGTTTATGATTGTCATAAAAATACAGCGTCGATGTCTTTATCTCAAATTATATTTTAGCGGTAAGGGAATGTATCATTTCAATCGTAAACATTTGTAATTTACGTGTCTCGGAAATTAAACATGTTTTTATAAAAAGTATTTGATGTTATTTATCGCCGACTCTGCCTTTTTAAAATCAATTTTGAATGAACTTAATACTGTATTCATTACTACAGAAAAAGCACGGTTATCACTACATAGTATAAAACAAAGTCGATTTCTCTATCCCTATGTATGCTTAAATCTTTAAAACTACGCAACAGATTTTAATGCGGTTTTTTAATAGATAGAGTGATTGAAGAGGAAGGTTTAAATGCTTCTTTTTTTTGAAGTTTATAATGTAAATAATTAAATTTAACGCGATTTTAATCATTTTTCAGTGAATGACATAGGCTATATATTTTATACCCGTGCGAAGCCGGAGCGGGCTGCTAGTAGTAGATAAACTGGAACTTATTCTATTTCACTTATTTACTTGGGTGTTTTTGTTTTGTTGCCTTTTAAGCTTACCTCTTTCAAATATACAGTTGGAGAAAAAAGTAAATAGAGTAATAGTTATCTAGCATATATGCTATTAGTTATTTTGCAATACGAAAAAACAATCACGGGGCAAATAAACAAACGAAAAAAAATGCAGAGACTGTTTACACCTGTCCCTGACCTTTTTAACCTTTCCTAAGAATAAAAGTAAGTATTTTCCTAAAAATTGTCATATTTAGGTAAACCTTTCGTGAGCCTCTTCGATCGAACCCGCGACTCTTGCATTAAAGGAGCGAAGTCGCCCTTCTACCGTTGAGGTATTGACGGTTCTAAAAATCTAAATTAGTCTGTGTGTGTTGTTTTTATCCGACTTGTTTTTTATTACTTTGGTGTACAATAAAGTGTTACTAAACATATAAAATGAAATAGTAAAAAAATATGTAAATTATCTTTCTTTCAATATCAACATACCTGCTTGCCAAGGACAAAAATAACAGGCAAGCCTACGAAGGCATATTCTCAGTGTAAAAAATTATCATTGAAAACTTTATTTGATTGCTTGTGAAAAAAGGAAAAGGCTATAAAAAAATAATAAATTTAATTTAATACAAGACAACTATGAAAAAGTTTCGATTGTCAAGCTACCACAGGCGTGTCATGAAATAAATAAAATTTGATAAAAAACTTGTCGCATCTGGTTATCAGATGGGTGAAGGTCGATCTATAACGGTTCTTAGACCATTATATCAAATATTGAACATAATTTACACATTTTAGTAGTGACTCCACTTATAAATGTAAATTTCAATCCTTCTCGCAGAGCCCGGATAGCTCAGTCGGTAGAGCATTGGACTTTTAATCCAAGGGTCCAGGGTTCAAGTCCCTGTTCGGGCGGCTCACATTTTTCTTTTTAAATTTTAATAAAGAAGTTATTATATATGTTATAAATGGAAATTTAAATATTTTTTCTTATTATGACTAATTAATATGTCCGTTAATTATTTATTTATCTTACAGACAAAAATCTTTACCTTCCCATGTAGTGATGATAATATTTTATTTTTAAATATTATTTAACTTATTCGGCCTTCGAAGCAGAGAGTAGCGACTAATAAATAAAAATCAACCAAGCTTGAGTCGGAATCGAATATAAAGGGTTCCGTACCACACACAGCAGAATAAAAATGTAACCTTCCTTATCGTTTTTTTAATCTAATCTAAATCTTTTTCTAAAATAAAAGCAGGCTAATTTACTCTCTATAACATCAGCTATCTGTCAGTGAAAGTCCCGTTAAAATCGGTCCAGTCAGTTCGGAGATTTGGCGGAACAAACCGACAAAAAAAAATTAGAAATGGATATTTTTGTGAATACAGTTTATACTTTTAAATGCATTTAGTAAAAGTTCTTATTTTTATTTAAACTGTTAATATTGAATTACTAAAAGACACTTTAATTTCAATTATTTGTGCAGATATAATAATTAGTCTTCGCTGATTACATATAACTGCAGTTAGCCCTACTGGCCTTGATAGAGTCACCGGGCGGGAGTCTCTTTGTGATAACCATAAATGGACGCAAATAAGCAATACCATGTCAACCCACAAAATTGAAAAACTGAGTTATATATGCAGAAGTGTTGGTAAATGGCTGAAGAACATTTTTCTTTAACATTTGTAGGCTTTTAAGCTTTAAAACTTCTAAAAAGCAATTTTTAATCATGCCATTTATGTATTATTTTAAACGTTTTGTGTTATATTATATACGAAATATGCAGTTTGTATGCTTATTCTATGTGAAAATAAGTAAAATAACATCTTGAAATTGCCAAAAACTTGACCAATATATAAAAAAATCACATAAAGCAAGTTGTTCAAAATTTTCAAACGCGTTTTTTCGAAATGACATTTGTGTGGGTTGACATGGTACTGCTTATTTGCGTCCAAATATAAGTGCGGAGAGTAGAAATAGTAATAATTATTTATATTAATAACGACAAGATGTTAAAGATCGTGCAAAAAGATCCAAAAACGAGATACAGAATTATGCGAGGATACGCATAATTATGCGTACTTAAATACGACTAGCGAAAGCAGGCTACTTTGTCCGTTCTTCGTCCTAGCATTATTCCTGGTATTTTATGTACCCAGGGTCTGCTTATTATTCTTCTCCGGCTTTGACAGGTTACTAGTTTTTACACGGAGCGATTGCCATCTGACCTCCGCAACCCTAAGGGCGAACCAGTAACTCATTAGATAAGAGTAATTTACTTATCAAGAGTTAACGATTATTATCATATGTTATGTGATAACAACCGGGACTGACAGCTTAACGTGTTCTCCGAGGCAAGGTGGGGAGACCCACACGGACAAACGCCCAGACCGAAACAGAAATTTTTACAAACATCTGCCCGAGCGGGAATCGAACCCGCAACCGTCGAGACAATAGGCAGACTCGCTACCCACAACGCCACAACGGTGTCAGGCTACAGTGTGTGTTATTATAACCATTGCAACCATGCAAATTTTTTTTTTTGCATACACGCGGATCGGAAAATATGCTTGCATAGTCAAACTCAAAATATTCTGAATTCAATTAGGCTTTCATGCACTTTTGGTCAATACAAACATATGCTCCGAGCAGGAATAGAACCCGCGACCTGTGGCGTTTAAGGCAGGCTCGCTACCGCTGTGGCACAACGTCCATCATCAACAGTTTTGTAGTTAGTAATATCTCATGTTTGTCACCAACCAATTGTATACAAAATTTTTAACGAAAAAAAACGGACCTACCATTGGAGTTCCCCGCATTATAATCGTGGTCACTCCAAACGTTGGTGACCAACGGAAGATTGATTGATGAAGTGCTGTGACTGGTCGTCAACCATGTTTCAAGATCAGCCACCTTATAACCAGTTACAAATTTTGGGGAATAAAAGGTAAATGCAGCTGCTACATTAGCAGCTGGAACGCTAGAAGCTGCCTTCGCGTTTGAGCTCTACTTCTGTGAAGTAGTGTCATCTGGGTAGATAATAAAAAAGTCTTTTAATTGATGGGCGTGCATAGAATTTATGTCAATTTCTCTGTTTATAAAACTTACAAGAATGCGAAATCTATCTAGACTTCAAGAATCGATTTTTTTTTTATACCACGATGGTGGCAAACAAGCGTACGGCCCGCCTGATGGTAAGCGGTCACCGTAGCCTATGGACGCCTGCAACCCCAGAGGTATCGCATGCGTGTTGCCGACCCCTTAAAAGCTTTTTCAACCTTCTCTTGAAGAAACCCATACTGTAGCGTGTTGGGAAAACCTCAGCAGGGAGCTCATTCCACAGCGCGGAAGGAAATTCCTTTGGAACCTTAGTGTTCGCGACTGTGTGACAATCTTGAAAAAAAAATTAATGTGTGTGTGTGTGTGATAATCTTGAACAGACATACATTTCCTATACAGTCTAAAAGTATATATGTAGACTCGCATTCCGTTACCGACAGCCTGGACCAGTGTAATTAGCAATAATTACAGAGGATTCCGATGATTATCTAGAAGCGATGGTGACAGGGACCGCTTAGCCATTAATTATTTAAATTAAGCCCCGCGGCCTGATGTATTCTCGTTTGCATTTACATATTGCATTGGATCTGAATCCAATATAAATGCTACTTTGTGTTATTGCTAGATATTTATCGCTAGTGTTTGAAAAAATTAAAGATAAGATAGTTATGCTTAACTATATTTTGTAGCGTAATTTAGGAGCGTTTACAGGTTGGCGTTTTTTAAAACGCTACATTCCGCGCTTCAAAAAGCCTATACTTATTATTATTCCAGCGTGTACACTCGAACTGGTTGCAGCAAATGCCTGTAGCATATTTATAGAGGTTTTTATTACGCTCTAATACGAGCTTATAAGCGCGTCAACGCTTGTATGAGTTGCGCGTATGGTGTAAGGCGCGCTCATAAGCATTCGAAAAACGATCTTATAAAATGCTGGTATGAAACTGCTAATATGGTCAAAATTTGTAGATTTACAACTTGGATGAAAATCTGTAAAACTGAATACAAAATGTCTGAGCTTTTCGATCACTTACGTTTCTTCATATCACGAGGAGCTTTTTAACCGAATCTAAAAAGAGAAGAGTAGAAAAGAAAATAAGTGGTCAGAAGAAGTTGGAATTTTATCGATTGACAGAAGAAGTGGGAATTTTATCTAAGTAGGTATTAACAGAGATAGAATAGATCTTGAAATGGACATACTTTGTGCAAAAAAGACTTGAAGGGTTTGATAGGGGATAAAAGCTTGGATATGAAATTTATCGGCGTCGGGATGTGACGACCCCATCGCCCACTGTTGGGATAACCTCTGTCACAACAGAGATTATTCCACCAGTGCAATCAGTCACACTGGTGGTAGGTCTTTTGTTGCAAGAGGCCGGCTAGGTAGGTACCACCGCAGTGTCCAATATTCTGCCGCCAAATAGTAGTGCTTAGGCATTACTGTGTTCCGGTTTGAAGGGCACTGTACGCTAGTGAAATTACTGGGCAGAGGAGATTTAAGAACTAATATCTCGAGGTTGGTAACGCGTGAGTGGCGCCTACTAATGGTGCTGCGCGCGCTCATGGGCTGCGGCAACCACTTACCATCAGGTGGGCCGTATGCTTGTTTGCCAACTTGTAACTTAAAAAAAAAAAAAAAAAAATCAATTTCTAAATTGCATTAAAGGAGCCGCATTAAAAATCATACTTCACGCAATTGAATCAGCAGGCAGAAGCTAGTAAAATATAAAACCACGCCTGTGGTTTTTATTTTGAATCAAACTAAGCTAAAGATAGCCTTGAGCCTTTATCAATTGCATCTATCATTTCTGTACGTATAAGTAGGTTAACTTTATGAACAACTTATTATAATAAACAATGTTTTTAATGTCTTTACTAGATGATACAATAAATTGCACAGCACTTTAACTACTATGTCGGATTTCAACGATCCGTTCTTTATGCGGTACGACGATGATTTTCTGCATCATCTAATACCTTTAAACGAGGAATGCTTGTATATATATATATATATATATATATATATATATATATATATATATATATATATATATATAATTGGGATCTCAGAAACGGCTGCACCGATTATCATGAAATTTAGTATGCATGGGTTTTCGGGGACGATAAATCGATCTAGCTAGGATTTATTATTAGAAAATGTGGCTTTGTCCGTATTTTCAGGCCGTTGTCGACACACCATCTATTATCAACAAAATAAATTAAAAATGTCAAAATATATAAGTAAATTCACAGCGCACTTGAGCGACCACGCGTTGCTATGGCAACAAGGATTTATTGAATTGAATCGAATGACAAACATTTCTACAATGACAGTTGACGTTTTCTTTAATTTATTATAATATGTCACTAACTGACAGCGATGCGTCCATTAGAATTTAACAAAATACTCAACAATCCCAATTTTTGCGGATATAACTTGTTGTCGAAATCATTATTTTATTATCCAGGTAAGGCTTCAATCGAGTTACCCTTAATGACTTTCGATTTACCAAAAACAAAAACCAGGTACTGAAACATTGAAGAAACCAACATACTAGCATCAATGTGACACTTCGTTAGAAATCCAGCTTTTCAAATGTTGTCTTAATAATCTAATCAAACGTATTAACATGTCAAATGATTTTATAATAAATTATTATTATACTCCGCCATGCGCCAACAAATATATAAAGAAAATCTAACATAACTGCTTCGATAACGCACAATTTCATTTATAAAAGAACAAATTGGTCCCATACGAGGGCTTTGTTAGTCGTTCATCTTATTTTTAAGGGCTTTTGTGAGTACCCTTTGATCCCATGTTTACTTTCTTCATACATACTTAAGCTCCTCTTATGAACTTAAGTCCACAACTGGTCTTCACGTTCAATGGATTAGAGCCTTTGACTTGTAAATTGGTCTTAAAGAATTTTGCGATTTCAGGAAATTGTGAAAAAAAGAAATCTTTTTTATGTTAAAAGCTGGCAAACAAGCATACGGCCCACCTGATGGTAAATGGTTACCGTAGCCTATGAGTGTTTGCAGAACCATTAGTAGGTGCCACTCACGCGTTGCCAACCTCGAGATATTGGTTCTTAAATCTTGTCTGCCCAGTAATTTCACTAGCGTACAGTGCCCTTCAAACCGGAACACAGTAATGCCTAAGCACTACTATTTGGCGGCAGAATATTTGACACTGCGGTGGTGCCTACCTAGCCGGCCTCTTGCAACAAAAGACCTACCACCAGTGTGACTAATTGCACTGGTGGAATAATCTCTGCTGTGACAGAGGTTATCCCAACAGCGGGCGATGGGGTCGTCACATCCCGACGCCGCAATAAATCAAATAGTCAACTCAATTATACCTAAACTTCTTCTTCTTCTTCCTAGCTTTAGCCCTGGTATATATCCAGAGTTCCCTTATACTCTTATCCCGCTTTGACAGTTTACTAGATTTTACACAGAGCGATTGCCATCTGACCTCCGCAACCCAGAGGCGAACCAGTAACTCGTTGGATAAGAGTAGACTACCTATCATGAATTAACAACTATAATCAGATGTTGTGTTAATAACTCGGACCGACAACATAACGTTCTCTCCGAGACACTGTGGGAAACACCAGAAGTTACCTACCCCTAGACCTAGAAGAAGAAGATAGGGGTGACCCTATCTTCTTTAAAATAAATATGGTTGAAAGTTTTTTTTTTTTTTTTATGTTAGAAGTTGGCAAACAAGCATACGGCCCACCTGATGGTAAGTGGCTGTCGTAGCCTATGAGAGCTTGCAGCACCATTAGTAGGTGCCACTCACGCGTTGCCAACCTCGAGATATTAGTTCTTAAATCTCGTTCGCCCAGTAATTTCACTAGCGTACAATGCCCTTCAAACCGGAACACAGTAGTGCCTAAGCACTACTATTTGGCGGCAGAATATTGGACACTGCGGTGGTACCTACCTAGCCGGCCTCTTGCAACAAATGACTGTGGAATAATCTCTGTTGTGACAGAGGTTATCCCAACAGCGGGTGATGGGGTCGTCACATCCCGACGCCTTTAATTTAGTTCTATTGATGTTCTATAACGTCAAATTTTTCCAGAATTTTAAATCCCATAGTTTAAAAGCTAGAGGGCGGGGGACACAATTTTTATGACTTAACGAGCTAATATCTCAACAACTACTGACTTAATCAAAAAAAATCAAATTCGAATCGCATTATCATTTTTCAAAACCCATCAAAAGATGATACCTCACACGTTACCATAACTTGTAATTTTTTTTTCACCCATCAGTTACATGTATGGACTCTAGCAGTCCAGTCTTTAATTTTTATATATAGGATTTCATTACAAAATCGTATAGTAGTTTATAGAATACACCTATGTACTATATTTCATATAAATACAGCTTATAGTTTCCGAGTAAAATTACAGTGACATACGGACAGATGAGCATGACATTATAAGGGTTCCCTTTTTGCCATTTTGCTACGGAACCCTAAAAACACTGAGAAGTAATACGCGAATCTTAATGCTATAGTTGAATTGAGAAAAAGTCTTGCATTACCCCTTGTTTTCACAAGGAAATTAAACGGCCCCATCTCGAACCCATAAAACAAACTTCCCAATGTTGATACTAAATAGAAATTCTTAATAAAGCGATGCATTATTAAATTTCACATCTTTGATGTAACGGAATAAATAAATTATTTAGGGAGTAGGGTTTTTCTTAAAGGCTGTTCATATGCAGTTGGAAGTAATGAAAACATGACACCGTTGTGGCGTTGTGGGTAGCGACCTTAAGCCTCGACGGTTGCGGGTTCGATTCCCGCTCGGAGCAGATGTTTGTATTATTCGTACAGGCATGTTCGGTCTGGTTGTGTTTGTCCTTGTCATTGTGAATGTTTCCGGCCCCCGACACAGGATATAATTATCCTAATGGGGGCCGTTGAGTGTGTAGCGTTTATTATTATTATTATTATATTATATTTAAATGATAGAACTGGCTGTGCCCGCGCCTTTGTTAGCGTGGTCTAGAGAATTTTGTTTAGTTTTTTAGTGGCGCGGAAGCCTAATTCGTTTAGAAAATAAAAGCAGCCTTAGTTACTCGTTATAACATCATTGCCTTCATCATCATCTAACTTCCAGTGAAAGTCATGTCCGTGAAATCGAAAAATTTCGGATATTAGTAGTAACAAGATAAAGACAAAATTTAAAAATTGACATTGTAAGTATGCGTCCATAATCAGCATAATTGTTGATACCATTTAGATTTAACATAATGAAACAACCACTCAAGTCACTAAGGATTAATACATAACAGGTAGTTTTGCTTTTCAGATTAAGATCTAGCTATAACATTTTAATTTATTGAAGAACAGCTTTCTAAGTAGTGCTTCGAGATGTGACCTTAGATGTTTAGTTTCAAAGAAAATGGCATAAAAATTAAAAGCCGAGATAGTGTAGTAGTAGTGGTGTTTCTTTACGGGTTGTAGGGTTGTAGGGTACCACCGTTGGTGAAACTCGTGAAGTGACTGTTCGTCAGCCGAGTTTTGACATCAGTCAACGTATAACCAAACTGCATAACTTTAAAAGTTATTTTAACCATAATAAAGAAGTAAACGCTACACACTCAACGGCCCCATTATGATAGTGTTATCCTGTGTCTGGGGTCCGGAAACATACACAATGACAAGGACAAAGACACCCAGACCGAAACATACGCCTGCATCAATATAAATATCGGCGGTCAATATAAATATCGGCTCTGGAAGCTGGAATCTTACGACAGGTTCGCTACCGCTGCGCCTTAATCACGTCAATACCATAAAGAGTTTTCTTTTCATTGCATCGCAACTACAGTTGCTATTGTATTACATCACATCTACACTTCTGAACACTGTACGCAATGTACAAACAAACATCCAATAAAAACAAAAACAAACAAGCTACTCACATGTTGTCTGTCAGTAGTGAACCGTTATCATATCAGTACATTTGACAAATATTTACTTTGCATTCATTATGAATCTTATTGCTTGTGTGAGCAGATGATGTTGCTCCATTGTACTGAAAATATTTCTGTAATAAGACATTAAAGATTGTTCGCATTGTACGTCTACCGTTATAAGTAATGTTTTTACTAACCCCCAACGCAAAAACGACGGGGTGTTGTAAGTTTGACGTGTGTGTGTTTGTGTCTGTGCTGTCTATAGCATCGTAGACCCGAACGGATGCATTGATTTTGATTTTTTTTTTGTGTCCCGTACCTCAAAGGAACCCACTATTATAATATCACTCTCGTCCGTCTACGGATGGACGTTACGGATTTTTGCGAAAACTTGTAGGTACCTAAAATTACTATAATTGTCAATTTTATTATTTTTCAGAATTTTCCCTTTACTTGTGCTTATAGTTATGTGCCATACATGCATAGTTGTTACAATTAGGATAGTCCTCCCAGTCCGCGCAATCAATTTAGAGGTCTAGAGTTGTTCAATCAAATTTTTATATTTCTCCAATATATTGCGTAAGGCAATATAGTATTATTATGTATATCGATATTTTTATGGACACGTCTGCGGATATATAATAAATATTGAAAAAAAAGGCAATTGTTGGTATTCTTTAATGTAATGTGCAAACTTGTAAAGGTTAGTAGTAATTTAGTATAGAGGCTTCTACGACAAAGTGTTTTAATCATAAGTTACAATAGACAATAGTTACGTTAAAAAACGTAGTTGGCACAAACCTCAAATAAGATAAGAAAATAAAAATGGACTAATTTGTGAAAAAAAAACAACCTGCGGCACTCGGGGACTGCCGCGGTAAAGATATTTACTGCATTGCATTTTTATCAACTTATGCAATACATAAAATCTTGGCTGCTTTAAAAAAAATTAAAATACAAATGAAATCGAATAAATTTTACTGGTGGTAGGTCTTTTGTTGCAAGAGGCCGGCTAGGTAGGTACCACCGCAGTGTCAAATATTCTACCGCCAAATAGTAGTGCCTAGGCATTACTGTGTTCCGGTTTGAAGGGCACTGTACGCTAGTGAAATTACTCGGCAGACGAGATTTAAGAACTAATATCTCGAGGTTGGCAACGCGTGAGTGGCACCTACTTCTGGTGCTGCAAGCTCTCATAGGCTACGGCAACCACTTACTATCAGGTGGGCCGTATGCTTGTTTGCTAACTTCTAACATAAAAAAAAATATAATTTCGTCTATAATTCAAAATTTTATTGAAATAAAATAACTTGGCGAACTAAAGCCCTACCACCAACAAAACACTAGGATTAATTAGGATTAATCCTAGTCTTTTATTTAGGATTATTAATTATTAATTAGGATAATTCATTAATTAACTAGGATGATGATGATGATGATGACGGACAAGTAGGATGGAAACGGTACCACTGCCAACTTAACGTCACCGTCGTTTGTGGATTATGCAAAGTGACTACGCATTTCACGTCAATTATAACTACAGTAACTGTTTACTGTCAAATTCACGTGAGAAATGTTAATACTGGGATCAAATATTATCCGTGATTTGACATGTTTTTCGACATCTAGTTTTTTGGATTAGGGATCCGCAAGTCGAATATACACAACTTGTTAAAAAGGGGTTGCCTTCTATTTAATCATATTTTTTAAGTGTGGTTGTACACGTAGTATAATTCTGGTTAATATTATCTTATAAATGGACGCAAATAAGCAATACCATGTCAACCCACACGAATGTCATTTCGAGAAAAACATGTTTGAAAATTTTGAACAACTTGCTTTATATGATTTTTTATGTATTGGTCAAGTTTTTGGCAATTTCAGATTTATTTAACTTAGTTTACTTATTTCCACAAAAAATAAGCATACAAACTGCATATTTCGTATATAATATAACCCAAAACGTTTAACATAATACATAAATTGCATGATTAAAAATGACTTTTTTAGAAGTTTTAAAGCTTCAAACGCTACAAATAGTAAAGAAATATGTTCTTCAGCCATTTACCAACACTTCTGCATATATGGATATATATATGCATGGTATTGCTTATTTGCGTCCAAATATAATATTAAAAAGCTATGGTTTTAATTTAATTCAATTCTTAGATTTTTTTTTTATATTAGAAGTTGGCAAACAAGCATATGGCCCACCTGATGGTAAGTGATTGCCGTAGCCTATGAACGCTTGCCCATTAGTAGGTGCCACTCACGCATTGCCAACCTCGAGATATTAGTTCTTAAATCTCGTCCGCCCAGTAATTTCACTAGCGTACAGTGCTCTTCAAACCGGAACACAGTAGTGTTTAAGCACTACTATTTGACGGCAGAATATTTGGCACTGTGGTGGTACCTACCTGACCGGCCTTGCAACAAAAGACTTACCACCAGTGTGACTGATTGCACTGGAGGAATAATCTCTGCTGTGACAGAGGTTATCCCAACAGCGGGCGATGGGGTCGTCACATCCCGACGCCGGTAAATTAAAGTAAAAGTAAAGATTAATAGTATTTAGACTACAATATAGTTTATTAGCGTTACTCCAATTAGAGTGAGTATCAATTTTGAGCCCCCTGTCCTTTTTCGGCTGGCTGTCCAGCTGGGTCTCTGTACCCATCAGCAATACACATTCCCAAAAAAAAACAAAAATCTGCGGTCGGGCCCTCTTCATCAGGAACGAAGTTCATAACGTTTTTTTTAAACTTAGAATTTAATTCGAAATAAAATCTGTATATTTGAATAGGTTAAATGATAATAAGAGACAGGAACAGAGAGAGAGAGTAATAGAGAGAGGGAAAGTTGCACACCCGGTTGCGCACTTACTTGCTCGTGTGCTCATTTTCTTGTAGTAGGCTCGATACAAACACGCACACATACACAGCCCACGGAATTTCGTTACGTGACAATTTTTAAATTGATTACTAAATCCTGCTAGGCTAGTTACTAAATCCGACTAGCGCCGCGTTAAGGAACTTCATTCCAAAAAATTGTCTGATATTTTTAATATTACTCTTTTTTTATTTTACGTTCTTGTACCTAAAATTCAATTTACCAGAATACTCAAGCAATTCCGAGTGTTATAACTCACACGTTTCCAAGAATGCATGCAGTGACGAATATTTATTAAGACATACATGAGGTAGCATCTCGTCCGTGTTTGTGGGATGTAATAATGGCCGGAGTGTCATTAGTCAAACTAAACGTAGCATGCGCGTGCGCAACGTTAAACACAAGTAAAGCTTCAGGAATCACTTTAAATAAGATCACAGTGGCATTTATATTTACATCTTTAATCATTTTTCAGTTGTAAAAAGGAATAATAAATTATTTTTGAGCATTGAATAGTACATTCAATCGCTGGATGCAATGTCCTATTTTTCTGCCGTGGTGTATGTTCACTTTTAGTCGCTGGTAGTGTCTGTCATCTTGCTGGGAGAGAATCAGGCAAATACCTGTATCTATTTTTCTTCATTTCAAGGGACCCTAATTATTTTTCTAAAATAAAAGTAGCCTAAGCTTCTTATGACATCAACTATCTGTCAGTGAAATTCCCGTTAAAATTGGTCCAGCCATTTGGAGACTAACGGGACAAAGACAGATGAATTGTTTATAAATTCATTTTTTATCTAAATATCTCCAATTTTATTTATTGGTATAGATGAGCAAGCGAAAAGCAATAGCGATTTTTATATACTATTCCGATACGTAATTTGACCTAAATGATATCCCGGATACTCATAATTATGCTCAAGAAAAAAACTATAAATAGTACCACGTGGCATTAGTGAAGATGATTCAAGCATATGTCATGTTACTTCTAATTGGCAACAGACTCTTACTCATAATATCGTGTTTAAAGGAAACATGAAATTGATATTTCCGAGACTGATTTATCGGTTAAAGAATTCCCCCTTAATAAATGACCGATTTATTTGAGTAATTGGTCACTTTATTGCATGTTTTCGTTCATTAAAGTTGATTGGAATATTAAGGTCGATTAGTTCTCAGATGGCCATGCATGGAAATATCGTATGACCATAATGGATGGATGATTCTTTCATACAGTTTTAGATTTAGGATATTATTACGTAGTTAAAGTCACTACGTCTACAATGCTGGATCTAGCTTTCATTTTCTGATAATCTCACAGGAACCCGACAGTTTTCCGGAATAAGAACTAAAAATTACCCTATATGTTAATCCAGGTAAAAATCTATGTGGGCGACAAAATTCATCCAAATTAATGGAGTAGTTTTTGCGTGAAAGAGTAACAGACATCCCTCCATCTATCCATCCATCCATCCAAATTTCACATTTGTAATATTAGTTGGATAGTTACATTAGATTACTTAGATTCCTTAGTTGATATCACTACGTCTACTTTTCTGGATCTAGCTTCCATGATTATGCCATACATCAACCTCCAATCACGACAAAAATTCAATCGAATATATAAATAGCTATTTGGTACTGTCGCCGTCGTCGTCATTGTTGTTGTTGTTGTTGTCTTGTTATGTTGTCAGGCAACTTTGCTTTTAATATGCAGCTAAAGTAATATTCTAACGATAATATTATGTTTTCATTCTGCATTAAATAATATAGAGATCCTATATGTAATAAGGTATTTGTACCTTTTAAGTCTTTTAAGCGAACATAAATTCAGTCAGACATAATATTTTTTTTGTACTTATATTCAAATTCATATAAAATATTATCATAAATTAATAAGTGATAAAACTAATTACAAATCTAATATACAAATGTAAAAGTAGAAAGAAAAAGCTGAACAAAATTATATTTGGGATCCTATAAAAATTTTATAATATAATTTTTATGACTCGTCTAAAAGCGAATCCTGTTGAAAAGGTCCGAAAATCTTGAGAAACTCGTAAAAAACTCGGCCGAAATATCTCGAATTGTTAAAATGGGAAAAATTGTCCAATTTAGACTTCTGTCCCTGACATTTTTTGGTATAATCAAATTTAATTAAACTCGAATCAGAGAGTAACTTTGGTGTAACTTTTTTCAGCCCTCTGCACTAATTAAAAACAAGCATTCAGGAAATATTTTTGTAACATTTTCGGAGGCACTTTTTGTTTGATTAGCTATCAGGAGCAATTCGTATTTAAGCGACAAATCAGCTCTGTTGACTTTCATTGAATTCAATATTAATTCAATGCAAAATAATATACTTGAAAAATTTACTAGCATTATTCCCGGTATTTTATTTACCCATAGTCTGCCTTTTGCTCTTATTCGGATTTGACAGGTTACTAGTTTTTACACAGAGCGATTGCCATCTGACCTCTGTAACCTTAAAGGCGAACCAGTAACTCATTAGGTTAGAGCAAATTATCTATCAAGAGTTAACGATTATTATCAGATGTTATGTGATAAAAACCGGGACCGACAGCTTAACTTAGCTCTCGGAGGTACGGTGGTGAGACCTACAAGGACAAACGCCCAGACCAAAACAAATATTTGTAAGATCAATACGTTTGTATCTGCCCGAGCGAGATCGCAACCGTCGAATCCGCAACCGTCGAGGCTAAAGGCAGACTCGCTAAAAATATGCCACAACGCAACGCAAATAATTGAGTATCTAAGATTTTTAATTTTTCATATTCGAAATAAAATTGTACAACCAGTCTCATACGATTTGATTATCCATGTATATTTTTATACCTGGAACATAAGACTTAAAACTCGCTAGCAGAAATTATTTCTTCTCGTTCTTTCCATTAAATACTTTTATAGTACTTATTCTATACCACATTATTTGCGTAAAGAGTCGGTCTACCGTTGCTCGAACAAAAGAATAAGTATAAAACGATATTTTAAGAGTAGCAGACGTTTCTAATAGTACTTAAGACCCCTTCGATTTGTTGCAAACAGTTTGAATGCAGTGTCCACTCAGCTTTGATTACAAAATTGTTTTGTGCGTATAAAACAAGCGATTTTGTGTCTTGTTATGTATTCATAAGAGTTAATAAGACTCACAAATATATTTGTTATCCGTTCGTGACGTAACCATGGTAACATATCGCGAGACAATAATTGTGATCGCTATTATATGCGAATATGACTCTTATTATGTATGTATTAGTAGCAAAATGGAATGTAAAATATATGAAGCTTACAATGTCTATAGAATTTCTTTACCAATCTGTGTTCAATCAGCTTTGATGACAAATACTACTTTTGTTTAATATTTTATTTATTGTGATGAATAGATTTCTAAGATTCGTATAGTGTCAGCGGGCTGTAGGTACCTTTCAATTCCTTTTAGGTATGTAAAATAATAAAAAAAAGACAAGTGGTGAAATTTCACAGAATGTGTATTTCTGTTAACGCTACCTAAGCAAATACTGTAAAAATAATAATTAAAATAATGAGATCCCTGTACGAGAAATAACCATTGAGTATCTCATGACCCGATTATACCCGAAATACTTTATTAAGTAGTATTATTTATTTTACGGTGATACAGAAGCCTTTATGTGTGAGTCCGACATGCTCTTGGTCGGATTGTTTTCTTACGCAACGAACAAGCTTGAAACAAATAATTATGGTACTGAGGAGTCATAAAAGAATAATAATATAATTGGCATCGGCAAAGAAAGACTAAATATATACGTAACAGCCAAGAAAAGGACTTAGTTTTATCATTTCTCGAGCCCGTTACCATCACATTCAAAAAATAGAAATTTTATGATACATGATGTATTATCTATTCACACACACTAGTCTTCTTCTTTCTAGCATTCTTCCCGGTATTTATCCAGGCTCTGCTTATTATTATTTTTATCCAGATTTGAGAGGTTGCTAGTTTTTACGAAGAGCGATTGTAACCCATTCAAACACATTTGTCTAGGCATACAAAAATGATGATCCATAAAAATTAACCAATATAAAAACTAAAATCAGTTGAGAGTCAGCCATATATCTTTTAAAACACACGCACACACACAAAATATAAGCGATCTGAATGAAAACCACTTCTTCGAAACTGATAACAACTCCACGCGAATCCTAATCTATTCGCAACACGAAACTATAAATCTAAGTCTTCTATTTTTACACTGTCTTGTTATGAGAATAAATCGCTTCAGAGGACAAACAGAGTTGTGCCCTAGACGTGAAATGTTGGGGCCATTTCATAATAAATTCATCGAAACATAAACGTCAAGTGTAAATTAATGGAAGGATTTTGTAAGAGAGTTTACGATCGTTTTAATAATTAATGAAATAGACACTTAACTTAATCCAAATCAGTATTTAAATATTATTCAAGGTACTAATTAATAGAGGTTTCAGAAAGATTGAAGTCAAAGTTTTGATAAACGTATGTCTGTTGTAAAAATACAAAAGAATTACTATATAAAGATGAATGGTACTTATTCTTTGGTAAGACAGTGCTGTTACCGACTTGACCGACTAGACTGATTGATTGTGCTAATCAGATATTTCTAAGTTGAATATACAATTGGACTGCTTAAACAAAATTCATAAACAATTACAATTAGATATTTTACAATGAGGAGTTCCGTTGACACCGTTGTGACGTTGTTGATCGTAAGTCTGCTTAGCCTCGATAATTGCGGGTTCGATACCCACTCGGGCAGGTATTTGCATTGATCTTAAAAATATCTGTTTTGGTCTAGGCATTTGTTCTAGTGGGTCTCCTCACTAAGTGGGTGCGCACGATAAGCTGTCGGGCCCGCTATCACATAACATCTGATAATAATCGTTAACTCTTGATTCTTATACAATGAGTTAATAGTTCGCTCTTATGGTTACGGAAGTCAGATGGCAATCGCTCTGTGTAAAAATTAGTAACCTGTCAAATCCGGAAAACAATAATAAGCAGACCCGTATAACGACGGAATGGAAATGATGTTACACACGTACATTAAGAAGATGTGACAGAGATGAAGACAATGAGTATACTCGAAGTCTTGAATCTGCACAAAATATACCTGTATATTTGGGTTTGGGAACTGTAGTTTGGGAACAACTTTGAAGCAAACAAGAAATCATGAAAGTCTGCTCACAGATGGTGAAGTCTTTTTAACGCACCCAAAATTACTTAAAAATACATGCAAATAATAACATTGATTCATCTAATACAATATTGTTACGGGCTGGGGTTCGCAGATTTAGAAATAAACACCTAATGGCTCTAAATAAGACTATCTATATCTGTCTAGTATATAAATGGCTGAATATAAACAGCACCTTTCCAAATGAATAAAAAAGTATACATAATATGTATACTTTCTTACTATTTTATAATTCCGCACTAAAAAAAAAAATTATGGAGAAGAAATTTCAACTCAATTCTTATATTAATGGCTGTTATTTGTGACAATGGAGCACTGATGCTGGCTAAGCACTTTTAATGTCTTAATTTATTCAATACATTTATATTTAAAATTTTATTTAATCTTCATTCATATTCGGTACACATCGATTCGTTCATTTTCTTCCGCACTCATTCCTATGCCTTCGCCAATGCCACATTAGATGGACACGAAGAAGATTGGGTGGTGTGGATATAATAACATCTATACATTCGATTTCAGTGATATAAAATAGATAGATAGCTTTATTGCTAGCCCTTAGCTAGAAAAAAAATATTCTGGGTTGTTTCCGAAACGTTTGAAATATTTTTACGAAACTCTTACTGGTAGATAGCTAATTTTACAAATACTATTCTAACTTACCTACTTTTACTTTTGCAACTTAAATATAAAATATATAGTATTGAATATACATGGAGTTAAAAATTGTATTAGACTTTAACGTTATAGCCATATTTTCTACTTTGCTTATCATGCATGCAGCTATAAATCGCTTTTGTTGGAAGATGTCGCATCCACGTACTAAGCATGTTTTATTGTCTCACATGCGATGTCTTCTTATTGTTTATGACCTGCTAGAAACTCGATTCATTTTGTTTTCAAAACGAGCTTTACAAATACATTCTTTGAACAAAAATAGCGAATAGATACATAGTTAGGAAATCCTACATACTATGTAACTGGGCGTTTGTCCGTGTGGGTCTCCCCGCCGTGCCTCGGAGAGCACGTTAAGCTGTCGGTCCCGGTTATTATCAATAACATCTGATAATAATCGTTAACTCTTGATAAGTAAATTGCTCTTATCCAATGAGTTACTCGTTCGCCCTTAGGGTTGCGGAGGTCAGATAGCAATCGCTCCGTGTAAAAACTAGTAACCTGCCAAATCCGGATAAAAGTAATGAGCAGACCCTGGGTACATAAAAATACCGGGAATAATGCTAGGATGAAGAAACCTTTTTGTACAGAAACAGTACATATTTCCAACCAAAACCGAATACCTATGCAACATCTGTGTAATCCAATCTGAACCTGTGCGAAACACCAATCTAGTTCACAAATAATATGAATGATGATAATAATGGTTTTGATAATGAACTTAAGAAAAAACACATACCTATATGTGTACATTGGAAACTATGTAAGAGATTTTATAGTAAGGAGAAAAATTAAAGATAATACTAATTGCTATCCACACTTCCAAGTACCTCTTTCCTTTCATCGTCTAGGTTGAGTACAAAATAAGCTAACTTATGTTAGATTACACATTTGTACTCAATGGATCAACGGTTGAATTGCAGACTCCACTCCTTTAACGTGAGGGTTATAAATAAATAAATAAATAAACGCTACACACTCAACGGCCCCCATTAGGATACTAATATCCTGTGTCGGGGGTCCGGAAACATTCACAATGACAAGGACAAATACACCCAGATCAGAAAATATGCTTGCATGGTCAATACAAACATATTATGCTCCGAGCGGGAATCGAACCCGCGACCTGTGGCGTTTAAGGCAGGTTCGATACCGCTGCGCCACAACGTCGTCAGTTTATGTGATCTATACTGACTCCCTTGGGCTATTGTCGTACCCATTCTTAGCGCAAGCAACGAACTTATTTGGAGGAAATAGGTGTATTAGTAATAACTTGAAAATACCTTGCTAATATTTTTTTAAACAAAAACTTCGATGCCACAATATGTTGAGGGAAATATACATCATTCGCGTAAAAATCTGTAATCTAATTGATTCTTAAAACTTAAGAATCATTTAGTAATCAAAACTCAATATAACTTTATTAACACCTGCAATAAGTTTTACGTCTTCATAATTGCCTGTCAACGTCTCGCCCAAATAGCAGCGTCTCACAAGTAGAAATTCTA
The DNA here is from genome assembly GCA_023373885.1 of Hestina assimilis. Lineage (NCBI taxonomy): Eukaryota > Metazoa > Arthropoda > Insecta > Lepidoptera > Nymphalidae > Hestina > Hestina assimilis. Next base: position 1,302,773 of record CM041745.1, on the reverse strand, counting down.
AAATTCTACTAACCGGGAGCGATCAATTACTTTGTCATTGGCGATTTCGATGGGGCCTTTAAAGCAGCGTCACAAGACCTGTATTTAGTCAATTGAATATTAAATTTCGACAGTGGGAGTGCCAAAATTGTAAGAGCAAAGTTACAGCCTGTGGTGTGTACGTTGTATTTTATATTCTTTCAGGATATGTTTTCTATATACAAAGAGCTGTTATACAATATTTTAATATCTATTGGAACCCACACTAGACAAGCCTGTATTGTGGAAGTCCTTTAACGATATTTCGGCTGGTTTACAAAATAACTTAAGCTAATAAATGTTTGTAAAATTTAAAAGTAATGTAAATAAATTAACAAAAACAGAAATTAAAATACTACTTTTTTTGAGTGATTTTTTTTTGATGGTGATGATGAGCAATTACAGTAGTTGTACAGAAATATATATACATACCAATGAGATTTTAATCATTTAAACTTTAAACAAGAATTAGGATACAACTACATTGGCTAAGTATAAGTTAATTCAATCCATGGTGCCATCGTAAAGAAAAAATATTGTAAGTGCACATAATTAAAATTATTGTCAAAAGGGTTTATACAGTTATGATGTATTGTTGTTAAGGTTATGATTATATATAGCAGATTTATTAAATTGGTTCATAAAAGGTCCTAACAATAGAAGACGCATCGATCATTTGAAACGATTTTCATAGATAAAAGATTGATGGATTGAGATCCATAAATAAATCTATCCCTAAAAAAAATAGATGAACGATGTACAACGGTTTTAAATAGACACCGTAACAAAACTCAAACAGCTACAGTAGTAGCTAAAAAATGCCATTACCAAAAACATTTTTTATAAAATATGAATATTGTATTAAATAAAATATATAGATCAATCACAAAAAAAAATTAAAGCTGTAACATACATTTCATTAAAAAGTTACCAAAAGATCAGCTGTTACCAAATGAATTTTGTCGAATTGTGACGAACTGTCCTGTGGGGGTCTACCATAAACTCTTATTGCGAATTAAATGACGACCTAAACTGAGCCGCATTGCAATTTCATAGTTTTTACTAGCGATACAGTAGATTGGTTTTGTAATTGCGATTTCAAACAATTACGTTGAATTTATTTAAGAACGTTATGTCACGTATTTACTACCTACAGCATCTTACTACGGGGCTTACCATTAACTCCTATTGCAATTCAAATGACGACCTCAACTGAGCTACATCGCTATTTACGCAACATTACATATATACTTATACGTCATGTTCATATACAATCTGAATCCATTTACTGTCATAATTGTATTGGATCGAAATAGAATTTTTATAAAAGTTAATCGTAAGCTCGCTGATCATAACCTGAACTGAATTGCATCGTAAACAAATTGTATAGTTAAAGTTCATGATAGGTCTCCTAGAATACATATCCTTAAAGAATAAGTGTAAAATCTTTTTCAGTGGCCCGACATCAACAAGCGCAGTGAGCGTTAATTAGCGCCAGTTGCCAATTTGTGATCTTCAAATTGTCTCACGCTTTAAGGTACGGTTTGATACTTTATTGTTGCTAACTCAAACATTTTAATTAATGTTCTAAACTTGGATGAACTGAAGTTGTACATTAACAGTTATATATAATATACAAGTATTTACCAACCAGGCCAACGGTAGATTATCGATAATTCTGATTTTTATTATTATGCCCGAAACTAATATTTAAACTAATATAATATTTAACTTGGTATTTGTATGTTGATTTATGAAATATACTAGTATCTGCCCGCTGCTTCGCCTCCGTGAATAGCGTTTTTAATCAGGTATTTTATTCCATATAAGTTTATAGCAAAATTAATCAAAATTGGCGCAGTGGTTGAGAAGTGAAAGGACAACAGAAAGCTAGAATTACTTCACCTTTATATTATTTTATAGTTTCATAGAGTTTACTATACACAGACAATATGACATTTGTATGTATCTATGTTTTTTATGTTAAAAGTTGGCAAACTTTGCCCAGTAATTTCACTAGCCTACAGTGCCCTTCAAACCGCAATACAGTAATGCCTAAGCTCTACTATTTGGCGGCAGAATATTTGACACTGCGGTGGTACCTACCTACCTACCTAGCCGGCCTTTTGCAACAAAAGACCTATCATCAATGTGTGTACTATGTGTGTGTAATCGATAAACAAGCGTTTAGTCCAGCGGGTGGTTAGCGGTACCATAGACTTATAATCGCTTTCAATACCAGTAGCATTCAAGGATGCAGTGACCCAAAAGAAGGAGGGAACAAATAAGGGAGATTTAAGAAGTAAAGGAAAGAGGGGTTTAGAATTTTTCCCTCTGGTAAAAGTGCAACAGTGTTACTAAAGGTGAGTACCTATATTCCGTGAGGGTGTAGTACTTCACCCGACAAGTGACCTTATCATGTCGAAATAATTTTTTTTTAAAGAATATTAGCAATGCTTTGTCAAGGCATTACTAATATTCCTATTGCCTCTCCAAATAAGCTCGAAGCTTGCGCTAGGAGTGGGTACGACAATAGCCCAAGGGTAAGATTCGAACCCTCGACTCTCGCGTTAACGGAGCGAAGTCGGCCCTTCTACCGTTGACCTATTGAGGCTTCATTTTATTTCATTGAATCAAATAAAAATGTTAAATCATGACGTCACTCTTAATCATCCGTCTCTTTAAAGAAATCTTTTTCAAATTATGATGTTCTTAAAATCTATTCAAGCGGTCTAAATTTTTATTCACTGCTTGAAGTAATAGCTCTAAAACAAAATAAGTAAAATTTTACCCTCAGTAGAAGATTTCGGTTTTATTTATATTACAAGTTATCTTCTCAAGTCTTCCTATAAAACAAGCAAATCAAATTTTATGAACCGTCAAACTCAGACCGTCCCATCGAATAAAAACCAAACAATAAACAATTTAAAACCGAATCCATCACAACAAACTTTCACATACACTCCCCCTGTACTTTTCACCCCTGTTTTAACACACAAATTTACAAACACCCGACAAAAAACACAAATTCAACTTTAACACAAAAACCATAAGGACTATACTAACCGCACATAAAAAATCTGTTATGGCTTAAGTAAAAACGCGTTCTCTCAAGCGAAAATGACTCTTATTACATCAGGTTATGTATTAAAATATTGTGTCAAAATGAGATGGATATTGGTATTGGGAAGACGTTTACAGAATGTCGCAACGATTTTGGACATGTCAGTTTAGTGCGCAAACTATCACGTGGTGGATACCGTGTGTGGCAATGAAAAAAGCGAAAAGCAGATTTAATTATAATATAAATTAAAAAAGTTATATAAAGTGACACCGTTGTGGCGTTGTGGGTAGCGAGTCTGCCTTAAGCCTCGACGGTTGCGGGTTCGATTCCCGCTCGGAGCAGATGTTTGTATTAATCGTACAGGCATGTTTTCCGGTCTGGTTGTGTTTGTCCTTGTCATTGTGAATGTTTCCGACCCCCGACACAGGATATAATTATCCTAATGGGGGCCGTTGAGTGTGTAGCGTTTATTTATTTATTATTTATTAAAGTTCACTCATATAGACTATATGAATTAGTGTTAGATGGTATTAGAAAAATAATTGATTAAAAATAATAATAATAATAAACGCTACACATTCAACGGCCCCATTAGGATTAGTTATATCCTGTGTCGGGTATCCGGAAACATATACATTGACAACGACAAATAAACCCAGACCGGATAACAATGTTATCCGGTCTGTTATCATAACATCCCTGTATGGTCAATACAAATATCTACTCCGAGCGGGAATCGAAGCCGGGACCTATGACACTTAAGGCAGACTCGCTACCGCTGCGCCACAACGTCGACATTCTTATAAGAGCAAAATAAAATATATACGAGTTTTTTTTAATCTAACCATAAGTCTAATAAGAAAAAACCATCAATAATTCATTCATTTCACTTTTTTTAATTATTTTAGAACATCGTCTAAAAGTATGAATTATATTATCATAGAAAGAAATAAAGTGCACAGTCTTTTTTATTTTTTCGGTGCCCAACAATATAACTCCCACCATTTAATGATTGCTTACAGTAGAAGAACGATTGAATAACGCTCTGTTTATTTTCGTTTCAATTATAGACGTAAACACTGTCCTAACTTCTTGAATATATGGAAGCAAATAAGCAATACTATGTCAACCCACACGAATGTCATTTCGAGAAAAACGCGTTTGAAAATGTTGAACAACTTGCTTTTATGATAATTTTTATGTATTGGTCAAGTTTTTGGAAATTTCAGATTTATGTATTTTTTTTACTTAATGTCACAAAAAATAAGTATACAAACTGCATGTTTCGTATATACTATAACCATACTACATAAATTGCATGATTAAAAATACCTTTTTAGAAGTTTTCAAGCTTAAAACCCTACAAATATTAAAGAAAAATGTTCTTCAGCCATTTACCAACACTTTTGCATATTATGTAACTCAGTTTTTTCAATTTTGTGGGTTGACATAGTAATGCTTATTTGCGTCCATATCTTATATTCTAAAAATAAAATTATACGGTTCATAACATAAAACGAAAAATATTATTAAAAAAATTGTGTGGTCGCATTACTCCCGTTTTTACTTACTAACGTTTTTTATGCTTGTTTGCCAACCGTCATGAATAAAAAAATTATTACGTTAAATAATGTCTGACGATAGTTTAAATAATTTGATTTAATATTCTATTTAAGTAGTCCTTTCCTAATCGACAAGTTTCTGCTACTCAAATCTAATATAGATTCTTCGATTTCGCTAGCAATAAAACTATCGATACTCATACAGCTCTATACATACATGCTTATACCCAGTCAGCAATGGCGGAATACAGTAAATAACTCAAATAGCCCTCGTTTGCTCACCTCGGGCCCTCTGAATGCTGGTTTGCACTTCACTTTGTATTGATTGACGTCCATTGATATAAAGATATATTCACATATGAGGGCCTCTTATTCAAATGTAACGGATTTAATTCGTATATTCAATATTGTATAGTTAAAATTCGAGTTTTTGATAAAAAGCTTTGTAAAAATATCCTTATAAGCGAGTCCTTTAATTAAGTCTTATTATTTATATATAAATGTAACATTTGTTTTAATAATAAAATCAAAGCAAAGACTTTTTAGTTTAGTGTACATACATATGTAGCTATGACACCGTCGTGGCGTTGTGGGTAGCGAGTCTGCCTTTAGTCACGACGGTTGCGGGTTCGATTCCCGCTCGGACAGATGTTTGTTAAAATTTCTGTCTCGGTCTGGGCGTTTGTCCGTGTGGGTCTCCCCACCGTGCCTCGGAGAGCACGTTAAGCTGTCGGTCCCGGTTATTATAAATAACATCTGATAATAATCGTTAACTCTTAATAAGTAAATTGCTCTTATCCAATGAGTTACTGGTTCGCCCTTAGGGTTGCGGAGGTCAGATGGCAATCGCTCTGTGTAAAAACTAGTAACCTGTCAAATCCGGATAAGAGTAATAAGCAGACCCTGGGTACATAAAAATACCGGGAATAATGCTAGGATGAAGAAGACATATGTAGCTATGAATATCTCTGAACATAATTTAAACTCAAATAGTGGTAGGTAGAGCCTCGCTCGTTTTAGTATGATTAATTCGGCTCAGTCGGAAAAATGCTACACGTCATACCGTCGATTGTTACTAATATTGTCGATTCTTTTGAGAACTGTGGGCTTCTGAGACCTAAGTTCTAGCACCATCTTACATTTTTCTCCTCAACAATCCTCTTATGATCTCATCTCAGGTAAGCACGGGCCCTTTAGTAACACACTAATGAATACAGGTTTACTTAAAGCAGGCAGTTAGTTAGTTACCTACGTAAATTTAATAAATCTTTACTAAAATAAATTTTTACTAAACTATATTATATAAAATCCTAGACAAACAAATTTGTATGGTAAAAATTACCACGTTTTTATTTTCCATCTAGCTTCTGCCCGTGACTTCGCTCGCGTAAGTAACGAGTTTTAATGAGGTACCTTTTATAGAATATAGAAATAATTTACTTCCCATATGCACTTTGTTTTCAGGACGAAAGTATTACCGTGTCACCGTCACTGTGTCTTTATCGTCCCTTCTATATCTGTACCAAAATTCGTCATAATCGGTACCTACATTGGTGTTGCCGTTGCACCGAACGCAAACAAAGACAGAAACTCATTTTTACATTTAAATAATAAAATAATAAATAAACGCTACACACTCAACGGCCCCCATTAGGATATTGATATCCTGTGTCGGGGGTCCGGAAACATACACAATGACAAGGACAAATATACCCAGACCGGAAAATATGCTTGCATGGTCAATACAAACATATTATGCTCCGAGCGGGAATCGAACCCGCGACCTGTGGCGTTTAAGGCAGGTTTGCTACCGCTGCGCCACAACGTCGTCTTGTGTCTATTTATAAAATTAATAAAAGTATGGTTAGTTATGATTTTGTTTCAATTTAAACTTAATAACACTAGCTTCTGCCCACGCCTTTGCCTACTTATTTAAAAATTGTAATGAAGCACTGTTAATACTGTATTTTTTTTTCATAGAAATTTTTATCCTTTATTTCAACGCCTTTGAGATTTTTTTCGGGACAAGAAGTATCCTTTAATGGCTTGCATGGCCCCTTTTACACCTATAACAAAATTTATCAGTGGTGTAGACGAAAGCGTCACAAACAAACTTACTTTCGCATTTATAATATCATAGTTGGACGCAAATAAGCAATACCATGTCAACCCACACGAATGTCATTTCGAGAAAAACGCGTTTGAAAATTTTGAACAACTTTCTTTATATGATTTTTTTATGTATTGGTCAAGTTTTTGGCAATTTTAGATTTATTTAAGTTATCTTACATATTTTCACAAAAAATAAAAATAACATAAATAACTGCATATTTCGTATATAATATAACCCAAAAAGTTTAAAAATACAGAAATTGCATGATTGAAAAAATGCCTTTTTTAGAAGTTTTAATGCGTAAACCCCTACAAATATTAAAGAAAAATGTTCTTCAGCAATTTACCAACACTTCTGCATATATAACTCAGTTTTTTCAATTTTGTGTGTTGACATGGTATTGCTTATTTGCGTCCAGTTAGGATTAGCTTCGTTTTAAACTATATAACATTTTACAAATTGTAAATTCAAAATACACTTAAAAACTTCCCATATGTCGATATCTCGGAAAATTTCAACCCCTCGCATAAATAATGCAAGCAACAACAACCTATAATTTCCTGGCGTCTACAAATGACAGGGTAAGTTGGGGGCTAGAATTCATTATGGCGGCTTGTGTAACCGGCAATTTAGCTGTCCCTTCAATCATTTCCAATGAATTCGTTATCTATTCCCGTCTCAATGATTCATTTTATAATTACAACTTTTTAAATCTTACAATACTTAAGAATATTCTTGACAACGTTCAGGGGGCTTACCATTAACTCTTATGACGACCAAAACAATCCAATTCAATTCTGACATACAGATTTTATATGAGTAAGAGGTTCTGTCAGCGGCTTCGCCAGCGTGATAACGATTTTAATACAAACTTTGAACCAAGATTTTAATACAAGCTTTCACCTCTTCAGTTGTGGAATTTCAGAAAATGTTAAAAGACGTCTTGATCGTTCACCAAATAACAGAGTTACATGGTTCTACAAAATCCTTTCATCTACCTGTGCGTTGAATTAGGAAACATTGTTTCCTCGTGCTCGTTTACTTTTTAAAAATAACACCTGTGAAAAAAAACAGAAAAAAATTCAAATTTAGGCTAGACATTGATAAGCCATGGTTAGGATTGAGCTTTCAAATATGTGTCAAAATAAAATGTAATTTAAATCAGAAACACTAAGGAGTATTTATATAAAGTTGGAAGCTTTTTGGATAAATTTGATAAGTAATTCTGCCCAAACACAACCATCAGAAATAATATAATAAATTCAAAAAATAATAATTGTAAATTTATTAATTTCATTACGATATATATTTTTAATTACAATGTGTATGTGTATATATAATGATCTTACTTTCGAAGTGAAAGTTTTTTAGAATTCATCAAAAATATTAAAACCATTTATTTGTTTTGAAATATGAGCACAAATTCACAAAACATATATTTCTTTAATACTACTAATAATAGTACAATTTTTGCTGGATTCAAAGCAAAAAAGGCAAGTACTAACGAAATATAGTTTACAACTTGTTAAAGAAACTAGTACTAAATAAAGTGACCTAGTTTCAACAAAGACGTGATATTACAATTAAATATAGCGTGAGAAATTTAACGGTTGCTACGTTAAATAGTAAGTAACGTTTTCGAAGGTGAAATAAAGTTAAATAGTATTCATTTTGTGTTACTTTAAACAAACTCTTACTGCGGTGATAAAAACTGTGATTTATTCTCCAAATGACTTGTCTAATAGGACCGATCGATCGATATGCAACGAAATTAGCCCTTATTAGTGCGTATTTGTATATTACTGCATTTGTCTGTACGTTTTGAGGTAAATTATGTACGACGGCAGCGGACGGTCCAAAAACACCAAAATTACTTTAAATTAATTTAATTAATTAATAATGAAATTACATGCCTAAACTTAAAACTAGTACTACTTGCTTGATGTGAGTGCCAATAGTGTGGATAAAATTAAATCAATATCTTAAATTTAACATTCAACACGAATCAAATGAATACGGTAAACTCTGATTCAACAATTTTAAGTTTTTTATTTTTTCAAAAGAATGCTTTTAGCAATGCTTTTTCAAGGCATTACTAATATTCCTGTTGCCCCTCCAAATAAGCTCGAAGCTTGCGCTAGGAGTGGGTACGACAATAGTCCAAGGCGGTCAGGATCGAACCCTCGACTCTCGCGTTAACGGAGCGAAGTTGGCTCTTCTACCGTTGAGCTATTGAGGCATTGAGGAAGTTTCTAATAAAATGGTTTATGCACTTGGATTATTACGGCGAAAACCCGGTGTTACTTCGTTGAATACGGTGGGACGTGGGAACGTAACAGGTAACAAACATAAAAAATACAGTTGAATTGAGAACCTACTCCTTTTTTTTTGAGTCGGTTACAAAGGGATAACATTGAACGGTCGAGTCTCAGTATTTTGCCCTCTACCCGGTCAAGGCCAGGACCAATGGCATATATGGAATATAAAATAGGTTTAGAATGTATCTATCTTCAATTTTATGTATTTTAAAACAACTGTCAAGCAATCAAAAATACAAAGCAAGAGTTCAATAGGCATTGTATGGAGGTAAGTCTATACTTTGCCGCTCATAAAACGTCTTCAATGCTTTGTGGTTAGCAAAACCTACAATTCACTAAAAGCGGAACTATAATAGCTTAGCATCTGTTGATTGTATCGAATAATAGGATACCTAAAGCTGGAGCCAGCTGAGAACATTGATTTTTAAACAATGTAATTTTTGTTATCATACTTACTTTATTTGTACAAAAATATTAATAAGAAATTAATGCCATAATGACATATAGACAGACATGAAAACAGACAGACGCCGTTGACTTTGTAAATACTATGGGAGAACATATTCGGTACAAATAAGGCTCCTTATTCAGGATCCTTTTTTTTTTTTTTTTTTTATGTTAGAAGTTGGCAAACAAGCATACGGCCCACCTGATGGTAAGTGGCTGCCGCAGCCTATGAGCGCTTGCAGTACCATTAGTAGGTGCCACTCACGCGTTGCCAACCTCGAGATATTAGTTCTTAAATCTCGTTCGCCCAGTAATTTCACTAGCGTACAATGCCCTTCAAACCGGAACACAGTAGTGCCTAAACACTACTATTTGGCGGCAGAATATTGGACACTGCGGTGGTACCTACCTAGCCGGCCTCTAGCAACAAAAGACCTACCACCAGCGTGACTGATTGCACTGGTGGAATAATCTCTGCTGTGACAGAGGTTATCCTAACAGCGGGCGATGGGGTCGTCACATCCCGACGCCATTATTCAATATAAACTATAATTTTCTAGCCATTTAAAAATACGGGGGCCCTGAGTACTGAGGCTGTAAAAACGTGACAGCCCTCACTTGCGGTCAAAATTAATTCTATCCTTATGATTTTTCCTGCGAGGCACAACCACGATTATGGACATCATCATGGGAATGCAGAGGCAGCGCTTTGAGCGCAATCTATACGATGGACTCACTTGACGGCTTGAGGGCGGCCCACCTGGTGATAAGAGTTTGTAAAGCATATTGCAGACCTAAAGAGTTAGAAGGACGAGAAAAAAATTAAAAGGAAGTGGAAAAAATATTATAATTATAATACCAACATAATTATTTCTGCTAAGCCATCTCGCCGACTAAGGGTCCAAGTGGTCGCCTTGGCTGGAATCGGTCGGATCGATTATCATCATCATTATTTCTGAAGGCTGCTATACAAAATGTTGCTATATGCTATATTTTCAGTGGATACCAAACGCAAGATATAGTTTGTAGCTCATAAAATGTCTTCCATGTATTGTGGGTAATATCTTACAAAGTTTATTTCACTTCTGAATCTTGAACGGTAAGGCAATTTTGTAAGCGAAACTAATCTTTAACATCAGCATTGTATCTTATATGAGATTTGTATGTTTTTATAGTTTCAAATTATTGTATTAAAATAACTGCTACATATTTTATTGACGATAAATATTTTACACAGACTGCTTTTAAAATAGCAATAGCAAAGTTTAGAAAAAGCAATTTTTATCTAAATACGAATACTTAAACTTGCTATGAAACAAAATGAAAATAACGAGTATTGAAGTGCTTAGCTTTTACATGATATGCAATTAAAATAGTCGAATGTACGTTTCAAACTATTATGTGGATCGTTATTTATTGATTATCGAAATTTAACTTCTAATTTTATGATTTCTTCATGTGACTAAGTTTTCCACCAGACGAACACCATTTAATAATAATAAAAATAAAAGGATTTTATTTACTAAGCATACACAAAATGACTTTACAATACAATAAAATACTACATGATTACTATAAGTAGAACATGTTTAGTATGCTAGTAAAAAGGTTGCGAACTCAGCTGAAAGCTGCTCTTCAGTTCACACCTTATGCATTTGTAGATATCACTCACGTCTTACCAACCTCGAGATATTGGTTCTTAAACCGATACAAAGCCATGAAAAATATTATTGTTTTGCGGTAGAATATATATTTTAAATTCTTCTATTTTATAAAATATATATAAATTGTAATATTCTCATCATGGACAAAGATATATTAATTTTAAGCAGAGATATTTCTCATACATCTAATACACACGTTCGGAGAACTTCAGCATCATAAATCAGTTTAACGTCGGGAGCGGCTACCGGGAACGGTACGAGAATTATCGAAAATCGCTTTTATAACTTACTGTCTCGTATGACGGAGCCGTGTTTCGAAATATTTCGCCAAGTGTTGGGAAATATATATAGGATATTCTGGTTAAAAATCTTAGGAATTCTCTTTAAAGAAAATTTACTTAGTAACTAATTGCGCACATTACTCTTTTTCTAAAATAAAAGTAAGTTTCTTTTTATAACATCAGCTATCTGCCAGTGAAAGTTCCGTTAAAATCGGTCCAGCCATTTCAAAGATTAGCCGTAACAAACAGACAGACAGACAGACAGACAGACAGACAGACAGACAGACAGACAGACAGACAAAAATAAAATAAAAAGATTTTATATTTATGTAACGTAATATACTTTCATATGCATTTAGTGAAAATCTGTTAATTTGGAATTAAAAACAGACACTTCAATTTTGTTTACCGGTCCTTTCTATATCCTACGATAATTCCTTCTTCAGATATTTGTAATATTTTTCTTGAAACTAATTTGTTGGAAAAATAAATGTCGACATAAGACGAAAAGATTGATTTTTGATTGTTAAGGATACGTCCATTGATATATTTAACGACAAACCAACTAATCTCAAAAAGAAGTTAATAAAATTACTTGATTAGCTAATAGCAGATTCAGATACCTACTGTCTCCTGAGCTACCGTTTTGTATTATGAATAGTGTATCTGTATTTTTCCTCTTAAATTAGTGATAACAATTTTTTATAATACTTTTGTTAATATGACTCTTCTTTTACCCAACCATAACTTGCATTCTATTGTAACTTAACTTAATGTTTTCCGTACGACTTGTTTTAACTTATTATGCATGCTATAACTACCTATAATTAGAATTGTATGTTTATTTAGCACTTAAGTTTTACATTGTATTGTTCATACTACATATAATTCTGTTGGTAATGTTTTTAAAAAAAAAAAGGAAAAAAGTTATTTTACTAAAGATAATTTCGTTTCATAAAATTCCTTGAATAAAAGTAAATCAGGGGAAGGAAGTCGAGAAAGTTTGAAAACTCGGATAGTAAGCTGAAATAAAATTCTGTCTCCAGATCATTGTGTTTATCAAAAAGTTATACAATAAAGATAGGAATAAAACGAATTAATAACGAAAGTACTCTTAATAAACTTGTCACGCTAGAGGGCGAAAGTTAATTTCCTGTTTCGTCCAGTAAACAGGGTAAATACTGGATTTTCAATGATCATACTATGCTATAATATCCAAAGCGACAGTTCAAATTTTCGTTTGATAGCAGCGAATACCTCGACACGGACAGCAACGGGTTGAAGTTGGACTGACTTGTGATTTACTGAAACCTGAGGGCCTAGATAAAGTCACATTTAAATACATAATGAAAGTAAATAATTCCGAAATGTATGGAAATTGGCATAAGCTTTCGAAATACCACGTGACTAGATTGACATCGCATAAGCGTATTTGACCTTCGAAATCGAATCTACACGGAGCGATAGCCGCTTTAGAGCCCACTACATAAATGGACTATACAAATAAAATTAGGTTTAACAAAAAACAAAACGAACAAGAAAGTAAGATAATCCATTATCTAAAAATATGTTTTGAAATAGTAACTTAACAATAATAGCACAACAAAAAATATAGCATTAGTGTAGCAGAAATATACAGAAAGGCCTTTTAAAGAAAAATGAGTGTTTTATTTGAGCCCACAGCACCGACGCTTGTCGGCATGTTTACCATGGGGGCTGTAAAAATGTCCGTCCGGCTCGTGTGATTTACGCGAAATAAAATTGTTCGTGATTCCTGTTTTGGAATGTTTTTGCCTTTTGCGCTGAGACGTGCATTACCAGAGGCCAGGAATAGAATACATAATAGCATGCTATGGTTTATTTTCGGACGTGGAATTGAGCTAAGTTAAAAAATATTTAAATACTTTTTTTTATTTCAGATTTCATTACTAATTTGATGATCGTATTCAGGTAGTATACGGCAATTTTTTTTTATAAAAATGAAAAATTATTTATTATTATTTTAAATTATAAATTATTGTGTCATTTTTAGCAATAATGCTATGAATTAATCTATAATTTTAATGAATAGTAACTTTAATTGAATACATAGTAATTATTAAATATAGCAATGGAATTTTTTGAACTAAATTAATAAATATATAATTTCAGTTTATTCGGCCACTTTCAATTTGGAATATAGAAATAAACCCAAAGAATTAGCATATATTGTTAGATTTTAGATTTACATACGTCCCTTCTTTTCGCGTCTAATCAAGCTTTAAACTCACCCTTCACAAACGAGGACAAAAATACAAACAAAAATAAAATACGATGGAAAACTAATCTGATATCTATTCAGTCTTACCAAAGATAACTTGCTCTCGTTCATAAATTACTTCTATTCCAAATTCACAAAACCACATAATTATGACTTTCACTACAATTTTGTATGAAAAATACGTATGAAGTAGCAGTTTAGCAATCAAAGCTATATTCAAAATATGTCTTTGAATTTCGGCTTAGCGATTTTGCTATTGATGTTCTCGGGGTTTGATTAAAGGGCAGAGATAATAACTGTTTTCAATATATGAGGGTTGTTATCAAGAACGTGTAATTTCGAACAATATTCCGAAATTTACAAAGTCAAGATTATAATTATGGTTGGGTTTCAAGTTGGATGATGCGCATCTGTTTTTCAATATAGTGTGCGTTTATGTGGGTTTTTTTTTTTATTTTTTTTTTTTAGAAGTTGGCAAACAAGCATACGGCCCACCTGATGGTAAGTGGTTGCCGCAGCCTATGAGCGCTTGCAGCACCATTAGTAGGTGCCACTCACGCGTTGCCAACCTCGAGATATTAGTTCTTAAATCTCGTTCGCCCAGTAATTTCACTAGCGTACAATGCCCTTCAAACCGGAACACAGTAGTTTTATATGAAGCATAAAATTTGTCAGATATTCTACCAGAAGCAGTAGTGTGTTTTGCATTACTATGCTTCAGTTAATAGTACACTGTACATAATGAAATTACAGACGGCGGTACAAAGGAGATTTAAGATACAATACCTCAAAGTTGGCAACGCGTGAGTGACACCTACAAATGGAGTGACACTACCTACGATAACCGCTCATTATCAAGTGGGCCGTATGCTTGCTCTCAATCTAAGTCTCATAAAACAAAATATCATCTTAGCAATTAGTAAAGCTGGTCCTAAACCTTTGGCACGAGCTTTAAACTAATTGCTAAGGAGATATTTTGTTTTGAATTGTCATAAAAAGAATAAAACGCTACACACTCAATGCAAGTTTGATTACAAAACATAGGGCGCCGTCCTACGGGTGAGTGATTTTATAGAAGTACTCGGATCACGGGAAATAGATTTGTGATAATGTATACCGCTGTAAACATATCGAAACTGTCATGAATCGGTCACTTCAAAGATGCGGTACGGGGTCTCGTTTGGTATTTAAAAATGACACAATAGTCTCGAATTACGTGCTCATTTAAATGGCGGTCTGTGATACATCGAACCGCTACTTAAAAACTGACCGTGGGAAGATATCCTAAGTCCCAAAATAAAAAAAAAATAACTGCAGATTGAGGAAAAAAGCCACATATTCTAAATACTGTTTAAAAATTTACCGTAAATACACAGCACAATTAATTTTACGTTTCTTGAGTCTGAACATATTATAAACTAAGGACCAGCCCTTACATACAGAAAAAATGTCCAAAGATAACGTTTTGACGCAGCGGTAGTGAACCTTAAGGGCCACAGGTCGCGGGTTCGATTCCCACTTGGGACAGAAGTTTGTATTGATACAGGCATGTGTACCGGTCAGTGTGTGATTATCTATTTGTGTGTGCTTCCGGACCTCCAACACAGGATATAATACCGACTAATGGGGGCCGTTGAGTCTGCAGTGCTTAAAAAGAAACGATGGCACTCCTTGGTAAATTCAACACTAAAAGTTACACAAGACAATTTTGAATCTACCACTTTTGAAATTTAAATCTTATATTAAACGGTGTTTACTAAATAAAGATTATTATTCCGTTAATGAATATATTGCAGATAATGTGGCATGGAATTAATATACGTTGAGTTTCATGCGGGATATATATCTTAATAGTACATTTGACAAATGTAATGTGATTATTTTTGAAAAGAGTAACTGTAGAGTTTCTTGCCATTTCTTCTCTGCAGAATCTACCTTCCGAATCGGCGGTAGCTTCACTTAGGCGGACATAACAGACTGTATATTTGACGATTCAAAAGCGCTTAAAGGCCTATTTGAATAAAGAATATTTTGAGTTTGAGTTTACTCACACGATAACTTTATTCCATTATGTTGCAAGTTTGTGGTGACTTAGTTTCATTTTACTTGTTTTCCAAGGGCCTGTCTATATATTATAATAAGTCTATTTAGTAAAATCATAATTTGATCACATTTTGATCTACCCATTAGAAATCTTCCCCCATCTCTACGCTCAATTCCTGGTTAATTACACCACACTTCAACAACCTTGATGAGCAGAACCATAGACCATCAGGATAAAAATTATGAGTCATTTATGTCCTTTTAAAATCGTCTTCGCCATAAACATTTTACATTCGCATAAACGTCATAACCCTCGGCCGCCATGTTTTATTTCAAAATTACAAATGGCGGAGTAAATTAACGATTTTATGTGGCATTTATTATGACATCCGATGATATCTTAATCTTCCGAGATGTTAAAAGTTTGGTGTTTATGTTTGGAAAGATTTTAATTATATAGGCTTAAACCTTAGGCTAGGCTTTAACTTGTTCATTTAAGCCGCAAAACGACAAATTAAAAATATTAATGAGTTTTAAAATAAAATGTCCGAGCTTCACGAATTTTTAAGCTCAAAGCTATAATTATGTGATATAACCTGTGACGAAGAGAGAAGAAAAGTTGCGTTGAAGGAAGATTTTCCTAATCTGAATATGAATATAATATCCTTTTTTAGGGTTCCGTAGCCAAATGGCAAAAACGGAACCCTTATAGTTTCGTCATGTCCGTCTGTCCGTCTGTCCGTCTGTCCGTCTGTCCGTCTCTCGGTCTGTCCGTCTGTCCGTCTGTCCGTCTGTCCGTCTGTCCGTCTGTCCGTCTGTCCGTCTGTCCGTCTGTCCGTCTGTCCGTCTGTCCGTCTGTCCGTCTGTCCGTCTGTCCGTCTGTCCGTCTGTCCGTCTGTCCGTCTGTCCGTCTGTCCGTCTGTCCGTCTGTCCGTCTGTCCGTCTGTCCGTCTGTCCGTCTGTCCGTCTGTCCGTCTGTCCGTCTGTCCGTCTGTCCGTCTGTCCGTCTGTCCGTCTGTCCGTCTGTCCGTCTGTCCGTCTGTCCGTCTGTCCGTCTGTCCGTCTGTCCGTCTGTCCGTCTGTCCGTTCGTCCGTCTGTCCGTCTGTCCGTCTGTCCGTCTGTCCGTCTGTCCGTCTGTCCGTCTGTCCGTCTGTCCGTCTGTCCGTCTGTCCGTCTGTCCGTCTGTCCGTCTGTCCGTCTGTCCGTCTGTCCGTCTGTCCGTCTGTCCGTCTGTCCGTCTGTCCGTCTGTCCGTCTGTCCGTCTGTCCGTCTGTCCGTCTGTCCGTCTGTCCGTCTGTCCGTCTGTCCGTCTGTCCGTCTGTCCGTCTGTCCGTCTGTCCGTCTGTGCGTCTGTCCGTCTGTCCTTCCGTCCGTATGTCACAATCATTTTACTCGGAAACCATGGGCTCTATCAACACGGAATTTACTAAATAGGTGTAATCTATGAACCGCACAACGATTTTGTAATGAAATCTTAAAATATATAAGAATTACGGGTAGCAGTCCATACATGTAACCGCGTGTTAAAAAAAAAAATTTCAATGTATGCCAACGTGTGTGATATCTTTGGATAGTTCTTTTAAAATGATAAGGAGTTTTGATTTTGACTTTTTTCATTAAGCCAGTAGTTGTTGAGATATTAGCTCCTAAAGTCTTAAAAATTGTGTCCCCTCTAACTTTTGAACTATGGGATTTAAAATTCTGGAAAAATTTGAGCTTGTAGAATACCACGAACTTTCATCCACATTTGGTTTGAAGAAGATAGGTCAACAAAATTTAGAGATATATAAATTGTTCCCAAAACATTGTTTTTCATATAGCTTTTAATAATTACTATGAAATTACCAACTTATTTTTGTAGTGGATTTAAATTCGTTAATTTTTTTAAAGGCCTTAAGATTCTTCATAACCAAGCTGCGGAACCCTTTAGTTTCAACTGTGCGTGGTCCATAACTGCTATGCTGCACTTGACTGGTAATTTTTTTTAAAATTAATATTAATTGACAATAGAATCATAGACGTTTTGGGATAGAATATTATCACTAATAATCTATCCCTTAAAAAGATTATTGTTCTGTGGTGGGTACGACATAAGAAATGTCCCTTCAACACGAATGGGAGGGTCATCCGACCAGGCGGGTGATATTTGATGTTGGGAAGTTGTACATATATTACATACTTCACTAGCGTAGGAAACTCTGATAGTGCGATTTAGGATTTGGACGATGTTATTCGTCAATATTGTTGCGTAGTATGCCATGTAGGTGTCGCTGTAGCTAGATGCGAGATTGTGACAATTTTGTCTTTCTATCGCGTTACGTCGTGTTGCGTGTGACATTGGGGAAGTAATCTGTGCTCAATTCACACAATTAAAAGCCATTAACCTAAGAATTGAATTGAATTAAAGATTATTATCAATGCAAATTACCACCAGGATGGAACAAACATTGATAATAAAATTAAAATCTATCAAGTAGTACCCGTCTCTGAGCATACGACGTCAAACAAGCTTATATATGAAAACGTCAAAGTCGATCATCAATGCGGATTTGATTACTGTATTCTGTACTCTTTACGATCGTCTAATAATCGTAAGAATTTCTAAAATCATCTCCAATCTACTGAATAAATATAATGAACTATGATTATACTCTTTAAAATGGTTTGAAAAGAAACTGCTTTCAGAACGGTCGTCTCCATTAGTGCCTTATTCACTATGAAATATTCATACTATGTATTATTGTGCGTACTTTCTTATTATTATTGTGTTTTATGCGAGTTAGTTGGCAAGTAAGCATACGGTCTACAAGATAGTGTGCGGTTATCGTAACCTATGCGCTTTCAACACTATTAATTAGTAGGTGTACTCACGCGTTGCCAAAAGCCAAATGTTCTTCAAACCGAAGCACAAGTAATTCAAAACACACTTCTGCTTCACACAGGCAAGCATAATAAATAACTTGAAAAAAATTGCTTATTTTATTCAGTATAATACATACACAGCTCAATCATGTAAATACTAATTTATTAAACATCAGTTTGTAATGTATACATGACGACTAAATTGTAATAATGTATACAAAATCGGCGCATTGTTAACCGCGAATGCCACTAATATTTGTAAAGACTTTACAAATTACGCTCTGCCTATTAAAGCTTTATTATGGTGAGTATAAATTTTCTATTACTGGTTTAAATTACTCCTTCATTGAAAATAGTACATAATTATAATATATAGAAATATAACTACAACTAAGGGACTTCGACATCGTAAGGTCTCAAGTGACAAGTGCGTGGTGCACTCGCACATCCTTTATATATATAGCCGGCTCCATAGCCGGGTGCTCTCACTGATCGGTTGCCATCCAACTTTGTTGTTACTGTGGTGTGGATGCAACATTACAAAATTATTTTTTTAATATCAGTATCTGAAAGGAGATCCTTGAACCTACACATCCCGCGAAATGCTCGGAGTTTCTCTCACACACGATGGCGGCGCCCGAAAAGCGAATCAATGGATGCTAAGCAGTTCCTCTCTCTTACATTTATTAACATAATACGAAACTAACACAGACATACATCTGTACACAGATGCACAGAAACCATTTCGAGTGGACATCGTGTCAATTTCGAATTTCGAATATCCGAATGCGTCCGATAACAACCGACGCAAACGCGACTACGAATGACATCATTTCCGCAACGTATCGACAGCGGCTAATATTTATAGAGTCCTCGTGACGTTCTATTGGTGACTGTACAAATATTAGCCTTTCGATATACTGGACCTATACTATTATTGTTTTTAACTTCTTAATTTTTTTGCTGCCTACAGTACCTTAATTTTTAAAAAACTCATTGGGCAAAAAAATACTATTATAAAATGTGTCACTTTTTGAATCGAGGTAAAAAAGAATATAAATCGTAAAGGCCCAACCAAGCGAAGTCTTTTACATACGTCCCTTAATGACAACAATATGAGTAAAACAGGTTATGTAACAACTTTAAGGCTTCTGCATACATTCCTGCTTATGATTTTGGACATAAAGACTTATGGCGAATGTGTAATGTAAAGTGCATAACATGTTTAATTATAAGTACGGTGAGTCCATCGATTGGAATGCGCTCGGGGCATCGTCTCAATTCCCGATGACAACCACCGAGGCAACCTATGGACGAAATTAACATTGAGTCAACGTGAAGACTGTCCCTTTTTTCAGCTGGGCCTCAGTTCTTAGCCATCACCCGGTGATGCTGACAAAGCCGGTAAGGCCAACAGCAATAAACAATCAGAAAAAAAATATTTTCCCTATCACAGTGTTATTTATTTAATAGAATTGGAAATCCGTGATCTTCATTAACGTTGCTGTAATATTTCTTGATTTTTTAACTAACTGGTGGTAAGTCTTTTACTAAATGCAAGAGGCAATTATAGCTATGTATCACCACAGCGTCAGATATTCTATTACCAAAGCAGTATTGGGTTTTGCATTTCGGTTTGAAGGACACGCTACTTAGTGAAATTACTGGATAAAGGAGATTTAAGAACCAATATTTTCACGTTGGAAAAGCGTAAGTGTCACCTTCAAATTAATGGTGTTGCAAACGCTCATTGGCGGCTACAACCGCTTACGATCAGGTGGGCTGTAAATTTGCTTGTCAACTTAGTCGCATAAAAACTAATAATATCCACGTTTATTACATCAACGAAAGAATTTCGAACTAAATCATATAGATTTCTCTTAAAGCCATAATTCATATATTTTTAATTTGTTTTAATTATCAACGCTTTCTACAATCTCTGTACGCGCATCACAACAAGCGCTATGATGCATCAAATGACGTCTAATTAACGAGCTAGTCATTAGGTGTTATTGATACACCCAATATGCATACGAGATAGAATTGAAAGCCGCTAGCTCCATTTCCATTATTGGGAATTACAAAAGCTCAAAGCTCTAAGGGATGATTAACAACAGCAATATTTTAACAAATTTTATGACCGGTATAGAAGTAGAGTAACTAAGATTAAACTAAGATTTTTGCCACAAACACTCAGACAAACGAATAAACATTGATATGAAACACACACACTGAACGGCCCCCATTAGGGTAATACTATCCTGTGTGGGTCCTGAAAAACTCCCAATGACAAGCACAAACATACCCAGACAGGACACATGCTTGTATGGTCATTACAAATATCTAGATATCAAAGCGAAACGAAACTCAATAGACTTTATTTGGATATTTTTATACCTTGTATTTTATAACTATCCGATCGTCTTTTTTTTTATGTTACAAGTTGGCAAACAAGCATACGGCCCACCTGATGGTAAGTGGTTGCCGTAGCCTATGAGCGCTTGCAGCACAGTGCCCTTCAAACCGGAACACAGTAATGCCTAAGCACTACTATTTGGCGGCAAAATATTGGACACTGCGGTGGTACCTACCTAGCCGGCCTCTTGCAATAAAAGACCTACCACCAGTGTGACTGATTGCACTGGTGGAATAATCTCTACTGTGACAGAGGTTATCCTAACAGCGGGCGATGGGGTCGTCACATCCCGACGCCGATAAAGTCGTCCATCGACATATCCAAAATTTCCTGAAGAAACATTTTTTGACGTAATTATATTTTTTCATCTTTTATCCACATACATTGAAACATGTGATAGAAGAAGTCATGCTTAAAACTATTGTAATCATTCATAGTACGGTGTAACGAAACCAGAAATGCCTTATAGATGTCTCCGGACATTCCCGCTCTCCGCCGTGTCCGGTGATGCCTCGTAGATGTCTGAGATTTGCTAGTAAGGGTATTAAAATGCTGCTATTTGCAATAAATATTATTAAATAACCTTTTTAAATAATTGTTAGATTCACAAGTGTATACAATTATACTTCGCATCATTAAAAAAAAAAACAATTTATTATACATACATATAAGCCGTAATAGATCAACGGTAGAAGGGCTGACTTCGCTCCGTTAACGCGAGAGTCGAGGGTTCGAACCTGACCCCTTGGGCTATTGTCGTACCCACTCTTAGCGCAAGCTTCGAGCTTATTTGGAGGGACAATAGGAATATTAGTAATGCCTTGACAAAGAATCGCTAATATTCTTTAAAAAAAAATATATATATTATTTTGCGCAGGATTTGGATTTTTTTTAGTACATACATACATGGTACTTAAGTGCTTATTATACCACACGTGAGTGGACGCTAAACTTCATATTAGTGGAACCAGTAAAGTATACTAGTAGATTATAGTTTCGTTATGTCCGTCTATCGATCTGCCCGTCCATACGCCACAGTCATTTTACTCGGAACCTATTATCTCTTCTATACGAAATCGGTAAATAGTTGTATTTTAAAAACCGCTACAGGGTTTTGCAATGAAATAATAAAATATTTAAAAATTTAGCAGGAAAAGCTTAGCGTACGGCAGCGTATTAGGTATATATGAATGATATAAACCGGTTTCATTTTGACTTTTTTGATTAAGTCAGCAGTTTTTGAGATGTTAGCTTCTAAAGTCATAAAAATTGTGTATAAAATAATCCAGAGCATATAATTATTGTTAATAATATGATTTCGTTATTAATGTGTTATACAATTAGCGGCGTTTTAGGCACCATCCGACAAGTCTAAGCTAGGACTAGCAACAATGTCAAGCTTCGCGCTAACATTCTGAGCATAACAACAATCTCGGTACGAAGCAGACATTGCCCCGAGTATCGGGACATTGTATTGTATTGACGCATTTCAACCAACTTCTAAAAGAGGAGGTTATACATTCTTCTGATTTTAAAAATTTGTTTGTTACATAATAACCTCGGCGTCTGCTAACTGATACTGTTGAATATATTCGTATTGGATAAGAATTCCTTAGTTAGAGTTTGCTTCGTTGATAGAACTTTTTCCTTTCAAAGGTCGACAAGCACCTGCATGCAGTCTGGTGTTGCAGATATTGATGGGCGACAGTAATCCCTTAAGATCATGGGAGCCCCCTAACCGCTTGCGCCCTCTAACGTAAAAAAAATGTGTGTCAGCCCGGACGCAAATTAGTCCTTTACCTTAAGTACGGGTTAACCTTACGTGCCGATTCTCGAGTAAATAAAAAAATATATAATAATGAAAATAATACTTACTTACTTACTCCGCGGGCTCAGCGAACGTGTCATGGCCTCCGAAATCAGAGATCTCCAGCTTTATCTGCCCTGCGCTACTTCTTGCCAATTATGGACTTGAAGGTCACGCAGGTTATCTTCGACTGTATCTCTCCAGCGATACCTCGGACGACCCACTGGACGTTTACCAGTAGCTCGCTCTAGGTATGCTCCTTTAGTTGACCGATCATTGTCCATCCTTTCAATATGCCCCAACCAGCGAAGTCTGTTAAAAAATGAAAATAATAATAATATAATAATAATAATGAAAATACCCAAAAAATGTGATGATTAGATCTAGGATTTTTGTGGAAGAGAATATATACACCACTTTAGATATAATATTGGAAGTGTTAGTATGCATGCGTGTACTGCATGAGGGTTGAATGCCGTAATCGCTTGGCATGCGGGTTGGCGATCGCAGTGTTTCCATTGCACAAGGATGCTGTTGCCCATACCCGGGTGGATTTGGCCGTGGTTTTTGGTCATACCCGGGTCGCAACGTAGGTAGACCCCCAACAAGGTGAAGTGACGACCTGGTAAAGGTTGCGGGAGTCTGTTGGATACGGTTGGCGCAGGACCGGTCATTGTGGCACTCTTTGGGGGAGGCCTATGACCAGCAGTGGAGGTATTTCGGCTGATATAATGATGATGATGATGAACTATGCATATATAGTTACAACAGAAGAAATAATATTCAGTATCTCCTCGTTTTTATGAAGTACGTTGTAAATTATCAACAAAACTTAAAAGAGTAAAATGAAACACAAAAAGTTATGGAATTATGAATGCTTTTAAAGGTATACTTAAATTTTCTTTCGAACAAAACTAAATACTGAGTTGCATTAAGTAAAAAGGTTCTTTATTACAAAGCATTTTCATAAATATGACAAAACAGAATGCACCATACTACACTTATTTTCTTATGAATATTTTAGCAAAATTGACAATGAAAAAGGAATTTGTACTCAGTGAGGAAGATAATTATTATTAATCACTACATAGTATAAAATAAAGTCGCTTTTTCTGTCCCCATATCCCTATGTTCGCTGTAATCTTTAAAACTACGCAACGGATTTTGATGTGGTTTTTTTAATAGATAGAGTGATTAAAGAGGAAGGTTTATATGTATAATAACATCCATTAAATAGTGGTCCTTATTTTTAAGGTTTCTAATGTGATGTCGTAAATAATTACATTTATTATATATTTTATACCCGTGCGAAGCCGGAGCGGGCCGCTAGTTATTATATAAAATTTGATTTTTTCCTTCAATTTACCAGAATGCTTATTACTCTTACAAGTAACTCATTATATAAAATTCACAGCAAGATTTACCGATTGTGATTAAAATATCCTGTTGTCTTCTTCTTCTTAGCATTATTCCCGGTATTTTATCTATCCAGGTTCTTTATTATTCTTATGCGGATGTGACAGGTTAAAGTACTCTCCGAGGCACGGTGAGGAGACCCACAAGGACTAAGGC
This sequence comes from Hestina assimilis, assembly GCA_023373885.1. NCBI lineage: Eukaryota > Metazoa > Arthropoda > Insecta > Lepidoptera > Nymphalidae > Hestina > Hestina assimilis. The sequence continues at coordinate 1,278,345 of CM041745.1, read as the reverse complement.
CTAGACCGAAACAGATACATAACAAGCATCTACCCCTATCGGGAATCCAACCCGCGATAGTCGAGGCTCAAAACAGGCTCGCTACCAGCACGGCACAACGGTGGTCATGTGTTTATACATATAGATAGTATATGGTACGAAATGTCAATCTGTCTGTCTGACGCAGGGCATGCATTGTTTAACTGCGCATAATTGGATGAGGGATTGATTAGTTGTTTCCACTGGGAAGGTAGACGTCCCTATTTGGTAACTCATTTCAATTTCCATACATCAATATCGTTAATGCTCTCTGATGTCCAGCACAAAGGTTTTAATTTCAGTAAATGGACATCTAAAGTGGTCAATGCTGATGAATGTTTTTTTGTATTATTTTATATACTTTTTGTGACGCTGAAAAATCTGTCTGTTTGGTGAACCTGGTAATTTCAGCAAGTACTAGTTTGAATTGAAACATGCTTTTTGTATTGAATAGTCCATTTATCGATATAGGCTATATAACATCAAATAGGAACAATAGGAGAGGACCATTAAAGAAAGATGTGCTAGAAACGGAAAAAAAATCCTTTTGGGAGCTTCCGTAACGTGCGTTGCGTAAACGGTAAGTTACACTAAATGTATGATGCAATTGTTCCCCTTTAAAAGCATCAATAGCTCAACGGTAGAAGGGCCGACTTCGCTCTGTTAACGCGAGAGTCGAGGGTTCGATCCTGACCCTCTTGGGTTATTGGTACCCATTTTTAGAGCCAGCTTCGAGCTTATTTGAAGGTGCAATAGGAATATTAGTAATTCCTTGAAAAAACATTGCTAGTATTCTTATAAAAAAACAAAAGTTCTAAAGAGAAGTCCGCGACAGCATATGTCTATCTTTTAAGGTTTACTCATATTATATTCTAATATTTTTTATGTTATCAAATTTGTTCCATAACATCACGCTGCTACCATAAATCCGGGTGAAACGGTAGGCACAGCTAGTACGCTATATGATATCTGAGCTATGAATCAATCAGATTCGTTAAAGACATCATATATTAGGTATCTTTTGTTTTGTATAAAGTGTACTTCAAAGATAGGTCCATACAATTTGTTTAATTCTCTTCGTTAGCAAAAATGTCACTCATGTCATGTAGTAAAAAATTAAAAAGTTACACTTGCCTCAAAAAACAATCATTTTTTATTGGAAAAATACTTTATTCGTTTACATCTAATACCCTACAATCTCTAACATGTTTTTAGGAATATTAATTGACTACAAGATAACAACATTATTCCAAGCAAATCCTATAGATTTTAAAATTTCTGCATTCTTTTGTATATGCTCTACACGAATAAAGCAACACAACTATTGTATATTTTATGAATGTTTATATCAAAATGACGATAAGAACACATCCTCTGGCAAAAGCGTTTCCATGTATCACACAAAATAAACTAATATCGTACAAATCATTTTAATTGCAACATGAAAATCATCCGATCTACGATTCAGGGAATCCTGATTCATACGCTCCAAATTAACTGTATGATTCAAACTTACAAAAGCCAAAGATTATGAAGTAATAAAAATAAAAATGTTGGTCTAAATATTAGCTTACTGCACATCAAATTAATAGGAAGACCAATTCTTATCCTATTATAGCCGGTGCACTCACTGATCGGTAAAGGATCGATGGGTTAAGTAAATTTAGGCGCGTTCAGTAGATGGGTTAACGCATAGTGGTATTTCAACTGAGCGTCTCTGTGCTTTTTTTTTTATGTTACAAGTTGGCAAACAAGCATACGGCCCACCTGATGGTAAGTGGTTGCCGTAGCCTATGAGCGCTTGCAGCACCATTAGTAGGCGCCACTCACGCGTTGCCAACCTCGAGATATTAGTTCTTAAATCTCCTCTGCCCAGTAATTTCACTAGCGTACAGTGCCCTTCAAACCGGAACACAGTAATGCCTAAGCACTACTATTTGGCGGCAGAATATTGGACACTGCGGTGGTACCTACCTAGCCGGCCTCTTGCAACAAAAGACCTACCACCAGTGTGACTGATTGCAATGGTGGAATAATCTCTGCTGTGACAGAGGTTATCCCAACAGCGGGCGATGGGGTCGTCACATCCCGACGCCGGTATACGGTCTACGGAGGGCACGTGAAAATTCGGTCGGGTTCGGTTGTTATCAATTTGATGATAGCCGTAAAGTCAAGTCAAAGGCCTGTACGATCTATCTGAACAACTCTGACACTAGTATGGCCAGTGACCACTCGATAAGAAGAAGAAGAATCCTTTGAGGAGTTTCGTTCCGTTCGCAGCTCATCATAGAAAAAGTCGTCTGATTTACTAAATATTATTAAAATTAATGAAATGTAATTAAAAATAAATGATTCATAAATATTAGGTATTTGTTTTGTTCCCAAGATTATTTTAGTTAAGTGACAGATGTACTTCGCTCGAACTTAAAACGCTTCGTGTAATAACGAGATATAGAATAGATATGGAGCGCAGAGTAATAAACATTTACTACAAATATAGGAATTATTTTTATACTTTCAAATCTTTATATGTATTAGGTATAAAATATAAAGTGTCAAAATAGCGTTTTGTCTTTGCGTTGTTCTTCTTTTATCGGCAATTGATATTCGTTACTAGTTTTAGATAATCCGCCATCCTTAATAATACCATTATAAAGATACTTTTTTTCCTATACATTTAACGAAGTCACAATAATTATAATAAAAACGATGTTCACAGCCTCTCTGATAGATAAGAATCATAATCGGGTAACTTTTTTTTTTACAATAGTCTAGTCTGATGTTTTTACACGACTTTTTTTTATTTATTTGTAATGAAAAAAGTTACAAACACTGATAACGAAAACCTCAACTTTTATCACATCTATAAAATATATAAATAAAGGATTTCCAAAACACAAAACCCTTATGAATCATCAATCAAATCAAAAGAATGTAGTCCTTTAATAAAAACAACACTGAACTCATTTTGTAAAATTATACAATATTGATGCACGATTTTTTTGTTGGTCGATCTAACTATTGATAACATTTAAGAACCGACTAGACTAGGGTGGTATTTTACCTTTTTTATTTTTACCGGTATAATATGATTCTTAGATAGATAGATAGAAAGAAAGATAAATAAATAGATTGTACAATAAGGTGATCTTATTTCTTAATAGCGATTTCTTCCAGACAACGTTTTCTTTTCATTCCTCCTCCTAATTAGGGATGCATCAAAACAGGTGATAAAAAAGTCCTTTAAGGAAATAAAACTAATATATTTCAATAATTAACTATAAATAAATTGCCCGTATCTAATATTACATAGCCTTTGATCTACAAAATTAATGGTAATATTATCTGCCCAAATGCGGTCTCTATATTTACTTACTCTGCCTATTTGACTAATGGTATGCTACAGAAATAACACTTTGATTTGTTACTTTAGATAATTGCGTCTTTATCGTTCACGATTTGGATACGATACGATTTATTTTGAAACCATTATATATTATTTTTGATCGTTAATAACAAAAGTCATATTTTAAAATAGTAATTTTACCTAAATGACCTAAAAAAAATAAGAATCTCATAACACAAACGTATGTTATTTCTTTTTTTTTTTTTGCCATATTTAATAAAGGATAAACAAATATTTATTTGGCGTCCCATTTATCGTTTTACTCTTAAATTAGTCACAAAAAACTAATTCTCAAAAATCGAAATAAACTTATAAAAAGTAATGAACAAAAATCTTCGTAAAAAATCATGTTTGTTTTCATCTCACCATGTTTTACATAAAGTTCAAAAAACTATAATGCCTGAATGGTTAAATACGGATCTATTCGAGTCCACTTGAAATTCTTATGGAAATTATTAGAACAAAACCATGTCGCGAGTACTTAATATGAGATGTCTTTTACTGTTTTTCACCTCAATAAAATATTTTTTTAACTGCAGCTACGATGCTGAATTTTAAAGGCGAATACCAAAATAATCGCTGAACGATTTCATAAATCAAAACACCGCTGTGTCGTTGTGGGCAGCAGTCTGCCTTTAGTCTTTTGCCTCGATGGTTGCGTGTTTGATTCCCGCTCGGGCAGATGTTTGCATTGATCTTATAAATATCTGTTTAGGTTTGTTCTTATGGGTACCTCCACCGTGCCCCAGTTGTTATCACATCTGATAATAGTCGTTAACTCTTTACAAGTAAAATGCTCTTATCCAATCAGTTCCTGTTTCGCTCTTAGGGTTGCGGAGGACAGATGGAAATCGCTCTGTGTAAAAACTAGTAATGTAATCTTTCAAATCTGGACAAGAGTAATAAGCAGACCCTGGGTAAATACTCGTAATACCGGGAATAATACTAGGAAGAAGATTTCATAAATAAAAAAAATTGATACGATTAATCGTATCTATCTATTACACGACAACATCGTATCGTATAAATGATGAAATATTTTGATGAAGCCAGTCCTAAAGGATTGGACTTAGGTATATTGGGTGGTCTGATGTTTTAATGAGACTTAATGCATTTTATTTCCAAGCCACTTAATGTTTCTTGATAGGTCAAGGATCGGAAATGGTTTGTAATAAAACAATATCGTTGATAAAATTTATTTCTGTAACGAGATAGTAAAGTATGTATTAGGATATTAATTTAGTAAGTGGCTTTAAGTTATGCCCCTACATTTAAGTTGAAAACTGGCCTGTACTCTTGATCTAAAGAGATATATACTCTTGATATGTATTTTACTTTAGTTATAGAACGGTTATAAGCTAGTAATTTAGTAATAGTTATTTTATATTGCATTAAAGATATCTTATTGAAAACGTTATTCATGCGGTCGAAACCGTTAACCGAATGATATGTAGTATACATGTTTAGGCGTGAAAGTGTCACAAACAATCAAACAAACAAACCCACTTTCGCATTTATGACATTACTAACGTTAAACATCTGGTGTCTAACAGGCTATATTCAACTTAAAATTCTGCTAGGCAGGTTTGATTACACTTTTTTTGGTGGTTTTACAGTCGTTCCCATAAGCCGCTCGATTCTTATTATTAACACATCTGGTTCAAATAGCTATTATTACATTTCTGATAATTATGTAATACCATTATGTTACATTATTAAGTTTTAGTGACGATCATTGCTATGTTACCGCACTCGTCACTGAATTGCTTAAGTAGCTTTAGGTGCGATCAATCTTTGGATGGGCATTTCACTGGTGTTATGTCTTTTATTGCAAGATGCCAGCATCACCACAGTATCAGGTTTTTTACTGTGTTTCGATTTGTAGAACTCTCTAACTAGTGAAGTTACTGGCAAAGGAGATTTCAGAACCAATATCTCTCGTTGAAAACGCGTCAGTAACAACTACTAATTAATGCAAGCGAGGACGTGGTCCTTTGTTTCGCACGTCGTGTCGCGCTCACACCGTCGGCTGAGTCTATCGTATAGAATGCGCTCGGAGCGCTGCCTCCATCTCCGATGACGTCCTTAGCCGTGGTTCGGCTTCGCAGGAGGCACCCTAAGGATGGAATCAAATTTGAGCCCCCGTGAGGGCTGTCCCTTTATCACGGCTGAGTCTCAGTACTCGGCCCCCTGCCCAGTGACGCTGTCGAGGCCAGTAGACCCAACAGCAATACACATTCCGAAAAAAAGCAAGCAAGCGCTAATAGGCTATGACAAACGCTTACCATCGGGTGGGTCGAATGCTTGCTTCTACATAATTTATAAAGACGAAAGTACGAATCATGTAAATGTATTCTCTCAGCCACAACTTAATTTCAATTGTTTTTTTTTCTCATCCTGTTTATATATTTTAGTTATTTTTCTTTTTTGTAACTAACCTAGTACGAAGCAAATTTGTTATTGTTGAATACACCTGTTATGTGTTTGAAATCATCTTAGAAAATGCTCTGTACAATATAGCTCATGTTTCATATCACTGTTGGTGTATCAATAAATAAATAAATAATAAAGGATTACTGGATAAATCATGAAATAATGAGTCTGTTTTTAGGGTTCCGTAGCCAAATGGCAAAAACGGAACGAAGTCCGTCCGTCCGTATGTCACAGTCATTTTACTCGGAGAACATTGACTTTATCTATACGAAATTTACTAAATAGGTGTATTCCATGAATCGCACAACGATTTAGTAATAAAATTTTAATATATATAAGAATTAAGGGTAGCAGTCCATGCATGTAACTAAGGATTGAAAAAAAAATTTCAACGTATGGCAACCTGTGAGATACATATCTTTGGATAGGTCTTTTAAAATGATAAGGAGGTTTGATTTTGAGTTTTTTCATTAAGCCAGTAGTTGTTGAGATATTAGGGCCTAAAGTCTTAAAAATCGTGTCCCCCCCCCTCTAACTTTTGAACAATGGGATCTAAAATTCTGGAAAAATTTGAGCTTGTAAAATACCACATGAACTTTCATCCACATTTAGTTCTAAGAAGATAGGTCTATAAATTTAGGAGATATATAAGTTTTTCTCATAACTTTGTTTTTCTTATTACTTTTAATAATTACTATGAAATTACCAACTTATTTTTGCGGTCGGTTTTAATTCGTTATTATTTTTAAACTTTTTAAAGCCGTTAAGATACTTCATAACCAAGCTGCGTTTAGTTTCAACTGTGCGTGGTCCACAACGCACTTGACTGGTAATTATTTTAACTCATATCAGATACTCAAAGATGATACTCCTGCTCGTACTATTGATATATTAGAGTTCCGTAACAAAATGATAAAAACGGAACCCTAATATCTTCACCGTGTCCTGTCCCTCCGTACGTCACAGTCATTTTATTCGGAGTCTATTGGCTCTATCTATGCGAAATTTTGTAAATAGATGTATTCTTTGAACCGCTACAGGGTTTTGTAGGGAAATAATAAAATATTTAAAAATTAAGGGTAGCAGTCCATACATGTAACTGGGGGTTTGAAAAAATCAGCGTACGGCAACGTGTGTAAAATCTTTGAAAAGGTTTTTAAAAATAATAAAGAGGATCGATTTTGACTTTTTTGATTAAGTCAGTAGTGGAGATAATTATTTTGACGACGTTGTGACGCAGCGGTAGCGAACCTGCCTTAAACGCCACAGGTCGCGGGTTCGATTCCCGCTCGGAGCATAATATGTTTGTATTGACCATGCAAGCATATTTTCCTGTCTGGGTGTATTTGTCCTTGTCAATATGAATGTTTCCGGACCCCCGACACAGGATATTACTATCCTAATGGGGGCCGTTGAGTGTGTAGCGTTTATTATTATTATTTATTATTAGCTCCCAAAGTCAAAAACTGTGTGTCCTTCCTCTAACTTTTGAACTTTTTTTATAATTTTGTTTTTTCATATTTCGCTTTTATATTAAATCGTTAATATTCTAATATAAGCTGCGGAACCTTTTAGTTTCCACTGTGCGAGGTCCACCACGCACTGCACTTCTATATTATTTCGTATTTACTATATATATTTTTTTTTTATGTTAGAAGTTGGCAAACAAGCATACGGCCCACCTGATGGTAAGTGGTTGCGTAGCCTATGAGCGCTTGCAGCACCATGAGTAGGTGCCACTCACGCGTTGCCAACCTCGAGATATTAGTTCTTAAATCTCGTTCGCCCAGTAATTTCACTAGCGTACAATGCCCTTCAAACCGGAACACAGTAGTGCCTAAACACTACTATTTGGCGGCAGAATATTGGACACTGCGGTGGTACCTACCTAACCGGCCTCTTGCAACAAAAGACCTACCACCGGTGTGACTGATTGCACTGGTGGAATAATCTCTGTTGTGACAGAGGTTATCCCAACAGCGGGCGATGGGGTCGTCACATCCCGACACCTTTAAAACAAGTAGTATGTACCTAAGACATTGGTGAACTCTTCAGTGACCGTTAATTTGTTGAATAAAATGAAAACAAAGTCATGGATATTTCGCTAAATGAAAAATAGTATTAAATTAAATAAAACAAATATAAATTTGTACAAGGTTTTATTTATAAAATATCACAGTTTTAAATACAATATTTACATGTATACAATGCTAATATAAAATTATCTCGCTAATAAATAAATGCATTACTAATTGGCTTCAGCTCGTTGAATTACATTCAGTCTTCAGCAAATAAAGGAATACAATACCATATGAATACAGTTATATCTATGTACATTTATATCTTCGTTGCTCATACATATCTGTACATATCTGTACAGAGATAAATATTATAAACTGTCTTTTTTGTATCTCTAAATACAGATACTAGCTTTAGTATTTTCTTACATTTACATATATTATACAAAAGGGTTTAGTTTTTAATATTAACTTGTTGTTTGTTGTGTTTAAAAAAAAGATAAAATATAAAAAAAATTATTAATGATTTATTCGGAACAAAACATTTAGATGATTTTGACATATGAGTTTCAAAATATTCCATAAAAGCAATTTAAGACACTAACGTTACAAAAGATATGATATCTTTTACAAATTATAGAAATCTCTGTTTCATAGAGTAAATTAACCCATCGATCTTAGTTGTTATCATAATTATCTGATTTTATCTTTAACTGGCTGATGTAACGTTTTTAAAAAGAATGCGTCATCCGTTCAGTATCAAAAGACTACTTATAAAAGAAATGAAAAATAATAATTATATATATAAATTGATGTTGTATTTCTTGTCCAATTCTTGTAATGCTAAAATGTCAATAATATTCATTTACAAATTAAACGAAGCAAATAAATTAATCACAAAAATTCTCTTACGTTATAATATAATTAGCAAAACAATATTTACAACTAAGTAGCTATTAACATACAAAATATCTTAACAAATTTCGTAAATACCTGAACGTAAATTTCATACCATCTTAGGTCTTTATCATACTAGCGTTTTTCGAGCGTGCACTTTTCAATCCAATCGCATTCCATTTCAGAGTTTATACTACATTTTGAATTTTTAATGATTATAAGTCTTTGTTTACGTCATTTTCGATGACGCCCCAAGCTTAGGCTCGACATCGCCCTTGGGACGGTTTTTTTCATGATTTTTTCATCATTGATTCAACTTGAGCCCTGCGCGGCCAAGCTCTACCGATCCGCCACACTCCAAAAACAGTTTACGAAATTATCGCGACGCGAACAAGCGCTTAAGTGTCGGAGAAAACGCACGCTGACAAAAACGCTAGTATGATAACGACCTAAGGCGAAAATGAAAAATTTGCAACGAGTCCAAATAAAGCTTTATGTACTGATTTATACAAACGAAATACTGAGGTGAAAATAAATTAGTTATTCACCGGTGTTGATAGAATTTTTCTACGACCCTCGTTATTTTATATTTCTTTCCTTATTAGAAATGTCTTCATAGCTCGGGTTCGGTAAAACAATAAACTGAATTAACAAACTTTTCATATTTTGTTGCTCTCTTTAAAAAAAAGTATACAAATTATTAAATGGGTTCTAAACAGTACAATTTTACAATTGCCGGCTATTTTCTTTTTCGTAATATTTTACTTACATTGGACTTCGAAAGTAATGTATTAATGACCTTTTTAGCTATCGCAGAACAACAACCGACTATCCGACAAATGGGAATGGAACTATCATAATAATAATAATAATAATAACTCTTTATTGGACACAAACATATGTTACAAATAAGAAGGATTACCCAGACTTAACAGAATAACATAGAAATGAAACATAATTTTATAAGGAGAGTTTCACAGGGTTTTATAGTAGTAGATTCATGCTTTTCCCAGCACAAATGGACAGGTTCGACCAGGTAAGTACTCTCACAATAATTCGGCGTATAGTAACAAAGTACTGTTGTGTTTCCTGCGATGAGTGAAAAGCCGGAGGCCTAATCTTACAACCACTCCGTATTTTTCCTGTAATGAATGTGTATTGCTGTTGGGCCTACTGGCCTTGACAGCGTCACCGGGCGGGGGTCCGAGTACTGAGACTCAGCCGTGATAAAGGGGCAGCCCTCACGGGGGCTCAAATTTGAGCCCTTGGGTTGGCAACGTGTATGTAATACTTCAAGTACCGCGCGCGTTTAGGTTGCGGTGACTGATTACCATTAGGTAGACCGTATACTTGTTTGCCAACCTTCATGATATAAAAAAATGCGAACAATCAATTTTGTCATCGAATAATACATCAATTTGTAGATTATAACTGCTCAGACAGTAAACGAAATAAAAGGTATCAAAACTGCTGTTAATCTTCAAGTTTTAAATTCATTTACCATATCGAAATATAAACCGGATATTAGATACAATAAATTTTTATTTAACAATTGTTAAACATATTTTGTCTCTATAACTATTATCCGATGGTCCCGGAGGTAGAGTGACAGCCACGTCCACCTTTGAGTGAGATGATGACGTCACTAATTCCGCGAGCTGCGACGAACACTCGCTGGAGCGTGACGTCATCGTTCGTGCTAAGAGGTTGAAAGTAGAACTATATTAATTTCTATGTGAAGATATTTTATATATACTGGCTGGTGTAGACAATTACTAGACGACTATTAAGACCAGAATAATAAGAAATAATACTGGTAATTGAAATTTTTGTAATTATAATTTAAAAAAAAGAGATTGCTTACAATTTGTGTAACAGCTCGACGCCGAATCTCCCGACGGACTGTAAGGTTTCATTTCGTAGTGGTTGCTACCAGCTGATGATTGCTGCCTACTCCTGTTGCCGAAAGGTGATGCATAGCTGATGGAAATTAATCATATGTCACACAATAAAATATTTAGACTTATAGAGCTATAAAATATTTAGACTTATAGAGCTATACATAATAACATTTTGCGAGTATGACTAAACTACTGTTTCTTTTTAAATAAAAGAACACAAGAAGGAACTCAGACCATAATAATTAAATGTAAAATAAATAAAAGTATCTACCACAAATATAAACAAAACTCTTAAGTACTTTTATGACGAAACCCAAATAATAAAATATAAAAATTTAAGTCTGACTAAAAAAAAATTGTAACTCGGCATTTAGTTGTGGCGGTCATATTGGATTTGGAAATCATAGTGTGTAGTATTCTATGTGTCAAGCCATTTCATTTGATACCTATATTGAGGGAGTTGTTAAAAAATATGTAATCTGCCGTTTTGTGGCGGCGGCCATCTTGGGCCGAAGTTCATCTACATAGATAAGAACACTTCCAACAAATAAAAAAAAAACAACCAACCAATTGTCTGGTTTTGTGAGATTATAGCATAAAACAAATTGTGAACATTATATTGACTAATAAATAAATAAATAATAATCAAAATCGGTTAATCCGTTCGGGAACAACGATTTCATAGACAGACACATCCCGTCGCTTTTACATTGGGGTTAAAAACATACATTACCAAATTTTGTGTAAATGAAAAATACGATCAATTTTATCACTGTGAAAAAGTGTACGTACTTTTAGCAAATTTGCAAGCTAACTCATCTAAATTACATTAATGTATTTATTACCTGTCCCTTAATTGTGGCATATCGTAATGATTATCTGGTCGCATCCAGTACTCGTTGCAGGTTCTCGTCAGATCTGGTGCTGCGTTTCCTTTGTCTCTGCCTGAATAACTCTTTGGTATACCTGCCCAAAACAAATATTGTTGGACCAAACATTTTTTAAGCCACGTTGAATGATCAAGAACAAAACAGATATTTAAATCAAACAAACGTTTAAAACTCCTATTATAATGAATATCTTAAATGTGAGACCTGATTGAGAATATTTCGTATAACGAATTTTGGTAGATACATATTATATCACTATAATAAAAGTATATTATATAACAATAAATGGAGTAGAACATAGTTTTATCTTGGTTCCTAATTAAGTCACAATCACATTAGGTAGGTACTTAGGTACGGTAAGATAGGCTGAACATATTAACATAAAGTATCTTGAAGCTCCACATTCGATCAGGTAAAATGTATGTTAATGTCCGAATCACAAGAAGATATAACATTTTAAGTAGCAAACAAAGACTTGATCTGCATAAGAGATAGTTTCATGAGTGCAGGTATAGGTAGGCAATACCTAAATTTGTAGGTAGAAGAGATATACGAAGAGATTACAGTAAGTGTTTAGGTCTCTAGTGCCGTGCTCATCAGCCGAATCGTAAAAAATGCCGAATCCATGACTCCACGTTGATATTTTCTGTAAGCTATTAGTATTTTCTCTGATGAGACGGACTATTTACACTAAACTAAGCTATAATTGTCTATCATATTCGATTATTTCCAAACCTGTTCTCGCAGCGCTGTATCCAGGCCTGACTGTCTTATACTTGCACCAGACATAGAGTATTGCCGCGCCTGCTGCCAACATGGCAACTGTGATACCGATTCCAACGTACAGGGTCATGTTGTTTTTGTAGATTCCTAAAATGATAGACTGTATGAAATAATACAGTTAACAACCTTGTATGCTCAAACACCATATGAAATACCTACGCTTAGTGTCAATGTTTAACGCCAATGGGTACACCATTGGGTAGGTGATTTTTATGTGATAATAAATTTATGATAATAGCGACAGACAGCGACAGACACTGCTTTAACACAAGAAAGAATATATACTTGTAACACGAAGTTTTCGACTTTATAAAGTGAATATGTTCTTTTTGGGGCAAGGAATTCGCTTCTATAATAAAATTCCGCAGACAATTTTGAATCTGCCAGCTTTACCGCAGCTCAATCAATCATCATCAAAAACTTTCATTAAATTAAGATTTTTTTATATTTGTCACACAAAAAAGTCTAATAAAATAAAAATATTGTTATTATTATTTTGTAGAATAAAACAAGAGGTCCATAATATTTAAATGCAACATACAAATAAACTTTTTTAATCTAAAATGTAAATGTGAAACAAGATAGAATACACAAGTATCAATACCAATTAAACACACTACGCTTCATTGGCTCATGAATTGATCTCATTAGACAGTTAGATTATCAAGAAACGGCAATTAAAACACGAGAACTATGTTTCCCTTCATTATTAACGATATGCAAAAAAGAGCACAAAGAAATAAACAGTGAGAATCTTTGCAACCAACGGTTTCCAATATTGTGTTCAGGAATAATGATTGTCTATATCTTTAACAATGATGTATTGTACTGGTTTCTTAGAAAATATTATACATAGACTTAATAACGACCAATTACTAGAAGACTCGAGACGCTCACAGCCGGGTGCGCTCACTGATTGGTAAACGATCAGTGGGTTAAGCAACTTTAGGCGCGGTCAGTCACTAGATGGGTGATCGCATAGGGGTATTTCAACTGAGCGTCTCTGTGCTTCGAAGGGCACGTAAAAATTCGGTTCCGGCTGCTACCAATCTGATAACAGTCGATAAGTAAAGTCAGAAGCCTATTCGGGCGACCTGAACAAATCTGACACTAAGTTGGCCACTAACGACTCGATAAGAAGAACAATAAGACTCAATAGTTCAATGGGTAAAGGACCAACTTCGCTCCATTAACGTGAAAGTTGGGGGTTCGATTCTGACCCTTCTTGGGCTATTATTGTACCCACTCCTAGCACAAGATACTAACTTATTTGGAAGGATAGTAGAAGTATTAGTAATGACTTAAACCTTGAATTACTTTAAAACCTTGTTTTCTTCCTTTAAAAAAATACTATATTTTACGTTACCTGCTAAAAGACTAACTTATCGACTAGTAACTGATTAAAAACTGGCAAACATTTTATTAAAATAAACATAACAACAATGCAAAATTTTAACAAAAGAACTCACGAAATCCCGCAGAACAAAGTCCGTCCACGCAAGCAGCATGCTGTAGCGTAGATCCAGGGCATGTCCCCGCACACTGTCTTCTTCTTACCCTGACACACTCCTCGCTGCAAGTAGACCAGGAGCTCCAAGGAGACCACGCACCTAAGAGTTTAAGGATATGCTTACTGGCATTATCTATCTGGTATTAGTTGAATGAGTTCCATTGAGATCAGGATTGGCAAAACATAAATAATGCAAAGCAAACTTTAAGATAACATGGCGCGCCTCTTTAAATTACTGTTTTAATGCTTGTAATCACATTATTACGAAAAAGTTTGTGTTTTTTTAAGTATTTGTCTTCAGTGGGCAATCAGGCCGGCAGAATCTATACAAATAAAAAAATTTATGTGTCTGTTTGTAATTCCAAACTAACAGCTTTTCACTAAATGTGTATGAGAGTATTACAAAAAAACAATTTTTGAAACTTTTGTCTTGCCATCTGTTTGGACCGGCTGATGTCTAATGGGCTGGACCGATTTTTGCGAGATTTTTATTTGACAAATGTAATTTATTATATTTGAAAAGAGTTACTGTAGAGTTTCTTGTCGGTTCTTCTCTGGAGAATCTATCTTCCAAATCGGTGGTTGCTTTACTTAAACGGATACAAGAAACTATATATTTGATGACTTAAAAGCGTATAAAATATAAAAGCCTATTTGAATGTAGAATAATTTGAGTTTGAGTTAACTTACTATTTTGACACCTTAAGCATTCATCATCGGTCTGTGAACCTTGTCCTCTACACGGAGCTCCACCATTGGCCGGAGCTGGTTCAGTACAAGTACGAGTTCTTCGTCTTCCACTTGTTTGAGCCCCACACCTACAGGGGGCCCAGGGGGACCAGTCTGACCAGCCACCATTGACTAAACAATAGACAAAAATGCTTACCTATTTGTTAAATATATACTATCTATGCAATGGATGTACTTCTATGTATTTTTAACCGACTTAAAAAAGGAGGATCTTCTCAATTGTACTGTATACTTTTATGTTTGTTACCTCAAAACTTTCGACTGGATGAACCGATTTTGATGATTCTTTTTATTTGAAAGCTGGTGCTTACTATGAGTAAACCTCATAAACGTCTTAGATTTTCATTAAGTACGTTTGTTAAATACATGACTAAAAAGTATAAAATTAGTATTTTTTTTGAAAAAAGTACTGACTTCAAAACTAAAAATTATATACTAAAAAAATATTTACAACAATAAAAGTTAGTGCTAAATAAAACATCGCACTTAGATAAATAATAATAATAAATAAATAAAAGCTACACATTCAACGGCCCCCATTAGGATAGTTATATCCTGTGTCGGGGGTCCGGAAACGTATACAAGGACAAAGACAAATACATCCAGACCGGAAAATATGCTTGCATGGTCAAAACAAACATATTATGCTCCGAGCGGGCATCGAACCCGCGACCTTTGGCGTTTAAGGCAGGTTCGCAACCGCTGCGCCACAATGTCGTCAAACACGTCGTCACACATTGTATGTCTTATTTTTATTAACTTCCTTTTTTATTTGTATAAGAAGATTTTAGACCATAGATATAAGCAAAGAAATGCTGTAAAATAAACGTTTTTCAACTAAAATGTTAACATACCGTATACTGATAATACAGCAATATCGGACTCTCTTTTGCCAGCGATGTTTTCAGCTACACACGAATAATTCGCCATGTCCTAGATAAAAAGAAAAATTACTTTTTCATATTTTAATCTGAAGAGTTTTTAATGTATAATAATGTATATTATTGGATGGATAGCTTGAACTTCTAATCTAACTAATATTATAAATCTCAAAGTGTGGGTGGGATGGATTGATTTTTCTTACTCTTTCACGCATAAACTACCGCACGGATTTGGATGAAATTTCCGGGACTGGATCAACACATAAGATACTTTTTATCCCGGAAAAATTTTTGGGTACCCGTGGGGTTGTAAAAAACTATATTAACGCGAGCGACACTGCTATATGTGTTATATAAATAAAAGAAAAGGCACTGATATATGTTATATAAATAAAAGAAAGTAATCGTGAATTAAATATTATAAATCTATCACATTTCATAGTACAGTTTTGATGTTTTCGATTTTTTTTTTTTTTTATGTTAGATTTTGGCAAACAAGCATACGGCCCACCTGATGGTAAGTGGCTGCCGCAGCCTATGAGCGCTTGCAGCACCATTAGTAGGTGCCACTCGCGCGTTGCCAACCTCGAGATATTAGTTCTTAAATCTCGTTCGCCCAGTAATTTCACTAGCGTACAATGCCCTTCAAACCCGGAACACAGTAGTGCCTAAGCACTACTATTTGGCGGCAGAATATTGGACACTGTGGTGGTACCTACCTAGCCGGCCTCTTACAACAAAAGACCTACCACCAGTGTGACTGATTGCACTGGTGGAATAATCTCTGCTGTGACAGAGGTTATCCCAACAGCGGGCGATGGGGTCGTCACATCCCGACGCCGGTATCCCGATCCTTTCAACAGGTCCATTCGACGAGTGTAAGTGCTGCAGACCCAAACCAAACCTAGCCTTAGTTCTTTTTCTCCTATCACTTCACTTATTTCTCCTCTCTTTCTAACCTTTATCTCCGGTAACAACACACACAACGCTAATGATAAAGTTAATAACAATATGCTATGATATGAGCTCTCCACCATGACCTAAGGTCAATGGTATCATGTATTCTAAGAATATAAATTAATTCACAAACATTAAACAACGATGTTACGTCCATACTCGCATTATCTACAAAAAATTGAGAACAACTTAATAAAAATAACACTTCTAAGAAATATCATAATGGCTCCTTATCATCTTACTACTAAAAGCCACTCTAGAGCATAAAACGGGTTCCTTCCAGGTGCGTTGGATGTCTTCCAAAAAAAGATACAAGATTATTTAATCTTAACCGCACTGCGCTGTTCTAGAACTATAGCTTAGATTAAATTATTAAATAACTAACTTTGTTAGGATTTATAACTGTATGAGCACGATATTTTATTATTATTATTAAGCATATAGTTGCCTATGAGCGTTTGTAACACCATTTGTAGGTCTCACTCTCGCGATTTCATTAGCCTATAGTGCCCTTCAAACCGAAACACAGTAATGTCAAATACACTCCTGTTTTGCGGTAGAATATTTGACGTTGCAGTGATACCTACCTAGCCGGCCTCTCACAACAAAAGACCTACCAGTATGACTAATTGCACTGGTGGAATAATCTCTGCTGTAACAGAGACTATCCCAACAGCGGGCGATGGGGTCTTCACTTTTCGACACCGAAAACCGAACTGAATAAAAACTAGCCATTGCCGTTGGTTTTATTTTAATACCATACACAAACAAGTTTACAGCTGACGGATACCTCTTAACCTTCTCGTAACGTCATAATACCACACCGTGAAGTAATACTCCGTGAGATGATAAGAAGAGAGGTAAGAAGAGTAAAGAAAAAAATTTAAAAAGTAAAGAAAATGTAGGTTTGACCTGTGGCTCTCACTCAATACAAGAGTACAAATACTGCTACTTAATATTTAAGCAAGCATTTTGAAGCAAGGTATTACTTTAAATTAAAACAGACTCTCATCCAATATTTTCTCTGACTATATTAGGGGGCTTACCATGAACACTTATTGAGATTCAAATGACTACCTAAACTGAGCTACATCGCTATTTCGTACCACGACATATATATTTATACGTCATGCTCATATAAAATCTGAATCGTTTTACTACCAAAATTGAAGTGGATCTCAATATAATTGTTACATTTAGTTCATGGTATACCCCCAGGTGACATATAATTGTGTAGTTTGTTGTTGCATAAGTAGAAAATTACTTATATTTTTTAAAGAATATTAGCAATGCTTTTTCAAGACATTACTAATATTCCTATCGCCCCTCCAAATAAGCTTGAAGCTTGCGCTAGGAGTGGGTACGACAATAGCCCAAAGGGGTCAGGATCGAATCGTCGACTCTCGCGATAACGTAGCGAAGTCGGCCCTTCTACCGTTAAGCTATTGAGGCTTCCTCTGTACTGTCAAAACTTTATCTTATTCAAAAATATATGAATACTAACCTGTAATCCAACTCTTGGTAACACAAGGGCTTCATCGTTTGCTTCTATAACTGCACCATTCCTCATCCACTTTATGGTGGCGATAGGTGCAGCCGGTGGTGGACTGCAGCGAAATGTGACTTGCCTACCAGCTTCTATTGTCACTGATTGTGGCTGATTCACGAATTGCTTCTTTATATCTGTGATCAAGGATAGAATATTTAATATTTTATTTCATTGTAATCTGTCAACTTGCCGTCAATATTTTTTATAATCCGTGTGCTATAATATACATCTGTACTAAATAAAATTTAATGTGTAATTCAAAGTTAACAGGTTGTCACTAAATACAAATGAAAGTATATACGGTACCAACATAAAAAAATCTGTTTTTAAAATGTTTGTCTATCTGTCTGTTTGTTCCGGCTAATCTCTGAAAATGCTGGATTGATTTTAAAGGGACTTCCACTGCCACATATCTGATGTAATAAGTAGTAACTTAGGATACTTTTATTTAAGGGAAAAAATTAGGGTTCCGTGCAATAAGGAGAAATCGGTAAACCATGCGAGCGGGATCGCGGGCGCAGCTAGTCGTCTATAAGAAGATTGTATTCTTACCCTATTTTATGTTAGTAATAAATTTCTGTTTTATTTAATGATTATCAAATGTAAATAATATGCAAATGTCTATTGTACTGTTTTATTTTATTTTAATTTAAAAATACACTGTAATTATAAATAAGTTATATAAGTATGAATAGTAAAATGACGATTCATAAAACAACAATATATTATATCAAATTCAATTTATAAAACAAACTTCATGAAAAATTTCACAGAATATAATCTAAAAATATTTTGCACTCAAAACGTAACCGATTAGAATTAAGTCACTCAAACTTAACAACCCCTGAAAATCTAACAAGCAGTAATACGCATTCATCAAATAGCACTCCTCGAATTAACGAACGGAAGTCATGTTTCCTCCACTTAATGGTTCCGCGCCATGGGCGTAAGATGCAGGGAAAAACACTCGTTAAAAATTACGACACTCTAAATTGTCCCTCTATATATAATTATAAAATATGTGATACATTGTTAGTGTTATTTTTATATTGAAACTTTATCTACAAATAAACCTTAATATAGACGCTCACTGATCTGTCAACGATCAGTGGGTTAAGCAACTTTAGGCACGGTCAGTTACTAGATTGGTGATCGCACAGTGGTATTTCATCTCAGCGTCTTCGTGCTTAGGAGTGCACGTGAAAAGCTGGTCCCGGCTGTTATCAATTTGATGATAGTCGAAAAGCCTAGTCAAAGGGCGGCCAATACGGGCGACCTAAACAACTCTGACCCCAGGTTGGCCACTAAACACTCGATATGAAGAAGAAAAAGACCTTAATATAATAAATAATAAACTTTCTATTACACAGTGACAATATACTTTAGTAAGAAGAAATAGGTTATTTTATGGATAACTAGCTTCTGCTAGCGCGTGAATAACGATTTTAATAGAAACTTTGAACCTCCATTTCAACCTTTCAGGGGTGAAATTTTAGAAAATGATAAAACACGTGTTTTTTATTTTTAAATGTTAACCAAATAGCAATGTTTCATGATTCTAGTTTAAAAAATGAACGTCCCATACAAACTTTCAACCCTTTTTCACCCTCTCAGGGGTGGGATTTTACAAAACATTAAAATACATGTATATTCATATCTAATCTTTAACCTTAAAACAAAGTTTCACCATTCTTGTTTCAAAAAATTCTTCCATACAAACTTTTAACCCCTTTTTAATCCCTTAAGGGTAGAAAGGCCAACTCCACTCCGTTAACGCGTGAGTTTTAGGTTCGATCCTGATCCCTTTATGCTATTGTCGTACCTACTCCTAGCGCAAGCTATGAGCCTATTTGGAGAGCAATAGGAGTATTAGTAATGCCTTGAAAAACAATGCTATTATTCTTTAAAATATATAATAACAAATAAAAAATAAATTTCATTATTAGTACATATTCAGCAATATTATAGTATATTTACGGCATAGTAAAATTCTTGCTTCCAAAGCAGGATATTAACAGTGTACTTCTTTATTGATACCTCCGAACAAAACCACGCTCATTCTCTTGTATATTCCTGTCTAGACTGCAAAAAACTTGCTCTACCGGTTACCGGTCCCGGTAAATGTACAGTTAGCAGAAGAAGTGTTTCAATATGAAATAAAATTATTATACAACAGTATATAACAAATTTGTAAATTAACATCAACAACAAGATAATATTCAATTTTAATATTAAAAAACTCATAAATTTTGACTGTTTCAAAAAAGGCAATAAGTTCAAAAACAATCTGGATTCGATCGGGTGAAATTGACTCTACAGCATGTCATCATAAAATAATCACTTAAAATACCGCAGACTTTATAAAACAAAAATAAACACTTAAATCGATTGACAAGAAACAAAAATATTGGAAAGTGTAGCGTGCTTTGTTATTGCTTAAAAAAGATTCCCTCTATTTTGAATTCGGGTAAAGTAAGTTAAGTTAAGTAAAGTAAAGTTGTACTGTACATTTTATACATTCAATAAAATTCATAAAAATTTGCAATCTTTTGATCACGGATGTGTAAATCAAATTATTTTACCAAAATCCGCTAACAATAAGGCAAAAATATTTGATATTGATAATAATACTATCATGTTTCTCAGGAGTTAGATATTGTACAAATAATTTAGTCCTTAATGTTAATACGTAAAAACGCTAGCTTTTGCCAGCGACCGCGCCCGCCTGATTAACGCACTTTATGCACGATATTGAGGCACCTTTATTGCAATAGAAATAAATGGTTCCCCATATAAACTTTCTTCTCACATTTCAGAGATTTTTTTTCATGACAAAACTCATCAAAATTAGCTTAGCAGGCTAGACGTGAAAGTGATTAGTCTGAACAATATTAATTAGTTTGAATTCCATAAGACCCATCTTATCGAAATTTTAAATCTTGTAGTTCGTTTTTTTGTTTATCCTGCGGGAACTTAACATTTTCCAGGATAGAAAGTATACTATGTGTTTTTTCCAAAATTTCATCCAAGCCGTTAAGATCTTTCTGAGTGATTAAGTAATTAAATCCAAACATAGAAACGTTCATATTAATAATAATTATTAATATAGCACTTTTATCGTCACATGTACTTTAACACCAAGCAATATCATGTACAGTGTGATCTTTAAAAGATTTTGTATTAACGGCTCATCCCAGCCAGTTTTTAATCGGGATTATGGTAACATAATGCGTCGAGTACATGTCATTATGTAGTCTAAATTGTATTTTGAATTCTAAAACTATATACTTAAGAGTGATAATGCCACTAAAAAATTTTTAACGGTAGCATATTCAAAATTGCAGCTGCTTTTAAATAGTGAATGAAATTTAAGACGCGAGATTACTATCATTACACTCTCTTTGTGTAATTTTGTATGTACTTATTGAACCGACTTCGAAAGTGAACTCATCATTTTGTCCGATTTTTTGTGTGTATGTTATGTGATAACTTCAGCATGTGATGTGACTGACTGCTTTGTAAAGAAGAGTGAGCGTCCGGATTGGTTCTATAATGTTATACTGAATCAAATCCACAAAAGAAATACAAAGTAAATTATGCAGTAAATATAATGAATATTACAATTATTTTTCCCTAGTCCTCCTTTCATAGTCTTATGCTGATTTGACGGGTTTTTACATAGAGCGATTGTCTTCTGACCTCGCAACCCAAAGGGCGAACTAGTAACTCTTTAGATAAGAGCAAATTTCTTATCAAGAGTTCACGATTATTATCAGATGTTATGATAACAAACGAGACCGAAAAGTTAACGTGCTCTCCGAGGCACGGTAGGAAGGCCCACAGGACCGAAACAGATATTTATAACAAACATCTGCTCCGAGCGGGAATCGAACCTGCTATCTTCGAGGCTGAAATCAGGCGCACCACCAACAGGCCACAGCGGTCGTCAATTAATATCATAATTAAAATCTATTTTTAACAGTGGCGGTATAAAATTCAGGCACTAGCGCTACTTGTAATACGCAATAAAGATAAAATGATCTTACACTTATAGGACCAATTACCTCTGGATTTCATAATGATATCCAATAAAATAATGATTAAAATCATTACATAATCGACGAAGAAAAGATGTAGCAAAAATAATTGATAATCTCCTTTTTAAATTCTCCTTAAAACGGTCTTACTATAACAGATTGAACTATGTAGAAATTAATAAGACGCTGACAGTATGAGATACCTTAAAAGGTTGTAATCTTCTCCGCGGAACTACGCACGGAATCTTGCTATATACAGGCGAATATAAAGCTACATGCACTACAGTAATAATAACCTATCTTATACAGTAGGGTAGGGGGTAGTAGGGCCTTTGTTTATCGATATCGATATTATTGTTGTAGCCAAATAATATCTCATGTTTCTAACTACCGTGGTGCTAATATTGTAATAATGACAGTGTGAATTGTGTTTTATATATTAATATAACTTTGTCTTAACTGTAAAATTAGTTATTAATATCATGCACGTGAAGAAGCACTTTCCGTAGTGCTGCTTGTCTTTCGAAGAGTGAGAGCGAGATGCCCACCATCTCTATCTATTTCTTTTTTCTTTTTATACTTTCGATTGACAATTCGTATTTTTTCTGCGTATTGCTGTTGGTCCTACTGGACTTGATAACTCCAGCTGATATTATGCGATGATGGCCGAGAATTGAGTCCCGGCCGGTTGTTTGACATCAACAATCTATGTAAATCATTGATTAGCAAGAGCCGGCCGGTCGTTGAAACATAATAAAAAGCCTCCTGTTCACATTATTTAAAGGGAATAACATAATAATCTTTTTGATAAAATTTATTAACAGACACAACTATTACTGTGTCTGGAAGGCCTTCAATGTGCAAGTGTGGAAGATAAATTGAATCAAATACGATCAAACGTGATCAAAACACTCGAGTACACTAAGATAGCGCGACATTTAAAAATGATTCCCGGTTCTCGCGTGGGGCGACTATTTCTATATGTACGATGGTATGCGACATTGTCTGTTAACTTGTTTCTATATCTCGTGCGACTAGTCAACGTCACATTGTGCGAGGGTTTTTTATATACACGTAGACAATAGCTTTATAAAAATAATAGTCTTAACATTGTAAGGCATGAAAGTTTTTATATAGTTGCGTAATTATATTTATAAGGTGCTATTTCGTTATTGTGATTTATAGTAATGAAACAAAAACCATGTCACTCAGAGAAGAGGAGTGTAAAATAATATTCGCGTAGTTTTACAGAACTCATCTATGTCTTCGCGATCGATGGAGTTCAAGAGCTTTTAAATTTTAAAAAATCTTCTAAAATTACAAAAAATCGGTTTAATATAATCTGATTATAAAAGGGCAACCCCACATTATCATTATCATACTCAAAATGTTTTTTTTACGTTCGGACATTTTACGACGGTCTGTATTTTAACCAAATCCAGTCTTCACAAATCACTAGCTTTTTAAACAACGCCATTGACATTCAACCTTTGGAACCGTTTATGACCAAACCACTAACTCATTGGGTTAGAAAAAAATCTCTACCTAACGTTAAAGGTTGCTATAAAATATTGTCTAACCGATAGCTTGATGTATTTTCTAAAATGTATGTAAGTAGCTCTAAATAAAAAATCGGTAAGTTTTTTTTTTCATTACTCTTTCTACGAGCAAATTTTCTTCAAATCATTTCTGATATTCCATTATTAATTCCTCTCCAACTAAGCATGTAGCTGGTAGGAGTAGGAACGACAACAACTCTAAGATGTTACGATGGAATCTGTAACACCTCTTAAGGCTACAAATTCAGACTTCAATTAAATAAGAAAGATTTACTTTAATAAAAAACTTATATTCTTAACTTATTCAATATTAACCATTATTCGACGGCATTTAAAATTGAATTTTTAGTTGTTTTTAAGTTTTGTTTTTTCGCACTAGTTAAAACCTTCACAAATCCACTTACAATAACTTTAACATTAATATTCTGCAATAGCCCAACGGTTAAAGCGCCGACTCCACTTCCTGCAGGTTCGGTCCGTCGGGACCGTCGGGACCTTGGACTATTGTCGTACCTACTCCTAGGGCAAGCGACGAGCTTATTTAGACGAGCAATAGCATGAAAAAACATTGCTAGTTTGCTTAATAAAAATATTAATTACTTATAAAAACATCAATAATGCAACATAGAAAATAAACAATTACCTTAATAAACTACCGAGAACACATTTTTAATATTAAATGCATATTGATTTATTACATAGAAACATTGTGGGAAACGCGATGTTATAAATAAAAAAGGACCTGCAGATGGCTACAAAAGGATCGTTACAGTTAAATGATGCGTGACTAACAGAATATTTTAATGCTAACGACTTTAGTTAACAAACCGAAAACATCAAAGGGAAAAAGGCTAATTATAAACCATAGTTTTTTTCCAGTCGCTACCTGCTTTGTGACTATTTCATAGAAATATTGGGATTATTTTAAGAACGGCCTTAAATAGTAAGTCTTTGTGGGAGATCGTTTTAAATACTATTGAGTTTAACTGGTAATTAATTAATACAAATACGTAAGTGACTTTAAAAAATATTCAACGCCTAATAGGTATACTTATAACATTTAAAGAGTCCCCTCGATTTGTCCACGAACAACGTTAGATCTTAACTAGAGCCATGCTCCAGCGAAGTACTACCGGAGAAGTACTACTTCTCACAGAAAATCGGCGTAAAGAAACAGTATCAGTAGATATTGTTGCGTTTCGTGCGACGAGTAAGAGCTTCGAAGACCAAACCTCCCCCCCTCTATTCGTTTCTTCTTTTCCCTTCTCACCCCTTCACTCCTTTTCCTTGGGTTGCCAACGCGCGTTGGATACTTCAAATATCCCAAGCGTTCATAAGTGACTGCTTACCATCAGGCAGACCGTATGGTTGTTCGCCAACCGTCATGACATAAAAAAATCGTTGTGGCGTTGTGGGTAGCGAGTCTGCCTTTAGTCTCGACGGTTGCGGGTTCGATTCCCGCTCGGGCAGATGTTTGTTAAAAATTTCTGTCCCGGTCTGGGCGTTTGTCCGTGTTGGTCTCCCCACCGTGCCTCGGAGAGCACGTTAAGCTGTCTGCCCCGGTTATTATCAATATCATCGGATAATAATCGTTAACTCTTGATAATAAATTGCTCTTATCCAATGAGTTACTGGTTCGCCCTTAGGGTTGCGGAGGTCAGATGGCAATCGCTCCGTGTAAAAACTAGTAACCTGTCAAATCCGGATAAGAGTAATAAGCAGACCCTGGGTACATAAAATACCGGGAATAATGCTAGGATGAAGAAGAATGACATAAAAAAACCTAAAAACTATACAAATTCTAATAAAATAAGAATTTTCAAAATTAACCTAGAAATTAAATGACCTATAAAGGAAATTAATGAAATGGAATATTAATATAGTGAATTTACACTAAATAATAACACTATTATTACAATAAAATAATATTAATAATTGAAGTCATACCATATCGGTAGAAAGGTCAAATACCAAAGTTTTAGTTTAGATATTGACCCCTATCCTTTGATTATTGTCGGAAGCACAAACTACCCTTGTAATAGGAATATAATTCAATAATTAACGATATTATAGCCAATGTATACATAGTAGGTATTTCATAGATTAAGTACGACGTTGTGGTACAGCGGTAGCGAACCTTAGCGCCACAAGTCGCAGATACGATTCTCGCTAGAAGCACATGTTTGTATTGATCATATAGGCATGTTTTTCGGTCTGGGTGTGTTTGTTGTTTTCATTGTGTATGTTTCCGCACACCCGACACAGGATATAACTGTCCTATCCTGATTTATTTAAACGCATATGAAAGAATACATATAAAAAAATAAAAATAAAAATGTTGTCTATTGGTCTAATTGTTCCGTCTAATCTCTGAAACGGCTGGACATCATTTAAAATCGTTGCAGAAGACTAACTTATGCTACTTTTGTTTTTGGTTCCGTGCTATAAAGAAAAATCGGAATATCACGCAAGCGAGCCGCTTGTATTATTAATTATAAATAAATGTGAAAATATAAAAAATATACTTACAGGCATATTCAACAAAAACACCTTGACTCCGTATCCTTCCTTTACTGTTCCAAGCATAACACTCACAACTATATTTACCACCGAAGTACTCTTCCAATTCATTCCTAGTAACATTTAGTTCAGCTTCGACAACCCTAACACCGTTCTGAGGATCAACATGTTCTAACTGTAATGTCTTTTCAGTCCTAACATCATTGCATTTGAAGAAGACCTGCAAAGCGTTGGCAGCCCTGCAAAGTAATGTTGCTGGTTTTGTTCGTAACACGTATGAGTTCTTTGGTTCTATTAGAAATATCGGTAGACCGTCTATTGTTTCATCGTTTTCTGGTAGTGGTATGTAGTCGTCTTCTTCGACGACCGGTTTGAAGTCTGATAAGTACGGATCGAAGTTCAAAAGACCGTCTGGATGTATATATTCAGGTCTCGTTTCTTTTTCCGTCGTTTGTTCTGTACCTGGAAAGAGAAATTATTTTAAATATATATTCGCAATTCTCTAGAGGAAGCTATTTACAATATTGTGGACGAACGTTGTGGCGTGCTGGTAGCGAGACTGCTGTGAGCTTTGACACAAAATGGGATCGATTCTCGCATGGGACGGGCATTTGTTTTTATCTTACAAATATCGGTCTCGGTGTGGGCGTTTGTCTTTGTAGATGACAACATTGATTAAAATGAGCTCGGAGTGTCGCCTCCAATCCCGATAACGTCCATAGCCATGGTTTGACCTCTCAAGAGGCAACCTATGGACGAAATCATCTTGGAGCCTCCACTAAGGCTGTCCCTTTTTCTACCTCCGCCCGGTGAAGCTGTCGCAATCGGTAGGACCAACAGCAATACATAAAAAGTTAGCGGATAAATAGCTTAACATAATTATAGATAGGTTATTTTGTCCCGGAAAAATTTCAGGTTCATGTGGAATATAGCGTAATGTATTATATACATTACGCTAGTGAAGGCATAGAAGTAGCCAGTCTTTAATATTATGTATACATAAAACGATTTCTTAATATATGTATCCGTAAATTCATCTTTCGAATCGAATGTTGCTATGCAATTAACATATTTCATATGCATTTTAATTATTTATTTATTTATTATTATTATGTAACCGATCGGCCATTTTTACTTAAACTTATTATAATTGTAATATTTACATTATTAAAACGTCGGTCATAAAGGTTATTTAAACTATATGTGTTGACGTTTCACACCCGAGCATATAATATTAGTGCAGTTTAACATTACTGTCATAAAGCATTTCTTAGATTTGGAGGACGATAATAGACAATAAATTAGTCGACTGAATAAGAACTCCTCTTACAGAATATCAAACTATATTAGTATTTTCCATACTGCTGCATTTTGTTTGTTTAAGTTATTATTTATTATTTATTTATTTAACAAGTACAATATTTTAATTAAAGCGGAAATATTATAACAAAGCATTAAAAAACCACAAAGGTTTGTCCTAAATGCTTATTATTAACTAATATATGTCATTATTATGTAATAAATTAATCATAACTTCTAACTACGTAAGTAAATGAAAATTAAATATATAAATTATGTTTGCTAGTTGTGTGATAAAGTGTTCAGAAAATGTTTTTTAGGTTCTTTTTCATATTTTGTATTGTAAGGTTTACTGCCAAAGAAAGGGGTAGTTGGTTTATTAACCATGGAATTATGTATTCTGTTGTTCTTTTACCATATTTATTGTTGTATGTTTCAATCTGTAACTGGTTCGCTGTTATCGCCCGTGTGTGTATAGGATGTTCAACTTTTTTACGTGGAATATTGTTAAAGTATTCTTCTTTTAGAATTGTGTATTTGAACAGTTCATAAATTGGCAAGGTTTTACAATGTTTAAATAGGTCAATTTCGTTTTTAATATATTTTTCTTTGACAGAGGCTGATACTATTGTTTTTAAAATTTTTAATTGTAGTTTATATATGTAGTTAAGATATGTGTTATAACGCCCGTAGCTACTAAGCCCATATTGTATGTGCGATAATGCGAATGAGTTATATAGCATTAACTTAATTTTGAATGGATATACATAGTACATACTCTTTCTCAGTCTTCAATCTTTGCCTCCAGATGGCAATGCACATTGCACATTAAAGTGTTTGTGCTTACCATTAGGTAGATAAAGCATATTAGTACTACACAAAAAGTGTTTCATGGCCAGGTGTGCTCACGGATCGATAAACGATTTGTTTAAGAAAATTTAGGTGCGTTTAATCAATAGATGAGTGACCGCATGATGAGCCTTTCCACCTCTGAAAGCACGTAAAAAGCCAGTCCCGGGTGTTATCTTAATAATAGTCTATGTGTCAAGTCAAAGGCCTATATGCGTGACCTGAGCTACTGACATTAAGTTGGTCACTAACAACATTATTAGAAGAAGAATAGAAGTATCTATTAAAACATTTAATTAGGTATCTATGCCAATACCAAGATTTAAGAAGACTGACCATTTCTATTTATAAGCCGTTAATGATGAATTATAATTGTTCTTCTTCTTATCGAGTTGTTAGTGGCCAACCTATTGTCGAATTGATAACAGCCGGAACTGACTTTTTACGTGCCCTCCGAAGCACGGAGAAACTCAGTTGGAACACCACTATGCGATCACCCATTTAATGACTGACCGCGCCTAAAGTTGCTTAACCGACCGATCGTTTACCGATCAGTAAGCGCACCCGGCTATGAGCATCTCCAATTAATTGTAAAGTACAGTTCATCACTGTCGACTTTATAGCAATTGAGTAAAATAAAAGTAAACCTATAAGGTAATTGGGTTTATAAGTAATATGAGCTAGAAAATACTCTCCAGGGAAATTGTCGTTAAAGCGGTTCATAAAACGGAAATCGATGTATTACTTAGTACAATAATATTGTTATCAAATATGTATATTTGATAGTATTTTATTATAAAAATAATATATATTAATTTAAATCTTAATCGGCTTATTTACATTGTTGTAATCTTTATTTGCTGAGTTATATTATTTGTTTATATATCTGAATTAGTAGGTTATTATTTCATTGTTATATAAATTACTATAATGATTAATGATGCATTATAATGTCCAATATATAATTATACGTGTATTGGTAGAGGTAGAGCATTATTTAGTTTCATACATTTATTTCATACATTGTATGAATCAAAGAAGCTCAAAATATCATCGATTTTTCATAATAATAAAACATGTTAAAAACATTGAAATTAAAAGAGGTTATTTAAAAATGTAAACAAAAGAAAATCAATAAAAAAAATCCTCACCTCCATTCCTAACTCTCCCGACAGACAGACACACGATCAAAACAATCCTCAACACATTCCGACACATCACTAAAACTTCACAAAATAATAATTCACAAACTCTTTATCACATTAGAAATATTTACGACGCGTATTTCGATTCGACGGGGCGAGACGAGCATCCCCTACAGCGTCTGAATGTGTACTGCGGCTTCTGATTCATTCTCAATTCCATGGTGTTTCCATGTGTGATATTCGATGGTGACGTATATGGGAAGTGCTCGATATGGTGTCGTAATTAAGAAGCTTTCTGGTTTTAATTAACGGCTCAGCGTTTCCTTGCCATCGGGCGTTGTATGAGAAAGTTTTTGCTGTATTACCTTTTGAGATTTGTAATTATATTGACTTAATTTTTTAATCTTCATAATGTTCATATAAATGCTAAAGGGAGTTTGTGTGTTTGCTTGGTTATGTTTTCACGCTCATCATTCATAATGTGATAGATATAGATGAGACCACCGACCATGGAGATATTTATAAGCTACTTTTTGTTTCATAGAATAATCTTGAAGGTGGTTAATAGGGAATGAAATTTTGCATGGGAAACCAATAATTATTACATTAAAGGTTTCTCAAGCAACCCAACCTGACAGGGTTTAGTATAAAATATTTGAAATAAAATAAATCCATCAAAAACTTTGTAGTTATCAAATAAATTCAATCTTTTCATACATATGTGCTTTTTAATGCTCTGTTGTTTATTCTGATTATTATAAATCGTCATTACAATTATGTTAAATACATAAATAAAAAAAATTGATTGCAAGATTACATGTAAATTTTGCACCTTTGAAGATTTATATACATACAAAAATCCTTATTACGATGTAGATAGTGTTGCCTTACGATTAAACACGCATTACAAACTATACATCATAAACGGAACTTAACGTTAATACATGTATCGCCATCTATTGACCCATCACAAAGACCTCTAACATTGCCCAAAAGCTTTCATGTTCAACACAATACACAAAAGCTCCACAACCTTCTGTTATAATTCCATTCGTAGCCGTTAGATAGCACTTCTCGTTGAAACTGTTCTTATTATTATGACGTGTAAGCCATCTAACGGCATATCACGAAAAGCCCTCACATTGCCCAAAAGTTAAAAGCATTCATGTTCAACATAATAACACAAAAGCTCCGCTAAAGTTTTGTTAAACCTTTTTTGAAATAATTTTCTTTTGTCGCCAATAGATGTCGCTTCTGCTAAACGCTTTGCAACCGCTCCACATTTCATTAGTTTATAGTTTTTTTAACAGATGGCGCTGTCTGAATACAACGCCACCTTGATATCTATGTAACTGTTGATGTTATCCTCCAGGATGCTTTGTATCCTTGAAAACAGTGCCATCTATCCTCTCATACGGAATATTGTTTATCAACAGTACAGTAATATGTCCATGAACATGGTTTATATCTTAATGGAAATTTTTTCTCGCTTCAGAAATGTAGAGGGAGCTACTAACTAAAATTGTTACAAAAAAAATATTTCGCAAAGATTGAAAAAGTACTTATGTACGTGCAAACTTTTGTTTTACATTATAACAGCGTTACATATATTAGGATAACATTATTCTAGCGGGTTTGCAAGTCAAGAAGTGACACCCTGAAAAGAAAGTACAGTCTTCGTGTGGGTTCACAGTTGATACGTTCTTAGTTTTCTTCTTGAGAGGCCGGACTGGGAATTAGGATATCATTGGAAATGGTAGTTTTTATATATTTAATAAAAATTCTAGTCGATGGATTGAAAATTAATTGTTATTGTGTATTTTAGAGCCTTCCTGCTGATAATACAAATGAGCCAACTCGGCAATACTCAAAACTTTTAAAAACTTTTTTAAGGTATTATTTTCCTTTTCAAATTAATTTAAATGTATAACCATTAACTTACACCTATCTATAACAGGGTATGGTTTAAGCCGCTAATATTTTAATAATATTAAATACTAGCTGATAAATTATTAATTATTAAAATTGAGGACGTTATGACTTATGGCGCAGCGGTAGCGAACATGTCTTAAGTGCCACAGGTCGTGATTCCTCGGGTTAGGGCGATTTTATTTTTCTTCTTTCATGACGATTGGCAAACAAGCATACAGGAACGGAATAAGAAGAGGAAAAAGGAAGGGAAAAAGGAAGAATAGAGGTATATACCGGAGAGAGCGCCGAAGGTGGGCCTCCGCTCCTCACTCATCGCAGGATACACAACAGTACCGTCACTTTACGTCAATTTTCTGTGCGAAGGTAGTGCTGACCTGGTCGAACCGGCCCCTTTGTGCTGGAAGAATCATGGCTCTACTACTACTAAAAAGGGCCGTTAAGTGTGGATTCTTTATTTATTTAAATTCTCACTTGAGAAAGGAAGCAATAATCAAAAAATAACATTTATCTTTTATATTCCCACAGACTAGCGAAAATTTGAAATTCCAAGTAATCTTTCGTAAATTCAAACGAACACTACTGCCAACATTGAATATTGATTGTACAAAAGGCGTTCGCAAAGCGTATTTTCAATTCAGAATTATTCGGCATCCACCGACTCCTTTTGATGATTCAAAATATGTAAGTAGCCGAAATCGTCAGTCACATTTTTACATTCGTAATGACTCTCGACGTCTCTTTTCCTCGTAGGCAGTTCAGTATACTTTGATGTGATGCTTTCTCACTCTTTTCAAGATACGGAAATTCAAATTTATCCACTGGCTCGCCTTTCCGTCGATTTTCATCTATAATGAGCCTTAAAGGTTGAGCAATCAATAGAAATTCTAAAGGTTATTCAAAATGTTTTTCTGAAACTGCTCTGAAGTAAAAGAAAATATAGTAAAAGACAAAAATAACATAGACAGCAAATTTTTAAAATATACAAATACAATTAAAGAAAAAATATATAAATCTCAAAAGTATATCTTAAAAGAAAACGTTTCGTTTTTATTTTATAAGTTTCAAGCGTGATGCAAGATATAACCATATTGTAACCTGAGTAGTATAGATTATTTTATGTGTTGATCTTCTTATATGATCTAGTAAAATTTATTAATTTTATTTAAAATAATTTTCCAAACAAACAGCTTCATTTGTAGTATAGCTTAATTGCTTTCAAAGCTGTACTTTCGCGTTTCGTCTGTTGTCGTCTTTTAATAAACGCAAGATCAAATTCGGGCAAACACACGGGCACTCTGATTTTCAAGTAACTACTTAATTTGTGTTTCACAATTATCTTGCGCTTAGGGCTGAGGAAAACCTCCATGTTTTAGTAGAATCTTAAACACGTATACCTGTTCTCATGGTGGTGGTCTCTTGGTAGACCATCCCATATGGTCTGGTTAGTTACCACGTTGGTGAAAAACTCCTGAAGCGACTGCTCATCAGCCGCCTTAGAGGTCAGCCAGCTTATGACAAGTTGCATCTCAAAACGTCGGCAACGCACTTGCATGCCCGCTGGAGATGATGTTCTTGGGTGATGGGAAAATCGCTTAGGATCAGATGAGCCTCCTGTCCGTTCGCACTATCTTTTTCTCCATTACATGTAAGAAATATATCATACATTAATATAATCATAAGTATAATAAATTTAAAATAAGAAATATACTAGTATTATTACCGAAATATATTCAAAAATGATTTAAAAATACACCCCCATTAGAGCAATGTTTAATTTACCAAAAAAAAGTCTATTTTCCAAAACAACAACACCTGATAAGTAATTGATGCGATTACCACAGTCTACCGAGCAGAGTCGAACTTAAGTAAATCCGTATTTGTGGAGGGATAAATTCGGGACAATCGCCGGGACACTTCAGTAAGGTGAGTTTGCGGGGCTTGAAGTGGCTAAAGCACTTTAAATCGTACGATATATCGTTATAATTACGTAATAACATGTCCGTGTTTGAAATTAATACTAAATTTAAAGGCCTTATAATTTATATTTAGTAGTAAATACTTAAAAGCGCGTTTTATGTAGAGCATGGGGGTGTAACTGGTTTGCGGCATCATAAGAGTTTATGGGTAAGGGATATTCAGTGTAGAACATCAGAATTTTGTATTACTGCTGGCCTTTCTGTCCGTCACCGGGTGGAAAACTGTTGTCCCTTATACTGTCAATTTCCTTGTTACAACTCCATTTAGGTGGACATCAGGCATTTTGCGACCTTTGGCATTTCCTACTTATATTATAAATTTGAAAGTGAGTTTATTTGTTTGTGACGCTTTCACGCCCCGACCGCTGAGCCGATTGTGATGATATATATTTTCCTGTACAAATAAAAGTCGATGGGGTGAAATAAGGGATTAAAGATTGTATGAGTAACCAATTATTACTATTGCATTAAAAATACATCATTAATAATCGTTAGCAGTGGACTAGTACTTATATTCAATATGATATGCATTTTTTAGAATATTCACATAGAAAGTATTAATGAAATTATGTAAAAAATTACTAAATCTCACGTTCAATCGGTTTATGTTCACAACCGCCCAGTCGAACGTAACCCAGTCGCCCTGATGAAGGACCTCCTATAGGTCCGGAACTAGTCGGGACCTAAACCAATTCAACGGGAGTTTTAGCCATTAAATTTTACATTATTAAATTAAATAATGTCTCACGATAGTTATAATAATTTTATTACCGGTAACTGCTAAGTCATAAAACTTTTTCAATAAGTCAAATAAAGCAACGATACGATAAATAAATCGTTTAGTATAAAAGTTCTCAAATGATGCTCACTAAACATTGCACGTACCACAAACGAGTGCGGGCACGAATCTTCTTCACAATTGTTCGAATCTTGGAGACTTAACGCGCTCAAATCGTCCGTTGCCAAGTGATAAACTGCTTACCTAATGGACCCGTAACGATTAATACGGCTAATAGATTATTATGACGTGAAATAGTAGAGATATATAATACTCATAGAAAATAAGTAAGTGCTCTGTCAAATATCCTGACGGAAATTTTACTCTTTGCCAAATCAGATCAAATATTTTTATTCAACGTATAGAGCATTACAATTATTTTTGAACTTCAGAGACTACCACCGACTCCAAAATTCCTCCTCTACCTGAGAAGAACCGGCGACACAAACTTAGGGAGTGTTTTTGCTTTTAATTCTTTTTAAATTGTCATATTTGTTAAATTCATATATATTGAACTCTCAGTCTCTTGAGTCTCATTCCCAAGGTGTGGTTTTATAGTAGTTTTAGTAGTTTCAATTTATTTATTAATAAAAAACCATACAACACCTCTTCAAACAGCAATTATAATAATAATAATAATAATCTTTATTGCATCTTACTTCAATAAATAAATAAATAAACGCTACACACTCAACGGCCCCCATTAGGATAATTATATCCTGTTTTGGGGGTCCGGAAACATTCACAATGACAAGGACAAACATAGCCAGACCGGAAAACATGCCTGTACGATTAATACAAACATCTGCTCCGAGCGGGAATCGAACCCGCAACCGTCGAGGCTAAAGGCAGACTCGCTACCCACAACGCCACGACGGTGTCAAATATACTAATATACTAATTCTATAAAAATATACTAAACTATAATAATCTTTACCACACAAGCGTTCTTTTATTTATTTATTTTTAATTTATTAACAGAATGTTTCTGGACACTTTCTGGGATCCTATTACAGAAACGTATACAAACGTATACAAACCTTTAAAAGAGATGCTAGTTTTATAAAGTATAGTTCCTGGAATTCTCTTAATTTATTTTTAAAGCAAATATAAAAGTCGTAATAACCTTATATTTATTTCATACACTAATATTATCGAGGGATTGATCTTTCTACGTAGACGAAGTCACGGACGTTAGTATTTATTAAACTATCATATTTAAGTTTAAAATCGTCCCCTCATATAATTTTCACTCGACCTCACACTGATTCCATCAACTTATCACACACAAGTGTGATTTTTCCCATCAACATTCGGCTATTAATATATATTACACTAGCTTTACTCGCGGCTTCGCTCGCATTGTCTACATAGTTACTATTTAGTTAAATAAACAGACGAACAATTGTTTTGCTTCATTATGTCTGTTCCACCAACTCAACATATCCTATCGCCCGCATTTCTTTCTTATTGCTCAGTTTCTATGTATCGCATCATGATGTTATATAGCATAAAGCCTTTCTCAAATAATGAATAGTTCATTATTTTTTTGAATAGTATTTATTTAATCATTATATTTATTTCAAACAGAAACATAATTTTTGATCCGACAACGAAGTAGCAGAGAATAGCGCGTTAAAGCAAACAAACAAACAAACTTGTCAGGTTTATAATATTATTATGGTTTTTATAGATTTTTACCGAATTAAAACCGTTATCTGATTATCTGTTATCGGACGAAATAAAATAATTTCGTTCCGAATAAGCCGATTCGTTTTTACGCTACGACGATTCTGTATCAAGTTTTTTATTAATATAGTTAGTTTTGGAGGGTAAGTTAATATTTTATTATTGTTCATTTTCACGCGGATAGATATGTATAATCCAAAGAAGGCTATCAATCTAAATTAATAATGAAATAATACGATTTTCGGTTTTTTACGTATGTAACTAAACTTAAAAAAATAATATATTTTAATTTTTTTTCAATAATGATTGCCAAAAGTGAGATATTAATTTTTTCTTCATGATAAATTCAATTTTGTAAATTTTATTGAACACAAAACTGCTTAAAATATAATTTAAAAACCATCATTGTTGCCTCAACTTAATACAAATTCTAATATAAAAATGTTTCATTTTACCCATTAAAACATTGTCACAACAGTTATCACTATAATATCATAAATAAATAATATTTTATACACACAAAGACGCCAACAGCGGTAGGTTGAAGACCGCAGCGTTCATAAGCCGCTGAATAATCCCTGCCTACCCTTTAACCAATACGTGACCACTTGTATTTTATTATGAGATGTCCGAAAATATAGACATGGTATAAATTTATTTATTTAATTTATTTAAGGTAACATACATTTTCTTTCTTACTCTATTTTACAAAGGGCTATGTAACAAAACCCCCATTGGGTTTATCCGAACAACGGTGTTCGTTGTCAACACTTTTTTATATTATATTTAAATTTTTACAATTAAAAGAGAGAGAAAAAAAGAAAGCAAAAGATGAAAGGTACCTACGTGAAATTATTCTATATATACATAGACTTTTTATATACGGATGTATGCACCAACCTATTTAGACAGAAAAAAAGTCACAGACTCGTTGGTTCATACATTCAACACGAACGTTATGGAGTGAACATAGTCAAGTAAGTAACAAGCTAACCTTATTAGTTTATGTTGTGCAAATCATAAGTTTTTTAGCTGGTAGTTATAAGTCTTGTGTGATGTTGCAACTCCAAAATATAATTAAACCGATTATGATTGATGTCCTTCTTTTTACAGATAATTTAATCGAGTATGTTCTTAGCTACGACTCAAGAGAATCTGTCCAGTTGTTTGAAATTTGATAATTGATGGTTGGGTTTTTTTTAAAGTGACTAATGTCCTGTCTGGTTATATACATGTTTTGCGGTAGTGGTATTGTGGAAAAAGTAATTTAAAAAAATAGAGACCGTTTTTATTGCTTTCTGACTGTTAGAAAAAAAAATTAAAGTTAACAACTGCTTGAATGTGCTAATTAGTATCGCTATGCCGCATCCAAGTTTCTGCGTCCCGTCCACCCCAGCTTGTCTCGTGTCGCCCGCAATCGGCTCAGGCAGCCAGCGGAAAATTATATTTGACGTGCACTGCCCGAAGCGGGAACAAATTAACAGCTTAAGACAAAATACCCGTGTCGTTGAGGGATCATCGCTCGCTGCGAGGGATTTATTTGACAGGTGTTTTTTTATGTATGTTTTTAAAGAATGGTTTGCTTAGATGGTCACTTACGTAATAAAGTGGAAAAGTTTTTCATTGTTTTACATTTTCACAACTAGCATTACAACATATTTAATCATGTCCACGGGCAATGGTTGCAAGACTGCAAGCAACATTTCCCCGCTTAGTCAAATCTTCGCGCGAAACATGAACCAGCCGTCGCCGGTTAAGGCAATGAGAAGAAATGAAAGTCGAAAAATAATTTAATATTACTGCCACTAACGCTCCATGGCCCAAATTTTACTGCCAATGGTACAAATTTCTATTTTAGAAGTGTTTTGCTTTAATACAGTAATACTTTTACTAAAACTAAATACCAGATATCATATTTATAGAATTAATCTTATTATGTAGTAATTCTACTGTACCCACAAAACGGTAAGTTTAAGTTAAATAGGTATTCCTTAAAGTAAAAGTTTAGAGAAAACCTAAGTTAAAGTAAAAGTTTAGAGAAAACCTTAATTATCTATTTAGGTTAGATACGGGAAACGTTAGCTACATTTCGAAGATGAAGCTAGATTTTGAAATTTTTGATTTTAATGGTATTTCTATAAAATGATAAATACTATAAATCTAACAATGCTCAAAAGCATGAAATTTTAAATAAATACATTCAAAAATGTTTAAAGATATTTCAAAATCCACTTTATACTAAGCTCCTATTCAATTTATACCAGTTTTAAATCTATAGAACATATCCCTCGCAGCCTCAAGTACAGTCTGCAACGTAAATCTCCAGGGGAAATATAAAAAGTGACGCTAAAACGCTCTCATTCAGTGAAAATCATATTCTGTTAAACTCGTTATGTGCCCACGCCTTGTCGCGCTGACCCAGCACTTGTTGGAGTAGCGTTGATAAGACATATAAAAATATTTATTAAAATGTATTTATTTTTCACTTTTATGTACTTAGGTATTAAGATTTCGTATGATTTTATTAATGTTCTTTAATATGAATGACTTCGGCGCCTGTGAATAAATTTAGATCATTCTATTAAATGAGTTAGAGTAAAATTTGAAGGGTTCTGGAAATATAAAACAGAAATCCGAAAGAAGTTTGAAGAGCCAATTATCCGCGATCATTGCATCGAGATTGTTTTATTATACGTAAATCTTTATCCAAAACCAGAAAGAGAAAACACAATGCAACGATATTAGATATATTACATATACATACATTATCAGAAGGTAACGCCTTGCGAACGCCTAACCTCGCGTTGCGTAATGTGAAATTACTGAGCAGAGGAGATTTAGGAACTAATATCTCGAGGTTGGCAACGCGTGAGTGGCACCTACTAATGGTGCTGCAAGCGCTCATAGGCTACGGCAACCACTTACCATCAGGTGGGCCGTATGCTTGTTTGCCAACTTGTAACATAAAAAATAAAAATGGGGAAACTTCGTTCCTACCGCGCGTCGCGTTTAATTTTATTTAGTTCGACCGTCTAGTGCCCAAGACCCTAAAGACCTGGTCAACTTACTGTTTGTTCTTATTACACATGAATCAACTCTTTCCACTACCACCGAAAGAATCGAATAAAATTCATCCATAAAATACTGTTAATCATCATGTGAATTAAATGCGACCGTTATTTGTAAATACATTAATAAATAAATAATTAAATAAACGCTTAACACTTAACGGCCCTCATTAGGATAGTGATTCACTGTGTTGGGGGTCCATAAACATACACAAGAACAAAGACAAACACACCCTGACCAAAACATTTTTTTATTTTTTTTATGTTACAAGTTGGCAAACAAGCATACGGCCCACCTGATGGTAAGTGGTTGCCGTAGCTTATGACCGCTTGCAGCACCATTAGTAGGTGCCACTGACACGTTGCCAACCTCGAGATATTGGTTCTTAATCTCCTCTGCCCAGTAATTTCAGTAGCCTACAGTGCTCTTCAAACCGGAACACAGTAATGCCTAAGCATTACTATTTGGCGGCAGAATATTTGACACTGCGGTGGTACCTACTTAGCCGGCCTCTTGCAACAAAACACCTACCACCAGTGAACATATGCCTGCATGGTATAAAAATCCTTTTCAAGTCCTTATGGATTATCCATATAAAAGCTATCGTGCTTTCGCTGTGAAAGCAATACTGTATTGAGTTTTTAGCGTAGTCGCCGTCGTCCGATAGCGGGAAATATTGGCTGGAACCTTTCCTCTACGAATGTGGATTGATTTTCTGATTGAACTCATCTATGGAAAGAAAAAATAAGGGTTACTTTAAATCATATTACGTTGTAATGTAGAGTGTATTTTATAAGAACTTGGGAAATATTTTGACTTTTAATAATAATAATATAAATGGATCAGTATGTAGTAATGAGGAGTAAAGGTTAAGATAAAAATTTACATATTTTTTATGTTAAATAAAATTTTATTTTATTTATTTATTTATTTATTTAATTATTACAAGAAACCTGTTACAAAAGATACATAATATAATGGTGAATACAGAAAGCGGGATACAGTTGCATTGATTGGACGTCTGAGACTGAACTAGAAATGAATCTGTATCTCAATCTTCAGCGCTCTTCCAAACTAAACATAGTCGAATATTACATACTATATTATTAATTTTGTTTTTTAAATAATGAAAGTAGAAAATATATATATATAAAAAAATAATAATAATAATAATTACAAAATATAATGAATAAAGAAATTTAGAAAAACTATAGGAAAACCAATGAGATTATAGTAAGCAAGACCTCTCTGTGTGTAAAGTGCCATAGTGTGAGTGTGTGTATGTGAGAGGGTGTGTGATTAACATGGAATATTCTTCAGTCTTTAATAAGTTCTCGATTTCGCTGTAGCTCAACTGACGAAGGTATTGAAGCAGTTTACGTTTACAATGTAGTCTATTCAGGGGGTATATGTTGATAGCTTTATTGATTTTATTATATAAAAATGGGCCCAGATAGATAAAGTGTTTATTTACATATGCATGTTTAAACGGAGGTTTGTTAGTATGTACAATGTTTTTACATCGCCTTGTCATAGCTTTTGCTTTGATGTATTTGGTGTGCGAATGTTGCCTAAGTATAGTACCAAGAATATACAGCTGACGAACCGAAAGCACCTCGAAAGCTTTATAGAGCAGATGGGTAGAGAAGTGTATAGGGCGAAATGTACTGACTTTGAGAATTGCTCTTTGTGTAATTTCCAAGGGCTTTAAAGTAGTTTTTGGTACCCCACCCCAGACTGATAAACAGTAGTCTACGATAGATTGACCGAGTGCTAGATATATCTGTTTAATAAGCTTAAAATCAGCAACATGTCTTAAATTTTTAAAAACATACATTAATTTTCTTAATCTTGAGTTAACCATTTCGATGTGGGGTCTGAAACGCAGTTTGTTGTCGATCATGACTCCCAAATACTTTATCGAAGAAGTTTCTTCAATAAATGGGCATGAGCAGACTTGCTTATTGCAACAGCTATGTGCAATAAGGTTGTTATACATCGAGGATATATTATCATTACGCATTGTAAAATTTATATATTTTGTTTTCACAGCATTTAGCGTCAAGATGTTCTTTTGCAGCCAGTGACTTACGATGTTCAATCCGAACTGTGCGTTTTCATACACTTCTTGCCACGTCTTGGCTGAAAACAGGAGCACTGTGTCATCGGCGTAGGATATTATTTTACCACCTGGAAGACTTATGTTACAGAGATCATTTAGGTAAATCAGAAAGAGCGTGGGGCCCAGTATGCTGCCTTGGGGCAATCCATAGGAGATTGGAGAGACACTGCTGACGTAATGAGCAATTTTGGTACATTGCTTTCGATTCGTTAAGATAGTCTGTGAAAAGGTTAGTTGATTTCCCCTTATACCTATATTTTCCAACTTCTGGATTAGCAGTGGAATGGATACCGTATCGAAAGCCTTGGCTAGATCCAAGAAGATTCCAACGACCCTATTACCAGCATCGATATTTTCCACCACATAATCCACAAGTTCATGGACAGCATCACAAGTCGATTTACCAGATCTGAAACCAAATTGGTTGTCAGAAAGAATTTTGTTAGACTCAATATAGTTTATCAGTCTCTTATTAACTATGCGTTCTAAAAGCTTGGATATCGATGGTAGTATAGAAATTGGTCTATAGTTAGCTACGCAGTCTTTGCCACCAGACTTATGTATTGGAAGGACCACCGACTTCTTTAAATCCTCCGGGAAGA
The DNA here is from genome assembly GCA_023373885.1 of Hestina assimilis. Taxonomy (NCBI): domain Eukaryota; kingdom Metazoa; phylum Arthropoda; class Insecta; order Lepidoptera; family Nymphalidae; genus Hestina; species Hestina assimilis. Next base: position 1,236,775 of record CM041745.1, on the reverse strand, counting down.
TGCCTTCCAACAAGCAGATGTTAAATATATGAGTAAGCGGCGGAATGAGAATATTTCTAAATTTCTTGACAATGTCGTTGGTTATGGAGTCCCAACCCACAGTGCACTTTGTCTTAAGTTCCAGAATTAGTTTCTCCAACTCGTCTTCATCCGTGCTTAACATAAGAAATGATTTTTGGATAGATTTATTATTGTAAGCAACGAAACAATTATGACTAATGTTTGTACAACTTTCATTATTATCAGCTAATTTTTAATTATTTCCACTATAATAAAATAAAGCCATAAAACAATGTATGTAAATAAATGTACAAACGCTCTAAAGTCGGTAGCATCTTCAAAAGTATTTTTTTTTGTTAGTAAATAAATAAATCATATTTACAGGCTTTTAGAATAGCAAAAACAATAGAAAAAAATAACAACTTTATATATAATAAAACATAATGATGATCGTATGTAATAAGTAAACCATCGCATGTTAATATTTTACAAATATTTTCTCTCATACAAATATTGACTGTTTTAAAAGACAAGTGATAAACTCCATACCTTCTAAAGCACAAAAACTATAGGTGAGACTAATTATATATGTATCTATAGGAGCTTATATTACTCATCACGAAATGTGGAACTGTCAAAAATAAAGGCGAATACCTTTATCGTGAAACATATATACAAAATAAAATTATCTTAAATATATGTGAAAATTTTCACAACTATACTATAATACACTATCTAAAATCAGGCGACAAGGCCCATACATAGTTATATACTTTACAGACTAACATAGCAGCAGACAACATACATAATTATTAAATATTATAAAACACTTATAGATCATCATCATTATAATATTTAACTTTTGGATCCAAAGTTTTTTCCGCGAGAGAAAATTTCATAATAGAATATTTGAATTTGGTTTTAGAAGTACGCTTTTTTTTAATTTTATTAAATAATAGTACAATTCTAGAATATTGCAACGCACAATATTCTCACAGGAAAATAACTACAATGACCGTCCTCAGCGCAGCAGGACGTCTAATATTAATGGAAAAACAATGAACAACTCGAAAAATCAACGATCCGATATCTTTCAAAGTGTTTCTTTATTGTTTTGACCGGTTATTATGTCAAGTGACTATCGTTGCACAGAGGACAAAGTTAACAAACTTATACACACATATATAAAACCGCTTACTCGCTCTTATGTATATAGATATAAAGATGAAAATCAATTTTGATGTTTGGTAAATCAATTTTGTTTAGGGATGTGAGTGGTTATCGAAAACATAATTGATTTATAAAGTGTAGTCGAGTACTTATGCGATGAGAGTTCGGTTGCATTTTGAAATTAATACCGTGGTATTGGTATGGATTTTTATTTTTGCCTTTGTTTCATATTTTGACATCTGTAGAGTAAGAAAGTTGAGTTTTTAGGCGTCGGGATGTGACGACCCCATCGCCCGCTGTTGGGATAACCTCTGTCACAGCAGAGATTATTCCACCAATGCAATCAGTCACACTGGTGGTAGGTCTTTTGTTGCAAGAGGCCGGCTAGGTAGGTACCACCGCAGTGTCCAATATTCTTCCGCCAAATAGTAGTGCTTAGGCACTACTGTGTTCCGGTTTGAAGGGCATTGTACGCTAGTGAAATTACTGGGCGAACGAGATTTAAGAACTAATATCTCGAGGTTGGCAACGCGCGAGTGGCTCCTACTAATGGTGCTGCAAGCGCTCATAGGCTGCGGCAGCCACTTACCATCAGGTGGGCCGTATGCTTGTTTGCCAACTTCTAACATAAAAAAAGAAATACTTATGTAGAAGTCATATTGTGTATTCACATATACATAAGTGTTTTTCAGAATTTCTTATATTCTTTTATTATAGGGTACATTCTCCTTTTTTTGCACCAGATTAAGAGTAGTAGGCATAATAAAAAATAATGCTATTATAAAGAAAAGAAATATTGTTATTGAACAAAGTCTATCTTTCTATTACGTTATTATAGATTTCTAAATTTATTTATTTATTTATTTATTTGGTTTGCTAGCGTTTGATACATAGTATTTAAATTTATTATTCATACACTTAGAGACTTATAATCTATGCACAAAACATTTAAAAGCAAACACAGCATGCCATATCCTTATATAATATCTCGAGAATAGATGTCTTAATAATAAAGGAAGACTAAATTCATTTAATTGAGTTAAGAATACATATAGATTAAGTAATTATATAAACAGCTATCACTTAAAAACCTTTTTTACAATTAAAACAAAATAATTTAAAATCAAAAATAAACTTAACATTAAACAAAAAATTAAAAATTAAATTCTATCCTCCGTCGTGGCGTTGTGGGTAGCGAGTCTGCCTTTAGCCTCGACGGTTGCGGGTTCGATTTCCGCTCGGAGCAGATGTTTGTATTAATAGTACAGGCATGTTTTCCGGTCTGGGTCTGTTTGTCCTTGTCATTGTGAATGTTTCCGGACCCCGACACAGGATATAATTATCCTAATGGGGGCCGTTGAGTGTGTAGCGTTTATTTATTATCTATTGTGTATAAAGTAATAACAGAAAAATTATATATTTATAAGTTATATTGGAAATTACAGAAAATACCAAATAGAAATATCGATATGGCAGCCATAATGCGAGCGCCATCTTAGACGCAATTTTTCCGAGGCGATTTGCGCTATCTCCCGCGACCGTGCTGTGACCGACATATTCTTTGCCGCGATCTCAAGCTAGAACAAAAAATACACGGAGAATTTATGTTTTATATTATCAATATTTTAATGCTATAAAGCTAGCAAGCATTTGGAATGCCTTATAAAAGACAGCTGCCTATTCACAAGCTACTTCAGAAATAACACAGTGCGCTGGCAGTTACAATACAGAATAGTATATGGGAAGATGGAGAAGAAGAGAAAGAAGGTGGAAAGGTATGAAGTCAAGGCCTCCAGCAACTCATTGAACCAACCGCAATTACATTTACGGCCATTTTACGGGAATACACTACGAAATATAACATTTCTTTGGTAATTCATGCCGAAGACATTAAAATAACAAAGGTCAGGTCATGGAAGTAAAACTATTCAACTAAAACTGTCAATAGGTAGTTTGTTTCGCCGGCTCTTCAAAGGTAGAGGTTTAATTTTGGAGCCGGTGGTTGAATCTTACTTTCAATAAATACGTTATGTTGAGTTAGGCTTTTTATGTTGAATAAAAATTGATTTGATTTGTAATAGTTCGATATTCGAATTCAATTACACCACAACAGCGGCATTAATTCGGCGTAGTTCGATCTGAACGAGGCAAATGGCGGTAGTTAGATATTCTATATTAGTTAGTCTCCTTGCTCCCACCTACATTTTTTGTCAGTACGTTTATATAAATAACTTTGCAGCGTGATATCTGCACGCATTTTTAACGATCGAGTCTTAGTGAATGATCCGTCCTAACCTATCCTGATTGTCATTCTTTTCGCATTATAGCTGTATCCCGGAAAGCCGATATGTAAGTGATATGATTAACAGAATTGTAATTATATTATCATTCGTGTTAAGAGACCTGTTTCCATTTCTGATATTTGAGATTGATGTTCCGATAGAGAGTTAAGCGCATACCTTTATGTTGAATACAAAATTATAGGGGATCCACTCTGTGGAATCAACTTCCGCCGGCGGTCTTTCCGAACCGATACGACTTGGGAACCTTCAAGAGAAGAGCGTATTCTTTCCTTAAAGGTCGGCAACGCGCCTGCATGCCTTCTGGTGTTGCAGATGTTCATGGGCGGCGATGATCTCTTACATAAAAAAAAAGTATTTATTAAGTACTTCTGAATCATTTTGTATACCAAAGAATTTGCAATGTTAAGTTGTAAGTTAATAGATGCACGTGAAGTATTCTTATGTGAAAAAAAGTAAGAAAAATAATACCGTTCAATAACGTCTCCATAGGTTTCGTATTTTAATAAAGGAATATATTTTTACGATTCTCACACCATCTCGCCCGATCCGATGAGTTAGTGTCTCCAGGCGCGGGCGACGTATGCTGTTATATATTCAAATTGAACGGGCCGAGAGCGACCGCCGCCATTTTGCGATCTTAACGTGGCGAAGAAATGGCGGACGGAAATCGGCTTATTTAATAAATTAAAATGTTTATCACTTTAAACTAATTATTTAGTATTATTATTATTCAACTGATCTTTTTAACTATAACATTAAAATATAAATTTATACTTAAAAGATAAATAAATAATATTTTCGTGTTTCATAGCCAAATGGGAAAAATGGAAAGGTTATAATTTCATCATGTCCGTCTACCCGCCCGTCCGTCTGTTTATCCGTCTGTCCGTATGTGAAAGTCATTTTAATTTTCTTTCAGCCGTAGAATTTTAGTTACATTTTCAAAGTCAACAAATAAAACAAAAGCATAAAAACAATGAATTAAACTACGTGTGCATGACATTTGTTCACATCTTTGCATAACAATATATCATAAAAATAACCTGCTCCTAACAAAAGCAACCCTGTTTCAATGTCGTGACAATGGCCGGCGCAACTAGTTATCTATTTAAACCTGGATTAGCACTCGATAACCCGTGATTAATAGCTCCGCTGGCAGGATGTAGCGTCAGCAAGTAAATACAACTATTATTTATTTTTACTAATTGTTTAAAAGTTATATTTATTATAATAATTTAGGTCCTGTTTTTGAAGTTTTAATTATCAATTCACGCGCCTAGTTGAAACTTTGTTTTATATTTTAGTTTAAAAAATTTATGTAATTACATACATCAATTCGCATATTGAAATCATACTAGCTACGAGTACGTTTCAAAATATTTTACTATTTTACTTAATTATAGATTAGCGCTACCAAAAATTATATTATTTTTATTAAATAATTCATTTATTTATAATTTAATATTAAAATTTAATGTTTGAACTTATACTTTATTATTATTTTGTTTGCGTACTATACAAAGAAGCGGACGTATTCAACTCGAAGCGCGGAAGGTTGCGGGTGCGGAGAACAGATAGTGCTGGACGTCCCGCAAAAGTGAGGATTTGCGCGGATTATTTATTGCGATCGCGCGAAACGGATTTATTTTTAATTAGCTTATTTCCTCATAATAATAGTATGTAGCAGCATGCATTTTACGAAAAAGATAATTTAAATTTAAAAACTTAATTGATTTACCTTCATAGCCTCTTATAAATAAGTTTTAGTAATTTGCTCGTTTTTAATCGGTAGGTTAGTACAAGAGTCCCCTCTACTGGAATTTAATTGTAGGTTAAGAGTAGGTACTCTTAAATAATCATCATAAAAATAGTGTAATCCTTAATAAATTTTTCTATCAATAATTTAAATCGGCTGTCATTCCAGTTATTCCTCAAAATAAAAAGTAAATACTTAATTATATTAAATGTAAAACTATATTTGAACAATAAACAATATTTTCTTTTGATACAAAATTAATTATCCCACAAACTTATGCAAAATCTTAGCAATGACTATGATCAGCTCACCCAATTGTTTCTTATTGTATTCAGAGAGATAAATCTTATGTATATTCAAACACGTCCTCATGCTCCTAAATCCCGGATTGAATTAAGTTCTGCATAGATCATACTCGCATATGTATAGAACGATATACAGGTTGATGTTATATTGTTTTAATAATATTAACTCACCAAAAATTAGTCACAAGCTTACAACTAATAAAGTTTGCGTGTGAATGTATTTGTTTCGTTGTATAGATGTTGATATTTCGAAAGAGTACCAGCATGTCTATATTATTTTTCAGAATGTGTATTGTGGTTGTCCCTGCTGGCCTTGACAGCGTCATCGAAGAGGGGGGGGATGTTCTGTCGAGTACAGAGACCCGGTCGTGAAAACAGCTAGTTTCATGGACATTTTGTGTGTTTATAAGGTGCATATCTATAGGATATAGTAAGTTTATGCTTTCTTACTCCTTTCTTCTTGCTTTTTGCGCCAAAAAACAAACTATTTTATCTATTTGTAACTTTTCGTAAAACGATTTTATTAAACAGCCCTTTACAATAATAACGTACTTTTCAACCACCTGTCTCAAAAAATAAGGTTATGTTATTCCGGTATGTATGCCTGTTTCGACAACAACTTCATAGGCTTAAATAGGTAATGTTGTTTTATATGTTGAATGAAAAGAATATATTTATGAAAGAAATATTAATATACTGTGTTAAAATCTAAGTGATGGCAATTGAGTATATTAATATGAAGAGTTTTTAGCTTTGGGAGTGTGTGTGTGTGTGTGTGTGTGTGTGTGTGTGTGTGTGTGTGTGCTTGTATTTGGTCAAGATTTAGAATATTGTGTAGATAATAACTCTTATTTATTTTATATGTAGATAAGCTTTACAGTGGATAAAGCCAAGAAATCATTTCTTGTAATATAATCAAACAAAATTTTAACTTTATAACACCTGTAACAGCCTGTACAGTCGAAGTATCAAGTCCGGTCGCATCAAGCTGATCTAAGACGGTGGGAGCCACATGTCCTCACACACCTGACGGCTTTGATTCAATCTCAATTTACTTACTACATATTATCAAGAAGACGATCTATATTCATATTATTATTATACATATTTATTTATTTATCATAGTTTGCAATAATGGATAATGGGACTTTATTAATTTTATTTCACTCTGTCCCCTTCCCTTCTGTTGGCAACTTCTAATGCTGCTGGTTTAAAGTCTATAGGCTATGGGAACCATATTTATATCAACACAAGTAAAACCGTAGACATTTAGACGTCAGCTACTTCTTATACAAAAACAATCATTCATATATTTCGATGGTGGTAGTCCTTTTATTGCAAGAGGCCGGCTAGGTAGGTACCACCGCAGTGTCAGTTATAAAGCAGTATGCAGTGTTTTGGTTTGAAGGACACTGTAGCTAGTGAAATTACTGGACTAAGGAGGTTTAAGGGGCAATATCTCCAGGTTGACAATGCGTGAGTAAGGCCTACAAATATATAAATAAATAAATAAATAAATAAACGCTGCACACTCAACGGCCCCCATTAGGACAATGATATCCTGTGTCGGGGGCCCGAAAACATATACAAGGACAAGGACAAATACACCCAGACCGGAAAATATGCTTGCATGGTCAATACAAACATATTATGCTCCGAGCGGGAATCGAACCCGCGACCTGTGGCGTTTAAGGCAGGTTCGCTACCGCTGCGCCACAACGTCGTCAAAATATATGGTGTTGCTTTCCAAAAAAATAATTGAATTTTATACCATGGTGTATGAATTTAGATAAAAATAGTTCAAAAATTGGTCATAGAGAAACCAATGGCGTAGAAATTTTAAATTCAATAACATACCACATAATGTAATAAAACTAAAGCAGCATAAACGCCAGATTTCATAACCGATTTGAACTTAGTCCGAGTCAGCGAATGTCATATCGATTTAGAATCAAATTAAAACACCGATTCTATTGAATATCGCATCGTGATTCTATTATAGGTTATGGTTTTAACAACTGCTGTGATTTTGCGATTTGAAATTTATAAATGCTTACTATTTTTTTAACATACATTTTATATTGCCAATGTTATCGAATAATAAAAAGGTATTTTACTCAATCTATACAATTGAAGTGTCTGTTTGTAATTCCCGTTTCGTTAAAGTATATACCGTACTTACATAAAAAAAATTGTCTCTGTCTGACTGTTTGTTCCTGGTAATCAGTGAAGCGGCTGGACCGATTTTAACGGGACTTTCATTGGCAGATAGGCGATGTTATAAAGAATAACTTAGATTACTTTCATTTTAGAAAAAGAATTTAGGGTTCCGTGGAATAAACAAGAATCGGTACATCACGCCAGCGGAGTCGCGGGCACAGCTAGTTATAAATTTAAAGGTCTACGTTTAATGCAACATAGGAAAATACCATTATGTAAGACGTATTCCATAGGATGGCAATTTTCTTGATGGTCCTAGTAAAGCTTCTAAATATTTTTACATAATAAACAATTTTGATGTAGTTTCAATAACAAATACTTATACATATTTTTAATTAATTAAATATTTAAATTAAAACTCATCATTAATACCCTTTTCCAAAATAAATCATATTTAAAAAATGGCTCTGTCGTTCCATTCAAAATGGCGTTTGCCGCTAAGCGCGATCAAATCTAACAAAACATAAATTTAAATTCGTACACCCTTTCAAATCGCTCACCCCTCGCGTTTTACGAAAAAACATAAAGCGCTCTTTGCTTTATTGGTAAAATTGAATTAGTAGTTCAATAATTAACTATAAGGCTTTTAAAAATATAATTAATAAAAAACCCACAAATCTTTTTATTGTATATCTTTTTTTTTCTAAATATATGTATAATAAAGGCGCTTTTTAAATAAATATTTGGATATTCTATATAAAATCGAGCAATGATATTTTTTAAATGAAACCAATATTATTTTTTTAAGCCTCCATATAAATCAGTGCGCTTAAAGCGCTTTCCTCGTTAAAATTTAATAGAATTTGCGTATCTTACTAATGGAACGGTTGCCATAATGAAATAAGGTACTTTTTGTTCAATGGCGATCCGGAACGATTTATTAAAAAATTTTACTCGTTTTACCAATACGTTCAAATCGAATCTGCCGTTTTATGGCTTATACCTTTTAGATTCAGATATTGCTTTCATTTTAAAGGTTTTAATTTTCTCATTCATTCATATTTGTTTTATATGACAACGGTGTTTAGCAAAAGTTTGGCTTAAGATAGGAAGCGATTACAATAGCCCTTTGCCAGCTTGCTACAACAGGAGTTTCAGATGTGTGTAGAAACCCTTTTTGCGTAAGGCATGAAGATAAGGGAAGAAGAAGGAAAAATGGGGGTTAGAAATGCTTCCGCCATTTCCACTCATTGGGGAAAAATTGTCGGTATACTGTTACTTGAGGTACTTGATTTCCCTCAGTATTTTGAAATTGAGTTATGGATATATTAGAAGTTTTAAATCTTGTTAAAAGCTATTATCAATTTAGAATGTAAAATACTATTTTTATAGAAACCGAATTTAACGCGAGACAAAAAGAATTCCACCAGATTCAGTATCCTCAAAGCAATTATGCGACAAAAATTTCACAAGCTATCTTAATCTACCTCCATATACCAACTGTCAAGTCCTTAGAAAAAAAGATGAAAAAAGTACCGTCTTATCTTCGATCTTTCCAGTCCGAACAAGGGAGGCAGATATTTAGCATAATGAGTGAAGTCTAACCAACGTTTAGGGTGAAAGAGATGGTCTGATCTAATTTTTTTCGCGTGAGAAGGAGATGGGTGTGGATTTAGAGAGAACAATATCGCAATCTTGTTTCTGGGCCATTTCCTTTAATTAGTAGTAAAGGACAGCAGGCGATTTATTTGCCGCGTTATGTTCAAGATAGTCAGTCAAATGTTGCGGTTTTAGACAATGAAGGGTTGGGTACATTTTGACTGAATAATTATGTACATTTAACAATAGTCATTATGAGAGTTACTTTGAGATATTTAGTAACGGATCCGCGGCTTCACTCGCGTGGACCAACCAAAATGGAGTTCCACCAACTAACGGCATTTTATAACCTGCCCGCAATTTCTTTCTTATTGCTCGGCTTCTAAACAAACAAAACTCTTTAGCTTTGTATATGTAGCTTTGTAATTTATATTTTTCGTGTACGACAACAAGTTTCAAGTTTCAATTCCTTAAGATTCCAGATAACATTATTTTTATAATAAATCAGTACCCTTGACATTTTAAAAACTAATCTATATCACAATAATATTGAATAATATAAGAAAATTAGAAAGTTAACATCAATTTACATAATAAATATCAGCAAACCTAAATTTAAGCCCTTCAAATATCAGCTTCAATTATTTATAAGGTAGAAGAGGACAACCAAAAACAACCAATAAATATTAATACTAATTAAATCTTTATAAAATGGAAAAAACAACGATTGATAACATCATATCCAGCTATTGTAATAATGCATTTTTATTTAAGAAGATCTCCATAATAAACCTTCACAGTGCAGTGTCTCCTGTTCACGGTCCAAAGATCGTTTCCAAATTTTTCGTTACCCCGACGGCATAGCCTTCGATACATTTGCTATTGAAATATTTATATGATTATCAACTGTTACTTGAGGACCTGAGTTTTCACATTCTCAATTAGTTTTCATAAAAATGTGTAATATCTGTCATGTTCTTAAATACCAGTTACAAAATCACACTTAAAATTACGCGGTGAAGCTTTCCAACGAATTAACCCTTCAAAACCAAGAGTGGGTAATAAAGACCGCGAGGGAGACACGGCATGAACATTAAATTGAGACATTTAACATTGAGCGCTTTTGTACTAATGGTTAACTGGGATCAGAATGGCACCGTGGCTGAATTGGCCTTTAAACACGGTGTTTTATTCTTTAAGCTTACACGAGTTATGTTTTATGTGACTTGGATAAATGTTGTTGGTGTTGTTTTAGGCATTTGTATTTTTTGTAACGTAGGAAGCAAATAAGCAAACGACATGATTAATGGAAATGATGAAAAGCAGTTTTTGTAACTTATGTTCTCTAGTTACATAATAAACACACCAACTTGCTTTGGTACCGAAGCAAAGGCATTGAAATAAAAATGGTGTGTGTTTTGTTGCTGTAATAACTTTGTTATATAAATAAATATTCCTGTTAGTTTAAATCACTTACTCCCCGTAAGTGATTTAAAATCTTTTACCAATCCAAAAATAGGTTTCAATCGATACATGTATTTAAAAGGAAAACCCGTGACTGACATATCAACGCCCAGCCCTAACATACGCAAAACCCTTGGACCTAGAAAGCTGAGTTTTATTCATATGTGTTGTTTTTAAAACGTAAGCGAGCACTAAGAAAGGGTTTTTCAATATTCAACTTTTAAGGCGATGAAAATGGGATCGAAAGTTTGTATGGGATGTCCGTCATTTTTATAACTAGAGCAAACAAATTTGTGTTTTGGCGAATAATTCAATATAAAGAAGTACGTGTTTCAACATTTTCTAAAATTCCATCTCCTAAAAGGTGAAATGAGGGTTCAAATTTTGTTTTAAAATATGGGCAGCAGGCGAAGCCATCAGAAGGTAGTTATATAATGAAATGATATTCATTATAATAAATAATTGAAGTGGTGACTTTAATATGAAAAACTAAACTAGAAAAACATTAAAATCAGTTTCAAAGATGATAATAATGGAATAATTAAGTTATTCCTATCAATATGCTTCTTAAAAAATATAGTTGGCAAGGAGATCCAAAAATACTGGCAGAGGAAAAAATTGAAGAAAAATCAACAAAAAACAGTTCATAAATCATCTCGGGGCAGACGGACCGCTGAGGCAGTCTGAATAGGTAATGAGATACCATTCATTTGAGGGTTAACTTTTTATATTGTTTTGTAAGATTTTGTAATAACGATGATATGATTTTAAATATTTGTGTAATGAATTGGAATTTATCTTTATCTTTATTTTTTAATTTTTATTTATCTTTAGCAACAATATACTCTATGAACATTTCAACTCTCTACCCACTACGATTCGTTAGATGGCCAGCCAGCTTACTGACAGACAGACGGACAGCGGAGACATAGCAATAGGAAGGATAGAAACGAAAAAATAACTCTAGTGACCAGCTATTCGTTAATAAGAATCTCAGTTGTTAAGGCAATACTATTATAACAAACAAAACGTCAGCTTATTACTAATTTATTAAAGGAAAAAAAGGAAAAATATTAAAGTATACCGCGACAATGGAGCACTTATTCACGCGGCGTTTCCTGCCCGTGCTCTGCCATTGTTTTTTTTAACTTTTTCTCTTCATTAATTTCGTCCGTTTTCAACGGGCAGGATTTCTTGAACCCATATTTCACGCTCATATTGTCTACAATTTTCATCTAGAGGATCTAATTCTTTTTCCATATCTTTGTTGAGATATTTTTTTTGCTTATTTTGTTATATTGTCAGACTTTGCTATTTCAAGATTTTATTTTTATTTTTTCGCTAGAAAATAACTGTGTACATAACTATGGTCTTAAATATAAAAATGAAAACCATAATTGATCTCTTGTATGATATTTTGTTTGTTAGTATCAGTAACACTGTGTATAGTATTAAGTACATTATTTGTTGGTTTGATTTAACTAATTGCAGTGTTCAAATTACATAAGCAACAATAATTGACATATTAAGTTCATAAATTGATAAAACTTGGTCCTGTTATTACTATATTATTATTTTTGGTTTTACTGTACTTATATTCTTTAAGTGTTTATGTCATAATAGTTGGCAAACCAGCATACGGTCCGTCTGATGGTAAGCAGTCACCGCAACCTATGAACGCGCGCGATACTTGAAGTATCACATTTGCGTTGCCAACCCAAGGTGTGGGAAGGAAGCTATAAGAAGGGAATAGGAAAGGGAGCTGAAGGAGTGTGAGTTTAGACCTCTGGTGCTCTCACTCATCGCGCGCAACGCAACAGTATCTACTGATATTGTTTCTTTACTCTGTGAGAGAGTTCTTCCCCAGGCTAGCATGGCTCTAATACTACATAATTGTGTGTTTTTCTTTCTTTTAAAATCCTTAAAATTCTTCTTCATCAAGCTGCGGAATCCGCGGATTAATGCATACAATTAAAAACGACCGAATCGCAATTATTCGTCTTTTTACCGAAACGTTAACATCGCATATGTCTAAGTGGATGGTCATAATTAAAAACCGGGGCACTCGACTTGGGGTAACTTAATGCAATTATAGTAGAATTTTTGCGACATATGGCCTATGAAACGTTTACAAGCTTAGGGTAGATGCGGTTTAGAAATGGTATCGATTGATGAAAAGATATACGATTGTATTTAGGGACGATGGTATTTAGTCTAATAGTGACATCGATATGAATTTATAACAATATACCATTTCTACATATTTCTTACCAACTAGTTTATTATATAGATACGTTTAATGATACAATTAATACAATTATGGAGAAAAATAGAAAGATTTCATAACTAGAGCGGCGGTGATATGCTTAACATCAGGTAAGCCTCCTGCTCTTTTGCAATACCCTCAAAATAAAAATCAAAATTATTTTTATTCAAGTAGACTTTTAAAAGTACTTTTGAATCGTCAAACGTTACTGCCTGTTTGAAAAGCTGACTCTGGAGAAAAACTCTTTTCAAATTTGAATCCTGAACGATATCCAGCAATTTATAAGTCCTAAGCATTTTTATCGAAAAAATATTTATTTCCTGAGAAATATGCTATAAGGAAGAATATTTTTATGTGACTTTTATATTTATTTATTTGCAGTGCCACTAAATATTCTAGAATTTATTTAAAAATCGAATATCTTGCCCCATAAAAGAATTGCTTACCTTATGCAAACGAAAGATAGGAGTAGGAGATTCACTATTCACGTAAAATAGGCCTATTTTTAGAGTTGCATTTCGTTTAATGATTGCATTTGAGTCCTAAACGTTTGCCTTTCAATCCTCTATATACATCTCTCTGTCTATCTTTTCCTACTCTTCTCATTGTATCCTATCCTCCACATCGATCTTCGGCATTAGTTTCTTTAGTCTATGGAACAACTTTCTATCATGTAAGACGTAGACCATTATAAAATAATACAAATTTAATACAAAAAATATCTCTATTCACCAAAAGTCTTTCATTCTCTTTTCATTTAAACCCCCAGTTGAATCGCAAATATACAAACCGCAAAATCTACAAAAAGCTTCAAGTGACAGGGCCTATACGAAGAGCATTTATTCGCCATATGCACTTCTGGGCTTAGGTTTACTCAAGGGAGAAGACCCTAATGAATACGACGGGGTAATAGGGCGTTTTGTAATTACTGGATTCTGTTGCACGAGTACAAAGACTTCTGGCTTTAGACCATAAAAAGCTACAAAATATAATATTTTATTATTATGACCCAGACCTTACTTTCATTTTTATATATGCAGTATTATCAAATTTCGGAAAATCTAGTAGTTTTCTTGGACCATTTTCCTGTCATTTTTTCAGTTAGCACATAGCCCTTATGTTTTAAAAACGAGGTATCTCATACATGCAAACTAAACGTGGACCAGTAATTAATTGGATTATAGTTAATATAATAATATGTGCTATTAGAACACGTTTTTGTAATAGGAACTAACAACGACAGCTTAACATTTAGTATATTATAACTTAAATATTATAACACAAGCACTATTTTTATTAATTTTGAATTTTTAATACCTAATTACATATCTTTGGATATATTTATTTAACATTAACTCCCTAATTCAATGAAAATAAATACTCAATATAATTTAAATAAAATACCATTTCAATTTGCACATCAAAGTAAGCACTCTGATTACAAGCTGATAACTGTCCGTCTGTCCGTGCTGCGATCATTAGAACTATAGTGATCAGATGGCAGTAGAGACCGCGGGCGCATATGTTGAGCGATTATTGCGTGCACGCTGATTGAAAGATTTTGATCATTGAGCTATATTCTATTAATTTCAATTCTTTATTTACACTTCTTCTATACTTTTATTGAAATTTTTAACAACTTTAAAACTGATAACAAAATAAAAACCATTCAGGCTTTAGTTGTTAAAAATAACAAATATAAGTGTTAAAAAAATTAAGTACTCTTTCAAAATAGAAGACTTTAACTTTTTTACAGTATTACAATTCTCCTATTATTGCTTGAATCAAAATATATTAAATATGAAAAGTATAAAATAAAATAATCTTAAATAATTAGAAGAACAATTTCTTATAAATCAATTACTATAGAAGTTTATTATATTTTTCATTCTGCTCATTCTTATAACAAATGTCATAAATAACCTTTAAAATTCACATCATAATTTTTAAAGGATCAAGACTATCGATCCTACTGCATCCCTTTGTAAAATAATACAATACACATTATTGCTTGGCTTTGTGCAAATGTTTATGCGTGCACTCGGCACATTACGACTCGACAATGCGTTATTTGGTGAAGCTTTACTTATACGTCATTTCATAAGAGTATTTAAATTATAATAGTTACATAATTTTCAATATAAAACCAAAGAATGGTTCGTCTGGAGCTGCTTTGTTTTGAAATAAATGCATTTTTGCCACTACAATGATTTTTGTCCAATCATCAAAAACTTTAATTTAATTTGCAATGATCTGAAGCCTCAATATCTCTACGATAAAAACGCCAAGTACTAAATACTTGTTCTATTATAGTACCGACACTAGCATAAACTACAATCTCGGTAAGTTAAATGACAATGTTTTTAAGGATCTTCATATCTTAGAGAGCTTAAAAGAAAAATAACACTATAATTGTATTTTAAATATCTATTGATAAACTTAGATTAGAATTAAGTTTTGACTTAGTACACATTGTAGGAACAAAGTTATAAACCTCGGACTCTGCAAGATTACCCTGAGACCTCAAATTTTTGAGGAAATTAAATCTAAATACTTCAAAAATTTGTTGCAAGTTTATCTGTAAACGTAGTGTTAAATAATTTATTCGCTATAATAAACTATCACTTCACTTGTTACTTCAAACAAAAGTCATTCCTCGACAATACAATTACTGACGAAATTTCATTGGAAACTTTGTTCCTAAAATCTATAAACTGAGCTAATCAATCATCATTCTTTCTGATTTCAAAGGACCAATACGATTCTCTTGAAAACGTATTTAACAAGTCCCATATGGTAATGGGTACTAGCGTAGGGGTGCATTGTCCACGGCGGCTTTTACACCATATGGTGCAAAAATTCATAAACAAGTGTGCACTAAATCCCACTTTAATGTTAGGTTATTACACATTGGACTCTACCGACTAGTGTTGTTTTATTTTCAGCCTTAATATAAAAGCAATACATTTTAAAATTCAAAAGCCATTTTAGTTTTAATAGTAATATATTGAGAATTAAAAATAAACTGTGAATCTATGGGAATAAAGAATCTATTGCAAAAGTGATATAGTTTAATAGAAGAATTGTTGGTATCGGCATAAGTTTTGAACGCAATGCAGTTTTGAAAATTTACAAAATAAAATGCACCTAAATATGTACCAAAATTCTATAGGTTTAAGGTTGAATATTATTTGAATTGTATCGTAAATGTATTTGGAACGATTAACAGGGTGGTTGATCTAAGAGAATTACTGAATAAGAATGATTATTGTCCAAGCTTAACACTACAACGAGCGAACGATGTATTCCGTATAACTACAAAATCCGTGCATTCAATATTAGCATTTATAACATTCACGCAAGCCATCAATTTGTATGAAGAATATTATACAAGTGGATAAAGCATTTTTGTATTTCAAACTGTATGCGTTATTGTTATAGATCGACACACCATATGGAAGGCTGGTATTAGTTTTCAAAGCAATGAGGGGTGAATTAAACATATTTTAATAACGTGTTAGTAGTACAGGTGTCACTATTTATGGGCACATTATTCATAGCTAAGCCTTTATTTTGACTGTATAATACATTAACTTTGCACTTTTGATTAAATACAGTTTTTTAATCCTAAGCGCTTATCGCATATCTAAATATGCATAAAATAAAATTATTGTAGTGATTTTTAGCGTCGGGACGTGACTACTCCATCATCCATTGTTGGGATACTCTTTGTTACAGCAGAGATTATTCCACCAGTGCAATAAGTCACGTTGGTGGTAGGTCTTTGGACGCAAAAGGCTGGCTAAGTACCTCCAAAGTGCCAAATATTTTACCGTAAAACAGCAGTGTCTTTGACATTATAGTGTTTCGGTTTGAAGGGCAACGCGAAAGTGACACCTACAAATGGTGTTGTAAGCATAAGTTATGGCAATCGCTTACCATCACGTGGGCCATGTGTTTGTTTGCCAACTTAGTAACATAAAAAAAAGATTTTGTGCTTGTTTTTGTAGCTTTGTCTACGATAATCGCCAAAATGATTGGATTAATGTAGATGAAATTTGGCACACTTATAATAATCACTATCATGTTACCGGGACTTGTCGCGATCCTAACATATTTCGCAGTAGTTACGCATAGAAAATCACCTGATACGACTAGTAAGTACCTCCAATTTTGCACATCTACTAATTATTTTGAAAAAGTAGAAGAATAGCTAACAGAATATAATTGTTTATTACATTACACTTATTGTTTAAAGGCGTCGGGATGTGACGACCCCATCGCCCGCTGTTGGGATAACCTCTGTCACAACAGAGATTATTTAATCAGTCACACTGGTGGTAGGTCTTTTGTTGCAAGAGGCCGGCTAGGTAGGTACCACCGCAGTGTCCAATATTCTGCCGCCAAATAGTAGTGTTTAGGCACTACTGTGTTTCGGTTTGAAGGGCATTGTACGCTAGTGAAATTACTGGGCGAACGAGATTTAAGAACTAATATCTCGAGGTTGGCAACGCGTGAGTGGCACCTAGTAATAGTGCTGCAAGCGCTCATAGGCTGCGGCAGCCACTTACCATCAGGTGGGCCGTATGCTTGTTTGCCAACGTCTAACATAAAAAAAAAAAAAAAAATTGTATGAAAAAGGGAATTTTATGTATTTCTTTTTATATAAAAACTAATAGGACTTATAAAAATTATTTATCACATCTTATCTTGAAGCAACCAAGACAACAAAGATATTTCTAAGTCTTTCTCAACGCTGATCAAAAACAACACAGCAACATCTCAATCAACTAACATCCCAGGGGAGGAACAACAAATAGAAAAAGAATATTAGCAGCAAGACCAACTAATCTGTCTCCGACAGCGGAAGATGGGACTCCTGGCTCGGGGGAGACAGGCAATCGAACTGCCAATCTAAGTTGCAGATGTGACCCCTGACCTGAGATCATCAGTCACTATTGATACAAAGAACTCGTTGTAGTACCTAAAGTAAATCAAAGCTGCATTTATTGACAAACTAACACATACCGCGGCTTCGCTCGCGTTATGTAGTTTTTTGATGATCCCACAGGAAGCCAACATTTTCCCGGCATAAAAAGAATCCTATATGTATACCCAGGTAATAAGCTATGTGTGTACCACATTTTATTCAAATTTGTCCTGTAGTTTTTGTGTAGATGTTAAACTATCCATACAGAAGAACCAATTAACTAGTACTTTTGGGTGGATATGTGCATACAATGAAAGAAAAAAATTAAATAAACTGTAAAAATCTGTACCTCAATGACATAGATACGATACTTTATATTACGTCACTTTATGTAGCGCCTTTATTCCATATATTTTATACTAAAATGCATCAAAATCGGTGCAGTGGTTGAGGAGTGAAAAGGTAACAGACATATACATTTACTTCAAATTTATAATAAAAATATCGAAGTTAAAATGCTGTGCTAATCCCAGGGGAACATAATATAGTTCCGGGATGAGAAGTACCCTATATGCTAATCCAGGTAACAATCTATATATCTATGTATGTGCCAAATTTCATTCAAATCCATTTAGCCGTTTTACGTGATTAAGTAACAAACATTTTTTTTTTTTTATGTTAGAAGTTGGCAAACAAGCATACGGCACACCTGATGGTAAGTGGATGCCGTAGCCTATGAGCGCTTGCAGCACCATTAGTAGGTGCCACTCACGCGTTGCCAACCTCGAGATATTAGTTCTTAAATCTCGTTCGCCCAGTAATTTCACTAGCGTACAATGCCCTTCAAACCGGAACACAGTAGTGCCTAATCACTACTATTTGGCGGCAGAATATTGGACACTGTGGTGGTACCTACCTAGCCAGCCTCTTGCAACAAAAGACCTACCATCAGTGTGACTGATTGCACTGGTGGAATAATCTCTGCTGTGACAGAGGTTATCCCAACAGCGGGCGATGGGGTCGTCACATCCCGACGCCTTTAAAACATCCAAACTTTCACATTTATTATTTTAGTAGTATGAGTTACATTAAAGATCTTATAATTTAAAAGTTAGACAATGTCAAAGTTTTATTATTAAAACCTTTTTCTGATTCTAGGTCACCAGATTATTAATATTTACAAGATGGGTCATATAAGTGGTTGTATTTTGTAGCTTTTAAAAAATAACCGTCTTCATCTTATACCATTTATAAATTTTGGTTAAATTATTTGTATATATTTATATTCATTTTTATCACTGTACTATACAGTACCAACAGACTGTACCCTAGCACGTGCGCAGTAAGCCATATCACGTGCCACAAATTACTTATCGGTACAAATTCTATAATGTGTCAAAAGTTAATCCGATTTAGTGGTTAGTATCTTAATTACTTGAAGCATAATTTAAAAATTATATATACAGATATAGTATTGGACAACAATACCTTAACAATTAAATAAACTTGATCAAACAGTGCGTCGCGTCGGTCGCCATAGGCGCTAAGTCGAAAAACGACTATCCATGATCCCTCGAATAAAAACGCACCATGACAGATACGACGGATGTCAAAAGCCTCAATATCACAGTCTACAACCTCTCGTTTATATTCTAACTTAGTATTAAAAATAAATTGTAACATATATAAAGCATAATCTGCATATCATATTTATATTATTCAAATTTGGTTTAGATATTTAGTTGTAATTCTCCTTTAATGACTTTCAAGTCTTAAACAAATAAACATTTAAATTAACTGCCAAAGATTTTCATTAACGCGACAAGAAAAATAAATGGAACAGATTTTCACACAGACCGACCGAATAGCCAAAAAATGGTAAAAATCTGACAAATGGCTTTCCTTTAACGTCTGCGCCCATCTTATTATCATTACCCACTACCGAACAGAACTCATTTGAGTCTCCTTAGCACTTCTGTATTAGATATTTACCATTGAAATATAAACTGTATTTATCAAGAAATATGGATCTGTTTACTTTGGTAAAATTATTACCATCAGCTTCTACTGGAGGCGTTCGATTTTCAGTCTTAATAATATAGATATTAGGTTTAATTTCTCTTTGATTATTGTCGTGTAGGATATCAATTTGAGAAGAAGCGTCTGTGTTAATAGCATTATTCGCAATCTCATCCATACACTCGGGGGTTATGCCGCCTATAGCGGAGTATCATTTTTTATGCCACATATAAAACATATTTATTGCAATCATAATCGTTTGAGTTTTTCTAGTGCCTTGTTTGCCGAGATAAACAGACGATAATAATGAAACTAACTTTTGTAACTATAAGGCGAAATGTATTCTTGAGAGGATAGCAAAGAAAAGATTTACATTTATGCGACTTGAGACAATTTTTAGTATAGTATATAGTGTACTTATAATTTGTAGTTATTGGAGAAATTTCACAATTATTGAATATTTTCATTTTAGAAAAGATTTTTTTGACTAAAATAAAAACATTTTTTTATTATCATATTTTAAATTGTATTATAAATTTTATATACTTAAGTAAAATGTTTGATAGTAATTTTTTAAATTAAACGTTCCTTATTTTATTCATATTAATTATTTCATTGTTTTTAATAGAAGTAAATGTCAGCAATGGTTGCAAAAAATAAAACGGTAGCTTCGAATCAAAGATGAGAAGAAGCGGTTCGCGATTTTCAACATCATACTGTCTTTGTCGAACTGACCCTACCACAACTCAATGCGCTCTCAATTCACAGCAGTTATTATTATCTTGACCCGGTGATTGAGCTCTCCTGCTCGCTATCGTCTAAAGCCTCTCCGATTGGACCGTCGTAAACAAACACGCCTCTCGCTTAACGCTCATTGGTCGTATAGACACGCCTTCCAACTCAAAAGCCTCTGTAAAGGGTAGTTTCAAACCCCACTTATATATTTTTCACCCTCGCGTTACGATCACATTCGCAAAGTTACTGACGGGTAGTACGCACGCGTCTTAGTGCAAATCGTAGCGATATAAGTGATTAAAGTTTTAGTTTTGTGTGAAACATATTAAATGAAAAACAATGACAATGGACATTCAAAATAGCTATCAAAATTATAAAGAACAATCTCCCGAATCGAAAGAGACGAGTTTAAATATAGAAAGTGCCAAAACTTCGCAACACACGAAACCAGACATGCAGTCAACTATAATAAATCAAGGCAAGACATCAAAAAGATCATTCGACGTTGCTTTTTTGATGATGCCGGATGAAAAATTACGTCAAATTCAACCTGAAAGGCAATTGAGAGTTTCGAAACAACTTTTTAATACAGAGGAATGGGAGCAACCAACGAAAAGAGTTGCGGATATTTATAAACAAAGCGATTACTCCAATGATAACACCCTTGATTCTAAAGATCAAGATGAAGACAGGGTTCGTATGAACAATAATATATCTCCGAGTTTCAGTTCCGATATAAACATTGATGTCGGTACCGATGAGTATCCGAGTAAGACAATGTACTGTAGTGATTCCGATACCTCTGAGAGATCGCGAAGCCGTCCCAACTCAAACGAAAGTGCTACAAGGCATCCAAAATTTTTACATGAGTACAAAAATAAGATCTTTGATGATCCCACGTTAATTAGTATACAAACGAGGGCAAGATTTGAGAACCGTTTTGGAGATCGGCCAAACGAAATATCACCGAAAAGTGCTTTTACTAAAGTCTCGAATTTTAATATTCGATCACCGAATCCATCGGTCAGCCCAGATAATCTCCTATATCAGAACTCTGTTAGTCCGCCGCTGTCTGCGTCAAGTCCTCCATCGAGCTCCTATAATAAGACCGGCTTCAATAACCTTTTAAATCCAGCTCATCTATTAAATGGACACAACTTTTTCAAATCCCAAAACGTACCATCTTTACCAAATTATCCAGAAGCAAGTACTATGCAGCGGAGTGCATCGTTCAAAGCGATCGAGTATCAAGGTAAACATGATGGAAAATCAACACAGATATCACATAATAAAATGAATTTTCTTCCATTTCGACCTGAATTACCTTACCTGCAAGCTGGACCGTCGTATCCATTTGGCGTTCAAAATTTTCAACAGCAGAATCCGGACTTCATGAAATTTCAAGGGCCACCACGTGAACCTGTCAATCCATTGATCGCAAACCCAGCTGCTGCAATTTTGAGTACGCTTTTGCCATCCACCATAGCTGCATTTTCATTGCCCGCACAGAACGTATGCGCTAAATGCAGTATCAGCTTCAGAATGACTTCAGATTTAGTTTATCATATGAGAACTCATCATAAGAGTGAGTCGACGGCAGATCCGAACAGGAGGAAAAGAGAGGAAAAATTAAAATGTCCCGTTTGCAATGAGAGTTTCAGAGAAAGACATCACCTAACGAGACATATGACGGCGCATCAAGACAAAGAAGGAGATCTGGATGACATCACAACGTCACAGAGTTTTAATAAAAAGAATAAACAATTTTACTCCCATAACGGAGGACCTCTCCTTCATAAATAAGTAATTCACTATTAATATTTCGAATCTGGTAATGTTACATTTTTATCAAAATTACTCGTAGCCAATCTTTGAAACTATTTCGCATTAATAAAATGCCTGTTAAAGTGTAAATTTCATTTAATAAAAAACATTGTTATCGTTATTTAATTATATTCTTTATGTGCAATATTAATGTTAAGTATTTATTTTGTAAATATTAAAATAAGTAGTAACTGATTATTAAACGACTTAAGAATATTTTTATTGTTTTATTCTATATCTTTGTTAAATCTATACCAATATTATAAATCTGCTCTGTGGAACTACTGGTCGGATTTAAAAATTCTTTTTGCATTTGATAGTACGTTTCTTGAGGAAGGCTATAGGCTATAATTATAACATCACGATATGATACATAGAAGCAATAAGAAAGATAGCGCAGGCAGGCGATGCGATACGGTGAGTAGGTGGGACAGCGACACTAAATAATAACTATGTAGCGGAGCAAAGTCACAGACACAGCTTATTATTTTATATTTAGTTTTAAGTCTTATTACATTATTTTAAGATGATTCCGGAATCTTAAATGGGTTCTGATATTCAATCGTCATTAAGGTTTCTGGTTGTGTCTAGACTGGATTTAGTTTCTTAATTAAAATTAGGTTATGATTGGCATTGTATACAAAGTCCCTAAATAAACAGAAAAAAAACTTAAATAGACTTCAAAAACTATTCTTCTATTTTAAATTAAAATAAAACTATTGAATTTTAATATAGACTTTTTTTATACCGAGTTCTTTAATAACTAACCGACTTTAATTACCTGATGTAAAACATAACGCGGTACAACCGACTGACCGACGAATCCTGTAAAACAAAGATGAACTAGTGCTGCTGTCATACACGATAATGTAACTCTTCATTAATTTTGTTGTTGCGACAATGCGACCAACGAGTTTGTCGTCGAACAACATCTCGATTCATATAAATAAAAATCAGTGCATGCACTAATGCACCTATTTAGATTATTCCGGTTTTTTTTAAAGAACATTAGCAATGCTTTTTCATATCATTACTAATATTCGTATTGGGGCAATAAATCCAAATAAGCTCACAATATTACAACACCTCAAGAGAGTCAGGATCGAACCATCGACTCTCGCGTTAGCGAAGCAGGTGTTGACCCTTCTACCGTTGGGCTATTGAGGCTTTAAGTTTGAAGTGTGTAATGTTCAAGAAAAGTTTGTATGGCACCAAGGAGATCATAAGTCCACGGGAACGGGATGAATGGGGTAGCGGTTTGTATTACCTAATGTTTATATGGAGATAGGAGAGGAGGCTCTTGCCCAACAGTGGGACATTATCAGGCTGTTACTTTAACGAGGTCAATGAAATAAAGTTTTTCTATGTACCCGGACGAGGTCGGGGTGGGCCGCTTTTTATAACATAACGTGATTAATCTGTTTGACAACGCGGATAGTCGCGATGGGATAGCAGTTCTAAACTTCCTCTTAAAAATCATTTTTTTTCTCGTGTCTGAAACAAATTGATCAATCAGATATACTATCTGTGCACTGTGAACAAAACTGTAACAACCCTCTACATAATCAGTAACGAGGCGTGGCGTAGCTAATTAATAGAATAAGGGTGCTTGATAGAGCGATCATATCAAATATTTAGTAAGCTGTTTAGTGTTAATATGTTATATTTTTCATACTTAAATCATAGAATAAAAGTTACTTTTATATATGTAGATTTTTCTGGCTAGAAGCTATAATAAACTAACCTTCATTATGACGTATATGAAAGCTACTTTCATAGTGTCACATAAAATTAAAGTGTCTATTGTCAAATATTTTTTGTAATACTTTCAGTATATACGATACTTCTAACTGAAACAATGTTTAAAATCTATCTCTATTTGTGTTCGTCTTTCTGTCTGTTTGTGTCCGCTAATCTATGAAAAGACTTAACCAATTTTAACTTTCACTAGCAGATAACTGGTGTTATAAGGAGTAGCTTTAAGTAAGTTAGTCTGCATAATAATTGTTAATTAAATAGAAAAATTGGAACTGTAATTAGAAATAAACAAGTAAATAATAATGTAAATGAAATTTTATGTATCAACAATAAAGACTATTTGAAGGAGTAGCTTAAGCTTTTTATGTTATAAGTTGGCAAACAAGCATACGGCCTACCTGATGGTAAGTGGTTGCCGTAGCCTATGAGCGCTTGCAACATCATTAGTAGGTGCCACTCGAGCGTTGCCAACCTCGAGATATTAGTTCTTAAATCTCGTTCGCCCAGTAATTTCACTAGCGTACAATGCCCTTCAAACTGGAACACAGTAGTGCCTAAGCACTACTATTTGGCGGCAGAATATTGGACACTGCGGTGGTACCTACCTAGCCGGCCTCTTGCAACAAAGACCTACCACCAGTGTGACTGATTGCACTGGTGGAATAATCTCTGTTGTGACAGAGGTTATCCCAACAGCGGGCGATGGGGTCGTCACATCCCGACTCCAAGCTACGTTTTATTAAGGAAAAATAAGTAGAGTTGCAGTAAGAGTTGCACGTAATAAAAAAAATCTAAACCATATTTCTATATATTATAACACTAGCAGAGTCACGGGCAAAGCTAGTTAATATGGTGAAGGGAGTCAGCGTAACGAAAGATGCGTGTCGAAATTCTTGCGAACGACTCTGTTCCCATGATTGTGGGTGGTTGGCTTGGTATAATACGATGTATGATGGTCCTCGCTCCAGTGACGCGACGGCCATGGAGAATCGCTATGGGAAATGTGACACAGATTGTATTGAGGGAAAAATCCCTTTATAATTACAGCGCTAACTGATTACATGATCTGATGACAATACAAGTGTTTCTGTGTCTATTTAATGGTATCTATGTAAGTAATGATTTCATTCGATTTCATTAATAGGCTCGGACATAATAGTTTTTGCAGAAAAAAATGTATCCAGATCTATTCAGTATTAATTTTATATAGTTACTAAATAATTGTAGTAGTACAGTTACTAAATTTTGGCCGCAGTTACGCCCGCGTAGTTTTTAATAATATTTATATCGACATTCAACTCCTGTAGTGCGTTTTTGTTAATCTCACGGAAATTTAACACTTTCCGGGATAAAGAGTATCTTTTGTGTTAATTCAGGCTATAACTATCCGTGTTTAAAATTTCATAAAATTCATTCAAAAAGTAACAAACACCCATCCACGCATCCTGAATCACAAACTTTAGGATTTATAGTATTAGTAGAATGATGTGAAATGCTGCATTATAGAGACACCTCAGTGCGTTATTCCATTTAAGGTCAATTACAATTTCAATACCTATAAATATAAATACTCATTACTATAACGTTCTTCTAGAAACATTAAAGTAATGAGATCAACTAAGTTATTATTTTCAACTAAGTTATTTTTTTATAAAAAGTAGGGCAGATGACTCTACTTCACCTGATGGTAAGTGGAAATAAAGTCCAAACGCGAAGGCGGCTAACAGAGTTGCGGAATGCAACCGCGTTAGCAACCCTTGCCCTGCCTACCCGCAAGATGCTTCTTCACGCCTCGTTTGAAGGAGCCCAGATTGTAGGAAGGAGGGAACACGTGTGCCGGCAATGAGTTCCACTTTGGAAGTACGGCAAAGAAAAGAATTGGCAAACTTCTTTGTTCGCGAAGGAATTGATGCCACAGTTAGACGGTGACATCGGAGACCGGCACGCGTAGTTCTTGTATGGAAAGGGAGGGAGGTATGGGGGAGAATAATTCCTCTGAACACTCGCCATTTGTTCATCTGTTCTTGCAATTATTGCTCTAGCATGGCTTTTTTATGTTACGAAGTTGGCCAGCAAGCATATCAAGAGATGTTGGTTCTTAAATCTCCTTTGCCCAGTAATTTCATTAGCTACAATAACCTTCAAACCAAAACACAGTAATGCAAAATGCACTACTGATTTGCGGTACCATATCTGACACTGTGGTAGTACCTACCTAGTCGGCCTCGCGCAAAAATAAGCTTGCTTTAAAAAATAAATTGAATTTTAATATTCTAATGGTTTGTCAAATGCCACCTAAATAAAAGAATCAAGTTTAATACATATTAAAATCAATTATTAACGGATACAAATAATGGTCTAACAATTCTCTGGCACAGTTCTCGAATCTTTTCCAAGACTTAAGGTCAAAAGTCAACTCAATATAGAACGCGCCACTTGCCACAATATTCGAAAATGACTTCACGGGTGCTCGGAAAGTGCGAGAAGAACAATATTTTTGCTGACTCGCCGAAGCATGAGTAATTCAATAGAAAATATTCATATTGGGGACAGTGCGCCCCACCCGTATTGTCTGATACAGTGTGTTTTGTCTTCCGAGTCAACTTTTGACTGACCTATTCAATCAGGATTTTGTAAAGTTATTTTTTGGAGTCATTAGAAATCATACTTTTACTTTTCCGAAACACATGTTTTATGGAAAAGTTTTTTTCGGACTATCTATTGCTGTTGGCCCTAGTGGTCTGGACAGCGTCACCGGTGAGGAGTGGGTAATCGGTATATGTCCGCCGGTAAAAGATTGACAGCCCGCGCGGGACTCGAGTTGAATCCGTCCTGCGAGGTCGAGACTTGAGCCTAGGCTTGAGACGTCATCGGGAGGCTTTATATTTTACAAAAATTTATATCTCGAGAAAAGAACTGAAAATGACCATACTTCTTTGTTTCCTTTCAACCGCTTACAATCCTTTTTTCGCATTAAAGAGTAGAGCCTGTGTCCTTTCTCAGGCTCTAGACTATCTATGTATTCTAAAATCTTCCACTCGTATAGATGTTAGAATAATTACAGAAAAAAATATAACAGAGGCAGTTAAAACAATTAAGGCAAATTCCTCTGCCGGACCCGATGCAATACCACCTTTTATTGCAAAAGATTGCCTTAATGTATTAGTAGAGCCTCTTAAGTACTTATTTAACCTTTCCCTAAACACAGCGACGTATCCGGATATCTGGAAAATATCCAGAGTCACCCCTATCCCTAAAGAGGGATCTAGTAATAATATCGAGAATTTTAGACCAATTGCGGTTCTCTCCGTGTTTGCCAAGTTGTTTGAAATCACTATTAATAATCAGATTAAACAGCAAACGCAGATCTATATCTCGGAGTGCCAACACGGATTTCGTACTGGACGCTCCACCTTGACAAACCTCAGTAACCTCGTAGACTATTCTATCGCTGAAATGGATTGCGGTCGACAAATTGACGTAGCTTACTTCGACTTCAAAAAAGCATTCGACAAAGTAGAAACTAATATACTTTTGTATAAACTATCTCTCATTGGGTTTACTCCAAAACTTATCGCCTTTTTCAAAAATTATTTTTTCAATAGACGGCAATATGTACAAATAACCGAATTTAAATCTGAACCTTTTATAACATCTTCAGGAGTAAGTCAAGGGAGCACTTTGGGACCTTTTCTATTTTTAATTATGATTAACGACCTACCAGAAGTCGTTAAATATGCCAAATGTTTAATGTTCGCAGATGACTTAAAATTATTCCTGCGCATAGGCGATATGTCTGACTGCAATTTACTTCAACAAGACATCAATAACATATTGGATTGGAGTAAATATAATTCTCTCGAGTTTAACATATCAAAATGCAAAATAATAACACTGTCTCGCAAGCACCGAAATTACGTCTTTGACTATAGGTTATCGGGCGTTGTGCTGGATAAAGTTAACCAGATTCGAGACCTTGGTGTAACCATTGATAACCAACTAACGTTTATTGACCATATTGATAAAATTTGCGAAGAAGCGCATAAGCTTTTGGGATTTGTTTTGCGCCAAAGTAACCGTTTCTCCGATCCACGTGTGATAACTACTTTGTTCAACGCTTATGTCCGTAGTAAGCTGGAGTATAATTCGGCATTGTGGAGCCCACCGCAAGCAAATCATACTCTAGCTATAGAAAAAGTTCAGCGTAAATTTGCTCGGAATTTATACAAAAAAATGTATGGTTATTATCCGTATCTGTATCCGTCCATGTTTGTATCGGGTATGGTGGGGTTAGATACTCTCCAGGCTAGGAGAACGACAGCTACACTTGTACATTATTACCTGTTACTCCGTGGTAAGATTGATAATCCGGACGCATTGTCTCGATGTGCGATAGCGGTCAGAGCGCCGGATAAGGTTTATCGTTCGTGCAGGCGGCTACCATTCTTTTACATCCATAAAACACGTACTAGGTATGCTAAAAATGCGCCTACCTTGCGCGCACTAACACTACTTAACGACCTAATTGCTCAATACCAGCATTTAGACATATTTAACATTGATCTCAATGCATTTTGTAAGCTGTGTCAGCGCTGACTCAGTATGCGATTTGGCCTCGCTGTAAGCATACTGAGGATATGATTCAATAAATAAATAAATAAATAAATGTACCAAATTTCATTTCAATCGGTTCAGTAGTTTTAGAGTGAAAGTGCGATAAACAGACAGAGTTACTTTGGCATTTATAATATTAGTAAGGATAAAGTATATCTCACAGCAAATTATTTTGATATTTTAGAACTTACTGTATATAAGGAGAATGTTCACAGACGCCGGCTTCTCGTGACGGATGCGACCCGTAATACAAACGGAGGATGATTTGAATATTACTCGATGCCCAATGCTTACAGACTCAGATTGTAACTTTCGTCTGCTTTACTTCGATACAAGTTGCGCCCGCGGCTTCGCTTGTGTGGTGTACCGATTTTGCACGGAACCGTAATTCTTTTTCGTAGATAATAGTCTTAGCCTAAGTTACTCTTTATAACACCAGCTTCTCTCAGCTCTTTATAACACCATCTTCCAGTGAAAGTCCAGCCTTTTCAGAGACTAGCCGGAAGAAACAGACAGACAAACATTTTTTTAATGTAAGTACCGTATATACTTTGCTACGCTTTTAGTGAAAAGCAGTTCATTTGTAATTACAAACCGACGAAACAAACAGACAAAATTCAATTTTATTTATTTGTATTGAAAGTGTACATTTGTGCGTATGAATCATAAAAGATAAGACAAAAATTGTAAGTTGCTAAGAAGATATTAAAGCTCTAGATGGTTAGGTTCTCTGTACTACGTTTTTAACCTTAACTTATTTATTAAATTTTGATTTTATTCTATATTTTTTTACAAATTTTGGGGTCCACACAGACGAAGTCACGGGCGGAGGCTTGTTACATATATATCTTACGTACAAGCAAAATTAATTTTATTTTGTTCTGACATATCTTAAAATTGAGCGCCAATTAAGACAATGCGAAACAGTAAATCAACGTTTAACACTCAAAACATTCGACAGTCATACATAATCAATAGAAAGTTCAATATTTTCCACTCAAATAGCTCTACGGCGAAATATAATAAATAATGTATAACTGAACGCATTTACAAGATTACAATATTAGTGTACGTGGATGTATAACTCTGACTGCGTGATATGCTGCGTGTATTCAAAACAGGCATGAAAGAGACGGCACTACATTTGCTGTTAGCGGCGACGTGATGGCGTTAAGCTACCAACAGCCCTTTAGGATAATAATTTCTTGTGTCAAGGTTCTAGACGCACAAACACATGCTTAGTCATAAAGACCGGAACGCATACTTGTATGATAAACACAAACATCTGCCTCAGGCGAGAATCCAACCAAGGACCAATGGCTTATAAGGTTTCACCGCGCCACAAATGACATCAATTATGTTTATAACTTTTCCTTCTTAATTTAATTATATTCAAAGAATAAAGTCTTCTTTCAAATATTTTATTGATGATATTTATTTTTTTCTATTTATGTATGATTTTTTTGTTTCGTGGTTAACAACGCGTAGTCCATACTATATCTATGATACATCTTTAGGAAGCGTCATTACTAATGATTAATAGTCGACACACTTCGATAATCAAATTCAAATTTGGAATCTGCTACCCTCGTTTGAGGGTGCTCACTGCTCACTGCTTACTGTATAAAAAGATTGCTCACTGCTCGCTCAGTCACCGGTCTTTGTATGAAAAGATTGTAACTTTATTAAGCGTGAAGGGAATCCCGCGTATTTCGTTTGAGACACGTGACCCGGAACCTATTATGGTTCCGATTTGTATGAATTTGTATGTAAATGGGTGTGGGGTGACGAGATAACCAGGCGTTGTTATTGATAGCGATCGATCTGATTGAATTAAGTGTGTCGGCGTTTAGTACGTTTATCTTTTGAAGTTTAAATAGCTTTGGTTGAATGGGTTTTGTTTTAGAATATTAATAAAAAATGGAATAAAGAAAATAGATACAGATTGTTTAATATTGCAACCGTGGGTAATATTTCTGAATCGTTTTTGTATGTCGGAGGGACAAACATACAGGAGGCTCACCTGATGTTAAGCGATTACCGGCGCCCATGAACATCTGCAACGCCAAAAGGCAGGTGTTTTGCTGCCTGGCTGACCTGGATGCAGCTGACAAGCAGTCATTTGATGAATTTTTCACCAACGCACGCAAGCTAGTGGTAGGTAACCAGGCGTGCCTTTTAAACCCTCCCTACTAACAATTTGTAAGGAAAGAGTACATGTTTATTCATTATAATTTTGTCAAAGATATTTTATTTTGAAACCAAAGAATAAGCTAAAATTTAAACTGCTTTTTTCCCTATGATATTACAGAATCACACATAATATATTTTCATAATTTTAATTTGAAAAAAATATATAGGAAAATTTCGCATCTAAATTCTGCTCACAAGGCATAAGGCGAATTAAAGAGATACTGGCGAAATACTAAAATAGGAACAATACATGTTATTAATCAGTGTTTCCGTGTTGCCATAGGGCAGCGACAATACAGACGGAAGACATTGGAGACGGTGCCCGAGCAGTAATAATCTATACAAATAAAAAACAGAATGTTGTCTGTAGGAGAGTAACATTAGTTTTATACTAATTGTTCATGGAGAAAATATTTTCAATAAGAAAGACATTGAAAATTATTAAAAAAGTGCGAGACGGGTCGCGACCGCGAACGTAGCCCACTCACCCTGATGAAGGACCTCCGATGAGTCCGAAACTAGTCGGTACCTAAACCGATTGAACGTGAGTATTAGCCGTTTAAATTTTACACTAAGAAAGACATTGAAAATTATTATTTTTAGTTTTATTTTTTTGTTTACCATATGCAGTAAAATTGGCTCCCCTGTCTAGTTTGATGTTTTTTTTTACAACCATTAGTGTTTTTTTTTTATATCATCACATGCGCGTTGCCAACCCAAGGATAGGAAGGAAAAGAAGGGCAAAAAGAAGATTTATAGGCGTCGGGATGTGACGACCCCATCGCCCGCTGTTGGGATAACCTCTGTCACAACAGAGATTATTCCACCAGTGCAATCAGTCACACTGGTGGTAGGTCTTTTGTTGCAAGAGGCCGGCTAGGTAGGTACCACCGCAGTGTCCAATATTCTGCCGCCAAATAGTAGTTTTTAGGCACTACTGTGTTCCGGTTTGAAGGGCATTGTACGCTAGTGAAATTACTGGGCGAACGAGATTTAAGAACTAATATCTCGAGGTTGGCAACGCGTGAGTGGCACCTACTAATGGTGCTGCAAGCGCTCATAGGCTGCGGCAGCCACTTACCATCAGGTGGGCCGTATGCTTGTTTGCCAACTTCTAACATAAAAAAAAAAAAAAAAAAAAAAAAAAAAAAGGAAGCAGAGAGGTGGGAGATTGGGCCTCTGGCGCTCTGAACTCGCAACAAAAAGAACTCCTTTACTTTACACCGATATTCTGTAAGACTGTAGTACTTCTTCGGTGGAGCCGGCCCTTTTGTGATTAGAGAAGCATGGATCTAGTTCTACTAAATTGCTACTCTTTGTAGTAAGTATATCTTTCAAATATTTACATTGCAAAGTTTACATTATAGCATTAAGAATAAAAACTTTACAAAGTTCCACAACAAACTGAGAACCAAAGCGAGATAATGTAATGTATTCAGTGAATATTGCAATGGCGGCCGCTTATTATTTTCTTAGTAAACGCTCTCTTCCACTTACGTTTCCTTATTTCTATATTTGAAATATTTATAAGTATTCATATTTAAAATACTTTAGCAAATATACCTTATTTCTTATTTTTTTATTGGCCAAAACAAGAATCAACATTTGCCTATCCGACTTATACCTAATTTGGTTTTAATGTGGATAGTGAGTTCCATGCTACAAACATATATAAAATCATAGGCGTTGTTTTATCAGTATTCAGTTTAAATCAAACTAAGCTAAGGATAACCATAAGCCTTTATCAATTTCATCCAAGTACGTTAACATTATGAACAACTTATTGTAACCAACAATGCGTTTAATCCCTTTTCTAGATAACACAATAAATTACACAGCACTCTAACTAGTAGTTAACGTCGGATTTCAACGATTTGTCCGTTTATATGCGGTACGACAATCATTTTCTGTATGGTGAAATAATTAAATAACCATCAATGTGACGCTTCGCTAGAATGACATCTTTTACAACTATTGTCTTTATAAATGAGTAAAATTGAAAATGACAGTAGTTTCAATTAAACAATTAGTTTGGTAAAATTTTTATTTAGTATTTTATGATGGTTCTTATGTCAGGAGGGATTAGACAGGAACAAATACATCCAGACCGGAAAACGTATTGAATGAAGTCAATTTTAATCTAAATGTGTATAGCAGTCTTAAGAGGAAGAAACCAGTTAATACCCGAGCGTCGGCGTACATCCATATTAATTTGAACCATATTTCACTGTATTTAATTCATATGCTAAATAGATACAGAGCTTTGTTGAACGTGCTACGGGTATTTTGAATAAATATTTGTAAATATGTTGAGATTTTTCTGTTTTCGCTTTGTAAAAATAAGAAAGAGGTTTTCTTAAATATTAGTTGCATTTTTGGAAATACTACTCTTTGAAGCAGTAGCCTTTTTGCAAATACTACTCTTCACAGCAGTACTTACACTGTTGTGTTTAGTTCGGTAAATGGATAAGCTAAGGCACAACTTCTTAACCCTTTCCCTGCAGTTTTCTGATTCATTGTGCTCTCTTCTTATTCTCATCCCAGGAACTATAACTTCAAAAATTCAATAAAAATAAAAGAATTATTCATCACTTATTTCTTAACGATAGTGTACCTAATCTACTGACTTGACAGCGTCACAGGGTTTGTAAAGCCTAAACTGAGACCCCTAAAACCTAAGGTAGTGAAAATTGTGGTGGAAAAACACTGGTGGTAGGTCTTTAGTTGCAAGAGGCCGGCTAGGTAGGTACCACCGCAGTGTCCAATATTCTGCCGCCAAATAGTAGTGCTTAGGCACTACTGTGTTCCGGTTTGAAGGGCATTGTACGCTAGTGAAATTACTGGGCGAACGAGATTTAAGAACTAATATCTCGAGGTTGGCAACGCGTGAGTGGCACCTACTAATGGTGCTGCAAGCGCTCATAGGCTGCGGCAGCCACTTACCATCAGGTGGGCCGTATGCTTGTTTGCCAACTTCTAACATAAAAAAAAAAAAAAAAAAAAAAATTGTATATGAAAACCTTTATGTTTGAAAATAGATCTCTGAATATCGATAATTCGCTGTATGTACTATACATCTAAAATATATGAAATCTGGTACGAAAAGGAAGAAACATTTCTCAATATTAAGCTAAATAAAATCTTTAAATTATAGCATTTTCTCGAGAGTAATATTCGCAACATAAATTCATACATAAATCTAGTTTTGCTGGAACTGTTTACGGAGCGCGGCCATCTGCTAATTCAGTGAAACACTCCCCTTTGTATTGTATTAAAGCGAAATATGAGAATAATATCGTTACTAAATTTTCATATTGTTTTCGTTGAGAAATATTTCTTACAATCATGTAATTACTTCATTTACCGGCGTCGCGACATGACGACCCCATCGCCCGCTGTTGGTATAATCTCTGTCACAGCAGTGATTATTCTACAAGTGCAATCAGTCACACTGATCAAGTTAGGTCTTTTGTTGCAAGAGGTCAGCTAGATAGGTACCACCGCAGTGGTAAATATTCTACCGCCAAATAGTAGTGTATTCCGGTTTGAAGGGCACTGTAGGCTAGTGTAATTGCTGGGCAAAGAGGATTCAAGAACCAATATCGCGAGGTTGGCAACGCGTGAGTGGCACCTACTAATGGTGTTGCATGCGTTCCGGTAATGCTCCGGCAACCGCTTACCAGCAGGTAGGGCGTATGCTTGCTTGCCAACTTGTAATATAAAAACTTTGATTTGTATTCTTGAACAAAAATAAAATTAACCAGGTCTCATGTCATATCTGCGGTAATGAGGTGTAGGGTGTAGGTTCTTTTAAAAATTTCCCAGTATTAACGCTCCATGGACCAGGTGCTTCTACTGCCGACGGCACAAAGATTTAATTTGGAATAAGTGACGAATACTTGCGCCATTTTTCAGCTTTCTCCGAAATGACTACCTTCCATAATACTATATCTCCACATGGCATGAGTAGAAATCACCACCAACGCAATCATTAGATCAATTCATGTTTTCTCCTTCTTAATCCTTCCCTACTATCCCTTAGGTTGGCAACGCCCGTGTGATATTGAAGTATCACAAGTGTTCATAGGTTGCGGTGCTGCGTGCGGACCGTATGTCCGCCTGATACTTATGCTTGTTAGGCTAGGTTGGTTTACCAACTGTCATGACATTAAAAAATAATGGCAATAATGCTTTTCATTATATACATCTTTAATAAATATATATTACTGAACATGGAATATATAAAAACTAACAAGGAATAAAAACAAAAGATGATTTTATTTAATGAGTGTTGTACCTTGAGGTTATAGTATGAATCTAAACAATGTTTTATTCAAATCTAACCACAGTTTTTATTTTCTATTTTATACTGAATAAAGGGTAGTTTTAATATAAGTACATGATATACCTATACATTTTATATTACAGTGATCCTAGTTAACATAAAGCCTTTGATAATTAAGACGAGTAACCCAACTAACTCAGTTTCATTTCCGACGTTATTGTGCTGGGAACATGATAAAGAGCTCAATACACTGAGCCCTTCCGAGGTCCTCATTGTTAATAGTGTAATAATTATAGTGTTTTCATATTAACTGATACGAAACTATTCATTGCGCCTGGCTTCGCTTTAATATTTTTTTTTGACTAAGGTCGTTAGAAAAACTATTCGTGGACCTGAGTTATATTGTTTTTAATTTATGCTCTTTATTCGATGTAGTTGAACGCACGAACAAACATAACGACTAGTTTATATAATAGGAACAGTTCCGTAAATAGGAACAGTTCCGTAAATAGGAACAGTTCCGTAAATCCATAAACCTATCGAACCACTGTTAAAAAACATCTTCCAGGCAACCCTGATTTTAGATACAAAATACTAAATGCAAGAAAAAAAACAATGTAATATAATTATACTATCCCCATAAAATTATTTTCGTTTTATGAATACAATATATAAATATAGTATATAAATCACAATTAAATTTTATTATAAAAACAATAAATAATACAGCAGATAGAATATATATATATATATATATTAAAAAAAAAGAAAAGTAAATTTAAGCAGCAAGCTTTTATTTCAAGGTTTATTAAATGTGTCAAACATTCAAAAATTCTAAGTAAATGTCTCTACGGGTTCGCCACATTATATTAAAAGTCTAGGTTCGTACTATTTCTGTTAAAAAGCCCAAAAACGACTTACACATTAGCAATATTCAATAATGTTTTCGTTTTCATCGATAAAAATTGCAAGATTCCATTAAGGTTCGATAGGACACATAAATCCACCAGACATTAATTTGATACATGTAGTGACGACGCGGTAAAAGATTATACTTTGTTAAGGCGACGCACATCTAAGACAAAATAATTTATTTTATTTCCGTTCTTTAAAATGATGAATGAATTTAATATGGTCACTATTGTTACACAATTCAAAAAATAATGTTAGATAATATGCAATATAATGATATTGTTAAATATATCAAACATACCAACCCTACCAAATATAATATATATATAAAGAGAGGCAGGCTACTATATCTACCACACGTCGAGGTGACAAGGTGTCCCATGCACATTCTGCAAGACCGACGATAGACGCCATGCTACTCCCAGCAACAAATGGGCCGGCTCGTCCGGGGAAGTACTACCCTCTCACAAAAAATCGGCATCAAGTCACAGTATCAGTAGATACAGTTGCGTTTCGTGCGATTAGTGATAGCGTTGGAGGCCTAATCTGCCATCCCCTCTGTTGTCTTCCTTTTGTCCCTTCTCATCCCTTCACCCCTATCCCTTGGGTTGGCAACGCGCGTGTGATACTTTCAGTATCACAAGTGTCCATAGGTTGTCGTGACTGCTTACCATCAGGCGGGTATGCTTGTTTACCAACCGTCATGAAAAACAAACACAACACGACAACATTCGCACATGTTGCAGCGTCTTCGGCGAAGACGAGGTACCTTGTTTCGAAGGGAACGACACCAGCTCGCTCACTCGCCGGAATTTCAAGAATTCAAAATGTCAATAATATTATAATTGAATAGTTTTATTATTCCCATTTAATAATTTATATAAAATTAATAAATTATAAGCAATTTATATCAGAAATTTGTCCAATGTCTAACTAAAAATACATAAAATCTTACCCTTAACTAAAAATAAGATTAGCCGATATCGAACTCGTGTCT
The DNA here is from genome assembly GCA_023373885.1 of Hestina assimilis. Taxonomy (NCBI): domain Eukaryota; kingdom Metazoa; phylum Arthropoda; class Insecta; order Lepidoptera; family Nymphalidae; genus Hestina; species Hestina assimilis. Next base: position 1,199,485 of record CM041745.1, on the reverse strand, counting down.
GATAACTGATTTATATTATGTAATCTGTAACGCTCTACTTGATTGTTATTTGACGAAGAGCTTCCTTCTGTAATAAGTTTACGTTCTTAGAAAGATTTCATCAAGATTAGTGGATTTTCTTGAACGTTATATTATCTAAAGACATTTTCGTCCGATCATATAGTATGCTCTATATTTTGTTTGTAAAATAGTTTTTGACAACGGAATTTTTAGTTAAATGTTTTACAATTGTGTAACACTTTTCAATATGCTTGTTACGAAATAGATTCAATAAACTTTTGAAATAAAAAAATGTGAATTAGTATTTGAGATAGTATTTGAACGGATCCGTTAAAATTATTATTATTAAAATCTGAAGAACTGTCATCACAAAATTTTGAGTAACAAAAAAAGATCTTTGAAATTGGGAGATAGACATATCCACGAAAAATCAGATGAATTGATAACCTTTTTTTTAATAAGGCTTTTTTTGACTCTACTCCACCTGATGGTAAGTAGAAGGGGATACCACACGCAAAGGTGGCTAGTATGGTTGCAGAAGGCAAACTGCACTAGTCACCCTCGCCCTGCCTACCCGCAAGATGAGAAGATACCTCGTTTTAAGTACCTAGGTTGTATGGAGGGAACACGTGTTAGGAATTAAATTTTTTTGATTCGGGACAAAGAAAAATAAAAAAAAACAGTCAAAGCCATCGTTTTAAGCTAATCGTGCTATGACGTCAGACTTCGGTATCTTGTAGCAATATAAAAGTATCAATATTTTTCATTTCAAGCGAAAACAAAATATTGTATTATTCAAGATCGCAACCAACGGAGCATGTAGTAATAAAATTGATACACCCAATACAATAAAAAGATACGGTGTAAAATATGCGAATGTAAATAACGGAGATGTTTATACACGAGAATAAATATTTCTATATTATGTAACTAATGATCGCTCGAGAAATTTCAAAAAGTCTCAATGGGTATTGATCAGACTTAATATTAATTTCACGTTTGATTTACGTAATAGTCAATATTTTAATAATAATAATAATAAACGCTACACACTCAACGGCCCCCATTAGGATAATTATATCCTGTGTCGGGGTCCGGAAACATTCACAATGACAAGGACAAACACAACCAGACCGGAAAACATGCCTGTACGAATAATACAAACATCTGCTCCGAGCGGGAATCGAACCCGCAACCGTCGAGGCTTAAGGCAGACTCGCTACCCACAACGCCACAACGGTGTCAGATTTTAACAATCAGGCTTTATTTTTAAGGTTTTTTTATGCTACTGATGGTAAGGGGTTGTCGTATCCTATGAGCGCTTGCAGCACCAGTAGTGGGTACCACTCACGTGTTGCCCACCTGCCCAGTAATTTCATAAGCCTACAGTGCCTTTCAAACCGGAACACAGTAATACCAAAGACAGAACTGGTTTGCTGTAAAATATTTGACACTGCGGTGGTACCTATCTAGCTGACAAAGTCGCTTTCTCTGTCCCTATATCCCTATGTATGCTTAAATCTTTAAAACTACGCAACGGATTTTGATGCGTTTTTAATAGATAGAGTGATTGAAGAGGAAGGTTTATAAGTATAATAACATCCACTAGATAGTAGAGAAATACTGTTATTTTTGAGGTTTCTAATGAATCGTAAATAGTTATATTTTTTCCGCTTACATTGCAGCAAACGCAGGCTGAACATTACGAGATTTATCAAAATAATGTACTAAGTATTGTACACATTGAAAAGGTCTACAAAGGTCACATTGAAAAGGTCTAGGTACAGGGAAATGGGAATTGTTTTACTCAAAATTTAACGCGTGCGGGCCACGGACAGTAATGAATAAATCAAAACTACTGGATCGATTTTTATAATTTTTTGAGAGAATGAAATAGGCTATATATTTTATAGCCGTGCGAAGCCAGAGTGGGCCACTAGTTTTATTATAAATAAAAATACATTATTATAAATTACCTATGTAACAAAACAACATTGTTACACAATAAAATACACATGCTAACAAAATAGCCAATAACGGTATACAAATGTGCCATTAATCTTTCGCATAAAGAGACAATACACTGCTCAAAGCTTTTTTCAGTTGCCACCGGATGTATACCCGTATAGCTCTGTCCCTTTCACTCTTGATATTTCAGAGGGGGATAGATGGTGTATTTTAAAACGGATTTTGAGAACGATCGGCGCTGTGGGCTCAGGAAACAATACTCGATGCCCTGAATTAATGACCGCAAGTGGAAGTCAGGGGTTGATAATAGTTGGTTCTGTTTGTCACTTTTATTTAAATTTGGTGTATCGAAGAACCATATTAAGGTTTACGTGTAAATTTTCGGATTAATAATAAATACAAACTATTGTTTACTCATAAAATTTTTATTAGATCTAAAAGCTATAGTTTAGTGTAATATATAATAGCATGGGGATGTAGGCACTTGAAATTTCATTTTCCTTGAACTTTTAGCAGCCGTTTATTTCATTATAGTCATTTTCTTGAACTATTAATATATAAAATATTATATGTTATTATATATAGTATTAATTTTTGTAAGTGGTAAGTTATTCTTATGATACTCATTTTAATATAATTATATTTTAGCTCTGTATAGTATATTGTGATGATGTATAAAAAATCTTTTTGTATCATAAAATTAAATCATATCCAAGCAATGTTGGTAGCCTCTGCCTTCAACAATATTCACGTAGAACAATGGAAAACGATGTCCCCACATTTCGTTCGGATTTCACCTGCGGATATCAGAGGACTATAGTGGTTCTGTATAAATTTAATATGCTTTTCGCAGATTCTATTATTACCTACACCTATATTTAATACGAAGGTAGAGGTCTTTTGTTGCAAGAGGCCGGCTAGGTTGGTACCACCGCAGTGTCAAATATTCCGCCACCAAATAGTAGTGCTTAGGCATTACTGTGTTCCAGTTTTAAGGGCACTGTAGGCTGGTAAAATTACTGGGCCAATATTTCGAGGTTGGCAACGCGTGAGTGGCACCTACTAATGGTGCTGCAAGCGCTCATAGGCTACGGCAACCACTTACCATCAGGTGGACCGTGTGCTTGTTTGCCAACTTGTCATATAAAAAAAATAACATACTAGTTCAAAATATTCAATGTATTAAATAAATAATAATAAATATTAATAATAAATAATATTAATAATAAATAATAAATTTGTAGGCATTATCAAGCTCTACAACTTTTCTCTAGAACTCAATCATACATATTATATCTCTCATCGTTAAGCCAGCTTTAGTAAGAAACGTTTTTTCTCGGACTTACTTTGCAAATCCGATTAACACGAAAAATTTTAGTCGTTTTTCAGGTATATATAGCCTATGACACTCACAAATGCTTCAGTAGATCAAGAGATTAACCACTACAACCTCCCGGTAGTTATCATAACATCTGATATTAATCGTTAAGTCTTGATAGATAATTTTCACTTCTCCAATAAGTTACTTGTTGGCCCTTAAGGTTGCGGCACTCAAATGGCAATCGCTCTGTGTAGAAACTAGCAACCCGTCAAATCCTAATAAGAGTAATAAGCAGACCCTGGGCGAATACCTGGATTAATGGTAGGAAGAAGAAGCCGTTTTTTCGTAAATATGTAAAAAGGTTTTATAGAACAGACGTTAAAAATAACGCTACGGAACCCAGGCGGGTCGTAGTCGTTATTAGCCGACCGGTACAAAATCCGGCGTGTCTATTGAAATTAGAACGAAATGCCCGCACACCGATCATTGCTTTCCGGACCTTATACATATATCAAAACCTGAAATCGAATACGCAATTTTAGACTATATACTTCACAATACATGGGCGATAATTGCGTGTATTAAATGAGAGGTAAATTGGCAATCAAATTTATACGATCATTGTTTTGTTAATGACAAATATACTAGCCTGTATCTCATCTGTGTTGCTTTGCTTTTACACAAATGAGTAACAGGCGAGTTGACGACGTTGTGGCGGAGCGGTAGCGAACCTGCCTTAAACGCCACAGGTCGCGGGTTCGATTCCCGCTCGAGCATAATATGTTTGTATTGACCATGCAAGCATATTTTCCGGTCTGGGTGTATTTGTCCTTGTCATTGTGAATGTTTCTGAACCCCCGACACAGGATATTACTATCCTAATGGGGGCCGTTGAGTGTGTAGCGTTTATTATTATTATTATTTTACTTTTCATACATTTCAAAAATATACCAACGCTTAATATTCTGTATAGCTCTGTCCTCATTTGCGACAGAAACTTAATAAACATGAAAAAATATGTCCTCATACAACGAAATAAAGTATTTAAAGAATGAATCTGAATGAATATAATCATTAAAAGACTATCTTTAAGATTGTTATCACTACATAGTATAAAATAAAGTCGCTTTTTCTGTCCCCATATCCCTATGTTCGCTGTAATCTTTAAAACTACGCAACGGATTTTGATGTGGTTTTTTTAATAGATAGAGTGATTAAAGAGGAAGGTTTATATGTATAATAACATCCAGTAAATAGTGGAGAAATACTCTTATTTTTGAGGTTTCTAATGTGATGTCGTAAATAATTACATTTATTATATATTTTATACCCGTGCGAAGCCGGAGCGGGCCGCTAGTAATTTATAATTTATTTCCAAATGGTCAGCTACTTTGTTATTTATGGTACTCTTATAAAATATGCCACAATTCAATTAACAATTTGACTATAAGTAAACTACGATATAATATTCGAGGGACCGAAAAAAAAATGTCTATATTCGTTTTCACTCTCCAACATTGGTTAACTTTTTACTCTTTAATGTATACTCTCTTCAAGTTTCTTGATTTTTAATTTCTATAATAATTGGCTTAAAAATCAATATCGGCTAAAATCTGTCTGTAATGTCTTTGTTAATTCCTGTGGGCTTGACATTAACTTTTAGTAAAAATTCTATCTCCATCCAATTCAATTCTGACAATAAATCGATTCAGTTTTTACATGACCATGACGTAGACATACGTTGTCAATTGAATCGCAATAAGAGTTAATGGTAAGCCCCCTGTTCCTTTAAGGTACGGTGTAATTAAACAAAATTGCAATCTATAATGAATCGCTTCCCGCAGATTACATTTAAATGTTTTAAACTCAACCCGAACAGAATTCGATAATTCACAGTCGGTTGAGCTGATAAAAGATTCCAACGAAAGCGCCGAACTTTACCATCGCGTCAACTAATTATCAGTGGGTTATAATCCTTCATTACTAACAATATTATGCTTTTTACTTTGTTTGTTTGACTGTCACGTTTTCAAGCCTAAACAGCTTAACGGATTATGATGATTTTATATATTTATTGGAGATTATATATATTTATTACAAAAACAAGACTTGAAGGCCGCGTAATAAAAAATCAAAGATTGTATGGCGAGCCAATTACTTTTATATCACACTAGCGACCCGCCCCGACTTCGTCCGGGTGCATAGTAAATTGTTCCGTTTATCCCGTTACCGTGGGAGTTATAATTCCGTTCTTGGTTCTTCCACTTATAAACTATCTACCTGTATACAAACATTAAGTAATACAATATTTTCCATACGAACTTCCCTACCCGTCGATTCCATACAAACCTGGTATTTACTGTTAAAATTCAAATTTACTTTATATTTATATATGTCATAAGAACCACAAACACAACAAAAAAAATAGTGAAATCGGTCCAGCCGTTCACGCGTGATGACGTGACCAAGGAATATAGGGATTCATTTTTATATATCACATTAAAGCATGGGTGCCTCATTGAACCAATACACATCCGGGTGAAGCCGTGGGCAGAAGCTATAATTACCTAACTCACGTGTAAATATTCATCTAATTTTGTATTAAGACACGCAATACATGAAATCATTACAACATCTTTAGATACACATTCTTCATCTTCATAATATATACAAACAATTATTATGAAAGACTGATGATTTGTCTCGACAAAGAATTGCTATCCTCTCATCACCCCAGTGTATTCACTTTCACCCCATGTATTCTCCTTTCCGTTTCCTTTTTTTCCTCCTTCTAACCTTTAGATGGCAAATTGTGTTTTTGCCATTGTTGTTACTGTACCTGTATAGGACTGCCTTTGTGCATATTAGTGACTCTCGAAGTGCCCTTAGGACTAAGACTCCCCTTATATCCTTTCCTTTTCCTAATCTACCTCCTTCTAGCCTTTAGTAGTTGCTACTTTATCTATGTAGGATTACATAAATTGAAGTTGGTTTGTTATTACAGACCGTCTCAGACTTCTACAGGCTGGTCTATATCAAAAACAGCACGCAACTGCTCGGCGATCATGATGGATCTGTAACGTCTCTTAACCCCATTTTGTAGATCCTCTTACATCTTCGCTAAAGTTTGTTTTACTAACTACATATGAAAGACTATAGTGGAATTTCACACCAATTATTACAAAAAAAAAACCTCTAAACAAAAGAACAACCACAGAGCGAAAACATTACGAAAGTGTTACAACTATTATGAGCCGAATCATCTTATCTGGCGAGACGAATCAATGAGCACGCGAGTTACGGTTGCTTCGGCACGACACGAACTTTCGGCTACGTTTCAAATTGTAAGTCTAAAAAGAGTCGTTAAGGCGACGATGCTTTCAAATAATCTAAAATGGAGAAACACAATCACTGATATAAATATATTTGTTTTTGTGGATATTCTTAAATAATTCTTCATTTAATAAAAAAAAAACTATAGCTACTTAAAAACTTACTATTGTTTTACTGTGATGTAATGTTGAAAATGATGTGTACTTTTACTGTGATTTATTTTTTTAGATAAGAAAAGACAGATATTTATTGATATAAACAAGTAAAATTCATACTATATAATAGTCAACTTGTCAAAAGGTACAAAGTCGAAACGGAGGACAGGATTTTGGGCCTCCAACAGTCATGTCGTTTAAACGAATTTAGCCACTTTTAATTGAATTTACGATTAATAAAATAGTTTAATAAACTTAACGGATATTAACAGTTATACATACATCGGAGATGTCAATACGGAGGCTGACTATCGGCATTATATCATATGGAATCTGACTTGACAACGAGCCGCAAGCATAATGAAGAGGGCGCTTTAACGGAGCCTAGATGTCGGCCGCCGTGCTAAGAATATCGAGCCTACTACAAGCAAATGAGCACAAGAGCAAGTGAGTGCGCAGGCGGGTGCGCAACTCTGTCTCTTTCTTTCCTTGTCTCTTTTTATCATATAACCTATTGAAATATACAAATTTCATTTCAAATTACATTCGAAGTTGAAGAAAAAACGTAACTTCGTTCCTGACAGGAGTCCCCGACCGCATTATTTATATGAGTTTTATGATAACTTCGCCTTAAACTAAGCACTAATGTACCTTCAAATGTTATTGGTACATTTGCACGAGTGCGACCGCCGACGCGTTAATATCGATACCTGTAATGTGGACTCAAATGTTTTTCTGATTCAAATGGCCTGGAAACGTAAGTGACACGACGCTAAGAGGCTTGATGATTCAAACTCTTATTTTGTATAATATTTATACGTGTGCACGCGGTTAGCTGAAATCAGGATAAGTTTGAAAAACTGAAGGCAAGTCCGAAAACGACTCGGAAACTGTTGCGGCTAATAAATGATTATTTATGGTTTATGGTTAAAGAAGCAATAAGCAAAATATTCAAATCAGTTTTTTATGTTATAATTTCATACCATTAGTTCATTGTTCAACTCTCAAACAAAAAACTTTAAATTATGTATATACAATTTTTGAGTCTCTATTATTGAAAATCCGTGGTCACCGTCAGATAAGCGTTATAAATCAGTTAGCGAAGATTGTCGCTAGATGACGTTGTAACGCGGTTTGCGCGGTACGCTACTGTTTAGCAGACAGATAGGGCTGTCACATGATTAATAATAATAATAAACGCTACACACACAACGGCCCCCATTAGGATAATAATATCCTGTGTCGGGGGCTGGAAACACACACAAAGACATGGACAATCACACCCAGACCGGAACACATGACTGTATGATTAATACAGGCATCTGTCCCGAGTGGGAATCGAACCCGCAACCGCCGAGGCTAAGAGCAGAATCGCTACTCACAATGCACAACGTTGTAAACGCCACAACATAAAAACTAGGTAGTTTTTATTAATCGAAATCAAAAATGTTTATAAAAAGAACTGTAAATGTATACAATATAGCAATTCGGATTCTTAAGTCTAATGTTATAAAATAATTTAAATCCTTATTTTTTTTTTCGGAATGTGTATAGCTGTTGGCCCTACCGGCCTTGACAGCGTCACCGGGCGGGGGGCCGAGTACAGAGACTCAGCCGTGATAAAGGCAGCCCTCGCGGGGGCATTTAAATCCTTAAAGCTTCGTCAGCCCATTCTCGCAATAATGAAAAGGTAAAGCCCGTTTTGACAAGTCACGAAAACTCAGAATCCTTTTTAGTTGTCTTCTACCACAGGAAGGAAACACCGAATCTAGATAGCGGGCCCCTTGCAAATAAAAGATCACCAGTATCGTAGTACCGTAGTGGCGTATTGGAAGCGAGTCCGCCTTTAGCGCCGACAGTTGCGGGTTCGATTCCCACTTGGGCAGATGTTTGTATTGATTTTACAAATATCTGTTTCGTTCTGGCGTTTGTCTTCGTGGTTCTTCCCACCGTTAACTCTTGATAAGTTTTCTCACATCCAATGAGTGACTAGTTCGCCCTTAAGGTTGCGGAGGTTAGATGGCAATCGCTCTGTGTAAAAACTAGTAACAGGTCAAATCCGGATAACAGTAATAATCAGGCCCTGGGTAGATAAAATACCGGGAAAAATGAAGAAGAAGTGTATAGTAGCAGCCCTATAAACCCCGGTCATAGCCTAAAGGGTTTCGTTCCCCAACAAATTGTCGTTTTAAAACAATGTCATTAAACAAACCGCGGGCTGATGCGTTTTGCGAACTCATAAATATTAAACACGATGTTATCGTTTAAATAACATTGGGAAATAGGTTATAGTATTTAAATACATATTCTTTTTAAGCTTAACAAATAAAAGGTAATTATTTCTATATAAGTATAATTATGTAAATAAGTGTTTTGCTAAAAAGATCATAAATAACTTAAATTTTCAAAATCTGCATTAGTAACATTAATAACTTTTTTTGATGTTACTAAGTTGGTAAGCAAGCATACATCCCAACTAATGGTAAGCGGTTACTGTAGCCTATGAGCGCTTGCAACATCATTTGTAGGTGTCACTCACGCGTTGCCAACCTCGAGATATTAATTCGTAAAATGTCCTTTGCCCGGTAATTTCACTAGCTGCAGAGTCCTTCAAACATAAAAACAGGAATTCCTAAGACACTACGACGACTAGTTCAACGTAAGAAGACGAGGAGGAAAGAAAATGGTACAAATCCCCTCAACGCTCTCCTTTGTCAAACGTAAAGTAACAGTACACCCCCTCCTCCCAGTTACGCTGTCGAGGCCTGTAAAGCCAACAGCCAAGATTATAAAAGTAGTCGTAGTAGTATTTTTTGATTTTTACTCACTTTTTTGCTTCATAATAGTTTTACTAACTTCCGTTCCCACTGGTGGTAGGTCTTTTTTTGCAAGAGGCCGGTTAGGTAGGTACCACCGCAGTGTCAAATATTCTGCCGCCGAATAGTAGTGCTTAGGCATTACTGTGTTCCGGTTTAAAGGCACTGTACGCTAGTGAAATTACTGGGCAGACGAGATTTAAGAAATAATATCTCCAGGTTGGCAACGCGTGAGTGGCGCCTACTAATGGTGCTGCAAGCGCTCGTAGGCTACGGTAACCACTTACCATCAGGTGGGCCGTATGCTTGTTTGCCAACTTGTAACATAAAAAAAACTAATTTTTAAAATGTACCAGAGGGTATGCGTTTCCGAATTTTAAGGAAAGAATCGGCTTTTCTCTTCAAGGTTCCAAGGTTGTATCGAAGTTAGTTCCACAGAGTGGTTGTGGGATGAAGAAAATGTCTTCTAAATTGCTCTGTTGAAGATTTGTTCCACACATTGAGATGGTAACAGTGGAATTTTGTGTTTTGTCGCGATGTCCGACGGTCACATTCTACCGGTGGGATCAGACCAGAAAATTCTCAGAACAATTTCAGGAACAATGTCTTGAATATTTTATAGACATATCCCAAATACATGCAAAATTTTGTACTTCAACTCGCCTCCATTACTAGCTAAGCGGTATAAAAGCAGTTGTCGAAGTTAAACGTCATATTTGCATATTCCAATCTAGAAGTGCCTGGGGCCGGTACACGGATAGACAGCCGGTATAACTTCGGTTAGGGATATTTTTATGCTATTATTTTACCGTTACTGGGTTGTATCACAATAAAGATGTGTATGGAACACAAAAAACCGGCCAAGGGCGTAAATATTTATTTGGGTTTTTAGTATTAGGTGTTATAGCGTCAACAGAAATACATCATCTGTGAAAATTACATCTGTGTAACGATCACGGTTCATGTCCTTTTGTCCGTATGTCACCTGGCATACAGTCTGTCAAAAGACAGACAGACGGACAGCGGAGTCTTAATAATAAGGTTCCGTTTACCCTTTGGGTACGGAACACTAAAGACATGATCATCATTTGACGACGTTGTGGTGCAGCGGTAGCGAACCTGCCTTAAGCGCCACAGGTGACGGGTTCGATTCCCGCTCGGAGTATAATATGTTTGTATTGACCATGCAAGCATGTTTTCCGGTGTATTTGTCCTTGTCTTCGTATGTGTTTCCGGACCCCCGATACAGGATATCACTATCCGAATGGGGGCCGTTGAGTGTGTAGCGTTTATTATTATTATGATGGTGTGAAAGAAGTATACGGTTGAGCTGCTGTAAAAAAGCATAGCCTTCACCGGGGCTTAAAATTGAATCATGGGCTATAATGCCGAACCACGACTCAGGTCTGATACTGACTAGAAGGAGTGAGCGCGTCGCGCCGTGCAAAACAAAGAACCTTTATGGTGAAGACGATCTAGTTTGGAAATTATTATAACTATGCTTAGGAAGTCACCAACAAATTAGTGTCATCATATCGGATCCCTAAATAAAGGGAAGAGAAAATAATATTAAACTTTAGCCATCATCATATGTTGCTGTTCGGTTTTCATTTCAACTTGACTCACCACTTAGTTTATATTTTATCGCAACGTTACTCAGTCTTCTATACGTCTAGCCACTTAGTGAAAAAGGTAACCTATAAATGGTTCATGTAATATGCTTGTGTAATACATTCGAGAACAAATGGCCTGTATCGAAACTGACCTAAACGTCTTCACCGTCTCGACTCGTGGTGAATCATATTTCATTATGTAATGCTATGCGCTTCGGCGAAAACGCACTGAACTTTCAAATGCCGTGGTTTTTTGCCTGTTCCATAAATTTATTCGCAAAATATAAGAAAATATTAATCTTCTTCTTTAAATAATTGACTTAAAAAAAGATGAGGCACTATGTTAAAAGTTTAGTTTTTTATATTTGATGATTTGTTTTTAAAGAAATCGGCAAGCAGATTAGAATAGATTATATAGTCAAACTATCAGATATTGGAGATAGACATAATTGATGACGAAGTTTATGTGGGACAATAGACACAAACAAAAAATAAATAAACGCCTTAATTATTTTTTTTATGTCATGATGGTTAACAAAAAAGGATACGGTTGGCCCGATGGTAAGTAGTCACCGCAACCGGCGAACGCGCGCATTACTTGAAGTATCACAAGCGCGCTGACAACCCCAGGCCTAGGGGTGGGAGATTATGCTTCCGGTTCTCTCACTAATCGCACGAAACGCTGCAGTACTGTAACTTTACGCCTTTCGTGCTATTTGAGCTGGGAGGAGCATAGCTCTACTACTACTATTTAATTGTATTGCTAAAACTTTTTTATAAAGAATAATAAGCTCAAAGCTGGCGCTAGAAGTTAGTACGACAATAGCCCAAGGAAGTCAATCAATCCCTTTTACTTTCGCGTTAGCTAGAAGTCGGCCCTTCTACCGTGGAGATATTGAGACTTCCACGCTTAGTCTTTATTAATAAAACGCCGCGATGTATGCGTGTAGTGCGTAAGCCGCCCTAGCCATTAGCGGATGACGTCGTGAGCGCATCAATCATACCTATCCAATTCATTATCGCCACTCGCCACAGATTGCGGCAACTATACAAAACTGTTGTATCCTACTAATTTAATAAATGAGAACGTTTTTATGTTTGTATGTTTGTTACTCAAGCACGCAAAAATGACTGAACGGATTTGGATGAAGTTTGGTACAGATATAGATTGTTACCTGGATTAAAACATAGGATACTTTTTATCTTGAAAAAATATTAGGTTGTCGTGGCATAGACAAAACAACGTAATACAACATGTGAATTTAGATAAGATGGGTCTTACGGAATTCAGACTAATTATTTTTATTAAATCTAATATTCTACCTTAAAATATATAAATATGTGTTCACTCCTAAACACTGATCCGATTTTAACGAATTTCGGTAAATTTTGGGATACAAATAGATGAGGTTTTGGACAAGAACAGTGAAAGGGTATGGGCTGAAAGTTTGTGTCGGAAACCATTTAGTTGTATTCCAATAAAGACTCATTATAAAACGTTACTCATGCGGGCGGAGCCGCCAGCAGATACTAGTGCTCTCGTAATAAAATCTCTTTTGATGTATTATTTATATATGAAAAATTTGACACCGTTGTGGCGTTGTGGGTAGCGAGTCTGCCTTTAGCCTCGATGGTTGTGGGTTCGATTCCCGCTCGGAGCTGATGTTTGTATTAATCGTACAGGCATATTTTCCGGTCTGGGTGTGTTTGTCCTTGTCATTGTGAATGTTTCCGGACCCCCGACACAGGATATAATTATCCTAATGGGGGCCGTTGAGTGTATAGCGTTTATTATTATTATTATATATATGGCTAGTTTTGGTGACATTAAAAGGTTACATTTCGAAAAAAGAAAGAAATTAGTAAAATGTTGTTTCCCGCTATTTTTCATTTGTTTTTCTTTGTGTCAAAATGATTGAAACTAATAAAGAAATTAGATGCATTTAAAAATTTATTACAAAAAAAGGCAAAAATTCAAGCGCAATACGCAAGCCGAGAAATAAGTTTGTGACACTGGACCTAACCCAGTAAGAACAGTAAAAAAAGGAGAAGAAAACATTGGAGATACGGCTTGGGACCTCCAGCTATAATATAAAAGAAATCATAAACATTGGCATCCATTTAGTTAAATCGTTTTAGTGTAAAACGTAAAATACAATATATCTCAATCTTAGCTGGTTCTTCATATTGCGAGAGTCACTGAAGCAAAGACCTGTCGGCATATGTGACAGTTCGCTGTGACAACATACAATCTAGTAAATTGGTCACTAAGAGTTAGTAATAAGTAGATTTAGATGGATACGACGCGTATTTTTTGTATGATACATTTTTCTGATCAACTTGGCTTGTATGAAAAATAGAAATTCTAATTTTTGGATTTTTTTCCTTAATGCGGGTTACGGTTTGTGCGATTTAGTAGAAATCGTCACGTAACGAAATGCCGTATGCTGTGTGTGTGCGTGTGTGTATCGATCCTACTACAAGCTAGTGAGCATACGAGCAAGTCAGTACACAGCCGGGTGCGCAACGCACTCACTTTCTTTCTCTGTCTCTTTATATCATAATATAACCTATTCAAATATACACATTTCAATTCAAAATACATTCGTAGTTAAAGAAAAAACGTCAAAAACTTCATTTCTGGCGGGGGATTTGACGACCCCATCGCCCGCTGTTGGGATAACCTCTGTCACAACAGAGATTATTCCACTAGTGCAATCAGTCACACTGTTGGTAGGTCTTTTGTTGCAAGAGGTCGGCTAGGTAGGTACCACCGCAGTGTCAAATATTCTACCGCCAAATAGTAGTGCTTAGGCATTACTGTGTTCCGGTTTGAAGGGCACTGTACGCTAGTGAAATTACTGGGCGGACGGGATTTAAGAACTAATATCTCGAGGTTGGCAACGCATGAGTGGCACCTACTAATGGTGCTGCAAGCGCTCATAGGCTACGGCAACCACTTACCATCAGGTAGGCCGTATGCTTGTTTGCCAACTTCTAACATAAAAAAATACCGCACAATTTTTTTATTTAGGCGCGGCGGATTTTTCTAGTCCATCGATGGTAATTGGAAGAGTCCAAAAGCAACTGCGGCTAATACCGTTGCAGAAGGCACTAGCCACCCTTGTTCTGCCTGATCGCAAGATGCAACTGGTTATAATCTGGATGACCTCAAAACGCGGCTAATGAACATTACCTTTATAAGTTTTTTTCCCAACGCACGGTTCTAGCTAACGAGGCGGGAAATTTAAGCCCGAATGAATGAAAATCTTCGACTGACTCAATTTGAGTTTGAGAAAAGTTTTTAGCTTATTAGTTTAAAGGCATATTAAATTAGTACCTAAATGACAGAGTTTTGTATTTTTTTTTTGGTAAATCGTGTTGTAATATATAATCGTGGAAGATACTATGTAAACTGTAAGAATAGTTATTCTCACAAATTAAGGAACTTGAAAAAAATGGGAAAAAATGATCGGACTGGGGACATCTCGACTCGATTGCTCGTTTATAGGTAGTATAGGTAGATAGGTACTTTAGGAAAAGTAAAATTAAAAATCACATCAACATAAGAATCGGGTTTGCGAATTTACGTTATACTATTTAATATTATCTTTATAAGTATTATTATCGTATCCATTTTTATTTTTACTCAACGGCGCATTGCACTCCGTGACAGGACCACTGCGTCTCGTTGTCCAATTTAATTATGTCAGCGGAAATCTCAGAATTTGATAATATTCCAGCGTCATGATAAATATTAATTTGGACGGTTACCAAAAATATTTCCGAATAAAACTAAAAAGCATGTTGAAAATATTTTACCTTCTACATCTTAACCCGACCCATATTAGTTTTGAAATTTTCGAAAAAACTCTTACCGTGTACTTTTAATTTATATATCGTTATAAGAGTCGAGAACTCATACTTACTTCGCTTGCGATTCGCAGAATTGTGGCTTTTTATTGATTATAAATTTATTATATATATTTTAAATTACAGTACAATTCAACCAGCAAGTAAATAGGCCATTATAGCACACGTAATAATGCAAATATTATTAATTTTCATATTTCAATGCTTCTATAACGATAATTAAAATAGTAATACGTGATGTACACATATCGATAAATATGAATTATAAAAGTAATTAATTAACAAAATGGCATACTGTAACAAAGCAAGTGCGCGCCCTCTGCACTGTATAGCTGTAAATCTCTATCAAAATGATGCTAACGGCCGGACACGGCAGAACTGCACTATTCTGATGAAAGGCTAACATTTCGAAACGAATGACTTTGTCCACGCAAACTGGTAAAACGTCTATTAACAAAAATAACAACATTGTTGTGGTTCGTGCAATTAGTGTGAGCGCCGGAGGCCCAAACTCCTCCTCTCCCCTTCGGCCCCTCGCTCCTGCGCATGTTATACTTAAAGGATCGCAAGCATAGGTTACAGGAACTGCTTACCATAAGGCGGACTGTATGCTTGTTTGCCAATCGCTATGAAATAAAAAAATAAAAAGTTCTCCTAAGATCTTGATAGGATCATGACAAAATTTATATGAAACAACCCGGAATCCACCATCCAACAAAATAGGTATTATTTAAATTCGGTTCAGAATCCCCAAAGACATTGCGCATATACAAAAAATCCAGCGAATGAATAATCGCCTACTTTTTAAAAATAAACTAATTTTTGTCACTTTGGCATCGTTGAAGACATTTAAGACTAAAATAACTAAACGGCAAAATTAAATACATTTCTATCGAGTAGTTTCTCAATCTACCGTACAAACGCAAACACAAATGACAAAATATTAAAATTCAATTCGATCCCCAAACATTTGAAGTGCTTATCGCAAAACTATTTCGATCAAACTACTTTCCATCCAAATCCTTTGATTAGACATGCTTGTATCTACACAGACCGATATAACCAACCGACAAAATTAAGGCGTCCTAAGCACGTCCTGCAAGACCCTGACGATAGGACTACATTAGAAACTGCCCCTTACACAGCACAGACACGCACATAACACCAATACAAGTGAATGAATGACATAGGTTATATATTTTATACCCGTGCGAAGCCGGAGCGGGCCGCTAGTTTTATATACAATGCAGTTACGGAATAAGTACGTCGTCGGGCGGCGACGGGTGGATGAATTATGCGTGCAGAGAAACAGAATACATGACGGGACACTTTAAAATATTAACCTAATATATATCTAGACATATTGAACTATAAACCATTCGGATGTTGAATCAGCTGACGTATGCTCTGTTTGAATATGGCCGATTATTCCAGGGTTGTTAATATTCAAATACAATAATATTCGCAGAAATTAACTATTTGCTTCATTTAAGTTAATTAGACACCGTTGTGGCGTTGTGGGTAGCGAGTCTGCCTTTAGCCTCGATGGTTGTGGGTTCGATTTCCGCTCGGAGCTGATGTTTGTATTAATCGTACAGGCATATTTTCCGGTCTGGGTGTGTTTGTCCTTGTCATTGTGAATGTTTCCGGACCCACGACATAGGATATAATTATCCTAATGGGGGCCGTTGAGTGTGCAGCGTTTATTAATTTACAAAAATTTAATAATGTTGTTGGTCGAAAATGTGTTTTACTTTTGATATCCTTCCTTTTCTAATATTAATTATTAATTATATTTTTGGGGTTCTATGAGCTCTAACCCACGCTAATCTGTCTATGTGTAGAACAGTTTTCTTAGCAGCTGTAAAATGATTTACTTACGCATCAACCCCCAAATCTCTGCCATTTAAAAAAACAAAATCTGAATCGTAAAAACTCATATAATTACCGAATCTGCTAAGAAAGTTTCATGAGAATCGGTTGAGAAATGCAAACAACCGGAGAAATAGTCATGCGAAAGTACATTTGTCCAAATTCAAAATCAAATCTCATATGTTGATAGTGATTAGAAGTAAATGTTTGTAAGTACAATAAAGTTAAACCATAGTGAAGTACAGAATATCGATACAAAATTAATTATAAAAAAACATAGAAGTATAATTTTGTGTGAAGTTTTCTGTCACTGCAACTGATTAATATAATAAATACGAACCAAGCTTGGTAGTACTATACGATATAAGAAAATATTTGCGAAACAAGGTTTATAGAGCCACCATTAATTTTGAAGTTACTATAACTTTGAAGAATAAAACGATATAAAACTTGTAAAATAAACAAGTCAACGACGCATACGTCTAGAACAGTTTGTAGTAGCCGTGAACAATAGTAATAAATTTAAGTAACGCGATAATATTTTCGCAAGCGACGAAACGGAGGGACAATGATGTGTGAATGTGTATAATAATACATTTTATTATGTTTAAAATTTGATAACCTATGTAGGTTTACGGTAAAAGCCTTCTTCTTACTAGCATTAATTCCGGTATTATTTCCCAAGGTCGGCTTATTACTCTTATCCGGATTTGACAGATTCCTAAATTTCACACCGAGCGATTGCCATATGACCTCTGCCAAGGATGAACCACTAACTCATTGGATAAGAGCAAATTACATATCAAAATTTAACGATTATTATAAGGTCATCACCAACACGGACCGACACCTTAACGTTCTCTCACAAGTCACGGTGGGGAGATCCACAAGGACAAACGCCCACACCGAGACAAATATTTATAAGATTAGAAATATCTGCCACCACGCCACAGCTATGTGTAACTACTTGGGATAAAGATAAGTATGGGAAAGGTAAGGATAAGTTGCTTTTTGCAGGTAACCAGTTCGCTTTCTGTTACGGTATTAAGCGCTTTCGGGTTTCGACTCTAACTCCACTTACTAAAAATATACACAAACACAAAACATACCTCCAATGGAACGAGTGGAGAAACATTTAGTTTATTTAAACATTGCGTAACAATAATATATTGCAGGGCCCTTAATTTCCCAAAAGGACAGCTAGGTAAATACCACCGCAGTGTCGTATATCTCAAGATTGGCAACGCATGACTGACACATAAAAATGTAAGGCGTTTCAAGCGCTCAAAGGATACGATAACTGCTTACCATCAGGTAGATCGGATAAGAGATTGCCAACTTATTGACATTATTTTTTTTTTTATTACACAGCTTTTTATTTTATTATATATTTTTATTATAATTTCGTTCCTCATTCATAATGCGCACGGCCAGGGACTGGAATGCTCTTCCGGCGTCTGTATTTTCGAACGCATACAACCTGAACCTCTTCAAGGTGCGAGTACATAGGCTTCACATGAGTAAGCTCGCTCCAACGTAAACCTCATGCTTTCGCGCTCGATGGAGGTCAAGAGCTTACCCATTTGTGAATAAAAAAAAAATAATAATAATAATTTCCTTCGCACATCCTCGACACACTGTCGAAAACAATATGCGTATTCAATCCATTGAAAGCCTGTCCATACGGTCCGGGGCGCGAATAAATATGGTAACTAGTGAATATGAAGATATGATATTGCTACAAACTAATATCGTAATGGCATTTCTATGTACCGATTCACTTCTAT
This sequence comes from Hestina assimilis, assembly GCA_023373885.1. Lineage (NCBI taxonomy): Eukaryota > Metazoa > Arthropoda > Insecta > Lepidoptera > Nymphalidae > Hestina > Hestina assimilis. The sequence continues at coordinate 1,180,747 of CM041745.1, read as the reverse complement.
TAAATCCCTACGTTTTCATTGACAAACCAGTAAGCTCTTTTCATTACTATAGGCATACTTAAACGGCAATAGGCAGCAGCCCCGCTGGAATTTGTTATCAATAAAAAGTTATTGAATATTAAAAATATGTAATACATAGTACAGAGTAACTTAATTAAACGCTACTTTTTAACGCAGAGGCTTGAAGGGGCTGAAATTGGAGAAGAAAAGGTTGTATGAGGGATTAATTATTTTTATTTTATATTGCACTAGCTTCTACCGCTTTTTATTTAATACAAACTCTGCACACTGGCAACTCCCCCTTACAAACTTTTAATTTCATATTGAATAATATAAAATCAACAGTCTAAAAAATAAGGTCCATGCTTGTAGCTCTAAAAATGACGATCCTTACATGCAAATTTTCATCCCTCCTTTCAACACCTTACAACCCTTAAAAAGTAGCCTTTGTCTTTTCTCAGACTCTGGACTATCTGTGCACCAAATTTCATTTAAATCGGTAAATGCAGTTTTGGTGTGATAGAGCGACAGACAGACATATAGACAGAGAGACAGGGTTACTTTCACAGTTATAATTTTAGTAAGGTAGGATTAAAGGTTACGCATTAAAAATCTTATTTCACGCGGGTGAAGCTGCGGGCAAAAGCTAGTAAACAAATTACAAAATTAAAATTGGAGATTTTATAAAGAACGACCCAAAAACAAAGTAGATCCCAACGAAGCACACCTTCACAAATATGCTATTACCATATTCACGGGGCAAATGAGATGTCCGTACTATAGTTTAACGCCCCATACCCGCCTACCTATTACCTCGACGCCCGGGGCTATACAAAAACGTAGTAACATGGATATAAGGATAAAAAATGTACCTTGGCTTTGGCATTTGTCATGGCTTACTATGAGATATACTAGTCTTATCTCCGAAATCATCATTGTGTATCTTTTTTTAAATAGTACCATAATTTAAAATAAAGTTTGGTAGAATAAATTTAATTGTACAATACATTTTATTGCATGAATTACATCCAATCACTTACTCGTATGCACAGCTAGGATTTCATCCAGACAAGCTTGGATTAGGAGAAATGAGCATAAAGAGCAGTTCAATTTATGCCTGCAAAAAAAAAATCATATTAACTACTTACCAAACCTACTTCTTTGCAAGAAGGTACAAATTTATTTACATATTATAATATAAACATAATTTTTAGCAAATATAATGTAGATTAGATATTCTGAGCAGAGATCCACTCAATCGAATTAGATTTTCACTCAATCATTCTAGTCCGACATTCACTCATTCAAATCCGTCATTCATATGGAAAACTCTTCTACTATTTATATTTAAATAAAAACCGAAATCGAGTTCTTCTAGCTTTCTATATCATTGTACCAATAACCGAGGCGAGATGGAAATATGAGAGACGGTGGTAAAATATGTAATATCCATATTGGACGTAGGTATCGACCGCCATATTGAGGACTGCTTCACTTTCTCGGACCTTGAGATTGTATATAGTTTAAATAAAGACGGTTCAAAGCGGAAAAATAATACATAACAATAAGTGCTACTCATCGACCTCAATTATATAAAATCGAGGGTCTGGAAACAAAATACAAACATGCCCACAGCGAGTCGACGCTGCGTCAAACTCCAAAATTCTTCTGTTATTTTGTTTTAAATCTTTTAATTCACTTCAACTTAAATATTAATCTAGATATAGATTGAAACGTTTAAAAATATTATTCTACAATGATAATTTCATAAATTTCATAATCAGATAATAACCTAATACCACCTGGTAAGGATGAGGGCTTGTGAGATCTAAACAACAACAATCAAAAGTGGCTACAAAAATTAGTGAACACACTGTTAAAATTTCGGTAGACCTGATAATGGTTTGCAACCATGCAGTCATCTTTTTTTTCATTATATTGAGACCTTTACCTGGTGGGAAGTTACTTAATCACTTAGACTTTGCGCCAAGACTTATAATAATATTCATGTCATACCATACATAAATATTGATGACCTGGACCTGGATGACCGAGCCTGCTTGGTATTTTAATTTTTTTGGAAAATCGTGTTAAATGAAATACATAATGATAAAATATGATAGTATTTTTTTTTATTCTCAAAGAAAAAAGGGGAAAAAATAATTATCATCAATATGGAATCGAACCGGGGTTTTCATTGCCGTAAAACACGGATAAAACTACCATTTTCTAAAAATGAATCCTATGTAGATCGATTTATCGCCCCCGAAACCCCCGTATACTCAGTTTCATGAAAATCATTGGAACCGGTTCCGTGATTGAGATTATAATATATACAAGAATTTAAAGGTACACAACATACACATACTACAAACATTACGCCAATATTATTAAAATATCTTCTTACATACAAACTTTCCAATGTACTTTGTACATATAAGATAAGACGTTCGCAATACATATGTATATGAGTTCTCGTAACAGGCAAACAAACAGTTGTTCTAGCGAGAGTAACGCCGGAAGAGGGTCCCATACTAGCTCTCTTATGTTCAACCATCTAGATTTAATCTCGAGATGTAAGAGAATTTGGATGCGGTATTTAAGTATAATGAAATATAAAATTTATTCACTCCTAGCGCAAGCTAAGAGCTTATTTGGAGGGACAATTAAGAATAAAATTAATGCCTTAAAAAAAAGCATTGCTAATATTCTTTAAATATATATATATATGTCGGAGTTGGATGTTAAACGAGCTTTTCTTTAATAATTTTACTGATATTTGTTCATTTTAAAACATAAATTAACTTAATTTGATTTGTTATCACCTTTTAATATTGTATAAGTTTTTATTAAGTAGTTATAATACTGGCCATATCGAGTAGAGGGAAACCTCTAGTGGGGTCGAGACACCATCTGAACGCTGTCAGTGGGAATGAGAAAAGAAACAAAAGTTATGTTGTTTTACGGGAATAAGATATATTGTGAAATTGTGGTTGGATCGAGTTGGATCACTCTTAGATTGTTGGGAGGTGAAATCAGATCGGTGCGCCGAACCCACTGCTCGAATATATGATATGATACTATGATTTGTTAAAAGGAGTAAATCCACAATAAATATTGTACAGCTTGTTTTGTGCTTGCATTTTACCCACACGACGCCCACAAGAGTTGTAACCACTGATGACGATGTCTATGAGAATCTCCATTCTCCGACATATATATATATATATATATATAATAGTTTTTATTCTGTTTTTGGTATGTGATAGTCTTTTCTAATATACAATTAAGGAATGTCAGCCAACATTCAAACACTTCAGCTCTCAAATTCCACCTCAGAGGGCAGGGGTGAAGCTGAAAACCAGCGCTGCTCGAGAGTACGATCCCGACAGCATCAGCTGAGCTTCCTCCCTTTGTCTAATTTTTGTAGCATTTTGTTAACATTTCTTTTTACTAATTAATGATGATTGTTGTAGTATGATTTAGACAATAAATAACTTACTTTCTTTCTTTCTATATATATATATATTGATATTCATGAAAACTGTTAAATAATGAATATTATCAAAACTTTTGATCAAATCTGTTAAAATACTACAAATTTTGAACATGCTACAAATGAAACACAAATTTTATTTGCACTTAACAAACACTACATTAAATCACAAGTGTGTCAAACAAACACACAGCACTTCTCATGAATAGATATTATCGTTTTCTATGTTCTGTATCAATAGCAGTGGCATCTCCGTATAAGTACTCGGTAGAAGTATGGGAAAAACAAAAGTAAAATGCTATGAAATAGCAAGAGATTAGATCTCAGGCGGTCTCGCTTACATAAACTAAATCATATAAATAAAAGCTACACTCTCAACGGCCCTCATTAGAATGTTTATGTCGAGGGTCTGGAAACATACACAAAGACAAGGACAAACACACCCAGACCAGAAAACATGGCTTTATGATCAATACAAACATCAGCTCCGAGCGAGAATAAAACCCGCGAATTGTGGCTCTTAAGGCGGATTCGCTACCGTTGCGCCACAACGTTGTCAAAAACGTAGATCTTAGTAGTAGTAGTAGTAGTAGTAGTTTTTTTTATTTAATAAGTAGGGCAAATTAGTCTACTCGGCCTAATGTCACTTACATTAAAGTCCAAACGCGAAGGTCCCAATACAGTTGCGGAAGGCTCGTCCTGCCTACCCGCAAGACGACTCTTCACGCCTCGCTTGAAGCATTATAGGAACATATATAATTTCTGTGAGAACATTTATAAATACCACATCCATGTTCAAGATGTTTCGTTCTCAAGGATTTCCGCGGCACATCCCGAAGAGCAAATAACTCGACGTATACGGGAGTTATGCAGATTTCTTGTATTTATCGTCAAACTTCAGCAGATAGGAGGCGACGCAGCGAATCTGATTCCGTTTGCTATGTACGAGATTTATCGTTGATATAAATTGTGATGTCGTACGCTATACGGTTTTTTGTTTTATTTTCGTTACCAACCAAGGGTATGTGTTATTCGTGTTTTTTGGGTGGTGGTATTTTATGTACGAGAATATGTTAATATTCTCTATCCCTAGCTATTCTTTCAAGCGTGTATATTCACCATAAACTTTTTTTATGTAATAGATGGCAAACGGGCTCACATGATGTTCAGCGATTACCGCCGCCCATAAACTTGAACATATGCAACACCAGAGTGCATGCAGGTGCGTTGCCATCCTTTAAGGAAACTCTCCTTTTGAAAGGTTGTATCGGTTCGGAAAGACCACCGGAGGAAGTTAGTTCCACAGAGTGGTTGTGCGAGTAAGAAAATGTCTTTTTATAAAAGTGGTAAAGATCACTGTAGTTAGTGAAATCACTGGGCAAAGGAGATTTAAGAACCAATATCGGGAGGTTGGCAACACGTGAGTGGCACCTACAAATGAATGGTCTTGCAAGCACTAGCAAGGCTACGACAACCACTTACCATCAGGTGGGTCGTAAGCTTATTTGCCAACTTAGTAACAAAAAAATCTCCCTGAATGGAAACCGAACTGGACTTAATTAGGTGTTAATGAAAATTAATAACAAATATAAGAAAGATATTAGCAAATAGCTATGCCTGCGGCTTCGCTCCCGTCGGGTGAGACGACCCTTTCCAGTGTGACGATCTCAACATTACACTTTATTTAAATCTCTAAAACAATGTATTTTCTATAATATGAACCTATTTTTGGACGGTCACCCATCCATTTACTGACCGCACCCAAAGTTGCTTAACCTAAAAATCGTTTGCCGACCACGTGACTATGTGCAACGTAATACTAAGTATGGACATACCCCGAAAATAATATTTTTACAAAATCAAAAATTTATAAAATTTTGTATGAAAATTTCCATAGAAAAAGGAAAATGTATGAAAATTCACGGAGTCAGGTGCCGAATGTCATTGCAGCTGTTTCACATATATAAGGGGTGTGGTGTCGGCGAAGGTGTCTCCGAGCGTATGCTTAGTGAGTGCCCGTCAGACGTCTCTACCCCCGCGTATATGTGGACGGTTTACCAAGGCGGTGCGTTCGGGCGGCTATGCTGCTAGAATGCTAGTTAAGGTTTCCGATCTTCGTATATGGTTTTTATACATATTATTAATGGTGATTGGTGATGCATGGCAAAGAATATATATAAAGTATATATTAAATATATATACAATAATTAATAAATAATGACGGTATGGTGGTCCGTCTATGATTACTGGCAAAGAGATCTAATATGAATAATATGATCTATACATGTTAAAGGCAAATTTATATCGTTGAAATATATTGAATATAATTTATTATTATAAATTAAATATTTAATGACGGTTTGTGGGTCCGTCAATTATGAATGTATATATGTTTGATACATATTAAGAAACGAAGTTTACTTTGTTTCTGTAATATTATGTAATATTGTAATTGTGAATATAATAGTGAAAATAATGCTTCGGCGCAAATATTGTTTATGTTTCAGAATCTAATGGATTATTTGAAACCTAAGAAGAAGCGAATTCAATGAAGATTTAAAACTATGTATTGGGAAGAATTTATGCGTCATAACTAATAAATAATTATATTTCAGCTGTATACGTGTATAATGTTTTGGCGAGTTGTAGTTGACCCGATACTTGAGTTTGAGGCTCTGATGTGACCTGAGTCATGTCTATAGTGTCCTTAAGCGAGGCCCGAGGATTTTTAATCTTAGTTGACCCGATGCTTAAGTATGAGGCTCCGATATGATTTTGGTCATGTCTATAGTGTCCTCGAGTGAGGTCCTTTGACTTTGCTGATGTGATGTTGACATGGGGTTGACTCTGTGGTGCGATTTATATCGATGCAGAAGTTTCCTCAGGTCTATTGCTGAAGCGGCCCCAGTGATACAGATTAGAATTGCTGCGGTGGTGCGACTTAGGACGATGCCGTGATGTAATTCGGTTTGTTGCTGAGGCGCTGGAATATTATACATCGTTTGTAGCAAAATGACTCGTCTTCTTATTAGAGACGCCCCCTTAGCTTAGCAATAGGGATTTTTATAATTGACATTGTAGCATGTCATACTATTAGGGCAACTGGTTGCTTCTCACTTCGAGATAGCTAACTAGTATTAGACAGTGTGACCTGCTTAACTCTTATCATGCGTGTTTATCACGTCTTAAATAATGAACTGGATTCGGATGTATGTTTGAGTATTGAGCCAAAGGGTACCTTGCGTGAGCAAGTGCTATGGTTTTAATGATGCAAAGCTATAATAGGAAAACTAAATATATCAAAGAATATTAGTTATAAGACAATGCGATAATTTAAATAACTATTAGGTAGGGTTAGGTAGGACTTAGTTTTAAGGAATTGCGGTTGTGAAATTATAAAGAATTGAATATTATCAATACTATATGACCCATATATAGTGATAATAGAAATATACGTTAAAAATCTAATTATTAATGAATTTGCCTACACTACGGTGAGGTTATTATAAATACTATATTACACATATATAGTGATAAAAGAAATATACGTTACAAATATTATTATGGATGAAAATACCTTAACAAAGGTGAAGTTTATGATAAATATAAACTCTATATTAACCACATATGTATAGTGGTATGACAAATATACGTTATAAATGATATTATTTATTATTATTGATGAATTTTACTTCACTAAGGTGAGGTTGACGATTATAGCATTGTGCTTACGGAATGCCGCCTGGCGGTTTAATGTTCGAATACATATCTGAACCAGGGATTTATTCCCTTATATATAAAGACCAGGGCTTGTCCCTCATTTATTATGGCGTTTTGCCTTCTCATACAAAGATGAATAAGAAATATAATGCGACTTCGGTCTTAATCGATACTATTACTAAATATCAGGGCTTGATCCCTTTCTATGCTATGAAAATAAGAACAATATAAAAGAATAAATCTTGCGTCCCGATAACGAAATCACTATAAATATAAATTACCAGGACTATGTCCTTTTACGTTATAACAATCAAATTGTGTGTCGCAGGCGCACTATAAATAGCCTATCCCTTACCCGGGAGGGCTCGTAGCTATGGTTGGAGCCCACAGTCGGTGGCGTGTGCGGGGCCATCGATCTCCCCCTCTTCTTTATATTTTTACTATAGAGTTTAAGTATATAAGAATTGGAGGAGCGGATTACTTTCAGCTACTCGTAAGAGGTGTTGAAAGTATAGGGATATATTTATAATCTCACCATTTAGCCTTTATGGCTTATATAAAATTTTTTATTAAGATAATCATATTACACTAATATAATGAAACTATATAATAAATAAGATATTATTGTTTTCCATTGTCGAATTGAACCTGTTGCCTCTGATGCTCTAAAAGAACACGGGTTATTACGATCACAACGTAACAAGGGTCCTGACCGCTAGACGATACACGTGCCAATTTCGTAGTTTTATGCTATTTATTTTCGTGCATAAATTATTCTTTATTTAAATATATTTTATTTCTATATTATATATAAAAGGTAAGGTAGGTTTAGTCACACCAGACACTAACCACATCTTATCGCCCGCACTTACTTTCTTATTGCTTACTTTCTAAATATCGTATGGTGTTGTTATATAAGTGATAGCCTTCCTCAAGAAATGTGCTAACAAATGCAAAAAAAAAAAAATTAAATACTTTCATTATTTATGCCTAAATCTACAAGAGATATAAAACTCTTTCACATATGCAAATATAATATTCAACAAAATCTTTAATATCAAAATCAAAAGCATTATAACTCCATCCCGCTGTTTAGTTTTCCCTGACAGCGCGTTCTCTTATCAGAACAGTTATTGCGCTTCGTTTATCAATGCTCTGTATTCAGAAGGTGTTCCTAGTCGTTACTCGTGAGCATAGATGTTTAAGTGAGCACTTAATATTTTATTAGAGCAAGATTCCGCGGTGTTCTTAGGGTTGTTACTGAGTAACACTATTTGATTTTTATGGTGCTATGTTAACAAGCAAGCATTCGGTCCACCTGATGGCCAGTGGCCTTTTAATACCATTAGTAGCGCCACTCTCGCATTACCAACCTTCAGATATTGGTCCTTAAATCTCCTTTGCCCAGTAATTTCACTAGCCTACAGTGCCCTTTAAACCGGAACGCAGTAATACACTACTGATTTGCGGTAAAATATTTGGCACTGTAGTTGTGACTACCTAGTTGACCTCTTGTAACAAAAGACGTACCACCAGTGCGACTGACTGCACTGGTGGAATAATCTTTGCTGTAACGGAGATTTTCCCGCAGCGGGCGATGGGGTCGTAACATCCCCACAACGGAAAAATGCGCTGAATGCGTTTTATTCGATAAGAACTGAAAAACCAGGCCCCAATCATCACTACTATCTACTTTTTCTCATTTTCATAGCTACTCTGCTATCTGAAAGGAAAATCGTAATAAATAGAAGAATTGATACTGAGGACTCTAATGTATTTATCTATATATAATACAGTTGCGCAACCGTATGCTTGCCTGCCTCTATTTTGGCTTTAAAAAAACATATTTGTTTCCATCCTCAGCCATTACAGCTACTGGGTGGGTGTATGCGATGATTTCAAAAACAACTCCTACTGACCTTTTTGTTTTTTTATGTTACAAGTTGGCAAACAAGCATACGGCCCACCTGATGGTAACTGGCTGCCGCAGCCTTTGAGCGCTTGCAGCACCATTAGTAGGTGCCACTCGCGCGTTGCCAACCTCGAGATATTAGTTCTTAAATCTCGTTCGCCCAGTAATTTCACTAGCGTACAATGCCCTTCAAACCGGAACACATTAGTGCCTAAGCACTACTATTTGGCGGCAGAATATTGGACACTGCGGTGGTACCTACCTAGCCGGCCTCTTGCAACAAAAGACCTACCACCAGTGAAAACATGGCTATGCCTGTATGGTCAATTTACCTGCCCTGAGCTGTGGCGTTTAAGGCAGGTTCAGCACCACTACGCCACAACGTTTTCAAGATATTTATACATTATTAATATATTTACATATTTTAAGTGTTTCAATTGTTGTTTAATTGACCTGTATAAAATTTAAAGTGCAATAAAGTCTATTCTTTCTTAAGTATTTTTCAATTTACCGTCGGTAAGACAGCCCTGCCGTGGTATCGCGGTCACGTAACGCGCGCACGCCGCCCGCACGCCCTGCCTCGCCTTAAGCCTTATCGTTTTATATTAATTAATTGCAGCCAACAGAGCTTTACTTGTATCTTAATTGATATTTTAAGAATTGTAATTTCAATATTATTTAAGAACTAAGACCGATTTACATAAGTTCTATTCATACGCATTCATATTATGTGGTATATTTGCAACGATATTTTGAGAAAACTGTACATTGTAAAACAAACAAATTTACCCGCCTAATATACAATGATCGTGAGTCATTTTTAGATTGCAATTTCACACATTTTGAAGTTCCGTTCTTTAACTATATAATCAATATAGTTAAAGAACTAATAACAATTAATAAGAGGATTTATTGATGTTTTTTTATTAAATTTAACTGTTCAACGCAAAATAATATACATCACAAAAAACAAATGCTTCGCTTATGACAAACAACATTTAGTAGATTTTATAACATTTTTTTTGTTTGTTACTAAGTTGACAAACAAGTATAAGGCCCACCTGATGGTAAGCAGTAACCGTAGTCTATGAACGCCTGCAACCCCATTAAAAGGTACCACTCACGCTTTGCCAACCTCGAGATATTAGTTCCTAAATCTTCGTTACTCAGTAATTTCACCAGCCTACAGTGCCCTTCAAACCGAAACCCAGTAATGCCAAAGACACTACCAATTTGCGTTACAATATTGACACTGCAACAAAAGACCTACAACCAGGGTGACTAACTACTATAATTTAAGAATTTAATACAGTTCTAACTTTGAAAATTAAAAATAGAGAACTTAACAATAACAATTCCGCTAATTTAAAAAAATATCTTACAACACTGATGACTCGCGGAGGCCATTAAAAATAAAAAGTCAAGGAAGATATCCATATAATAATAAACAAAAAACGATGAAAGTTTTCATCTATTTTAGGGCGGTATCGACAACAATATCTCGTTTATAGTTATGAAACAATCCCCCTGAGGACGTTATAAGTGGCCAATGATTATTTTGTGTAAGGGTCTATTTTGTACTCAATGAAAAACTAAATATAAGAAATATCGCATGCGATAATAATAAATAGAGTACATAATTTAAGTCTAAATTCAGGTGCCAGATTTCATTAGATTCAGTATTTTGAAAAAAATATAAATGATATTATCATTTAATATTTTTTGTATGAATCGTAACATGTTTGTGTTTCTAGACATCCATAAAATATATGTCCATCCTTACGGTGACTATGGTGATTTTTATATTAACTAAGCTCTTCCTAAAATGTGATATTTTTCTTTACTTCGGTTTAGTCTTCTCCAAATAGATATACTAGAATATAGAAGTACTTTTATATCCCACATGTAATCATTCTTAATTGCTTTCTCAATTTACTAATTAACTCATTAAGGACGTATACTTAATAATGAATGTTATGTAACAAAAGATATGGAACAATTATCCGTATCAAAGATATAAGGAACATTACTTCTTAACAAAATGGTAACTTGTCATACTCCATAATTTTTAAAAATGTGTGTGTGGTATATCAAATTCAAATTATCGTCTAATTTAGAAATAGGCCCCCACATACCCCGCTTCTCCCCTCTTAAGATGCTCATAAACATGTTTTTCTCGCAATAAAAATGATAAATCACCGTTTTTTTATATGGTCAATCAGGAGATATGGTGTTTTTTCCATTGACAGATAAAATCTATGGAGTCACCGTCCTTAGCATCGGGTCGTAAGTATGATTTTATTTTGATTGATGGCGATCTCTGGTGGCTACTGTTTATTACTTCTTTTTTTTTTGTTGAAAAGAAATGTTGGGTCGTTCGGCGTCTTACATTTAGAACACATTAAAATGTTGATTGTGGTTGTGTGTAATATATTTTTTATAACATCAAAATGGCAATTAAGCATATGGCATATGAAAGTCAGTCACACTGGTGGTAGGTCTTTTGTTGCAAGAGGCCGGCTAGGTAGGTACCACCGCAGTGTCAAATATTCTGCCGCCAAATAGTAGTGCTTAGGCATTACTGTGTTCCGGTTTGAAGGGCACTGTACGCTAGTGAAATTACTGGGCAGACGAGATTTAAGAACCAATATCTCGAGGTTGGCGTGAATGGCACCTACTAATGGTGCTGCAAGCGCTCATAGGCTACGGCAACCACTTACCATCAGGTGGGCCGTATGCTTGTTTGCCAACTTTTAACATAAAAAATATTTCCGTAGTATAACGTAGGCTAATCGCCAAACGAAATACATTAATTTTTGAAAAATAATTAGGGTTCCACGCAAAAACAAAAACTAAAATATAATTCTGTAAGCCACGGAAGCGGAGCAGCTAAAGCTAAAAAACAAAAAATATTAAATCATTATGTCATACACTTGTATATAAGTTCCATTCTTTATTTGCAAAATCTGTCATTACGAGTTCCGATATCACTCACACACATAAATATACTTAGTTTTCTAAGTAGGGGTCGGTAACTACCTATCTAATTGAAAATAAAAATAAATATAAATCGTTTGAAAAGGTTCATAATCGGAAAATAAAAATTAAATTGATAAGCATCATCATTGATTATCATGAAAACATAATTCAGTAGGTACTGTTGCGTTTCGTGCAATGAGTGAGAGCGTCAAAGGTCCATTCCCCACACCATCTATTTCCTCCTCTTTTTCCTTTCTCTTCCCTTTCCTCCTATCCCTTGGGTTAGCAACGTGCATGTGATACTTCAGGTATCGCAAGCGTTCATAGGTTGCGATGGCTGCTTACCATCAAACGGACCGTATGCTTGTTTGCCAACCGTCGTGATATAAGAAATAAACATTACACTTCTACATAGTTAACACTCACATTCTCACAACAAAAGGCGTCGGGATGTGACGACCCCATCGCCCGCTGTTGGGATAACCTCTGTCACAACAGAGATTATTCCACCAGTGCAATCAGTCACACTGGTGGTAAGTCTTTTTTGCAAGAGGCCGGCTAGGTAGGTACCACCGCAGTGTCCAATATTCTGCCGCCAAATAGTAGTGCTTAGGCACTACTGTGTTCCGGTTTGAAGGGCACTGTACGCTGGTGAAATTGCTGGGCGAACGAGATTTGAGAACTAATATCTCGAGGTTGGCAACGCGCGAGTGGCACCTACTAATGGTGCTGCAAGCGCTCATAGGCTGCGGCACCCACTTACCATCAGGTGGGCCGTATGCTTGTTTGCCAACTTCTAACATAAAAAAATTAAAAAAATTTAAAAACACGTTCGATTCTAAAAATCTCGAGATCAACATATTCCATAAAATTATTTATGAACATACAAACTAAAATAATTTTAGTAATATATCCATACAATTGACTATTATCACAGACAATATAATGTAAAAATAAGAAGAATTATTATTATTTATGTAATAAAATATCTGCTCACAAAGCTTTCTATGCTTTATTAGATATGCCATGAAAACACGATGAATTATGGGCAACGCATGAAAACATCTACTATATCACCCGATACGACAGTGGTAGGCAGTGTTCTACGAGAAAAATACCTTTATTGTAATAATAACATGATAAATTATTTGATGAAGACAACATTTCTTATATAATACATTATATCTAAGTCTAGTAAATGTTAACTACGAACGCTTTTTTTGAGTTACGACCTACCTGATGGTAAGCGGTTGTCGTAGCGTATGAGCGCTTTGAAGACCATACATTTTCAAGTGTCACTCACGCGTTACCAACCTAAAAATAATGGTTCTTAAATCTTCTTTTAATTGCTCAGTAATTTCACTAGTCACTGTGTCAAACATAATCATAGTATAGTATTTTACGGTAGAATAACTGACACTGAGGTGGAACCTATTTAGCCGGCCTGTTTCAATATACAATATAAGGCCTTTAAATATTTTAGTTATAATAGTAATTAATGAAAATATAATGAGTATTTTGCATACGTCTTGGCCCGCGTGTATAACCTTTGATGCAATATAGAAATAAATGATTCCTAATGCAATCTTTCATCCCCTAATTCTCTTTCTTCAAGTTTTTTTTTTCGCTACAAAAGTAGAGTCTATAATCGTATTCATGGTCATCTATATCTACCCAAATTCATCATAATCAGATCAGCAATTTACGTGTGAAAATGTAACAAACAAACAAACTTACTTTCGCACTTACAATATTAAAGGTTATACGAGTATTATTTCTTCTAAAAAATCTATTTAAAAAACGATATAATAATGAATGAATGAATGAATGAATGAATGAATGAATAAATGAATGAATGAATGAATGAATGAATGAATGAATTAATGAATTAATGAATGAATGATACTTTATTTGCTTAAATGTGGTTACAATAGTTGGTTTGTTATATTCAATGTTATAATAAATACTGTACTAACATAAATACTTTTGAGACATATTAATAAAAGAAAAAGAATATATTTTACCACGAAAATCTCACCATAGAATATACAAACTATTTCAACCCCCGAAATTAAGTTCAAAACAAACTTAATAAAACGATACAATAAGTCAGAAGTAAACGGTTCGATATAAAACGAAAATTAACACAACAGCAAAACAAGATTAAGAGAACGCATTTCATATTTTTTATTGTATTTGCATTTCGTAGCTTTCCAACAACAATGTTTTCAAAACACAGTGTAAGTTTTCGTAAGGAAAATGTTGAATTGGTCGACCGTAATCGACACAGACCAATTTTGTGTGAGCGTTGAAAAACAAACACTATGGTGTAGTCGTCGCCAAGTTTTGATGATTATTACTTTATTAACCAATATTGAGTAGCGTTACTGTAGAAGAGCAAGTGGCACATTACTAAAACTTCAGTTAAAATTTATCTAATTTTTTTCATATAACAATGAAACTTTCCCATTTTCGATTTTTCTTACATTTACTAACCGATTACAAAAAACAGTAGTTTTTAAGGGGCTAGGTACAAAATTCCAGATTGCTGCCAATAAGCAAGTTCCAAAAAAATAAACTTATCAATAAAGCCTATTATTCGTTATAGAAATATTTATATATATTTAATAGGAATATTTTTCTGATAAAAATGCTTGGGACTCGTAATATTGCTGGATCTCATTCAAGAACCAAATTTTATACTAAAAAATACAATTGTAAAACAAACATATATTTGAAAAGAGTAACTGTCGAGTTTCTTGTCGGTTCTTTTCGATAGAAGCAACCTTCCGAACCGTCGGTAGCGCTTGACTATTCAAAAGTACTTTTTAAAAGTCTACTTGAATAAAAATAATTTTGATTTTGATTTTGAGTAGGTAATTAGTTTAATGTTTGGTTATAATACGCATTATGTTGCCTTTGTTCTTAGTTCATGATTTTAATCCAGAAATATAGAATGGATGATTTCAATGTATTAATATTATAAAAAGTATTAATCACACAAAACAGCTGAGCAGATTTGAGTGAAATTGCTATATTTTACACAGAATAATAAGAATCATTTATAACCTGAATCAACAAGTTTTTTTAACTATATATTCCCAGTAAATGAAACTGCTTTGTGTTTTTGTTGCTTTATGTTAATCTGTGTTAAGTCTAAGTAATAAATACAAATACAAAGCATACAATTGCAATGGAATTCACGGTTTACTCTGACACTTCACTACATTATACTTCTCCAGTATAGATTAGATATTATATTAAGAATATGCATCATAATGTCTCAAAAGACGTACGTATTATCCTACATGATATTATACATTAATACAATTTATTATACATTAATTACGTAGGTATCCCTCATGGTCTTAAGTATCTATTAAATATCTAACAAAGAAACAATCATTTTACAAAGAAACTGACTCCCTATGCGGTTAATGTGGTGTATATATCAATCTTTTATTTCATAAAAAATGTATTGCTTATAATTTTTACAAATAAAAAAAGTAAGCGAAATTTAAACTATTCGTTAAACCTCGATTAAGATTACAGTGTAATCGATTTAGGGTACTCCAGAGAACGGCAGTTAGCCGAGGCGACGCCGCTTCATTGGGCTCCTCGTAAACCAATCCACACCGACTGCCAGTAAAGGGATGTCCTTCCTGTTTGCAATTCGCATTTTTAATTAATTTTAAAATTAAAAGTAATAATTTGATATGTAATAATGATACTCATTTCTATTTAATGTATTGGAAAAAAAAATTGTATCCCTAATAATCAGAACATGGGCCAGCAATAACAGCAGTCTGAAAATAGTGACTGACTAATAATAACTGTTAATACTCTCCAATTTTGAAGCATTTTGTTGAGAGGATGACCAGTTCAAAAACCTTGCTTGGTTTTATCTCTCCAAAATGGACTACATATTTATTTTTATTTATTTGTTAATTCAATAGATTTATTTAAATGTTATTTTTTAGATATTAATCATTGGGTATAAATATGCTTAACTTATAAAATGGATTTTAGTTATCTAAATAATGAAATTGAAATTAAATTAAATTAAATTAAATTAATTGTTTTACAACAATTAACTAAAATTGTAAGGTGAAGAAATCACAGAATATTTACTCGTTGGTAAAACAACGGTACAATTGATTATACGTACTCAACGTATAATCAATTGTATCAGTTCATGCAATAATTTCGTAGCCATTTGAAAAACAACGAAAAATATTTTAATTTAGTTTCCATCTTAATTTCACATCACTGGCTGAAAATTTAAAAATAAAACAATCTGAACTTAAATATTTTAGCATGGAAGATGACGATGTCGTATCGTATGTCGTAGGGTCATCTAGAGTCAATATTGTTTTTTCTTTTAGGGACAGAGATTTTCCCAATATTTATCTAAATTCATATTAGGATTGAATAATTGTCCCTCCGCGAAGCTGTTCATTTTCTTTTTCATAAAATATAATTATAATGAACCGAATTAGTAACAAATTGTTGGAAATTACGAGTATCATTATAACGTAAATTATTTTACATTATTATTATGCACATGATAGTACAATGTACATTCTATACAATCACCAACTATACCAATGTTTCTTGATTTTTGATCTTCGTAATCTTTAGGATTTTTTTGAACACTAGAAATACGTGGCATATGAAATATTTTATGTAAAAAATACTTTTAATAATTGATCGGCTCTGCAGAATTTTTAATTGACCACTGAAAACAAACCAGAATTATTATTTTGGACTTAATTATTTTCTTAATAAATATAAATTTTTTATTATTATTATGTTAGAAGTTGGCAAACAAGCATACGGCCCATCTGATGGTAAATGGCTGCCGCAGCCTATGAGCGCTTGCAGCACCATTAGTAGTTGCCACTCACGCGTTGCCAACCTCGAGATATTAGTTCTTAAATCTCGTTCGCCCAGTAATTTCACTAGCGTACAATGCCCTTGAAACCGGAACACAGTAGTGCCTAAACACTACTATTTGGCGGCAGAATATTGGACACTGCGGTGGTACCTACCTAGCCGGCCTCTTGCAACAAAAGACCTACCACCAGTGTGACTGATTGCACTGGTGGAATAATCTCTGTTGTGACAGAGGTTATCCCAACAGCGGGCGATGGGGTCGTCACATCCCGACGCCTATAAATAAAGTAGTGAACCATTTGAACATCGTATTCATCGTCACATTAATCGTGGTCGTAACGTAACATATAAAAGGCTGTAACGATGTCCGAAAGCTGAATACATTCTCGTAAAATGTGTTAAGTTTGACAGCTCGCTGGCGTGGAAAGTGTGGTGATGCTCATTATTTGTGACGCTATTTCTGGCTCGTGTTGTGGGCTTTTATCTTTTGTGATTGTTGTACGTATTTATTAAATTGTTAAGTTTTTTCTGTGCCTGAATTCATAAATAAAAATATATATGTTATTTGTATACAGTTTGTACCTATACAATTAAAGGTTTTCTTTTTTAGTTTCTTTTCGAGGATTAACGTGCCCAAACACAATCTTGGGTATGATTTATAAATTGGCACATCATTTACCATTGGATATGAGTATATTACACATCAAGAATTAACTATTATTATAATTACTAGATGTTATGATACAACCGTAACCGACATCATAACGTGCTCTCCGAAGCCTTGGGGAGTCAATAACAAACGCGCAGACCGAAACCATATGCTCGCAAATTTATAACAAACATATGCTCCGAGAGGAATCGAACCCGCGACCTTTCGTCGCAGGCTTGTAACCAGCACGCCACGACGGTTGTCCAATTGGGCGCAGAGGACTGTTAACGTGTTAAGTGAAGCGGGTGGAGCCACGGGGCCAGCTAGTAATTAAATATATAAAACCATATGTTTGTTTGTTCGTATAATACATGGGCTGCTATAACAATCCATTATTATTCTATTTCGAATGATATTTTCGTGCCGTGAACGGCGCCGCGGGGGAAACATAGTGTTACATAAATAATTATCGACGTAATAAATTAATTTTGTTAAATTATTATAAAATGTAACAACGACGTAAAGATTTGAATTGCTTTCCAATCTTTTAAATAAACCATTACTCTTCAAATTTTAAGCAATTTATAGTTCTATATACTTGAATATTTAGACGCAAATAAGAAATACCATGTCAACCCACACGAATGTCATTTCGAGAAAAACGCGTTTGAAAATTTTGAACAACTTGCTTTATATGATTTTTTTGTGTATTGGTCAAGTTTTTGACAATTTCAGATTTATGTAAGTTATTTATACTTATTTATACACACTTTTTATACACAAAAAATAAGTATACAAACTGTATATTTCGTATATAATATAACCCAAAACGTTTAACATAATACATAAATTGCTTGATTAAAAATGGTTTCTTTAGAAGCTTAAAACCACACAAATATTAAAGAAAAATGTTCTTCGGCCATTTACCAACACTTCTGCATACATAACTCAGTTTTTTAAATTTTGTGGGTTGACATGGTATTGCTTATTTGCGTCCATTTTTTGAAAGGGCTGCCATCTTTCGTTAAAATTATTATTAGTTTATACAAGGCTAACAGCGTCATCTATCGTAATGAATGTAAACTATTATGAAGATTCTAATGTCACTCGACAAATAGACAGCGTAGATTACAAGATCACCGCTAGATGGCACTTAAATATAATTTGTATTTATTTAAATAATATTAATTGACTACAATTTTCATTTAATTTTTTTTTTTCGTAATATATATTCATTATTATAATTATTATATTTATTAAAGTCATTAATAATTGATATATTTATTATATTCATGTTTGTTGACTCTGACGTTTCTCATTGAAATTTTATTGCCGATATAAATAGGGGTTTAGGGCAATGGTTTATCGATCAAGTTAAAACAATATTTACACACTATTGTATTGAGGAATACTCTAATGGAGAGTTAGGGTATCGCCAGATCTTACTGAATAAAATTTAATATGTAAAGTATGTTTATATAAAAAAGCTAATAAATTTATAATATTCAATGATTTACTGACACTTTTGTAGCATATAAACATTTTTTTTTATTTGGCGCGGGCAGGACGAAATCCAGTTTTAAAGCTCAGTGCGGAGAAGTGACTATTTTCTTGAATAGTTATTAGTAAATAATTAAAAATGTAATTTATTCCTTTATTTTTTACTATTTAGCAAACTCCTTCCTACTCCTTTTTCGCTACGCTAACAACTGACACACACTCAAACGCACACTCAACAGACATAATTACGAGCACATTGCTCAACGAAAAGGTAGACGAGGGGTTTTTTAGTCCATCTTAAATATTTTTTAGACTAGTCATTTCACTGGCTAAAATGTCCTTTAAACCAAAATAACAGCAATGCAAAACATACGCCGCTACAGCTATGCGGTAGAATATATACACCGCAATAAAAAGCCTACCACCAGTGATTAATCGTCTCATAAATATAATGAAATAAATAATTTAAATAATACTTAAAGTTTTCTTTAAATACGTATACCATTAATCATACAAATGTGGACGATTCCGCTTCACTTGGTCTCGATAAAATATCTAATGTAACACTTCCTTATTCGCCTATACCTTTGATCGTTAGTTTAAAATTAGTCCACGCGTTCTAGATTTCTGTGAGCGGGCGTCATGTTATACTTTTACAGGCGGTTTTATTTGCCATATTCACAATAACAGGCCAAGTGCAAGGAAAATCGGGTGAGGATAGTCATATACTTGATGATTTGCGACATATTTGAAGGGCACATGGAAATGTAGGTAAAAACGACAATGAAATGAGAAATAGCGTTAATATTGATATTACTTTTAGCTCTGGTCTAAAAAAATGTTCATTTAAAAAATATATCGCGAGATAGAAAATATATAATAGGTCGCGGGTTCGATTCCTGCTCGCGGCAGATATTTTTATTGACAATACAGGCAAGTTTTCCGATCTGGGTGTGTTTGTCCTTGTCATTGTGTTTGTTTCTGGATCCCCGATACGGGATATAACTATCCTAATGTTTGTATTACATCTGCTCCGAGCGGGAATCGAAACCTCGATCTGTGGCGCTTAAGGCATAACGTAGTCGTCAACAAAATGTTTACAGGTCATTGACCGTGGTCTGTGTCTTTAATATTTTCTTCCGGATCACAGGCTATCCTACCCGAGGTCATTGTATGTATAATATCATTATCATATTGAAGCAAGAATGTGTCGAATGATGTCTTAATCAAAATGAAGTTGTTTGATTGATTACGGCCGAGGTGGTGCCACCAACGGTGAGCTTATAGGCTTTATTGTCACGTGTTTATGATTTTGTTTTATTAACTTTTACACCTACTATTTTAATTAGGTATATAAAGAATATTATGCTTATTGAAATTAAAAAATAAAATGGAGGGGAAATACTGTTATTTATTATTCTTAAAAGAAAACAAACTTTTTGACGACGCTGTGATGCAGCGGTAGCGAACCTGCCTTAAGCGCCACAGGTCGCGAGTTTGATTCCCGCTCAGAACATAACATGTTTGTATTGACCATGCAAGCATATTTTCCGGTCTGGGTGTATTTGTCCTTGTCGTTGCAAGTGTTTCCGGACCCCGACACAGGATATCACTATCCAAATGGGGGCCGTTAAGTGTGCAGCGTTTATTTATTATTCTTAAAAGGAAAAACACTTTTTTGTTCACTATAATTTCACACATGGACCGGACAACCCAATCATAGATTAAATCCAAATATAAATGTATAATAACTAACAAATACTATTAAATGTATTTAAAACATTTCCAGATTATGATGCAGTTTTCACAGTTCAATGCTTAAGCTTCGATCCCTGGGAAGTTTGATTTCTTGGCAATGTCAAATGTCAATGTCAAATTAAAACTAGGACGCTTCCGCGAGCAACAGGTCAAAACCAAAAGACAAAACAAATTATACTGAACGTGTAGCTTTTTTCCGAATGTGCATCGTTGTTGGTCTTTCTGCCCTTGACAGCGTACCCGGTCGGTGTAACCTTGATTTAAGCAGCAACCGAATTTCTGTTGTATTAGTTATTGTCAAAATTGTTACAAAAAAAACCTAAAACGAAAGCTCACTTATGTCACTTGTTACGGCATACAAGTATGTATGATCTTTTAATAATTGTTATTAATACTCAAGTACGACCTGACCATTGCCAGGAAATTTTCTTGCAACCAACACAATAGTATAATTTGGACTAATGGTTGATGAACTTAACTCTATATTATATAATTCTCAATTTCAAGTATAGCATAAATTGTTCATAATTATTTTTCATTTATTCATTTATCAAGGAATATCCGTATAAATGTAGTCATTTATAATGCTATATCGTTACACTTACCGACGGCTTCGCCGGTTCCGTCCTTAGGGTGCCTACCCTAAGGACGGAATCAAATTTGAGCCCCGTGAGGACTGCCCCTTTATCACGGCTGAGTCTCTGTACTCGGCCCCCGCCCGGTGACGCTGTCAAGGCCAGTAGGGCCAACAGCAATACACATTCCGAAAAAAATCTCTTACCGAAGTTAAACATAAACACAAAACTCTCATTTCCTCAGTCGGTTAATAAATAAATAAACATGCAAGTGATTACGGGGACCGCCGGCGAGCTGCAAAAAGTGAAAAAACACGCGAAAGCCGTACAACTCAATTTTGGAGGCGCAGCTCGGTGGAAATAAGATGGAAAAAAACGAACGTGACTTTATTACTGTGCACTGTGCGGTCCAATAACGCTGGTTTTTTTTTATGTCAACAAAGTCAGGATCTCACTTTTAAAAAACTTCAAAATTTTCTTAGCCTTATATTCTATAAGATAGATAAAATAAGTGTGTTTATTATTATAATCTTTTCTTTGTTCTAAAAATAAATTTGTTCTTATTCGTAAAAGCTAATGTTAATGGAATTTCTTATAGCTTCCTAGTTATAGTTTATTTTATTTAAAAGAAATCTATATGAATTTAGAATACGATTTGATGAACGTATTTTATTGTGTATGTTACGCGATATTATTACCGGTTTTGATTTGATGATTTGTTATGAATTATGAAGCATAGAGATAACAAGAATAGAATTTGACTTGATAATCAACATATTGTCATCAAAAAATACCCATAATAACAACAGGCAATTTTAATTTAAAAATATCCCATTCCACTTGAATTGATATGGCTTACATTGTTGCTTAAAGGTTTGATTTTATAAATAAAGCTTTCTTACATTTCCATCATTTTATGGAAGCGATTTCTTCCCTTGGTTAGAGGATTGTCTGTGTTTGTTTAAATGATGTCACATATTCCTTCTACCTAGAATTATTCCGGGTATTTACCCAGGGTATGCAACTCGTATCCTGATTGGACGGGTTACTAGTTTTTACACAGAGCGATTGCCATCTAACTTCTGCAACCCAAAGGGCGAACCAGTAACTCATTGGATAAGAGCAAATAACCTATTAAGAGTTAACGATTATTATCACGTTGTGATAACAACTAGTACCGACAGCTTAACGTGCTTTCCGAGGCACGGTGGGGAGACACACAAGGACAAACGCACAGACCCAAAGAGATGTTTAAAACAACATCTGCTCCGATCGGTAATCGAACCCGCGACCGTCGAGACTCAACCAGCCACGCCACAACATATAAAATTCATTAATTCACCAAATCCCTACCAGAAAAGTGAAATAAGAGCGCTATGTTAATATAGTATACAAAAAAAATTCCTTATCGAGCACCGTAATAAAGTCTCTGTGTATTACAGAGAGGCGCGCGCCGGTGGTCCCCCACCTAACGATGGGACGATTAATTTGCGGGCCGCGGGCCTTGTATGAGTTTTCGATTCGATTGGGAAGAAATTGGAAAGTATTCCGAGGACTAAATATGAATTATAACTTTATTTTAGCTTTGAAACGCAATAATGTGTTATTCGTTTTGACAAAAGAATAAAATATAAGTTTTAAATATTGCTGACAAATTACTCGCTTTTTTTTTTTATGTTAGAAGTTGGCAAACAAGCATACGGCCCACCTGATGATAAGTGGCTGCCGCAGCCTATGAGCGCTTGCAGCACCATTAGTAGGTGCCACTCACGTGTTGCCAACCTCGAGATATTAGTTCTGAAATCTCGTCCGCCCAGTAATTTCACTAGCGTACAGTGCCCTTTAAACCGGAACACAGTAATGCCTAAGCACTACTATTTGGTGGCAGAATATTGGACACTGCGGTGGTACCTACCTAGCCGGCCTCTTGCAACAAAAGACCTACCACCAGTGTGACTGATTGCACTGGTGGAATAATCTCTGTTGTGACAGAGGTTATCCCAACAGCGGGCGATGGGGTCGTCACATCCCGACGCCTTTGAAATTAAAATGTTTCGTCTCGATATTGATCAGATCCCAACAAAATTCATATGTGACAGACAACTCGGAAGCAAATCCAATGCCACAACAAAAAATAATTATTAAAATTTATATCTATACATATAACTAAAATTGAAGACATATTGTATGTTTGTAATTAACATAACTAATCTCTGAAGCGGCTGGACCTATTTTAACGGGATTTTCACTGGCAGATAGCTGATGTTATAAGAAGTAACCTAGGCTTAATTTTATGTCAGAAAAAGGATTAGGGTTCCGTGCAATAAAGAAAAATGGGTACATCACGCGACCGAAGCAGCGGGGCAACTACTCGCTTCATAAAAGGCGAAGATATCTTGTAACACATAAGTACACACCCAAAAAATTTTACAAATTGAAAAAACACCTTCTTTTGTAAAGTTGGCTAAATATAATCAAAGTGCATTTAAGAAAATAAATTGTCATTTTTTAAAACGTTTAATATCTTTGATATTCCCGAAACAATATTTACAAAAATACACAATCAATTTCGCACGAAATCTATTTTTTGTTCTGTGACAAAACTATGAATATAAAAAAGAACAAAAAATCATTCGTAACACTTTCGCTGTTTCCCACAACGCTGCAGTCGAATCGTGACTTCCGACAAACGGCGAAACATCCAAAAAACGTTCAAAGACACCTCGGGACGTCCAAACGTGTCTTTTACCGGATCGGTTAACTTTTATTGGACAAAGCGCGCTTGTACTCTTGTAGTGAACAATTTTACTGTTTAATCCACCTCGAGCGACGGCCGACACGTAGCGGTGCGTATCTACTTTAATAATAAATTAAAATAACATAAATGTTTAGGATTTCTAAAATTTTATAATTATTGACAACTAGCTTCCGCCAGCGGCCTCACAATACAAACTTTAAATATCATATTTATATATATCGAATCAACAGCCTTAAAACTAAGTCGTCCCCCTTAAACGTCTTATAACCTTTTTTCGCATTAAAAAGTAGCCTATGTCCTTTCTTAAGCTCTAGACTATTTGTGTAAAATTTCATTTAAATCGGTTCAGTAGTTTTGACGTAAAAGTGCGGCAGATAGACAGAGAGACGGTGTTACTTTCGCATTTATAATATTAAGTAAAGATATGAGGTATTTTATACCCTAACCTTTATTTTTGTTCTTTTTTTAAATAAAAAATATAAAGTTAAAACAAATTTTCGCTGAATTATAATCACATAATTCATAAAGTATCAATCATTAAAAAATGTTGAAAGCCGCAATTTAAAATACGCGCCAAGTCAATAAAGTAGCGAACGGGGCGTGCGTAAAATAGTTATAAATTAAATTGAAATTTCAAGTCCGAAATGTTCATGAATACAAAGCGGGTCCTTATACGAGTATATAATAGCTTTTAAGATATATTCCTCGTCCCTCTGGAGCGGAAGATCTTCCCAGGTCCATTCGATGCAAATTCTCACATCGACCGTATTTGTACATGGCCCAAGTTATAAGCGATATAAACGATATATTTTATTTATATTTAACCCATTTCTCAAAATAGACATAATTGTTAAACAATTGAAATTTTCATATATGATTCATGACATGGGAAATCTGATTATATGTGTCTGTTACTTTATAGTTATAGAGATACAAAAACCAATAATAGGTTCGGAAAGTTGATAGTATGTGATTAGTTTTTTTACTTTACTAGAATTAAGTATAAATGAAGTTAAATTTAAAGAGTGTTACACATTAATAACTTTTGATTATTCCTTTTCTGCTTGTCCATACTAAATCTGAATTTCGGTACCCAATCAGAGTATAACCCGTATAAAAAACGGACTTTACATATTTTTTCATTGACTCGATTTATGCATATATTATGAAAAAAATCTGTGTTTTACGTAATCTTAGGTCATAAAGTTTTAGTAACAACAACAAATATAAAAGCGAAGCGGTTGATTAAGGCTGAAATAAATTGGAAATTGAAACATAAAAAATGTTGAAGTTGCTTATTTTTCTTGTAATCAAAGAATCGCTTTATTCTTTTGAATTGGACCAACATGTGGGGTATGCGTGGAATGCAATATTCGCTACTACGGTGTAAGCGAGTTTAAATAGCGATGTTAGCCGGTGAGGGATTATGTGATCGAATTCCGATTCTCTCTGAGATTTGTGATATTATAGAATATTATTAATATAATTACATATTGTAAATAGGACTAATTTAAACTCACCTAATATAATATGATTTAATTTTGTAGTAAAAATATAATTTATTACTTTATCGTATTACAAATAATTTTTAAATTATTAAATTTTTTAAGAAAATATTTTGAAAAAAATTCAAGTTGTTATCTTTAAAACGTATATATGTCTATAATATGATTGATAAATTAATATGAATATGATATGAAAAATTATTTAATGGTTTTATTTTTAGCAAATTGAAAGCAAGTTTCTTTGCTTTTCTAAGGTCGAACATCTCTCCAAAGATCCAAGCCAAAGATAACTCTCATAAATGCAATTTGCACATTACAATGTTGTTAGTTCAAAGAGACCATTTATACGAATAATACCAATAGAGTTTTGATTTTTATTTCTCTTTATATATTTAATCTAGAAAATGTGGTGTCATTTCCAAACAATACACGAATTTTTTTTTTATCTAAATTGGCCTAAAATTGGTACTTCTATACTTCTCTCTCTTTCTCTCTTTTTTGTTGCATTTTAAAGTCTAATTATAAGACTTTAAAATGCAACAAAAAAGAGAGAAAGAGAGAGAAGTATCTATATAAGTATCTATATACTAGTTAAAATTTCCAAAAATTAATAGCCCATAAAAAATCATTCCCTATTGTTTCACCTTTGGACCTGAGTTAGAGATTTTTTATTGAAATTAAAAACCACTAGAATAACAGCCTAATTGAGAACCTTCTTCCATTTTTGAATTCGGTTATAAATAAAAAGTAATTACTTCCATTTATTATTCATAAACATGTTTTATCACAAATATTTACGTACTATCGCGTAGTAAAGTTATGGAGGTATAATAACAAAGCGGTCTGGCGACACAAATAAACTATGCAAAACAGGAGAAGCGTCGGTAGATGGATTAAGCTTGCTGAATGTTATTTCCCACGGTACCTTGAGGCAACGACGCCTGTACACGAGCGATAGTGGAATTAATACGATATTATTTAATTAAACTTAATAAAGTCATTGTTGTTACAATTCTTTTCTGTATCTTTTCTAATAATATAATAAATTTGATTGTTTTAATTTTTGGATGTTTGTTATATGGGACGAAATTTTTGTATTCGTAAAAAAACGTATTCAATTAAAATTCGGTGTAGATTTGTCTTATGATATGTTTAATTTCTCTCGGCATATTATAAAATTTGAAAATAATTATGTATCATATGCGTCTGCATATTGAAAATAAAATAACAAAGTTCAGATATAAAGTCTGTCTGATGGTACACAGTCACCGCAATCTATGAACGCTGGCGATACTTGAAGCGGCGTTTGTTCGTGTCACAGCAACTATGCCTATTGTACAAAATTTAGGTACGGTCTTGCGTTGAGTATTGCTTGCACCTTTCGGATGGCTCCGCTAAGTACTTGCTCGAAGCCCTGGATAGGTTGCAGCGACGAGCGATTCGCAACATTGACGATGAAGAGGTCTCCAACACCCTCGTATCTCTTCAACTCCGACGTGAGATTGCCGCCCCAAGCGTCTTTTGCCGAATGTATCACGGCGGGTGTTCAGAGGAATTATTCTCCCATAATATACCAATCATACCCCCTTTCCATACAAGAACTACGTGTGCTGGGGACCGTCTAACTGTGGCATCAATTCCTTCGCGAACAAAGAAGTTTGCCAATTCTTTTCTTCGTCGTACTTCCAAAAAGTGGAACTCATTGCCAGCTCACGTGTTGCCTCCTTCCTACAATCTGGGCTCCTTCAAACGAGGCGTGAAGAGGTATCTTGCGCGTAGGCAAGATGAAGGTGGCTAAGACGGTTGCATTCCGCAACTCTGTTAGCCGCCTCCACGTTTGGACTTTATTTCCACTTACCATCAGGTAGAGTAGAGTCATCTACCCCACTTTCCAAATATTTTTTCTTTTTTAAAAAAATCCCAAGGGATAGAGAGGGATAGATGAGAGAAGCGAAAAGACGGGATCGAGATTGGGCCTCCGGGGCTCTTACTCATCGCACGAAACACAACAATAACTAATACTGTTACTGTACGCCGATTTTCTGAGAGAAGTTAGTACTTCCCCGTCGTGGCTCTTCTACTACTATGTAGTTTCTTTTTTTGTCTTTGTGATTAAGTGGTTGTCGTCTGGCGTACGTTTCATCCCACAATGATAAGTACATTAAAAAAATTAGAGGCATATTTCCATGCGAGCGCGATCCTTACATGAATTTAAAAAAAGTTATATTCGGACAAAAAAAATCTGCATTCACAAACAATATTATGACATTCTTATATCACTAGTAATAAGGTTATATTTTTGTTACAGTATTTATATATAATTACACATTTAAATTTAATTCAACGCGTTTGGAGGTGGAAACTAAAAGCGATCGAAATGTTATCAACAAAAATTACCATTAAAAATAAATTAATGCAATATGAAATCGCGTACGATCGCTACCGTGTGCACGTTATCATACGCACACACAGGACCACCTTATCAGACACACACACGGCCCGCAACACTATACAATGAGTCTGGGTGGTCCGGTCATTTCAGAGTTTGCCCAAATTGACGATTTTACGAGCACATTCGCGTACGTGGGAAACACGTGTAATCACGGAACTTTTTATAACGACATTATTCCCGTTATCGCTTTTATATAGATTTATTTACCGACTAACTGCGCCCGCGACTCCACTCGCGTGTTGTACCGAATTTTCTATATTGCGCGAAACCCTAATTCTTTTTCTTTAACTAAACCTAAGTTACTCCTTCTAACATCAGCTATCTGCCAGTGAAAATCCCGCTAAAATCGGTCCAGCCGTCTCAGAGATTAGCCGAAACAAAAAAAAATTATGTAAGTACCGTATATACTTACATTCATAGGCATTCAGTGATTCTGTTAATTTCGAATTACAAACAGACGCTCCAATTTTATTTATTTGTATAAATTTTATTTTTCCTTGATTACTTAAGTGACTTTTCAAGTAATTAATTGAGATTACTTTGAGTTGGAGTTTTCAAGTCTCAAGTTTGCACAGGCAATTTTTTTTTTATTAAGTAAAATTAATTTACCACCAGTGTGGCTGATTGCACTGGTGGAATAATCTCTGCTGTGACAGAGATTATCCCAATTGGGTTGGAACGTCCCGACGCCTTATAAACTTTCTTTATGAATTGTTTATCTAATTATAATTAGTCCATTAGTTGTAGAACTAGAATACGGTGTTTACTACACTCTATTATTATTAAAAAGATACATTACAATATTAGTAGGTACAAACATTGTTTTTGTAAAAAATGGAATGTTTTATTTTTTATTTGCCTTTTCCTCTTTAATAATATATAATAATTTTCCCAATGTAACAAAAATTAAAACAGTTGCAATTAATAAACAATGAATTAATGAATAATTTTATTAATATTTATTTATTTATTTATTTATTTATTTATTCGGTAATCCAACAGTGCATTACAATATATCATAAAACATAAGATAACTGTGTTTTACATAGGACCAAAATAGGATTACTCTAAATGTTAATATGAATAATAAAAGAAAACAGTGGTTATGGCTAAACAAAACTATTACTGTAAGAAGGAATAATAAAAATTTATAAGGAATAATAAAATATTTAAGGAATAATAAAAAAAAAAAGTATACTCTAAACATTACATTAATATGATCTTCCTTCAATACTAGAATTGAAATGATTCATCCCTCATACCCAGACTGGTCTGTGAATGTTTTAATTCGAGAGTAATAGCAGATAACCCTTGGTAATGGATATAAAATCGCTCGTTTGCTCTGGATATAACGTTGTAATGCTGATTTAGGAATACTGGATCTGGCTACGATTGCAATAGAAATAGTCGTAAAGGGCTCAATCTATACAAATAAATAACCACTTATTACTAGATACATATAAAGGTATATAAATTTTTAATTTTTTTTTGTGGGTCTATCTGTTTGTTCCGGCTAATCTCTGAAACGGCTGGACCGATTTTAACGGGTCTGTCAACGATAAGGAGTACTTTAGGCTATTTATATTTTAGAAAAAGAATTAGGGTTCCGTGCAATAAAGGAAAATCGGTACACCACGCTAGTGGAGCCGCGCGCGCAGCTAGCGTCAATAAAGGTGGTCTTGAAACACACTTTTATATCTTATTTAATATTAATAAATGTTAATAAATGTTAATGTTTGTATCAAACATACTATATATAGATTTTCGTAACTTTAGCCAAAACGGCTTAACAAACTTATATGAACAGTGGCATAGAGATATCTTATAACTAAGATTAACACAAGTGCCTAATAAACCGTAAAATCGTTAGGATCCTGTTGGATTATAAGAGTTGTCTTTTTAGACAACTCTTTTCATGATAATCCAATAAAAATTGGAATGTGAATTTTTGTTCGAAATACTGGCCTTAACGACGTCACCGCGAGCCAAGTAATGAGACCCGGCCATGAAATAGGAACAGTCCTACTTAGCGATGCCTGACCATGGCCTAAGAAGGCATTAAGTAGAGCAAAGGTGCGAGCGTTATCTACCCAGTGGAGTCACTCGATATGTGATCATGTGTGTGTGTTTATACTATGTTTTTTTGTATGTAAGAGGGGCAAACAGGAGGAGGCTCACCTGATGTTAAGCGAACACCGCCGCCCATGAACATCTGCAACACCAGAAAGCATGCAGCCGCGTTGCCGACCTTTAAGGAAAGAATACGCTCTTCTCTTGAAGGTTCCCAAGTCGTATCGGTTCGGAAAGACCGCTGGAGGAAGTTGATTCCACAGAGTGATTGTGCGAGGAAGAAAATGTCTTCTAAATCGCGTTGTTGTGGATTTCCAGACATCGAGGTGCAAGTTACTTTACTGGTTGTAGGCCTTTTTATTGTAAGAGGGCGTCTAGGTAGGTACCACTATCACGTCAGTTATGTTTCGAATTGAAGGAGCTAGCTAGTAAAATTACTCGGTGAAGAAGATTTAAGAACCAATATCTCGACGTTGACAAGGCGTGAGTGAAACCTACAAATTTATGGTATTTCAAGCACTCATAGGTTACGACAATCACTTACCGTCGGGGATTGTATGCTCGCGTGTCAACTTAGTTACATAAAAGAAGGGTCTTGAAGGATAAGTCAGATAATGATATAATTAGAATAAATTAATTGTTCCTTCCAGTTTAATTGTATGTATATTTGTAAGACCGGGCGGTCTCGTTGGCGCCCAGTCGCCTGCGTCCACCGGCGCCGCCGAGACTCGCTTTTACGTCCGAGCCTCACTAATGTTGCGTATTTTATGTAACCTTCGCAATAAAACGCTTACTAGTACATTACAGATTGTGTGAATCATCTTGACGATTTGATGGATTGAAAACGTCTTCATTTTATCGAAGCTTCAATTACGTTTAAGTAACATGTATTTTTATGGGAAGTTGAGAATAAATGGGTTGCCTCGCGTTTATCAGGGTGGGGTGAAAAATGAAATGAAATTAAGGAACTTCATTCATACTTTACACATCACACAACATAAGACACTAGAAGAAGTACTAATAATTAATAAATAAATAAATGCTACACACTCAACGGCCTTCATTAGGATAGCGATATCCTGGGTCGTGGGTCCGAAAACCTATACAACGCGCTTAAGTCAGGTTCGCTACAACTCGTCTCCGAAGAGGTACGCCGGATGGCCTCGGAGAACCGGAGGCTAAAAGAAGAGATCGAGGGCCTGAACGAAGAGCTGGAGGCATACCGCCAACGGCTCTACGAGGCGAGGCAGGCTACCACAGTCGTAGCGCCGGAGATGCCCTTGGAGGAGCTAAGGGCGTCTCTTCTTTCGTCGATCGGGGGGATGATCGACGCAAAGTTCGCCGGCATTGAGGACCGCCTCTTGCCGGCGAGGAGTGCTCGCCCCCTCGCAGCGGATGTGAGACGCCCTCCTGTGGCGTCTGACGTGCTCCCGTCAGCCCCTGTTCCAACCAGGACATCTGCGCCTAAAAAGGCGGCGGCCGCAAGGCCAAAGAAAGGCAAGGGTACAGCAGCGCCTGCCCCCCAGCCTGCTGTGCAAGAGACTGCGTCGGTTCCCATCACCTCTTCGGAATCGGTTCTCCCTGCCCCAGAACCAGTCGAACCTGTGGCAGGGCCTTCCGGAGAGAGTTGGTCCACCGTCGTACGACGAAAAGGCAAGGGCAAAAAGTCCTCCCCTCCGGCGGAGCCCACCAGGCAGGTGGCATCAAAGGCTGCACCTTCCAAGGCTGCGCAACCCAAGCCTAGACTCCCCGCCGTGCGCAAGTCCATAGCTATTGCTATGAATTTGTTGCCGGCGGCGGAGAAGCGCGGGGTCACTTTCGCGCAGGCCTTGTTGAAGGTGCAACAAGAGGTGGTGCTGTCCCAGTTAGGGATCGGCCCTGGTCTGACAATACGCCGGTCCGTTTCAGATGGTCGAGTGTTGGAGCTGCCCACTGGGACTTCCCAGGAGGCAGCGGAGGCTCTGGTGGAGCAGATGCGCCGCATCCTAACCGACATGGCGACGGTGTCCCTGCCGTCAGATAGGGGCACCCTGAGGCTGACCGGGCTGGACGACTCGGTGACCCCTTCGGGGATTGCCGAGGCGGTCGCCTGTGCTTGTGACTGCCCCTTAGAGGCGGTAAAGGTGAGTGAGATCACCGAAGGTGCCGGGCGAATAGGCGCAGCCATGATTAGGCTGCCTCTTGTGGCTGCCAAGCGACTGGTCGAGGCTGGTCGGCTTCTGGTCGGCTGGTCCTCGGCCAAGGTAAAAGTGATGGGTAAGCGCCCTCTTAGGTGCTTCCGATGCATGGGCATCGGCCATACAAGGCCAAGATGCCCATCAGAGGTCGAGAGGGGCACTGTTTGCTATCGCTGCGGTGACGAAGGTCACCTTGCGCGTGGCTGCAGCAGACCAATGCGATGCATGGTCTGCGCGGATGCAGGGTGCCCCTCTGAGCACGTTATGGGCGGGAAAAACTGTTCTCCACCCACCACAAGGAGTGCGACGGCTCAAAGAACCGGAGCCGCTATCAGTCGACAGGCCCAGGAGGTGACTGTGATGGAGCACTAGTGCTCCTCACACGTCTCCTCAAGGCCCCCCTTGTCAGCTGGTGGCCCTAAGAGGCCTTACGCCGGGACGCCATGGTTGAATGCGCGAGCGACCCCGTGGTGTCCCAAATATGGCTCAGAGGTATTCGCAGAGTTTTAGTGGGTATTACCACCTGCTTCACAGGTGGTCGAGTCCCACAATACCACTCGCTAGCGTGCTCTTCGGAACACGCTAGGCGAGTGGTGTGCGTAAATGCATTTCTCTGCGTTAAAAAAAAAAAAAAAAAAAAAAAAGGTTCGCTACAACTAGTAAAATTTGATGTTTGTTTGCGAATAATCAAAGGTGGTTACCAAACAATCGGCCAGCGCGTTGGAGAGCAGTAACCCTGGCCTGAGATAAGGAAGGAGAACGGAACCCAATAGTATGAATACTGCTTCTTCATTACAATCATCGTCTTTCCTGTTGATTCCGCCTTTCCTTTTCATTTAACGGTCTAGTTATTTAGCAGCTATGTGAACATACATATATGTATTTCCCAAGCCCATTAAAATTTATTTTTCGCAAACCAATTTTCTTATCTAAGAAAAGAACAACCCTATAATTTCCTATCTCGCCATCTCCCCAGTGAACGAACCGTGACGTCACGAATTTGCAATACTCTCACTGGCCCTTGTTTGCACAACCCTACGTATTTGTAACTCTGATGGTAAAAAAAATCAAAATGTGTCAAGGATGAACTAACCAATCCTCAAATAGTGGTGACTGCGATTTCTACTGGTTTCTACTGGTTTCCATCTGGTCATATCAAGGACAAGATAAATGTACAAAAACACATATACCTTTGTGCTAATATGTGGAATCACACATCCGGTCATAAACAATCCTATTTCAGTTAGAAAGGTCATACTTTATGAGACTTGAGAGTTTAAAAATGTTACAGTCAGCTAAGCTTGAAAGATAAATTATATAAAATATAAATAAGTAATTTATTAAAGGATAACAATTATATACAACAGTTATAATATTAGGACGACCTTTTTGTAACCTGTCGCAATTTCCAAAACCTTTGTCCATGAAAGATTTCCTGAAGAAATTTCATTCAAAGATAAAATACCTCAATCATACTATTGTATCTCTATTTTAATAATTTGATCACCTTAAAAAATAACACTAAAACTTTAATGTTTTATTTCGGTAAAGTTATTTTATATTGCTCGACACCGTAATTTATAAGGTAAAAATAACATTCTCAAATTTTTCTATTCCTATCATGAGTTCACCAGGTTTCAGCTGTTTCATCTTACCAGTACGATGCCATGCTACGTGGTACAATAATTTTCTGCTCCTTGAGGTCCTACGGTCCTATTTATGGACACAGCCAGACATATATAAAACTTCTTCCTTTTTTATTACTTGTACTATTTAAATATCGATATACAGTTTCGTTGTTGTGATGCAATCTGTTACTGTAATGCAAATATATAAATTATTTGCCCTATATACTAAAGTCGTGTTATCCGATGGCTTCCGAATGAATAATGATGTGTCTTATGGAATAAAATAATGCAGTGTCTTATGGCAAGTACTTTGTTAGCCTCTCCAATCTGAAATAGTACGGGTGCCAAAGTAAAACATATATTATATACACAAATTCACAATTCGCAGCCCTTCAGACTGAAGATTCTTTTACGTTAATAGGTTGCCTTGCCTGTAAGAGATCACTTTTAGTGATTAGGCCGCCTTTGTACCACTTATATACATTGTAACATTTTGTTTTGTAATTAATTATTTTGTGTGTGCAATAAAGAATTGAAATAAATAAATAAAACCGAATAATCATATCATTAGTTCAAATGGATATTTCTTAGTAACACACATTACGGTCGCTTTCAAGGATGGCCCCTTTTCACGACCAGGGGTCTACCATCTTATTCCTATTATTTTGATACAAATGATATAAACTGAGCCGCATCGGAATTTTTCAGTTCATCTCATGATAGTAGGATTACTAGCAATTCATTATTAATTAATATATTAAGTCAATAGGAAGTTACAATTACGTTCTATTTATTTGATAACGTTACGTCACTCATTTACTATCTGAACTAAATTTCATCGCAATAGAATTGTATACCATAAGTGCACGGCAGCCCCCCAGGTCTCACTTCGGACAGTGTCAGGGCCAGTAGGGCCAACAGATAAATAAATTCATTAAAAAACATGCCGCACATTCAATTAGAAAATGCTCCCTTCTTAGATTTAATACTTTAAATTAAATATTTATTATAATATGATACTCATTTGGGTTTTTTTTTGTTTAATGTTTTATTTTTTTTGGTCTTTGATAAACAAATTGTTTTATTTAAAAATATAAAATCTTATCTTCTCAAAATAAATTGCATGAGAACATTTTAAATAATACAGTCTCAACAAATTCTATAAATTAATGACTTAACATAACAACTTTATCTTGTTACATTTAAATAAAAAAAATCTCAAAGGTTATTTCAAAATGCAACTAAATTATACGTACATTTTTATCATCTTCATTCGCTTATCAGTACTTTCTTCGATCAAGATTCCCGTTACGGTCGGCGCGTTCGCTCTGAATGTTATCGGATGTAATCAGTTCGTCGGGGGAGCTGCGATGCGTAGCGTTGACGCGGCCAGGTGGCGTCTCGAGCCGTCTGACCTTTACAAAAGCTGTTGAAATTACTCTCATTTAACTTAATTGCTATGATTATTATAAAAATAAAGTTATCAATTACCATTTTGATGTAATAATAATGAAGTTGCGAAATTTTCAGTCAGATTTATTAATCGTCAACTCGCAGTACGAATTGCTTGAACGAACTCGGAAGAGTTGCGGAAGGTCAGATCAATTATCTCCGTGAAACTAGTGGTTACTAGATATATAGTATATAAGTTGGGCTATAGTTATACGTTCATTAAGAGCACTTATTTGACCGTAATTACCTTACAAAGAATATGGTGTTTGATATAAAATCTAATGTTAGTTATACTTTTTTTTGGTACTTATTCTTAACAAAAATTCAAAAATAGTTAACGATTGTTCACAGAATATATTATAGTAATCAAATTAAATGGCCTTCTATGGGATCGTGCTCTTAGAAAAAAAAAACATGAAGACACGTTTTACCTAATTTATAATATTTCGTATAAAATATTTTTGCTTAAATAATCAGTCTGTGAACAGCGATGCGTGACGAGGTCGCGGTCAAGTAGACACGTCTTAAACTTCGTCTGTGACCTCATGACATGACCTCAAGGCGTGTACTTTATAGTGGGAATTACTTTCGTTAAATCGATTTGATTTTAACGAAAGTATAATTGTGTACTTTATTTGTACTTTGTACTGTGTACTGTGTGACGTACATAGGTATGTCTATTGTCAAATAGTTTAATTTTTTGTTCGTAATTAGTCTGCAGTGCTACCATGCGTGACGAATTCTAGAAGAAACCATGGAAACTAATAACATAACTTTTAAGATTTATTGTGATAATTATTTGTTTGTATTTTTTGCTTTAGTATTTAAAACAAAAAAAACAACAATATTTTTAAGTATTTAATAAATTGATAAAATAAAACGTGTTAAGAATCAAACTTATTTTTATTGAAGTAGATTTTTAAAAGGTTTTTTTTTATGTGAAGGGGGCAAACGGACAGGAGGCGCACCTGATGTTAAGCGATCACCGCCGTCCATGAACATCTGCAACACCAAAAGGCATGCACGCGCGTTGCCGAACTTTAAGCAAAGAATACGTTCTTCTCTTGAAGGTTCCCAAGTCGTATCGGTTCGGAAAGACCGCCGGCAGAAGTTGATTCCACAGAGTGGTTGTGCGAGGAAAAAATGTCTTCTAAATCGCGCTGTTGTGGATTTCCAGACATCGAGGTGGTATGGATGGAATTTAGAGTTTTGTCGCGATGTCCGATGGTGAAATTCTACCGGTGGGATCAATCCAAACAATTTCTCAGAATACTCCCCGTGATATATGCGATAGAAGATGCAGAGTGATCCGACATCTCTACGCAATGCCAAAGGATCAAGCCGATCGGAAAGAGCTATTTTGGAATCGTCACGCGTTACCATTCGGAAACTTGAGTTTACCGCCAATATAATCTGTCAGAAAGTCGATGATTAAACTTCCAATTAAGAAGTATCGCAATCCTATCAAAATAAAAATAAAATTTGGTTCGTGAATGAGATCCAGCAAAGTTAAGAGAATTTTTATCAGAGAAATCGTAATTTTAAATTACAGCTTGTTATTGTAAGCGAATAATTAATTTGACCTATTTATTATAGAATATTAAAAATAGGTATTTAATAAAACTTAAACTTACTTTTTACATTTTAAATAATTAAAATATAATAAAGACTACTTTATAATATTAGGATCTGTTTTAACCAAAAGTAAATAATAATAAATAATAATAAACGCTACACACTCAACTTAAAAAGTATTTCATTATTACTCAAATTCTAGTTTATTAAGTGCAATGACAAATTAAATCAATTTTTTTTTCTTTTATCATACCTAGGGGTATAACAAAAGTTGACAGTCACATTGACGGTGAGTGCTGGCCTGGCTAAAGAAGCTGTCGTCGCCAATATTACAATACCTCCCTTTAGATGTGAGATACGCCATAGAATTAGAAATGACGAGAAGGCGGAGAAAGCCTACCCAACCAGCAAGGACTGGCGGATAAACCACTAGGATTGGCGGATATGATAAGGCAAGTGTTTTAGAATTTCTTTTACTATTTATAAAGAGGAACCCGGCATGGGTTCCTCTTAATTTTCCTTCACCTTTAAGAAACACCATCACGAGAAAATTTAAAACACCATTATAGCACTAGAAAACTCTGCATATTAAAAATTTGTATCCACCGTTTATTAATTCGGAACAACATTTAATTAAATCTGTTCGAATGCATCAACAGCAACGGTAATAAATGACTTAACCAGCACATCAAGTGCGATTTATTTTGATTGATTTATTTAAATATTTTTATGATATTTACTTGTTTATTTCAACTCAAATATAATTAGCACGCATGACCTTAACAGCTACTGGTGCATACAAAGTTATTTAAAAGATTTATTATCGTACAAAGATACGTAGTTCCTGAGCGGTTGTTTCTTAGAATTAATTCGGTTATATTGAGACTCGATTTTAACTTATACCTCAAGACCACCGTTGCGATTTATATATTTTT
This sequence comes from Hestina assimilis, assembly GCA_023373885.1. Lineage (NCBI taxonomy): Eukaryota > Metazoa > Arthropoda > Insecta > Lepidoptera > Nymphalidae > Hestina > Hestina assimilis. Next base: position 1,142,710 of record CM041745.1, on the reverse strand, counting down.
TAATTCTCGAGGGTTTTTTTAGGTGATGTTAGCTTCACGAGTACAATTTTAATACATTTTAAAAATGTATGTTTATAATAAATAAACGCTACACATTCAACAGCCCCATTAGGATAGTGATATCCTGTGTCGGGGGTCCAGAAACACACACAAGAAAAAGGATACACCCGGACCGGAACACATGTCTACATGGCCCATACAAACATCTACTCCGAGCAAGCATCGAGCCCACGACCTGTGGCGGCAGGTTCGCTCTGCTGCGCCACAACATTGTGTATATTTATTATACATGAAATACATAAAAATACGACATTATTAACAGCAAAAGTTAACGTTAAAAAAAAATGGAATAACGACAAATAAAGGTCCGATAGAGACCACAGAAATCGACTAATTTTAATGATAAATATGAACTACATATAAATAAAATTTATTAAGTCCAGAAAAGATTTTTAAGTTCTCAGTTTTTCATTTAATAATATTAAACAGATAGGAAAATCCATCCTCTCCTTCTATAGCCATATCGTTTCCTAAACACCTACTCATGATCCTTCCATGAAGTCATTAAGACACAAGCATTTCCATCTAAAATTTAAATAAACACAAAACACAAATCTTCATCCGTTAATTAAAATTCTTCTTTGTTGCATTCAAATAAATTATCAAGAATTTATCGTATAACTTTAAACATTTTTTTTTTGAATCGAACTAAACATATGGACGTCGCTGGCGGTTCTGAACTTAAACCAGTTGACACCATTGCGAAATTCCGATCTCGATAGATAAAATCCTTTTGTATCTAAACATTGACCTACTATAAACTAACGACCTGCCCTTCTATAAATAAAAATCTAAAGATTTGCTGGTGCTTCTTTGTAAATTCCCACAAAAGTAACGAAACGAAGTTAGTCATACGCTAACTTTCAAATATGCTGCAAGCTTGTGACGCTAACTTAATTAGATTTTACTGGAACTAAACTGGTTGCTCTCACAGAAATTCGCCGTAAAGTAATCGTATCAATAGGTGCTGTTGCTTAGTGTAGCGCTGGAGGCCCAACCACTTACCCCCTCTATTCGCTTCCTCCTTCCTTTTTTCCTTCTCATCCCTATTTATTTATTTCATTAATTAAAACGGTTACACACCAGTCACATTAATTAAAGTAGTTTAGCTTATTATTCCTATAACCAATTACGTATTGAAAATATTAATAAATAATAAAATCAGTAATGAAATACAATGACGAATAACATTAAATGCCGATAACAATATAGAACACAAGCACATTCAAACATTCTCACAGAACTGCAGGCACACTGACAATAATTTCGGCCATCTGTCCCCAAACACATCACACTCAGGCTTTGCATCCAAGAGAACGTTAAGAGTGGAAAGCATGCGCGGAATAGGAGAATAGGCGTGCGCGACCGTGCGGGAAAGAGGTACAGCAAATAGCTTATGCTTTCTGCCTCTAATATAATTGTTTGGAACAAATAAAATATAAATAAAATATATACACTGGTGGTAGGTCTTTTGTTGCAAAAGGCCGGCTAGGTAGGTACCACCGCAGTGTCGAATATTCTGCCAAATAGTAGTGCTTAGGCACTACTGTGTTCCGGTTTGAAGGGCATTGTACGCTAGTGAAATTACTGGGCGAACGAGATTTAAGAACTAATATCTCGAGGTTGGCAACGCGTGAGTGGCACCTACTAATGGTGCTGCAAGCGCTCATAGGCTACGGCATCCACTTACCATCAGGTGGGCCGTATGCTTGTTTGCCAACTTCTAACATAAAAAAAAAAAATATATATATAGAATATCTAGGCTCAAAGCAGGCTCGCTACCAACAGACAATGGCCGTCGCGGAGGAAGAAGTGATATCAATCTATGATGTTACTAATATTCATATTTTTTTAAAAGAAAAGACTGCTAGCAATGCTTTTTCAAGACATTACTATTACTCCTCTAAATAAGCTCGTAACTTGCGCTAGGAGTGGGTACGAAAATAGCCCAAGAGGATCAGGATCGAACCTTCAACTCTCGCCTTAACGAAGCGCAGTCACCCCTTTAACCGTTGAGCTATTGAAGCTTCACAATGAGTACTGCTGCTTTATACTGCAATATTGTTGTAAATGTAAGTGTTATTGTCTAACGCTAAATCTAAATTGGTCCATATAGTTGTTTAAATGCGTTGCGTTGTTGCGGTGCGTCAGTGTCACGGTATAAAGGTGAGAGCACTCATAGTATACTATACCGCTACCATTTGCTATATTTTCTCGAATCAATGTCATTAGAAACTAAGACATAAAAATACTTAGTAGTAAAGCCATGCTCCTTCCAGCAAACATGGGCCACCTCGACCGGTTAAATACGGGTAGTACAGAAATCAGAGTTTTGTGCGATGAGTGAGAGCGTCGGAGGCCCAAAATCTCACCCCCTCTGTTCCCTTACTTTCTGTCTTCTCATTCTCCCCTCTTATTCCTTGGGTTGGCAATGCGCTTGTGATACTTCAAGTATCGCAAGCTTTCATACCTTACGGGGACTGCTTACCAGCAAGCGGACCGTGTGCTTGTTTGCCAATTGCGCATGACGGGGTGTCTCGTGACTACAGGTATAAAGCCTATTTAATACGTTGTATTAGAATTATGACATGATGGTGACGCTGACAATGACAATACTTTTATCAGGCTAGTTTGAGACTTTTTGAAACCCTTCTACCACCAGAAATTAATATAATAAACTTGAAATTAGAAACAATACAAATCAACCTTAATTTTTATAATTTCAATTCAACAAAACTTTCCATTCTCAAAAATTTCTTTAAATAATTTCTTCGAACATTCTTGGACATTTTAATGAGATGCAATGGTAGTGGTCGGATCGACCGAGTTATATTTACTATCAGGCGTGAAGGAGATTAACCACACGCGACCTACCAGCCGACACAGCACGTAGGTGTAGTGTGAAATTTTAGGATGAACATTTCTTTTGAATTTAATTTGAATATCGGCTTTGAAGATTGTTAAAGAAATTTGTTGAGTAGCAAGAAACATATGAAAATACTAGCAGGCCCAGCACACTGGTAATAAAATTATAGCGCTACCTACCGTGTGCATTTGTAACTGGAACACAAAGGTTTCATCAAAATCGGACCAGCCTTAATAAGAATTAAATATATATAAATATTATATCGTCGTTTAGGAGAGACCTATGTCCAGCAGTGGACGTCTATAGGTTGACGACGACGACGAAATATTATTTTAGCAACTAAATTATAACCAGAATTCTATTTTATTTCTTTCTAATCGAACATTACTACGGTTTCAATTGCTCAAAATAGAAATGTTTTTTAAATAATACTTTAAATACGTAAATAATCACATGAGAAACTGTTAATTACCATGTTAAGAATGTGGTCTGATTATTTTCTTGCAATTATTTATTTTAAATTTCTTCGTCACCGGGTGCAGGTGGCCGAGTACTAAGGCCTGGTCGAGAAAAAGGGACAGCCTTCGAGAAAGCTCAAAGTTGTTTTCGTCCATAGGGTCCTCCTGCAAGGCCAAACTACCGCTTGGAAATGGAGGTGACGTTCCGAGCGCATTCTAATCGATTGACGCTTGTAACTAGTGAAATAAATGAATTATTTACATATATGACACGCAGTCTGGTATATACCAAATCGGTAGCAATACACAATTAGTTTATTCTTCTTGTAATCGAGTGGTTAGTGGCCAACCTCGTGTCAGAGTTGTTCAAGTCACCCGTTTAGGCCTCTGAGTTGATTTATCGACTGTTATCGCGATAATAACCGGGACCGACTTTTCTTCGTGCCCTCCGATGCACGGACATGGGCAGTTGAAATACTACTATGCGATTATTCATCCATAGACTGGTCGCACCTAAAGTTTTTTTTACCCACGGATCGCTTACCGAGCGCACCGGTCTTTGAGTGTCTAATTCTTTTATTTGTTTTACGACGTATCAAATTAATATACATATTTTTTTCTGATGTGTTACTTTGGAGTGATACTTTTTGTATTCCGGTCCTGAGTAAAGCAAAAGCGGCATTAAGTAAAACAAATATCGGTGTCGTGCATCGAGCTGGAATTATGACAATTTTGACAATTACACGCGTAACGAGAAACAAATCGACGAGGGTGGCCGGTGACTGCCGAATGTAATATACTCAACTTTATTATATTTTCGATTTTGTTATTTAGTAATTGTTTTCTTTGTTACAATATAAATACAAAAAAAAATGTTAATTACATCGCATTGTGCTTGAAATTATTGCAATTTATTAACTTAAAAATTAATTAAAGTATAATTAGAAGGCGCCACGTTTATTTATACTAAATTATGTAAAATGACTTTCATCTCAAGCATATAAACATCTATTCACTATCTGATATAAAATTTATGAATACATTATTAATTACATCATAAACTATTTTTATAAATTTAGATTTAGATTAATATAAAAATATCAATTAAAAATGTTATAAAATACGTTGATATAAACAACATAGTTTTAGCAAATTATTGACAATAAGATCAACCAATTTTTTTAATGTACATCTTTTTCACAAAAATCAAGTAGAGTATCGTTCATGTCGAGTGCCATTTTGCGCCGAACGCATTTTACATAATAGTGACGTCACATCACATAATTGTACGCGCAGAAATGCAATGAAGACATTATTATGAGGAAATTAAACATTTAACGATAAAATATATTAAATACACGCTTAAATTATATTACATTGTATCCAAATGTTCTGCCTATGACTTTACACTGTCTTCTTCTTCCTAACATTAATCCCGGTATTTACCCAGGGTTTGCTTATACTCTCATCCTGATTTGATGGGTTTGATTGCCACCTAACCGTCGCAACCTTAATTGGCGAACTAGTAATTCATGGGATATGACCAAATTACCCATCGAGTGCTAACGATTATTATTATCAGATGTTATGATTGTGGTAACAATTGGGACCAGATTGAAACGAATAAACACAGAGACTGAAACAGATGTTTGTTAAATTAATACAATCATCCACCCCGAGCAGGAATCGAACCTGCAACCAATGAGTTTAGAGCCAAGCTACAAACACACCACAACGATCGCATATTGAAAGATGGATAACAATTTACAAAGTAACGAAACTCATAACAACAGCGAAAAATATCTAAAAACCATTAAGCAAATGTTCAAAAAGAAATAAAAACGAAAACAATTTAAAGGTAAAATAAAGCAATAAACAAATATATTTCAGATATAAAGATAAGCCGTTTTAAGACTTAAGCCAAAACACCTGTCGGATTCACCTTTTGAGCACAATACCAATATCGTTAAGAATATCTAAAACATCTGTTACATTGATAACAAACTGTCTTATAACTAGAAGTGTAATTCTTAAGGTAATACTGGTTATAAATAGGTAAAGTTTTTTATAATAATAAGTAATTTTTTTTTTTTTTTTCGGAATGTGTATTGCTGTTGGGCCTACTGGCCTTGACAGCGTCACCGGGCGGGGGTCCGAGTACTGAGACTCAGCCGTGATAAAGGGACAGCCCTCACGGGGGCTCAAATTTGATTCCGTCCTTAGGGTGCCTCCTGCGAAGCCGAACCACGGCTAAGGACGTCATCGGAGATGGAGGCAGCGCTCCGAGCGCATTCTATACGATAGACTCACCCGACGGTGTGAGCGCGACGCGATAATAAGTAATCTTTGTTTTGTTTATAGGACAATCTTTGAAACCGATACTTGATAATTGAGTTAAATAGACTTTATATAATATGTACATATGTATTGTAATATAAAATAATATAATATAATTATATTATAAATAGGTAAGGTCATAGGTCAAATGTCACTCCCTAAATTACCGGCTAATAGTAAAAGACCAACAAATATCTTTTTTTACTTTCATTTAGACGTTGATAATCTTAGTTATTGCCTGGTCGAAGGAAAATAAATTTAAGTTTATGAAACGTAGCAATTGACACAAAATGTTTTCAATGCTGGAATATATTTTTTTGTTTTGTAGGGCCATGCTTCTCCTAGCACAAATAGGTCAGTTCGTCCGAGGAAGTACTACCCTTCTTCATCCTAGCATTATTCCCGGTATTTTTATGTACCCAGAGTCTGCTTATTACTCTTATCCGGATTTGACAGGTTACTAGTTTTTACACAGAGCGATTGCCATCTGACCTCCGCAACCCTTAGGGCGAACCAGTAACTCATTGGATAAGAGCAATTTACTTATCAAGAGTTAACGATTATTATCAGATGTTATTGATAATAACCGAGACCGACAGCTTAACGTGCTCTCCGAGGCACGGTGGGGAGACCCACACGGACAAACGCCCAGACCGAGACAGAAATTTTAACAAACATCTGCCCGAGCGGGAATCGAACCCGCAACCGTCGAGACTCGCTACCCACAACGCCACAACGGTGTCCAGGAAGTACTACCTCTCAAACAAAATTGATGTAAAGTATCAGTGGTATTGTTTACGCTTCGTGCGATGAGTGACAGCACCGGAGGTCCAATCTCTCACCCCCCTCCTTCCTTTTTACCCTTCGCTCCTCCTATCCCTTGGGTTGGCTTATGATGAGCTTACGATACTTCAAGTATTGCAAACGTTCATAGGTTGCGGTGACTGCTAGCCATCGGGCGGACCGAATGCTTGTTAGTAAAGATCGACTTTGTAATAATATGATATAAAACAAAACATATATAAATAAAAAATAACATACTTTATAATAAAATATTATATATTAATATAATACACTTAAAAGTGAATGTATTCTTTCAAAATCAATCTCATATTTTTTCCAACTTCAAACGAACGGCCAATGACTACTAAACAATAACAAATACTTTTACACCTCAGCTAATAACTTCCACATGTTCGCAAACTCAACAAAAGACATTTTTCTACAAACGATGCTTCTAAGCCGGACTATTTAGCTATTGTTTAAATATCAACGAAGAAAACTAATTAATGGTACTTTAACAGGTAAATTTTGTTATTTGTATTTAGTAATAGAGCCTTTCGTTTTACAATATGAATGGGCCGGCTCCACAGTGGTAGTATCACCCACACACAGAATATAAATTATATATTATATAATATTATATATAACGTACATAAAGTAAGAAGAATAAATATACGTACTTTTTTTATTTTTTCTAAGTGTGTACCTATTGCTTGTTGGCTCTAATGACCTTGGCAGCGTCACCGGGTAGAGAGGCTGAGACTAAGGCCGTGATAAAGAGACAGCCCTCGCGGGGGCTGGTCGTAGTTCTTTCCTTAGGGTGGCTCCTGCGATGCCAAACGACGGTTAAGGACGACTCACCCAACTGTGTGAGATATTCGAATTCTCACTAAATACATACATAAGTTTTTATGTGAAGTGTTCGATAGTGTTCGATAAATGAGACTTTGTCATATTCTTACTCTTTTCTTTTTATTTCATGACGGTTGGCAATCAAGCATACGGTCCGCGTGATGGTAAGCAGTCTCCGCAACCTAAGAACGCTTGCGATACTTTAAGTATCACATGCGCGTTTCCAATCTGAGGGATGCACATGAGACACATGGGAAGAGATGAAAAGAAAAAAGGTAGCAGTTGGGACTTTGGGCCTCATCATGCAGGGCTCTCACTCATCATACGAAACGCAACAGAATCTACTGATACTGTTACTGTACGCCGATTGTCTGTGAGAGGGTAGTACTTACCCAGCCGACAGGTCCCATTGGTTTTGGAAGGAGCATGGCTCTACTACTGTTAAAACTACTCTTTAGGTCGTCAACACGAAACCAATATTTGTATTATAAGCACCATCATGACCAGCCAGGCTTTAGACATAGTTTTTAAACGATATAGTCCCAAACAAAATTTACAAAAAAAAGAATATTTAAAAATGTATTTAATACATTAACATTTTATACATAACTAATCCACAAGAAACATTTGTATGAGTCATACAAAAGACATTCATACAAATCGTATTACGCCTTTGCGGCTGGCGGTATGCACGTGCGTCCATGATTTACACCTGACAACATAATTTTGTCAAATCGATAATACATTATAGGTTATTATCAATCGAAAGGTGTTATATTTAAAGTTCATAATTGTTTGTGGGTTTTGTTATCTTAGAACAGATCTGTTGTTACGTTTATAAAAAACCTTTCTCACACCGTTCATTCATACTTTGATATGAATGGATGCTACCTGCCCTAAGCAACGTAAGGGTGTCGGTGTAGGTCTTTCCGCTTACGTTTTTGTTTGCTTTTTTTACCTTGTGGTCCGGATGTGAGGCAAATTGCCGTTGACCGTTAGGTCGTACGCTCATTAGAGTTCCGTGTGTATTTTTTGAGGTTTAAAAAGTGTATATGTTTTATTTTATTACATGAGATAAAAGAAATTAGGGACGTCAACATTTATTGTCAAGAAAATGGAAAGGCATTTTCAATTCTAATTTCTTTATTTAGATACAGAATCCAAAACATCTTAATAGTTATTAAGAATGTTAATAATGAACTAAAATGAATAAAGTAAATTGAGTTAATAACATTATATTTTAAGCAGATTTTTTTGTATATACTCATTCAATTCATTCTATTTATATCTTCGAAATTCCTGTAACTCAATATTCATTATATTAAGCTCTAATCATTTTTGTTATCATATTAATTATTCATTCAGTAAAAAATATTTTAAACACAGTAATTCACAAAAAAAAATGAGACGGTGAAGCAGATTTCTTATTCGAAGATTATTACTTGATATGTACAGAACTATTCCACATAAAAAGATTCTCTCTTGACAGCGGATACTGTGGGATACTAGTAATATACCTGTCTATTTTACGAAGGATTTACTTGTATTGAACATATCAATCGATGTTTGCAGAGTATTTGTAAACTATAAGACAATGATGTAGACAAAAACATTTTTGCAAATATTTATTTTTTTCATGCCACTTCTCTACATTCACTGGCAGCTCTAGTAAAATCGTTCGTTAGCTCATGAGATGGGTAGGGAGAAGGAGTGGGAGGAGTCACTGGTGGTAGGTCTTTTGTTGCAAGAGGCCGGCTAGGTAGGTACCACCGCAGTGTCCAATATTCTGCCGCCAAATAATAGTGTTTAGGCACTACCGTGTTCCGGTTTGAAGGGCATTGTATGCTAGTGAAATTACTGGGCGAACTAGATTTAAGAACTAATATCTCGAGGTTGGCAACGCGTGAGTGGCACCTACTAATGATGCTGCAAGCGCTCATAGGCTGCGGCAGCCACTTACCATAAGGTGGGCCGTATGCTTGTTTGCCAACTTCTAACATAAAAAAAAAAAGGAATAAGAAGGATGTGGACATATAAGATTATAAGCGATGCTTTTTCAAGTCGTTACTAATATTACTCCAAATAAGCTCGTAGCTTGACTCAAGAGTGGGTACGACATTAGCCGAAGGTAGTCAGGATCGAACCCGCAACTCTGGCGTTAATGGAGCTGAGTCAGTCTTTTCTCTGTTGAGCTATTGAGGCTTTTAATTATAATCAAATACCATTATCAAGTTCGCATTCCTTAACAATTACAATAAAACATTTGTGAGTGCCTCGGTGGAGCGCTCACACAAAAAAAACTGTAGTAGGTATTTAAATATAAAGATAGGTATTATAATTATTATATTATGCTGAATAAAACTGATAATAAATAAAAAAGTTATTATATAATTTAATGTCATTATTACTTATTGAAATTTATTATTAAAATGTTAAAAGCTACGACGCTACGCGCTACGTCTCGTAGTCGCTGCTACGCGAGAAAGTTACATGAAAACCTTCGCTACGACGACGGTCACTGATTATATACAGTCGTTCAAAAAGGGACTTTAAATTCATAACCATAAAGACGATTATAAGCTAAGCAAAAAGGTTGGTCATAATATTTGAATTCTGAAATAAATTTTCTACGCGAATTACAAACGATTATTACGACAAAACACACTATAGACAATTTATCATACGATAATTTGAAACATAGCCAAAAAATAATTTAAAATTTAATCGTTTTTAAAATTACTGTATAAAACATAAACAGTCATATTCCGGGTGAAAACCTAAAATTAAATATAGTATCAATTTTCATATCCATCACTGTATCCAGAATAGCTTACTAATATCCCTTCCTAGAATTTCTAACCCGGATCTGAATAGCATGATAAACACTCTTCATTACTCATATTATGAATAATTTTATGAAAGAGTACCAACCTAACTCAATATGTCTTTATCGCTAATAGTATTTTTAATTATTAAAATTGCACACAGTTGCTATCTCAACACTAATACTAAAATAATACCAAAATTATTATAATTAATAAGAATTTATTAACTGAAACCAACATAAATTATCCACAAATTAAATCCACAATACATAGTAACACAATTTTTCCCACGTAGTAATATACATAAAAGCTATATAAAAGCAATGTGAATATTAAATAGTACCTATTACGGTATCAGCTATGGTTAAACGTCGTAACGGATAAGGGAACAGGCGAGCGCACCCCGATCAGGCGCTAACCCGCCGCTAATTACGATCGAGAGCTCGCAAATTAATCATCTCGCGAGATAAATCGGCGCGTGCCCGCCGCCCGCACTGCACGGTACACGGCACCGCGAGTCGCGACTATTTCGGTGTAGGCGGGGCGTGAATCAGCGGCGGGTCCAGTCGCGCCCCGGCTGTCGACGTGCGAGGGTCGCACGAGTGAGCGACGCGCGAGCGCTGCGATGGCGCGATGAAGACGTGCGGGCGCGCGGCGTTTTGCTGGGCCCTGCTGTGCCTCGCTGGCAGCCTGGCGGCGCCGCGCCGCCTCTACTGCGAGCGGGCGGACGTCGCCTGGCGCGCCTACCGAGCCCCCGCCGCCTTCGAGGCGCGCGTGCAGTCGCTCGCCAGGGACGCCGCCACCGTTCAGGTGCGCCGTGTCTTCCGCCGCCAGGGCCGCTGGCCGCGCGAGGACTCCATCATCCGCCTCAAGCTGCCGCAGGAGGCTCTCGAGTGCTCGGGACGTTTCGAAGTGCCCCTACAGAATCGAAAGAACTATATCGTGTTCGCGGAGAGGAGAGGCCACGCTGCCGTGGCGCTCGGGCCCCCTCTTAGAAGGACTGGCAAGTTGATTAGGAGGATTCGCGCGGTCTACAAGCCTGGTTACAGTGAGTGCTTTGTGTTTTCTAAGTGCATGGAAGTTGAACTCTTCGAATGCGAACACGTGAAGGTATCGTTTCTATCACTGGGTTCCTCGAGGTTCGATCGTATATCAACTTCTATGCTGTTGCATGATTAGTTTATCTACTAAAATTATCAATTTAAGATCAAGTATTTATACATTTTATCCGTGAGAAGAATTTAATTTTAGCTCTCACAATTAGTCAGTTTTGCGATCATAGACATTGATAACGGAATTATTTTAAAACTAGTAAAATCAGCACACGATTATTATATTAAAGTTTAAATCAAAGATATCGTAACCAAAGATCGCCGCACAATGCATGACATATCATTATGGTTAAAGACACCAATAAATTTAACTGCTAACAAATATGCTATGGCAGGTGTATCGTACGAACAAGTAGCCATTAGGAGTCCATTTTAGGTGCAGTGTAAATAGTCGAGCGTGGCCACTGTAGCAAAACATAGCCACTAAATGCACACTACTCGATCTCATTTATGCACCCTTCATAAACGGTTAGATGCATAAGGAAAGGTACAATTCGTTTTAACCAAGATCGTGACGTTACAATGCATGCATGTCTACAGCTAGACTATATTAGATTGAATTATGTTTTTGCAATGAAATTACTACTTGCCAGATATTAGAATAATAAAATAAATTTTAGAGGTCATTCTTGATGAAATCCACACTTTTGTAATTTGTAGATCATTGACCAGTTTTTTAGACAACACAGACGAAAGATATCAACATAAACACCTTTGACTTAAGAAAAATAGATAGATGCTGACTAGAATTTCGAAATATGCAATCTTCTAAAAAATTGTGTAAAGAGTCATTTCTTCCTCAGAAATTAATTGGGAAGAGATATCAAGAATACGTTAAGAATTACTCGCGCCATAATTTTGAAATGAGCAAAAGTTCTCTCTCAAAAGCAAAAAGGCAAAGAAGATTTAATTATGGGACTTGAATTCTATTTAAATAAATAATTATCAACACTAACTTTACGAAAAATTTAATTCATAAATACTAGAAGCGCGGAAATAAACATTTTAAAAAACCATTAATCTAATCATGACGAACTCACAATCGTTTAATGTTAAGATGTACCGGAAACGTCGGAACAAGTGTCAAAAAAAAAATCTGAACGTAGAGTTCACGTAAGAAAATGTTACGCTACATTTGACAGACGGGCACCGACAGGTCTGAACTGGAGCGTGTCATGACGTCACCAACTACTGATCTAATCATATCTAAGCCTCTGCAATACGCGAATCCGATGTCATTGATGTAATAGATCAGATAAGAATTAAATGAAGACCTATTTAATTAAAAATTGTCTGCAATGTATTGTTGCAGACAATAATTACTGTTCTTAAATCAAAATGTACACAAATCTATAAATATGTATTCCAGGGTCGTCCCAGTTTGTTATATTTTTTAAACCTGTAAAGTTCTTTAAAGTTTAATTACTCATAAGCGAACCGTTTTCGGTAGGAGAGTGGCGCTTGCCGCGATGTTTACGTTCAGCGTTCGGTAGTTCCAAATGTTTACCTATCTGGATGTTATCCGTCGTTTTTCCTTTGTTAATGTTCTTTCTCTCATTATTGCCTTGTAAATCTGTCTCAGTATAATCTACAGGCTGGTTATACGCTTTGTCAAAATCGTAAGCATCGTGTAATCAAAGATGCCTTTCGATTTCAACATTGTTTGTGATTTTTTTTCGGCTTCTTTATAAACACTATCAGTTATGTTTACGATGTTCTAATACTTTGCATTGTTGTCTATCGAATAATAGCTCGTCAAGTCGTTGAGTGGCATTTCATACGCGAGTCAACAAACTCTGGTATTGCTAATTCGCGGATTAGTCATCAGACTGGCTTAATAATAGATAATAGAAAAAAAAATTAACTGATTTGAATTTTGATCATCATACTTAACTTTAGCTACATCACTTTTCAATTTAATCAATCGTCATTTGATCCGTATCTGATTTAATATAAACTAAAAGCTTATGCTAAATAGTATATTTAACGTTAACATAATATATGGTAATAAGGAAAAATATATTAACTTAGATACTAACATGTAACAACTGCTCAAATTTTATAAATAAATTAAATTTAATGTAAAATATATTAATAAAACTGGTTTCAACGACTCCACCCTCTGTCTGGCTGTCTGTGATAATGATTCTATTACAAGTAATTGCCACAATACAAACATTATCACGATGGGTGCGGTCGACCTTCATAAGAGAAGTCACACGGCGTCTTATTAAAAGCTTTTATTTCATAATAGCGGCGTTACGGGTTGCCGGCTCACCATTATACCCGATGCGCTCTGCCGATTTTACTGTCCTATTAGAAATATTAACGTACGTTGTTATAATATTTTATATAGCTTCAGCGTACTACAATTCTTATACTTCTTTGATCTTTGACGATGAAAGTTGCATCCGTTCCTCGAATTGTAGTTTTTCTTTAATTTTAAAAAAAGTCTTAGTTTCAAAAATCATTTTTACATTTTAAGGCCACTAACCAGTGCTATAATCATTACATTCGCATTTGTAATATTAGGATGTAACATTTTTCAGTAAAATTGTAATGTTATTTCATTTACATAAGGAGTAAAATAAGCTTAAGTTTGTAAGAAAAGGTATGAAGAAAACATTTGTGCGACAGTTTTTTTAAATGTATCCTTTCAGTGAAGGAGAGAGATGGCTAAAATTTTGTACATTCATTAAATTTTTTATCTATTTTTGCCAAGACCATTAGAATTTATTTAATACTTTTTGCTAATAGACTAAGTACGACGTGCATTAGTAAATAATTAAATTATTCCCACGTGTAATTAAGTAGCTCACGCTAGTGAACCTATGAGTATTCTAGTATTAATTAAAATACTTATTAATTATATGTTATATTCGAAAATTGATGTTCATGCAAAATAAACATAGAATAAAATGACGAATTTACTTGTCTCGAAAAAGTTTATAAGTTAGTATTATTTTATAAAATATTTTATTTTTATTTACAAATAAATCATTAACTAAAGATAGTGTACACTGAACAACTTACACCAATGAAGACCTACACCTAGAGCCTTGTGGAGAAAATTTTCCTTAAGTACCTACTTAGGTCGCAAAAAAGTCGAACAGGGACGAAAAGTTTGTATGTAGAAACTGCCTATTTTGAAGGGAAGCTTACAAGACAATGACGCAATATGTTATTTCTGTAAAGCCAAATTGCAATTTAAAAAAATCTTTATGTAAGAGGGTGAAAAAAAAATCGTACTTCAGCTAATTTTTAAAAAATTGTACAACAAACAACAACAACTTCGATATTTTTTTACTAAACACAGACGAAGCTGCGAGTAAAAAAAAGCCAGTTGTGTATATTTTATAAAAACCTATGTCCGATGGACTCGACATCGATGGTTGGCGTTGAACAATGGCTGGAGTGGAGTATTGCTTCGTCCTTGTGATTAACGCGTGCATCCGCACGACATAATTGTCTCGATTCATTGCCTCCTGGTTAATTATGTATTTTATAAAAGCTGCCACTGAAATAGAATCGATGGGAAAATTAAATAGCGTTTGAATATATTTTTTTATTTCATGACGGTTGGCAACGAAGCATACGGTCCGCCTGTTGGTAAGTAGTAACTGCAACCTATGAACGCTTGCGATACTTAAAGTATTAAATGCGCGTTGCCAACCTAAAGGGTGGGAGGGAAGAAATGAGATGCGAAAAAAAGAAGGCAACTCATTACATAAAACGCAAAAATATCTACTGACAACTAACCTGACTAGAATTTCGGTACGTTTTTTGATTTAATCCCTCTAACATATTTTACAGCATTTCTGCTAAATTTTAAACTTGTTAATATAATTTTCATAACATCTGCTATCCGAAAAAAGATGTTAAATACATATTCATTGGAAACTCCGCTAATCAGGCGCCAACTAGCGTATTGTATGTATTTTATATAGCGCTTATACGAGCTGATAAGGGCGTCAGCGCTCATACGAGCTACGCGTGCTGTAATAGACACTACACTACACTACACGTGCTTCGAAAAACGAGCTTAGAGCGCTGGTTCGGAGCCGGAGTTCGGTTCGGAGCCTTAAAAATGTAATACGTAAATAATACAGAGATTTCGTCAGAAAATAAGTATGTATTAGTCTTTTACCATTTATAACTAGCAGATAATTTCAATTTAGAAACATTGAAATCCTATTAAGATTTCAGCACTCAATCGACGTTCTCACTTGTATGTTGAAATAATATAAACTAAAGCTTAGTTAATGTACAGGGTAGTACATCTTTTGGCGCTGGATTTCACAATAAAACTCTTGAGTGAATTTTAATGTTTAATGATCTGAAGACGGAAGTCGACTGATACCGTGTACTCACGAACCGTCGTATTTATACACATGCTTCCCACCTTAGCTCTGATGCTCTGATTGACCGACCAATCAGGTGCCTCCATCTGGCGTTCCGTCATGGCCGCCATTTTAACTAATGATTACTCGTGCGTGATTGGCTGACCAATCACCAGCCTACATTTGGCGTCTTACAATTTATAACTAATATCCAATATTACGATTTATACTAATTATGTACATAAGTATTATATATTAAGTAATTTACTATCCTATAACTATTACACATACTTAATTGCCTAATCTTATGAACTTATCCGATAATATTTCTATACATTAATGCTATACACTATTAATTCTACATAACTATTAATCTAATTTAAGTATGATATTGTTCAATCATTTTTAGTAACGCTATCCCGCACATCTCTCCCGCCGTGCGTCTTTGACGCATCCTCGTTCGGTGGTGCGGCTTCTTCGTCTTCTTCCTCGTAGGGGCAGGACTACAAGTTTTCGTACTGGTCTCCGTAGTACTTCTCCTCTCGTCTTCACGTCCACTGTGCGCGTGATGTTGTCGGGCCCCGGATATGTAGCGATGACTCTGCCTCGGATCCATACGTTGCGTGGTAGATTCGCATCGACTACTTGCACCAGGTCGTCGACTTTACTCCGGTCCTCGCCCGCGTGGCTCCCGCCGGTGTTGAAGTTCCGGTAGGTATTCCTTCACCCAGCGCTCCCAGAATATGTCCGCTAATCTTTGTGATGAGCGCCACGTTGACTTGGAGATGACGTCCGTGTCATCGAAGGTCCCTGGCTGTGGTACTCGGCCGGGTCCGCCAAGAAGGAAGTGGTTTGGTGTCAATGCTTCTGGGTCTTCTGGGTCTACTGACACGTGCGTCAGTGGTCGACTGTTCACCGTGTACTCCACCTCTGTCAGTAGGGTTGAGAGTACTTCCTCCGTCGGATGTCGTTCATGAAGAGTCGCTGAGAGTGCAGTCTTCACTGAACGGACCATTCTTTCCCAGGCTCCGCCCATGAACGGAGCTCCTGGGGGAATATATCTCCAGGTGATAGTTCGTTTTGCTGCTTCCCCAGCTGTCGCTTCGTCTATTGCTTGTCGGAGTTCTCTGTCGGCTGCTTTTAGGTTTGTACCATTATCTGACCATATTTCCGTGGGGCTTCCTCGGCGTGCTATCATTCTCCTCAGAGCCATCACCGCTGAATCGGCGTTTAGGGAGCCGGCTATCTCTAGGTGAATGGCTCGTACGGTAAGGCATGTGAATATTACTGCATACCTTTTCTGTCGTGTTCGCCCGACGGTTACAGACAATGGTCCGAAATAATCTACTCCGGTGTATGTGAAGGGTCTCTTATGATGTGCTAGACGACACGCTGGTAGGTTTCCGGTTCTTGGATGCGGTGGTACTTGAGTCTTCATTCGACAAAACAAACATCGTTTTATAACCATTCTTGTGACTGGACGTATGCGCAATACCCAGTACTGTTGTCTGCATTCGTTGACTGTGGCTTCTATTCCTGCGTGATGGAGTTGAATGTGTATGGCCTTGACCCATAACTTTACGGTCTGATCGTCTCCGTCGAGTATTATAGGGCTCTTGACGCGGTCAGTCACATCTTCAGTCGCTGCTATGCGGCTCCGGAGTTCGATAGTCTCGTCTCTGTACTCTACGCTTAACTGATAGAGACGGCTATCTTTAGGAATCGCTTTATTGTTTTTTAACGATTCTATTTCTTCCATGAATGATCTTTCCTGTGATGAACGCATCAGGAGTTCTTCTGCTCTTTTAAGGTTCTCTGCTGAGACTGGGAGAAACCTTTTTTCTGAGAGAGCTGTAGGTTTTGATGTGTGCTGTTGTGTTATCCTCGGTTTATTGACTTTCTTCCAGGTGGGGTCGGTTTCTTTATTTTTCTTAGCGCGTCGGAAATTTACGCCATGCTTTGTACCCTGCAGAGCTGAATGAAGTGTAAGACTCTTGCTGTTGAATATCTGAGTCTATCCCAACTTGAGAAACGAGATATATCAGGTAATGCTTCTGCGAGTTTTGCTTTTTTATCGTCTGTCACGTAGTTTACTCGTTCTTCACCGGATGGTTCTAATTCTTCTCTTACGAGTGCTTCCGTCGGCCATTCATCTTCCTTTTCATAGAGGAACTCCGGTCCCCTGTACCAACGGTGATCCTTGTTGAATGTTGCGGGAACGTTTCGTGGCGTCGTTCGCCACGTTTAGTTTTGTAGGTACCCAACGCCATTCATTGACCTTTGAAGTTTCTTCTATTGCTGCTAGGCGATGTGCAACATAGGGCTTGTACGACCGAGATCCGGTCCGTACCCAAGAGAGTACCGTCTTGCTGTCTGTCCATATTATTTTGCAGTCCGGTTTTCTTTCATGTTCTTCGATAACTATTTCGGCTAGTCTAGCTCCCATGACCGCTGCTTGTAATTCTAATCTCGGAATCGATGTTAGTTTCAATGGTGCTACTTTCGCCTTAGCCATAATGAGAGACAGGCTTATTTCACCGTTCGGTGTGACTGCGCGCCAGAATAAGACGGCCGCGTAGGCCGCTTCACTTGCATCCGTAAATACGTGCAGTTGTAGTGATGTGGCGTCGCTGTACTTGAGATATTTCCTCGGAATCGTCACGTTGCTCAGGTTTCTAAGGTGAATCAACCAATCTTGCCATTGTTCTCCGAGATCTTTATCGAGTTCGTCGTCCCACGATATACCTCTTCGCCACACCTCTTGTAGTAGCTGTTTAGCTCTTATCGTGACGGGTGAGGCAAAGCCCAGTGGGTCGAAGAGAGACATGACTACTCTAGTGCTTCTCTTTCGTCGGTGTTTTCTCGGTGATGAGTTTCCTGGTGCGATACGAGTCAAGTCGAGATTGAAGGTGAACTCGTCTGTGTTTGTCTTCCATATAACGCCTAGTACGCGCTCCGCCTTTTCTTCTGCTCTGTGTAGTTCCACGTCTTCCGTAGGCTGAATTTCACCTAGCGCCTTTAGCAGACATCGTGAGTTTGATTTCCATTGCTTTAGTTCAAAGCTGGCCTTAGAGTGTATGTCACAAACGCTCTTCGTGACGCGAATTGCGTCTTCTAGGCTTCTAAAGCTGTCTAAGTAGTCATCGACGTAGTGTTTCTGTATGATGGCGGCTGCTGCTTCTTCTGGGTGACTATGTTCATGTTGCTTGGCGTTTAGATTCTTGACGTAGATCGCCGTTGATGGGGAGCAAGATGCGCCGAATATTAAGGATGTCATTCTGTATTCCTCCGGAAGCTTGTTGTCTCTTCGGTCTCCGCGCCATAGGTAGCGAAGGGCGTCTCTATCTTCGACTCGTAGCTTCACTTGCATGAACATTTCTTTAATATCTGCTGTTACTGCTATCTCATGTTGTCTGAAGCGCATCACGACTCCCAGTAATGACTGTAGTAGATCGGGTCCTTTGAGTAGCATATCGTTGAGAGCTACTCCCTGGTTTTTGCTACGCTGCGTCGTGTACGACTCTTAGCTTGTCAGGTTTCATTGGGTTGATGACTGCGAAATGCGGTAGGTACCACGTCTTGCCTGGTGTCTTCTGGCTTAGAGCGGCTCTGCATATCCCTTCATGATGAGGGCTTCCATTTGTTCATAATATTTTATCTTAAGCTTAGGTCTCATCTATTTTCTTTTCTATATTGAGGAGGCGGTTTAGTGAGTTACAATAATTGTCTGGAAACGTGACGTCTTCTTTACGCCATAGAAGGCCGGTTTCAAATCTTCCTTCTTCTATTTTGTTCGTTGTTCTTTCTAGGATGCGTAATGCCTTTTCTTCCGGGTCAGCTTTCGGTTTCTTTTGGCTGTATACCGAGCGCGTCCATCTCGAAGTATTGTTTGATGAGACTCTCCAAGTTGTCTTCGTCGTTGTCTCTGACGTGTGACACGAAGTCGACGCTGTGTCCGATCGTTCTAGTTTGGCTCCCGTGTAGAACCCAGCCCAGTGGAGTCAAAGAGGCGACTGGTTGGTTCCTGTTTCCTTTTTTGATTTCTGTTGTTATCAATAGATGCCAGTTGTCTTGACCGATCAACACGTGTGGTTTTACATTAGCATACACTAGATAATCGCGAATGCTTTGCAGGTGTTCGCATTCGTCTACTAGCTTCTTTCGGTACTTGCTGCGAAGAGACGTGTAAATTTCTTACTGTCCGCGCTTGTATTTCCTCTTCCTGTTCGTTGAGACCTCTTAGTTTTATGTTGACTCTTCTTGAAGCCGATTCGGATGTTTTTAAGTCATTAATCGTTTCTATGTTCAGTGGGTCGATCGGTCCTGTTGCTCCTATTCGTGTAGCCACACCGTCGTCGACTAGAGTGACCGTCGAACCATCATCCATCAAGGCGTAGGTGTTGATCGTTCCTTTAGGACCTTTTACTTGGACTGGGATAATTTTAAGTAACGATTGCTTCTTTCTTATTGTCCACGCAGAGTTAATGACTTCTGTCGCTTCCTCGTTTTCTCCTTTCTCTGTTTTATCATAATGAAGCACTCTGTGATGGTAGCTCTTGCAGTTGTTGATCCCACACACGTTGGTTCGGCATTTATGTGTTCTGTTTCGATAACGAAGACATCTGAAGCATAGATATTTAGATTTCGCTATATCCCATTTCCCGTTCGAGTCTAGATTCTTGAATTGTTCACATTCCGATGTAATGTGTCCCTCTTTGTTGCATATAGGGCATCTCAGTGTATATGATTTTTCTGCAACGTTGTGAATCCTTTGTATTTTTCTTTGTTGTACGCCTGATTGGTATTGTGTTACTTGCTCGGGTGAAGCGTAAGGACTGCATAGTTCCGCTTCTTTCTTGAGGAACTTTTTCATCTTCGAGAGGTCAGGATCTTCTTTCGGTTGGGTCGTTGAAAAGTCGTAAAATCGATAGCGCAGTATCGGCGTAAGCTTATCGATGATCGTCTTCGATACTTCTGGATTGTACATATAATGTATACAGCTCAGAGACTTCAGCGTTGCTACTACATTAGATACTTTTGTAGCAAAGATGCAGATGTCTCGTGGTGACTCTGTGAGTCGCGGTAATCCCCGTAGTGTCTCAATTTCTGCCATAGCTATGGACCCTGGTCTTCCAAATCTCGATTCTAGGGTGTCCATTATCACTGTAGGGTTTGCGCTTCAGGATGAGAAGTCCTTCTACTGCTTCCTTGCTTTACCTTCAGGGTTTCTAATACGTAGGCGATTAGTATTTTCTACTGAGCTGAACATGTTTGCGGTTTCATAGTAGGCGGCTCGAAAGGGTAGCCACTCATGATGTGATCCTCCGAAGATCGGTAGTTCGATGAACTTGGGTCTTTGAACTGATTTGACAGCAAGTGTGATCACTTCGGCTAACCCTGTTATGCCTGGCTGGGCCCTCCCGCCGGTGAATCAGGTTTATCGCGCCCCTCATGGTGATTCTTTTGCCTTGTGCTGCCGACCACCGGTTCCTCTATAAGAGGGTAATGTTGTGTCTCGGTGATGGCTAGCATGGGGCGAGGTTGTTCTTTCAGCCAGACGTCTACTCTTCTATTAGCATCGGTTTTAGAGTGGACGGAGGCGTCATCTTCGTCTAGTTCCTCTAGGTCTGTGTCGATTTCGTCTGCTTCCATTGCGGTGAGACGGGCCGCGGCCAGTTCGACTTGTAGACGGAGCAACTCTTCCTTTGCTTTGGCTATTCTGTAGGCCTTTGTTTTACTATGTGTCGATGATCCTTTTCTATTGGTTTGATCGATGCGGCGGGCTTCATCGGATTTCGGTTTTGTTTCTTTGAAGGTTCGCTTCATCCTTACTGTTGAGGTTTCTATATCTTGAGAGCGTTCCTTCATTCCTTCAGTGTCGGTTGTCGTGGTAGCGGTGGTACCCTCCGATGTAGTCGGAGTTTGTTCTGAAGGTGTTCTTCGATTCTTTTCTTGGCGTGTGATCGGCATCGTTCAAATCTTCTATAATTCGATAAATCTTCTATACACTTCGATAACTTCTATAATTCGACGAATCTTCTATATACTTCGATAACTTCTATAATTCGACGAATCTTCTATATACTTCGATAACTTCTATAATTCGACGAATCTTCTATATACTTCGATAACTTCTATAATTCGACGAATTCTTTTATGAATCGATGATATCACTTCTGATCTTCGCCTTCGAATGTTCGCCGAGTCCTAGGTTTTGTTCGCACAGCTAGTAACTCGGGCAACTAGTAAGCTGCGCCCTCCGGTGTTCTATAGCTTCTTTAGGCTTGCGACGACATATGTTTCAATCGGGCAACTAGTAAGCTGCGTCTTCCGGCCTTCTATAATTTCTTCAAGGCTTGCGTCGAAGTAGACTTGATCGGGCAATCAGTAAGATGCGCCCTCCGGTCTTCTATACTATCTTCAAGTACATTGAGGCTTGAGTCGACGTAGGCTTGGATCGGGCAACTAGTAAGCTGCGTCTACCGGTCTTCTATAATTTCTTCAAGGCTTGCGTCGAGGTAGACTGGGATCGGGCAACTAGTAAGATGCGCTCTCCGGCCTTCTATACTTTCTTCAAGTACGTTGAGGCTCGCGTCGACGTAGGCTTGGCGGGCAACTAGTAAGCTGCGTCTACCGGTCTTCTATAATTTCTTCAAGGCTTGCGTCGAGGTAGACTTGGATCGGGCAACTAGTAAGATGCGCTCTCCGGTCTTCTATACTTTGTTCAAGTACGTTGAGGCTTGCGTCGACGTAGGCTTGGATCGTCGATCCCGTCTTTTCTTCCTTCGGGATTCTTCAAAGAGTTCTTCAGATCCGCGCTTCTGAAGGACCATTAATGTACAGGGTAGTACATCTTTTGGCGCTGGATTTCACAATAAAACTCTTGAGTGAATTTTAATGTTTAATGATCTGAAGACGGAAGTCGACTGATACCGTGTACTCACGAACCGTCGTATTTATACACATGCTTCCCACCTTAGCTCTGATGCTCTGATTGACCGACCAATCAGGTGCCTCCATCTGGCGTTCCGTCATGGCCGCCATTTTAACTAATGATTACTCGTGCGTGATTGGCTGACCAATCACCAGCCTACATTTGGCGTCTTACAATTTATAACTAATATCCAATATTACGATTTATACTAATTATGTACATAAGTATTATATATTAAGTAATTTACTATCCTATAACTATTACACATACTTAATTGCCTAATCTTATGAACTTATCCGATAATATTTCTATACATTAATGCTATACACTATTAATTCTACATAACTATTAATCTAATTTAAGTATGATATTGTTCAATCATTTTTAGTAACGCTATCCCGCACAGTTAAAATAGTTATTTGAATGCGTCATTAATTTTTGAACTCTCATATATTTGCCGAGTGGAATTCTCGGCCGACACTAACGTCGATTCGGTATTTTTGTGTACCGATTAAAGCGCGGGCGCGTCTACCGGACAACGTGGAAAGTAATAAAAACACAAAAAAAACTAAAATTGTCTCATTTATTTAATACTATGGTTCTTGTCTGGTATGTCGACGCGTAAACCATAAATAAAACAGAGTTTAATGTAATATTTCCCTAGTAAATAAAATCGTAATGGCAAGTAGAGATTATAAAGCTATTTTGAAATATAAGAATCTTTGTCTTTAGTAATAAAATCGAAAAACAGTTGATAGAAATTATATATTATTTGCGGGTCGGCAGACGTTATCCTGCCCCGAAAAAAATCTAGAATCCTCAGCACCGTAGCGCCCCATAACTGAGTGTAATTGTGAACAGAATTGACAACGGTGAAAATTATTGAATTACTAATATCGATATTGATAAATAGGGGTTGATGGGTAGAAGCTTGACAATTTAGGGCTGTATGCATTTTTAATGACACATAAAAATTATTTAATTTTTTTGTCCAAAACTAAAAAAATAACAACCTATCCTCAGACCTACTCAATATATAATAATAATACTGTGACACAATTTAATATATTAGATATCGGTAGAGAATATATATATATGCTCAGAGTATCCCTGTAATGAGTGGTCAAACAAGAATTTAGGAAATCTCTAACATAGCGCAGATAACTGATGGACGTTGATGTACCAAGGTGTTAAAATGGCGACCTCAAACCGGAACACACAACATGACATGCACGTGGACAGATGACTTAAAAAGACTCGGGTGCCGCCGGTTGGAAGCGACCCAAGATTGTTCCCATGGCATTATTTAGAAAGCAAATGTCCTCGAATGGACATACATTTTGATAGACGCATCACATCCAGTACAGCATTATGGCTTATACGGTTCAGCGTACCTTTATGACGACGTTGTGGCGCAGCGGTAGCGAACCTGCCTTAAACGCCACAGGTCGCGGGTGCGATTCCCGCTCGGAGCATAATATGTTTGTATTGACCATGCAAGCATATTTTCCGGTCTGGGTGTATTTGTCCTTGTCATTGTGAATGTTTCCGGACCCCCGACACAGGATATTACTATCCTAATGGGGGCCGTTGAGTGTGTAGCGTTTATTATTTATTATTTATTTATTTAGTTATTTTAGGAATAATTTTACTTTAATAATTGTTATCGGATCAAAACTCATATTTTCTGGCTCTAATGTTTTAATTATTTCGTTAAATTTTAAAGGGAACAACTAATCTAATCTCCTAGTTTTTAAGTCGATTCAAATATATTAGGTATTTTAATCAATACGAAAAAGTACCCAATCACTATACCTGCGGACATGTTTAATAGGAAATAATAGAACGGATTTGAACTAGACGCCATGGTCGCTTAACATGAACAATGTTACGACTATTTCAGTCTGTGGTATATATGTATGTATATTTGTCTAGAATTGTCCATACTTTTGTACTATACATCAACCCAAAGTCTAATAATAATAAGAGAAATAAAAATAAACTTGTTTATCCTTTCGTCTGCGTAAAGTCAGTAAATCTTTTAAGGAGCTAGGTATTCGCGTCTTTAACAAAATTCCAGACTGCTTTTTGAAACTGCTAGTAAACCAATTTCAAATAAAAATTCAAGCTTGCGACTCTTAGTATTGCTGGATCGCATTCAGGGACCAAATTTTATAACAATCAATAGAATTGTAAATTTCCTATACTTTCTTGTCGGTCCTTCTGAGTAGAATCAACCTTCCGAACCGTTGGTAGCGTTTGATGATTCAAAAGTACTTTTTAAAAGTCTACTTGGATAAAAATAAATTTAGTTCTCATTTTAATATGACTGCTGTACAAAATTAGTATTTGAATGTCACTGTTTGTATGCAGAGGTTTTAACGTTGGTTCGTTGGTATGATAAAATATTGTACGAGCTAAATAAATAATCTAAGGTCGATGTGGTTGTTATTCGCGAGAGTCGGTTTTAGTACTCCAGCGCTGCAGGGTTTTCGGTAGAAATGTACCTCTTTCGTCAATTTGGGTTGTCCACAATAATGATTTCAACTCGTCTTGAACAGAGTATCGAAATGAAGAAGCAGTCCTCCTCTGGACCCTTCTCATTCCCTAATAAACTTCATTTCAGATTTCAATGCATGGTGATGCTTTCAGAGTTGCTATGGAACATGGGCTATGCTAATTACTTTCCATTAGGTAGACCGTATATAAGTTTCATCTTTAGATAGCCAAGTAATTGTTATCGTTTTTGCGTTTTTATATTAATATGGATAAAAATACATATTTCTTTTATTAATTATATTATTTTCAAATTAAAACCAAACATTTAAAACCAAAAATTTGATTTCGGTTTTAAAATCTCTTAAACCTTGAATTGAGTAATTTTTTTCATTTTCTTATATTTTGCATATAACTCATTTAAACATTATTCTTAGGTCAAAGCAGACCCTGACAGATACCGGAAAATAGATAAGAATTTTATTTTAATTGAGGTAGTGTAATTGTAAAATAATATAATAAAATAATATGTGTTTAATATAATTCTATTTTTTTAAGCTTAAAGTAGTTTATTATTAATAGTCAGCATATAACTTATGAAAAATGTTCACGTATTTGCCAAAACGAAAATAAAATTTTACACCCAGACAAAATGGCGTGAGTTTTTTCGCACATTATTGTACTAACGTTTTCGTCGGTCTAGTCTGGTTCTATGAATACTCCTTTGAGTCATGGAGCAAATTATTGTCGCTGTGAAATGCAGTTTTTTTTTAATTCGTATTTGAATATGTTGCTGTGCCAACCTGTTGTGTTTTTATGTTACAAGTTGGCAAACAAGCAAACGAACCACCTGATGGTAAGTGGTTGCCGTAGGCTATGACTACTTGCAGCACTAGTAGGTGCCACTCACGCGTTGCCAACCCTGAGATATTAGTTCTTAAATCACTTATGCCCAGTAATTTCACTAGCGTACTGTGCCCTTCAAACCGGAACACAGTAATGCCTAAGCACTACTATTTGGCGGCAGAATATTTGACACTGCGGTGGTACCTAGCTAGCCGGCCTCTTGCAACAAAAGACCTACCACCAGTGTGACCTGTTCAGATAGATGATAATAAAAGTTTATGAAGCAAATTGTTCTTTTTTCCTACCTTGATGAAAAGTTTGCTTTTAGTCCCTGGTACAAGGTAGAAAAGTGCCCGATTCTCTCCCGGCAAGATGACACTAATTAACTCACTTTACTTCCCGGTAACCTGGCAACCGTATGTTTAACTTTGTTTTCATTGAGAGACATTGCCACCCGCCAATGTCGCGATTGTCATAATTCGCGAGTTAGGTTCGTCCCACTTCTCTCCTTAGGTGCGTAATGTACTACATTGATAATAAATAATAATAATAATAAACGCTACACACACAATGGCCCCCATTAGGATAGTGATATTCTGTGTCGGGAGTCCGGAAACACATATAAAATCAAGGGTAAATACAACCAGACCGTAAAACATGCTTCATGGTCAATACAAACATATTATACGCCGAGCGGGAATCGAACCCGCGACCTGTGGCGCTTAGGCAGGTTCGCTACCGCTGCGCCACAACATCGTCTTGATACTTGCATATTATCATGAAGCAGCCTTGAAAATAAGTAAGTTCTCGTGTCACAGAAGTGGACACTCAGTACCAGCACTCTTCCTTATCGAACGAAAGGCAGCGGTAGGAATACTGCTACTTCAAGTCGTTATTTTGTTTTCAGAAGTACTTCTCCGGTCGACTCTATTATTACTAAAAGTTTTATTAACAGGGGGCTTACCATTAACTCTTATTGCAATTCAGGTCTTTTTTTTTTTAATTTTCGTGGCTGGAAGTCTGCCGGCCCCGCTAGTGTTTTAAATATAAAATCCGAATCGATATAAGAAAATTTTCTAAATTCTAATCGAACTATTCATCTTCTGAAATACGATAGAAAAAGATCATTTCCGTAACATCTCATATGAAAGTATGTCAAAAACTTTCATTCCACGGTACCATAATTAAGAAAACGTGATAAATATCAATAAATTGATAATAATCGAGATATACAATCATCAGCCGTTATCCTGCGGTAGGGCGACTGACATTAGCGGCCACCCATACATAATGAGACTGTAAGGGCCTTTCACACGGTATGTAAATTTGCAAAACCTACCGTATAGAAATATTGCCTTATACGAGTTTTCATGACGTTTTCCTTATTAAGTTTCATTTTAATAGTTAATTCTCGTGTTCATTTTTTCAAATTAAGAATGTAATTATTAATATTTAATTAATGATATTAATAATATATACACTATATATCTTTATACTTAACAAAGGCAATTCATGTCAAGATTAATTTTTATTATTAAAATATTTTAATATATAATGTAACTAAATAGCGTATTTTACATTATTTTAACTTTATAATATACAGTTTAAGACATAATTAATTATGAAAATATAACTTCTTTCTTTAGATTAAAAAAATTGTTTCATAGTTTTATATTTTAATTACATCGACGTTTTGAAAATAGATATCCTGATTGATTACCAGAAAACGCACAGCCTTAGCCAAGACCTAGAACCTTAACATTTGGAGGGATATTATATCTATTATCTAGTTAAAGAATGATTGCAGCCTTTAAAAGTTTTTTTGTGACTATATTATTTTACAATACAGGTACAATTCTTAACGATTTCTGTATACTACCGCTCTTGTAGTTGTATTGTCCATAATTTTATTAAAAAAGAATATTAGCAATCCTTTTTCAAGGTATTACTAGTATTCCTATTGGCCCCCAAATAAGCTCGAAGCTTGCGTTAGGAATGGGTACGACAATAGCCCAAGGGAGTCAGGATCAAACCCGCCAACAATTAAATAAAATTAAGCCCGAAAATTAAATATAGCCTCTAAAGTCTTAAATATAGTCTGTGATACTATGTCTCAGTAATATAATTTTACTTAACTTTTTTAATACTACTAAGGTGGTAAAAAAGTCGAGTTCAACTCTTAACGAAATTAATATGATAATATCCGACAATTTCAAAAAACCAAACGTAAAATTAAAAACGGTACGTAATTGATAAGAATTAAATGACCTATTCGATTCGCGATCGTAATAACATCTTAATTCATATAAAACTCATTATTACACACACAACACCAAAACAATAGTGACAAGATCAGTAAAAACCTCTTTATCACTCTAATTTCTCGTTCATAAATATAATGAGCGCAAATGATAACCTGCGACATATTGTATAACTGTTGACCGAATGTGGGCGGGTTTCGGCAAAAATTTACCACTTGCAAATGTCGAGGGCGATACGACAAGTGATGAGCGATAGCGGGAGCGATTAAAAGTGCAAAACGCTTCGCATTTGACGTTACTTAATCCTACTGTTTTTGACGATAAAATACAATTTAAAACTATTTTTTTTTTAAGAATATATATTTTTTTAAGTTTTTTTTTTTTAAGAATATTAGCAATGCTTTTTCAAGGCATTACTAATATCCCTATTGTCCCTCCAAATAAGCTCGAAGCTTGCGCTAGGAGTGGGTACGACAATAGCCCAAGGGGTCAGGCGAAGTTGGCCTTTCTACCGTTGAGTTATTGAGGCTTCTAGAATTTTTTCATTTATTATTAGAATTCTATTTAGAATTTTAATAAAATATTTCATTCATTTATTTAAAGTCTATCCATAATAGTTAATGTTAAAAGTTTTATATTTGTGAAAATTATCATTACAATATTTGTTTGATTATTAGAATTTTTTGCTATTCAAATTGTATTAATCTCGCACAAAAACTCGTTCTATATTTTAAGAATAGTAGCAACGTGCTTAGTTGAACACGATTTCCTTTATAGTTCACAAGTAATATCATCTCTAACATACGTGCCTCTACAGCTGTGATCTTTCTTATAAGTATATATTTTTACAAAAGTATATATGTAAAATCAATACTACAATATTATTATTATAGTATAATATGTATTTATGTAGATTTATCAAGAAAACCTTTTTAAAATAACACGCTCCGCTTATCGCCCAAGTTCTTAAATTGCTCCAAGCGAAAAAAAACCCAATTCATATGACATTTAGAATTAATTGGTAGGTGCGGTTGTATAAGTGAAAATGTCTACCGAATATATTAAAAGAAAGTACCGCAAAACTTCGGGATTACTTCCAATTTGATTGAAGGTCGATATTTAAACCCGCTTCGATATGTCACTGATAAATTTAAAAGATACGATAAATGCTTTATGAACTTGTATTGATAACAACATTTTTTTAACATATACTTAAATATTATAAAGCTAACATCAACGTCAAGAAACGGTTTCAACGTCTAAAGGGCCGAGCTCTTTGTTAAGGCGAGAGTTGCTGGTTCGATACGGACCCTTTGAGCTGTTGTCGTACCCACTCCTAGCGTAAGCTATGGGCTTATTTGGATAGGCAATAGTAGTGATATTAATGTCATGAAAAATATGTTGTGAAACATCTCACATCAACCTCAGTTGAAAAGGAGAACATTTCAGGATATGGCATGTATGCGGTGTGTTTCCAGGTTGGCTCGGGAATAAAAAAAATTATGGCGCATCGTTAGCGAATTTGCCTTAAGCGCCACAGGTTTCGGGTTCGATTCCGGCTCTGGGCAGATTCTGTATTGACCAATGCATGTATTCCGGTCTGGATGTGTATGTCCCAGAATGTCACTATCCTAATGGGGCCATTGAGTGTGTAGCGTTTTTTTATTAAAGAAAAATTAAAGTATTTTCGATCTGTATCTTAAGCGTTGATTCTTACAGCAAAGTTAGTTATAGTAGCTAAAGGATTACTAGAGCGAGACAGCATCACATGATCTCTGAAAGATGTGGAGGAGACACAATAGGACGGTCTCGTAATAAGCTTGAACGAATTAATATAGTGCATACTTGGTAATACCTCCGCAGATGGTTTGTAAAATAAAAAAATAACTCGATTTCAAATTAAATCCACAATACATATGTATAAATGTACATATAACAGCCACGGCACGTAGTCACATAGATCGACACTGACAGATCGGGCTGAATGGCGCCGCCACCATAACAGGACTCGATGTTTTTCTATTGATTCGAAAATTAATGTCATTACGTCTGACCGTATGGAACTATCGATGGACAAGTCTTTGAGGAAGAGTGCGATTAATATAATTAAATATTAAACGTGTGTTTATGTTGAGGACAAGGAGTACGATTGTTACTTACTTCTTGGTTGCCACAAGAGTGTGTTTACACCACAGCACGATCCGGTCAATTTATACAATATGCATACCTTTAATAACAATATAGTATAGAGTTGGAAGATTAGGAAGGTTTTCCTTCAGTTTTTCCTCGACTTATAAAGCGGTTAGTTGTTCAGATTGACTTCGACTATCATCAAATTGATAACAGACGGGACTGAAGCACGGAGACGCTTACTTGTAATACCAATATACGGTCACCCAATTATTGACAGACCGCGGCTAAAGTTGCTTAACCCACCGCACGTTTATCGATCAGTAAGCCCACCCGATGTCAAGTGTCAAGCTTTCATCTGAGGAAGCAACACACAATGTAATAAAATAATCCTAGATTTATGATGTTTACTTAAAAGGTAGTTTGCTCTTATTCAATGAGTTACTGGTCCGTCCTTTGGGTAGCAAAGGTCAGATGGCAATCGCTCTGTGTAAAAACTAGTAACCCGTCAAATCGGTTTAAGAACCACCAATTCGAAATAAGAAGACCCCGGGGTAAATAGCGGTAATGATGCTAGGAAGAACAAGAGCCCCTTCAAGAAAAAAATAATGTTAGTTTGATACTGCTTATAACAGCTGCGCCTGCGTGGTGTAGCGAAATATAAGAAGATATAAGAAACGGATATAAGGCCTTATATTCTTATATAACGCTCGTATACTCAAACATTTTTGTCCGCACCTATAATGAGACCACTTAACAATTCGATTCACCATGTTTCGAATCGCCATCTTCAAACCGCGTCCTAACTTTATAATTATAACATCGTTACGTAACGCCAGTGGCCCAAACTGAAATATTATTTTCAGAGTTCAGAGACCGGTGTTGCCGCCAAACGTATATCGACCTTGTAATTCACCTGTTAGAGTCTATTCTGCGGTGCGATTTGACGTGGCATTTGTGACTTTTAACGGTGGTGCCACCACGTGTCGCATATCACTCGACACGACGCTTCCTTTTGGACAATATTGAAGAAAAAAAAGTTTAGAAGCACGCCTCGTATTCAGTTTTATACGTAATATAAAATACATTGGTGATCCAAAATATTCAATTAATTTGGAAAAGGCTTTTTTATTTCAAATATTCTGGTTAAAATAAAGATTAAAGATCAATTACTTCCTTACCACAGTATATAAAACACAGTCCTCCGCCGCGTCTGTCGGTCTGTTCGCGTTATGTACGGAAACACTAAATGGATTTTAATGTGATTTTATCAATAGACAGAGTGATTCATGAGGAAAGTGTTGGTGTATAACTTCTTAAGGTTTTGAGTAAATTGGTTGAAATATGACAAAAATGTCGGACAAAATCAAGCGGGATCATTTGCTGCTACTAATGCCGCTGCAAAAATATTATCTACATTCTAAAAAATAAACGGCAACTGATTTCGACCACCGAACAGACACCTATGGGCACAATTATGTAGGCCTTATGGCACAATTATGTAGAAGTCGTCGGGATGTGACGACCCCATCGCCCGCTGTTGGGATAACCTCTGTCACAACAGAGATTATTCCACCAGTGCAATCAGTCACACTGGTGGTAGGTCTTTTGTTGCAAGAGGCCGGCTAGGTAGGTACCACCGCAGTGTCCAATATTCTGCCGCCAAATAGTAGTGTTTAGGCACTACTGTGTTCCGGTATGAAGGGCATTGTACGCTAGTGAAATTACTGGGCGAACGAGATTTAAGAACTAATATCTCGAGGTTGGCAACGCGTGAGTGGCACCTACTAATGGTGCTGCAAGCGCTCATAGGCTGCGGCAGCCACTTACCATCAGGTAGGCCGTATGCTTGTTTGCCAACTTCTAACATAAAAAAAAAAGTTCTGGATAATTCTTCATATTTTGAGCATTCTATATCTCCGGTGATCTTGATCAGATTATCCCAAAATATAATATGTCGGACTCGCGCACAAAGACGTTCCGTATCATTATCTAAAATAAAAATTTTCTTTCACACAATAGCACAATTTTATTTATCTACCTTATTTGAGGTTGGTTGCAATTAAGCTAGTTCTCTAAATTATATGATCGCCCTTACTACTCAGAGGATCTTAAGTGACTAAATCTATGTTTGTATGGGCATCCTTTCATTTTTAACTTTTTTTATATTTTGAATTTTTTCCTGAATTAGTGCTGTAAGAACTTTTGCCGAATCTCATGATTCTAATTCAACGGGAACTACCATATTGGTTTTCGAGCCAAAACTTATAGGGTAGTTTCGATTGACTTAAATGATTAATTTTGGTTAAAAGCAAGGTACTTACAACACAAATATCTTTATCGAATTGACTCGAGACCTTGACTTTTACACACCTAATATGGACTTTATACCTCAGTATATGGTATAAATTTCAACTTACTAGGTCCACCCGCTGAAAAATTCGGTGGTAACAGACCGACAAGAGGATCCCTCTTGTCGGTCTGTTATAAAAATCCTTTAAGGTACGAAACCCTAAAACCATCCAATCACATTTTGAAAGACCTCGTTTTTAAAATCGTTTAAAATGCAATTGATCTACTGCAAATTATAAATAGATCATAAATTATTACTGCATTGTTATCAATCAGCTGACTTTCCGGCTGAAACTGGGACAATGAAATGATATTAAAATATTAATTATGTATTACCCTAGCTCCGCCAGCAGCTCCGCTCGTGTTGTGTACCGAATTTTCTATGAAACTCAGAAACATTTTCAACAATTGAAGTAGCTAATTACTCTTTATAATATCAGATACGCCAGTTAAAATCGGTCCACCCGTTTCAGAGATTCAACAAACAGACGGACCGACCAATTTATTAATGGGAGTATCGTATAGATTTTCATATACATTTAGTAAAAAGCTATCAATTTTGAAATACAGATGGATACTACAATTTTATTTAATTATATACATTTATTATCTCATCTATGCTGATATTATAAATGTGAAAGTTTGAATGGATGGATATTTGTTACTCTTTAAAAACTTATTAAAAAAGGAAATTTTTAATGTTGGGAAACGCGTTTACGCGCGACCCTACAAGTAGTGGTAGTGTGTAGCGTGGGACTCACCAAGCGGCCAGTCCAACGCTAATCGCTAACCGAGCTAAGTACTACCCACTAAAACCCAACGTACTGGCTTGCGCCATAGTGGGACGCCACGGGTTCGCTTGCGCAATCAACCGCGACATATCTTATTACCAGAATTAACACATAGGATACTTTTTATCCCCGGAAAAACTGGTGGTAGGTCTTTTGTTGTAAGAGCCTGGCTAGGTAGGTACCACCGCAGTGTCAAATATTCTGGCGCCAAATAGTAGTGCTTAGGCATTACTGTGTTCTGGTTTGAAGGGCACTGTACGCTAGTGAAATTACTGGGCAGAGAAGATTTAAGAACTAATACCTCGAGGTTGGCAACGCGTGAGTGACATCTACTTATTATGGTGCTGCGCGTGCTCATAGGTTACGGCAACCACTTACCATCAGGTGGGCCGTATGCTTGTTTGTCAACTTGTAACATAAAAAAATGTTGCGTTTCCGTGGGCTTATCAAAAACTATATTAATGCGAGCGAACCCATATAATTACTACAATCAAACCACTAGTTTTAATACTCTTAACTTCGTAAAACCTAAAAACATTCCACTCATATACCGCAAACACTAAAATGTATCCAAGAAATCCTTATTACAACCAGATAAGGTTAGAAATGCATCAAATTGTGTGTAATATATAAGTGTGTCTGTAACGGGTTGGGATCAAATGTATGGCAGAACACAAGTCTGTATAAAAAGATGCTATAACCATATTAGCTGATAACGATTATTGAGCCGTATGTGGTCAGGTCTAGTGCATAAAGGTCCAGGGCTTAAAGCCAAGGTCGAAACGTCCTTTGGAAATTATAAACTTTATATTAAAAAAAAAATTATAATCATGTATTACTTATAATACAATATAAAATGACACCGTTGTGGTGTATTGGTAACAAGTCCGCCTTTAGACTCAACGGTTGCTGGTTTCATTCCCGCTCGGTCCGATGTTTGTATTGATCTTACAAACATCTGTTTCGGTCTGGACGTTTATCCTTGTTGGTTTCCCCATCGTGCCTCGGTTAGCACGTTAAGCTGTTGGTCCCGACTGTTATCACATTACCTGATACTAATTGTTAAGTCCTGATAAGTAATTTGGTCATATCCAATGAATCACTGGTTCGCCTTTTAGGTTGCGGAGGTCAGATGGCAATCGCTCTGTTTAAAAACTAGTAACCGGATCAAATCAAATCCGTAAAGAGTAATAAGCAGACCCTCGGTAGATAATATCAATCTTCTTCCTTTTTCAATACAAATTGAATGCATAATATTCTAATGAATATCATAAAATCTATATTAAGGCGATGTGACTGATTTATAAACACCCAGCCTAAACCCTTTGACAAAGTGTTATTTTTAAAACGTAAACGAGATTTAAGAAAGTATTTTTCGACGTTCAACCCTTAAGGAGGTGGAAAAGTTATCTAAAATTTCGTCCCTCAAGTGGTGAAAAAGGGTTTGATGGTTTCTATGACCTCTCATTCATTCGTCATTCTTGAAACTAGAACCATTAAACTTTGCCATTCGATAAACAATTAAAAATAAGGAAACACATGTTTCAACGTTTTCTAAAATTCAACCCCTAAACGGTTGAAATAGGGGCTTAAAGTTTGTATTATAATCGGTATTCACGCGGGCGAAGCCGCTGGCCAGAAGCTAGTGTATAATATTATCCAACAAATTATTTTATATACCTTATTTCATATATAATTTTTTTTTGAATTTGCTGACATTTTTAGTATCAAAATAATCATATTCACTATACTACAATAATCATTAATCATTAGTTGATAAATATATACGACATACCACATGTCTTATTGTACGTTTTATTTTCCGTCGTAACTCAATACGATCGATCTTGTAATTTAAATTTTTTTAAAATGACAAAAATGTATTATTAAAATAGTGTCTCTTAATAATGATCTGGCTATTTGTGCTGGGAACTCTACTCGGCCGGGGAAGTACTACCCTCACCAGAAAATCGACGTAAAGTAACCGCACTTATTAACCATACATTTGCAATTTTAATTTTCATCAATTTGTGTTTATAAAAGGTCCAAGCCATTTGACCTATAAAACATATCGTCTGGTCTCACATAATCCGAAGACGTAAGCTTGTAAATAATGTCGTTGAACACGTCAATTGACGACATTGATGGCAATGGTTAAATTGGTTTGTCATCGGATAATTACTTTGAAACGAAGGGGATAAGTGACTTTAATGATTTCGGTTTTAGCTCAGCTGTTACGAATGCTATATTATAATTATAATTTTAATCCTAACTAGCTTTTGCCGGTGACTGCGCACGCGTGATTAACGATTGATAATGAGACATATTGCATTGAATACAAATTTTAAAAGCTCTTTTTATCGATTCAGGGGTAGAGTTCTAGAACATTTTATCACTCGTTTTTTTATCACTAATTATGTATTATTGGCGAAAAAACGTTGTTTTATGCTTCTATTTACCAAAACAAATTACATTCCATACAAACATTCAAACCCCTTTTTCACCCATTCCGGAATTTTAGAAAATGTTGGAACACTTGTTTTTATATCTTTATTTTACATTGCATAACAAAATTTCATGCTTCTACTTACAAAAATGTCGGACTTTCATACAAACTTTTAAGCCTTTTCACCACTTCAAAAAAATTTTATCAATTATAATAATTTCCATTTGAGTTTGAGCCTTACGTTTGTCAGCTCACTTTGATTACAATAGCTTATTTCGTATTAGCATCTGACCGCCCGCGTGAATAACGTTTGCCTTTCATCCCCTATTCCCTATTCTTATTTTACACCCTTGAGGGTAAAACTTTTACAAACTTTGATTGTCATATTTATTTCTATCGAATCAAAAGCCTAAAAAATAAGTTTCAAATTTCTAGCTCTAAAAATGACGATACTTTAATAATGCTCATTTCCGATTAATCACCCCTTTTCAACCCCTTTTTCGCATCAAAAGTCCATGTCCTTTCTCAGGCTCTAGACTATCTGCGTATCAAATTTCATTTAAATCGGTTCCGTAGTTTTGGCGTGAAAAAACAAAGAATAGGCACAGTTGCTTTCGTATTTATAATATTAGTAAGGCTTTTTGGACATGCTTTTGGGTTGTTACCATAATATAGGTTACTTTAAGATATTTATATTTATATATCTTAAAGTAACCTA
The DNA here is from genome assembly GCA_023373885.1 of Hestina assimilis. NCBI lineage: Eukaryota > Metazoa > Arthropoda > Insecta > Lepidoptera > Nymphalidae > Hestina > Hestina assimilis. The sequence goes on along the minus strand of CM041745.1, from coordinate 1,106,103 downwards.
TATTATGGTAACAACCCAAAATACTATACTACTAGTGAAATTACTGGGCGAACGAGATTTAGAACTAATATCTCGAGGTTGGCAACGCGTGAGTGGCACCTACTAATGGTGCTGCAAGTTTCCGCACATAGGCTACGGCAACCACTTACCATCAGGTGGGCCGTTGAGTGTGTAGCGTTTATTTATTTATTTATTTAAGATATTTATATTTATATATTGTCGGTTACAAAGATATTATATCATAACACAGTGTGAGAAAACACTGTTGGGAACATGGGAAATATGACTAAAGTTAAAATACCTAACCATATAAATATCTCGAACGCAGTGCCTTCTTTGTACGAGTACTATTCATATAAGGATTAGTATTGACATATTATTATAATAGCATATTTACTGTGTGAAATTACTTTACTCATAAAAACACTCATTTTTCAACCGACATTAAAAGAAAGAGAATATGAATTTGTTATATTTTTACGGTTCCGTAGCCAAATGGCAAAAACGTATAATTTCGTCATTTCCGTCTGTCCGTCCGTCCTTATGTCACAGTCATTTTACTCCGAGACTATTAGCGCTATGTATACGAAATTTAGTAAGTAGATAATGAAATGTTACAATATATAAAAATTGAGGGTAGCAAGTTCGATTCCCGCTCGGAGCAGATGTTTGTATTGATCATTCATATGTTCCGGTCTGGGTTTGTATGTCTTTGTCCGGTCTATGTTTCCGGATCCCGACTCAGGATATCACTATCCTAATGGATAAAAATATAAATCATAATTACTGTTACTAATGTTATTAATGTTACTGCAATGTCAATAAATATTTAACGATTATTTAATTAATTAATTTTACTTGATAGTTGCATTATTAATTGGCAATTAATATTATTGTATTTGCAAACAATTGTAATTTTATTTAATTTCAAATTCATATTATATAATTTTCCAATTTATATTAATGAATCACTAAAATTATTTATTATATTTAAAATTTTGAATATCTTAGATTGTTTATTTTAATTTATACCTTATTTGTACAGTAAATACTAAATGAGTCTCTGTTACTTGATAAATGATGAAATAAATAAATGATTTTTATTTATTTTAATTTTAAAAATATTAATAAATATATTATAGTATTAACATACATTTATAATACTATAATACGAACACTTCCCATTAGCTTAGCCTAGTTGTGTTCATTGCGTAGCCGCGTCACATAGCCTGATCATCACCTAATACGTCCTGACCTCGGCCGTGCGTCTCGCCCGTTGTATAAAAAAGCTAAAACTTAAGTAAAAAGATATTTCTCATTAAATCATTAATATTTATTTTTCGATACTTTGAATGATGCATACAGGGAAAACTAAGGCAATAAGAGACTTCTCACTCAAACTCAATATATTCTTTATTCAAATATGCCTTTAAGCACTTTTGAATCGTCAAATATACAGTCTGCTGTGTCTGTCGAAGTGAAGCTACCGCCAATTCGGAAGGTAGATTCTACAGAGAATAAACGGCAAGAAACACTACAGTTAATCTTTTCAAATATAATTGAATTTTTCAAATTTTACAATTAAGTTTTGAGCCCTTTGTCCAGCCGCGGCATTGACATTTACTATTTTACATTACTTTTATAATAATAACTTGGGATTGAAGCGATTACTATTTAATATAATCTATACCCATAATAATGACTACTAATGTTTTGGCGCAATGTTAGGGAACTTAAAGGGAGAAATAGTAAAAGTTAAACCTAGGAAATATTGTGAAAGTTACAAAGAAGGAACAGTTGTGGTAAATAAGACAAAAAAGTTAAGAGACAGATATAAACAAAGTTAAAGATATTAGAAAAGAGAGTCTACAATCATAATAATGATGACTTTTCTAAAATCGGCGTCAAGTAACAGTATCATTAGGTACTGTTGCGTTTCGTGCGATGAGTGAGAGCGCCGGAGACCCAATCTCCCACCCCTTTGTTCTCTTCCCTTTATTCCCTTCTCATCCCGTCTGTGATACTTCAAGTATCGCAAGCGTCCATAGGTTGCGGTGACTCACCATCAGGCGAACTGTATGCTTGTTTGCCAATCGTCATGACATACAAAAAACGTATATGAAAACAATTCACACACACATACAAACTATTCGGATAACGCGCGAACAAAGCCGAAAGCAGAAGCTATATTTATATTTCATTTGATACTCCACATCCGATGTCCGAACTATACCTGACGAAACGTATGATAGACAGTGGTATCTAATTTCATCTCTTCCTGTGTACCTTTTAGGTCTAGACTAAACACCGATCTTGTCTAGACTTATCGTAAGCAAAGTGACAGCCTTTCATCCATACCGAGAAATGTGTATAAAGGTCTAGGCTTCCGTTTCAAGTCCAATGTCGTGAAAATATGGAATGTTATGATAGTATGTTGTATTTCAAACACTGATCTCTATTATATGGATTGACGATCGTGTGTGTTGAAGTTATTAAGAATAATTTAGTGCCACACCATCATGTGCGGAGGTAGGAATGTGAATGGGAAATAGACCCACAGTGATTGGAATTTTGTACTATTTTTCAGTTCCCAGCAACTGCGATGCTTCAATACTAAACACTTATTGTTACTTTACATCATATAGATCCGCAATCCATATCATAAAAACAAGTGATGTCGGTGTTCTTCTATTTCTTGTGTCGTTAGTAGCCAACTTAGTATCAGTCTTATCGTCGTCGGATTCTGACTTCATATTTTATCCACTAATATCAAATTAATAACAGCTGGAACCATTTTTTTATTAACGATGAGCCAATGTAGTAATTTACTGTGCTCTAAATAGAATATAATTTGTGAATTCAAGCTTTGTAAAAAAAATTCGGAATTAATTCTATCGTAAAATTTTACGCATATTTTATTCCTTTTTTATTTTTTAAAACAAAGAATTGTAATATAGTAATCAAACAGAAAAAAAATTAAATCCCATGATAATATTTTAATAAAACTAGAAACATTAAACTTATTTATACAATACTTCAAACAATAAATTCTATTCTTTGAAATGGACGTCGTAAAAACCTACACACCTAATAATTCAATTCAACTTTTGTAAAAACAAAAAATATTAGGAACATAAAATTTATCTAGACTGGTTACTAAACATGTGCATTAAAAATTTACGTTTTATATGTTAAACTAGTTCATACCCGTAATTTTGCCTTCGTGAATCTAGAATTTTTCAGACACTTCTTTTTCACGCATATCGTCGGTCTGATGGTAAATCGCCGCAATCTATGAACGCTTACGATACTTCAAGTATCACATGCGCGTTGACAACCCGACGGACAGGGAAAAGGATGAGTTGGGAAAAGACTACAACAACACCTACTGATACTACTACTTTACAAAAGTCAAAGTCAACACTTTAATTAACGCAGCGGTAGGTATATATTGATTTTATTATAATAGAATTTCAATTGTTTTTAATTTCTCATTCATTAATTAGTTAGAATTAATAGTTAAGATTGTCCTTTAATCTCCTATTGTGCACTGTGAATTTTAACAAACTTTAAATTTAGTTTATTTTTCAACGTAGAACCTTAGCTACTGTGATCTTTTAATTAATAAATAAAATATGTTCATATCTATAACTGATATATCCGTTGGCATATGAAAAAGTATATAACCTATTTACTACGTTGGACTAAAAAGACAAACAAAAGATATCATTCTAACGAAGCGTCACATTGGTGGCTACTTCAATATTTCACCATGCAGAAAATTGTCGTACCGCATATAAAAGGACGAATCGTTGAAATCCGATATAGTAGTTACAGTACTGTTTAATTTATTGTGTTATCTAATAAAGGGATTAAAAGCATTGTTGTTTACAATATGTTGTTCATAATGTTAACCTACTTGATGAAATTCGTAAAGGCTCCAGGCTATCCTTATCCTTTGATTCAGAATGAATACTGATAAAACCACGCTCATGGTTGTATATCTATAATTAAGATTTAAACAATAATGACCCAATATTTTCACTACCGAATAACGAAATCGAAAGCATATTTACAAGTATAATATGTCTCAGCAGTTCCATAGAAAACATCATTATATGTTTGTTAAATCCCGAAAATAAACCGACTTTTACCTCATCCTAATATTAGCATAAATATATGAATTTTCATATTCACCTGTTTGAAAATAATGTAAACATATAGGTCAACGTATTGAAAGCCGATGGATTCCGCGAAGCTCACGTAAAGATTTCTGATTTGTTTTCAAGTCAACCAAGGTCAAGGTAACGTTACGCGTACACCACGGATTATATCGACGGAAAACCAAAAACCTCTCATTTATTCTACTTAATATTTGACGACATTGTGGCGCAGCGGTAGCGAACCTGCCTTAAGTGCCACAGGTCGCGGTTCGATACCCGCTTGGAGCGGATGTTTGTATTGATCATACAGTCATATTTTCCGGTCTGGATGTAGTTGTCCTTGTTATTGTTGTGTTTCCGGACCCCCGACACAGGATATAATAACTCTAATGGGAGGTTGTTAAGTGTGTAACGTTTATTTATAATATTGTAAATGTGAAAGTCATTTATGTCTGGTTGTTTATTAATTAGGGTCCGACCGAAACTGGTTTTTCAGCCGAAACCGAAACCGAAACCGAACTTTCGGCCTCCTTCTCAGTTTCGGCCGAAACCGAAACCGAAACCGAAACTTTTTAAAATATTTAAAATTACGTTTTTTTTACTGAAATTTGAATTTCAAGTTTTTTTACATTTATTTGCATGTATACATTCGTATTCAACTAATTAGGAACAGAAAAAAATTAGGTTAAATATTTTAAAAGTTTAATTTTATGAGATACTGTTTCTTATAAAGTATTGAACAGTCAGTGCTGTGTACTTTTTCAAAGCTAAGAATATTTTAAGGTAACGTACCTTTTAAAAAGAAATCTCTTGCATTTAAATTGCTCATTTACTGGCTGACCACCTAATTAGGGACAGCAAGAGTTAGTGTTTTATTTTCGATTTTTAAAAATAAACCTGAAATACAAAGGCGGAAAGCCTTTCTATTTTTAATTGTCGTCATTCGTTTATAGTTTTGATTTCTAAAATTAATATCACAATTTATTATTTAAACATGGGTTACTTATTTAACCAAGCGAAAACAATTTTATCTCAACGTAAATGGCCATACCGTAAAATAGCTTATTTGATTTGCTCCAAAAGTATGGTTTTCAACGCTGTGCAATATTTTCAAACCTATAAAACTACTGAAACTGTGTACCTAGAAAGAAATTTAGCTAATTTTATAGCTTTATAAAAAGTTCCCTTTGTGGACTCTGTAATTATTAAAAGAGAAATATTTGGACTAGATGTTAGTGGCGAAGTTACATGGGCGCTTTAACACGAAAATGATCCAAAATATACTTCACTGTTTATCAAATGATTTCTAGCCGGTAAACTATTATCAGTTTTAGATTGGCCTTCCAATAGCCTAGACATGAATTCTTTGGAACATTTGTGGTACAACAAACTGTAAATTTAAACCAACTCTATAGTAATTCTAAAGACGCCTGGAAGAATTTCACTGACGAAACTTGTCATTATTTGATCAAGTCGATGCCACGCCGATGTCGATATGGCTATAGCTAATAATGGCAATAACATTTAATGTTAATTTCTAATAGAAAACGTTGCTTTTTCGTTGAATTTAACAGTAAATGTACATTTTTCTCTTCCATTACATTCTGCGTTCATTATTTCTAATGTTTTCTTAAGTGTCCCTAATTACTTGTCCAGAGTTATATAAGCACGAAGGAGAAGTAAAGTTGAATTTTAATTGTTGCTATTTTTAATTATAATCAATTCCAAAATTTATTAATTCTATTAAGAAAACATTGGTTAAATGATCAAGATCAGATCAACATTAAAAAAATGTAATGAAGACTTCATGTAAACTGAAATTACGGAAAATATAAATAAATGTTACTCTTATTATACCCATGTCCCTAATTAGTTGACAACCACTGTATATAATATAGACAGTTAAATAGAGTTAAATAAAATTAAAATTAAAAATTCATTAAAGTCATCACCATTTTTTTTGTCACGAATATACAGGACTTAATATTAGGAGTAAACTTTAAAAAAAAAACTTGTTCATAACTAACTAGTAATACGTTGTGTTCACAATATTTTAAAGATCAATCTAATACCTATTTCTGGAGATTTTTTGGCGCGTCAGCGAGCGATCACGAGTTGGCTGCTATGTTTACCGAACAAAACCGAACACTCACGAACAATCTAGTTTCGGCGGGGCCGAAAGTTTCGGCTATATTGTGGCCGAAACCGAAACTAAAGCCGAAACTACGTTTTTTGGCCGAAACTGGCCGAAACCGAAACCGAAACCGAAATTTCGGTCGGTCACTATTATTAATAAATCACGCAAAAACTTATGAATAGATTTGGATGAAATTAGTTTACTAACTGGTTAAACACATAAGGTTCTTTTTATCCTGGGAAACTATTAGGAAATTTGAGTATAGTAGTAGTAGAGATACCCATTTTTCATAGCATTCATTATCTATTAATATCTTGATTAAAATAAATAACAGAATTTCAAAAGTAAGAATTTCCATCGTCATTTCATTATCAAAGAAACCAGGAATATTATAAACATGATAAAGTCGTAAGCAAAATTTTTTGTGAGCGTTTCATTTTAAGCTCCACGGCTAGTACGGCTTAGTGCCCGCCTGGTTAACTACCACCGTGAAGTGCCTGCTCTAGAGCCACGCTTTCCAGATCAGCCAGCGTTACCAGTTGAATCTGGTGGTAGGTCTTTTGTTTCAAGAAGCCAGCCTGGTAGGTACCACCGCAGTGTCAAATATTCTACGGCAAGTACGGCAGTAGTGTCTTTGGCACTAATGTATTTCGGTTTGACGGGCACTGTAGGCTAGTGAAATTACTGGGCAAAGGAGATTTAAGAACCAATATCTAGAGGTTGGCAACAAGTTAGTTGCACCTACTAAGCAAGCAAACACATATGCTACGGTAACCAGTTGCCATCAAGTGGGCCGTATGCTTTTGCCAACTTAGTATAACTTTAAAAAAAAAACTTGCGCCGCTTTTATTAGCTACTTTCGGGTTTGGACTCTACATCCACTTACCTTCAGGATTAAATCAGATGCCTCTTGTCTAAACAGAAATACCAATCTGAACCCAATGAAGTACACAAATAGTCAAAATCCATGAAATACGCCAAGACAATCACAGTATTTTGTTCTTCTTGAAGACCAATCTAGTTCCAGAGTTATCCTGTTCACAAATTTATAACAGCCTAGATTGACTTTTTATGTGCCCTCCGAAATACAGAAATTATTAATTGAAATATTTACAATGCCACCCATACATTAACTGACTAAAGCTGTCTAACCCACTGATCGTTTCACCAGTGAGCGTATCTATTCTTAATCATCACATAATCCAAGGTACTATATAGTATTCCTAATGACAGTCTTGGAATTGACCTCATACTAACTAATGATCTTCGATAATATCTGTACATCGCAGATAATAGTTTTGCATCCTGAAGATGATTTGTTTATTTGACTAATACTCGGAATGTTGGCGCCGCGACGCCATACGCCTTTACCGAGAAACGTGAAACAATACATATTTACATGTAAAACTACATGTGTAACCTGGCAAGTATATAACATTAATTTGATTCTTCAACAAGTTGGGTTGAGGTTGTTACTTCTTCCTAGCATTATTCCCGGTATTTTATTTTACCGAGGGTCTGTTTATTACTCTTATCAGGATTTGTCGGGATAGCGATTGCCATCTGACCTCCGCAACCCAAAGGTTGAACCAGTAACTCATTGGTTAAGAGCAAACTACTTATCAAGAGTTAACGATTATTATCAGATGTTAGGTAATAACAACCGAACCGAAAGCTTAGAGTGCTCTCCGAGGAACGATGGGGAGACCCACAAGGACAAACGTCCAGACCGAAACCGAAATTTGTAATATCAATATAAACATCTGGCCGAAATCATCTCCATCTGCGGGATTCGAAACCACAACCGTCGAGGCTAAAGGAAACGCTACCAATACGCCACAACGTTGTCATATCACATTAATTTGATTCCTAAATGTTAAATAAAAATTCATAAAAGTGAGAACCTGTGATTTGTCATGTTAAGCAAAATCTAACACCTCTTATTAGATGGATTATAAGTACTCTAAGACACGGGTTTATTGTAAGCGGATAAATATCTTAGAATATCTTCCTATCTTTGCAATTTTCGTCATCAAAGACAAAATGAATACTTGACAAAAAGATAAAAGAAATCTGATTATACAAACCAGTATTATTATCATAGAAACTAAGGAACGTTTGATACGGTTTTTATATATTCTGGTTATTAGGAAAGTATAGGAGCAGATGGTTGCCGTTGTTTGTTTAGTTTTAAAACATTTATGTAATAAAGTAATCTATAAAACGTACATACATGAATCTCGAGGAAAGTGGGCGAGTCGCTTTTTAACAAAATTAAATTTTGCGCCGTGAGAAATAAATCAAGGTAACCTTGTGAAAGAAAATTTGCGATCCTTATCACTAAGGACATTGTCATAACCATAGGCTTATAGCGAAAAAGCTCTAAGTCTACCATCATAAAAACACGTTGATTAAAGCTAGCACGTGAAGTTAGCGACGAAAGAAGAAGTATCCTCCCACAGAAAATCGGCGTAATGTACAGCCAGTACAGCCTTACGTGCGATGAGTAAAAGCGCCGGAGGCCCAATCTCCTAAACCCTTTGCTTCCGTCTTTTCATCCCTTATTATGCCTTCCCTCCTATATCTTACGTTGGCAACACGCTTTTAATACTTCAAGTATCATAGGTTGCGGTGACTGCTTACCATCAGGCGGGCATATGGTCCGTTGTTTGTTGTCCAACTGTCATAAAATAAAAAAAATGGTTTTCAAACTTTTTTCACCATATTTTCGAGCTCTCCTTATCACTCTTTTTCAGCTTTTAAAGTTCACCATTTTATCACATTACAATCAAATGCAATATTGAGATAAAGGTACTTTATACCTTCAAAGTAGAATGATATTAATTTATTATCAAAATTGTATTATAAAAATTATGATTAGGATGCGCTTAAAGTTCAGAAGACTATCAATAGTACCGCACTCGTTAAAAAATATATCTGCATTGTTGGTTGGACCAAGAGTGTACCCTCTGTGGTCGCCTAATCTGATATTGTTGATACTAAAAGCAAGTTCACTGGCCATACTCTTATAACACCAGAACACATATCAAAATACTCCACAGACCACAATAAAAAAGTAGTCGTACACACAGTCCTAGAATCTAATAATAAATCACATCACAGTCATATTCAATACAAACTGATCATTTTATGATTCAACAACATGAGAACGATCGTTGATAGCCTTTTGAGAATAAGCGCTAGTGCTTCTGACCATATTTTGTTACTTACTAAGAGTCTTGTTTTCTCGAAAGGATAATACAGATACAATATTTGTTATAATCTGTTTATAATTCAAGTAGAATAATTCACTCAACGTGGTCTTGCAAGAATAATTGATTAAACCTTATCACATTTTGTTGCAAACAATATTCTAATTAATATTCATATATTAGTATAAGGTAGGTAGTAACTTAGTTCTGTATCCCGTTCAATGCTTCTTTTTTATGTTAGAAGTTGGCAAACAAGCATACGGCCCACCTGATGATAAGTGGTTGCCGTAGCCTATGAGCGCTTGTAGCACCATTAGTAGGTGCCACTCACGCGTTGCCAACCTCGAGATATTAGTTTTTAAATCTCGTTCGCCCAGTAATTTCACTAGCGTACAATGCCCTTCAAACTGGAACACAGTAGTGCCTAAGCACTACTATTTGGCGGCAGAATATTGGACACTGCGGTGGTACCTACCTAGCCGGCCTCTTGCAACAAAAGACCTACCACAAGTGTGACTGATTGCACTGGTGGAATAATCTCTGTTGTGATAGAGGTTATCCCAACAGCGGGTGATGGGGTCGTCACATCCCGACGCCTTAAAGGCATCCTTCCGATTTGATCACGTAAAGCTTCTTTGATGGTACATCTCTTAATTTCTTGATCAAAGACTATGAGCGTTTTACGACGGGCTGTCAATGTCTATGACTTTAGCCAATTTGAGTCGACAGGCCCGATCTGATTCGATTTTTCCAATTTTCTCAAAAGACTTTAGTTTTCTCAAATTTGTTAAACGAAAAAAATCTTGTACTTTCCGAAAAGTGTTAAGTCTAATATAGGATTTAATTTACAAAATTAAAAACATCCAACAAGTCAATGTATCCATATCATACTTATCCCTAACGAACTATACCTAATATTTTCTAGCCCATGTCCACATCAAATTTCTATTAAAATAAAAACCAAACGTTTTAATGCAACTTAAAATAAATAAATTAAATTTCAATGGCATTAAAAATGCCTTATAGTTGTATTCTATAGATATTTCCTGTTTATCGCAGTACATATGCAATATATATCAAAAGTCCGAAGTTCGTCTCATGGATAACTTTTTAAGTTGTTGACATTTATGCTAATTGCATGGTGTATTAAATTGTAAAAATATTTTTCCATTAACCTAAATATTGAAGACTTTCTAGGCCGAGTGACCTCTGAAGCCTTGAACCGTTTACCGATAAAATACACGGTGTAAATTACGCCATTACCTTGTTAACCTAAACGTTTTCAACACCTTTCGCGTAAAACGGTTTATTATCCTATATTATAAAATAGATCTAGACCGAGTTTTAGCACAATAAGAACGTATATCGATCTGTACTAAACTAGAAACAGTTTTAGTAATTTCCATTTTATATAGTTTCGTCTTCCTCTTCCTAACATTATTCCCCAATATTTTTTACCCTGGGTCTGCTGATAATCTTATCCAGATTTGACGCGTTACTAGCTTTTACACGGATCGATTGCCATCTGACCTCCGTAACCCTAAGGGCGAACTAGCATCTCATTGCATAAAAGCAAAATTACCTTAACAATTAATATCAGATGTTGTGATAGCAACCGGGACCAACAGCTTAACGTGCTATCCAAGGCACGGTGGAGACACCCATGAGGACAAAAGCCCATACCAAAACAGATATTTATAAGAAACATCCGAATGGAGATGAATCATAGCGATATGATTTTGATATAAGGTTTTTGATTAAGTGTCGTTATTACTTGTGAATTTGTAGTAACTAATCAAAACGGTGGTCAATTTTGTCTTTAATTATCTTTTTCATTGCATTTTTATTTCATGACGGTTGGAAAACAAACATACGGTCCACGTAATGGTGAGCAGTCACTGCAACCTAAAACGCTTACGATACCTGAAGTATCACATGCGCGTTACCGACCCTAGGGATATAAGAGGAGGGATGACAAGGAAAAATAGGAGGGCTCAGAAGGTGTGAGAGATTGGGCCTCCGGCACCCTCATTCATCGCTCAAAGCGCAACAGTACCTGATACTGTTCCTTTGCCCCAATTTTCTGTGAGAGGGTTGTATTTCCCCGGTCAAGTCCCTTACACTGGGGGGAGTGTGGTTTTATTATAACTATTTTTTTTTCCGCATCTAAAATCTAATGTGAGAGTAAATAAAGAACAAGTATTGCTTGCAAGCTAACAAACGGTCTTTGCGATTTCGTTTGACAAGTGAGTTAACAATAGAACGGTTACTCATTCCAATGAGTGAGGGTTAATTATAGACTGGATACGTGTATGTCTGTATTTATAGACAGGCGTAACTCATCACCTACGTACTCAGGGCTAGTTGGTGTCGCCTTGGGTATTTCGATAAGTGGATATTTACATGCGATCCAAATGAGAATTTTCGGATAGGGTTACAAGGATAATTTATATTTATTGAAGGTTTTTCGTAAGTACATAGTTTTTTTTTTACATTCATTTTTTTTATGTTACTAAGTTCGCAAGCAAGCCTACGATGGACCCATCTGATGGTAAGCGTTTATCGTAGCCAAGCTCGAGATATGGATTCTTAAATCTCCTTGTTACTTATAATAAGACAAATGATGTGTTTATCTTAAGATATGTTTGAATCTCTTATACTATTTCTCTCTTCTAGAGTTAGTATTTAAAACAAAAGAACGAGAAGTGACCTAATTGAAATTATAAAAAGAAGAAAATTCTACTATTGAAAATCTTACTATTGTATTTGCGACAACACACAGTTTTCCTTAATGTTTTTCTAAGAAACTGCAAGGCCTTGCACGCAAACGTAACTATACGCACACAAACGCAAGCATTACTATATTAAGAATAGCATCGACAATCGATATTAAAATAGTATTAATGATTTCGACTATGATTTCTTAAAACTGTGTTTTTTTTTGTATATTTTATTATATTTTACTATATTATGTATACATAATTATGTATTTTAAAAATAATAATAATATTTTCTATAGATTTACTATATATAGACAGGTCGTTCCAGGCAAACTGTCAGTGTCGCTGGTGCTACTTCATAAATTCAACATAAACGCAACGAAAATAAGTTAGTCAAAGCTTGCAACATAATCAGAATAAAGTAAGCTTGTGAGTAACTTCGTTTCGTTGATGTTGAACTTACAAGGAGCACCAGCGAGTCTTTGCACATTTTCTCCCTATGGAGTGGTCTGTTTATATTATATAATAAGTCTATGATATTTTCACATTAACATTTAGATAAGTAATAACTTAGCCAATGAATAAAATACATAAAGCTGTATGTATAAATAAAAATTCTAGCGTTTTATATTACTTTAAAAGATTTTATGTTTAATAATGACGGTTTCTTTTTTACGGTCTAGAAATATGACTACGGACCTCTGAAACAATAAATACTTTTAATATCTAAAACGCATATAAATAAGTTCAACAGCTGTCAAGCGTATTTAATGCAATATACTATTTCTCCCACAAGTTCTATAATTTCACATAATGTATCATTTACACCTTTCGCCGTCTCTACCGCCGTTTCGTACCAGATGTAACAAAAAGGCCCGCGCCACGGTCCGCTGGATGTACTATCGATTTCGTTTCTTCACTATGAGATGGGATAAATTAATTAATCGACCCGCCGACATCTTGCGAACTCAACTGTGACTTAAGACAATTACTAAATATAAAAAAAATGCTACTATAAGATTAATGCAAAATACTTAATAATAGATGGAGCGACGGTTTGTAAGCGAAGGAATCGATTGGATGTGAAAAGCTGAAAATAACATGGGCATCATTAGGAGAGTCCTAAATTCAACAGTGATTTCATACAGGCTGATGATGTTGTTGGTGATGATGATGATGATGATGATGATGATGATGATGATGATGATGACGATGATGATATACTATTTTATATTTTAAAATATGGCATTGACCTGGCTTACAAATTAATTCATGGAACTGCCTAGTTGCCTACGTCAGGATAATGTAAATTAATTTAAAATAATTGAAATAACAAATAATCTTACTAATTATGAACAGCATTTTGTTTTAATTTTTTGTTTCGGTTTTTATTGTAACATGTAAATAGTACATGGCCTCATTTTAAAACTTCGAAGTGTTTTTATCAGATTATCATAAGTGTGCGTAAATCGACTGAACGAAAAATAACTATATTTTTTTACTATTCTACTAAAATAAGTACTAAGCTTTGTCTGTTAGAACATCGCGAATATATAAAAATACTCTATGAACAACTAACTAAACAAAAATATTTTTGTAACAAAAAGAGATTTCTAGTATAAAACTAGATAATAATACGAGGCGTTAAAGAATCGTCCGCAAGCGCCACAGTCATTAGTGACGGCCGACTGGCTCGCCGCGTTTCCGGCCGGTGGTAGAAAATTAAAAAAAAAACACAAACAAGCTCACAGTCACAAGATAACACAATGACAGCCGATAACTAGGCAAGACTGGTTAAAATTGGTAACAGCTTTGACCATACCTATGTGAAGTTGGCAACCGAGTATGCAATAAAAAAAATTATGTTAGCCATTCGATTGTACCACGTTTGTACCGGATTGTACCACTTTTAAAATCGTTTGTACCTCAAAGGTGTACAAGTTATGGGGTCCGAAATTATAGTAGAAAACGAATTTTCGATTTCAGGATTTTTGATGATGGCATCTAAAAGAGTATCGTTTGTACCTGATTGTACCACTAGCAGAAATAAAAAAAAGTTAAGGAATACATTTGCCCGTTACTTATATACATAACTTATGAAAATCGAAAAATTCGAATAAAAAATTAAAGAAAAGCGTTTCGATTTATATTATTGAGGTGTAAACGAGAGAGCTATGGGTACAAACGATACGAAGATAGTCCTATAAGGTACAAACGATAGAACCTAGGTTTTGCCTACCAAATTGATGGCTAATTTGAAAAAATTTAATTAGCCGAAAAAATGCTTAGTAAATGATATTCCGTTCGTTTTTTACGGTATACACAAGATATCTATGGGTACAAACGATAAGAACCAAATTCTAAGAGGTACAAACGATAGAACCTAGATTTAGCCTATCACATTGAAGCCTAAATTGAAAGAATTTGATTGGCTGAAAAAACTGCTTAGTAAATGATATACCGTTCGTTTTTTTACGGTATACACAAGATATCTATGGGTACAAACGATAGGAACCAAATTCTAAGAGGTACAAACGATAGAACCTAGATTTAGCCTAGCACATTGATACCTAAATTGAAAGAATTTGATTAGCCGAAAAAATGCTTTCCAAATCTTATTCCTTTGGTTTTCTTTACGGTAAACACAAGATATCTAAGGGTACAAACGATAGAACCTAGATTTAGCCTAGTACATTGACGGCTAAATTGAAAGAATTTGATTAGCTGAAAAAACTGCTTAGTAAATGATATTCCGTTCGTTTTTTTACGGTATACACAAGATATCTAAGGGTACAAAGGATAGGAACCAAGTTCTAAGAGGTACAAACGATAGAACCTAGATTTAGCCTAAATTGATAGAATTTGATTAGCTGAAAAAAATTCTTAGTAAATGATATTCCGTTCGTTTTTTTACGGTATACACAAGATATTTATGGGTACAAACGATAGGAACCAAATTCTAAGAGGTACAAACGATAGAACCTAGATTTAGCCTAGCACATTGATACCTAAATTGAAAGAATTTGATTAGCCGAAAAAATGCTTTCCAAATCTTATTCCTTTGGTTTCTTTACGGTAGACACAAGATATCTAAGGGTACAAACGATAGGAATCAAGTCCTAAGAGGTACAAACGATAGAACCTAGATTTAGCCTAGTACATTGACGGCTAAATTGAAAGAATTTGATTAGCTGAAAAAACTGCTTAGTAAATGATATTCCGTTCGTTTTTACAGTATACACAAGATATTTCAAGGGTACAAACGATAGAAACCAAGTCTAAGAGGTACAAACGATAAAACCTAGATTTAGCCTATCACATTGAAGCCTAAATTGAAAGAATTTGATTGGCTGAAAAAACTGCTTAGTAAATGATATACCGTTAGTTTTTTTACGGTATACACAAGATATCTAAGGGTACAAACGATAGGAATCAAGTCTAAGAGTGTACAAACGATAGAACCTAGATTTAGCCTAGTACATTGACGGCTATAAATTGAAAGAATTTGATTAGCTGAAAAAACTGCTTAGTAAATGATATTCCGTTCGTTTTTACGGTATACACAAGATATCTAAGGGTACAAACGATAGGAACCAAGTCCTAAGAGGTACAAACGATAGAACCTAGATTTAGCCTAGCACATTGACGGCTAAATTGAAAGAATTCTGATTAGCTGAAAAAACTGCTTAGTAAATGATATTCCGTTCGTTTTTACGGTATACACAAGATATCTAAGGGTACAAACGATAGGAACCAAGTCCTAAGAGGTACAAACGATAGAACCTAGATTTAGCCTAGCACATTGAAGCCTTAATTGATAGAATTTGATTGGCTGAAAAAAATGCTTAGTAAATGATATATCGTTCGTTTTTTTACGGTATACACAAGATATCTAAGAGTACAAACGATAGGAATCAAGTCCTAAGAGGTACAAACGATAGAACCTAGATTTAGCCTAGCACATTGAAGCCTAAATTGATAGAATTTGATTAGCTGAAAAAAATGCTTAGTAAATGATATTCCGTTCGTTTTTTACGGTATACACAAGATATCTATGGGTACAAACGATAGGAACCAAATTCTAAGAGGTACAAACGATAGAACCTAGATTTAGCCTATCACATTGAAGCCTAAATTGAAAGAATTTGATTGGCTGAAAAAACTGCTTAGTAAATGATTTTCCGTTCGTTTTTTTACGGTATACACAAGATATCTAAGGGTACAAACGATTGGAACCAAGTCCTAAGAGGTACAAACGATAGAACCTAGATTTAGCCTATCACATTGAAGCCTAAATTGAAAGAATTTGATTGGCTGAAAAAACTGCTTAGTAAATGATATTCCGTTCGTTTTTACGGTATACACAGATATCTAAGAGGGTAAAAACGATGAACCAAGTCCTAAGAGGTACAAACGATAGAACCTAGATTTAGCCTAGCACATTGATACCTAAATTGAAAGAATTTGATTAGCTGAAAAAACTGCTTAGTAAATGATATTCCGTTCGTTTTTACGGTATACACAAGATATCTAAGGGTACAAACGATAGGAACCAAGTCCTAAGAGGTACAAACGATAGAACCTAGATTTAGCCTATCACATTGAAGCCTAAATTGAAAGAATTTGATTGGCTGAAAAAACTGCTTAGTAAATGATATTCCGTTCGTTTTTCTACAGTATACACAAGATATCTAAAGGAGTACAAACGATAGGAATCAAGTCCTAATAGTACAAACGATAGAACCTAGATTTAGCCTAGCACATTGACGGCTAAATTGAAAGAATTTGATTAGCTGAAAAAACTGCTTAGTAAATGATATTCCGTTCGTTTTTACGGTATACACAAGATATCTAAGGGGTACAAACGATAGAAACCAAGTCCTAAGAGGTACAAACGATAGAACCTAGATTTAGCCTACATTGAAGCCCTTAATTGATAGAATTTGATTGGCTGAAAAAAATGCTTAGCAAATGATATTCCGTTCGTTTTTTTACGGTATACACAAGATATCTAAGGGTACAAACGATAGATCCAAGACCTAAGAGGTACAAACGATAGAACCTAGATTTAGTTAGCACATTGACGGCTAAATTGAAAGTTTTGAATGGCTAAAAAGAATGCTAAGTTAATGTTATTCCGTTGGTTTCTTTGCGCCAAACACAAGATATCTAAAGGTACAAACGATAGGGAATCAAGTCCTAAGAGGTACAAACGATAGAACCTAGATTTAGCCTAGCACATTGACGGCTAAATTGAAAGAATTTGATTAGCTTGGTTCCTATCGTTTGTACCCTTAGATATCTTGTGTATACCGTAAAAAACGAACGGAATATCATTTACTAAGCAGTTTTTTCAGCCAATCAAATTCTTTCAATTTAAGCTTCAATGCAATAGGCTAAATCTAGGTTTTATCGTTTGTACCTTTTAGGACTTGGTTTCTATCGTTTGTACCCTTAGATATCTTGTGTATACCGTAAAAAACGAACGGAATATCATTTACTAAGCAGTTTTTGCAGCTAATCAAATTCTTTCAATTTAGCCGTCAATGTACTGGTCTAAATCTGGGTTCTATCGTTTGTACCTCTTAGGACTTGATTCCTATCGTTTGTACCTTAGATATCTTGTGTATACCATAAAACTAACGGTATATCATTTACTAAGCAGTTTTCAGCCAATCAAATTCTTTCACCTTAGGCTTCAATGTGATAGGCTAAATCTAGGTTTTATCGTTTGTACCTCTTAGGACTTGGTTTCTATCGTTTGTACCCTTAGATATCTTGTGTATACCGTAAAAAACGAACGGAATATCATTTACTCGGCAGTTTTTTCAGCTAATCAATTCTTTCAATTTAGCCGTCAATGTACTAGGCTAAATCTAGGTTCTATCGTTTGTACCTCTTAGGCCTTGATTCCTATCGTTTGTACCCTTAGATATCTTGTGTATACCGTAAAAAAACTAACGGTATATCATTTACTAAGCAGTTTTTTCAGCCAATCAAATTCTTTCAATTTAGGCTTCAATGTGATAGGCTAAATCTAGGTTTTATCGTTTGTACCTCTTAGGACTTGGTTTCTATCGTTTGTACCCTTAGATATCTTGTGTATACCGTAAAAAACGAACGGAATATCATTTACTCAGCAGTTTTCGGCTAATCAAATTCTTTCAATTTAGCCGTCAATGTACTAGGCTAAATCTAGGTTCTATCGTTTGTACCTCTTAGGCCTTGATTTCTATCGTTTGTACCCTTAGATATCTTGTGTATACCGTAAAAAAACTAACGGTATATCATTTACTAAGCAGTTTTTTCAGCCAATCAAATTCTTTCAATTTAGGCTTCAATGTGATAGGCTAAATCTAGGTTTTATCGTTTGTACCTCTTAGGACTTGGTTTCTATGGTTTGTACCCTTAGATATCTTGTGTACCGTAAAAACGAACGGAATATCATTTACTAAGCAGTTTTTTCAGCTAATCAAATTCTTTCAATTTAGCCGTTAATGTACTAGGCTAAATCTAGGTTCTATCGTTGTACACTTAGACTTGATTCCCTATCGTTTGTACCCTTAGATATCTTGTGTATACCGTAAAAACCAAAGGAATAAGATTTGGAAAGCATTTTTTCGGCTAATCAAATTCTTTCAATTTAGGTATCAATGTGCTAGGCTAAACTACAGGTTCTATCGTTTGTACCTCTTGAAATTTGGTTCTATCGTTTGTACACTTATAAATATCTTGTGTATACCGTAAAAACGAACGGTATATCATTTACTAAGCATTTTCAGCCAATCAAATTCTTTCAATTTAAGCTTCAATGTGATGAGGCTAAATCTAGGTTTTATCGTTTGTACCTCTTAGACTTGGTTTCTATCGTTTGTACTTTAGATATCTTGTGTATACCAAAAAACGAACGGAATATCATTTACTAAGCAGTTTTTAGCTAATCAAATTCTTTCAATTTAGCCGTCAATGTACTAGGCTAAATCTAGGTTCTATCGTTTGTACCTCTTAGGACTTGATTCCTATCGTTTGTACCCTTAGATATCTTGTGTATACCGTAAAAAAACTAACGGTATATCATTTACTAAGCAGTTTTTTCAGCTAATCAAATTCTTTCAATTTAGCCGTCAATGTACTAGGCTAAATCTAGGTTCTATCGTTTGTACCTCTTAGGACTTGATTCCTATCGTTTGTACCTCAGATATCTTGTGTTTACCGTAAAGAAACCAAAGGAATAAGATTTGGAAA
Organism: Hestina assimilis; assembly: GCA_023373885.1. Lineage (NCBI taxonomy): Eukaryota > Metazoa > Arthropoda > Insecta > Lepidoptera > Nymphalidae > Hestina > Hestina assimilis. The sequence goes on along the minus strand of CM041745.1, from coordinate 1,086,626 downwards.
GCATTTTTTCGGCTAATCAAATTCTTTCAATTTAGGTATCAATGTGCTAGGCTAAATCTAGGTTCTATCGTTTGTGCCTCTTAGAATTTGGTTCCTATCGTTTGTACCCATAGATATCTTGTGTATACCGTAAAAAAACGAACGGTATGTCATTTTACTAAGCAGTTTTTCAGCCAATCAAATTCTTTCAATTTAGGCTTCAATGATAGGCTAAATCTAGGTTCTATCGTTTGTACCTCTTAGAATTTGGTTCTATCGTTTGTACCCAGATATCTTGTGTATACCTGTAAAAACGAACGGAATATCATTTACTAGATTTTTTTTCAGCTAATCAAATTCTATCAATTTAGGCTTCAATGTGCTAGGCTAAATCTAGGTTCTATCGTTTGTACCTCTTAGGTATTGGTTCCTATCGTTTGTACCCTTAGATATCTTGTGTATACCGTAAAAAAACGAACGGTATATCATTTACTAAGCAGTTTTTTCAGCCAATCAAATTCTTTCAATTTAGGCTTCAATGTGATAGGCTAAATCTAGGTTTTATCGTTTGTACCTCTTAGAACTTGGTTCCTATCGTTTGTACCCTTAGATATCTTGTGTATACCGTAAAAAAACGAACGGTATATCATTTACTAAGCAGTTTTTTCAGCCAATCAAACTCTTTCAATTTAGGCTTCAATGTGATAGGCTAAATCTAGGTTCTATCGTTTGTACCTCTTAGAATTTGGTTTCTATCGTTTGTACCCATAGATATCTTGTGTATACCGTAAAAAACGAACGGAATATCATTTACTAAGCATTTTTTTCAGCTAATCAAATTCTATCAATTTAGGCTTCAATGTGCTAGGCTAAATCTAGGTTCTATCGTTTGTACCTCTTAGAATTTGGTTCCTATCGTTTGTACCCATAGATATCTTGTGTATACCGTAAAAAACGAACGGAATATCATTTACTAAGCATTTTTTTCAGCTAATCAAATTCTATCAATTTAGGCTTCAATGTGCTAGGCTAAATCTAGGTTCTATCGTTTGTACCTCTTAGGACTTGATTCTTATCGTTTGTACCCTTAGATATCTTGTGTTTGGCGCAAAGAAACCAACGGAATAACATTAACTTAGCATTCTTTTTAGCCATTCAAAAACTTTCAATTTAGGCGTCAATGTGCTAGGCTAAATCTAGGTTCTTTCGTTTGTACCTCTTAGGTCTTGGTTCTTATTGTTTGTACCCTTAGATATCTTGTGTATACCGTAAAGAAACCAACGGAATAAGATTTGGAAAGCATTTTTTCGGCTAATTAAATTTTTTCAAATTAGCCATCAATATGGTAAAGCAAAACCTAGGTTCTATCGTTTGTACCTTATAGGACTATCTTCGTATCGTTTGTACCCATAGCTCTCTCGTTTACACCTCAATAATATAAATCGAAACGCTTTTCTTTAATTTTTTATTCGAATTTTTCGATTTTCATAAGTTATGTATATAAGTAACGGGCAAATGTATTCCTTAACTTTTTTTATTTCTGCTAGTGGTACAATCAGGTACAAACGATACTCTTTTAGATGCCATCATCAAAAATCGTGAAATCGAAAATTCGTTTTCTACTATAATTTCGGACCCCCATAACTTGTACACCTTTGAGGTACAAACGATTTTAAAAGTGGTACAATCCGGTACAAACGTGGTACAATCGAATGGCTAACATAAATTTTTTTTATTGCATACTCGGTTGCCAACTTCACATAGGTTTTGACCATTGTCGATTTAAACTAAGGGTTTCCGAACTTTCCGCAATAAGATAAAAAAAAATGCCGAACGTATTCCTTGAAGATTGATTACTTATGTAAATACCGCCGACATACAAAAAATTGCCGTCGTATTAAATATCCTAAAAACGAGTAGCGTAAATAAGTGACAACGAATTAATAGGGTCAATGACTTCCAAAAGTTAGATTTTACTAGCGTTCGTCTTACTAATATTTTCAGGCCATTTGCCAAAAAGTGGACAAATTACTCTTTAATAACCTTTGAAAAAATTCTATGTATATATATAAAAACTTTTCCAAAAGAAGGATAAATCTTATGCTTTTTTTTTTACAAGTTAGCAAACAAGCATACGGCCCACCTGTAAGTGGTTGCCGTAGCCTATGAGCACTTGCAGCACTATTTGTAGGTGCCACTCACGCGTTGCCAACCTCGAGATATTGGTTCTTAAATCTCCTGCGCCCAGTAATGTCACTAGCAGCAGCTTGGTGGCAGAATATTTGACACTGCGGTGGCACTTACCTAGCCGGGCTCTTGCAACAAAAGACCTACCACCAGTGCCACTGATTGCACTGGTGGAATAATCTCTGCAGTAACAGAGATTATCCCAACAGCGGGCGATAGGGTCGTCACGTCCCGACGCGCTACTGCTACTTATAGCTCATTGAATATTCTGATATGATATGATACGAGAATATGAAGCTCACACCTTACTTACCGACTGATCAAAACAAATATATTTATGGCTATCTATATCATCAAATAAACCATCTGCTATGTTTTATTTATTTCTTAAAAAAAGTCACTACATTTATATCGCGGTAACATGACACCTGCTAGAGATGTCAAAGTTTTATCGATAAATCAATTAACTACAAGACTTAAATACGCCGCATTTTAATTATAATGAAATTACTTTCAACTAAAGCACCTGTGCACCATTTTACAACTAATTTAAGTAATGATCAGTATTCTTGTCAAATAATAGATGCTGTATATATTTTATTATCTGTAAGATGATGTCTGATTTAGATTTCCATTATTTTTATAACGCAATTTGGAAAATAAGGCCAATCAACTTGAAAGTAAGCGATTGCTGTTGTCTATAAACGCTTGCCATAGTAGTGCTATTAATAATTTTTACACAAATGCAACTTTAAGGGCGAACCAGAAACTCATATGATAAGAGCAAATTATCGGACAAGAGTTAACAATTATTATGATAATTACCGTGACGTGTAAGGCGCGGTGGGAAGAAACAAACTCCTAGACCGAGACAGATATTTATAGCAAACATACATAGGAATCGAACCCGCAACCGTCGAGGCTCAAAGCAGGCTCAAAGTAAGCACAAATTCTGTATTAGAAAATATTGGAAAGTTTCCAATAATTCCCAGTTGCAAAATATCGCTTGCAGACGGATTGTGAAACTAAACGTTTCCGATTAATATGTGGAAATCAATTCGCACTGCAATAAAACTATAGTTTGCTTTAATATTTACTTTGAATTCTAAATTTACACTTTACACGTAATACAAATCAGTATATTAACTAAAATTAGAAACATGTATTCTGAATTCGGTTCGATTTTGCACACACACAATATTTTGCAATCACACTTTTTCGTGTAGTAAAACCATGCTCCTCTCAGCACAAATGGTTCACCTTGACTGCGGAAGTAGTACCATCTCACAATTTTTTTTTATTTCTTGTCGGTTGGCAAACAAGCATACGGTTGTCTGATGGAAGAAAGCAAGCAAAGGACAGAAGGGATGAGAAGGGAAAAAAGGAAGGGAACAGAGGGGATGGGAGATTGGGCCTTCAGCGCTATCACTCATCGCACGAAAGGCGGTACCTACAGATAACGTTACTTTAAGCCGATTTTCCAGCCGGCCCATTTGTGCCGGGAGGAGAAGTATGCATTTATTACGGTTAATAAAGTGGCAGTACTGTTTTTTGCGATTAGTGAAAGCTCCGGAAGCCAAATCTCCCTTTTCTCTTCGTAACCCTTAAGTTGGCAACGCGCGATACTTCTTCGAACTTGTGAACTTGTGATACTTCAAGTATCGCAACCGTGCACAGGTAGCGGTGACTACCATCAGGTGAATCTTATATGTACTTGTTTGCCAATCGTCATGAAAAAACACTTCTCAATCAAAAAGTAATAAATACTACATGGAAATGAATTCTCTAAAATTATCGATAGCTGTCATCGATATTTAGCAGGCACTTGAGTACATCACTTACGCGATGATTACACCTAAGTGGCAGCTAAAACAGATGTACAATAAGTAATGTAGTGAATTGGATAAATAATGTATTTTCATATTATTCTCTATATAATATTATATTAATTTTTTACTCGATTTTAAATAATTTAATATTAATAAATGTCTTTAAGTGGAGCTATACATTTATATTAATATTTTTTATATTTCGATGTTGGGTGAAGATGTAAGTTAAGATTGTTTCTAATTTTAGAATGATGAATACAAAATACGTTATCACTGAGTAGACTTGTAGAGCTTACTTCACGAAGTCCTGCCATATCAATTCATTAAATTTTCATGTGTGTTCTGTTCTTATAATAATATAATTTAGAACATCAGAGAAAAATAACAGATTTTCTCAAAGCATAAGACTAAATTAATAGATATTATTGCACTAGAATAACTATTTTAAAGTACACTTTGAACCCCCATTTCACCCATTTTGGGAAATGTTTTTAGAAAATGTTGAAAAGCGGGTTTCTGTATCTTCAACTGTTTCCCAATAAATAAAGTTACATGCTTCTATTTTCAAAAATGATGGACATCCCATACAAACTTTTAACTACCCTTTTACCTCATAAGGGTTGAATTTTGAAAAATCCTCTCTTAGTGCTCGTTTGCGTTTTAAAAACAACACCTGTGGAAAAATTTAAGATGGGTGGTGATATTATGTCAGTCAATCTTCTCCTTTTATACATATAGATGACATCGATACTGTTTTTTTTTTTTAACCATTAAGATAAAGTTTGCTGTAGGCCTATTCAGTTTAATTTCAATAAACATTCTATGCTTTCGTATCCAAAGACATAAATCACAACCGCATACGAGTAGCGTATTAAAATATTCTTATTACTTTCATTACATAATAAAATATTACGATCGATCAAACCATCTTTAAAACCCCATTCGGAATTATACGTCTTTATTTAGAAGCCATTAACGGAATTTTATATAATTTATGTGTTACATAAATGTCGATAAAACATCGACTTTCATTATAGTCTTAAAAATGTTTAATGATTTTCATATGCAAGACCTTTTCGTTATACGTATGATAGGGTTACAAGTATTGATAATTCTTTGGAAGAGGGAAGAGACGGAGATAAAAAACATGCAAATGTAAACAATGTATAAATTAAAACAAACCAAAAATACAATTAAAAAAATTTACGATAGGGGGACCCACCATCAGGAAATCTGTGTTTCAATAAGTTATATGATAATAAGAGACAGGGACAGAGAGAGAGAGTCAAGCACCCGGCTACGCATTTACTTACTCGTGTGCTCATTTGCATCAGTAAGCTCAATACACAACACACATACACAACATATTGCATATTGTTACGTGACGGTTCCTTCTGAATCGCACTATCCGTAAACCGCGTTAAGGAACTTCGTTCTAAAAATATAAGTTTGTCTCGCCGGTTCTTTTGAGAGGTTCAATTTTAGAGCCGGTGGTAGTAACTGACTTCCCATAAATAAGTGTAAAATTTTGTAAATAATAAAAAAATGAAAAGATATATCCATTTTTTCAGTCAAATCCGGATAAGAGTAATAAGCAGACCCTGGGTACAATAAAAATACCGGGAATAATGCTAGGACGAAGAAGATTTTTTCAGTCTTGATTCTTTAAATTTTGTGATTATCTAGGACTCTGGTGAACTTCTCAATAGTTTACAGAACGGCAAGAAATAATGATGGCTTTCATTTCTGTATAATTTTTTTTGTTTACTTAAATTAAAGGCGTCGGGATGTGACGACCCCATCGCCCGCTGTTGGGATAGCCTCTGTCACAACAGAGATTATTCCACCAGTGCAATCAGTCACACTGGTGGTAGGTCTTTGTTGCAAGAGGCCGGCTAGGTAGGTACCACCGCAGTGTCAATATTCTGCCGCCAAATAGTAGTGCTTAGGCACTACTGTGTTCCGGTTTGAAGGGCATTGTACGCTAGTGAAATTACTGGGCGAACGAGATTTAAGAACTAATATCTCGAGGTTGGCATCGCGTGTGTGGCACCTACTAATGGTGCTGCAAGCGCTTCATAGGCTGCGGCAGCCACTTACCATCAGGTGGGCCGTATGCTTGTTTGCCAACTTCTAACATAAAAAAAAAAAAAAAAAACGAGCATAGGTTGTAATCCTGTAGATGTTTTAAGCAGTTGAATGATATTTGAAAACAATCAAACTACATAATATAGAGTAAAGGAACTTCATTTAGATCGACTATAATAGATAGAAAACAAAGATTATGTTTATATAGAGGGGACGTAACATTACCTAATATACATTCTATCTATAAACGTAACATCAAATTTTATTTCGGGGTGCGTTAATTTAACCATCAAACAGGCGATGCATTATTGAGGGATTTGTGTTGAAATTTACGCAAGTGAGGCAAAATAAACGAAAATATATCGGTCGTCTCCCCAGGGGCCGTTAAACGCGTATTGCGTCTTTAATCAGTCTCGCCGAGGACGTTTTATGATAGGCATTAAAGTTGTAAGCGGTAGGTCGCTGAACTTTGATGGAAAACCATTTTAATTCTATTCTTTCACTGTTTTACGCAGAAGCATAAAATGGTAGACCATTTGGAGAGTACGACCTACATTTGAGTAAATGGATATTTATAACACCTTATGTTGATAATTGTTCGAATATATCTTTATTATTACAATATCGAGTATATAAAGAAGACATCATCTCTATTTATAAAATAAATTAAAAAAAAAAGAATAAACTAAAATATAACTTTGAAAAATATTTATTTAGAATAAGATTTCAATCTACGAAGAGAACCCCATTTCTTAACACTGATCAAAGTTTACTTAATGAAACTTATATAAACATTGAACTTTATAAAGTTAATAGAACTGGATTCTTGTTTGCCAACTGCCTTGAAATATACTTCTTTACGGTAGAATATCTGACACTGCAGTGGTACCTACCTAGCTGGCCTCTCGCAATAATAGGCCTACAATCAGTAGTAAGTAGTTATATGGAGAAGAAGTGCAACAAGTTAAGATGCCATTAATAATAATGTCATTAATTTTTCTGTCATTGAATTGAATTCAATTTAATTTAATTCTAAAGTTAATGGTTTCTATAAATATAAATATTATACTTACCATATTTCTAACGATATATTTATGATGACGTAAGGTGTGCACTATACACACCTTTAATATCAATGAATCATCGAAACAAACTAGTATAAATTTACATAAGAACATATATTATTCTATAAAATTTAACATATCTAGACCCATCATTAATATTATTTTATAGAAGTATTGCAAGTCAAAAAGAAAATATTATTAGTAATAGGCCGAGATGGCCCAGTGGTGAGAACAGGTAGACTTTAACTGGAGACGTAGACTTTCAAGTTGGGTTAAGCATCTCTGAGTTTTCAAGTGTTTTTTTGACATGTATGTATAATCGTATTGGTGGGCCCTTGCTGGTAGGGATTAAATGCCCGAGTGGTCCACTACCACTGTATGTTGGAGAAAAATCGTGAAGTGACTCCTCAACGACATTTTGAAATTGTCTATCGTATAATCAGTTGCACATTCATATTCACACATTCTCTGGTGTTGCAGATGTTCATGGACGGCATCGTTTGACGTTAGGTGACCCTCCTAACATAAAAAAATGTATATAGTAATATATGTAAATAGTCTAAGACACCAAGACAGGTTGCAAGTATAGGCCAGTTCAAAGGAATGTCAAACTACTTACGTTCAACAATGACTAATTACCAGGCAGGTGATTAATAAACGAAAAAAAATTAATCCATAACAGACAGTTTTAAACGCACTGGTCAAAATTAATATTTATACTTGGAGATATTCCATAAAACATGAAAATATAAACCATGGCTGTGGTTTTATCAGTATTCATTTTGAATCAAACTAAGCAAGGATGGCCGTAATCAATTTCATTCAAGTAAGTTAACATTATGAACAACTTATTGTATCAACGACAAATGTATGACGACGTTGTGGCGCAGCGGTAGCGAACCTGCCTTAAACGCCACAGGTCGCGGGTTCGATTCCCACTCGGAGCATAATATGTTTGTATTGACCATGCAAGCATATTTTCCGGTCTGGGTGTATTTGTCCTTGTCATTGTCAATGTTTCCGGACCCCGACACAGGATATTACTATCCTAATGGGAGCCGTTGAGTGTGTAGCGTTTATTATTATTATAAACAATGCTTTTAATTACTTTACTAGATAACACAATAAATTGCAAAGCACTGCAACTACTACGTCGGATTCCAACGATTCATCCTTTTATTTGCGGTACGACAATAATTTTCTGCATGGTAAAATATTGAAGTAACCATCAACGTGACGCTTCGTTAGGATGACATTCTTTCAAATAATGTCTTTCTAATCCAACTTATTATATGTGTAGATTCTATAGTTCGTCATGCGCTAACATATATATAAAATAGTCTAACGAATTAACAATCTCATTTTTGAAGCCGGTTGAACACGACAGACGAGACAATAGGAATTAAGTTACACAGACTGAAGTATGCACTAATTATTTCATTAGAATCTCAATGACAACGCACTGGATCTGTGATAAGTGTGTAATTTACACTTGAGAATGAGGCAGGAATTTATTATAGCTTAGTGTTAATTATCTAATTTAGCTTAGATATGCCCGGTGGTGTTTTCAATGCCAATAGGACCAACGGCTATCCACGATTAATTTACTATATCCTATGGCCTGGCTTAGGTTTAGTTGCGTGTACGATAAGTTACGTATTATTGCGTTACGCAGCTTTAAGATTATAGTATATGGATGGGAGACCGCTTATTGGTATACCTAGGGTCTCAGGAACTATTGATTTGAATTGAAGGCTAAAGGCTATATAACATTATGCTGCGACTAATAGGATCAACTTCCGTTGCGTGCGCTGCATAAAGAATTTAAGTTACTCAAAAATGTATGTTGTGTGATGAAAATATTCTCCTTTAAAAGTTGTCACATGTCTATTTTTTCAGGCGTCGGGATGTGACGACCCCATCGCCCGCTGTTGGGATAACCTCTGTCACAGCAGAGATTATTCCACCAGTGCAATCAGCCACACTGGTGGTAGGTCTTTTGTTGCAAGAGGCCGGCTAGGTAGGTACCACCGCAGTGTCCAATATTCTGTTGCCAAATAGTAGTGCTTAGGCACTACTGTGTTCCGGTTTGAAGGGCATTGTACGCTAGTGAAATTACTGGGCGAACGAGATTTAAGAACTAATATCTCGAGGTTGGCAACGCGCGAGTGGCACCTACTAATGCTGCTGCAAGCGCTCATAGGCTGCGGCAGCCACTTACCATCAGGTGGGCCGTATGCTTGTTTGCCAACTTCTAACATAAAAAAAGCTTAACTCATTAAATAAATGAAATAATAAATAAACGCTGCACACTCAACTCATTATAATCAACTTTATAGTAATCAATTTTTTTCTATAACATCACGCTACCACATAGTTACAAGAAAAAGGGTAAACCCGCAGGCACAGCTAGTGTATGATGTAATAAGATATGTTCAAAGAGTAAATAGATTTTCAAATTTTAAATGACAGATGTGACAAACAAACGCGAGGAAAGCAATTTTATTTTTCGATAATTATACAAATATTTTTTGATGCAAGAAATACTAGTTTCCATTTTCTGATTTCCCCCTAACCCTCATCTATAATGGCAATGTAGGTTTATTCATATATCATAAATATTTGAAATATAGTAAGTAAATAAATAAATAAACGCTGCACACTCAACGGCCCCCATTAGGACAATGATATCCTGTGTGGAGGGTCCGAAAACATATACAAGGACAAGGACAAATATGCTCCGAGCGGTAATCGAACCCGCGACCTGTGGCGTTTAAGGCAGGTTCGCTACCGCTGCGCCACACGTCGTCATTATGTACTTTTCGGTGACATGATGAGGGATGTACGAAAAAATGACACAAAATCTCTTATTCATAAGGATTATATAGAGCATGAGACGGATTTGAAACCGAGAAACTAGACTCTTGAGAAAAACATTTCATACTTGATGTTTTGTAATATACGAAAACATTAGAATATCAACGGCAGGCATCAGTTGGCAGCGACATACAAGCTTCGCCCTTGACCTACCTCCAAACTCATCTATTGGCGTCCGAAATACGCGAACTAAAAAACATTCTAGGTGAGATTTACTGACTATGTAAAAATATAATAAACTGAAAATATTTTCAAGTATATTTAATAGCGACATAAATTAAATTAATTTCTCGTTTCGAAATAATTGCAAACCTATGACACTCGGTTTTTGCAAATTCTTAGAAGAAAAGCAGCGTTAAACCCGCCCTAATATATTAGTGCAATCAATAAATAAATAAAAGTTTTTACTTGTAACTAATATGTAATACACATTGAACATATTATGCGGTCTCCAAACCACGCTCTGGAGCAGATCATGAGGCAAAATGGACGGTAGACGTGCACGGGGAAGGGTGCCTACAAGATCGTCTAACGCAATGAAGAACGCGGTGGATGCATGCACCGTGCGGTCCACTTCGCATATGACCGCTCGCAGTGGATACGTGATCACGATCCTCAGCAGTGACGAAACGACAAGAAGAATATATAATACAAGTGCAAACTAAAACACTTAAAGTTCAGAAGATAATCTCGTGTAGGAATTCCGGTAACAAGCAACCCAGCCGAAAAAAATCCAACCAGTTTCCCTGCCATTCCACTGGTCATGAAAATCGAACATAAAAATAATGTTATTCATATCTAGGTTAATAACTATAGAGAAGATATAAAATGCGATTTATCAAATGCTGTTGCCAACGACGTTCGTGTTAATTTTTTCAGTAAGAACTTTTGAGATCAGAGTATATCTTTCATTGCATCGAAAAGATCTGAACGAAATGCATAAAAAGTTAAACTTTCAAATAGTTACATAATTCAATAGTCTTTGCGGATATTTTAGTTATATTTATTCATTTTTTGTTGATATACATGGCAAAGAATCGTCCTTCACCTGATGGATCTAAAATATAATGCGGCTAATACGGTTGCAGAAGTGGTGTGCATTTCTCAGCGAAAAAAAATAGTCTGTTTTAAGTTTTAAAGTACTGCTCATATTTAAGCATGCTTGTAAATATGCTTAAAACTAGTACGCTTATTGCTAGATAATGTGAACAAATAGCATCAAAGTTAAACTTATGTTTTATGTATTATGCTACTTTGTGATAATAAAATGGGCCTTTATTTCAAAGTGAAACAGCATCTTTCAGTATTCTATTTTAATAGAGCTTCATTGCAGTTGAAATAAATCTGAACAATCGTTTTATATTTACCTTAGTCATAAGTGACTGACCCGAATACACTAAAACATAAAACTGTTATTATCTTGTTAAGGTCAGAAAATATAGGTCAGGAAAAATCATAACTAATATTATAAAAGTGAATGAGAGTTTGTTTGTTTGACTGATGACTTATATACATAACTCTTTTTATAAAGAATACTAGCGGGCTCGACAGACGTTGTGCTACGCGAAAAATAAAAAAATGGGACCTGATAGCAGCGCCCCCTACTGGGTCCATTTGTGAATCTAAACCATCCAGGATGCCATCCAAACGCATACAAAAAAATCATTCAAATCGGTCCAGCCGTTTAGGAGGAGTTCAGTGATATACACACGTACAGTAGGATTAAATATATAATGATTAACAATGCTTTTTCAAGTTATTACTAATAATCCTACTCACACTCCAAATATGCTCCTAGGTTGTGCTAGAAGTGGATACGGCAGTAGCCCAAGGGGGTCAGGATCAAACCCGCAGTAGTAGTAGATAGTCGAAAAAATTATGCCTTATTTGTTCAGTTTATCATATTTCTTTTCATATCATATAATACTTACAAAAAAATGCCTAAAAAATTATAACTAAGAACCGGCCAAGTGCGTGTCGAACTTTCACATAAAGGGTTCCGTATTATCGTAGGATCATAATTTCAAGTTTCTTGTTTCAATTTTGATTTTTTTATAATTTTTATTATAGTGACCATAGAAAAACATGGGCTATGAAAATTACAACTATTTATCTATAACAGCTGATGAGATACACCTAAAAACACAAAATAATCAACCTTTATTTATAAGACGGACGGACAGCGGAGGCTTAGTAATAGGTGTTACTATCCTTTGTGTACGGAACCCTAAAAATGACCATCATATACCACTCTTTTCGCGGCCCTCTTCAAAAGAAAAAATAAATAAAACAAAAAAATAACAAAATTAACATTTAAAAAAATATTTAATATGTAACGTCGCACGGGACGTGGGAACCGAGCGAGACAGGCTCAAACAATGGCGGACAAAAACGTCTTGCACCGGTTGTTAGCACTAATTAACTGAGCTAATGCCTCCTCACTGTGACGGCGGTGGCGGGCCTTGGCCTGGCTGTCGGATATAAGTACAATAGATCTTAAAATCTGGATTCCATTTCGTACTGACGTGTCAAAATTAACATGTTTATAGAATATCTAATAGTTTTTGCAAGTTTTTCAAATATTATTCTTATAATAATAGTTGTGATGTAATAAATTATATGTAAAACTAGTGGGCTTCGGAGGAGTTGTCCACACCCAAAAAATATCTGCGTCCCGATAGCAACGCTCCTTAACAAGTCTAATTGTGAACAGAATATCGCTATTAAAAATAGAGGTTGGTGGTAGAAGTGTGAAAATTTGTTTGTATTGACACATGATAATAAAAATAAAAAAAATGTAATTTGGGGTGGACCACCCTAACCGATCCTGATAACACAGCAGTTCTATTCAAATGTGTATGATAATATTTAAATCACAATACAATATTTCTTTGTTAATCATATGTATAACTCAGTCTTTAGCGGTCTTACAGAAAAAAGTTGGAAAAATATTAAAGGAAAGAAATTAATAATACGCTCCCGCTACCGCCCTCTTATGCAACGGAAACAAAGTCAGTATACAGAGTCATGAGCACAGTCAAGTTTTAACAGCACTTTTAATATTATTTATAAGTTTATATTACACCAGTTAAACTCTTCGGGATGGAGCTTGATTATATAATTAGGGCGCATGTTTAATCTAATATAAAAGATAAACAAACCGATCACGTTACGTAAAAAGATAGCGCAATTATTTCATTACACATACACACAAACATATACACACACTCAACGACTCCATTAGGATAGTTATATCCTGTGTCGGGAGTTCGGAAACATACACAATGACAAGGACACACCAAGAAAACATGCCTCTAATGTTAATATAAACATCTGTTCAAATAATCGAACCCCCAATCTGTGGCTCTTAAGGCAGGTACGCTACCGCTGCGCCACAAGGTCTTCGATTTAATTAATAAAAAATTTAATACTTTTTTAAACTTTGTTTGATAAAACGCTATTAGAAATGTTTACAAAAATTAAAACGCAGTTCATACTGTAAAATAAAGTTTATTTCTAATATAAGTTTCACTGGACTCTACAAACTTTATTGGTCCGTAAAACGCTTCTTCCAGAATTCAGAAAAAAAAAATCTCATAAACCTGAAGATGTATAAACAACGTACATTGACCTCTCATCAGACACTGCATGGTTTTATAAAGTAAAACACCTAGTCTAAACAAGAGATTTATAGATTCTGATACGAATTAACGTAACAGTCAGAAAATTTACCAAAGATGAGCAAAGGTACAAAGAAGACACACACACTTAAACACACATTCCAGAAACTTCATAATATTTTTCGAACATACAGATTACTTTAATACTTTTCTTATCATAAGTAATATGTAAAAATAATAATTAAATAAGCCCAATTGTATTAATTACAATAATTGGCGCTACCCATCCGATCTCCGTGTCCTCTGATCAGACGGGCTAGTATTTATACAGACAGAGATGATAAACCAAGTAAAGTTAGTTCAAATTCTAAACACGTCTTGCAAGACCCTGACGATAGGATCACGTTAAATAATGCCCATTACACAGCATACCAAAACAACGTCTTCGCCGGCGAGGACGAGGTCCCTTTTTTCGCACCTTGCGACGCACTCACACTTTCGATTGAGTCCAACGATGCGCTCGGTTCATCGCCTCCATTCCCATGACGTCCATAGCCGTGGTTCGGCCTCGCAAGAGGCGACCTATGGACGAAATCAACATTGAGCCAACGCAATGGCCGGTCTTGTATCTCGGCTTGGTATCAGTTGTCAGCCACCCCCACCCGGTGACGTTGTCAAGGCCGGTAGGGCCAACAGCAATACACAATCGGGAAAAAAGGGTCTTCGTTTTAGCTTGGGTAAAAAGCTTTCGTATGGCTGCCCGGCGGATGTCACATACAGGTCGCATTTTTTAACCGATTGTAGTTAAATATTTTGAGCAGATTACAGTATGTATTTTTTTTTTCGAATCAATTTTCGGAAAATTTTGAAAATTTTGGGACATATCATCATGGGATCATGGTCTACAGCTCCTACAGCAACACTAGTCTTTTGTTAAAATCCCTATAAACATACTTCACATACTTGCATATATACTCTAAAATATTACGCTCTATGAAGCTGTCAAGCAATACATACAAACTGATAAATTTTTAACAGAAAATGGCTACGAATTATTAAACTATATTTAAACGCATAACACCTGCTATCTTTTATACATAGATACGTATAAAAGATTCTAACGTATAAATTAACTAAAGATTTAGTTAATTATAAATAAACTAAAGATTTAGTTAATGTATACGTTAGATTTATTATCAACTAGTAGAAGCAGTTGTTTTTGCCTGAAAGAAAGCCATCACCGCAACCCAGGAACGCTTGCAATACAAGCCTAAAAACAACCTACTTAGTTAACACCATAAACAGATTTCTTTGTTAGTAAAAACTTAAAAAGCCATGCTTATTGTAGCACAAATTAGGGGCCGGCTCGACCGGGGAAGTACTACCGCAGAAAATCGGCGTAAAAGTAACAGCATCAGTTGCGTTTCGTGAGATGAGTGAGAGCGCCGGAGGCCAAATCTCCCATACCCTCTGTTCCCTTCCTTTTCCCTTCTAATGTCTTTCCTCCTGCTCTTTGGGTTGGCAACGTGCTTGTGATACTTCAAGTATCGCAAGCGTTCATAGATTGTGGTGACTGCTTACCATTAGGCGGATCAGATTTAAAAAAATCAATTTCTAAAATTTTTGTCTCTCTGTCCCGGCTAGTCTCTGAAACGGCTGGACAGATTTGGACGGCACTTACTTAATTCTTTTTCTTAAATAAAGGTATTAAACCTTACTGTGTAATGAAAAAAAAACCGGTATACCACGCAAGTGGTGCCGCAGACGCAACTAATATAAAATATTGACCCAACGTCAATGTACATCGCAATAATTAACAATCAGAAAAAAATATAAGCATATTTTTAATGGCACATAATACTGTATAAATGTTAACACATTGTTGATACAAAGTTTAATTAAATAGTAAAGGCATAAAAGAAAATAAAAACACACACACACTGTATCCGTGTTAATCAATTTAATCTAGTTAACATTATTTCTTTGAACTAGACGCGGCGGAGACACCTTGCCTTGTTGCGTACAGACACGGCCACTTGTAACTTGTGTGCTGGATTATTTATGTTCGCGATCAATTTAATGTTTGTGATCACTAACATATGAAAATAACTATTTTAAATGTGACATATATTTTTTTGAATTTTTAATTTGAGGTTTCTAATGTTTTTTTTTTTTACAATGACAAGGACAAACACAACCAGACCGGAAAACATGCCTGTACGATTAATACAAACATCTGCTCCGAGCGGGAATCGAACCCGCAACCGTCGAGGCTTAAGGCAGACTCGCTACCCACAACGCCACAACGGTGTCGTTGATATATGACTAGATAATTTCGAAAAATTCATCAAAATTTGTTGATTAGGTCCTTCGTATTTATAATTTTGATTTGTCATATGTCCCACTTTAATCTTTCCTTCTTAAATATAATTAATAATACATTTACCTAGGGAGCAAATACGCGGATTACCTCGCCTTCATCTTAGGTTACAATCGCAACAATCGCGGGTGACAATGTCCTGTATTTTTTCTCCTGTATTTAGCGAATTAAAAGCGACTTGTTTCCTACGATGAAACTTTCGCTTTTTGCGAGTTGCTAAGTTAGCGGGTGTTTAAGTGACTTAAAAATTTTGTGTCATCTTGCCGTGAGAGAATCAGGCACTTTTGTCTTTCGTACCAGAGACTAAAAGCGAATTAATGATTTATAATCGAAATGAAAATATAGAGTTTTTTATAAATTTATTTTTTATACAAACCGATTACCTTCAAATGTCAATTAAAAGGTAATAATCGCGATAAAGTCAACTCTATATGTAAGTATTGCTATTAATTTCTTCAAATGCGAGACACTCCGGCAGACAAGCTGCGTTCTGTACAGACTATATTAGAAGGCGACAGACATTCTTACATTATATTGCAAGTATATTGATACTAAAAATATTAAAAAATATATATATATATATTGACATTGTCAGTCTAAATTATGTTTTATAATCGTGAAAGGAAAGCAGCTATTTTAAAAAATCTTGAGAATTATGCGAGTCATAATGTTTTAGACATGTACTAACAAAATTAAAACTTTTTTATTTTTTTATGATGACTACAATGAATGATACTTTATTTGCTTAAATGTGGTTACAAGAGTTGGTTAATTACCATTATTTTGTTTTGTTGCTACAGCAAATTGTCATAATTTATGAAAAAAATGTTCAATAGAATAGTAAGCAAAGAACATGCTTAATTTATTTTAATCTTGTATTTTATTTCAATTATAAGTTCGCCGTCAAACCCGCTGTCCGTACGAAATTATATCCAAGGGCAAAACAAACGAATTAAAGGTAAAAACGGGATCCCGCGGCAGATGGCGCGCGCATCTGCCGGCGCGTGCTCAACGGACGCGCTGTAAACGGTACTTAATTGGACTTTTAGATCGGCCTAGCTGTGTTTATTTTGTTAATAGTTATTTAAAATGTAATATCTTCTTTAATATCTTCATTGCACGTTGTGATAATATAATATATCATTTACAGCTTTTATTTACTCACAATCCTAACTGTAAAAGATTTTATTTTAGTATGCAAGAAGTGTATTGTTGAACCTTTATTAAATATTAATAATTTATGTTTATAAAATTGCAAAACAATAAAGCTGATCAAATTACGGATTTCATCTGTTGATTGTATTCTTCTCATAGTAATATCTAAAATACTTAAAAGGGTTCCTATAAAAATGGTTTGGTCTATAAAAATACACGTAATACTTTCAGTAACAGACTTGACGTAAAAATATCTTTTTCAAAAACTATTGTTTCCTCCAAGTCGAACTTTTTGACATAAAACCTTCATGTGCGGATCATTCTTCGCAGCTATAGACATACTATATATTATAGACAGGACCTTCCATAAAATCAAAATGTCAGACTCTGTGATCTTTAGTAACTTCAACAACAGCGAAACGAAGTTAGTCACAACCATAATCGAATGTAGTTAGCGTGTGACTTCGTTTCATTGCGTTGGTGTTGAATTTACGAAATTTAGGCGAGTGTACATTTTGTTTTTAAAGAAGGGTCTGTCTATGAGCCTGCTATCAGCCACTACAGTCACGAGATCGATTCCCGCTCGGAGCAGATGTGTGTTGTGATATAACAGATATCTGTTTCGGTCTGGGCGTTTGTCCTTATGGGTCTCCCCACCGTGCCTCGGAGAGTATGTTAAGCTGTTGGTCCCAGTTGTTATCATAACATCTGATAATAATCATTAACTCATGAGAGGTAATTTGCTCTTATCCAATAAGTTACTCGTTCGCCCTTTGGGTTGTGGAGGTCAGATGGCAATTGCTCTGTATAAAAACTAGTAATCCGTCAAATCGGGATAAGAGCATAAGCAGTCCCTGGGTAAATACCGGGAATAGTACTAGAAAGAAGACGAAGGTCCTGTCTATAGTATACGAGTATAGTACGTCTATGATCCTAGCTTTTCATTCAAAGTATCGATATGAAACTGAAGTATGTGGTAAATCCGGGTAGAAGAGTCGGTCCGAGTCAATAAACTTAGTTGGGCGGGCGCGCTAGAAATAGCGAGGCGAGACGGCGCGCCGTGTACCGTCAGCAGCTGAACTAGATTTATTGTGAAAATTGTCGTCATATTATTCGGTTATAATTGGATGGAGACGATGCTATTCATTATTATTTATTGTAGAATATATTTTAGGATTAAACCCCTAAAATAACCAAGTGATCCTTTAAACGCAATGAAATACAAATTGTGCCATGCATACTTTTTGTATACTTCATTAGCTTCTCAAGTAATTGAGTCACCACAAGCTTTCTATCAATTAATTTACTAATTAATTAAAACATGTTAATATACATATGTGGTTAATTAACGTTGACACCGTTGTGGCGTTGTGGGTAGCCTCGCCTTTAGCCTCGAAGGTTGCGGGTTCGATTCCCGCTCAGGCAGATGTTTGCAATGATATGACAAATATGTGTGTCGGTCTGGGAGTTTGTCTTTACGGGGTCACCACACCGTGCCTCGGAGAGTACGTTTAGCTGTCGGTCTCGGTTGTTATCACATAACATCTGATAATAATTTAACGTTAAATTGTATGTTATATATTGTATAATTAAATACTCATATAGTACCAGGAATAATGCTAGAAAGAAGAAGAAGTGGTTAATTAAAGAGGTACAATGCACCAATAGTAAAAACAATTTTACGTTCTCGCATCATTACATTAACACATTAATAAGGCAATAAAGATAGCCAAAGGATGTATATTTTTATCTTTAAAGAACTAAATATTTCGGCAGCACATAATATCAAAGCTGATGTAACATTTCGTAACATTTACGATGCTTCCCTTGGTATATTTTGATTTGAATCGTTCACCACAAACGAGCAACGTTCACGGATAATGTTGGTTTCAAAATGTAACAATGGAAAATTACCTACGAAATACTAAAGTTATTTGTTTATATATGCAGTATTTTTTATTTCATACGGCAAACAAGCCTATGAACCGCGTGATGGTAAGCATTCACCGCAACCTCCCATAGGTTGCTGACGTTATTTGAAATTTCATAAACTTGTTACCGAACTAAGGAACAGCAGGAAAGATATTAGAAAAAAGTAACCATAGTGGTTGGGAGATTGGGCCTCTGGTCTTAGGTAATTGTGCTGCAAGGCGCATGGCTCTACTACTCTCTACTACAAAAATCGTAATTTTAAAACGGGACCAGGTCCAGTAGAACTAATCTGAGGTACAAAACACTAAGCACAACTAACCCGGTATTTATCATAGTGCGACATGACATATGGCAATGATCTTCTGATCCAATAACACTCGTACAATGAAATAAAACTACTTTTACATGGAACACTAAAACTGAAAAAGATTAATAAGATTTGTCGTGCATTATTACACGTGACAATATTGACCAATGGCAACGTCAGAATTCAAATTCTAAAACTAAAAATGTACGGTTAGTATGTGTAAACTTTGACTATATTATTTAATTTTACCAATTTTCAATAGGAACTTTTAATTTAAAACTTAATTTTTGTATACTTGATAACATATTTTTTGCAATTGTTACTTTTAATGGGATATTTGGTAATTGTAAAAAAATACCGAAATATTTTTTCTGTAGACTGTACGTCATCTCTTTCTTTTTTCCCATAGCACGTATTCGGATTGAGACATTACATGCTTTCATACAAATGGGGACGAGTGGGTGTCCTCTTACTGACGATTTTCAGGAACACCGCTTAATACGTGTTACTTCGATAATGCGTCAGACATCAACATCTGTCTAGATTACAGCGTCAGATTCAGGTGGTGCGTGCTTGCGTTCACTTTATATTGTATATTTAGTTTTCTAAAATTATCAAACTTATTGACTTCTTCAAAGTATATTGTAAGGAATAATGAGGCCACTTAATATAGATAGGCTCTGTCCTTGAGATTCTTAGTCTAAACATTAAACAAACAATCAACAAAAAATAATTAATTAACAAGCATTACTTTGGCTTACATATAAAAAAAAAACATACATATAAAAAAAAAGATAAAGCCCCTGAGTTTGTTTCGCCGGTTCTTCTCAGGTAGAGGTTTAATTTTGGAGCCGGTGGTAGAATCAATACGAACAATATACAATAAATCAATGGTGGTAGGTCTTTTGTAGCAAGAGGCCGGCTAGGTAGCTACCACAGCAGTGTCAAATATTCTACCGCAAAACAGTAGTGCTTAGGCAATACTGTGTTCCGGTTCGAAGGGCACTGTATCTTGAGGTTGGCAACGCGTGAGTGGCACCTACTAATGGTGTTGCACGCGCTCATAGGCTACAGAAACCGCTTACCATCAGGTGGGCTGTTTGCTTGCTTGCCAACTTGTAACATAAAAAAAACAATAATAAAACTAAAGCACGCATTTAAGTACATAATCAAGCACGTGAAATATAATTGATAGCACTATCAAATCATACCATTTTAGTATTTTCGCGTAAGATTAAAAATGATCACTGTTTTTTTCAGTAGTGATTCTTCGAATCGTATAAAATTTCGGGTCAAGAGGCCTCTTGCCTCTGTATATGTCACGGTTATACAACTTATACGACAAATTATAAGCTCTTTTTTACGTTGCCGGCACATTTATCCCAATTTCTCGGATTGCGTAAAAATAAATACTCTCCACGGAATGAAAATGAGGATAAAATATGAAGATGCTCATGATAGACGGATATTAAAACAGTAGTTATCACATTGCAATTAAAATTATATAAATTATACTCATTTCATAATATGTTAACATTTTTCGCAATTTCTTGAACCTACAATTTTGAAACCTATATTATATAAGGAGAAGACCTGACATATCAAAGCCCAGCCTTAGCCCTTGGTCACGTGACGTCGCCGGAATAATCTGTGCCGTCTAGGATAACTAAAATCCACTTGGGCCTAGAAAGATGATTCTGTTCACAGGTCTCGGTTTCCTTAAATTTCATACAAGACATGTAGATTTGCCATGATTTTTACCTACAGCATAAACCTCGAAAGGTATTCGCACTTGTAAACTTAGATGCCTTCTCAAATTGAACCTTGATCGCTGGTTTAAAGTCTTTATCCACTAAACCAATATTAAAGGAAAGTTTCGATAGAAAACGTTACGCTAAAGTCTCTCCATATATCCATAGCTATTTTGCAACCAAAATACGTTCCATAGTTAAAAAATGCTACATCTAAAAATACAACGTCTACGACTGTAGCTATTCAACGGATGTGGGAAAGCTTGAATGGGATTTCAGAACAGTAATAATAAAATCTTATGTGTTTTTAATAGGAAATTTGTGATAAATTTGTTGTGATCTTTGAACCGATTTCAAAAATAGTAGGTTCAATTTTCTGTCTTAATATTTGAGAACGTAGGAACGTTTGAGGGGATAGGAGCTAGACCGAAAAAAGTCTTATTAGACTTTCTTCCAAAATCTAAAATGGTATCAATCAACAGCTTCATATAGATTTTGCTTCTTTCCACTTTAAGTTGACTTCCAGTAAAAATACCGTGATAAGTACTTACAGAAATATTTCAATCTCGGCTTTTCTTTTCATATAGTTAGTTAAGGACGGAAAGGTTCTCGAGTGACGACCACTAATTGTGCCCAGCTGTGGACGTCTTTTGGCTGATATGATGATGATGATGATGATGATGATGATGATGATGATGATGATGATGATGATGATGATGATGGTGATGATGATGATGATGATGATGATGATGATGATGATGATGATGATGATGATGATGATGACGATGACGATGACGATGACGATGATGATGATGATGAGGATGATGATAATGATGATGATGATCATGATGATTACGACGATGATGATGATTATGATATTAATATTTTTTGGATAGTGATAAGAACTTCGTTCCTACCGCATTTCTCATATCGGTATCATATGTTTTTCATATTTAATCCTCGGTTAACTAAATTAAATCCCAATTTATTTTAATGTATTTGTTTTAAAAATTATATTTTTGATTAACGACAGCTCTCTCCTTGCAGTGTTATTGAGTCTTGTAACACTTTATCTTCTGCAACGGATTAGATTGATGCTAAGTTACGATTGTTTACGTTTTGCATTTCATAAAATTTAATAACATGAAGAATATGTTTTGGCAGACGATTTGCTTATGAAAAAATGTCTTAAATTTCAAAATATTAATACGCCTTGAGCGTTTACTCCACTGAAAATATCGTTACGGATTCATATAGAAAAACATTTAATGTTAGAAGAATACTTTCCAATAGAATACGCGATTGTAATTTTAAAAAAATCTACGTATTTTAACTCGATATATCACATGCGTGCTGCTGTACGACAATAGGCAAAGGTGTCAGGACCGAACCTGCAACTCTCGCGTTACACGGCGGTCCTTCTAGCGTTGAGCTATTGAAGCTTCTTTTTCGTCCTAGCATTATTCCCGGTATTTTATTTACCCAGGGTCTGCTTATTGCTCATATCCGGATTTGACAGGTTACCAGTTTTTATACGGAGCGATTGCCATCTGACCTCCACAACCCCAAGGGCGAACCAGAAAATCATTGGATAAGAGCAATTTACCTAACAAGAGTTAACGATTATTATCAAATGCTATGTGATAATAACCGCGACCGACAGCTTAACGTGCTTTTATTATCCATGTTACCAAGGGGAATCATTATTAACTAGTATATGGCCGTGGCTTTGGCCACTTGAATAACATTTTGTAATGAGGCCCATAAATGGAATAATAATAATAATAATAATTTTCCCAATAATGAGTTGCCTATGTTCTTGTCCAAACTACCATCTGTTTATATAAAATTTATCAAAATCAGTTCAAGGATTTAGTTGTGAAATGGTTTATATAGGTACTATTTCTGGAGCAGTCACTTCTCGAATTTTTACCGGTCTGTCAAAAACTAGACATGAGTTTTAGCTAACTAAGCGGTCATTTAAACCATCAGCATAGAACCACCACTAGGAATGGTGTATACATCACGATGTTTTCCTTCACCCTTAAGCAAAAGATAAATTCAAACACAAAAATAAAGCATTTCAAAACTCAGATGTGCTTTTCCGGATTCCAGCCCACATTACGATTCTATCGATCCATTGGGCCATGTAGAGCTCTTCTCATCATCTTATATGGGACCCTTTGTCGACCTATTGGCTAATAAGGAACGATATACAATTGAGTTTTTATCTTCGCGATGTTAGTGGGTCACTATTACTACTAAAATGTAAACGTGAGTAAAGCTATCTGAATGCCCTGGCGTCCACTTTAAATCTTTCATTTACGTGAATCATACTTTACGTTACATCACACAATCTTCGCGCTTCGATACGGCTCAAGCTTGAACAGTGCCAAATGTAAAGACAAGTGTATACAGTTTATAAACAATAAATAAAGAAGCTTAATATTTCATGTTTTTATATTTTCGGCGTCGGGACGTGACGGCCCCATCGCCCGCTGTTGGGATAATCTCTGTCACAGCAGAGATTATTCTACCAATGCAATCAGTCACACTGGTGGTAGGCCTTTTGTTGCATGAAGCCGGCTAGATAGATACCATCGCAGTATCAAATATTCTACATATATCTCGCGGTTGGCAACGCATGAATGGTACCTACTAATGGTGTTGTGCTTGTAGGCTACGGCAACCGCTTACCATCAGGTAGGCCCTATGCTTGCTTGTCAACTTGTAACATTAAAAAAAATGTTTTTATATGTCATGGCTGTTGGTAAAAAAGCATACGGTCCGCCTGATGGTAAGCAGTCACCTCAACCTATGAACGCTTGCGATACTTGAAGTATCACATACGCGTTGCCAACGTAAAAGGATACGAGGGAAAGTATGAGACGGAATAAATGGAAGGAAACCAATTTTGTGTGAGGGTTGTACGTCGGTCGAGTGAGTGAGTCGAGAAATGGGGCGCTATTTGTGTTGAATTGAGCATGGCTCTTTTACTACTAAAAATTAATATGAGTAAATTAAAAAATTGATGAAATTAAGAAGACAGATCCATAACTAGAATCGGTAATAATACACAGCCATTTTGGAACACAGCACGGTAGTATTTTATTTTTAATAGCTTATTTTTACTTTTTTTAAAAACTTATTTTATATCTTTTGTTATTTTTTTTTTTGTTCATTTTTATTATTATTTGTTTTTAGTTTTTTTTTATATTTGTATTTTTTTTGTTTTAAATTGTACTCAGCTGTGTATCCAATAAACGTGTTCTTTCTTTCTTTCTTTCTTTCTTACAGACTACCTTTGTCCAAATACATCCCGGGAATTAGAATATAGGAAACTAACTACTAAATATGAAATTAAAAAGAAAAAATAAATAATTATCGTAATGAACCTTGAAATGTTATTGCATAACTGAATCAAAAACAATTGCTACTACTTTAACTAACCTTTTGCCCGCGACTCCATCTGTTTGGAAAATTGTACGATAAATAAATGTTCTAATATTTTATTTCCAATCATACTGAAGGTCTTCGAATGGAATATGACTAAGATTTTTAATTGCAGCTTTGAAATATTGAAAGCATGCTCATGCTCTAAGAATCAAATAGAAAAACCAAAATTAAAAAAAAGATCTAAAACTATGTGGTCTATTCTGAAAGTTTATACGACTATACGACGAAGTTATTGACTTTTCTGAAGTATTATAAAATAAATATTATTATAAAAATTACTTCAATTTGTAAACACCTTTAGTTTCACGTTTTCTAAATGCAATCTGAGTCAAAATTTATGCAGCCATATTTATGAGTTCTTAAACGAGAGCACTAAAATTATGTCAAAACAGTGAGATTTGGTATGAAAAATGATTTGTAGTATTTTTTTAATTATAAGCTGTCTAGACGCTCCAAAGTATATTAATCTGGAAAACAAACCACTTTGGAATGTCTTGTATTGAAATTTTTAGCATTTTCAAACGATGATATGATATATTTTTCACTTTTATAGTCTAAGAACTTTTTGTTATCTATTTATATAATACGATATTTATGTACTTTAAATAACCTTATTTAAAGCTTCATTGTTCGTCTACGGTACGGTACGGTTTCTATGGTATTAGAGCCATGCTTCTCCCAGCAGAAAAGGGCTGACTCGACCGGGTAAGTATTACTCTCGCAGAATATCGGAATATCATAATACTATTGCGTTTCGTACTATGAGTGAGTTTTTTTATTTATTTTTTTTTTTATTTGGAAAGAAGGCAGATGACTCTACTCCACCTGATGGTAAGTAGAAATAAAGTCCAAACGCGAAGGCGGCTAACAGAGTTGCGGAATGCAACCGTGTTAGCCACCCTTGCCCTGCCTACCCGCAAGATGCCTCTTCACGCCTCGTTTGAAGGAGCCCAGATCGTAAGAAGGAGGGAACACGTGAGCCGGCAATGAGTTCCACTTTTTGGAAGTACGACAAAGAAAAGAATTGGCAAACTTCTTTGTTCGCGAAGGAATTGATGCCACAGTTAGACGGTGACATCGGAGACCGGCACGCGTAGTTCTTGTAAGGAAAGGAGAGGGAGGTATGATGGAGAATAAGTGCGCCGGAAGTAATCTCACACTCTCTCGGTTTCCTTCCTTTTTTCCCTTCTCGTCTCTTTCCTCCTGTTCCTTGGGTTGGCAACGCGCTTGTGATACTTCAAGTATCGCATTCATAGGGTTACTGCTTACCATCAGGCGAACCGTATGCGTTGTTTGCCAACCGTCATATTGTAGAAAACAAAAGAACGTCTGATGTGATATCCTTCAAATGTTCAAAAGAGCATAGACTCTTGAGCGAGGTATAATCCAAACTGTGCTAAATCAGAATATCACGTTTTTATTGTTATCCGTTATGTTTTATTTACGACGCGTTTGCACTGGCGCCGAGTTTTTGACAGTCGGCTCCTTTACAGTTTTCAACCTGTCAGAATCTAATTACCAAATTTAGGAGCCCTATTTTCTGTCAAAAAAGCCTTTAATACAATGGAAGAGAGCATATTTTACGTGTCGGGAATTGTTATGAATTGTGCAATGGTTTTTGCGGTTCATTCTTTATAGTAGCATCGTTTTCTGGAGGCATTTATTTTTTATGTCTAAGCTATTTGCGTGTTTCGTGACGTTGTTTGTATTATTTGACATTTTATTTAATTAATTAATTTACTTAGTAGTAATACTGTTAAAAATTTTGGATTACAAATCTATGATACATTACATAAAAAAATTATAAATTTTATTGTAAACTTTTTTAGTAAATTTGTTAGTTGTGACTACGTTTCTTTTATTACTATTAGTAATTGTTATTTAGGTCAATTGGACGCAAATAAGCAACACCATGTCAACCCACAAAATTGAAAAAACTGAGTTATATATGCAGAAGTGTTGGTAAAAGGCTGAAGAACATTTTTCTTTAATATTTGTAGGGTTTTAAGCTTTAAAACTTCTAAAAAGCAATTTTTTATCATGCAATTTATGTATTATTTTAAGCGTTTTGGGTTATATTATATACGAAATATACAGTTTGTATACTTATTTTATGTGGAAATAAGTAAAATAACTTACATACATCTTGAAATTGCCAAAAACTTGACCAATACATAAAAATTCATATAAAGCAAGTTGTTCAAAATTTTCATTTTTCTCGAAATGACATTCGTGTGGGTTGACATGGTATTGCTTATTTGCGTCCAATTATGGCAATAAATATTTTAAAATATAATAAATTTATTTTCATTATTCTTTATTCATATTAATATTATTGATATATCCATATAGAACCAAAATAGAGCTTCAATAGCTCAACGTTAGAAGGGCAAACTCTGTTAACGCCAAAGTTGTAGGTTTAATTCTGACCCCTTGGGCTATTTTTGTGCACACTTGTAACGTATGCTAATAAGGGTATTTGTAATGACCTGAAAAAATTGCTATAATTTTTTAAAAGTATATATAAATTTGTCATGAACATACAGACCTCGAGTATAATCTTTATATTAGAGATCGGGGTGTTAGGGTCAGTGAAAAAATGGCGCCACGGCTGGCAAGATTAATGACCCATGCGGGCTCCTTCCAGAGATCGGTATCGATTGTATTGAGATTACAGAAACTCATCCAATTAGATTACTGTTTTTGAATAGCTTTTAGGGTGTTTTGTGGATTTAGTAACTGAAATTAAAATTTTATAAATACATAATTCCTTTTATGTAGTCATAATTTCTTTTATGTATTTCTTTTATGTAATGTCTTTTATGTATTTCTTTATTTTACAACTCGACTACGAATAAAAAATTGCATTGTCTATTCAACTGCATCAATATGATTTAATAGAAATAGAATTATCTTATCGGGAGCTTACCAATAAATTTAATGTTTTTTATTTATAAAAACTAGATTCTCATTATAATGCTAAATGCTTTTCCTTTAACTTTCTGAAAATAATTTACTAAGCATTGTGACGATAGAAATCATCTATCATAAATATATCTTGGTAGCTTTTGATAGTAAGTAGTTCTATTATAAACTAAAGCCATGCTGTTCCTAGCATATATCAACCTACTCGACTGAGGAAGTGCATCTGTCACAGATTGTTATCAAGATATTATCATTTGTTAAGTACTAGGTTAGAGACGCAGGCTCTGCACCTTTTGTATTCTTTCTGTTCTTCCCCTTCTTACCTTTCTTTTTTTTTTATGTTAGAAGTTGGCAAACAAGCATACGGCCCACCTGATGGTAAGTGGCTGCCGCAGCCTATGAGCGCTTGCAGCACCATTAGTAGGTGCCACTCACGCGTTGCCAACCTCGAGATATTAGTTCTTAAATCTCGTTCGCCCAGTAATTTCACTAGCGTACAATGCCCTTCAGACCGGAACACAGTAGTGCCTAAACACTACTATTTGGCGGCAGAATATTGGACACTGCGGTGGTACCTACCTAGTCGGCCTCTTGCAACAACAGACCTACCACCAGTGTGACTGATTGCACTGGTGGAATAATCTCTTCTTCTTCTTTTCCTACTCTTTATGTTCCAGAACAAAGCGCTCGCGGTAATGTGGTTGTTATGACGGACGACTGTCTAAATGTTATTTTTCTATTCCCTATGATATAACTACCAAACTGACACCGTTGTGGCGTTGTGGGTAGCGAGTCTGCCTTTGGTCTCGACGGTTGCGGGTTCGATTCCCGCTCGGGCAGATGTTTGTTAAAATTTCTGTCTCGGTCTGCGCGTTTGTCCGTGTGGGTCTCCCCACCGTGCCTCGGAGGGCACGTTAAGCTGTCGGTCCCGGTTATTATCAATAACATCTTATAATAATCGTTAACTCTTGATAAGTAAATTGCTCTTATCCAATGAGTTACTGGTTCGCCCTTACTGGTTACTGGTTCGCCCGGTTGCGGAGGTCAGATGGAAATCGCTCCGTGTAAAAACTAGTAACCTGTCAAATCCGGATAAGAGTAATAAGCAGACCCTGGGTACATAAAATACCGGAAATAATGGTAGGATGAAGATGAAGATGATATAACTACCAAACATCATCCAAATTTTAATTGGATATGTCCTGTGGAGGATTGGTTATAATCCCATTTCATCATTTTTCTGGGATAAAATTATTCTATTTGTTAATCCAGGTAATAAAGACTGTACATTCATCAATTTATTAATCCTCACAAAATATTACATTTTAATAATATCAGTAGGATAGAACTATAAAGATGACTACAATAGTAACTTAGTGGTATTCTGCGTAGGTGGTAAGATCGCCAGAATAACTAAGTTTAGGAATAAGATGAGATGCCTGTGAGAACCCTAAAATAAACGTGATCACAATTTCCAAGCCACCGTGTGAATGCGACCCATCGGCCGTCGGCGCCTGCGACGCTGTACAAAGACCTCGGTATTTATGTAAATGGTTGAATTCCGTAAATGCTCCGCAAAAACAATGAGATGTCGAAAAAAGCCGGCGAAAGCTTAATTTTTCGGGTTGCGACGATTTGCATTCGGCTGGTTTTCGCGACCTTATTTTTTTATTTAATTTCACACCTTTTACGATTGGGAATTGTTTTGTATTCGTAATGAAATAATTACAAATAATTAAAAACAAAATTCATAATTATAATTTTTGTTAATAAGGACTTACAATATAAATACCAAAAATCTTTTTGAAATACACATTTTTTACTGTAATAAAAATGCATCCATTTTTAATGAGGCTTAATACGACAATAAGAATCAAAGAATTCGTAAACTATTTTGATGAAAACTATAATTTATTATCTAAAAGGAATTCTTTAGTTTTTGGTTGGCGGCTCTGCCGACGAGTTAGCGGATTTCTTTTTGCATTAACAGTATCTCAGTATCTTAATTTTATTGTCCATTGCTTTTTGCATGTTTTGTTTTGTCTGCTCCCTAAGATCCTAATCTTTGATTTAAGAGTTCGCAGATAACTAAGGATTTAATGTTTTTCATTTTGTATTGTTTCATATTAAAATTATGAAGTTAAATTAGCAATAGTTTTAATAGATCATTATTTTATTGGGTAGTTCAATCGATGGTTTACGAATCGATTCCCGCAACTAACATCTGTATGGAACATTCCTAAGTAACGAAATAAAGAGTTTAGTAACGAAATAAAGAGTAGATAAATTGCTTAAAATATTTACTTATAAAACAGTTAATATACAACCAATGTTTAAATCAATAATGGTATTTTCCACCGTCTTTCTTTCAGTATAGATTTCAAAGCGAAACCTATAATTCTAGACGCTAATCTAAATCGAGAACCTAAGTGGGTTACATGTATAAATTTCAATTGACCGTATTTTTGTTACTATATAAAAAACTATCTATATAACATCCTTTAAAATAAAAACTGTTATTTAGAATTCTCTTTGAATTAAATAAAGAATTTATTTCCATTATTTAGTCTATCATTGTATAAACACATTCGTAACACTAACCTATGAAGTGGCTGCTACATGATCGTCTTGAAGTTGCTTTTTATCGGAATATAAATTGGTCTTAGTCCTACTGGCGTTAGTCTAAGACTAGGCTGAGAAAAAGCGGCAACTTGAAAATTAATTCCGTACTTAAGACACCTGCCAAGTCGAACCATCGGCAATGGTTTTAAGAGATCGGCAACACGCATGCGATACCTCTAGGGTTGCAGGCGTTTATGGGCTGCGATTACCACTTACCATCAGCGTAAAGTAACAGTATCAGTAAGTCTGTTGCGTTTCGTGCGATGAGTGAGAGCACTGGAGTCTCAATCTCCCACTCCCTCAATTTCCTTCCCTCCTATGCCTTGGGTTGGCAATACGCATGTGAAAGTTCAAGTATCGCGCACGTTCAAAGTTTGCGATGACTGCTTGTTTGCCACCATCGTGGTATAACAAAATGGAGGCAGCGCTT
The DNA here is from genome assembly GCA_023373885.1 of Hestina assimilis. Lineage (NCBI taxonomy): Eukaryota > Metazoa > Arthropoda > Insecta > Lepidoptera > Nymphalidae > Hestina > Hestina assimilis. The sequence continues at coordinate 1,056,024 of CM041745.1, read as the reverse complement.
CCAACGCACGTGTGAACGCGTCGCGTGTGCGTTAGACACGCACTGCGATCTGTGTACATAGTTTGCAATAATTTGATCTTATCGTCAGGGCGTGCTAAGGACGCCTAAGTTTGAGACGTTTTAAGCATTAGATATTAGTACTTAATACTATATTCGTATTAGTCACTAGGCAAGTTGTTATATTCAATTGTTATTAGTTGGTTTTGGAGAACAAGACTCTCACATCCTCTGTCACCTGTCTGTTCCTTAAGCCTTCTTCTGGCCTTCATACCATCTATCACGGGCTGCAGTGATTTCTTACTATCTATTATATTGTAGCCACATTAGGGACATAAAAAACCGACCAAGTTCGAGTCAGACTCACACAAAAAGGGTTTACCACCGTAAATTTTATTTTATTTTTAGTATTTGTTGACATATTCTGTGATAGTTTCCACTTAATAAGGTTCATGAGATGTAGCCCGCTGAAGACAGACAGACAGACACCTTAAAATAATAGCTTTACGATACAGGTGCAATTGACATCATTGTCATGTATGCAATTCGTATTAGACTTTCGTTTTCATAATACTTTGTACGCAGTACACGTCGTCCTGGTGGTGTGGGCGAATTCCTACGTATGCATGGAGCTATGCACCAGAGATGATCAACGTCACTGTGTCGGCGAGAACTTTGATAAAACTTAGAGGAAACAATGTGTATTTAATAGTGAACCTCACAAGACGGGTTTTTAGAAATCTTAAATTTAATTATTTTATACGTTTCAATATAGTCTCCGAGTAAAATGACTAACGGACAGACAGATGGACACTGAAAGTACTGATCATAAACATATTTGTCTCTCTTTGGGCTGCTCTTAAGTTATCTTATGGGGTAGATGAATAAATAAATAAATAAACGCTACACTCTCAACTGCGCTCATTAGGATAGTTATATCCTGTGTCGGAGGTCCGGAAACATACACAATGACAAGGACACATCGAGACCAGAAAACATGCCTGTATGGTTGATACAAACAACTGTTCCGAGCGGGAATCGAACCTGTGACCTGTGGCGTTTAAGGAAGGTTTAAGGCAGGATGAATGCGTTGTTAATTTAAATTATCTAATTTTTCAAAATGTTATATTTTAAAAAATAAATAACGATCAATTGTCTCTAACGCTTTGTTTTGGTAAATCCCAAAAAAATACACTCACAAAACATTTTAGTATTGACATTTCACATCACAAAGTTCTTGTTACATCGGTTTAGTAATTAAAATATCTCCGAACGGTAAGAGGCGGAGTCTAATTACACAGATTTCATTTGTTTTTGCGAAGACCATAATCAACGATAATCGGACGACAATTAAAGTGATCGTATCGATTTAAGACCAGCGACAAATGCCGCCGTTGCATTTTGCCAGAATTTTAGAACACATCTAAATGCCGTATGCAATTTTTTTTTATATCATGACGGTTGGCCAACAAGCATACGGTCCGCCTGATGGTAAGCAGTCACCACAACCTATGAACGCACGTGATTCTTGAAGTTTCACATCAGTGTTGCCAACCTAAAGGATTAGAAGGAAGTGATGTAAAAGGAAAAAGGATGGGAACAGAGAGGGTAGGAGACTGAACCTCCGGTACTCTAACACATCGCACGAAATGCAACATTTATTTTACGACAATTTTCTTTGAGGGCCCATTTGTTCTGAGAGAAGCATGGTTCTACTACTACATTTGAACGATTTGAAATTCAAGATATTATCTGCTTCATGTTTTTGTAAGATGATTGCAATTATCACTTTTCATACTATACTGAAAGATAAATAACAAATAATATTATCATCAAAAAGAGATTTAAAATACAACACAGGTATTTTAAAATCGTCATTGAAATCAAATGAACCGAATTTCAATATACAAAACTAACAAAGGACTCAATAAAACCATTTCAACATCACAAAATCATTCAATCGGATAGTACAATTATGAGTGCATCTAACAGTACCATGAATTGGTCGCATACCATTGTCGATGTATATTCTAAAATTCCACTCCGCATAATGGAATCGCCATCTCCATTAGCATTATGCCAACATACCTCTAATTACAGTAATACATGTAAGAGTCACCTTTTAACCCACTTGTTGTATAGATTCCTTAGCATTGTCACACCAACTCATTGGTATTCCGCTCGTTCTTTCATCATGGACCGCTGTGGTCTCAAGTGTTTCTATATCCTATCCCTTTTCTTCAACAGTATCATCTATATCGTCATCTCACTCACAATAATATGCCCAATCCATTTTGGTATCGGAAAATTAAACAAACGGTAGCTTTCGTTTTGTGATCAATCGCTGTGCAAATAGGCGTAAGTGGTGTATAAAATTGTCTTTCAGTAACAATTGGTTCTGTTTGCTTTGAAAATATTTCGGCACCTTTGATTCCGTCGCCGCCTACTTATATCTGTTTACCGATTGCTCCTTCTTGAATGTGTTCTTAGATGTCATATATTGCAGTATTGATATCTGTGTTAAAAGAAATAATACTGCTTAAAGGATTGTGCTTACTTATTTTAGCCTAAATATCAATTATTAATTTTTACGAATTTAATTCTGAGAATGCGGTCAATTTTATTTACAAACTTGGATCTGCTTTAGTTTTTATATAGCTAAAGTTTCTTACTTATGTGTAATGTTTTTATTTATAACAAACAATTTTTTTTCTTACCATGCAAACCCAAATTAGTTTTAATTTAAAGTAAATACCGTATTATTTTTCAATAATACTCTCCTTTATATATAATTAATTTTCGTGAGTTCAACTGATTTCGTCCTCAGAATCAGTGACACCTGATTGATTGTATCAAATCTATATTGTTCAAATCACTTTCATCCTGTAGACATAGCAACAGTCACGACCTCTAAGCATAAGTCATCGAACTCTTAAAATATTTCCTAAAACGGCTAACGTCCCGACTATCACGCAAGTTTTGCCAAAAATTACTGGAATCCAATTTTTGTGCAGCCACTTGAATCTCGATCTGATTAAAAAAAATACATGCGGTTGATAATTTAACAAAACCTCAATTTCTATCGGAAATTTTGAATAATTTCGTCAGTGTTTTACCAATATATTTATTGTCTGTTTCTTTATATTTTAGGTGCCTGAACTCTTAAAGATTTTTTTTTCTAATCGAATCATTTCAAAGATCGCTACCACGCATGCCCTATAAATATTTAAATACTGCCCCAAGCGAGTGGTTAACATGGAATGGCTACGTTTCATACTAATTTTGATAGGTCATAATTGTCTCTTTGAATTTGCGAGATCATGCGAAGAATGCACATTAACATGCAAAACTTTTAAACACATTTTAATGGTAATTTCAAAATAATGTTGAAAAAAGCCATAATGTATTAATAACTGCCACAGGTGATATATGACTAATATAACGATCATTTATATGTATGCCTAAATTGATTGCAAGTTTTTTATAAAATGGTACACATCAGCTCTATCGTAACGTAATAATTAAATAATAATAATAATCACCAAAGAATTAAATCTAAAATTAAGCTTACATTTATTATTAAATAGGTATATTATGAAGAATTACTTACAAACTCATACACTTTATTGACTGAATTACTTAAAGGTTCTGATAAAATACTAGTCAAAACACCAATATTGTTTAAGTTTAAATTTAATTCGTTTGTAAGTGCTTTCCTCAAATCTTGATTCCGCTAGCGCTATTTAGACAATGAAACAACTTTTGACACTTATGCTTTAACTAATAGCGATTAGGGTAAGTGTAGACTTATAACAAAAATTTCATTACGATCTTGAAACTATGTAGGTGTCAAACAAAATTATATACCAATTCCATACACTATATTACAAAAACCTGCGTGCTTTTATTGCGTATTACGTGCTTTTCTATTTTTTTATGAAATGTATTATAAATAATATTTTATAATAAAAACGTTTAGATCAAAATTCTTTTGAAGAGTAATCATCAGATATCTTAAATATCCAAAAAGTTAGCAAAGCAAAAGTTTATTCCCCCGTCTGCTGTTTACAAACCAAAAAGTTTTTACAGCGAAGACTATGTGGAATAAGGAAAGTCTGAATTTAGACATAACAGAAAAGAGAAAAACAAATAAATGGTTACTTTTACTGTCTTCAGACGGAATGGGATATTGCGATGCGCTTATCGTAGCGAGCCATGTGGGGACGAACAAAAGATCGTATTGATTTTGCCGACTGTTGCCCGTTCGCCGGTTTAACGTGCGGCGAAATTCAAAATCGAATGCCTTTGAATCGATTTATTTTAAAAAAATATTGTGTGGTCCTGGAAGATATTATAAATTTGGACACTTAATTAAAATTGATTTTAAATGAACTTATAAGTTTTAATTTAATGATACAATTAATACTATAAGAAAATAATAATCTTAGATTTTCTTAATGTTTATTAATACGATGAGAAATAATAAGAATAATGCAGCAATCTTTGTCTCATCAGAATAAATATTAGTTTATAAAATTAAATATTTTTTGTTTGTGAAAGAAAAATACTTCTAATTCAGTATATCGCGCATATTTAGGTATGTTTTTCATGTAAAAAGAATTCTGTACATATAAACATCTAAAATCTTCTGACAAATACGCTCACATGATGGTTTGCTCACACGGTACCCTAAAAGTTATCCACAAAATATATATATCAATACAAGACACAAATATCGGATTAAGTGAACCGCACCTGATTTCCCCGAACGCATTATACACGTCTGTGCACGCACACCGCATCCAACGTCGTTTAAAAACAATTCAGCGGGGTTGCCTCTCAAGTATAACTGTTTATGGAGTCGCCAGCACCAAACTGGGCGATAACGAAAAAAGTGAGCGAATCAAAAGGTAACCCGAATGCGGTGAAAAAACGATGCCATCGGGCGTAGTAGTAGAATTCCTCCGCTCCCCCGCCCGCTACTACGTAGCGTAAACAGACTGGTATGGCTCTCAGCCTCAACCGTCGTACGGATTTTAATCGGTGTCTTTGTACGCGATTTGCGATTTCGGATCGTCTTTCGTCTTTATTATGCTCTCGGGAATGATTTTGATGATTTATTAGTCGTCTTATTTATGAGTTTTTCTGTACTTATTGTTAGAATAGGGGTTAATAATTATTTGTATTTGTAAAAACAGTGTTTATAAAGCTTATGTTATTTAATGTTGTAATCTATTATTGGATTTTCTATTGAATTCAAATTAAATGAACTTACTCTGAATTCGTAACTAAATTAGTACCTAAAGAAATCATAATCATTATTTTATTCAAACTCTATGTTTAGATAGCTATCGCAAAATAGTTATATTTTTATAAAATAAGCATACAATATCAAAATATGTAATACCTATAATGTAATTTTTTTATTATAGTAACTAATTTAGTGACGAGTAGATTTGGGTGCAAATCTATATTAGATAGGTACTTTAGACTTGAATTTAGACGTTTATCAAATAAAAATTAGCTATATACGACTTTTAGGTGCCTTCAGAAACGCAGAAACGCGCAATTCAAATACCGCCATACGAATCCCGTCTTTATATTAACCGCTTAAAACAGCTATTTATCCTGCTGATAGTTTGCCAATTAGTGACTATATATATTATATCTGACTTCGATTACCTTAAAAATTCTAATTGAATTGTATAATGAATTACTTGTACCAATTTTGATTAAGAACAATTCAAACTTTATAAATCGATCGATCCTCGATAAATATTTAACATTTTTTATAGTTGTGTAAACATTTAAATAACTAAATTTATTATATAAAAAAATTGCGTTACATTTTTGAACCTGGATTTAATGCTAGCGTTTATGTTTTTGTTTTTTTTTGCTGTACGAAGGAGCATCAACGAGTTTTAGTGTAATTTTTTTAGATGAAAAAAATGGTCCATAGCACAAAGTAAGTCTAATGAAAGCCATGTGATGATACAATATTAATAAAAACTTTACTTCTACTATTAAAACTATTTGGAAAGATTAGTTAAATCTCCTAATGCTACATTAAACCTTTGCAATCTTGTAGAGTATTAATTAAATAAAATGATAAAATATGTCCGAACATCAGAAGAGGGAGAGTTTAAGATACAATTCATCTTCATTTAAGATCATAAACAATGGAGACTTCTTATAGAAACAAATGTTCAAACGTAGAAAGTAACTATAGTTTATTTTGAATCGCCCCGAGACCCGACCGGACCGTCTGTCTGTTTAGATATATTTATTCTACCACACTAACGCCATCTACATTCGTAATAAAGAACTATCAAAACCCTTAGACTTAATTTTTTTCACAGGTGTTGTTTTTAACACGTAACCAAGCACTAAGAAAGGGTTTTGAAACCCTTAAGGGGTCACCCCTAAAAGGGGTTAAAATCATTTTTGAAACTAGAAGCATGAAACTTTGTTTTTAGACGAACAATTACAAATAAAGAAACACGTGTTGTAACGTTTTCTAAAATACTATCCCTGAATAGGTGAAAAGGGGTTGAAAGTTTGTATGCGATGTCCATCATTTTTTAAATTTGAGGCATAAAACTTTCTTTTTCGTGAACAATTAACGATGAAGAAACACGTGCTTTCCTATATATTTTCTAAAATTACATCCCTAAACTCACCCTTACACAATATTATCATAAAGTTTCCGTATTGTTTCTGGTGAAAGTGACGCCGAAGGACCAACCCTCCACTCTTTAGTGTCCCCTATCATTTCCTCAGTGATACCACTGGTATTATTGTACACATGGTCAAGTAGCCACCAAATTGGCTGACCAGCTTTCGTAAATAATGACGAAACAAATTGCAACATTGGGATTCTGAATTTATACATTGTAGCCAATGACATGGACACTTTCCCCGTCATAAATTTCGAAGAGGTCGTTGCCACAGTGATTAATGTAAGTAATTAGTGTACGTACTCACGGCAATTATTCTAAAAACTTCACCGAATATATCGAAATTCTGAATGACAGTCGCCAGTCCTTAATCGTGTTACGAATGATCTTGGATCACGTCCAGGTTACCTGTTCGTACCAATTTGGTTTCCGCTCAGGATGTGGCGTCTATTTATAATGCCGTGACGAGTTATCTGATGACAACTGGGAGATAATTGGCTCCGAAAAAATCGTGTATAAATTTTTCTCCTTACGGATTGATGATGCGTAATGAAATATTTAAATTTTCCAATTTAAATGTGTCAACTTCGATTAATGAGTGAGTTAAATATTCGAGGTGAAATAATAAATATATTTGAAAACTTTTTTAGACATAATTTATAATCAGATCTAAACCATACGATTTTACTTTGAAAATAAGTTAAGACGTCTATTTACTGAGTTATTGAGATTCAAGATCATTTTTGTACGTGAAAAATATTATTGCTATTAATCTATACGAATAATACTATACAAATATAAGTATATAAAGTATTTACATTAAAAAAATAAGTCTGTCTGCATGTTTGTTATGGCTGGACCGATTTTAACGGGATTTTAAGGAGTAACATAATCTACTTTTATTTTAGAAAAATAATTAAGGTTTCACCAGAGCACGTACACGCGGAACCGCGGGCGCAGCTAGTAATATCTATAAACGAATGTTGTTACAGACCACGCAAAACTTTCAACGCTTCAGTATTTCTTATACCAAAACGATAACGGAGTTTCATTCATATTTCTATCTACGTCATACGTAGGCGAGACTATTGGCAAGGGAAGAAATTACGTTTTAGTGGTAGTTTTATGAATGGAGGAATCGTAGTACAGCCTCAATGGGATGACGTCATTTCACTCATATTTTGAACTATTTTAACCTTTTCATTTTACATGTGTGGGTGCTATGAATTTTATAGAAGAAAAAGTGTGAGAAATATTTTAGAAAGGAAAATGTTTAATAAGGAAAGATAAATAAGTACATTAGTTTTAGTTTCTACATTTTTCACAAATGACTACTAAAAATTAAATAAACGCTTCACACTCTTTCATTTGAGCATGCGGCTTAATGAAAAACGTTAAAAAATTAAAATAAAATTGGAAACACAACTTCGCCCCCTAACAAGAACCCGGACTGAACTGAAGACCACTAATTTTATTTAAATAAAACAAAACGAGAATAGTGACAAAATATATTTTTTAAGTGCACTAATTTCAATTAAATAAATTTTACAACTCATTTTTGTAGTTATACTTCTTTTGGTGCGTTAGGGAAAAATGATGGCAGTAAATTTTTACGATGCGCGCGCACACCGTTACAAAAAACCGACACTCTGAAGTTAGCTACAGTCAACATTTTTTTTGTGATATTTAAATAAACTTTAACTAGACAATGCGTTATAATAAAACTTTCAATGTATGAAATACCTTTTTCTATTGTTAGTGTTGCTTTTTCTATAAACGTGGAATAAGGCGAAAGATAAAAGTTTTGAAAAGATTTTTATCTTGTTACGCTAAAGAAGTATAACTTCTAACTTCTACAAAGTACACACACACTTTTTTTTAAATTAACTTTATTGTATTTCATCGTTTTCACCCGCTGAAAAGAAGCCAAATTGTTTGTCGCCGTAGATGGCCTGTCCAATGACTCCTGTTTAGATAATACGTTTATTTCGGTTGTTACATATGTTACTCGTCGGATGAAATAATAAGGCCATTGGCCTAATGACAGCAACTTATTTTTAGTTCGGGACTTTTGAAGGCGACTCGTTTTAAGTGCGAGGTGCGATACGAAAGTGGAATCTTTCTCGTAGTACGTTCGCTAGTATATTTTCTTTAGATTTAGTATTGGCATTTCGTTTTTGGCAAATGAAAGTAAACAATGGGTACACGTTGAAAGTGATAAATAAACGGATTTTTTTCTTCTCAAATGTTTTCCGAGAATTCCTATAAATTAGACGTTGCAAGACATTTAAAACAAACTAATTTATTAATACAGGGCACCAAGTCTCAGATCTTGAATAAACATGACTCATGACGCTATTACTGAGGATAATAATCTATTGATATGGTACTAAATAAAATGTCAAATTTTTATCGTTACTAAATTGGTAATTTAACAGATGAGTGTTTGTATTTGGCACAGAAGAAGAGAATTAATAGTAACTATATGCTTTACGGTTTTTTTTATAAAGAGTATTAGCAATGCTATTTGAAGTAACTAATATAATAAAGAGGAAAGAATTGATTATTTGTGCTACACTATCCTGCCCGGGTGACATAGACTATATTATATTTTTTTAACAATTAAGTATCCAAACGAAAACTCCAATAATATTGAAATAAAAAAATAAAAGGTGCCTCATTACAAAACGTTATTCACGCGGGCGAAGCCGCGGGCAAATGTTATTTATAATATTCATATTTCCTCACCGACTAAGCGTCTAGCTTATCCTAGAAGTGGGTACCACAATTTTAGCCCAAGAAGGTCATGATCGAAGCTGTAACTCGCTTTAACAGAATCAGCCTTCCTACCGTTTGGTTATATTGATATGTTAGTTCATGTATTGCTTCAAGATTCGTTTTAAACATTTAATTTTTCTTCATCAGGTAGTCCAGCGCGGATAGAACCTATGCAGTCAGTAATGGCGACGCAGGGTAAAAGAGTGCGGCTTGAGTGTCGAGCGAGTGCCCGACCACCACCGCAGATATCTTGGTATAAGGACGGCAAGCCAGTTGCCGATATCGCTTTAAGAAGATTTCGGGTGCAAAATTATAGGTAAGTCATAATAATAAATCTATACTATACTCCAAATACATCTATACTTCTAGATTTATGTTCTTAACATAAACTGGTGGCCCGGCAGAATTGTTGTGCCCAGAAAATGAAAAAATCTGGGACCCGATAGCAGCGCCTCCTACTGGTTCCGATTGTTAATCTAAACCATTCTCGAATCCACTGGAACACGCAAAATTCTATACAAATCGGTCCAGTCATTTAGGGAGAATTCGGTCACATACACACCAACAGAAGAATTATATAATATAATAAGAGAAGTTAATAAACTGAACAACTCAAAAGTAATTAGCGAACTTTAAAGTTTTAATATATTTTACATTTTCTAATGGCGAACCTGACTTAAACGCTAATGGTCAAAGGATTCCCACCCGGTTTGTGTTGAACATACAGCCATGTGTCTGGAACACTTGGTGGTGTTTGGTTGTGTCCTAAACTCCCGGCCCAAGATATAACTATCCAAATATGAACTGTTGAGTGTGTAGCGTTAATTATCATATCATTTTGCAGTCGGGTGCTACTTTTCATAGCAATGGTAGAAAGCTATATTTTCTTCCACAAGAATGAATCATACAGTACAGTTTTCAAACTTACAAAATAATCTAGAGCACGTCCGTTTTCTGGGAAAAACTCTGCACATTTCGTCATACCTATAATAATGACCTAATTCATTTGTCTATAATAATCCGGTGATCTTGATCTAGAACGAAACTGTCGTTGTGCAATACTAACAATGAAACAACGTTCATATGTTGCTTACATTAGGAATGTGCAACGGTCAATTACAGCAAACAGATTACGTTGCATTAATAGCAAGCACAGACTGTCATTGACCTAAGGTGATACAGATCTTTCTGGAGACAATATGGCCCTTATTCTAATCGGTGTAGAGTAGAGATTATTGGTATAATTATAATGAAGTGATACGAAAAGCAATTTCACGGATCGTTTGCTGATGAAGCGCTGTGTCTTAAACTACATAAACAGCTGTTTGAGTTCCGATTACAATACAACATTATTAATAATTTTAACTTCATTTCTATCCAAATAAAAGTGCTGATTTCTATGTAACTAAATTAGCAAGCAGACGGCACACCTGATGGTAAGCAGTTGCCGTAGCCTATGAGCGCTTTCAACACGATTTGCAGGTGTTCTTAAATCTCCTTTAGTTTGTAATTTCACTAGCTACAATGTCCTTTAACGAAACACAGATGCCAAAGACACTACTGCTTTGCGGTAGAATTCTGACACCGCAATGACCTACCTAGCGGGTCTTTTGCAATCAAATGCCTACCACCAGTAAAAATTTCGAGGATTTTGTTGAAGCTTTTAACAGACACAATTATTGTGTCCGGACAACTACTCTTCGAGCCTAACTAATAAGGTACAGCATAAAGATACAATCAACAAATGTCATAGCAATTCTGATGCATCTTCAAAACCTCTTTACGATCTCGGAGAAGGTCATGCAGTATGAAATGGAATTTTCGTAATCAATATTTTTTTAATGATGTTCGCTTTTGCAGAAGGCGCTCGGTACTAGTGATAAGACACGCGCGACGCGACGACGCTGCTAAGTATGAGTGCAGGGCACAAGGCGCGGTAGGACCGCCAGCGATAGCCACCGCCAATGTCAGCGTCCTACCACAAGTCACAGCAGCACCGGACACCCGTAAGTTTGATAATATAAAGTAATTTTTAATAACTCAACAAAAAATCAGTAAAAATGATAGTCTAAGAAGTGTTTGGCTTAAAGTGAAAGTTGGCGTTTGGGTAAGGATTTGTGAAAGAACGGAGTTTTTAATTCATACTTCACAGATCCTGTGAATATCAAAAAGTTATCATTGCTTAGCTCCAAATAAATTCCAATATAAAAACCATTCGATATATCGATATATTTATATTTAAATCTTTTATCATAAATTTTTAAGGTACTATAAAGTTATCCGGAATTATTACATATTTTCCATCCCATAGTTAATATGTTAAGAGAACACAATTTCGATTACTTAAAACTTTAGAAGCATATTTGAGTATGAATCTCATTTACTTTTCGTATAAAATAACTTAAAAGCTACTTATTAGCTTAGGGCCAACTTTTGCTAAGGAAAATTTAATAATTTTCATAAGTTCTATTTTATATTACTGAATAAGTGAAATGAATCGTCAATTTTAAATTTACTACCTATATTTACGTTAAAAATGCCCAACATAACCTTTACATTATAAATACCTAAGTAATATACGATTAACAGCTCTTAGTTGTAACGAGAAGCCAGAGGTATCATGTGCTATTGTTACAGACTTTAAATACCGGTTCATTTTACTGACATACGGGAACAGTTCTCAGCATATACCGAGAATGATAATAAACAATGCTCTAAAGACCAATAGAATGAGTTACCCATGATGAATATACATTACGACTATTCTAATAAATATCGGCAGTTTAGTTTTTTGCGTGATGGTATGGAACTCTATATCGACGGTCCATGAAGTGTGACAAAATGTGATGTTAGGAGGAAGTAATTTAATACTGTACTCATTTTCGTATTATAATTCGTGTAATATGAACCAGGGCATCTACCATAAACGATGAAACAAACTACGATAGCAATGCAGCTTAGTGTAGGTGGTCAATTGTATCGCAATAAGAGTTCATTGTAGGCCACCAGGTTTATTTTTTTAATGTAACTCTATAAAATATTATTTTCTACAGTTAGTAGTTGATAACTATATGTATGGTAATGTAATTGTATAAAATATTGATCTGATAACATTTGATTTATATATTTTCTAAACTTTATTTAGTTATTATCTCGAATTACAACTGTTCTGCTTTGGAGGACTTCTTTTAAGTTTTTTTTTTTAAACTTATTTATGGTATTTTACTATTTATTTGATGCTGTTGAACTTCTTTTTGGAAATCTTAATCATAATCTTGCAAATTTTGGAAATCTTAACTCAATATTAAACATTTTTGATGCTTTTACGCAAAAACTACTGATTTGGATGAAATTTCACACACAGATAGCTTATTATCTGGATTAAAAATTATATTATATGCTTATCCCAGAAAAAATGTTTCATTCCCGTACGATTAACGCGGGTGGAACAGAGGTCATTATATGTATATTAGTCGAATAATGAAAAGTCGTTTTTACAGCGCCTGGTGCCCCGTGTCCTATGCCCGACCCAGCCTCCTACTGCCTCAATGGAGGCACATGTTTATTCTTTGAAGTTGTTCAGGAACAAGCTTGCAAGTAAGTAACTGATTGGACAGCATTTTTTTCTGTAACAATTTTTAATCTTCTTCTTACCTGGTGGTTAGTGGCCAACTTAGTGTCAGAGTTGATCAGGCATGGGCGTAACGAGGTAGGCGCAAGAGGGGCAAATCCCCACCCTGGACCTTGTAAAATACCAAGAAATGGAAGATTGGAATAAATTTTGAAATGTTTAACCAAAACAATTAAATGAAGCCCTAAATTAAGATTTTGCACTCCCCTGGACCAAATCCTGGCTACACCCGTGTATTCAGGTCGCCCGTATAAGTCTCTGACTTGACTTCTCGATTATTATCAAATTGATAAAAGCCGAGATGCTCAGATGAGATACTACTACCGATACTGGGTGACTACCCATCTTTTCATCAGTGACCGTACCCGGCTGTGAGCGTCTCACAACTTAATTTTTGATGACTTATTTTGATTTGATTTAAAGTAATATGAATTATTTATATTGACTTAAAAACTGTTACCATATACCACCTACCAACTCGAGCTCGATCTCGATTGTTTGTTCGAAATCACTAAAGCGTTAAGTCTTAAAACGTGTTTTTCTCAAATATCTTAAACAAATTATTTTATTAATATTTTCAGATGTCCAGAAGGCTTCAATGGGCAACGGTGCGAGAACAAAGACGTGTCGAATAGGAGCAGTATGTATCATTCCTACACATGCAAACTGGGCCTATCAACGTCCTACTACTGTTAGCGCAGCAGTGCGCCAGCTTTACCCACCTCGTTCCAATTTTATATTTTAGCACCGTTTGGACATCGGTCAGACATGTCATAGATAATATATCTCATTCTATTACGAAAGTATTATTTTGTATAATAATTGTTAGTATAGTTGGATTCGAAATTTAAATTTGAATTTATAATTGGAAATATTTCAACTTTTGCGATAACTCAATGTTGGATGACAGATGTCAGAAATTAATTAGCAATTATTTTCAAAATAAAACTTTCATAATTGAATGTGGTTTTAAAACTGTGAGCTCTATAAAAACTAGACCGTTTTCGGTCCAATGCTATATACATTGTTCGTTTCGTGATAAATGTATATAACTGGACTTTGAATATAGTCCAGTGACGTTAATTCCTATTGTAATAAAATGTAATTTTATTTATTGCATTAGTAATATTATTTTCTTAGTTCACAGAATTTTTAGCTAAATGCTTCAATATATTAGGGCGTTTTTTATTGATTCAAGTTATGTTATTGGGGCCAGCTGTTGCATGGCCGTTTTTATTTTAGAATCTCATGTGTCTCGTGTCTATGACGAGAAGACATGCAGCTTCTTTTATCATAGATAATCAATTGTTATTGATTCTCCTTTGTTTGTCTGCGTTCATTTTTTTCTACTCACTAATTAAACAAGCGAAAGCATTAAATTATTTTAGATTGTTATAGTGTGTAAAATATGAATAGCTGGCCCAGTGAGATTTTAATTTTAAGTAATTTTACTAGCACCAATATTAAATTTTTATTCTATTGAAATCGACAAAAGCGGCGAAAGTCTTTACATTTAAAATTTATCTATCAAAATAAAATCAGCTGATCTATTACTGATTAAAAAAAACTGTTTCATTCTATACTCAAAGTTGTAAATATTTTACTCATATTTGTAATTTTGCAATTTTTTATATTGTTATTAAATAAGGTTTGATAACTCATTACAGTAGGTAATATTATTCTGATAAAGAGACTTTGAGAGAGAAGTTTTGTACATATCTATTAGGATAAGATAAAATTTACACTTAAATACACTCGCTACGAATTTTTCACTTGAAATTAAATATAATCATAGGCAAATGTGTACCTCTTCACCACATAATAACTGTGTGACAAGAAGTTATTAGTAATCACTATGAAATTCACAGAATGAGGATAATTATGATGTAAAAAAAGTCCGCAAAATATGAAATATTTCTAGAGAGTAAAATTTTAAGGTACCAACTCGTTTATGTAGCACAGCTGGACAGGAAAGATTGAGATATGCCTTAAAAAGGTACTAAAGACTGCATCCAATAATTTTCTTTTTGATTAATAATTATTAATGAAAAGATGATATTTTCAATTTGTTTAAGCATTTCACTTGTCTTTGACTTTAGGCAATAAACTTTAGCTACACTAGCGCCACCATTTCATACACTTTTATAAACACAATCTATAAGAGGCTCCTTTTGCACCACAAAATTCAGGAAAAGAATTACTTTTTGTACTTATTAGCGACTTATCCCTATATCCAATTTAAAAATTATTTACAGAACAAACCTTTACTCCACCTAGTCAAATAGCAGTTTTAATTCATAAACAACTAGTTAGGGTTATAAAAATAAATTTATGTATAATTATACGAATGTGGAAAATTGGTAGGATGGTTGTGGATATAGCAAGGTCTTTTTCCTGTTAACTTTCAGATACTTATAATTATGTACTTCATGAATTATTATGTGGGACCGAAACTATTTATTCATTACACAATTTTTATATAGTTAAATATTTCATTTTGTATAAAGTTCTTTTTTAAGTTCATTATTTATATTATGTAATTTAACTAGTAAAGTGACTATTTATTTTTAATTCAGGAGGTTTGTAGGGCATTAAATTTAAGGTCTAGTGACGTCATCGTTGTAGAATTTCTTTCCATTGTAAAAATGAAGTGCAGTTTCCCTGTAGCCAGAAAAACCGGGACGTCACTTTTCCTTTTTAATTTGTAGTCTCACAACAAATACTAAGACGCAGAGTGTGTTATGTAATGTAATGAAGATACCAAAATCACAATTAAAGAATGAGTGTTGGAAATTAACAGAGGCGATAATTTATTTGTTTTTTTTTTTCATTTGCACTGTCCTTAATCCTACGAATTTGAACTGTGGAATAAACGGAAAATGGTATGTATTTTTATTCAAAATTATATTTTTTTATGTTGTTCACCTGTATCTTCACTGTCCGCACTCATTTCATCATTTGAAAAAATGTAGCCACTGTTTCCAAAACCTTTCCTTCTTTTGTGTTACATTTTTTCATTGGCCTAACATCGTGAAAATACTAATGCTTCATCACCTTCACTAATGTTTGGGAAGCATGCTTGTATTGTATATGGGATCAATGCACATAAATATATTAGATACTTACTATTTGTTGTGAGATAACGAACAAGTCATTACCATGCATGCAAATAATTATGTATTCTATGTATGTACTTCACAATCTAATAAAAACTATTGTAGTTGTAAAAGATACCTTATAAACTTAATCATACATTTTTTAAATTAAAACTTATAGACTAGTTAGGGGACATTCATAAATCGCATCGCTTAATATTAATTACAAGCGCTGAAGAAGCCACGGAATTGATATTGTATTTCTAGAGACAGCAATGGACTGCGCAAACCTACTAAATATAAACAGTTACGCTCATAAATAAATAGATACAAAAGTAGCCAATTTTGGAATTGATCGATTTCGAATCAGCGTTGTGTCGATATTATTCTACTTTTAAGCTAAGCCTTATAAAATGGAGCTCCAAGCAGACGTTAATTTCAGTTGGATAAGTTCTGTCAATGACATTTTCAGTTGAACAATTCTTGTCAATGGCATTTTCAGTTGGGCAAGTTTTGACATGTCTAAGGATGAAATCACTTTTATATATATTTTTGAATGACCCCTAATTAATATAGAAACTTACGAATGTTGATATCTCATAACTTAGTGTAAATGATATTATATTTATTAAAATTGGAATCTAGGTGCTATGCTTTTATGTCTAATATTGATTACCGTAATTTTTTTTTAATAAAAAGAAGTACTCATCTCATTCGTTCTTTCCTTTTCAGGTTTAGGAGAACGACTATGGTGAACGATAATTGGATCGACACGACGAAGAAACTAAATAATGAACGACAATATTCGTAATAATAAACTGTAAAACATTCCCGCATTTAATATAATATTAGCTTTATATACGGTGAAATTAGTAGTGGTAAAACGTATACGATTACAAAAAGCATTGTATATAATTTACTTTTAATATAATATTGAGTTGGACAGGCAGATCAGTTACAGACAGTTATGTCTATTTTTAATGCTATTTCTTGAATAAATTCCCCGTATTTATATACTACTGTCTCAAAATGTTGGTAAAATTATAATAGACATATGTAATTATTATCAGGAAGCATGCATGAGGCACAATTTCCCATCAGATAACTCCCAACAGCTGTCAAATTCAAATTTAACGTGACTAAAATATAATGAGAAACGGCTGCTATTCGATCACCGTTAGTCAATTTTCTTCTGTTATTTATTAAAACAGAATAGAATTATGCTATGAATTTGGATAAGCACAAGTGCCTTGATCCGTGGCCTTAGCGTCCATTTCATACCTATTCTAAGACACTAAGTACTGTAGAATTTGTACAATATCTAAACACGAAGAAATATATTAGGTTAATTATTTCAGTAACAGCTTCTTAGTTTTTTTTTTTGTTAATGAAAAGTAAATCAATTTTCCATTGCGTTGTGTATGGTCTGTAAATTTTGAATTTAAATTATTATAGGTACTCGTTTTGTGTTTATATAAGTTTTAAATAAAGTGTATGTTCCGATTTTTTCATGAAGTTATTTATAACATATAGATAAACAATTTGTAAAGATCGTTAAAATTTTAATATACGCCTTCGGTATAACATTTCTAATTTATTTTTAGGGGTCCATAAGAATGAAAATAACCCATCGAAACCTCTGGCTACAGATGTTAAGTTGTATTAACGATTTTTGTACAGTATTATTTGCTGATTAGAAATTATTTATTGTACTTTTAGATGGCTATTTGGTAAGTGCTTTGTTATAATAAATTTAATCGAAAAATATCACTGCTTTTTATTGTAATTTTTTCAGGTTTTTTCTTGTTTTTGCCCAATTTCTTTACAATTAAAGAGAGTCATATCCATATATTCGCTTATGTATCCACTCATTTGTAATAACAGTTATTAATAGAATAACTAAAAGCAAAAAAATGTATTTTCAGAACCACTAACATTTTGTTATCTGACCTATACATTAAAAGTGTACACGGTACTTCAAGTAGGGACTCCTTAGTTCCCTCTGTGAACCTTCCTCATAAAAAAAACTTCAAATTTATATTGTTTATAGAGACATGTAGGCCTTTTGGTAGACTAGTATAATTTCTGAAATTGTAAAGACTGTAAACTCCAGAGCATGGATTATGAAAAGCTTCTTCAAATTATTACTGAAGCCAGTACTAAGAGACACTAGGCTCTCTCACTAAATCTCGTATTAGGAGTCGACCCTTCTACCTTTCAGTTACTGAGGTAGAACAACTGGACCGGCTCGGAAGGGGACTTACTATCATCTCAGAATGCCGTAAAGTAACACTATTAACAGCAGTACGAAACACGTCTTCAATATTCTTTTAAAACAGGTTTATACAAAATTTGAAGTAAGTAGGTTGGACCAAGGAGTCACATTACCCATACAATACTGTCTATAATCTGTATCGTCAATTTGATTTCTTATATTAATAGGAGCTACAAAAATACCGATTGAACGTAAATGCTTTCATATAAATTAAAATTAATTAAACAAAATTAAAATGAAAACTATATTTCCACTATAATAATAAGAATCTCCATGAGATAAGCTTTTCACGTCACTTGTCAGCCCTAATATTATTTTTAAATAAGAAGTCAGATGTAGAATGAATGAATGGGTGCTTAATGTAATGTAGTGGATAATAGTCTATTGCAAAATAGTGGTTAATTTAAAAATAATAAAAATAATTTAAAAATAAAAATATGACTATTATGATTGCATTGCAAAAAATGAATAAAAACCTTAAGCCGAGAAAATATTTTGAAATAAGTATTACTATTATTAAAATCATCCGATTATAGATATTTTATAAATTATATTAAGTCAAACGGGATAATAATAAGATCATTTTTATCGTGTGAAGTTATTCAAGAAAACCTCACTAAAATTTTGACCGATCAATGCAGCTGTTAATATTTTTCTATAGTTATACAATTTGAAGATTTCTTGTTGTACCATTATAAGGAATATAATTGTATGAATATGTCATAGCGAATTATTCGATCATTGCATATTATAGTCGATTTTTCAATTGATTATTCTCGATACTTATTAAGTTTTATCGTTTGATGAAAAAAGGCAACTCTTATACCAAAAATTATATATGAAACTTAACTCCATAATGTTATAGATGAAATGTAAA
The DNA here is from genome assembly GCA_023373885.1 of Hestina assimilis. Classification (NCBI taxonomy): domain Eukaryota; kingdom Metazoa; phylum Arthropoda; class Insecta; order Lepidoptera; family Nymphalidae; genus Hestina; species Hestina assimilis. The sequence goes on along the minus strand of CM041745.1, from coordinate 1,036,694 downwards.
TTACATTTTCTTGTACAGTTTAATAGAGAGATTCGGAGTTTTTTCACGGAGTTCCGTTCACAATGAAGGCGATACTGACAATGATAAAATCGATTCCAAAACAGTTTTATAAACGCATTAAACTAGTTGATCCATTACAATTCCAGAGAACAGTCAATAAGGCGTGTCCAATTTTTTAATGGTATAAGATATAGATAGATATAGTTGACAAAAATGTTATTAAAAAAAGTATCTCTATACATGCAATTACGAAAAAAAGTTTATTTAATTTAAAATACAGTTGAAGATCTACAGATTAAACATCAAACATGTAACCCTTAAAACTAATTGTACTATCACAGTTCATAAATAAAAATTAAACAAGTTTATCCTTACAACTATATGAGACTGAATAAGAATTTGTAGATTGATTTAGATTAGATTGTTTACATCTTCATTACAGTCTAAAGTCCCCGTCACAAGAAACTATAAATATTGTAAATAAAGAATTTCTGCATTACTTGGCGACAATATAATTAACAAAAAAATAATCCTAAATTCAATCAACTCATAAAGTAACATAAGAGGTGTGTGCGTGGGGCCTGAGTGACCATATGGAATTTTTAAAAAGTTGAATATTGCTTTTTTTCATATCATAAGTATTACTGTTATTTGGTACGACTTATATTTTTATTTTTTGTCCCAAATGCTACTAGCACCTGACTATGTGTTTACAAAATTTATAGTTTCTCATAATTTTAAGATAATAAGTTTATTCATTTTAATAGCATTTCATTACCAAAGGGACTTTAGGGACTAAGCCTACGCTAACTAGATGCTACAAAGTTGTGTTGGAATATTATTATAAAAGAATTAATATTTTTATAAAATGATTAGTGTAACTATAGCATCAATCAAATTAAATATGAATAATAACCCGCCAAGTGTGGACCTCACACAGTGGAGACTGGAGGGTTCCAAGAAGGGTTCAAAGGGAGAGAAGCAAGAATCTTTATAAAAGTCAATGCTAATAATAAAATATTTATGTTACAAACATAAATTATTGTATAAAGACCAAATATAATGTTTAAAATCTGACATTACAAATTTATTAGGCTTCCCTTTATGACATTAGGTTATGAAACCATATGGTATGGGGTATTAACTGTAGAAAGCACACTTGACTGGTTTAAATTATTATTATTTTAAGAATAACACATAATAGTAAAGTAATAAATTTTTTTTCTCAAAACCTTACTAATGGCATCTATATAAGATGCTTTTTTTGCATAGGGATTTGAGGTTAAAATTTACCATTAGAAAAGTACTATAAATTGTATTGTTATCAATAATTAAAAATTGTATATCAAAACAGTTTGCAACTATTAAGACATGCAAAACAACACAAATACAAATATTAAAACTCATACAAAACACAAAAACCAACTTATCTAATCAACAAGTTTATAGCTAACTACAGTTTCCATTTTATGAAGGCTAGTCGAGAATGTCTTTAGCTGCACATTTTGAGCGTTGGCAATGGCTACCGGCTCTGCCTCCGCCCATTTCTCAGGGATATCACAATCTGTCTTAGCGTGTACTAAAACATCAAACGAACACCTACAATCTAAAAATGGTAGGTACGATATAGTGGCAGCAACTTGTAACATTACATCTCGAATCTCTGACTGTATTTTCTTTAATTCCTTGCTGCCGACTTGCTCATTTTTTTCCTTAGATAATGCTATGTCACCTTCCTCATACTGTACATTGAAATCCCAGCATTCTAAAACTTCTTTGTTTGCAACGTTTAGTATTATGAGTGACAGTTTACTTACTTTTTTGCTTATAATCCATTCTGCAAAAAAATACGTGTATTAATAAGTTATGTATACTTTTTTAAGTGTCAATATTTGTTGAGGAATTATTTTCAATGTATCAACATTTTATAAAATTATTGCAATAATGTAATAACATTTCTAATAAGAAACAAAATTATATATTAACTTTTAAGCTAAAGAAAAGACATTTAAATTTAAAACTTAGAAGTTCAATTACAAGCCTGTAATAACACAAGAGGAGTAAACCAAAAGTACTAATTTAAAAAAAGTGTTTTAAAATTAAAATTACCTTCACTCTGTGTTAATAGGTTTGTTAGGAAGCTTTTAATTTGTGGATCTTCAGATATAAGAAGAGTAATCCCATATTGCTGTTCCGCTTTAAACGTTTCCGGTGGATATAAGCCTCGCTGAAATAATACTGAATTTATAGCAAATTCTGTAAAAAAGTACACAAATATTGATTACAAAATACATAACAATTAGTTTTAAAAAAATGTAATCACTTCTTTTTAAAATCATTTTAAACAAAACGTACTTAAGTATTCACATAATATTTGTGCCGAGCCCCTAAGAGTTATACAGTTTTTTGTCTGTTGTTGAGACATTATTTATAATAAGTTAGAAAATATATATAATATAAAATTTAAGATTAAAACTGTTCTTCAACAAACTTTTATGAATTTATATTAGTTGCAGAATACAATAAACTTATCCGTTAACTTTTGAATTTGACATTTGAGTTTTGACAGTTAACGTACATCATAAAGCATGGACTGGAGAATAAAAAGTAAGGAGCACAATCTTGTGTCATAAATCAGAATTATTAGCAGTGCGAAATTGTTCAGTGGAAGCAGTAAAATAGTAAATAGCAGTTTAGTTTATTACAGAAGAGTATGAAATGAACTTAGCCGTAGTTGATGGAGTGAAATGTGCTCTGTTCAGTGCAAACTGCAAAAAAAAAATAACAAAGCGATTTAAAAAATGACCTTTTTTGTGATTTTGGTAATGCTATGTTCTTTTTTTACTAGTGTCTTGACTTTTTTAAAATATTTACTAAGTAGGCTGTAAAAACTATATCCAAAAAAATTGTAATTAGGTATTATTGTTTTATATCTTTGTTGATAAAAAAATGAGTAAAAGCAAAAGTTTTTATTTCTGGCGCTTTTCATTTAATTCCCGGCTGTTACTGTACCGCAATCCTTATTTAATATACTTAGGTGGACACTTTTTCAACACAGACAGCATGCTCCACAATTTTTATTATCAATGGGAAAATTAAGGATAGTGCTATCTCTTTCTGACTTTTGATGATTACTTGTAGACTTGATGAATTAATAAAAACAAATAACTTGTGTCCCCTTTTTGGGCGAAATCTTTGTGACCTTAGACCATTTTCCAATGTTAATTATCGCCTGCATCAACCATTTTGAGTTTGGAGTTATGATGTTATATGATAGACAGGTTTTTCATTTGGATTTGGAATAAATATTTCTGGAAATAGTCACGAAACCCCTCATATATTTATATTGTTATTATATATATTACTTATTCATATCAATGGAAAAATAGACAGTTCCCTAAATAAAAAGTTGCAGTATTTTATATTGCTTACGCAATAAGAGAAATATTGCATATTTTAAATTAATAAAAAGTATAGTAGTCTTTGATCTTTCCCTTTTCTATCAAAACTCGTATTTCGTATTATTACTTTGTAGGGTAAATTAAAATTCAGTTTTTCTGAATTTTAACGTGTCCAGAAAGTTCATTTCTTTTGAGGTGATTTTAATTTATCATTCATTTATTTTGGAGGCTCACTGATGATTGAATGAAATTTTAAATGATTTCTATAATTATTTAGTGTAACATATATTCTGATACGATAAATGTCTTAGAGAGATAGATGTCTTAGTTTAACATGTTAAATGTAAGGATAGATGTAGATATAACAAACAAGCTTCGGTTATATTATTATTTATATACTTGTTACGTTCCCACGTCTCGCGGATTCAGGGAAGTGGCGGACCACCGGGTTTTCGCCGTAATAACCATTTTATCGGAAAGTGCAAAAGTGTTTAGTAAGAGTTCACCGAATTAGTTTAAATTGTTATAAATGTTTAATTTTAATTTAAGATATTGGTTTAATTATATATTCACTCTTGTCTCTCACATCGAGCAAGCAGTACTAGTTTTAAGTTTAGATTGTAATTTCATTAATAAGTAATTAAAGTAATAATAAGTAATTTTGGTTTCTTTGGACCCTCCGCTGCCGTCGTACATAATTGGCGCAGTCGGTAGGATACTCGCGGGTCGGGTCGCGAGCAACGTAACTATAGATTTCTAAAATCGAAATCGTCACGTCGTGATCTACCCGGGTCGCTATCAAGCACTGAGAAGAGTATCCAGAATCTACGAGAGGCGCAGCGAGGTGTATCCGAACATTGATACTCCAAAGAATCTAAAATTAAAATCTTAAGTACATTAGAATCGTCTAGTGATTGCTTACCCTTAGTTTTTAATATTCCTAGCCCATAGTTTTTCCTAGATTTCCCTTCTGCGGCAATCGGAACCTTTACATTTAAGTAGGTATAGAATTTTGAAGCAAGTTATATAATTTAAATTTTTTTTGATAAATTGTAATTAATAAAAAACATAAAATTAAGTAAAAGATAGATTTAATAATTAGTAGACTTATTAGTAATATAGGTGACTCTTTTGAAAAAATTCCAGTTTTTGATCAAAATGCATATCAATTATATAATGAATTACTCAACAATCATCATGACAATTATTTTAAGACATATAACTTTGGATAAAGAGTAAATTTTAGTTATTCTATTAAAAGAGAATCTTAAATCAGCAATAAAAATTGATGTAATAGATCTCAGCTTAACTGATGCCTGAAATTATGATGAAGAATTAAAGATAATATATATTTCTTTTAATATTGGGAGATATTTTTTATAGTAACATTAATAGTCGTTTTATATGATTAAAAATGAATCACATTGAATATAAATCATTAATAATTTAGCCATTTATTTAAAATAGCTCGAAATTATTAAAAAATTACTCGAATTAGACTTTTTAGCATTTAGGGTTTAGCCTAAATGTTCTTAAAATTAGATTCGAAAAATAACTCATTTTAATTTGATATTAGTGATTGACTCAGAATAATAAGATAAATATATAATTTATAAAGAATATGTAAAAGTTTAGAATTTGATTTAATTTAATATTTTAAAAGATAAATAGATTTTATAATTATAGAGATTAACATTTTAATTTTTGCAATTTGCGATTGTTCTCCCTAATTCCTTAATTTTTTATCATTTATACCTAGCAAGAATATAGGAATCCTTATTCCTTCCCAACCTTTTGTAGCAATTCACAATGATGATTTTACATGTACATAGAGGTAGAATACCCGAAGGTTTACTGCTACTGTATTAAGAACTTCATCATGATGCAAGAATCCTGCTAAGTCATATATCCTGACAGTTTAAACTACTATCTTCAATTCGACGAGAACAAAATGATCCAGAAATCAGCATCAATTCAGAACCATACGAGGAAGCTGTTCAGTAATAATGCTGTACCATTTGGACCTCTAAAATTACGGAAATAAAACCTTCAAAAACTGAAACCTAAAGCGGACAGACTCAGTGAATAAGATATTACCAGCACTATTCTCAACCTGGTCATCGATTAGATGCTGTTCTTCAGGAGGGAGATGTTACGTTCCCACGTCTCGCGGATTCAGGGAAGTGGCGGACCACCGGGTTTTCGCCGTAATAACCATTTTATCGGAAAGTGCAAAAGTGTTTAGTAAGAGTTCACCGAATTAGTTTAAATTGTTATAAATGTTTAATTTTAATTTAAGATATTGGTTTAATTATATATTCACTCTTGTCTCTCACATCGAGCAAGCAGTACTAGTTTTAAGTTTAGATTGTAATTTCATTAATAAGTAATTAAAGTAATAATAAGTAATTTTGGTTTCTTTGGACCCTCCGCTGCCGTCGTACATAATTTACTATTTGTTATTATTATTATTGTATACTATTTCTTATTATTATTATTATTTTCAATAAATTAATAAATAAAAACTAAACATTCAACCCTAATCGGGGCCATTATGATACTAATATTATACTGTGTTAGGAGACTGTTAACACACAAAGAAAAGCAGAAATAGACCCAGACTGGAGCACATACCCGTATGATCACGTTCCAACTTTGTTCACTCTTCGTTACTCGGAGATATTGTCACTTGCTCTTTAGAGTAGTATAATTATGTGCTCGGTGCTCTGCGGTCATGAATTGTCAATTTGTCATTAATTGTCTGTTGTCTTGTCAGTTGTTAGTGTCACAGTGTCACTCGTCGACAAAGTTTTGAATTTTGATTATATTGATTGAATTTATAATTTCATGGTTGTATACTTTTAACTAATTGCGGGGGAACAATAAGTCTTACAAAATGAGAATTTATAATACTTCTCGCAATTATGTCTCACTATTTTTAAACGACTGAAGAAGCAACAACTACGTCAATTAAAAAGTATAAGAGTGTTTGTTTCACAACACAATGGGAAGAACTCAACGAAAGAGGCGGCATAAGAATTTGCTCAAGTTCCACACCTGCAATAATGAGAAGGATTTAATTTTATTGAACTCTTGGCTAGCTAAGCAAGGAGTCCGTTATAATAAGAAGTTAGTATTAGCTGTGTTTAGTGACACTGGTCGGGGAGTACTGACGAAAAAAAAAATTTTCGCGGGAGAGGAACTGATGAATCTACCGCTTAATTTAACTATTAATGTTACCAGTTTATTAATGGATGTTGTATTTTGTAGGATTTTTTAGAGAACAAAATTCCATGTCTACTAGAATATAGTCATAAAGTGTCATTCCAATCTCTTATGGCATTTTACTTAACATATTTAAAATCTCAAGGAGATAGTGGTAAATGGTACATTTATTTGGAGAGTTTGCCAAAGATGTATACAGTACCATATTTTTTGCCAATTGAAATAAAAAATCATATTGATGAAAAAATTATGTCTGTGATCTCAAATCAATGTAATATAATTGAAAGCTCTTTTCGTATTTTTGAGGAAATTTTACTAAATACTTTATGTAATTGTAACATTATTCAAAATTTTAGATCATATTTTTCATTATCTCATTACGAATGGGCCTATTTCACTGTAAACACAAGATGTGTCTATATGGACTTGACAAAAGTTATTGATTTAAAAGATGACACAAGTTCCATTTTGTCTCTTATTAATGATAATACCAAAATATCATTATGTCCATATCTCGACATGATAAATCATAGTCCAAACACATCAAATGAAACTAAGCTTTTGATAAATAAGGAAGTAGGTTACACACCAGTTAAAAAATTAAAAGATGATATATTTTCTGATGTACGGTTTTCTATTTACACAAAGAATAATTTTGATCCTTATACACAGGTATTTATATGTTACGGAGACAGTCATAACTTGAAATTGGTAACCGAATATGGATTTTATTTACCTTCAAATGATATAGATTTTGTGTCATTTAATTTTGATAAAATAAATATATTTTTACACTCGGTAAACATAAAACTTTCTACTGATCAATTAACATTTATCAATAATCACGGACTGAACAAGGAATTGTATATTGACCTGAGAGGTTTGAGTTTCAATTTTTATGGATTATTAATGGTTATAAAGTATTATTATAATAATAATATAGATATAAGTAGATTAATATATTCAGCGGCTATTTGTTCAAATGATAGAGTCCTAATAGAATTTATAAAGCCGTTTGTTAATGATAGACTTTTAAATATACAGTCGGAATTAAGTAAATTAAATAATTTTAGTAAGAGTATTGTTTTAGATAACTGTATACATCTTATGTGTCAGTATGTTAAAATATTAGAAAAGTTTATTAAATGTTAGACTGTAGTATCTAGACTTTGGATTTCATTTCATTAGATTTCCCTTAAAACTGACTTTAAGTACTAACTACTTTATATAATCGGAAAAAAAATATGTATACAAATCTGTGCATGATTTTCTCTACAGTGGTCCAGCCAATTTGAATAAAATTTTTGCACTCTGCTATTTTAACCCTGGATAAGCATTTCATGAAGTAAATAATAAATAAATAAACAATAAATACCTAATAATGATAATAAAATAATCGCTGCAAACTGAACGGACACATTAGGATAGTTATATCTGGTAATGTGTCGGGGTCCGGAAAAATTCACAATGACAAGCCCAAATACACCCAGAACATATTATGCTCCGAGCGGGAATCGAACCTGCGAGCTGTGGCGTTTAAGGCAGACTCGCTACCGCTGCACCACAACGTCATCGAATTCGTCGAAATTGATATAGGATATTAAATTCAAATGTCTATAATAAAAAATTGCCAGTTTTTTGTTTTTTTTTTTTTAATTTTTATTATCAATATATTATCAACACCCACATATAATATATGCCACTATATTCTAATTCATGAATTAGTAGTATTATATACAGGTACTCTGAGTTTCACAGTGTTTTAATGCAATTCCAATCAAGTCTAAAAGTAGTAAGTTTTATAAACACAAACTAAAAGGTGACCGAGGAGGCAACATTGGAATTTGTGTATAATTAACCATAAAATAATTACATATTGTCATCTGTGATTTTGCCATAGTTACCGAGAAATATAGCAAAAATCATATATATGTTTTTGTAGCGAATTGGTATTAGGTCGTTCCCAAGCTGTTCGTTGGTGGTACTTCTATACTAAGCACCTCGTTATTTTATGCCAAATATACCCTTGATTCAGTTTTTATGGAGATCAGTGCATTTGACAGAAGCGAAATAATCAGCATGCTATATTGTGCTCTGTGGAACTTGCTCGCTGTCAGCAGTGTCAACTAGACATTTGTTTTTATTAATTTGTCGGATGTCGTGCGACCATGGCGGCGGCCTTGTTGACCAATAAAAAAATCAATAAATTACTAAAACATGTGAAATACTCAAAATCATTTTGGAATAATAGATCACTGATCCTTAATAAACCTCACTGTAGTATAATTTGTAAACAATGTGCAGTCACGAGCTATTTCAGGGTATTTTGTTTTAATTGGTTTACAATTTGTGATTTTATGATTGAATCAAGTTTTGTTCATAGTTTCAAATGAAAATATACCATTTATTTTAGTTTTATTCCTCGAACCCTCCAAACAATCCTGGTGGGCCGGATGCGGCGAAAAATGTTTTGGCGGCTGTTCTAGCCAATCGACCAAAGACTGGGAAAATTCCAGTTGGTAAGTCGTGAAGTGGCTATAACGATCATTATACAACTGTATATTTATTATAAAAATTATAATTCACCTTTGCTTGGATATAGTTGCGTAATTTAAATTTGACCTTGAATTTCTATCAAAATGTATACAAAATTATTTACAAGAGGCATGACAACTTTTAGATTTATAAATAAAAAATTTTAGATTTTAAAGTCTCAATAAAATAAAAAAAAATAGTCTATCAAAGAAATAAACTGAACTGAAATTTATGAAGCTTATTATAAGTTTCTTATTTGAAAATAAAAAAGAATAAATAAATCAAACTAGACAACTAAACTGTTATATTTCATTTGTAAATAGTTCATACCAACCTTTTTATAATATCACTTTAATGTGTTAATTTTTTTTCATATCTCATTATTATGCTCTAATAGTAAATGTTTTTGCTTATGATATATTCTTTAGCAATTAAATAGATTGTCCGCCTGTTTTTATTTTGCATTAAATTTTGATACATTAATTTTTATTTGCACTTAAATAACTTCAAACAACTAAATAAGCATTTGAATTACTATTTATTTTTTTAATTTTACAGCAACAGTGTAATATTATTTCATTACATTTAGTAACTAATTTTTCATTTATTTTGTCGTTACTTATGCCTGGTTGATGCAGTCTCTCCTGCACCCGATTAGTTTCCTGCTTGCACCTTTTTATCCTATCATAATGTTAATCCGTTTCCTCTAAATATCCTGATATGGTCTCCCGGTCCTAGGGATCCAAAAGAGAGACTGTTTTCACCCAGGCGCATCTGTTTTGGACCGTGAAGATATTAGTCTGGGCGATGCGAAACCAGTATCCGGTATGGACATGTGCCGAGGCATGCTGGCATATATCTGGCCTAAGGTATAACTTGTTTATTATAATTAAAGGTAAATTGTTTTTATACACTAAAACTTGATCAATAACATTTTTTTTTTACATCAAATGCCTTGCTAATGAAGTAAAAAAAATTGTTTTTATAAGTATATTAAATTATTCATCTCATAAATGTGAATAAGAACATGAGGAATGTGATAAAATATTTACAATATTATTGCATTATTTATGAAGTGAAAAGAGAAATTATCAATTAAAATCAAATAATTTTAACAAAGAACATTCTACTCATAGACATTACTATATATATACTGATCCAATATATACAGACAAAATGACAGACTCTTCAGAGCCCCTTCGTACATACAATACTAATGCAATGGAATGAAGATAGACACACACAAACTTCATTTAGTGACAATGTCCAAATCTTAACCAAATATTGAATGAATTTAGCATGTGACTAATTTCATTACATTGTTTTGGTTTTGAATTTATCAGAGGGCATTAATGAGTCTGTGTCAATTTGTATGTTTGAAAGTGCCTGCCTTTTTTTCTTTACTGTAGTTATATGATTCTACCATTAAACAATATTTTAAATTCATTTTTAGGATAACAAGATGATAAAAACAAGAGTAATGCTGTCCCTCTCTCTCTTATTTGGTGCAAAAGTGATGAATGTTACGGTACCATTCTTATTTAAATATGCTGTTGATGAAGTAAACCAATTTTCAACAACACCGGCTGGTGATGCTATACTTGGAATGGCAACAGTACCGCAAGCCTTAGGGACATCTGCATTCAGCTTATTAGTAGGATGTAAGTAATGATTATTTGTACATACATATAGAATATTTTAAAATATAGGAACACTAGTCGGCCCCGCAGACATTGTCCCGCTCCGAAAAAAAAATAGCAGCGCATCCTACTGGGTGCAATTGTAAATATAAACCATTCTCGAATCCACTGGAACACATACAAAAAATTAATCAAAATCGGTCCAGCCGTTCAGGAGGTCAGTCACATACAAAAATTTAAAACCTTTATGAGATTTTGAAAATCTTCATATTTGACATGTAATATATACAAAAGTAAATATTCATACCATATGGACGCAAATAAGCAATACCATGTCAACCCATAAAATTGAAAAAACTGAGTTATATATGCAGAAGTGTTGGTAAATGGCTGAAGAATATTTTTCTTTAATATTTGTAGGGTTTTAACTTTGAAACTTCTAAAAAGCCATTTTTTAATCATGCCATTTATGTACTATGTTAAACGTTTTGGGTTATATTATATACGAAATATGCAGTTTGTACACTTACTTTTTTATGAAAATAAGTAAAATAACTTACATAAATCTCAAATTGCCAAAAACTTGACCAATACATAAAAAAATCATATAAAGCAAGTTGTTAAAAATTTTCAAACGCGTTTTTCTTGAAATGACATTCGTGTGGGTTGACATGGTATTGTTGATTTGCGTCTATATAATATTTCAATAGCAATGGATAATGATGTGTTTTAGATGGTATTGCTCGAGCTACAGCTGCTGGTTTCAACGAACTAAGGAATGCCGTGTTTGCTAAAGTTGCTCAACATTCAATAAGGAAGCTAGCCTGCAATGTATTTACTCATCTACACAATTTGGATCTGAGCTTCCATTTAGGGAGGCAGACTGGTGCTTTGTCTAAGGTAATATAATAATGTCTTAGTTTACTATTTATCAGAAGAAAACTTATTCTACTAATTTGTAACTGCCACTTGGAATTTATTGAAATTGATTATCCAGATATATAATCCTTAATCAGATAATAATCTTTATCTCAATCAAATATGTTCAGCCATTTTTGCGCAATTGAGTAACAAACAGCCAAACATCCCAACTTTCATATTTATTATATTATTAGGATTTTTAGGCATAGATTTCAGCAAAGCATTTGATTCCTTATGTCATCGAATTTATTATTGTAACAAAATATTAATTCTCATTGAAAAATGATATAATTCGTAATATAATTTGTAATACAGCATTACATAAAATGAATTTAGGTTATAGCTCTAATAAGACTTCGCAAAAAAGAAATATTTAGGTGTCCCACAGGGGTCTTATTTAGGACCACTTTTATTTATTAATTTTATAATATTGATATGAAAGCATAACTTACAGATTGCAAAAGCTCTTTGCATTTTTATTATTCATTAACTTAATCAAATAATTACTTTTCATTTCAGACAATAGACCGAGGATCTAGGGCAATAAACTTTGTATTATCAGCCATGGTGTTTAATATTGTGCCGACTATATTTGAATTAACACTAGTGTCCATGATTTTGGGTGCCAAAGGAGGTCTTGCCTTTGCAGGTAAGCCGGAATCAATTTCGTATTTATTTATAAATATATTTCACAATTTTTTTATTTTATACAATTTCCTTCTCCATCTCAAACTAACCAATAACAGTTATGCTAAATTGGCCTTACTTGATTAACAAGAAATTTTATAGTATGCCTTTTTTCTTGCATTAAAACCACCAAAAAAGGCTTTATATCTTTTGGGCTGGAAGTAGATGCATAAGTTATTTTCACTTAAGACGTTTTTGCTGTTTCCAAATCGAGGACATTAGAGGGTAACCGCCCGTAAATGATACTCGCTGATAATATTCATCAAAATTAATAAAGCCATTTTGTGGAGATACATTCCAAAGCTGTCTGCCCAAAATTTTAAGCTTCTGGACCTGACCGATTTTTTTTAATGATTCTTTTTCAATATTTCCAAACTTTAAGCCTCTCTTGTAAAGTGGCGGTTAACCGTCGACATGTAACGTGCAGGGCTGGCGTTCGGCTGCGTGGGCGTGTACGCCGCCTTCACGCTGGCGGTGACGCAGTGGCGCACGCAGTTCCGCGTGTTCATGAACCGCGCCGAGAACGAGGCGGGCAACAAGGCCGTCGACTCGCTCATCAACTACGAGACCGTCAAGGTGAGACACAGGCGGCAAGCCAGCAGCGACGTGTGCGACTTCGTAACTACGGGATCTGTCTCTTACTCTTGAACAAGCTTTTGTATCTGTTACGCAAAGATTCGAAGATTTTCGATAGGCCTTGGATTGGCCCAACAAGTTTTTTTATGTGACTTAGTTGACAAACAAGCATACGACGCACCTGATAATAAGTGGTTGCCGTGCCTATAAATGAGCCCACTAATTTGTGGGCTTCGGGCACCCGTTGCCAACCTCGAGATATTGGTTCTTAAATATCATTTATGTAAGCTTTCTATTTATTTACATTCTTAAATCCAATACTAAAATCTCAGAATTTTAGAAAATAATTTTTGAAAACAAAATTGAAAAGCATAGGAGCCGAAGTATATCCTAGCTTTGATCCAATAAATAATCAGAAAATTCAATTTTAAAGCTCGTTTTACCTTTTTCAGTATTTCAACAACGAAAACTACGAACTACAGAAATATGATGAGAGCCTGAAGAAATATGAAGACGCGTCACTGAAGACGGCATCAAGTTTGGCTTTACTTAACTTTGGACAGCACGCCATATTCAGCGCCGGACTAAGTGTCATAATGATAATGGCAGCTAAAGAAATAGCCCAAGGTAGGTTCAATTTCTGACTTCTTATCCAGGTAGTGGTCTAACTTAGTGTCGGAGTTGTTCATGGCGCCTGTACAGCCCACTGACTGACTTAAATTGACTTCACCGACTTTTTATAATATGCTCTTCCTAGTGCCCAGTTAGCAAATCAGAGCCCAAAAATATTTTTTTTTTAACTTTGATCATGTAATACAATTGACTTCATGGTTTCTTGTAAGATCTATTGATGGACACATCAGTCTTCTATTATAACAACTATGTTGGTACACGCAAAATAGAATCACAGTGTGAAACTTTTTTACTTCGTATGTATTATGTGTTCTTTCCTTCCTGTTTCTTGATCGTATGTATTTGTAATCACAAAACAAACATCTGCCCCGAGCGGAAATCGAACCTGCGACCGTTGCGGCTAAAGGCAGGCTCGCTACACGCCACAAGGATCACCAACATGAACCACCGCCCCGTGTGCAGGGCGCATGTCGGTGGGCGACCTGGTGATGGTGAACGCGCTGGTGTTCCAGCTGTCGGTGCCGCTGGGCTTCCTGGGCTCCGTGTACCGCGAGGTGCGCCAGGCGCTGCTCGACATGCACACCATGTTCACGCTCATGACGCTGGAGTCGCGCGTGCGGGTACGTCACCGCGCTTTCTTGTATTCGAATGTTCCTTACGAAGGCGTTTGATTGTGTTCCGTATCCAAAGGGTATCAATGGAACCCTATTAGTAAGCCTACGCTATCTATCCGTCCGAATGTGTAACAACAAATACTAAAAATAAAATAAGTCCCCATACAACAAACTTCAACATTTTGTCCAAGAATTTTCCGCTGTACGGTACCTTTTTGTGTAAGTCCGCCACAGACTTGATCCGTTTTTTTCATGTAACTACGTATCAGTTTTCCAATACTATTGGTATTAAGAATATCATAATACTTAAACATTAAATTCAGCACCTTAAACGATCTAGAATCCTCAAGCCTTGAATAGTGGTGGTGTTCCACAGGGATCTATTTTAGGGCCTTCTCTTTTTTTCGTTTATACAATTTACAATATACTAAATTTAATTAATTTAAAAGCTGATTTTAAGGAAACAAAAGACAATAATTTAAATCTCAATGTATATGGTAATAGGGATCTGATATTGATAATTTTGCAAATTTATAATCTTTCTGTTACTACCCGCACCGGGCTAATATTGTTTTCTGTTTATTTTAGTTCATAAATATCTCATGTAAGTGACTGTATGTCTTAATGAGAATAAAGTTCTTAAACCGAATTTCTTAATTTAAAACAAATTCATTATTTTTTTTCTTCGCAGGAAAAAGATAAAGCACCTAAACTCGTAGTAGACACGAAGACAGCTTCAATAGACTTCAAAGACGTTAGTTTCAAGTACATTAACGGGAAGCCAATTTTAAACAATCTGACATTTAGCATACCCGCTGGAAAGAAAATCGGTATTGTCGGTGGATCGGGGAGTGGGTGAGTGGAATTTATTCCGTACAAATTAAAAAAAAGTGTCCAGACGACACATTTCCCTTTTGAATCATTTATTTCGTTTAAAATAATTAGCCATCCCACTTGTGAAAATAATGATACGAAGTCACTAATTTATGCTCCTTGTGGAATGTGTTAGTCCACTAATAATGTAATAAATAATGTAATAGGTGTAATAAAAGCAATGAAAATTTTCAAAAGACCTATTTAGGCTGCTATAATTTTTTTTGTGGCATATTTTTTATCCAAAATGCTTATTTATGTCTTATTTTACTTATCTTTGTTTTAATTTTTCAAAATGTTTTCCAGGAAATCGACAATGGTTCGTCTGCTATTTAGATTCTTCGAGCCACAATCAGGACAGATAAAAATCGCGGGTCAAGATATCAAAGACGTAGACCTCACCAGTCTGAGGAAGGCTATCGCTATTGTACCACAAGTAGGTACAACTATATCGTAGACTTTATCAAGCTTTTGTTCCAGTATTGAAATGAAATTTATACTAACTAATAGATGATGAAATGCGTTTTTTTAAATTATTTTCAGGATTGCGTATTATTCCATGATACAATATTCCACAATCTACATTATGGAGATCTTTCGAAAAGCAAAGAGGAAGTCTACAAAGCTAGCAAAATGGCAGAGTTGCATGAATCCGTTGTTACGTGGCCAAAGGTATATAATATATTGGCTATTTATCTCAGAAATTAAGGTAATCCATTTCAAGTAATTAAAATGTAATAAATACAAAAATTGCTACCCGCAAATCTTTAGAAGTATCCATCACAACAACCATTTAAACATTAATTAATAAAGATATATTCTAGTTAACACTGCAGCATTAAGGAGTTGTCCTAAAACTGAGTCAAGACTCAGACATATTAATTCAACGAAATTAATTATTAATGAAACTCTTCATCACTTCATATTTTAGTCCTTCGAGTCGGATTGTACTTATTTTGTGACAACCTTTTCTATTACGACAGCTACATGCTGTTAGAGTTTTCGTCAATATCACCTACGATTCTTGACTTTGTTTTGTCGAACTATACCCATCGCTGACTTATCCAAGGTTTGAGGTAATAATAATAATACTAACTTTCTAACTTACTTACATACTGCGTTGGCTCAGTGACCCAAAGAGGATCTTGGCCTCCGACACCAGAAGACGCCACTTGTCACGGTCCTGCACCACTCCGCGCCAATTCGCTCTTTCTAGGGCGTTCAGATCACTCATTTAAGCCTGTGACTTGACTTTTCGGCGTTTATTAAATTGATAACAACCGGGACTTTTAAAGTGTCCTTCGAAGCAAGGAGACGCACAGTTTAAATACCACTATGGGGTTACCCATCTATTAAATGACTGCGCTTAAAGCTGCCTACCCCACCGATCGTTTACCGATCAGCGAGCACAGTCGGCTATGAGCGTCTCGCTCGCTTAAGCAGCTAATACGTTTATAGTAAATATGCATTGCCGTCGTCGTCCGCAGGGCTACGACACGCAGGTGGGCGAGCGCGGGCTCAAGCTGTCGGGCGGCGAGAAGCAGCGCGTGGCCATCGCGCGCGCCATCCTCAAGGACGCGCCCGTCGTCGTGTTCGACGAGGCCACCTCCTCGCTCGACAGCCTCACCGAGCACGTGCGTCCGCGCTCCTCGCCACGCCCCACTCCTCGCTCCCCACCCCTAACTCCTCACTCTTAACTCCCCACTCCTGACTCCTAACTCCCCACTCTTCGCTCCTAACTCCTCACTCCCCACTCCTAACTCTCCACTCCTTGCGCCTCACTCCTCACTCCCCACTCCCAACTCCTAACTCCTCACTCCTCACTCTCCACTCCTCGCGCCTCACTCCTCACTCCTAAATCTTCGCTCTTTATTTCTTGCGCCTTACTTCTTGCATGATAAATCTTATTTTTACATATTTTAGTATTTAACAAAATTATAAATTGCATTGCGGTTTGTTTGTAGAATACACCAATGTTTAAAAATCCCTAAACATAGGACCCATTGTAACCGAGTAAATAGGTGTGAACTGTGATTTGATGACGGACGTGACGTAATTACAATGCTTTTGTTTTCGCCATTAAGCTATAGTACTCTAAAAACACTAACATTTTTATTCCACAGGCAATTCTCCAAGCGTTAAAAGCGGCAACGGTCGGTAAAACATCAATATGTATCGCGCACAGACTGTCGACGGTCGCGGACGCCGACGAAATATTAGTTCTAGAAAACGGCTCGATATCAGAGAAAGGGAAACATTCGGACCTCATAAAGAACCCATCTTCCTTGTATTATAGACTGTGGGCGAAGCAAAATAGGGAGGCGGTACCCAAACTATGATTTGCGAAGGTATTGATATATTATGGCGACGATCAATCAAATTTTTTCATAACCTTCGACTTATAAAGAATAGATAGCAAATACTTCAGTGCCCTCTCTGAGAACTAATATGTATATTAGGAACGAAATTAGTCACACGCTATTTTCATTCGGTTATTTTGTGCAAATAATAACCGAATGAAATTAAGTTTGTGTTGAATTTCCAAAGGGTCACCACGAGTCTACGACATTTTCGTCTTACATTTGTAGCACTTTATGATTATTTTCGAATTGGACAAAGAACAGATGGTATTGGTTTTATTTAAAATATATATTTTATTGATATAAGTTCTTTGACAATGACCTTGACGAATAAAGTTAAGACTTCAATTTTCTGCAAAATCAAAAAAAAAATTTGCTTTCATTTTTTTTTAATTTAACTCTTTTTCTCAAAAAGGTCTCTCATTACATTTTTGAGCTCATATAATATTTTTTTAGTAACAATATTCACATTCACTTAAGAAAATGCTTACTATGTTCCAATCAGTTGTATTAAAATAAAAAATCAAGTTTGACTATGTAACTTTGATGGAACTCTAAAAATCTGATAATAGATAATAATAAAATATAAAAAAAATCATTGCTGTGTTTAACGTTACTTATCTATTTAGTGTTATTTTTCGGAGTAAAATATTAAAAGTTCAATGAAAATATTATATAATATAAAAATATATTCCGAAAATTTTGTGAAATTGTATAAGAAGTGTAAATAATTGTATGTTGGTATTATGTACAGTTGCTGTTGATTAAGTATATGAATTTGTTTAAAATATGTGTTTTATTTATCTCATTCCTAATATTTTGTTCTCATCGATCTTATTTGCCAAATATAGGAAATCATAAAAATATTTGCGAAATTACTATCCAACGTCGTCATAATTTAGATATAGAGTTGTGGTAGCCCATATAAGCGCCATCTTGACATATCAATAAATAATAGCCCGGCCAACTTTGACAACATTGTACGACCGACCAGGCCGGTGATATTGCCTGGCGGGCCGAAGCCCGAATACTTACATTGGGAAATTTTATAACAAAATCAAAATCAAAATTATTTTTATTCAAGTAGACTTTTAAAAGTACTTTTGAATAGTCAAACGCTACCGACGGTTCGGAAGGTTGATTCTATCGCGTCGTGTTGCGTGTAGATGTCGCTACACCATTAAGTATGCTTAATGGCCATTAGTTGATATTCCAAAAGTGTTCAACGATTCATAGGTTTAAGATACTATTATTTCAATATTAGGATCTTATTATACAGAGATCTTGTAATAAATTAAAAGATGGATTGGCTTTCATTTATAAACGTACTGAAACCTCTTGCCGCCGTTTTTAATGTGAACGGATCGATAGCTGAGAGCTAGAATGATACCGCTAATTTTGAATGAAATGGCTTATTTTAGCATGTTTTAATTTTATTTAATACATTTTTTTGGATAAATCTTTCGATTTATCTAAGTCGAAATACCTAATATAAATAGTAGAACTAGTTAATGAGTTAAGAAAACTCGTAAAAGGATGTACAAATAAAAACTAAGAAAGTTTACGCATCCATTTTTTTCACTTCTTAAATTATTTAATATTTATATCAAAACTTTTTTGTAGCTATGGTATAAATCGATAGAGATGGATTATCGGTTGCCATAGCAACGGAATACATAACAAATTGTAAAAATATTTATTTTAGTAATTTTGAGATTAGCTATTTTCTTCCTGAAAATGGAATTTTTATATTAACGAGGATGTCAGTGTTGAGTCTCGTGCCGGAAGAAAAACGTAGGGACCAAAGGTTTGTACTTGAATGATTTTTCTTAGACTTAAAAAAATATTTGTGGATAAACCTAGGTTATTTAAAGATTAGAAACATGTTTATCTTAATTTTATCTTATCTTTACTCATGTAAATAACTATCGACTAAAGGTTTCGAAAGAATAATTCCCAGTTTGGAATAAAGTCTAAAGTCCAAGTTTTAGAAGTCAGGTCAGAATGACCTTCGTACAAGGGCTTTGTTAGTGATATTTAAGGTAGCATGATTTTGTGTTTAAAAATAGAGTTTTTTTGGCTATTTATAATCGTATATCGTCTAGTTATTCCAAATATTTTGGACGAAGGATACAAAATGAAATTTTTCAAAAAATAAATAAGTACTAATTAGCTGAGATGATATTTCTATATTGTAGTCATAGTTATAATCGGTTATATATTTTTAAGAAAAGGTCAACTATGTACTAGTATGAGTAAATATAATATGTTTAATTTTTTTAAAATTATTTATTATTTTATTGCTACTATAACATTTTTCTTTATTATCCCCATTTAAAAGCATTTGTTGTGTAAAAATATATTTTTTTGACGACGTTGTGGCGCAGCGGTAGCGAACCTGCCTTAAACGCCACAGGTCGCGGGTTCGGTTCCCGCTCGGAGCATAATATGTTTGTAAGCATATTTTCCGGTCTGTGTGTATTTGTCCTTGTCATTGTGAATGTTTCCGGAGCCCCGACACAGGATATTACTATCCTAATGGTGGCCGTTGAGTGTGCAGCGTTTATTTATTTATTTTTCCAGAAATTCATTAGAGAGCGTCTACAGCAGTGGCTCCAGGTTAAGTTTGCTCAACAAACGCAAACGTTTGCATCCAATATTGGACATGTCGAACTCATCTATCAATAAGGGCGACAGATACGTCACCCAACGTGTGCTATCCGCGAAGACGCATAGAGTCAAGCAGTTGCAGAATCAGCTAGCTGACGCGCATTATCACTTGCAAGTGAGATTTGATATGTTATGTTATTAATAAACATAATTAATATAACTTAATTATTTTTTAATATATTGAGTTCTGAAATAAATGATAACGTTTTAAAACAAAAAAAAACATAAAGTAGCCCAAAAATATGTATAAAAAAAAAAGAAAAACGTGGCGCATGCACTAATGACTGACTACGTAGATGTATCACTAATTGGATGTAAATGCCCATTACACGTTTTTAATTTTAAAATAATAATTATTGTAATAAGTTTAAGTTGTACTTAAATAAGTTTAAAACTTGGGTTATTGGACTTGGTGTTTTTGTCATTTTGTCGTACCATGTTTATAAGTACTTACGTTTCTTTTTAATAATAATAGCGTTTAAATAAAATATTTCGTTTTAGGAACTAAGTAATGAAAATAAAGTTCTACGTGCTCTACAAAAGAAGCAAGAAATAGCGTTACAGAGGTATTTATTCATAAATTGATAGCTTTCATAGAATTTACCAGCTGGCATAAATAAACTTTATTGTAATGTTATCTCCCGCACTTTCTTTCTTATTGCTCGGCTTCTATGTCAGTCTCGTTTTGTGATCTTATAGCCTCTATCCTTCCTCAAGAAATGTGCTATCAAATGCAAAAAGAATTATTTAAATCCGTTTAATAGTTTCAAAGATTGGCGCGTATTGCTATAGGCTTATAACATTCATATTTTACTATATATAAAAATTAATTAATACCTAATGAATTGAACCAACAACCATCAGTATTACCCAGTCGTATTCAAGTAAATGGTATTTAAAAAATTAACATCTATTTGAAGTGTAAATTATTATTACTATTATAAAGAAAACAAAACCTATTCGTAATTAGATACGAGAATTCTAACGCAGAGCTGCCACAAGTTTTGAACTCCCATAACGAAGAAATCAGAATACAGCAGAGTAGATATAAACAGTTGAAGCAACAGTTTAAGGAGGCGACGCAAAAGTTGAAAGAGAGAGACGTGCAACTTCAGCTGTTAAAAGACGAGCACCAACATTTGTTGGAGTTAAGTAAAGACAGGTGAGGACCATTGACATAGAATCATAATGGGCAATACATGTTTTCTTTTTATTATTTCATGACGGTTCAAAAACAAGCATACCGTTCGCGTGATGGTAAGCTGTCACCGCAACTCGCGCCTGGATCAATGGCATTGCTACTCAGGATCCCAATTTAGACTCGCTGAAAGCTGACTATAATAGAGCCTCCAAGTCCTGCAAGAGGGCTTACATAAGAGCGGATGCCCAACGCATTGTGCGAATTGGCCAGAATCTAGTCGCGCACCCCACGGGTTCGCGTTGCTTCTGGAGTCTGGCCAAGTCTGTACAACAAAATTTCTGCCATTCTTCGCTGCCTCCGCTTAGGTGTCCAGACGGTTCACTGGCTCACAAGCCGCAAGAGAAAGCGGACCTTTTAGCAAATCTCTTTGCGGCTAACTCGCAAGTCGATGATTGTGGCAAGCTGCCACCTATTCTGTCTCACTGTGGCTCCACAATGCCTGATATTAAAATCAGGCAGCGTGATGTGCATGCTGTGCTACAATCACTTGACGAGCGGAAAGCCAGTGGACCTGATGGCATACCGGCGTTATTATTGAAGCGGTGCGCGGCGGAGTTGTCTCCCGTATTGACGCGCCTTTATCAACTTACCCTCTCCTCGGGACGTGTTCCGGCAGCTTGGAGAGAGGCCAATGTGCAGCCGATACCAAAAAAGGGGATCGATCTGACCCGGCTAATTACCGTCCGATAGCTATTACCTCAATTTTGTGCAAAGTTATGGAACGGATCATGAATAACCAGCTGATCCATTACCTGGAAGATCACTGTCTTATTAATGACCGACAGTATGGGTTTCGACCAAAGCGGTCCACAGGCGATCTTTTAGCGTACGTGACACATCTTTGGGGTGAGGCTATCGATGGGTATGGTGAATCGTTGGCCATCAGCCTAGATATCACCAAAGCTTTTGACACGGTTTGGCACAGAAGTCTTCTGTCCAAGCTGCCTGCATACGGTCTGCCAGTTCAGCTCTGCGCCTGGGTGGCTAGTTTTCTGCACAAGCGTAGTCTGCGAGTTGTTCTAGAAGGATGCGCTTCTCAAACATATGCAGTGAACGCTGGTGTACCCCAGGGCTCTGTGCTGTCCCCTACACTGTTTCTTCTGCATATCAATGATATGCTTCCTCTTGGCAGCATACATTGCTATGCGGACGACAGTACTGTTCACATGGGATATCACGGGCATGCAGCTGCTGGGCGAATAGACATCCAGGAGAGACGCGAGAGTCTTGTCATTGGAATCAATCAGACGTTGGACCTTATCGCCAAATGGGGTGCTGATAATCTGATTGATTTCAATGCCAAAAGACTCAGGCTTGCGCTTTCACCACTAAAAAGTCTCCATTTTCCCCTCATCCATCCCTCTCTGGCACTACGTTGTCGATGCAAAGCAGTATCGCTATGCTCGGAATGGAGCTACGCTGCGATCTTAACGCCAGGGATCACATCGAGGCCATTATTAAAACGGCCTCACGTAAACTCGGAGTCCTGAACAAGGTGCGGCGTTATTTCACGCCACAGCAACTGTGCCTGTTGTACAAAACTCAGGTACGGTCTTGCGTTGAGTATTGCTCGCACCTCTGGGATGGCTCCGCTAAGTACTTGCTCGAAGCCCTGGATAGGTTGCAGCGACGAGCGATTCGCATCATTGGCGATGAAGAGGTCTCCAACACCCTCGAATCTCTTCAACTGCGTCGAGAGATTGTCGCCCTAGGCGCCTTCTACCGAATGTATCACGGCGAGTGTTCAGAGGAATTATTCTCCATCATTCCTCCCTCCCCTTTCCTTACAAGAACTACGCGTGCCGGTCTCCGATGTCACCGTCTAACTGTGGCATCAATTCCTTCGCGAACAAAGAAGTTTGCCAATTCTTTTCTTTGTCGTACTTCCAAAAAGTGGAACTCATTGCCGGCTCACGTGTTCCCTCCTTCTTACAATCTGGGCTCCTTCAAACGAGGCGTGAAGAAGCATCTTGCGGGTAGGCAGGGCAAGGGTGGCTAACACGGTTGCATTCCGCAACTCTGTTAGCCGCCCTCGCGTTTGGACTTTATTTCCTCTTACCATCAGGTGGAGTAGAGTCATCTGCCCTACTTTCCAAATAAAAAAAAAAAAAAAAAAAAAAAAACTTATGAACGCTTGCAATACTTGAAGTATCATATGCGCCTTGCCAACCCAAGGAACAAGAAGGAAGGGATGAGAAGGGAAAAAAGGAAGGGAATAGAGGGGTGGGAAATTGGATCTTCGACGCTCTCATCATCGTGAGAAACGCAACAGTATAGTTACTTTACGCCGATTTTCTGTTAGAGGGTAGATTTTGCCGGTCGAGCCAGCCAATTTGTGCTGCGATAAGCATGGCTCTACTATCGTTCAATTCAATATACCTTTTAATTCACGGCTCCATTTTATTATAGTGTATAAAAATGTCTAAAACTATGCAGTTTTCTTCGTGCTAGCATTATTCCCGGTTTTTTATTCTACCCAGGGTCTGCTTATTACTCTTATCCGGATTTGACAGATTACTAGTTTTAACACAGAGCGATGGCCATCTGACCTCCAC
Source organism: Hestina assimilis (assembly GCA_023373885.1). Lineage (NCBI taxonomy): Eukaryota > Metazoa > Arthropoda > Insecta > Lepidoptera > Nymphalidae > Hestina > Hestina assimilis. Next base: position 1,012,803 of record CM041745.1, on the reverse strand, counting down.
AACCCTAAGAGCGAACCAGTAGCTCATTGGATAAAAGCAATTTACTTATCAAGAGTTAACGATTATTATCAGATGTTATGTGATAACAACCGGGACCGACAGCTTAACGTGCTCTCCGAGGCTCGGTAGGGAGACTCACAAGGACAAACGCCCAGACCGAAACAGAAATTTTAACAAAGATCTGCCCGAGCGGGAATCGAACTCACAACCGACGTGACTAAAGGCAGACTCGCTATCCACAACGCCACAACGGTGTCTAAAACTAAAACTATATAACTAAAATGCAGTTGTGGTTATTTTTGGATATGGCGTTCACGTTTAAGCTTTCTTGTATAGATGCGAAATTGTTAAATAGATTTTCCATATTAGAAATTGTTTAGTATTAGTAGAACAATGTCAAGAAACAGGATTAAAATATTTTTTAATACAGAAATCTGCTGGAACGTGAAAAACTGCAAGCTCAAGTGGCGGAATTGACAGCAAAAGTCCAACAACAGAATGAAACTATAAGCATGCTACAGCGGAGAATAGCACTAGAAGCAAAAAACTTTAGACATCAATTACAGTGTGAGATAAATAAGCATAAAGATACGCGACATGATCTAGATCTAGCTATTACTAATGCTGATAAGCTATCTACTATTATCGAGGTAAGAAATGAAATTGATGAGAAAGAAAATCAATAAGAATTAAGCATGATTGTTTTGTGCAACATTTATAGATTTTTTTTTCATTTTCAGATTTTTCAACTGTATCCACAATTGCTCGTATTTTTTGTCTTCGTATCTGTTTCGTTCTAAAATCTATATTCTTTTCTAATTTCAGATGAAAGAAAAGATGCTTAGTACTGCAGCTAGTAGAGGCATTAAATCACCCACAAAATCAGCATCAACTATGAATATCGCTCGACCTATCAGCAAAATGGGAAAAGATGAAAAAAATAATGTATGCAACTTGATAAAATTATAAAAATATTATATTTATATATTATTAATTATATATTGTTCCGTAGTAGATATAGTTTTCGATATTAAAATATATTTCATATTACAATTTAAGCGTCAGAAGTTTTATTTATTACAAAATTTTCTTTTCAGATGTCTCAACTGGACCAAAATATTCTTGCTAAGCTATGTGAAACTTCACGGAATATCAGTAGCTCATTGTCTCATGAAGAAGATACTAGCTCATCAACTGAACCTAGGTCTCGTTATATATCTAGTCGAAACTCAACAAGTACTCGTTCTACGCCAAACCCAGTTAGAAAGGCTTCTAAAGAGCCAGATGAAATTATAGAACTTGCAAAAACTGTACAAGATGGTATGGCAGATTTAGCAATCATTGATGATGATCTAAAAGATTCAACACCAGATGAAATGCAAAAGAAAATGGAGGCAATGAAACTGGAGCTTATGGCTAAAATAAAGAATAAGGAAGAACCTAGTTCAAGAAAGCCCAGTGCATTAAGAAGAAGATCTACGGAGGAATCGATTGAAGAACAAATTGTTGAGGAAATTGTTATAGAAAGACCTAAATCTAGAGGCCGGCGAAGTTCTGCTGTTTCATTCTATGATCATTCAAATACAGATGCACATAACTGTGGTACTGGTGACGAAGGGGATAAAACTCCATTAAAACGTGAAGTTAGTATTACAGACAGAAAGACACCACCAAAGCCGATAGAAAAATACTGCAAAGATATAATACAAGATATTGAAAAAAGCAGCAAAGCTATCGACGTTCACATGAAACAGTTTAGTCAATCCAAATACACCGGAGATAAGTTGATAGAGCAGCTACAAGCTGTTGATAAATTAAACCAATATGTAAATGGAACAGGAGATATACCACCTGAAGCGTTGACAGAATTGAATAATAATTTCAAAATGTTGACAGATCAGGTTTTCACTGACAATGTACCCGTAACGAGACACCGTTCTGTTTCTGGTAGAAGAAATTCGCGCATTGAATCTAAAAATAATTTGCTCGGTGATGCAAGTATGAGCAATCAAGATTTACTTGACGATTTGCTAGGAAAGAAATGATATACGGCTCTTCCTTTGATCAATAGATGCCAATAAAACAGATTAATATGCCATTTGTCAAATAAATTAGTTAGAATGTAGTAAATAGAATTTATTATAGCTAATTCAAACAGATGGTAATAATATCGAATTTATAGATATTTTTATACGGGGATAAAGCAAGTCACGGAGTTTGTTGCCCATTCGATAAATTTTATAGTTTTAGATCGTAAAACACAAATAAATCGTTGCAATCATTTTGACGAAAATAAACATACATCTTGTGCACATAAAGAAATGCAATTTTACCGGCATGATGTTTTACGAGATTTAAAATACGTTCGTCTTTGTATATTATTACGAGTTTCGTAGACTTTCATTTTGTGATTAAATCATGTCATTTTAACCTTATTTCTATAGAATCGTCGCTAGAAAATGTTTTTCGTAAACGTTTTTTTCAAGGGTATTTTAAAAAAGAACATCTTTATTTTATTGGTATAGTTTTTTAGGTGTGTTCGATCGAATGATAATAAATTTGAACTGTTAGAATTTTTCATGGGACTCATGTTCAAAATCAGAAACATTCTTAGTTAAAATATGGTTCGATAAAAATATCTTTTACGTACTTCTATCATATCGTCCGCTCATAGCCGGGTACGCTCACTTATCGGTGGGTAAAGCAACTTTAGTCGTGGTCAGTCACTAGATGGGTGATCGCATAGTGGTATTACAACCGAGCGTCTCCGTGCTTCGGAGGGCACGTAAAAAGTCGGTCCCGGCTGTTGACAATTTGACAACAGTCGATAAGTCAAGTCAGAGGCCTACGGGCGACCTGAACAACACTGACACTAGGTTGGCCACTAACCACTCGATAAGAATAAGAAGAAGAAGTGGCCAACCTAGTGTCAGAGTTCTTCAGGTCGCCTGTATAGGCCTCTGAATTGACTTGTCAACCTTGACTACATTGATAACAGCCGGGATCGATTTTTACGTGCCCTCCGAAGCACGGAGACACTCAATTGAAATACCACTATGCGATCACCCTTCTAGTGACCGACCGCGCCTAAAGTTACAGTACCCATCGATCGTTTACCGATCAGTGGGTGCACTCGGCTATGAGCGTCTCGGTTGCCTACTAAACACTCGATAAAAAGATGAACGTCCTTCTATACACAAAGATCTGACCTGGGAATTTGTTGCATATTATATAAAGCCATCAATTTTAACCAAAGACAAAATAGCCACTAGACGTCTCCGACACTGTTGTATGTTATTGCAAGCGTCAAAGTAGAAGGGATCTCGTTGAAGAACGGACATTCCTAGCTCTTAAATTTAGGAAGTGTGTAATTACCTATGAGCTAAGGCAAATGGACGTGCATTTCTTGTCTATGTCAAAATATTTTCCAACAAGCAAAGACTGTGCATAGCCAATTTTAATTTTTTAATTTTCATTTTACTATTTATAATGTTATTTCTTAAACCGAACCGTTTCTCCATCATTATTAGTTATACTCTATTAATTATCGACTAATGATTCTGTGTCTTTCATGTTTGTTTGTGAGATTTGTAACGTCGAATAATTTATATTTATTGTTATTTGAATTTTTTATTTATTTGAATTAATGGTAATTAAATTATATTTTGCTATCTGGCGTTATTATTTTATTAAGTTCTGTTTTGTTGTATGATATAATTATGTACCTTGTCTAAAATAATAAGTAGCTCATAATTGAGGTTGCAATATTTGAAGTATCACATGCTCGTTGCCAACCAAAGGGATAGGAGGGAAGGAATGAGAAGGGAAAAGGAAACGGAGAGGTTTGGGTCTCCGGCGCTTTCACTCATCGCAAGAAACACAAAAGTACCTACTGTTACTTTACGCCGATTTTCTGTAAGGGGGTAGTACTTCCCCGGTCAAGCCGGTCCATTTATTCTGTCTCTGTTAGTAATGTGATGTCGCATACACTACGTAATCTGCTTTCCATCTGACTCGTGTGCCATTTATATTGGCATGAGAAATATATTCATAATTTCACCTTCTTGTAAAGGAAAAAATAAAATGATTTTCCATAATCAAGTAGACGTCAATTTCACGTGAAAACTGGACAGCTTTTCACTCTCATAATTCTCCTCAAAGGGATTTTATGACGTGTATAAAATCATTATTTTCAAATTTATTTGCGCCTAAATTTTTTCGTTTCATCGAAAAGTGATAGATTGACGTTTTGAACAATACCTTTATTTTTATCTTGTGATGTTCAATAAGAGAATACAAATAATTATATGTCCTTTTGAGAATTCGAAATATATACGATACCTTACCCTTCAGAGAGTCAAGCAATAAAAATAAATGATCTAAGTAGCCCGTGGTCTGTAGTATACATTTTATCCGTAGTGCGTACACCCAAAGGATATATAGTTCATCTACAAATAAAATTGCGGTGTCTGTTTGTAATTCCAAAATTAACAGCTTTTCCCTAAATGCATATGAAGGTATATACGTTACTTACATAAAATACGTCTGTCTGTCTATCTGTCTGTCTGTTTGTTCCAGCTAGTCTCTGAAACGGCTAGACCCATTTTAAGGAGTAACTTAGTGATTTCATTTTAGAAAAGGAATTAGGGTTTTGTCATCCGTGCAGTTGTAGCGACATCTACTCGCAACACGACGTAACGCCATAGATAGACAAGATTGTCACAGATCCCATCGAGCTACAACGACACCTACATACTACGCAACGATATTGACCACCAATGTTCGTCACGATCCTAACAACGAATCGCACTATCAGTTTTCTACGCTTCTACAGTATATATACAACGTAAGTCAAATAAAGACATAAAATAACGTTTGTTTGGTTAAGACTATTATAAAATTGGTGAATACCTTGAGGACACCACGCCTTAGGAATGACACAGTCACTCCAGGCTTGTCAGTGATTATAATATATTAACCAATATCACTTGAAAAAAAAAATACAATAAAAAAATATATAACCCCTGAGTTTGTGTCGCCGGCTCTTCTCAGGTAAAGGTTTAATTTTGGAGCCGGTGGTAGAATCTGACTTTCAACAAATAAGTGTTTTTGTGTTGAATATAAACTAAATAAACATAAACGCTACACACTCAACGGCCCCCATTAGGATATTGATATCCTGTGTCGGGGTCCGGAAACATACACAATGACAAGGACAAATACACCCAGACCGGAAAATATGCTTGCATGGTCAATACAAACATATTATGCTCCGAGCGGGAATCGAACCCGCGACCTGTGGCATTTGAGGCAGGTTCGCTACCGCTGCGCCACAACGCCGTCAAATAAAAATGAATGAATAAAAATATTTGATTTGATTTGAGTCGTTGGGTTTCGGCCCGCCAGGCGATTGCACCGGCCTGGTTCCCGTTGAGTTTGAAGGTATTCATTACATCGTACCTCCACACAGTAAAGAAAATTTGGTACACCACGCGAGCGGACCTGCGGGCACAGCTAGTTGAAAATAAAACCGACCATTAGCACTGAATCGAAACGCAATAATCGTTGCGTTTAAGAAGCTCTTTATTCCTTTAGGACCAGCTGACCATGCAATTAACACGCGTAGCTTGATAGCTAATGGGCCTGGGCATACTTACTTCAATTCTCTTCTTCCTAGCATTATTCCCGGTACTATACTAGTATTTACCCAGGGTGTGCTTAGTACTCTCGTCGGGATTTGACAGGCTACTAGATTTACACAGAGCGATTGCCATCTGACCCCCGCAACCCTAAGAGCGAACCAGTGATATAGTGATATAGTGATATGTGATAGCATCCGGGACCGCCAGCTTAACGTGCTCTCCGAGGCACGGTGGGAAGAACCACGAGAACAAACGCAAAGACCGAAATATATATTTTTAAGACCAATATCCAAGATATTTTTAACATCTGCCCGAGCGGGAGTCGAACCCGCAATCGCATACGTTTGTGCATAGCCACAAAGGTGCCACACGGTAGCATACTTACTTGGACGACGCGACGTAATTTTACTAAGGACTCTGGATATTATAGGAATTTGTTCAAATTTTACATAATAAAACGCAAATTTTTGTGTTAAAAAAATCAAACTTCAATCATCAATATCTCGAAAACTAGTATTCTTTCTTTTCGTCTTATTTTGTTGTAGAAGGAATCATCATCATATTTTGGCGCTATACGAACTGTGATGTTCTGCTTTAAATATCTTTGCTTTCAAGAAACCCATATTAAAATAAAGTACCCTATGTCACTCTCACAACTGAGACGAATCTGTGAAAAAGCCTGTACCATCCTTCGGCAAGTAAAAATATAATTTAATAAAAATATAACCACCTGAGTTTGTTTCGCCATTTCTTCTCAGGTTTAAGTTCAGGAGCCGATCGTAGAATCTGACTTTCAATAATAAACTTATAGGTTAACTTAAAACTTAATAGGTTTTAAAATATTTGATTTTCATTTTATCTCAAATGGATTGGCACTTTTATAAAAACAAATATTGATTGTTCGATTTAACAATTCCTTATGCATATAGTCCTATGGTATTCATTTAAAAAGTTCTTTTAAACAACGCACTTTATTTTAGGATATATATATCGGCGCAACTACTATTTAATTACATAAAATAGGTTTATATTAATTTAAGTTACATAAGTTAGTACATTGTTGTGTTGTCATAATAGTTGTAAACTTTGAAGGTAGAGAGATTTTTGTGAATAGGCTACCCCACTCTCGACTCTAGTATAAATATGAGTAGTCGTTGCCGCCTGAGGCATTCCAACTTGAGTAGCCGAACAATTTGTTACTCTCTACGTTCAGTTATTCTGATCAAATAAAACTGATTGAAGAAATCGTTTATTATTATAATAAATGGATAATGACCATAATAATGAAGAAAATGACGTCAGCGATGCTGACGTCATTATTTTTAAAAACAATATGGTCCAGGGATCTTCGTCATCAGAAGTGGGATCACATACCACTTCCGCTCAGCAACAAACCGAAGCAATAACTCAAACAGGAACACATGGAGTAAATGCCACGAGCAATGTTGGGACTTATTTACAAGAGGAACAGCCACAAGCAGCCTTGTTCAATGCGTCCATGAACAGTATACCTCCACAATTCATTATGCAGATGATGCATATGATGCAGCAAATGTCGGAACGCTTAAATACATCGGCAGAAACCAAAACACGCATTAACGACATTTACCTACCATCATTTGATCCCGATACTAATGTGGGTGTGCGTGAATGGTGTCAACATATTGACAAAGCCATTGAGACATATCGACTCAACGACTTTGATATACGCATGAAGGTTGGCAGCCTTTTAAAGGGCAGAGCAAAAATGTGGGTTGACGATTGGATGGTGACAACCGCTTCATGGCCTGAGCTGCGAAACAACCTTATAATGACATTTGAACCCGAAAACCGGTATTCCAGAGACATAGTTCGGTTTAGAGAACATGTCTATGATCCTTCAAAAGACATTTCGGAGTTCTTGTCAAGGGCTTGGGTATTTTGGAGAAGAATCACTAAGGACAAGCTATCAAATGAAGATGCAGTTGAAGCAGTGATAGGTTGCATAGATGATGAAAAACTTAGGATTGAGCTACTTAACACGAGAGCCACATCAGTGCCAGAGCTGATATCTATTGCTTCATCAATAAAGACCATGAAACGCTGTCATTCAAGTTCCAATAATACGAGTACAAATAAGCGACCCCGTTTTTCGAATTCGATTCCGTCGACTTCATTCTGTCGTATCTGTAAAAGAGGTAACCACACAACCAGCGAATGTTACCATAAGCTGAAACAGGACCAAAGAAACCGAACAACAACTGAGACCAACACCAAGGAAGAAATCCATAACCCAAACAACAGAACAATTTGCTCATTTTGCAAAATACCAGGACACACTTTCGAGACATGTTTTAAACGCCAACGCACAATTACATCAAATGTAAATTACATTGCTGGATCAAACCTAGCTCCGATTCAAGTAAAGATTGGACAAAAGAGTTTTCAGGCAATTTTTGATAGTGGCGCAGAATGCTCACTTATACGTGAGTCTGTAGCGGCTAAATTGCCAGGAAAAAGAATACAAACTGCAGATTACTTGAAGGGAATTGGACAATTTCCCGTACTTTCGATAGCTACACTGGTTACTATTGGGATCATTGACAACATTAACGTTGAACTTCAGTTTCACATAGTAGCAGATTACGAAATGACGACGGATATCTTAGTCGGTATGAACTTGATAAATAATACAAATCTTACTGTGATCATAACATCAAGCGGAACAAAATTAACTCACCAGCCGAGAATTAATCAAGTTCAGTGTGTAAATCCGATCTTCAATAAACTGGATTGTGACCTCACAAATGAAGAAGACATCACAAATCTACAAACGCTACTAAATAAGTATCAGCATCTGTTTATCAAAGGGTATCCAACAACTCGTGTCAAGACTGGTGAACTGGAAATCCGCTTGAAAAACCCAGACAAGTATGTAGAACGAAGACCATACAGACTCAGCCCAATCGAACGCGAAAGGGTGCAAGCCATTGTAAAAGAGTTGATGGAGCACGGTATTGTACGCGAAAGCAAGTCTCCATACTCCAGTCCCATAATTTTGGTAAAAAAGAAAAATGGTGACGACCGTATGTGTGTAGATTTCAGGGAGCTTAACGCGAATACTTTACGGGACCATTATCCACTACCATTAATTTCAGACCAAATTGATCAATTGGCCAAAGGAAAATTTTTCACGACCTTTGATATGGCTGCAGGTTTTCACCAAATACCGATTGCAGAGTCATCAATTGAAAAAACAGCCTTCGTCACGCCGGATGGACTATACGAATATACAACTATGCCATTTGGATTGAGCAATGCGTGTTCAGTCTATCAACGTTGCATAAACAGAGCTCTGGGCTCATTAATAGGAAAAACGGCTCAAGTCTACGTTGACGACGTATTAAGTAGATGTGAAGGTATCGAACAAGGGTTATCGAACATAGAACAAATTCTTATAGCTCTGCAGGATGCGGGATTCTCCATTAATGCTGATAAATGCAGCTTTTTCAAACGTTCAATCGAATATTTGGGCAACGTAGTATCAGATGGACAAGTCCGCCCAAGTCCACGGAAAATAGAAGCCCTAGTAAGAGCCCCAGTTCCAACAACACCCAGGCAAGTGAGACAGTTCTGTGGATTGGCTGGCTACTTCAGAAAATTTATACCAGACTTCTCGCGCATAATGATACCTCTATACGAACTGACAAAATCAGGGGCCAAATGGGAATGGGACGAACGCCATGAGAAGGCAAGAGAAAAGATTATTCAAAGTTTAATATCAACACCAGTACTTACACTGTTTCAAGAGGAAGCACCTATTCAGTTGTACACTGATGCAAGTAGTTTGGGATTCGGAGCAGTACTGGTGCAAGTAATTGCAGGCCGACAGCATGCTGTTGCCTTCATGAGCATGAAGACTACTGAAACTGAAAGTCGTTACCATTCCTATGAATTAGAGACCTTGGCAGTGGTTCGAGCGATTAAACACTTCCGGCACTATCTTTATGGACGCAAGTTTACGGTCGTCACAGACTGTAATGCACTGAAGGCTTCCAAGCACAAAAAGGACCTGCTGCCTAGAATCCATCGCTGGTGGGCATTTTTACAAAATTATAATTTTGACGTTGAATACCGCAAGGGTCAACAACTTCAACACGCAGACTTCTTTAGCAGGAATCCAATAGAACTCACTGTGAATATAATGACAAGAGATTTAGACTGGTTGAGAGTCGAACAGCGTCGTGATGTAGCTCTACGAGCCATAATGGATAATATGAGCAATAGCAATCCAAAGGATGGTTATTTGTTAGAAAACAATGTCCTGAAACGCATCGTACAGGATCCAGCTTTTGGTATCAGGCACTGCACAGTAGTTCCTAGATCCTTCCAGTGGAGCTTAATAAACTCGTTCCACACGGCACTGAAACACCCGGGTTGGGAAAAGACCTTACAAAAAATTAAGGACAGCCACTGGTTTGATAAAATGAATACTTATGTACGAAAATTTGTTGAAAACTGCGTAGTATGTAGAACTTCGAAAGGAACATCTGGTGCTATACAAGCTCAAATGCACCCAATTCAGAAACCAAGCGCTGCCTTTCAAGTTATACACATGGACATAACGGGCAAAATAGGAACATCCGACGATCAACAGTATGTGATTATCACCATAGACGCTTTCACAAAATACGTACTATTTTATTACGCCACTAATAAAAATCCGCACAGTACGTTAGCTGCCCTAAAACGTACGATACATCTGTTCGGTACTCCTGTCCAAATAATAGTCGACGGTGGAAGAGAGTTTTTAGGTGAATTTAAGACCTACTGTGAGCGCATAGGAGTAGACGTTCATGCTATAGCACCAGGAGTCAGCCGTGGAAATGGACAGGTAGAACGTGTTGTAGCCACACTTAAGAATGCTCTGACCATGATCAAGAATTATGAAACGGAGGAATGGCACACAACGCTTGAAGAACTTCAGCTGGCAATAAACTGTACCCCTCATCGTGTGACTGGCGTGGCCCCACTTACTTTACTTACTCAGCGCAAGAATTGTGTTCCTCCAGAGCTACTTCGTTTAGTAAATATTGACGAGCAGACTATTGATATTGAAGCACTCACACATCATGTTCAAGAAAAGATGTCTCAAAATGCAGAACAAGACAGACAACGCTTTAATTCAAAAAAAGCAAGGATCCATCATTTCCAGCGCGGGGACTATGTTCTCATAAAAAATAATCCTAGGAATCAAACCTCATTAGATCTCAAATTCAGTGAGCCGTACGAAATAACAAAAATTTTAAACAACGACCGCTACTTAGTGAAAAAGGTGGTTGGTCCAGGACGTCCACGAAAAGTTGCTCATCATCAACTCCGACGAGCGCCACAACCAGGAGAGCAGATAACCGTATCGGTGGAAGAGGACGAACTTCTAGCATCAGCTAATGAGCCGACACCATCTACTTCGCAAGCCAGTATAGCCGAGCAACAAAATCTATAAGCAGCTGATTAAAAACAAGGGTATGTGCTTACATACAGACACTAAACCCGTACGTCATAACACAGTACCACAGAGTACGTCATAACACAGTACCACAGAGTACGTCATAACACAGTACCACAGAGTACGTCATAACACAGTACCACAGAGTACGTCATAACACAGTACCACAGAGTACGTCATAACACAGTACCACAGAGTACGTCATAACACAGTACCACAGAGTACGCAATAACATAGTACCACAGAGTACGTAACAACATAGTACCACAGAGTACGCAATATCATAGTACCACAGAAGTACGCACTAAAAATCATACCACAGTGTACACCACAATAGACAACTACACAGTATAATCTAAAAAAAGAAATGGGGCTCGCCCTATTAGTTTCAGATAAAACTACAACACTCGCCGAGAAGTCGTCCTATACGCGGCAGGTGCAGAGCGCGCACCGCCGGTCAGAACGGCCGTATCGGCGCAACTACTATTTAATTACATAAAATAGGTTTATATTAATTTAAGTTACATAAGTTAGTACATTGTTGTGTTGTCATAATAGTTGTAAACTTTGAAGGTAGAGAGATTTTTGTGAATAGGCTACCCCACTCTCGACTCTAGTATAAATATGAGTAGTCGTTGCCGCCTGAGGCATTCCAACTTGAGTAGCCGAACAATTTGTTACTCTCTACGTTCAGTTATTCTGATCAAATAAAACTGATTGAAGAAATCGTTTATTATTATAATAAATGGATAATGACCATAATAATGAAGAAAATGACGTCAGCGATGCTGACGTCATTATTTTTAAAAACAATATGGTCCAGGGATCTTCGTCATATATATATATCGAACGCTTACTTTCGAGTTGTAAATACAACAGTCAAAAATCAATTTATATTTTACTTTTATCACTTTATCAAATTATACAAAACCATTTATTTTGTACCCTACGGAATCAACGTTTTTTTATGAGCCTCAAATTTCTAAATCCATCCGCTTAAGCTGTACGTTGTCAGTTTTGTCAGTCAATCGCACATTGGACACGGATCACTGATTTTTATGTATAAAACATGTCGCCTATAGCAGGGACTCCCAAACTGTGCGCTGAATTGTTAGGCGTCACCCAATACGTTCAAGTTGCCTGCACTTTACTCACAGCCGCCTGCTCATGGCCGTAGCGAGGTTGAAGCAAGGAGGTGCAGTTGCCCCACCATGGCCTTGTAAAATACTAAGAGATGGATGAATAGAATATATTTTGAACTGCCTAACTAATAACTATTGATGAGAATGGTCATTTTACCGCATATATTGGCTTTTGTTATGCGTTGCCAACATTGTCACTCAATCACTAATGGATCATTGAACATTGATTTTTATGTATAAAAGATGTCGTCGATACCAGGAGCTCCCAAATTACGACGCATAGCGCAACGATGTGCTCAGGTCGCCTTCACACAAAATAACAAATAATATGGCCAGCTATTACATCTGCCTCATTAATGTATACTAATTAATTATCGTTTTTATATTTTTTTAACTAATAGTTGCACATAAATGTACTTCTTCAGTGTTAGAAGAACGTTGGCAATCGTTGGGTCGTAATAAAATAAGATTGGGAATCGCTGACGTATTGAACTTCGTATTGATATTGTGAGAAATTTGAATGTCATCGGGAGTGTTAGCCGACGTGACGTGATTGTTTTACGTAAAATACCATTTTTTATATTAAATATCCCTTTAAGCTTTTGTTGAAAATCGGCTTTTGTTTTATAAATATAACGCATTCATCGCTCTCTTGGTATGTTATATATACATATTTATGCACAATAAGCATTTCTTACATAATAACTAATTACAATCTTGTAAGTTTTGTCGTTAAAATTGAATATTAAAGATATGAAAGTGGTGAAGATGTACAGTGGCATTAAGGGTTCCGACACACCAGAATATTGTGGCACCTTTTTGGGTTACTTAAATCCAAATCAAATTTTAATTTTTCCATACCCATTTTGAACCCATATTTAGAATTTCTTCTTCTTTGATATAATTCTTTTATATTCTTAATTTTTTTTGCCCGCTGTAGCAGTCAACGCTCGAGGCGAGAGATTAAGTACACAAATAGGTGACCACGCGTGTCAGTTTGGCAGTGGAAGCATGCCATCCCCACCAATCGCCCCCTTAAATTGGTGCCCCAGACCTACGCCCCATGGCGCTCCCTTAACGTCAGCACTGAATAGGTACATATGTTAATAATTTATATTAATGAGGCAGGTTTGCTACATCCCATCATAGTTTTATTCATTTTTAATTACGTGAATATCTAATTAGGTATTCATAGTTATTTGCTATGCTATTCCTAAAGAAATAAAAAGGTTACTTCACGATTGCAATTGCAATTTGATTCCAGACTAAAAGTCGGTTTTATTTTCAAACCTATTCAATTGTAGAGCTTATTTCGGATATAATCATGAGGCATGAGGTTTAGGACAAAATTGTATAATATTAAAGATTTTTATGTATAAAAGATGTCGTCGATACCAGGTAATATTAAAGATTTTTATGCGGGAAAAATCTTTGAATAAACAAAAGTAAAACAAATTAACGTCTTCCCTGAAATTCGCAGAAAATAAACACTCTAAGTGGTTCTTATGTTTATCTTCACATAAGCCGAAACAGACGCGCTTAGGGGACATTCTATTATATCATACGTAAAAGGATTTATTAAAATAAAATATGTTTATATTTGATATTACGAACAACGAACAATAAAAAAATATACAGACCTTTTTATTGAGATTAAAACGGTCGGAAAAACAAAAACTCAATTAACTTTTAGAGCTTTTTCGAAATGTGTATTGCTGTTGGCACTACTGGCCTTGACAGCGTCACCGAGTGGGGGCCGAGTACAGAGACCCGTGAAAAGGGGACAGCCCTCACGAGGGCTCAAATTTGATTCCGTCCTTAGGGTGCCTCCTACGAACCTAAACCACGGCTAAGGACGTCATCGGAGGTGGAGGCAACGCTTCGAGTCCCTTAGAGCTTAAAGACGATTACAAAATCGTTATTTTAAGTAAATAGTAATCAAGTAAATAGTAATAGTATCGTGAGATTTTTTTTTTAAATTAATCTACAATTATTAAAATATTCTTCTTGGCATTTATGATTTTAAATGACCCTTATTTCAAGAAAGTTATCAAAGTATTACTGAGAAATTAAATTCGAAAGCAATTTTCTGTCACGAAAATGCTTAATGAACAATTAAAAATCAAAGTTCATTTCAATTTATAAGGACTTTTGACAAAGGGTTACATTGATTATTTTGAATTCCTCAAAACGATTTTCCTGTTTTAACCGATTTCAAAAAGGGAGATGTTTGATACATTCGTCTGTTTATTTGGTGCTCGTTAACTTAAGAATATTAGCAATGCTTTTTAATGGCATTACTAATATTCCTATTACCCCCCAAATAAGCTCGAAGCTTGCGCTAGGAGTGGGTACGACAATAGCCCAAGGGTCAGGTTCGAACCTGCGACTCTCGCGTTAACGGAGCGAAGTCGGCCCTTCTACCGTTGAGCTATTGAGGTCTCTTTGGGTTCTGTAAACCGATTGTTATGATTCTTCTTGTTTTTTTTTCGGCCTTGAAAGCGTCATCAGGTGGTGGGAGGGTCTGAGTACTGAAGCACAGACGTGATAAAGATACAACCCTGATGAGCTTCCTGCAAGACTGAACTACGCCTAAAGACGGCATCGGGAATGAAGGAAGGGCTCCAAGCGCATTCTAGTCGATGGACTCACCCGACTTTGTGAGCACGTAGCGATGTGTGCACAAAGGGATCTCCTCTTCACCGGTGATGACGGTGTTGTGTGGGTGTCTGTGCTGTGTATGTGTCTAATGTGATCTTATCGTCAGGGACACGATCCAGGACGTGTTTAGTGACGACGAATAGTTTGTCATCTCTGTCTGTATAAATACGAGATACAGATTTGTCAAAGTTTTGAGATAAGCACTTCAGATGTTTAGGGATCGAATATATTTCAGTTTCTATGAAGACCTCACGTACTGCCCGTTGCCCGAAGCCATGCGTAAGAAACGGTTTTAAATTACGTGTAACTGATTTATTCTTCTGACAAGGACATAAGGGCTCGCATAATTCAGAATGAGAATTCTTCTTTTTGCATAGGGCTTATCTTCGTGTTGATTTTTGGGATAATTTCGGCGATACAGAATAGACCTTCTCAAAATATCATTCCTGCAAATATTGCATCCACATTTTTGACACCGTTGGGGCGCTGTGGGTAGCGAGTCTGCCTTCAGTTTCAACGGTTGCGGGTTCGATTCCCGCTCGGGCAGATGTTTGTTAATATTTCTGTCTCGGTCTGGGCGTTTGGCCGTGGGTCTCCCTACCGTGCCTCGGAGAGCACGTTAAGCTGTCGGTCCTGTTTGTTATCACATAACATCTGATAATAATCGTTAACTCTTGATAAGTAAATTGCTCTTATCCAATGAGTTACTGGTTCGCCCTTAGGGCTGCCGAGGTCGGATGGCAATCGCTCCGTGTAAAAACTAATAGCCTGTGAAATCCGGATAAGATTAATAAGTAGTACCCTGGGTAAAATAAAGTACCGGGAATAATGCTAGAACGAAGAAGACTGCATCCACATTTTTAGAACACGCAGAATTTGGTTGAAGTCTTGTTTGAAGTTTGGTCAGGACTTTTAAGCAGTACAATTCTTTTAATTCAATCAACGTAGATCATATAATATGACCGAAAGGGATGGCGACGCACTGTGGACGCCCTCTGCCCTGCTAGGGACAAAGGAAAATATAGACGTACAGTTGATTAAAGTTTGTGAATAAAAGGGTCTGTTGTACAAACCTTAATTCATTAAGATTTCATCCACAGATGAATAAAAATTTGATATAATGAGTTTCAAAAAGTAAATAATATATAATGTAATTATTTAATTATTTTAAGCAGTACAATTATTCTTTTAATTATTTTATTCATGAAACGTATACCCTGGCCTATAGGGTTATGTTCTTTTTCTTAGCATTATTCACTGTATTTACCCAGGGTCTGTTTTTACTCTTATCCTGATTTAACGAGTAACTAGTTTTTACATAGAGCGATTGCCATCTGACCACCGCAATCCTTAGGGCGAACCTGTAACTCATTGGATAAAAACAATTATCTATGAAGAGTTGATGACGATTATGTGATATTATGATTATAACCGGGACCTGGAACTTAACACAATTAAAGGACCCATAAGGACAAGCGCCCAGAACGAAATAGATATTTATAACAAACATCTGCTCAGAGCGGGAATTGAATTCGCGACCGTCGAGGTTCAAAGCAGGCTCGCTATCAGCACGCCATAACGCTCGTCGTTATATTAAATATATAACGTTAAATCAAAGAGAGTTTACTTCGAACTTGACATTAAAATTATTTCTAGTTTTCTATTATAAGGTCTCTTTAGATGCATGAAACCTGGAACTTTATAAATTTTTTGCAAATAGTGAAGTATGACTTTGTTTATATTTATAAAACGCTACACAATCAACGGCTCCATTAGAATAGTAATATTCTGTGTCTGGTGTCTAGAAATATGCACAAGGAGAACCACAAACACACCCAGACAACACATGCCTTTATAGTCAATACAATCATCTGTCCCGAGCGAAAATCCCGCGCCTTGTGGGGATTTGGGTAGGTTCGTTACCATTGCACCACAAAGAGCGTTAAATTTGTTTTACAAAACTTTCTAATTCATATCCTTAAAATGTAGCCGAAGAATATTTTGAATAGAAGCCACATCGTAATGGGATAACAGATGCGTATGATTTCAAATGAGTCACTGTAGAATTTCAGAAATATTATCAAGAAAGCTGCTAATAGAATTTGTCTTAAATAATAAGTGTAATACCTTACATGTTCGACAAAAATAATTTCGTTACGTTTTAAATCGATAAACTACGAAAATATTTTAAAGCATCCTTTGATTTTACAAACTAGCTTCTGCCAGCGATTTCGCCCGCGCGATTAACGATTTAATACTAACATTGAAACCCCGTCTCAAACCTTCAGGGGTCGAATTTTAGAAAAGGTTATATGTTATAGCACATGTTTATTTCTGCGTAATTGTTGGAAAACCCTTAATGGTTAAATTTCGAAAGATTCTATCTTAGTGCTTGCTTACGGTTTAAAAACATCTGTGGCAAAATTCAGCTTTCTAGGTCACAGAGCTTAGACTGAGATTATGTGGCAGTCAGCTTACAATGATATATGGATTGGTAATCTGCTACATTATAGAAAGGTTTACAAAAATATTAACCGTTTAATTACTGCCATAGCCATTCTCTTAAATAAACTTTCTAATAAAGCCATGTAATGAAACTAACTTTTAAGCTCACAACTCTGATCTAATAATCTGAGAAAAGTTATAAAGAACTTTAGGTTGAAACGAATTTTTATGCAAATTTCCATTATTCAACGTTCGTCCGACCTTTCTCCACCTCCAAGACTTTTTTTTTCATCCTAAAACAAAATTGAATTTTGCTAGCTCATATTGTTATTGTGTCTAGTCAATTATATTTATTATTTCAATTTATAATAACTAAATTTATTATATCATGTCTAAAATGGTATTATAATGACTGAACAACAACAATAACAAAGACTAAGACTAAATGACTAAATGTGTAAACTTTTCGATGCCTAATGTTCAGCAAATTAGTCCAAATTTGAAAATGAACTGTGAAAGCTTAAGTCTAGTTGACACAACTAAATTGCAAGGCATAACTTTGGATTCCAAGCTCCAGTGGAACGCTCATTTGTCATCTCTAGCGGGTAGGCTCAGCTCCAGTGCGTATGTTATAAGGAAGGTCAGACAACTAACTGACGTAGAAACAGCGAGAATCGTATATTTCAGTTATTTTCATAGTATTATGTCATACGGTATCCTTCTTTGGGGAAAGGCGGCTGACATTAATATTATTTTTATTCTTCAAAAAGGGTAATTCGGGCAATTTATAATTTATGAGCGCGGGCCTTCCTAAGAGATGTTTTTAAGGATATAGGTATAATGACTGTGGTGTCACAATTTATTTATTCTAACCTCTTCTTATATATTAGGAATAATTTAAAGTCTTTTAGCAAAAATAGTGATATACATTCAGTTAACACTAGAAACAAAAATAAACTTTGTAATCCTAGCTTTCGTCTGCGTAAAGTCAGTAATTCTTTTAAGGGGCTAGGTATTCGCATTTTTAACAAAATTCCAGATTGCTTATTGGAACTGCCAGTAAGCAAGTTCCAAATGTACATAAAAATAAACTTATCAATAAAGCCTATTACTCGTTAGAAGAATATTTTTCTGATAAAAATACTTGGGACTCTTAATATTGCTGGATCTCATTCAAGAACCAAATTTTATATTAAAAATACAATTGTAAAAACATATATTTGAAAAGAGTAACTGTCGAGTTTCTTGTCGGTTCTTCTCGAAAGAATCAACCTTCCGAACCGTCGGTAGCACTTGACTATTCAAAAGTACTTTTTAAAAGTCTACTTGAATAAAAATAATTTTGATTTTGATTTTGAATGACATTTTATATTTGTTTTTTTATTTATTTATCAGAACTATCAACCTGAGGAGTCTGGGCATCCGACGCTTATACTTTCCTGTCGGCCCATTTATATCGAATAATTAAGGATCTACTTAGTAGGGGCAGACATATTTACTAAAATTACCACAATATTTTATCAGTTACTGGTCGCTACGTACATCGTCGGTAGGTTTTTTATTGCGCGATGCCAGCTAGGTACGTACCAGTTATTCTACCGCAAAGCTGTACTGTGGATCGGTTTAAAGGATACTGCAGCTAGTGAAATTACTGATCAATGGAGAACCATATTGGTTCTCCTTTGCTCGAGGTTGGCAACGCGTGCGTGACACCTACAAATGCTTGGTATTGCGCGCGCTCAGGCTACGGCAACCCCTTAGCATCTTGTGGGTCGTATGCTTGCGTGCCACTTAGTCACACAAAAAAAATAACCTCTCCGATACCCAGACCCATTCCCAGTTGATATGATGTGTACAGTTGTAATTATTAAATAAATAAACGCTACATCCTCAAGAACCCCCATTAGGATAGTAATATTCTGTGTCGGGGGTCCGGAAACATAAACAAGGACAAGCACAAACACACATCCATCCACTTATATTTTGTGTTTTATAAATAGAAAGAACATTTTTCCGTCGTATTTTAAGCATTAATTAATCGTAAACATATATAATTCAACTCGGTATTCGACCGAAATTTGTCCAAAGTTTGAATTGAAAATTGCCTTTCTAATTGACTGGAGTCTCGTCATTGTAATTAGAGTAATTGGATTTGCGTTCTTGAGCTGCTTTTTATTCATCTTAGGAATCGATTTTTATTTATTTTTAGATTTTTCTATTAAAATATAATTAATAAATACGGAGCTTTATTCCATGATAAATTTCAGAGTTAAAGAAAAATAGAAATAAAAAACTAGAAACAGAATTAAACAAACGAAACGAAAACATTAATCTGTCGGTCTCGTTAAAACAAATATTATGAGCTCGACCTCGAGAGGCTTACTATTAGGTAGCTATTGAAGCTTAGTGTTGCCAAATTATTATTTTATCATCTGGTCGACATATACAAGTATATGATCAAAGATTCATATCGACACGACTGTTTGAAGTACGTTAAAATCGACTTACAAGATCCCATTAAATTGTAATAAAACCAAATCGAAACGAGGGTGAATAATTAATATTATAATACTCAACCGTTGTTTCATAAGAATTTTGTTTATTAGAAAAATAAGTCTAAATAAATAATCATGTAACGTAGCGATGTCGGAGCAAGAGGGGGCTGCTGCTCTACTATAGACCTTGTTAAATACTCAGAAATTGAATGTAATACATTTTGAACTATTTAACTATTGGAGAGAATAGTCATTTTGCCCCCCTCTAGGCTCTAAATTAAGATTTTGCCCTCTCTTGGGCATTTGGCCCAAGAGCCTGTCTACGCATATGAGTCTGATATTTTATTTTGAGCACACTTTCGTGATTAAATGTTGATAAGAGCTCATAGAATTGTTAATCGTATCCGTATCGATATTCTGCGGTAAGAGTTGCGGGTCTACCATGAACTAATATTGAGATTCAAATAAAGACCTAAATTGAGCCACATCGGAATTTCGTATTTCGTAACATGACAAAGACTGAATTGAATTTTTTTTTTTTATGTTAGAAGTTGGCAAACAAGCATACGGCCCACCTGATGGTAAGTGGCTGCCGCAGCCTATGAGCGCTTGCAGCACCATTAGTAGGTGCCACTCACGCGTTGCCAACCTGGAGATATTAGTTCTTAAATCTCGTTCGCCCAGTAATTTCACTAGCGTACAATGCCCTTCAAACCGGAACACAGTAGTGCCTAAGCACTACTATTTGGCAACAGAATATTGGACACTGCGGTGGTACCTACCTAGCCGGCCTCTTGCAACAAAAGACCTACCACCAGTGTGACTTGAATTCTATTAACTTAATATATTGAATAACGAATCGTTAGTAGGAACTAGGGATTCATTGTTGTTTAATATATTAAGTTAATGACAGTTAACTTCAATTTACGTCACGCTTTTTCTACCTGAACATGACCTTTGGGCTTAGTATATTTTTTAAGTTATGAATTGCATTGCAATAGAATTGTATACTAATATTTTATTAGCGGACATTTCGTACATTGGTACATTCGTGTGGAAAGAAGCAAGGCCAGTTGCGGACTTACCAGCAGGCTGAGTACGCTAGAGCCTAGAGCGGCAGATTTTTGGGGCGGAAAATTTGGGGAGCGATTTTTTTTGCTACCTCACAAAAGTCAAAAAGATTTCTGCATTACGGTTGTCTGATGTTTTACAGGTAGAAGTCTGCAACAAATTTGCCATTGATTTTTCCCCTGACACTTGACCGAGTAGCAAACTTCCATATTCAGTATTGAGAGTAAATCAGCTAGTTCGCCAAGGCAAGTCCGGCAAGGGTGACATAAAGTTTACAGCTTTACTTAGTGAAGGCTATACAATTGTATGTTAAAATTTTGTTCTAAGAATGAACTGCCCCGTAGTAAAAATGTATATCAAGAAATATTTATTTGTTTTAAGGAGTCCTGGTGGCCATTTGTTATAATTATCAGTTCCAGTTCAGATGGTGCCTTTTCAGAGCAAAGGCACAAGCTAATGTAAAGAATCCGTAGGTATATGTTAGTTATGGTTGCTAATACTCAAGCTGAATCACAGATGGCGCTGCACGTAGTTAGATCGCGCGAACGCTTTGCTTTATTCGCGTTTTAAATAAGTAATGGTGTGCCAAAACTATACGTTTATAATTTATTTAACAGAATTTTTTGATATCCATGTCCTTTCTGACGTGGACTTCAGCAGTTTAGAATTTAGTTTTCAGTTAGTGTAGTATATACAATTATACATAATATATAAAATGCATTAAGAATAAACAATACATATACATTTTATTATAGTAAATAAAAATATAAAAAGTGGAGGTCCATAGGTCCATTTGATTTACTTTATTTTATTATTTGAAAATTAGGGTGGGACGGAGGATAAATGAACACTCGCCTTGACACAGTCGGTAATATTCGCTTAGGACGGCAATCTTAATCTTACTTGGGTTTGTCGGAAATTCTACTAAAAGACGTCTAATTTTCGTCATATACGTCATATCTTCAGAGCTTGGATATGACCTAGGGGTATCGTACTCATCAAGACCATTCCTTATAGCCTTCCTACCAAACACGATGAGGTTATCTAGTTGCGTGAATTAATTACTATGTGAACAGAATTACGTTCACTGAAAAGTTTATTAGTTACTTAATAAAAACCCGATAAAATTTATAATAATATAACTTCGGCCAGCGGCTTCGCCTGCGTGAATAACGATTTTAATACAAACTGTGAACCCTTACTTTCCATTAAATTTCAGCAAATATTACAACACGTGTTCACTTAATATTTAATGGTTCACCAAAAAATCAAGTTTCATGCATGTTTCATGCTTCTATTCAAGTTTGAAAGTTTTATTCCAGGTTGAAGAACGACAGACATCTAATATTTAAACTGTTTCAACTTTCCTACCTTAAAGAGGTGAACTCTTTAAGGGTTGAGTTCCGAAGTTTCTTAGTGCTAGTACACGTTTTAAAAACAACACCAGTGACAAATATCAGATATATATTGGATTGGCGTTGATACAACATGTGTCAAAATAATATGTAATTTACATCAAAAGCACTAAGGAGTATTGTTATATACTTCGAAGCCAAATAACTCTTTTTAATCCCGTTAGGGGATGAATTTCAATAAACTACAAAACACATCTTGCATCAATTTTGTTGACAATAATAGAAATCTATTACGGGGTAGTGACGCTGGCGTAGCTTGAGAGAGAGAGTGAGATATGGCAAGACTCCATATAAATGGGATAACCTCTGTCACAGCAGAGATTATTCCACCAGTGCAATCAGTCACACTGGTGGTAGGTCTTTTGTTGCAAGAGGCCAGCTAGGTAGGTACCACCGCAGTGTCCAATATTCTGCCGCCAAATAGTAGTGCTTAGGCACTACTGTGTTCCGGTTTGAAGGGCATTGTACGCTAGTGAAATTACTGGGCGAACGAGATTTAAGAACTAATATCTCGAGGTTGGCAACGCGCGAGTGGCACCTACTAATGGTGCTGCAAGCGCTCATAGGCTGCGGCAGCCACTTACCATCAGGTGGGCCGTATGCTTGTTTGCCAACTTCTAACATAAAAAAAAAAAAATAAATAAATGTGTCTTCTTCTTGCCCCTATCCCACGGATATAAGTGGGGTCGGCACAGCACGTCTTCTTCTTCGATTCTTTTCTATCATTCGTCATCTCTGAACTCACTCCCTTACTACGCATTTCCTCTTCCACACATTTCTAACACGTCTTTTTCGGACGTCCTTACGTCACATTACCACTGACTTTCAAATCCATCGCTCTTTTGGCCACAGGACTTTCATCTCTGCGCATAACATGCCCATACCAGGATAGTCTTCCACTTCTTAATTTTTCAATCACTGACGCTACTTTCAAACTTCCCCTTATATACTCTTTTCAAATTTTGTCCATTCTTGTTACCCCACACATGTACCTCAACATTTGCATCTCTGTTACTTGCATTTTTCTTTTATCTACAGCTTTCATCGCCCAGCACTCCGATCCATACAATACGACAGGTCTTATCGTGGTTTCATAAATTTTCCCTTTGACTATATAAATGACACATTTATATATTTTAAATTAAAAACAAAGCACACTTTATAGTAAAGACGCTTAAGAAGCTTATTTGATTTTAATAAGTACTTGATTTTGACCGTTTAAATTCGTAATAGTACTAAGATTAAATTGGATTCTGTCTTAGATTTATAACAAAGTCATGAAATCCCTAAATCCTACAGTGGCTTAGATTTAATAGTCGATTGAAGTAATTGTAAAGCGCCCATTGTTCGTCATATCGTTTGGGAGTATTCGGAACAAACGAGGGAAATCTCTTGGAACTTTGGCCACAGAATAAAAAATTGTATTAAAGTTTTTTAACGAATACTAAACCTATTATTTTTCTCTATTAAAGGTTGTAGCGATTTTAAACGCCAAGAACTCCTTCCCCTGGCTACGCCCATGTTTTTGGATGTTTTGAGGTATATTACTTTGGCGACATTGTGGCGAGCTATCAGCTTATTTGGAAGGGCCTCAGTAATATTAGTAATGCCTGAAAAAAGAACACAAAAACACAGGCTCTCCAATACAAGTCACACTGGTGGTAGGTCTTTTGTTGCAAGAGGCCGGCTAGGTAGGTACCACCGCAGTGTCCAATATTCTACCGCCAAATAGTAGTGCTTAGGCACTACTGTGTTCCGGTTTGAAGGGCATTGTACGCTAGTGAAATTACTGGGCGAACGAGATTTAAGAACTAATATCTCGAGGTTGGCAACGCGCGAGTGGCACCTACTCATGGTGCTGCAAGCGCTCATAGGCTACGCAACCACTTACCATCAGGTGGGCCGTATGCTTGTTTGCCAACTTCTAACATAAAAAAAAAAAAAAATACAAAAATATTAAATCGCAATAGAGGTTCCTGAAATAAAAGTATTTAAACATTCCTACCCTTTATGTAAAAAGTTTATTTTCATAACGCAGATGTCTGCGTTGTGGCTTACATAAAATACTTCAAACGAATAAAATTCTCTGAATTAATTATATTCCGCGCCATCATTGTTGAATTGTATAAAGTGTAATAAAATTACGTGAGCAGTAGCATAGTGCTTGTTATAACCATACATTAAATCTTTAAGTGTAAATTCTTTAATGCCTTTTTAGAATACATGAAAAATTGCTTATTCATGTAAAACATCAGCATTAAAAAAACCACTTTGGAATCACAATCAACTGCGCCAATTCTATAAAAAATATTTACAATTCTTGAAAATATTTTCTTATACATGACGACCGGTAGCGAGACTGCCTTTAGTCTCAACGTTCGCGCGATCAATTCCCGCTCGGGGCAAATATGTGTACTAATCTTATAAATATCTGTCTCGGTCTGGGTGTTAGTCCTTGTGGGTCTCCCCACCGTGCCTCGTAGTCGTCTTAATTCCCTATTGTTATCATAACATCTGCTACAGGTAGTTTTAATTGAAATTCGGTACAGATGTGTCTTATGGAATATTAATTACTTATAAATGATTCGTTTCTCTCTGAATATAAATTAAAAAGGCGTCCTGTTTGGTTTATCTCAATTTCGCAAATTTTTGAGATACGCCTCTTCGTACTGCATGCGTCGAATGACGCACACTACTTTAAACAGCGGTATGGGATTTGAAAAATATCGAGTACATTATCATTAAAACGTTAATAGTTAAACTGGAATAAAGCCGTTAATTTCATATATTCCCTGATGACGCGAATGCAGAATTCGTATTCATAATAATACTGTATGAATACATAAACTGAAATAGCACACAGTAGAGAAAAGTAAAATAGTAAATACTATTTCTATAACCCTTCAGTCCTGATAGCTGTCTCTTAATGATCAAAGTTTCTATTCTCATATTTAAATAATGCATTATAATATATATAAAGGTAAAAGTTAAAATATCTTTTACTCTGACTGCTAAAGTACTTTATAGTACTTTCGTTGTTGCTGAGTTTTTGTTTTCAGAATATGTATTGCTGTTGGCTATTAGACTCCCAAAGGGCTCAAAATTGACAGAACGAACGGCTAAGGTCGACCGCATTCTACACGATGGACTCACCCGACGATGACTCGGCGTCGTGAAGTGCGAAATAAGGAACCTCGTCCTCGCCGGTCTTTTTTTTTTATAAATAAACGCTGCACACTCAACGTCCCCATTAGAATAGTGATATTCTCTGTCGGGGTCCGAAAATATGCAGAAGGACAAGGATAAATACACCCAAACTCACGCGTTGTTAACTTCTGGATATTGGTTTTTAAATTTCCTTGGCCCATTACTAAACACTAGTGTTTGGCGCTAGAATATTTAACAATGCAGTGGTACCTACCTAGCTGCCCTCTCGCAAGAAAAGACTTACCACCAGTGTGACTGATTGCACTGTTGGAATCATCTCTGCTGTGACAGAGGTTATACCAACAGCCGGCGATGGGGTCGTCGCGTCCCGACGCCGATACATAATTATATGAAGAGATTTTTGGAAAAAAAATCTATTGTTTAACAATTGTGACTATTTTATGTCGCCTTTATAATCAGATCTGACTTCTACGATACAACCATATATAACGGTATTAACGTCCATAATATGACATGAATTATAAAGGTGTTTCAAAAACGTTTTACCATTTTCATTTACGATGATATCGTGATTGTGACGTGCTACAGTTAACTATGAAAGAGCCATCGAGTTTAAATTTTCAATTTTCACATTTTTGTCACGCTCCGCGAACGTTGTTACCGTGTTTTTGAAACTAGACCACGGCCTTTCGGGAATTTAAAATTCGTTTTAGGAGCGGTTTTTTTTAAAGAATGGAGGGTAAGCAAATAAATGTTTTTTTAAATTCTAAAATGGGTAAGCTCTTGACCTCCATCGAGCACCAAGGCATAGATGAGGTCTACGGTCTTACAGACGCTGGAAGAGCATTCCATTCCCTGACCGTATACGTATTTTATTTTTTAAATTATAGAATAGGTTTATATAAGTTCTCCCGGACCGGATCTATCATACAATGTCAAAGTTAATGACAAATGTCACTACTATAAAGGCACTGTTATCGCGAGAGTAACAGGCTCGATCCTGACCCTCTTTGTTCAATCCCCCAATGGGAATTCATCTATTAGATAGATACATAGAATAGTCTTTATTGTACACCACTTTAAACAACATGACTTACATTTAAGTACTTATTTCAAGCTTTTTTTTAGAATATTAGCAATGCTTTTTCAAGGCGTTACTAATATTCCTATTGCCCCTCCAAATAAGTTCGAAGCTTGCGCTAGAAGTGGGTACGACAATAGCCCAAGGGGGTCAGGATCGACCCCGCGACTCTCGCGTTAACGGAGCGCAGTCGGCCCTTCTACCGTTGAGCTATTGAGGCTTCAATGTATATATATAATGTAAATTTATCATTTGAGTTAACAGCTTATTAATATTATTATGGTACTGTATATTTATAAATGTTTTGCCTGTTTTATAATTTTTATTGTAATTTTACTGTAAACGAATTCTATTTTGTCAACATTTAACGAATTCTATTAATGTTATTGCTTTTTAATTTGTACTTGCTATTACGATTTTATTATGCTTGATTCCTTGTGTCGTTAACAAAGTTTTTATTTATACTAAATCGAATTATAAATTAAATTATTCCTGAATTATTTTCATCAAATATATATAATATTCACTGTATTATCAATTTTGGATAATTATTATATATATTATATATTAGATAATTTGTTTTCTTTTTTTTTCATTCTATTTTATTATTTTTAAAAGTGTAATATCGCATGCTGTGTCAGCCTGTAAATAGAAGAACTTTTGGTCATAGTAAGTTAATTCGTAATTGTTCAATGGCATTTTTATTAATGTAACTTCTGTTGGTTGTCCTTGAAATAAATAAATAAAAGAATACGCTCTTCTTACAGATACTAAGTCATTGGTAGGTTCATCGTCATCATCAACCTGAAGGAGCTTGATAAGCGGTGGCGAACATTTTTTTCCAAATAATTCCACAGGGCTTTTGCCAGTGCTTTTAGATACTGTGCAATTTATGGCAAATTGTAGTTCTTGTATAGCTGAATGCCATGGCTTATCAAGCTCAACAACAGACATTTAGTCTTTAATAATTTTCATGATACGCTCTACCTGACCATTTGCCCTACTAGCGCCCTTGGCCACAACGTGATGCTCAAAGCCGAAAACATTACACAACTTTTTAAATTCTTTGGAAGTCATACTTTTATCTTGGTCGGTTATAAGTCGAGTAGGGGTACCAAAGATGGTAATTAGTTCACGGAGACATTTTATGGCCGATTGTGTTGTACGGTCATTAGTATAAACTCAATGGACATATTTTGTAAAGCTCTCAATAAAAACAAAAGCATATTCGGGCTGATTACGTTTGCCATTCATGCAGCCAGTTATATCTGCATGGATGGTGTGAAATGGTACGCGGCACAATTACTAATTTTTTAGTTTTACTATCTATTTGAATTTTACGTCTTAACAATTTGTCTTTTAACATAACATATGTATCTGCTATTGTTGGAGGAATAGAATCAGATTTTAATTGGTGTACAATATTTTTTAGAAGCCGGTCACGTTTTTGTTCAATTAAGAGCCAATTATGATCAAGAGTTGAAGTTATTACAGAAAAGTGTAGGGTTTTACAGATGAGGTTTTTATCTACAGAAGTATCGTTTGGTTTGATAGGGTTACGACTAAAGAAATCCGCATGTGCTAATCGTTCTCCTTTTCGGTACTCTATTTCAAACTGAAAATTTTTCAGAAAAGCCCACCATTATGCACTCTATGTGTAAACTCTTTTTTATGTTTAGATGCTTTTACGGAATTGCAATCGGTTAGAACTTTAAATGATCAGCCATGTAAAAAGTGACGAAAATTTTCACCAAAACCTAAAGCACTAGCGTCTGTATGTAGTTCCGTGGGTAAATTCTGTTAATAAGGGTGATGACGTTAAGTGGTCAATAATTGTTTTCCTGGCTTTATCGTGGTGGTCTGTCCATCTCCAAGGAATATTTATTTTAGTAAGTATATAAAGAGGCCATTATTCCCGAAAAATTTGGCACGAACTTCCGAAAGTAGCCAGCTAAATCATTAAATTATCTTAATTCTTTAATATTTCGAGGAACTTGTGACTTTGATAAGGCAGCAACCTTCCTAGGGCTTGGTTTAATAGTTCTATTTTGTATTATATTCCCTAAATATTCTACACTAGTTTTAAGAAATGAGCATTTGGAAATATTAAGAGAAAAACCAGCATCAGTGAGTCTTTTTAAAACTAAATCAAGGTTATTAAGGCCTTCTGTTATAGTTGCAGACATAAACTAAAGCGATTCTATCTTTTTAGTCACCTAATGCTTTATTTATTGCACGTCGGTAAACTGACGGGGCGTTGCATAGGCCAAAAAGCATACGCAAATATTCGAATTCGCAATCAGAGGTTACAAATACTGTCTTTTCAATCGAATCCTTCGCAATTGGAATTCCATGAAAACCTGCTGCCATATCCAAACATGTAAAGTAACGCGCTTTTCCTAGTCTATCAAGTTGATCAGCAATGAGTGGTAGTGGGTAGTTGTCAGATTTACCGCGATTGCCAGACGTAAAATTATCTTTATACTTTTCAATGATAGATAGATATTTGTTTGTTTGTTAGAACTGGATTATTGAGATCACTATCTAAGTTAAAGTTTTCTAGATTATTTAAAACTACACATTCATTAATAAAAAGGTCGCGTTTGACCAATATACCCTGTTTACTAAAAGTTACACTAAACCCAGGGGTCTTTAAAACATCATAACCAATCAGAAAATCAAATTGAGTTTAAAAATCTCCAACTACGCAAAATTCTACCTCAATATTAATATTATTAATTTCTATTTGAGTTGTGATGCTTTCTGTAGAATTAACGGGACACCTGCCTATGCCAGAGAAAGCAAGCAAATTGATTTTTAATTTGGTTGTTATTTCCTTGAGCGTTCCAATCATATTTGCGTTTGCGGTATGTTTTCAAAAAATATATTAACTTTGGCAAAGAGTCAGGCGTATTTCTTAGTAACTCAGATCTAATATATTCTGGATAAATACCTGTGAGAAGTGCGTCGACAACCTCTGCCTCGCTAGCTTCTGGCCGGACTCGCTTGAACAAAGTCCAGACCGTTGTAGCGTATTCAGCGTAGCTGCTAGCTTGATCCGATGTGACGTTGCGCCACTTCTCCACGTCTACCACGTGTCGAACCACATTCGAAGAGCAGGTGTCGGCCCAAGCCCTGCCTTTGAGCTGAAGTATCGCCTTCATCCTTGCTTCTTGTGGATAGATGCCGAATGTGGATATGGTTTCGTCCACATTCGCGCATCAGTCTCGAAAATCATGCGCACGAACATCTAGATCGAAGGGCGGGAGATAAAAATTTCCTCGATCTCGTAATGTCGTTGATAAAGGCGCGACGTTCAAAGCGGCGGCCACAGCACTTGCCGCTGCTTGCTTTGAAACCGAAGAAACTACATGTGACAGGAAAAAAACCAATAGAGCAACACACAACTAACTTTAATGAGATAGATATTTGCTCTACGAGAGATATCGAAGAACTGAACTTGACACGGTTTTTTTTTTATTTATTTATGTATATACAAGCGGGCCCGGCAGACGTTGTCCTGCCCCGAAAAAAATCTGGGACTCGGTAGCAGCGCCCTCTACCCGGTGCAAGTTTTTGATTGATTGAATAAGGCTATTAAAAAGCAGGGGTTGGTGATAAAAAAGTGAAAATTTAGGGTCGTATGTATGTTTCAATGCCAAATAATAAAAAAATAAAAATTTTATCCAATAAATTAAAAAAAAAATTTGGGGTGGACAGCCCTTACCACTGAGGGGTTTGAAAAATAGATAGTAGCCGATTCTCAGACTGAATATGCATAAAAAATTCATAAGAATCGGTTTTGGAGGAGTATGGGAACGAACATTGTGACACGAGAATTTTATATATATATATATATATATATATATATTTTTTTTTTTTTTTTCGGAGTGTCTATTAATGTTGGCCCTAGTGGTCTTGACAGCGTCACCGGTGGGGGGTCTGGGTCTGGAGACCTCAGCAGGTAAGAGATGGACTACCTGCGCGGAGCACAAGTTGAATCCGTCCCAAGGGCCCCTCCCGCGAGCCTAGGCTTGGGACGTCATCGGGAGGAGGAGCGCTCCGGAGCGCAATCTAACGACCGTACACGGCGCGGTGCTCACCGTCCGGGGTGAGCGGGCGGGTTGGCGTTGTGTCGGGCTGTCGGGCAACAAGGGACCTCGTCTTCGCCGGCGGAGACGCTGCAGCATGTGTGATTGTGGTCATGTTCTGTTGGTGTATGGCGCGTTAGCGGTTGTGATGCTATCGTCTGGGTCTTGCAGGACGTGCTTGGGACGCCTGAGTCGTGTCGGTAAGTCACCTCTACGTGTGTAAGTGGCGGCCTGTCTGACGAGAGGGTACGGGTGGGATAAGGCTTTCTCGAAAAAGCTCTTGAAAAGCTTTTTTCAAGTGTTTGGCGATCGAATCGAGATCGAAGTGGAAATTTGCGTTGGGCGTGTACCACGGACAGCCCGTGGCCATGCGCAGAAACCTATTCTGGATAACTTGAAATTTCGCTAATTGCGAAGAACTGACGTGAGCGAAGACGGGACTCGCGTACGTTAATATAGGACGAACGACGGTTTTGTAAAGTGTTCGCATTTTACTCCGTCGGCCTATCATCATGTAGAGCCTTCCGAGCACGAAGGTGGCTCTGTTTCTAACTTTCGAGATGTGGGACTAGAAATTGAAGTTGGCGTCGAGGGTGACGCCGATGTATTTGGCCTCTTTCTTCCAAGAAATGGCCGAAGAGTTTTCTGACGGCGTGTCTGTTGAAGTGCACCGCTGCACTTTTTTCGGGGTAACCTCGATCCTCCATTTCCTAAACCATTCGACTAAGCCGTTGACCGCGGTCTGGAGGCGGCTAGTTAGAAGTTGGGGTCTGCTAGATGTCGTATAGAGAGCTGTGTCGTCAGCGAAGAGAGCTAAGCCTACGCGATCGTTGGGATTCGACTTTGGTATATCATTGGTGTACAGATTGTACAGAACGGGTAGAGCACGGAGCCCTGGGGGCTTGACACGGCATAACAACCGCCTTTTTATTTTTAATCAAGTAACAATATTAGCAAAATAACTAATTTTCGGTACAAAAAGCATGTAAGTATTTTTTAAACCACAAAATAATTTAAAACAATATTTAAACGTACAAATATTTTAAGATATGGACTTAATATTTTAAAAAAATAACGTTACCGGAAGTTGTCAAGAAGGAGTTGACATTACACTTAACTTTAAATAAAAATTCAACACTTAACTATAAACGAAAATTCAAAATATCAAATACATGTATCAAAACATAAATTATTATTATTATTATTATAACTTTAAATTCACTTTGAAATAAAATCAGCGCCCATATGTATGTTAATTATGGCTACTAATACTCAAGCTGAATCACAGATGGCGCTGCACGTAGTTAGATCGCGCGAACGCTTTGCTTTATTCGCGTTTTAAATAAGTAATGGTGTGTCAAAATTTATTTTCTTTACTAAATTTTTTGATATCCATGTCCTTTCTGACGTGGGTTTCAGCAGTTCAGAATTTAGTTTTCAGTTGGTGTAGTATATAAAATTATAAATAATATATAAAATATGTTAAGAATAAACAATACATATACATTTTAATAAAGTAATTATATAAATATTAAAAGTGGAGGTCCATAGGGTTAATCTATTTGATTTACTTTATTTTATTATTTGAAAATTAGGGAGGGACGGAGGAACACTCGCCTTGCTACAGTCGGTAAAACGCGATTAGGACGGCAATCTTAATCATACTTTGGTTTTGTCGGAAATTCTCGTAAAAAAGTCTAATTTTCGTCATATACGTCGTACCTTTAGACCTTGAATATGACCTAGGGTTATAGTAGATTTTTTAGCGGTTAACGCGCAAACTTGTGTCTTCTTGGGGTTAATTTGGACTAAGTTTAGTCGGCCCCAGTCCGAGACTCGACTTCAGACACAAGTTTGTTTCTGCACTCAATGACGTTTTCCGTGGTGCTGTTGTCCGCATAGCAATGAATGTTGGTAACTTCCAACATTTCATTGATATGCAGAAAAAACAAAGTAGGGGACAGTACGCAGTCTTGTTAGGACAGTTGAATTCAGTGTCGGGGGTCCGAAGACATATTTTATACAAAGACGAAAACAAACACCCAGACCGGACCACGTGCCTGTATGGTAAATACGAAAATATGTTCCAACCGAGAATCAAACTCGCAACCTGTGGCTTTTAAGGTAACATAAAGGTAAGGCACATATGAATGGTTATTGCAAGCGTCTATAGCCGGGTCCTTCAACGCTTATTATGTATGGCTTTGCGTTAAATGTAACATAAAGCAATACTTCCCGAACTAGTCCTTAAGGGTTTATCGACATGTAAAAACATCTTGCTACAAGTCAAACTTCGAGTTTCATAGTTTACTTACTAGGAAGTTTGTCTTGTGAAACACGCTTGCTATGCTTGTGATAGAGAAAATAGTTTAGTAAATATCTTGAGGGTAAATAGTCTTACTTTTAGGCATTACGATAAATATGTATGAACAAACATACACGTACTATATATACTTACAATTCTAATAGCTTAAAAATAGCTAAAAATAAAACAAATTCAGAAAAAAAACTAAGTTGGACAAGAGATTGATGACAAAAGACAGAAATTTTAATTTAAAAATTTTAATGAGTATCGACAAACAATGACATAGGCAATGCTTTTAATGCCCAGAGCAAGCTTTTATGCTTCCAAAACCAAGAAGATTTTTTTTAAACTTGGTTATATGCATTTCCATTTTATTTAGGTTTGTAGTGAATTTTGCGAACAAGGAAGGGAAAATAAAGGATGTTGCGCGTTTGAATTTTGAAACGTATCTATTTTAAATTTGAACAACTATTACAAAGCAGAATTATAGTTTTTTTATAGACTATACTATAGAAAAATATACTAGTTAAACAGATTACGCTTGCGTGCTGTATGCGTGAACATGCCCGCGGCCTTGGAAGCTCCTACTTCCAATAGTAGAAATTAATTGGTGCCCGTTGGGAAGGATACCGGTAGAGTGCAGATTTTGGAGAAAGCTCGTCGAATAACATTGCCTGTTGCCATGCGTATAGAAGCAACTCGTGAAACTCCGTCGGATCCAGGAAACGTAGCTACAATGCGTCCCATGCTCCATTTCAACGGAGGATTGTTGTCATTCATGTCATTCATGTCATGATATTTTACACATGTGGCCCACCTGATAAGCGGTAAGCGTTCACAGTAGCCTGTAGTCACTTTTAATATTAGAAGTGTCACAAGCGTATTGCCAACCTGGGAAGGAGGGGCTTACTTCCATCGAACTAAAGGCAATGGTGTGTAAGGGTAGTACTTCCCCGCTTGAATCGACTCATACATTATGAAAACAGTAAGGCCGCTAATACTTCATGACTTGGGTAAGTTTATAGTATTTGTACCCCTGTGGCCCGAAGGATCTACGCGTCTACGAGGGCGTAGCTACAACGTCTATATGTTTATGTGTATACGCATTGATTTAATAGATTCGTCTCAGTTCAGACAGTGACATAGGGTATTTTATTTCAATATGGTTCCTGTGGAAAAAAAAATCCCTAATAAATTAGCAATTCTTATAGCGTCCAAATCTGATGATGGTTTCTTGTAGAATTTGACAAAAATAATACGAAAAATGAGATTTTTTTTTTTCGTAATAACCAAGCAAGGTTTTCGAGAAATCGATGTATAAATGTTTGATTTTTTTCCATTTAATTTTTATTATTATTTTCAAAGCTTGTTTTCAAAGGTTTGCAGTGCTTACGTAATTCTTTCCTTAATATTTCAGCAACAACTCTTGTTGCCTAAATACATATAGTATAATATTGAAAAGGTTTTTTTTCTAGGTAAATGTATAAGCAAACAGTATGTCTTATTTTTTTCTCTGAAGCAACATTCTATAAGGCTCACATATCATAACCAAGCCGGGGCAGCAAAAATGTGCTTATGTCCTGTATTCTAGTTTATGGAAACATAAGAGAGATCGTAAACACTTTACGTCCCTATAATATCAAGAAAATACTTCGTTTAGAACACTTACTCGTTATACATAGTGACAGAGAATGAAACAGTAAGGACGCGTTTATACTACAGATTATTTTTTTTTATATATAACGCCGGAGGGCAAATGACTCCACTCCACCTGATGGTAAGTGGAAGTGGAGTCCACACGCGAAGGTGGCTAATATGGTTGCAGAAGGCGAACTGTACTAGCCATCCTCGCCCTGCCAACCCGCAAGGTGCCTCTTCACGCCTCGTTTAAAGGACCCCAGGTTGTAAGAATGAGGAAACACGTGTGCCAATATACCACCAAAATAGATAATGTAGGCTAGTGAAATTACTGGGCAGAGGTTTAAGAACCAATCTTTCACTCAAAACTATATACAAATTTTGATGAAATTTGGTACACACATAGATTATTACCTTGATTAACACATAGGATATTATTTATTTATCTTGGAAAAATGTTGGGTTCGTGTGAGGTTATGGCAATATTAACGCAAGCGGAGCTCGGGGCACAAGTAGTGAGTATGAAAAAATTTAATATCGTCTGGACTTATTTAGGAGAAATTCTTAAATATATGTCCTGTATCCGTAATGTTTATAATTATTTATCCGTAGTCGAGCAGCCTGATGGATTTTGCGGCAAAAGGGTTTTTGCCCAGCAGTGAAGAGGCTATAGCCTTATATCTTACTCTCTCTATATATACTATCTCACTTATCCATAGCTCTCTGAGTGGCTTTCGGTTTATAGACATTTATTTCTCAAAAAGAACATTAGGGTTCACTTACACAGAGATGAAAATACAAACATTTTAGAATTTACGCAGAAGCACGCATTACAAAAATACTTCTATAACTTGGAAAGGTATTTTATTCAAAACAAAGTAAAAATTATTAATATTAAATATTTAGCCACGCTAGTTACGTATGCTACAGCCGCCGGATGCAAAAGAAACTCCATTTTACTTAAATTAAATTTTATTAATAAAAGAATACATTTTTAACATAACTAGCCTAGTGACTCCCGGTTGAAGTGGGACCAAAGAATGCTTTCTCACGGCCCGCACCCGGCGGGTGTCGGTTCCTCCTTTTGAGGCTTGCGACGCTGACACGGCGGTTCATATTTCTTATGTAGGAATATGGACTTATGCACTCTAGACGATTTATGTAGAATTGGTATACGTAACTCGCTACACAATATTATTAGCAATGTGTACTTTTTTTTTCATGAGAGTTGGTATACAACCATACGGTCCGCCTGATGGTAAACAGTCACCACAACTTATGAGCGCTTGCTATACTTGAAGTATCACATGCGCGTTGCCAACCCAGGGCATAGTAAGGGATGAGAAGGGAAAAAAGAAAGTCTTTACACGGGGTGGGAGATTAGGCCTCATCGCACGAAATCCAACAGGACTATTAGCGTTACTTTACGCCCATTTTCTGTTAGAGGATAATACTCCTCCGGTCGAGCCATCCCATTTTTGCTAAAATTTGTAAGAAAAAAAAATATAAAATCTATTTGCCAGTCCACGTCATAACTCATGCAAGTCGCTGCAGAAAATTTACCTAGACGTTGATAAATAGCTCTAAAGCCTTAAAGATATTCTTGTTTAAATATATTGACGACCGTTGTGGCGTGCTGGTAGCGAGCCTGCTTTGAGCCCCTAAGGTCGTGAGTTCGATTCTTGCTCGGAGTAGAAGTTTGTTATAAATGTCTGTTTCGGTCCCCCTCTCCCCGTGCTTCGGAGCGCACGTTAAGCTGTCGGTCCCGAATGTTGAGTTACTGGTTCGCCTTTTGGATTGCGGAGGTCAGATGGCAATCGCTCTGTGTAAAAACTAGTAACCCGTCAAATCAGGATAAGACTATAACCAGTCCCTGGGTAAATACTGGGCATAATTCTAGAAAGAAGAAGATTATTTTTTAAATATGTAGGTATGTATTTCAAATAGAAATAAATTAATCTAGTTGGTAAAGTTTTGTGCGGTTTTGTAATTTAGAACGAAGCATTCATTACTAGCAAAGGGTTCTTGTGGTCAGGTGACTTGCGTTAAGGTATTCAAGATCTACGAATTGTTCACATATTTTGAATTTTAATTATTCTCTCTTATTTGATTTATATTTGAGTCTTTAATAATTTATTAAAGTCTGTAAGAAATCGGAATTTAACGATAATACTGCATATCAGTACATACACATTTACAATAAGTGCTTCAATTTAACGCATGCCGTAATTGTAATTGTATACAATAAAGTTTATTAATTTTTTAAAGCTAATAATAATTCTTTAGATGATGGCTATGGTGCAGTGCTTGTGAACCTGCCTTATCGCCAGATGGTTTAAATACGAGCAAAAATTAACTTAACAGATTGAAATTAACAGATTGAAATGGGTATCATAAGGCAATGTCTTCCTCGCAGAACCTCTGAAGAACCAGCTCTCGTCGTTGGTCTGTCTGAACCAATACGACTTGGATACCCTTAAGGAAAGAGCCTATTTATTTGTATACGGTTGGCATGGCACCTGCATGGCTTCTGGTGTTCATTGGCGGTGGTGAACGCATACAGTCAGGCGAACCTCCTGCTCGTTTGCCCCTAAATATATATTATTGTACCGTAAAAATAGTACTGTGTTTCGGCTTGAAAGACACGGTAGCTAGTGAAATTACGGGAAAAAGGAGATTTAAGAACCAATATCTCTAGTTGGCAACGCGTGAATGACACATACAAATGTATGGCGCTGCAAGCGCTCATAGTCTACGACAACCGCTTGCCATCAGCTGGGTCGTACGCTTGCCTGCTAACTTAACTAAGTTATAATTAAAACAACATGGGAACACTGAAGTTCAAACAAAAATGGTATTCAAAATATTTTTAAAATTCTTTCAAAACATTCGTTGTAATGTAAATAATGAGGTCAGGCATTCTGTATACATGTGCATAATGAGGTCTTATCGCAAAGTTTCTTCATAAAAACTTGTAAAAAGGTCTCATTTTGCTCTCCATAATGTACAATTTTCATCATGTCAATCTTATGAAAAAAGTTACTTAAGCTTTGAGCGCCTTATTTATGACAAAGATGCTGTGTCCGTCATGATAACTTTTTCAGAATAAGCCTTTAAGTAGTTCACGCATTCCCATCATCATGTTTTATGATTTTTTTTGTCCTTGTATATGTTTCCGGACCTCAGACTCATATACGTAAATACGGATTGTGGAGGTATGACGTGTGAAACGTATCTCAACATAACGGGAGGATCCTCCGACCAGGCGGGTCATATTGCCTGGTGGGTCGAAGTCCTGGGCCGAAGCCCGAAGACTTACGTTGGAAAGTTGTACATATATATAGGTGTTGAGCGTAGAAAACTCTGATAGCGCGACTTAGGATCGTGACGATCATTGGTCGTCCATATCGTTGCGTATAGTTAGTATAGTATAGTATAGTTAGTATGCCCAA
This sequence comes from Hestina assimilis, assembly GCA_023373885.1. Taxonomy (NCBI): domain Eukaryota; kingdom Metazoa; phylum Arthropoda; class Insecta; order Lepidoptera; family Nymphalidae; genus Hestina; species Hestina assimilis. Next base: position 974,709 of record CM041745.1, on the reverse strand, counting down.
TAGGTGTCGCTGTAGCTTGATGCGAGATTGTGACAATCTTGTCTTTCTATCGAGCTACGTCGTGTTGCATGTAGATGTCGCTACACGGATATAGCTATCCTACTAAAATTCTAAATCCTGACATCGTTGTGGCGTTGTGGGTAGCGAGTCTGGCTTTAGCCTCGACGGTTTCGGGTTTGATTTCCGCTCGGCCAGAAGATCACGGGTTTAAATGCAAGCAACTCTGAGTTTTCAAATAAGTGAGTGCCTAACGGTGAAGGAAATCGTCGTGGGGAAACCTGCATATCTTGGTAGAGCTTCAAAGACTTATATATCCGCCAATAAACGGTGGAGCAGCGTGGTGGATTAATCTCTAAATTTTTCTCCTTAATAAAAGACGAGGCCTTTGCCCAGCAGTGGGACAGAACCAGGCTCTAACTTTACTTTTTTTTCATACATTTTTGTATTTTTTACATAACAGATAAATCCTAGCCTATCTGATGATTAGCTTACTCTAGCTTAGTAGTTCTGAAGAACGCTATGGCGTCAGTAGAAATGAAGATAAAAAGATTGAGGACAAATAAGGCGAAAGTTTGATGCGGCACTCCCACTAATGGAGTGAAATATTTTCATTTTCGTGAGAAGATCATGTTTCCCCTTTCGAGCTAGCACATGGCCATTATTGTATAAGCATTATAAAAGCGTACTTAATGTTTAAGCTTTGTGTAAAGATTTGCACAACAAATAACCTGCCAGGTGGCACAAAGCCGTATTTTCTTTTAAATCCAGTACCTATAAGGACAGGAGCAAACAAATGATGCTTTAAAAATATGTATATTCGGGATTAATTAACTAAAATATAACCGGATTATTTTTTATATATATATATTTTTTTTATGTTAGAAGTTGGCAAACAAGCATACGGCCCACCTGATGGTAAGTGGCTGCCGCAGCCTATGAGCGCTTGCAGCACCATTAGTAGGAGCCACTCACGCGTTGCCAACCTCGAACCTCAAGATATTAGTTCTTAAATCTCGTTCGCCCAGTAATTTCACTAGCGTACAATGCCCTTCAAACCGGAACACAGTAGTGCCTAAACACTACTATTTGGCGGCAGAATATTGGACACTGCGGTGGTACCTACCTAGCCGGCCTCTTGCAACAAAAGACCTACCACCAGTGAAACCGTATTTTTTTTTAAATTCAAAGTGCCCTAAATTTTTTTCTTTTTTTACAAAGAATATTTGCATTGCTTTTTAAGGCATTACTATTCCTATTGGTTCTCCAAATAAGCTCGTAGCATGCGTCGCTTGAGTGGGTACGACAATAGCCCAAGGGGTCAGGATCGAACCCGCAACTCTCGCCTTAACGGTGCGGAGTCTGCTCTTCTACCGCTGAGCTATTGAGTAGTGCCACTGCCAGTGAAGGTCCACTAACACAAGATTATTTATTAATCATCTAAGGCGAGATTAGAGACAGTTATGAGTTTAAGAAAAGTCTTTTTGATATCAATAAAAGACAAATTAGTTGTTGAACAATAAAATAACTAGATATTAATAATTCAAATTAATTTAAAAAATATAATTTATTAAACTTTAATCCGTACTTTATGAAAGCTTAATGGAATAAATTATCTTGGATAGAAATGTCGGAGTATTATCCTCTACAAGCCGATGCTTTTCCTACCAAAGATTATAAGATTTAAAACCAATTTCCCACACTTATAAGTTTGCTCGACTTCAATTTCCTTTCGGGAAGAATACCCAACATTTTCGTCGGTATGTTGTAAACTATTTTTATCATACCGGCTTAGGGTGTGTCCGTCTTGGATTTTGTAGTTATAAATAAATATGAAAGACCAATATGTTACGTATAAAAACAAATATACCGGCGTCGGGATGTGACGACCCCATCGCCCGCTGTTGGGATAATCTCTGTCACAGCAGAGATTATTCCACCAGTGCAATCAGTCACACTGGTGGTATGTCTTTTTTGCAAAAGGCTGGCTAGGTAGGTACCACCGCAGTGTCAAATATTCTGCCGCCAAATAGTAGTGCTTAGGCATTACTGTGTTCCGGTTTGAAGGGCACTGTATGATAGTGAAATTACTGCGGCAGAGGAGATTTAAGAACCAATATCTCGAGGTTGGCAGCGCGTGAGTGGCACCTACTTATGGTGATGCAAGCGCTCATAGGCTACGGTAACCATTTACCATCAGGTGGGCCGTATGCTTGGTTGCCAACTTATAAGATTAAAAAAATATATATTTTATATAAAAAAGTCATCAACACATAGCCCAAAACTTTGGTTCGAGATGCCTCTCCCCCTACTTTTTGTAGTAATGGAAAGGTCATCATGCTTTCACAATACAATTTTAATATCAAATTATAAAATCATGTCAATACAATTTTAACCTGAAATAAATAAATAATAGAAATAAAAAAATCAACAACGTCATAAGGAGCTCACCACCTTGTATACTTTTTTTTTAAACGCTGCACACTCAACGGATTAGGATAGTGATATCCTGTGTCGGGGTCCGGAAACACATACATACAAGGACAAGGACAACTAGGACTTTGTGACACTAAATGTAAAATACAAGGAAAAATGTTTTGAATAGATATTCATATATTGTAACGTACGAGGGCGACAGGTGCGGGTACATCACGTCACGACGAGATTCGTTATAGAATGTTAATTCGACGCCAGATTCAGTAAAGCGAGAAATATGATTGTGAAAACGTATATTCAAATACATGCTGCTTTACTTTTCGTCAAATTTACATACGTTTTTACTAGTGGAGCCAACCTTCCTGCACAAATGGGCCGGGTCGACCAGAGAAAATTAACACAGAAAATCGGCGTAAAGTAATTGTTTTGCTGCGTTTCGTGTGGTGAGTGAGAGTGTCGGAGGTCCAATCGCCCACTCTCTGTTCCCTTCCTTTTTTACCTTCTCATCCTTTCCATGCTATCCCTTGGGTCGGCAAAGCGTCACGTGATACTTCAAGTATCATGGGTGACCAGAGGCCAAGTGTTAGTGATAGTGATATATTAGAAAAAGGATTTAAAAAAATAGAGGAATATGTGTAATATAATATAGCTTTACCATTTTTGGCATGAATAGGTCTCGATCGGAGAAATACTACCCAGCATATCCATATATATAGCCAATAAATCATAATTATATAATTTTAGTTTCATATTAACTTATTTTTCGAGAACAACTTCTTTATCGAACATTGTGAGCATAAAAGAGGGTCAGAAAAAAATACCCTCAAAAGATATAACGGTTCAATATAATATTTATTGTCAATAAATCGAGCGGCCAAATTTACAGGTTACTAGAATCATTGTTACAACGAAAACGATATCGAATGAAAAGGGACTTCAATTTCAATTCCCATGCGGGACAGATTTTTGTATTGACCATACATGCATCTTTTCCAGTCTGGCTAGTTGTGTTTGTGTGTTTTCGGACTCCCGACAAAGGATTTAATTATCCCTAAAGCGGGACTTTTTTGTAGCGTTTATTTGTGTACTTACTTCGCTATTTTGTAACATACATATGTATGTATGTTTATGTAATACTCATATAAACTCGAATTGATTTACTGTCAGAATCGGATTGATATGTGCAAAATGAAATCAATTGAATTGGATTGATTTGGTCGTTATTTCAACCCTAATAAGAGTTAATGTAAAGCCCTCTGATGTTGTTAATGGTTCCTCAAAATATTTTTCATATTAATTTAAAGCCATCCACATATTAAAATTATGTATGTCCAACCTTTATTGTGTTAAAACTTTGGACATTTTTAGCTACGTATGTAAAAACAAAATGGTGTATCGTTATCATTAATTAGCTATTGAGACTGTCTTCTATCAGGTAATCAACATTATTTTCCGGACAGGTGTAAAAAATCTCAATTAATCCAGGAAAGACAAATAAAAACAGCATAAAACGCTAGGTTAATTAATTGAAGTGGAATGTTGTGTTGTAATGTGTAAAAACGCTTTATAGTTATAGAAAAAATGATGAAAATAACTAAATTAAAATACTATTATTTTTGGTTGTTATGTTCGTAAGCTAGCCACCAATTTCTTGGCAAAACGGTGAATTTTGAAAATCTTTTACAATTTCTAAACGACATCAAAAAAAGAAGAGGTTCTATGTTCGACTGTATGTATGTATGTTTTCTTTTGCATGTTCATCGATTACTTTATTGCGAACCGATTTTGAAAATTCTAATTTATTTAAAAGGGTATACCTTCAATTTCCAAAATCGGAAATGCACTTCGAGAAATTGACGGAAATCTTCAAATTTTATAGGCTCATCTAGGCACGCCCGTACTATAATCTCTGTGACAGCTGAGATTATTCCACCAGTGCAATCAGTCAAACTGTAGGCAGATCTTTATTGCCAGCTAGGTAAGTACCACCGCAGTGTTAAATATTCTACCGCAAAGCAGTATCGTCTTTGGCATTACTGTGTTTCGTTTTGTAGGGCACTATAGGCTAGTGAAATTAATGGGCAACGGTGGTCCGTATTTTTGCTTGCCTACTTAGTCACATAAAAAAAAGTTAAGATTTGAATTCGTGTGAATCGTGATGTTGAACTCCTGATGATGAACTCCTGATGATGAACTCCTGATGATGATCACAGGTGGCTACTAAATAAAACTAATTAATATTTCAGGCGTTGAGATACAATTTGGTAGTTTAATATGGTTTCCGGACTATTATTCGTGGCTTAATTGTTATTTGGCTACAGAGCTCCAAAAGCGGCTTCAAAGCGGATAATGTAATTTGAAATCCTTGTTTCAAAATAATTGTCGAACTTGAATAAAATCTTAAAGACAACATTTAAGATGGAAATAAGCGAGACGGGATATTAATATAAATCAACATTGCTTGGTATTAATATAGCTTTATGACATCAAAAGTACGTTTTTGATATTTGTATTTCAAATTAAAATAAGTCTTTGTACCCGCAATTGTCTTTAATGTTGTAAATTATATTTTATTTTTTATACTCTTATATATCTTATAAAAATAATTAATTTAATTTAAGTTGATTTAATGAATAATAAATTGTTGTATCACCCGAGAGCGCCATATTTTTTTTACACAGAATCAATTATTGAATGCTTGTAATTTTTTATCGTGTTACTTCTAAAATTTGTTTTTATTTATTTTTACTTTCTTATCTTATAATTTAGTCACTAGTTATTTTCTTTTATTTATCCCAATATATAAGTACTTACTGTGTACAGTGAATTTGAAAACAGATTTGTCGTTTTCTGATAATTGCCAATTTAAACTTAATTGTTTCGATGTAACTATACAAAAAAATATGAAACAAAATAACATAGCTCCTGTGCTGGGAACAGTGAGTCCCACAGTACCGCTATCTAAAAGTGGTGTGAAAAAAGAAGTTCGCTCCCGCTTTGCTAAAACGTCGTCGAAGAACAATATTGTTTTTGTTTTGTGTCTTGGTGACTAAGCAGTAGAATTCAGTCGTTTGCAACGTTGTTAAATGGTTTATGTTTCCAACAGTCCAAATAATTAATAGTTTGTTTTCGTGAAAACGTGAAATATATTTAATATATGAGTGTTTTGAAACCTGTAATGTAAATATTAAATGTTGCATTACGTTTTAATGTAAAGTGATGACAGCTTGTTAGGTACATATGAAGCTTCACAGTTGATTTTAAATAGTTATTTATTTTGATTTGCAAAAAATACTTTATAGTAGGGGAGCCCAAGCGGGGATTTCGGGATTTACTAAAGCGCGTCAGATTAATATACAGGGGATACCTTGTACCCGGTTAAGTACCTCCACAAAACATGAGGCCCATATATAAGGCCGCCCGTAAAGGATACAGGATCAGATTAGTAAAAAAATTGACCATCAGAAATTCTCGAGCGCGTCAGATTAAGGTAGGGTGAGTTAATTACATCCTAAAAGTGTATATTCCACTAATCTGACAATTTGAGAGTGACGTAAAAAAGGGAGGGCAAAAGTTGTAAAAAAACGTCATCTCGACATTCTCGAGCGTAGCTAAATTTTTTTATTTTGAAGGAAATAATTCAAGAATAATGAAAAATATATAATCTGACGATTTCCGCAAGCCGAAATAACAAAAATTCGTCGATAAAGTTAAATGCGTGCAGTTGTGTGATGCCTACATTTCCTTCTCCGCGTTTCTATTCCTCTCTCACTCTTTCTCTATCTATTACTCTCTCACTCCGTCCCCACTCTGGTTTCTGCTGCCATGACGCCATCACAGCTGATCATAAAGACACGTGGTATAGTCTGTTAAATGTAACTTGAACCCTGCGCAGTAACACGTTTTTGGGTCTCAACCGTATGCGGTATGAAGGGGGCAGGGTTTAGTACACTCGCTCACGGTTGTTTTAGCTCTTTAATAATAAATTATTAAAAATAAATTAAAATATAAATTAGTTTTGTCAAGTGTGTTAACATTTATTTCGAGATAATGCCTCGGATGAAGATGATGATTAATTAATCAAATAAATATAAAATATTAAACTATTTTAAGCTTTTTTAAAGTAATTTTTTTATAAATACATAATTACATACATTTAATAATTGCATGCTATTTCCTGATCTTTTCAATTAATTAAGTTTAATGATTTAAAAGAATAGAAAAAAATTTTTTGACTTCCCGCTAAGAAAAATTAAAAATTTTAATATTAGTTCTTTGAACTCAGGGAGCTCAAAATATCACATAAATTATATTTTGAGCTCAAAAATATCATAAGTACAATTTTAAGCGCCCAGGAATGGAATTAGCGGGAAGTTGCAGGGAAGGCCTTTAAGGTGAACCGTTTTTCTATCCGAATCCCTCTAGATAATCGTCAGATTATGAGACAGTATGTTTAGAACATAAAAATGAACCACATATATCTTAATCTGACGCGCTTGAGTATATCAAAATGGCGAATTTTTTTGCACATTATGAAAATGACCGCCAGTTTGCGTCCCATCGAAATCGTCAGATTAGTGAATGAGAGCTTTTTTTGGTGCACTTAACACTCCCTTAGAAAATCTGACGCGCTCGATAAATTTTTTTTTTTTTCATTTTCAACCCTTAAATACAACCACCCGCATCATGCAAACGATCAGATTAACATACGTACATTATTAAAAATACGTAGGGCATTGATGCTATCAATATCTGACGCGCTCGAGGATGTCCATGCAACAGTTTTTTTTACATATTTAAAAATCTATAGCCGCTTCCCCCACCGATGTAAAGGTATATATCATATAACATTTTTTTCTTCTTATCATCTAAGCTTTGCATCCCAATAGGTCTCTACAACGCTCGAGTAAATCCCCATTTAGCATCGTGGGCTCCTCTACCATTATAATATCGATAGTCAATACTTCATATAATTTAAGAATTTATATTTAAGGGATTTATATTTTTAAATCTCGTTTATTAGCCTTATTCAATTTGTTTATAGCTTTAGCTAAAGTTGTAGCCTTATACAATTTATCTGAATCAAATCGTCATGCTTTTATTTGTAGAAAACAAGGAGGTGTGTTTGTAGTCGTCTGTCGGAATGTCACTGTCCAACATCAGAAGTGGACATTGATATTTTTCTTCATATAAAATATTGATCTATATTTAGGGTAAATAATTATAATACATATAACAAACCTGCCTTAAGCGCCATAAGTATTAATTTTGATTCCGGCTTGGGGCAGATATTTGTATTTACATGTGTTCCGGTCTGGGTTTGGTTGTGCTTGTCATAATGTGTGCTTTCAGACCCCCGACACAAAGTGTCAATATCGTAATTAAGTGTGTATCGTTTATTGAATTATTTAAACCTGCTACTATATGTGTATATCGTGTTATAATTGTAAATATATTGCAGTAAACTTATCAAAGTAACATAAACTCATCAATCGAAACACGGTTAATACGATCCCTGCCACTGACAGATAAACGTAAAGACGATTATCGGGTTATTACAGTTAGAACGTGTACTGGAAAATTATATTATCATAATACGAAACTGCTTACTGCCTCTGACTGGTTTGCTGTGACTTATATTCTAAATGTATTTTTCCTACCTTGATGAAAAGTTCGCTTTTAGTACCTATTACGAGAAACAAAAGTGCCCGATTCTTTACCGGCAAGACTACACAAATTTTTATTATTTAATTTTTTTTAAAGAATATTAGCAATGCTTTTTCAAGTCATTACTAATATTCCTATTGCCCCTCTAAATAAGTTCGAAGCTTGCGCTAAGAGTGGGTACGACAATAACCCAAGGGGGTCAGGATCGAACCATCGACTCTTACGGTAATGAGCGAAGTCGGCTCTTCTACCGTTGAGCTATCAATAGCTCAAAGAAAAAGCCTCAAAGCTTCAAAATTAAAAAAAATTGCTCAGTACCTCCCGGTAACCTAGCAACCGTATATATATTATAACTTCATCGTAGCAAAAGTCGTATACGCACCACGGGAGTTAAGTACGACATTGTTACCCGTGATTATCACGATTGTTGCAATAATCCGCAGGTGAGAATGTCCTAGTATTCTCCCTGGCTGGTACTGCCTGTCTGATGGATGGGAAAGACATATAGTCATATACCAAAGATTAGTTTAATGTTTTGTTGAGCAATAAAACAGTGTATCTATTTATAGTAATTGAATGTAATATAAATCGGCTTGGGTGTATTTGTGCTTGTCATTATGTGAGTTTTTAGACCCCCGAAACAGTTTATTTATTTATTTCTTTTAATTATTGGGACTACATTCCCTGGTTTTATTAAATCAGTGACTTCTCAACGAACAATAGTATTAAATTATTAATACTGCGATAAAATAATTGCTAAATTCAATTAATTTTTTAACAATACCGTCAACACATTTGACAAAGGTTACTTAGACAAGATCGTAAGTCTATTTATTAGACGTCGAAAACACATACAGAGTAACTTAATCAATTTACCCGGCTCCTTATAACTTAGAGACTGGTAAACGATATTGAAGCTAGCTGCCTTCGTAAGTAATGTGAAACTATATCGACGGGAACCAACACTTTAATAGGATTTATGTTAATTCCCTTTGTAGAATATAAATTGAACCGCGGCAGGTAAACCTTCGGAGCATACGTAATTAATTGCCAAAGAAATTTGGGAAAAGAGACGAAAATTTACGAGTATTTTCAATAGGTTTTCTTTGTAGTAGTGGAGCCATACTCATCTCAGTACAAATGGGCCGACTCGACCGAGGAAGGAACTTTTTTTTTTTTTTATGTTAGAAGTTGGCAAACAAGCATACGGCCCACCTGATGGTAAGTGGTTGCCGTAGCCTATGAGCGCTTGCAGCACCATTAGTAGGTGCCACTCGCGCGTTGCCAACCTCGAGATATTAGTTCTTAAATCTCGTTCGCCCAGTAATTTCACTAGCGTACAATGCCCTTCAAACTGGAACACAGTAGTGCCTAAGCACTACTATTTGGCGGCAGAATATTGGACACTGCGGTGGTAGCTACCTAGCCGGCCTCTTGCAACAAAAGACCTACCACCAGTGTGACTGATTGCACTGGTGGAATAATCTCTGTTGTGACAGAGGTTATCCCAACAGCGGGCGATGGGGTCGTCACATCCCGACGCCTTTAAACTGTCAAAAGTTAACGATTATTATCAATTATTACGTGATAACAGCCGGGACCAACAGCTTAACGTGCTCTCCCAGACACGGTGGAGAGACCCACAAGGACAAAAGTCCAGGTCCAAAGAGATGTTTTGTAAGGTCAATACAAACATTGAACCCGTAACCGTCAAAGGCTAAAGGTAGCCTCGCCAACAGGCCACAGCAGTGTTCACTTGTTATTCATATATTATTAGACACAAATACTTAATTTACTGGACTGATTTTGAAAATTATTACGAAATTTAGTAAGCGTTTGGGACATGCTTTCAGGAGTAAGTTTTACGACTAAACTTTAGGAAATATAGCACACGTATCAAGAACGAAGTCAATTTCTCTCAAACGGGCTATTACAAAATAATTATACTCCTTTATGTACAATTCTCTTAAAGTAACTTCCACTGTAATATAATTTTACAAAAGTAAATACTAATATATGCGGCTTAAGTTTTATTCCCGTTGAGGTAATTCTATCTCAAAGGCCTACGAGACGGAATATTTATAGGTAAAAGTTTGAAACTAACGAAAACTATGTATAGTTTAGATCTTTGAAACATAACTATCTAAGTAAAAGACTTTTATAGTTCTTTGGGTATCTTTTTTTTAAATCTTTCGATTTCCTAAATAAACGTCAAGAGTATTACAAATTAAGTTACAACTGTTGCAAGGTACATGAAATGGATCTGGCTTAGTGTTACCGACCATGGCCTTATTATACACTACATTTTAACCACATTCAGCCTGCCTGATGGTCAGAAATATAAGCCTTAAAAGTAGTATTCGCGCTGTTAGGTTTTGTCCGATGAGTCTGAGTGTTGGAGACATAACACAACTTCCTCCCCCTTATTGCTTCCACCTTTCTTCCTCATCTCCCCTTTCCTCCTCTCGTTCTATTTGTTATCTAAGTAATAACGCACGGTAATAACTCGAGTATTACGAATGATCATTAACTATGGTAAATGCATTATATCACACAGACCCTTTTCCTCTTTTGCTACCTTTGGTTTTGTACAATAAGAAGACGGTAATGACAATGCAGCCCACTTGAATAACATTAATAACTGTAATCTACTTAATAAATAAACAATACACAGTAAACGCCCATTACGATAGTTGTACCCTATGTTTTTGTGGGGGTTTGGACACACAGACACAAGCACAACAACCCTGATCAAAATAAATACTGTATGGATAATACAAACATATGCCCCACGTTGGAATCGAACCAGTTTACGTTTGCTACTACTGCGTCACGACGGTTGTCAATAAATATAAAAAACATTTTACAACAACTCAGCGCTCTTGCTAACAATATTGCGATAAAAGTTAAAGTAGCACGGAAACTTTCAAAAAGTTAACCAATAAAATGACCCGCAATTTTGGAAGTATTGATAAAATAATGGAACACTCTAAAACTCGTGTAGCTCACTTATTAACTTATTGTTCGTTCGATAAAGTTTCTACTTTTCAATAAATGATAATCTCTGATATAGAATTTGTTTTCGCCGTGAACCATATTCATGGAAATTTTTGACATGATTTAATATATGTATATTTGTTGTGTTGTTTGAATTTAAGGTGCGTTTCTTTTGAGGGGTCCTTCTATAAGTGTAAAAGATCACTTTCTAATTAAAATATAAGATTTTTTTTTTACTTTATTTAAAAAAGAATTCGTATTAACGCTCAAACATTATAAGCCTATGAATTTAGCCACGCTCTACGTTAGTTACCGCTTGACCTTAGTTACTAACGTTCTATATTCGCAGTCTCGAAAAGATTTTAATAAAAAAATTGTGCTGGATTTAGTGTACACATAGTGGCCTTAATTTTTTTTTTTTTTTTTTTTTTTTTTTTTTTTTTTGTCTTTATTTGTTTAGGGGCTTTTAGCCATTGAACTATGTCAGCCCCATCATACCTTATGCTAATATCGCCAAAATTAACTAAAATTCTTTCTTAAATTAAAAATTTTACATACAAACTTAATGAAAATTCTACAATTCTCATTATGGGGCGTACTTAATAAACTAAATACTAAGCCTACGTCTAATATATTAACATTTAAATTATTGAATACGTCAGTTCTTAGTGAATCGAACCGAGCACATTCCATCAGAACATGTTGAAGATCTTCTGCTACACCAGGCCTTAATTTTATGCTTTAAAATATGTCATTTATCATGAATATGCCAACTCGACGGTCGACCGGGTAAGTTCTACCCTTATATAAAAAGTTGACGTGAAGGACATATTTGTACTGTTGCGTAAATCTGATATTATTAACTTTTTAGGTCAAGCCTAAGCGTTCTTCATGACCAAGCCCTTGATTCTTTGTCCTGTTTTAATGTAAGTTATTTCTATTACTATTTATAAAAAAAATGACAAATAAAATTGAGCTAGGCCTTGTTCAATACAGAGACCGGCTAGGTAGGTACCCAGGCAGTGTCAGTTATTCTACCGCAAAGTAGTATACTATGTTTCGGTTTGATGGACACTGTAGCTAGTGAAATTACGGTGCAAAGGATATGTAAGAACCAGTATCTCGAAGTTGGCAAGGCGTGAATGAGACCAACAAATGTATGGTGTTGCGGGCGCTCACATACCATCAGGTGGGTCGTATGCTTGCTTGCCGACATACGTTATGTAAAAAGCTGCAAAGTATCACGATCTAAATGATCAAAAATTTTGGTACACAAATTTTACTATCACTTATAATTATGTTGCAATATTATGAGTACACAGTAAATGCTAATAAACTGTGATAATGAGAGCTCTACAAAGCTGTATATAAAATTATTTAAAATATTAAAAGATAAGTAATAGCAAGCAGTTAAAGTCAGTAGATATAAAATAAGCTTTTATTTTTAATTATGATTAAAAGATACTGTTTTAACATAATGCGTTTCGCAAATTTGTAGCAGTCATTAAGTTCAATGTGCGGATGGAAATTTTGATTTTATTTTAATGGATTTACATTAAAGTTTATTCGTCTATATTTCTTAATACAGAGATTGCGGTTAATTAGCTCGGATACTTTGAGAAGTTTTAGTTGTTATCTACAGAGTTCATGTTCAGACTGCCACGAATTGACACCCACGAATGATAAAAAAAATATAAAAGAAAAATTTAAAAAAATTTAAAAGGGATTGAACAATGCCATGCCCTGGTGGCGGTAGTAGGTGAATACCTCTTGTTGCCGAGCGTGGTAGGGGCACGTTCCGCGACCAGAGGTCCTGGTCTGCTATGGTCTCTCTGAAACCTATCCTAGAGGATCTACGCGGAGGGTGTATTTATCTCCTCCACACGTCATCAGGGCGGGTAAGATGCTCTGCGATATCCGGGCCACCCTTTCAGTCCGCCTTTCCGCCAGGGCGTCATGGTTGTTTGTGCAAGGGATTCTATACCCCTACCTACCACTGAAAAATCCTTATGGATACACCAGCAAAACCCGAGGATGATGCGTAAAGTACTTAAAAAAATAGACAAATTAATAATTTCTACATTTGTTGAAGCGATTTAAAATATTATTTATTTATTTATTTATTTATTACATGGAAAACTTACAGCTATAAAAACATATAGTATATATTAACTTAATTAGGTAACAGTAAGCCAATAACAAGTTTTCGCTTATATACAACGGATTACACGAATCAGGTGAGAGCAACAAACGCTATACAAATGTAGTTGTGGGTTTCAAGAAAAATTTAACTAATTTTAAAACTAATTAATTGAAAAAACTTAGGCTTAAGCACTGCCTAGCCAATGCAATATTTGATACAAATGAATGAACAGTGAATACTCTTGTAAGTTGTACCCATTCTTGTTAATTTTCCTCACTTTATTAAACTCGGTACGAGTATATTGCGGAGTGGGCGTGCAGTGCGTAAATCATCTCGCATAAGTGTATATAACATAGTGAATTTCTTTGATGTGAACTCATTCAAATAACAAATGCATCATTAACGATCGAGACGTAAACTAGACGTTGATAATTATATTTTTATAAATAATGAAATATTTTTAGATTACCGTGATGTTATGATACTGCTGGAATGTAGCTCACATTTCGCTAAAACATAAATGCTATAGGGATCCCCGTTTTATCTTACTTAAATTCAAAATGGTTAGTTTTAATTACTTTATTTTATTTATGTTTATTTTTTTCTTGGTTTGTTTTATTTTTACATTGATGTCATTGTCATTCTCGTTTCATAAAAAATAATAAATTTAATTTACTAAAACTAATTAAAAAACTAATTGACGACGTTGTGGCGCAGCGGTAGCGAACCTGCCTTAAACGCCACAGGTCGCGGGTTCGATTCCCGCTCGGAGCATAATATGTGTGTATTGACCATGCAAGCATATTTTCCGGTCTGGGTGTATTTGTCCTTGTCCTTGTATATGTTTCCGGACCCCCGACACAGGATATCACTATCCTAATGGGGGCCGTTGAGTGTGTAGCGTTTGAGTGTGTAGCGTTTATAAAAAAAATACATGAATAAAAATAATTTTTTATACAATCATTGTATATTACATATACAACAATTATTTCATATATAAAAAGAGAAGCGCATTTTTTTGTATAACACTAACGAAACTAGTTGAATAATGATTAATTATTATTAATTTGATTTTATTTTATGTGATGAAAAGATAGTACGAACAAATGAAATTTAAAAGTATGACAATAATAAACATACTATGAATAAAACAATTATAAATACTTGTCACGAATATAATAAATTTGCCTTATGTTTGACTTTCTAATAAACAGCCTCTTACTAAAATACTTGAAGCTCGGTTTATGTTTCAAATAATGAGTCTTTCAATACATGAAGTTTTAAGGTACCTTTTGTCTTATATATTTACAGTAACCGACTTTTATAGTTTATGGTTTTCGATTATCTATCTATGTGAAGTGATCCCTAAATTTAAATGACGTGTCCCTCATTTATTACTGCGGATGTCAGTTATCTAAAACTACTTCATGTATTTTCAGTGGTGCGACGACGATTTTCTACATGGTCGAATATTTAAGTAACCATCGCGCTACCATCAATGTGACGCTTCGTTAGAATGACAGCTTTTCAAACATTGTCGTTCTTATCCAAAGTATTAAACCCCCCGGACACCCAGAACCCTCAGTTATAACTATCCTAAATGGGGCCGTTGAGTGTGTATCGTTAATTTAGTTATTGATTTGTCTGTTTAAGATTCTCGTGAAAACATAACCTAGTCAGAAAAAAATAAATCAATATCAGCCCGCAAACGCCGTATAAATAAAAATATCGCTTAGCACTAAAACACCCGATTGATTTACCTCTTCTATATGTCAGTCAACTAAAAGCTATTCAATTCATCCTTTCAATTTATCCAATCGTTTTTGCTTAAAACAATAGACCTTATGGGCCATTTAAACTCATTAATAGAGCATAACCCTCTTAACGTCTATAAAATAGTGTCCTCTTATGTTCCGGCATTTAGGCAGGGTCTGGCATAAGGCGCCGAATACACACTTGAGTCTGGCGTTACTTTTATGTCAGACTTATCTTGTGATCTTTATACCCATCATCGCTTTATCGGTCTGTTATGAGTTTCATCGTGATCAAGGTTATGGATTTAATTAATGAGAGATTAAACGTGTAATCGATGCCTTGTATAATAGCTGAGAAAATTTAGAAAAATGATTGTACAACTACTTGTGTCTTGTATTTAATTCTATACTGATAGCTTCGTGTCTTATGGAACTTTCTCGAACCCATGTTCCGCACTATATAAGACGAGATAAGAACCTACGAAGCGACACTATTGATCAAGTGCGATACCTAGTGACCTCGGCTATCCCTCTGGACTACGATTGGCCTGTAATTTGGAAGTTCTGTTCTGTAACCTTTAAGATGTCATAAAAGTCTCACTTAGAACCATCAGGTCTTCGATAATAATTCGATAATAATAATTCGAATTTTCGAATTATTCGAAATGCGAATCGAATCGAATATTGATATTCGATTCGGTTCGATTCGAACGATATTCGCACACCCCTACTATCTTGGGGTTGCTTCTCTTACTATTCTTCCATATGCTTAAGTCGTAATAATATATTATTAATTAAGAGCAACGTTAAAAAGATAAAACTTTATGTTAACAATAACCAAATTTATGTTCGCCATTTAGGCTAAAGGTACTAAAATATAAATCAGTGGCTCTAAAAAAATCATAAAGAGGCGGTAGAGCATTCAGGCTCGGTGACGAAAACGGCTATGTAATAATTTGACGGTTTTTACGACTACGTAAAACAATAGCTAATAGCTTTTCGCGGGAATATATAATTATTGGGTTTGTCATATATTCATATCAACGGTTTCTCGTCGTTTCAATTTCTTAAAATTTTAATTATTTTCAATGTTTAATTTAATACCTTCAAACGAGAAATTCTTCTATATATATTTAATCCGAATCTCGAAATCGGCTCAAACGATTGTTAAAGAAATTTAGAATGCAGGGGTTTTGAGGGCGATAATTGATTTAGCTGAGATGTTTTTCTACAAACTGTGGTTTTTCCGTGTTTTCTATTATTGGGAGTCCTTTATCATCGCATCTTATTCGTATCTAACTATATTTTCAATTTATCAAAAAAAAAAAAAACGTAGCAAAGCCATGGATGCATTATAAAATTGGCCAACATAGATTATAAGCTATTTTCGTTCCAAAACTCCAGCACTCTTAAGAAACAATTTAAAATGAGAATAACAACAATAGCTAAGAAAAAATTGCCGATTTGTTACAAACTGGAACAAACTTGGCTTGAAATTGAAAAATTCTTGTTTTTCTGCTACAAATATTCTACGTTCAGTGATGCGGCCAGAACTTCACGAGAGGGTTGGTTTTAATTAAAAGAATACAGACTTTAGAGAGGTTGTGGATAAAAGAAAAACATCTTAAAGATTTTTTCAAAATATAAAACTTCTTTTCATAAATACGACAAATAGGAAAATTTATGTATGTACATTTACTTTTTTGGTACTCTTAATATGAATCCATACTTTTATTAAAATGATATGGCGTCTAAGAGTAAAAAGTAAAGCAGACTTAAATTTTTCTGTGCGTAAAATACATAACACTATAAGACGTTGTTTCTATTAATATTGATTACAATACTGCCATTAATTTTGTAAATATAATAAAGCCGTTTTTATTCGTGTTAACTGTTATACCTCTTTTAGGATTCTATGGAGGTATGTGCTTCAAAGTTCCCATTTCCCGTAATTGCAAATACAAATCGAGCAATTAAACGGGAAACTCGTTAAGCTTCGAATAAACAAGCCAACTGCTGTCAAAGAAAGTCTGTATCGCATAACCTCCCCTATGAATTAAGGATCCATATTATATATTCATGTATTCGTAATATATATTTGTGTTTTCAGCATGAATGGGTTGGCTTGATTGGGGAAAATCTATCATCGTACAAAATGTTATCTGCATCTGTGCTGTTGTAGTTTTAATTTTAAGGCCAGATGGTATGGATGAGAAAGGATAGAAAATGTAAACTTTTACCGAAGGGTCAGGGTTCAAATCCAGGCAAGCACCTCAGTCCTTAGCGGTGAAGAAAAACGTCTGGAGGAAACCTGCATGTTGTAGAATCATTTCTAAGGTGGTATAGCTTTAATGCCTGGTTAAATTATAAGACTGTAGCTCAAGTCAAGTGAGAATTTTGGAAACCCAACTTCTCTTCTCTAATTCCTTGTTTTTCCTTTTTTTTTTTTTTTATGTTAGAAGTTGGCAAACAAGCATACGGCCCACCTGATGGTAAGTGGTTGCCGTAGCCTATGAGCGCTTGCAGCACCATTAGTAGGTGTCACTCGCGCGTTGCCAACCTCGAGATATTAGTTCTTAAATCTCGTTCGCCCAGTAATTTCACTAGCGTACAATGCCCTTCCAACCGGAACACAGTAGTGTCTAAGCACTTATATTTGGCGGCAGAATATTGGACACTGCGGTAGTACCTACCTAGCCGGCCTCTTGCAACAAAAGACCTACCACCAGTGTGACTGATTGCACTGGTGGAATAATCTCTGTTGTGACAGAGGTTATCCCAACAGCGGGCGATGGGGTCGTCACATCCCGACGCCTATAAGTCTCTTACTCGTCTCTCCCTTCCTATATAGAAATGTGGAATATTGTGATAAAACCACGTACTGATACAAAAGGATTTTTTGTCCTATTTTATTAGGATTATTTAACGTCTAATTGATTACAGACTAATTTGTTTAGTATATAATGAGATTAGGTTACTTTCCCTAGTGTGACCAGGAACAATAAAGTACTTGAATGACATATTTGCGTTCGTGCTACGTTTTACGAGCGTCAAAGTGTCAATCGATATCTGTATAAGCTAATATATCCATCATTGGTGAATTCGTGCCGAATAGCCGTGAGCGAGAAGCTTATTAAAGCTTAATACATTTAGGAAATAGTTAGACGATCTCATATTGATTCGATTTTGTCAAAGCGTAGATTATAATTATTATAGATAATTACGACATCGTGGCGTAGCGATAGCAAACCTGCCTTAAACACCACAGGTCGCGGGTTTGATTCCGCTCGGGGCATATTTTCCAATCTGGGTGTACTTGTCCTTGTATGTGTTTCCGAACCCCCGAAACAGGATATCACTATACTAATTAAAATACGGTCAAAACCGATGTAGTCTGTACGTCTGTCAGAAGGTTCTGTTTAGATAATAGGTTCATAAACTATAAGTTTTTAAAGAATTATAGATCTTTATTCACTTTAATGTTTACGTTATTGTCTATAAGACTGGCTAAAATATTCTATATCTCAAAACTAAACAACGTATTCTTTTTTTTTTTTCGGAATGTGTATTGCTGTTGGCCCTACTGGCCTTGACAGCGTCACCGGGTGGGGAGTTCGAGTACTGAGACTCAGCCGTGATAAAGGGACAGCCACGGGGGCTCAAATTTGATTCCGTCCTTAGGGTGCCTCCTGCGAAGCCGAACCACGGCGAAGGACGTCATCGGAGATGGAGGCAGCGCTCCGAGCGCATTCTATACCATAGACTCACCCGACGGTGTGAGCGCGACGCGACGTGTGAAACAAAGGACCTCGTCCTCGCCGGCGATGACGGTGTTGTGTGCGTGTCTGTGCTGTGTAAGGGGCATTTTCTAATGTAATCCTATCGTCAGAGTCTTGCAGGACGTGCTTAGGACGCCTTACTTTTGTCGGTTGGTTACATCGGTCTATGTAGATACAAGCATGTCTAATCAAAGGATTTGGATGGAAAGTAGTTTGATCGAAATAGTTTTGCGATAAGCGCTTCAAATGTTTGGGGATCGAATCGATTTCAAGGTCTCTATGGAGATCTACGTTGCGAACGTACCACGGACAGCCCGAGACCACTCAACGTATTCTAATCAAAAAAATTTGCAAGTGGGTTTTAAATTCTTTGGTAGCATTTTAGTTATTACTATTTATCAAAATCAAGAGCAGTTAAAGTTAAAGTTTAAGTGGCAATTACTATTCATTTTAAGATCAATTAAACTTTTTAAAATATAGACCACATTGTCCATCAATCATTCTTCATATACATAGAATAAAAATTGATTATCAGATAGGCAGTATCAGGCTGAAGTCCCGTCAGCAAGTTTGAAGTGTCAGAATATCTAATCAACTTGTGTCTGGAATAGCGTAGTCTTCAAATTTTTAGCTACAAAAGATAAAAAATTATAATAATTAAGATGTGTTTTAATAATTGAGGTGACGTTAGATTCGTCTAACTTATTCTTTGACGACATTGCGGCGCAGCGGTAGCGAATCTGCTTTAAACGCCACAGAACGCGGGTTCAATTCCCATTTGGAGCATAATATGTTTATATTTGACCATGCAAGCATATTTTTCGGTCGGGGTGTATTTGGCTTTGTCCTTGTATGTGTTTCCGGACCCCCGATACAGGATTTAGCTTTTAATTCAGTAGTCGATTTTATTATATTGATATTATTAACAACTAATTAATAATTAATTTTTATAATACAAGATCAGTATCAGATCGGCTCAATCTATTTATACACGTAGTCAATAAAAATGTCTAGTCTATACACTTTCCATTCTAAAAATACTATAATAACAACTTGCTATACTTAAAGGTAATTTTAGATTCAAGTCAGTAAACTTACGTAGATAGATAATTGACGAGCAAGTGAGGTAAAGTAAGCAGTGGAGCTAGAAAACTTGTAAGTGGCAATTACTATTTATAGATACAGTATATGGAATTAGAAGAAAGTCTATATTTATGGTCCGAATTAAAAGCTACAAATACCATTTTTATTATTTATTTAGTCCATCTGAAACCAGGCGTATCACCTGCTGCTGGTGACAGTTAAAACCTTTTGAGCCTCCAACACTCAAATATCAAAATCTCAATATTCAATTCAGTCTGTATTGAAATAAGAAATATATACTTTAAAAGTTATAATGATTTTATAAATGGCTTGTTAGCTATCTTCAAATAAACACATATGTACAATTGTGCATAGACAACCTCGAATGTCTAGTTTTGATTTCTATATAACCGGAATAAATTTTACCGGCGTCGGGATGTGATGACCTTGTCGCCTGCTGTTGGGATAATCTCAGTCACAGCAGAGATTATTCCACCAGTACAATCAATCACACTGGTTGTAGGTCTTTTGATGCAAGAGGCCGGCTAGATAGGTACCACCGCACTGTCAAATATTCTGATGCCAAATAGTAGTGCTTAGGCATTACTGTGTTTCGGTTTGAAGGGCACTGTAGGCTAGTCAAATTACTGGGCAGAGGAGATTTAAAAACTAATATCTCGAGGTTGGCAACGTGTGACTGGCACACACTAATGCTGCTGCAAGCGCTCATAGGCTACGGCAACCAGTTACCATCAGGTGGGCCGTATGCTTGTTTGCCAACTTGTACATAAAATTTTTTAAACTAAAAACAATTCCGTAAACTTCTTTTTTGTTCACCATTGCATTATTTAAATACAAATGCAATTTTTTTTTGGATTTTAAAAATTCTATTGCTCCTATATAAATATAAAATTAATATGATTATAATTATAAAGGATAATAAACCATTTATTCAATCTCCGAGTGACATTAATCCTTAATGAAGCTCCACTAATTTCGTCATCAACCTAAGAATAGTTATTATGCTAAAAGTGGTACGTGTTGCTGACACTATTCAGAGCCAGCATTATTATACAGAAACTCTTTTTAAAAATGGAGTAGAACTTTGATAAGACTTAGTGGAATTAAGGAGACTAAATACTCATCGGATTTCACTACGATACTGTATTGCGAGTGCTAGAAAATCTCTTAACATAAAGCAACACAATCAAAGACAAGATCATCACAATCCTGTATTGCGCTATCGATTTGTTTGAGTACATAAGTATGTATACAACCCACAACGTTAATTATTGAACTGGGGCTCAAGGAATATCAACCACTTGGTTGGAAGATACTTCCACTGTGATATAAGGACAATAAACTTTGCACCTGCAGAGTAGTGACCCTGACTTGATATGAGCATGCAAGAAAGTTTTAGAAGTATGAGGAACGAAACTAAAACATTTTTTTTTTTATTTTCAAAACAAAAAAGTAATGAATGTTTTTAAACTTAACATCTTCTTATATGTATTATGTATTTTCTTCATATTCAACTAAAAACTATTTACATAATTCAATACCTCTCATTTCATCACCCCTAATTTTATAAACAATGCGTACGGGTTTTCTAAAAGAATCACCGTTCTTAGGATATATTTAGACCGCGTTATAAGAGATATCTACATAAAATTACTTCATTAGAATTTAAGTTTATAATTGACGCTTTCTCATTAGTATACAACATGTTACCCGCACCTTCGTACCTGACGTACTTTAGATTTTAGAAATATAATCACAAAGAATATTTACAAAAACGAAATTATACTAAAAAAACAGCTTAACGAATCCAACCGCCTAAACTCTACGGCAAAAGAATACAATGATGACAGCGGCTATATATTTGTACGGTAGTAGAGCCATGCTTCTCTCAGCATAAAAGGGCTGACTCGACCGGGAAGTACTACCCTCTCACAGAAAATCGGCGTCAAGTAACAGTATCAGTAGGTACTGTTGCGTTTCGTGCGATGAGTGAAAGCGCCGGAGGCCCGATATCCCACCACCTCTGTTCCCTTCCTTTTTCCCTTCTCATCCCATCCGTCCTGTTCCTTGAGTTGTCAACGCGCTTGTGATACTTCAAGTGTCGCAAGCATTCATAGGTTGGGGAAATTGCTTACTATCAGGCGGACCGTATGCCAACCGTCATGACATAAATAAAATAAGAAAAAAAAAATTTATAAGATATCACTCAGATACTACCAGATAAAGATAGATGCAGATACAGATACGACCCAGGAACCTTCAAGAGAAGAGCGTATACTTTAATTAAAGGTTGGCAACGCACCTGCGTGTGCCTCTGATGTTACAGATGTTCATGGGCGGCGGTGATCGCTTAACATCAGGTAAGGCTCCTGCCCGTTCGCCCCTCTCACATAAAAAAATACTTTATCTAACAAAAATGATCCAACGAAAAAAATTTATCAAAATCTCTCAGGCTCACTAATACCTAAGTTTTCGCTTCACTTACATTCAACAAAAAACATAGAGGAGATTTAGTTATCTTTCGCTTTTTGAAGACGAATAGAAATATAGTGCATGGTATATAAAAGTATACTACTTAGTAAACATAAGTAGTTTATTGTATAAGTTACAATCACAGACTTAAAGTAGGCTAGATACCGCATGCCGTCCGACCAAGCGCGTCCGAAGTTTGTGCTAGGCACAATCTTGATTTCCTACCAATATAACGATATATTTTGACGACGCTGTGGCTCAGCGGTAGCAAACCTGTCTTAAACGCCACAGATCGCGGGTTCGATTCTCGCTCGGAGCATACTTCTACACTATGTTTGTTTTGAGCATGCAAGCATATTTTCCGGTCTGGTTGTATTAACCCTTGTCTTTGTGTGTGTTTCCAGACCCCGAGACAGGATACCACTATCCTGTGTGTAAAAAGGATATATTTAAAAATATCAATATATATATATATTAAAAAGCCAATATAAGAAATGGGCTCCTCCTCCTTTTTTGAAGTCGGTTAAAAATATCAACAGCCTTACCGACACCTAGCGATTGAAACGATTCTGTTTACGTTGAGAACATCACTAAATAAGTGATGGGGTGTTGTCATCGTAGGTTTTAGTCGTAGTTATAAATATTTTTTAAATAAAATTCATATTTTATGTTGATATTTTTAACCGACTTCAAAAAAAGGAGCCATGATGCCCTTTAAATAAATAAACGCTGCACACTCAACGGCCCCCATTAGGATAATGATATCCTGTGTCGGGGGTCCGGATACACTTCCTTAAGGACAAGGACAAATAGACCCAGACCAGAAAATATGCTTGCATGCTCAATACAAACATATTATGTTCAGAGCGGGAATCAAACCCGTGACCTGGGGCGCTTAAGGCAGGTTCGCTATATCGCGCCACAACGTATATTTACATCACTAATAAACATGCCGTATCTAGCCTACTGTACATCTATGGTAACAATACATTCTAATGTCTTATAAATTTACAAAAGGATATTTACGTAGAAAAGTTGTAAAATAAATACAAAACGTACGTAATAAATACAAAACCTAGAAAAGTTGTAAAATAAATACAAAACGTCGGTTCTTTAAGGTATTCTACAGAAAGAATATTAAATCAAAACTTATTTCACATTAGATAAATTTTAGATCAGCCAAAATATTATGAGACCGAAGAAATGTAAATAAAAATTATAAAGCTTTAAACTAAAACCTTAATAAATAATTAATACGGAAAGCTACTTTGTATTCAGCGTTTCCTTTGTATAAAGAGATTTAATTTTGCGTTTTAAGTGTTAAAAGGCGCGTTTCCATTGTGTGGGTTTAACATCACATTTGCATACAATTTCCTTGTAACCAAAGCTCAGTTTTTTTCTATACTATAAATGTCAAAAATTGATCATCAAATGTGTATTGCCGATCTCATATACGTTCGGATTCGCAGGAGGCACCCTAAGGACGGAATCAAATTTGAGCCATCGTGAGGGCTGCCCCTTTTTCACGGCTGGGTCCTTGTACTCGGCCCCCTCGCTCGGTGACGCTGTCAAGGCCAGTAGGGCCAACAGCGATACACATTCCGAAAAAAAAGATCTAATATAGAGTTAGGAGGATAGATAAAATAAAATGAAAAAGGAGCGTGGGAGTTAGGGCCACAAGCGCTCCCAGTTATTAAACTAAAAGTATAGCCACGGACTCTGTTATTCTGTATTGTGTATAAATACTTGTGTTACTTTCATAACAATGGCGAAGCCGTGGCGTGATTGTAGCGAGGCTGACTTTTTGTTTGAGTTCGATAAAAATCGGGTTCGATATTTTGTTTTAATTTAGAAAACAATATTTAGTCCAATTTAGTCATAAAAAATTTTAGGCGTCGGGATGTGACGACCCCATCGCCCGCTGTTGGGATAACCTCTGTCACAGCAGAGATTATTCCACCAGTGCAATCAGTCACACTGGTGGTAGGTCTTTTGTTGCAAGAGGCCGGCTAGGTAGGTACCACCGCAGTGTCCAATATTCTGCCGCCAAATAGTAGTGCTTAGGCGTTACTGTGTTCCGGTTTGAAGGGCATTGTACGCTAGTGAAATTACTGGGCGAACGAGATTTAAGAACTAATATCTCGAGGTTGGCAACGCGCGAGTGGCACCTACTACTGGTGCTGCAAGCGCTCATAGGCTGCGGCAGCCACTTACCATCATGTGGGCCGTATGCTTGTTTGCCAACTTCTAACATAAAAAAAAAAAAAGTGTAATGATGAGGATCACATAGTTAAATAGTTAATAAGCTTTTCAATAAATAAAAATAATGGAAAAAGTCAATTAATTTGTGTATATTTAGTATTAGTAGAGCCATTTCCCAGTACAAATGGCCGGCTCGACTGGGGTAGCACCACGTTCTCACATAAAATCGGTGTTATTTTTTTATTATTGTTTTTATGTAAGAGGGGCAAACGGGCAGGAGGCTCACCTGATGTTAAGTAATCACCGCCGCCCATGAACATCTGCAACACCAGAAGGCATGCAGGCGAGTTG
Source organism: Hestina assimilis (assembly GCA_023373885.1). NCBI lineage: Eukaryota > Metazoa > Arthropoda > Insecta > Lepidoptera > Nymphalidae > Hestina > Hestina assimilis. Next base: position 949,807 of record CM041745.1, on the reverse strand, counting down.
CAGACCTTTAAGGAAAAAAGTTAGTAACAGTATCAGTAGGTACTTGTGACGATCTCAACATTACACTTTATTTAAATCTCTAAAACAATGTATTTTCTATAATATGAACCTATTTTTGGACGGTCACCCATCCATTTACTGACCGCACCCAAAGTTGCTTAACCTAAAATTCGTTTGCCGACCACGTGACTATGTGCAACGTAATACTAAGTATGGACATACCCGAAAATAATATTTTACAAAATCAAAAATTTATAAAATTTTGTATGAAAATTTCCATAGAAAAAGGAAAATGTATGGAAAATCACGGATTCAGGTGCCGAATGTCATTGCAGCTGTTTCACATATATAAGGGGTGTGGTGTCGGCGAAGGTGTCTCCGAGCGTATGCTTAGTGAGTGCCCGTCTGACGTCTCTACCCCCGCGTATATGTGGACGGTTTACCAAGGCGGTGCGTTCGGGCGGCTATGCTGCTAGAATGCTAGTTAAGGTTTCTGATCTTCGTATATGGTTTTATACATATTATTAATGGTGATTGGTGATGCATGGCAAAGAATATATATAAAGTATATATTAAATATATATACAATAATTAATAAATAATGACGGTATGGTGGTCCGTCTATGATTACTAACAAAGAGATCTAATATGAATAATATGATCTATACATGTTAAAGGCAAATTTATATCGTTGAAATATATTGAATATAATTTATTATTATAAATTAAATATTTAATGACGGTTTGTGGGTCCGTCAATTATGAATGTATATATGTTTGATATATATTAAGAAACGAAGTTTACTTCGTTTCTGTAATATTATGTGATATTGTAATTGTGAATATAATAGTGAAAGTAATGCTTCGGCGCAAATATTGTTTATGTTTCAGAATCTAATGGATTATTTGAAACCTAAGAAGAAGCGAATTCAATGAAGATTTAAAAGTATGCGTTGGGAAGAATTTATGCGTCATAACTAATAAATAATTATATTTCAGCTGTATACGTGTATAATGTTTTGGCGAGTTGTAGTTGACCCGATACTTGAGTTTGAGGCTCTGATGTGGCCTGAGTCATGTCTATAGTGTCCTTAAGCGAGGCCCGAGTATTTTTAATCTTAGTTGACCCGATGCTTAAGTATGAGGCTCCGATATGATTTTGGTCATGTCTATAGTGTCCTCGAGTGAGATCCTTTGACTTTGCTGATGTGATGTTGACATGGGGTTGACTCTGTGGTGCGATTTATATCGATGCAGTAGTTTCCTCAGGTCCATTGCTGAAACGGCCCCAGTGATACAGATTAGAATTGCTGCGGTGGTGCGACTTAGGTCGATGCCGTGATGTAGTTCGGTTTGTTGCTGAGGCGCTGGAATATTATACATCGTTTGTAGCAAAATGACTCGTCTTCTTATTAGAGACGCCCCCTTAGCTTAGCAATAGAGATTTTTATAATTGACATTGTAGCATGTCATACTATTAGGGCAACTGGTTGCTTCTCACTTCGAGATAGCTAACTAGTATTAGACAGTGTGGCCTGCTTAACTCTTATCATGCGTGTTTATCACATTTTAAATAATGAACTGGATTCGGATGTATGTTTGAGTATTGAGCCAAAGGGTACTTTGCGTGAGCAAGTGCTATGGTTTTTATGATATAAAGTTATAATACGAAAATTACATAAACCAAAGAATATTAGTTGTAAGACAATGCGATTACGAATACGATATAAGCCAACGAATATTAATTATAAGACAATAGGATAATTTAAATAACAATTAGGTAGGGTTAGGTAGGACTTAGTTTTAAGAAATTGCGGTTGTGATATTATAAAGAATTGAATATTATCAATACTATATGACCCATATATAGTGATAATAGGAATATACGTTATAAATATAATTATCAATGAATTTGCCTACACTACGGTGAGGTTATTATAAATACTATATTACCCATATATAGTGATAAAAGAAATATACGTTACAAATATTATTATGGATGAAAATACCTTAACAAAGGTGAAGTTTATGATAAATATAAACTCTATATTAACCACATATAGTGGTATGACAAATATACGTTATAAATGATATTATTTATTATTATTGATGAATTTTACTTCACTAAGGTGAGGTTGACGATTATAGCATTGTGCTTACGGAATGCCGCCTGGCGGTTTAATGTTCGAATACATATCTGAACCAGGGATTTATTCCCTTATATATAATGACCAGGGCTTGTCCCTCAATTATTATGGCGTTTAGCCTTCTCATACAAAAATGAATATGAAATATTATACGACTTCGGTCTTGATTGATACCATTACAAAATATCAGGGCTTGAACCCTTTCTATGCGTGGCTTCGGCCTATGTAAATAACAACAATATGAAATAAATAAAGATTAGACTGATGTCTTGATAACGAAAATACTATAAATATAATTAATCAAATTGTGTGTCGCAGGCGCACTATAAATAGCCTATCCCTTACCCGAGAGGGCTCGTATGTATGGTTGGAGCCCACAGTCGGTGGCGTGTGCGGAGATATCGATCTCCCCTCTTCTTTATATTTTTGCTGTAGAGTTTAAGTATATAAGAATTGGAGGAGCGGATTACTTTCAGCTACTCGTAAGAGGTGTTGAAAGTATAGGAATATATTTATTATCTCACCATTTAGCCTTTACGGGCTTATATAAATATTTTTATTATGATAATCATATTACACTAATATAATTAAACTATATAATAAATAAGATATTATTGTTTTCCATTGTCGAATTGAACCTGTTGCCTCTGATGCTCTAAAAAGAACACGGGTTATTACGATCACAACGTAACAAGAGTCTTGACCGCTAGACGATACACGTGCCAATTTCGTAGTTTTATGCTAGTTATTTAAGTGCATTTAATTATTATTTATTTAAATATATTTTATTTTTATGTTATTTCTAAAAAGTAAGGTGGGGTTAGTCACATACTGTTGCGTTTTGTGAGATTAGTGAGAGTGCCAGTGAGCCAATCTCACATCGTATCTGTACCCTTTCTTTTTCCCTTCTCATCCCCCTCCCTCCTATCTTTTGGGCTGGTACCGTGCAGTATAAAGTATCACACTTCAAATACTGCAAAGTAGGTCATAGTTCGCGGTGACTGCTTATCATCAGGCGGACAGTAACCCGCACCTTTCCTGCAATTTCAATCTGCGTATCTATATCTATATATAAAAATGAATCCCTATATCCCTTGGTCACGCCCTCAATCGTGAACGGCTGGACCGATATCAATATTTCTTTTTTTGTTGTGTTTGTTATTGTCAGGAGAAGGTTCTTATGACAGAAAATATTAAATATAAAGTAAATTTTAATTTTAACAGTAAATACCAGGTTTATATGGAATCGACGGTTAGGAAAGTTCGTATGGAAAATAATGTATCACTTATTTTTGGTATACAGGTAGATAGTTTATAAGTGAAAGAACCAAGAACGGAATTATAACTCCCACGGTAACGAGATAAACGAAACAATTTACTATGCACCCGAAGTCGGGGCGGGTCGCTAGTTTCGTTATAAAAATACTACATCTCCACCATTCATGCAAGGTACTTACAATGGAAACGCGCTTTTATGTTAATGATAAAACGATAACAGTATTTCTTCCTTGATTTTTTTATAAATCGCAATCTGTCGTTTTAGGCTCTTTATTCAGATGATTTATACAATTCTATTCATACAATGTGTGGGTGTTATCGAATTACACATACGAATAAATCTGAAATGAAAAGAGTTTGTCATTCAGTTTATGACGTATTTATAAAATTGTTTGACGCAAAGGATATCTGATACCCAGTCTCCTAGGGTAGACAACATGTGGGAGTTACACAGAACCTATGGTGCTTGACGTCATGTTAGCGTCATGTTAGCTAACTCTGCTCAGCACGCCCAGAGAAGTTTGATGTTTTATGAAATTGGACTAAAATAAATTGCAGAATGAGAGTTATTGCCTCGATTCAAACACAATTTCATCGTTCTAGCGCTAAGAATATGGACTTACTTACTTCTGCCAGCGGCTTTGCATGCGTGAGTAATGATTTTGATAGAAACTATGAATGTCATTGTTATTGTTGTTATTTATATCGAATCAACAGCCTAAAAAATAAGTTAACAGCTTTTAGCTCCAAAAATGACGATACTTCCATACAAAATTTCATCCTCCCTTTCAATCCCTTTAAGCCTTTTTTCGCATTAAGAAAAGCCAATATCCTTTCTCAGGCTCTACACTATCTGTGTACCAAATATCAATTAAATCGGTTCATAAGTTTTGGCGTAAAAGCGCAACAGACAGACAGAGAGACCGAGTTACTTTCACATTTATAATATTAAGTAAGGAAGTAAGGATTTTTCAATATTAATCGATATGTTATTTTATATTTTATATTATTAAAAAATCAAAACATCATTACGAAATAATGCTACACAGATCTATAGTTTAACTGTCAATATTTACGTTACATTTATTTACTGACCCCAAAACAAGAGGCGAGCCTGCGAGGCTTCTCTTTAAAAGCCCATTATCTATTTTTGTTTTACGAGGCTATTTCGAGAAGTGTAAACAATTCATTAAATATTCCTTGTTATTATTCTAAGCGTTATTATTATATAGATTTAGAAAATTTATAGAAACATTGAAATAATAATTAATTGCTTTCAAGCTTCCGTTTTAAAAGAAGCTTTATAGTGAGAATGCTTTTGGTGTATATATACATATTAATCTCAATGTTTTTCTGTCTGTCTGTCTGTGTGTCCACTTATGTCTTTTTCATACAAGAACTACTTAAGGTGAATGAAAAAAGCGGTTATAATAATGATTTACTCCGCAGTCAATTGGTGCGATAAATAAAGCACGTATTTAGTAAGTGAATTTTGCTTTGTTTATAATAAAAACACCTAAATAATAATGTAGCGTAATTGTGATCACGGCTTGTAAGTTTATCTTAGTAGTAGTAATTTTGTTAAACTAATTTAAAATAGTAAATTCTATTATTATAAATTTCGTCCAAATCAATTACTAAAACTAAAATCTTAAAAAAAAAATTGTATCTTGGAAACGGCTCCAACAAATTTCATGAAATTTAGTATTGCAAGGTGGTTTCGGGGGCGAAACACCGGTCTAGCTAGAATTCATTTTTTGAAAACGTCGTTTTATCCGTTTCAGGCAATGGAAATCTCAGTTCGAGTCCAGATGCGTCCACTGCAATGCTTTTTCAAGTTCCTTTATTTTGTGGGAAACACAGGTACTTTAAACGTAAAAATGATAGAAAAGATACGTATTATAAATGTAGGTATATTCTTGCTTGTTTATTTTGTATCCCGAACAAGCCTATGCTGAGAAAAAGAGAATTATACCTTCAGTGTCGTATTAAATAAACACAATTTCGACTGTATTTTTCGTTTTGTTTTTATAAGCAAATGAGAATATACGCTTCAAGGTACTTTTCGTAAACCGGCTGGGAAACAGATGACGGTCAGTTAGGTAGGTACCAACGCAGTGTCATGTAGTCTACCGCAAAGTAGTGCTTTCTATTACTGTGTTTCTGTTTAAAGGTCACTGTATCCAGTGAAATTATTGGGAAAAGGAGATTTAAGAAAATATCTCGAGGTTAGCAAAGTGGGAGTTACACTTACAAATGGTGTTGTATAGTGTTCATGGTACACACCTACAAATGGTCGGCCAAGTACGAGTTGGACTCGCGAATGAAGGGTACCATTATCATTAATAAAAGCGGAAAAAATCACGGTAGCTATTAATATTTATTTTGCTCAATTTTTAGTATTTCGTTTTTCTTTTTCTTTCTTCTTATGTGAAAATTTTAACTGTCTAACTATCACGGTTCATAAGATACAGCCATTATCGCAAAAAAACAGCGTACCCTTAGTAATAGGGTTCCCATTTTACATTTAGGTACGGAACCTTAAAAAACTACAAACAAAACTATACGTATCGTTTTTACCTGAGTTATCGGTAAGTAGTTCCGAATATTGTGACCGAAGCGATAAATTTTATCAAAGCGAGATTTGAGGTCCGCAAATGTATTGAGTGGAAACCCGTTGTTGCATATTTGCCTTTAGGAATTGAAATTTAAGGAGACGGAAAATATGGGTTCAAAGCAAGCGCGCTTTTGGTTCGGCTTTAGTAAGGCCGGTGGCACGACCGTTGAAGCGTATTGGTTAGTAGTTAGCCTGCTTTGAGCCTCGGTTTCGATTCCCGCTCAGAACAGATGTTTGTTTTAAATATCTGTCTCGGACTGAGCGTTTGACCTTGTGGGTTTCCTCACAGGAAAGCACGTAAAGTTTCTAAAAACAATCGTTAACTCTTGATAAGTATTTTGCTTTTCTATAATGAGTTACTTGTTCACTTTTTGGGTCATGTCAGTACTATTAAATATAAAAGAAAATAATCTTTAGACTAGTAAATAATTAAATAAATGAACGCTACACACTCAACGGCCGCCATTAGGATACCCCCACTAGGATTGTTATAGACATACATAAAGACAAGGAGAACACCCAGACCGAGACACATGCCTGGTCAATCCAAACATGTGCTCCTAGAGGGAATAGAACCCACGATCTGTGGCGCTTAAGGCATGTTCGGTACCGATGCGCCACAACGTCGTTAAAATAATATAATAACCAACTATAACCAACTATGGTATATTGTACTAAAATTTTTTTGGGGCCCTTGGGACGGATTCAACTTGAGCCCCGCGTGGGCTGTGGATCTCTTACCGGCTGAGGTCTCCAGATCCGGCCCTCCACCGGTGACGCTGTCAAGGCCACTAGGGCCAACAGTAATAGACACTCCGAAAAAAAACAACTAAAATTTTTAGTTTCTTTATTTCGCTAAATTTCTTATAAGATAAATGGTATCTTGTTAGAAATAAAAATATAACCAAAACAAAACTTGCGCCCAACGTGGGGCTCGAACCCACGACCCTGAGATTAAGAGTCTCATGCTCTACCGACTGAGCTAGCCGGGCTTACGATGGACATGGAAACTAAGTGATCTGATCATTCATTAATAGTTTATATTCATAATTATCGTCATTCAAATAGGAGGGTTATTTTATTTTATAGTATGTATGTATATTTATCTGTTTCCATATAACTTCTAAAATATTCAGAAGAAACCCGGTGTAGTGGCAAGAATGTGCATATACCACTGTGTTAATGTGGCTTTATTCGTAAAGATCATGAACTAACAACAACGACCGTTGTGGCGTGTTGGTAGCGAGCCTGCCTTTGGTCTCAGCGGTCGCGGGTTTGATTCCTGCATGAGTATTTTTCTTACAAATATCAGTGCCGGTCTGGGTGTTTGTCCCTGTGGGCCTCTCCACCGTGCCTCGAAGTGCACGTTAAGCTGTCGGCCCCGGTTGTTAATAAATAATAATCGTTAACTCTTGATAGGAAATTGCTCTTATCCAATGAGTTATTGGCTCGCCTTTGGGTTGCGGAGGTCAGATGGTAATCGCTGTGTGTAAAATCTAATAACCCGCCAAATTCGGATCAGAGTAATAAGAAGCGCAGCGGTAGCGAACCTGCCTTAAACGCCACACGTCGCGGGTTCGATTCCCGCTCGGAGCATAATATGTTTATATTAACCATGCAAGCATATTTTCCGGTCTGGGTGTATTTGTCCTCTGTATCTGTATCTGTTTCCGGACCCCCGACACAGGATATAACAATCCTAATGGGGGCCGTTGGGTGTGTAGCGATTGTTTATGTAAAAAAAAAGGACAAATGTTAGAAAGAAGAAGAAGGCTAACAATCTCTATTAACTAACAATTTTCATTAAGTTTTTGGTTTAGTTTCAAGTTTCCTTAAATAAATTTACACTTTATTAATAAACAGAAACATTATATTCTCAATTAATACTGTAATTATATACAAATTAATTTTTATACGAAATTACGGATGTACGAAAAATATGTTCATATCACAAGTGCATTTCTACAAAATACAATATTATTAATTGTATAATTCGCTCGAAGTAACACGTTTCTAAAAGATCACAATAATTCTAAATCAAATAAATAAACAGCAACACTTCGCGTCCGACCGTCTGAAATATTATTAACATTATTCACGCAACAGAAATACATCGGTTTCCTTTCAAGAGATCTGTCAATGGGAGTGAATTTTAATAAATCATTGCCTCCGATCGTATCCAGAGCGCCGTTTTATTACTGAGATTTATATAGAACTAGCATCTACCCGCGACATCGTCCGCGGTGACTTTATAATTGTCTCCAGATAGAATCATTTGTAAGTAAATAATGTTCCATAAAACACATCTACACCGAATTTCAATTGAAAAATGCAGAACGATTTTTGATAATCAGAGGTTTTGATGTTTCCGGTAGAAAAGTTATCCTATATCAAAGTCCAGCTAAAAATCAATCATAAAGATTAGGCTCAGATATATGAGCCTAATCTTTATGATTGAGTTACAAACATACAAACAAAACAACTTTTACATTTAGTATATTAATAGGATTTATTGCCGTTATTGTTGGTCGTTGGTATATTACTGGCACATTACTTTACTACCCAAATTCCCCACAAGTATGAATTTATTTATTTATTTAATAGGAAGTCAACGTTGTATACTTTTCTTATTGCCATAGTACATATCAGTCTATGACATAAATTGTATACCTCAATTATAGGCTAACTTAATATGCATTTTTTTTCGTATTTAATTTATAACAATGGAAAATTAACATTCTTTGTAAGTAATGAAAAACGGTTAAAGTAATTAAAGTTATTAAGACAACTATCAATAACTCTTATTTAAAGATAGAAATACATTTTTTTAACAATTATTGTAAAAATAATGGAGAAGATGATAATTAACAAAATGAATATTCAATATAGATATATATCTCAAAGGGAAATTGCTCCTGGGTCCATCGTCATGTGAGGTAGGTTCACTACCACTGAGCGGTAGTTTTAACTGTACACATGTATGTATCAAATTCAATTATAGTCATTTTGTAAGTTACTGTTAAGTTTAATTGTTATTTTTCTGTGTCTGTCTTTTCTTTTAATAACCATGTTCTCTGTTGTCCCAAATAAATTAGTCCTTTCTTTCTTTCTTACACAGTAAAAAGGCGCAGTTAGATTCATCCTATTTTTATATAAACGCCATAATAATTCCTAATGAAGTAACCAATATTTATGTATTAATAATTATCGGCATGGGTAAAATGAAATTTATTTTATAATCGACTTTTTCAAGTCATTACTAAAATTCCAATTTTCATATTAATCGTAATTAGCCTATGTTAGGAAGATACGACAATACAGGAGACACTTGCAACTTTTGTGTCTGCCCTGTTACAGTTGAGTTGTTAAGACATTACAGCTATTTAATTTAATTATAAAATAAATAAAGATAAGATAACAGAAGAAAATGTTAAGGATCGCATCGTTTATTTGTATCAATACTATTGGACTATTAAAAAACAAAAATTGGAAATTGGTAAATGCAGAATAAATTGTCCTTTGAAGGCTAAGGTGAAAATTTATATTTTTGACTTTTTGTATTATGAAATAAAAAATATGATGATTAATAGTTTGTCTTGGAAGTTTACAATAAATAAAACAATTTTAGCTACAATTTTTTTTATTGATCATCTTACAATCATCACTTACAATTACAATTATATCAGTCTCATCCTTAGGCCGGGATCAAACCAAACGTATATTCAGTTGCCGTAAGTGAGCCAGCGTGACGCAGTTTATTGTATTTCCATACATATTCACTTTTTCCTTCACATCTAACCGACAAGATGTTATCTGTGCCTTTTCACACGTGCCGGTTGCCGGGTAGCGGCGCCGGATATCCGGTAGCGTATCGGTATGTATGGCAGCTTCCACACGTGTCGGAGTAATTTTGCTCGGCAAGCGGTAGCCGGGTGTACGCCGGATTCACCATTTTGCGTATGAGCTACTAGATTCCAAATTGGGTCGTGTGAAAGTTAAATGATTTACCGGATGGTCGGCACCAGATACCCGGCAACCGCCACGTGTGAAAAGGGACTCGACGACGAAAGACGCTGATATTCGGCGGCCGATTAATATAGAATGTCACTACAAGCTACTGTGTACTGTCAGCATATTGTGAACAAAAATTCCGTTTATTTTCACATTTACATTGGGGCTCACAGTGAGCCTGCTCATATTCGGCGGCTGACTACACGCTTGGTTTAAGCACGGCCTTAACGTTATATTTAAATATAAACTGTTTATACTTACAGAAACTTTTTATATATTCATATCAACTTCTATCGGCGTGATTTAAAGAAAAAAAACGAATACAAAGAAACAATGGAGAGAAAAAAATTAACTATCTTGTTATGTTATTATAAATAGCTCATAGCCCTTAGGAATAGTTAAAAGCTAGTATTTAGTTTAGTTTAGTTTTTATAATATCGGAAACATAGTTCTACGTATCCTCTACACGCTATCTCTTCTTCTTCTTCTTATCAGCCGATTTAGTATCAGAGTTGTTCTGGGGGCCTACCATGTACTCTTATTGCGATTCATACTGACCTAAACTGAGCTGCATTATCTTTTCGTTCCACAACGTATATAATATACACGTGATGGTACCATATCAAATCTGAATCGTTTTACGACCTGAATGGAATTGCATCACAATATTATTGTTACCAAAAGTTCCTGGTAGACCCCCAGGAGGCACATATAGAACTCTGATTTGACTTACCGACTATTATCATTTTTTTATTGAACTGAATTTTTATGTACCCTCAAGCACGGAGACTAGCAACTACGAACCTTATCTTAGCGCTTTAAGCTCCTTAACCCACTCAACGGCCTCCATTAGAATAGCGATATCCTGTGTCGGGGGTCCGGAAACATACGCCGGTCACACATGCCTGTATGGGCAACACAAACATCTGCTTGTTTCGCTACTGCGCCAAAACGTCGTTTATTATTTATTCTACTCACTATTTCTACTAAACTTATTCTACTTAATAATAAATCGATGATAATTTCATACGAAGATAATTTTTAATCTTAAATGTCTGAGTATTTTTATAATAATGTATTTGTAATTATTACTTTGTAATATAGAGTTTTTGATGCTACTTTATAAACATTATACCTAATTATATTTAAAAAATGCATATATACATTTGTGATATTTAAATACATTTTATTCTGGCTACAATTTTTAGACTTAAAATAATTATAATATACTTAGTATTTATTATTAGAACTCAATTGTTGAGCGGCGTTTGTTTTTGGAAAAATATATTTAATTATACCATTAAAGAGGGCAGTAATCATAGAGTTTTATGTAAACAAGTTACTGTTTTTTATGTCTAGCAGTGGAGATACTGCCAGAGATTAGAGATAGGAGGAAAATGAGAATGTCGGACTGGCCAAAGGAAATGCGACAGTAATAATATTTATGGTATTTCTATTGGGTCTGATGCAATTGAAGCCTTAATAATGCTCAACGGTAGAAGGGCCGACTTCGCTCCGTTAACGCGAGAGTCGCAGGTTCGATCCTGACCCCCTTGGGCTATTGTCGTACCCACTCCTAGCGCAAGCTTCGAGCTTATTTGGAGGGGCAATAGGAATATTAGAAATGCCATAAAAAGGCATTGCTAGTATTCTTTAAAAAAAAAAAATTACCCAGTTAAGCGCGCATGTATGCATTATGTGCGCATCCAGAGCGTTAGGGACTAGTTGAATAATGCATTACTAGTTAGTTTTATAATAAGTAGTAACTTATAATTTAAATTACAACTATAATAAAAATATCTTACAATATATAAATTTTACGTATATTCGCGATGTCTTGATTTATTTTTTGTTGTTTTTATGAAGATATTATTGAGTATTATTAATATTTCCGGATGTAAACAGGTCTACTATCCATCTTAATTTATCTCTTTAACCTTATAACGTAGCCAATACATTGACACCCTAAATTAAATAAAATAGCTTTATAGTTTCATTTGTGCATTAATTTAAAGCATTACAGTATTCATATGGTATTGTGATCAGGAAGTTTATAAGAATTGTGCCTTTCCCCTGTCCTTTAAAGCAGTGTCCCTCAAGGAACACCTATTGACTCTTCCATATTGTATGCTGGGTGTGTTCGATGGCCTACTCTGATGACTGCTCCTGAAGGTCACGGTGGTGTTTGTACGGACACTAGAGCTGTTGGATTTTTGACGTAAGCCTTGCATCTAGAATGAGTGAAGGTTAGCTATAATTATCACAATTTGACACACTAAACTAAGAAAAAGCATTTAAAAATAATTGTTTTCCAAATTTGAAATAATAAGATCAAATGGAAAAGTTTAAGTGATATAAAAATATGTAAGAGTTTTTAAGATTTATTTATTTAATGCAATATAGACCAAAGAGGTTGTAGTCGGTTATATAAAGTAAAGCAGTCGGCTCTGACGTCCGTTGTATCTGTCATGAGTTTTTATTCAAAGGATCATGGACGCTTGTTTTTCGAGGCACTGATTGATTAAATTATCATGGCAGACGAAAACTTCAACCATACACATCCTAATCTAGTGGATTCTCTGACATATGTATGTAATATTAAAAACATCTACTATATATAACTTAATAATTGTCATTAATAAACAGTCTTCTTAATCTGCACAGCATCTTAATCTTCCCAGCATTATTCCTGTTATTTACCCAGATTCTGCTTATTACTGCATTGCATGCAAAGTGTTATTGACCGCAACAACCCTAAGGGCGAATCAATAACTTATTGAATCAATGAACAGTATTTCAGTACAGTTTCAGTAAATAAGGAAGTACATTTAAAAAGCCAGTGTTTTTGTTAGAATAGCATTCTTGACAACATTATGATGATTAGTATCATAGTTCGTTGGCACTTACGTGGAAATGAGTAGTATAATGTGTGTTACCAGGATCGTGACAGAGCAGCTTGCGGAGAGAGCGTCTGAAGTTCCTCGTCATCAGGCAATACACGATCGGATTGATAGCTGAATTCGTGTGACCTGAGTTATTAAAATGTAACATGTTAAAGAACGCTTACAAATAAAAAATAAACGCTACGCACTTAACTTCCCGCATTAGGATAGTTATATCATGTGTCAAGGGTTCGGAAACATACACAATGACAAGGACAAACACACCCAGACCTTAACACAAGCAGGTATGGTCAATACAAATATCTTCTCCAGCGGAAATCGAACCCACGACACTTAAAAACATTTCGAAATTTTAAAAGACAATTATTCAAATAATTCAAATTCCTTTCAAGAAAGAATCAAATTTTTAGTACTAACTGATGAGAGTTGCTAAGTAATTGAAGATCTAATATAAAGAAAAGCAAGTCTTCATCCTAGCATTATTCCTGGTATTTTTATGTACCCAGGGTCTGCTTATTACTCTTATCCGGATTTGACAGGTTACTAGTTTTTACACAGAGCGATTGCCATCTGATCTCCGCAACCCTAAGGACGAACCAGTAACTCATTGGATAAGAGCAATTTACTTATCATGAGTTAACGATTATTATCAGATGTTATCGATCATAACCGGGACCGACAGCTTAACGTGCTCTCCGAGGCACGGTGGGGAGACCCACACGGACAAACGCCCAGACCGAGACAGAAATTTTAACAAACATCTGCCCGAGCGGGAATCGAACCCGCAACCGTCGAGACTAAAGGCAGACTCGCTACCCACAACGCCACAACGGTGTCATAAAGAAAAGCAAGTAGCATATGTTATAAAAATAAAAACAAATATTACTATTGCTTAACTTAGAGGTTAAGAGTATTCACCTAATAGAAGAGTGTATGGTAAGATCAAAGATACAGAATCCACTTGTACAGCGTTCACATCGATCAAGAGCTGAATAATGTTGTATGGCAGCCAGCACAGTGCGAATAACACCGCCAGAAGTAGTAGTATCCAAGCAACCCGCTTCCTCTCGCGGACGAGTCGAATGCGCTACGAACACACGAAATTGTATAACTTAGTGTCTTTCCACACGTGCCAATTGCCGGGTATCTGGCACTGACTGTCCGGTAATTCACTTCGCTTTCACACGACCCAATTTTGAATCTAGTAGCTCGTACGCACAGTGGTGAATACGGCGGAACCCCGGCGACCGCTTGCCGAGCCAAATTACGCCCGTTCGTGTGAAAGCTGCCCTACATGCCCATACACTTCGCTACCAGATACCCAGCGCCGGCCACCCGTGAAAAGGCACTAACAGTTCAAGTGACGTAAGATAGAAATATTTTGTAACACGTAGAAACTTTAATGAGTGCTTATGAGGTAGTAGTAAAGCCTCCTATTTATAGAAAATAGAGCCATACTACTCTCAGCACAAATAGGCCTTCTTGTCTTGGCTCGTCTTGGGAAGTACTACACTCTCACAGAAAATCGGCGTAAAGTAACAGTGTCAGTACTGTTTCGTTTCGTGCGATGTGTGAGAGCGTTGGAGACCCAATCTCCGACCTCTCTGTTCTTCTCATCCATTCCCTATTCTACCGTGAGTTGACAATATGCATGTGATATTTTAAGTGTCGCAGTATTCATAGGTTGCGGTGACTGCATACCATCAGGCGAACCGTATGCTTGCTTGCGAACCGTCATAAAAGAAAGAGGCAATTCATAGCAGAGATATATAACAGTGATTTTAGGTAACATCAAATCTCATAAAAACTATCTTAATGATTGAGAATATACCTTAATCAAATAGACTTAAAGATACCCAGTACCAGGGTTTACCTTTTATAAGCTTAAGGACGGTAAAACTATAGATACGGTACATTTATACTGAGAAATAAAAAATATATAAAAAGTTCCTTAATAGGATTTCCAACTCTAAAGACCTTACAGTATAATATTAGAAACAGAGTCTTATAAATGAAATTTACGTATAATTTCCTCGAGGAATAAATAGGATTTGAAAGCTTAAGCCTGCTTGTACGTATATTGTTTCGGGAGTAGAAATTTACTGAGTACAATACAATACAAAACACGCCTCTCTGTGTACCACAAATGAAGTTACTCACAGCGTAGTAGTTATTACTATATTGTAATGAGATTAAGCTATATCATTACTTGTTGGCTTTGCTATTATTATTATCAACATTGAAATACATTATGTTTTAATTAGTTTCCTATATTTCTTCCTACAATTGATCCCTTTATTTATCTAGTTTTTACAGAGACCGATTGCCATCTGATCTCTGCAACCCTAGGGGTGAACTAATAATTCATTGGATAAGATCAAATGACCTATAAAGAGTTAACGATTATTATCAGATGTTATGATAACAACAGGAACCTATAGCTTAACGAACTGTCCACGGTACCGAAAAGCAGTAGTGTGTTTCAATTAAAAAGAAACTATAGCTAATTACATTACTGGACAAAGAAGGCTTAAGAACCAATATCTCGAAGTCGGCATATGAGTGTCATCTACAAATAAATAAACGCTGCACACTCAACGGCCCCCATTAGGATAATAATATCGTGTGTCGGGGGTCCGGAAACATTCACAATGACAAGGACAAATACACCCAGACCGGAAAATATGCTTGCATGGTCAATACAAACATATTATGCTCCGAGCGGGAATCGAACCCGCGACCTGTGGCGTTTAAGGCAGGTTCGCTACCGCTGCGCCACATCGTCGTCATGTTGTTGTTGTTGTCGTCACAAATGTATTGTTGTTGCGGCACCGCTGCATGCAACGGAACGTAGAAGTCGTTCCGGCTAACACGATTGGTGTTCGAGCGACAAGACAAGTAGAAACAGGATTGTAACGTTCATTCAGCGACCATCTTACCAATGTGCTTATCATAAAACAAATAAAATATATTATACAAAACAATTGTGTTGCGCGCGCTCATAGGATAATAAAACCGCTTACCATTGGGTTGGCCGTATGCCAGCTTGCCAACTTAGTCACATAAAAACCATTGTTACCTGTTGACTATTAACACTGCCTTCAGTCTGATCGAACGGTGGTAAAACTGAGCACAAACGTCTTCCCATAAGCGAGTATGACACAACCACGATGCAACCTGTCGACAAAGAATACTTTTGAATGTAGAACTAATCTATTAAAGTCAAAGCAAACACTAATGATTATCAGGTTTATGGTACGAACTGATGCTCTATTTTTAGTTATTTGATAAAATACTTACCGGGCACAGCATAGACCAGAACAAAACTGAACGAGCCGAAAAGCTCTCTCCTTATCGAATCCGGCCACTTCTCTGTGCAGAAATCGATACTTTTCTCGACCCATACCTGGACAAACAAATAAGATAACAAAAATAGAAGCTCAATTCAATAGCTCAACGGTAGAAGGGCCGATTTCGCTCCGTTAACGCGAGAGTCGAGAGTTCGATCCTGATCGTTCGATCGTTACGCTATTGTCGTACCCACTCCTAGCGCAAGTTTCGCACTTATTTGGAGGGGCAGTAAGAATATTCTTTAAAAAAAATTACAAATTAATAATTGAAATTAATATTTACGAGTTCTTGGGTTTATGATTATGTATGAGTTGTTTTTTAGCATTCTAGGTTAAGTAGAACTTAACAATAATAATATTTTATAATAATTTATTAAATTCATACAATAAACCTTACAAAATAACTGATTTAAAATGTTTATATATAAAACTATATTTTAGATAATAATAAATAGTAGTATCTTTTTTTTAGAACATAAGCTACACTTTTGTCAATTTCATAACTAGTCAATCAAAAAATAAAATCTTAGATCAAAATGTAAGTTTTGAATTTGACTTCTCTGTATGATTATTTCTAAATGTTCAAAAATCACAGTCACAGCCTGACAAAAATGACCAACAATTTTGTTTTTTTTTTATTTGCATATTTTTTGCGAATACCTAAAAATATAAAGTTTCACTCCCTCTATTAACTTTTTACTCATCATCCCCTAAATCTTAACTTAAAGTTTGATACCATCAATAATAGAAATGTCACAATGTTGATACATAAAGGAAAAGTTTTTTTGTATTTTTGGAAACATTACAAATCAAAATATACAACCATTGTACAAAAGTTAGAACGTATCCAATTATGATAAAATAACTTTCTTTGACACACATCCCAAATCACGATCTGACGTTGATGACAGAAATATCCGCTCTTCGCTAAGGCTGTATGAGTAATAATAAAACGCGACATTTGACTGCTTTTATTTACGCTTCGGGGCTTATCTAATAAATATATAAAATAATAAATTCTGCTTTTAATGAATTCGTAGACCTACGTAGCAACGTAGAGTTCCGTTTTATAATTCCGGAATACTTAAATAAATTTTCACGGAATTACGCTATATAATGTATGTACATATAATATAAGTTATTTAACAAAAAAATCATCAAAATTGGTACCCACAAAAAGTCACCTGTATTCATAACCTTCAACCCTTAATCCAATCTGTTCCCTTCTGTTTTGCTTCTTACCCATCTCTCTTAACCCTTGGGTTGTTAAAGTGCATGTGACACTTCAAGTGTCGTAAATGTTTTGTTGCAGTGACTGCCTACCATCAGGCGGGCCGTAAAAAATAGCTTCCTTCGAATTTGGTTAAAACACGCTCTCTTATTACAAATGTACAGTGCTTACCGATCCATTTTCATTCCTAGACAGCATAGGCACCATAACTGTCTCAACGGCAGCTACAGCGAGAAGTGGAGCGAATATTGCCAAAGAGACCAGCCACAACGCTGCCAAGAGACTGCATGCACCACGTCGTGACGGCATCCACGGCTGTCGGAGAGACTGTGTGATGGCCAGGTACCGATCTACAGACATCGCCGTGATAGTGAACACACTTGATGCAACAGCAACACCTGAAAATAAGGACTTATTAAAATCTTCTTTAGCTTCATCCTAGCATTATTCCCGGTATTTTTATGTACCCAGGGGAACATAATTTAAAACTATCTTCTTAAAAAAAGAAAATTAAAATATCGCGTTAAATGCACAACAAAAAGTTGTCGATTTTATAACCTTTTTGAAAATAGTCAGATTATAAAAGTTGGTTGACTATAATATTAATAATCTAATAAATAATAACAATATTAATAATCTAATAAACAATAATTTTTATTTCAGACACAAGATAACATGGCTGACATTGACAAATAATGTGAGAGTGACAATATAAAAACACTTATCATATTTTAACCTTCTTCTTCCTACCATTATTCTCAGTATTTACCCAGCATCTGTTTATTCAACTCGTAACAATATCTTATCTTGATTTGACACGTTACTAGTTTTTACACAGAGCGATTGCCATCTGACCTCCGCAACCTAAGGGCGAACCAGTAACTGATTGGATAAGAGCAATTTACTTATCAAGAGTTAACGATTATTATCAGATGTTATGTGACAACAACCGGGACCGACAGCTTAACGTGCTCTCCGATGCACGATGAGAAGACCAACACCCACTACTCCAGGCTTAAAGCAGGCTAACAGCATGCCACAGCTATCGTCTTATCTTACAAGTATTACAATAACATTCAATATTAATTAATGTAATACGTTATGTTAAGTGAAAATATATTTTATCTTATAATAACATTTTAATTCTAGTGCTTTAAAAGATAAATTTGTGATTAACTTTTATTAAGGACTTTAACGAAGTTTGTTGAAGTGTTGTTTTAAGTCTAAATTGAAATTGCCCTTTTAATTCATTGAAGTTGCGTCAATGCAATTAGACTAATTGGGTTTGAATCCATCTATATTATTTGTATTATTCTTCATTTTATTTATATTATACTAGCTTCTGCTCGCAGCTTCATCCGCGTGAATAACAATTTTTAATGCGACACTTTTAATAGTATATAGAAATAATTGGTTGTCCATACAATTCATCCCCTATTTCAACCCATTGAAGCCTTTTTGCAATAAACTGTAGCTAAATAAGAATATCGATATAGAGATATCGTTAGAATTGACACCGTTGTGGCGTTGTGGGTAGCGAGTCTGCCTTTAGTCTCGACGGTTGCGGATTTGATTCTTGCTCGGGCAGACATTTGTCAAAATTTCTGTTTTGGTCTGGGCGTTTGTCCGTATTGCCTCGGAGAGCACGTGAAGCTGTCGTTCCCGGTTGTTATCATATAAAATCTGATAATAATCGTTCACTCTTGATAAGTAAATTGCTCTTATCCAATGAGTTACTGGTTCGCCCTTAGGGTTGAAGAGGTCAGATGGCAATCGCTGCGTGTAAAAACTAGTAACCTGTCAAATCTGAATAAGAGTAATAAGCAGTAAATAAAATACCGGGAATAATGCTAGGACGAAGAAGAGATAGTCAGAATCGAGAGACAAAGAGAGATAGTTGGTGTCTTTGATTCGATATGTAATATTTATTAATTCAGTGTCAGTACGGCGTTATCTACAGAAACAGACCCATACCATTTTCGGTATGAATGAATCAGCAAAATTTTGTAAATCATATTTACTTTCACAAACAGAAAATGCTGAATATCATATAAGGAAAATCGCGAATAATTCGCAAGAAACGCGACTTCTATTTAATCAATGTAATATAATTTCCGGAAAACATTTCGAATATATTCCCTTAATGATATTAGAAAATTTCATTTTAATTTCCGTTATAATTATGTTCTCATGTGTGATGAAATTACTTTAAGTTTTAAGACTTGACGATTTCATTAAAATTTGAACATTATTATTAAGTTTATTAACTTGGGTAGAATAATTACGGTAATGACTGTTAAATATTATTAGCGAACTTATAAGATTCATATCGTTAATTTGAATATAGTAATTGCTTACATCTAAACAGTAAGATTAGGATTAGGAGTTATGGTGTTTGCGATGCGTATTTTATATGTATGAAGCTCTATGTGTACCGAAACCTACACGCAGAACAACGTAGCACGACATAACACGATTATCACAAGTCTGCATCATACTGTTGAAAGTTATAGCATGATCTGAATGGCATACTACGCAACAATATTGAGGGACAAGATCATCGCAATCCTGAATCGCGCTATCAAAGTTTTCAATGTCAATTAGTATATATGTAATTTCCCAATGTAAGTCTTTAGTCCTCCCTTTGTGTTGGAGGGACATTACACATCGTTCCTCTACACTATGTATCTATAAGTGTGTGTGTTTGTCTGAAATACATTTCTTATTAAACTTCGTAAATGTTATGTTAATTGGTTCCAGGAATTTTAAAGTTTTATATTAAATTTATATTTTGAGAGAAAATTAAAGGGCAAAACTGGGTGAAACCAAAACATTTTTGAATAAAAATTTTTTGCCAAGAGATATTTAAGAAGTTATTTTAGTCGAAGCTTATGTCACAGCTTTTTTTGTTAACAAAAATTGGAGAGGGTGGTACATCCGATTTTTAAGAAATAAGTGTAACGCTTTATACTGTCAAATAAAGTATTTCATTTTGTCAAAAAAAAATCTTTTAAAACAAGTTACATCCCGAAAATTCAATTTCGGTTGAAATATTAGTTAATTTTTATGTTTGCTCTGGAGATCGGAAAAAGTAAAAGTTTATTTATGTAAAGCAAAAAGATTCCAATTTATATACTTTTTGCCCTTATTTCACGGAAATATAGTTCCCATTAGGGACAGACACAGAATAAAACACAAATAAAAGTGGCATCGGAATACAATTTTATCTGGGGAAGACGTCAACGAAAATTCTTTAGGGAATCAAAACTAAAAGCAAAAAATAAATGTTTTCGAAAGAACATTATCTTCAGTAGTCGGCGCTAAGTAAAATATCGACACAAAAGGTACCGACTTCTGAAGAAAATATTATGTCGAAAATATTTATTTTTTGCTTTTTAGTTCAAAAATCTTTATTATTTATAGTAATAATATAAATTTATATTAACAATATAGGTTGGTAAAACTAGGTTCCACAAAACCAAATATACACAGCCCAATATATTGCCGAATATATAAAGTCCTCTTTTTCTGAAGTCGATTCAGAAAAAAGAGAATACACTTTGAGTTTTATACATGCGCTCGTTAACATTCAACATGGCCATGTCCATCAATTTTGTCACATACATTACCTTTCTGTCTGTTCTGTTGGCCTTGCTGGCCTTGACAATATCACCAGGCAGTTCCAATAAGTTTACATACTATTATTAGTTAATTTTGTCAAGTCGTGCAATAAAGTAGTTCTAGTTTAATTTTTTTTATATTTAAAACCAAAGTTTATATAGCAGATTACGTGTATAAATACTATACGGTATTACAGCAACACACACATTGACATTCTGGGTTTCATTCGTATTTTGACATTAAATTGATCTTAATTGATTACAATTGTGGTGTACTGGTAGCCTACGATTTTACGCCTCGATGGCGGTGGGTTAGATTGCCGTTGGTAGGAGTTTTTCCATGATGGTCACCCCACGGGGCCTCAGAGAGCACTTTAAGCTGTCCGTCACGGCTGGTATCATAACATCTGATAATAATTATTAACTCTAAACGGGGAGTTTGCTTTTACCAAATGAGTCACTGGTTCGTCCTTAGGGTTGCGGAGATCAGATGGCAATCGCTCTATGTAAAAACTAGTAACCTGTGAAATCTTGATAAGAGTACTAAGCAGACCCTGGGTAAAATACCGGGATAATCCTAAGAAGAATCTTAATATTAACTGACCTTGTAGAAAATTGACCATCTTGCACATTACATCGCCAA
The DNA here is from genome assembly GCA_023373885.1 of Hestina assimilis. Classification (NCBI taxonomy): domain Eukaryota; kingdom Metazoa; phylum Arthropoda; class Insecta; order Lepidoptera; family Nymphalidae; genus Hestina; species Hestina assimilis. The sequence continues at coordinate 928,007 of CM041745.1, read as the reverse complement.
AGTACCAAAGAATTGTCACTGACTTCGCAATCTGTATTGGCATGCAGAACAGCGTCACCAGCAGGTCAGCCACCGACAGGTTCACCAGGAATATGTTTGTGACACTGAAACAATTACGTATCTTATAGTTTCCGCAACATTACTTTAACAAGGGGCTTTCATTTCTATGTTACTAGTTAAGGCGGCAAATAAACATACGACCTCTAAGATGGTAGCATCGATTACCAAATCCTATTATTAAATTTAATAACTTGCTGTTTAGCTAAAATGAAATAGCTTGCTGTATAACTATTTATTTCAATTTAACCCTCAATAGCTCGGTAGAAGGGCCAAGAAAAGCCCGCTCCGTTAATTTCGTCAAGGCTTCGATAATAACCCCCGTGGGCTATTGTCGTACCGCAATGCACAAACCCACTCCTAGCATAAGCTTGGAGCTTATTTGGAGGGGCAATAGGAATATGTGTAATGCCCTGAAAAAGCATTGCTAATATTCTTTTTAAAAAAAAGAATGAAAAAATTGTTACGATATGATATCTCCCTCTTAAACTTTATTCAATATACAGATTTTTTGTGAACCAACATGTCAAACAAAATGTAATAAATCCTAAGTCCGATGATCCTTCACCCTTATCCCCGAAAAATAAACAAATTCCATATAACAATGAACAGCAGAAATTCTTGACAGTAAAACTTTTATACTTATACTAAACGTAATTTATGTAGACGGTACTGGATATAAAACGCTAGACTGGTCTCTCCAACTTTAATATAGAGTAGGAATATGTTAGACATAAATCCCTACTACTCTTATATATAAAATATAATAATAATAATATCTGGACACCGTTGTGGCGTTGTGGGTAGCGTGTCTGCCTTTAGTCTCGACGGTTGCGAGTTCGATTCCCGCTCGGGCAGATGTTTGTTAAATTTCTGTCTCGGTCTGAGCGTTTGTCTGTGGGTGTCCCCACCTTGCCTCGGAGAGCACGTTAAGCTGTCGGTCCCGGTTGTTATCACAAAACATCTGATAATAATCGTTAACTCTTGATAAGTAAATTGCTCTTATCCAATGAGTTACTGGTTCGCCCTTAGAGTTGCGGAGGTCAGATGGCAATCGCTCTGTGTAAAGACTAGTAACCCGTCAAATCCAGATAAGAGTAATAAGCAGACCCTGGGTAGAATAAAATACCGGGAATAATGCTAGGACGAAGAAGACTCTTATATATAAAATGCTCGTGGCACAATGTAAGTTACCATACTCCTCCGAAACGGTTTGACCGATTTTTATGAAATTTTATATGCATATTCAGTAGGTCTGAGAATCGGCTACTATCTATTTTTCATACCCTAAATGTTAAGGGTGGTCCACCCCAAAATTTTTATTTTATTTTTTTAACAACATTTTTTTATATGATGTGCCTATAAAAATACATGCAACCCTAAATTTTCACCCTTCTACCATCCACTCCTATCTTTTAATAGCCATATTTGTAAATCAACAACTTTCCCCGGTGTCACTTCAAGACTCGGGTAGAGGCCGCTGCTATCGGATCCCAGATCGATTCGATCGGATTTTTCGGGACAGGACAACGTCTGCCGAGCCCGCTAGTCATATTATAAATGCGAAAGTAACTCTGTGTGTTTTTTTTTTGTCACAGGGGACAAACGGGCAGGAGGCGCATATAATGTCAAGTGATTACAACCGCCCATGAATATCTGAACGCACGTTTCCATGATGGTTTCCTTCACCGTTTTATTTAACACAAATTAAGCCCTTGAAATCTAGAGGTGTTTGCCCGGATTTGAACCCACGACCTTCGCTTTAAGTCTATGTTTTCCATCCATTGGGCCATTTTGTCTGTCTGTCTCTGGCTTTCACGCGTTGATTAATGAACTGACCAAGTCTTAGAAAAGGACTACCTTTCATTGTGATAAAAGTTTTGAAGGCGTTGAAAAAGGGGATGAAAATTTGTATGGGGAACCAATTATATATATTGTATGAAAGATAGCTCATCAAAACTCGTTATTCACGAGGATGAAGCCACTAGCAGAGTTTGAGATACCCGACAGAAGCTAAGCTTGTAATTTCAATGCATCTCTACATATTATCATACAACATCATTCTTCGTAAAAACATCGAAATAACATTTCATCTACTGGTATTTTTCTCATGAATTATTTATATTAAGTACATATTACAATTTGAAATTATACCAATATTTAATACCAGTCAGTTTCAAAATATACATACATATATACACGGAACATCAATGTGCAGAAGGTCGTTGTAATATACTATGATATTAATCTATGTAATAAGTTATCCTGATTTGTATTAACCTGTATACACTTATAATGTCAGTGCATCTGTTACTCCTGTCAGTTGAAATAAACGGTTGTTTGGAACGGACGTATATGATTTTTATTTTAAAATATAACAGTCGTGTTAATCCATCAGTGTTTTTATATGTATTTAATTCGGTAAGTGCAATCACTTCTCCTCTTTTCTTCCCCCTCCGACCCTCATTTGAAGACAGAGCACACTTACGCCTTTGGTTCATGATAACACAATCTAAAGTATCTACATATCATCGGACAATAGCTTGATTAATTGCCACATATTTAAATTGAAAACGGAAGAAAATGTGAAAGATGTTATTTTAATTAAAACCAATAAATCACTTAACAGGTAAAATGGTACAAATATTCCATTATTGTCTCTCAACTCAGTTGTCAATTCTCTGAAGTTTTCCAATATTTGTAGACGCTCAACATCGTTAATTACAATTTCAGTATTATTTACCAAATAAATCAAAGACATTTCTCTTAGCTTTCACAAATACTGTAATGTTCATTATCAATGGGACAATGAACGAAGACGAAGAGTAACAAAACGTTATTAATTTTACTAACAGAGCCACTCATGCGTTGGTGTGGCAACAAACGACTCATTGAATTACATCAAATGGCAGACATGCATAGAAGACATCTTTGAAATTGGGATTTTAATGTTGTTTACATTCATCATTCTCATCATACTTTTTCTCCATATAAATTTTATGTGTACCAAAGATCGTGCTCATCGAAGACAATATTGTTATGATTGTTGTAGGTTGTATTTTATTAAAGGATAATTATTTCCATACTACGAATAGCCTTTTAATATAGCCTTCACATTTGTGAATGTAAATATTTTTTGTAGAAGTTGGCAAACAAGCATACGGCCCACCTGATGGTAAGTGGCTGCCGCAGCCTATGAGCGCTTGCAGCACCATTAGTAGGTGCCACTCGCGCGTTGCCAACCTCGAGATATTAGTTCTTAAATCTCGTTCGCCCAGTAATTTCACTAGCGTACAATGCCCTTCAAACTGGAACACAGTAGTGCCTAAGCACTACTATTTGGCGGCAGAATATTGGACACTGCGGTGGTACCTACCTAGCCGGCCTCTTGCAACAAAAGACCTACCACCAGTGTGACTGATTGCACTGGTGGAATAATCTCTGTTGTGACAGAGGTTATCCCAACAGCGGGCGACGGGGACGTCACATCCCGACGCCTTAAAATTCAATAATTTCGTACGTTTATGTTAGATTTTAATAGTGAAATAGAAATTCGTATCGAATTTTAGATTCTTTACATAACTATAAATTAACGTGTCGAGTTTGCTGAGTACATGAGCTGTTACGCCTTAGGTAAACTAAATTAGCTTTTACTAAAATTGCTGTTTGTACGAATGCTGATTGCAAAGCAAACATAACCAGCCATACGAGACACGAGGTCGTTCAAATTAGCCTCTATGTATAGAAAATTATGAAGCTTACCTTCTTTCAGTATTATTCGTACGAGTAGAAATTAAGAAGACTTTTTTTTATTCAAAATGGCTAAGCTCTTGACCTCCGTAAAGGGCGAAGGCATATTTCTTAATTATGTCATATGACACTTTTTAATGTCTTGGGACATGTTTGTATAAATTTAAAAAAATGATATATTATGACCATTAGGAATGAAGTTAGTCACTCTTGAAAAATAATAGAATAAAATTAGCTTCGTTTATGATGATGATGGATCATTAACTGGTGAGACGCTCACAGCCGGGTGCGCTCACTGATCGGTAAGCAATCGGTGCTAAAAGCAACTTTAGCCACGGTCAGTCACTAGATGGGTGATCGCATAGTGGTATTTCAACTCAGCGTCTCCGTGCTTCGAAGGGCACGCAAAAGTCGGTCCCGGCTGTTATCAATTTGATGACAGCCGATAAGTCAAGTCAGAGGCCTATACGGGCGACTTGAACAACTCTGACACTAGGTTGGCCACTAACCACTTGATAAGAAGATTAACTTCTTTTCATTGCATTGATATTGAATTTACGGGCCTGTCTATAGTATATAGTAAATCTGTGCATACGACCAGATGGAGTACAGTTACCGCAGCCTATTTAGTAGCAATTTCAGGTACATTACTGTTAAACGGTGGTACGTTAACACCTAAGTTTACGAAAAGGATGGAGAAAAGAAGAAAAAAAAAAACGAAAAGCACTCCGCTACTCTCTATACTCTATATTCTGTTTAAGGATAGTACTTCGTTGAACCAGCCAATTGAATCATCCCGAAAACGACGAGTCTTCTAATTACTTTATGAAGGGTACTAAATTAAAAGGAAAACTTTGAAGAATATAAATCATTCTATAAAATATTATGTTATGTAATTTTGACACAAGAAAATTTATAAAAGAGATACATAAAAGATCGTATTTCGGAGAGAATTGCAAACTTTAATATTTATTTTACTAGCGGCCCGCTCCGGCTTCATCCATGTTATTACTATTATTATTATATACGATATATATCACATCACATTAGAAACCTCAAAAATAACAGTATTTCCCCACTATTTAATGGATGTTATTATACATATAAACCTTCCTCTTCAATCACTCTATCTATTAAAAACCGCATCAAAATCCGTTGCGTAGTTTTAAAGCTTTAAGCATACATAGGGATATAGGGACAGAGAAAACTACTTTGTTTTATACTATGTAGTGATTATTTTGCAAATGGAAATAAATTGTCAATATCATTGTATGCTTTATTTCTTTATGTTGTATGATTTCTAGGTCTCGCTTAATGAGTTTCAATTTTCCAGCGCAGGCAAAACTAATGATGTAGCTTCTAGAATTTAATTTCACGCAACAATAGCGTCCTAGGTAAGTTAAGAACTAGAGCTTTGCTGTTTTCGACATGGATGAGATGGCTAGATCGAGAAAATATTGCTTCACACAGTATGGACATTCTTTTTCCGAGCATTATTCCCGCTAATGTACTAGTATTTACCCAGGGTCTGCTTATTACTCCTGTCCGGATTTGACAGGTTTACTTATCAAGAGTATAATCGTTAGATTATTATCAGATGTTATTTGATAACAAACGCGACCGACAGCTTAACGTGCTCTCCGAGGCACGATGGGGAGACAAGGACAAACGCCCAGACCGAAACAGATATTTGAGGGATCAATACAAACATCTGCCCGAGTGGGAATCGAACCTGCAACCATCGAGGCTAAAGGCAGACTTGCTACCCACAAGGCCACAACGGTGTCACAACAACAGCGGACACTATAAAGCAGTAACTCTACTTTTACGTTACGTTCATAGATATAGAGGAAACACTAGATTGCTCTTCTATATGGTGTAAAATAACTGAACGTGCTTAAAATTAAAGCGCCATCTAACAAATGGCTGGGAACTAAATAATACTTATAAATAAAACCTTGCATGTCATTGGTCAATATCCCAGCCTAATTTTCACTCTTAGTTTCACACATGCGCCATTTTAGTTTTTAGTTCAAACCTTTACATAAATTGGGCTACTCATATCTCAATTTATACCAATTTCAACAATCTATTGGACTCTATATCTATGGTTAGTGTGCATGTCAGAGACACAGTCGTCAAACCCCATCTCTTTGCTATCCCATTCCTCTTGGGTCAAGAACATGTGACCTCACACAAGAATGCATATTTAATATAATCTTAACAAAGACTTTATACTTGAATTAATTTTGCGCTTCAATTACTGTAGCGCCATTCAGTCGAGATGAATCTGATCAATTTTTGTTGTGATCGGTCAAAGAGAGGGTTTGAACCTCGCTCATAACAAGGGGTCACTAAATGGTTTTTGACGTGGAAATTCTATTTAAATGTTTTAGTTATTTCTCCCACTAGAGATATTATCTTGTGATTTTAATTCATAGGTTTTACTAAACTTAAAACAATGTGCTCTTCGAGGAACGGTGAGGAGACCCACAAGGACAAACGCATAGACTGAAACAGATATTTATAACAAACATCTGCTCCGAGCGGGAATCGAAACCGCGCTCAAAGAGACTCACTACCAGCACAAGCACAACCATTCAGATTGAAACATTGATTGATTGATTTGACGACGTAGTGACTTAGCGGTAGCGAACCTGACTAAAGCGTCACATGTCGCGGGTTCGATTCCCGGTCGGAACAGCTGTTTGTATTGACCATACAGGCATGTTTTCCAGTCTGGGTGTTTTTGTCTTTGTCATTAAGTATGTTTTCCGACCCCCGACACAGGATACAACCATCCTGGGGCCGTTGAGTGTGAAGCGTTTATTTATTTATATAAATTGTTAATACAGACATCTTCCCGAAAGGAAATCGAACCCATGACTGTGGAACTTAAAGCATGTTCAATACTACTACGCTAACACGGTCACCTCCTCTCACGATTACGAGTATAGCACATTTTAATGTAACATCCGATCGATAAAATACGTCCCATCTGTTGATAGAATTTATTGTGATACATTTTATCATTCATAGCTTTTTAATGAGAGTTCTATTTCTAGAGATAGCCGATCTCCCATCCCAGTCACCGCGCAGCGCTACTGGCGAGCAGACGCCTACGCCGGACGTCGACGCGCTCAATTAAAATATCCTTCAACAAATTCTAATGCGATCCAATTTAATAAGGAAGTAAAACGCTTCAAATTTTATACGAGCATGACGTATAAATATATATTTGTTTCTAGCCTTAATCTAAGAGGAATCGCTTATCCTCTACTTATCCGGATTCTCCGGACTTGACAGGTTACTAGTTTTTACACAGAGCGATTGCTATCTGATCTTCACAACCCTAAGGGCAAACCAGTAACACATTGGATAACAGCAAATTACTTATCAAGATTTAACGATTATTATTAGATGTTGTCATAACCACCAGGACCGACAGCTTAACATGGTCTCCGAGGCACGGTGGGAAGACTCACGAGCAGAAAAGCCTAGACCGAAACAGATATTTGTAACATCAAACCGAGGTTACACTGGGTGCTAAAGACCATAGGAATGAATAGAAAGAAAAAATAATAATAATAAAATTAATTAAGCAGTCTAACAAAGTCTTCGATCATCATGTCGAAGGAGAGAGTAGGGACTCAAAAAAAAAAAAAACATCAAACCGATATTTGTCACACTGGTGGTAGGTTTTTTGTTGCAAGAGGCCGTCTAGGTAGGTACCACCGCAGTGTCTAATATTCTGCCGCCAAATAGTAGTGCTTAGGCACTACTGTGTTCCGGTTTGAAGGGCATTGTACGCTAGTGAAATTACTGGGCGAACGAGATTTAAGAACTAATATCTCGAGGTTCGAGGTTGGCAACGCGTGAGTGGCACCTACTGTGCTGCAAGCGCTCATAGGCTACGGCAACCACTTACCATCAGGTGGGCCGTATGCTTGTTTGCCAACTTCTAACATAAAAAAAAAAACAAACATCTGCCCGAGCGGGAATCGAATCCGCAACCTTCGAGGCTAACAGCAGACTCGCTACCAACTCGCCACAACGGTGTCATAAATATATAATTTTGTATGTAATGATACGAAATAGCAATAGTAGCTCAGTTAAGGTTGTCATTTGAATCGTAAAAAGAGTTCATGGTAGGACCCTGACTTGTTTTAGTTAGGACAAAAGCTAAGCGCCAGCGCCATCAATACAAAAATAAAATTAATTATAGAGTTAATAAATCAGCTTATTTGCAAAGATCATATTCCTTTTTGGAGTTAAAAGATAAAATGGTTTTCAATAATATTAAAAAATAAATTTCATTTATGCAAAGTATTATTAAAGCTAAGAGAGTGTTGACCGCTGATGTATTCCATTCTCTCCAATGCAGTATTATATTATCATAAACTTATGTAGATGCAACCTTTCGTTTTATCAAATAAATTAAACATTCTTATGAAAATTTAAAACGAGATAATTATGTATAACGGCAGCGGAGGTTACAAAAACCAAAATAACTAAATATAAATTTAATTAAAAAATAAATTACATGACTAAACTTAAAACCAAAAGTATATACTACTTGCTCGATGTGACCAAGAGTCGCAATTAAATTATATTAATATATTTTTAACATTTTAAATCGATACGGAAAATTTTAACTCAAGAAATGGGAAAACCCAGTGATCTGCTATTTCTTTTTTTTTATGTTAGAAGTTAGCAAACAAGCATACGGCCCACCTGATGGTAAGTGGCTGCCGCAGCCTATGAGCGCTTGCAGCACCATTAGTAGGTGCCACTCGCGCGTTGCCAACCCCGAGATATTAGTTCTTAAATCTCGTTCGCCCAGTAATTTCACTAGCGTCAATGCCCTTCAAACCGGAACACAGTAGTGCCTAAGCACTACTATTTGGCGGCAGAATATTGAACACTGCGGTGGTACCTACCTAGCCGGCCTCTTGCAACAAAAGACCTACCACCAGTGAAGTTTCATAGTATCGGCGACACGTAGGAATGTAAGAAGATGAAAAACACCAAAAAAATTTGCTCATTTAAAACAATACCATAGCCAACTTCAACTAATCTAAAGCACTACTTGGGAGAGTTTTGTTCACAAAATCTTATAAGCCATCGAAATACTCCATTCAAGAAAAACAAAAATACTGACGAAAAAAGGAAATACGTTCAGTTTATTTTCAAGCCCCGGCTCAAAAAAAGGATCTTATAAGTTTGACAAGTCTGTGTGTGTCTGTGGCATCATAGCTCCTAAGCGGAGTTTTTTTGTTTGAAAGCAGACGTGATCATGACGGTTCTTAGCTACAATTTATGAAACGCCTGGTAATTTCTTTTGAGACCTTAAGTTATACTAAGAATAAGTTAGGTGAAAGGTATGAATCATTTGTAATATACCTTGAAAATTTTCTGTCTCATGAATCTATATAGAATCAAATATCTAAAGCTTGAACTATTCCTAAACTCATCAAAGAATTTCAATCAACCTTCAAATAACTATCATTGTTCCAACCTGGTTAATTAGCAAGATAACAATATTGTACCAAGTTGTTACCAATTTCAAATTAGCTATAATCAAAGTTGTCCCTTTCAGAACTTGATGATAGCAATAAATTGATTATTTCAAAACAATCATCGTTAATAAGTGACAGCAGAAATTCCTGGCAGTAAAACTTTTATACTTATACTAAACGTAATTTATGTAGACGGTACTGGGTATGAAACGCTAGACTGGTCTCTCCAACTTTGATATAGAGTAGGAATATGTTAGACATAAATCCCTACTACTCTTATATATAAAATATAATAATAATAATATCTGGACACCGTTGTGGCGTTGTGGGTAGCGTGTCTGCCTAAGTCTCGACGGTTGCGGGTTCGATTCCCGCTCGGGCAGATGTTTGTTAAAATTTCTGTCTCGGTCTGGGCGTTTGTCCGTGTGGGTCTCCCCACCGTGCCTCGGAGAGCACGTTAAGCTGTCGGTCCCGGTTGTTATCACATAACATCTGATAATAATCGTTAACTCTTGATAAGTAAATTGCTCTTATCCAATGAGTTGCTGGTTCGCCCTTAGGGTTGCAGAGGTCAGATGGCAATCGCTCTGTGTAAAAACTAGTAACCTGTCAAATCCGGATAAGAGTAATAAGCAGACCCTGGGTAAAATTAAATACCGGGAATAATGCTAGGATGAAGAAGAATCTTTAATAAGTGACGACGTTGTGGCCCAGCGGTAGCGAACCTGCCTGTTGGAATCCAGCTCGGAGCATAATATGATTGTTTTAAACATTCAAGTATATTTTCTGGTCTGGGTATATTTATCCTTGTCTTTGTATGTGTTTCCGGACCCCCGACACAAGGAATCACTATACTAATGGGGGCCGTTGAGTGTGCAGCTTTTATTTGTTTTTTTTTTTAATTTCATAATCAACCTTAAGTGATATAATCGACATACCAAAAAAAGTGTAAATCGCTTTGGTCTCTCAGATACATACCGCATAGATTTGTAATACCCGTCCCACCTCCGTCTCCTTCACTACCTATAGTGTAGATACTTCACGTCTAAACCAAGAGTAAATATATATTTTTATGTGACTAAGACTAACGCAAGCATACGACGCACCTGGTAATTGGTTGTCCTAGTCTATGAACGTTTGCAACTCTATACACTTGTAGGTATCACTCACGCATTGCCAACCTTAAGAAATTGGTTCTTAAATCTCCTTTACCCAATGATTTCACTAGCTACCCTCAGTCCCTCAAACCGAAATACACTGCGGTTGTACCTACCTAGCTGGCCTCCCGCTATAAACGGCCTACCACCAATATAGAATAGTGAACTTCTAGGCATGTGAGCTCCACCTTAGGCTGCATCATCACTTTCTATTACGCGTAAGAGTCAAATCAGTCAATTCCTAGCCTAAATATTAAAAAAAGACAATGCACAATATCTATAATAGAGAAAGAAATTTTCAGTAATTAGCATTAATTAGCGCTTTTCTTCGGCGAATTTCATTATCTACTTTCGTTGTTCTCGGTGAAGTAATTATGAAATTTATAAAAGGCCTCGTAAGAATCAATTAATATAAAATTACTGCTCAAATTATCTAAAACACTTAGACCATTTCTATAGAAGAACTGTTTAATGAAGGCAGCTAATCTGTCAGCTAAGGAACGGACACTTCACAGATTTTCTTTTACGTCTAGCAATAATTTACGAGTTAACTTATAATGATCCAATTATCCTATTTCCTATTCTAATATAATAAACTTGAAAGTTTGTATATTTGTTATTCAATCACGCAATAACGGCTGAACGTATTTGGATGAAATATGAAATAAGATTGGTGTTATGGAATCCAGACTAATTTTTTAATTTTTTTTTATTTTTTTTATGTAAGAGGGGGCAAACGGGCAGGAGGCTCACCTGATGTTAAGTGATCACCGCCGCCCATGAACATCTGCAACACCAGAAGGCATGCAGGCGCGTTGCCGACCTTTAAGGAAAGAATAGGCTCTTCTCTTGAAGGTTCCCAAGTCGTATCGGTTCGGAAAGACCGCCGGCGGAAGTTGGTTCCACAGAGTGGTTGTGCGAGGAAGAAAATGTCTTCTAAATCGCGCTGTTGTGGATTTCCAGACATCGAGGTGGTATGGATGGAACTTAGAGTTTTGTCGCGATGTCCGATGGTGAAATTCTACCGGCGGGATCAATCCAAACAATTCCTCAGAACACTCTCCGTGATATATGCGATAGAAGATGCAGAGTGATCCGACATCTCTACACAATGCCAAAGGATCAAGCCGATCGGAAAGGGCTTGATCGTCGACAATTCTAGCCGCTCTACGTTGGATGCGGTCAATTGGAAGTAGCTGGTACTGGGGAGCTCCAGCCCAGAGGTGAGAGCAGTACTCCACGTGTGGTCGAATTTGTGCCTTGTAGAGTTTTAGGCGATGAGCCGACGTGAAGTAGTGCCCCGCCTTGCTGAGCACACCAAGCTTTTTAGAGGCCAATTTGACCTTTCCTTCCAACTGACCGCGGAACTGAACGACGCTCGAAACGTCGACACCAAGTATTCCGCTACTAGCTGTGGCAGCCAGGGGAGTGTTCCCAAAACGAGGAGATACGACAAATGGTGTTTTTTAGCGGTTAACGCGCAAACTTGTGTCTTCTTGGGGTTGAATTGGACTAAATTTAGTCGGCCCCAGTCCGAGACTTTGGTCAATGTAGTCTCGACTTCAAAAACAAGTTTGTTCCGGCACTCAATGACGTTTTCCCGAGAAATATTAGCGCGGCCGGTGTATAACGCGTCCACAGTGCTGTCGTCGGCATAGCAATGAATGTTGGAAATTTCCAACATGTCATTGATATGCAGAAGAAACAAAGTAGGGGACAGTACGCAGCCTTGCGGGACACCAGCATTAAGGGGTTTTAAGTCAGAGCATGCACCGTCGACAACGACCTTGATGCTCCGATCTGCCAAAAAGCTGGTGACCCACTCGCATAATTTCTCAGGAAGCCCATAGGAAGGAAGCTTCGAAAGAAGCGCCTTGTGCCATACCCGATCGAAGACCTTCGCTATGTCCAGACTGGCCGCTAATGCCTCCCCCTGGACTCAACTGCTTCGCCCACCTATGTGTCAGGTAAACTAGAAGATCACCAGCTGAACGACCACGACGAAAACTGTACTGGCGGTCGCTAATCAACTGGTGCTCACTCTAGATACTTACCAGAGCTGGCAGTTGATAATGGACTCCATTATCTTTGAGAACAAGGAGGTAATGGCAATTGGCCTATAATTGGACGGATCGAGCGGTTGCCTTTTTAGGGATCGGGTGCACTAAAGCCGTCTTCCATGAGTTCGGGACGACGCCTGATGAGTAGGAGTACCGGAAAAGACGCGTTAAAACCGGCGCCAACTCAGGAGCACATGTCCGCAACACGATCGGGGGGATTCCATCAGGCCCACTCGACTTATGAATGTCCAAGGAAAGAAGTGCTCTGCGAACTACACTTTGCCGGAATTTAACCTCCGGCATCGTGGTATCACACCGCTGGATTGCCGGTGGTGACTTTCTTTGGTCATTCACAGTCGAGTTGGACGCGAAGAGAGAGCACAGAAGATCAGCTTTCTCCTTCGCGGCATGGGCCACCGAATCATCGTCCCTATGCAGAGGTGGAAATGATGGCTTACAGAAATTCCCTAAGACAGACTTGGCGAGGGACCAGAATGCACGTGTACCCGAAGGAAGACGCACTAGTCTCTCGCCAATTCTGCCGATGTGTTCCGACTTTGCTTTGGCAATAACCCTTTTGAAGGACCTGGAGGCAGAGTTGTACTCCTTTCTAAGTGCGCTGGTATTTACATCACGAGACGTCGACGCCTTAGCCCAGGCTTGGTAGCATTCCTGTTTTCGGCGATTATTATTATTATTATTATTCAATCTTATACTTTACCTTAAAATATATAAGATTGAATAAAAAAATATGTAAGGTTCCCGCCTAGTTCGCAAAACCGATTTTGATGCATATTGGTATAGAAATACAAAAAATAAAAGCGTACGCCACTTTTTTCACGTAAAACATCCTGAGAAGGGTGAAATAGTGGATGCAAGTTTGAATTACAAACCATTTATTTTTATTGCAATAAAGTTGACGCATTAAAAATATATTTACAAAGGCGAAGCTGGGAGCAAAATCTAGTGTTAATATAAGTATTAAAACTCCGTGTAGATTAGGTGAGCAATATTATTAGGTGTTATTAGAGCCACTACAACTCACTTGCTAACTTTATAAAACTAAGCTTTAGAGAGTTATGATAATATGATTAAACGAATACAATTTTGAAGATAGTAATGAATATATTGTACCTAGTTATAAAGGTGAAAGAAAGAACAGCTTAAATAGCTATTTAGTTTAATAGTGCACTGCTGTTTTGCAGATTAATATAAGTTTTTGGGGCAAGGTATTCGCTTCTATAATAAAATTCCGCAGACAATTTTGACATTAAGCCACCTTTGAAATTAAACCTTTTATTAAACATTGTTCACTAAATAAATAATGTGACATGGAACTCATGTACGTTGAATTTCATGCTGTATATAAAACGTGAAAAATTCATTATAAATTTTGACAAAACTTGAAAAGAGTAACTGTAGAGTTTCTTGCCAGTTCTTCTCTGCAGAATCTACCTTCCGAATCGGTGGTAGCTACACTTACACGGACATAATAGACTGTATATTTGACGATTCAAATGTGATTAAAAGCCTATTTGAATAAAGAATATTTTCAGTTTCAGCTTGAATTACATGGACTTATTTTATTTAGATTTATATCAACCCATCCCTATGTTTTCACTGATATACATATATTACTTTGTATTATATTATTTTCTAACATCGTCACGTTTATTTACCAATCCTACGTTTGCCTAATCTAACTGTTTGTTCAACCTGATTGACCAACGACATCCAGTAAATATACACCGGGGGATGGAATTATAGATGCTGATTGAATCCATACATTAAACAATTTGGTTTTGAATTCGTTTAATTTTCTGCCTCGTTTAGGCAGAAAAATTATATTTAAGAAAAATAAAAGTGAAATCTTGAAAATTTTAGGACCTACTTTTTAAAATTTTTAAATTTATTTTATTGTAAATATTTAAAATTTCCATATTTTATAATTGGCTTTACAAAGGTCCATAATTATTACAAGTAACATCCAAATAAACCCAAAAGTTGAAAACGCACGCGCCCCGCCAGTCTGGCGCAACACGTCATCAGCAATCTGTGACGCAAACCTATACGTTTTACTGTTACCAAAAATCGCTAAACACGGCTGCAAAATTTTTCACTTCAAAACATTGGCGTGAAACTTGTACATGTGTCAGTGAAGTAATCATAAGCTGAACTTGTTACCAACGAGTTGCCGCATTCCTATATCTTGAGAAGCTCCCATCTCACACAGTACAAAGTATATACTTTGCATATGATATTTTCTGGCTGAAGTGATTTTTCGTATAGGTCCTGAATTTTTCATATGAATTAGACATTTAGAAGTTCATTAGAAGTAGCGCCATGCTCCTCCCAGCACAAATGGGTTGATTTGTAGGGGGAAACTACCCTAACAGAAAATCTGCGTATAGTAACAGTACTGACACCGTTGTGGCGTTGTGGGTAGCGAGTCTGCCTTAAGCCTCGACGGTTGCGGGTTGGATTCCCGCTCGGAGTAGATGTTTGTATTAATCGTACAGGCATGTTTTCCGGTCGGGTTGTGTTTGTCCTTGTCATTGTGAATGTTTCCGGACCCCCGACACAGGATATAATTATCCTAATGGGGGCCGTTGAGTGTGTAGGCGTTTATTACTGTTGCGTTTTGTGCGATGAGTGATTGCGCTGGAAGCCCTTTCTTCCCGTTTTTTGGGCTGGCAGAGCGCCTGATATATTTCAAGTATCGCAGACGTTTATAAGTAGCGTTGACTAGTTACCATCAGACGGACCGTATGCTTGTGTGCCAACCATCATGAAATAAAAAAAAACTAGGTGAAATCTTTTTCATATATGTTAAAAAAATTTATTATCATTATTTCCAAATAATCATACTTGTAATTGTATCAAATAATATACAGTGTACTCTTGCTTTAATGATGTTGAAATAACAAAAGCTTTTGAATGGAGCTATAGACTTCAATGGGACTTATTATCTGGAGTGAATATTCAATAGGGAAATGTTTTTTGCCATCGTGGTTCAAGGTCAGAGGAATGGAAGACTTAATTAAATAAATATGTTACAATACTTCTGATTTATGACAAAAGATCGATTCAGAAAAAAAGAAAAATCAATTTAGATTTTATATGAGGCCTTTTTTTTGGGGGCCGAGTACTGAGGCTGAGCCATGAAAAAGGGGCAGCCCTCACGGGGGCTCAAATTTGATTCCGTCCTTAGGGTGACTTCTGTGAAGCCGAACCACGGCTAAGGACGTCATCGGAGATGGGAGCGTGACGTATTATATATGTCATGGTACGAAATAGCGATGTAGCTCAGTCATTTGAATCGCAATACGAGTTAATGTTGAGCCCCCATTACACATTATAACATTCTCAAGCTTATATATTAAAAAAATATCGAACGTTGCTATTCTTCCAAAAAAATGCATTTAATATATATTTTTTAAACCATTTCAATATTAGAATCAATCGGTCAATAGCGGCGTGATCGCATATTAGTTTTTCAAATGAGAGTCTCCCTGTCTGAACAGGGCACGTGAAAAGCGTGCTGTTATCAATTTGATAATAATAGTCGAAAAGTCAAGTCAGAGGCTTATATGGCTTACGGGCACCCTAAACAATTCAGATACTATGTTGGCCACTTACTACTCGATAAGAAGAAGAACTGTAGCCTTTTTTTTCGCAATTTCACAAAACCATAATTTCGCAAAAACATTCTATTTTCGCAATTTGAACATTATGGTGAGTTGAAATGATGAGGGTTAAAAAGGAGGTGCAGAGAGGATGGGATTTTTAACAAACTTAAGTGTGAGACTCAAAGTCAGCGAGCGAAAAGACGCAATACGGATACTGGTTCTTCACGACAATTTTCTATTAGAATGCTAGTTTGCTAGTTTGTTTATTTAGAAAAGATATTTATTGAATTACAAATTAAATAGTCTATTTGAATTTGTTGATAAATAAAGAAATCGCAGAGTCAAAGGAGGTGGCTCTCAATTCGTCTCCATATATTTTTAATATAATAATATAATCTTTATTTAACTTAAGAACAAAATACAAATACAACATAGAGCCTCTGTTCTCCATGCTAGGTTGCACAGCAACCTGTGTTAAGAAGAAGCAGAATGACTTTTCTAGTCTAGTCAGCCATTCATGGCAAAAACTCTAGTGAACAAAACGACTCCTAAGCAAACAAAGATAGGTAGCTTATTAGAATATGCACATTTTAACACATACTACGCGTAATGAACCCGCCACAACGCTGACAGATCCTCTATTAGCCATGTTTATTTAGGTCAAATCAAGCAAGGTATTCATTACGGGCTACCTTCCTCATGTACAATAGTCAGACAATGGATAATATAGCTCACAGGATATAAATATTAATTATAATCTTTTAAATTCCTACCAAATCGCGATTTAAAATTTTACCATGCCATTCATTTTTTATTTGTTTGAAAAAAAAATACCTATATTGTTTTTTGCATGGCCTATTTATCTAAAAAAATAAGAATTTTTTGTATATTGTATAAATGTATAATCTGAATCACAAAAACGGCTCAAGCTATTTTTATGAAACTTAATATACAGGGGTTTCGGGGGCGATAGATCGATCTAGCTAGGATTGATTTTTGGAAAGTGTCGTTTTATTCGTGTTTTCAGGCAATAAAAAGCCCGGTCCGAGTCTAGATGTCTCCAGTCCGATTATTTATTTAAGCAAAGTTCGGTCATCCAGGTACTTTATTGAAAACAATGCTAAAAACCATTTAATCTCACTACTCTTTGAAATTTTACGAGGTTTATTCCAGAGAATATTAGTCAAGTTCCAAGTTTTATATAATTTCTTGATATAATTTTCGTTAAAACTGAGCCTCTGTTTAGAAAAAGAAACTAAAAAAACGATTTATAAAATACTTCTACAGGTGTCATTTCTGTATCTAAACATCTTACAATTGGTTATTAATTCAACTTTAAAGTTGCTATATAAATAACAAAGTTTCAAAAAGTTACTTATGACTCTTTGCGTGGGCTTTAGGGCTTCAAGCTTTGGTTATTTAGGTTGTGCAAACACTAATGGCCATCAGAAGAATGCGATCCTGACGTACATAATACGAACATACATAATAGCTGGACCCGATTACACGACATACTTTTTATGGTTGTGGTTCTGCACTACAAAAATAAAAAGTTGTGATAATTTTTAAAATAGCGATATGTATCTAAATATATCTTTTTTTTATATATTAAAGATGATATTTGTCGCGTATATATTGTAGTGTATAGGTTGACATTATAATCAATTTTAATTGATTTTAGAATTATTAGAAGATAAAACAGGAAGGGTACAGACGTGGTGGGAGATCCGGCTTACTTTACGCCGATTTTCTAGGGGAGGGTAGAACTTCCCCGGCCGAGTCGGCTCATTTATGACACCGTTGTGGCGTTGTGGGTAGCGAGTCTGCCTTAAGCCTCGACGGTATGAGGCATGTTTTCCGGTCTGGTTGTGTTTGTCCTTGTCATTGTGAATGTTTCCGGACCCCGACACAGGATATAATTATCCTAATGGGGGCCGTTGAGTGTGTAGCGTTTATTTATTATTTATTTATACTGCTGGGAGGAGAATGCATCTACGACCGTTGAATAATGTAATTAAAATAGCATTTTTTACTGATCACTTTTCTCGACTGTACAAATAATGTAAAATTTATGTAGAATTTCGAGAAGTGTTTAAAACAGATGCAAATCGTCCTATTTTAATAGTTTTTAAGTACCCAGTTAACCTCGTTATTCTTTGAAAGTGAACACACCTACTAAAAGTGCGTGGCTATTACAAAGCGATCTTGTGGTCTGATGTTGGTATGGAAAATTCGTTTTAAAGAATTTAAACAAATTTTCTATTTTCGTTTTAGGTTTAAAGGAAGCTGTGGCTACATAACAAGTGGAATTACTGGGCAAAAGAGATTTAGGAACCAATGTCGAGAAGTTGGCAACGCGTGAGTTACACCAATAAATGGTCTTAATGGTGGTGCAATGTTTGTATAGTTACGGCCAGCGCTCATAGGCTATGACGACCGTTTACCATCATACAATGTTTGCTTGCCAACTTAGTAACATAAAAAAGATTATTTTTGGATCAAACCCAAGTTCACTTAAAACGCTCGGTAGTTAAGCCAAGCTTGCAAAGAGAATACTCACGAATAAGTAAAGTGTATGCTATTAAATTGAAAAGCAGACCTGGTTAAGAGCGGGAAAATGGTATAGAGGAAAATAAGAAGACAACTTTAATATGAACCTCTACTATTAATATGGTTTCTAGGTTCTTCATAATTAAGATAGAGGATTATTATATTCTTCTAGAATATTCAGAAAAAATAAAGAAATCTATACTGTATCCATACCCAAACAGGTTTTCACTAAATAGATAATATGAAATTAAATACGTTACTTACATAATAAATAAAATAAAAAATTTATTTCAATTTTTAAAATGTTTGTCTTTCTGCCTGTCTGTTTTTTTCAGGCTAATCTCTGCAACGCTTGAACCGATTTCAACAGGACATTCACTGGCAGATAGCTGATGTTATAAGGAGAACCTTAGTTTAGTTTTACTTTAAAATATACAATTAGGATTCCGTGCAATAACGAAAAATCACCTCTCGCGGGCGCAGCTACAGCAAACATAAACTTAAAAAAGCAGGTTTGCATACGCTCACAAAAATGTTCATCGCTAGTATTCGTTGGTTCGACGTTTTAATAAAGTTCATAGTCAAATAGTCCCCACAGTTATGACAAATATTGTCAACTAGCTTTTGCCAGCGGCGTCGCCCGCGTGAATAGTGATTTTAATACTGAACACCACCTCCTCCCCTTTTACAAACTTTGAACGTCACATATAGATATATCGAATCAACACCCTAAAACCAAGTTTCAAGCTTCTAGCTCTAAAAATTACAACTTTTCATCCCCCTCCCTCATTTCAACCCCTTAAAACTCTTTTGCATTGAAAAGTAGCCTAGTCCATTCTCAGGTTCTAGTCTATCTATGTACCAAATTTCGTTAAAATCGGTTCAGTGGTTTTTGCTGTGAAAGCGCGATAGACAGGCAGAGAGACAGACTTATTTTCCCATTTATAATATTACTGAGGATTATTTAGAATTAATAATTGACTTGTCAACGAACAGCTCCAGGCTCCAGCTACGGACAAATAACGCTCAATATTTTTTAAGGACTTAATCTTGAAAAAGTTAAATTGGGTGTCAAATTTTTATGAAAAAACCTAACATTCTTAGTAAAAATATTAGGAATCCTTGAAATTCTCGTACTCATTATAACTTCTGTTAACAATACTGTCAAAGTTTTCAAAGTAGAAATAAAGTTAATAAACCCAAAGTATTGATGTGAAAGTAATGATAAGAGTACAATGTGACTACCTAATTGAAGAAAATGTTATATATATATATACGGTAGTAGAGCGTATTTTACTCTCAGCACAAAGGGGCGGGTCGACTGGGGAAGTACTACCCCTTCACAGAAAATCGGCGTTAAATAACTGTACTGTTTCACACTGTTACTGTACCATGCGTTTCGTGCGATGAGTGAGAGCGCCCGAGGTCCAACCTCCCACCCCTCTATTCCCTTCCTTTTTTCCCTTCTCATCCCTTCCTTCTTGTTTCTTAGGTTGACAATTCGCATGTGATACTTCAAGTATCGCAAGCGTTCATAAGTTGCGGTGCTTCCCATCAGTCGGACCGTATTGTGCTTGTGAAATAAAATAATAAAAAATAGTCCATTCAATAATATATTCTATTTACATAAATAAAACTATCATGGGACGTTACTTAGCTTAATGAAAATTTATCGGCTAAAACTAACGACGGTAGCAACTACTTTCGGAACCATCCGAGGTCCTTCACCTGGGTAACCCACACAGGGTTACGTTCGTAGTCGCGATAAATTTTCATTAAGTTCTATTTAAATGAGTTAAAAGTAAGTAGTTTTACTTTCCAAAAACAAATAATAACACTTTATAGAAACTGATTTTTTTTAAGTGAAAGTTTATTGAAGTAAAAACTTCTATAGCCGCGTTGAACGTAGGGGCTAATCATCGCCTCTATCAAAAATAATTCGAATTTGCGTCACCTGACGTCAAGACATGCTTTATGTGATGTGTTCGGTAAGACTGGCGACGCATGCATATTGAATATCTTGAATGGTAACATTAGTCATGTTAATAATTTAAAATATAAAAAAATACATTAAAGTTTAAACTTTAAGATTACACTTCTATCACCTGGTTACTGTCTATATAATATAAATAATTTTTGAAAGGAAATTAGCAATGTTTTTGAAGTCATTACTAATATTCCTATTGCCAAATAAACTCGTAGCTTGCGCTAGGAGTGGGCTGGTTTACGAGAATAGCCCAAGAGGGTCGAAGCCCCATTCTCTCGCATTAGCACAGCGAAGTCGGTCTTTATAGCGTTGAGCTATTGATGTTTAATTTTTTTTAAAGTAAATAATAAAGAGTTCATTAAGACGAATGGTAATAACAGAAGCTTCAAATGCGCTTTGCCAACTTCTCTTCTTGCCCAAGGGTTAAGAAGAAGGCAAAAGAATGGAACAAAGGAGGTGGGAAAACGGTTTTCCAGTCCAGTCAGTCCAACCCTGTGCCCTCACAGATTGCCTTGATTGAATTGAAACCCAACAGTCAGTCAACTGTGCCTCGTAAAAAAGTAGTACTTCCTCGATCAAGACGATGTTCTTAGCTATGTTCGCGATATCATATTAATTAAATTACCTAAAGCCTCCTCCCTCGTGTATTTAACGCCGAGCAGGAAAAAATAGATTTTAATGAATAAGTAATGGGAAGTACTTTATACATAAAAATTATTTAATATTAATATAATAAATAAAAATTATTATTGAAGCTTTTTTTATTAGTCAGCCAGCTATTTTATGCTCCCAATTGTTTTTGAATTGCTCTTAAAGGGCTGGTCGTTTAACTGTTCAATGAGTTAAGTAAAGCTTTGCACTGGTGGTAGGTCTTTTGTCGCAAGAGGCCGGCTAGGTAGGTACCACCACAGTGTCCAATATTCTACCGCCAAATAGTAGTGCTTAGGCACTATTGTGTTCCGGTTTGAAGCGCACTGTAGGCTAGTGAAATTACTGGGCGAACGAGATTTAAGAACTAATATCTCGAGGTTGGCAACGCGTGAGTGGCACCTACTAATGGTGCTGCAAGCGCTCATAGGCTGCGGCAGCCACTTACCATCAGGTGGGCCGTATGCTTGTTTGCCAACTTCTAACAATTAAAAAAAAAAGTTAAAAACAAAAATTAAAAAAAAATTAAAATTTATATAATAAAAGCCGCATTCCAAACAAAGACAAACGACCAGACGGAAACAGATATTTTTAACAAACAACTGCTTCGAGCGGGAATCGAACCCGCGACCGTCTAGGCTCAAGGCAGGTTAACTACTTGCTCCGCCGGGGCGTCCCAATATGACGATGAGTGTTCCGCTGAGTTTTAGTTGGTATTGCCGCTACACTACCATGCGGCAGTCCCACACTACTGTACTTGAACAGTACACTACGTGCAGTGGTGTGCGTAAATGCATTTCTCAGCGAAAACAAAAAAGATTAACTTTATTACTCGCACGCCGCATCGGTCGTCAAACCTTTGACATATTCTCAGTAACAATAAAGTGATAAGGTAATTTTGGTTAATTCATAATAGTTTTCATTTGAAATCATTTTTAAAAGATTGAAAATCTTTTTCTCATTATTGAAAAATATAGAATACTATCAACTTATTTCCTCTTTTGAAAACTACAAATGGAAAACTAATTAAAAGCTGCTTTTCCATTGAGAACAACTTTCGTTCTTTTCACCCAATATTACTATTGAACGATTATTCCAAGAGCATGAAATTCTTGAAATTAATATGAAATGCAATAACTTGAAGCTTTAAGACTAATGAAGTTTTGAACTTGTGTTCAGGCTCACATAATAAGCAGTGGTGCTTTATAATGTATTAATAAATGGAAACTCTATTGAGATACTTTGCTAATGTAATACAGTAAGTAGCACAGACGTACAGAGAAACAAGAAATTTACTAATGCTATGCCGAAATTTGAAACAATTTAAAACATAAAATGGTGATTATTATTATATTTAATCCATGTAAAGTAAATGTTTATACATATATACATATATACATACATGTTTTAAATACGGGTGACTATACAAGTCATATTTTTTTAAATTTTGTTAGAGAGTACTTTAGTTTTTTTTTTTATAGTGAGACGAAAGAAAGCTTCCTTGAACCTTAAAAAAAATAACTTATATTTGATAAACCTTGCGAAAACCAATATTTTTTAATACAATGTTAAAGATTAATTAATGATACTTTATTTTGACAATATGTAATTTTTCCAACTTGAATTACCAATGTACAAGAATAAAGGTGACAACCCTAGTTATATCACATAATTATATCTCATCAAATAAACTTTCTTCAATCTCCCAAACGGCTTTATTGCAAAAAATAACTTAATAAATTGGACTTATTTTGAATATTGCAGATAGGAGATCGTTTCACTACATTATTGCAAAAGCAAAAGAATTTTTATACTGTGAAATAAATTCACTAAATCCGAAGATACAGAATCCAAAGCGGATTCATTCTAAATAAGAAATATAGTTGTCCGACTCTAAGACGGGATTGTGTATATAATTCCGTTATTTTTAAAGATAAAACTTTTTATTCTGTATTTCACACTAAAAATAATAAGCATTAGAGTTAATGTAAATAAATAGAATTTTTTGTCCGTGTGTGTGTAACTGAACTTCAAAACGGCTGGACCAATTTTGATGAGCACACACACACAATTTTTTTGTATTTCCAGTGGATTTGAGGATGGTTAATATTCACAATTGGACTTGGTAAGTGGCGCTGTAATATCAATTTTTTTTTGCAATTGCTTGTGGTAGTAGCACTAAACAACAAAACTAAATATTATAGAAGCTAGTGTTATTTTTTCCAGTGTATACAAAAAGGACAAAGAGACATGTCTTTAGACCCTAAGGACTGAAAAAAAATTAAGTCCCCGCGAGGGTAGTCCCTATTTCACGGCTGGGTCTTAGTACTCACTAAAAAAAACTAAACTTGATTGATATGATGACCTTTGCTCTTTGACAAATTTAAATTCAATTCAAATTCAAATATTCAAAATAAAAACCACTTTTTTGTGTCGCTTGTTTTATCATTTATTTGTTGAAAGTCAGATTATACCACTGGCTCCAAATTTGAACCTCTACCTGGGAAGACCTGGTAAAACAAATTCAGGGGTTATATCTTTTATAATGTATTATTTTATATTTATTTTAATGTCTAAGTAAAGCTATGAATTATTAAGTATAAGTGTCCTCAATTTATAACAGCAAACGTCTCTTGACCTTTTTTAAATTTATTAATAGAAAGTTTCTGAACGCTTTCTGGGATCCTATTGTGACAAACATTTAATATTTACACTGAATGTATTTGCAAAGGTTACATTCTTAAATCATCCGTGAAATAGTTCAAAATAACTCGAATTCACCGCCATCAAAGAAGATACCTTAAATGCCATTTGAATAAAAATGTTTTTCTAAGAATCCTTTTATGCAATCTCCTCAAAGTATTCTGAGCGAGAAATAGGATGCGTTATTGTGAAATGTTTACATTTGAATAGAAATCTTGAGGCGTTTCCTTATATAATATTGGATGTGTATTTTGAGGAAAACTCTACATTAAAGAGACCGTCTTGAGAAAACCCACATGCGTTCAGCAGTTAAAATATGTTTCGAATTTCCTCCCATTCTTGACCCTACAATAAAAGATTCTCGATCTAGAAATCTTTAATTAACTATGTTATTGACCAAACAAAAACAGGACGCACATAACCAGGCCCACTGATCGGTTGGTTAAGCATCTTTAGGCGTGGTCAGTCAATAGATAGGTGATCGTATAGTTGTATTTCAACTAAGCGTCTCCATGTTTTGGAGAGCACATAATAAATATAAAAGTTTGTATTTTTGGATGTTTGTTACTTAATCACACAAAAACAAACAGCTGAACGAATTTCGATGAAATTTAGCATAGGCATAGCCTGTAATCTATATTGCTAATATATGTATTTGATAATTTTAATTCTGGAAAAATGTAAAGTTCCCGTGAGATAAATAAAAGACGAACTAAAAGAATTTGAATTTCGACTTAGTCTTCTGTTAGTTCTTATGGAATCCAGGCTAATAATAATAAATTTGATGGATTTTCTTATAGAAAAAGATGAGTATTTAGACAAGAACGTACGAAATTTTGTTGTAAAATATATGAAAACTTGTCAAGATTTATATTAAATGGCAGTCAGTTTTAAAGTCATAATACTATCCCATAACTCAATCAACATTCTGTAGCGGATGCAATCGACTTGTTAATAACTTTTCACAGCTTGCAATTACGAAATCGGTACATTGCTACGCTAGAGCATTAAGCAAAACTATAAATATAAAAATCAATTGCTGTTCGCTAGTGTCGCTAAAACTCGAGAACGGCTGTACTGTTTTGGTTAATATTTGTTTTGAATCATTTATGGAAATCCAGGGAAGGTTGAGGCCCAGAAAATTTAGAAAATAGTAAAAGCAACAATTTTATTCTTCACTATAAACTGTCCCAGTCAAACATTTAATGTCAGCGACATTGGTACGGTAAACTCAGGTCCCTTGAAATTAAAGAACCTAGTCATTATTGTTTAGTAATATTAATAAAAAAGTGAATATAAGTAAATCAGCTAATAACTAAACACTACAACATTATTAATTTTTGTTTTTACAATTAATGATGTAAATTCTAAGGCCGTAGGAAGTTTGCCGCGTCAGCTAGTACCTATGTAATAAAAAAGTGGTAAACAAACATACGTTCTTCCTGATGAAAAGCGGCATCAATGGAGGAAAAGGGGAAATAAATGTTGAGAAGTGAAGAACGAAAAGTTGCAGTCTTCTTATTGCTAGCATTATTTCCGATATTTTTGCCCAGGGTTTGATTTGACATGGATTTGACAGGTTACTAGTTTTAACACAAAGTGATTGCCATCTGGCCTCATTGGATGAGAGCAAATTACCTGCAGATGATATGTGATAACAACCGGGACAGATAGCTTAACGTGCTCTCCGAGGTGCGCTGGGATAGATCACACCCACTGATACGGATTTTGTAAGATCAATACACACATTCCCCAAAAGCGGGCATTCGCCACGACCGTCGAAACCAAGCAAAAGTAAAACACAACATACGTTATAACGTAATAATTTCCCATGCGGGGAGACGGGTCCTTCATGCCAAAAACAACAAGGTTCCAAAATATACAATTGAAAATAGCCAACATAACCTAAGCATATTAATCTTCGGTCTCCTTAATGAAACTGTCATGTGTGACACTAGTTCTATTTAGAAGCGTCGGTCTATGGTTTCCCGTTTCCGCTGGGCCACGTCGCGTGACATGTCTATCATGTTAATATGCAATCCGCATCTATGTATTAAGACGTATATAACAGACTGTCTCTACATTAAAGATTTATTAGTAGTGTATATTTACAAGGCAAGTTTCATTCGTTTTAGCATATTTAAGTCGAGACTGACCGATGCATAGAAAATGTATACTTTACGCGAATGTAGTGGAATTAATTTGTATGCCGTAAGGTTAAATTTGGCTGTACATAAGATTTTTTTATATATTGTAACCCAAATTTGCAATAATATAATGGTTGATTGATTAAGTCCGGCAACTCTGTTTTTCGAATTTATCTTGAGCTTAGCGGCGAAAAAAAACATCGTGAACTTGCATGTCGTAGAGGACATTCTGAGGCATGTATTTAAGACGACTCTAGAGCTGGTGCTTTGCTGGTGGTACGGCTTGAATGCTCCTCTGGTTACAGTTCGCCTTCTGCACCAGTATTAACCGCCTTCGCGTTTGGACTTACTTCCAACAGTATTAGCCGTACTTCCACTTACCATCACGGGCTAAATAAAAAAATCTCATTGAGGTCCCATATAAATTTTGTAACAATATAATTAAGGAATCCTGAAATACAGAACGTACCTAGAGTCCTACACAATAAGTACTCTTATTATTCTAGGTACGTTACCTAATTTGTTTGTACTATATACTATTGTGTACCTATTTCTCTGACAATTGAAATGGTATTTTTTGTAGTAGACCCATCTTCTCAAATTGAATAAAGCTCTATCGGTGTGAGTTAACGAATAACTTAAGGTAATTATATCTAACTGATGAATTAACACGTTCTGAGATACACAAAATAAACAAAAACTGATTCTGTAACTAGCCTTAAAGGGTTTCAAGGTTCTTAATGAAACATAAACTGCAAGTTAAATGTTAACTAAGTTTATAGGAACTTGATGAGAGACGAAACAACTTTGTTCAAATTTGTCTTATAAAGTCCGCTTTCTATACGTTTTAATTATGCCTGTTTGCTAACTAATTTATATGATGTTTTAGGAAATGAAAAGATTACAATAAGCATTTTTCGCACGGTTTCTCTAAGTAAATTTTTAGACATAAAATAAAGCCGTAGTAGCTTCTAAATACAAATTATCTCTTACACATACAATACAAGGTATATTTTACATTTCATATAAGATATTTCATACATAGAGTAATAAATTAATAAAATTTGCTTTACCTTTTCTACCTTCATTCATTCCAAAATTGAGAGTCCATATTTATTCCACTATGATAATCAAAGATATTTCGTCCAAATTTCAAATCACCAAGTTAAATTATTAAGTTATACACTTAGTGAAACAGTAGTATTTTTACTTAAATATATTGTATAGAACACAACAACAACATTAAAATCTTAAAACACATGCGTTGATTTAAAAAGGTTGGGTTGAAAAAGGTTTTCTAATTTTCCCCCTTAATTAATAACGTACGGATAGGTTTTACATGTTACTTCAGTTTTAATTAACTAAAAATCTACAAAATTTAATTAATGAAATATGCAAACTGAAAGTGTGCTGAAGATTGAGGTTAATTAGATTTAGCAAAATATTTATCACAAAGTATAAGTTTTATAGCACACTAAGTTAAAATATGTAATATATTTTCATAATTAAATATTTAAATACGATATTTGTTATGTAAGAGGGCTGATGCAAGATGCTTACCGTCTTTCAACATTATTTCCGGCTTTTAACCAGGGTCTGTTTATACTCTTACTGACTTGACTGAAGGGTTACTAGTTTTTTCACAGAGCGATTGCCATCTGACCTCTGTAACCTAAAGAGCAAACCAATAACATTGTATAAGAGCAAATTATCTATCAGCATCAGATGTTATTATAACAACCGGACCCGACAGCTTAACGTGCTCTACGAGGCACGGTGGGTGACCCACGAGGACAGACGCCCAGACCGAAACAGATATTTATAACATCTGCTCCGAGCGGGAATCGAACCCGCGACCATCGAGGCTCAAAACAGGCTCACTGCCAACCACGCTACAAAGGCCAGAGACATATAAAAAATTGGAAAGCACACTTATAATAATTCCTACCATAAAACTTTGAGAATTCAAGACATTTATTTGCAAAAGTACCTACTACATCATTGCGCGTCAAAAAACACACAATGCACCATACAAATAATTGACTGTTCCGTCGCAATATGACTGAATTTTACTATCCTTTATTTATATAAGACATCTATCATCATCCATCTTAACTTAAGAAAGGTAAAAGAATGTTCACTTATGAATTATAGTTTTTATATCTGTATCTAGAAATATACATTTGATTGTAAAAGGCAAATCGTTGATCCAATCTGTATGAAAATTGGTATAGAGGGGTTCCATTTGTGAAATTGTTCTGGTCCATCAGATTTTGGGATATAAGGCATTTATTTTAGTACAAAGAAAATACCATTGTTGCCTAAGACGAATTCGGACACATTCCATTAAACAATTTTGCATTTCTAATGAAAAAGCTCAAACCCAGAATTGCGACGAATGTGGTAAAGTTGAGGACGTCTATCACATTATAATGGAATGTGTCCGGAATGAATCCTTACGTTATGATGTATTCATGTCATATACTATTCTAAGAGAGATTGGTGGTGTTAACAGTGTCTTGGCTCATCCCTTATCGGAGGAAGCCAGGGCAGTGTTCAAAATTGTTAAATTAGTCTTAAGTTTAAGATAGATTTATTTTTATTTGTATTGGTGGTTGTATAGAGCGACATAATCGCTTTTAAGTGATAAAGCTCTCTAATAAAGATATAAAAAAAAAAAGTGACGCTGCTGTTTAGATTGATCTATTGGTATTGTTTCGAATTAACATTCGAGGGTTATACCACGTTGGACTTTTAATTTTTTTAACTTTCTCTTTCAAAATTAATTAAAAACTACTCTGCCGTTGTGGTAAAAAGTCTACTAACAGCGACAAGTTATAATGTTTTTCCACTCAAAAGTTAAGGCCTTAAATAATAATAATAAATAAACGCTACACACTCAGCGGCCCCATTTGGATACATATTTCCTATGTCGGGGATTCAGAAACATACACAATGACTAGAACAAACACACCCACACCAGAATTAATTAGCGTATGGTCAATACATCTCCTCCGAGCGAAAATCAAACGTTTTTTTTTTATGTCATAAGTTGGCAAACAAACATACGGACCACCTGATGGTAAGTGGTTGCCGTAGCCTATGAGCGCTTGCAGCACCATTATAAGTTGCCACTCACGCGTTGCCAACCTCGAGATATTGGTTCTTAAATCTCCTCTGCCCAGTAATTTCACTAGTGTACAGTGCCCTTCAAACCGGAACACAGTAATGCCTAAGCGCTACTATTTGGCGGCAGAATATTTGACACTGCGGTGGTACCTACCTAGTCGGCCCCTTGCAAAAAAGACCTACCACCATTTCGTTGTTACCCAACGTCATGAACTTGTTAAAATATTTTATAAATATTTTTGTTAATCACATATTAAATGCTTTTTAATGGTAGCGTTTGAACTAGTCTGTATAATTATAGTAAACGTATCGAGTGCTATAATTAACACCTTAAAGTATATCGTGCAAGCTGCAACATGAAAATTTGTAGTGCCGCAATGCCGTATAATTTAGTTTTACTAAAACATTGATGACCCAACGAATAGAGTCAGAGACGCGTTATCATATTCATGAGTTGAAAGCTCTATATTACTATTAATGCTGTGTTTAATGGAGGTAACTAGAGTTTCCTCAGACATGTACTAACTAATAGTAAGTAATACATAATTAACAGGTATTAACAGTAATACATTTAATTAAAGTTATTAACAGGTAAATAAGTTAGGTACAAGTGTAAGTGCTAGGTTGTGTAAGCCGGTAATTTGTAAGTGGACGCTAAGAGCCGGAAAATTAATGTGGTTTTACGTTGGAAAGAGCAGAGAGTACTTAGTTCGCTCTAGTGGAGCCGGTAGCCATAGTTGTGAAAAATTAAATACTATCGGAAGTTCTTAGGCGCTACGTCTAATTCTGAGATAATACCTTTTTTATTTTTAAATGGCCAGTTAAATGGGCAACTTGACCTGGTATATAGAAACCTTTTTTGTTGTCGGGCAGAAAATCTGCACAGATACCAGACTTCCTGTGGAGGAGACGGTTCTCCTTCCTCAGTTAAGTGGGGTTCCATGATAAGGTGGTAACGTAATGGACTAAAACCTCCTCGGTGGTCGAACTCAGTGCGTTTGTCAGGTCACGGGAACTCTTGCAGAACGAACCAACGCGACCTGACAATCACCGTTCTTCGATGGCTAGCGGAGCTCGGTCCCGGGGGCGATATATAATGAATATAACGGAGACGGGTCGTTATCAGGTTGGCCAGAGATGGTAGAGTTCAAAAATAATAAACACAGCTCTTAAATCAAACGTCCATTTAATAAGCAACACAAATGATTATAAATTATCGTAAAGATTAATAATCGGATATTGAAAACGCTGTGAGTTGAATGCCACGTGGTGAACACAACCGTTCGCTTTGCCCGCATTAATCAGACTGTCCTCAACTTGTTAACTTCCAAACACGTGACAGTCGAACATAGACAACTGTCAAATGTCACCATAATAGGCATCGACCACACCCAAGCAATTGCTTGACGTTTTCAATAGATGGCGCTGACACTGCGACAAATATAAGTACGAGTTTATTCAATACTATCCTCCAAAGGTTATGAGGTTTAAAAACGATTTCCTGTATGTACAGTTCGCCATGAAATTTCATTTCCTTTAGGGATAAAAACGTTACCGCATTCAAGGGTATTTTGGGTGATATTTAAATAAATCGCATCAGCATAGTAAACGCTGTTATGTTTAGAAAAATCTATTTATATATCAAAATGACAATTTATTAGTCATGTAAAAAAATAACTTACTACTAAATTCTATTATTTTAAGCAGTATCGGGTCATTTAACAAAGTCTTCTAGATAAAATTACCATCACAATTAGTTTTTTACATCTCAAGATAGACCTACAATACTTAAAGGGGATTAAAACTCCGAACATGCAAAGACTACGTAATAATGCTCGTCTAGAAATAATTAAAATACACACAGTACATTAAATAATGTTAATTTTGTAAATTTGTGCGTATGAGAGAAATAATATCAGGAAGAAATATTTTCTCACCATGTTAAAGGTACATTATTCCACACAGACATAACTTACATATTGTGTTCAGTATAGATATTAAGTTTTATATGATACGTTTATATAATACGTTTTTTATATCCGTTATAAACGGAACGAGGACGGGTCACTAGTATTATTAACCAACAACAATTTATTTATATAACATGACGGTTGGCAAACAAGCATACGGTCCGCTTGATGTCAAGCAGCCACTGCACCTTACGCTTACGATACTTTAAGTATCACACCCGTTGCCAACCCAAGGGATATGAAGGGAGGGATGAAAAGTAGAGCCGGTCCATTTGTGTTGGGAGGAGCAAGCCTCTACCACTACTTTTTAAACGTTATTATACGTTTTTATATCCCTTATAAACGAGGCGAGGACGGGTCAAGTCAAGAAGACGGGATAAATAACAAATAACAACTAACCGCTGAAGGAATTAAAACCCAAATCATTACAACGATTCAACTGAAATTAAATTTTCATTACCAATAGTATGTACTGGAACGTTCTAATACCTAATTATCTTTTTAATAAGGACTTAGATCTAAAAATAAAAACAGACCCCATTAAAGACCTTGCGGTACGACATAAGCTGACAGTTAGCGTGCTCGTGGTTAGCGCAAAAAATTGTATTAATATTATACTTAGTCTTTATTAATGTCAAATTTTGAATGAGTAAATATTTATTTTGATTTTGTGACTTATGCCTGCGAAACCTGGGCCCTAACCCAGAGGGACGAACTAAAGCTCACCGTGTTCGAAAGAAAAGTGCTCAGGAAAATCTACGGACCTGTGAGGGAGCTCGACGGTAGTTATCGTCAACGGATGAACCACGAGCTAGACGCACTCATTGGGCACGAGAACATCATCAGTTTCGATGGGCAGGGCATATAGAAAGAATGCCGGAGACGAGAGCCACGAAAATTTTGACCAAATGGACGCCTCAACAAAAAAGACCAAAAGGAAGACCAAGAAAACGGTGGTACGATTGCGTGGAGGCAGACTTGAGAAAGATGGGCAAGTATACCAACTGGAGACGGACAGCTAAGCTTCGCGACAACTGGAGGAAGATTGTAAAGGAGGCCATGACCCACAGAGGGTTGTAGCACCAACGGAAGTAAGTAAGTAAGTAAGTAAAATATTTATTTTAATAAAAGTAGAAAGTATATAAAATGCATTAATAAAAAATATAAATGAGAAGTCTCTATAACTTCTACATAATTATTAATATTCTTTCAACTCACAATTAACGGTTTCGATGGTAAAATAAAAATAAAAAGTCAAGGCCCGTCAAGGCTCAATAACTCAACAGAAGAGTTGACATCCAAGCAAGAGCTGCAAGTTCGGTCCTGACCCCTTGACGCTTGAGCTGTTGTCATTGAGCTATTGTCGTCGTGAGAAATGGCTAGAAGCTTAGACGATTAATTGAAGAGACAATAGAAATATTAGAAATTAAGTTTAGGACAGAATTATCAAAAATTTACACAAAGTCATGTCACAAATTACAGGTAAACTATGAAAACTTTTGGTTGTTTTATATAAACATCAACGACCTGCGATATTAATGGAAACAACCAGATAATCAATCAGAAAAAAATACCATATAGGTATGTCGTTCCGTAATTCCATAAACCTATTGAAATCAATGATATTTTATTCAACAGTTTACATAAGTCAGTACAAAAGCGCAATGTTAACGGTGTATAAAAATAAACAAAATGGCGGATGTCGAGGCGTTTCACTAGATATTATGAGTTTTACGATATAATTATTTTTTATTCGATTATTTTCCGCTTACACGATGTATTGCGCCTAGTCATAATTTGCGTATGTGACATCAAATCTTTAGTTACTATCACATATGACATTAAAGGGTTCACAAAATTAAGCCTTAATTGATACCTGATAATATTCACAGAATATTTGTTATTACGGCTAAAGAAGTATTGAAAAATTGTAAAATCGTAAAGGTACCTTTCTAATAGCAAACTCGCTGTTTACGTCAAGAATGAGCCACCTCGGATTTGGAAGTACTACTTTTTTATTTAGTTGGCCATACAAGCGTCTACTGCGATAATTTATACGAGTAGGGAGGCTATACGTTTGTTTGTCATAATTGTTGTTTAAGAGTAGTTGTTACACGACCTTCAACTTTACATCTTTGTTAATACTAAATGCAACAGTTGGGATTGACATGTTCGTCTCGAATAAAAATCCCAAAATAAATAAAGAGAAAAAAAAATGCAACAGTTTTGATATATCTTTAAAAAAACAAAGGCCCAAATAATTGAAGACCAGTGTCTTAAATTATCAAAACAGTGATCAATAATAAATTAAAAAAATATCTCGTCGTTTCTGTTCTTGAATATTGAAATGAATAATAAAAGACGTTTTGTTTGAAATAACGACGACGTGATTTTAATAAAAGTTTAATATTTAAAGTGCTTCATAAGACCAAATTATGGTTCTGGTCTCATTTCACTGGAAATTGTTTCTCTGGATTTGAATTAAATGCCAATTTTTGCCAACCTAAAAAGGTTTATTGGAATACGTTATTATTTCGGGTTTTTCTGTCTATTTTAGTTGACATATTTACGATCTATTATATCTTGAACATTTTTTTTATGTTAATTTGGGACTAAATGGCAGGAGGCTCACCTAATGTTAAGCTATTACCGCCACCCATGAGCATCTACAACGCCAGGAGGCATGCAGGTGCGTTGCCAACTCATGGGATAGGGAGACAGATCAGAACGGAAAAAGGAAGGGATGGGAGATTGGGCCTCTGGTGTTCTCAATCATCGCAAGAAACATAACAGTACTCTGTTACTTTACGATGATTTTCCGCCAGACAGTACAGCTTCCCCGGTCGAGCCGGGCCCATTTCTGTTGGGGAAAACATGGTTCTACTACTACTAGATTTGATTTAATGTAGGTGTTTGAAATCTGATTTTATTTAACAATCCAATTTTATTATTAATAAATAATCACATAACGCGTTCTCATATCCGTGTCATAAAATTCGTGTATCCGGATTTCGCTCGTGGCAACAATTCGTGTGTCGTAAATATTTTTATACTCGTAATAATGTCGACGTTATGAACACAAAATTGATATTAGTGTAAAACACATAGCTCGGTTTGCCTTTGTACTTAAAATTCATTTAATTTAATTACATAAATCACTTCTTCCTAGCATAACTCCTGGTACTATACGAGTATTTACCCAGGGTCTGCTTATTACTCTTGTCCCGATTTGACGTTCTACTAGTTTTTACTTTTACACAGAGTGATTGCCATCAGACCTCCGTAACCCTAATATTCTACCGCCAAATAGTAGTGTTTAGGCATTACTGTGTTCCAGTTTGAGGGGCATGCTAGTGACATTACTAGGCAAAGAAGATTCAAGAACCAATATCTCGAGGTTGGTAACGCGTGTGAGTGGCACAAACTAATGGTGTTGCAAGCGCTCATAAGCTACGGCAACCGCTTACCATCAGGTGGACCGTATGCTTGTTTGCCAACTTGTAACATAAAAAACATATTAGGTATATTAAAGTTTCCCTATATAAGGTGAAGTTGATGTATCGAACCGAACGTTCCACGTTAATACAATTTATGTTAATTCTCGCCACGGAATATACATCACAGCGCAGTAGACCGTTAGAGGATGTGTCGTAATTACATTGCCGTATAATTACTAGTAAATATTGAACCAACCTAACCTTTGTATCGTATCGACAAATATCTGTTTCGGTAAGGGCGTTTGTTCTTGTGGATCTCCCCACCGTGCCGCGGAGAGCACGTTAAGCTGTTGGTCCCGGTTGTTGTGTGCTGTTGTTGGTTTTAACATCTGATAATAATCCTGTGAGAGACATGAAGGTATGACGTGTTAATAGTCAGAACGTCACTCTCAAACATCAGAAGCAGACACGGGTATTTCTCTTAATATGAAATCATGAACTAACGTAGGGTAGATAATTATAACTCTATTAATTATATCAATTACAAATGAGCTGGGCGGTATACAACTATAATGCCAACATAATGAGAGAGAGGTTGGGTCGGATCGTGTAGTGCGAGCCGACGGTCCGCACACCAAGACGCAATCTTTAGAAATGCGTCCAGACACTTCTCGGCGTGACTATTTTTAGAAAAGTACGGACAATGAACCAACATCTTATATCTAACTACCGCCGTTTGAGTGTAATTGTAGTCATTTGTAATGTTATCCAATGAGTTACTGGTTTACCCTTAGTGTTAACGAGGTCAGATGGCAATCGCTATGTGTAAAAACTAGTCCTGTCAAATCCGGATAAGACCAATAAGCGCAGAATAAGTTTAGGTAAATACTCGTATAATACCGTGCTAAGAAAAAGAAGAAGACTACGTAATATATAAAACCGTGTATGAAATTTCTCTTTTTGTCATTAAAGATAGTTTTACTGACTTCAGGAGTAGAATGTTATAGATTTAGTGGTGTGCAAGTGGTGGGGTGGCATGGGGGCGAAGGGTGACATGAATATCCCTCTCCATTACAACATTTCAAGGTGGAAAATGAAAGAAAAACTGCGTTCCACACGTGCATTGTGCAACATGTTTTTTTTTTGCAAAGGACTGCTTTGAGGTAGTTCCAAATAATTGTAATCACGTTTCAAATTTTTATTAATCATTTAAGATTACGCTACGAAATCTAAAATCTGTAGTGTTAACGTCAGCGTAACGCCGGAGGTCCAAAAGGCCAGGCCCGACACCAAGAAGGAATGACCTCCATGTATCCTCTTTTTTTCACCTCCTATTCCTTGTGTCAGCAACACGTTTGTATCGTAAGGGTCTACAGACTACGGTTGACGTTTACCAGCAGGTGCTTGCAACCTTTGGATTACGAAAAAAAAATATATATTACTAAAAATGTTTGTTCTGTTATCGGAATCCGTAACTTCTATTTATTTTTGTATATAATTTTGACAATATCAGATGTGCTGGCATCTGGTACAATATAAAAAGTTATGTGTAAACGTTTGGAAACACGCCAAATTTTTTATCATTTAAATAAGCTTAGTATGAATGAAACTTTTACATTGGAATCGTCGAATCTATATAATATTTAAATAATAAATAAACGCTAAATAAATAAACACTACACACTTGAAGGCCTCAATGAGTATACTTATATCCTGTGTCGAGGTTCCGAAAACACACAAGAGAACAAATACACCCAGACCGAAAAAAATGCCTATATGGTCAATTCAAGCATCTGCTCTGAGCGGGAATCGAACCCGCGACCTGTGGTGCTTAAGGCAGGTTCGCTACCGATACGACACAACGTGTCGATGTCGATGTCGTGCGATGAATGCTTACAAGCGAACCGTATGCTTGTTTGCCAACCGTCATGACATAAAATAGGCTACTTACTCGCATGTGCCATAGAGCAGAGTCTATTAAAGTAGGTACTACATAACTGAATGACGTATTTATAAACAGACCTATTATCCTCAGTATTTTTCGTTCATCATTCTGGTTGAGCCTCTCTTTAGTCTAGATAAAAGAGATGACTAGAACTTTCAAAACCCATTTCAAAAGGCTTATCGTTGTCTAAAGTTTGACATGGTAAGAAAAATGAACCCTAATTAATCCTACTACGATTCAAATAGTATTCTAATATTTTCACCGATATTTTGCTACACTAGCTGTCCCCTCGGCTCCACTTGTATTTTCTACAGAATTATTATTAAGTATTTTTTGTTGTGCTATTTTTTTCCTGATATAAAAGCAGTCAAGTTACTTCTTATAGGGTCAGCTCAGTCTTTGTCGTGCTATTTTTTTCCTGATATAAAAGTAGCCTAAGTTACTTCTTATAGCGTCAGCTCAGTCTTTGTCGTGCTATTTTTTTCCTGATATAAAAGTAGCCTAAGTTACTTCTTATAGCGTCAGCTATCTCTAGTGAATGTCGTGTCATCGGTCCAGCCATTTATGAGACTAATCGGAACAAACAGACAGAAGATATAAAAACAAAAAATTTAAATATTTATAACATGATATGTAAATAATAATAATAAATAAATAAACGCTGCACACTCAACGGCCCCCATTAGGATAGTAATATCCTGTGTCGGGGGTCCGGAAACATTCACAATGACAAGGACAAATACACCCAGACCGGAAAATATGCTTGCATGGTCAATACAAACATATTATACTCCGAGCGGGAATCGAACCCGTGACCTATGGCGTTTAAGGCAGGTTCGCTACCGCTGCGCCACAACGTGTAGTTTCATATGCTTTAGTTTTTATGTTCACATTGCAAACAGACACTTTAATTTTATTTATTTAAATTTTCCTATCATAATTTCTTTTGACTTTATTTATAGCCGATCTTAAAAGGAATGTTTTAGATTAGGTTTTTTATAAAATTCGACAGGATTTCATCAAGTTGTCTGAAGATACGGAAGAAAGAAGTGGAAATCCTCAAAGTGTAAGAGTTAATTTCCTGCGAACAGCGAAATACCTTAACTTGGGTGGCTTTAAGTCTGTAAGCGATTATTTTAAGCCAGTCTACTTTTCAATATAAAGTCCTATATTATGTATAAGAAATATGATTGCCAGTTGATCTTATTCCTAGAGTCGTATAAGGTTATATTCTTTTTCTGTTGAATCTTAACTTAATTATTTATTCAAATTATATAAATATACTAAATTATACACCACCAAGTTATATATAAAATAACACTTAAGTAATATTGGTAGTTAGAGGCTGAGTTTGCTCTTATCCAATGAGTTACGTATCACCCTTAAAGCTGCAGGAAGGTCAGATGGCAATCGCTCAGCGTTAAAACTAGTAATTTGTCAAATAGAGCAATAAGCAGACCCAGGCAAAAATACCGGGATTAATGCTAGGAAAAAAGAAGAATAAACGTTACTTACTTCAAGCCAATAACGAGAGACGCTCACAGCCGCGTGCGCTCACTGATCGGTAAAAGATCGGAGGCGTAAGCAACTTTAGGCGCGGTAAGTCACTAGATGGGTATAGCATAGTGGTATATGAAAGGCTTCTTCGTGCTTCGGAGGTCACAACAAATTTGACAATAGTCGAAAAGTCAAGTCAGAGGCCTATACGGGCGACCGGCGACCTGAACAACTCTGACACCAAGTTGGCCACTAACCACTCGATAAGAAGAAGACACCCATTACGAGAAAAGCTATACTCCATTATTACAATAGAGTTAACTATTCAAAAGACAATTATCAATTCCCGGCTTCGGGATGTGACGACCCCATCGCCCGCTGTTGGGATAACCTCTGTCATAGCAGAGATTATTCCGCCAGTGCAATCAGTCACACTGGTGGTAGGCCTTTTGTAGCAAGAGGCCGGCTAGGTAGGTACCACCGCAGGTTCAAATATTCTACCGCCAAATAGTTGTGCTTAGGCATTACTGTGTTCCGGTTTGAAGGGCACTGTACGCTAGTGAAATTACAGGGCAGAGGAGATTTAAGAACTAATATCTCGAGGTTG
The DNA here is from genome assembly GCA_023373885.1 of Hestina assimilis. Classification (NCBI taxonomy): domain Eukaryota; kingdom Metazoa; phylum Arthropoda; class Insecta; order Lepidoptera; family Nymphalidae; genus Hestina; species Hestina assimilis. The sequence continues at coordinate 889,215 of CM041745.1, read as the reverse complement.
GCAACGGGTGAGTGGCACCTACTAATGGTGCTGCAAGCGGTCATAGTCTACGGCGCCCACTTACCATCTGGTGGGCCGTATGCTTGTTTGCGAACTTGTAACATAAAACATAACTAATTTTATAAGCAAAAATGCTTAAGTTTATTTATTTGTTTTTCTCTTACGCTTTCACGCTTTAACTTACAAAATCGACCATCATAAAATATTAACTACATTTTGACAAAGGAAAACGCTACAAAAGGACACTAGGTACTTTTCCTTTAGAAAAAGTTATGTTCTCAAGGGATAAAAACATAGTGTAAACGGTCGTCCAGTATAACAATACGGCCTACTGACATTTCCCTCTGAACATCATTCTAAAATCAACGAGACGAGATCACGAGCAGATGGTAACTCTTCTATGATACTACAAATATAATGGCGTCACCGTCATGGGGTTGTGGGTAGCGAATCTGCCTTTAGGCTCGACGGTTGCGGGTTCGATTCCCGCTCGGAGCAGATGTTTGTATTAATCGTACAGGCATGTTTTCCGGTCTGGGTGTGTTTGTCCTTGTCAGTGTGTATGTTTCCGGACCCCGACACAGGATATAATTATCCTAATGAGGGCCGTTGAGTGTGTAGCGTTTATTATTATTATTATTAATTACTGTCAAGAATGTTGTTACAAAGTAAATTGTCGTGGTTTGTGATTTTTTGTCGCGCTCCCATTAAATACTTAATAAGTAAGTATCATATTTTACACTATGGTGCGGCGGTAGCGAACCTGCCTTAAGCGCCACAGTGCGCGAGTTCGATTTCCGCACGGAACAGATGTTTGTATTGACCACACAGGTATGTTTTCCAGTCTGGGTCTGATTGTCCTTGTCAGTGTGTATGTTTCCGGACCCCGACACAGGATATAACTATCCTAGTAGGGGCCGTTGAGTATGTAGCGTTCATGTATTTTATGATAATTTTATAGTAATTATATATTTTCGTAAACTTTATCTTGAATCCCTTGAGAAAGAAAGTATTTCGTATTTAACTAAAATTAAATTTGTTAAACTTTACCCTAGAAACGTCAAACACAATTAGTCCCTTATTACTCGAAAACTAGTGTTCAGATAACATTTTTTTTCAGCATGAAGATTTGTTATTTAAATATTTAGACAATTTTTTCGATCTTATGATCCATTTTGTTACTACGTGTATGTTAACTTTGAAAATCTAGACCTGAAGTGTAGTGCTACGCCGTAGGTACCAAGAAATAAAAAATATTGAATGTAAAAAAAATGGGCAATAATGACACAGCGAGTGAAGTTGCAGGTAATGCTCGTACACAAAGATTAATATAATATTATTCAAATTTAATCTCAGAAGAATTATTCCATCCCATCCCATAATACAGCCGGGGCTTTTATTAATGATCTAAGCGTAATACTTCTTATAAGACACAGGGTATTTCCCGAATTTATAGCGCTCGTTAAGTTCAACGTGCAGATGGAAATTTTGTTTTATTTTAATGGATTTGCATTAAAGTTTATTCGTCTATATTTCTTAGCGCTAAAGAAGCGTGTCTAATAAAAGCATGAGGATAAAACGTGTCGTTCACCCTGTATTGAACGTTGCCATGATTTAAATACATACAGTGAGTTTTTCAGATAAATTTGCTGATTGAATAATATAAATAGAAAATATATTACAGCTCTATACCCTCTGTTTCCTAAAAACATAAGGACATCTCAAAACCTGCTACCTATACATTACGTATACATTAAATACTACTCACTACTGCTTGTTTTTTTATTAATGACGCCAAACATATACAAACACAACCAAACGCAACGAAACACAGATTTACACATAATTATGCCATTATTGAACAAAAACTTAAGGAAAGTTCACTGCCTCTGTACTAAAACGCAATTGATAATAATTAGCAGTTAAGTGCGTGGTGGACCACGCACAGTTGAAACTAAAAGGTTTCGCAGCTTAATGATGAAGAATCTTTAGGATATTAACGAATTACAAGCGACCGCAAATATAAGTCTGTAATTTATCGTAATTATTAAAAATAAAATGAAAAAAACAAAGTTATAAGAAAACCTATATATCCCTAAAATACTTAACGTATCTTCTTTAAAATAAAAGAAAATGAAAGTTCTTATGATGTTTTACTACCTCAAATTTTTCCTGAATTTTAAATCCCATACTTCAAAAGTTAGAGATGTTTAAACTATAAGGGTCCTGTTTTTGCCATTTGCCTAGTAAATGGTTAATTTGTACACAGTTCCTTAAATAATTTAAAGTAAAATTCATACCTAAATACAATATAATCTCTCACTCACCTGCGCATATATTGGAACTTGATGACAATGAAGATAAGCAGCGTGTTCGCGGACAGCGAAGCGGTCAGCACCACCACGTACAGGGCTATTATCACCACATCCGGATTGTAGAACACATCCAAGTCCATTGTAGTAAGCCCCCATTGCTCAGTCTCGTTCCTCCCACCATTCAAAGAAGAGTTCAAAGTCTTTAAAGGCATGTCGCTCTTTATTCACACTTTGATAAAACACAAAAGTTTATGTATTCTTCCTAGTAACACATGATAATTTATTTAATTTTGTCTTTAAAACGTTAAATTAAACTTAAATCTTCATCTAGATCTATTTTTCATTGTTGGCCCTACTGGCCTTGACAGCGACACAGGGCGGGAGTCGCAGAACACTGAACCGTGACTCGTGCCGTGATCTGTACTTAAATGATTATAAAATGAGACTATGTATGTATGTATGTATATAAATTGTAAAAAAGGCTAACAAATAAAAACTTGTGATAATGTAGTATTTTAATTTTTAAACTTTAAAAAAATTTACTCGATGTGTAACGAAAACCTTAATCGCACATTTTACACCCTAACAAGATCCCGTATTTGATGCATTTACAAATAAGTAATTTTATTTGTGATCGTCTACAAATACTAAAACTCAATCCATCCAATTATCACGAATCGTGTAAAGTGTAGTGACCTATCCCCGTCTAGCTCTCAGAAAGATATGAGAATTTCTAGAAACGCCATCAATACAATAAACGCTGAATGGGGACACTCAATACTAAATAATAATATCGGTATGGCCAATACAAATATACCAACTTATGCTACTTTTAATAAAAAAATATTATATTGTATATTTCATACACTGACTATTAGGGGAACAGAGAAAGAAAGTGTGTACTCGCACCTCTCTCTTGCCTCTACAGTAATAAACGAACCGTTCTATGAATTCGTACGAATTCTATGTCTTTCTATCTTCACTTATATCTCCCTCTCAACTTCCGTTCGCACCGTTCCGATCACACTTTTCCTAACGCTCTCGTGACGCATTCGCCAGCTTACTCCCTAAGTCAAGCCAGCGTAAAGAAGTTTTACTTCAAAAATATTTTGCCATATAGTTTGTATTACATTGTCGCATTATTTAGTTCGCAAGTTCACATATCTTTGCCAAATACCACCTCTACGATATTTGCTGTTCTGGGCTTGAGCAGACATCTAAGCAAGCACGAAAAATTTAAATGTAGCCCTAAATTAGACTGTACATATAAACATGATAGGGTACTTAGAACGTCAAAATATTCACATATTAAATACATACATGACCTTAAAATAAGCAGGTATAGACACTCTCAACATATGATGATATGCATGTGGAAAATGGTATGAATTGTTTAATATGGTTTTATATTAAGCTTTTAAAAATAGCATCAATAGCTCAACGGTAGAAGGGCCTACTCCGCTCCATTAACGCTAGAGTTTCAGGTTAGGTCTCATCTCCTTGGGCTATTGCCGTACCCACTCCTAGCGCAAGCTACAAGTTTATTAATTTGAAGGGGTAATATGAATATTAGTACCTAATACCTTGAAAAAGAATTACTAGTGTTTTTTTTTTATTTTTTAATCCTTATTTATTTTTTATCAGGGCTTTTGATTACTCTTATACCGACGTGATAGGTTATTATTTACACAAAGTGATTGCCACCTGACCTGCGTAACCCTTTACGTGCGAACCAATTATTCATTGGATTATGGGAGAGATTAAACGATTCATCGAGAGTTAACGATTATTATCGATACGAGAATATTATTTTTGGAGCTTACTCTCGAAGGGTCGATTTCCATATAAGGCACCCGATATGAAAAAAATATGAAGAGTAAAATTTAAAAATCAAAAGCATTACGAACGAGATTAACTCGAAAGAGGTTTTTTTTTATTTTGGCTTCATTGATTTGAATTTTTTTATTTTTATTTTCTTTATATATTTTGTACCCTCCTTGTCTATTGCATATTCAAAGACAACCGTTCTTGAAGTTAAGGAGTAAACTCCAGTCCTGCGCCGGGACTGACACACACGCTTTTTTTAATAACTTTTTGCACCTATTGAATTTTACTTTTATTAACTTCGTTACTTACAAAAGGTTAAAGTTCTATACTATTTTTTTTAAGTAATTGTTAAGTGTATTTGTTATAAAAAAATAATATTTACTAGATATTTAATTTTTTATTTATAAGAACAGCAATGGCGGAACCGTATTTGAGTCTGAGAAAGGGTATAGGCCACTTTTGAATGCCAATAAATGGTCGTAAAGGCTTGAAAGATGGGAATGAAAAATTGTATGGAAGTACCGTCATTTTAGAGCTAGAAACTTGTAACTTATTTTTTATGCTGTTGATTCGATATAAATATGTTCATTCAAAGTTTGTAAAAGTTTTACCCTCAAGGGTGTAAAATAACAATAGGGAATAGGGATGAAAGGCAAACGTTAAACACGCGCGTGAAGCCGCGGGCAGAAGCTAGAAGTAGTACCCATAAAGACTGACTGTTCCAAACAGGTATCAAACCAACAATATATAGCCAGCCCGTTGAGATTCATATATATCTTTTTAAATAAATAAATCTTTTATTTCCAAGAAATATTAATACATATTTACAATTCAATCCTAACCATACAGCTAGCGTCATTATTAGCATGGAAGTAGATTATTGTTTGCACTTAACAAGATATCAGTTACAAAGACCGTAGCAAGATAAACTAGTAAAATTACTGGGCAAAGAGAGAACCATTATCTCGAGGATAGCAACGCGTGAGTGACACCTACAAATGTTTTGTATTACAGGTGCTCATTGGCTACGATAACCGGTTACCATTAGGTGGTCCATATGCTTGCTTACCAACTTAATCACATAAAAAAGTAACTACTGTAGCAACCCCTGGCAAAGCCCGCCTGAGGAAAAGCAACTATATGTGTACTGGCAACCCCAAAAGCACTATTCACTATCACTGCCTGATGCGTAAGATAGAATTTACGGGAAGTGGAAGATAAGAAAGATGACAGACTGCTCTTGGGTTTCTGGTTATCCCACTACTATTATACTTTTTTTTTTCGGAATGTGTATTGCTGTTCGCTCTACTGGCCTTGACAGCGTCACCGAGCGGGAAGCCGAGTACAGAGACTCACCAGAAATAAACGGGCAGCCCTCACGGGGGCTCAAATTTGATTCCGTCCGTAGAGTGCCTCCTGCGAAGCCGAACCACGGCTAAGGACGTCATCGGAGATGGAGACAGCGCTCCGAGCGCGTTCTATACAATAGCCTCACCCGACGGTGTCAACACGACGCGACGTGCGAAACAAAGGACCTCGTCCTCGCCGGCGAAGACGGTGTTGTACTATTATACTATTAATACTACTACTAGTAGTTCTTCGGTAAAGCTTTTTCCTTTGTGGTGAAGTCTTGAAACAATAGAACCTCTAAAATAAACAATAGCCGCTAAAATAAATTTAAAGCTTATAAATATTTCCCAATCACTCATGATAATATTAATTAAAAAGTTATGCATATTTTAAATTAAAATACAAATCCGTCTAAAACAAAGCCTTTCATAAAAATGATATTTTAAATAGTTTCAATTAGTTTCTCATTATAAATATACTGAAATTTCAATCTTTATCCATCCATAATAAAAATGTAAATGAAAAATCCTGCTTTCGGTAATGAAAAGGGATCCGAAAAAGTATTATTATTTTTATGATAACGTAAAATTGGAGTTTCACGGATATGTGTTGGCATTCATTTTCTGCAAATAATTTATAGATACTCATATTTTAGTTTGCATTTTAATTAATATTTGTTTGTATTTTAATTAATATGAAATAATTGACCATTGTGACACAGTGGTAGTGAATCTGCTGTACTAGTAATAACCAAAAATTGCGTCGAGCAGATATTTGTATTGCACATACAGACATTCACTAAATACATATGAAAGTATATGGTACTTTCATAAAAATAAAAAATAAATTTTTTCGTCTGTCTATTTGGTCCGGCTAATCTTTGAAACGGTTGGACCGATTGCACAAGATCAATGACAGATAGGAGAGGTTATAAGGAGTAACTTAGGCTACTTTTATTTTAAAAAAGAATTACGGTTTCGAACAATAAAAAAAATTAATACACTGCGCGAGCGGACCCGCGGGCGCAGCTAGTTTCTAATAAAATCCACTGAATGTGTAGTGCTTATTTATTAATTCAATTATAGAAAAGCCCAAAGTAATGATTACAAGCGGTCATAATAATGTAAAAACGATATTATAAAAAATATTGGAACTGGAATTGGAAAATTAAATTATATTCAATTGGCCTGTTTAAAAAAGCCTTCAAACCTACTTAGAGAATGAGCCGGAGTCCTAAAACAAATAATTACAAAATAATTAAAACCTCGGAAACTAAAATTCAAACAAAACAAAGGTCATTAGCATCACAAAATTTATTAGGGACCCCGGAAAAATTCACGAAAGCTGAAAATATCGGTTAACAAAGACACAAAAATATCTGACGAAACGACAATCTTCGCCTTTGTGAATTCTGTAAAAAATAATGAGGACGAAAATCTGACATATCGTAAGTAAAGAAGGAATAGAATTTGTAATATTCACATTGTTTCTCAAGTCTCATATTTATTTAAATGTATCACATGTCCTGGGGTATACCATGAACTCAATGATTCAAACATCAACCTAAATTGAGCTACATTGATATTTCTTATATATTATATGTCGGCGAGGTTGTTGCTTCAAAACTCCATAATAATAACAAAATAGCTTATTGGTTTTAAATACTTTATTTCTGTTCAAGAGCAGAAACGAAACTGCGAACTATATTACAATAAACGCCTTTTATACTAGTTGTCTCTCTATTTTTACAAATAATAGAAAAATAGGTTGCAATCAGTCAAAACTAAACTTAATATCTAAAATAATAAATTTCATAAATTAACATGAATTACATAATACAAATTATAATTTAATTACCTGTAAATTTTTTTATAATTTTAAAGTTCATCTGAACAGATGACGCTACAAAAAATACATAATTGTGGATAGAAAAATGAATATTTAATCGTTTAAACTTTATTAAAATTGTTAATATTTAATGCCAATAGATGGCGTTCTGCCTTAGCGCCTATATATACTTCATACTCATCATTATAAGATTTGAATCGTTTTACCACCTGAATTGAATTGGATAGCAATAACATTGTTACTAAAAGTTCATGGTAGACCTCCTGAATACTTAACGCCGATCTTGAAACCATTGAAGTGTATGAAATTCAAACAGGCGTTCATTTACGAGACGTTATTTTCCACAAAAAAGGAATTTTGAGAAATGATTTTTACAAGAAAACCGAAATAACGTTGTACTGTGTTGATAACGAGTCTCCCTTAAGTCTCGAAGGTCGTAGGTTCGATTCCCGGTCGGGACGAATATTTTATTGACCTTATAAATATCTGTCTCGGCATTTATCCTTGTGGGTCTCCCCACCGTGCCTCGGTGAGCACATTAAGCTGTCGGTCCCGGTTGTTATCATATCATCTGATAATAAACGTCAAGTCTTTTTTCCGGAATGTGTATTGCTGTTGGCCCTACTGGCCTTGACAGCGTCACCGAGCGGAGACCGTCAAGTCTTGATAAGTTATTTGCTAAGAGCAAATTATCAGTTGAGTTACTGGTTCTCCCTAAGGGTTGCGGAGGTCAGATGGCTTCAATCAAGGCAGGGCGGGGCAATCACTCTGTGTAAAAACTAGTAACCTGTCAAATCCGGATAAGAGTAACAGACCCTGGTAAAAATACCGAGATTAATGCTAGAAAGAAGAAGCTGAAATAAGTATTTATTTTATACTAGCTTCTGCCAGCGGCTTCGCCCGCGTGAATAACGATTTTAATATAAACTCTGAAATTTATAAACTTTGAATGTCATATTTATTTATATCGGATCGACAGCCTAAAAAATAAGTTTCTAGCTCTAAAAATGATGATATTTCCATACAACTTTTCATCCCCCTTTTTTAACCCCTTACAACCCTTTTCACCAATAAAATGTGTCCTGTGTCATTTCTCAGGCTCTAAACTATCTATATATATGTACCAAATTGCCGTTAAATCGGTTTAGTGGTTTTAGCGTGAAAGCTCGACAGACAGGCAGACAGAAAGACAGAATTACTTTATTATAATATTGGTAGCGACAGACAGGCAGACAGAAAGACAGAATTACTTTATTATAATATTGGTAGCATTCCCGTAACATTTTCTCAAATCAACATTCTAAATTGACTTTTAGACTTTTAGAATTTACTCCGGTTTTCTGTATTTTATTTGAATATGATTTTATTTCAAGGCCCTGATTTATTTGCTTAAATGGGTTGACTCGACTAGGGAGGCATTACTTTTTCGCGGAATTACTTACGCCGCGTGCAGACGTCCGTAAGGTACGGAATTATAAAAATAGAAGTGGTCCTAGAGGTCCTTAAAACACACATAATATGTAAGTGAGCTAATAAAAATAAAAGGAAAGTTACAAAATGTTTTTATATAATTTAAAGCCTCAGTATTTTCGATATGAGCAAATTTCATTTTAAGCAATTATTTCTTTGTCAATTTATTTTCGATTTTCAGCTTTTATTCCCGGATTCCTTTTCATTTCATTTCATTTCATTTATTTGAGTTACAGATCCATTTAGAATTATTACATAATTATATTATAATATATTACATAATTATAATGAAACCCTGTGAGGGCGCTGTAACTAGATGGCTTTATTAGACTAATAACAATAATTATGATAATGAACTGTATGGAAATTTCTTTATAAAACATGTCAATTATTCAGAGAGAGGCGGACTTATTCACTTAAGAAATCATTTATTTTATAATAAGCTTTGTCAATTAAATTTTTTTTTAGTGATTTTATAAATAATTTTATATTTTCTATTTCTTTAATTTCTTCTGGGATTTTATTATATATTTTTGTGCACATAGGGTTCGGGCCGGATCTTCCAAAAATGTACATATATAGCTCCATCAAGAAAGAAAACTCTATTGAATAAGAAGACTGACATACGGATGGACGAATAAAACAACAACATCCGCACAAAAAATGAGACAAGAACAATTTAGAGGTCTGCTCCAATAAATCTTAGATAAAATACGTAAAAACAAGTAAGTGTCATAAATACTTTGAATTTTATAATTTGCTGTTCGTACTTAGCTATTACAGGGGAACGTAAATTGCAATGCATGTTACAACATAATTATTTTTGAAATAACAAATCCATTGATCATTTAAATAAAACTTTAACTTTACTGAACTAATCAAAACTAGCTCTTTTGTATATCAAAATAAAGTAGGAATTCCTATCCAATAGTAGTCCTAAGGCTTTATACGATTATAGCCGTTTACTTCAGCGTAATAAAATTTGGAATCAAGTGTACTTGACTCCACCCTTGGCATAAAGTCTGATGCAGTATTTCAAGTACGTAAATCTTTTAAAAATGGCTTACAATCAGGCTTTAAAAATGACGTAAATTGCTATTCATTACGGTTACATTACAATAATTGGGGGGAAAAAACGGGACCAAAGACAACAGCGGTTTATGTACTCAACGACTCCTAATAGGATACTGGTATCCTGTGTCAGGGTTAGGAAACATACACAAGGACTAGCATAAACACATCCAGACCGGAACCCAAGTTATTATGGTTAATACAAACATCTGCTACGAGAGGGAATCGAACCCGCAACCTGTTTCGCTTATTATAATTCTTCTTATTCTTTTATACTTTCAATAGTTCTCTTGTCTATCTTCAATAGTCACACTATCAATCAATCAATCAATAGATCAACGTTTCAATATATGTAGATAGTCTATCCAATAAAGAAAGATTCATTTTAAAATATCTTCTGTCTGCTTGTGACTACAGTCAGGACAACCTGATTGATCAGTGAGTTCACGATAAAATAAATATATTATAAATATTAAATATATTATAATTATTAAAAGCTATAGTTTAAAAAATTATTAAAATCTACCCAAACTCCCTAAAGATAATAACGTATGCTAAAAACAAAAAATCTTTAGCCTGATATAAATTTTCCTCCTATTGCAGTAGGCTTATAACTGCTAGCCTTATATCTATTATACTATTTCTTAACGTCATAAAAAAGCTGTTATTCTATAACATATCTGTCAGTAAAATATAAGTATTGACACCATGACCCACGCTTCTATATTTGGATTATTTATTTAAATTATTTAGTTGAATTTGTTAATTTTTTAAATTGTCATAAGTCCTGATAAGTATGCAAAAATTTGATTTATTCCAACGTTTTGAATGAGGTCAATAATTTTCAAAGTTTCCGTTACAAACACACATGGCAAGATTTAGAGGTATGGAGGCCTCGAAGAAACAAAGGACTGGAGACCCCCTGGCCCCATATTACTTTCCAAATGAAGTGTACAATTTTTTTTAAGTCCCTTTTGTGGGCCCCTCTTTTGTGAAGCCCCCGGGGCTCTAACCACATTTGCCCTTCCCTAAATCCGGCCATGCGTACATACGAAGGTGATAAAAGCGTATTAAAAAGTGACTAATTAATGACCTGGGTAGTTGCTGCGGACCTGATTTTAACTCTGTAGCGACGCGTGGTAAATTAAACAAAAAAACATAATTATATTTTATCTTAATTTAAATGATCGTGTATTATAGTATGTGTTTATTCCCGGACAGCTACATCTTGCTAAATGGATGCCATTGAATGAGCCAAATTTTTTTATGTGGCACTAAAATAATATTTAGCTTAGCGCAACTGAACATAATTCTTTACGACGCGATTATTATATTCATAACATCATAATCGAGAATTTTTGTAGTTTAATAAACTCAAAGTTCAAAAAAGATTAAAGTTAAACTTTTAATATTTTAAAAAGAAAAATAATGATTTAAAATTTGTCTTGTGTAAAGCGTCTTCTTTTAGAATTTAAAAAAGTCTCAGTGCAGTACAATATTTTCATCTTTTAAATACGAAATTTAACTGTTCATCATTAATATTACAAAATAAAAAAACAATTACAATACCACAGTAATGTTAAGATCTCGCAAAATTATATTTAAGTAATGTTTTTAATTCACCACTATTTGTAACTAAATTCAAAACTACAAAAAAACACATAGCAAAACTTTTACTTCACACTCAATTCGACTTTTCACTACTAAGTTTTGTATTATTATAGTATATATTTTAATATATTTTCGTAAGCCGTAAACTTTCCGTCAGAAGCGTCACACGTGGTTGCGCTCTGAAGAATATGAATCGACTGAATAGAAGCCCTGAAACGACAGAGAAAGCGCTTTTTTATCTAACAGTCAAATCTCTGAGAGTCAGATTTATGAAGGGAAATGCGAAAATGGTTGCTACGTATTTTGATTTGGTATTTTATTTTTAATAACATATAATAATTACTGGCCGTGCCAGCGGCAAGGCTGGTGCTAATATAGTGTTTGTATGGTAGCGCTTGACGTTTCAAAAACACTTTTAAAAAGTCTATTTAAAGAAAAATAGTTTTGATTTGGGTTTATGGTATTGTTTAATTCCACTCAGTGTTGTGTTAATCCAGGTAATAGCTACTCCTGATCTGCGATTGTTGTTAATATGTTAGACTCGGACGATGAGACCGATGCCTCGGTCGGGTCCCGGAAACGGGCCAACCCAGTGCCTCCTTGGGAGCCGAATGTGCTCGGACACCGAGACGGAGGCGGAGGTTTCGGCTCGTTCCGTGAAGGCCCGTCGGGGCAAGGGACGTGGCACAGGCATTACCCATGGCCGTGCTGAGCTGAGGAAGCTCGTAGGAGAGGCCGAGGAGCAGGCCTTTGAAAAGGCCCTAAAGGCGAGGGCAGCTCAAAAGGAGGTTGCCCAGAAGCCATCGACGTCTGAGCCTCCTCCCTTGCGAGACATCTCGCGGTGTGCTCCGGAGGAGCTCCGGTTGATGGCCGACCGAAGTGTGACCGAGGTGCGCGAGGTCGCACGTAAGTCCGGCCACCTCCAGGGCCCTATGGTTCGGAGGTTGAAGTTGGCAGCGGATGCTCTGCAAGAAATTGTGGACTCCCTTGCTCGTAGGTCTGTCTCCGAGGAGATGAGACGGATGGCCTCGGAGAACCGAAGCCTAAAGGAGGAAATAGAGGGCCTTAAAGAGGAGCTGGAGGCGTACCGCCAGCGGCTCTTTGAGGCGAGGCGGGCTACGGCAGTCGTGGCTCCTCAGACGTCAAACGAGGAATTGCGGGCGTCCCTTCTTGCGTCGATCGGGGGGTTGATTGACGCAAAGTTCGCCGGCATTGAGGACCGCCTCTTGCCGGCGAGGAGTGCTCGTCCCCCTCTCGCAGCGGATGTGAGACGCCCTCCTGTGGCGTCAGAGGTGCCCCGACGGCCCCTTTGCCTGCCAGGACTGCGCCAAAAGGTGACAGCCCCAAGGGCAAAGAAAGGCAAGGGTACAGTGGCGCCTGCCCCCCAGCCCCCAGCTGTTCAAGAGACGGCGACGGTTGCCATCACCTCTTCGGAACTGGTTCTCCCTGCCCCAGAACCAGTCGAACCTGTGGCGGGGCCTTCCGGAGAGGGTTGGTCTAGCGTCGTAAGACGGAAGGGCAAGGGGAAAAGTCTTCCTCCTAAGGAGCCTACCGATCAGGTAGCTCCAGTGAGGCTAACACTTCCCAAGGCTGCATTACCGAAGCCGAAACTCCCCGCCGTGCGCAAGAACATAGCAATTGCTATGCATTTGTTGCCGGCGGCGGAGACGCGAGGTGTAACTTTCGCAGAGGCCTTTTCTAAGGTACAGAAGGAGGTGGTCCTGTCCCAATTAGGGATTGGCCCGGGCGTCACCATACGTCGTTCAGCGACGGATGGCCGCATGCTGGAGCTGCCCACTGGGACCTCCCAGGAGGCAGCGGAGGCACTGGCAGGGCGGATGAGCCATATCCTTGCGGATATGGTATCAGTCTCCCTGCCCTCAGCCAAGGGCATCTTGCGACTTACCGGTCTGGAGGACTCGGTGACGCCGGAGGGAGTTGCCGATGCGGTCGCCCGCACTTGCAGCCGCCCGTTGGGACAGTGAAAGTCGGTGAGATCACTGAAGGCACTGGTAGAATGGGTGCGGTTGTGGTGAGGTGCCCCCTTGCCGCAGCCAAACTGCTGGTCGGGGCTGGTCGGCTTTCAGTCGGCTGGTCCTCGGCCAAAGTGAAAGTACTCGACAAGCGCCCCCTGCGGTGCTTTAAGTGTATGGGCACTGGCCACACAAGGCCAACTTGCCCGTCCAAGGTAGAAAGGGGCCACCTCTGCTATCGCTGCGGTGGCGAAGGCCACTTTGCACGTGGCTGCAGCAACCCGCTGCGTTGTGCGGTTTGCGCAGATGCAGGGTGCCCCTCTAACCACATGATGGGCGGGAATAAATGCTCCCCACCCACCATGAAAGGTGCGACGGCTCCAAGGTTCGGAGCCCCTACCGGCCGTCAAGCCCAGGAGGGGAGTGTGATGGAGCACTGAAGCCCCTCAAAGCTTCCTCAAGATGGTGGCCCCCAAAGGCTGGCCTTTCCGCCGGGGCGTCATGGTAGTGTGCGAAAGCGGTCCCATGACGTCCCAATATGGCGTAGACGGATTCGCAGAGTTTTAGTGGGTATTACCACCTGCTTCACAGGTGGTCGAGTCCAACACTACCACTCGCTAGCGTGCTCTTCGGAACACGCTAGGCGAGTGGTGTGCGTAAATGCATTTCTCTGCGTCAACAAAAAAAAAGGTAATAGCTACTCCTATGTGTGTGACAAATTCGTCATGGCGTTTCAGATTAGCGTGCAAAAGATACATACAGACAAATGATAAACATTGATATGGGTTCTATGGCATTCATAGATTTCCCTAATAACAGTTTATAAAATACAATATTTCTACCTAAATTATATCCATAATAGCCGTGCTTCACGGGTACACACATTTCAAATTTGTAAATGCCTGGGGTGTAGACAGAGTCACATTTAATTATCGATAACGAAATTGGATAATTGCGAAATGTATGGAAACTGGCATTAGCTTGCGAAATGCCACGTTACCTATAGTTTTTGATTGACATCGCTCAAGCATATTTTATGTTCGAAATGAAAAGGACACGGGGCGATTGCCACTTGTTTAGGCCCACTGATTCAACGATACCACGTCACCGCACTCGTACCATAATGCCCATATTGGACAAAATTTACGTATACTATAATGCCTGTCATACTCTTATTGACATACATGGTCTCCGTCAATAGGTCGTAGAGTGATTTTTATAGCCTTTGGCTTTCAACATAGCACCTAGGAGTTTTCAAGTCCTTACTTTGGGTTTCAAGTTTATCTCGTGTTTGGCGGTGTAGTTAAACATAACCAGGAACCCTAAAATTGCAACCGCATTTGACACCTCTGCGTGTGGACTCCACTTCTACTTACCATCAGATGGAGTAGTCATTTGCCACCGGAGTTGATAAAAAAGGCTATCTTAAGATTAAGGTTACTATATTATGCGGGACGATAATAACTATCACATTACAAATATTTAAAGAGTGTTAGCATAACATTAGCTGACTATAATCTCAAAATGGACGATCACGCATTGCACAACCATTCCAAACCTATTTATAATTGGCTTTCGAAAATAAATTATGTTACAGATTACTCTTTGAAAAAATAATTAAACGGGTGTAGGAGTAACGGATTTTTACATCGTAAAAAACTATAATAAAATTTAATTAAGTCATGTTTGTACATAACGCCTTTCTTTAATTTTCAGGCTCTTAAGCTGTATGGTGCGTTAGCAACCTTTAGCGAGTTATTATTATATCAAAATTTATTGATTGACTGTATTAATGACTTGTAGTTACGCCATTAATATCAAAATGAAAATAGAACCGATTTTTACGTTGAAGCACGGAGACCACTACATATACCTATCATCAACCATCAATAACTGAACGCCTATAAAACCACTTAACTCTAGTATATACGTGTATGTTATATTATAGCTTTTTAGTGGCTCTTTTGTTACGACATGATAGAAAACGGCCGAACTCATAGTTTTTGCCCTTTGAAACTTTACTAAAAGGACAAGCTACGTTCAATACAATCTAAAATACCGTTACTAACTTTGTTGTGCAAAATTCCAGGTGGACGGAGTCAAGAGCTAAAAGCTAGTAACAACTAAAACAGTTGCATGTTGTACAAATATTAAACATGCAATAAAATACCAGCGGTTTATTTGTGAAGCCGATTTCAGTGCGTAATTGTGTAATCACGAAACGTCGGTATTCGCTAATAATTAAATAATTGTTTTAGGCTGCCCATCCAGAAATAATTACATTAATTGATGTAAACTAATAGTATTCCTGGTGGATTAATAAATCCCACTATCCATCCCCTTAACAGAATTAAGAAGAAGCAAGTAATGATATTTAATGATAAAGTTTTCTATCAAACATAATTGTAATTATAATTGATTAAATTAAATTGAATTCTGTGATGGCGTCAATGTTACCATTCTCAGTAACATTTGCCTATCTCAAAATGTACGAAAATTTTAATGAACTATTTTGTATAATGCTAGAAAATTTTAAAATGTGTTGCTGTTCATAGTACCGGAGCAGTAGTAACACGTAGCTCGCCGAACCGACGGACGTTGGGTTTACAAGGTGCTGGAATGGCGACCCCGCACTGGACAACGCAGCGTCGGCAGGCCTCCCACTAGGTGGCACGACGACATCAAAGATCTGTCCTCTGTCCTCTGTCACAGCAAAGATTATTCCACCAGTGCAATCAGTCACACTGGTGGTAGGTCTTTTGTTGTAAGAGGCCGGCTAGGTAGGTACGCGAAATAGTAGTGCTTAGGCATTACCATGTTCCGGTTTGAAGGGCAGTGTAGGCTGGTGAAATTACTGGGCAGAGGAGATTTAAGAACTAATATCTCGAGGTTGGCAACGTGGGAGTGGTACCTACTAATAGTGCTGCAAGCGCTCATAGGCTACGGCAACCATTTACCATCGGTCGTTATGAGAAAATAAGATACAAAAACACTCTCCATATGGAATGATTTTAGAAATACTATTCAGGTAGCTGACGGGTATCAGTTATGTGCCTGAAAAAATCGTGTGGTTTTTCAAACAATATTAAAGTTACAAATAAAATTTTATGATAGCTCTAGGTCAACCTACAGTCTCTAATTTTAGCTAGACTATTCTAAGAGAAATCTACATGAAAGAGCTTAATTCGAATGACTTGCTTCAAATTGCCTCTAGTTGAAATTGCCATCTTTACATAGTTTTCGTCTTTTGTGAGAAATCGAAAAGAAAAAAATACACGAAATATTGAAATCCGATGTAGTAGTTATAGTGCTGTGCAATTTAAAATTTAATATTGTGTTATCTTTTAAAGGGATTAAAAGCATTGTTGATTACAATAAGTTGTTCATAATGTTAACCTACTTGGATTAAATTCATAAAGGTTCCAGGCTATCTTTAGCTTAATTTGATTCAAAATGAATACTGATATAACCATAGGCGTAATTTTATATATATTTTATATTTAGTTATTTTTTCTTTATGTTGGAAATATTTCATTACTTAATTATTGAAGAAACGAAAAGGAAAAAGAAATGGCGACAGCCTAAAGCATTGATAATAGAGCTAAAATTGACTTCATTGATACCATTGATAGATAGAACCAAGTTTTGCCTGTACAGGTTGTGACGACGAGCAGAGAGTACGTTGTGGTGCAGCGGTACCGAACCTGCAAAAAGCGTCACAGATTGCAGGTTCGATTCCAATCAATCTATTTCACACTCGATCAATCTATCTCCCACTCAAACCCCTTGATTAGACAGGTTAGTTTGTATACAGACAAGAGGTGAAAAACTAATAAAAGAAGGCGTCCTAAGCACGTCCTACAACACCCCGACGATAAGATCACATTAGACAATGTTTATACACAGTTCTAATACTCCATATACAAAATCGTTAGACACATTCTTCTCCATTTAAAGTCGTTTACATTTAAAACGCTTAAGTATAGAGATACTACCTTCATATTCTATTTAATGTATAGTGCTAAAATAGTTCCACGCTTGCATTTTCACACCACATCGTCAATATTCTATAGACGTCGCAAATACTTGTTAATAATAGGATACTTGCAACGTGTTGAGGAAAACTATAATATAAATACTAATCATTTATTGTTTATTCAGTTTGTGTAACAAGAGAAATAATAAAACTAATGATTTTAACGTAACGATAATACGTTTCAAACTTGAAGACAAAACTCTTTTTAATTAAACAAATAGATGTTCCAAAAAAAAGAAATTATCTTAATAAAAAAATTGTGGTTTTTGATAAAAACTAATTTATATTATCTTAAATATAATATCCGCTGATGTATATTATTGACAAGAGTTCTGCCGCGTGAGCTCATGTTATTTTCGATCAAAATACGTGATTCAAATGGAAATTTATAATGCATTACTGCGTAATTGAAATTAGCAGCCAATTCCTCAAACATCTACTATTAATAAGCAATACCATCTATGTTCAATGTACAGCACATTCAATTCAATTCCATCGAATCAACAACATTCTAATGAATTCGAAATGTCGATTGCTTTTATGACAATATGTGCTTTTTCAGTCAGCTTGGAGCGCTTGAAGCCTAGCCCTATATCATTTATGCCTTTCTTTCCATTCTGATATCTCCTATGCCTCATATCAGGTGGAGTAATGCTACGTGGCGTATACGTGTGGAGCTGTGTCAACGATGTGTAATATTGTGTGACAACGGATGTGAAGGGATGCTAAGTTTCGTGACGGAACATTTGAAAATAACCAAGCATGCAATAAGAAATCTGAACTGCTTACAAAAATATTATCTATTGTAGCTTTTAATTTATTAAATAATTTGCTCGTTTCCAATGAATTATTGGTTGCGGAGGTCAGATGGTAATCGCTTTGTGTAAAAACTAGTAACCTGTCAAATCAGGATAATAGTATAAGCAGACCCTGGGTAAATACCGGGAATATTGCTAAGAAAAAAGGGACACCAAGCTATTAAGTACATGAAAAACCGATATTTATTTAGTTGTAACAGAATAAATGTTGTCTAAAGCTAACCTTTTTCATTGGAACGAATACAATATTCATAGAGACTATTTGTTTTACTTCTGTTCTCTTTAGAAGTCTACGTTACAAAGCTAATAATTATTGATTAAATAAAGCGATAAAGTACTAATAATTATTGATTAAATAAAGTAATTTGTTAAACATAATTATGAAGATTCCGAATAATATTTATTATTTGGGTTTTATTGCTTTTAGTAGTCTTTATTTCTTTTTCTAAGTACTAAGTATGTAATTGTACATAGTCCCACCACAGATATTGTTATAAAGAATACAATTTAGTAATAGTAGTCTTGCTGTTTTTTGTTCTGATTACTTGTTGTTGGGATCATACGTAGTTACCTAGCAGTTTTCGTACTGCTTCTCTTCGTTTGATTATTCTAGCATTAGTAGTTAAAGTTGATAATCATTCTAAACCGGTTGATTATTTAATTAAATCCCATATAATGTAATGAAATCGATGAAATTACTTCTTTTTTAACGTGTATTTTTTATAAAATATACTTAAATATCGCCCAATCTTCCACTCCCTCTGTTTCCTTCCTTCTTTCCCTTCTCATCCCTCCTGTCCCTTGGGTTGGTAACGCGCTTGTGATACTTCAAGTATCGCAAGCGTTCATAGGTTGCGGTGACAGCTTACCATCAGGTGCTTAAATTATTAAAACTATCGTGAGACATAATAAACTTAATGTAAAATTTAAACGGCTAACACGGGTGCGAGACGGGTCGCGACCGCAAACGTAACCCACTCACCCTGATGAAGGACCTCCAATGAGTCCGAAACTAGTCGGTACTTAAACCGATTGAACGTGAGTGTTAGCCGTTTAAATTTTACATCAGGTGTTGTTTGTCAACGGTCATGCTAACAAAAGAAGAATATAATATGATTATTCTTATCGTATCGAACCGTGATATTTCTGTAAACAATTGCCAAACAATGAAAAATAACATACATCACGTAAAGCCTCGATTCATTTCAATTGGAAGATTCCACCGTAAGTCTAAGGGATTTATTTATCAATCATGAGATTTTTGCGCTATTTACCCCGATATATGTTTGTAAGTGACATTCAATTTTCCTCCTTACACATTTATTAAAATAGACTGCGGCATTGATTTATTGAAAAGTGTAGGCTTTATTTTATACAACACAGAGGTGGCACCAGTTTAAGGCTCGCTATGACGTAATTATAAACAGATTTGTAATTATAACTGACCCAATTATAATTACAGATCTAATTATGACTGATTATTACTGATTCAATGAGACGCTCATAGCCGGTTGCGCTTACTGATCGGTAAACGATCGGTAAGTTAAGCAACTTTAGGCTCGGTCATTCACTGGATGGGTGATCGCATTGTGGTTTTTTAACTAAGTGTTTCCATGCTTTGATGGGTACGTAAAAGTTGGTCCCAGCTGTTATCCAATTTGACAATAGTCGATAAGTCAAGTCAGAGGGCTATACGGACCCGGACGTGAACAACTCTGAGACTTTAGGTTGGCCACTAACCACTCCATATGTCGAAGAAGAACCGACCCCATTGAAGGAAGGGAGCAACAGGATGAGTCAGAGACAATGGGTCTCAGTGGTACGGATACTGCTACTTCATGTCTATATTCTATGTAAATGTAGTAGGGCTACAGTAGTACGTTACTGCTACTTCATACGTGCTTAAAACAGCAAGGCTCTACTTCACAAAATACTTGTTTATTTCCACATATTAACTTATTAGGCTTATGCTGACTCCACTGCACAATTTTTTATTTTGAAGACATATTTAATACTAGCGGGCCCGGCAGACGTTGTCCTACTACGAAAATGAAAAAAAAGTGAGACCCGACGGCAGCGCCCCCTACTGGCTCCAATTGTTTATCTAAACCATTCTCGAATCCACCGGAATCAAACAAAAAAATCGTCATCAAAATCGGTTCAGCCTTTTAGGACGAGTTCAGTGACATACACACGTACAGTACATTTATATATATATATATATATAATGACATTATATATATAAGATGGTCGAATAATAGCAATCGCACAATTTATTATAACACTAACTTCACATATGTAAGACATTTGTATTAATTGATACATATAAATTCAGTTCCATATATTTACATTCAGTATATTTATTGTATCAAAACACGTGGTGAGTCGATCTGCTTGCTGGAATGTTCAATAAATCGGCATCTATTTCTGTTGTCGAAGCTTAGAATCACGAAATTAGTAATTTTTTAAAGGTAATTTTATATAAAATTTTACAAAAAAAAAACTCAGAAAGTGAGTAAACAACTTTCTATTAATAACTTTTAAGTATGTTTCAAGACCATCGGCTTATTAAATTGAATAATTTAAGTATCAATAGCTCAACTCCTAAAGAGCGGACTTCACTCCGTTTACGCGAGAGTTGTGGGTTCGATCCTGACCTTCTTGGGCTATTGTCACACCCAGTGCTAGCGCAATCTATGAGCTCATTTGGAGGCTCAATAGAAGTATTAATAGTGACTTTAAAAGCCATTATCAATCACTATCACTACTTATTTTAAAACAAAGTCGCTTTCTCTGTCCCTATATCGCTATGTATGCCTAAATCTTTAAAACTACGCAACGGATTTTGATGCGGTTTTTTTAATAGATAGAGTGATTGAAGAGGAAGGTGTATATGTATAATAACATCTATTAAATAGTGGAGAAATACTGTTATTTTTGAGGTTTCTAATGTGATGTCGTAAATAATCACATTTTTTCCGCGTACATTGCGAAGCCGGAGCGGGCTGCTAGAAAAAATCATAAAAATATATATGAAAGATGTTAATATATAGTTAAATAATATAATATATATTTACTTAATAATTAGCTACAATCTGAAAATACAATCCCGTGGGCACCAAATCTATTTATTACAGCTCTTATTTAAAATATGATATAGTCTCCAGTATCCCTTAAGGATTACAACTTAAACGGGATCACGAAGAGGTTTTTGCCATTTCGCTACCGAATACTAAGCCTATATAACGATAAGAAACGAATGGCTTTTTAAGAAGCTGAAGCCAAGCTAATTGAATTATCGAATCAATTACATCTCTTGAGAATTAGGGAGCTTATTCATTGCTACAACCCCATTTACCCGTACATACGAATACGTACAGAGTAATTATGTAGCCGAAGCGTATACAATTACTATTGATTTTTGATGATAAAAGATTCTATTTCAGCCTGACATTTTATGGGGAAAATATACTAAAAAGTCGTGACAATAAGACATTATTCCGATTGCAAATATTGTTTAATTTTAATTTAATTTTGTAATCATTTAATTTTTGATTCGGTATGAAATGAACCAGATCATCCGAGAAATATACCCTAACAAGAAATATGATTTTGAAGTAGTATCAGAGTTGAAGTTCTAAATCCCGCCCGGTGACGCTGTCAAGGCCACTAGGATCAACAGCAATACACATTCAGAAAAAAAAGAGTTCCAAACTCTTACACTCTCCACCACTTTTTCTCCCCTCTTTTTGCCAGTCTTACGCAAAAATCTAGAAAAACTGAACGTTGGTTTGAAGGGCATTGTACGCTAGTGAAATTACTGGGCGAACGAGATTTAAGAACTAATATCTCGAGGTTGGCAACGCGTGAGTGGCACCTACTAATGGTGCTGCAAGCGCTCATAGGCTACGGCATCCACTTACCATCAGGTGGGCCGTATGCTTGTTTGCCAACTTCTAAAATAAAAAAATAAAAAAATAAAAAAATAAAAAAATAAAAAAAAAAAAAACGTACTATATAAAAACTGACATCAGTAATATTGAGCGACTCAATAGTTTATTTTTCTCTGAGGTCTAGTGGTATTCAAGCTGAATTTTACTCTCATAAAACATATGGTTAGGTTATAAAAAGGGTCATTACATTGAAAGCCACTCTACATTTCTTAAGCACGCTCCAAATAGTGAAAAAACGCTGTGGAAACCTAAATGTTGCAAAATTGTTTATTACAGTAAACTTTTATACATATAATACGTATATTTTGTCGAATATAAAGTTTTCATGTTTTTCTATCTTATGACAGTTGTTGAAGCCTCAATAGCTCAATGGTAGAAGGGCCGACTCCGCTCCGTCAACGCGAGAATCGTGAGTTCGAGCCTGACCCCCTTGGGCTATTATTGTACCCACTCCTAGCGCAAGGTTCGAGCTTATTTGGAGGGGCAATGGGAATATTAGCAATGTCTAGAAAAAGGCATTACTAATATTCTTGAAAAACAAGCATACTATCCGCCTGATGATAACCAGTGACCGCGACTAAAAAACGCTTGCGATACTTGAAGTATCATATCCGCGTTGCCAACCCAAGGGATAGGAGGGAAGATCCCTTCCCTTTTCATCCGAAAAGGGGAAAGGGAGTGAGAAATTGGGCTTCCGACGCTCTTACTTACGCACGAAACGCAGAAGTACTCTGTTACTTTACGTTTGGAAAACAAATTAAATATGAACCAAATATCCAATTTTTATAATCATTTAAATAAAATAAATAAACGCTGCACAACCCACGACGCTATTAGGATAGTACTACCATGTTTGGGTGGTTCGGAAACACACACATACACAAAAAAGCCTGTATGATCAATACATACATCTGACCAATGGCACTTGAGGTACATTTTTTTTGCTTTTGCGGCTCAGCTTACACAAACGTATTATTAATTTATTGTATTTAGGTACAGAGGGTCTACCATGAACTTTTAGTAACAAATTGATTCCGATATTCCAATTCAGGTAGTAAAACGATTTAGATTTTATATGAACATTGAGCTCAGTTTAAGTCGTTATTTGAATCGCAATCAGAGTTCATGGTAGACCGCCACATGACGCATAATTTATTGCATCCGGTAGTAGCTTCAGTTAAACGGTTACAAGCAGACTTTTAAAACGATTCGAAATAATTATAAAGATTGTTTAAATAAAGACTCAGTGATATATCGTATCCGCAAAACACTCCCGAGAGAGAAAAGTTTAATCACCGACGTTTATAGAATTTACAGTCGGTACGTGGTCGTTACGTAGTCGTTACGGTTGATACTTAGAATATTTTAAAAATGCAATGAATTGTTAACGAAAATAAATAGCTTTCATTGAGTATTTCTTAAGTAGTATTTTTTATTAAAATAATTGTTTAATTTATTATTTTTACCACATCTTATAACATAAAAAGACTTGAACAAAAAAGTAATTTGGTTTATGATTTGTGGGCCATACATACATCCAAAGGCTTGGCCAGCTAGGAGCAAGGGGGAGGACGCTGCTCCCCTTAGACCTTGCTAAATAC
This sequence comes from Hestina assimilis, assembly GCA_023373885.1. Taxonomy (NCBI): domain Eukaryota; kingdom Metazoa; phylum Arthropoda; class Insecta; order Lepidoptera; family Nymphalidae; genus Hestina; species Hestina assimilis. The sequence continues at coordinate 865,342 of CM041745.1, read as the reverse complement.
TGACAAATACACAAACATAATGTATTTTGAACTATTTAACTAATAACTATTGAAGAAAATATTAATTTTGCACGCCCATGCTTATTCATCTTGTCTTTAAGAAAACTCATTATATCCGCATTCTACATCCTATTCATTACAAAAGAACCATAAAAAGTAAATTAAAATTGGCGAATATATTGTAGATTGAAAATGAAACATCATTTATGAAGCGTAATTCAATTCGTATATGTAAAATAATTCTTTAGATAAACATCAGTCTTTTAATTAAGAAGAATTTACGTTCCACGTTGGATCGTGAATTTCTGGACGCAAATTGTAATTCATTGGATTTTTAAGTATTTACAAACTCGTGGTGCGAAATAATTGATGAATGAATGAACGAATTAACTAAATGAATGAACGAATGAATGAAATGAAGGAATGAATGTATGAATGAATGGATGTATGAATTAATGAATGAATGAATGAAAATTTATTTAATAAGCGTCAGTCTAGGTATTCTGAATGTTGTATCTAAGGAAACTTGTATCGCAAATTCAAAGACTCAGTCATTCATCATAAGTGTGTTATCTATTGTTCCGTTTCATGCGATAAGTGAGAGCGTCGGAGGCCCAATCTCACCTATTCTGGTCAGTTCCTGATGTCCTTTTTAATTTCTTTCCTCCTATCATTTGAGTTGGCAGAGTGGATGTGATAATTCAGGTATCACCCGCGTTCTTAAGTTGCGCTTACTGTTTACCATCACGCGGACTGTATATTTGCTTATCAACCGTCATAAAAAAAATTATGGTGTAGTGAAGTGTGCTGAAATTGGAAACATAATAAACGATTTTTCCGTTTCACATCCCCTGTGTGTGACAACGTCAGAGCTTCGTCGAGTGTTACCCTACACGATAACGTGGCAAAATATTAAACGCAAATCCGGAACCTAATACTTTTTACACTTGGATAATCGAATGAAAAATGACATGTAAATTTTTTCTGCTGAAACAAAATACATTTTTTTACTATTATAATACATTAATACATAATTATGTAAAAACATTTTTAGTTCAAAATATACATGTATACTAGAACTATAGTATATTTCACAAAAAGTGTACAGCTGATTATTTTTTTTTTCAATTTTTATAACAGGAAGGTATTAGGTAGATAAGTACCACCGCAGTAAGCTGAATGACAGCGGAGACTTAGTGATAGGGAACCTCTTGGTACCCTTAGGATAAAGAGCGTTATATGATTTAAATAAATAAATAAATAAACTGTTGTATTTAAATAAATAAATAAATAAACGCTGCACACTCAATGGCCCCCATTAGGATAGTAATATCCTGTGTCGGGGGTCCGGAAACATTCACAATGACAAGGACAAATACACCCAGACCGGAAAATATGCTTGCATGGTCAATACAAACATATTATGCTCCGAGCGGGAATCGAACCCGCGACCTGTGGCATTTAAGGCAGGTTCGCTACCGCTGCGCCACAACGTCGTCAATGATTGCACATAATATGATTTTTAAATAAATAAAAAACAAGTGGAGATTTTTATAAAACTATTTTCAGAATATATAAATAATAAACAAAACACTATAATAAAGTAACACAGACTTACATACCTATAATAAATTCTTCACAATAACGTTGTATATCAACTAAAGCTGGCTCTTTCAATACGTTTATTAATCCTCGATATAAAATACGATATTGTTTGCAATAGACGTAAATCAGATTTTAGGAATTGTATCACGTCTAGGAATAGTCTCGATTAACAGAAATAGATCGTGACCTATTGTGCTATCTTATCGAGCCGCCTCATATCATTACCAGACTGACCAAGACGGGGACAGACAAATAAATAAAACATAATACATTTTGCGTAATTAAATACTTGCCTTTAAAGACATTTTTTATGTAAGAGGGGGCAAGCGTTCAGAAGGCTCACCTGATGTTAAGCGATCATCGCCGCTCATGAACATCTGCAACACCAGAAGGCATGCAGGTGCCTTACCGACCTTTAATGAAAGATTAGGCTTTTCTCTTGAAGTTTCTCACATCGTATCGTTTCGGAAAGTCCGCCGGCGGAAGTTGGTTCCACAAGGTGGTTATGCGAGGAAGAAAATGTCTTCTAAATCGCGATGTTGTGGTGTGGTGTGGTCGAGGTTATCAACCGTTTACCAACTGAACTATATAGATTGGTATCAGGATTAAGAGATAGGATATATTTATCCTAAAAGAATCTCAAGTTTCCGTGGGATAAACAAAAAACAAACTAAAGCATTTGAATTTCGTTATAGGCTTCTGTTCAGTCTTATAGATTCCAGAACAATAACAATAATAAACTGATGAAATGTGGTATAGAAATAGATGGAATTTTCGACTAGAACTTAGAACACTTTTTGTTGCGAAAACGTGGTGTGAGGGATAAATAGGGGATACATTTTTATGTCGGAAACCATTTAGTTGTTTTTCAATAAATGTGCATCATTACAAAAATTTATTCACGCAGGTTATTACAATAATGTAGTATGTTGGTTATGATGAGTCTTTGACTCCAAATCACAAATCAAATCAAATATTTTTATTCAACATAAAAAGCACTACACTTATTTGTTGAAAGTCAGATTCTACCACCAAAATTAAACCTCTACCTGAGAAGAACCGGCGAAACAAACTCAGGGGTTTTATCTTTTTTTATATGTATTTTTTAATTTTTTTAAACTGATATTAGTTTACACATTATAATCACTGAAAAGCCTGGAGTGACTGTCTCATTCCCAAGGCGTGGTGTCCTCAAGGTATGCACCAATTTTATAATAACCTTTACCACACAAACGTTCTTTGACCTTTTTTTAAATTTATTTATAGAAAGTTTCTGAACGCTTTCTGGGATCCTATTGTAAAACAGTATACAGTTTAGTTTTTACCTTTAAAAGAGTTACTAATTTTATGCAGTCTAGTAACTGGCATTGTTAATTTATGTTTGTTCTTAGTGTTAATGTTTACAAGAATAATTATCATCTTTTATTACTGTTCATGATCGCGATAAGGAAAAATAAGGGGACAGGGGAAAGACGGACTGTCTTGCTGCTGAGTTTTAAGCCAGCTCGTTTTAATTGGTCTCACTTAATTTTTTTATTTGCTTGAAAAATTCTTGTCAAGGTTATTAGTGGCTTAAACCGCGGACCCAGCTAGTATATAATAAATAAAATTTGATGTTTATTTGATTTGTATAAATATTATTGCATCAAATATCTCATTGTATTAAAACTTACTTCTTTACTTTTCTATTGACGATGATCAATTCAGAATAAATGCCGCAATATACATATAATAACCAATCAGAAAAGAAATACCACATCCCATAAAATTTTCGTTTTGATAAGGAAAAAATACTCTTTATTTTAACAAGGATCGCTGTCATATTAAGACTGTTGAGAATACTTTTCTTGTGTTGTAAAAGTTCGTAAAAGTTTTGTTTTTATAATTAAAAATTTCAGATCGTAAGGGTTCGTAACGAAAAGGGAATGTTTTGAAATTTTCTTCTAAATTGAGATGAATGTGATAATTAATCTGATAATGAATGTGATAATTAATTCAAATTCAAATTCAAATATAATAAGAAAAATAATTATTTAATTATTAAAGTATATGATTTTCGCCTATTTGTACTTCTTTCTGTTGAATAAGGTAAGGAGACTTTCATGTTACTAATGATCTAATCAACGGCTGCTAAAAATTTTGAACTCGGCTTTTGAACTGTTTTTATATACCTTATAAAGTCCACTCTTTATATAAAATGCTAAACACTCAATGGCCACCATTAAGATAGTTATATCCTGTGTCCGGCGTTCGGAAACATACACAACGACAAGGACAAACACACCCAGACCGAAACACATGCCTACATAGTCTATACAAAAATCTGCTCCAAGCGGGAATCTAACCCGCAACCTGTGGCGCTTAGGCAAGTTCGTTACTGCTGCGCCGTGGGTTAGTATAATAATATAATTTCCTTTAAAAATTAAACCACATAAATATACATAAATATAAATGAAAATTTTTACTAACTTTTTAATTGTATAATATTCTAAATAAACTGCAGCAACTTGTCAGAACATTTAGCGGCTTAAGATTAATTACCATCAATTGTACAAAGCAAAATGTAGCATATCAAATGATTAGTCTGCAAGACTTGGGCTCGTATCGCATGATCCAAGGCTAACCTTGGATTGATTTGTGTAATTTTACACGTTTGTACAAGAATATCGATTGACACTTCGATGATCGTAAAAACGTAGCACGAACGCAAATAAGCCGTCGGAGTACGTATTCGTTTCTCATCATAATAAACAAGGCAAGGCAAACTAATCATGTTTCTTATTAAATGTATATACTATAATATGTGACCTGCTGTTCCATACCCCATACCTTCTAATAGAAATATAGTATTAGTAGTGTTATTCTTAATTATTACTTGCAAATATTTATGAAGAATTTATATAATTTCATGATGATTTGAAAGCAGCTTACTAGCAGTAGAGCCATGCTCCTCACAGCAAAAATGGGCCGGCTCGACTGCGAAAGTACTACCGTCTCATAGGAATCGGCGCAAAGCACCAGTATCAGTATGTACTGTTGCGTTTCGTGCGATGAGTGAGAACGCCAGAGGAATGAGAACGAGGAATTGAGAGTTTTATCTTTTTGTGACAGAAAGTATGGAAGTTTGGGCCTTATTCTGTGAGAGGGGATTTAACCCATCTGGTAACGCTAATAAACAAACAATACAATCAATCTATGATACTAATTAGTAATATTTGATAAAAGGTTTTCATCTCAACTCGCCAGCTCATATATTCGTGTTTTAATCAAAGTTTATTTCAATTTTCCTTACATTTTCTTGCTTTACAAACGTAAGACTTTTTTGTACTGAAATGTGAGGCCATAATGCTGATGAGATGTTCTGTTACTAAGTAAACTCTTTGAACGAATGGCTTAGAGCCCTTGTACAAATGTACAACAGGACCAGAGCGACTATTTACGTATTTATAGTAAACTAAAATCTTCCCGTAACTTCGTCTGCGTTGACTTTAATATTTGGTTATAGGAGAAAATTATAGATGTACCCAATTTCAAGTATAAAAATAGGTTGCGGAGCTTACCATCAGACGGACCGTATGCTTGTTTCTTAATCGTAATGAAATGCAAAAAAATACATTTTTTGCGATCAATGTAATTTTATTCAGTAGAGTTGGTTGCAAAATATGTACACATTTACCTTGCCTACTCCATTAGCTCCATTAGCCAACTTCTACAATATTTAAAACCATTTAAGAAAACGAGATGAGATAGCACGGTTTATAAATAAATATAATCTTTATGCTCTATTAAAGTTTCATCTAAGAAACATTTAGGCAGATGGACTCAAATGTTTATACCGGGTATAATATAATAAACACGTGGTGAAAAGCTGATACGTTTAGGTATTTAGGTTTTGAATTTACCAACAGTTTTTTCGACCTAGCGAGTCCTTTAATCTACTTGAATAGTCCGTTGATGATTGACGACAATCTGCTGAATCATTGACCCCAATTTTTATGAATCGTAGAGGTCAATGAATAGAATTTTTATATTCGAATAAGAGTCAAAGCGTCCTTTTAAGGTTACACGTAATAAGGCTATACGGATGAATACTGTTCAAACATTCAACTCTCTTCTATCTATCCTACTTCCCTTATGTCGACAAAATGTTAGTAATATTATAAGTTTACAGTGATCGCTTAGTATTATTTTCTTTGTCTTAAAAATTGAATTCCTTGCCGACACACGTGCTCCCTCCTTATAATCTAAGGTACTTCAAACGACGCGTGTAGACTCATCTTGCGAGTAGGCAGGGTGGCTAGTAACGACAGCCTTCTACAGCCGTATTTGCCGTCTTAACGCTAGGACTCTACTTCCGCTCACCAAGAGGAGTATAGCCATTTGTCCCTGAGGTAAATAAGAAAAGACGGAACGCACGCATGTTTGCCACCTTATCCTAAAAAAAATTATAAGATAAGAAATAAATTGGAATCGAAATCACGAAAAATTGTATGCTACATTTGGCTAATTATGTTATAAATTACGAACCAATTAAAATATTAGTACAAGAAATATAATTTAAATTCATACGCGGCACATCGAATCGTTTTAGTTCGGAGAGAAATACTAGTATTTGTTTTATAAAAACTCCAACGAGCGTATATTGTATTAGAAGTTTTATAGTAACTCCTTTTACTAACGGTTCAAAAGTTTCTTGCATTCTGTAATGCAGTTTATTTCGCGTTCATTGTTCTGACATCTTAAGACGAGGTACGAATGCTATTGAAAACGAGGGCACTGACGCTATCACAAAACGGCATTGTTCTAAACGACTATAGAATTTCGAATTTTAGATTATTTTGAATACAATTAAATCGAGACTGGAAAGACGAATATAATTCGAATTGAATTCATTTTATTCTCAATACTACATTGTTGAATGGTACCGTTAATGTAGCAATAAAAATATTATTTTGTTAAACAAATTTATAAATTATCAAATTTTACAGTTTTTTTTTATATTGCCATTTTCAATTTATCACATAAATCTGTATCTATAATTGTTAAAAGTATTTCAGTATTGTTAATATTTTTCATTTTATTAAGTTGGCAAGAATATGACCCACCTGGTAGTAACCGGTTGTCGTAGCTTATGATCACTTCCCCCAACCGCAGAGATCAAACTCTGCGGTACCCTGGGCTTGTCGTAGCCGGGAGTCGATTGTGCAGGTGGCACCTTCGACTGCCCGGTGAAGCTAACAGGGTCAATCGGTTCGGGCGTGGGGCGTTTTACGTCAGACCGCGCCCAGGAGGGTGGTGTCGTATGGGTCGCTCCGGTACTTTTCTGATTATCAGCATGGACTGCGAGCGGCTCCTGAGACACCGGTGGTGTTTTAACCGGGGCCTTCAGCCCCGGTCAGGCGGAGGTCGAAAGGCCTAGGCGTATTTTATATATGTATTGTATGTATATATGGCGGCAGTATGTTGCCGCCCCAGACGGGGGCCGAAAAGCCTGGGTGCGTTCGCGGACCAAGGTTTATTGATATAGTATATATGTATTAGTATGTAACTATATGTATGTATGGCGGCACTATGTTGCCGCCCCAGACGGGCCCTTCGGGGCAAGCGCCGAGGCGTCGCGGTTGAATGCTTCGGTGATCCCGCGACGTCCCACTATGGCGCCAGATGGGACCTTGGAGTTTTAGTGGGTAGGGGAGCTCGGCTCCGAGTCCACACACCTCCTGCGCCATTGCACCCATCCCGGCGCTCGAGTGCGTAACTGCATTTCTCCAAGTAAAAAAAAAAAAAGCTTATGATCACTTGCAACCATATACTTGTAGGTTTCACCCACGCATTGCTAACTTCGAGAACGGTTCTTAAATCTCCTTTCCCAGTTTCACTAGCAACAGTGTCACTCAAACTAAAATACAGTAATACTGTTTTACTGTAGAATACTGTTTATCTTACACTGAGGAGGTATCTACCTAACCCACCTCTTGCAATAAACGCCCTACTACCAATACCAAATGACAAAAACTTGAAAAAAAATGGCTCTTTATCCTTTAGTAATAACTTCTACCGTCCAAATTTATAATAACATAGCAATATAAAAATGTGCTTACGTAATTATCGTGAACCATTTTACAATAACAACTATTAGAAGATTATAATGATAATGAATACTGATGTTCCGTGGTAGCGCACCAACACAATACAAAATTATATGGAACTGGAATATTTAATTTCTTGTGATTTTATTGTTGTTAAAAGTGTTATATTTATATTAAATATATACACATAAACGTTATCTTCAGTGATGTTAGTTTGTAGGATCGAGTTAAATCGCATGTCACGTGGAAGCTGGTCAGTTTGGCTTTAATTAATTCCCGCGTAACTGTTTAATTTGTAGTTGTAATTAATCGCGGTTTGCGCTACAAAGGTAATTAAATTGCTTTATTAATGATAACCAAAAATGAAATAATTACGTAGTTGTAGGTTTTGTGTATTGCAAAGTAATATTTGCCTAGTGGTCGAAATTCTATATCAAAGGAAACAAATTTCTACATTTTTTTAAATAAAATTTAAACTCGTCGATTTGTGTTAGACTAAAAAGTAACAAAATTTCTTGATAAGCATCGTAGAAAAGGCACTGTTTTGTATTTGTCAATATATAAATAAAATATATTTATGTATATATAGCGTTCATAAATATTAATTTTATTTTGACTCAGGCAGGTTACTTTTACCTTTAAGTTTTCCTGTATGTGTACTTTGTCTTTAAGTTTACAAGGCGAGACGGCCTGATGGATACAAAACGTAGGTCGTAGACTTTAAGCGAAAGATTAAATCCGGGCAAGCACCTCTGACTTTTTTTTTCTTTTTTTTATGTTAGAAGTTGGCAAACAAGCATACGGCCCACCTGATGGTAAGTGGTTGCCGTAGCCTATGAGCGCTTGCAGCACCATTAGTAGGTGCCACTCACGCGTTGCCAACCTCGAGATATTAGTTCTCAAATCTCCTCTGTCCAGTAATTTCAGTAGCGTACAGTGCCCTTCAAACCGGAACACAGTAATGCCTAAGCACTACTATTTGGCGGCAGAATATGTGACACTGCGGTGGTACCTACCTAGCCGGCCTCTTGCAACAAAAGACCTACCACCAGTGTGACTGACTGCACTGTTGGAATAATCTCTGCTGTGACAGAGGTTATCCCAACAGCGGGCGATGGGGTCGTCACATCCCGACGCCGGTACTTTTCAAGTATTTAACAATCTCGTGCTAAACCATGCAGAAAAAATCTTGAGGATTTCCGAGGAGGATGTAACCTACATGTCGTTGATCAAATTCTAAGACATATTTTCCGCAAATCCTTGCCGGGTCTCGTAAATTAGAGGTATCCCAAAACTTGGAACGGATTAACAACAATAAACATTCCTAAGAAAGTTGACTAATAATAATTAGTAACTGCTACACATTAAGGGGAGGGGGCATTATAAGCAGATACTCTATTTATTTTAAATATAATAATTGACTAAACCTTTTTTTATTTAAGTATTAAATTTAAATTATTTTAAATGTTAGCTCGTTCGTTTTAAGATGGCTTAATTTAGTTGAACGGAAATAACTGGCAATTAACTCTACTTTAAAAGGGTAACGAACTAACGAGTCAAAGGGTGTAATGAAACAAATTTGAATATATATTTAAAGGGTTGAGAAAGGGCTATGAAATTTTTAGTAAGTATCCAAATTTTACTTGGAAAAAAATTACATATTTTTACATCACAAAAGCGTCCAACAAACATAGAACCAATCTAAGGACGAAACAGTCACTATGCTTAATTTTGTAAGCAATGGCAACGACCGCTTGAAATTAGTGCCAAAGGATAGATGACGAGAAGGAAAAAGGAAGGAAGGGAAATATAGTCATAGAGGAGAGCTGGGCATCCGTCAATCTCATTTAGAGAAGCAATTATTAATTATTTATACACAGGAAGTAAACTAAGGACGAAATCAAGTTTCAGCGCCCGCAATAGCTGTCTCTTCTTCAAGGCCGCGGCTCAATACTCAGCCCCCCTCTCTCTCTTCCCGGTGACTATACTCAACCCAATAGGTCCATTAATGTATTTAGAAAAAAAACAACAATATATGTATCTAATAATAGTTTACTTCGATATTTTGTGCAAGGTAATTGATATTGACTTCTCTAATTGAGTCAGACCAGTCATGCCTAAACTAACTAATAATTTTCTACTTTTATATTCTCTGGATACAAACAAATATGTCCAATATTTTTTTTAGCATTTTTGAACGTTTATAATGATTCTTTTTTTATGAATGATACTGAAATTATTAAAGTATAAAAGCTCATTCCCCGCATTTACGTTTTTTTAAGTACCCACTTTTAATAGATTTTTATAAGCTTTTTTCAATTGTATAAAAAGTGGTAAAACTCATTAATCATTTCAAGGATTTTTATACTAACCTTTTTATAAAAGACACTTGGAAAAAAGTTATTCAGATATTATTTCAAATAAAAAGTATTTGAAAAACTTTTTTGAAATATGAAAAATTTAGATTTGGGTATAAAAGTTTGAAGGTTCAGTTCTGAATCTGATTAATTCCTTCCCAGTGTCCAATTTACACTGTCAGACGGATATCCGCAATGGTTCTAAAAAGGTTCCTGTAATAAAATTAGTTTATTGGAAACCGAAGAGCGAGACCCAGGAGGGTTTGTAATTTAAAGGTATCTTTAAAATTCTGTCTATTATAATAGCGTAGCTTCTAAAAGATTTTATCTCGTTTCAACAATGTCAAAATTCCTATAATAGATTTTTATGATATAAAAATGACTAGATATTATAGATATGACTATATATATTTAAATTACATATATTTTAACCATAAATGAAACGTACGATCATTCTAATAGAAAGTGGTTACAATTACAAGCCTATTGCCGACCCAAGGGAAGAAGAAAGATAAGGATCTTTTTCCAAAAGTGTATTACTTTGGAAAAATATTACAATAATATAATACCATAATAATAACTCTACTGGGCTTGACAGCGTCACTGGGTGGTAAGTGAGATGAGATCCGGCATGAAAAGAGAAATGAAAAGACAGACCTCGCGGGGGCTGGCTGCCTGCCTGCCTGCCTGCCTGCCTGCCTGCCTGCCTGCCTGCCTGCCTGCCTGCCTGCCTGCCTGCCTGCCTGCCTGCCTGCCCTGCCTGCCCTGCCTGCCCGCCCGCCTGCCTGCCCGCCCTGCCTGCCTGCCTGCCTGCCTGCCTGCCTGCCTGCCTGCCTGCCTGCCTGCCTGCCTGCCTAGGACTCCATCAGAAACACAGGCAGAGCTCCCGCCACATTCGACACGATAGACTCATCCGTCAAATATTTACCGAAAACCCAACTTCAGATCTTTAAAACTTTACAAATTCATCTAATTTTCATCAAATCTTCTGTTGGCTCATGATACATCTTCAAGCAGACTAAAATTAGTAGGAATCTATCGAAAGGAATCAAAAAAATATCAACTAATATTAATCACATTGCTGAGGTATAATATGTATTTTTTTTTGGAGCGTCTATTGCTGTGGGCTGTAGTGGCGTCGACAGCGGTGGGAGAGGCAGTCACTGGTGAAAGGGCCGGCTCGATAAACTGGCCGAGGTCTCTATGTAATAATTTTTACTAAGTAACTCCAATTAGTGCTCTAGCCTCGCAATATCGCTATCTTCTTGAAATAGTTAAATCTATATGTATCTTTGTAAAGCAGCACCCGAATTATTTTCAATTGAATAGTGAAGTTAATAGATCGACTCGCTTTCCGGATAAATTGTACATGCCTCGTTGCATGATAAAAATATGTGAAAGAAATGTTTATCATATGGCTATTAGGGTGTATAACAAATTACCACATAGCCTCAGAAGCTTGCCTTTGCCTATTTTTAAAAATAAATTAAAACATTGGCTACTAGAAAATATATTTTATGACATTAACGAATATTTAAATTATTGACATTCTGAATTTTATTTTATTATTATTATTATTGGAAATTAAATAATAATTATGTTTAGATACTTACTTTATAATATCGAATAAATAATATAATTGCATGTTTGTTCCCGATGGTTAATTAAGCTATGATTAAAATAAAAAATTAAAGGATTTGTATTTAAAAGTAATGTATTTTGTTTGATACAATAGAAATGTTAAATTCACGTAATTAATTTTCACTGTGACATTTGCATGCCTAATTTATAAGGCGAAACATTATCACTGTATTTTAATTTATTATAACATCTTATGTACAAAAATGTTTCTGCAAATAAATGATATTATTATTATTATTATTTATAACAATATTATAAAGCTGACTAGTTTATTCGTTTGTGTTTTTGGTTGAACTATCTAATCTCTGGAACCACTCATTTGATTTGAAAAATTCTTTTTGCATTTGATAGCATATTTCTTGATGCCTATATCCTTGGCGATATCATCAATAAGAAAGAAAATGCGGTCGGACGATAAGACGCGATTAGTTGTAAATTAAACAAATTAAATTTTGATTAACAAATTAAATTTTGAGTTTTTTTACAGTTGGTACAGGTCTCACCCGACAGAAGCGAAGCCGCGGGCACAACTAGCTATTTACAATTATAAACCTTTTAGCTTTCAGATCTATAGCCACATTAACCTGAATGTTGAAAACATTAAAGCATCATTTTGGATAACGCGTTGAACTTAATGACTGCCGTAAATTCGCAAAATATTTTAAAACAATCGTACATTAACCTTTAAAGATTATGAACTCGCCAAAGAAGCTTTTATTCCGTCTGAAGTGATTAGTTTCTGTAAATGGATTGGGTTGTTAATTAAAATACAGTATAAAATAGAGTTCTAATGAAGTTTATTGAAGCTTTACCAATTGTTTTATAAAATTTACTTTTTTGTAGTTAATATTATATTCCTAATTCAGTTCAGTTAAATAGCACTCAGTGGTATGTCTGTGATTCCGTACACAATAGGTGCCAACGAAACTCTATTACTAAGCTTCCGCTATCCGTCCGTCTGTCAACAAGCATATTATAGAATTACATTGCATATATACAACAGTTAAAAGAGTACCATCTGTGGCCTAAAATTTAATCAAAAGTATCGATTTGTCTTAAGTGCAGATATCTTTAAAAAAGGTTCATACATAAAGAATTTAATGTTTATAGAATTCTTTTCATGTCTTATTCTCTGTCACCCAAAAATTTTGTGTACAGTTCATGTAGCGACATCTACACGCATCACGACGTCACTCGATAGATAGACAAGATTGTCACAATGTTGCATCAAGCTACAACGACACCTACAGTGCATATAAAACGATATGGACGACCAACGAACGTCACGATCCTAAATCGCGCTATCAGAGTTTCCTACGATCGTCACCTATATATACAACTTTCCAACGTAAGTCGTTCGGCTTCGGCCCCGGGCTTCGGCCCCGGGCTTCGGCCGCCAGGCAATATCAACCGCCTGGTCGGAGGATCCTCCCATTGTGTTGGAGGCATTTCTCAAGTCATACCTCCACAGTTCACATTCAAGTTAGCCAATAAATGTAGCATGTTCCCTCTATTTTTATTAATGCCTTACAGACAAATTCTCAGGTGAAAGTTAGTTGGAAGTAATATTCAAACCACAATAACTTAAGCGTACATTCCAAGTGTAATTTCCGCTTAACAACTGTGTAGTCAAATACAGAGGCAGTGCATATAGTTATGTTGTGTAACATTAAAGCGGATTATCACATTACATTAAATGCTTGGGATGATTTCTGTGTATTACGTCATACGTGTAGGTCGCTAGACAATTTTGATACTTTATGTTATACTAGCTTTGCCCGCGGGTCGTTTTCGTGATCTACAGTTTATTTTATTGTGTGAAATATATTTCTTTCTAAAATAAAAGTAGACTAAGCTTTTCCTATTAAGATCGATTCAGCGGTTTCAGAGATTAGTTGGAACAAACAGACAGAGATAAAAATTGTATAAATTAAATTTTAATTTTTTTTTGTCATGAGTACCGTATTATATGCTTTCTTAATATAAAATATTATGCATTCATTAAAAAGTTACTATTTTGGCAATACAAAAAGATAATTCAATTTTATTTATATAGAGAATTTGCATAAATAAAACACATTATGTGATGTTCTGCAGAATAAACGGCATGTAAATCTCGAAATAGAACCAGACTGAAATAGCTCTCGCATAATGAAACTTATTTCAAGTTACAAATATTGAAGTAGTTTTTCAAAGTAGTGTATGTTCAAGTTCTGTCCGTTTGTGATCTTTTGCTTCTTTTAGTATTTTAGTATTTGGCTACAAATGTTAAAAGTAAAAATTAAAAATCCATTACATGTTTTATTTACTTAATGCAATTTAGCAAACAATCATATTGTCCGTCTGATGGTATTCAGTAACCAAAACCTATGAAACGGTTGCGATAATTGAAGTAACACCTGCGCGTTTTCAATCCAAGGATTAGGAGGAAAGGGATAAGAAGAAGAGAAGGGAAAGAGGAGGTGGGAGGTTGGACCTCCAGCGCTCTCACTCCTCACACGAAACGCAACAGTACTTTACGCTGATTTTTTTGATAGGGTAGTACTTCCCCGGTAAGGCCGCCTATTTGTGATGGTTGTAGCATGGCTCTACTAATACTAAAAGTATTAGGATTCCGTAGCCAAATAACAAAAACGTAAACATTATATTTCGTCACGTCCGTCTGCCTGTTCATCCATCTGTCTTTCCACCTGTCTGTCCGTTAAGACGTAATAGGTTTCATATTAAACTTTTACGCTTTTGAAATTCAAGGAAAACGAGAGTATATTACCTTGTAAAAGGAATTTTGATTCCCGCTAAGTTCTTCCTAAATACTTTTGAAGTAAAACTTCTGGAGGCACGACTTGGCAGTAAATCTAAACTTTTTCCCAGATTTTTTTAACGCATAATAAAATCAATAGTCTGTTTAAGCAACTGTAACGGTGGTTAAAATAATATTATGTAAATCATTTTTATTTATCTGAAAATTCTAGGCAGCTTTTGAGACACAAGCGCTACTGCATCGGTGCGTGTCTGTGCATCATGGGCACGTAAAAGTACTTCCCGGCTGTTAACGATTTGATAATAAGCGACAAGTCGTATCAGACGCTTATATGGGTGACCTGGGGTCTAACATGAACTCTTGTTGCAATTCAAATACCACCTAACCTGAGCCGCATCGCTATTTCGTATTTCATACCATAACATTCTAATAGCCATTCATCTTTAATCAATATATGAAGTTAATAGGAAGTTACCGACAATAACGTTCAACTTATTTTAGAACATTACCGCACCCATTTACTGAACGTTGAACTGAATTGCATTGCAATAGAATTGTATACGCCTGAGTCACATAAATATAAATCCATTCTAACTAAACTGAAATTTAAAGTCCTACGGTACAACGAAACTCATTTTCTACTAATAAAATAATATATATTACATCTTAATAATAAAATATTAATATTGTTAATCACATACACAACTCAGACAGTAGCCACAATAGTAAGACAATTGAATTGTGCAATATGGTGTTTAGGGGACAGAGAACGTGTTGAGACACTCATAGCCGGAGGCGGTCCCTGATCGGTAAACGATCGGTGTGTTAAACAACTTTATCACATAGTGGTATTTCAACTGAGCGTGTCCATGCTTCGGAGGGCACGTAAAAAGGTCAGTCCCGGTTGATATCAATTTGATAATAGTCGAGTCGTCGAAGTCAAGTCAGAAGCCTACTCGTATATGGGCAACCTGAAAAACTCTGACACTAGGTTGGGCACTAACCCCTCGATAAGAAGAAGAAGAACGTGTTAAGAGATAACTGCTGTACTGTTTCTTAATCATAATCATAATCATAATCATAATCATTTTATTGCATAATTGTAATTACAGTCATGAGGTATTAATAATTAATTTATAAAAAGTTCTTTACAATTAGCCATGAAATGGCGTGCAATTAATTGGATACTAATTCTATTCCTCTAACCATTAACATCGCAAAATATGAAGTATGTTTGATGCAAATAAATATTATTATTATTATTACCTGAAGACTGCTATATGACATAAATGGTGTGCAGATTTTTCTTGACGGTATTTCAAATAACACATCTTCCATAAACCGGACAAGCTTCTAAAATTATTATTTATTTTTCACCTTGTACCGTATTCTTCTAGTTTACTATTTTAATTTTATATCTGAATGTTAAAATGGGGGTATGTTTATATGTTTAACAGTTTCTTTATACACACTCAAGCGACCCTAACAATAAAATTCTCGTAAAAACCGTTTCCCATGTTCTGACATCTGTCCCTAATAGTATATGAGGACAATCCAGAATAGTATGAATGTGAGTAAACCTTTCATTACCGTGACCTACAACAGTTATCACACACATCTTTAGTAAGGGTAAGCTGTGCTCATAAAATGTATTCCAAAATATTTGTTTTATCTCAGCTCTAACACGTTCATAGCCGGATGCACTCACTGATCGGTGGACGATCAGTGAGTTATGCAACTATAGGCGTGCAACGACTTATCGTTAGATGGGTGATCGCATTAGGTTGGCCGCTAACCACTTGATAAGATGAAGAAGATCTCAGCTCTAAATATTAACTTGCGTATACAAATAGTGTTCCTACATTTCCTACGGTCTCTCACGCTCACGCTCCGCAACCGCCTTCGCTGACATCTCACTCCTTATATACGCCGATGTCTCACTTCTTATACATATATGTAAATCAAATGGTATGACATTCGGCACCTGAAATTTAATACATGAACTATATAAACCATTACACGAACCGATCAGAAAGATGTATGTATAAAATGACTCATTATTAATGAGTCGTTGAGTGTGCAGCGTTTATTTATTAATTATATTGGACACTAATAAGTTTCGACACAACATGTGACGTAACAACCTTCAAATTTACAATGTAGCACAATATACGATAAATCTTTTAGGAAAATTACAATAAGATTTCTTTAATCATGAATAGCAAAATATGAAAAACGTTATTGAGAAGTCATAGTTACTTCGTCTTAAGCACCGATGGTATAGACGGGATTTCGGCTGAGGGCAGGTCATATTAATATGAGGTGTTAGTATTTTTCTATGATCCCAAGCCTTCGACTTAGCATAATAATGGACGCAAATAAGCAATACCATGTCAACCCACACGAATGTCATTTCGAGAAAAACACGTTTGAAAATTTTGAACAACTAGCTTTATATGATTTTTTTTATGTATTAGTCAAGTTTTTGGCAATTTCAGATTTATGTAAGTTATTTTACTTATTTTCTCAAAAAATAAGTATACGAACTGCATATTTCGTATACAATATAACCCAAAACGTTTAACATAATACATAAATTGCATTATTAAAAAATGGCTTTCTTAGAAATTTTAAAGCTTAAAACCGTACAAATATTAAAGAAAACTGTGGCTGAAGAACATTTTTCATATAAAACTTAATTTTTTAAATTTTGTGGATATTTCTGCATATAAAACTTAATTTTTTCAATTTTGTGGGTTGACATGGTATTGCTTATTTGCGTCCAATTATTACTATCCAAATTAGGGCTTATAATTATATTTTCTCTTAAAAAAACTATCCACATCCTTTGACACATCGGTAAGTTATTTCAGACGTCTATATGACGACATTGTTGTGCAACGATAGCGAACCCGTCTTAAGCGCCACAGGTCGCCGGTTCGATTCCCGCTCGGAGCAGATGTTTGTATTGACCATGCAGGAATTTTTTCCTGTCTGGGTGTGTTTGTCCTTATCATTATCTTTCCCGACCCCGACACAGATATAACTATAACAATGGGGCCGTTGAGTGTGTAGCGTTTATTTATTGTATTTATAGTTTTCTTTTCTTGAAACAATAGTTTCCGCGAACGCTAGCTCTTGTAAATTAGTCATAAAGTAAGTCACCATGATAAGCAGAACATAAGTTAAACTTAGCTTTACTTAATAGGATGACCAAAGTTTGAGTCACTTGGTCAGTAGGGGACATGATAAAAGTTGTTACATAAAAAGTAGAAGAAAATTGAGTTTTTTGTTATATTTTCATAAGAAAAGTTGAGATAGCCGACTCCAGTCCGTTAACGCGAGAGTTGCGGATCCTGACCTTGGGCTTTCGACGTACCCTCTCCTAGAGCTACGGGCTCATTTGGAGGGTCAATAAGATTATTATTAATGACTTATAAAGCAATATTATTGCTAATATTATCATAGTTTTGATAATATATAAAAGTAGAAAATATTTCACCTGACAGCAAGAACCCTTAACGAGCAAATAATTGAAATAATTAATTAAAACCAATAAGATTCGATAAAAATATGTCTCATCTGGTTTTACTATGTGTGAAGGTCGATGTTCCACTTTTCCTTACCTAAAAATGCTAAGTTTGGGTTCTTTGTAGAAGAAGCATCAGTTAGTGTTAGAGTATTAATTCAATTTTGATGTTCCACTATTAAATGAAATCAAAGCCATTAATTTTAAAATACATTCATTAATTAGTAATTAATTAAAATGTTTAAAATAATTATATACTCTCTTAATTATAAATAAGAATATCAGTTAAACCCACTAATAATAATAACTTCAATGCCATCCGCACAAAGCGACTATAATTACTTTTTAATAGTTAAATAACAAAAGTAATCACAGAGCAACCACTAAACTAAATTAGTCTAAAACATTGTCGCTATAATTATTTAACATCCAAGTGTTCTGAAGTTATGAAATATCAAAATGTGTTTATATGACAAACCCTACTCCTATTTAGATTATATACGACAGGCTATATGAATTTTCTTAAAGAAAAGCCCAAATTAATTAAAGCATTTTTGTTGTTTTTCGGTTGAATTGGAGTGATGGTATTCATACTGTTGCATTTCTTTTTACTTTTTTGCTCTGTAAGCTGCACAAATCTGTTATTGCATAGCTTAAAGCTTGAAGTTTATTAAAAAAAGGAAAAAGATGTTCGGACAAAAAAGTTGGGTCTAAATAAGGGTAACAAAAAGTTTTTGATATTTTTGAACAATTTTCCAAATGACTATTTGAATCGACAAATTCCATATCACTATCGGTCTCAGAGTTTCACGAAATTGGTTGAAAAATGTGACCTGCGGGCTTACCATGAACTCTTATTGAAATGACGACCTAAACTGTGCTGGATCGCTATTTCGTAGCATGACATATATGTCATGCTACTATAAAATCTAAATAGGTTTACTGTCTGAATTAATTGAGATTCATTTGGTCGTAATATGAATCGCAATAAGAGTTCGTGGTAAGCCATTTAGAGGAATCAGAGCGGGAATGATACACGTCAGCATTCTTATAAAGCTAAACGTTTCGCTCGGGCAGTAATATCAGCTTTGAGTAATTTAAGCATTGCCACTTTCTAGCACCACCTTATTATTCACGGTAGAGTCCACAAACCGGAGGCCCAATCTCCCACCCCCTCTGTTCCCTTCCTTTTTTCCCTTCTCATCCCCTCCCTCCTGTTTCTTGGGTTGGCAACGTGCTAGTAATACTTCAAGTATTGCAAGCGTTCATAGGTTGCCGTGACTGCTTACCATCAGGGGGACCGTATGCTTGTTTGCCAACCGTCATGATAAAATAAAAAAACAAGAACTATCAGAGGTACAATATATAGTCCATCAGAATATCGCCATTTTATAATATCAATTATATCTTAGTGAATTCGTTCGTACGCGAATGAAAAAGAACAAAAAGTAAAAACAACCCTGGAACCTCATTCTTCAATTAACTTTTAAAATTCTCAATCCATTTTCACTTTCAAAGTCAAGTCAAAGTTCAATAAAAAAATTTATGAAATTACTTAAAAAAAATTGAAGAGTATTTCAATTTTCAATATAACTTGATTGATACCAAAATCTTTGAAATTTAGAATGTTAGCGTCGTTGGTTTTATTAAAATAATATGGTCATCATATCAAAAAATCGGCCAAGTGTCTGTTGGTCTCGCACATAAAGGGTTCCGTACCACTTGAGAATAAAAATATCAAGTTTTATGTATGGGAAGTGGGCACTCCTGTATTTTTAAATTAAATTTGTTTTTATTATTTGTTATTATAACATAGAAATACACAAAATATGAAATATCCAATTACTTATCGATTACAGTCAGTGAGATACAGGAAAAAACGTCAACAATGTTAATATTCTTGTATGGGGACTTTGTTTTTTATTTTAATTTTATTTTACAGTTTATTTTGTTTTGATTGTTGTAGCAACAATACACACTCTGAACCTTTTTACAAACTTTCAACGTCATGTTTATTTATATCGAATCAACAACCAAAAAAATAAGTTTCAAGCTTTTAGTTCTAAAAATGACGATACTTTTGTACAACTTTTCATCCCCCCTTTCAATACCTTACAACGCCTTTTTACATTAAAAAGTAGCCTATGTTTTTTCTCAGGCTCTAGACTACCTGTGTACCAAATTTAATTAAAATCGGTTTAATAGTTTTGGCGTGAAAACGCGACAGACGGACAGAGAGACAAGAGTTACTTTCACATTTATAATATTACTAGGATTAATACATTGCTCTGTGTACAAAATCTATATTCCGCGCTTTCTCTGTATTGCTGCAGATAAAGTTTTTCAATATTTTGATTGATTTTGCAAAGTTCAACAATTTTAGGTATTCACTTGAAGATTAAATATTTCATTAGTTGCAAAGAATGTAAGGATTCTTTCTTCTATAATCGGCTTAGACTATTCTAAACAAGAGTCGCTACCGTCACGACACGAGTCGGTTGCGGGTTCTATTCCCACTCGGGCCAGATTTTTGTTTTGATCTTACCTCTTCGGAGAGCACTTTAAGCTGTCGGTCCCGGTTGCTAAGACATAACATCTGATAATAATCATTTTCATTCAACATGTTGGCGACGCGTGACGCCAACAATTGTTTGGTGTTGCTATCGCTCATAGGCTACGACAACCGCTTACCATCAGGTGGGTTGAATGTTTGCTTGCAAACACAAAAAATTGGTACATAATTGTTATGGTACACCACCGTCTGTCTATACTCTTAAGTTACTTTTCACTCCCTCGAGAACAACACTTTTTTTAACGAAAGGTTGAGTTAAACCATGAAAGCGGAACAAACTCATATTCCCATTTATAATATTACTATGTACATTTTGTATTCCTTCCTGTGTCCCCGACGAATCCCGAATGTGACGACCCCATCGCCCGCTGTTGGAATAACCACTGTCACAGCAGAGATTGTTCCACCAGTACAATCAGTCACACTGGTGGTAGGTCTTTTGTTGCAAGAGGCCGGCTACGTAGGTACCACCGCAGTGTCAAATATTCTGCCGCCAAATAGTAGTGCTTAGGCATTACTGTGTTCGGGTTTGAGGGCACTGTAAGCTAGTGAGATTACTGGGCAGAGCAGATTTAAGAACCAATATCTCGAGGTTGGCTGCGGGAATCACTTACCATCGGGGGGGCGTATGCTTGTTTGCCAACTTATACGTTAAAAAAAACGTGTAAATGGTGTTATATTCTGATGAAAAACTTAATTTATTCTATCAATTTCGCACAATATTTATCATTTTATTATCCTCAAACGTTTTCTTTGTTACTTTACCGGTGTAATTTATTACAGTAATTCTAGACAACATTTTGAGCTGTGATGTTGATAGATGAGTGCATTTTTCATTTGATATTTTTATGTATACAGAGATAACCAACTCTTATTATATTTAATTAAAATACTCAATTACTCAGTATTTACCCTCCTACCTCATAACCCCATTAGGATAGTATATTTTTAAATAGTATAATATACATAATAATAAGACCTTTGGCACGTTCTGCTATAATGACCGTCTTTTACATATCACCATTATTAGTTTATACAGTATATTGATATCAGACACCGTTGTGGCGTTGTGGGTAGCGTGTCTGCCTTTAGTTGCGACGGTTGCGGGTTCCATTTCCGCTCGGGCTGATGTTTGTTAAATTTCTGTCTCGGTCTGGGCGTTTGTCTGTGGGTCTCCCCACCGTGCCTCGGAAAACACGTTAAGCTGTCGGTCCCGGTTGTTATCACATAACATCTGATAATAGTCATTAACTCTTGATAAGTAAATTGCTCTTATCCAATGAGCTACTGGTTCGCCCTTAGGGTTGCGGAGATCAGATGGCAATCGCTCTGTGTAAAAACTAGTAACCTGTCAAATCCGGACAAGAGTAATAAGCAGACCCTGGGTAAATACTCCTATAATACCGGGAATAATGCTGGGAAGAAGAAGTATAATATACATAATTATGTAAGTCGTTTCTGCTATAATGTCCTTTTTACCCGACTGCCGGAGGGTAATGTTTTCGAGCGTATGTATGTATGTATGTATGTATGTATGTATGTATGTATGTATGTATGTATGTATGTATGTATGTATGTATGTATGTATGTATGTATGTATGTATGTATGTATGTATGTCTGTATGTATGTATGTATGTATGTATGTATGTATGTATGTATGTATGTATGTATGTATGTATGTATGTATGTATGTATGTATGTATGTATGTATGTATGTATGTATGTATGTATGTCTATTTCTTTATGACGCTCTACAGGCTAAACCCTTGGATGTAAATCGACTTATGAGGTATCATTAGATTCGTCTCAGTTCTGAGAGTGACATAGGCTACATTATTTTAACATGGGTTCCGCAGAAGCAACAGGCTGATCAATCAATTTGTAAATTGATGATGGAGTTTAAAGGGAAATGCTTAAATTACGTAAAAATATAATTTTTATGTTTTATTTCAATGCTTGTCCCCGTCTGCAGTACTTTTACTAACATTAAAGTAATATTTATATTATAGTAGTCATTATAGAGCTTGTTTTTAGCTTTTAGGAATTATTATTAATGCAGTTGGGTTTTTTGTTTCATTTAATAATTTATTTTATTTACTTGATCCGTGTTAACAATGGCTACTGACAATTTACGTATCACCAATATTAGTTTATAAAGTATATTGAGTCTGTGTATTTCCTTAAATTATTCAATTAGTTTTATTTTTCACATACAACACTCATACAAGCGTAATAATTTGACTAAAGGCTTATGAGAAATTTGCTTTTGCATTTTATAAAAATCAGTTTCTCTTACCTTTTTTTTTTTTTTTTTTTATATTAGAAGTTGGCAAACAAGCATACGGCCCACCTGATGGTAAGTGGCTGCCGCAGCCTATGAGCGCTTGCAGCACCATTAGTAGGTGCCACTCACGCGTTGCCAACCTCGAGATATTAGTTCTAAAATCTCGTTCGCCCAGTAATTTCACTAGCGTACAATGCCCTTCAAACTGGAACACAGTAGTGCCTAAGCACTACTATTTGGCGGCAGAATATTGGACACTGCGGTGGTACCTACCTAGCCGGCCTCTTGCAACAAAAGACCTACCACCAGTGGTACCTACCTAGCCGGCCTCTTGCAACAAAATACCTACCTAAAAATATTTTAAAAATACTAACTAGCAACTAGGTCGCTTTGAAATTGACCACTCATTTTCTACATGCTCAAACGAAGAGTACGAGTCTAACCGTGTAATTAAAAGCTCTTTTAAAGTGGCGATGTTTATATCTGCTTTAAGCGGTAAATATATATGTACACTGTACATTTACGAGCAATGAAATACGACCATATGTACATATGTAGGTGTTGCATAAACTGTAATTACTGCGATGACATTGACGACGTGACGCAGCGATAACGAACCTGCCTGAAGCGCCACAATTCGCGGGTTCGATTCTCGCTCGAAGCATATCTTTGCATTGTTTTCCGGACTGGATATATTTGTCCTTGTCATTGTGTATGTTTCCGGACCCCGACACAGGATATAACTATCCTAATAAGCCGTTGAGTACGTACCATTATCTAAACTGGCTGGCCCTTAATCTTGGCCTTCGACACCAGAAGACATCACCTCTCACGTTCCTGTACCACTTCACGCTAATCGGCTCTTCGTTGAGGTCCTTTGTGACTGAATCGTTCACATCAATACCTGGGATGATCGACTTGGTCGTTTGTCGATCAGTCAGTCAGGGTCATCCACAGCTTTAATAGGGTGCAGATACGGGAAACGAGGAGTCCCTCATAACCCGAGCATCTCAGGGAGCACAACTCCCCTTGGTCACTCGGAAAATTGCTAAAACTTTGTGCATGTGTGTTTCTTCGTAAAGACAGTTATTGTCGGATGTTTGTGTTGACTCTGGTAAGAGCTCTCTTGATAACTGCCGACCATCGGGCGGTCGAGCGTGGTTGGTCGATCGGTCGTCCCAAATATACTCTCTTAGTGGCACTACACACACTGGTAAATCTTACTTACATTCACTAAAATCAATGATATTAATGTCTATTTGCTGAAACCTCAATAGCTCACGGTTAAAGCAGCCTTCGTTCCGTTGATGCGAATATTGTGGGTTTTGTTCTGACCCGGTTTGATCTGTCCTGAAGTTTATTTAGGTTTCAAGAATTTCTATAAAGCATTGTAATTTATTCTATTATGTGTACTCTACATTAATAGAACCACATTCCTGTTCATCTACATTTATTATTATATTTTAATAAAATAACCTCTTAATTTATTCCTTTGCCTTTTTTTACTTTTAAAAAAGGAATGGTAGTTCAAAATCAATTTGGCGGGAAAACTAGAATGTCAGATTGAGCTCGCTATACTAGGTTCGGTCGTGAACCATTTTATTAATTTATTATTGTTATTTAATAGGTATGTGTTATAAAAGCCAGTAATTATATCCACTTACAGATTTATTTGCATTACGATTTGTAATTAACAAATATTGAAATTTTAAAAAGTCTTATCACTTCTGATTCCTAATAATATATTATATGCTGATATAAAATATAATATTATTCTTTATCAATAGTAAGACAAGTCGTAATAGTTAATATTATATTCTGAGCTTTAACTGTCTAAACTATTTCATAGGTATTTGTCAGTTTAATGAAGCCCACATAAACTTCTACAACAAAGTCAGCGGTATTATACATATAATATATATACTAGCCCCTCGGTTAGTCACCTCGGCTTCGCTTGCGTAGTCTACATAATTGTTGTTTACTTATTGAAACAAATCTTTTTTTTTGGTCGACTTCGTAATGAATGGTCATGATGAGTTATCAAATGAAAATAGAATTCTTCTAATCCGACTATAAGTTCTAGAGATAAGCGCGTTCGAACAAACAAACAAAAATTATAGTAATGTAATAGCTAGTAGTTGTAGTAATGGTAGTAATAGAGCCATCCTTCTCCCCGCACAAATAAACCGGCTTGCCATCTGGAACCAGTAACTCATTGGATATGAGCAATTTACTTAACAAGAGTTAACGATTATTATCAGATGTTGTGTGATAACAAACGGAGCCGACAGCTTAATGTGCTCTCCGAGGCACGGTGGGGACACCCACAAGGACAAACGCCCAGACCGAAGCAGATATTTGTAAGATCAATCTGCCCGAGCGGGAATCTAACCACAACGCCACAACGGTGTCGAGGAAAAGGAGTAAGTGACATTACACATTCATTATAAAAAAATTCAAATATAAATAATAATAAAATTCAAAACAGAACTTGCAACAGTTATATGATTATAATTGACGACGTTGTGGCGCAGCGGTAGCGAACCTGCCTTAAACGCCACAGGTCGCGGGTTTGATACCCGCTCGCATGATGTGTTTGTATTGAGCATGCAAGCATATTTTCCGGTCTGGGTGTATTTGTCCTTGTCCTTGTATGTGTTTCCGGACCCCCGACACAGGATATCACTATCCTAATGGGGCCGTTGAGTGTGTAGCGTTTATTTATTTATTTATCTAAAACATTATTTTAAATTACTGTCATTTACAAAAAAATACTTTTCAATTTAAAAAATAGTACAGGTGCTCGAAGCGAGATACTAAGTTTTAAAGTAAACAAAAATTTATTTAAGTAAGAATTTAGTTAAAATGCTCAGACTCGCTACAATTAGTCCAATAATTTTTCTCATATTAATTATTAATATTCATATTAAAGTTAATAATATTAGTCTTTGATCGTAATTATTCAACATTTTACTAAGCGAATTAGTTATTTTAAAAACATAAAAACATAAAATGTAAAAAAATCCAAGTCTCACAACACTCTACTACAAAAACTTGTGAGATCTCATATATAACCATAACTGATACTTGGCTGTTGTACGTTGAATATGTTGCCGTAAATTTTCGTAAATTCTCCTAGTAACTAAAAGTTAAAAATTGTTGCTTCATCCACAACAAAATTACAGGGGACCAAAATTACCTCTAATCGCTCTGAGAAAAGATGTTACTGTGCTCTTTGGGCACCTTGGTGAGGGCACTAGCGTACCCCCTGATAACTTTGACTCCTAGTTTTATTGCATTGAAAGTCTTCCGTTCCCCGCTTAGTTTTAATGAAACTTCACAACTCGAATCTACAGATTCCTTGACAAGCAAATTGCATTAACACAATAGCTCGGTTCCTTTATTGGAATAATTTTTAGGTCTTTGTATTTCAATAGGATAAATGAGACTCGTAGAAGATTCCACCTATTTTATAAATACTTTTGTTTATCACGTTTTCCTAAAATACAAGGTATGGTAGAATTCAGAAATTCTATAAAATTGTAGATGTTGATGGCGCGCACATATACAACTCTTGGATAACTAAATACATTTTATTTGCAATGGGATTATTAAATGAACCCAATTAAATATTTCCTTAATTTTTAAGGCAAGTAATATAAAATTTTAATATTCGGCGATACAGCTTAAAGTATATTCTCCTATCTAATTGACTATACAGACGGCACGGCGAAGATAAATATTTGGCATTGTTAGTTCGAATATTTTTTTGAAATATATTTCTCATATTATACAATAATTAATTTACAAATAGAAATTGATGTTGCTTTATCTACTAAGATATAATTTTATGTATAGAGTTTTGTCAATATTTATTGTTTGTATAGATTTATGCCCTTGCTGGCCTTCACATACAGCTGTTAATAGTTGAATGAACTCAATTATAATTTATTGTTTTTAAAAAGCGATTAAGATAATAATTGTATATAAAATTCTAATATTTATGTGTGTTAAATCAGATTTTATCAATTGGCTACTACGTAGCAGTTTGTTCAAAGCTTGCTACGAGAAATGCTACAAAGTTACGTATATCTCTACATTCTGTTCCCCGTTTTTGTCATAAAAACTCCTAAAGGTGACTGATGAATAACCTATATATTCTTTGTGATAGTACACGCTTGAGCATTAATAAGTAATTAATTATTACTTATAAAAGTAGCATTGACTATCTATAAACTAAGGACCGGCCCTTCTATTCAGAAAACATCTCCACAGTAACTTCATTCGATTATTGCAAACTTATGACTAACTTCGTTTGATTGCGTCGATGTTGAATTTACAAAGGAGGACCAGTAAGTCTTCGACTGTTTTGTTATTTATTTTGGTATTTTGTTCACATAAAAGGGCCTGCCCAATATATGTTTATAATAAGTCTACGCATATAGGAAAACAGTATAACATAATACATATTTAAAAGAACTTTTACATATTAAGTTAAATGTTAAAAGTTAGTTTAGACTCAAAAGGCCTGCCTGCCTGGTTAGCTAAACTCGTGAAGTGACTGCTCGGCAGCCACGTTTTGATGATAGGTAGCGTATAACCAGTTGTATAAAGGGCGGCAATGGATTTGCATGCCCACTGGTGAATCAGATGTTCATGAGTGGCGGTAATCACTTAACATCAGTTGAGTCTCCTTTGACATAAAAAATAAGTTAAAAGAAATGTACACCGTCAGAAGGTTTGTAAATTTTAATAAAAAACTAAGAAATAAAATTTAATTATAATCCACTTAACACTCGCCATAATATTGGTATCCTGCTTGAAACATCGACGCGACGTTATGGCGCCATTTTATAAGCTAAAATAATTTCTCTGTCAGTCACGTCACCAACGATTACTATTTCATATTTTTTGAACATAAAATGTAGCAGCATCACCCTACATGCAGTCAGGAAATAATTGTACGCTACACATCTTTTATTTATCTTTATTTTCTACGTCATCGTTCGGAATAGATGAACGTAGATAGCTCTGAAAAGAACTGTTTTATATGCCTTATAAGGCGTGGTTGGTATGCGAAACAGCGTCGCTCTGAAAAGAGCGTTTTTAAGATGCAGATCCGAAGATCTACAGTTTCTTCTTTCTTCAAGCTTCCAATAAGAATCTTCACACAATACTACTTCAAGCAATACGCGACGCGGAAACCGAACTCGACAAGACGACCCGCTGCACTCGGCGCTCGACGATTCTAAGGCGACGCCGGGTCGCAGCGGTCAATTTTATTAATTCGCGCGCGTCCCTCCAGCGCGCCCTTCCCGCTTCAGACAGCGGCGTGCGGGGATCATGACGCCACCTATCAGAAGCCCGCGTACTAATGTAGACTTTTTAATTGGAATTTTATTTTGTAATTTTATATTTTATTTTGTTTTCTATTTTTCTATTGGCTGTTTACTTTTTCATTTTTTGTATATATACTCGTGCATTTTTTCAATAAATTATTCCACTACATTCCACCGGAGAGTTTACTTATAATCTACGAATCCTCAACAATTAAATAACCACACCGGTACACTAGCACAGAGGTTAAAGTGGTGACCCCTGAAGAACAGAAGACCCTTCTGAAGAAAAAACCTCCCAACGTGGAATCTCTGCCCGACTACACGCTGCCGTGACGAAGCTCTTTCACGAATATCGCTACGCTGCTTGACGAACCTATCCGGACAATGGAAGACAGCCAAGCACCAGCCACATTCAACAACCAGACCGTCACTCAATACCTCACCGACGTCCTACGTACTTTACAAGCAGAACTCGCAGAATTGAAATCAAGACCGACGCATAAACCTCACCAGCGATACCCATCTCATCATAGAACCACATCGCAACGTCATTCCCGGTCTCATACTTCATCTTCATCTGCACACTCATCAATCTGCTATTACCACCGTCGATTCAGCAACGCAGCAACACGCTGTACAACCCCTTGCAGCTTCAAGAAACAGTCATCACATCACAATCAAACACTGGCAGAAACGGAATCATTCGGCGATCATAACAAGTCCTACCGCCTGTTCGTCAAGGACAAAAGGACATGCTACTCTTTCTTGGTAGACACGGGAGCTAATATATCCGTCTTACCTCGAAAACCAGGCCAGAAAGCAACGCCACTACCATTCAAACTATACGCCGCAAATAACACAACTATATCTACCTACGGCGAGAAAACACTCGAACTGGATCTCAACTTACGACGTCCCTACAAATGGAAGTTCATAGTCGCTGATGTCTCGAAACCGATACTAGGAGCCGATTTCTTAAACCACCATCAACTTATCGTAGATGTCAAAAATCAAAGATTAATTGATGCCGTCACAAATCTCAACGTCAAAGCTCCGGTGATGTCAACTAACATACCTACAGTCCGCAGTATCGACATACATAGCACATACCACGACATCCTAGCCGAATTTCCTGGAATCACACGTCTTACCGCAATGCAACTCGAACCGAAGATCCACGTCGAACACTACATAGAAACCGAAGGTCAACCTCTACACTGCCGTTCTCGTCCTATACCGCCGCATCGCTACGAAACAGTCAAAAAAGAATTTGAAAACATGATGCAACAAGGACTCTGCAGACCCAGCAAAAGCCCATGGTCATCACCACTGCATATAGTACCCAAGAAGAACGGGGATATACGAGTGTGTGGTGACTATCGCAGGCTCAACGCGATAACAAAGCCCGATCGCTACCCAGTACCACGAGTCAAAGACTTCACTCATCATCTATCAGAAAAAAGAATATTTTCAACAATCGATCTCAACCGCGCGTATCAACAAATCAACGTAAGAAACGAAGACATTGAAAAAACTGCCATTATTACTCCATTCGGCTTATTCGAGTTCCCGCGCATGTGTCCCGGTTTGAAAAACGCTGGACAAACATTTCAACGTTATATACATGAAGTACTCCGCGGACTCGACTACGTGTTTCCATTCATCGACGATGTACTTATCGCCTCATCAAACGAAGTCGAACACCGCGAACATCTCAGAACTGTTTTAAAAAGACTAGAAGAGAACGGGATCACTATTAACCCAGCCAAATGCAACCTAGGCCAGTCGGAAGTAAAATTTCTCGGTTACATCGTTTCTCAAGAAGGAATCAAACCGCCACTCGAGAAGGTCAAGGCTATCACTGAGTACACACAACCGAAAACCATTGAAGAATTAAGACGTTTCCTCGGTATGTTAAATTTCTACCGCGATCACATACCTAACGCCGCGACGCTACAGGCTCCATTGAACGCATACCTACACAACGTCAAGAAGCGAGATAAAACAATCATTGAGTGGAACACCGAAGCACTAGAAGCATTCGAGGCATGTAAAGCCAGCATCACAAACGCAGCTTTACTCGCCCACCCTTCACACCAAGCCACCCTCGCAATCTTCAGTGACGCCTCAGATACAGCAGCCGGTGCCGTCCTACAACAATATATCAATAATACATGGCAACCATTAGGATACTTCTCAAAGAAATTCTCCGACGCGCAACAAAAATATTCAACATACGATCGTGAATTATTAGCTATTTATATGGCAGTAAAACATTTTCGAAAAATATTTGAAGGACGCGAACTCATCATATTCACGGATCACAAACCGCTTACATTCGCTATGAACAAGATTACAACATCAAACGAAACTCCGCGCAGAACGCGACAATTATTATTCATTAGCGAATTTACTACCGACATACGTCACGTAAGCGGCAAACAAAACACAGTTGCCGACGCTCTCAGCCGCATAGAAACAAGCGACATCGCAACACGATTCACGGAATCGAGCCACATAGCGACAATAACTTGTCCTTCACCGATCGACTACGAAGAAATCGCCCGCGCGCAAGACAAAGACAGCACTATACATCAATTACGTCATCAAAATAATTTATCCTTCAAGAAGATCAACATACCTAACACAAACATCGAATTATACTGCGAAACATCAACTTCATACATAAGACCGTATATACCTAACGAATACCGAAGAAAAATTTTTAACAGCGTTCATAATATAAGTCATCCCGGAACAAGAACTACTCGAAAATTAATAACAAAAAATACTTTTGGCCTTCAATGAATACCGATATAGGTCAGTGGACTAAAACCTGTTTATCGTGTCAAAAAAGTAAAATACAACGTCACACACACAGCAAGATCGCAACATTCCCGCCAACCGAACGATTTCAACACATACATATCGATATAGTTGGACCGTTACCTACAACTGCGCAAGGACATCGCTACATAGTAACAATGATTGATCGTCACACGAAATGGCCCGAAGCGATCCCGACCATTGACATATCCGCAGAAACAGTCGCCGACTCCATATACACGCATTGATAACTCGCTTTGATGCCCCGCTACGATAACGACCGATCAAGGACGACAGTTTGAGAGTAACCTATTCATTCATCTAACAAAAATACTCGGTATAGAAAAAATACGTACTACGCCCTACCATCCGCAAAGTAACGGAATCGTAGAACGTTGGCATCGTTCATTGAAGACTGCATTACGAGCGAAACTATCAAATACAAATTCATGGATGAATGAACTCCCAACCGTACTACTAGGACTACGAGCCGCCTTACGCACCGACACCGGCGTAAGCGCCGCCGAACTTACCTACGGATTCAACTTGCGACTGCCTAGCGACTTCTTCGACGCAAATACTCCCGCTACTTCATCAATGGACTACAGTTACGTCGAAAAATTACGCGCGAACATAGCAAAGAACAAGCCGAAGCCAATGAACACACACCGAAACAATAAACACATATTCGTACATCAAGACCTACACACATGCACGCACGTATTTATTAGAATCGACGCAGCAAAGTCAACTTTAAAAGCACCATATGAAGGTCCCTATCGAGGTTGTAAACGAACGGATAAAGTTTTTACAATTCAATTACCCGATCGTCAAACAAATATATCAATCGACCGATTGAAACCTGCATATGTACTTCAAGATACCGATTACCTTATACCTTCAGAACCTGTTACCAAGATTACCATACCATACCAACCAGAAACCATTACCAGGAAAACCACATTACCAGAGCAAGCGAACAACATGACGTCACAACCTAATCTCAAGCAAACACGATTAGGCCGTACCATCAAGTTGCCGGTACGTTTCACTTGAGGGGGATTACTGTAGCAGCATCACCCTACATGCAGTCAGGAAATAATTGTACGCTACACATCTTTTATTTATCTTTATTTTCTACGTCATCGTTCGGAATAGATGAACGTAGATAGCTCTGAAAAGAACTGTTTTTATATGCCTTATAAGGCGTGGTTGGTATGCGAAACAGCGTCGCTCTGAAAAGAGCGTTTTTAAGATGCAGATCCGAAGATCTACAGTTTCTTCTTTCTTCAAGCTTCCAATAAGAATCTTCACACAATACTACTTCAAGCAATACGCGACGCGGAAACCGAACTCGGACAAGACGACCTCGCTGCACTCGGCGCTCGACGATTCTAAGGCGACGCCGGGTCGCAGCGGTCAATTTTATTAATTCGCGCGCGTCCCTCCCGCGCGCCCTTCCTGCTTCAGACAGCGGCGTGCGGGGATCATGACGCCACCTATCAGAAGCCCGCGTACTAATGTAGACTTTTTAATTGGAATTTTATTTTGTAATTTTATATTTTATTTTGTTTTCTATTTTTCTATTGGCTGTTTACTTTTTCATTTTTTGTATATATACTCGTGCATTTTTTCAATAAATTATTCCACTACATTCCACCGGAGAGTTTACTTATAATCTACGAATCCTCAACAATTAAATAACCACACCGGTACACTAGTACAGTGGTTAAATAAAACAATTTCCTTTGTAATATTATAATATGAGTATTTTAATTGAGTTAGTTCATCGTTTAGACATTGTTTACGCAAATTGTATAATCTATATTTAAAAATCAATAATCTTCTTTGTAATTGTCTTTTAAAATTCAAATAGATACGTTTCAAAATTCAAACGCAGAACATTTATTATTTCCTATTCCTTGTTCGCTAATAAATCGCTACAAACCTAAATATTGGTCATCGTCGACCTTCTATTGTTTCTCCAACTTTAAGTTTAATCAATAACAAGTATTTCTTTAATATTTAAATGAATGCAAACTAAAATGAAGGCAATTGGTCAGAATGGTCACCTGATGGTAAACGATCAACGCCGCCAATGAACATCTGCACACCAGAGGGCATACAGGTGCGTTACCTCTAAGGAAAGAATAGGCTCTTTTCTTTTTTTCTTTGCATGATGTCCATTCATTTGAAATTTTATGCAAAATCTTCGATATGAAAATGAGAAAAAATATCAAAATTATTTTCCTAACCAGAATAAACCTGGTTTTTCCGTCGACCTTCTATTGTTTCTCCAACTTTAAGTTTAATCAATAACAAGTATTTCTTTAATATTTAAATGAATGCAAACTAAAATGAAGGCAATTGGTCAGAATGGTCACCTGATGGTAAACAATCAACGCCGCCAATGAACATCTGCACACCAGAGGGCATACAGGTGAGTTACATGTAAGGAAAGAATAGGCTTTTTTCTTTTTCCTTTGCATGATGTCCATTCATTTGAAATTTTATGCAAAATCTTCGATATGAAAATGAGAAAAAATATCAAAATTATTTTCCTAACCAGAATAAACCTGGTTTTTATAACGTAAATCTTATTAGTTACAAAAAAATCAATCGAGACTCTGAATATCAGACAGAATGATACGGATAAGGGTTTCTTTTGTATTTCAAGATAAACCGCGAGGACCCTTGACGGTATTGTAACGAATACACCATTGTTAAAAATAATATAAAAAGGTTTAATACAAATCTAATTGGGCTCTGAATAAAAACTTAAAAAGAAACAATGACATGATTGATCTTTAACGAAGTTGTTAGTTCTCAAATAATTATTAGTCAAGAACGTTGTGGACCACGCACAGTTGAAATTAAAGGGTTCCGCAGCATTTGTTTCTTTTTTAGAATATGTATTGCTGTTGACCCTACAGGCCTTGACAGCGTCACCGAGTACAGAGACCCATCCGTGAAAAAGAAACAGCCAACTCAACTCAACTTTGAAAAGCGTGATGATGAAAAAGCTTGAAGACTTCAAATAATAAGGACTTAAAATCGACCGCAATAATAAGTGGGTAATTTCATAGTACATAATTATTAAAAGTAATATGAAAAACAAAGTTATTGAAACAACTTATATATCTCTAAAATTTGTATTCTAAAATTTGTCTTCTTCAAAATAAATATGGTTAAAAGTTCATTGGATGTATTAAAGGTCTACAACCTCATAATTTTCTAGAATTTTAAATCCCATAGTTCTAAAGTTAGAGGGGGAGTGGGCACAATTTCCTTTAGGAAGTAATACCTCAACAACTACTGCCTTAATGAAAAAAGTCGAAACTTATCATTTGGAAATACCTATCCGCAGATACCTCACATACCATGCGTTGAATTTTTTTTTCAATCGTAAGTTACATGTACGGATTGGACTGCTTCCCTTAATATTTATATATTTTAGGATTTCATTACAAAATTGTGTAGCGGTTCATAGAATACACGTATTTACTAAATTTCGTATAGATAGAGCCCATAGTTTCCCAGTAAAATGACTGTGACATACGGACGGACGGACAGACGGACAGACAGACGGACAAGACGAATTTGTAAGGGTTCAGTTTTTTGCCGTTTGGCTACGGAACCCGTATTATTACCAAAGATATTATTTCATAATAAACGATAATAAGAATTGTGAGAAATTCAATTAAGAGGCATTTATATTATTGTTATTGAATTATTTATGTAGATATAACAAATTAAAATGTATTATTAAAATTTCTATATGAAATAACAAAATTATTCATTCAAGCGATTGTGTTATCATCATATTTAGATAAAAATTAATTAATACAAAAAATAAGCAAGATAAGTTTTTTATTTCTTACTCAAAATAAAGCAATATAAAATATCATTCATATCATTGAAAGTAA
Source organism: Hestina assimilis (assembly GCA_023373885.1). Lineage (NCBI taxonomy): Eukaryota > Metazoa > Arthropoda > Insecta > Lepidoptera > Nymphalidae > Hestina > Hestina assimilis. The sequence continues at coordinate 830,412 of CM041745.1, read as the reverse complement.
AGAATTCAGTATAATTTTTTTTTATCTTTATTATATATCAAATTATCTCAAAAATAAAATCTTAAATATAATCTAACTTACTTTATATAATATTACGATTTTAGCCAAGAGCATGTTTCATTCCCAAGAAAAGTTAGACACAACCATGTCTCCCGCGAGGTCTAACCCATTTTCTCCGTAAAGGCCATTAGGGCCAACATCAATATACATATTAAAGGTCAATAATAAATGTTCCGTTTGCCATTTAGTTACGGAACTGTAAAAAGTATATCTTGACAATAAAATCTAAACGTAAACGGGATGGGGATGAAAAAATTATCATATCTTTGTAAATTATGGATAACCCCAAAGTATAGTTACTAAAAACAGCAAAAAAAAATTTTTATGTTTATTGGTGTTGGCCATTACCGACCTTGGAAGCTTCACTGGTTGGGGCTAGATAAATGACTTCAACTTCATACTGGGAACATACCTGGTATTCCCCTTAATGAAAACTCGTATATTATATAAAATTTATAAAAAAGTAAAAGTGATTACTTATATTAGTACTTATGCTTATTCTTGGCTTTTTTCGTTAAATTTTATTTCTCATAGAAAATTTATCTTGAACGTTGAAAAAACTTTTTTACTTAAAACGATGAAAAATAATTTCAAATTAAAAATTTCGTGCATTATACGTATGTATATCGCATAAAATAATTTTACTAACATTTTTAGTTACTGTCAAAATCAGAAGACATCATTCTGTTAGTGATAAACATTAAAATACAACGTTTAGTCCAGTTATAAAAATAATATTATTTAAGTGTTAGTCTAATATAATATGATGATTATTGTCTAAAGTTCTATATACTTATTTATATGTTGCTTATGATATGATTTAATAAAATTAAAAATAGCATCATAATCAACACATTTAAATTTATCCGCGTTGTGTTTTGACCACCCCATCGCCCGCTGTTGGGATAACCTCTGTCACAGCAGAGATTATTCCACCAGTGCAATCAGTCGCACTTTTTGTTGCAAGAGGCCGGCCAGGTAGGTACCACCGCAGTGTCAAATATTCTTTTTTTTATGTTATAAGTTGGCAAACAAGCATACGGCCCACCTGATGGTAAGTGGTTGCTGTAGCCTGTGAGCGCTTGCAGAACCATTAGTAGGTGCCACTCACGCGTTGCCTACCTCGAGATATTAGTTCTTAAATCTCGTCCGCCTAGTAATTTCACTAGCGTATAGTGCCCTTCAAACCGGAAGACAGTAGTGCCTAAGCACTACTATTTGGAGGCAGAATACACCTACCGGGAAATAGTAGTGTTTAGGCATTACTGTGTTCCGGTTTGAAGGGCACTGTAGGTTAGTGTTAATATGTCGTTATTTATTTTAATTAACGCAACAATTAGCTTATTGGCTGATATGAGCAAAGAAGTACGCGACCATCTCTTTCGAGAAGAAAGCCTTTTCCGTTCTCGTTTTCAAATGTTATGGTCCTGACATCTCCGTCTTGTCCAAATGAGACTTTTAATTCGCTAGATCTGATCGTCGAGTTGGCTTGTCTAACATAGTCCTCTAGTGGAGTAGATGGGTGCTTGAGGATGTGGTAGGTAGCGGAAATTTCTCCACCAAACCTTATAGTTTCCCTCTTGATGGCCGCTATCAGCGCTGTGTCACTAAGACCGCTGCCTAATGCGACGACTCCTACCATATTGTTATTCCTCACTATTTTTAATGTATTTTCGAACTTTTGCTTTAACGCGGCTATGTTTTTGAATACATTCTCACTAGCTCTTTTTGCTGAAACGAAATGTCTGAAATTAGTAAACTCGTTAAAAATATACAAGTCAATACCAAATTTTTATATGACCTTCAAGGCACAGCGATGTTCAGTTCAACGTGATCTATGAGCTATGAGCGACTTCTAGTTTAAAATGAATATATTTTAGTTAAAAAAAGTCGATAAAGAAATGTACTGCGCATTTCTAATAATATAATTTAAATTTAATATAATATACTTACTTCTCCATTCCGGTAATTTCGTGTTACGGGGTGGCACAAGCTTTTTCTTTTTTATTTGATCCTTTAATGATATCACTTCATCGTCAATAGCAGTCATAACAAATTCACAGTATGCTACCAATTCACTGACATTTTTTGGTTGCATTTCTGAAACGAATGTCATCATATCTCCCATATAAATTTCTGATTTGTATTGCCCCACTTCGCTTACAAATGTATACAGCCTATCTTTTTCGTAACTTTTTAAATCAGCTTTAACTATTTTTCGCAGCGAAGAATGATTTGCAACATACCCTTCAACCTTTTCGACGCTCTCAATCCGTTGGCATTGTAGCCGTAATCTGAAGCTATTACATAATTTTCTCAAATCAGTAATATTAGAATTCGAAGTACCAATGATCAAACTAAAAAGCTTCTTACAATCTTCTACAGGTATATCATTAAGCCTGTATATACTAACTTCAAGTTTGCTGTTCAACATGACAACAGCGCGTCCGCTGTTAACGACATTTGTAACGGGGCAGACAGTGAACATTCCTTGAGTCTGGAGTTTCAATAAAACAGGCACTGACGCTGACCATTGACGACTAGCTGCAACGTCTATTTGACTCAACTGTTCACCGAAAAACTTAATCATTGGAGGAGATAGATTTCGTAATTGATCAATTCTTATTGGTGGCGCTCTTCCCAAAATGATATTACCTTCTCTTAACATAGTCATAGTCCCACTTTGAGCATTCGTTTGAGTCGTTCTTTGCCACATATTTACTACTTGTTCAATAGTTTCACTTGGAGTCCAACTATTATAATCTTTGACCCCATTTAGGCCACGTATTAAACGAATATCATCCCTAACAAAACTCCGAATATTATTGAAAGCCTCTATTTGCTCTGGACTAAGTGTAGCAACAGCATCGTAATAGCGTAAGCCGTCAATTAAGAACTGAGAATAATCTTTCACTGATATATTTGCGGCCATTGCTGCATGGTATTTCTGCAATAGCTGTGCATCATTTTGAACACGATTTCTCAAAGCTGCTAAATCAGCCGCCTGTTCTTGACTCAATTCTTGACTTAAATGTGCAAATGCGTAATTTTGGGTTTCCTTAATAATAGTGTTCGCTGTTTTGTAGCAAAAAACTCCTTTTGTCCAGAAAGCTATTGATGCTCCGTGCATAAGCATATCCCATCCAGAGAGATCTTTATGGTTTTCAATCATAAAAATAGTTGAGTTCAAAATTGCAAATCCACTAACAGCTACATTTGTTCCGTTGGCGATATCAGCCACGATCCGAAAAGCATCGGATATATTTTTACCGCGGGCAGCCATCGACGTTAATCGCATTGATGCTCCCATAGCACCAAAACTTGTTAAATTAGCTGCAATGCCAAGCCAAAGCATACGCGATTCCGAATTTGTAAATGGATTAATATTTTCACCGTGTACTGCTTTTTCAGCTAATTGGTATCCAGCTCTTGTAGTGCCATATCCCGCAGTTACTAAAGCAGTGCCAACTAATGGCGCCGCCAATCCACCTGTGACGAATAACAAAGCTACACTTGATCCAAGTCCAGCAACTGCTGCGACAGTATCAAGGCCCCGTGCAGCTTTGGCATCTATCCTAGAGCAAGGGCTATCTATTATATAGACCGTAGCGTTTTTACTACCAGATTTTTGTGTCAATTTCAATTTGTATGGATAAGCTATTTTACCCGGTGGCAATTTATTAAAGTCTAACCAATCACTTATCGAACCATATGATCTGCCAATATTGTCTACGTAATATATTTTTGAATTTTTGTAACGGCTTACTCTAAACAACGGAACTTCATACAGTTTACGTTCATGGTACAATTCAATAGGCAGAACCGTAATAAAATTCTTATCATCTCCACTACAACAATACCTTATTTGATTGGCTACGACATCAATTGCTTCACGAGCTTTGCCTTCATAAAAAACTAACTCACCCTTTAGAGCTCTCTCCATTTCTGACTTCGTCCAAGTATCCGGATTGCTCATAGGTAATCCCATTGCTGTACCGATGGTATTTAAAAAATCTGGCCCACCGATAAGTTGTGGTTCATCTCCTTGACAATCACCACCTCGGTGCAAATACTTTGTTATATTTTGTACGGCTTTACTTTGCCACTCACTTTCTGTAACGTCCATTATGAAAGAATATGTCGTAGACAAACGATTTTATCTTAATAATGGGGTAGAAGATTAATCGTTTTTAATATTATTTCAGTGCCACCACCAGTGAGCTGTTGGTGCGTTTATTGGCAGTTCGGTAGGAGCAAAATCGGGACGATGTCCTGTATTCACCCAAATTTTTAAGCATCTATCGAATTCGTCTACTTCTCCTAACTCTTCTAAGTCTTTTAGTACTTTATTAAAACTGTTATCCAAACCACTGAATCCTCTCAACAAAACTTCTATTCCAGATCGGACTTTACAAACTTTACCCGCGGAGCCAACTAGGTCTAAATCGATTCTAAGATTTGGGTAAATGTTTATAAATGTTTGAAGCCAATCCTGATTTTTAGTAACGTTGCTTATCACTTCATTCACTTCTGAATTTCTTTTTATTAAAGAGAAATCCCATTTGACGCTAGCTCCTAATTGATAGAACTCGGAAAAAATATCTTCTCCTACGCGAAACCAGTCAGTTATTTTCCTTCCCTCTATTCCTTTTGGTTTTTTCTCAAAAGTAGCTAGTCTTTCAACCACTTTCTTTAAATGTTGGATGTACATGTCCGTTTTTATGACCTGGAAAGTATAAAATGACTAAAAGTTAAAAATGGTACCAAGTATTAAGTATGTATAAGGTTAATCAGCTAAACCAAGCATGGTGGAGACTAAGGGATTACGTAGCTTGAATCGAAATAATCTTTGGGGTCACAGCTCGAAGTTAATAATATAGTATTTATTTTACAAATGCAAAATAATAAGTTTACTAATTGAATATTACAATTATATATTATAGTTTTGGTTTCATTTAAACTTTAACATGAATCTTCATCATTATTACAATTAAAGCATAGTGCGAACGAGTTTAATTTAACACTACCGCCATCACTTACATATTAATTTAAAAATTGAAATTATAATACAACTGAAAAATTGAAATTATAATACAACAAATTATTAAAAAAAAGTCTTATAAGGCTTGAATTAAATATATCAGCATCGATCAGCATTCACTGTATAAAATAGTTATTTTATATGTTGATGCGTATGCATTAATTCTCATTTCAGCATCCATTCGGATTTCTCATTTTTTCTGATATAAGTACTTATAAGTGTAACACTATAAAAAATATTAAAAATCATGTTGCAGTACCTACTAAACAGCCGTCAAATTGTGCTGAAGGATGCTTACGCTTGCTTACGGATGCTTTAGCAAACCATGCTCATAACAGTATCCAAAACCATCCAGATAGATGTTGGTCGATGCTGATAAATGTAATTCAGGCATTAAAGTACAAATGACGCAAATGAAATTTTGAATTATCACGAAAAATAATTTTGTTACAATAAGTATTTAAGGTGGACGATTTAGATCAATATACCTATTGCATAAATGATAAGATAATATACACCAGGTATATATTAGCACTATCTAGTCATTTATTAGATATAAATAACTAATACATATAAATAAAATTTATGGAAAGCACTTATCGAATCATTTATCATTATCATTTTTGTGTCCTCTCAATAATAAAAATGTATACACTGAGCAAGGGATGGTGTGTGTTATTAAATAAAATTGAAACTTAATTGTTTTTAAGAAAGTCAAAAAATATCATTAGTAAAAAAAATATAACTTATAATAAATAAATAAACGCTATACATTATTATAACTCAAGAAGATCTTTTATTTATATTTCCCGGTTCTCGGAAATCTCGTAAAATTTACCTACCTTATGTACCTTAGGTATCCCACAATTTTGTGAAACGGCGATATAGAAAACAAAACAGGATTCGAATTTAAATCTAAATATCTTTTACAAAAATTAAGATTTTACAAAATTAATTTCAAATATTTAAAAAAATATAATGATATATTTATATTATTAGTCAATATCTTATGTTTTTTTTGCATTTGAAATATATTTATGTAATTTAAACATATACCTACCACCATAGATATGAATTCATGAACATTATTATTTACTCTATGCCTACCACAAAAATAATATTATTACGCCACAGTATACAACAATATATTAAACCAGACAATTAAATTACTGCTTCTTTTTAGTAAAGTGACCATAAAATCTGTGATTAGATTGTACCCAATAATTTAGCTGTTATCTATCCTTCAAAATTGTAATATGAAATTAAATACCTAATAATAAAGCTTACCGTATTTATCTTGTATCTGTTGCGTTTTATGAAGTTAAAATTGTTCCTTGTTATAAGTCTGCAACATGACTAGCAAATACTTCATCGTATCTTATAATTTATATTAGATATATTATATCACTTGTGGGAATTATCGCTCTCATAAAGATAAGCGATTGAGTTAAGTGTATAAAAATAGACCTGCGGGCTTACCATTAAATCTGATTGATATTCAAATGATGTTCAAAAACTGAGCTAAATCGTTATTTCGTATTATGATATATATGTTTTTAAGGAAACAAAGTTAAATCATTTTGATTTTTCTTGAAATTTTAAATGAGACCAACAGGAATTCTAAGCAAAAAAAAAAGTTCTATGTCGGGTCATAAATAACGAAGTTCTCGAACATTAAAAAAATAGAAATAAAATAAACGAATTGAGAACCTCCCATTTTTAAGTCGATTACAATTACTCTGCCTGTGTGCGTTCAGATTCTCGACATACGGATATTACACACACTCAACAGTTCTGAGAAGCGAACACACATATCTATATGCCAAAACAGATATGAGGAATATCAACAAAACCCGTAAAATTAAATAAACTAAGATCTAAATTTGGTTCAGGCACGTAAACACAGCGATATGCTAAATTTGCATGAAGCAACAATATTCGCTACACGTTACCACGCGAGCGTTTCAATAAGATGATATCATTATTCCTACCTACCGATCGATTAAAGTTGCCCATACTGTGGTTTAATAGCTATACATCTAAAAATATATGTACGTACACATTTCGAACAAGCAGGATACGTGGTAACTCTACATATATGTGTTTAGGCGATAAGTGTAGTATTAAGATAACAATTATTTATTTGCAATAAAAACATTATATATATAGAAATAATATTATACACGTTTATATATTGCATCAGGGCTTCGCTGAGTCTTTATCTTATATAGTGGCGGATTTACAAATTTTTAAGGTATAAGCTGTAAGGTTTTTGCCGCCTTTGCCTCTAGTTGATAGTGGGCAGAGGGAAATTCATCGCCAAATTTGTAGCAGATTTCTACCTGTAAAACATCAGAAAGACTGTCATGGAGAAATCTTTTTGATTTCTATGAGGTAACGAAAAAAGAAAAAAATTGTCCAAATCTGTCGCCATAGGCTCAAGCCTATTCAGCCTGCTGGTAAATACGCCATTGATCTTTTATAAATATTTCCCATTCCAGTAGGAGCTTCGGGTTGAAAAATATATTTGTAAACACTCTTGGGGAAAAATGCAGATAAAATTTAAACACAATCCATAGCTCACTTCTCATGTTTTGAAATATAGAATTATGATATATATAGCACTAGATACGTATTGAATATTAATGGGAAACCCCAGACTCATGCATCTTCAAGAAAGAAATCCAGATCAGATCATAAATGTTGGAGTTCTGAGGTAACAATTATAAAAAAAATATATATAAAATAAAACTGAATTGAGAGTCTACTTCATTTGTAAAATCGGCTAAAAACAGAAATAAATAACAATTACAAAACAAATAACTTTTTCTTTCGTCGACAGCACTTAGGCAATGAAAAAGACTAAATTTAGAAAAAATTAAATAAAATCTTCTTATAGGTATATTCTCGTCATATATTATTTGAATTTTAAATTGCTTAGCAAAATGTACATTCAAAAAGAAATTAATTCTTTCAATTTTGTATAACGAACAATAATTTTATAATATTTTGGCGTCAAACTTAAAATGAATAAAAGTTTATTAACTAATTGCGCATGCGGCGTAATACTGAAAATATCTATAGCAATTTACTGTAACATCACCCGAACGACAACAATACTTGCATGATAGATAAGCATTCAGGTATAGAATCAATTTTATTGTACACCACTTAATACAGTATGAGTTAGATTTAAAGTCACAATAATAGTAGGCATGTAAAGGTAGGCATTTTATCGCTAAATAGCGATTTCTTGCAGAAAACTTATATAACTATTGGCTATTTAATAAGTTAATGTACACTAAAGTATTATAAACATATTTACCTCTTATAAGGCAGAACACTGCAGGTTACATTGATAGAGAAACTATTGTATAGAATTACTTCTCAGCAATGAGTCATTGAGTATTCCAATACCGTTTTTATTCATTACTCAGTGTTGCTCTATACTTTGGAATTACCAGATCGAAATATCTAAAGTGATGTTGTTTTCAGAAATATATTTTCAGAACAGAAACTCACAAATATATTATTATTAAAACTTCAAAATTAAAAGTTTATATTAGTGTTTAGTTTTTCTCACTACTGTTCTATATTTGATTAATATCAAATAAGATTACATAAGTTACGACAATATTTAATCAATGTATTTTTAGACAACGTTGTAACGCAGTGGTAGCGAAACTGCCTTAATCGCCATAGGTCGCGGGTTCGATCACGGACCACAGTATGTTTGTATTGACCATGCATAGCATATTTTTCGGTCTGGGTGTATATGTCTTTGTATATGTTTCCGGGCCCCGACAAAGGGTATCACTATCATAATGGGGGCAGCGTTGAGTGTGCAGCGTTTATTTACTTATTATTTATTATCAATATTATTTGAAACCAGAATATTTAAATAATTTTCTATAAATCTCAGGAAAAACCTCAGTAGAAATCAGTTCTCTAATGTAAAAACTTAGTAGAAGCCAAGTTATTTAAAAAAAAAAACATTTATAATGAGAATGAAATTTGTTATGGCTAAAATAAACAAGACTAAAATTTCTTAAATTTTGGTGTAAAGATATTATTTTCATTCTCACAATATTGTTTCAAAATATACCCAACTAATAGCTAGTCTCAACTTAGTCTTATTAATGTTAAACAATAGTAATAGTTAGGCATTAAAATTTTCTATTTCGTCAATTAATATACGCAAATTGTACCTACTTATGTTGAATGAAATAGAAATTAACAAATAGCCCTACTATTTTTTTTATATCTATTCTTGATCTCAAAAGGTAATATTAAATCTATTTATCTGCATACGGACGGCAAAAGGGTTATATGGAAAAGAAAACGTAAAAGACTTAATTAATAAACATTTATAATTTTGTGAAATTTATACAAATATTCAGTAAAAATTATCACAGTAAAAGTTTTTAGTAATTTCATGTTTCTTCGTCCGCTCCATGAAACTAATCGACACCGATAATAGGATAAAAGAAAATAATACTATTATTGATCGAAACTTTAACACATATAGTTTTTCGTCGTATATCTTTACAATAATAACATATTTAACCCTTGGAACTATTTCGAATTTACGGGCCTTGGCATAAAATAATAATTTAATAAAATTAATGTCTTTCACATTCTTATATTATTTAGCAGCTTCGATTGTATAAGTATGTTATTTTACATATAATCTTTTAAAGTTTTATCAGATACATATTTGTAGGATATTCCAATATTATTGAGACCAGTTTTGTGACTGGTCATAAAGTTCTCCTTCAAGGAAGAATATAACAGATGTTATTGTAACAAAATTGTCATCATCATCTAAAACAATATTTGGTCATATAAGTGTCAATCTGGTCAAGCTCTTGTGAATGTTGTAGATAGTCCATTTATAAAACTATTGACCCAGCAGTGAAATTCTATAAAACCTCCTTTAGAGTCGCCACGTCAAGGCAAATGCTTTATTATTCTTCACCATACTTCAACAGGTTTTACTAAAATAGCTGTAAGTTTTATTCAATGCCACCACCAATGAGCTGTTGGAGCGTTTGATGGATTTTCATTTGAAGCAAAATCGGGACGGTGTCCTGTATTCACCCAATTTTTTAAACATCTATCGAGTTCATCCAGTTCTCCTATCTCTTCTAATTCCTCTAGTACTTTATCAAAACTGCTATCCAAACCCTTGAATGCTCCCAACAAAACTTCTATTCCAGATCGAACTTCACAAACTTTATCCGCGGAACCGACCAGATCTAGATCGATTCTGAGATTTGGATAGATATTAATAAAGGTTTGGAGCCACTCTTGATTTAGAGTGACGTTGCTTGTTACTTCAGCAACTTCTGCCTGGTTTTTTATTATAGAATAATCCCATTGCATGCTAGCTCCTAGTTTATAGAACTCGGTAAATATATCTTCTGCTATGCGAAACCAATGTGTTATTTTTCTTCCGTCTATTTCTTTTGGTTCTTTTTCGAAGATCACTAGTTTTTCAACAACTTTCTTTAAATGTTCCTTGTACATGTTTGTTCGGCGATCTGTAAAATAAAAAAAGGGTCAATACATTAGGTTTTTTACAATCAAACTCGTACCACAGCAAGAAAATAAGACTATTTAATAAACTATCAATTTAAGCCGAAATACAAAACATGTAAAACAATTAATAGCATATCTTAGCTTTAATAGTTTTATGCTTTTTCTTTTCAACCAATAATTCTTGGTAATGTCCGTTACGAACATTCCACGCGCGACATAAAATCGACAAAACTTTATCGCAACTAAAACCTTCTCGGTGGCCGACCTGTGCGTATTTCAGGTTACGGGAACCCTCGCAGCACGAACCAACGCAACCAATCAATGTGCTTCGATGGTGGATAGCAGAGCTCAGTCCCGGTCAGAGTCTCCTCAGGGCCGGTCGAAGCTTTATCGCCAATTTCATGTCCTAGTTTGTATTAGGTACCTTCTAACTTTGTGATATATAAAGTCAATGGCCCCCGCGTATTTTCAGACAAATGGACGCAAATAAGCAATACCATGTCAACCCACACAATTGAAAAAACTGAGTTATACATGCAGAAGTGTTGGTAAATTGCTGAAGAACATTTTTTAATATTTGTAGGCTTTTAAGCTTTAAAACTCCTAAAAAGCCATTTTTAATCATGCAATTTATGTATAGTCTGTGAAATGTAACTTGAACCCTGCGCAGTAACACGTTTTTGGGTCTCAACCGTATGCGGTATGAAGGGGGCCGCTTAACTATAGCAACGCGGCGACGCTAGACCCGATTAGTATACTCGCTCACGGTTCTTTTAGTTCTTTAAAAATAAATTATTAAATACTAAATTTAAATATAATTTATTTTGTCAGATTTCTAAATATTTAATTTTATTTGAGAAGATAGGGCGTCATCCCAATAAGTGACCGTGAATAAAAATGTACATTACCTTTTTTTTGTATATAAATACTTTTTTTCTATACTATTTATTTAATTTTATTCTATTAAAGTAATTAATAACGAAAATGAATAAATAGTTAATTGAATTTAGAAGAAATAATAAGTATATTATATATATACTTAATTCCGTTTTCCCACTTTATAAAATTATTATTTAATTAAGACAAAATCAATATTTTTGTCTAACATTTTTTCCATTATTGTACCTGCGCAGAAGCGGCCATTTTGGTTCAAGTTACATTTAAGGAACTATATTATGTTAATCATTTTGGGTTATATTATATACGAAATATGCAGTATGTATACTTATTTTTTGTGAAAATAAGTAAAATAAGTTACATAAATCTGAAATTGCCAAAAACATGACCAATACATAAAAAAATCAATATGAAGCAAGTTGTTCAAAATTTTCAAACACATTTTTCTCGAAATAACATTCGTCTGGGTTGACATGGTATTGCTTATTTGCGTCCAAATAGTATATTAGTTATTGAATTGCCATTACTAATGCATGCTGAGAGCAGCTAAAGTTAGTTTATTTTTATTTCTTTAAATTATCACAATAGTCATTAATTATATTAGTATTAACAGTTTTTATATACACATAAGTAATAGTCAGTTAATCACCATATCTGAAGTTGTTTTTTTTAGTATAATATTCAAAGAAATTTAATATAGACTAAAAGACAAAATCAATGAACTTCTTCAAGAAGATGAATAATAATTTTAACGAATTGTTTATTAATACCAGAGCAAAGAAAAATAAGTTAAAAGGCATCATGTGACTCACTGTGAGAAATACATTTTATTATATTTGTATTTACAGAAATACAACAAGTTTTGTTCCGAGAATTATTGATTATGTCAGCCTAAGTTGCAAGTCATGGTGACAATTACGCTAAAACAAATAACAGCTATCAACATAGTGTAATTATATTTATACTATTATCAACTTTAACGGCCAGGATTGCACTTACACAAAAATAAAAAAATCCTAGTTCCTAGTAATTATGATTTTAGGTATCTCTTATATTTTCCAGATTTTTTTTCTCTATTAACAATTTTCATCATAACATTACTTGTTAATTTATTTTTTGGAAAAAAGTTTTGTAGGTTTGTATAGGAAAATTTCGAAGGAGACAGAAGAATAAAACTTGCTTGGCAAAAATATTGGATAAATAAAGAAATCTTAAAAGGAAACTATGACCCAAAAACTAAAAAGATAGTAATGGATACCTGCATTCTCTCATGCCTAACCTATGGTAGTCAAACATGGGTATACACAGAAAAGGTTAAAAACAAAATCTTGTCTTGCCAACACGCAATGGAGAGGAGCCTCTTAAACCTGAGAAGGATACACAAAACAAGAAATACAGACATATGGAAAAAAACAGAACTAACCGATGCACTTCAGTTTTGCCTGAGGCAGAACATATAGCACGATATAAGGTCGAAAGGTGGACTCTCCTAACCACTAAATGGACAGGCCCACCAGGGAAAAGAAGTGTGGGAAGACAAAGAAAGAGATGGATCGAAGATATCCTAAAGATTGCTGGAAAAGACTGGATTGGTGTTGCTAAAAACAAAAACAAATGGACAAGGATGGAAGAGGCTTTCACCCACAAGGGATCACAATAACAAATAATAATAACTTGTAGTCAAAATGTCAATGTACATAAAAATTTGTGACCAATAAAGCTGTAATAATAATAGGAAAATTTCACTCGGGTGGCCCATAGACACCTTCAATATTTGTAAAATCACTGGCTGGCTTACAAATTAAGAAAAGCTTTAATCCCACTTTTTCTCCCCATAAGTTGCTTTAGAAATAAATTATTATAAGGCTTATTTATATGAAGTTTGCCTTATTAGTGGAATATGTAAAAGTAGTAAAGTAGTATTATTTCAAATGAATAAAGCTGTATTTTACAAAAATATGTCAGGTTGTCATATTATCGTGTTTCTTATGCATTTATTATTATTATTATTAATCTTATACAATTAGAAAACATAAGTATAAATAGAAAAAAAAAATCAAAAGCAAAAAACCTTTACTATTTTTTCTAAAATAAGAAATATTAATAGTATATCCCTATCTATATACAATTCTATAGTAAGATAGTCATTACACCTACTGTTACTTTGAGTGAATATCACCACTTACGACCCAATGTCAGCCTACCCATTGCCACCCTGCTGCTTACCACCCCATGCCAACCTATCTCTTGCCACCCTGCTCTTTGCCACCCCAAGTCAGCCTACTCTTGGTCACCCTGCCCCATGCCATCATAAATAAAGTTTTAATTTTTTTTCATTATTTTTTAAATAATTAATCGTGGCAGGAGCAGAAGAACTTTAAAGTGGATTGTCTGATTACACAGCATCCTTTATCGCAAGTGACTCAATAAGTCAATAAGATCACCCGATATCAAGTTTCAAAACCAAATAACAACAGTATTCTCGGCCTTTTATAAGTAATCCTTTACAGTTTGCCCATTTATAGGTTAACATAAATAAACTTATAGGTTAACAAAAAAAAAATAAACATATTTCATATAATTTACCTTAAACGGCGGAAAAACTTCAAAGAACTTTGTTTATTATTACTTCACAAGTTTACTGTTGTATTCAAGTAGTTATTCACTCACACTTTATAAGATTTTATCTTCAATTAAATTTCTCAATGTTTACCTTTTCGCCTTGCGGCATTAAGTATTGACTATTGACAAGTGACATTTGACGTTACGCGTAATGTTGCTATATTCGGTGAATGTTGTATGCGTAAATTTTTTAAGATTTTTTTTTAACCTTCACCGTTTTTTAGGTTGCGTGATGTGAAGTGAACGCAGTTCTCAAAATATTTAAGGTGCATATTATCTTAGAGATTAAAATTTCTTATTCTTAAGTAATATTATTTGAAATATAACGCTTTATTAAAGGAAATAAAAGACGGTAAGTTGGCGGGGTCGTTTATTGGGGTTTCATAGAAATATTTATTTACAAGGCGAATCGCGGCGAGCTCACAGCGCGAGCGCGAGCGGCGGCGCGTGAGGGAGGACGTGCGCGTGCGCGTGCGGGAGGCCGTGCGCGTGCGCGTGCGGGAGGCCGTGCGCGTGCGCGTGCGGGAGGCCGTGCGCGTGCGGCGGCGGCTCGGGCTCGTCGAGGTCGAGCGCGGCGTCGATCATGGTGGTGTCGTGCAGCAGGCGCAGGCGCGAGGCGCTCAGCGCGCCGCCGCCCGCCACCGCGCCGCCGCCCACGCCGATACACACCTCTGGCGGGAAACGGTACATTTCAATAGCTAAATCAATGCTACACACTCAACACCCCCATTAGAATAGTGATAACCTGTGCCGGGAGTCCGGACACATAGGCAAGGACTAAGCAAACACACCCAGACTGGAATACTTGCTGTATGATCATCTCACTCTCCAAGCGAGAATCGAACCTCCAACCTCTGACGCTTAAGGTTTTGGTTGTCTAGCGCTGCGCCACAACGTCGTCAAACAGTTTAACACTACTAAACAATAACTATTGGCCATCATATATATTCTGATATATTTGTTTGAACTTATTACCTCAAAATAATTTTACTAAACTGTAATGAGTTTAGTTGTATTATACTAATGACAGAACCCGGTGTTGCCCTAATCAAAATAAGATTAGGCTGGACAAACCTACAATCAACTTTATTTCATATATAAATTACCTTGCAGGGGCACGGGGTCGAGGTCGAGGCTGTGGTTCATGTAGGCGTGCCGCGCCG
Source organism: Hestina assimilis (assembly GCA_023373885.1). NCBI lineage: Eukaryota > Metazoa > Arthropoda > Insecta > Lepidoptera > Nymphalidae > Hestina > Hestina assimilis. The sequence continues at coordinate 815,088 of CM041745.1, read as the reverse complement.
GCTCGCCGTTCTCGAACAGGTTTGTGTAACTGCCCCCTAACGTTCCTGATACACAATAAAGATTGATACAATTTAAGAAACAGGGTACATTTAAAAACATGTGCGGTGGGGACACCCTTTGGAAACTTTAAATGTTGAATTATGATTTTATGAATGTTGCCTCAATAATAAGCTACCAGTTTTGAGAGTGACTGTAGACCAGTTCTAGGTAGAAGGACAGTTTTAAGTAGAGACTGGTTTACACGTGGAAGCACTACTCTTACATTGTGTGAACATCACCCCATTATGATAGTCCAGAACACACAAACACAACCACCAAATACCAAAGCAAAATAGGAATCGAACCCACAATCAATCATTTTGAGCAAGATTGCTACTGCTGCCTCAAAATGGTCGTCATTCGATTGAACATCAAACGTCCAAACTTCTACCCCTCCTATGGTATGATGTTGATGGTTAGGAGGCGATTAAAGAATCATGTTTCTTCCCTGAGTAGTTGTTTATTACTGCATTTCGACACTACAGTGGCCCCATAAATGAAATCAAAAATTATGTTCACCGGTGGTAGACTCTTTAGTGCAATAGGCAGCCTAGGTAGGTACCACCGCAGTGACAGTTATTCTACCATACAGCAGTATACTGTATTTCGGTTTGAAGGACACTGTAGCTAATTAACTTACTGGCTAAAGGAGATTTAAGAACTAATATCTGTCGTTGGCAACTCGTGAGTGACCCCTGCGAATGTATGGTGCTGCGAGCGCTCACCATCAGGTGGGCCGTATGCTTGCTTGCCAACTTAGTCGCATAAAGAAAAACGTCCCACTAGTCTAAAACTGTGATCATCTTAGCTGGTAGTGAACTGCTCACCACCGGGCTGGTGGTGTGGCGATCGGCTTACCGTCTCTCCGCGCCGCGGGCGGCGTGCGCTCGGGCGCGGCGGCGGGGGCCCCGGGGGCGCGGGGCGCGCGAGGGGCGCGAGGGGCCCGGCGGGCGGCACGCACAGCACCTGCGCGAAGCGCGACGGCAGCTCCTCACGCGCGTCCGACGACACCAAGCCGCGTCTAACGAATACGATGACATACGTAGAGAATTTAATAGCAAATAAAGCAGTAAAGCATTTCGCCATGTATAATTTTCGTATGTGCGTCTCATTAGCACTTAAGTTGCATTTTACACAATGAAACAACTCAGTTAAAATAAAATGGTTTTGAATTTTGGAAGAATAGAACATAGTGTAAGGAAACCTCCTCCTTTCTTGAAGTCGGTAAAAATCATGCAAGTGAATAAAAACTATGCCGGTGCCTTATATACCGATGATTAACTTGCGACCATCTTCTGTGTGTACTTTTGCTTTATGACTTTAATGTTGGTATTTCTTCTTCGAATTCAATATGTATGTGTTTAAGGTTGAAACCGCATTCTCACCGGTCGATGAGGCTGGGCGCCAGCGGCCCGCACAGCACGTGCCAGCAGTTGGCGCAGGCGTTGCCGCGCGAGTACGGGTTGGGGTTCGCCACGCCGCGCCGCGTCGAGAACGAACCCTTTATCTGCAGACACGAGCGATAACACATTCATTTTATATTTTTTAAGCACAAAATTGTCAATTATAATAATTAAGTACGAAGTTTAAAATAAGAAAAGGTACTTTATCGTAAAAATAGTAATAAACAAGGTAGCGGGCTCACGTCCTCGTTCGTGGTCTGGTCGGTGGAGGCGAGGTAGGTGTGGAAGCCGGCCAGGCCCAGCACGGACCACACGGACAGGAAGCACACGGCCGCCACCACGGCGGAGGCGGGGCTCGCGCGCAGCGCCGCCGCCAGCCCCGCGCCGCGCGCCAGCAGCGCCAGGTGCGCCACCGCGCACGCGAACACGAACACGGCGAGGAAGGACAGCGACACGACGAACAGGTAGAAGTAGCGGTAGTTGCGCTTGCCCACGCAGTTGCCCACCCAGGGGCAGTGGTGGTCGAAGCGGTCGACGCAGTTGTCGCACAGCGAGCAGTGCGAGGCGCGCGGCGGGCGGAACATCTTGCAGGTGAAGCAGTACTTGAGCTTGACGGGGCGGCCGCGCACGAGCACCTCGCGCGCGCGCGGCGGCGGCCGGCCCGCGGCGCCCGCGTCCGCCGCCTCCAGCGCGCCCAGCGCCGCCGCCTCCGCGGGCGCGGCGCGCGGGATGATGCCCGGGTCGGACAGCGCCGTGCGCAGCAGCGCCGCCAGCGTGCTCGCGCACAGCGCCGCGCCCGCCGCCGGCACCGCGGCCGACACGCGCGCCGCCAGGAACGGGCAGTCGAACGCGAAGTGCAGCGCGCACGTGCCGCAGATCAGCGCCAGCGTCAGCGCGAACACGCCGGGGTGCGGCGCCGTCATCAGCCGCCCGTCGCACCAGAACCGGTTCCGCCCGGCGAACACCTCCCACTTGCGCGTCACGCGCCGCGACGCCATGGCCGCATCACCGCGCCCCACCCCCCGCCCGTCTCACGCGCGCGATCGACGTCTTCAGCTGAAGGTCGATACAAGATTTATGAAACATAATGCCATGCACTAAAATTTAAGAATTACATTTTTTGAGTAAGCTACCTTCGAAACCGTTGTTAATTAATAGGGCTGTACAATTAATTAAGCCGGCCAAGCCGGCTAAAAAAGTTAGCTAAATTAGCTAGCTAGCTATTTGATCAGGTTAGCTAATTTAGTGGGTTAGTATATGGATGGGTGACCGAGTTACTTAACCGGTCACCCATCCACATACTGACCGCACCTGGAGTTCCGTAACCGGTCACCCATCCATATACCGACCGCTCCTAAGGCTACTTAACCGGTCACCCATCCACATACTGACCGCGCGCGAAGTTACTTAACCGGTCACCCATCCACACACAGTCCGCCCCTGGAGTTCGTTAGTTACCAGCTAGTCAGCTAAACTGCTAATAAGCGCCTCTTAATTCAGATTAACAACTATTAAAAACAAATCATAGTATTAAAGTAGTTCTCTTACAAATTAACCAAAATATAAAAATTGCCGTTGAGCTGGTGAGCCGTTAGCCTATTAGCTAAACTAAGCTAAGCCGGCTAAATTGCCGGATACTTAGCAAAGCTAATGTAGCTAACCGGTTAAATTAGCTAACCTGATCAGCTAGCTAGCTAGCTAATTTAGCTAACTTTTTTAGCCGGCTTGGCCGGCTTAATTGTACAGCCCCAGTAATTAATAATAATATATAATAATATTCATTTTTTTATTCAAATTATATCAGGTTTATATTATTTATATGATATATACTAAAAATAACAAATAATAATATACATAATATAGTTGAATAAAAACTTCAGTAGCACAACACAAAAACAAACTATAACAACCTCAGCAGCTCAGTGGTAAAAGGGCCGACTTGTAATTCAAGAGTTCCAAGTTCGTCCCTACCCCCTTGGGCTATTGTCCTACCCCAGCCATCCATCCATCCAAACTTTCACATTTTCACATTTCACACACTAAAGGCGTCGGGATGTGACGACCCCATCGCCCGCTGTTGGGATAACCTCTGTCGCAACAGAGATTATTCCACCAGTGCAATCAGTCACACTGGTGGTAGGTCTTTTGTTGCAAGAGGCCGGCTAGGTAGGTACCACCGCAGTGTCCAATATTCTGCCGCCAAATAGTAGTGTTTAGGCACTACTGTGTTCCGGTTTGAAGGGCATTGTACGCTAGTGAAATTGCTGGGCGAACGAGATTTAAGAACTAATATCTCGAGGTTGGCGACCCGTGAGTGGCACCTACTAATGGTGCTGCAAGCGCTCATAGGCTGCGGCAGCCACTTACCATCAGGTGGGCCGTATGCTTGTTTGCCAACTTCTAACATAAAAAAAAAAATTATAATATTAGTAAGATTAAAATATAGTTATTATTTGAAGGTAGACATTGGAACTCCTCAAAGTATAGGAGCTACTACAAATGATTGAGTGCTGTTCAGCTATCACTAAAATAAGCTAACCATTGAAATAATGATCAACTTCAGAGTTAATTATTAACATATAATATTATCTAAACAAATCCATTAACTTCAAATTATTTTCTCATTATATTATAACATTGAATAACTGAATTAACATTATCACCCAATTATGATATAATTTTATATGTGTTAATAACAATGTATATATAATATATAATATATAATAAGTTCTAGACACTTTTCAACTTGCCCGCTATCGGCACATGCCATAAATCTATGAAAATAAACAGTGTTGTAGGAACATTTGTCATTCAATAAGAATATTTATATCATCTTCTTTTTTAATATTTAAAAGTAATTTTTTTAGTAATATATTATGATATATTACTTATAATCTGTATGATTTTTTATCTGATACTCGTCTCTCTATATTATACATTTATAATATATAATTTGTAATGACATAGTAGAAGATGGAGTAATACATTATCTACTATCTTATATACAGTCAATCCAAAGATAACAGGTAGCAATTTGATTTGATCTTATCTCAACAATAGAAAAAAAAATTGCTATGAATTAATTCAAATTATAACTGACTGAGGACAAGCAGTTGAGATGACACAGAGGAGGATAATTGGGCCACTATCAATAAGGACGAGGCGCGGGCGCATCAAACATTCCATTATAAAAATTTGTAAAACTTATTCTATATAAAGACACATACTTACCTAACACGTAATTCCAGGTTAACTGATAAAAAGTTTCGTATAAAATTCCATGTAGAAAACTTATTGTATTCACAGCAAAAACCTTCTCACAAACTTTCGTTTAGATTTATAACTATAATAAACCTATGAGTTTTAAATTTTATTTTACTGAGCACTTTATTATTTCTTTAATAAATTAAATCTTATATAGAAATTCTAATTGTAGTAAAAATATAGTTACAAATATTAAAAAGTTACAACAAAACTTTCTCTGATATATTTTTGACAATAGAATCAATTGACATCATATATCACACCATAAGCAATTTTTAATTTTTTACCCATAGAGTTGTAGAACTTCTAAAGAAGGTTACAAAAGTAATACACGGTACACACTGCAGACAAATAACTTTGTTATTAACATAAGGTATATTTACTGCAATAATTTTAATAACTTAATAAACATTTATTTTTCATAATATAAAAATCTCATTCTCTTTCCGAGTCATAGTATGCTGTTTTTATAATTCCGATGTAATTTTATTAAATCTGATTATTAGTGGCAACGGACACTAATATTATCATAACTGTGGGTATAGATATAGAAAAAGTATGTATTTACGATTCTACATATTATGACATTTAAAATTGATAAAACTAGAAAAAAATGCCACCAATAAAGTATTATAAATTATATAAATTCAGTATAAAGTATGACTTCAGAATTGAGAACTAAAAAAATTAAAGCGTTGCATGAGTGAAAGTATTATAATAACTTACTATAGGGTAAATCCTGCAGTAACTGGCCACTTAAGCACATTGGCTACTTTAAATTGTTGCAGTTCTAATTTCCATCATTTAAATTATACTTGTATGCTATCGCTGAATAGAGAAAACGGTCATAATTAATAAGGAAATGATAAAAAACCTAAAAGCATAGTTGTTACAGTTTTATAGTATATTTAGTCAAAACTATCCAATTCGACCAGAAACTGGCCATCAAAATCAGAAACTGGCATGATGATCTTTCAGTAACTAGCCACAGTTTCACTCGGTTAAAACAACAAAATAAAAGAAATGAAAAACAATTTATAAAATAAATCAACGTAAATATGCATTTTATAACTACCTGCAATCTTAATAAAATAATCTTCACATTACTTATTTTATATAACAATATTACTTTTAGTACGTAACTAGCCACAAAACTGGCCACCCATATTAGTTACTTAAAGAAACCCAAAAAGCTTAGTATCATAATAAATATTTTTCAAAAAAAAGCAAAAAAGTAGTTTTGTTATTAAATTTCATACATAGAGCAGTAACTAAAAATGTACTGTTTTTATTTTCAGTTACTAGCCACCTTATTAAAAGATGTTAAATAGAATAAAATAAATAATATTGGTTTATAATGCCAATATTGAATTAATATAATATAGTTTTAATCATTCACTGCAAAGCGAGAACGTAAAGAAAAAAATTTATTAATATTATAAATGATCACTAACCCTTATCGTTTTGTTAGTATAATCGCACGAATACATACTTTTTCCCGACTGTCGATAGAAAACGATAATTTTTGTCGCATATTTTAATTATGCAAACGCAATTGTGAATTAAAATGAAAACCTATAGTATAAATAATATTACAAAACAAAAACAGACAGATTCTGAGTATCCAACTTCTTATTTTTGAGAGTTTTAAGGAGACTTGGCCAGTTTTTGAATGTGGCCAGTTATACCTCGATTTACCCTACTATACTTATTCTTAAATGTAGCCTCATTTTTTTCAAGGTTTCATGCAAACTGTATAATATTTATTTATTTTATACTCTTGCTATAGTTTGAGGACGCTTAAATATTAAACACTAGGTATTTCTGCAATTTGACGCCACAACCATATAGCCATTTCATTTTAATTTAATAGTGGTCAGTGAATTAGTGACATTATGACATATGAAATAAACGTCAAACAATTTCTGATTTTGTTTCGTTGAAAACGACCTTGAAACGTCGTCATCGTTTTAGTTTCTGTCTGTCGTAATTTTGGGTTTCTTTTTTTTTAATTTCGAAAATCATGAAAGAACGAAGCTGTATAACTAGATTTTTAATTTATTGTGCAGTTATTTTTATTAGAATAAATAGTTTTAGAGTATTGCAGTAGTACTATCATATTACGAAGTGTTAAATATTTTCTTGTGCTACTGATTTTAATTTCGGGTTTTAAATTTAAATTTTTATAAGTGATTATTTGTTCTGTGCGACGCCTGACAATTTTAAAATATAATAAATATGGGCTTGTTTGGAATACATATAAAATAATTACCTGTAGTCTGAATAGAGGCATAAAATGGGTTCTAGACGAGAAACTCTGACTGTTGGCGCGCTATGCGTGACGTGGTATGCATTAAGTTCAGCAAGCAACGTGGTGGGAAAGCTGGCCTTAACGGAGTTACCTTTTCCTATGTCGGTGACGATGGTGCAGCTGCTGTCGACAGTGCTGTACAGCGCACCAGCCTTTGCAGTGTGCAATGTTCGTCGAGCTCCCAGTTTCCCGAAGCAATTTTATTTGCGCGCTCTTGTACCACTAGCATTTGCCAAATTTTTCACAACCATGTTCTCACAAATATCAATATGGAAAGTTCCTATTTCATACGCTCATACAGGTAAGCCTCTGTAGTTTATTTCAAGAATGTTAGAAACACAAATAAATATTTGTCAAAGTTATGCTACAAATAATAGGTGTTATGCCTATGTTTAACCATATATATTACCTCATTCATGTTTTATAAAATAATAATAAAATTATATCTTACCCTGTAATGCGAAAAAGGGGTGACCTTCAGTAATAAAAATACACCAGACTAATTTTGCTTACCTTTATATCTCAAAGAAGACTTCTAGTTTCATCTTTGGAGGCCTTCATTATCACAAAAATTATATGAGTTCACCACAGAAGTATACTCTATCACAGGGAAGAAATGATCATAATTACAAAAGGCAAGATAATGCCATTCAAAAATGAAATTGGAAAACAGTTGAAATTCTTTTGATGTTTAGTACAAAAGAAACCAAGCTTTATTGTCATAAACAAATAACCACATTTTAATCAACATGAGTATATTATAATTTATAATTATTCAAATAAATTTCTTTTCTTTTAACTCTATAAGCAGTGTGGAGCCACCAGAAAATAATTAATTTGTATATGAAACCACCACCCCCACCACCTAGAAGATTGGCTATATCTCTTTACAGTCCTTAAACTTAGATATTTAGAATATTATAATTATATATAATGTTATAAAACAGTGAAGGCCACCACACCTCTATGGACGGCGACCCTGGCATGGGTGTTGTTCGGGGAGCGGCAGTCTGCGGGCGTGCAAGGCGCGCTGCTGCTGATAGCGGCGGGTGTAGTCGTCGCTTCCGCGACCGAACTGCACTTCGACACGCTGGGGCTGGGCGCGGCCCTCGCCGCCGCAGCGCTACTCAGCCTCCAGCACCTTTACTCCAAGCGCGTGCTGCGCGACACCGGCATCCACCACCTGCGCCTGCTGCAGATACTCAGTGCCATGGCGTTGACGCTTCTGGTGCCGGTGTGGCTGTGGGTCGAAGGTGTCGCGCTGCTCGAAGCGAGGCCGGAGCGCGGGTGGTCGCACGTGAGCTCGCTGCTGGTAGTGGACGGTGCGCTGGCGTGGCTGCAGGCGGTGGTGGCTTTCAGCGTCCTGTCGCGAGTGTCGCCGCTCGCGTACGCGGTAGCGTCGTCGGCGAAGCGCGCCGCGGTGGTGGCGGCGTCGCTGCTGCTGTTCAGGAACCCCGCGCCGCCGCTCAACCTGGCGGGCATGGCTTTGGCGCTGCTCGGCGTGTTCGCATACAACCGCGCCAAGTTGAATGACAAACGTGGCGACTCGGACCGCCGCCCGCTGCTTCCCGTTTGACCCTCGCGAGTTTCACTCGTCAAACTAGAATCTTTTGTATTAGCTTCAGTGGAGTGTGTTTTCAAAAGCAACGATGATAGATAAAATGTAAATCTAGAAATTGGCTGGATTTAAGTATTACAATTAAACTTTATGAATCAACTATTTTAGCATTACCTACTTAGCTGACAAATGACGATAATATATTATATGTAAATAATAATTACAAGCTATGTAATGTAAGAGATTAAATGTGTCGACATGCTAGTCTTCTATAGCATTTATTTACAAAAAAGCAATATTGTATAAATTTATTGATATAGCCCACCACTGACATAGCAAGCGGGACGAGATATTGACGCGGAACACTCATGGTGTTTGATATTTTGAAGTTTGTACGACGACACTGGGAGGAGGGCTGGTTACTAAGACGTAGAAGAGACAGCTCTCGCGAGCTCCTGCGAGTCCGAGGCTCAAGACATCATCGGAATTACAGATCATGAATGCACCGTCTGAAATATAGCACTTGTAGTGATATATTATATAAACACAAATTCCGTTAAACTTATTTCAAGGTCCCATCCAGCTTGCTTTGTGTGGGGTGCTATGTTCCCTAAAATTGAAATTAGTAACATTGAATGTTTAAATACATGGGAATTTTATTGTTTTATTATATAATTATTGTTCTTTATATTCTTAAGATATAGGTAGCTAAATAGGTTATTATCGAGAGGCTCAATATGGTACGCGGGCAAAATAACTGTCGTTGTGATAAAGCAATATTATTTATTCTAATGCCAATGAAAAACTTAAATGAAGCAAAATTATTCTTTTTTTTTTTTAATAAATTTTAGTTTTTTGTTAGTTTGCTGTATGATATACACATAAAGTAAATTATATAATAATAGAAAACAATTTTCCTCACGATTAATGACATTACTGGTTTAATGGAAAACGGTCTCAAGATAAAACGCACATTTCTCCGTTCCTTATTTACTTTCTAATTTTTGTATTTGAATTATTACCAGTTTTGCTAACCTACAATAGTGACATTTATTTTGTAATACTATACTAGAATTGAAAATTCATAAGAAAATATATTTATTGTCAAAGTTTTTTTTATAGTAATTATTCTATAATTGCGGGAAAGTGAATGATATTGAAATGGGTATAGTTTAATTATTTATTCTATATATTAAATCAAAAGTTTGTGAAGTTGTTTGAAAACGTGAAATATCGAATGTTGATATTATTTTTTTTTAATTACCGTTTCTATATAATTAAAAGATACTCCTCGTTTATAAGTGCTATTTTTGGATCACGGTAAGAGTATTAACATGATCTGCTGTTGATACGTCAAAAAATAGCTAGACAGAAATAAATAGACCTAGACTTATACTTTTAGAAAACGATTTTTTATACCACCAAAGTTGTACCTAAATAAGGCTATATGGGTTAGGTTCCCTTTTACGTCCGCAAAGTTTGTAACACCTCTGTGTCATATCACCTAAGGCCCTGGTTTAATTATATGACGTCACTGATCGCGACCGCGTCGCGCCTTCGTCCACGCCTACGTTATTGGTACGTCCTAATGGACGTTTGACCACAACGTCCGCGCCTTTTTTACGGTAGTGGAACGTAGCCATAAATGGCGCTGCGCTGTGCTCAACTGGCCTATTTAATATAAAAATAGCAAAGCTCCGGTCATAGACTTCTTATAGAGTATGGTCAAGCCTTTCGTTGCTGTTCTTTCGTAAGTTATGAGACTGATATTTTGTCCGTATGACCCTTTCATACAGTCAAAATGTCAGTCTCATAACTTCTGTAAGTCTATGGCTTCACTAAACAAAATAGATTGTTTATAATAAATGATATTAACAGATTACACTATAGAATAACAACAATAATTGTATTACATTTTTATATGTGATAATTTTTTCAGATGTTTCCATAAATTGACGTTACAAACTTACCATTGATACAGCAGATAGCTTTAAGGTAATTTTGAAAATAATTCTGAATAATTATAAATTTATGCAAAAAATTTATGCAATATTTCTAAATCTGTTTTATGTATATTGTTTTTATTAGTAATTAATTAATTTAAATTGTATTTTTATTGTATTATTGTTCTTTGATAAGGTCTTAATTGATGTCAGTAGCTTATACAAGTATTATTATTTTCTTATGAATAAAATATCTATTAGGTAATATCAAGTTGAAAAAAAGACCACATCTTTTTTTTGAGGCGGGTTATTGTTTTTTTGTTGGTTCAGATGATATTTATCCAAAGGCTGTGGAAATTCGAGAATGGCAAATGCATTATACAACCAAAACTTTACGAATATCTTCTTTCTACATGTTCATTTTTTAAACTTTTGGGTTTTTACTAAATATTTTGTTAGTTAAGATTCGAGAACACAAATTTATAAATGTGAACCTGGATGAGAGATAGAGAAAGTACTTTGCCTTTTTATGCCACGAGTGCTTGCCTTTTACATACGGAGATTAAGTAACTTTTAATTAAATTTTGCGTTTTAGAATTAAGTATGACGTTTGCACTAAGAGTTGACTCGCATTCATAGAATGCAACAATGTAAGCAATACTTTTTATAAATTGAAAATATATTTTGTTGAATATTTTTATTTTTTATTTCTTGATTTTCACCCTAATTACAGCCTAGCGTGCTGTGTTATTGATACATTTAAAACAGGAGTCAAAAATCTTGATATGTTTAACTTAGATACATGGGTAACGAATATCGATCTATCAAAAATAATAAATCTTGAAATTTCCCATTTAAGTAAATCAAAAAAGCATTATAATATTTATGACTTGAAATTAAGATGTAATGAATTTATTAAGGCTAACTATCAATTGTACTACCGAATTTTTACGGATGCTTCCAAAAATGGCAAACACATAGGAGCAGCATTTTTTGACCCCCAGAATGGTGCCTCTATGAAATTTAGGATTAATAGTGATATTTCTATAATGAGTGCTGAATTAATTTCAATTGCCGAATCACTCTCATATACAAATTCTTTAGATACTAACAATATTGTTATTTTAACGGACTCGAAAAGTGCACTACAACATTTAATAAGATGTACCCATGGGAAAACTGGAGTTCCAATGGCATATATAATTTTAAGACTACTTCTAAATTTAAAAAATCACAATATTAACATAAAATTGCAATGGATCCCTTCCCATATTGGTATCGTTGAAAATGAAAAGGTTGATGGTCTCGCAAAGGAGGCGGCTAGTGAGGACAATACTATTGACTATTTGCCATACCATACCGAAATGTTCAATACGATCAAAGAAAGTTGTTATAAGGTATGGAAAGAATATTTCGATGAGAGATCACGAAGTAAAGGCATATGGTATAAAACTATACAACCTAGTTTGTCCTGTAAGCCTTGGTTCAACGATACCAATATGAGTAGAGTTGATGTTGTAACAGCTTTTCGACTCAGATCTGGACACCTCCCTTTGAACAGTTTTGCACATTTAATGGGAAAAGTACAATCACCTAATTGCAGCGTATGTAATAAAAGAGAAGATGTGTATCATTTGTTAGTGGAGTGTATAAGAGACCAAGCAGAGAGGCGGCAGTTCCATAGTATTATAAAGTATAATAGGTTAGATTTAGGTTTTTTTAACAGTATACTTGCTTCACCACTGTCGGATGAAGTAAGATTATTATTACATTTTGTAAAAATTTTAGTTAAGAATCGTTTATAGTATTTTTTGGTTTAGAGGTCCCTATGAGGGTGACATATTCTGTAAAGAAAAAACCCTCAATAAATTTGAAGATTTAAAAAAAAAAAAAAAAACAGGAGTATATCAAGTGTATGTATGAAAAAGTTCTGTGATTCCTGTACTGGGTAAATCAAAATCGTCTGTTGAAAAAAAATCTAATATTGATTTGCTTTACGTCTACCATTTTATTGTTTATTTGGAAATTGTTCATGCCATATATGGACCCAAATAAGCAGTACCATGTCAACTTACACGAATGTCATTTCGAGAAAAACGCGTTTGAAAATTTTGAACAACTTGCTTTATATGATTTTTTTATGTATTGGTAAGTTTTTGGCAATTTCAAGATGTAGGGTAAATCGAGGTATAACTGGCCTCTTTTAATTTTAACTGGCCAGGTCTCGACATATTTGTGAAAAATAAGAAAGTAAAAAATTATATGAAATCTTTATTCATAGGTCATTATTATTTGTACTTTTGACTCTTATTTAAGATTACAATTGGCGCGATGTCTAAGAAATGGCGCCAAAATTATCGTTATTATCTGACAGTCGGTAAAAAAGTTTGAAATTTTGTGATTGATAAACAAAACGGTAAGATTCATGATTAATTAAACTGTTTACAAAAAATAAATTTCACTTATTAGCAAAACGCTGAATATTCAAAACTAAGTTTAACCACTGTGCCGTATTGTGTTGCGTAGGTACAGTTATTTCCTATAACTGCACGTAGGTGATGTTTTAGCTCCAAAAGGAAGCAAAAACCTTTATGCAATTGAGAAGGCTTCTCTTAAAGGAAACATTACGGTTATGTTTTCTTTTTCTGCTGCAGGTTTTATGTGTAAGCCTATGATAATATACCCATATAAAAGGTTTCCATATCGCATTGCTCAAAGCGTACCCGATGGTTGGGGCATTGGGCGAAGTGACAATGGTTGGATGACTGCAGCAGTTTTTTATGAATATATTGCCAATGTATTCTAACCTCAAGTGGTTGCTAGTAGTGTAGACTGTCCAGTTATTCTCTTTGTGGATGGGCATACAACCCACATAACAATTAAAGTGTCTGTGTGTGTGAATGGTATAGTGAAAATAACTATCAAACACCACGAACTAAAATAACATTTGCTCCATTATTAAAAATAGTATTAGACGGAATTAAAATATAAAACATTGCATAGTTAATGGATTTCGGGCTTGTGGATTATTTCATTTTAATGAAAATAATGTAGATTTTACCAAATGCTTGCCATGTAAGACTATAAAATCAGACAACAACGAACAGGGCATATCATTGCCTAGTAAAATGTACAAATCCATGACCTACACAAATTTTAGTTCTATAGCAGGAGAAAATGTTATACCAATACCAATGTCTAATAGCTTCACAGGAAACTTCAGATAAATATGATAGCTATTTTTCAATTATTCTAAATCTTTGGAAATTCTTTGAAAAACCAAATGATGTACCCACAACCATACCCGATTATACTGCAGAAATATGTAGCACCCCATTACAAGAATTGTCACTTCATGAAGTAGAGCATATTATACAAACAGATAAAATGAGTGACGTAATAAATGGAAATCCTGAACTCGGTATGATATTAAATGAAAGAACTGGAGAATTTACTTTAATGCCAATACACCAGCAGCAAGAAAAATCTACATCTAAAGTTTCTAATGTTAACATTAATGTAGAGATTATCTCTGATAATGAGTGTTGGATTAAAAATATATCTAACGAGTTGCTTACAGATTGCTTTAGAAGAAAAATGTGACCAAAATTACCGAAAAAAAAGGAAAGCAAGACCTCTAAATATTACTTAAATATGATGAAGGAAAAGAAGAAAAAAAGACAGAAGAAGAAAGAAAAGAGAAAGCCGCAAGCGTTTAAGGGAAAAAAAAATATGAAGGAATCCCAGCTAAGAAATAAAAAAGCAAAAAAAATCCGTCGAAAGTTAGAGGCCCATCTCTTAAAATTGAGACGGTTACAAATAAATCATTGCATTCCTATGATACATTTAGTAAACAGATAATTGAAGCTACTGTTAAAAATATCGAGCGTAATGATTCCGTATTTTATGGTGCCGGTTATAATAATGAACAAATAGTTTTTAGTGTAGTAGTTGTTTGCAGTAAATGTTTGAAAGAATTTGACAAAAATACCATCGCCGCTTCTTATCAAATTCATCTTTCTACCGATAATAGCGATAGTTTTTTGTGTGATAACTGTTATAAAGCTGGGACTTCGGATTCTTCTGAAACGGATTTTTATGTTGCAATTATCGAAGACGATCATAAGCAAGGTTTATAATATTATTGATGCATCAAACAGACGTTAACAAAGTTATAGTTAAATATTTTTTGGTAAATTTAAGCTAAATACTTTTTCCATTAATATTATAACAAAAAGATTTTTTTTATAATTTTTATTAGTTTCTTTTATAGTTACCTACTTATTGCAGCATGGCAGTTATTGATTTTGATGGCTAGTTACTGGTCAAATTCGGTATGTTCTAATTAAATTTAATTTGAATTACTACAGTTATATTTTTATTTAAATATCAGTCCCTGTTTAAACAGTCTTCCTCTTCCTCTATTCAGCAGTAGTACACAAGCATCATTTAAATTATGCACATTTACCATATAGCTATTTAAAGTGAACATGGCGCTTAAGTGGCCAGTTACCGCATGATTTACCCTATGTAAGTTATTGTACTTATTTTCACAAAAAATAAGTATACAAACTGTATATTTCGTATATAATATAACCCAAAACTTTTAACATAATAGATAAATTACGTGATTAAAAATGGCTTTTTTAAATTTTAAAGCTTAAAACCCTACAATTATTAAAGAAAAATGTTTTTCAGCCATTTACCAAAACTACTGCATATATCTTAGTTTTTTCAATTTTGTGGGTCGACATGGTGTTGCTTATTTGCGTCTATATATAACTGGCAGTTAAAAAAAATCTACCATTGGGTAAACTGAGTAACTTAACCTTTTTCGAGTATAATTTATGTTCTGTGGTAGTAACTGTTATTTTCAAATACAATTTCAAAGTCAAAGAAAAGTTTGGGTACGACAACTTGGCAGAAATATAGTTTAAAACGAATTTGTTGTATATAGTTTAAAACAAATAATACTACCGATTGGCCTCGAAAGCGCTTGTCTATTAATTTGGTCATTTTTTGTAGTTTTTGGCTGCCATGTGACTGTGGGACGAATGTTGAGAAAATATTGTGAATTATAGTTATCATTTTATAACAATAAATAAAACACAATTAAAAATTAAATATTATAATTTATTTACAACTTCTTCATTCACTCTTGACATATGAACTCATTTACAGTAATTGTAAAAAAATGCAGTCTTAACAAAACGTCACGTCACGCTCACACGTACCTTCCCGCAGTGACGTCACTACACAGTAGCGATCCTTCTAAATACTTAAACTAAAATTACCGCAAGAATATGTAGGGGGGCATGGAGTCCCTCGCCGCGACGGCGGCTCTAGGGTCGGTGCGGGGAGCGGATGCACGAGTCTACGCAGCTTAGAGTTCCTCGTGCGGCTCGAGGTCGTCGGCGTCGGGCGCGGCCTCGTCGGCCTCGGGCTCCGGCTCGGGCTCGTCCTCGGGCTGCGCGTCGGGCGGCAGGCCCAGCGCGCGCTGCAGCATGGCCTCGACGGACTCGGCGAACTCGACGGCCTGCCCCTCCTGCAGCATGAAGCCGGAGCGCACGGCGGCCGTGCGGTACAGCGTGAGCGCGGCCCGCAGCGCCTGCGGGTCGTCGGGGTCGTCGCGCACGCGGCGCAGCAGCTCGCGCGGCACGGGGTGGCGCGGGTTGATCTCCAGCATCTTCTTCTGCGCCAGGTGGTGGCGGCGCTGCGCGTCGTCCGTCTTCTGGTGCGCGTTGGACAGCGCCAGGCGCTCCATGTTGCCGGTCCAGCCGAAGGCCGTGGCGGCCAGCGCGGCGGGCGAGCGCGCCAGGCGCCGCGACACGGCGGCGCGCGTCACCCACGCGCCCAGCCGCTCGCCCAGCCAGCGCGTGAGCGGCTCGAACTCCTTCACGTACGCCTCCATGCGCTCCTTCTGCTGCTCGCCTGCCGAGTTCATTATAAAACACTTTATTGTACACCAAACACCCAACTAATGGGACATACGGACACGGAGAAAAAGAACAAAAATTATGTACTATTGACGGTCTTACAGGTGATCTCTTCGTGACAACCATGAACAATTACAAAGATTGCAAAAAAATAATGTAGCCAATAAATTGAAATATGCAATTTATACACAGTAAATAAATATGTTTAAGATGATATACATATTACTTAATAGGTTTATTTATATACATATAATAAATGATGCATTATATATACATGTATATATATTTATACTTCCTTTCAGGAATGGTCAATTTCAAATTGAATCATGTGCCATAAAAGCTATATATACTCACTTTCATTCATGTCGAATATTTCCTTAGCGATGTTCTGGAACTTCTTTCCCTCATATTCGGGCAGCGAGGACAGGCAGTACTCGTCGACGGCCTCCGTCAGGTACAGCACCTCGTAGCCATTACGCACTAGACGCTCTGCGAATGGCGACTTCTCCACCTGCAAACCAACATCAAACACTTAAAAATACAACCAATTAATATTAATGGAAAAAAGCAATCACTTTCAGCGCGGCTGGTATGTTTGCAGAGTTTGGAAATCGGAAAAAATTCAAATGAAAAAAAAAAGCAATGACCTCAGTGCGGCTGGTATGTTTGCAGAGTTTGGAAATCGGAAAAAATTCAAATGAAAAAAAAAGCAATCACCTCATTGCGGCTGGTATGTTTGCAGAGTTTGGAAATCGGAAAAAATTCAAATGAAAAAAAAAGCAATCACCTCAGCGCGGCTGGTATGTTTGCAGAGTTTGGAAATCGGAAAAATTCAAATGAAAAAAAGCAATCACCTCAGTGCGGCTGGTATGTTTGCAGAGTTTGGAAATCGGAAAAAATTCAAATGAAAAAAAAAGCAATCACCTCAGCGCGGCTGGTATGTTTGCAGAGTTTGGACATCGGAATAAATTCAAATGAAAAAAAAAAGCAATCACCTCAGCGCGGCTGGACCCGCCGATGTAGTAGATGTGGTTCTGGTTGGGCTTCATGCGCGCCACGTAGTCGGCGAGGAAGGTCATCCCCTCCCCGCGCGAGGAGTGGAAGCGCAGCAGCTTGGCGAGGCGCGAGCGGTTCGTGGGGTCCTCGATCACGCCCAGCTTCACACTGACGAGTACAGATGATAAATTATAATATGTAAACCAAAATATCACAGAATAATAAAAGTTAATCTACTATACAATTCTAACATGGAACCGAATTTGGTTTTTGAAAAATATGCTGATTTATAGAGCTACAAAAATCTATAGTAAACGTGAAAATATTATGAAATTGATAGTTATGACCAAAATTACTAGCTAAATTCTAGCGCGGTTGCTGTGACGTCACAAGGACCAATCAACCTCTAAAAAATTGTTTTTCAGCTGAAGTGTTCATACATTTAGAAACAATACAATACTTATACGTCATAATTTTACATTAATTTCCTCACATAAATAAACTTGCTGCTTGTTGTAAATTAGCGTAAAGCGAGTTCGAGGCGGACCGTGTGACGTCACACGGGCGGTTAATATTGACTACCTAAAATGTTATAAAATGACATTTGTAACATATCAATTAGAGCGGCACTAACTTGGTGGAGTACTCCTTCCAGAAGTGCTCGTACTCGTCGTCGGGTATCTTCTTGAGCATGTCGAGCGCCTTGCGCACGAGCTTCTTCTTGATGATCTTGATGAGCTTGTGCTGCTGCAGCGTCTCGCGGCTCACGTTCAGCGGCAGGTCGTCGGAGTCCACGATGCCCTGGATGAAGGCGAGGTAGTTGGGCATGAGCTCGTTGAACTCGTCGGTGATGAAGACGCGGCGCACGTACAGCTTGATGTGGTCGGTCTTGGTGCCGTAGCGGTTGAAGGAGTCGGCGGGCTGCGCGCGCGGCACGAACAGCAGCGCGCGGAACGTCACCTCGCCCTCCGCCACGAAGTGCGCGCGCGCCAGCGGCGCCGCCGCGTCCTTGGTGAGGCTCTTGTAGAACTGCGTGTACTCGTCGTCGGCCACGTCGCTGGGCTTGCGCGTCCAGATGGGCTTGTTGTCGTTCATCAGCTCCCAGTCCCACACCGTCTTCTCAGTCTTCTTGGGCTCGCTCTTCTCCTCCGTGGCATCTTCGACCTACAATTGAATCAATAATCACAAATAAATAGAGGAACAATAACTTGTGGTGTGCCTTTCATCGAAAAAGCTGGCAAGGTGGGTATACCATACCACGGCGTCAAATATTCTACTGCAAAACATTTCTGTGTTTCAGTTTTAAGAATACTAGCTAGTGAAATTACTGGGTAAAATGAAATTACTGGGTAAAGTAAAAATACTGGGTAAACTGAAAATACTGGGCAAAATGAAATTACTGGGTAAAGTGAAAATATCTGTGTAAAATGAAATTACTGGGTCAACTGAAAATACCGGGTAAAATGAAATTAATGGGGAAACAGAAAATACCGGGTAAAATGAAATTAATGGGGAAACAGAAAATACCGGGTAAAATGAAATTAATGGGTCAACTGAAAATACTGGGTAAAAAGAAAATACTGGGTCAACTGAAAATACCGGGTAAAATTAAATTACTGGGTCAACTGAAAATACTGGGTAAAATGAAATTACTGGGTCAACTGAAAATACTGGGTAAAACGAAATTACTGGGTCAACTGAAAATACCGGGTAAAATGAAATTAATGGGGAAACAGAAAATACCGGGTAAAAGGAAATTACTGGGTAAAGTGAACATACCAGGTAAAATGAAATTACTGGGTAAAATGAAATTACTGGGTAAACTGAAATTACTGAATAAAATTAAATTACTGGGTGAAGGAGAATGGTATAGCAAGCACTCACAGGCTTAGACAACTGCTTACCATCAAGTGGGACATAATTATGCTTGCTGGGCAACTTATAAAATAAAAAGAATATTAACTCTAGAATTCCAATGTAGCAATAACGTCTTACACTGTCTTCTTCTGCTCCCAATTTCAGGAGACATAATGATGCTTCTGATCTTGCTATAGACTTACTGTACCAGCCTCCCAGTCCGTAAAAACAAAGTAGTGTGGTTACCTGCGCGTCCTCGTCCTTGTCCGCGTCGGCCGCCTCCTCCGGCTCCGCCTCCTCCACGGTCTCGGTGTGCGAGGCCCACAGGTAGATGGGGAAATTGATGAACTGCGAGTACTTCTTCACCAGCGAGCGGATGGTGTCCGGTTGCAGGTAGTCCGCTGCCTCCTCTTTCAGGTGCAACCTGACCACAAAGATATATAATTATAGTTAATACTGTCATGTAATTCATTTGCAACTTATTAGGACTGAGGAGTATAAGGCTAGAGTTTATATAAAATAAGCCCATGTACTCATTGGCAGTACAGCATGGCAGGGGAATTTAAATATTGTCATAGTTTTAAGTTTTGTTTATATTTATCACATAAAATTCCCTTGCCGTGATGTGCCTCCAATTAGTGCAGTGACTTACATTTCACTAATAGTAAGTGGAACATTGTACTAGAGTAATCGTGTTTTGATCTGGGTGTTTGTGTTTGTTATTGTGTGTTTTCTGATGCTTGACACACAATTTACTTATTTTATATATATATATCAAAAAATTATATCTTAAGAATCATTGAAATTTTGTTTTGACTTTACTGCTTCCTTAAAAAGAACATGACATTCATTTATTTAAGAGTATCTTTAATTTATATTAAAAGAATCTATGAAGGATGAATCGCCCCCCCGCCAAACCACTTCAACATCCCCCAATTCGTCGTCGTTCGTACTCACGTGATGTGCGTGCCGCGCTTGAGCGTGTCGCCGCGCGGGTCCTCGGCCACGCTGAAGGCGCTCGCGTCCGACTCCCACACGTGCTGCGCGTCGTCGTTGTGCTTGGACGCGACCGTCACGCGCTCCGCCACCAGGAACGCGGAGTAGAAGCCCACGCCGAACTGCCCGATCATGTCGTTCATCTCCTGCGCGCCGCCCTGGGGATCGCATTCCGTTATAGGTACATTATACACGTTTCATTTCGTCGTGTCCGTTTGTCCGCCCGTATTTCACAGACATTTTACTCTCAGATTATCTAAGCCCTTAGCTTCTTCTATTTGAAATGTAGGAGTATTAAGTCCTAAAGATTCTTCCTCAACAATGGAGAAACCTTTCAGTTGTCCGTGGTCCACCACGCACCGGGTGTAAAGTACCAGGCACTTAGAAACGTTAAGAAGATATTCCCATACATTTAACCTGTTAGGCGACACGTCTAGGTTATCGGCCTTCGATATTCAAATGTCCATTCCACGTACGAACCGCCGATTCGCTTGCTGGTCATGTTCTCCTAGTATCATATTTGTTTTGATTGTCTCAATAGTGTGTATGTGTTTTCGCATGTATGTTGTTTTTGTGTCGGTTTACGTGACTTTGTATTTTTCTTTTTTTTTAGATCAGAGTTACATTAATTTTACAGATTTAAAAAAAAGAGGAGATTTTCAATTCTGTTGTATTTTTTTGTTACGACAAAGAAATGTCATTTCTTACTTATCGTAAAGTATGTATTAAGTACACACACACATGCACTTTTATATACATTATAATGCGGAATAGATTAAAACTGGCCTTGCGATTATACTGTTTTAAGTAAAATGTTAAAAAATTGAGACATCTAATAATAGTTATTAAGTATTAATCATGTAACTAACTTGGGAAATAGCTATTATAAAGTTGTACCTTGTCACTATCCTGCATCTTGGAAAGGAAATCAGCAGTGCCCGACTTGGCGATGGTTCCGAGGTTCTGGACGAGGTCCTGGCGCGTCATGCCCACGCCGGAGTCAATTATATGCAAAAGTCGCTTTTCAGGCTCCGCCTTAATTCGGATGCTCAAATCTGGGTTGGTGGCCAACACATCGCTCTGTGTCAACGATAGCAAACGAATCTTGTCCAAAGCGTCTGATCCGTTTGAAATCAATTCTCTAAGGAAAATCTGAAATCATCCAAATAATAATAAATAAAAACAACTGTTTCCGTCTAGGCGTTTGTTCTTGGGGGTCTCCCCACCGTGCCTCGGGGAGCACGTTAAGTTGTCGGTCCCGGTTGTTACCAGTATATCTGATAATAATCGTTAACTGTTGATAAGTATATTGTTCTTATCCAACGAGCTACTGGTTCGCCCTTAGGGTTACGGAGGTCAAATAGCAGTCTCTCTGTGGAAAAACTAGTAACCTGTCAAATCTGGACAAAAGTAATAAACAGACCCTGGGTAAAATACTCGTATAATACCGGGAATAATGCTAGGAAGAAAAAGAATAATAAATAAAAATAAAACAAATAAGTTATAAATACATATAAAGTAATTGTAATACCTCCTTATTCCTGTATAGCGAGTTGATGATGAGTTTCATCATGCGGTTGACCTCAGTCTTGTAGGTGTAGTTCTGGGCGCGCTCGCGCATCTCCTTCATCTGCGCCACGCTCAGCCCATCGGGAGAGATTGCCTCCTCCTCGCGCAGAACCGCCTCGGCATCTGTTACCATCAAGGTTTTTTTAATATCGTGACGGTTGGCAAACAAGCATACGGTCCGCCTGATTGTAAGCAGTCACCTTCATAGGTTGCTATAGGTTGCTATGAACGCACGCGATACTTGAAGTATCACAAGCGGGTTGCCAATCTAAGATGAGAAGGAAGGATGGGATGGGAGATTGGGGAAATTTAGGAAACGCAACAGTACCTACTTCTAGTTACTGGACACCGACTTTCTGTCGGGACTGGACGACGTTGTGGCGCAGCGGTAGCGAACCTGCCTTAAACGCCACAGGTCGCGGGTTCGATTCCCGCTCGGAACATAATATGTTTGTATTGACCACGCAAGCATATTTTCCGGTCTGGGTGTATTTGTCCTTGTCATTGTGAATGTTTCCGGACCCCCGACACAGGATATCACTATCCTAATGGGGGCCGTTGAGTGTGTAGCGTTTATTTATTTATTATTTATTTCTGTGAGAGGATAGTAATACACTGGTCGAGCCGGCCCTTTTGTTGCCTTAAGAGAAGTATTGCTCTACTAACGTTACAGTTAAAGTGTGAAAGTTAGAAAAATAACATTGCGTTGCTAGGAGTTCAATAACATTGATCAAATAGACATCACTACCGAGTACTTTTACGTCCTGTAATTACTTCGGTTTTATAGTAAAAGACGAAGCTTTCTACAATCTTTCATATCCACATCTGACAATGTCTAAAGAGCAAAGCGAACGTGGTGGCGCTGAAACAGCAATGGATATGGAAACTAATAGACCTTTACATTCGAAATCATTCAAACTACGTTTTGCATCTCAGCGCGAACTTGGACGCTCCTACGTATCCGCAGTGAAACCACTAAGATTGCGTAAGTAACTAACAAATTTTTGAATCCTGTTTATTATTTATTCTTTATTTAATGACGGGTTGGCAAACGAGCATACGGTCCTAATGGTGGTAAGCAGCCACCGAAACATGAACGCGAGCGATACTTGAAGTATCACATCCGCGTCGCCAAACCAAATGATAGGAAGGCAGTGAATAGTACTCTGTTATTTTACGCGGATTTATTTGTTCTAAGAGAAGCATTACTCAACTGGTACAAATATTCCACACAAATTGTAGCACTAAAAGGTTTCAAGGAAATTGTATCTGTATTGTTTTTCTATTCATTGGACAGCGGCAGTCGTCCGCGCCAAGTTCTACCGCCGCGAGCCGGAAGGCGAGGTGGACGAGGCGCGCGCCGAGCGCGCACTGCGCCGCGTGCGCGACATGTTCCGTCTGGGCCCGAGGGACAAATATTCCGAACCAGTCACTACTTCGAACGAGTTAGTGAATATCATCAATTATTAATTCTTAAAAATTTTATATTGGTTTTGATTTTAAATAAAAGAAAAGGTTTTTTGGATATACCATTCTAAAATAATTCGACTATATTAAAAGGCAATAACCAATTAACCACCTACAAAAACCTATGCATACTTGTTGCACACTTTAATAATTGGTAATTAAGTCTTATACTTAAAGTGTACTGTAAAATTTTGTTATTTATCTATGAAATTTTCATCAACGAACCACTACAAAAGCGTATGCTACAAAAGAATTATATTCACAATCACATAATGTTCACCTCAAAATTATATTTTATTCTTATCAAAAGAATTTGATCCACCCCCTTTTGAAAAACACATGGCATTTGGATTTTTATCTCACATAATAATCAATCAACTGAACTAGTTTTGTTGAGTTTTTAATTATGATTTTTTCAATTAATAATATTAATAATGTGATTGCTTATATAATCATGTTGAACTAGTTTGATTGTTGTTCATAGGTATGGTTGGTATTGGGAGCATGCTCAACCAGAGACTGATCCTCGGCTGAGGTATCATATTCAAGATTCTGCGTGGCTCAAGGAGCGCTTGCGTGTGTTGGCCACCGATGCCAGTTTGAAGAGACGTTAAGACATGTACCAATTATATGACAAATATAAAATGAACTGTCCTTTTATTTTCTTATAATATAATTTTTAAAATTTACATGAGATAAATCAAATATATATCATAAATCAGTAAGTATTATCTGAAGCTCAACATAAGCTAACTCTAAACTTCCATATATTAATGTTGTTCACAGTTGCTAAATTTTATCAAAATTTTGATGAAACAGATTACAGGTTATTTTTCATCTTAACAACATTATTATAAATAATTTATATAAATTATAAATTATTATTTTCTTAAATCAAATATTCCTACTTTTGTAGTTACAGATATTATTGTTAAAAGAATTATATTTTGAACTAAATTTTATTAAATATTTAATACACTTTATTGCACTTGTAGTATTTAATAATGAGGAAGACAGTATTGAAACTTAATTTTCCTCAATTTTATTTTTAAGCACATGTATAATCTACTATCATTATATGGGCCTTATCTAAAGCTGATTTATAGTTAAGCATTTGATATTTTGACTTATAGGAATATAGACCAGTTTCATTGGTATACATTCCATAATACATACACACAGAAACATAGGTGTAATTACAGTAACAGTATTTTGTTGGAAGGGCATTGACACTTTGTAATGGCTCTTATAAGTTATTTTTAACTACTTAGGACACCTTTCCAGCTAAGTTACCCAGCATTAAGTCTACCCATAATATGTGTGATAAGATGTTGATAAATTAAAATACAACTCAACAACATTTAAACATCTATATGTTGATAAGGTCATGAAAATAAACTCATCATCACTGACACTACTATCTACTAATACTTCGCAAGTAAGATTTTAGATAACATATTATAATGCAAAATTCCCATTGAGAAAACTTAAATATTCTAGTAATAGTAAAAGACTACCGGTTCCGATTAATTTATTACTTACACCTTATTACTTGTATTCAAGGTTAGCAAATGATTATAACATAGATAATACATTTTTATAATCCTTTAATCGTATAATAAATCTATCGCGTTTGTAGAACCTAAAAAGACAGAATAAGACTACTGACAGTCGACTAGTCAGTAAATCTAAATGTAATTTAGCGTGGGTATGAAACTTACCGGTGCGAGAACCTTCCCGAGACGAGCCCAGATCAGCGTCCACCGTAACTTCCTCCACTGTTCCGACACCTTCTTGGGCTTGAGAGCATCCTGTTATTATGTTAAAAATATTAAATTTTACATTGTGAAGATTTTTTCTAATGAAAAACAAATTGAAAATACATACATGAAATCTAAGGATATTAGAACAGACTAATTCCATTCTTGTTAAAATGAATAACGTAAAATGCGTATTTCTTAAGTCTTTTATGTGTATTACTTATTTGCGAGAAAAATCTATCTACAATGCAACGTCAACAACTCATGAGATAATTATTCGTAAGGTGTATTTACCTGATAGTAGCAGAATGCTCACCCCGAGCAAGAAATAGTATTTCATTTTAATTAAATTTAACACTTATTACCAATAAATAGAAATTACTATATTGATAAAAAAAAACCGGCGTAAATCGCCGCACTAATCGACAGCTCTTCAGTTCAAATGTGCTGTTTTACAACCACAGCTAGCCAGTAACTATTCTCGATGCCAGTTATTTTAACACGCTTTATGTAGAAGATAAGAAAACAACTTCAATGTGATTGGTTGATATTCACAGAAGTCAAAAATAGTTGCCTATCGCAGTGACACACGCCATTAATTTAACAAATAAGAAGCGCTAAAATACAAATGTCTAAATGTGATTGGATAAAATTTACAAAATAAATTACGACTGCTAGTCTGATTCCGAGTGGATTCTGACAAATATTTGACAATATTAGAAATATACACTATACACTTATTTTAGAAGTCAATCCCAACTATCAACTCTAATTAATATTTCCGATAAGAGGTAACTATATGGATACTATTGTGATATTAATTCTTTCTATTACCAAATTATTATAAAAAAACTGCTTTAAGTATTTTTTTCATTATTTCTAAAATTATACAGCTTTTAATAAATTAAACAGCATGTACAGACACTTTTTTGTAAGCTAATCGCACCTATCAACTCTAATTACTATTTCCGATACGAGGTAGGTGTATGGGTATTATTTTGTAATTAATTCTTTATATTATCCAAACATTATTATCATCAACTGCTGTAAATATTTTTTTCATTATTTCTAAAATTATACAGCTTTAATCAATTAAACAACGTGTAGTCTAACGTGTAGTCTTCTGAATTCGAAATTTTGGAGACGTCGGTGATTGTCTTTGGTTTTGGTCATGTTTAATTTTAGGCATATCTTCAAAAGGTATACTTAAAAGGTTCTTTATTGATTGATATGTTCAGAATTGTTCCATATGAGCCGAATTTACAAAATCCGGCTCATACGGAACAATTCTGCGAATTTAAGGCAACACATAAAAACACAATTGATGTTGATTCCGGATGAGTTTCATGCCAGCGTTTTCTTATGTCTTTTAGGATAGCCATAATAAGCATGAAATGGTATTTGCCTGTCGTGATCGTAATAGGGCCACTTAAATATGCAATGATTCAATGATATGATATGTATAACTTAGGGAAGCTATACATATCATATCATTGAATCATCACTGATGATAAAAGCTTATGAAGCCCATTCACATACTAAGCATCGGTTGAGTTACGACAGTTTAAGTCTCCTCATAAGAGAATCCAATGACAAAGCGGATTGGGACATTATTGCCTATCCGAACACAGCCTTACTTTGTTTTGTTAACATTGGGACGTTGTGTATTTGTATATTTATATGTATAAGCGCAAATGCGCAAAAATATATATCAGCTGAGAGGGTGTCACTGGCCACCACAACCGGCCAGGGAAGTAATTCCACGGCTAGTTTCTTAATAGCGTAGGTTGCAAAAAAAGAAACTCGCTACAATTGCTAAGTTTAACATAACTTTTCGTTCACTGGAGCCAATATAGAGAGTTTATGTACCTCTTATTATCCAAGATTTTATACAGGTTACGGGTATACCCATAGGCTTTACGTCAAAGTAGCACAGATAACCAAAGAAGGTTTTTTTTCGCAAAACTAGTAATAATAACATACACATGTAAAAAAAATCAGGATCTTTTTAAATAGTAGCTAAAAATCAAAAAGCCTAAAAATACACTACTGCACAATTAATTGATACACACAGTGTTTTAATATAAACTCAAAACTTATGCACTACTGAATACCAATTGCCCAATTGTCGATCCTTAATCTTGCGCAAACGAGAATTTTTTTTTTTATATCAAAAGGGACAAACGAGCTAGAGGTTCACCTGATTTTAAGTGATTACCACTACCCATGAACATTTGCTACACCAGAGATCATTCAGATGCGTTGTCAACCTTTTTTAGGACACAACTAGTTTTACGCTGGCTGACCTCGAAATGCGTCTGACGAGGACTTCACTTCATGAGTTTTTCACCAACGTACGGTGGTAGTTAACAAGGCCGACCTTTTTTATGCCCTACCTTCAGCATACTCATGTCTTAGAATTTGTTCTAAGACATGCACGTTTCCTCACGATGTTTACCTTCATCGTTAAGCACGAGATAAATTTGAAACACAAATTAAGCACTTGAAAACTTAGAGGTGCTTGCCCGGATTTGATCCGGTGACCTTCGGTTAAAGTCTACGTTTTCGATCCCTTGGGCCATCTCGACATTTTCAATCTATTACCATCTATGCTTTTAAAAATAATAACATTTGACAAGTCAAACTTCAAAGTCAAAGTGACATAATGACCAATGACAATAAACGGAATAATCAAGTCATTTCGTGATTTCGAATAATTTTTATTTGAATGAATATTGAAAACATACCAGTAATCTGAATAGTCAACGTTCCTTTTAAATTGAAATAATAGCGTAGATTGTAAATATATCTTTTGCTTATAATTTAAGACTGTAATTGGAAAGTTATTTATTATTATAATATCCATGAGAAGAAATGGACGAAGGTTCCGCACCGAAGAATTTAACAACTAAGAAGTGTGTTAAATATCGAAAAAGCACATGGAGTGTTCATGAATTTGAAGTATGGAGTGGTGAATTAATATGTAGAGCTGCAGCACTACGCATGAAGGACTCTCTTCTTGTTTGGGTTGGTGGTCGGGAAGCTCATTTGAATGAAGTTGCTCTCGGCGTTCCTCTGGCTGTAGAACGCGGTGCACTTGCGACTGCTCTTCTTGGCGAAGAGGGCAGCGCGACAGGGCTGGCTCGTCGCCTCACGCTGTCTCTCGGACGACAGGTCCACGTCTGCTGTGGACAAGTCTTTGATAGATTTACGGCACCTCTCGTTGAAAGAGGCATTGTGTCGGAAATTAAGAATCACCCTAATTTCTTTTGATACTGGCACCATTTTGTCTAGGGTTATTTTATAGTGTAAATGTTTAGTAATACTTATGTAATTTTATGATTTGGACAACTTAATCAAATGAAGTTATCATGTGATTAATTTGTGCCATTGAATTAGTGTTGAATGTGCAAAACGGCACCAAGGCACAAAGAAATGTGTGACATTTTGTGTGTATGAAAAGGCATATCCTAAATATAAACAACAAAAGGAACTGAAACCTTGTAATAAATTACTAAGTTAGACTCTTACTATATAATATTTTTGAGTATTTGTATAAAGTAATAATAAGTGCTTAATAATCTTTATTGTCAAATGTTCAAATACAGTTTTAATTATACATGTGGCAAGTTCTGTTAGACACATAAACAAATATTGGAGGTTTTTGAAGTGCTTATCTCTTTTCTATAAACCAATAATGTAATATTGCAAAAAGGCTTACGTCAACTAAAAGAACTGCACTTGTCTTTTTAGTCTCTTAAAATAAAGTTTGTAATTGTCTAACCCATAGGTTAACGGAAATTCAGTACACGGTCAGGGTGTGCTTGTCATTGTGAATATTTTCAGATCCCCGGCACAGGATATCACTATCCTTATGTGGGCTGTTGTAGTGTGTAGCATTTAATATTCTTATTATTTGTGTAAGTCTGCCTTAATCCAATATTACTAAATTGTACATTTGAAAGACATATTTTGTAATTTCTTAATAAGGTGCATAAGTTTTGATAGCAACAATGTTAAAAAACTTTGATTAAAGAAAGTATTGTTATATATTTTGTCTTTTTATAAATAATTAAATCTCTTTTTGCCGCTCCTCTCCCGTGTGAAAAACTAATTTTAATGCAATATAGAAATAATGGCTTTCCCATACAATCTTACCCCTATTTCAAATCTTTCAATTCTTTTTTTCGTAATCTAAAGCAGTCTAGTCTATGTATGTACTAAATTTCAGTGAAATTGGTTCAGTGGTCTTGGAGTGAAACCATGACAGACAGAGTTACTTTCGCATTTATGATCCTTATATTAGATAAGATAGGAACTGGATAAATAAGCATTATAAGTATTCCCAAGTCCTTCCATAATTTGAAAAACAATTAAATTGAATGAACTAATCACTTTATTACTCAAATATAAAAGCCTGACGCGAGATTATGAAGAAGAATACAATTTAGAAACTTCATCTTGACATAGAAAATCTGAAAAAGCATGTATTTTATAAATACACTACTTAGGTAAATCTCGCGGCAAACTTTTAAATTTTAGTAATAAACTCGTTGTGCCCGCGGCTCCGCTCGTGTTATGTAAATTTTGATGATCCCACTGGAACCCAACATTTTTCCTGGTAATAAGCTATGTGTGTACCAAATTTCATCTAAATCTGCCCAGTAGTTTTTAAGTAAAAGAGTAACAAACATTCTGGATGGATGGATGTTTGTTACTCTTTCTTCATCCAAACTTCCAACATTTAGAAATTATAATATTAGTTAGATTAGATTGATGGGTTGATTGAATTTTAATTTTTTTTCTTTTTAAAGCAATTAAATAAAAATCTTGATTTTTGCTGTTTTTTCTTTTAAGTGGCCCCAAAATAATTAATAACTATATAAGCACACTTTTCAATAGGTACAATAGCTTCACGAAAGCAAAATGCATAATTTCGTTCACTTAGTAATATATTGTCATTTCGCTTTAAAAACAAAAAAATACTGAACCGGTTTTGATGAAATTTATATGAGACCAACTTTAAAATTAAAATTTACATGAGTGTATCCTTTCAAATAAAAAGGAATTTTGAAAAACAGTTCATCGGTAATGGAGTGCTGGGGTAAAAACATAGATTATTCCAATATTCGAGCCCATTAAATTTAACTACAAACTAACTTTTGGATATATTTTAAAATGTATAGGTTTATTTATGATACCTACGTAGGCGGTTTTGGATACGCGGGGCCCTTTATTTGTGAAGCCTGTTGCAATTGCTACTCTTGCTACTAGATTAATCCGGCTTGTGAAATCATTAGCCTGGTCAAAAAAAAAAACTTACGTTCGAAGCTGTTTGTAAGTAATAGTTAAAGAGTCATTCATTCAACGCAATTGCAGTAACCGTACTTTAGTTTTCGTTGTAGGAGAATGTGCTTAGGGGCAGCGTCGTAGCTAAGTTCAGGAGCCTTCAAGGGTAAGACAAGAACTATGCACTCTAGAACCGTGATTGGATTCAAAGAATGAAAAAAATCTGTTCTAATTTCCATATTTTTCAAATTATTATTCTTGGGTAACTTGTTGACGAAGTTGTGGCGAACCTACCTTAAGCGCCACAGGTCGCGGGTTCGATTCCTGCTAGGAGCAGATGTTTGTATTGACCATATCTACAGGCATGTTTTCCGGTCTAGATGTGTTAATCATATCGTTGTGCATGTTTCCGGACCCCCGACACAGGATATAACTATCATAATGGGAGCTGTTGAGTGTGTTGCGTTCACCTATTTATTTAAATTTGAAAGCTGAGGGATCGTACCTACCTCAGTGGCGTGAATACTGATCGGGTCACTGATTGTGCTACCTTGAACCTTGAGCCCATGGTAACTGCCCTTGTATCGGAGCCTCAAAAGCTCACACCAATTATCTTTTATCAACAGGTCGTGCATCTCCTTAGAGAAAAAATCAAAAAAATCGAAGCTTCATTTTAACCTACAACTATCAGAAGTACCTGTTGATAATCTTACTTACATACTTACTACAACACAAAGAACATATAGAAAACCGGATGCCCGTGGTCTTTATGTCTACGTTTACTATTTATATGGGCTGTTCCAGTGATCTTTTCTCGTATTGCTGCTGCTTCTGGACCATGCTTCATACTGAGAAATACAGCGCCAGATTTACAAATTTTCAAGGTATACCTGTAAGGTTTTTGCCTCCTTTGTCTCTACAATAGTCTTAGATTGTTTTTACAATCCAACAAATGGCCAATGAGCGGTTGGGGGACGGCGAACTAATCGCAGTTGTTTTACTCTAGAATATGGAAGTTTGCTACTCAGAATGTACAGCGACAAGTATTAAATATAATGTATTATAATAAATATAAGATAACTATTTAACTAAGTGGAGGGGGCTCCAAGGCTCCTTTCATTAACGATCGGGACTGGAACATCGCGGTTGATTGCGCAAGCGAGCCTATGGCGTCCCACTATTGTCCAGGCGGATGGTTGGGTTTTAGTCGGCCCCTTTGTGATAATGATATCAAATGTTTAGTACTTACCTACTATAGGTATACCTTCTTCTTCGTCCTAGTTCTATTGCCGGTATTTTATTTACCCAGGGTCTGCTTATTACTCTTATTCGGATTTGACATGTTACTAGTTTTTACATGGAGCAATTGTCATCTGACTTCCGCAACCCTAAGGGCGAACCAGTAACTTATTAACTATAAGAGCAATTTACTTATCAAGAGTCAACGATTATTATTAAATTAATGTGATGTGACAACAACCGGGACCGAGAGTTTAATGTTTTCTCCAAGACACGGTGGGGAGACCCACACGACCAATAGCCCAGACCGAAACAGAAATTTTAACGAACATCCGTCCGAATGGGAACCGAACCCGAACCGAACCGACTAAAGGCAGACTCGCTACTCACAACGCCACAACTGTACTATATACCTATTTAAAATAATCCAGGTTCATACTAGTATAGGCACCTACATGCGATAATAGCTCTGTCTGTTACGTTTCACATATCAACCGCCGAAATAATAATTATTGAATCATTAAGAATCGTTATTAATGCGGGTGATGTCGTATCTTCCTACGTAGTATAATATTTTGGTTAGGTACGAACCAACGACTTTATGTTCTATAGCCAACATATTTTAATATGGATCTCTAGGATTCAGAAACACAACAAAATGTTATTTTTTCATCACGATGTTTTCTTCAAACATAAGGCTGCTTTCCACCAAAGTGCGGGTATTAATAGAATCGCTTCATATACCTAGATAAATAGCTTCGCTACGCTTTCCAGCGGAGTTGCGCTGACCGAGGTAAGGTTATTTTTTCTTGACAACGTCAACGGTCGGCGAGTACTGAAACTCGGCCTAGAAAAACGGACAGGCTTCGCGGAAACTCCAAGATGACTGCCTCCTACAAGGTTGAACCACCGTTATGCCTTCACCGGTCATAGATTAGGTAGGTAAATGAAGCGAGTTTATTGGTTTTAAAAATACCTTCCTCGCTAGGCATCGTCGTACATCTTTGATGGAGGTCTCAGTTTAAAGCTTTCGATTTTGTTTTCATAGTCCCCTTTGTGAGCAACCCTTTGCCACGAGACCTTTGATGGTTTTATTCACCGTAATGTGTTTATGTGACCCTTTATCGCAGCCTATTTATAATCCAGCAACCATGTACCGTAGGTACCTACTTATTAGGTACTCCTTGTTTGCTCCATCAATATCTATAAAGATGGCTAGCGATGACAGTTGGTGTTTGAGTGTGCATTCTGTCTTCTAGACATTACGTAAGTAAGGCGGACTCAATTGACTGTAAATATGTCATAGAAGCATGGGCGTAGCCAGCATTTGGCCTTGGGGAGAGCAAAATCTTAATTTAAGGTCCAGAGGAGGGCAAAATGGTCTTTTTCAAAGGTTTCTTCCAATTTTTACTAGGTAAATAATTCCAAAATGCATTATATTCGTAGATATTTCAGTATTTCTCGCAAGGGAGCTGCCCTTCCTACCTCGCTGCGCCCTTGCCCTCATGAGAAGTATGTACCTACCTACAGTAAATACGAAACGCATAAATGTGAAAAAGTCAACAACAACCACTTACGTCTTTCCGAACCGATACGACTTGAGAACCTTCAAGAGAAAAGCGTATTCTTTCCTTAAAGTTCGGCAACGCGCCTGCATGCCTTCTGGTGTTGCAGATGTTCATGGGCGGCGGTGATCGCTTAACATCTGGTGAGCCTCCTGCCCGTTTGCCCCCTCTCACATAAAAAAAGTCTTCTTACATTTGAATGCAAATTTCGGATGAAGATTTCGTTTTCTGCCAGTGGACTAACTTTTATCACGGAAAATTCCTTAACATTTCAAAAGTTAAACCGTTAAAATTCTTACTTCTTCCGCTTAATCACATCTACCTGCTTACATTATATAAAATTTTATTTCCCGAGTTTGTTTCGCCGGCTCTTCTCGGGTAGGGTGTGCTTGGAGCCGGTGGTAAAATCTTGACTTTCAACAAATAAGTTATACCTATGCTTGTTAAGTTGAATAAAAATATAAAAATTTGAATTGAATAAAAATAACAAGTTCGTATTTAAACCACTGTTTAATCTCTATTTACCTATTATTTGTAAATTAAAATTAGCAAAAATCAAATAAATTATAGGTAGGTAGGCCTTATCAGATATTATTATTTTTTAATTGATCTTGTTTTAACTTTTATGAGTCAAGTCTGGTCAAAGAGCAGGTTATGGTTTTCTTTAAGTAACTAACCTGGGTAGGTAAATCTACTCTACCTGACGGTAAGTGGAAGTAAAAGCTAATAAGGCTCTCTCCGTTGCAGAAAATGACCTCACTAGCCGACCGCACTCTGCGCTACTCGCAAGATGGAACTCGGCTGACGAGCAGTCACTTCTCAAGCTAAAAATGGCAATTTTCATTGTGAAATGGCCATTTCATATTGCATTATCTACTTAAATACTTCTTATGTTTCCTAATTAAATCTTATTTATTTATAAATCGAACCTGAGGACATACACGCTAAGGTATTATAAACAGTCTTCTTCTGATCGAGTGGTTAGTTGCCAACCTATTGTCAGAGTTGTTCAGGTCGCCTCTGACTTGACTTATCGATTGTCATCAAATTGATCAGCCGGGACTGACTTTTAACGTGCCCTCCGAAGCACGGAGACGTTCAGTTGAAATTCCACTATGCGATCACCCATCTAGTAACTGACCGCGCGTATAGTTGTTGCTATGAACGTCTCCTTTTCATTATTATATACAGTAAAAAATTAAAACAGTTTAGCTACAAATTTATTTGCTTGAATGAACTAGGTCGGTACCTAAATACTATTATTGAGTAGTTATGGTAATTTATCTTGTAGTAAATAAGTAGGTATCTGTAATCTCTACTTATGAATATTTAAAAAATTATAACTAAACTTTACAGAACGTCTCAAAAGTATTTTATAGTTATCTAGATATCATCTATCTAGATCTAGATATAAGTATTTGATAGTTAGGTATAATGGCCCGTTAGTAGCAGGCCTGCTTCAAGTCTCGGTGGTTGCGGGTTCGATTACCAGACGGGGCAGATATTTGTATTGATGTTATAAATGTCTGTCTCCGTCCGGGCGTTTGTCCTTGTGGGTCCTACTGTACCTCGGAAAGCACGTTAAGCTGTCAGTCCTGGTTGTTATCATAGAATGATAATACTCGTTAAGTCTTGATAGGAAATTTACTCTGTCAAATCGAGGTAAGAGTAATAAGCAGAACTTATCTAGAGTGCTTATATTATTATTTTAGCATTATTTAAAATTCATAAACCTTACTTCAATCTCACGTCACAGGGTAAACGATAAAAAATATGAACCGAGGGGAATGAATGAGTTAAGTCGACGTAACTATCATAATAAAGCGTCGGTAAAAACCAGCCGCGGCCGAGCGTCGCTGGGCGGGCCGCTGGGGCTCGGGGCGGGGCGCGGGGGCGACCCGGGGTGCGGAGGGGTGCGAGTGGGCGGCGCGGGGGCGGGGCGCGCCAATGGCGGCAGCAGCGCGACACCGCGGCCCGCGCGCCAGTACAGTGCGGCGTGCCGCTTCGGAAGCATTCTTTGCGCGCTTCGTCTCGTGCTCCGCGCGACTCCGCCGCGACACTGACCCCGGCCGCTGACCCGCCGCCGCCGCTAGTGTTTACTGTCGATAGTGCTGAGTGCGTGCCCGTGATACGTGCCTGTGATACACGTAGTTACTAAAGTGGACGGTGACCCAGTGAGCCATTACACCGCAGCCGTTACGCGAGCGTGGAACTGTCTGTATTACACAGGTACATGGATGATACACAAATATAACATACTTATTACAGGTAAACTAATTATGTACGACGGCAGCGGAGGTTCCAAAAAAAACGAAATTACTTAATATTAATTTAATTAATTAAAAATTAAATTACATGGCTAAACTTAAAACTAGTACTACTTGCTCAAGGTGATAGGTAAGAGTGAATATAAAATTAAATCAATACCTTAAATTAAAATTTAACATTTAAAACGAATTAAACTAATACGGTAAAATCTGTTTCAACACTGTTGAAGTTGCCGATAAAATGGTTATTACAGCGAAAACCGGTGGTCTGTTTTTGCCTTGAATCTGCGAAACGTGAGAACGTAACAAACTAAACAACAAATTCAGTAGGTAGAGTGTAGAGATTTAATTGATAAAGTTACAACGCCGGGTTTACAAAAATAATTATAATATAACCAAGGCATTAAGGTTTATCGCCGTCGGTACGAATAAAATTACTCTTAACTTGTTGCTTAGCTGTCTGTTAAGACCTTAATTAGACACGGTCCACTGATTGAATATAATTAGTCTAAAGCCTAAATCCACTTTGACTTCGGAGTTACTAGCTACCCTGATACTATTATAGCCTACGGAATAGGTACGGATGCTTTAAAAGTTAACAATAATATCATTTGAAACATGACAAAGAGCAGAGCTATTATTAAGTAGGCTATTAAAAATAAATGAGACTGAAGTTAGCTACTTAGTGATATTATAACCGTAGTACGTTTTTTTTATGATATTAAGTTGGCAAGCATGTGACCCATCTGATGCTAAACGGTCGCCATACCCTACGAGCGCTTGTAACACCATGTGTAGGTGTCACTGATCATTCACAAGTTGCCAACCTCGAGATATTGGTTCTTGAATCTCCTTTGCCCAGTAATTTCAACTTAAAAACATACCTCGGCTTTGCGGTAGAATATCTGGCATTGCAATGCCTCTTATAATAAAAGGGCTTACCACCAGTAAAGTTAAAAATTAAATAAGGTTACGATTTTAAAAGATACACATAAAGCTGTCAGCTTATGGCTTAACAGGCACACACTTATTGTGACTTAATACCATTGCTGGCGATCTTGCCTTCAATAGGCGCATTCACATTTAGAACTCAAGTGAATTTTGATCATTAGGTACACTGATATTATAAAGAGATTATTCGCAGTGCAGTTGCCAGATCCAGTATTATTGGCTTAAAGTCAGTAGCTGATTTACCAGTAGGCTGAGTAGGTAGGCTTGAGCCTAGGGTGGCACATTTTTCTGCTTGACGGTTTTCTGAGGTTTTTCCGATGACTTACCCCTTTCACTTGTCACTGTACATTCCGAGTAGGAAACTTCCATATTCTAGAATTGAACAGCTAGTTCACTGCCCCATAACCAGTAATCGGGCTTTTGTGCGACTGTAAAAATAATCTAGGACATGATAATTATTGCACTAGAAAAACCTAGAATATTTGTAAATCCGCCATTGTTAAAAGAAAATTGCCTACTAAGAGCTACGATTATATTAATAACGATTAATACCTAACAGATTTTATGTGATAACGGGGAGAGAGAAGTGGAGGCGTCTCTATGCCATGTAGCGCCCGTGGGCAGTCAGTACTTTAAGGTTCCTCTAGTATTTAAGCGCGCGGTCAAAATGGAGTCTGTATAGGCGTTAATATTATGTATATAGTAGGTTCTTCTTCTAGATTTAGACCAACCAATTTTTTGGATTGAAAAAGGTGACACCAACCAATATAATATAGTGTTGCAAGTGTTAATAGGCTACGACAACAGCTTGCCATCAGGTGGGCTGTATGCTTGCTTGCCAACTTAGTAATTTAAAAATTTATAAGCAACGATACTATGGTTTTAAATATTTCAAATACTTAGAGGTGTATTACTTATCACGTTGCTTTCTACTCCTCAAGCATGCCTAATCTATCTAAGTATGGTTTTTATAAGATGTACTTAATTTATTTATTTTCGATCTTTATAAAGATATCCCAGTTCTAAATTTAATCAAAATCGGTTCATAGATTAAGCCAACACAATTAATATATGCCCTCGTTAATGTATTTTTTTTATAATCCCACGGGAATATAACATAGTTCTGGGATAAAAAGTATCCATCCCATGAGTTAGTACCCATCCATGTAATAAGTGTGTTTGCCAAATTTCATTCAAATTTGCACGAAAGAGGAAAATACTTTATATTATTAAAATTTTTAAGGCAATCCAAGTCAAGGTTCTAGTTCCTAAATGTCGCTGATAGATGGCACTGTTTACAAATTTCGGATATTCGATCGAATTCATTACGATCAGATGAACCTAGTAGGTATCTACAGCAATATAAACTGTAAAAACGTGTCTTTTTATAATTTGCATATTTAGTATAATTAAGTTATTATTTGTCTATAAGTTATGCGTATACCTACTCATCATCACGTGTAGTTAGTATTTTGTGTCAATCCTACTAATATAATAAATGTAAAAGTTTGTACGTTTAGATGTTTGTTACTCAATCACATAACGGCTGAGCGGATTTGGATGAAATTTAGAACACATACAGCGGATACATCTGGGTTAACATATAAGATACTTTTATTCCTGAAAAATTTTCAATTGGTGTGGGATTATCAAAAAACGTATTATAGGACGTATTCATTTAATTCGGTAGGTATAGATAACTCTTGTGCAACAGTAGAGTACCTATTTATTTAAAAATGTTTAATTTTGCTGTGGACATAATTCTAAGGTCATCGCGGATGAAATAACGGCCACTAAAAATATTGGTAAAAAAAGAATTGTTTATAGTTAGGTATTATCCGTGGATACTATTAATCTGATCAGTTTGTGCTGCTGATAAGACAAACAAACTGTCTGTCATATAGGTACCTACTGTTAGGCTTGGGATGCGTAGGTAGGTACCTACTGGGTAATTTTTTGCATTACCTAAATACTTATATTGTTAATAATACTTTATTACTTATTTCTTAATTATTTTAATGAAAACGTTATTTGAATGTAAAATCGGTATTAAATTTTAATATTTCTTGTTTTTTTAGTAAACTATCTTTAAATCGATAAACTTAATGAGATGAAGACAATTGAATTATTTTTTAATAAAATATTGTTTATTATAATATTTACCTAAAATATTGTAACCTAAAATGAAATCACCTAGCCTACAGTTATGAGGTATCAATGTAAGCATGAACGCAGCCTACGATGCAAGTTATCTAGTGTTAATACGAGTAGGTACCTACTTACACACCGAAAATTGTTAAAATTATCATCTTGTAAATAAATATTTTTCACTTTTCCATTTTTCAATATATTTTTTTAATGTGTCAATCTTTGTGTCATTTATAAAATTAGAAAACAACAATGCTAAATATAAATTATTTTAAAAATTGTCTTGGGTAAAAATTTAAGAACCTGCAAAATATAAAACCAATCCATTGGTTACTTTTAACCCCCTTTTCAATCCCTTAGCGGTTGAATTCCAAAAAATTTCTTAGTGCTCGTTTACTTTATAAAAACAACACCTGCGAAAATCTTTAGCTTTCTAGGTCTAAGAGTTTAGTCTGAGCTGAGGTGTCAGTTAGGTATTGTGACGACATTTTGGCGCAGAGGTAGCGAACCTGTCTTAAGCGCCACAGGTCGCAGGTTCGATTCCCGCTCGGAGTAGATGTTTGTATTGACGATACAGGCATGTTTTCCGGTTTGAGTGTGCTTGTCCTTGTCATTATTTATGTTTCCGGACCCCCGACACAGGATATAACTATCCTAATGGGGCCGTAGAGTGTGTAGCGTTTATTTACTTATTTATTATTTATTTATTGTGCTTTTATATAAATAGATTTAAGCATATCAAAAAGGTATATACCTCGGTAGGTACCTATAGGTCTATAGTAAATATGGACCGGCCCATTCATTATTGTGTACAAATCACAACCGAATGAAGTTGGCTTGTGACTAAGTTTGTTCCTATTGTAGAAGCAGCGTAGCTATTAGAGAGGGCGCTGTAGTATTTGCTATGTTGACGGTGTAGGAAATTAGTTCGCGAGACCGTATCTACCTATTCTACTATACCTACCTATCAATTGATGCAAAAAAAAGACTAAACATTCTGTTGTGTCTCGGCCGTCGGCGGCTCCCTTGCATATACTAATCACTTCATAGTATAAAACAAAGTCGCTTTCGCTGTCCCTATATCCCTATGTATGCTTAGATCTTTAAAACTACGCAACGGATTTTGATTTGGTTTTTTTTAAATAGATAGAGTGATTGAAGAGGAAGGTTTATATGTATAATAACATCCGTTAAATAGTGGAGAAATACTGTTATTTTTAGGTTTCCAACGTGATGTCGTAAATAATTAAATTTTTCCGCTTACATTGCAACAAACACAGGCTGAACCCTACGAGATTTATCAAAATAATATATTTTATACCCGTGCGAAGCCGGAGCGGCCCGCTAGTGTATGTATAAAGTATCTAAATAGCTACATTAAATTAAAATAATAAAATGGTTTCCTTTCATATTGCCAATCTTTTTAAATGTCTGTCATTTCCATTCACTTACTATAAACTAAGAACCGAATTTAGACAATTTCAATTGCGAAAAAGATCAGGAGGAGCTCACAAAATGATATCGACTCTTGGTGTCCTCTTGAAAATTAACACCAACGCAAAGGAGCTTAGTCAATTTAGTGTTTATAAAATTTCGAATCTTTATGATTTATGTACTCGTAGGTACCTACCTACTATGTAGGGTACATGGTAGTTCTTAGAGAGGTCGCTGTAGTAGGTATTTGCTTAGTTCACGCTAAAGGAAATTATATTATATATTCTTTACAAATCAGTAAGTCCCTAATTAGTTACTAGACTTCATAAAACTAGTAAAGCTTTTAAAGGTTATTGTATACGTTTCTACAATAGTAAAGTGTTCAGAAACTTTCTACCAATAAATTTAAAATCAGTAAAACAACGTTTGTGTGGTAAAGGTTTATAAAATAAATTATACCTATAAGTAGTAAGTATATGGAGGACCGCACTCCTTGGTAATGAAACGATCGATCTAGGCTTTTCAGCGTCTGGTATATAATAAAAATATATATAATAAAAATATATTATATATAATAAAAACTAAGTTTGTTTCGCCGGCTCTTTTCAGGTAGAGGTGTAATTTTAGAGCCGGCGGTAGACTCGGAAGTTCAACAAATACGTTTAATGCTTTTTACGTTGAATAAAAATATTTTATACATTACCCCCATAGCCATACCTCCCTTCTAGATCCGCGCTTGGATATGCACTTTTAGCCTCTTCTTTGTTATTGAATCGCTCTTGTAATTATTTTTTGTTGGAACGCTTATGATATGCTTCCGTGGAGTTTCTTATTAAGATTAAATTTATTTTATCTTTTTCACAACTAGAACTCTTGATGGAATTTTTATTGCCACTAAGATCCACAAACGTATTTGTCTGACTTTTCTATTGAACCAGGCCATAAATAAATAAATAAACGCTACACCTTCAACGGCACCCATTAAGATAGGTATATCTTGTGTCCGGTCCGGAAACATTCCCAATGACAAGGACAAACACCCAAACCGAAAAACATGCCTCTAAGGTCCGAGCGGGAATCGAACCCGTGACGTCATAACATGACCATGCCACCAAACTTCACGTTGTTCTTTTAAATCACCCGCCGTGCCCCGGAGAGCACGTCGCAGCAGTCGCGATTCTTATCACATGAAATTTAATAGGGGAGCCATCCATAAATGTCACAAGTAAAGTGGAGGGAGAGCTTTGACACAGTGTCACATTGTGTGACACTGGCGGGCGGGGTGCACAAGTTTCCAGACGTCACTTTTCAAAATGTAATATATCTATCTATCTTTCATTACCTAATTACATTCATCTAATATTTAAATAGAGCATTTGTTTTTAGTAATAATACGGTTAAACCGACTTTAAAAACAGGAGTTTAGATATTGATTTTAAGAGTAAGTGGTGATAAGTATTTATTTTCTTTTTATATTCATTGACATATGCTTCAAGGATAGTCATAATATTAATATAGTTATAAGATTATTATAAATACATTTTCAAATTTTGTACAAAAAAAGCTGCTAGTGCAGTTCGCCTTCAGCAACTGTAGTATGCAACGGTAGCCGTCTTCGCGTTTGGACTTACTTCCACTTACCATCATGTGGAGTAGAGTCATCTGCCCGTGCTTAGTTTTTTTTTTTTTGTTACAAGTTGGCAAACAAGCATACGGCCCACCTGATGGTAAGCGGTTGCCGTAGCCTATGAGCGCGCGCAACACCATTAGTAGGAGCCACTCACGCGTTGCCAACCTCGATATATTGGTTCTTAATCTCCTTTGCCCAGTCATTTCACTAGCGTACAGTGCCCTTCAAACCGGAACACAGTAATGCCCAAGCACTACTATTTGGCGGCAGAATATTTGACACTGTGGTGGTACCTACCTAGCCGGCCTCTTGCAACGAGAGACCTACCACCAGTGTGACAGATTGCACCGGTGGAATAATCTCTGCTTTGACAGAAGTTATCCCAACAGCGGGCGATGGGGTCGTCACATCCCGACGCCGGTAAAATAATACTAAATTCTTCTCATCCTGATAGTCC
The DNA here is from genome assembly GCA_023373885.1 of Hestina assimilis. NCBI lineage: Eukaryota > Metazoa > Arthropoda > Insecta > Lepidoptera > Nymphalidae > Hestina > Hestina assimilis. The sequence continues at coordinate 773,008 of CM041745.1, read as the reverse complement.
TTTGTTGAAAAACCGCGGAGTATACTAAAGGATCTGGAAAGTCCTGAAAATTTTAAAACCAAAACTAGACCGAAAGAGTTATTGTTTTTTTGAACTATTATAAATCAATTCTCTTTTATTATATTTAACCTATCAACTAACCAGACAGTAGACACAATAGTTAAATAATGTGGTTCAGTCGAAAGGACCATGTTAAATTGCCTAATCAAAATAATAATCTAGCATTTACTTTAGGAAAAGTTATGTTGTGTACCCGACTGGTCTAAAACATTGTTTTGTGTTAATATAATAATTAATAATTATGTTTATCTTCTCTGTAAATTAAACATATTAATGTATATTTCATAAGAGTGTGTTTTTGTTTTGTCTACTGAATTAATTTTGACCAAGTCCGTCATTTAGGGGTGGTGGTGTGTGTATTTACTTAAGGAACAGCATACGATACAGTGTAGTAGCTCAATCAAATAATGTTTCACCCGAGGATCTTGAATATCTCTTCCTTGGTATCTCTTATTGCCACTCTAGTCTTCTTCTTGGGGTCCTTTACTCTCCTTCTCTTCACGTGAATTATTTTAATACTCTTGATACTCTTTTAGATCAACTTTCCCCTTCTTATAATCATACTGTCATAATGGGTGATTTAAATACATGTCTCCTTAAAAATGACCATAGATCGAAAAAATTGCAAACCTTAGTTTCCTCTTTTAATCTTACCCTCCTACCTCTCTCTGAAACTCACTTTCCCCCTAATTCCTCACCCTCTCTTCTTGATCTTACTCTGGTGTCTAGCCCTGACAATGTTTTAGTGCATGGTCAGTTAACAGCTCCTTTTTCTTATCATGACCTATTGTTCCTTCGCTACAAATTTTCCTTTCCTAAGCGTAAAAATAAGATTATTATGCGGAGAAACATAAAAAAGATTGATATCAATAAGTTACAGAGCGACGCTTCAGCTGCTGATTGGACTAGCTTATATTCACACACCCAAATTGACGATAAGGTAGCATGCTTTAATGAAACTCTTGTTAGACTGTATGACATACATGCTCCAGTTAAACCTGTTAAGGTTAAACACTATCCTGCACCTTGGCTTACTTCTACAATTAAAAACGTTATGGCTAAACGTGACAAAGCCAAGCGCAAATGCAAGCGGGACTCTTCTGATGAAAATTTTGCAGCCTATAAAAAATTGCGTAATCTCTGCAATAGGATGTGTAGGGATGCAAAACGTCGCCACATTTACTCGTCTATAAACAATCTCCCTACTTCACAGATGTGGAGGTTTCTTAAATCTTTGGGTGTGGGTTCAGCTTCTTGTAATTCTCACAATGTTTTTGATGTAAACTCTCTCAACAAATATTTTTCTACTTCTGCCTCATTAATTTCAGATTCAAGTAAGGCTGAAACCTTATGTAAGCTGGCCAATGCTGCACCTAATTGTGATTCTTTCAATTTTCAGACAATCACGGAGGGTGATATTAAAAGAAGTTTCCTGGCCATTTCTTCCAAAGCTATTGGAAATGATAATATTAGTCGTGACATGCTTATGCCTATCATTGACATATTACTGCCTGTAATTGCTCACATTTTAAACTTTTCATTAACATCAAATTGTTTTCCAACAGCTTGGAAGTCAGCTAAATTAATACCTCTCCCAAAAGTATCTAACCCTACTTCTTTTTCACATTTTCGTCCTATCTCTATCTTACCCTTTCTTTCTAAAATTCTGGAAGACATTATTCTTAAACAGCTATCCGCTTTCCTCTTAAACAACAACCTACTAAGCCCCTACCAGTCAGGTTTTCGTCCCTCACACAGTACATCCACTGCTTTGCTGAAAGTCACCGATGATGTTCGCTATGCTATGGATAGCAAGCAATTGACGGTTCTCATACTGCTTGATTTCAGTAATGCCTTTAACTCGGTGGACTTTGATATCCTGCTTGGTATCCTCCGCTCTCTTAATGTTTCCCCTTCCGTGATTGTGTGGTTCCAAACATATCTTCGTGGGCGCCGGCAGATGATCTGCTCGGATGACACTACTTCTGAGTGGTGTGATCTTACTTCTGGTGTCCCACAGGGTGGCGTACTTTCTCCTCTTCTCTTCTCCATTTTTATAAATGAAATCACAAAAATTATCACTTCTCACTACCATCTTTATGCAGACGATTTGCAATTATATAAGCATGCTACCTTACCAGGCCTGAACACGGCGATTCTTGACATCAATTCTGATCTGCTGAATATAAAAAATTGGGCTGAATCATTTGGGCTCCTTGTTAATCCCTCTAAATCGCAGGCTCTTATCTTGGGAAGCAAACAGTTACTCAGTCGGATAGATCGGACTAACTTGGCTAGCGTACTTTATAATGGAACACCCATAGTATACTCTGAGCAAGCTAAAGACCTAGGATTAATTATAGACAGTAGCCTTTCATGGAAGGCTCACGTGAATGAAATTAGTAAGCGTGTTCACTATTCTCTACACTCTCTTAAGCGCCTTCAAAATTTCCTTCCTCTCAAAACTAAAATCCTTTTAGCCCAATCTCTTCTTGTTCCTATCATTGACTATGCTGACGTTTGCTATCTTGATGCGAATGAAGAGCTGCTCGACAAATTAGATAGACTTCAAAATGTATGCATCCGTTTTATTTACGGATTGCGCAAATTCGATCACATTTCCGATTATCGTCGACAGCTAAAATGGCTTCCTATCAGACTTCGCCGGAATATGCATATACTTACACTACTCTTCAAAGTATTAAAGAGTAACTCGCCAGGGTACCTCAGAGAAAATTTCCACTCGTGCTCAACCAGAGTCAGACCCATTCGCTCATGTGTTAGGTTGAAACCACTGGAAGTGCCACGGTACAACACAGTTTTCTTTGCCAAATCCTTTACCGTAATGGCTGCACGTCTGTGGAATTCTTTACCAGACCATGTCTTGCAGAACAACCCAAGCAGCACTGCGTTCAAACGTAGATTAAGAAAGTACTATTTGTCCTTATCGATGTAACCGAATATGTATGTATTATTGTATATATATATGTATGTATTTATATATATAAATATGTATTTTATCTAACATTACATATTTGATGATTTATATATTTATTGTATGTATAATATGTATTGTATATATTTTAGTATAATTAAGTATGTAGTTATCATTTTTTGTCTGTTTTTGTTTCCTTGTACCTACACAACGATATAAATCTTCTTCTATGTTCCTGGGGTTTCTGGTAGAGATCTCTTATTAGAGATAAGTTATCCTATGTACACTTGTCTTATACTTGTATTTTTACTGTACTGCTGTTTTTGGTACATAAATAAATAAATAAATAAATAAATAAATAAATAATTTTGTAATAAATCAGATGTTATTTTTGTGTTATGTCTAATGTTTACAGTATCACTCTCGCGCTAAACTCGGCACTGTATTAAGAGTACATCTCATTAAATCTTTGCAAGTAGTCTACAATTCAATAAATAACGAAAGTATACAACCACGTTTAAAGGAAATAGCACACTACTGAGAAAAAAATGAGTCATTCAGCACAGCGGTCATATCTTATATTAATACTTTCTTCTTCTTCCTAGCATTATTCCCGGTATTTAACCAGGGACTGGTTATACTCTTACCCTGATTTGACAGGTTACTAGTTCTTACACAGAGCGATTGCCATCTGACGTCCGCAATCCAAAGGGCAAAGTAGTAACTCATTGGATAGGAGTAAATTTACCTAGCAAGAGGTAACAACGATTATCATCAGATCTTTTGACAACAACCGGGTCAGACAGCTGAAAGTGCTCTCAGGGGCACGGTGCGGAGACCCACAAACAAATATTTATAACAAACATCTGCTCCGAGTGGGAATCGAACCCGCGATCGCCGAGGCTTAAAGCAGGCTGGCTACTAACACGTTACAACGGTCGTATGAATATTAATACCCTCTGTATACATTTTACTAGTGCATTAATGTTCACGGGAACAGCAAGTTAAATGTATATGTACCTAGTTCATTTATACTCTGGATAAAGAGAATCTTAAAGCTTTTACGCTTTTAAAATGCAGGTTTTTGTCGCTTGTGTTCATTTATTCATGAGTAAGTACTGGTTAGTTTCTACTGGAACGAAATGAAAATGTAAAAATTTAAACTAAGTGCATGAGTTTCATAGCTCTTTAGGTAAGAAGTACCTTATCGAGTGGTAAGATTCAGAGTTGTTCAGGTCACTCGTACAGGCCACTGACATGACTTTTCGACTATTGTCAAAATGATATCAGGACCGCTTATTTACGTGCCTTCCAAAGCACTGACCGCGCCTAAAGTTGCTTACCCCGCCGATCGTTTACCGATCAGTGAGCGCACCCGGCTATGAGCGTCTCAAATAATTTAGGTACTGGCGTGGTATATTAAGAAATCTATGACGCTCACAAAAAGTTACTGGTGTACTGGTGGTAGGTCTTTTGTTGCATGAGGCTGGCTAGGTAGGTACCACCGCAGTGTCCAATATTCTGCCGCCAAATAGTAGTGCTTAGGCACTACTGTGTTCCGGTTTGAAGGGCATTGTACGCTAGTGAAATTACTGGGCGAACGAGATTTAAGAACTAATATCTCGAGGTTGGCAACGCGTGAGTGGCACCTACTAATGGTGTTGCAAGCGCTCATAGGCTGCGGCAGCCACTTACCATCAGGTGGGCCGTATGCTTGTTTGCCAACTTCTAACATAAAAAAAAAAAAACTTACGAAAAACTTCTTCTTCATCCTAGCATTATTTCCGGTATTTTACGTACCCAGGGTCTGCTTATTACTCTTATCCGGATTTGACAGGTTAACTAGTTTTTTTTTCAACTGACGAAAAACAATACAAAATAAATAAAACTTTTGGGAATTATGTAGCTTTCTTAAGGAATAGGTTTAATAAGCTCACACATTAATATAAAATCATAAAACAACCCTATCGACTGTGTGTCGGTCTCACTCATAAAGGGTTCCGTAACTCAAACTGAAAAATAATAATAATAGACTTGAAAATGTGATAATCATATTGATTCAGATGTCTTAGACCATTTAACAACTTTGAAATACAAATTATATATCAATATAAAAATACATAAGAATATGTTTAAGTTTACATAATAAAATGTATATTCATAGGGCGTAGTCAGAATTTGGGCAAGGGGGCCAAATCTTAATTTAGGGCATAGAGAGGAGCAAACCGACCATTTTTACGAATAGCTATTGGATAAACATTTAAAAACAGTTGAAAATGTATAATATTCTTCAATTTTCTAGTATATTCCAAGGTCCAGGGTGGGGAAACTGCCCCCATTTGTTCTTACATCGCTACGCTCATGTGTATATTGTAACATTGCTGGTAAAAATAAAGAACGTACTTAATAATCACTATCACCACATAGTATAAAACAAAGTCGCTTTCTCTGTCCCTATGTATGCTTAAATCTTTAAAACTACACAACGGATTTTGATGCGGTGTTTTTAATAGATAGAGTGATAAAGGAAGGTTTATACGTATAATAACATATCTAATGTGATGTCGTAAATAATTACATTGCGGGCCACGGGCAGTAATGAATAAATCAAAACTACTGGATCGATTATAATCATTTTTTCAGTGAATGACATAGGCTATATATTTTATAGCCGTGCGAAACCGGAGCGGGCCGCTCGTAATATATAAACTAACTATTTTATTGAAAATAGTATCTAAACTGAATGGCTTTATAAATACTATAGATGTATTAAAAAGTATAAGTTTTAGTATTAAAGTTAATAGGAGTACAATAAATATAAGTTAATGATTTCCGAGAATCATAACGTCGCGTTGGATTGACAGGTGTTGAAAACGTGTCTCCATGTTTATTTAACATAAATATTTTATATGACGTCTGGCATTCATTTCAATAATTTTAATTGGTCATTTAAATATTACACTTAATTCGATAAATTATGATATGAACCTTCCGTTTTATTTATTTAATTATTTGGCTAATCAAAAGTCGTTACAATAATCAGTTAAGTTGGTAAATTATCGTCTTATGTCCAGTGGGGTAATTACAAATTTTCACGGTACTGGCTAAGGTACCTGATAAGGTTTTTTGCCGCCTCTGGTTGATAGTGGGAAGAGGGAAATTAATTTTCTACAATTTCGCTCTTTTCACTCACACACTTGTTTAAGTGGGCAGAGGGCGCAGAGGTCAATTACTGTTTGGGTGGCGGCGTACTAGCTGTCTTACTCTAGAATATGGAGGTTTGCCATTCGGAATGCACAATGGCAAGTGAGAGGGGAAAGTCATGGGCAAATTTCTTGCAGATTTCTACCTGTAAATTATCAGAAGACCGTCATGCAGAAATCTTTTTGAATTCTATGAGGTAGCAAAAAAAATATTGGTCTCCAAATTTGCCGGCCCAAAAATCTGTCGCCCAAGCTCAAGCCTACTCAGCCTCATTTATGATAAATACTGCATGCATATTAAAACAAAAAGAGAGAAAGATTTTATACTTTAACTAGATACTAATTACAAGAACTTATTTTTATTTATACTTATTATAAATTGTTTTGCGAAAAAGATAAATGAAAAATAATAATAATAGTAATATAAGTGTTTACACATATAGCTTTTTTAATCTTGGCTGGCGTGTCCCAAAAAAATGTCAATAACTGTGCTATATTTTTACGAACAAGCAGTGAGTAGACTTTTTAAAAGTAACAATTTTTATATTTCTTCATTACAAATAATCGTAATACAAATAAATCGGTGAACGGATATAATTATTGCCTTTTTTAATTTATATGTTAGTATTTAGCTAGTTAATAAAAATAATAAATGAATAAAATGGTTCACGGCCCAATCGAGTATAGCGAGCGCAAACTGTCATTCTAGTTTTCCCGCCAATTGATGTAGGGCTGTCATTCCTTTTTTTTTAAATGAAAAATGCCAAGGAACGAACTCAGAGGCTTATTTCTTATAATATAATAATAGGTAATGTATTTTTGTTTAGAGTCCGCGTCTCGCCGCCGCTGGTGCCGCGCGTGTTGCGGCGGCGGTGAGCGACACGCGGCGAGCGCTGAGCGTGGTGGGGCGATGGGGCGCGCGCGGCGGCGAGCGGGATGGCGGTGAGCTGCCCCGAGGTGATGTACGGCGCCTACTACCCTTACCTGTACGGCCGCGGCGCCGCGCGTTCCTTCCACCACGCGCCGCACTTCCAGTACGATCGGGTTAGTTACTATACATTGTCATTTATATTTATATTACGACCTTACCTTACATAAGCATTGAATAACTATTTACTAAGGACCGGCCCTTCTATACAGAAACAACTACCAAACATTCTCTGGTAATCCCTTGTAAAATCAACGAAACTAAGTTCAATTTTATAATATTGCAAACTTGACTATCTTCATTTCGTTGCTCTAGTGCTATATTTTGTTAGTATGGAAGGGCATAACCATATAACATTTAAATTAAAAAGTAATTACAACAGTATCCACTGAATTTTTTTCGGATTAAATGAAAAACATTAATAATAAAAGAGTATCAATATCCGGTTTTATCTGCCCGATTTAATAATTTTTTTTAAAATTTGAATGAGGTTATTTTTATAGTATGTCACGCTGCGATCACGAGACGAATAAGAAAACAAAACACATGTTTTTTTATTAGCAATGTTTTTCAAGATATTGCTAATATTCCTATTCCCCCTCCAAATAAGCTCGCAGCTAGCGCTAGGACCAGTGGCGGATTTACAAACTTTCAAGGTTTTTTGCCACATTTGTCTCTACAATAGTCATGTCCTAGATTACTTTTACAATCCAACAAAAGGCCGATTACTGGTCGGGGGCGAACTTTTTTTTTTTTTTTTTTTTTTTTTTTTTTTTTTATGTTAGAAGTTAGCAAAACAAGCATACGGCCCACCTGATGGTAAGTGGCTGCCGCAGCCTATGAGCGCTTGCAGCACCAGTAGTAGGTGCCACTCGCGCGTTGCCAACCTCGAGATATTAGTTCTTAAATCTCGTTCGCCCAGTAATTTCACTAGCGTACAGTGCCCTTCAAACCGGAACACAGTAGTGCCTAAGCACTACTATTTGGCGGCAGAATATTGGACACTGCGGTGGTACCTACCTAGCCGGCCTCTTGCAATAAAAGACCTACCACCAGTGAAACTACCTGTTTTATGCTATATGAACTAGCTGTTTTACTCTAAAATATGGATGTTTGCTACTCGGAATTTAAAACGACAAAAAAGAGGGAAAAGTCATTTAAGTTATAATAATATTTTTTTTATTTATTATTTATCATACAAAAAACCTGTATATACTCAACAAAAATAATCGTCGCGCCACCACACTGTTCAATGCGAAATAGAAAGACGAAACGAAAATAACTGGCTTGTTTTCTATGAGAGAGAGAGAGAGAGCGAGAAAGAGAGAGACAGACAGAGAAACACGCGCACGCCGCACGGCTTATATCTATAGCAAAAAGTGTCGTTACAACTTTTGGTCTTCATTTTTTTCCGTCTAGCCCCCTTTCGCAACGCGCGATAAGGAACTTTCGTTCCAAAAAATTCGATGGCCAAATTCCACCCTAGGCTCAATCCTACTGAGCCTTCTGATAAATCCACCACTAGCTAGGAGTTGGTACGACAATAGCCCAAAGGAGTAAGGATCGAAACTGCAACTCACTACCTTTCTACCGTTGAGACTTAAGTTAAGCCTTAAGTTAAGTTAAGACTTAAGTCCATCCATCAAACAAAACCGCGGACAAAAGTATCTATATAACAATAGGTACAACAATATTATTCTCCAAATATTTCGGCTTAGCTAAACTTTATATGGAGAAGAAAAGTAGAAATTATACATGAACAATAATATTATCAATAAATTAAATTGCTTAGATTCGTACAGTCAATGTCAAACACATGTCTGTCATTCGACACTAATAGGCTACTAGTATAGATAATATAGTAGTGACTAATAAAGCTACGTGTTACTCAATTAGATGTTAAAACAGACCTACATAGAGACGGAATGGCCGCTCGTAAATAGTTATTTGATATGCTACAAGTGTTGATCGCCGGGCCAGGTGACAGCGACGCTGAATATCTTATCGGAGCTGATAAGAATCGTTCTATTTATTTATGTTAATATGATAATATATATATGTCCGAAATAAATAGGAATTAGTATGATGGTCGTAATGACACTTTCATCATCAGAAGTGGACATACTTAGGTCTTTTTCTAAATTATTGACGATTCTGTGGCGCAGCGGTAGCGAACCTGCCTTAAGCGCCACAGGTCTCGGGTTCGATACCCGCTCGGTGCAGATGTCTGTATTGACATTACAGGCATGTTTTCCGGTCTTGGTGTATTTGTCCTTGTCATTGTGTTATCCTAATGGAGGCCGTGTGTAGTATTTGTTGTTGTTATTGTAGTTGTTAATATGAAATGGACTATATTTAAGGTAGATAATTATAATACCATTGACACCGTTGTGGCGTTGTGGTTAGCGAGTCTGCCCTTAGCCTCGACGGTTGCGGGTTCGATACGCGTTCGAACAGATGTTTGCATTGATCTTATAAATATCCATTTCGGTCTGGGCGTTTGTCCTTGTGGGTCTACCCACCGTGCCTTGAAGATCACAATAAGCTTTCAGTCCCGTTTTTATCACATAATATCTGATAATAATCGTTAACTCTTGATAAGTAAATTGCTCTTATACAATGAGTTACTTATTTGCCCCTTAGGTTTACAGAGGTCAGGAGGCTCTGTGTAAAAACTAGTAACTAGGATAAATCGCAAGGGTTCACAGGTGGCGGTGACCGCTTGCCATCGGGCGGACCGTATGCTTTTCGCCAACCGTCTGGAAATAATAATAGCAAGATCTTATAAATAAATTCAAGTTTTACGCACCACTGTGTCATGTATTATACTTAGACATAATTAATAGTTTTATAATTACCATCAATCAGTCGGCTCAGTAATTATTACAACTCGTCATGTCAACATTGTGACGATCTCAACATTACACATTATTCAAATCTCTAAAACAATATATTTTCTAAAATATAAACCTGTTGCCTCTGATGCTCTAAAAGAACACGGTTATTATGATCACAACATAACGACAGTCCTGTCCGCTTAGACGAATGACGCTACGTTTAGTAGTTTTATGCTGTTATTTTAAATATATTAAATTACTATTTATTAAAATATATCTTATTTCTATATTATTTCTAAAAAGCAAGGCCGGGCTAGTTACAACATGAAAACCATAAATGCAAAGAGAACAATAGAAAAGGAATCAAAAAAATGTTTCAATAAAATCGAATATATTTGGAAAATGATACTTCTCAATTAGCAGCTGTTGTTGTCTTATTTATTATAATAATATGTAAAAGTTAAGCGTTAGTATGTAATTAAATCAGCGTCGTTTAGATTTCGTTTCGTAACTAATTTGTAACTCAATAGGGCGAGTGTTCGCTGAGCCCTGATACATACTAATTTTGAACGTACAAACGAAGTTCGATCAAATAACAGTTTTATTGATATACATTTTTGTTGTGTTACGCTGAGAAAAGTAAATGAAATAGTTTCACGTCACAATCAGCATCACTACATAGTATAAAACAAAGTCGCTTTCTCTGTCCCTATATCCCTATGTATGCTTAAATCTTTAAAATTACGCAACAGATTTTGATGCGGTTTTTTTAAATAGGTAGAGTGATTTATATATATAATAACATCCATTAAATAGTGGAGACAAAAAAAATGAGGTTTCTAATGTGATGTCGTAAATAATTACATTTAACGCGTGCGGGCCACGGGCAGTAATGAATAAATCAAAATTACTGCACCGATTTAAATCATTTTTTCAGTAAATGACATAGGTTATATATTTAATACCCGTGCGAAGCCGGAGCGGGCCGCTAGTACTTAATAATGCTTTGCTTAGCATTTTGATCTTCACTTTACACAAATATTTCTTACCTATGTTATGAAACTTTGCTCTTCCACAGCAAGGTTGCATATTACTAACTATGACTTACTACTTGTAGAGCTATTGTTGTTGATGTTATGGTGTGTGTGTGAGGTTAGTTTATTTTATGTGACTAATTTGGCCCACCTGATAGTAAGCGGCTGTCTAAGCATATGAGCGTGCGGAACACCTTACATTTGTAGGTGTAACTCACGCGTTGCCAACGAGAGATATTTTTTCTTATATCTCCTTTGCCTCGTAATTTCACTAGCTACAATGACTGACACTGCGGTGGTACCTACCTAGCCGAACTGCAAAAGGTGGAATTTTATTTCTTGTACTAGTAGATGTAGAGCCATGGCGTTTTCAGCATGTGTGGACCATGTCGTCTGGGTAAGTAGGTTCTACCCTCCTGCGGACGTCAAGTAACAATATTCCCTGCTCTTGGATCCGCAACATACTTGTGATAATGCTGGTATTGCAAGTACCTATAAGAAATGGTGACTGCTTACGTGACCCTGTATTTTCCACCTTCGATGTCAAGTTTAGAAAAGCAAGAAAGAAAGAAAATATTAATAATATTGTAGCATATGAGGGTATGAAGTTCTTCCTTGTGTTCAATATTCAGTTTCGTCAAAGAAATGTTCGTTTAAGCGTCTATTTCAATACATTAAAAAAGGATTAAATAATAGCAACTGAGACCATGAAATGACAATTAAACCTTCGTAGTTTCTAGGCGAACAAAGAACTCGTTTTTTAAATTATAATTTACAATCATTCCAGTAATGTATGTGCATAAAGTGATAGATTTAAATAGATTGCGCGTCCAGTCAAGTGCGACATTGTACCTAATTATACCAGCTCTATTTACTAATAAGCATGTTTATATGCTTAATTATTGCTGTTACCGCATCACAATATCATATATTCCGTTTATTAACAAAATTTCGATAATTTTACTTTTGGATTTAAACATTTCTCGTAATTTTTTTTTGAGTTTGTGGAGGTACGACGTGTGAAATGTTCCTCCAACACAACTCGAGAGGATCCTCCGACCAGGCGAATGATATTGCCTGGCGAGCCGAAGCCCAGAGCCGATGCTCAACGACTTACGTTGGGAAGTTGTATTTATAGGTTACGACCGTAGGATCGTTACGCTCATTGGTCGTCCACATCGTTGCGTAGTATGCCCTGTAGGTGTCGCTGTAGTGACAGTGTAAAAAAATATACTTTTCGAAATTAGAGCTGTTTAAGCTATTGCATAGCTTTTACCGCGGGTTTTGAGCGCGGTTTTGACCAAATCAAGAAATTCCGTAACGAAAATAAAACCTAACACTCCCCACAAGAAAAATTATAGCAAATATCTTAATAAATGTATTGAAAAATGATCTTCAAATAATGCGCTATATAGACTAATGTTCAATTTTCAAAAAATAATATGTAACCTTTATACATAATTCTTATCTCTGAAGACTCAGCTCTGCTGCTTACGCGGTTAGGAAAGTTAGACAATTAAGTGATATCGATACTGCTCGATTAGTTTACTTCAGTTATTTTCACAGTATTATGTCTTATGGCCTATTACTTTGGGGTAATGCTACAGACATTGAGACTGTATTTATTCTTCAAAAAGAGCTGTTCGGGCGATTTATATTTTGCAAGCTAGAGACTCTCTTCGGGATGTGTTTACTAAGGCAGGCATACTGACGGTTGCTTCGCAGTATATCCTTAGCAATATCCTTTATATTCATAAAAATGTTGATTTGTTTGACACAAACAGTGACAGACACTGCTTTAATACAAGAAGAAAAGATAAACTTGTTACACCAAGTTTTCGGCTTCACAAAGTGAGTATGTCTTTTTGGGGCAAGGTGTTCGCTTCTAAAATAAAATTCCGCAGACAATTTTGAATCTACCACTTATGAAATTTAAATCTTATATCAAGCGGTGTTTACTAAATAAAGCTTATTATTCCGTTAATGAATATATTGCAGATAATGTGGCATGGAATTAATATACGTTGAGTTTCATGCGGGATATATATCTTAATTGTACATTTGACAAATGTAATGTGATTATTTTTGAAAAGAGTAACTGTAGAGTTTCTTGCCGTTTCTTCTCTGCAGAATCTACCTTCCGAATCGGCAGTAGCTTCACTTAGGCGGACATAACAGACTGTATATTTGACGATTCAAAAGCGCTTAAAAGCCTATTTGAATAAAGAATATTTTGAGTTTGAGTTTGAGTTATATATGCAAAGGATTGTTGTTTTTAACTCAAAAAGAATTAAAGCGATTATTCTATAAAGTTAAAGTTCCGTATAAAATGTATCTATTGATGATGTACATACGTTCAAAATTCAAACATATTAAATTAGTTTCTTACTTTATTTCAATGAAATTTTGAATTATAGACGATATTGTAACTAATTGGCTTGAAATTAATGTTCGGTTTCACTTGTATTTTAACTTTTAAAAAACAGCCAAGATTTTATGTATTGCATAAGTTGATAAAGAATGCTATGCAACAGCTTTACCACGGCAGTCCCCGAGTGCCACAGTTTTTTTTTTATTTTTTTTTATATACATTTTCTACACTGGAAATTAGATTGAAATTAATAAATAATACTTTTAACACGTAGCAATTTTTATAATACTATATAATATATATATATTATTATTATTTTTATATATAATATATATATATATATATATATATCTATAATATAATATAATACAATATTAGCTGAACGAACGAAAATAGGGGGCTTTGTATTAACTCTTATTGCGATTAAAATGACGACCAAATAAATCCAATTAAATTCTGACATTCAAATTACATATAAAGATCCTATAAATATACATGTGATGGTGCGAAATAGCGATATAGCTCAGTTTAGGTCGTCTTTTGAATCGTAATAAGAGTTCATGGTAAGCCCAGAGAGCAAATTCTAGGTCTAGGTACGAACTAGAAGGGAGCTCGCTGCTCGGAGTTGGCTGTTAGAAATTCAATATCCATGCCGCGCGCCCCATACTAATGTCGCGAAGTTTTTGCCACTCACGCCACCTTTACACTCTAGTTTTTGCCACGCCTCCACATAGCTCCGATACTTGGAATCGTAGCCATGGAACGTTTAAGGCTATTTCCAGTTTAATACAAGTATCAATTACAAGCCGATCGCGTTTCTGACGTTGATAATGTTCCGCGCCATCGGAACGTGATTCGTTATCGGTGTGAGATTTCTATTGATGTGATTATTTTAAAAAATAGTATAAATATAATATATTACATTAGTTATTATTTTAATTGCATTCTTAGCCGATTAAAAAAAGAGAGAGATCTCACATGATCAATATTTTTGAGACTTAGATAAGTTTTATATTGTTTAACCTTTCGAGTGTGTAGCTTTTATAATTTATTAAACTTAAAGTATTTTTTTTATTTCTGACAAAATAATTATACAAATCTTAGGGTATCGGAATATTTGACTCACCATATTATGCATTAGGTATATATATTTATCAATAACAAATCTATACATTTTTTATAAGGTTAATAATGTCTTAATGCCTATGTGAGGTTTTCCTCCCCTGGCTACGCCCATGGTCTATGGCAAGATTAACGATACGAGGATTTAATTATATTGGTCCCGGTTTTGATTAACAAATAATAAAATAACTAAAATAATGACATATATTAGGGTTCCGTAGCCAAATGGCAAAAACGAAACCCTTATAGTTTCGCCATGACCGTCTGTCTGTCCGTCCATCCGTATGTCACATTCATTTTACTCGGCTCTGACTGTTGGCTCTATCTATACAAAATAAAGTAAATAGGAGTATTCTATAAACCGCACCACGATTTTGTAATGAAATCCTAAAATCCCATCAAAAACATAAAATGTAAAAAGTCAGTCTCGCAAAGCAGTTCTACTACAGAAAGTGGTGAGATCTCATGTATAACTACGCCTGAAACTTGGCAGTGGTACGGCATCATATTCTACTCATTCAAATACTTTAGTGTCGAGGTATACCTACACGTAAGACTTATACTTAAGATAAAAACAATAATAATCGGATCAATAAAGCCATACAAATTAAACGGATATCTATATACATTTTAAACTGTCAACAGACAAACAATAATAAAACCAAATGAATCTCATGGATGTATATTTAGCCGCGAGAAACAGGGTAGGAAGAGAGAATAGACCCTTCGGAAATCGTGTTAACACTTTTAGGGCCGCTGGTCGGCTACGAGGAATTTACCAACGCCATCGAGTTATTAATACTATTTCGTGAATATTCAGTGTGTTATATTTCATTTCTTGTATCTTTATGTAACGATAATACATAAATACCATCAGCTTCACTTTTTGAAGCGCGTGATAGCGCCGATGACGAAGAGATCGTATACGCTCGAAAAAATAACACTAGTGTCAAACCACAGGAATGTCATTTCGAGAAAAACGCGTTTGAAAATTTTGAACAACTTGCTTTATATGATTTTTTTATGTATTGGTCAAGTTTTTGGCAATTTCAGATTTATGTAAGTTATTTTACTTATTTTCACACAAAATAAGTAAGCAAACAGCATATTTCGTATATAATATAACCCAAAACGTTTAACATAATACATAAATTGCATGATTAAAAATGGCTTTTTAGAAGTTTTAAAGCTTAAAACCCTACAAATATTAAAGAAAAATGTTCTTCAGCCATTTACCAACACTTCTGCATATATAACTCAGTTTTTTCAATGTTGTGGGTTGACATGGTATTGCTAATTTGCGTCCAAATATAAGTTAGTAGTAGTTTACAATTTTTCGTACCAGCGACAACTTTCTTTTTACTTATTTTTTCAGATAAAAATCATTAAAATCGATTTATTGACAAAAATATAAATTATAAACATTAATAATTGAAATACCAGAAAAATAAATATTAAAATGTGCCTTCGTACGTAGTAAGCATGAAGGTAAGTACGCAATTTAAATAACGACTATCTTACTTAATATTATAAAAAATGACAAATTTTGTATATTTTACTTATTCAACAAGAAGTTGTTTCTATGGAGCCAAAGGGCTAAACAAGGAAATTTAACAATTTCATTCTATCCGTATATTATAAGCACTATACTTGATTTGAAGATCTGCATGTTTCTAAAATACTCTTTTTAAAATACATTTTACATTTTACCTTTTTTATTCAAGAAATAATTTTATTTACAATTTATATCAAAACATATTTACAATTCGATACGAACCATACTTACAAATATGTAATTACAACTGTATCATGTCCAAAGCAAGAATGCTAGCTATATTTTCCCGCTGAATCGCATCCCGATTCTCTGGGCGCAAAATGAACCAGTTCTCCTGTTACCTGTGCACCTGTGGAGGCAATGAATCGGGGTATAACATCTCTTAGAAATGATTTAGCAATAACGCCCCATGGTCTAAGTATTTCCACTGCAAACGGAACAAAGATATAATTTGCAATAAGTGACGCATATTTAAGCCGCTTAAAGAATTCATCGTTATCCGCAGCGGCTCCCACCCGTAACACCGTCTTCTTGACATGAGACGGGACTGTTTAGAACAAAACCTAAAAAAGTACAATGAGAAAGACACAGTGAAAACAGTCCTATTGTGTAATACAACCGTTTTATGCAAATTGCTTGTCGCAGGTGAGAACTTAATTAATTCGTCTAGTCTAGTCCGATCGTTACATTGATCATATCATTCCATTCATTTCATTTCTTTCTCTCATTCCGCTCTCTTCAATCGCCTCACTCAATTGCGATTGTTATTTCCAATGTTTTAAACGTTTTTAGGGTTCCGTAGCTAATGGAAACGGAACCCCTTATAGTTTCGTCATGTCCGTTTGTCCGTCCGTAAATCATCACATTCATACTACTCGGTAGTGTATTGGCTCTATCTATCCGAAATTTAGTACGTAGGTGTATTATATGAACCGCTACAGGGTTTTGTAGTGAAATAATAAAATATATAAAAATTAAGGGTAGCAGTCTATACATGTAACTGAGCGTTGAAAAAAAATTCAGTGAACGGCAACGCATGAGGTATTTTTAATAGGTTTTTTAAATTAATAAAGGGGTTTCATTTTAACTTTTTTAACAAAGTCAGTAGTTGTTGAGATATTAGCTAACTATATATTATTACTTTTGAACTAAATAAATAAATAAATAAAGCCTTTATTCTACTACAAAGTTATTTTACATATTTTCCTTATTTACTAATTTATATAGTTTTATATCTGCTAACTTATATCTATATTTTAAATAAAATGAATATACTCAGTAAATTTACTAAATATCTATTTTGTAGTAGTCGCCTCTCCAGCGTAGGCCTCCCCCATATGTTGCCAAAGTTTTCTATTTTTAGAAGTTGTACTCCAATGTGGGCCCACTGTTTTCCGGAAAACATCTTCCCACCGTTTTCTTGGCCGACCTCTTTTCCTGCTTCCGTAACCATTCAGTTACCAAGAGACGGTACCAAGAGACGGAACTTTTGAACTATGGGATTTAAAATGCTGTAGAAAAAAATTAGTAGTAGAACATCATAAGAACCTTCAACGATAATTATTCAGCACCAGCAGCCAGCGCTCCGAGCACATTATACACGATGCATTCACTCGACGGTGTGAGCGCTTCCCGACGTGAGAAACAAAGTACCTCGTCCTGCAGGAAGTGCTTAGGACGCCTGACTTTAGTCGGTTGCTTACATCCTTCTTTATAGATACAAGCCTTAATCAGAGGATTCGGATGGAAGGTAGTTTGATCGAAATAGTTTTACGATAAGCGCTTCAAATGTTTGGCGACCGAGTCGATTTTTAAGTCTCTATTTAGTACGTACCACGGACAGCCCGAGGCCATGCATATGTCCTTTAACCGTTGAGCAATTGAGGCTAAATGGTTGCCACTTTTGTGGTTATAACAATATAATTATTCCGTATTATGATTGTTGAAACATTGTAGCTAGTAATTAATGATTGCATTCTAAATTAACCGTTCTGTCGACGCTTATTACTATGAAATGTTGACGTGTGACGCATTGTTAAGGAAATCCTTATTCTTGGGAAAAAATGTCACATAGATGTTTCTCTGCAGAGATTTATGAATTATTTATGTAGGACTCATCTTAACGCCTCTGTTCAACATGATTGATGACCTTCTCTTAGTCTGTAACGGTCCGTTGTCTATATTATGTCTAAATATTTTTATAAATTTAGGCACCACTAAGTCCGAATTTCACACAAAGTCCGGATGTCACAAGATCGCAATCACTTTCGAATGAAATTAGCGTAGCAATCTTGCGTCATAATCGAATAAATAGCGCCAACGAATCTTTTGACATCTTTTCTGTATGAAAGAGCCGGTCCTTAGTTTATAATAAGTCAATGAATATTATTATATAATATTATAAGTATCGTATATTTACGTATTAAAATGTGTTACTGCGCATAGTATAACTTACATTGTGCGAGTTATAATAGCAGTACAATCCATACGTCGTAAATTCAATAGGTATATTTATCTGTCTGTCTGTGACCTCGTAACTCCCGTCAATTATTTTTGTTTCAAAGATTTTGTTCTTAGCGATATTAGAAAAAAACTTCCGTCTGGTGTTCATTGTTTTAAGATAGAAATAAAAACAATATCTACAGTTTAATAGTTTGTAGTAATTCTATCGAATGTAAATGTTAAAGCTCTAACCGCTACATGCTGCGTATAATAATCGTAATTATAATTATGTAACCGTCATTAATTGCAATAAAATATAACGATCGCAAAACATCGACAATTACTGTTTATTGTTGGAAATATAAAGTATAATTTGTTGTTCGATGTAAGCGAGGTCTTTATATCGCTGGACGTTCTGATGTTTATATATACATATTTATATGTGTTTGCTATTGTAATCATTAATATTGTTTTTTTAAACCATGACAGTTGGCAAGCAAGTATACGGTCCGCCTGATGGTAAGCACACAGCGCAATCTATGAACACGCGCGATATTTGAAGTATCACATGCGCGTTGACAACCCAAGCTATAGGAGGGTAGGGATGAGAAGGAAAAAAAAGGTTACAGAGCGTATGGGAGATTGGCTCTCCGTCTCTCTCACTCATCGCACGAAACGCAATAGTACCGACTGATACTATAACTATGCCCAGATTTTTTGTGAGAGGGTAGTTTTTCCTAGATCGACGCGACCCATTAGTGCTGAGTCGCTCTACTACTCTTTAAGACTCCCTAATAAAGTATATTCTAATGTAGTGTCAAATATTCTGCCGCCAAATAGTAGTGTTTGGGCATTGCTGTGTTCCGGTTTGAAGGGCACTGTACGCTAGTGAAATTACTGGGCAGGAGATTTAAGAACCAATATCCCGAGGTTGGCAACGCGTGAGTGGCACCTACTAATGGTGCAGCGCGCGCTCATAGGCTACGGCAACCACTTACCATCAGGTGGGCCGTATGCTTGTTTGCCAACTCGTAACATAAAAACAAAAGAATAGTTTTGAGGACGGTTGTTGCGCGGTGGTAGCCTTAAGCGTCATAGGTCACGGATTCGATTGCCGCACTGGACTGGTTGTTTGTGTATGATTCTGAACCTCCAACACAGGATGTCGCTGTCCTCGTGGGGATCGTTGAGACTGAGCGTTTAATTATTATTTTGAGTTTGAGTTCAATATATGTCGGTATCCATAATTTGTCCATGATAAAGTACAAACCACACACTATACAGAGTAAGCATGACTAACGAGTAAAAAATCAAAAACATAGTTCTTAATAAATAAGTTATTCTTTATATAGCTACTTAATGATTAAAAATACTAAGCAAAAGATACATATCTAAGAAAGAATAAAGAAAACAATATATTTATAATCTGTCTGTACACGATGTTGTAGGTACCAAAGAGGTGAAGCGTCTAAGCATTGTCGGGAAAGATTTCCCAAACACTGATTTTAATTTCTTTACACTTACCTAATTGTGTATATTTATATTTTAAATTTATGTCTAAAGTCAATCAATAAGAACTACTAGAGAAGTATAATAAATTGCATAGTAATTGCTTATAAGTAAAGCGATGCTTGTACAAGTAAATGTTACTGCCGAGTTAATCGTTATCATATTCCGAGCTAATTAAAATGCGTCAACTACTCTCAACTACTGCATCGAGATGCAATCGTATTACTTCGATCGTGTGTTTTATGTGCTACTAATGACACATTGTGATCATATTATAGATAAATAAATAATAAATAATAAACGCTACACACTCAACGGCCCCCATTAGGATAGTAATATCCTGTGTCGGGGGTCCGGAAACATTCACAATGACAAGGACAAATACACCCAGACCGGAAAATATGCTTGCATGGTCAATACAAACATATTATGCTCCGAGCGGTAATCGAACCCGCGACCTGTGGCGTTTAAGGCAGGTTCTCTACCGCTGCGCCACAACGTCGTCATAGATAAGAGCATATACAGCGTTAAATGTTATTGAAAAATGTCCTACAATTATTTTTTTTTAGTAATCAATATTACCAATGCTTTTTTAAGGCATTACTAATATTCCTATTACCCCTCCAAATAAGCTCGAAGCTTGCACTAGGAGTGGGTACGACAATAGCCCAGGGCGGTCAGGATCGAACCCTCGACTCTCGCGTTAACGGAGCGTCGGCCCTTCTACCGTTGAGCTATTGAGACTTTTTTAAATATTTAATGTTTTATTTTATTTAAAAGGTTACCTTAAATTGTACTCTGTGATACTGTGAGAGAGAAATCATCTTCTTTGACTACCGCTTAGGAAGAAACGTGACACTGTTGTGGCGTTGTGGGTAGCGAGTCTACCTTAAGCCTCGACAGTTGCGGGTTCGATTCCCGCTCGGAGCAGATGTTTGTTTTAATCGTACAGGCATGTTTTCCGGTCTGGTTGTGTTTGTCCTTGTCATTGTGAATGTTTCCGGACCCCCGACACAGGATATAATTATCCTAATGGGGGCCGTTGAGTGTGTAGCGTTTAAAAAGTTTAAAGTTTAAAGTGCGATATTCTCAGCCGCGGATTATTGAAGTCGAGGTTGACAATCGCAACAATCGCGGGTGTCCTAATTTTCTGCTGTGGTGTGAAGACGATTTTTTTCCTACGATGAAAAGTTCGCTGTTAGTTCCTGGTACAAGGGATAAGCTTACGGTTGCTAGGTTACCGGGAGGTAAAGTGAGTTAATATGTGTCATCTCGCCGGGAGAGTCGGCATCTCTCTTTCTCTTTTCTCCCTCGTTCCAGGGTCTAACAGTTAACTTTTCATCAAGGTAGGAATAAGGTTATTTTTTTTACATATTTCAAGTACTATATTGCATATCAACAATATACCGATGTTTATTATTTGGAAAACACTTTTTTTTGTAGAAGGATTAGTCATTAAAGGCTATGATTTCGGAATGGATATGTATAATGAATGTGAATATAGGTACATGTATCTATGTATAGGTATCTGTGTTTTCGTAGTCATATAGAGTAATAGTATTGTTTTGCCCAGCTGAACGTGCAGAGTGCGAGCAATGCCGGTTATGAGGGCGGTGGTAGCAGTGGTGCAGTCCCAGGTGGTGCGCCAGCTCTTAGCTCGGGTTCCGCGTCGTCCGGTGCACAGTCGCCTGGATCCCCGCCGCATGCGCACTCGCTGCCGCAGCACGCGCACGCGCATCTCGCGCATACGCACGCGCACGCGCACAACCACCAGCCAGCGCACCACTCACCACGGCTGCGCACCAAAGAGGAGGACCTCTCAGCGCACGGCCGAGCCAGCGCTGATGGTTAGTAGGCTATTTTAACTACATATATGAACGTGTTATATATTTATGTATTCAATTGATAGGAATATCAATTATCGTATGATCTTTATAACAAAACAAAAAACAATCAAAAACTTTTGGCATAAATGACCAGAAAAATACTACCCTCTCACAGCAATTTGAAGAAGCCGTTCCGTAGTTTGAGTTTAATTGAATGATATAGAATAATTTGGACGCAAATAAGCAATACCATGTCAATCCACACGAATGTCATTTCGAGAAAAACGCGTTTGAACGTTTTGAACAACTTGCTTTATATGATTTTTTTAATGTATTGGTCAAGTTTTTGGAAATTTCAGTTTTATGTAAGTTATTTATACTTATTTTCACAAAAAATAAGCATAGGTACAAACTGCATATTTCGTATATAATATAACCCAAAACGTTTAAAATAATTAGGGTCCGACCGAAACTGGTTTTTCAGCCGAAACCGAAACCGAAACCGAACTTTCGGCCTCCCTCTCAGTTTCGGCCGAAACCGAAACCGAAACCGAAACTTTTTAAAAATATTTAAAACTACGTTTTTTTTTACTGAAATTTGAATTTCAAGTTTTTTTAACATTTATTTGCATGTATATTCGTAGTCAACTAATTAGGAACGGAAAATAATTTGGTAAAATATTTTCAAAGTTTCATTTTATGAGATACTGTTTGTTATAAAGTATACTGTTCATTGTTCAATGGTGTGTTCTTTTTCGGAGCTAAGAATATTTTATGGTGGTTTATTTAAAAAGAAATTTCTCTCATCAAAATTGCTCATTTACAGGCTGACCATCTAATTAGGGACAGCAAGAGTTAGTGTTTTATTTTCGATTTTTAAAAATAAACCTGAAATACAAAGGCGCAAAGCCTTTGTGTTTTTATTTGGCGTCATTCTTTAGTTTATAGTTTTGATTTCTAAAATTAATATCACAATTTATTACTTAAACATCGGTCACTTATTTAAGCTATGAAACGACCAAGCGAAAACAATTTTATCTCAACGTAAATAGCCATACGCTAAAATAGCTTATCATTTGATTTGCTCCAAAAGTATGGTTTTCAACGCTGTGCAATATTTTCAAACCTATAAAACTACTACAGTTTCAGTAGTACCTAGAAAGAAATTTAGATCGCAGACTGGAAATAGCTTTATAAAAAGTTCTCTTTGTGGGCTCTGTAATTATTAAAAGAGAAATATTTGGACTAGAACTTAGTGGCGAAGTTACATGGGCGCTTTAAAACGAAAACGATCCAAAATATACTTCACTGTTTATTAAATGATTTCTAGCCGGTGAACTACTATCAGTTTTAGATGCCAATAGCCTAGACATGAATTCTTTGGAACATTTGTGGTACAACAAACTGGAAATTTAAACCAACTCTATAGTAGTTCCAAAGACGCCTGGAAGAACTTCACTAACGAAACTTGTCATTATTTGATCGAGTCGATACCGCGCCGATGTGGCTATAGCTAATAATGGCAATCACATTTAATATTAATTTTTAATAGAAAACGTTTCCTTTTAGATGAATTTAATAATAAATGTACATTTTTCTCTTCCATTACATTCTGCGTTCATTATTTCTAATGTTTTCTTAAGTGTCCCTAATTACTTGTCCAGAGTTATATTAGACCGAAGGAGAAGTAAAGTTGAATTTTAATTGTTATTATTTTTAATTACAATCCATTCCAATAATTAATAATTCTATTAAGAAAATATTGGTTAAATGATCAAGATCAGATCAACATTAAGAAAACGTAACAAAGACTTCATGTAAACTGAAATTACGGAATATATAAATAAATGTTACTCTTATTATACCAAAGCCCCTAATTAGTTGACCACCACTGTATATAATATAGATAGTTAAATAGAGTTACATAAATAAAATAAAAAGTTGGCTGCGAAGTTTACCGAACAACGCACGAAAAGCCACGAACACTCGAGTTTCGGCGAGGCCGAAAGTTTCGGCTATATTTTGGCCGAAACCGAAACTAAAGCCGAAACTAGATTTTTGGCCGAAACTGGCCGAAACCGAAACCGAAACCGAAATTTCGGTCGGTCACTAAAAATAATACATAAATTGCATGATTAAAAAATGGCTTTTTAAGAAGTTTTAAAGCTTAAAACCATACAAATATTAAAGAAAAATGTTCTTCAGCCATTTACCAACACTTCTGCATATATAACTCAGTTTTTTCAATTTTGTGGGTTGACATGGTATTGCCTATTTGCGTCCATTTATCCACCATCATCCTCCTTTTCTATCCCTTCAGGTCGACAATACGCATAATAATGTGACAAACTAGTTTTCAACCATAGTGATAAAAAAATCCGTTCGTCGATATATATACTTAATGAGAAATATGAAAAGGAACTTTTTAATGTATCGAAAACAAAACCTTGGATTGTTTTAAATTCAATTTCTATTTTCAGAACGAAGTAGTCAAAAAATTGTGATTAGATACAAACATAAGATCGTCGTAAAGTAACACTAAGTACTGTTGCGTCTCGTACGATGGGAGAGAGCGCTGGAGGCCCGATCTCCTAACCCCACGGTTCCCTTCCATTTTTCCCTTGTCACCTCTTCCCCCTTGTTCCTTGGATTGGCAATGCGCAAGTATCGCGCGCGTTCATACCATCGTTGACTGCTTACCATCAGGTGGATCGTATGTGTTTGCGAGGTGTCATAAAAAAATGACCGTATTGTGTGTGTGCAGGAGGCGGTTCCTCGGAGTCGGAGGGCGAGTGCGGCGGAGGCGCGCGCGCCCGCGCGCAGTACGTCAGCGCGAACTGCGTCGTGTTCACGCACTACTCGGGGGACGTCGCCGCCGTCGTCGACGAGCACTTCACCCGTGCGCTCGCACTCGACAAGCCCAAAGGTAAATTGAACCTAATCACTTTCAACTTTTCAAGGCCACCGCTCATTGTCATATCTTTAAGATTCATCTCTATTCGTAGCATAAAAATCCTATGCCGTGCTTTTGTCGCCATTGGGCGCAAGCCCTTAGTATATACGCGCTCAAGGAAATTCTTCTAAATGTTAACATTGATGATCTATTAACAAAACTATGCTTTATAAAGTAGTTACCAGAGAAGTCTCATCAATTTCTATACAAAGACTTATTATCAGAAGCTCGATCGGACAGTACTAACTAATTTTGAGACGCTCATAGCCAGGTGCGTTCACTGATCGGTAAACTTTACGCGCGGTCAGTTACTAGATGGATGATCGCATAGTGGTATTCCAACTGTGCGTCTCCGTGGTTCGGAGGGCACGTAAAAAGTCGGTCCCGGCTGTTATCAATTTGACAATAGTCGAAAAGTCAAGTCAAAGGCCTATACTCAAAATGCAAATCACTCGATAAGAAGAAGAACTGAATAGAAATATATTAATGCTAGATTATATCCAACAACATGTCCGCACTTTAATTGAAATCCGATTCATTACAACATTAACAAGAACAGTACATCAAAAGAAGAATAAGATCAAATCTTTGGTAACACATTTGTTATTCATATACCTATTCCCGTAACAAAGTAAAATGGACGGATCCGTTTGTTTTGCGGACGTTTCCCGACGTGATCGGCAATGCATATACAGTAGCTTGTTACGTAAGTACGGCTTTGTATTGTTATCGTGAATAATTTGATTCAATTAATGGCAGTTCAACTCGAACTGAGACAGTCTATGAAATGTAACCTATACATCTATATTTCTTCCTAATAATTAATCAATAGCTTTTACACAGAGCGATTGCCATATGATCTCCGCAACCCTAATGGCGAACCAGTAACTCATTGGAGAGAAGTATATTACCTACCAAGAGTTCACGATTATATTCAGTATGTAGTGTGCCTATTGTCTAGTGGGTCACCCCACCGTGACACGTGACCCCACGGTGGGGTAACCCACTAGGAAAAAGGCCTAGACCGAAACAGATATTTATAGCAAACATCTATTCCATCACATCTATACAAATAAATAAAATTGAAGTGTCTGTTTGTAATTGAAAATTAACATCTTTTCACTAAATTCACATATATACAAACCAAACAAGTATATAAAAAACCGAAACCGATATTTGTAAATTCAATACAGACATATAAATGTACATACCATGTATGTATGTTTCTGAATAGAAATATAACTTTAATAAAGCGAAGCCGCGCCATAAATCAGTACAATAATATAGGAAATGATAAATTAAAAAAGTTACAATATATGGTTCATGAGAGTAAGAGATCACCCATATTTAATAACCATCTTGCAAAAAGGTCCCACGCATAAAATTCTCATTTGCTTTCTTATGGCGTCGTCCGGTTTCCTATTTACTAATTACAACGAACGCATACAGCCATCTTGAGAAAACTAGCGCGAAATAACCACCGTAGTGAACTTACGAGTCCATTTCGTTTCGAACTGATTTATATAGTTTCTTGCTCAAGTGAAGCATCAAGCCCTGTTCCTGGTACTCGCTCGTCACGGGCGCGTTCTTCCAGGACGAGGGTGGCGACTTGTTTATTAACGATCCTTAGTCGAGTCGCATCGGTACCGCGAACCTGACGCAAAAAACCATCGAGTGCTTCGTAGAATGGCTCTCGCGACTCAGCTCACTAGATAAATCACTCGTGGCTTTAATTAAACCCTTAATTGCGAAATAGACTTTGTCCGCACCGTCCCTCCCGAGAACGCCAGTTCATTACATAGCCTATTGTTCTACACAAATCCACTCGGCTCGAGGATATTTACCGACTGAACAAATTAACCGATAGATGTTTTGGGTATTTATTTATTTATTTACATACGGAAAACAAACAGTTTAAGAAATACATATAAATTTAACAATAATAAAAAGATTTAGAAACCAGTGAAGTCTTCACAGTTAAAAATAATGATTAACAATAGCAAACAGTAGTGAGAACTCATTTTACATTAATTAAGAAATTATAAAATTTTACGTTAATATAAAAGTAAATTCAATTCTATTAAAATATGACTAGCAAAATGTTATAATGAAAGATTATTTTTAATTTTTAATTTAAAAGCTTTTAAAGAGTGTAGAAAAATGTCAACATCTTCATGCACATTATTATATGAACTACCAGATCTATCCAATACACTATTTCGAGCGTAGTTTGTTAGTTTTTGGTACATGAAAAACATATTGATTTCGTGTTTGAATACGAGGACATTTAATGTTAATATTATAAAATTAATATTAATTTTATAAAATGAAATTATATTATACTAATAGTATAAAATGAAAATTGACATTTATTTGTTAAATATCGAAACTCATAGTGTATAAATGGAATTCGCGAAGATAGATAAAGATCGAAAATGACGCAACACTAACCGGTCCGCGATCGTGCCAAAAACTGGGTTGAATTCGGGATTCAGGACGAGCCCAAGTTCTGGGACATAGTTTAGCGGCCG
The DNA here is from genome assembly GCA_023373885.1 of Hestina assimilis. Taxonomy (NCBI): domain Eukaryota; kingdom Metazoa; phylum Arthropoda; class Insecta; order Lepidoptera; family Nymphalidae; genus Hestina; species Hestina assimilis. Next base: position 745,702 of record CM041745.1, on the reverse strand, counting down.
CGATTAGATTGGAAAAAAGCTGAGGACCATTACTTAAATTTTGGTCGAAAGGAGCCGCCTGGAAAAAACACAGCGTCCTTTGAGCCGGCCGGTACCCGCTCCGACCGCGCTCCAACCAGCCCGTACAGCCCAATAGGATTCAGTGCGAACGCGTTCCTTATACATCAACTTTTGTTGTATTCATATTTTGAAATATAATACAATATACTAATAGAAAAATAAGTATTAGTAATTTCGACATGACTGTAAGATGGATTTAGTAGTTTCAAGCAGATACAAATTCAGGTTAATATTTATATTTGTGTTATATCATTTTCAAAATTATAAATTAAAACCTACATTAGGAGCGTTAAATTGTTTAACTTTTTAATGTTATTGACACCTATCTCAATCCCGTCGTAACGTCCAGCGAGTTGATCTACCTATTTAATTGGTACTTCACATGTGTTATACATAATACAAATAATATAAAGACAACAGTGCTGATATTGTGCCTTTTTCTATGCCGAAAAACGCGAGACTTTACTATTTATAGGTAGCTACTTAGGTAGCCATGCTCCTTCCAGTACAAACGGACCGACTCGACTTGGGAAGTACTACCTTTCTCGCAGACAATCGCCGTGAAGTATCAGCACGGTTGCGTTCCGTACTATGAGTCAGGGTGTCGGGAACCCAATATTCTTCTCTTCTCATCCCTTCCTTCCTATCGCTACGGTTGGCAACGCGTATGTAGTACTTCAAGTATCGCAAGCGTTCATAGATTGCGGTGACTGCTTACCATCGGGCTGTATCCTTGCCAATCGTCATTACATAGAAAAAGGTATAAACTAAATAGGTAAGCATAATATAGAAGGAAAAAACGTGATATTGCGTAGTATATAAGTTCTTATAACTTTAAAAATTACCTCAGCTGGTCACCAGGATAGCAACAATAGAAAAACTATAATTATTGTTCTGATAATATCGGTGAGTTGAAGGATTATTCTTATTTCTCTTTTCATATTTATAGAATACATAAAATGTTGTTTCATATATGGACGCAAATAAGCAATACCATGTCAACCCACAAAATTGAAAAAACTGAGTTAGGTATATATGCAGAAGTGTTGGTAAATGGCTGAAGAACATTTTTCTTTAATATTTGTAGGGTTTTAAGCTTTAAAACTTCTAAAAAGACATTTTTAATCATGCAATTTATGTATTATGTTAAACGTTTTGGGTTATATTAGATACGAAATATGCAGTTTGTATAATTATTTTTTGTGAAAATAAGTAAAATAACTTATATAAATCTGAAATTGCCAAAAACTTGACCAATATGTAGAAAAAAATCATATAAAGCAAGTGGTTCAAAACTTTCAAACGCGTTTTTCTCGAAATGACATTCGTGTGGGTTGACATGGTATTGCTTATTTGCGTCCTTATGATATCTAGTGATTTTGTTAAGATTCCTACGATTGAAGGGTGAACATAAAACTACGTAAAGCGACGTCGCGGTCACAAGAGTGAACAAAAATGGAGTAGCGGAAAATGCCTAGTGCTTATTTATACGATACCAGTTTTTTTTTATTTAGATCAACGCGGAATAAAAATAGTGATTGCATTTGTGAAAAAGTAAACCATCCTAACTTAAAGAAAGTGAGTTTGTCTGTTTGTGACGCTTGTACTTACTCCTAAACTGCTAAGCCGATTATGGTGAATGTTGAAACAAATATATAATAAACTATGTCTCTATAGTCTTGTTACAGTTATAAGGTATTGTTTTATCGCGAAAACAAAACTTGATGGGGTGAAAATAGACATGAAACTTTGTATGTTATTCAAGCAGGCAAAGCCATGGGCAGAAGCTAGTAAATTATATAAATGTTTGAAAAATTATAGATATATTAACAATGGAAACATAATTATTATTTAGTAGTAGCAGTAGTTGCGTAGTATTGGAATTTACATGTGTACTGATTCGCTAATAAGTTGTTTGAACGGACAAAAAGTAAAGCAAACTTTTATACTTATGTCTATATAGGTACATAATGTTTGTCTCTTCCATCATTTAAGTCATAACGACTATAATTATATACGTTTTATTCTTATTTTTACTTATTTATTTATTTTTATTTTCATTCAGTTGTACTTTTGGTAATTTCCTAATACGAGTTTAGAATGAATTATATTCTCCGTTTGCCCTCGGGTAGTATCAGAATATCAGTGTTTTGATCTTTTGAGTAAAATATACTGAGATATTGCCCATTTGTATCACTGTGACATACGACCGCCACACTGACAGTAATGTTAGTGATAGTAATTACTTTTAATTTTATTTCTTTTAGTTATAAGTCATATTTGTATTTTCTTAGATCGATGTATGTTTCAGTTTATACAAATAAATAGTTAATCTATCTATCTATCTATCTAACTATCTATATTAACATTTCTATAATTAAAATTCATTATTGAGTATTATGAAGCACCGACCCGTATCATGATTGGTTTTTGCAAATACCTTTATCAAAGATATACATTCTAGGTAGTTACTACAACCCTAATAGGTTTAATATAATGTTAAATTATCATATAATTATCTAACATTATACAAAAAGACTGTAGATTAAGTTCTTTTTTGGTCTTAATGAATGTGTCTCTTAAATAACTTAAGAATTCCACGAATACTCGATAGTGTAATGTGCCAGTTTTAATCATTATCAAGGTGGAAAAAAAATTTTCTATTCGTCTCTTGCCGCCATTATCACCATGAATTAATTAGCACTGATTTTAGTGATATTTGGTTGTGAGGTTAGCGCAGGTGAAGCAGGCCTTGTTTCTAATACTTATAACAGATATATAATAAATATTGATTTCGTATATCTTTCCTTAGAGCTTTTTGGATTCCATTATCCATTAAGATGGTCTAGTGGATAGAAAACGTAGACTGGAACCGAAGGTCTCTGATTTTTGAACTACTTAATTAGTGTTTCTTTATTTGTGGTTATTTTTGAACTGCTTAATTTGTCTCTATGTCTTTGTGGAAATTCCGAAACACGTAGGTATATCTGCCAATCAGCAGTGGCGCAGCGTGGTGGAGTAAGCTCCATATCCTTCTATTTAACAGGGGAGGAGGCAGGGGGGACAATGACAGGTTGTTTCTTTACTTTTACTTTGTTGTCTATTACCAGATTTATTGATTTGATCTTCACAAACCATTAAAATGGGTCACAAAATCACAATGACACGCTTAGCATCGTAATTGAAGTCGGTTTGAAACAAACGAATGTTTCCTGCACAGAGAAGGACACTGTGATCAATATTGCCTGTTGTTCAGATTCAAGTGATAAAGTTTGCCATTCTTGTATATCTAGGAATAGGTACCTACGTATAGGAGGCAGCGAGGGCACCGGGCGGAGTCCGCGCTCGGCTCCCACGGCCCGCATTCCGAGAACGATACTCCTTTTATTGCCGCGGGAGTTATTGGGAGCCCTTCGAGGGGCCGCTTTGATCTCTTATCTCCTCTCTTTATAGTGTCAACTCGTTGTGTACGAACCTAATAGTGGCCATTTTATTTTATAACAATCGGGCCGCGTCTCGTCGCCATTCCTTCGCTGGAAGCCAACGATGTATTCTTTTTGTATCTTACCTATACGTGCCTTCGTAATTCTGTTGATCGATTCATGTTACATTATACATGATTTTATTATTATACTTATAATAGCACTAGCAATGCCTGTGGGTACATACGAGTAGGTACTTCTTCCTAACCATTATTCCCACGATTTCATTATTTGCCTAATTGAGAGAAGCTTAGATAGATTTTTACATATTATTACCTATTTTATTTTATGTTACAAGTTGGCAAACAAGCATACGGCCCACCTGATGGTAAGCGGTTGCCGTAGCCTATGAGCACTTGCAACACCATTAGTAGGTTCTACACAGGCATTGCCAACCTCGAGATATTGGTTCTTAAATCTCTTCTGCCCAGTAATTTCTCTAGCCTACAGTGCCCTTCAAACCAGAACACAGTAATGCCTAAGCACTACTATTTGGCGGCAGAATATTTGACACTGCGGTGGTACCTACCTAGCCGGCCTCTTGCAACAAAAGACCTACCACCAGTGATTTAAAACATATTTAACAAATAAGATTTTTTTTTCCAAAACCATAACTAAATATGATTGGATATTGAAACCGAGAACACAAGTCAGAAGCGCGACCTGTGTTCCTATCGTTAAGAAAACGGCATGATAATCGTATTAGTTGTTCTAGAATTAAAAGAAAAACAGATATATAGAAAGGTTGATGTTTTATCATCTGGAAGGATATACCTAATCAGTAGTCATTATGTTTAGTGTTCAGATCGATTTTGTATCACATTAATCGACTAACACAATGTGTTATTTTAATGTACCTGAATATTTTTCTAAGTATCATAAACGTCATATTATAAAGACAGACAAAACATATTTATTTAAGGACGTACTGTCAAAATTATATGTTTATTTACTATTAGCGGCCCGCTCCGGCTTCGCACGGTTATAAAATATATAGCCTATGTCATTCACTGAAAAAATGATTAAAATCGATCCAGTAGTTTTGATTTATTTATTACTGCCTGTGGCCCGCACGCGTTGAATGTACGAGTTGTATTTACGACATCAAATTAGAAACCTCAAAAATTATTTTTTCTCTCCACTATTTAATGGATGTTATTATACATATTATAAACCTTCCTCTTCAATCACTATATCTATTAAAAAAAACCGCATCAAAATCCGTTGCGTAGTTTTAAAGATTTAAGCATACATAGGGACAGAGAAAGCGACTTTATTTTATACTATGTAGTGATTTTAGTTTAAAGATACATTACACGTAGATAATAAAGTTTTGTTGTATGATTTTTAGTAGTAGGATTCATTAAAAAACTAGTGATGTGTGATAATGTTAAAAATTCATAAGTATTGATAGATATTAATTTGATCAAACAATTCATTCAAGATTTGTAAATTTTGGGTAGATAAGACCACTATTTATTTTGATATTCGTGCTTATTACATTAAATTTGGGGGCGATTGTTACGGCTGGGATGCCCTTATCGCCAAACTGGTACGCGTTGTGGATGGTGGGGATAGCTGAACCTTCTATGTTAGAGCGCGGCGCGTGGTTGCCGATTTGTGTAGGTACCTACTTGGTCTGTCTTCTCAAGCATCGCTAGCTCATACAAAGAGAAAACAGTATGTAGTGTTTTGACTGCTAGAGAGGACAGAACTTTCTGTCTTATTGGCTTTGTAATATCTTTGTTAAAACATTCTTTTTCACTGTTGTTGTTGTGATTGGTACATTAAATAATAAACAATAAACGCTACACACTCAGCATGAAATCATACACAATTTCAAGGACAAACACACCCAGATCGGAAAACATGCCTGTATGGTCTATATAAACATATGCTCCGTGCGGGAATCGAACCTGCGACCTTCAGGCAAGTTCGCTACAACTGCGCTACAATGTCGTTAATCACACGGCGTACAACTTTTAGGTACTTAAGTGGGTGCCACAATATTTTTGCCCAGGGTGTCAGTGGCCATAAAGCCACTGGATATGTTCTGGCTAGTTTAAATCAATTATCCTTGTTTGATATTCGCAATAATTGTTTGTAAGATGTAATGAAAATAGCTCGTCACTTGTCTCGGGCTAATTTAACGGCTCATTTCTGTCCGGGCTGGCGCGCGGCCAGCGCCGCCGTGTGACAGACGGGAGGGAATGCGAACGTTCGGCCCTGGGTGAATTCCTGCCGTTACAGCGGGTGGCTATTGTTTCTATAGCTTATTAATTACTAACGATTAACCGACTTGTATGTATGTTATATTGTTACATGAATTAATATAGAGTTACTTACTAATATAGTGAATGAAAAGTTTCAATCAAGCCATAACGGCAGAACGGATTTGGAAATTTAGTACATAAATAGAATATTTTTTATCCCGGAAAAATGTTAGATTCCAGTGCAATTATCTAAAAAAATGGTATATACTTAGGTATGTGTCTTATGAAATTTTATTTATTTACAAATCCTTATTTTCTCTCTGGAGCGAGAGGTCATCGCCGATTTGTGGGTAGATGCAATGCTATTTTATCTTCTTCATCATAACATTATTCCTGGTCTTTTTTCTTTTTATTTTACCCAGGGCTTGCTTATTACTCTTATCCGGATTTGACAGGTTACTACTTTTTACACAGAGCGATTGCCATCTGACCTCCGCAACCCTAAGGGCGAACCAGTAACTCATTGTATAAGAGCAATTTACTTATCAAGAGTTAACGATTATTATCAGATGTTATGTGATAACAACCGGGACCGACAGCTTAACGTGCTCTCCGAGGCACGTTGGGGGGGCCCACACGGACAAACGCCCAGACCGAGACAGAAAATTTAACAAACATCTGCCCGAGCGGGAATCGAACCCGCAACCGTCGAGGCTAAAGGCAGACTCCCTACCCACAACGCCACAACGGTGTCCGCAATGCTACTTTATATACATACATATTTTTATTTTATAAATATAGCGTAAATCATTTGACGTTGGGTACATTTTTTTCTAATATTATTTTGGTAATCTCAATGAATGAAGTGGATAAAATATTTGAAATGCCACATCCATAAAAAGAAATATACATTTTTTTCTGTTTGTGTTCATATTTATCGATAAAATTCTTTACAAATATTTTGTATTCTACTGGCAGTCATTATTTGATTATAATTATATGATTATATTTGATTATAATTATTTAATTATAAATAATTATAAGTAATTATTATAGATGGATAAAAGTAAAAAATATGTAATGTATCGTCTTGTCGCAGAGGGTGTGCCGATGGCGTCGCGCAACCTGCCCGCGTCCTTCTTCAACGCTGCGGCGGCGGGCCCCTGCGCCGGACTGGACCTCTACGACTACGACCCCTGGCACCAGCACTACGCGGGGTAACCTGATTTATCTATTTAAAGTGTAACAACCATAACACATCACCAATAACCATTCCTTTTACTGATTTACATAACACATTGTAAGGACTTACTCAATTAGGGAGACGACTTGGTTCTTTGTCGTCTTTATTGTAACTGTTTTGTCTTTATTATAACAATAGTTGGTGGGAGGCATACACACATTACACCTCCCATGGTAATTTAAAAAAATTGGGTAAAAATTTTTTATTTTTTATTTTTTTATTGTTCAATGTCTTTATTATAACTGTTTTATAATACAATAGTTGGTGGGAGGCATACACACACTACAACATACCTAATCTAACTAATATTATAAATGTGAAAATTTGGATTAATGGATGGATGATTGTTACTCTTTCACGCAAAAAATACTCGACGTATTTAGATGAACATAGGATAGTTTTACTCCCGGAAAATTTTTGGGTTCCCGTGGGATCATCATCATCATCCAAAACTACATAACGCGATCTGAGCTGCGGGCACATTTTACATAAACATGCAAAAAAATTTTTGAAAGTAATGACTACTATAATAATATATAATATATACTGAAATTAAATAATGAGTATGGGTTCCGGGAATATAAAAAAAAAAAGCCAACGTCACGCGGTATTCCCAGGCGGTCACCCATCCAAGTACTAACCGCGCCCTATGTTGCTTAACTTCGGTGATCGGACGAGAACCGGTGTATTCAACATGGTATGGACGTTGGCGATGTATAATTTAAAAAACTTAAACGTATAGCAGTTAACAGAACGAAAACTCTTAAGTTCCCGTGAGATTAAATAAAATATCAACTACAGGGTTTGACCTTGCGTATAGACTTATATTATTAATGTGAAAGTTACTCTGTCTGTTACCTTTTTATGCGTCGACCATTGTACCGATTTTAATGAATGTTTGTTTAGATATAGAACGGACTTTGGGAAAGACTTATTTTAAGCTCTTTTTAAAGATTAAATTGAATATTAAATTTCATAAAGAGTGTGAAATACATAAATAAAACTTTGTATCTGGAACCCCCCTTTTATAACCCCATAAAACCAATGCAAATGCTAGTAAGCAATAAATTAGTAAGATTTTAGTTCAGTGTAGTTCATAGCCTGATGCGTTCACTGGCCAGTAAACGATCGGTAGGTTAAGCAACTTTTGGTGCAATCAGCCAAAGAGTGCACAATGGTATTTCAACTGAGCGTCTCCGTGCTTTGGAAGGCACGTAAAAAGTCGGTCCCGGCTGATATCAATTTGACAATAGTCGATAAGTCAAGTTAGAGGCCTATACGGGCGACCTGAACAACTCTGACACTAAGTTGGCCACTAACTACTTGATAAGAAGAAGAAGAAGTAACGATTGTAAACTAGAAACTTTTAATTTTAGTTACATGTGACGTAGGTTAAATACATGACGTTGGGTCATAATGAAACTGACGTCAGAGTGATAGAATAACGAAGAGACTTGAATATCGTATGCCATTTCAAATCATCAGTCTGTCACTATACACCTAACATGATCAATCTGTCGTCATTATGACAATGATCCATGGATTGAATAGGCGCCAGGCTGGGTGTATTTTGCGCCTTAGGACAAACCAGCGTTTTGGCAAACGCGCTTACACACGCGTTACAAAAAACGAGCGTTTAAGTTTCTACACGCTTACTTTGGTTTCGCTTGAATTACCAACAATGCTTTGTCAATTTCTCGCCAAACGATCGTTGGACAGAAGGCCTCTTTCGTCATTTTTACTAAGATTTTTTGTTAAAGAAGTTGTACTTCGTTCTGTGATTATTATTATGTGATTATTATTATTTATGTATTTGTTGTTGTCGTTTTTGTTTTTAAAATAAAATTATATCTGATATTCTTTCTCTATGCAGGTTCTTCTAGCATAACTAATTCTGAACATAGAGAAAGGCTTCTAGTGTTATTGCTAGGTGTATATCTTGATTTGTAATGCTAGAATCACAGAGATCTATATCGTCTGTGCTCGTCTGTCAGGTACGGTCACGCGGCGCACCGACACGCGGCCGAGTACCACGCGGCGGCGGCGCACCACAACATGGCGGCGGCGGGCTACGGAGGGCTGCTGCTGGGGCGCAGCTCGCTGCACGCGCAGTACAAGCCGGTGGACTGGCCGGCGCACGCGCACGCGCACGCACACGCGCACGCCGCGCACGCGCACCACGCGCACGCGCACCACGCCTCGCCGCACCTCGACCCCGCCGCCTGCTCGCCGTACTCCTACCCGGCGCCGCCTGGTCAGTACCCGCAATTGTGCTTTACACAACTACAATAACAACATACACTGCTACAACAAGATACGCATTAGCTACTCATCAAACGTCTGCACTACAAAAAAAGGCACAACAAAAGATAACTCAATTTCTACTAAGAAATAAGTTGGAAATTGTAAATAAAAGCATACCACACCAAAAATATGCGATATAAAAAATATGAAAATTTTTTGAATAGATATACGTACAATATAGGTATAGCTCCCTTTGGCCTTCTCACTTGTTATATTTTTCTTCTCTCTCGTGTAACGAAAGAACCCTTAACGTGAGGTATCTTGAAATTTCCTTCCTTTTTCCAAAAAACTGTTATCAAAAACTTATACCACAGTAGCCTTTTAGAAGTTTTTTAAAAGAGCCAATAAGATTAAAATGAAAACAAACTATACATAGCTGTAATTCAATAGTAATTAAGATATTCTCTGCTCTATATTTTAACGGCATTAGCGGCAGTAGTTATAACTTTTCATTATAATATGAAAATAATTTCACCTGGTATAACAAAAACTACATAATTAGGGCTCCGTACTGTCTCGTAATAAGCACCACTACTATCAGTCAGTCCACGGGCTGTATCTCACGAACTGTAATATCCTAACAGATAGATAGTTGAATTTTTCACTGAATGCATATTTCTAGAGCCGCTAATAACAAATAATTATAAATATAATTAAAAACAAGTTTAATATTAAAATTAAAGATCCCCGTACAAGAAACTTGATATTAGGGTTCCGTAGCCAAATGGCAAAAACGGAACCCTTATAGTTTCGTCATGTCCGTCTGTCCGTCTGTCCGTCTGTCCGTCTGTCCGTCTGTCCGTCTGTCCGTCTGTCCGTCCGTCCGTCCGTATGTCACAGTCATTTTACTCGGAGACCATTGGCTCTATCTATACGAAATTCACTAAATAGGTGTATTCTATGAACCGCACAACGATTTTGTAATGAAATCTTAAAATATAGAATTAAGGGTAGCAGTCCATACATGTAACTGAGTGTTGAAAAAAAATTTTCAACGTATGGCAACGTGTGAGGTATCTTTGGATAGGTCTTTCAAAATGATAAGAGGTTTGATTTTGACTTTTTTCATTAAGTCAGTAGTTGTTGAGATATTTGCTCCTAAAGTCGTAAAAACTGTGTAAATCTAACTTTTGAACTAAGGGATTTAAAATTCTGGAAAAATTTGAGCTTGTAGAATACCACATGAACTTTGATTTGGTTTGAAGAAGATAGGTCAACAAAATTTTGAGATATATAAGTTGTTCCCATAACTTTGTTTTTCATATTACTTTTAATAATTACTATGATTTTACCAACTTATTTTGCGGTCGATTTTAATTCGTTATTATTTTTAAAGTCCTTAAGATTCTTCATAACCCAGCTGCGGAACCCTTTAGTTTCACAACGCACTTGACGGTTAATTTTTATTTTTAATCTGCGAGGGTACGAAACCCTTTCTGTCCGAGTCCGAAACGCGCTGATGTTATGTTAATGATAAAGTACAAATTCGTATCACGATATTAAAAGATACGTCTATACGAATATTACAAAGAGGTAAACATTAAATTGATTCTTTTGTTTCTGAGACGCAATCTCGTAATTTATTGGACCAATGGTAAAAAATCTTTCACTATCAGAAAGTTATATCACCCCTAAGTGGCATAGGCTATATTAAACCTTAGTTAAATTAAGCGAATCAATTTGGAAAAAAGTGTACCTAATTGTCGCTTTCTCTATTCGTATGCTACCAATGTTCGTTATAAGATCTTCTATTTACATGAAGGCGAAGTCGCGAGAAAAAGCTAGTCTACCAAAGTTATTCTTAAAATTTTCGAATCGATATAAAATTAAAGAGGTTGTTGAGGACACTGACTTTTAACACTTTTGGTATCTAAAAATATGTTTATAAACAAATTTATTTATTTTTAATCTTACAAATTTTTATTTTTATACTTTTTAGTTCACAAAAATTATAAAATGCAAAGTGAGTGGTTGTTTTACCTTTGAATATATTAAATTAATGGCTCTCACGCGGTTTAGGGAATAGTTTCAGCGTGTAGATGGAAACACGATAGTGGCAACAAAAACGGAATGGTTATAGAGGTAGCGTCGTTTACGCGGCTTTATGGTCGTCCTCATTAATTTTATTGCCACTGACTGATCACATTCTCCCTCGGCGACGGCCGAATCAAAGCGGCGACATTGTTGTTGTAAGCGATGAAAGAACACAATAAATAACGCAGCGCGCCTCCGCCCGCAGCGCAGCGCTGCTCCCGGGGAGGGTCGACGAGTCGTCTTGTGTATTTTAATTTTCAAAGACATTCCGTCGACGCGGAGCGCAGATATTTTAATTGTGATGATTTAGCCGCTTTATCCATGTGACAAAACAGAACGCTTCCATTCTAAAACATTTCGATATTTTGATATCGTTTTGAACAGAGCCATGCTTTTCTCAGAAAAAATGGGCTGGCTCGATCGAGGAAGTACCACCTTCTCACAGAAAATCGACGCAAAGTAACAGTATGAGTTTCGCGCGACGCAAGAGAGCGCTGGTGACCCAATAACCAATCCCCTCTGTACCCTTCCTTTTTTCTCTTCTCATCTCTTCCCTCCTATCATCATTCCCTTCGGTTAACAACACGCATCTGATACTAAAAGGTTCATAGGTTGCGGTGACTGCTCACCACTAAGCGGACTGTATGTTGGTTTGCCAAACGTCACTAAATAAAAAAATATATGCCGCGAAACCTACAAGCTTATTAGCAAGTTTCGTTTTCTTACTGTTGCGTCGTTTTCTGTATGAGTAGATAAATTTATACCGAGTTTAGTATTTCTCCAAAGGACGCGGTCTTATCTTATAAGATACGTCGTTAACGATCGATGCTCGGCGATTAGGATAATTTGCTCAGCGGCGTCTTTGTGTTTTATATTATCAACGGACATCGCCAGCGAAAAAACTATCTCTCGATTGTGACGGGTCGCTGCCGGACGAGAGGGGGGAGGCATAGGGTAGATCGCATAGACAGCCGGCACGCACGGGAAGCGATTACAAGCGACGGCAAAAAGTTCAGCGGCGAGTTGAAAGACGCCCGCGTAATGGCGGCTTCTCTAATGACGACGATTAAAATTAATTTGCGCGGCGAGGGGCGAGCTGCCAAATTAAATTCTTGAGATCCTCTCCCCCTTCGTCCACGCCCAACCCCCTCCGTAGCCCTCTCTTGATTGATGCCCTCGGCGCCGGACGTCCTCGCTATCTCCGCGCGTTACTCCTTTATGTAACTAGTAACTACCACCACTTCCTGAAATACAAGGTGGGACTTAAGACCTGTTTGAAGTCCACTTATCATCAATCAACATCTATTGTTGTGAATTTTAAGGAATCAGTCTGACGTCATAAGTAAAATTGTCGTGTTCGGTTATACCTACTCTTGTTGAAGTGTAACTTTCTCTGCCAATAAAAATTGTAAGTTATTTTCGAAAAAAAAAAATTATCTTATTATTTTACTGAAGGAGCTACTAAACATTAGTTTACAGTTTTTAACATTTTGTTCAATGCTTTATTTTATAAATATAAAGAATATTCGCAATGTTTTTTGAATTATTGAGGCTTCAAGTTTACTTTTAAACAATAAAATAACAAAACGGAGTTTTTAAGTTTGGGTTATTCACTTCTCTAGTTCGTGAATAAGGCATGTTAAATGCCCTTCTGACAAACGTCAAACTGACGTCAAATACTTAATAATGTTTTACAAAATGCAGAGTAAGTAGGCTTATATTTTACTGTATAGGGAAGCCATCGCAGTATAAAGCTAGTTGCCTATATATACATATAGCTTTATATATAGAAGTACCCTCTCGTACTTCGAGGGTTGCTCGTGTATGTCACAGGGGGCGGTCACGTGACACCGCTACGACCACATGCACACACGTTACCCTCGCTACGTACACACCCGCGCGGTCCCTATCTCCCTAAGTCCCTATGCACCCTAGGCAATTTACTGCATGCGAATAGACAAATGTTTTAGGCGACATTTCAACGTCACGTGAATTCAAACGGAGTGCCGTCGAGTTTTTCAATAGATTAATTTATAGTAGAACCAAGTAGATTTGTTTAGTGTTTAACAATCATACATAAATGTAATCGGAAACAAGAATTATCTGAAATTAAAATTTAGTAGGTCAAGGTAAAACAGCATAAAAAGTCAAAGGAAAATATGTTTACTAGTGATTACTACTCGGAATTCGAAAGAATGAGGGGCCCTCTTTTGTGGAGGCCCCGGGTCTGGCGCCCCGGTTGCCCTCCCCTTAATCCGGCCGTGCCGGCGAGCTCACATGCAAGGAACGCCTTATAGTCCGCGTGGAATACGATTTATCACGTTAAATTCTCTTCTGCTTTTCACCAAAATTGAAACGATTTTCATACATAATTACAGAAAGATATTACAAGCGACTTTCACATTTATAATGTTAATGTGGATTTATAAATAATGATTTTATTTTGTTTTGATAAAAGAATTTTTAATTTTACTGTAAAGTAAGATTTAAGAAAAAAAATCTTACATTTTAGATTTTTGTGAAAAAATTACTGCAAGGGATTAAAAATAAGTAATTTGTTTTAAAAACAAGCACGAGTATTTTCTCATAAAGAACACATTACGTTCCAATTATAATGAGAAATTGTAATCTATCAAAATAACTAAACTTGAAGTGTCTGTTTGTAATGCAAAATAACAGCTTTTCATAAAATGCACATGAAAATATGTAAGTTACATAAAAAAAAATATTTTTAATTAATTTGTCTGTCTTTCTGTATGTCTGTTTGTTTGGACTAACTCTGAAACGGATGGACCGATTTTAATGGGACTTCCACTGGCAGATAGTTGATGTTTTTTTTATGCGACTAAGTTCGCAAGCAAGCACCTGATGGTAAGCGGTTGTCGTAGCCTATTAGCGCTTGCAACATCGTACATCTGTGTGTGTCACTCACGCGTTACCAATCTCGAGATTACTAGCTACAGTGTTCTTCAAACCGAAACACAGTATACTGACTTAAGGTAGAATAACTGACCCAGCGGTAGTACCTAGCCGACCTCTTACAATAAAAGGCCTATCACCAGTAAACGTTGCTAGTTTGCGCTGTTAAAAACCTATGTGCTCTTTTCTTCATGTTCAAATAATTACCTGATTTATTGTACTTTCATTTGGGAAAGTGATTTCTAGCGATCCGTATATCATGTCGCGTGTCAATAACTATCAAGACATAATTACACTTTATGATAGTTTTTTTGGCTTATTAAATAATCCCACGCTAATCATCCGATTTATTAAATAGATTGACTAATCACTTTCATTATTTAGTGCTGAGGCACTAGACTCTACAAGAGGATTGGAGTAAAGGTTTGAATATCTAACAAATGCCGGCGTTAACACCATTTACTAAGATTCGAGGGTTCGATCCTGACCCCTTGGGCTATTGTCGTACCCACTCCTAGTGCAGGCTTCGAGCTTATTTGGAGGGGCAATATTAGTAATGCTTTGAAAATAGCATTGCTAATATTCTTAAAAAAAAACAACATTAAGAACGGTTTATTTTGTAGAGCTTTCAGTTTTCTTTTTATATTATAACAATTGGCAAACAAGTATATGGTCCGCCTGATGGTAAGCAGTCACCGTAACTTAGGAACGGTTGCGACGCTTGAAGCCACTTGTGCATCGCCAACCCAAGATTGTAGGGAAAGATTGAGAAAAGAAAAAACTAAATATACTTTTCTTTTTATATGAAAATTACATGATTATTTGTTTGGTGGTAAATATATTTCACTTTAATTTTGTCTCATTATACTTTATATTTAGGTACATGACGTTCAAGCGATACATTTATAGCTCCTATGAATAGGTATAATATTAGAAATCAAATTGTCGATACAGATTAGGTACACTCGTAAATTCGGCTGTGTATTGATGTATTTTACTTATTAGTGTGGGTGTATTTGGCATGTGTTATTGTTTTCCATAAGTGTGCGTTAATAATGACACAAAATATATTTGAGGTTGTGTGCAATAATTCAAGGTAGTGGTTACCTCGTCTCCCCCAAAAATTGCAGAAATATTTGTTAGTAAATTGTTATTCATGGCGCGTCCTTTCCTATATTAAATGGTCTAAGGCATAGGGGCTTTAAATTCAAACATTCAAGCGGTCTTTTATTAGAATTCCTGGTTAGACAGACTTTTAGTAAAAACCTTCGAGCGCATTCACTGACAACGTAAAAGCAATATAGAGTGTAAGCTTGAAGCATGCGGTAGATATTGTTTTCCGTAAATATACTGAATAAAAACAAAACAACTCATAAGGTATTTAGCAAACCCAGGTAGCAGCAGCTACATACCTACCTAATAGCGATGCGTAATTGAACAATCTGTTCTATAGGAATGTTATAATTTTATCTAGACTTATATAGTAAACAATGTAAGGAACCTAAGGTTTTTTTTTGTCATAATAGCATATAATTATATTGTTACTAGTATAAGGAAATATATTATTACGTATTTAAGAATATTTTTTGCAGTTAATAAGTTATCCATTGTATTAAAAATCTTTGACAAAGTTAAATTTTAGATATGTATCTCATTCACAGAAAAATTGAATTTTAAGTCTGCATGTCTGTATGTTTGTTTGTCCAGACCGGTAATAGGTTTACCGTTTGATAATAGGTAATGCTTTCCTACTTTTAATTTTTTGTTTCTTAGACAGTACAAACCTAACAACGTAAACGTCCTATTGTAACCCCATTTGTATCACCTTTTCATCACATCATCCCATTAATCTCCTCAGCGTGTGGACATCCGGGTTTTAATGTATCAAATCGCACTGGTGGTAGGTCTTTTGTTGCAAGAGGCCGACTAGGTAGGTACCACCGCAGTGTCAAATATTCTACCGCCAAATAGTAGTGCTTAGGCACTACTGTGTTCCAGTTTGAAGGTCATTGTACGCTAGTGAAATTACTGGGCGAACGAGATTTAAGAACTAATATCTCGAGGTTGGCAACGCGCGAGTGGCACCTACTAATGGTGCTGCAAGCGCTCATAGACTGCGGCAGCCACTTATCATCAGGTGGGCCGTATGCTTGTTTGCCAACTTCTAACATAAAAAAAAAAAAATATCACCTAGTCCATACGCTGATCTGCGCCGAACAATGTAACCCCATTAATTATTATTTCATTTAGGTTAATAATATATTATACGTATGTATATCTGAATATGCGAATAAACAAAATAATAATAAAAAAACAACGTAAACGAAGAATTATAGAGACATTTATAATATACCCATATAAAAATTATGAATAATTTTGTTTTTACTTGCGCATTTTAAACAACGTATGGAGGACACTCGCGACCTTTGATTTATGATAATATTTTGTTTTATTTACTTAACTATTTTAATTATCGTTTAATTTTTATTGACTTACTATTTAAAATATTTTGCTGGTTTAGGTTGTGTCCTTACTTAACATACTAAAATCATAATAAAAATAAAAGACACAGTACTTATTAGTTCAGTAATTAGTATCTATAACTTCTGTTTGAATAATTTTCCTTAAAGATAAAAATAAATAGTGGAAATAATAGAAGTAAAGAAAAGTCCCGGCGGACGTTAAACTGTCCGGTGTCCGGCGCGCGAGGAGCCGGCGGGTACCAGGCTCGCAGAAACGGCTGTCGGTGTCGGAGGCGCGATGGCGCGGGGCGGCGGGGCGGCGGGCGGCACTAACCCGACCAATAGCGTTGTGCTGACCACTGCTTACGCCACGCCCTTTTCTCTTATTCTCCACGTCGTTCGGTCGATAGCGCGGGGGCGGGTGACAGTAAATCACGCGCGCTGTCAATTACCGGGCGGCCGCTGCTGCCCGCTGCCCGCTCCCGCAATTAACCGGCCGTCGGCACCGCACATTTAATTAATGCCTCTATTGTCGCACGCTCTCCCTCTATTACACTTCTGTTCCATCGATAAATACAAGAGAATCTTTAGTATAAGAAAAAGAGCGATAAGATTAATGGGTCGATTATAACGTAGAGAAAATCACCAGAACACTCATATATTTTTAAATAAAACTAAAAAACTAGTAGGTACCTATTGTAAATTCACATGTGAATAAATTCTGTCAACATTAATATAGTCTAGTCAGGCTTGTAGTGAATATCTATGACTTCTACTTGTTTTATGCATTCCTAGTATCTTCAATACCTATGTCGTCGGCGACGCTTAGTTATTTCTTTTGTTTAATGTATTTATTTGTATGTGTGTATGCATGTGTTGTTATGTGAATAAATTGGAAAGCAAGTAGACAACCTACCTGATGGTAAGCGGTTGTCGTAACCTACGAGCACTTGCCACAACATAAATTTAGACGCAAATAAGCGTTGCGGCGCAGCGGTAGTGAACCTGCCTTAAACGCCACAGGTCGCGGGTTCGATTCCCGCTCGGAGCATAATATGTTTGTATTGACCATGCAAGCACATTTTCCGGTCTGGGTGTATTTGTCCTTGTCATTGTGAATGTTTCCGGCCCCCGACACAGGATATTACTATCCTAATGGGGGCCGTTGAGTGTGCAACGTTTATTTATTATTTAATATTTATAAATAAGCAATACCATCAACCCACCCCACAAAATTGAAAAAACTGAGTTATATATGCAGAAGTGTTGGTAAATGGCTGAAGAACATTTTTCTTTAATATTTGTAGGGTTTTACGCTTTAAAACTTCTAAAAAGCCATTTTTTAAACATGCAATTTATGTATTATTTTAAACGTTTTGGGTTATATTATATACGAAATATGCAGTTTGTATGCTTATTTTATGTGAAAATAAGTAAAATAACTTACATACATCTTGAAGTTGCCAAAAACTTGACCAATACCTAAAAAAATCATATAAAGCAAGTTGTTCAAAATTTTCAAACGCGTTTTTCTCGAAATGACATTCGTGTGGGTTGACATGGTATTGCTTATTTGCGTCCATTTTATAGGTGTCACTGATGCGTTGCCAATCTCGAGATATTGGATGTTAAATCTCCTTTGTAATTTCAATAGGTATAATTTACAGTTTAATAACTGACACTGCGGTGGTACCTACCTAGCCGGACTCGCATTAAAAGGCCTACTACGATGTATATATGTATGTTCAGTGAATCGGAGATGTTTGATGATGTGAGCGTCGGATGCTGCGAGATAACGCGCGGGTCATTTATAACAATCAGTGCGGGAGCGCGGCTGACGTGCAATCAATCGGAGCCGCGCCGTCATATAAACTTTGTTGCTTATTTTTATCTCGAGATCGCAAAACAATATTTTAGAAGTGTTATCTATAAATTAGGTAGATGGTAGATGTAGGTGTTGTCGATTTTTTTTTCTGTAACAGATTTGCCAGTGAGCGTACTATATTACGTATATAATAAAAGTTATATATTTTTCTTAGTGCTACAGTTATATATCATTTTAATTAATATAATTTGATTGTTTTAATAAACCAAATTGCCTTCATAAGTAAATCGCCAGTGACAAGTCAGTCAAGCTTAAAGTCAGCATATTTGCGAGTACAAATTAAAAAGAAATACGCTTTGAATACCCAACTCATATTTTGGATTTGAATTTGCTTAAATACATCAAACTATATAAAACTGCCGATTGTGCGATTGTGGCAATTGTAATGTTCAGAGCTATTATACATAGTGAAATGACTACTTGGTTTTTGTTAAATACTCATAAATAATAAGCTTAAAACTAGTAAATAAAGAAAACGCTACACCTAATGTAATGGAGCATGCACAATTACAAAGTGCACATACATACATTATCACAGCACATTGCATCACATCACATCGCATTACATCACATCATATCACATCACATCGCATTACATCACAAAATCACGCATCACATCAGAACACAACACAACTTAATAAGTTATCTGCTAAATTTCATATTTTGGTAGACAAATGAACTTACTTACAACTTACAACATTAAAATTGTTCCTTTTGTCTTTAGGTTTGGAGGCGCAGGTGCAGGACACGTCGAAGGACCTCTACTGGTTCTGAGGGTGAGGCTCCGTGCGCAACCACTAAGGCTGTTAACAAAGACATTATTCTAGTAGACATAGCCCGGGTACCTATGCTTGTAGTGTGAACTGTGAT
The DNA here is from genome assembly GCA_023373885.1 of Hestina assimilis. Classification (NCBI taxonomy): domain Eukaryota; kingdom Metazoa; phylum Arthropoda; class Insecta; order Lepidoptera; family Nymphalidae; genus Hestina; species Hestina assimilis. The sequence continues at coordinate 726,230 of CM041745.1, read as the reverse complement.
ACAAATAAATATCTGCGATACAGAAGACGTTAGGGGATGGCGAAGCGTGGAAGATCAGCAACCGACATTGGGAAGCTAATGAAAACTGCGTTTCTTTTAACAGTGTCTTTCTTATTAATACTAAATTATTGTAAATTAACGATTTTAAGGTGAATTATAAAAGGCCGTGAGATGTATTTTACGAGCCATCGCAAGGGTCTGCACCCCTACATAGTTGAATCTTAGGCTGTATTATCACTTCACATCAGGTGTGATAACAGTCTAGCACTTACCTATGGTATTAAAAACCTTATATTAATTTGCAATTTTTATTTTAAAAAGAATTTAAAAAGAATTTACTTTACAATAGAAATCTATAAAGCTGTTCAAAATATCGTTGAAAATACACGACCAAATGGACGCGTGTAATGTAGAATACAACATGTCAAAAATAAGTTAACTTAAGCATAACAATAACCCGCGAATGAAGACCTCAACCGTCAGTTAACCCGCGATAATTTCTTAAACAAGTTCCTCGGAGGCGGAACAAAGGAAACGCAACAATTTATTACCTTATTGAGTCGATGAAGATGAGTAGGGAGGTTGGGGGAGGCGCGGGTAGGGGAGGGGAGTATTGTCGGGAAACCAGAAGGTAATAACGATTGTTTCAGCAAGTAATCGCTATTATAAAGTTAAAAGGAAGACTTACGCCGTGAGACCTTTCGTGCTAAATGATATAATTGTTAAACGATTACATTAAAACGAAATTGTTTTTACAATTCATTTGAAGACAATTGTATTTTTAATAGTAGACATATCTTCTGTTCGTCCGTTTAAGGGTTTTTATTTTGAAATGGCGAATCCAAATTAATAATGTCCATCTCACGGTCTTTTACAATGTCACCTAAAAATTATGGTGAAAAATAAAAACTATATTAAAAAAATATCAGCATCATTGTAACGCAACTTGTGATGAATAGTAAAAACTTAATTACATCTAGATCATGAATTAAGATCTGAGTCCTATTGGCGCAATTGTAAGTCGCATCCATTCCCGCTATTGTCAAAATGCTTTGCAACAACATAACTATTCTTGTATATTATTGATATTGCAGTTCAAATATCGACTCCATTCAATTTGAGTAATCGTCTGTGATAATTCTGTTCGAGTCATCGCGTACTCCGCTATACCGACGAGTCACGGTGGCCCTTGGCGGGTTTCGCTTGACACCGTCGAACCTTATGGCGCGGTCCCACCGCTACGCACACTGTGCACGGCCACTCGACGCAGCGCAGCGCATGGTTTTGTATGTTTAGCAGCGTGGGTCTATGTTTCCACTGCAGCACACGCTATACACGCATATTAATATATTAATTTAGTAGTAGTACCGTCAGGCAACCGAACACAAATGGGCTGGCTCGATCGGGGAAGTACTGCCCTCACACAAATAATTGGTCTAAAGTAACAGATTACTGTTGCGTTTCCTGCGATGAGTGAGACCCTCAGAGGCCTAATCTCTCACCCCCTTAATACCCTTCTCATCCGTTCCCTAGTATATCTGGGTTGGCAACGCGCACGTAATACTTCAAGTATCGCAACCGTTTATAGGTTGCGGTGACTGCTTACTATCATGTAACCGTGTGATCGTTCATTGTTTGCCAGACGTTATGAAAAAAAAAATATCTGCACTGAAGTTAAAATATCTGCACTGAAGTTATTCTTTCGTGTACCGTGTGCATAGCGTTAATAGCTTGAACAAACGTCTTGTGTCAACGACATATTTCAGCGAGTCACGCGTGTAACAATAAAGTCAATTCGTACATAGCGTGCTCGTGAGTTGCAGTGGACAATACTACATACATTTTCTTGCATAGCGAAGCTAGATGCTAAAGCGCAGTGGTGGGGCCGCACCCTTAAGCCTTAAGCCAGGCCTCGTCGGTTACACATAGGTACCTATAGTTTATTATATTAAATATAAGATGTATGTAAATACATACCGTATATAGTATATAAATAGATGATTTACGAAGACTACCTATGTACGTATGATGATGTAGAATAAGTTAGTGTATGTGTAAATATAGAGTTTCATGTAACTGATGTACTTTAGATATAATAAATATGTGTTGGCTGCAGTCAATGCTCGACTCGTAATGGCGGACCACAATATCATTATTGAAACTATAATATGTTTTTTAAATTGTATAAATTAAATGAAAATACAATATTCTTAAATTTTTAATTCATTTTGTATTTTTTTGTAAAAAATATGTAAATATCGTTGTTTACACTTTATTCTGATTAAATGAGTAAAATAAACATTTTATAACTTATTAATATTGTTTCGTAAAGATCATGAATAAATAAGTTTAATTATCATACATTATTCAAAATAAAAAAACAATTAATTTGCAGTAAACTGTTATAAAAAGTTTGTCTACGTTATAACGCTGTCTTTATGAAATAACAAAAGACACTTGTTTAATAAAAATCAGCAATGTATTCCGCATTAGAAAAATACAATATTCAATTATTTTTATCTTTTTTTAATGTGTTTTTAAAGCTACATATGATTGATATATTATAATTAATTGGTTTGAATAAATCTTTAAGTTTGAATAAACTGCACTTTTTGGTACATTACAGTTATATTAAAAGGAACATCCTAGATTCAATATTCTTAATGAAATACAGTACATACAAAAATCTCAATTCATAGTTTCTTGTAATTAACTAGGGGTAGAGTCAGTGGTGGTATAAATTTCAACAGCACTCTAGGCAAACAATAATTGTCTTACTTTTAGAAAGTGGAACTCATTGCCGGCACACATGTCCTTCCGATAATCTGGACTCCTTTAAACGAGGCGTGAAGAGTCATCTTGTGGGTAGGCAGGGCGAGGGTGGCTAACGCAGCCTGTAATAGTCGCATTTGGACATTACTGCCACTTAACATCAGGTGGAATAGATGCAATCCTTTTCAATTAAAAAAAAAAACTCAACGGATCCCTTTCCTCTTTGTTAAAAGTTAAAGAGAATGTATATATTTTTAAGTTTTTTCACCTATAAATTCTGTCCACACGCACCTCTAGACTCTAGATATATGCCTAGTTTCCCTTAAGTATAATCCGCCACTGGATAGAGCAAGATAAGTGCTATCGCTACCTCATCACGGAACACGCATGAGGTAGGTATATCTTGAATTTTCCGGGATCTATTTTATAATTTTTCTCGAATCCCGAATCATATTCTGCGTACCCTCAAGTTTTTAATCATGTATATAAATAATGATGTATGACCGCCATCGGGTATTTAAGGAATGATAGTATTGATTTATTTGTGAATTTAAGTGATTCTACGCCTCTGTTCTGTTAACTAGTACTACCCGCATCTATGCATACTGCTGTCAGTATAAAAATGTAAAATCTATTTCAATAGAGGATGTCAAAATAAACACTAATAGATTGACCTTAACGAGTGCAATAAAAAAACAAAAAAGGTGGTATTATAATATATGCAACACATGATTAATATTTGAATATTTAATCGTACATCTTCTATTGGAATAGATTATAATAAAAATGTACATATAATAGAAATCACAGCCAATCATATCTCTTTGGGATGTGCGGCTTTAGGGCGCTGATTATAGGGCTTTATTATACTTAAGAAAGGCGAGCGAATTCCGAGTGAAGCGAGTATGTAGCGAGCTCCCGGCGAACAACTTACAAGATGACGTCATCTTTTATGTACTCGCTTCGGTTTTAACTCGCTTGCAATTCGTCAGTACGATAAGTCCCTTACGCCTAAATGTAATCACGTCCGAAGCCACGGGGGCTAATACTACAGAATATTATAATTCAGTTATAAGAATATTATCCTCCTGGTCTCGATGTTGATAGTATTGTATCTAGAGATTATTGTAAATAGCTTCACGAGCAGGCTCAATAAATAATAATTATAAAATCACATTGACATTTTCATTTAACCGAAACAAATTTAACATCTAATTAATTACTGTGGAACAATGTAATTTATAAGATTAGTTTATTTTAGTGGAACATCTTAATAGCCAGTCACTTAGAGTGATGTCAAGTAACAGCTGTCGGGAAGTAAAATAGGAGCATGTGTCGGAAGCGTCTGTGGCGAGTATTATTTCTTATGTTGATCGCGATGGAAATAAACAATAGATAGAATTGACTGACTTACGCGAAGTGCGACCACAAATAGTGGTATTAGACGCTTGAATTTTTGTAAACAGTGCTTAATAAAATGTTGACATTTAGGTTGATACTCGTACAAAACTGCGAGGAGTTGCAAGAATGTTAGAAATGTATTGGCTAAATCATAATTGCAAATCTTTTCGCTTAATATGAATCAGTGCTGTTGATGCCTGATAAGGTCTTTTATGGGTATCGTTTATTTTGGAATTTATATTGCTGTTGGCTCTATTGGCCGTGAAAAAGGGACAGCTCTAAGGGGCTCAAATTTGATTCCGCACTTAGAGTGCCTTCTGTGAAGCCGAACCACGGCTTGGGACGTTGTCGATGAAGGAGGTAGCGCTCCGAATGCTTAATACACGATAGACTCACTCAACGGAATAAGCAAAGTTGTGTGGACGACTCTATGAACCGACAATAGTAAGTATTCCCCAGCTAGAAAGCACACTCGACCGCAGCCATTGGGATAGAATATACAAGAGATGAATAAATGTAATACCTAAAAGCATTTGCCCCGTGCAGGAATCAAACTCGCGACTAATTTAATTAAAGGCAGGTTTTGCTGCCGCTGCGGCACAAGGTTCATCAACTAAAATATTGCAAACCGTTTTGCGTGCTCGACTTGCGACTGGAAGTGAAAGAACTAAGGTACAAGACAAGGTTGTTCGGAGCTCGTCACGCTGCCGTCACGCCCGAGGCCCGCTGCGTCATCACCGTTCACCACATCGCACAGCCGCTCCCACACCACTTAAGTTTTCGAACACATTCCTCTGTTCCAAATAAATAAATCGTAAAACAAACAGTCGCGTCTCGTCTCCCGTGTATTTGTCACGGCACTTATTTATGCTAATGGAGTGTTAACGGCGCCGGCTATATTACGTATAATTAGCGGCTCCGTCTCAATTAGTCGCGGCTTTATCTCGAAACGATGTTTTCACATCGTTACCGGATACTGTTTCAGAAGCTATTCTCTTAGATTCCATTGTTAAACTTATCTGGATAAATAGACCTAATCTTCTTCGTCCTAGCATTATTCCCGGTATTTTATTTACCCACTGCCAGGTTTTTACACAGAACGATTGCCTTCTGATCTCCAACCAACATCTAAGGGTGAACCAGTAACTCTGGATAACAGCAAATTACCTATCAAGAGAATTATTATCAGATGTTATGCGATAACAACCGTGACCGACGGCTTAACGTTCTCTCCAAGGCACGGAAGAGACTAACGCCCAGATCGAAACAGATATGTATAGCAAACATCTTCCCGAGCGAGATTAGAACTAGCAACGGTCGAGACTAAAGGCAGACTCGCTACCCACAACGCCACAATGATGTCTAGATAAATAGACCTCAAGAGGTCATATTCTGTCACCTTTAGACCTATTCTCTCGAATGTATTTTAGAAGATGTGATCGACTGGTTTAACATAGCATCATAAGTTAAAGTAAAAATAAGAATGACATTCTTTGAAACAATCATCTTAATTGACCCAAACATAGGGGCGTCAAGAGGAAGCAAGAAGATACAGGTGCCTTTTTTATTTCATGACGGTTGGCAAACAAGCCTACTACGGTCCGCCTGGTGGTAAGCCGTTACCGCAACTTATGAACGTTTGCAATACTTGAAATCTCACATGCACGTTGCCACCACAAGGGAAAGGGATAAGAAAGGGGAAAAGGAAGGGTACAGAAGAGATGGGAGATTCGGCCTTCGGCGTTCTCATTCATCTGGCTGATGGTAAACCTTTAACCACCATAAATAATTTTGGAAAGTAAAAATTTCAAAATTGAAAAATGGCCTAAAGGTTCCGCAGCTAAAGTTAAAAATTAGAGTTAAGCTGCGTCCCCACGCAGGGTGGGTGAGTATACAATTTGTTTGATTTTAGGAGATAATATCTTAAAAACTACTCACTTAAACGACAAAATCGAAATCAAACCTCCTTATTTATCTTAAAGAGCTATCCAAAGATGCTTCACACATTGGGTAGTACTATATATTATAATATCAATTGGGTACATGTATGTTATACGCACGGACAAAAGAGGCGGATAATACGAAATTATAAGGATCCGTTTTTGATAAAAAAATGTATGTACCTAATATTAGATCCCAAAGCATAGTCACAATTTGCAGTCACATTTTTACTCACCGACTATCATTAACACTGTACGACATTCGTCTATCTTAAACGAAACATAAGATACGTACAATAGATAAATTAAGCCCAGTCAGCTATTTTGGATAGCCATTCTTTCACCGCTCACTAAATTTTTGTGGTAAAAGAAGCATTATTTGTGGCTATTAGAGGATTTAGAGATATATTTTTAGAAATACTTAGCGGAGAGTTTTGTTGATGTTGGGAATAAAAACAATTTATCTAAAGGGATTGCTTGCCGTTAACATTTTTGCTAAAGAATTGTGTAGGCTTTTAATAGTTTTAACGACCGCCAGTAGCGGTGGCTTGGATTCCTGTTAGCGCCAGTTATTTGTGTTAGTTATACATTTTTTAAAGAATGTTGGCAATAATTTTTCAAGTAATTATCAATAGTTCTATTACTCCTACAAATAAGCTCGTAGCCTGCGCTAGGAGTGGGTACGATAATAACTCAAAAGTGTCAGTATCGAACCCGCAACTCTCGTCTTAACGGAGTCGGTCCTTCTATCATTATTGAATGTACCTATTGTATCTTTTAAATATGTCTGTATGTTTAATAAAGTATAATAGTAAAAGATCAAAAGATCACTTTTTAATCCTTTTTTTTTCATACCGAACGCATTAATATGAAAATCGGTTCTTAAGTAAACTCCAAAAATAATATATATATATATATACATATATATATAGCCTATATATATAACCTATATATATATATATATATAGGTTTTGTCCTGAATGACTGACGGATCAACGCACAGCCTAAACCGCTGATCGTAGAGACCTGAAACTTGGAGGGTTTGTATTACGAAGGCATCCGATAAGAAAGGATTTTCCCAAATTCTACTTCTAAGGGGTTGAAAAAGAGGGGCAAAGTTTGTATGGGACAATGCGGTTCCTTGGTTCAATCTACTTCAAATTTAGCATACACCTTTTTAAAAATAATTGATGGAAGACGTGTTTCGTATTTTATTGAAATTTATCCCCTAACGGGATTAAAAACGAGTACAGGTTGTTTTTAAAACGTAAACAAGCACATGGAAACAATGCTTCGGAATTTAACCCATAGGTCAATCAAATAGGTGAAAAGGATTTTACAGAAGCATGAAACTCTATTTTTTGACGAACGATTAAGACGTGTTTTACAATTTTCTGAAATTCCTCAATTGAGAGGTGACATGAAGGTTCAAAGTTTGTATTAAAATCGTTAATCACGCGGGCGAAGCCGCTGGAAGAAGCTCGTATTATTATATGTCAGTAAAATTTCATACGTAAAAATAATCTTTTATAAATTTTATACGACGATATAAAATTCGATTAAAAAGTTGTAAAATGTTGGAATTGTTTACCGAGAAAGATGGCTGATGGTTTATTTCTTCCTTTTATTTTATTTCTTCGTGAAAAAAGTAATGACTTCGCTAAAAATCACGATCCAATGCTCATCCTTTGGGAATATTAAACGTCTAATTAACTTGTACTCTGATCACAAACTGTCTTGCCTGTTAATCCACTGAGATAGAGTTCAAAATTGGATATAAATTTAAGTAAGCTGCAGACGGTACGGCGTCTTGTTATCTCGAGAATAATGAATAATGAATGCATCTCAGTGTGATGCTTACTGAACAGGTCCGTATTTTTGCAAACGCCAATTGAGGTTCTACATCATAAAGCGGTACCTCTAAAAACTTTGAAAATAGCTAAAAATAACTAGCCTTCAAATCTTAACATATAGTATACTGCTTTATAATAGAATAAATGAGTCTGCGATGGTACCTACCTAGCCGGCCTCGCACAATAAAAGGACTACCACTAGTAAATATATCTGACTTGACTAATATGAAACGGACTCATTATTAACATATTATGTCAGGATCGGCTTTTAACGTTCCCTCCGAAGTACAGGGACGTTCAGTTAAAATAGCACGATGTGGTCCGCGCATTAAGTATTTTAAAACAATTGTAATTTTATTTTATTTCAAATTCATATTATATAATTTTCCAATTTATATTGAATCACTAAAATTATTTATTTTATTTAAAATTTTTAATATCTAAGATTGTTTATTTTAATTTATACCTTATTTTACAGTAAATACTAAATGAGTCTCTGTTACTTGAAATAAATGATTTTTATTTTTATTTTTTTATCAAGCTACTTAACATATTGATCATTTACCGACCACTACACACACTTGGCTATGAGAGTGCATTGCAATAGTGGGAGTATTGCTCAGTTTATGGGAGCCCTTATATGAGTCCTTAAAAACATTTGATTTTTAGGAGAGCCGAAATCCCGAAAAGGTCCAAGATTCATTGATTTGATTTTAATTTATTGTGTGTGTGTCTTTCAAAATTATTGAAAATCATTATCCTTTGTGTTCCGCAGACTGTTACTGTTACTCTCACATATAACAAACACCTGACACATTCTTGGTAAACAACAACTTAAGTGGGCGTCAAAACTTAATTAAAGTACATAGTTTTTGTGGCATTAATTTAAGCAAGTTGTCAAACAAAAATAATAAACGTCTAAACGCACATAAGGGCGGGTGCAGATGCGGCGACACGCCGGCTTGCACCCACCTACTAGCGCAATATTCATTAGCGGCGGCTCTGAAACGCGAGATGGGTCTTTTTGCACCAAACAAACCGTTAACGGTGATAGACCATGACGAGACCTTCGCTTTTACACACCGAAACCTTCGCATTATAGACGATTCTAGCACATAGCGTAAGGTAATAAAACACATTTTTGTGTATTGAGTTTTATCACGTGCGTTTCGTAGCACATGTGTGTCGCACCCGTCCCAGTTCCGGACTCCCATCCGATGTAATTATCAGAGATCTCATTAAGGGACACCTATTTAATAAGACGGATATGTTCCAACTAATAAATCAGGGCATCTCCGCCGCCGCGCTCTTGTGTCTCTGTTTCGACCCTTTGTATGTTTGTGTCTATTTTCAGATTGTTTTATTTAAGTATAACAATGGTGACCAAACCAACACAGTTAATATTTGTCTGGGGTTTGTTTAATAATCTTATCCAGATAAGTCGATTTACAAGTTTTTCCATTCTTTAAGGGAGCTCCAGCAACAAGTAATAGAATAAATTGTCTAACGAAAGTTATTGATTATAAGTAACTTACAAATACTTATTCTTTAGTAGAAGCACAAAAAATAAGTAAACAAACTGCATATTTCGTATATAATGTAACCCAAAACGTTTAAAAATACATAAATTGCATGATTGAAAAAATGGCTTTTTAGAAGTGTTAAAGCTTAAAACCCTACAAATATTAAAGAAAAATGTTCTTCAGCCATTTACCAACACTTCTGCATATATAACTCAGTTTTTTCAATTTTGTGGGTTGACATGGTATTGCTTATTTGCGTCCAAATATAAGTTAGTAGTAGTTTACAATTTTTCGTACCAGCGACAACTTTCTTTTACTTATTTTTTCAGATAAAAAGTTACATTAATCGATTTATTGGCAAAAATATAAATTATAAATATTAGTTAAGTTAGTTAGCTATTAAGTTTCGGAGCTGTATGATACAACACACAAGATAATTTAAGATTTTGAATATTTGTTGTAAATATAAAAAATACGGAACTCTAAATAAGAAAGAACGTATCACCAGATGCGGATCAGGAACTCTAGTTGGTGTACCAGGGAAGCATAGCGACAAGGAAGTGTATGTTCATTAGCAGAAGAGAGGCAACACGTGCAGAGTTGTGGGTTAGGATTTAGGACGCCCACTCATTAGCGGCGGTCGCACATTACTCATGTTTAAGATGATGTATTGTTTTTATACGCTACCAACTTTTTTATAATCTGATATGTACCTATTGTTCTATTTTACTATAGTACCTACTCTAAGTTTATTTATAGTTTATTACATAAAGAAATAAATGCGAAATTAAATTTGCATCATGCATTTCACTTACATGATAATGGCCAACATTTTTGCTCATAGAGATTTATTAGTTAAAGAAAAGTAGTAGTTAAAGAGTAAATCATGATTTACCTATTTTGTTGGATCTCTTGCTGTTTGACGCGGTATTGTGTGTTTGAGATTAAAAATTTATTTAAAAATATCTCAAAATAATTAATAAATTCAATACACACAAGTTTTACAAATGCGTAAAGGATCCAAATCAGATTTTTTTCCAATTAATTAACACGGTGACAGTGTGACACAAGCGAAAATTGATAAAGCAGATAGCAGATGTGTCGCGAGATGTCGCTGTCGACGCGCATGCGCGGCGCGGACAGTGATCGTATCGCGGCGATCGTGCGACGATGTCGCGACGATTAGAACGTTCGCGATTTAAACGCGCCGCTATCGACGATCGTGCGTGTGATTTATGCCTAGCGTACAGCGGACTTAGCTTTTGGTGCTATAGGTTTTTAAGTTTTCCGCTAGGTTTGATTTTGTATAGGTATGTAGGTTTTTAATTTGGAGTATAGTCCATTGACATTTTATCTTTTTATGGGCTTAGCTTTGTAATCGACAGAGGGCGTAATAATAATAATAATAAATTTAATTAGAGGATGGCGTAGTTTGATGCTAAATCCAAGTTTTTTGAGTCGCGAATATAATAAACATATAGTATGTCTATATGTTTATTAGACATACTTTATGTTTATTATATTCTGATAATATGATAATGCTTAATTGTATTATGATAATGTATCTTTAAAGACGATGTAATTTTTTCTTAAGTTTGATATTTAATATGACTGCAAAGGTTGCCTGTTAATGACGTCAGTTAAAACTTCATTCCATGACTCTTTTCCTAATAATAGCTGTTTCTAGTTAAAATTTAACTGCTATTTATAAAGAAAAAAGCACAACTGATTAATTCTGGCTCGAATTTGGAGCAGTACGATTGAAAAATGAAAAATTACTTTAGGTAAGTAGCGACACTCGACTTTCAATTTAGCAACTCATTACTAAATTAAATAAGATCGTCGTTACCTTCTTCGGACAATTTTAGTCTCAATTTCTTAAACTTGATATCACATTTTAGCTAGCAAGCATATAGTAATAAGGCAATGTTATTATGTAGATGGCACTCTTAGTAACTTTGAACCCTGTAGAAAGGATTAGGACCAGCAGGCATTAGGGCCAAAAGTAATATACATTCATATAAACAGACTTGCCTGATGGCTTTCCATACATAAGTTACTGTAGTATATATTCGATAGCAACACTCTATATTTATGCCAGCAGAGATGATGGATGAGGAAAGATTGTTTTTATGTCAGAGGGGGCAAACGTACAGGAGGCCTGAAACCTGATGGCTTTGTGTCGTTTTTATGTCATGACGGTTGAAAAACAAGCATCCGGTCAGTCTGATGGTAAACAATCAGCGGAACCTAAGGACACGCGCGATAGTTGAAGTATCACAAGCGCGCTGCCAACGCAAGGAACAGGAGGAATTAGAAGGGAAAAAAGAAAGGGAACAGAGGGGGTGGGAGATTGGGCCTCCGGCGTTCCTGATTTTAAGTGATTACCATCGCTCAAGAACAACTGCAACAGCAGAGGGCTTGAAGGTGCGATGCCGTCCTTTATGATACAGCTGGTAGACACCGAAACGAGTTTTTCACTGACGTATGGTGGTAGTTATCCAGACAGGCTATCTAAGCCCTACCACCAGTATATACATTATTTTCCTTCACCGTTAAGCACGGCAACATACATTGAAACACAAATTAAGCACTTGAAAGTCAGATGTCCTTTAGTTAGAGTCTATGTTTTTGATCCATCGGGTTGGAAGTCTCGGCTCAGGATGTACAAGAAAGGGTTTTCATGAAAGCTCTACGACCTTTATATAGGATAACTCTGTATATCTTTTGAGATAGGCAAATCGTACCTTTAGTTATTGTTTCCTAGATTTTCGATACATTTCTTTTCTGATTATTTTTTAGTTAAAGTATTCAAACTCATCGTTTTTCGCTTTTGTATGTTATAAATTCATCTTCTTTCAAACATGAAGACTATAAAATAATAAAATAATTAGCTTTCGTGATTATTAATTGGCACCAAAAATGTTAGCTGATTCCTTTGAAATTCAAATAAAGTTACCCTCGAATGAATCATAAAAAGTAGAAAATCTTTATATTAACTTACCATTATTGTATTATCTATATTTTCAACGTAATTTCCTAAATTTCGCTGCATAAATTCATCAAAACTACATAAACGTTTGAAGAAAAATGCCCTCTATGTATTTGCGTGTGTGCGAGTACTTTTTACGTCACTGGGCGTTACTTGCAAGCTATCTGTTGCATTCTATAATGGTATATCATCGCAAACCTATGAGCTACGACACTATACGTATACGATACCAGTGTCGGAGGCCGTGTGAGGCGGAGTCTCTGCGCCGCTATCTATTAGATACTAAAGCTTGTTTAAAGGCGAGTGTTCATAGAAAATAAATGTATTTCTGCGACTTAGAATATATGTGTAAGAAGTGATGCCATTGAAAGACTTTAGATTGTAATCTTCTTTTGTACATAACACTCGGGCACATAATATTGATACATATAATTTTGGGGCAAAAAATATTTTTTTAATACGCATGATTGTTAATAAATAAAAATAAAGGGGGTCCGGGAACATACACAATCACAAGGACAAACACACCTAGACCGGAAACATGCCTGTATGATCAATACAAACATCTGCTCCGAGTGGGAATCGAATCCACGACCTGTAGCGCAAACGTTCCTTGGCAATGAGCATACGGTCCTTCTGAGAGTAAACAGTCGATACTTTAAGTATCACATGCGGAAAGGAATAAAGAGGAGGGTAGGAGATTGAGACTGATACTATTACTTTACGCCGCTTAGGAGAGGGTAGTACATTCTTTCCCGATCAAGAAGGTTTGCAGGTAGCTCTGCTACCTAGTTAATTACTTTAATTTTAATTTCATATGCCTACCATATGACGTTTTCTATATGTAAGTGTATATGTACCTTAATATCACAGCAACAGTTCTAGGAAGGCTGGCTTAGGAATCCTAGTCAATAACATAGAAATACATAACAATTTCACACAATTATATACTTTAAAACATTAGGATAGAGTCTAAATTGCTTTAAAGTTTTAAAAATAACTAGAATATTAGCTAGTAAGGCGTATCTACGCTCTATGTAGTTAAACCAAAGTCTTAGTAAGTAAATACCAGTCATGTACTCTGCTAGCAAGCTCAGTGAAAACTAAAGTGTTCCGCAGCTTGATGATACGTAAATAATCTTAACATAAATAAGTTGGTAATTTAATTATTAAATTAAATTATACAGTTATGGGAAAAAAATATGTACCTATCTCTAAAATTTGTAGACCTATCATCTTTCAAATAAATTTGATTTTCTACAACCTCAATTTATTTCAGAATTTTAAATCCCATAGTCCAAAAGTCAGAATGACTGCGACATACGGACGGACAGACGGACATGACAGAATTAGATTTAATTACAATAAGGATTCCGTTTTGGCTTTTGCCTACGGACCCCTAATAAATACTAGATACGGTGAGGGTTCCGTGTAGATGCGTTTGTAAAATAATGGTAAAAGAAGTGTCGGTAACTATGTATCGAAGGCTTTTTGCTCTTCCACGGTAACACCTAGTCTGGACTAGAGCGAGCGCGGAGGCGTTGCTCTGGTATGCAGGTCTACTGGGAAGTGGCAACACCATACGAGTTCTATTGAAAATCGTTAATGATTTTTTTTTTTTTGATTCTGTATTGCTGTTAGGTGAGCGGCGGGCGGGAGGGCGGGGGTGGCTGTGTACTGAGACCCAGCCTTGAGAGAAAGGGGCAGCCTTCATGGAGGCTCAAAATTGATTTCGTCCATGGGTTGCCTCGTGCGAGGCTTAACCACAGCTATGGACATCATCGGGAATGGAGGCGACGCTCAACTAATTATGTAATTTTTTCTTAAGTAAGTTTTTTCGTAAGTTTTTCCAGGTCTCAGTAATTCAATTTCATTGGGTATAGCTGTTGGTCTGGCCTTGACAGGGCTATTGGATGGGACGACGCGAAATCAATATCGAAACTAAAAATTCTGTTTTCAACCTAACCTATATATTTTTAATGCGAAAGTTTTTTTGTTGGATTGTGACGCTTTTACGCTTAAACCACTGAACCGATTATGATTAATTTTGCTTGGATATAGACATGCAGACGGTTTTACGATTTTTGTAACGAAAGCAAAACTTGAAGGGTACATTTTTTTTTATGTAAGAGGGGGCAAACGGGCACGAGGCTCACCTGATGTTAAGTGATCACCGCCGCCCATGAACATCTGCCACACCAGAAGGCATGCAGGTGCGTTGCCGACGTTTAAGGAAAGAATAGGCCCTTCTCTTGAAGGTTCCCAAGTCGTATCGGATGAATGTGATAAAAGATTAGCCCCAGTACACACCTGTAGACGTTAGGCGTCTCTTAAAAGTAGTGGTATATTTAAAAATTTTCAAGGTACAGGCTGTAAAGCTGACCCTTGCCGGACTTGCCTTTTGAACTAGCTGTTTTACTCTAGAATACTGAATATGTAAGTTTGCTACTCGGACAGTGAGAGGGGAAAGTCATCGGCAAATTCGTTGCAGATTTCTAACTGTAAAACATCAGAAAACCGTCTTGCAGAAATCTTTTTGATTTTTATGAGGTAGCAAAACAAATTCGATTCCCAAATTTGCCGCCCTAGGTACCAGCCTACTCAGCCTGCTGGTAAATCCGCCACTGCTTAGGAAAAGCAAAATTGTCTAATTATTTAATATGTTTTTGATATGGTAAAATTCAGGTAAAAACCTTAACGAGTGGTAAAAGTTCCAGTGCTTTAATGAAACTGATAAAAAAAAGTTTTGTTAATAAATCAAACCATTTATATTCGAGGCAATGTATAAAACAGGCGCTAACGCATTAAGAACTTGTAAATAAAATTCTTTTTATCGCGTATTTACGGAATGCGTACATAACTAAGCGGTATGGTTCTACATTATGAAATAGCATTAATGACTGCTAATGCGAACAGCTACGGAATAAGGAATAGAAACCAAATGAAAAATAGCTTCATAATGATAAATACGCGGAAGGTAATAACAATTACTAGGAATTAATTTAATAATTTAATATTGTGAATAGCTCTGCCCGCGGTTTCGTGTGTGTGGTTTTAGTGAGTAAACCTTAAAAGTGTGTATATGCTGTTGTGGATTTTTTTAGAGCTTTTAAAGGGAAACAATTCACGTTTACGCAGCGTATGCAACCGAAGCACTTAGAAGGAATATTTTTTCCATTTTTCGCCACATTTTTCATTGGTGCTCCGCTCCTATTGGTCGTGGCGTTACATAGCCTTCCTCGATGAATGGACTATTTAATAGAAACATTTTCCACTGGTTTTACCACTAGTGGCTGAGATTAACGCGTTCAACCAAACACACAACAAACCTCTTCAGCTTAATAATATAGGTATAGATAAAATTCGTAGCATTGAAAAGTTTACAGTAGGATACATTTTTAGCATTGAACATACAATACAATATACTTCACCTTACCTTACGAATATTTATGAAATTTTTCGTTCGGTGATTTGAAAGCAATCAACGAAACCCATTAGCGGTAGCAATGATCGATATAAAGCGATGTTAGATAGATATCGTTGCTTAGAAGGAGCACATCGATGTTTTACTATCGATTTTAAGTCCCCTAAAACATGGACAAGAATAGACATTTTCTTCCTCGCACAACCATTCTGTGGAACTTCCGCCGGCGGTCTTTTCGAACCGATACGACTTGGGAACCTTCAAGAGAAGAGCTTATTGTTTCCTTAAATGTCTGCAACGCGCCTGCATGCCTTCTGGTGTTGCAGATGTTCATGGGCGGCGGTGATCGCTTAACATCAGGTGAGGCTCCTGCCCGTTTGCCCCCTCTCTAATAAAAAAATGGGTATAGTATCGAAACATTGATAAATATTGTATCAATATTTAGCTGGTCATTTATTGTTGAAACACAAGTACGAGTACAAGTATAAAAGGTCGTCAAAAACGTGCAATGATCTTTTGACTTTGATCCTTTAACTTCGTCAATATCGTTTTTCTAATATCGATTATTATTATTTATTATTTTATTTATTTATTAAGTCAATATTTATTAACAATATGTTTCATACTAAAGTCTTAAAAAACCTGACAATTGGTTTGACTGTAAGATCAGTTATCTCTAGCTTGTGGGCGAAGAAGGTGGTAATGCACGTCATGAACATTGGACATTTGAATTCATTGTAAATGCAACTTCATTTTGAAATCTTTGAGAAGGTTCCACGTTCTCATTTCCAACAATAATAATAATAATAATAAAATTCTTTATTGTATACCATAAAAAATTTACAAGACATTACAAAACCAGATAAATTGGTACAACCAGCCGGTCTTATTGCTAAAAAGCAATTTCTGCCAGACTACCTGTGGGTATAGGAGAATTTTTGTGAAACATAAGTAGGTGGCGTAAAAGATGAGCAGAACAATATTATCTATATAATATTAAAAATATCTTTAGTATACACAAATAAAATAGGTAAATAAATACTTAAATATATAAATAGTATATGATATAATTATGAATAAACATACAAATATATATATTAATAAATATATATAAACAAATAACTATATACATATCGTTATATATACATATATATATACACAAATAAATATGGCGTTTGGCATAAATAATAAAAGTAAATCATTAAGGGCCAAGTATAAAAGTAAAGGGATAGTCATTGATTCAAAAAGTAAGTTTTTAATTGTTTTTTAAATAGAGATAAGTTGTGAGCACGTCTAATGTGGAGAGGTAGCGAGTTCCATAAAAGAACGGCTTGTACAGCGAACGAAGAATTATAAAATTTTGTATTATGTTTTGGTACTTGAAGCCTAAGATTGTCAGATGATCTTAACGTTTGATAAACATCTCCAAGAAATTTAAATTTCTTTTTTAAATAAAAGGGCGTTGAGTCGTGAAACAGTACACTGTACAAAATGCATAGAACATGAGTATTCCGGCGAAGGCGGATAGGTAACCACTCGAACTTAACACGAAAATCTGCGCAAGCCAAATATGAACCGTATCGCAATATTTTGAAGTCGCTCGAGTTTATTCAGTTGCTCTTCGGAGAGATTAAGGTAGCTTACGTCGGCGTAGTCCAATATGGAGAGTAACAGGGAATGAGCTATGGAAATTTTAGTAGGAATAGGAAGGAAATTTTGTAAGCGTCTCAATGATCCAGCCGAAAACATCTTCCTACTCACTTTATTGATCTGATGAGACCATGACAACGTTCGGTCAAATAGGACTCCGAGATTTTTTACAGTGTCCAAAATAGGTAGTACAATACCGTTAAAAGAAAGAGAAGGCAGATTAATCCAATCTATTTTGGAGACTAATTGTTGACTCCCTATTATAATCGCTTGAGTTTTTAAGGGATTTACTGTTAAACCATAAGATTTACACCAATTTGTTATGGATGATAAATCAGAATTAATTATTGCGATTGATTGCGTAAGATCATCTAATTTAGCTGAAGAGTAAATTTGAAGATCGTCTGCATATAAGTGGTAGAGAGAATTTAATTTTGATGTGATAGAATTAATAAAGATAGAAAAAGGAGAGAATACAATCGTCTTGAAAAGACTCTGCTACACCTAACTACGCTACGTTTCTTAAATGAACGTACGCTGTCTGTCTGTCTGTTCCGGCTATTCCCTGAAACTGCTGGACCTATTGTGACGGGACTTTTACTTAGGTTACTTTTATGTTAGAATTAGGATTCTATGCAATAAAGAAAAATCAATACACCACACGAAAGGAGGTGTGGCCGTAGCTGGTATAATATATGTGTCGGAGAATCCGTTAGATTGGGATCTGCGTTGGGTTGATGATTGTGTTTGCCATTGTAATTGTATCAATCATTGCTTCAGTCTCATAGGCGCTGCCCAGAAAAACGGTCGTCCATGTTCCCTTGAATAAAAACGCGCTATGACAGATACGACAGATGTCTAAAGCAGGCTTTCCTTTATATTAAGACTACAACCTCTTTTGTCTATATTGTAACATGGTACTAAAAATAAATAAATCAAACAAACTCTTACTTCTCCTATAAAGTAAAGCAACCTATAATATTCGAAAATGGCGGAAAAAGAAAACGCATTTAAAAAAAAAGGTATGTTTATAAGTTAGTAGTTGTTTATAATTATGTTTGCGTTCACCAAATAAATGGTATGAGCCGGTAATTAGTAACGCAATCGTCGCCACGCCTCCCCGATCGCTCGAGCGCTATTAGAGAGGCATTTCTCATCAATTAGAATCGTAAGCATTATACAACAGTTGCTGTATATTGCCTAAGCAAATCCAGTAGGTAAAGAGTCATGTCAGTACTAATTTGTACTGACATGTTGAATATGATCAGCCGCCCTACAAGATACTCGATGCCAAAAGACAAATGATAACGTAAAATTAGAATTTAATAGAAAATTAAATACTTACATTTCATAAATTATCATTTATCAGTGAGCCTTCCTATTTTTGGCCCTGTTTGATGGGGAAGTGCTTACTTTTAAAGTACTATAACATCGCCGTGAGGTAGTAAAAATCATAGTATGCTTAGTTTAATAAAGAATATGCTAGAGGCTCAGACCTCCTCTTCCCTTTATTCACCTTCCTCTCTTATCCTCTAATCCCATAGGTCATCAGCACACATGCTACACCATATTTTTACAAAGTTACGACAATCGCTTATCATTAGGCGGACTGTTACGTCACGTGTTTCCATTTTGGCTATTCAATTTACATAGAAAATGGTCTACTTTTCTCGCGTAGTCTCAATGACAAACTCACAGACAGACAATATACTACGTGAACAATTAGTCTTTTAAGTATTATTATTTATAACTAACAGAACAAACCACGCGTTGCTGTGGCAACCGAGGATTCTCTCATTGCCTTGACTTGCCTCATTTCAACCAATTTATGCAAAACCTTTACAAATTATATACCTAATCCTTCCTCATAAGTGGTAGCAAATAAGCAATACAATGAATGTCATTTCGAGAAGAACGCGTTTGCAAATTTTGAACAACTTGCTTTATTTGAATTTTTTTATGTATTGGTCAAGTTTTTGGCAATTTCAGATTTATGTAAGTTATTTTATTTGTTTTCACAAAAAATAAGTAAACAACCTGCATATTTCGTATATAATATAACCCAAAACTTTTAACATAATACATAAATTGCATGATTTAAAAATGGCTTTTTTAGAAGTTTTAAAGCTTAAAACCGTACAAATATTGAAGAAAAATGATCTTCAGCCATTTACTAACACTTCTGCATATATAACGCAGTTTTTTCAATTTCGTGGGTTGACATGCTATTGCTTATTTGCGTCCAAATAACTCTGTCTGTTGGTGAAAACTGCATAAAAATTTGTAGTCAATAAAAAAAAAGTATATATTGAACGTAAAGTATTTAATGAAATGTTAGGATATATTCTACCTAATAAAGGTACTTTATTCAATAGTATAAAGGTTAGAAATATTAGTTAAGATTTTAAGCACGTGCCGTGGAACTGGGCGAGGGCGGTGACGGTGTAATCTTTTAAGACGTCGTATCTACTTGTCGATCGTTGTTTATACTATCCGAGTTTAAAATCGGAGGAGCATTTATAGGTTTTTTGCATGATTTAAAACAGAATTCAGACATTCAGAACAGTTGAAAAACTTTGGAGAGATATGAAAATTCTTAGTTGATAACATCTAACTAAACACAATGACTTTGGGTCTTAAAGTAATTCATCCGTTTGATATTTAGTTTGTTAATATATTCAAATTATCATATCATATTAAACTGCTTACAGCTTCATTCGTGAACTTCCCAATGTCGACTAGCTTGATGGGCTTCCAAAAATGAGCACGACATTCTTTCGATATTATTTTTATTACGTAAAAATAGTTTTTAGGTAGTGTCCATCATAAGACCAAAACAAATTTTGGGCAGGTCGTATATGAATCTAAGGCAATGTTGATAGCAGATCCCATATTTTTCTTTCTACACCTTATGATGTAACTAATACTATGTGTTTTGTGTATCAACTACCTGTGCCTGCGGTTCACCGTTTTTGTTTATTGTGTCGTACGCGTGATGTTATAGAACAAATTTGATTACCATAAACAAGATTGTAGTGAGTTATTCTTAAAAGATACGTTGTCGCACACTTTTTTAGAACTTTTAAAGTGGAACAAATTCATCATACATCATTATTGCGTAACTCTAACTTTTTATGCAGCTTCCGTTGCGGAAGCTCTCAAAAGGATTTTTATTCTTGCCACATTTTTCATTGATGTTCCGCTCTTTGATCATAGCATCAAGCATAAAGCCTTGGTCGATAAATGGACTGCTAAACACAAAAAGAACTTTTCAATTCAAACCAGTAGTTTTCAAAACAAACAAATTCTTCAGCTTTAAAATATTTACAAATGATACACAATACAATGTCTATATTGCGTAAATTTTTGACTATCAACAAATTTTGTATAAACTTGTATGAGTTGACATTGTAATTACTTAACGTAGTAGGACTTCCTTCAGATTGTAATCCCCGTGTCAAAGACGAGTGCACGTCCGCAGCGCTGGATACCGGCGACATCTGCGGGCTGTGTCTGTTCGGCTTAACCCGGCTTAACCGGCCTAATACCTTATAGGAAACTATCGGCTTAACCCGGCTTAACCGCTCTAACACGCGCTAGGAAACTATTAAATAAACACGCGCTAACAGCGGCTTTCGACAACATCGAGACCAAAATAGATGCTTAATCGTTTGAGTGACACTCTATTCTAGGAAATCATATAGCCGAATTTCTTTATTGACATCCAATTACGTTAACTGAGGTAGTTGTGATTTATTTATTATATTATTGAGGTTTTCTCTGACCTTGACTAACGCAGGATATTTTAAATATAAATGATATGAACGCTTGCGATACTTGAAGTGTTGCCAGCCCAAGAGATAGGAGCTGCTGGCGCTCTTACTCATCGCACGAAACGTAACACCTACTTTGAGAGGGTAGTACTTCCTCACAGAGCCAGCTCACTTGTGCTGGGACGAGCATGGTTCTACTACTACGGATGAATGACTTCCAGCATTGTACGCTTTACTTAACAACTGATAGGAATGTAACCAAGCAGTTTGAACATTTCTTGCCATAAATAAAAGCGGTTAAATTATTAATGCGAGACGAGTCACAACCGCGAACGTAACCCACTCACTCTGATGAAGAACCTTATACATGGCCGAATCCTGATTTAGAACAGTATAGTACAGTACAGAATGCATTTGGAACTATTTAACCAATAACTAATGAAGAAAATATTCATTTTGAAAGACCCTGAATTAAGATTTTTCCATCCTCTAGGCTGGCTACACCCATGATTATACCCGCCTATATTAGTAGGAAAGGAAGATTTCCCGTTAAGACTAATCGTATTAACTTTCTTAATTCCTAGTTATTCTTAATAAGGGTAATGTAGAAAGTGATTATGTTCATTACCTATTAAAGCTATATGCAGTCAAGTGGTTGCTTACGTCAACATGACGATAGTCAATGAAATGATATAAATCTTTTCATCTAATTTTTTTAAATTTCATGACGGTTGGAAAACAATCATACGGCTCGTCTGATGGTAAACACCGAAACCTATGAACGCTTGCGATACTTAAAGTATTACAGGCGCGTCGCCAACCCAAGGCATATGAGGGAAGGAATAAATGGAAAAAAGGAAGATAGCGGAGGGGATGGGAGATTGGGCCTCCGGTGCTCTTATTCATCGCACGAAACGCTACTGTACCTACTGATACTATTACTTTAAGCGGATTTCTTATGACTTTCATTTTCTCTATTACTACTAAATAACATAAATCTTTTCATCTTAGGACAAATATTCTTAAAGTCTACGTAAATATTTTAAACATATCGTATCTTTAATGAGGTGCATTAAGATTTCACGCGACGACTTTCAAAATAAACACCTCGCTCGGATACCACTCCATTAAAAGTAAAAGATAATAAAGAGAAATAATCGAAAGCGTAGGGCACGACGCAAAAGGCACTATCTCAATCTGCAAATCGATTGATATTCGTGTTTGGGGACAACGGGACAAGGCGCCTGCGCATGTGAGGATCTGTTTGCGATTCCTTACGAGAGTGCAGATTTTATGCGAGCGCGGCGTGCAGTGCGCGAGGTACCTGCCCGTGCAGACGTAGCGGCGACAGAGGCTTTTTTACGAATTCTATACATTGCTTATCAATCCATTGCTTGTCACAACAACGAACGTTTCCTTCACAATTTTAATATCTACAAGCCTTTTACGCACTCTAGAAATATCCAATCACCGAAAACATTTCGAAAAATTAAGCATTTCAATGTACACAAGCGACAGTTGTTATATTGAATCATTAATTAGAATGATTTAAGCGGATCTATTAGAGGAGAAAGCCGTTGTTTCGTGGGACGCGGCTAGTGCGCGCGGGACGGGCGGCGCATTAGTGCGGCACTAAAAATACGCGGCGACATTTACCTTTGTTTTAATCCTAACTAAATCGGTCGCCGGTTGCTCCCCGCTCAATAAATCCCGCTCGGAATGCCGCGGCCGCCGCTCAGCCGCCGCTTAATCTCCGGAGAACAATTGAACAGATTTGGTTATTCTCTCGCGTATTTTTAATACGTGTGCCGGTCGTTAGCCGCTCTCCGTCCTCGACAACGATACATTTGTACCGAATGTGGGAATACACACGTGTTTGGACTATTGCTTTTTGATAGTTACGCGTCTGAGTTTATAGCTGTCCTTAAATAGTTAACATATTAATGTTTGTTAGTATATATACTACTATTCTGGCGTAAAAGCAATGAAATTGTTTTTAAATTTCAATATTTATTAATTCAATATTTACATATTATCGTTCGTGGGTTTGATACCGATTTGTTTATATTGGTCAGAAAAAAAATCTTTCGAATAAAAATATTATTGTATTCTAATTCATTGAGTTTCTGGTTCATCTATATAAATCAATAAAATTGAAATGTCGTTTTTAAATGCCACAGCTTTTTACTAAATGCATATCAAAGTAGGTATGTAGGGTACTTAAACATTTAAAATTTTAAATTTAAATGTCTGCCTTTTTGTCCTGGCTTGTCTCTGAAACCGCTGGACAAATTTAAACGGGACTTTCACGAGCAGACAGCTGATGTTATAAGGAACAACTCAGGCTACTTCTTTCTTCTTTCTTATTTTAGAAAATCAAATGAGTATTGATGTACTAAGACAGTAGCAAAATGGTAGACGAATGTCTTAAATGAAAGATCTCTAGCGTCTTTTTTATATCACGATGGTGGAAAACAAGCGTACGGCCCGCCTGCTGGTAAACGGTCACCGTAGTCTTTCAACGTCTGCAGCTCCAGAGTTATCGCATGCGTATTGCCGACCCCTTAAAAACTTTTTCAACGATCTCCCTTGAAGAACTGTAGCGTGTTGAGAAAACGTCGTTTTGACTAAGTTTTATTTTGGTTAAGATTGAAATGTATGATAAGCTTCACTTATTAATTTGTTTTTCAAAGATTAATTTTCGTTTTCTAGTTTCACTTGATTGAAAGTATTGTTGTTCGCGTTTCCCTTTGATGTCCGCAGCTGGCACGTGACCAACGAGGCCGGGGATACATCGCGACGATTCATAGTTTCTAAGTGGTCTCATTAAAATACGGTAACATAGATCTGGAGGCGAGCCACTTAGTCAAAAACGATAAGAGTATTACATATTTGTTGGGATTAAAGTTCTGTTTATGTGCAATCCTAATATTGTAAATGCGAATGTAACTAATCTCTCTGTCTGTCTGTCGCGCTTTCACATCAAAAGTACTGAACTGTTTTAAATGAAATTTAGTCCACAGACAGTCTAGAGCCTGAGAAAGAACATGGGCTTTTAATGCGAAAAAGCTTGTAGGGGTTTGAAAAGGGAGGATGAAAAGTTGTATATGAGTCTAGTTATTTTTAGAGCTAGAAACTTGAACCTTAGTTTTTGGACTGTTGATTCGATATAAGTAAATATGGCAAGTTTGTAAAGGGTGGTTCAGAGTTTGTATTAAAATCGTTATTAACGCGAGCGAAGCCACTGGCAGAAACCAGTACCTGCCTATGCAAATACAACAAATACTAGCGGCCCGGGCATACATTGTAGGATCTGCAACATTTTTTATATCTTGATAAGTAAGACTGTGTACACTCGTTTTGTAATTATTTCGTAATCTTTATCAAGCTATTATATGTAGGTATACGCTGAAAACAATTTCACCAGCTGCAAACCTCGGGCGGGACTCTCGCCGATGTATCTCCGCTGACATATTTACGAGCACCCTCTGTCTCCCCTTCGCCGCCCCGCACACCCCTCCCAGCTCTCGGCCTCGTTTTGTTGCATTACTGAGTTGATACAAATAAATAAATTCAAACGGAGGAAACGTCGCGGTACAAAGTAGAGACAGCAGTGTGATGTTTATTGTAAACCGTCGCGGATTTATAGCTAACGCGCTCTCGTTGTAAACACGTCGCCGAGTCGCGCGTCGTCGCTACAATGTACTATAAGCGTTATTACGTTGATAGATTAACAACTATGTTCGATGCCAGCCTTTAATTTATCACGCGTTATTATCTGAGTTATAGGAACAGTTTCGGACCAGGACTGGCTGCTGTATTGGTATAGTTTTACATTTGTATCGGCGTCGGGACGTGACGACCTCATCGCCCGCTGTTGTGATAACCTCTGTCACAGCAGCGAAGTAGGTACCACCGCAGTATCAAATATTCTACGACAAAGCAGTCGTGTAGTCGCTTTGGCATTACTGCGTTTTGGCTTAGAGCATTACGGGCTAGTAAAGTTACTGGGCAAAAGAGATATAACAACCAATATCTCAAAGTCGGCAACGCGTGAATGCACCTACTAATGGTGTTGCAAGCGCTCATAGGCCACGACAGCCGCTTACCATCAGGTGGGTCGTATGCTTGCTTGTCAATTTTGTAACATAAATAATAAATAATATATACAAGTAATAAGTCAGTCGGTGAGATGCAACGTTCAGTGCGAATCATCAATGGGTGTTACGAGGCGCATTCCTGTGCGGGACCGCGGCGCGGCTAGCGCGACAATGCCGCGCACACGTGCAGCCAGTGATTAATCCCCTTACATCACAACTGCATAAATCTCCGAAACAACCGCCCCCCTCCCGCGACAACCCCACACCCTGATCGACGAATATAAATATGTTGTGAGAGGCGCTTCCTGGCGTCTTTATAAGCACATTATGAATGGCCCGAGCTATAATTACACGTGCGAACGTTTCGAATGCATTTTGTTTAATTTATCTCAGAAAGAAAACCATGATATACCTAACAAATTAATAATATCATTGTAGAATTTCAATTTAATAACTTTTTTTCTTCAATTATTTTTGCACCTTCTCTCCAAGCACAAATGGGCCGAAAGAAACATGAACTCGAAAGTACCTATTACCCTCTCACAGAAAATCTGCGTAAAGTAATAGTATCAGTGGGTACAGTAGCGTTTTGTGCCCAATCTCCCACCTTTTTTTCTTTCTTTCTGTTCCCTTCCTTCTTTTTTTCTCAGCCTTTCCCTTCTATCCATTGGCAACACTCATGTGATACTTCAAGTATCGCGCGCTTCCATAGGTTGCGGTGACTGCTTGCCAACCGTCACGAAAAAAAAAAGTTTCAAAGCTGACTCGAACAGTCGATCGTTTGTCCAAGTATGAGTTTGATGAAAATTGTCGATTTGATTCAACCCTTTCAAAGCTTCCGTAAAATTAGGTGTTTATCAATAGAATTTTGTATTGGGACCATTTATTCATTTTTTAGATCACATGTACATACGAATGCATGTATAGTCATGTGTAACGGTTAACGGTTTAGTTGTTGATTTTTTACTCAGTTTAGTCATCTCATTAAACAAATATTGCTCTGTACAAATAGGTATTTTTCCACTAAAAAGGTGATAACAGCTCGTCATGTAGGTAATGTATATGTATATTTTTATTGATAACACAAACATATTCGCACAAACGCGGGCACCCATTTCTATTGTAGTGCAGATTTGCACATTTGCATCCCGTAGCGTTACACCTCAGATACATCCGCCCGCATATACATGAAAGTAGTTTTAGGGAGGTTACAGACTTGCGTTTTTTTCGAGCGAATGCGGTCGTTTCGGCAAATGCTCTTATATTACGCGATTATATCAGCTTATAAGCGCGTCAATGCTTATACGAGTTGCGTGTGTGGTAAAACGCGCTGCGTCGCACCTATACGCGTTTCACAAAACGAGTTTATGCGCTCGAGGGCTACAGACCAGTGTTTTATCAATGGTCTGTAACCACCCTAAACGAAAAGTATTTAGTGAGTTTTAAAGGATTATTTTATCAGTAATTAGAAAAAAATATGTAATTTAGTTAATGATTTTCGTTTATTTGGCAACCGTGTACAATAAATAAAATTTACTCCTTTTTGCTTGTAATAAACATGTATTAAAATTATTTATCATTTTGAGCACGACGAACTTAGCTTGCCGAACCAATGGACGCTGGGTTCCACAGAACTTAGTATGGGGGCCATACACCGGTACAGATGGCAGTGAGAGAGTCAGAGATCTTTTAGCTGGTGATTGCTTACCTTACTCTTGTTTGCCACCTTTGTAAAAAAGATATATTTTTAATTGCGCAGCTAAATAGGCAGAAGACAATACATTGACACGATTTTTCTTTACGTAAAGCCCTCGTGATGCGGGTTGCTATCTCACCTCATTTTACTTACAAACATAGGTTTGTCATTTTAACCTTTGGAACAAAGTTCCTTAACGTATAATACGATTTAATAGAAATCATGACGTAACGAAATATGTGTGTGTGCGTGTTAGCACATGAGCAATTAGCACATGAGCACGTGAGCAGATGGGTGTGCAACCTTCTGTCTCTGTTTATCATATAGTCTAATGAAATATACAGATTTCATTTCGAATTATATTTGGAGTAGAAGTAAAAACGCTGCTTCACTGTGTCGTAGCACTCGTGGCGACACTGTCAAGGCCAGTAAGGCCAAGAGCAATACAAATTCAGATAAAAGACATTATTATTTTTTTTTTTCGGAATGTGTATTGCTGTTGGCCCTACTGGCCTTGACAGCCTCACCGGGTGGGGGGCCGAGTGCAGAGACTCAGCCGTGATAAAGGGACAGCCCTCACGGAGGCTCAAATTTGATTCCGTCCTTAGGGTGCCTCCTGCGAAGCCGAACCACGGCTAAGGAGTCAAGTCATCGGTGAACTAAAAGAGATTAGGGAATAGCTTACTGGCGGTAGGCTTTTTATTGCAAGAGGTTAGTTAGTTTCTACCGTAAAGCTGTAGTGTGTTTTATATTACTGTTTTTTTTTGTGTTAGAAGTTGGCAAACAAGCATACGGCCCACCTGATGGCAAGTGGTTGCCGTAGCCTATGAGCGCTTGCAGCACCAGTAGTAGGTGCCACTAACGCGTTGCCAACCTCGAGATATTAGTTCTTAAAAGTCGTACGCCCAGTAATTTCACTAGCGTACAGTGCCCTTCAAACCGGAACACAGTAATGCCTAGGCACTACCATTTGGCGGCAGAATATTTGACACTGCGGTGGTACCTACCTAGCCGGCCTCTTGCAACAAAAGACGTGTTTAGGTTTAAAGAACACTGTAGCTAATAAAATTATCCTTCAAATGAATGTTATTGCAAGCGCTCACAGGCTACGACATCTTCTTACCATTAGGGGGTCCAATGCGTAAAATTAGAAAAAGACAAATTTTCAAAATGTCTAGATAACATATCTAGACATTTTGAAATATTTTAACTTTTAAATTAATTAATACGTAACCAAATTCGTACTGTATGGAATTATACGTCAGAACCAAAATAGGGAATAAGTACTTTAATTTAATTAGTCAATGTTCAAGACAAACAGCTTCTTGTGATAATATATTATTATGACATAATTATTTTAACAGAACATAATCAACACAGCACGTACATGCCAGAAGTTACCCACCGGGTTATCTATGAACGTTCATTACAAGCCTTTAGCCCTTTAACTTTGTGTAGAGTATTGTAGCGCAGATCTTAATCTCGGCGCTGTTCACAGCTGATTTGCATACACACAACTGTGTGTGTGTGTACGATTTAAGAGTAGGCTTGGCTGAGGCAGGCCACGCCCAATGCACCAGATCGTGACGTCACGACTTCATTCTGTTAAAGTTGACGTTTAACGCTTTTGGGTTTCTGATTATTTCCGATACAATATTAGTGAAAGTCAAATTAATATTGAATTATTGTAAGTAGTGTTCTTGTATTAAAGTATTTTTAATGATCTTTTTGAAACAGTGGTAGTGATTTTTATATTAGAAGACTACAAAAGCATTGTGTTTAGGTCTGGGTGATTGGTAATGTTCGTAGTCCTCGTGTTAGGACACAGGATTTATGTAAATACCTTGATTACGGCCGTTGAGTGTGTACCGCTTATTCGTTATTTTTTGAAAATGTTAAGAATGTAACTAAGTAGTACAAAGCTTTTGGTATTTTACCTTGGGCTCCCATTTTATTACCAAATTATCTACCAACAAAGTTAATTATTAAAATAAGTTATATGGTCTAGAAAATGAAAATGTTTTATCATAGTGATATAAGTAAGTAAGAGTAAAACAAAGAAGTTAATGTTGCGCATATTTAAAAGCCTTCTACGAAAATATGACTATACGAAAATGACATTTAAAACAGATCACTTTCGTGATATCACTACATAGTATAAAACAAAGTCGCTTTCCCTGTCCCTATGTATGCTTAAATCTTTAAAACTACGCAACTGATTTTGATGCGGTTTTTTTAATAGATAGAGTGATTGAAGAGGAAGGTTTATATAAATAAATAAACGCTACACACTCAACGGCCCCCATTAAGATTGTAATATCCTGTGTCGGGGGTCCGGAAACATTCACAATGACAAGGACAAATACACCCAGACCGGAAAATATGCTTGCATGATCAATACAAACATATTATGCTCCGAGCGGGAATCGAACCCGCGACCTGTGGCGTTTAAGGCAGGTTCGCTACCGCTGCGCCACAACGTCGTCTATTATATGTATAATAACATCCATTAAATAGTGGAGAAAAAAAGTTTTTTTTGAGGTTTCTAATGTGATGTCGTAAATAATTACATTTAACGCGTGAGGGCCACGGGCAGTAATGAATAAATCAAAACTACTGGATCGATTTGAATAATTTTTTCAGTGAATGACATAGGCTATATATTTTATACCCGTGCGAAGCAGGATCGGGCCGCTAGTTTAGTCTAAGGCATTTAAAGTCTAAAGACTTTATAGCGCCTTTTAAATGTATTTAAAGCATTTTTAAACACAGTTAACTAGTTGCAATTGATTGCATTAGTTATTAATTTATATGAAAATGTAAACTTTTTAATTAGTAGCAAATATTGCGCGATTCCAGTAATGCAGGGCGGCGGCGCCGCGACCATACGCGGGCGGTCGCTAAAAACGATAAATACATCAAGTGCATGCATTGCTTCGTTTTAAATTAGCCGTGTGATCTATTGATCGATATTGGAGCTCGATTTAGATGTGGGGCGGGGGCGTAGGGGGGCGCGGGGAGTGGAGGGCGAGGGGAGTACAGGCACGCCAGGAATTCATACAGCTCTCTCCGTTACGCGCTGCAAGCCTCAGCGCTAAGCGAGCGTGTTAGACTCCCATTATCATTTTAATACGTATACCTCCTGCTCCGACGTGCGTAATTACAACATAATAACACCAGCAACTGAAATATTGTTGATAGCTTTGAGATGATTTTGTAATTAAAAATTGTTTTACAGTTTTTATTTCATAGAAAAATATAGTAAAATACAAACACTTTTACAAAACAACCAATCTTAGTGAATTTGGCAACGGCACGCTGGCTAGCGATCAACAGTGAGGCGCCCCGGATCCATCGCCGTAGGCAGAATTTGGCCTAGGGGAGGGCAAAATGACTATTTTATGGAAAAGTTATTAGTTAAATAGTTTAAAATACTCGTGTATCTCTGAGTAGTTAGCAAGGTCTTGCAGATGCCCCGCCTTGCTTCTACCTCGCGATGCCCATGACCTCACTTGTGTGCCGTTTGGGGTACATAATTAATAATCATATCGTCTGTATTCTGTCCTCGATCAAGCCATCGAGCGAGAGTCTTTTGAGACTTTATACTTTAAACATAGGTAGTATTTTTGGTGTAAGACCATTAAAAATCAATTGTAATATTTTTTTTGCTTTTTAACTTTTCACTAAGTATATTATAAAACTCCAAGCTCAAGCGTGTGGCAATAATTTCATCAACTGTTATTGTTATCAATAAAACTACTGAAAATTCATCTTAAGTGACGTTTGAGTTTTCTCAGTTTTTAGGGTCCCGTACTCAAAGAATGCCAACGGAACCCCTGCTTTCCGTCTGTCAGCGGGCTGTTTTTCACGAACTTTTACCGGATATAGGGCCGGTTTATAACGTTTACCGCAGTGCTACTACGGCATACAACTCAAATGTATGACGGAGCATGTCCACACATATCGTATTGGCATAATTACTAGTAAGCTCACGTTGGGAAATGTTCCGAGAAGGACGCTGACTTCCAATCGCTAAAAGACTACTAAGTCATTTTTACATCTTTTACTTAAAAAATTGACTTTTACATTATTTTCGCTTTTTTTTTTCGTATAGGTACTTTTTATTTTTTAAAGATATTAAGTTTTTATAATCTTAACATAATACGATCTTCTTCTTCTTCTTCGTAACATTATTTCCGGTATTACAATTTATCAACCCAGGGTCTGCTTATTACTCGTATGTCCGGATGTGATAGGTTACTAGTTTTTACACAGAGCGATTGCCATATGACCTCCGTAACCCTAAGAGCGAATCAGTAACTCATTGGATAAGAACAATTAACTTATCAAGAGTTAACTATTATTATCAGATGTTATTCACAACTGGGACCGACAGCTTAAAGTGCTCTCTGAGCACGGTGGGGTGCACCCACAAGGACAAACGCCCAGACACTAACAATATTTGTAAGATAAAAGCAATCATATGCCCAAGCGGAGCTCATCAGCTAACGCAGTCTAATTGTTAACAGAACTGACACCGGTGAAAATTATTGAATTACTAATATCGCTATTAAAAAATAGGCGTTAACGGTAGAAGAGTAAACATTTTGGGTTGTATGTACTTTTTAATGTCACATCATAAAAAATAGATTTTGAGGTGGACCACCCTTAACATTTAAGGGTATGAAAAAAATACGTTGACTGATTCTGAGACTTACCCAATATGCACACAAAATTTCATAAAAATAAGTCGAGCCATTTCGGAGGATATTAGATAATCAGCTATAAAGAAAGCAACTATTCAACAGATTAGGAACTAGAAATTAAATATACCTACTGGGATATTAATTTATAACTACGGAAGTGATTTTTCAGCAATAGCACAAAAATGTATCTTTCTTCAGTTACGCCTGGTAGTGATGGTAGCGGGCGCGGGCGTGGTGTTCTGCGAACACTGCTTCCAGCAACTTTGTAGTCCGCTCGAGTTCGCGCGAACGCACCTTTCAGACTGATATTAGTTAGGTTTGAGTAAAAATAATCGATATCTCAAAATATTAATATGTTTTCATACAATAATCGATAAATATCGTAAACATTTTAAATTTGTATATATCGATATCCGATATTTATTTTGATTGTTCTACATTTGCACCGGATTGTATCAATTTGTAAATAGTTTGAACCTCAAAGGTGTTACTCTTTTAGATGCCATCTTCAATAATCTCGAAAACGAAAATGGGTTTTCTATTATTATTATGTACCCCTATACACCTTACACTTTTCAGGTACAAACGATTTTAAAAGTGGAATAATTGGGTACAAATGTACCTCATATAATGAAATGGAAGTCATAAATATTAAAGATTGCTAACTCAAATAGGTCGACTTCCTTATATTTTGTTAGAATCAAAAGCAAGCCCTTAGACTATTAGGTAAAGTGCAGATTTTTGCTTTTTTCCCATGACGATATATCGATATAATGATATTTTTTTCTCTATAATAATCGATACAGCAAAGAAATACCGATTCGATATTTATCGATATATATTTTCACTTGCCCATCCCTATCAGTTCTAATTGTGCCTGAATAAGGCTCTGTACGTGTTTACAATTGTCCACATTGTTTCCTTATCGATAACGTCATATTAATTATAGTCGAAACGATTTCCTAAGAATAAATAAAATAGAATTGTCCTGTATGTCTTTAATTATTATATTATTTAAAGAATTTAATTATTATATTATTTAAGGAATTTAATTATTATATTATTTAAGGAATTTTAATACAATATGTTTGTTAGTAGATCAAGTTATTGATTTATTTTATGTGATTACGGTTGGCATTCAGCCATACGGTTCGCCTGATTGTAAGCAGTTGCCACAATCTATGAATGCTTGCGATACTTAAAGTATCACATGCGCGTTGCCAACAAAAGAGATAGAAGGGAAGGGATGAAAGGAGGAAGGAGGTCGGAGGAGATGGGAGACAGGGCTTTCGGTGTAATATCTCTTAGAAATTGTTTTGCACTAACGCTCTATGGCCCAAGTGATTCTACTGCAAACGGCACAAAGATGTAGTTTGGTATGAGCGACGAATATTAACGTCGCTTACAGAATTCAGCTTTTCCCACAGCGGCTCCTACCCGTAATAGGCTCCCTGACATGAGACGGGACCAATGTATCATCGCAAGTCGCGTCCCACAAAAGGGCCCTTTCCCAGCGAACCAGGGCTAAACCATCAGGTCTCTTGCCATCTCAACTAATTCCGCATGGTTCAGTAAGAGCAGGAATGTCGATGGTTGCAAGAGTTTATATATTACGTAGTTCTAATTGAAAATGGTGATAAAGAGGTTGGAAATAAATCATAATCTAACCTTACCCATTTGACTGTTTTAGAATGTTAGGATAAGTTTGTTTGTTTTTGTACATCGTTATTACAAAACTACCGCCAGACCATATGTCATGGAGGATCATACTCGCCGTCATACAAAACTCATACATCTCGGGATTATCTGAGCGACAGACGAACATAAATAGTCGACAATTAATTATAGCAAAAAGGATTGCAATAGAGATGTAACATCTTCTAGGCAAGCGCGCTCCACCTCAGGCTGTATCACTTCACATCAGGTGTGATAAGTCAAGCGCTAGCCTATGCATTAAAATAAAAAGACAATGCATATTGGTGTCATATAATATGTGGCAAAAACGGATAACTTTAAATTGATACTTCGTGTAAAAATGCTGTATGAAAGTAGAGCTCGGTGCAACTCGAGCGCATGCGACGCGTTACATTCCGCGCGTTGTGCGCTCCGCGGCTCTAGCGCGGCCGCATAGCTCGCACATTTCGGGACAACCGATCCATATTTACACCATTAATTGATCAATTCAAACGAGATCTTCATATAGACATAATCATATTTAAAATATAGTCGCAATTCGACAATTGTGAGTCGCGCGCGTTGCTGACCCAAATAAGGTTGATGATAAAATCGCTAATGGTACGTCACTCGGTGAAGTAGACGCGGAGGATTCGACACGCGCGATCTGCGACATGTTTCATGATAACGAAGAGACATTCCTCGCCGCCCTCATATGAAATGGATACCCTGTCGCGTACCGCGAACCTCGCGAGGCTAGGCGGCCGTGCGAGCCGAGAGGCGTGGCGCCGTGGCGGTCGCGGGGCGGGCACGCGGCGCGGGCGCGGGGTAGGGATGGTAGGCCGAGGGGTGCGGGGTGGTCTAATTGCGGGTGTGTTTTTGCGGACGCCGCAATCTGTATGCGAGCGGCGACGGTCGCCTACGAGCGGCGGCGGGCGGAGGGCGGCCTTTCCTCGAACGCAATTACCGCATCCGCCGCGACCGCAGCCATCTTGCATCGGGTGACTTATGAGCCCCGCGGACAATTATCGGCAATTAATATAAACAGTGGCCGCTGGACGCACTGGGACTTAATGTGCTATCACTTCCGAGACGGTCGATGCAACATCATAAAGAGACGAAAGCCCGAAAGAATTTGTAATGTCCCCTCATTCCCAACGGTACATACACAGAACACTTACGAGTATAACACTTTTTTTGGTATGTCGCTCGAATCGCTAAGTTGACGAGATAACTAATTTAAATACTTTACATTGTACAATACAAAGTTATCTGATATCGGAAGGCAATTATCGACTTGGACAGTTTGTCTCTACATCTAAAGCGCTAGTTAATAAGGGACGATACTTATCAGTAATGTTCCTAACCGCATTGGGTCCAACGTTGGTGATGTATTTTTTATAAGTTTTTACAAGTTGGATGAAAAACAGCCAAATGAATATAAAGACATTTATTGTAGACAATCAAAAATTCTTCATTATTGTAATTGAAGTATTGGAAATGTTGAAAATAATAACGTACTTCCATTCGTTTAAGTAGTAAGGCCACAACATTTTGTTTTTTTTTTTTTTTTTATTTCATGACGGTTGGCAAACAACCTATGAACTCGCGCGATACTTAAAGTACTTATCACAAGCGCGCTGCCAACCTAAGGAAAAGGATGAGAAAGTATAAGAAGAGCAGAGGGGTGGTAGATTAGGCCTCTGGCACCTTGATTCATTGCACGAAACGCAACAGTACCTACTGATATTGATACCACCGATTTTTTCTAAAAGTGTAGCATTTCCCCGGTCGAACCGGCCCATATGTGTTAAAAGAGGAACATGACTCTACTCTACTCTACGCTACTACAGGAGTCGCTGCAAAATAAAATAATATTTTTTGATCGATTCTAATCCTATTTTTTTCTTAAATAAGCTTAATTTATATAAGTCTAAGTAAGATTTAGTCTTATTCCGCTGTTGTGGGGTTGATTAAGTGGGCGCACTTGTTTCATTTTGTATTTGTACTCTATTTTAGGTACTTTTCAAAAATATAAAAAAATATAAACAGATTTTTTGCAGGACGAATAAAATTGGCCCTAAAACAATAACTCCCTACAACGCACATTCAAAATCGAAGTACCTATATGGGATCATTTTTTTGTATCACCAAGTCATTGGTCTCGTAATAAATACCAATGTCCCAACCGTAATCTATAAAACTCTAAATGAAAACGGTTTGAACCATTCAAAGTTAGATAAGCTATCATTCGAAGAAACCATAGGACATTCGGTAGCCGATGACGGGACAGGTGGCCGGTTCATTTGGCTGCCGACGATTAGTTAACAACGATCTACAGGTCTTACTAAATGAACTCTATACTTAAGCAATAAGGTACATTATCAAGTGTAAATGTAGATGATATCGGGGGATGAAAGGGCTTTAATGTCTCGGATAAGATAAGGCAACGATCAGTAAGAAGGGCAATCTCCGAGTGTCACAAGTAGCGCTTGTTTTATATTCAATGTTTCTTATCTAAAGAGAGGTCCGTGCGACCCGTATTAAGTATAATTAAGTGTCGAAAACAAATTCGGTAGATATCGCTGAGATTTTATTTAAATTCTAGCTGAGCCCGCAGCTCCAATCGAGACTTTTCAAACAAATTTTGAAATTAATTTTTTATGTATAAGTACCGTGTATCCTTTCTTATGCATTTAGTGAAATGCTATTAATTTGGAATTACAAACAGACACTTCAATTTTATTTATTTGTATAGATAAATATTTCAAACGGGCGTGCCATTCTTTAATGTTAATTATAAATAATAACACGGCTTATTATTAAGGTATGTTCGGAGATTTCGGGCATTCCTCACTTTATAGCGGTTTTACGGTAACTAATCAAAATTCCTCTAAACACTAATTAGAAGTGCGACGCGGTGGGGCGTTCGTCTCCCGTGTAATAAATTAGCTTAATTAATTAGCTTACGCTGAAAAATTAGTGTGAATCACGCACCGCGAAGAAGTCTCACCACCTACCCCCCTCCATTAAACCTCACCGCCTTATTGCTCAGCACTAAAATCTACATAAATACCAAATTTTACATAGGCCCGCGATTTCGCCTGTACAGTAGAAAAGTCATGAGTTTGATGAAAAGTGGTGCGAGAGACAAAGGTACCCGATTCATCCCGGCAAGCTGACACAATTACCTGATTTTACCTCCTGGTAACCTAGCAAACGTATGTATCCCTCGTAACAGGGACTGAAAGCGAACTTTTCATCGTAGGAAAAAAATCGTATACGGACTATGGAAGAAACGTAGGAGATTCGCACCCGCGAATCGCGACAATCTCCGTAGGTGCGTAATGAATGTACTATTCTCTATCAAATCACTTCAGAAATCACTTCATCCTTTTAATCAACAAAATATAACAACTATCGACACAAAAAATGTCTTCCTTTCTTATTTATTTAATTTAAAGGAAACGAAAAATATTTATTTCAATTGTTGTACCTAGTTACTAACTGTGAAGCCTTCTTAGCTAACCGAAACTGGTTATGAATAATCTATCAAATGTTTCTAAACATGTATGTAACGAAATGATCATAAATTTTATTATTCATTACTATACTTTTATAACCACATAAACGTAACACTTCCTTCGACGTAAAATTAATTCGGCGCGAACGAAAACGCGTTTATTATCAAAGATTACGGTACAACGCTGAGAAATCTTTAATTTATAACCCTTATCAGTAATTTGTGGCGCAAAACACGATCGTATAACGTTTATTACATGTTTAATATGTAACCCGATTCGTTAAAACAATTACTTATTTCTACCGCGAGCGTTATCGCTAGACAATGTATTTTTTATGTGACTAAGTTAGAAAGAAAGCATACGACACATCTGATGGTGAGCGGTTGTCACAGCCTATAAGCGCTTACAACATTTAAATAAATATAAATAAATAAATAAACACTACACACCAACGACCCCCATTAGGATAGTGATACCCTGTGTCGGGGGTCCGGAAACACATACAAGGACAAGGACAAATACATCCAGAACGGAAAATATGCTTGTATGGTCAATACAAACATATTATGCTCCGAGCGGGAATCGAACCCACGGCCTGTGGCGTCGTTGCCAACGAGAGATAGTGGTTCTAAATCTCTTTGTCTAGTAATTTCACTAACTACAGTGTCCTTTAAACCGCAAGTGCTTTACGATAGAATAATTGACACTGCGGTGGTACTTACCTAGCCGGCCTTTTATTGCAAGGCCGGCTAGGTAGGTACCAGTAAAACTTATTATTTAGTATGACCACTTAAAAGCTATTTTTCTATCTCACGGGAACAGTCATTTTACCCTACGTGGTGTCGCGGGCACGAAGTTAGTTTATAATAAGTGTCTAGTTAGTTTCGGCTCAAACGGTACAACAGTTCAAAGTCTTAGCGACTGCGCCGGCGCGATGTTATCATCGATCCCGACTGTAAATCAATAAAGGGTTTCTGTTTTTGCCCTCTCCACGATCATAGACGATCACGTAGACGAGCCCTTACCGGAATACTGCGACTGAATAACATTGATACTATTACATTATTATTTTAATCTTATCTTACTTTTCATGAAACGCTGAAAAAAAAAATATTTAATGTAAAATACTAAAAAAACGATTAATTCGTTTTTAAATAATGCTAAGATATATAAATATAACGAATATATCATATTTGGAAAATATATTTTTAAAAGAAAATTTGTCAACAACAATTATAAAGTAGCTACGTAATTGCTGGGTGGATAATTTTGCTATCCATTTTAACCTGGATCAGTTACCGAGATAACAGTTATAAAATACTTCATAATGACACGGATTTATAAAAAGTAAACCACTGACAATAACTGCAATTGCTATCAAAATCAATCAGTCAGAGTGTACGAAGTCGATACGGCCGATCGATATCACGTAAATCAAGTGTTCGGTCCCGGCCTCGTCTCGCCTCGCCTCGCCTGACCCGCGGAGTCACTCATTTAAATTAATTAGCGAGTCATCTCGCGGCGGAGGCGGAGGCGGGCAGAGACGCAGGAATGTGCGATAGCATCGCCACTGCACGGCAGCTCGTCGATTAATCAATTATTAAACGTCATTATTTATAAGAGCGGGCGCCACCCCGCCTGCCCGGGGCCGCGCCGGGACAGGCTGCGGGGAGCCGCGGCGACACTATAAATTATTAGAGAAACGTCCGATGTCCTTCGATAGAGACGTAATTTACTTCCGAGTGGTGCCTCCTGCCGTGCGCAGAACCACCCCCGCCAGCCCCCGATGACGTGCAGGTGCTCCTCAATGTTCGACTTCTACGTGCCGTTTGTTAAATTACATGCATTTACCTACACTACTATACGACCATAGTCCATCGAATAACGAGCTAAGATGACGCTGATACACGCCAAGGTTGCAAGTTTTCCTAAACTCAATTTCTGTTTTATATTAATTAAATCATTAACAACCGACTTGAAAATAAATGTTTATGTGTAGAATTTGTAACTTTTGGACTATCGCCTAATGACTTTAATACATTATGCTAATATTACGGATATCGCAGTAGATAATTGCATAACAGATGGCCACAACATTTACAACTCTATATTAATGTTAATCGAGCGACAGACTTCATTGCGTACGCCACGAAAATGTAAAGATTGTGAAAACTATGTAAAAACGGCTACTTTTTGAAATACCAAGCATTCAATTATTTTAAATAAACATTCATTGCTGTCCACGAACTCCGGTTCCCACACGTTTATTAATTGGTCGTAGGCATTTCACTACCAAACGCTGCCCGATCGAGATTAATGGCGGTATTAGATCCAAGTATTTAGGTAATATTTATCGATTAGCTATTCATAGCCGGCCGTTGTCGTACACGAGAAATAAATATCGATATCGGAATCGAAATGGAATTTATAATAGGCCGAGACGCGTTTGAGCCCCGAGCGGCCGCGGCGACTGAGACCGCGGACATTCTTGGAACTGCAAAAAACGTCCACGGGCCCGCTCAATAAAATTAGAGTGCTATCTATTCAGATATCCGAGATATGGGGAAGTAGATCAGCGGGCGATGCGACATCTGCCCCCGCGCCGCCCTCCCGATGAACATATCACTCGCTACGTACACGCAACTCCGATCCGTATGCGATACAGCTAAGAATCTATTTGGCGTGCGTCACTGAGCATTCCTCGCTGCAACGGTCGAACGCAGCGAATATTCCGACACAATCGTCGTCATATATTAGCGGGCGGTAGCGGACACCACAATGCGTCCTTTTGTTTTGGAAGCACGTGGCTTTCCCGACAATAAATCATGCCTTATTAAGACCATAGCTTCCAACCGACTGTACTACAAGGTGTTGGAGTAATCTCCGCCCATGATATGGTTATAACGAAAACTCGATTCAATTGTTGGAATAAACTGATTTCTCTCAGCAAGAAAATAAAGCGTTTAAAACTAGTGATTGCCGCAATTATTCAATCAATTTCAGCAACTATTAGCATTCATATACTCATTATAGGTATGAAAAGAGTTTGTTGTTTAAGTTTGGCATAAAATAAATGATAGAACGAAAGGTTATCCAAATGAATCTATGAAGTCGCGCGGCGACGTCGCAGCGGGCGGCGCGGCGCGGCGCGCGGTGATCTATCGTCTCCGAGACACTGCGCAGCATAAACTGCCACTAAATAATCTATAATGGTTCACTGTTTAAATACACGACTTAATTTTTACTTTTGTTATTTCTAAATATATTAGGTAGGTACCACATATTTATCTTAGCTAAATTTCTGTTACTAAATACTTTTTTGCTTCGTACATCCGAGTCGGTTCGGACTGAATGCAAGGTTAGGCGCGTAGTTAGGTAAAAACAACGATTAGACAATATTGTTTATGAAGTCGGTATTTGACGAGTCGGATCTGGTCGCGGCGCACGGGACAGAAGACGCACAAAGTATGCACTAAATTTTTTGCGGCCATCGTGCGAGCGGACGCGCGGGTCTTTGTGCTCGCCGCCGATCTCCGACACCGACCGCCACTTAATTAATACGAGTTCAGCCTCGGGAGCGAACAAATTTGCCCGCCCGTAACCCTTACACAGCGACACTGCTTTTAATTAAATTTATCGACCTTATCTCTGCGCATCTCGCTCGCCGGTGGGAAACAAATGCGAAAGCTCACTCCGAATTTTTAGGATTCTGGATTTCCGTGAGAACTGTCCTCGATCCGGCTATCGGTTTCGAGCGAAATAAAGTGATATCGAAGTCGGGGGGAGAATCTACCTGAGATTGGGAAAATTACGACAAAAACAACGCTCAGAATGGTGATTCGCGCGTATTCTATTGTTCTCGTCCCCTCCTCTCTCTCAATTACGCGGCCGCGGCTGAGCGAATGGAGAGGTCGCGTCTGTAATTGTGTATTCATTTACATAATGCTCGTTGAACTATTGGCTCAGTTCGGTTACAAAGAGATACTGATTTGCACTATATTACACAGTCCAAGTCTTGATTGTAGGTCGTCAATTTGAGGTTTTTATATAACGTGATATCTTAATTGATTGTAGTGCAAATGAGTGAATTACGTTTTTAATACAAACTCTGAACTCCCCTTCTCCCCCCTTTTACAAACATTGAGTGTCATATTTATTTATATCGAATCAACAGCTTGAAAAATAAGTTCAGCTATTAAATAATAAATTAAACGCTACACACTCAACGGCCCCCATTAGGATAATTATATCCTGTGTCGGGGGTCCGGAAACATTCACAATGACAAGGACAAACACAACCAGACCGGAAAACATGCCTGTACGATTAATACAAACATCTGCTCCGAGCGGGAATCGAACCCGCAACCGTCGAGGCTTAAGGCAGACTCGCTACCCACAACGCCACAACGGTGTCCAAGTTCGAAGCATCTGGCTCTAAAAATGACGATACTTTCATACAATATTTCATCCCTCCCTTTCAACCTCTTACAACCCTTTTCTCAGGCTCTAGACCATCTTTGTACCAATTTTCATTTAAATCGGTTCAGTAGCTTTGGTGTGTAAGCTTGACAAACGGACAGACAGACAGAGAAACAGAGTTACTTTCGCATTTATAATATTAGTAAGGATTATTTGTTGTACATTGTTGGCCTTTCAATTTGTTATTTCATTTTTATGAAGGCGATGAACACTTGAGAACGTGACACTTCAAAATTTAAACGCATAATAATTTACAAAGATTATAATATACCTATTAAGAAGACGCTTTA
This sequence comes from Hestina assimilis, assembly GCA_023373885.1. Taxonomy (NCBI): domain Eukaryota; kingdom Metazoa; phylum Arthropoda; class Insecta; order Lepidoptera; family Nymphalidae; genus Hestina; species Hestina assimilis. Next base: position 684,433 of record CM041745.1, on the reverse strand, counting down.
AACGATTAAGGTTTTTTGAATACAGTCAAATTCTTTCTTAATTCTATAATTTTTCTTAGCCACCCGTTATAACCACTTTCTGAGTAGTACATTTTTTTTAAATTTATACTAAATCAATCTATCTAAAAACTTCCAAACTACCACCGAAATTATCTTCTGTGTATTTAAAACAGACTTCAATTACTCGTTATTACATAGATTCTGCCGACAACCATAACAACTGTGACATGCTGACAGGCAAGCCGCCTGTTTATTACCATTAACTCTGATATCGATTCAAAATGAATCCAATTCAGTTCTGACATTCAGATTTTATATGACCATGGCGTATAAATATATATTTCATGATATATATTGGTCGACATTTGAATCGCAATAAGAGCTTATGGTAAGCGCGCTGTACTTGAAGCATTCAATTTTAGGATACACTCTTACTTAAGCGCTTATGGACTACGTTCGACATCATGAATTAGCAAATCTCTATTGACACACTATTGAGAAGATCATTTTTTACGGCTGGATTGACAAATGATGAGGTGTCACGGCGCCGGCGAGGGGTGCCCGGGGTGGAGGCGATGAGGGGGGAGGGAGGTAGTTCGACATGAAGATTGATGTAGTGGGCCGCGATACGCATCTAGTCGGTTTCGTAGCGGATTCGATTCCCAGCCGGCGCTGCGGGGCGTCCGCGCGCGACATTCGTCTTAGACTGTCACCACGTCTACGAAAATCGGAGAAATAACTCATTGGCCGTATGTTCCGTTCGGTTCCTGCTGTGTGCTCGATACGTGTACCTGGAGCTATCGCGGTGTTTCATTACTGCGGTGCAGACATCGTTCTATGACCTGGCAACCTGCGTCTAAATGTTTTTGTTACGAGACATGTATGTTAAAATCATAAACAACTTAAATAATCATCAAACTTACAAAGCTTTAGACTTATTTATTGAGAATATCATTCTATCACCGGCTTGACCACCGGTGTGGCGTGCTGGTAGTGAGCCTGTTTATTTTTTATTAATATCTGTTTCTGTCTGGGCGTATGTTCTTGTGGGTCTCCCCACTGTGCCTCGGAGAGCACGCTAAGCAGTCGGTCCCGGTTGTTATTCAAAATGAACCAAAGAAACTTCATAATTTTGATTTCTTATAATATCATTTTTGGTTATTATTGTATACCTATTTTGAATTGAAGATTGAAGGTAATTTTTTTCCCGATTATTTATAATCTCGGAATGTAATTTATAAAATAAAGTGTAATAATGAAATACATAGCTAGATGGTTTTAGTTTATTCAGTATTGTTACCAAGATAAACCCTTATATTTTTCCCATAAGAATTACATAAGCTTTAAAGCAACTTTTTTATAAAAAGAATATTAGCAATGCTGTTTTTCAGGCATTACTAATATCTCTATTGCCACTCCAAATATGCTCGAAGCTTGCGCTAGGAATGGGTACGACAATATCCCAGGATCAGGATCGAACTTGCGACTCTCGCGTTAAAGGAGCGGAGTCGGCCCTTCTAATATTGAGCTATTGAGGTTTTAAATTAGTTTTTATTTCAATACAATTATGGTTTCATCTGTTACGTTATTTAATATAAAGTATCTACTCAGCGACATGTATCCATAGATATGGTTAAATGTTACCCTTATGTCAATAGAAATTATAAATTTAAAATGAAATGTATCTACACGTACATTAATAACGTCCATGTTTCACAGTAATTGCCCGTAAGACAGCAATATTGAATACAATAAATAATAGAAAGTTGACACGTGGCTGCCGTGATCCCCCGTTGTCGAGATCATAATAAATTGTCCATAAAATTAATATACGGATCAACTCGTCCCGCGTCAGAGGGGACGCACTTCGGGACGGCGCGTACTTTGTGTAACAAAGCTATGTGTATCAACTATCAACAACGATGTAATTCTTAGGTAAGATTACAAAGCTAATTCGTCAAATTATAAAGTTATTTGGGAAAATGACGACGTTGTGGCGCAGCGGTAGCGAACCTGCCTTAAAGGACACAGGTCGCAAGTTCGACTCACACTCGGAGCAGATGTTTGTAATGACCATACAGACATGGTTTCCAGTCTGGGTGTGTTTGTTCCTTATCATTGTGCATATTTCCGGACCCCGGCACAGGATATAGCTATCCTAATCGTGGCCGTTGAGTGTGTAGCGTTTATGTATTTTTTATACCGTTTTGTAAAGACAGTTTTTTTTGTTTTAGGAAACAAGCAAGCATTTCCGGACCCCCGACACAGGATATAATAAGGCCGTTGTGTGTGCAGCGTTTATTTAAAAAAAAAAATACATATTAAAATGAATGAGAATGTTCAATGTTATAACATACGTTAAATAAATTTATTTTGAAGACAAAAGGCTTTTACGGCCTACTACTTGGTAAAAACCAGCAATCTCAAAGGCTTGAGGGTTAGGTTAGGTTAGGTTATAGAGATAAATTGGGGTTAAGGCCGTCAGCGGTTACAGTTATCAATAGTAGTGCAACACTATAAATACATAATAAATTCATGTATATCTTCTTCTGGTAGAGTTGTCTCATTTACTTTGACAATTGCAATGAACTACGATGAAACAGCTCAAAAACTTTATTACTCTTTTGAAATTTTCTCGGCATCGAAATGTGACGACCCCATCGCCCGCTGTTGGGATAACCTCTGTCACAGCAGAGATTATTCCACCAGTGCAATCAGTCACACTGGTGGTAGGTCTTTTGTTGCACGAGGCTAGCTAGGTAGGTACCACCGCAATGTCAAATATTCTGCCGCCAAATAGTAGTGCTTAGGCATTACTGTGTTCCGGTTTGAAGTGTATGCTAACTGTACGCTAGTGAAATCTGGGCTGAGAAGATTTAAGAACCAATATCCCGACGTTGGCAACGCGTGAGAGGTTGTTGCCACCTACTAATGGTGCTGGAAGCGTTTATAGGCTACGGCGCCCACTTACCTTAATCTGGTGGGTCGTATGCTTGTTTTTGTTTTATGTAAGAGGGGGCAAACGGTCAGGAGGCTCACCTGATGTTCAGCGATCACCGCCGCCCATGAACATCTGCAACACCAGAAAGCATGCAGGTGCGTTGCCGACCTTTAAGGAAAGAATACGCTCTTCTCTTGAAGGTTCCCAAGTCGTATTGGTTCGGAAAGACCGCCGGCGGAAGCTGATTCCACAGAGTGGTTGTGCGAGGAAGAAAAACTGTTTGTTTGTTTGCTTGCCAACTTGTTTGCCAACTTGTGACATAAAAAAAAAAATATTCTGCACACATGTGTGAAATTACATATCCGACACGGAAGTGTATAATGTACACAGGGCGCGACTATTTGCACGTCTATTAGCATCGATTAGGAGCTCTCGCAGCACATCCCTCAGCCCTCCGCAACTCTCGATCCCTCGCGAAGCTCCTCCATTACGTATAATCAAATTGTAAGGGTGAAATTGATAATGAAAATATTTGAAGAATTCGCCCCAAAGTTTCCTTTTGAAAAGGAAATTGTAGGATAACGTTCGGGCCGTTATGATCATGCCGAGTAACTGGAGGGGAGTAAATATGAGGAGCGTTCGTTGTACTTGAAATAGATCTTATTTAAAATACCTCTCGTGATGTTACCTGTCGTATTTATGTTATGCTGATAACAATCTTGATCTTTGATAGAAGTCGCAAAACTTTTCTTTCTTTTAGATAGTTTCTGATCCTGGCTAAATTCACGTGGAATAATAGTAATTTGTAGGTTTATTTTTATATTGTCGTTTATCGTATTTTAATAGGTTATTGCATTTTATAATGTATGACGTTGGCACGTCAGCGATTTTAAGAGTCACCGGGGAGGGTTCATAAGAAAAGGAGGAAATGGAAGGGAGGAAAAGTTAATATTACAGGCACTTATCCATACCGGTACCAGCACAGCTTACTGACCTCGGTACGGATACTTACTAATATGTACGTTTTTAATTTTTTAATTTAACGATAACGCTTTACAATTACCTTTCTTATTCTTCCTATTTTAATAACTGTTCGTATATAAATTTCTTGCAAGAAATATTCGCATCTATTAAGCTATTGTGGCATCAAATTGCTGGAATTAAACCTGTAGAAATACACAATACAAAATGGTTGCTTAATGAATTGGAAAATCATGAAGAAAACTCCGTGAGGTGAGTCGGGGTGACGTCGTCTGGAGGCGCTTTTCATTAGAGCAATTCAAGTGATATTACACGCTTCGTCTGCCAATCAGTCGTGTCTTTCGCTTTATTTATTTGTTCACTAATGAAGATGAAACAGGTACAGAATAAATGGTTATAAAAACCTTCTACGTTCGGGCCTTTTATTGCAAAGCAGTTGTGTCTTTGGCATTACTGTGTTTCGGTTTAAAAGCCACTGTAACTAGTGAAATTACTGGGCAAAGGACATTAATGGACGCAAATAAGCAATACCATGTCAACCCACACGAATGTCATTTCGAGAAAAATGCGTTTGAAAATTTTGAACAACTTGCTTTATATGAATTTTTTTATGTATTGGTCAAGTTTTTGGCAATTTCAAATTTATGTAAGTTATTTTACTTATTTTCACAAATAATAAGTATACAAACTGCATATTTCGTATATAATATAACCTAAAACGTTTAAAAATACATAAATTGCATGATTGAAAAAATGGCTTTTTAGAAGTTTTAAAGCTTAAAACTTTACTAATGTTAAAAAAATGTTCTTCAGCCATTTACCAACACTTCTGCATATATAACTCAGTTTTTTCAATTTTGTGGGTTGACATGGTATTGCTTATTTGCGTCCATTTAAGAACCAATACTTCGAGGTTGGCAAAGCGTAAGTGACACCTACAAATGGTGTTGCATGATAGGCTGCATGCCTGATAGGCTGTGGGAACCGCTTACCATCAGGTGGGAAATATATTTACTTGCCAATTTAGTAATATAAAATAATATTATGTTTTCTCTAGGCATTGTCTTAGTGTATGCTATGGAAAGGCTCTGGCTCTCTGTATGGAACAGATAAATGTCAAAGCTTTGCTGGAGATCCTTAGTATAGTCAACACTCACACAACCAGCAAGCCTATGACGTTGTGTTTGTAAGGAGGGCCTGTCCATAATATATATTAATTCTATTTCTGCAGGCTATAGGCTGTCTATTTGTAAGAGATTAAATCAGCTTCAATGTATATAAACCCTGTTCTAGTTATATAGCTTAATAAATTATTCCGAATTTTTTTTTTTTTTTTTTTTTTTAGGTGGAGAAATCCTCGTGGATACCCCGGAGCTGGGGCTGCCGGGGTTATGTGAGACTCCTACTCACTAAAACTCCACCAGGTTTCATCTCTACGCCGGGCGACGGCCGGGGGCATTCGTGCTGAGCACTTGGCCCCGTCTGACCGTCGCAGCGTTGTCTGCGTCACAAGCGGACGCAGACCTCGCCTCGCCTCCTCGCCCTGTTGGGCATGAGAGCGAGCAGAAACCCATAAGGCTCGCTCTCATCCTCGCGGGGAGCCTGTGCAATGCGGACCCCTGTTGCCCCAGCGACATTCGTCCGCAGGCCAAAATTATTCCGAATTAACCCAGCTACCAAATAGATCGTCTAGCATAAATCTGATCCTCCTTTACAATAATAGTAGTAATATATAATATACATAATTTTATACTTAATGATTTAAAAACCCAAGGAGCATAACCCTTTGACTGATAGCGTAAAATTGCACTCTGAACTGAAGATAATTGACACGATTTATCCGGGATGTGGAAAAGTGACTTATTCACGGACACGTGGCGGAGCGTCCCGAATTAATTGTATATTGGACCCTTGCTAGTAGGTACCAGTCGGGCAAGGATTCACAAAGAGAAACCCTGCCACCGAATCGTGAACTGCCTAAGATCATAATGTCTTTGATAATTTTCTCATTTTTCTCCATTTCTCAAAAAAATTTAATACCTAGAATAAAACACCACTTAGTTATAAATAAATAAATAAACGCTACACACTCAATAGCACCCATTAGGATAGTTTTATACTTTGTCGGGGCCCGTAAACGTACACAATGACAAGGACAAACACACCCAGACCGGAAAACATTCTTGTATGGTCAATGCAAAAATCTGCTCCGAGCTGGAATCGAACCCGCGACCTGTAACAACGTAGTCAAACACGTCAAGTTAGACGCTGTATATATCAATTTCCGTCAAGTTCCTTTCCTATAAAGATTGATTATTAACTGTATTTTTTTGTTTATTTAAAAAACGCCAGTAGTTTCTTAGCATAACTAATATGAAAACAATCAGGTCCTGCTGTGGGTACTAGCAAGTGTCTCCCGGTGACACTAATCGGGACAATAGAGACCAGCGCGGGACGAAGTGCAAGAGGGTGACCGGGACAACATTAATTCGTTTTATGACATGCGAAATTGCTTTCAATAAATTGTGCATACTGATTCGTACCACAGCTTATATCAAACGAAGAGCCGGGACATTTAAGTATTTTTTTTTAATTATCTAAACCAAAGCAAATTAATACAAAATCACAAAAACTATGTGGAACTCGGACTTCTAAACTAGGTTTAGCCTGTATTGTGTTTAGCCTTATAGGATTTTCTTCACGATACTAAGGAGTGTATAGTGTTCCCCGAAAGTGAGATACGAATGGGGTTTCAATGCCCAGTTGCGATGTATATTTATATTTTGAATATTACAAATGTGGTTTCTCAGCAATGTGTCGTAGAGCACTTTTAGTGTAGATTCCTGGTTGCTGAAATTGATAACAATCTTCAACATTAACATCGAAAGCTTTTATAAACTGATCAATATAATAGACAATCTATATTCAATATTCTTCAACTTTTTTATATTTATCTAATGACGGTTGGTAAACAAGCACGCAGTCCGCATTATGGTAAGCAGTCATCACAAGCTGTGAACGTATGCGTTACTTGTAGTATCAAATGTACATTGCAATCCGAGGGATAAGAGGGAAAGGGGTGGGAAGGGAAAAAAGGAAGAGAACAGAGTGGGTGTGAGATTGGGCCTCCGGGGCTCTCAATCATCGCAGAAAACGCACCAGTAATCTGTTACTTTACGGCGACTTTCAGTGAGAGGGTAGTACTTCTCCAGTCGAGCCGGCCTATTTGCGCTGGGAGAAGCATGGCTATAATAAAATATATCACAGTATTGCGACCGGGACTATTGACAAAGCTGAACTATATTGTAAGCTATGAACTAGTTACGCCATATTCACTTGCGAAGGGACACGTGCTCGATATTAAACTTTTCATTAGACGGACATATTCACTCGTAGCTCGGGTCGTGTCGCCGTGACCCCAGCACTTGTTCCGCCATCGACGAGAGCCCATTGACGGGCCACCTGCGGGTCGCTTGCGATTTTCATTTCATCGAATTGAGATCACCCTTTCATATATTTTATTAGTTCTCGTGTGTTTTCAATAAGCTTTTTTTTAAATATTTTATAATAAAAATTGATTCAATAATTGATACATTGTAATTTGTATCAATAAGTGTTATCTAACTAACATTAGGTATAGATACACAGAGGAGGCAATCTAGATACTTTTGTATAATAGAATACTTAAATAGAATAAGTAGTTTAATTCAGACTCGAGAAGAGACTGGAATATCAAAAGAATGAAAAAAGAACAAAAGTTTAATAAAATTTGCATCTGTAAAGAAAACTAACAGAAAACATCCTAATAAATAAATAGTCGATGTCGGTAAATTTTTCGAAATTTTTTCCAACATTAATCAGTGGCGAAATAACAGCTTCATTATATGTGGAAAGAAAAAAATTTAAAAAATTAAACCTATTTTTATTAATCAAACAACAAAGGACTTGAAAGCGAGCTCTTTTAATTCAAATGATAAATTAAACATGTGCACATCCCCCCGGCGCGCTCGCACTCGCACTAATGCGCTACACGCAACACAACATTATTAGATTTTTAATTCGACCCACTGCAGACGGAATTTGCTTATTGACTCACTCGAGTGACCCCATGCTGAACTGCTAATACGGGTAATGGCTATCTGGAAACAGCCTCCCAAATTGTGCATACGGAAGAGTTTTTAGTAGGATATTAATATCTCGAGGCTGGCAACGCGTGACTGGCACCTATGGTAATGGTGCTGCAAGCGCTGATAGGCTACGGCAACCCCTTATTTTCAGGTGGGCCGTATGCTTGCTCGCCAACTTGTAACATAAAAAAAAATATGTATATGCCTGCTGTTTTATATTTCAGACAATTAACGATTCAATCTTCACACCTATTCGATAGTGACAATTATACAACCTATGCAAAAATATAACAATACATTTGATGGATTGAGTGCCGTTGTTTATGCCTTCGACTTTTACTATCCTTCACCCGTTCCACTTGATTATAGCGACAGGATATAGAATTGCTTATAATTAAAGTACTTCTCGCAGTTTCACCCTTATGGTTACTTAACATTTTTTAAAGAATGGTTTTTGTAGATAAAAGATTTCTCCTAACATTTCGCGAGCGAGCGACGTGCGTGGCATAGCGAGCGCGGCGGAGGGTCGTGCGAGCGATATATTTGAGCGTGTAATATTCGCTTTTATTAGTTTTTTCGCGGCGACATCCCTCCCGAGCCGCATATTTGCTTTGATGACGCCCCACATCCGAGGGGCGCTCGATATGGAGACATTCGGGACCGTTTATTGTCATTGTTCCGAAATTCATTACGCGTCCCCCGATCGTCGAGTGGGACACAATACAGCCAGTAAACCGATTAGTCGGATTTAATGCGTTAGACTGTTTGGAATGCGGATAATGGTACGAGATGTATGCTAACAATTAGCGGTCTGGTGTCTTAGAAAATATCTCATTGAAGCGGTAAATATTTGAAGTAGTTGGCGAATAGCGGTAATGATAAACGGCGGCGCGCCGTGGCGCTGTTGGCGGAGCGCCAGCGCTGACGAAAAGATTTACAAATTACAACTAAAACCCGTGTACGCTTAAATTAATTACTTTTTAACATTATTTAAGTGTCTAATGTCTGAAAACATCATGCTATTATTTTAAAAATATTTACAATTCAATACTAACTATATTTACAAAAAAAACAACTGTACCTACTAATAATGTTCACGGTATTCACAATTCGGTGGCCAGCTTTTTTTTAAATATAATTATATATGTGATGTTATGTTATGTAATTTTTCATCGATATCTGAACTAGGAACAATAACAATTTATATATGAATTGGAAAACAGAACAGTACAAAAATAAAAAAGAGAACCGTGATCTAGCTCAAGCGGTTTAGAACTTAGGTTACTGTTGCAAGAGGCCGGCTAGGTAGGTACCACCGCAGTGTCAAATATTCTACCACAAAGTAGTATTGTCTTTGGCATTACTTTATTTCGGTTTGAAGGCTAGTGATATTATTGGGCAAATGAGATTTAAGAACCAATATGCTTAGGTTGGCAACCTACAAAATTTCTTGGTCAGTTTACTACAAAATCAAACCAATAAAATATTTTTGCTTCAAGTTATGTTGCCACTGGAAATATTATGAGTATACGGCACAAATTAATATATATTTTTGTTTTTGAGTTTGTTTGATTTTCAGTTTTAGGAATTATACATCAATTTTAAGCATTTGCTACAGCGAGTTGGTACATCATACATGATTTGGCTACTCTAGACTATATGTCAATAGCTATGTATAACCATTACCTATAGTATGTAGTACTAAATGCAACAGGTTTTATTATCTTCATTAGAATATGGTTTTATTTTTGTTTGCACAGCTACATCGTAAATTTTTGTGATGATTGGTACTAGTTGGGAGATGTAAGATGTATTATTTGATTTTATTCCATAGTTTTCATAATGAATAAAATAAATTAATTGAGAATTTAAGTTCCTTATTAAATTGTATCTATAATATATAAAATAATAATAATAAAACTAACACTTTTAGTATAGCAAATAGGCTTTTAAGCACTTTTGAATCGTCAAATATACAGTCTGTCGTGTCCGTCTCTTCCTCTTTTCAAATATAGTCAATTACAGTGTATAAGTATACGTATCAAAGAACAACATGTCACATTATCTACTATAATTATATTAATTAACGGAATAAGTAATAAGCTTTATTTATAAATATATATTTAATATAACATTTAAATTGCAAATTTATTTGTCTGCGGGATTTTATTATAGAAGAGTATACCTTAATTGAAATTTCTGTAAACAATTTTTAATGCAGTAAATCAGATTCTCGTCCTAATATATTCAGCGTACGTACTATAATTGAGAAAGTTCAAAATTTTTTCTCCTATTACAAATCTGGTATCAGGCTATAATCGTGATACACCGTGGGAAGCGTCTCGTCAAAGCCATTTCCGAGAAGACCTCTCGGTGTCGTTTGTCGAACTGACCGATCTATCCTTATATATATAAGACTATCGTTACACACTGACTGACAGACAACGCACGACCTAAACTATTGGATTGAGACTTGAAATTTTGGCCGAATAGTATGATTTATGTATTTGTAAGAAGTTTCTAGGAAACGTAGGTGAACAGATCAACGCCTAAAATGTACCATTTTACGTATTAACTAATATGTATGTATATATTATGATAGACCCGTTGATCAAGGATGCGATTTAGTTATTACTTTTTAATCGATTTCTAGGAGGAGATTCTCAATTTGACTGTATTTTTATGTTTGTTACCTAAATACATCATAACTTTTGACTGGGTGAACTGATTTTGATAATTCTTTTTTTATTTCAAAGCCGGGGCCGGCCGTGTGGCCCCATTTTAATTTGGTCTAGTTCTGACACTGGTATCCACAAGAAAATCATATAAGTCTTAAATTTGCATTAATCATTAAGTAAGGCGATGTTGTACTTAGCACCGGCTTTTGTTGTAGAAAATTTTTATTTTCGTTTTTTCACTTCGATTTTTTGTGACAGAGATACTTAATAGTAATTTTAAATTATTTCTGTGACAAATAACGAATGTCAAATTAATTCCTAAATACGGAACATATCTAGTACGTACGCTGTTAGTAGGTCACATTGCAGTTACGCTTGACTTTGCAATGCCATATGTCGCATGTGTGTGTGTGTGGGTGCGTTGTCAGCGTGTGTGTGCATGCGTACGCGCCGACTCGACCGCGGCGGCTAATAAATGCCTGTTTAATAAACATACCGCCTGTGTATCGCTCTAATTGCTGTCACATTGCTATGCCTATGAATTTTCATAAGGCGAGGCGTGCATTCATAAGATGATCGTTTATTTCTATATACGATTAGATTTTGTCAATTCATGTATTTTTGACGGCCGTTCTAGCCGAGTTTGGTGCCAGTGGCGCACGGCACGATCCCAAATTGTATTTCGCTTTAGGTTTTTAGCTGTTTAATTGCTAATATTTATTTCTGCGTCCTTACCAACGTCCTTACCTTTATTATTATAGTAAACGAGAAACGTGTTATAACCTGGTCGTAAGTACGATAAATAAGGAAATACCTTACAATTTTCATAGCTTTACTATTAAACTGTAATAAAAATCTTAGAACGATATTTTTTTGTGCCCATTTGTTGTGGCACTTCACAACAACTGTTGAATGGATTGTGGTGCAACTTTGATTCTTGATTGATTTGATTTATTATGAGGCTTTAAATAAATTAATACTTAATAAAGATACACATTCAACTGCACCCATTATGACAGTCTCTACACAATACACAACGACAAGACATACCCAAACCAGAACACATGTCTGTATGATCAATTCAAACTTCTGTTCGGAATCGAACCTGTGGCGCATAAGGCAGGTTCGCTACAGCTGCTCTACAACGTTAATTAGAAGTTTTACTCAAATCCTTTCATTATAGTGATAAGAACACCTAGATTTCTCTGTCATACAAATCTCGACAACGCAAGAGACATAAATTCGGCAGTACCTACTCATTTTTTTTTATCAAAGCGACTGACGCTGGTCCGGGTTATATATAAGTAATTATTAATTACTAAATAAGACAAATTAAGGTGGACACATAAAATTAATATAAATTTCGTTTTAATTTATTAAAACTTTATATTAATTGTAATATTTATATTAATGCGTTTTATTTCTATTAAATACTAGATTTGACATCTTTACTAAAAGGATAAAGAAAATCGGAAAAATAGGAAAAAGTATTGCCTATACAATGTACAAATGGACGCAAATACGCAATACCATGTCAACCCATACGCATGTCATTTCGAGAAAAACGCGTTTGAAAATTTTGAACAACTTGCTTTATATGAATTTTTTTATGTATTGGTCAAGTTTTTGGCAATTTCAGATTTATGTAAGTTATTTTACTTATTTTCACATAAAATAAGTATACAAACTGCATATTTCGTATATAATATAACCCAAAACGTTTAAAATAAAACATAAATTGCATAATTTAAAAAATGGCTTTTTAGAAGTTTTAAAGCTTAAAACCCTACAAATATTAAAGAAAAGTGTTCTTCAGCCATTTACCAACACTTCTGCATATATAACTCAGTTTTTTCAATTTTGTGGGTTGACATGGTATTGCTTATTTGCGTCAAAATACGTAGTCACGTTTTTATCCGATATTATTTGATTTGTTTAGTTTTGCTCTTATCCAATGAGTTACCTGTTCACCCTAAGGGTTGCGGAGGTTAGAAAGTAATCGCTCCGTGTATAGAGCCATATTTTCCCATCACCAATGGGCATCACGAACGGAGAAGTACTACACTCCCACAGAATAGAAGAATATCGGCGTAAAGTAACAGTAACAGAGTACTGTTCTGCTTCGTGCAATGAGTGAGAGCACGGACGCCCAACCTCACACCCCCTCTGTCCCCTTCCCTTTTCCCTTCTTATTCCTTCCCTAAGAGATAGGACTCTTTGGTTGGCAATGTGTATTAGATACGTATGGGCGAGCCGTGGTCTTGTTTGCCAATCGCCATGAAATAATAAAAAATACTAGTAATCCGTGAAATTCTGATGTATGTATAAAGCAGATTCTAGGTAAATACCGGAACTAAAGCTGAAAAGATTTGATAACAACTGGCAAATGAGACAGCTAAAGGCAACTTCGATACTTCTGAGCCACAAATTGACTATGTTCACTGTAATTATGTAATAATACACACTTATTAATCCTTTCAAAATGAAAAGTCTAATGACGTAGATATAAGACAATTCCAATCTTATAGTTTTATAAGGAAAAATATTACCGTTTAGATCTAGCAAAGATTATATTTTGATAGGCAAAACCTATCTATATATCTATATCTAATTCTCAGAGTTAACGGTCGCCTCTTCCTCGAAGGGACGTTCAGCTCGTTACTCAATAAATCTGTCTCCCAGCAAATTCACAGGTCGTTGTCCGCCCGAACAAAGGCACTAGATTCGCATTCAATTGAAATACATTTACACAAATCTATATTTTATTAACTTTGGTTTACCAACAATTGTTTAAAATGAAAAATTCTTTTGTATTAATTAGATTAAGAAAGGACAAATGTAAAAATTACTTTAAGGTAAGTGTTTACCTTTAAGTATACCTATGCATTATAATATTATGTGTTTATAAAAAAAAAAACCAATACAATTTTACAATAAATAAACGTAACACACTCAACGGCCCCCATTAGGATAGTTAAATCGTGTGTCAGGAGTCCGCAAAAATTCACAAAGACAAGGTCAAACACACTCAGACCGGAACATGATCAATACAAAAATCTGCTACGGGCGGTAATCGATCCCGCGAACTATGGTGCTTAAGGCAGATCTCTACCGCTGCGCCACAAGATCGTCGATAAATAGATAGAATTATAAAAACGTTGACGAATAAAAATATGAAAATTAAATTAAATTAAAATATATTAATAAAGGTAAGCCGACTGACTACCACTAATTTAGAATAGCTTATATGGACGCAAATAAGCAATACCATGTAAACCCAGAAAATTGAAAAAACTGAGTTATGCAGAAGTGTTGGTAAATGGCTGAAGAACATATTTTTTAACTTAATTTTAATATTTGTAGGGTTTTAAGCTTTAAAACTTCTAAAAAAGCCATTTTTAATCATGCAATTTATATATTATGTTAAACGTTTTGGGTTATATTATATACGAAATATGCAGTTTGTATACTTATTTTTGTAAAAATAAGTAAAATAACTTAAATAAATCTGAAATTGCCAAAAACTTGACCGATGCATAAAAAAAATTCATATAAAGCAAGTTGCTCAAAATTTTCAAACGCGTTTTTCTCGAAATGACATTCGTGTGGGTTGACATGGTATTGCTTATTTGCGTCAATATATTGTTATTTTAATAATTATTTCCACCGAGCACTTTAAAAGGTCACTGAAGAACACGTTCGCAGAATTCGTTTACACAGACGAGGGTAGTCACTAGGCGGAGCAATGGAAGGCGCAGGGCCGCGGAGGGTCAGTTAACTATTTTAATGGCTTTTTCTCTTCGCCGAGAGGGCTCGGAGCTGCATTATTAAATTCCTCGTTGAAATTAAACGCTCTCATGTCGTTTCGCATTTACCTGTCCGTTTGATTTAAATAGCTTCTGATCTATGGGCCTTTGTTTGTTCTTATATACATTGCATTTGCGTTGAGTGCTTTGGATTCGAGGGATGATTTCTTAAAGCATTAAACTATAGGAGACTACTATTCTCAAATCTACATTATTGTTGTTTTGATAATAATTATATTGTTATTTATTTTTAATAGGCCTTTTATTGTGTCAGACATTTTACAGCAAAAGAGCAGTGTGTTTCGGTTTGTGGGACTCTGTGGCTAATGAAGTTGCTGGGCAAAGGGATTTAAGAATCAATATTTCGATGTTGTCAACGCGTGAGTGACTCCTGACCTGACGAGTGGTGTTGCTAGCGCTCATAGGCTACGATGACCGCTTATGTTATGTTTGGAGCCGTATGCTTGTTTGCCAACTTAGTCGCTCAAAAAAACTTTGTTAAAATTAGAATAATTTATTATTTAAAGAATATAGGTCAATTTATAAATTTTCGAGAATGACAATTGTGTTGACGAGGAGAAATTTTCTTATAGAGAACTAACGAAGGCGAGAAAAAGGTACCTCAATATTTTTTTACACACTCAATGGCCCCCATTAGGATAGTGATATCTTGTGTCGGGAGTCCGGAAACAAACACAACGACAAGGACAAACACACCCAGACCGGAAAACATGCCTGTATGGTCAATTCAAACATCTGCTCTGAGCGGGAATTGAACTCGCGACCTGTGGCGTTTAAGGTAGGTTCGCTACCGCTGCGCCACATCATCGTCAAACTTACGTCGCTGGGCAGATGACAGACTTTCTCTAGAACCTGGCCATGTAGGGGCATGGCCAATTTCGGCGAATTTGAGAGGCTCTTTTGTAGCAATTGAGGCTGGGTTTTAGGCTCTGTTCTCCTTCTTTCTGGTGTCCGCAATTCTAGTTGATCGTCAATTATTACAACTGTTATCATTATAATAGCAACTGATTACAAATATAAATAAAAAAACATTTGTTAAGATTTCATTGTACATCGCCCCCCAATTAATTTGAGAAATACGTAAATACTTTTATACGCTAGACGTGAATTTAACATCAGCTGATTGTAGTGCTAGTTAATTTATTTTAATCCACGTAATTATAAGTTGATGGATTGCGTTTAAATGTTTATATCAGTTTCGATGGTAGCTGCGGCCAGCGGGCAGCTAGTGACGGGTTATTTTAGTGACAATCAACGCCATGCGTCAATATGTCATGAGTTTCGCGGCGAGCCGGCAGCCAGCGCATACCGACACAAACACACACACACGCTATCAGAACCAACCGCGCGAGTAGATTGACATAATGGTCGACTCGGTAATTAGTTTTATTTCTACAAGCGCTCGAGAACGATTTTAAAACGAAATAAAACGACGTTTTGTGCGTCCACGTGTACATTTTCTAATGTTATCTTAGTGGCTAATAATTTCACAAGTAAACATGTCTATTTAACCGAGTTTTTTGATACAAGTTAGGTGTTGTGCAACCCTAATATATCTCAAACATATTAACAGAAAAAATTTGCTTTTTTAAAGCTTAATTAATATACATTGATAAAATGATAATATTTCTATTTATTCTAAAATAATATGTGTAGCTTTTGCTAGCAGTGGGCTTGACAACATCCCTAGAGAGCTAGGATCAAACCTTAAACTCTCGCGTTAAAGGAGTCAGTTTACCGTTGAGTTATTGAGCCTTCGAACTGGAAACGAATGACTGCTACTCCTTAAGGGGAGAGTGATTTAATGTGTTCGTTTTAATCAATGGTAATTACCCATAATTATTATCTAGGTATCAATCAAAGGTAAGTGGGCGTGGCGGTATGTGGCGAGTAATGTGGCAAGACAATGATCCAGCGATTAACGACCGTTGTGGCGTGCTGGTGGCGAGGCTTGGTTGGAGGTTTGAGCCTTGATGGTCGCGTTTTCGATTCCAGCTCGGCGCAGATATTTCCTATAAATATCTTTTTCGGTCTGGGCGTTTGTCCTTGTGGGTCTCCCCACCGTACCTCGCAGACCACGTTAAGATATCCGTCTCGGTTTCTATCATAACATGTGATAATAATCGTTAACGCTTGTTAGATAATTTCTTCTTATTCATTGGGTTGCGGGGGTCACATGGCAATCACTCTTTGTAAAAACTAGTAATGCGTCAAATCCAGATAAGAGTTATAAGCAGACCCTGGGTAATAAACCGAGATAATACTAGGAAGAAGAAGACAGTGATGTAGCCAGCGTAAAAATGTATACGCTGCCTGAATGCATCGTCCCCCTGTAGACTGTCCATCATGTCCATTGAGTGTTGCAGTAATTATAGCCCCGCACTGCCGGGTACGCCCGCACTCCTCACGCTGACGATTGATTTACTATCTATGCTATACTTATTACGCGCCATCTCGATCAAATTATAATATTCATCTACATCAGAACACGTGTTAGAATTATTCCTTTTTAGCCAAGTATGCTTGCTAAATACGTACGAAAAAGGAAGGCGTCATGTCCGCTCAAGCTGAATGGTTCCATTTCGCGTTGTGAACAATACTAAAAAGGTGATATATCGTTGCATGGTGGAACGCAAATAGACACGGGAGCAGATCAGAGTGTGGCAGCGAGTGCGGGAGATAAGCGGAGTGAGGCGGGAGTCGGGACGTGCACGTAATTTATGCATGTTTAATTAAAGTCGCAGCCGGAAGACTCGCGTCAGATTGATGAGTCACTCGCTGCCAATGTGACAATTACCATCGACAATCAACATTATCAATAGATAGATCATAGATAGATATATGTATAATAGATTCTAAAGCGCGAACTGAAAAAACTTGACGAGCGGTACGATCGATGTATTTATGACGCTTGGAAGTTTTGGTTTAAATTTTGTAATGATTTGATCAAGTATTCCGGAGACAATGTAACTCTTCAGGAGATAATATCTAATTAATCTCGATCATTTTGTGCTTGTGTAATTCTTTGCCGCTGGTAGTTATCAGCACATAATCGTCCGATTATATAAGATTTAGATAAAAACAGTAAATTCTTATAAAGATAGCGGTCATCGATGAATTACATCACCTAACAAAATTCGGACTTTGTGTGGCAAAAATGAATATTTATTCATCATTTCAAATACACTGTTTCAAATTGAAAATAGCCAAATATGTGATATTGTTTTTAGTTACTGCTCTATTTGTAAGTATGTTAAGTAATTTGTTTCACACCAAAAACTCCTTCGCTTAAGAGCAGAAACAACAAACGATAGGACACTTGAATTTTCATGTAGTAAAAACGGAACACTACATCACAAGGCATCTCGGTAGTAAAGCACCAGCCTTGAAATGCTTCTTAGTAGCGGAGACCGGCTCCTGACGTTTTTTCCGCAACCACACCCGCCACAGAACAACGAATATTCAGAAGTGTTATCAAGTACAGAAATCTTAACAGACACTTCGGAATACTTGGTGTCGACATTTCGAGCGTCGTTCAGTTCCGCGGTCAGTTGGAAGGAAAGGTCAAATTGGCCTCTAAAAAGCTTGGTGTGCTCAGCAAGGCGAGGCACTACTTCACGTCGGCTCATCGCCTAAAGCTCTACAAGGCACAAATTCGACTACACGTGGAGTACTGCTCTCACCTCTGGGCGGGAGCTCCCCAGTACCAGCTACTTCCAATTGACCGCATCCAACGTAGAGCGGCTCGAATTGTCGACGATCAAGCCCTTTCCGATCGGCTTGATCCTTTGGCATTGCGTAGAGATGTCGGATCACTCTGCATCTTCTATCGCATATATCACGGAGAGTGTTCTGAGGAATTGTTTGGATTGATCCCGCCGGTAGAATTTCACCATCGGACATCGCGACAAAACTCTAAGTTCCATCCATACCACCTCGATGTCTGGAAATCCACAACAGCGTGATTTAGAAGACATTTTCTTCCTCGCACAACCACTCTGTGGAACCAACTTCCGCCGGCGGTCTTTCCGAACCGATACGACTTGGGAACCTTCAAGAGAAGAGCCTATTCTTTCCTTAAAAGTCGGCAACGCGCTTGCATGCCTTCTGGTGTTGCAGATGTTCATGGGCGGCGGTGATCACTCAACATCAGGTGAGCCTCCTGCCCGTTTGCCCCCTCTTACATAAAAAAAAAAAAAAATCGTTCATTATTTCCAATAGGAAACCCTGGGATACTTTTTCCTTAACACTTAAATAAAAAAAAATGTCGCTAGTTTTAAAATAGAACAATATTATTATAGAAGAATTGAGGTTCCAAAATTACAACTAGAAACTAATCAATTAATTAGCTGCAGTGGATTTATGATTCAGTTTAGTTTTTTCATGTGAACGAATGAGTTATTTTCTACACATTGGTAGTGTTTTTTAGTACTTTTAGAGCTTTTGTTTTTTTTCAATGAGTGTAAGCGGATGTACTCTCTTTGACATCCTTTTCATCGTCTGCACTTCATTTCATTTCCTGCCTTTGACGTTATTAGTGTACATAGTGCTTACAATTATTTGTTTTAATTATGCTAAATTAAAGTGACATCACTATTAATTTTGGGACTTTATCAAGACAAGTGCCACTTCTATCGTTTTCTATAGTCTATCCCTGCTACTAGTTTTTGCACAACTCTGCCATATTGTCCTTCGTCCACTATCGCTCAGTGGTAAACAATGTCCGAGTTAGATTATTAAAGTATACATATACATATACAATCCATTTCAAATGAATATCAAAGCTACCGCCGAAATTTCTTTTCTTTCGAAGACTTTTATTTATTAGTACGTTTCTGTGTTATTTAATTGTACTTGGCAAAATGCTAAATCTTTCAATTTTGTATAGGTCTAATCAAGAAGTGCTTAGTTTAATTTAAATTACAAATTGCTTAAAGAATAACGGCTCGCTTCAATAAGCTACATCAATACATTTTTACCGGTCCGAAATTGCATTTGCGATCTTATAATACGATAAAGGTTTTCGATACCACAGACTTACTCCAATCTGTGTTCAATACAATATTCTGAGGTTCTTATATTAATACAAAAATGCGATCTACCGATAGTTTGATACCGATCTGAAATCATTCTTAAATCAGTAACTCTTTGTTCACCAATAAAAATCACGAAAACGATAGTCGTAGTAATGTTATGACTCTTTATAGTTTGTATTACCTATTAATGCATCAGTATCACATTCTTGCTGCTAACCCAAGGATGGAAGGGATGAAAAAGGAAAAAGGAAGGGAACAGTGGGGAGTGGGTGGGAGTTTAGGCCTTAGGCGTTCTCACTAATCGCACGAAACGAAACAGTACTCCGTTATTTTACGTCGATTTTTTGTGTGAAGGCAGTACTTCCAACCCCAGGTCTTGGCGCTGGAGAGCGTAACTGTAAGTAAACAACAAAAATGGTACTTCCACGGTCAAACCGGCCCATTAGTGGTGGGGGAAGCTTAGCTCTACTGATGCTAACTATTATAATACTATAAGAAATTACGTTGGTTATATTATTAGAATTTAATTAAGTTATCATTCTTGTATATACTGTTTAACTAAAGATATGTTTTAACGAACGGAAGATAAGTAAATTTTTACAAATTAATTTAATGAACTACGTCGATTGACTAATTAATTATACTAAAGTATTTAAATTGCTACGTTTTTTACCATCCTGCTGGCAAGGAAATCACAGGAAAAAATATCTGATATAAAAGTATGTATGTAGATATAGGGTTGCCAAACGAAATAATGACAAGAATATAACTCTTCGATGATGAAGAGAAGGTGCTCGAGATGATTCGACCTTTGATTTTGAAAATGAAAAACGGAAACTTTCTTGATTCTCCTTTCATTCTTCCCGGTATTTACGCACGATCTGCTTATTACTCATATCCGAATTTCATAGGTTAATAGTTTTTACACAGAGCTATTGCCATCAGACGCCCCCAAAAATTAAACGACAGAAGCCTTTAAATCGAAAAGGTTTGCTCCTTTAGAAAATTTTAAAAATAAGTAATAGTTGCTAAATATGAGCAATTTTATTAAATGGAGATTGTAATTTACCATTTAACGAAACACACATTTTATTCATTTTGTTTATTTTTAATAATATGATGATTAAAGCTGAAAATTTAAATATGGCTATTTTAAATGCTAAATATTATATTAGTATTTAATTTTGGTGTAGTAGTATTTAACTTGCTTCTTTCCATAAAAGGCTTCATCCGAGGATAACAAGATGGATCGCAACCCCACTTAAGGCGTTGTATTTCCGTGATTACTTCGATCTATATATGACTGAATATAGACATAATCCATATTCATTTAAAATTATAAATATAAATAGCCTCATAAGAATATTTAATTATTTAAAGGACCAAGTTAAAATTTTAAAACTGATATATATGTACATATAATTATTAATTAACTTGCTACGATGACATGAGCCAAAGGATTTATTAAGAAAACTACATATTTTTATAATTTCATGCGAATGCGATGGACCGATGTAAATTTGGTTTGTAATTTTTAATTTAAAAACTTAAGAATTTATTTAATATTGTATATGATATAGATTCTTATTTTTTTTTTTAAACTCTTTGTCTAAATAAATAACACAGGTAAGAATCAGTTGCTATAGGCAACTGCAGACGTTGGCTCCGAGTCATCACTCCTTCTTCGCCATAGCACCCGTCCCGGCGCTCGAGTGAGTAACTGCATTTCCCCACGAAAAAAGAGGCGAAACTGCGGAC
Source organism: Hestina assimilis (assembly GCA_023373885.1). NCBI lineage: Eukaryota > Metazoa > Arthropoda > Insecta > Lepidoptera > Nymphalidae > Hestina > Hestina assimilis. The sequence continues at coordinate 663,085 of CM041745.1, read as the reverse complement.
TTACCATTAACTCTTATTGAGATTCAAACGACGACTAAAAACTGAGCTACGTTGCTATTTCGTATCATGACATATATATTTATACGTCATGCTCATATCAAATCTGAATGTCACAATTGAATACGATTGATTTGGTCGTAAATTGAATGGCAATAAGAGTTAATGGTAAACCCACTGCTGTACATTGTAAAGGCTTTATCTAGTAAGTAGTAGTTACAGTTAGTGACAGCTGATGTTACCGTAAGCTAAATCTCTTTAACAAGAATCATTTTAGATAGTTTATATGCTGTGGTCACACAAGCCCGGCGCTGGTCTCACCTCATATAGTTTATCTGGCATCGAGAGCCCGCGTGTGTTGTTGTTTATTGTTTGATTGGATCTCGGTGCGGCAAAAAGTGTAATTGCCGCTGTCAGCAGGAAGGATAACTAGATGAATGTGAGCGCTGACCGCTACGAGCACTATCAATTATGTTACTGATCGGACATATCACACACGAAACGCTTGCTGATATACTTGAAAACGGTATATTAAGATATTTCTAGGGTTTATCTTACACAAAATATGATATCAAATAAAAGGAACTTAATAATTAAAGTTGGTTATGAGTCAGAGAGTAAGTTACCTACTATTTTTCAAATAATAATTTATCAATGAAGCTAAGATTATTATTATTATACTTAGGCTATACTTGGGCTTCTTTCGTACCCACTCTTTAAGCGCAAGCTACGACCTTATTTGAAGGAGAAATACTTACAGCTAGTTTTAATACTGAATTGGAAAAAGCATTGCTAATAAAAAAACTGAGAAAATTTTCAAAATATATAAATTGTAGCTTGCGAGGAAGTTTATCCTGTTATTACAGAATGCTATTATTGTACACAGTTTTGTTGGTTTGTTGTACTACTTTTGAGATATGTTAAATAACGGAAGGCATGGTGATCCTGGCGGGCGGACATTAGCGTGAAGCGGCGCGGGCGCATAGCTTGCCCTTATCGGGCGCGGGCGAGGCGAGCGCGCCGCACCGCTACCAGTAACTCATATCTAGCCTTATACGAGCTCATTACTTACGCTAATACGAACCATTTACATACGGTTGCGACAACTGCGCGCAACCACAACACTGCTCGTCGACCGTCGATACACGGCGTCACGGCTTTGACCGTGTCTAAGTGTTATCTACCAGTGTTATGCAGTCTTTGTGATCTACCTATATACTTTCAAATTGTTCTAATCAAAAATGCACGGGAAATCTTTTTTTTTATGTTAAGCGATCACCGCCGCCCATGAACATCTGCAACACCAGAGGGCATGCAGGTGTGTTGCCGACCTTTAAGGAAAGAATACGCTCTTCTCTTGAAATCAAAATAATAAAGGAGGAAAGGAAAGGGAACGGAGGGTGGGAGATTGAGCCTCCGGCAAAATATTTGCATTTACGTTAGGTTAGGTTAGAAATAAGGAGGCAGCGGAGAGGGTTCGCGAGGGTGATGCCCAGGCGGACCCTCTCCGTAGACGGAGACCTGGAGGCAGGAGGCGCCGTTTTGCGTGCCTGCTTCCTCCACCCTAGAGGGGCTACGGTGGAGGGACGCTCCTAGTCCCTTCGCACGCCATCAGGGCGGGAAAGGGTGCCCTGCGATACCCGGGGTACCCTTTCAGCGACGGTGGCCCGCATAGGCGGGCCTTTCCGCCGGGGCGGCATGGTAGCTTGCGTAAGCGACCCCATGTCGTCCCATTATGGCGATGAGGGTTCCGCAGAGTTTTAGTGGGTATTACCGCCTGCTTTACAGGCGGTCGAGTCCCACACTACCACTCACCAGTGTACTCCTCGGAGTACACTAGTTGTACACTAGTCGAGTGGTGTGCGTAAATGCATTTCTCTGCGAAAACAAAAAAAAAAAAAAAAAAAAAGGTTAGGTTAGAAAGCCACAATAGGTAACAAAATAAATTTAAATATTTTATTTATTTGAAACTGAAGACGAAACAGAGACTTTTACAAAATAAAACGAAACTATAACATACAGGTATAATTCATATACCTAAATTACGGTCTTTAGATGGCGAGTTAAAGCGATAAGTTAAATATTTCTTTAAACTTCTTCTCCTTCGTTCTCTTATCTGGATTTGACGGCTTAATAGTTTTTACTTAGAGCAATTGCCATCCGACTTCCACTCCCCTAAGGGCAAATCCGTAATTCATTGGATAAGAGCAATGTACTTATCAAGAGTTAACGATTATTATTAAATGTTATGTTATAACGATCGGTACAGCTTAACGTGGTCACCGGGGCAGGGTAAGTCTGGGTCACACGAACAAACGTCCAGACCGCAACAGATATTTTTGAATGTTTTCTTACTCGTAAACATCTCTAACTATTTATTCCCTGATTAACACTTTTCCACATAATACGATGAACATATACCATTAAAACTAATAAACAGTAAGTTATGGATGTTTATTTAAAACATGTATGAAGTTGCTTATTAACGCGTGATTTTTTTTCTCGGTATTCTGTGATATTAGTGTTGTACATGTGATGTCCCGCATTTTAAAGATTAACGGGACAGTAAAATAGGTGTTATAATACAGATATATATCTCAGCTTTTAATACTGTGACAAATGATACAAACATATTTTTGAGTGCATTTTAATTTCCTTAACTTTTGGGTCAAAAGGCCACCTAACATGAGTAGGTATATCCAAGATATTTCGTATAGTAGACAATAATAGGCATACGTTTCGAACTTATATAAATTCCAGTTTTGTTTCTTTGTGTGTCACGTGAAAAAATAGATTGTACTAAGATGTCTTACTCATGCGAGCGAAGCCGTGAGCAAATACAAGTGTATAAATAATAAAACTTACATTTGTCCCGCTTTCAGAAAAGTCCCGTGTCAGCAGATGACGTCACTATTCCGAGCTAAAGATAGACAGATCAACTCTTGCTAAACGAGTTATGGCTAGACCGTGCAACAATGTTATCTGCTCTTGATCTGGAATGTCTAGAACAGTTTTTCCTTATTTTTATTTAATTCAATCTTGTGCAATACTAACCACTACACTCTTCTTTGCTTGTCAATTGATATATGCTTGTACTTATCTCTCATCGGATAATCGATTGTGCTTTAACAGATTTTGTTGAAAGTTCACGGTAAAATTTATGATGTTTATAATTATTATAACTTATACACTTAAAACAATATTTTTGAAACGGTGTTATGTGATCAAAATTTTGATTGGACCACTATGGCATGTCGTCGAAGTCGTCAAAGACACAAATCTTAGTCGTCTGTTTTATTAGGGTTCCGTAGCCAAATGGCAAAAATGGAACCCTTATAGTTTCATCATGTCTGTCTGTCCGTCCGTATGTCACAGTCATTTTACTCGGAGTCTATTGGCTCTATCTATACAAAATTTGTTAAATAGGTGTGTTATTTATACTAGTACTTTCGTTCATCCCAATTATTAAAAAAGTAGAAAAATCACGTAAATATACAAGAGCCAGGAAACTCTTACTTAACTTCGTTTTCCATTATTGTTCGATAACTGTGAAAAATTGAGTTGCTAACAGTACAAATTGAGTGAAGTTACCTCGCGGTGAAATATACCTGCCTGCTTATAAGCATTATTATCAAAACTGAACATAGAATAAAAAGTTTTGACTATTTTGTAATAGAACACAGCAGTATGTTATTTCTTTATTGGATTATTATTTAGGCTGTGGTGTGGGGGGTTAGATGAGGGCGTGGGATGGGGAAGAGGGGTACGGGGTGCGGTCGTGAAATTGATCCGTTCATACTTCATAATCATTGGAGAGTGCGGCGTTACACGCCCGATGCGCGCCGAATCAAAGGGGCCGATTCATAACACTGCCACAGAATACTACCGACAGCAAAACTAATATATACATACAAAATTCACCTTTAAACAAAAGCGATAAAGACCATAATCGTTTGAATGTATTTCAATATTGCAAGTGTACGTGCATATATATTTAATAGGAAAATATGTGTATCGGGTTGCACGCACTGTTATGATGGTGAGCAAATTAAGCTTAACTATCTCGTTAATGCGATAGCTAAATAGTTGAATGCTCTGAAGCTATTCGCATTTAAATCGTTTTTTCTCCTATTATTAATCGCCTTATGAAGGAATTTACTTTGATACAACATATAAAACTGTTTCAACAAACCTATAAAGAAAATATTCTTTGAAATGACATCTCTGTATGTTTAAAATTAATTTGTGTTTTATATTTTAAAGTTAGGAACACGTTTTGTGAGCTGTTCTGTTTTTATTCATCGGTGAGAGTTAGAAAGATATATTAAGAGTGTGCGCTTGCGTACAATCATGTTTATTCTCCCGGCAGAAATGGAGTGGCTCGGTAGGTACTGTTGCGTTTCGTGCGATGAGTGAGAGTGAGGGCTAATCTCCCACTCTGTCCCCTTCCTTATTTCCATTCTCATCCCTTCCCTACCCCTTGGGTTGGCAACGCGCATGTGATACTTCAAGTATCGCGCGCGTTAATACGTTGCGTTGACTGCTTTCCATCAGACGGATCGTATGCTTCCTTACCAACCATCATGAAATAAAAAAAATCTGTTTTAGCTGCTATTGAATCTATTTTTAAAACATGCTGCGCTTTTTGAAAATTAAGTAAATTATGGTGTCAGGTAGGTAACTCAAGTTTTTTTACAATGAAATTATATTATTAATAAATATGTAAATTTGTTATATGATAATTGTTTTTTTTTTGGTGACGAAGTTAAATTAAATATTTTCCGTTTTGTTTTTAAGTTCTTGAAATGTATAAAGCCATAGTATTAGCAAAGAATAAAGATATTATATAAATTACATTGATAGATAGATTGATATGGAGGTGAAGCTAATAAAGCCTCCATCGCGAGGTCTTACTCCCGTCTTGTCGTAACGCATGTATTACATTAATTCAGTAAACTCGAAGTAATCAATAAAGGTTAACGGTACGTATATGGGCAGATGTCGGTGACCATTTAAAAACAATAGAGTTCCGGTTCCGGCGGCGCGCGCTCAGACCACGCGGCGCCACCTGCCGGCCGTCCGGCGAACTGTCCAGCCCGTGCCGTCCGCCGGGAATAACTTATCCCTTTATATGTCACTCCTTATAGAGGCTAAATCAATTTGAAATAAACAGCGATTAAATTGAAATCTTGGTACAGCAACGAAGAAAATTTGCATTAATAATAATATTCCTACTGGCTTAAACACATTTCTTTGAGCATTGACATGAATGAAGTCCATATGGGGAAAGAGTGCAGGAAGTTAAACATATTAAAAATATGAGGTTTTATATGAACATATACTGCGAATGTTACAGGTGTGCGATTAGATTCACTTTATTTTTTATACCACAAAGGTGAGGTCACATTATGGTCTGCTTGGTAGTGAGCCGTCACCATAGCTTAAAGGTGATTGCAATATCAGACCTATGACAAAAATAATTCACGTCCTAATATTTTATGAGAGTCTACTCACCCGGTCGAGCTGCGAGTTCATGCTGAAAAAGCAAGGCTCTACGGATTCAAATCTACACCAATATTATAAAACGGAAGAGTTTGTTTGTTTGTTTGGTTGAATCATTACGGCTGGGCAGATTTGAAAAATTATTTTTGGATTTGATAGTAGATTTCTTGAGGAAGGCTATTGGCTATATAACATCGCGATACGATACATAGAAGCCGAGCAATAAGAAAGAAAGCGCGGGCGGGCGATGCGATGCGGCGACTCGATAGAACAGCAAAATAATAATAAAGCGAAATTGTTCTTTTATTTATTTAGCTAAAAATAACTATGTACACCACGCTAGTGAAGCCGCGGGTAGAGTTTGTTTTTACTATATTTCAATGACTGGCAAGAAAAATATTGTATACACCTTTATTTAGAATGATATATAGCAACATATTTATAATTAAGATAATTACAACCAAAACGAAATTTGTTAATTAATCCACCTCCTAATTAAAGCGTGGCTTATAATAATTAGTATGAAAAGATAAACATCTGGTATTCATGGAATTGTCGTTACTGAATTATAATTATAATTAATAATTTTAGATAATTTAATTGTATACGAGATTAGATTTTAGTTAGTCACGCCCCTAACAGGGCTACTGAAAATTACAATTCCAGTAAAAAATTCCACCTAAACCTCATTGTATATATGTAAAATTTTACAAAGTAAAACATTTTTTTTGATACTTGTTTCTTGATTTTATAATTTAAGAATCGTTTAAAAGTAAAACACAGTCATATCAAAATCTCTACAAAAAATATAATTACAAATCTCGTCTGCCCAGTAATTTCACTTGCGTACAATGCCCTTCAAACCGGAACACAGTAATGCCTAAGCACTACTATTTGGCGGCAGAATATTTGACACTGCGGTGGTACCTACCTAGCCGGCCTCTTGCAACAAAAAGACCTACCACCAGTGTGGCTGACTGCACTGGTGGAATAATCTCTGCTGTGACAGAGGTTATCCCAACAGCGGGTCGTCACATCCCGACGCCCGTCAATGTTTGTCATACATTATTCAAATCTTTGTACTCAGCAAGTTTTCTCAATACTCACTACTTATAACAGAATAGTCTGTTATAGGAGTGTTGAGCCAAATTTAGGGCATAAGTAATTCAGCAATTTGCAGACCAATCCTTGCAGGCCGGCTAGGTAAGTACCAGCGCAGTGTCAGTTATACTACCATAAAGCATACTGTATTTCGGTTTGAAGGACACTGTAGCTAGTGAAATTACTGGGCAAAGGAGATTTAAGAACCAATCTCGAGGTTGGTAGTGCGTGAAATGTGTTGTAAATGCTGATAGGTAAAGATTGCCGCTTACCATCAGGTAGGTCGTATGCTTGCTTGCCAATTTAGGCACATAAAAAACCATATCAAGCTTGCGATCGGTTCTTTAATTAACAAAATAATATTCTAAGCAGTTAAATGGAAAAGTATTTCAGTTTGTATGTATGTGACAGTTTAAACGTTTCCAAGAAGCTATGCCGATAACAAAGGGACGAGTTCTCTAATTTGCTCGCAACACAATGAGGGAAAAACTGTTGTTTTTATCTACACCACGTTTGTCGGAATCCGTCAATCTAACAAGTGTCGATGTCGGTGTCGCGATGTCCTGGGGAGGACTGTGCTGAGGGGAGGAGGAAACATTAGCACACAATAGCGCAGCTGAGGTATATCAGATCGCGGTGACCGCTTGACCCAACAATGCGGTCTGACCCTATTTAATGGTCAATTTACGTTTGCATATTTCTGCCATATCTTAAGTGGCTTTGTTATTTATGATTGGAGAGTGATATTTTAATATGAAACAGTTATACAACATGTGGTGGCGCCAGAGATGGACTTAGTAGAATCTTTTAATATTTAATTATGGCTCCTGAAATCCTACTGTGTAGGTTTTTGAGAGGTGACAATATAGTCATTCTTCTTATTCCTAGCATTATTTTCGGTATATTACAAGTATTTACCCGGGTTCTGTATATTACTCTTGTCCGGATTTGACAGGTTACTATATAGTTTTTACACAGAGTTATCATCCATCCAGCCATCCATCTGACTTCCGAAATACTAAGGGCGAACCAGTAATTGATTTGGATAAGAACAATTTACTTATCAAGAGTTAACGATTATTATCAGATGCTATGTGATAACAACCAGGACCGAGAGCTTAAATTGCTCTCCGAAGCACGGTGGTGGGACCTATAAGGACAAACGAACAGACCGAAACAGATATTTGAAAGATCAATGCAAACATCTTGAATTGAATCGAACTCGCAACCGTAGAGGCTAAAGGCAGAATCAATGACAATATAGTCATCGTCTATATATACATTTATTGTGAACTACAGATTAAAATAAGTATTAATTATTATAGGCATGGGCGATGGGTATGTAGCATTTAGTCCGGGGAAGAGCAAAATCGTAATTTAAGTTCCGGTGAGGGGGAAAAATGACTATTTTCGTGAATAGTTATTAGTAGATTAATACTTATTTGAGCCTTTATCAATATTTAGTAAAGTCCAGGGAATAGCTGCCCTTTCTGCCCCTACCTCGCTACGCCTCGTTCTTACATGACTAAAATTATTAAATTAATTACTAAGTAGAAATATATTTTGATTATTATCAATACGACGCCAGTCTTGAGAGTGACATCGTTTAGACGGACTAACAAGACTCAATCAATTCTAAATGATATAAAATATGAATTTCGCAATGTGTTGGAAGTGATTGTCATCAGTTAAATGATAAAACATCAATAAATACAGGAACTGTATCAATCAGGGTGGTCAGCGGCTTCCGGTTGTTTTTGCGTTGGCGCGTGTTCGTTTATGAATAATGTATCCGTGGTCCGTCGTTCGTCTGCCGGCTGTCCACGCGGCTGTCAAACCTTCGATTACAAACGTCTTGAAAAATGTCGGTTTAATAATGTATATAAACTTGTTCTATTTAAATTTATTACCCCGTCTTATTGTTGACAGATCAATCGATAGTTTTAAGAATTTAGTGACGGTTATGCACTGTAAATGTTTTTTTTTTCGAAATGTGTATTGCTGTTGGCCCTGCTGGTCTTGACAGCGTCACTGACTGGAGTACAGAGACCCAGCTATGAAAAAAGGACAGCCATCACAGGGGCTCAAATTTGATTTCGTCCATAGGGTGCCTCCTACGAAGCCGAACCACGGCTAAGGATGTCATCGGAGATGAGATGAATAATGTAGTTTTAACAGAACATAAGTAGATGGTTATTGCTTATGCCTTAGCGCCCATGGTGGATTAAAATCTAAATCCTTCACCTCGACAGGAGCCCACCCTTTGCCCAGCAGTGGGACATTATCAGGCTGTTACTTCAATTTTTTTTACTTAAATATTATAATTTGTAACAAGTCTCATTAATAATGATCGTGATTTTACTAAATGAAAATCTTCTACATTATGATATTCTTATTATAGTTCCCTTATTAAAGGTATTTAGGAAATATTTTATCATTTTAATTATCTGCGTATGTACATATGTAAAGCAAATGGTTTTTAAAATTATGTGCCGATTATCTAGGTCGAATAATAAAAGTAAAAACTTTCGCAATAAAAAGTGATTGATTGTTGTAATGAATGTTTTGAAATTTACGAGCGTAAGGGTTCATTCACACCCACATCCGTCACTGACGAATCGTGATAAATAACGTTAAAGACTACAAGTTGTATTACATTCTAAAAATAAATCGTGATTTAATTGTCAATTCGTTACAGTTGTAAGAATTTACGTTCGATAAACGAACTGATTTATAATTAGGAATTGAATACGAATTTTCCGTGATATTTCATAATTCTAGTAGAGCCATGTTCCTCCCAGTGATGCCATGTGATGAATGAGAACGCCGGAGATCCAACCTCTCACTTCCTCTGTTCCCGTCCTTTTTCCGTCTGACTCCTTTGCTCTTACACCTTCGGTTGGCAACAGACATTTGATACTTCAAGTATAGTAAGTATAGTAAGGGTTCATAGGTTGCGGTACTTACCATTAGTATACCTACTTTTTTGACAATCGTCATGAAATAAAAAAGTAATGATTTGTCAATGTGTGAACCGACCAGTGTAGGCAGCGCTGTAGGCGTGCGCCCGTAGTTGTAGGCACATTCTTTCGAAGCAATTCCGATAAGCACACGTTGGTGCTATTAATCATTAACTTTTCGCCTTACAAAACTTCGGTTACGGAACGTTACGGTTCGAACACGCACTTTAACTTTTTAAGGTAGCTAATATATGTTCAACGATCGTACTTTAACATTCTATTGGACTTTAATGCCGCCATTAACTTTGACGGAGCGCGCCCCGAACTAAATACTGTCACGGATTTTGGATTTTGGAGTAGAAAATTATTAACTGGAAATTTATATGAATTAGTTTATTTTAAATATTTTTTTGCGATTCATGTATATAGCTTTTCCTAGCGGTTTTGTGCCTATGAGTTTTCAGAACTGTGTTATGTACTGTATTAATGATTACAATGCATTTCTAGTAACATTTTATTTATTTATTTTTTTATTTAAGTCTGCCTTGAGTCTCGACGGTTGCGGGTTCGATTCCCGCTCGGGCAGATGTTTGTTAAAAATTTCTGTCCCGGTCTGGGCGTTTGTCCGTATGGGTCTCCCCACCGTGCCTCGGAGAGCACATTAAGCTGTCGGTCCCGGTTATTATCAATATCATCTGATCAATAATCGTTAACATAATAAATTGCTCTTATCCAATCAGTTACTGGTTCGCCCTTAGGGTCGCGGAGGTCAGATGGCAATCGCTCCGTGTAAAAACTAGTAACCTGTCAAATATAAGAGTAATAAGCAGACCCTGGGTACATAAAATACCGGGAATAATGCTAGGATGAAGAAGAATCACAGTAAAAATATATAAATCTTTTTATAACAATACAAGAAAATACAAGAAGGAAGTAGAAAAACTATATTAAAACAGAAACAGCATGTAATTTCAACGGTAAAGAGGAGTGATGAGCTGTTTTAATTTGGAGCACACTTTATAGAACTTACAACGGTTGTGTAAAATACACACATAAAAGTCGACTTTAGAACCTGATAATTTTTGAATTTAACAAGATAAATTAAACCTGATTAGTTTGAATGTCTATTAAAGTCAAAGTGTCGATTGTCCCTATATAATACCATCTATGTTATATGTACAATGATTCGAGTGTAGAGATTATAAAGCAAATGAAGTATTAATCCCCGCTCCATTAGGGAAGTTCGTAAGAGATAAACTTCAAGCGAACTTGTGCGTCTGAGGCGTGACGGCACTCGTATGATAATTACTTTCCGCTTGCGCTCGGCATACTTACAAACTTGATAATATCTTACTCATCTTACAAACTCACAATCTTCCTTTAATATAGAAGTTATCCTGCTTTATGAACTAATATTATTTAATTAATTAATAAAGTGTCAATCTGTTGGTGTCAAGGCTGGGCACAGGCCTTTCTTGTTAAGAAGAGGGAAAAAAATCATTTGATTCTATTTCGCTGCTCAACTCCAAATTGACGGATATAAAATACATGTTACAGAATTTCTACTAATACTCAAACTCAAAATATTCTTTATTCAAATAGGCCTTTAAAAAGAACTGCCCAACGCCAAATTTAAATCAAACTTGAAACAATGGCTTTCAGCAAAACAGTTTTATTCTGTTAAGGAATTTGTGGATTAATCTATTTTGTCATTTCTCACTTTAGCTTACCAATATATTTAATTTGAATAATTGACGTCTAATCGACATTTAATGGCTCTTTTCTTGTATGCATGTTTTTCTTAATTTATGATAACTTAAATTGAATGTATTAATCATTCAAAATTTATATCAATTAATAATATTGTACGCCCAGAAAAGCGTAAAACTGTTGATTCAAATTATAAATGTAACAACTTATGTACAAACACAGTTTTAAACAATAAAAGATTATTATTATTATTATAACACATTTGAATCGTAAAATATACAGTCTGTTATGTTCGTGTAGGCGATGCTACCACTGATTCGGAAAGTAGATTCTGCAGGTAATAACTGCCAGAAAGCTCTACAGTTACTCTTTTCAAATATGATTATATTTTTAAAATTTTACAATTATCAATTATGAATTCCATTCCACATTAACTGCACTGTATTCATGAACGGAATAGTATTAGCTTTATTTAGTAAACAATTTTTAAAGTAATATTATAATTTCAAAGTTCTTTTTATGTTACTAAGTGGGCAAGCAAGTATACGGCCCACCAGATGTTAAGCAGTAACCGCAACCTATGAAGGCTTGGGATACTCGAAGTATCACATGCGCGTTGCCAGCCCAAGGAATAGGAGGGAAGAGATTAGAAAGCACAGAGTCCTCCTCTGATTGGGCTTCTGGTAATCTCACTCTTCGCACGAAACGCAACAGTACTCTCCCAGGGGCCCATTTGTGTTGAGAGGAGCATGGCTCTATTACCTTCCTTTCTAACCACAATACATAATCGTAATCGTAAATGGTATATTTATTTACAATACTATTACGATTTAACCTTCTTATTAACATACACTATCTATAACAATAGAAATTATCTATTAGAATATAAACCTATTTATTTCGTCACTAATTTACATCTGAGTACATAAATAGGTTTCAACTTTATTAATGGGAATGAAGAACCACTCAAAACCCTAAGCTTAGATAGCTCTTATTTTAATAAAAAATTTCAATTAACTTTAAGCTCCCACGACTGTCCTCAGCGTGTCTTCGAGAAGGATGACCAACATCACGAGGGATATAGAGACTGTATGCGCTTTTGTTTGTTTGAAAATGTATTTTTGTGTTAATAAAGTCGTTTCTTGTAAGTACAGAGAATCTGTGATGGTATTGATTACTATGTTTCAGTAGTAGGGTAACTGATTATACCTCTTTTTTTTTTGGTCAGTGATCAACATTAATGTCAGAGCTGTTCACGCACATAACGGAGTACAGTAAGATAGTACGATTCGCAAATATAACCCTCTGACTCAACTTATAGAGTATTGTGAAATCGATAATTAACCTTGTTGCCACAAGGAGAGTAACATAAATAAAAGGAAAGAATAAGGAGTGGTAGTAGTTTGGACCTACGGCTTTGTTCCTTTTCCGTTTATTTGACACTTATTTATATTATATTTGTTTATGGACATCTTCTACTTATCGATTGATTAGTGGTCAACCTAGTGTCAGAGTTGTTCAGGTCGCCCGTAGGCGTCTGACTTGACTTATCGACTGTTGTCAAATTGTCAACAGCCGGGACCGACTTTTACGTGCCCTCCGAAGCACGGAGTCGCTCGGTTGAAATACCACTATGCAATCACCCATCTAGTGACTGACCGCGCCTAAAGTTGCTTAACCTACCGATCGTTTACCGATCAGCGGGTGCACTCGGCTATGAGCGTCTAGTATGGACATCAATATTCTGTGTAAAGGTAGTGTTTCCCAGGTCGAGCTGATCCAGTCATATTAATAACCACAAGATTCTCTACTACAAAAAGTAAAAATAAAGCTTTAATAGCTGAGCGCTTAAAGGGCCAGCTGCACTCCGTTAACAGGAGAGTTGCGGGTTCAATCCTGATCACTTGAGATATTTCCTAACTTACTCCTAACAAAAGCTAGAAGCTTATTTAGACTGTCAATAGAAGTATTAGTACTTTAAAAGATCCAAGAACAATAACTTAAAATAACCGCCCATTTAGAAACTTACATGGTCACCCTACATGCGGAGTTCCCGCAATCGGCGTCGCTTTTCCTTAATTACTTCACCCTTTGCGAATAAATCTACGGAGACTCTTTCGAGAGCATTCGTGCTTGATGATAATATTACTCTAAAGTACATTTAGGCAGATAATTTGTTTCACTTGTATGTTTAATTAAATTTGTAAATCGATTACGATGATACTCGTCTGCTTACAAAGTTATGTCTAATAATTTCGGAGATTAGCCGGAATACACAGACAAAAACTTATTTTGATAACAAGCCGGTATATAAGGATATCGTGTAGGTAAACCTTTAAAAATAAATAATTTGAGCTGAAAATGTAAGAACGTTAAAAATTGTTAAGAAAAAATAGTGAAAGATAAAAAAATATGAATTTTGATAATTTTTAGCATTTTGAAAAATTTTGAGTGAATCCATATTTGAATAGCACATTTGAAAACAGTAAATAGTCGGTTTAAAGTTTATAGTTATTGTTATTAATTTATCGCTATCGTATTCTTATATTTTGCGAAAAAAAGTCCAATTGACTATTGTGAAACAATTTAACAAGTGCAGTAAAAAGCTTAACAATGACATTCTAGCTAAATTGTCTGTCACTTCAATGAAACTACCCAGTTGAAACTGTGATCGTAATATGATACGACACCAAAACGTGTGAATACATTTTTTTATATTAATTTGGTATAAAGTTTTTGCCTAAAGTTTTATTTAATAAGCATAAGAATTGATATTTTATTTGCGGCATTCCTACGCTAATTACGCGCTCTTGCAGTTTCGAATACTGGTATTTATTTATGGTTTGAATTTTGGAAGTAATTTATGCGGTAATTAAGATTTTAAATATGCTAAAAATTATAATTACGCATAAACAACTCAATATTGAATTAATTATAAGACATAAATTATCTGCGAGCCAAAAGAAAAAAGTTAAAAGATGAATTATTGGCATAAGAGCGCTCTTTATGCTCGATGATATTTTTAAACGAATTCAAAAAGTATTTAATTTGAATGATTTTTAAATATTTTTGTTTTGAATCTTCTTTTGCCGCGCTAACTGATTTGTGGCAAGAGCAAAATTTAAGGGTTCGCATAACGAACATGCTAGTGATGTCAGACTTTCAACAAACAGTTATTTCAAACTTTCCAACGGCGTCGGGATGTGACGACCCCATCGCCCGCTGTTGGGATAACCTCTGTCACAGCAGAGATTATTCCACCAGTGCAATCAGTCACACTGGTAGGTCTTTTTGTTGCAAGAGGCCGGCTAGGTAGGTACCACCGCAGTGTCAAATATTCTGCCGTCAAATAGTAGTGCTTGTGCATTACTGTGTTCCGGTTTGAAGGGCACTGTATGCTTGTGAAATTACTGGGCAGAGGAGATTTAAGAACCAATATCTCGAAGTTGGCAACGCGTGAGTGGCACCTACTAGTAGTGCCGCAAGCACTCATAGGCTACGGCAACCACTTACCTTCAGGTGGGCCTTATGCTTGTTTGCCAACTTGTAACATAAAAAAACACTTTTATCGGAATTCAAATTGGGAGTTCCTATCATTGCCAATTACTTAACCGACTTCAAATAAGAATGAGTTTCTCAGTTCGTTTGTATGTAGGTAGCTATTTTTAAGTATGTTCACAGATATCTTTGTTAATTGGTGACAGAATTTGGGATATATATTTTTTGTTTGAAAGGTTACTTTTGAAGTGGCAGCATTGTATCATAATAGGATCCTTGAAAAACCGAGGTAAATTCTCAGATTGAAGAGGCAAACCTATTGCGATTTGGATACTTTTTAAAATAATTGATGTATATACTTTTTGTGGCTTTTAGCATTTAGTGAAGTGGCCTATGATGATGACCACAAATGGCCACCAGAGGCAGAACTACTCAATAGCCAGGTACTATTAAACTTGGGAACCTTCAAGAGAAGAGCGTATTCTTTCCTTAAAGGTCGGCAACGCGCCTGCATGCCTTCTGGTGTTGCAGATGTTCATGGGCGGCGGTGATCGCTTAACATAAGGTGAGCCTCCTGCCCGTTTGCCCCTCTTACATAAAAAAACATTTCATGGGTTTCAATGAGGTATTTAATAACAGTTTATTCTATTTTATTTTATTTATGTTTTGTCTTATCTGTTGATTTTTCATTTAGCTTAGTACGTTTCAAGTTGAATAAATAAGGCTTAAACTAATTGAAAAAACGGTACAAGCCTCACCAAGTTAATAGATATATAACAAAAATGTTGCTAAATTAACTTTTGTTCGTATAATCCCGCGGTTTCACCCCGTACACAATAGTCACTAGGCATAATGGCGGAGACAGAGTTTTCAGAGCACAATGATAGCGAACGGTATTCTTACATTGTTAATTGTTGCCAGCATTGAATCATCTGGGAACGAAAGTTTACGTTCGCGGAGTGTTGGGAAACGTTGAAAACATTCTAAGGTCTAATTATGGTGTGACGAGATTTAATTGTTAAGTTGGATTAAGTTTTAATTGTTCATTAGATAGGTATTTATACCTACGATATTTTGGTAACCCTACTAATATAATAAATGTAAAAGATTTTATGTTTAGATGTTTGCTACGCAAAAATTGTAAAACAGATTTGGATGAAATTTGGCACAGATATAGATTATTATCTGGATTAAGACATTAGACAGGATTATTTTTGTACCCAAAATATGTTAAGATTATCAAAAAACATGTTACAGGAGGTTTTCAATTGAAAATCAGCATAGATGTACATTATAAAACCATTAGGTACTAACAATTTAAAATGTTTAATATACTTAGATATTCTAAATCATCAATTCTAGAAAAATAGATAGAAATTTGTCTAATATCCTCAGATGGGAAAAAATCTGTCCCAGGTACTATGTACCTAGATACAATGAATTATATATGAGAATTTACTAGTTAAAGAGTTAAATGGTGTAAATTACAAAAAATACGTATAAAAGATGCAAAAAATATCTTGTTATGGGTGGAACATATCACGTTACAATAGATTCCGCGGCTTGATCAGCTCGAGCGGTCTTGATTCCTGCGCGCGCGCAAGGCGTGGCTGCTTTGATCTCACCGCGCCACGCCCACAAGCACACACGTACAACCTCCCGATATCACACAGACACTGCTGCTATGGTTTTTACTTTAATTTACACACGCGATCTTTAATCGCCATCACTGAGTACCGAGAAATATATAAGCTAAATACTGCTAATGTTACACATTAAATTTAAGCTATACCTAAATGGCTTTTTGAGGAAGTACCCAACATTTACTATTTAAAAAAGAAACAAATGATAACCACTATGAATTAAGTAAACATGATTCTGTGATTTGATCTTATTAATATCTGTTTTGGTGTGGGCGTCTGTCCTTGTGGGTCTCCCCACCGTGCCTCGGAGAGCATGATAACCTGTCGGTCCCAGTTGTTATTATAATATGTGATAATAATCATTAACTCTTGATAACTAATTTGTTCTAACCTAGTTTGTTACTGGGTCACCCTTAGGGTTGTGGAGGTCAGATGGCAACCGCTGTGTAAAAACTAGTAATCTGTCAACTCCGGATAGTAGGTAGGTCCCCACGCCGAAAATTGAAATGGGGGTTCAAAGTTTGCATTAAAATCGTTATTCACGCGGACGAAGTCGTTGACAGAAGCTAGTCGTTTAAATATGTCCATATATAATAAACATATAATATGTCCATATATATATAATGTGTCATAATATGTCCATATATAATATACATATATAATAACATATAATAAACATATTATATTATTTTTATTTATGTAAGTCTTGTTTTAACGGAGCTTGGACCAATATTTTTTACTACTGCTAAGTCTACTTAAAGAGACGTAAGTTATACCTACTTACATCTTCATTTTCTTCTTCGTCCTACCATTATTCCCGGTATTTTTTTATTTACCCAGGGTCTGCTTATTACTCTTATCCGGATTTGACAGGTTGTTACTATTTTTACTTACATCATACTTAAATAATCAGTACCATGTAATAACATCGCAACACCATTGACATTTTGAGAGTTCATTAAAAGGTAATAAAATATTTATTGTTTTAACAATCCAATTTCGATAAAGATTTTTTATAGATAAGACATTCATTTCAATAAACAAAAATCGATAGTTGTTAAGCAATAAATGTATTAAAATACAATAAGTATATATAAATTGATAAGAGTTGAAAAGTGTTGGTTTGTAAATGTGATCTCTCGTCGGGAGCAATCGCTTGTTTTCTTTATGTTACTAAGTTGGCAAGCAAGAGTACGGCCCACCTGATTGATAGTAAGCGGTTGCCGAAACCTATAGCCGCACGATACCATTAGTAGGTGCCACTGAAACAGAGGACATGTGTTGAACTACTATAAACTAAGGACCGGCCTTTCCATACAGAAAAAAAATTCCAATGATTCGGTGGTGCTACTTCGACAATTCGCACGAATTTAGTCACAAGCTGGCAACTAAAAGTTAGCGTGTGAGTAACTTCGTCTTTAACATGGCCGTTGCATTAACTTTTTAGTTTTATTTTTATTTCAAATTTATTAATAAATACAATAAATGAAACTAATATCCATCTGTTAGCCATAAAGATCAAATTATGGCAAAAACTTATAGAATTTCATAGCACAAATGAAGTGATAAAATTCCTAGTTTTAAATAAATTATTTATTATTTATAAATGCGGAATGAAAGAATGCGTTCAGCATCTGTTTAAAAAAGCATTAAAACTCCCTTTCAAACTTTACGACGTTTAAATTATGCGTTTCACTAAAAAAAAAATTAAAAGAATATTAAAATGATTCTTTAGAATAGGTAAAATGATTCTTAAGTGCTATCCATAAACATTCCTAAAGCATACGTAAATCTAGGGATAATTATAGGTATAGGTAAGCACTCACTTGCTATTAATTAAGTAATATTCACTTCCAATTTTTTTATATTTTGAATATAGGTGTACATTTTATTTAAAACCAATCTTACAACATATTTACAATGCGATACTAACTGTATTTACAAAAAATAAAATCTTTTTTTTTTTTTTTTTTTCTTCATTTAGAGAGCTTTATCACTTAAAAGCGATTATGTCGCTCTATACAACCACAATACAAATAAAAAATTAATCTATCTTAAACTTAAGCCTAATTTAACAATTTTGAACACTGCTCTGGCTTCCTCCGATAAGGGATGAGCCAAGACACTGTTAACACCACCAATCTCTCTTAGAATGGTATATGACATGAACACTTCATAACGTAAGGATTCATTCCGGACACATTCCATTATAATGTGAATTTTTGGGCGAAAAACCGTCAGGAGAACAGGAGGGGCCTATCATCTGTGGAAGCAATATTTTATTCATTAATTGTATCTTATGCTTATTAAGAAACTAACCGCCCCCGCGGCTCCTCTCAGGTGGTATACAGATTTTTCTTAATTGCACGGAACCCTAGTATTTGTTAAATAAAAGTACACAATGTATAATTATGTTTGTATTAAGCTGTTTATGTTTGCGTGTGCTTTTGCAACCTGCTAATTTATTTTTTGAATATTGTGAATAAACATATTGTCTCATTTCGGTACTCGCTAAATTATTTATATAATAATAAACATAATATTATAGTTATATTATTATATAGAAATTAATTGCTTTTTATAAGTTATTTTATTATTGTTATTCATTTGCTTCAAATGTCCCTGTAATAAATAACTAACAAAACATTCCACTATATATTTACGAGGTAGTGAAATAGTAAACTTGAATACCAAAAACGCGATGAATACTTACGTAAATACCTGCGTAATTAGGACACAACATAAATATGACAGTGTGTCATCGTAAAACAGATTATAAATCACTCAATTAGTGCTTTAAATCACGTTATCTGTGATAAGGAAGAGTTAGAGCGCCGGCTGTCGTCTTTACGAGCGGTTATGTGATGCTTAATGTGGGCAGGCGACAACGCCTATGATTGATGGCGGCATGCGCTCCCGACGCGCGACGTCAACGCTCTCGGACTGGGTTATGTTTAGTACTTAGCTATGGTAAGGTAGGACATATAGAAGATATTAGGACTGAATTCAAAAATATGGAAAATTTTAGCCTACTTTTTAGGCATATGTTGCTATCGAACAAGTTGGCCTTGGTATAAAACTTAAAAGCTTTAGAAGCTCTGACCATGTTTAATAGCTCTGATCTTATTTAGTTCATAAATCACTGCATAATCTTTAGAAAGCCTTTTACTATTTCAGGTTAGACCTGAAGTTTGAGATTTAAAACTTAAATTAGACTTGTTTGAACCTTTTTTCAGCAACAAAATATGTATACTTAAGTTCTACAAATCTACGTCCCGAACTGGAAGACGCCATAGCATCAGCGTAGCGATGTAAGAGCAAGGGGGATCTTCCCCACCGCCTCGATCTTGCTAAATACTATGAAGAAATACACGAATATGATGCATTTTCAACTATTTAACTAACATCTCATCTGGATCCTAAATTAAGATTTTGGTCCTCCCTAGGCCAGATGCCCATGCGCTATAGTGGAACAAAATGCAATCCAACACGTACCAGCAACACAAATGACCTTCTAAACAACCGAGTACTGTCTCGCGGGCTGCGGTCCAATGATTGAGGTTTTGTAGCTGTAAGTGTATAATGTACATACTCTTATCCAAGTAGAAAATTTTGATAGTGCGTTGCAGGATTTTAATGTTGTCTTTGATTAGTAAGTACTTATACGTTATGAACCCGCTGTAGGGCTTAGATGTCGCGGCGGGCTACACGTGTACCTAGGTTTATTTTTAAAATCGTTGCAGAAAACTTTTCAAGATTTTAAATTACCAGAGAAAATATTACCTACTTCATACCGCGCTCGTCTTTGGTTTTAAATAGTTTTTAAATTCTTAAGATATATATTTTGTTGTTCAAATTATATTATTAAAATGGCATTTCCTCGTCTTGTCAGTGTGTATTCGTCTTAAATTGATAAAAGCGATGTAATGAATTAATGTTCGCTCAATGAAATCTAAATTTAGCTTCGGACGGGACCTGGACTTTGATGTCTTGCTATTTGTGTCACATATGGAAACTACATCAAACTATTAACATGGCTATTCATAATGATTTGTATTACTATTACTTAATGCTGTGCTGATTTTACAAAATGACAATCAACTCATTTCATTTAGTCTTCAGCTTGAGCCTTAAGTTCTAAATGGTACAAAACGATGGCCGCATTGGAAACGTGATTATATACCTATACATCTATGTTCGAAGTTTTTGATATTATCTAAATCATTATTATTATCTATAGATAATCGAAAATAATATGCATCAATGAAATTCAAATCAACAATTCGGTCCAATGAACAAAATCTATTTTTAGATGTGTTACCTCGTAACAAATACTTAATTACTTATTAGGTAAAGAAGGAAAAGTAAAAAGAAATGCAAATAAAGCTATAATATGCAGTGAGCTAAATTTTATTTTTATTTTTTGTATTTAAGTAAATGCTATATATATAGTAGCTAGGTATTTATTTACATATATTTAGCAACTCTAGAAACTCCTTTTTACATATTTACTGAAATTTACATTTTATTTGAATTTTATTTCCAGATTAATTCAGCACATAATTGATTCTCGTTTCTATGTTTAGATATTGTTTCACGTTCAAATAATATTACATGGAATAACTTTTATTTTTGTATAATTCAAAATATTTAAGCGCAACTTTATACAACTTTCGTTTAAAAAATTGAATCAATTAAAAACTCTTAACATTTCAACATGACATCAACGAGACATCGGGGTTAATATATCGCTCTCCCCGACGTAGATAAATACAAGATAGCATCGCTAATTTAAAGTTTTGGGACCTTTATTACCGACCATGACAGGTAACCCGGGACCTTCGTTGGGTAGTAAGGACTGCGCACTACTTGTTCGATCCTAGTAAATCAGAATATTTTACATATAAATTGTTTTTAAACTAAACTGAAGATTGATTGATTAATATCTATTTAGTTATATAATTCAACTTCAAACTAAAACTGAAGAGTTATTGAGGGCGGTAAAAAATAAAAATTAAAACAAATCTTTTCGTTTAAACAAAACTAAAGTGCATTAAATTCTTTAAAAATATATTCCATTTAGAGAAAGCTACAATATTTATATGGGCTATAAAGATATTTACATTTTTCTTGTATATGCTTGAACAATTTTGATCAGGCAAATTAAGTGGGCGTAGTCTGTTATGTTTTTGTAATCAAATGTTCTTGGTAGTGTTGTGTGGTCGACACGTTTCAAATGACAGCAATTTAATTATTAATTGTATTCTTTATTACTGTCACAACGGAAATGTACAATAGTTGTTGTAAGATACAGCGCTCAACTCAGCGGGCGCAGAAGCGCGTTAGACCCCAATACTAATTAGACGAATCATCTGCCCGCCGTACGCGTCACCGTCCCTCCGGCCCACCCACGAGGACGCACTAGATTCCTCGTCGGACGTTTTTTCAAACCCTAATTAAGCTAATTTATCGAGACAATAAGAGAAATTATCGGCGGCGAGCGGTCGGTTAGCGGCAGCTTTATGAGAGATATTAAATTGTCGGGTTTAAGAGGGCTACCGCGCTACACGGCCGATCCCGACCCGGCGTTTGATGCTCCAATAAATATGAGAGATACGATCCGATAACGGTCGGGTTGTTCGAAAGCGGTCGCAGGTTACACACCCGTCTAGAATGTGTCACGATAACCGAGGTGCCGATCTCGCGGTTGTGACGATTAAATGAGAATTTTATGACAAAACTAGTCGATACGCGTTTACTGAATGGTTGTCCGCGTGGGATGCTACCGCTACCGCTGGTACGCGACACAAATTCCCGACGTTTATCTAAATGTAAGTCGACGAAAAGATTATCTATTTGTGCGGTATGCGGTTATTTGTCACCATCAAATCTCGTCGGTGAGATATTTAACCTAAATAGTTGTAAAGACGCCGTAATCACCGAACTAACGCTATTATTATCTATCTACTTATCAATAATCAACTCCTATAAGATACAATAGATTATTGAATTTGGTAATTCGTTTAGATATTTATTTTGTTAAGGAAGTAAATTCAAAGTAATTTAGTTTTGGCAACGTTTTTGGAATGTAATATTAAATTAAGTGTATGACTTTATAAAAACCCTAACTGACTTCTAAGGTCTATTGCAATAACTATATAAAAATAATAGCTCCAATAATTCTTAGGAGCGCCATGTTCCTTCCAGCACAAACGGGGCGATCGGGGAAGTACCTACTACCCTCTCACAGGAAATCGGTAAAGTAACAGTATCAGTACTGTTGCGTTTCGTGCGATGAGTGAGAGCGCCGGAGGCGCTGGAGGCCCATTGTGTCATCCTCTCCGGTTCCTTCCTTTTTCCCTTCTGATCCATTCCCCAATATCCATTGGTTTTGCAGCATGCATGAGATAAGCGAGTGCATTCACAGGTTGCGGTGACAGCTTACCATCATGCGGACCGTATGCTTGTTTGCCATGATAAACTTGATAAACTTGATGCCGTTTCTTTTAAACAAAAAAATGTTGCGACTGGTGCATGGTCCGGCTGATGGCACGCGAATCACTGTAGCAAGCACTGTAGCCTATAAAGGTTTGTAATACATTCTGTAATTACAAATGTATGGTAATGGCACCGCATAAACATTCTGCTGACGCCAGGTTACAATGAATTAAATTGAAAGCAATGCTCTTATACTCAAGTTAACTTAAGTATTTCTTTGTATTAGTTTTATCTCCGAAGTACTTATTTAAATCATTACAAAATTTAACAAATAGAGATAATGTACTATCACTCTCACACAAAAACAGAGAATATTTAGTTTAACATAGTCACACGTCATTACATTTGTGTTTTTTTAAGTCGGTTAATTTTTTTTCTCTGTTATTGTATCAGCTCGCAAATTCTTCTGCGTCACCTCACCTTCTTTTATTAAGTAAGAATAAGTATTTTTAAACTTTGGAGAAGGGCATTAGACAGAATAAATAAGTAATTACTAAAACAATAAATAAAAGCTTCAAATTCAACGGCTCTTATTTGGACAGTGCATAGGATAGCGCGGTCCAAATGATACAGAGAGAGAGATTCGGGGCCTGGAAACCGGAACATGTGTATGATCGCAAAATAAAAATATCTACGCGAGCGGGAATCGACTGTACGACCGCCAGGATTTTCAAGGCATGTTTGCTACCTCTCCAGTAGAATTCACTTGACTATACGCCTGAGCCAAACTCATTTTTGACGGAATCAAATTAGAGCCCCCGTGAGGGCTGCACCTTTATTACGGCTGAGTCTCTGTACTCGCCCCCTGTATCGCGCTCGGTGACGCTGTCAAGGCCAGTAGGGCCAACAGCAATACACATTCCGAAAAAATAACCAGTAGAATTGTAATAATAAATGGAGCATTTAAAACAAAATACTATTATCGCTTGAGCTCTATCATAATACTTATAATGTTATAAATGTGAACATTTGTGCGGATGGAAGGGTCTTTGATCTCTTTCACGTAAAAACCTGGATTAACATAATTATATGATACCTACCTTTCATCCCAGAAAATATTGAGTTCCCGTAGGGTCCTCGAAACAAACAAAATAACGTGATATGAGCCGCAGGCAAAGCTAGTATAAAACAAAATTTAGCTGTAATAGTAGTGAATCGATTTTTATTTACTAAATTAATTTTAAAATTAGCATAATTTACATATAAGGTATAGCATCAACTATATCGTTGGCAGTGAAAGTTCTGTAAGACCAGCCATTTCAAAGATTAGCCGGAATAAACAGACAGACAAATATTTAAAAAATAAGTAGAATTTTTATGTACGTAGGTAGATATTTCAATTTTATTATAATATTAAATAAGAGTAGGTACTGCTTTCGAAATGGAAAGCAGCTTCTTTAGCAAAAGTTAGCAGATTCTTTCTATTTCTTATCTTGGTGGCATTAAACAGATGTTCATTAAGTATAATTTTGAATAAAAAAGATCAACAAACATTACTAAATATTATCGTATTATAAGAACTTATAGTACTTCTATGCTAAATACTGGCGGGTAGCGACATCTAGTGACACGAACAGAACACACGTGAATGTTATGTTATTCGAATTGAATAATCTAAAACGAACTATTATATCAATAGCTAAGTAATAATTAGTTTAATATCCCTAATTCATTAACTACAGAGAATATTAATTTTATACTTTCAGTGTAAGCTTAGGTGAAAATCAATATTTCACATTTATCTATTTTCTCTATTGCAGTCTTATGACATTATGTTGTGACAGCTCATTTGACAAGTAGTGACAATAAACAGTGGTCGCTTCGCTGATAAATATTTTGTGCATTTCTTTATAAAAATGCACATTAAAGAAAACGACATAGATGTACAATCGAGATAGTGCAATGGGTACTTTAAACATAGCTGAATGGTCTCCTGAGCAAGTTGCGGAGTGGATGTCAGGTTTGTAATGGGGTGTTGCGAGAAATATTCTTCTGGACGGTGAGTCACTCACGGCGTTTTGTTATTACAGGATTGGGGCCCAAAGTTGAACAGTATGTTCCTGAGCTACATAAGAAAGGGTTAAACGGTGCTAAATTGTTGACACTTCGATGCGACGACTTGGAATATCTAGGAATACACATCATAGGACACCAGGAATTGTTGCTGGAGGCTGTCGAACATTTACGAAACTTTGTATGCTATAATTTACGACTATCACTATATTTCATTTGTAAATCATTATTCAACATACTATATACATAACCAATTTTACATAACTGCTGGTATTACATTTGTTATTACATAAACAGTTTTAATTATTTTATGTTATGTTTGCATACATGTTTTATTTTTCTATGCTCATGAATTTTCATTACCCTCGATGACTATAGCTTATACTAATCATAGTTTTTAGTATTGTTATCTTGTTTATAAATATGATGTTTATTTTTAAATGTATTATCTTATGTATGACTCATATTGTTTAGTATTAATATATTGACTTTTTACTAGCATTATGAGTTGACGAGAGAATGTGTGCAGCAGCTAGCCTTAAGAGTATCATCGGCAGCTAACTCTCTGGCTCGGGCGTTGCGTCATCATGTTGAGGCTCGTCTAGAGACACATTCCTTAGCTGATGTTGCAAGAACTGTGCATGCAGTCAAGCCTCTTGTATGTTGGTTAGATAGGTATGTTTAAAGGTTTTCTATTATTTTCTTAGTTGTGAAAATGATATTCAAAATGTTATGTTAAAACTTAACACAGTTTTAATGTAATATGAGTGTATTTTGACAGTTTAAGTATAATGTGTACTAAAGGTTCTCTTTTTAATTTTAGATGGCCATTATGCTCTGGATCACCACTTGCGGAGAGAAAGGCAGCTCTTTTGAAACTATCCTTGGAAGCAGCAACATGTGCTCAAAGAGACAGGTTCGCAGAGCAACCTGCCCGAGCTGTGGCAGCGGCTGCAGCAGCTGTGGCCGCTGTTGCTGATTACATTATTCAGGTAATTTTAAACTTGTATTGGTTAAGATTAAAAGTTTAAGACAAAGTAACTTTTCAATTTAAAAATCTGATCTGACTATGCTGGCCTTGTTTTAGAAAGTCAAGGCACATCAAGCACAAACTATAAATCCACTAGCTTATTTATATTTTATTAGAAATATTGTTTCAAATAAACGCATCACATGAGAGTTAAAACTTTTAATATTTGAATCTTTGAATGTTAAAGATTGTGTTTTCATGATCTTAATTAGTGAATTATTTGGGAATTAGGAAATTTTATGGAAGCTATTTTATGAATTTGATTGAGTGTGTAGCGTTTATTTTTTTATTTTATTGATGTACAGTTGTCATTTGAAAAAATAAAATTACGTATATGTAAAAATAAAAAAAAATTGCACTTGGTGGAAGTGGTACATACAAATCGTACTCTCAATATCTGCACTTCAACATAGTCGTGCTATATACAGGCCCTTCCATTTAAATGTCCAAAGGCTCTCTGGTGCTCCTTGGGGACTTCAATATCAACACAACTAAATAAAGTAAGTCACAATCTTGCAACATAATCAAATAAAGTTAATGTGTGACTGACTGACATACTGTTGTCTGTACGGAAGGGGCTGTCTATAGTAAACAGTATGTCAAGATTATACACATTAAAGGGTATGATCAAGTTTCTGTGACAGTCTGTTGAAATGTTCCGTATATGCTATGACAGTTATGTACTTTTGTTTCTGTTTGTCTGTTGATATTTTTGATGCTGATATTTCAAAACTGGTGTAGATTTGAAAAAGTAACAATTTATTTATAAATTTTGTAGTGTTCAGTAATGTAGTAGTTTCAATATTGAATAGAGATTTTGACTTTGTTGTGTGTCTTGTTAAAATGCTGGCGACCTTGTGCGATGTATTGTTCTATTAGGTTATGATAGACAAAAATTTTGTTGGGAGGTTGACGCTTACATTATACATCCTATTGTAACTTGATTTTTTGAAATAAAATCAATAAGAAAATTGAATACTGTACTCAATTTTATTGGGGTAGTTATATTTAGCTGGTACACGTGTCTCTCTACGGTCTCTAGTTAATATAAAAATTTGTTTCATACCGAAATTGTATCGGGATCATATGTAATAAATATACCAAAACATCAAAATTGCAAATTGAATGAATATATTTCTGTGACACGTGTGGTACCGAGGTAGTAAGTAGTAGTGGTTTAGGACGTGTCGGACCCGACGATCCTGCAGCCGGCGTCGCTGGACGCGGTGTCGCTGCGGCAGGGCGAGCGCGCGCTCGGCTTCGAGGTGGTGCCGTCCTTCTGCGGCCACCACCAGCTGGCGCACATCCGCTTCGCGTCGCCCGCGCACGCCTCGGGGCTCGTGCACGAGGCCGACGAGATCGTGCAGGTACCGACAGATACTTAACCTTTATATGCTAATTGTGTTGCAATGTGTTTGGCGCTGTTAATTGTATCGCAGTTGTTAATGTATATATTTTGTGTCGTATTGTATATTCGACTGCTGCAGGTGGGGGGCAAGTGCGTGATCGGCTGGAGCGGCGAGGCGGTGGAGCGCGCGTGCGCGGAGGCGGCGCGCGCCGGCGGCGAGCTGCAGCTGCGCCTGCGCCGGCGCGGAGCACGCGCGCTGCCCGCGCTGCCCACGCCGCCGCTGCGCGTGCAGCGCCCCGCGCGCCTGCGCCTGCCGCCGCTGCACGCGCCCCACACCATGCACAGGTACCGCCGCCGCCGGCTGGCGCCCGCCGCTCGGGGCTCGCGTCCACTGAGCCTCCGGTGCATCGTTTCCAGGTACGAGCTGGAGTTCCCGCGGCTGGAGACGCGGCCGGAGGCGGCGGCCGAGCGGGCGGCGGCGCCGCGCGCGGCGAGCCCCGCGTCGTCGTCGGGCGAGAGCGAGCCGCTGTCGCCGCCCGCCTCGCCCACGCTGCACCTCGACTCCGCCAGGTGAGTCCCGCCCGTCGATGGCATCTACCGACACGATCACGCGGCTATTCCATGTATTCGACATTTAAAATAAATTCCAATTTTAAAATTGATGGATGAAATAAGTTATTTTAATTGAAAAAAAAAAAAAAAATGGAATCAGCTTGGCTGCGATATACCATCGTATAAGAGCGTGGAGTGACTATACCGCCGCGTGCCGCAGGCTGTACCCGCCCAAGCCGGCGAGCGCGCGCGCGCGGCGCCACTCGGTGTGCGGCGGCTCCCCGCGCGGCGCGCGCCCGCCGCTCGCCGTGCAGCGGGTGAGTGACGCCGAGCGACCGACCGACTGGCTCACGTGACACAATATATTCACTTTATTTCTTTTCATATTTCTCATTTTTTGAGTAAAATACAGAACACTAACTTTAAGCTTAAATTAAAAACTTACTTTTGACTTTAAATTAAAAGTAAAAATAACTTTATTTCACTAGAAAAAAATGACTCCAAATCGAAATGGCCGCCACTCGTTTTCTAATTGGATGCTCAATATTAAGTAAACCAATGTTCAGCTTTGTGCAAAATGAGTCAAAGATAAATAAACAGTGATTTCTATATACAGTATTTTATATGTATGTTAAAAATCTTTCAAGCTTTTAATATGGTGAATTTCAGATGGCTTTCTGAATCGTGTAAAAGTGGTCGTCAACCGAGATGTATTAGTTATAAAATGCAATATCGAATAATAAACTATCTTCTTGTTTTGATAGAGAATAAACTTTCAAAAAAGTTAATTCAAAAAAGTTTAAACCATATTTCAATTATTTTTGTGTAGACTATTGATATCCATTACTGTTGTTTTTATCTATATAAATTTCATAAAATATAATAAAATAAATTGTTGTCAATTACTTGATTATTATTGTATTGTATGTTTACTCAGTTTTGGCAAGAATTACAGCAGCAGCGGTGGGTCAACGGAGGCAGTCCCGAACCAGATGACTCTACACTTTATCGACGAGACAAGGTTATTGACACTCTCTAGACTAATTTTTCGCAGAATTATTTGAGTAACGATATTTCATAGACACAACCGTTTTCCTATTTATTCTGGACTATAGATATATAAAAGGGTAGATTGCGGTTATATATAGCGTAAAACAGAAAGTGCTTAAAATTGTTACGCCCTGTTACAAATTCTTGGAACTTTATAAAATCATGCATCGTCGCACGGATGCGCTACCAAAACTTTGAAGTCATTAGTCAATATCCAAGCCCAATTCTTACTGACCTAATGTGCCATTAAAAAAAAATTAATCATGTCATACATAGCGGTAGCTTATCATAGTCAATATATTGTCCTCTATATCTATGGTCTGGACTCTGGACGAACAGCGCAGCCTTTGTCAAATCAATTAGCTGATATAATTATAACAATTACATTTTCAGGCAGTTTCATGTAGCACAGGCCTACAATTATCACCTCGACCGAGAACATGCCTGGGAGTTCCAAGACCTATTGGCAACCAAAACAGCGGTCAGATAACCATACAGTGTCAGTCACCTACACCGGCACAAAGTCGGGGGAAATTGGACAAGAGTCACTCCACACCAGCATACGATTTCGAACCATCCTCGGAACCTGGGTCTCTCGCCGCGCAAACCATCCCTGAATCCCCAACGACACCAACAACAGATGGTCCAACATTACCTCAACTTGAAAAGGCTGGACAGATCCTTGACTTCAAGAAATCAAGTACACAGATCGAGGAAGCGATACAGCAGAGAAATCGTAAAGCCGTTGTTGACGAGGAGAAGTCTGAAATATTCTCAGATGACGACATCAAGCCTATAGACGAAGACTCGAAACTAGAAATTGTGGAAACAGTGAATACCATAATTAGTGAAAATGTGAGAATTAGTGAAAGATTAGTGTCGAGGGAGATGAGGAGGTTCGATAGTGAGGAGAGCACGAAGCTGTCTCCCAAGGTGTCTACAGACGACACGAGCAGCGATGAGCACATACCAATCCCGGTCAAGTAAGTTTTATTACCTAATGAAACATTAATGTCCAAAGTTTTGATCTGAGTAATTTGTTTTTCTTAGTCTGTGTCTTTATGCAAGCTTGTATGTTATATTTAATTTCATTAGTTATATAATGTTTTGCTTTATTAGTTTTTGAGGTAGTAGACGTTGACTTTTAGTTTTTGAGGTGCTTTGGTCTGTTGATATTAGTAATTTTTGTAGCTTGGATATTTACCAAGATCACACTTTTATATGAATTTGTTATAAGTATTTTTAATTAATTTGAAATTTTATGGCTTAAGACTTTTATTTCTCAAAAAGAATACAATTCACTTAATATGAGAAATGTAGCGACATCTACACGCAACATGACGTAACGCGATAGAAAGACAAGACTGTCACAATGTCGCATCAAGCTACAACGACACCTACAGGGCATACGCAACGATATGGACGAC
This sequence comes from Hestina assimilis, assembly GCA_023373885.1. Taxonomy (NCBI): domain Eukaryota; kingdom Metazoa; phylum Arthropoda; class Insecta; order Lepidoptera; family Nymphalidae; genus Hestina; species Hestina assimilis. Next base: position 632,756 of record CM041745.1, on the reverse strand, counting down.
CAACGAACGTCACGATCCTAAATCGCGCTATCAAAGTTTTTTTTTTTTTTTTTAGAAGTTGGCAAACAAGCATACGGCCCACCTGATGGTAAGTGGCTGCCGCAGCCTATGAGCGCTTGCAGCACCATTAGTAGGTGCCACTCGCGCGTTGCCAACCTCGAGATATTAGTTCTTAAATCTCGTTCGCCCAATAATTTCACTAGCGTACAATGCCCTTCAAACCGGAACACAGTAGTGCCTAAGCACGACTATTTGGCGGCAGAATATTGGACACTGCGGTGGTACCTACCTAGCCGGCCTCTTGCAACAAAAGACCTACCACCAGTGTGACTGATTGCACTGGTGGAATAATCTCTGTTGTGACAGAGGTTATCCCAACAGCGGGCGATGGGGTCGTCACATCCCGACGCCTTTAATCCTTTCCTACCCACTTGAGGTATATATACAACTTTCCAACGTAAGTCGTCGGGCTTCGGCCCAGGGCTTCGATCCGCCAGGCAATATAACCCGCCTGGTCGGAGGATCCTCCCTTCGTGTTGGATACGTTTCTCGCGTCGCACCTCCACAGTGATGACTTCCGACGTGATCCACACCCTCCACAAGAAATACATAACCGTTAATCATAACAGTAAATTATGGAACAGTGTTAATAATTTCTTACTCAAATTTCTTAGAATTTAACATAGATGTGGATAAAAGGATAAAGTAAGGTTCTATTACATATCGTTTGCATAGGAAGTCAATGGCTATTTACATTTTTATTTATTTACTTAACATTTATTGGTTTTATATCATTATTGTTTTAATTAATATATAAGAAATATAGAATCAAACATAGAGTATATATATGTACAAAGACATATTATATATTATTATTTTATTCCTTCTCTTAGGTATCCCAAACCTCGTATAACCGAACGCTATAGACCTTCTGACATCCCGCCCGAGCCTCCACCGCGCCCCTCGTTTACGCAGCGCACCCCTCCCATGCGCGAGCTGCCCCCTCCCCTCGCGAGCTGCCCCTCCGCCTCGCGAGCTGCCTCCTCCCCTCGCGAGCTTCCCCCTCCGCCTCGCGAGTTGCCCCCGCCGCCGCGCGAGCTGCCCTCCCCGCGCGAGCTGCCCGCGCCGCCGCCCCGCGAGAGCTCGTCGCTGCGGTCGCGGCCACGAGTGAGCGAGTCGCGGGACTCGTCGCCTCTCAAGCCGCTGCGAGCGGGCGACTCTGCGCAGGTCAGTAGGACTAGTATATCTATATGTCGCAGTGAAATTGTAAAATTGTGATATATTATAATTTCGGTACCTTTTTGTAAATTTTCTCTAATTCCTTCATACAATTTATAGAATAAAATTAACACTAGGCGATTTTATTTGTGATTTCACGACCTAGATTTTGAATGATATTATTTAATTAGTAGTATTGCAGCTTGTGATTAGTCGATCCTCTGAAAATAGATGTAAAATAAATTCCTAATAGATAATGTTACATCCGCAAATCTCGCGTTCGACTGTCGGCTATTGTAATGGTATGAAGTAGTGGTAACGTGTACAACGCCGCAGCCGACGCCGCCGCGGCCCATCAGCAAGCAGGACATCCGGCTGGTGCGGCAGGAGCGGCGCGCGCTGCCGGCGCTCAACGGCGCGGAGGCGCGGCGCGAGGCGGCGGGGGACGCGCCCGCGCCCGCGCCGCCGCCCGCGCGCGGCCTCTTCCCCTCCTCCAAGTCGCGCAGCCTCAAGAAGAAGAACTCCATACTGGCCAGTGAGTCCCACGGACTTGCCTTATCTAGCGCATGCTGATTACTTTACTATATCCAGAAATGTATAATGTTGTCATTCGGTTATAAAACATGTCAGTAGTTTGTATCCGGCTTGAAGGGCTAAAAAATAAAATTTTTGTAATTGAAATTAATACTTGAGCTTAATATCCCAAAAGTCAAATTTTAATATTCAACCCTGCACTACTTACTAACCTACGGCCCATTACACAATAGTAAGATCAAACATCATTGTCATCTAGATAAAATCTTAAGAAAGTTGAAAACACGCTGGAAATAAATTTAGTAGACTTTATTTAATATTATTTATAGTAAAGGTCTGGCAGGAGAAGGATGAGGTTTGGGAAATATCAATACTGGCAGTTTCCAATAGTTCGCTCTATATGAATTTGTTGCCCGGCTCGAAGGACCAAGATTTAACGGTTATGGTAGTCGAAAAGAGTTCTAATAAAAGATAAAACTTTAGAACAAATGGTTTAATGTAACGTTACTACTAAAATGGTAAAATTGTGAAATGGTAAAATGGTTATTTTTCGCGAAATGATTGGCGATTGAACATGAAATAAAGTAATTTGTAAGTTGCAATAACGCGTGCCGGCGTAAACGCTTACACTGCGTTATATAATGCGTGACGATTAGCATCGTACAGTTATGGAATGCGATGGGAGCCCATTCCTTAATACACGATACTGTGTCAGTATGTGTGTGTAGTGAGTAGTGCCGTGCCCCCAGAGCGGCGCTGCGTGCCGGCGCGCTCGCTGGCGGCGCGCGGCGCGGCGGGGCGCGTGTGGCAGCGCGTGCGCGCGCGCGGCGCCGCGCAGCCGCGCTGGGCCGCGCGCCACCTGCTGCTGGCGCACAACCTGCTGTACGCCTACCGCTCGCCCGAGGTGAGTACGCGCGCCGCGCCGGCCGCGCCGCCCCGCCCGCGCTAACGGACCCGCTGTTGCAGTGCAACCGCGCCGACTGCATGATCTACCTGGAGGGCTGCACGGTGTGCGCGGCGGGCGAGGTCAAGTCGCGCGCGCACGCCTTCAAGGTGTACCACACGGGCAGCGCCTTCTACTTCGCGTGCGACTCGCGCGACGCCATGCTGGCCTGGATCCAGCTCATCCATCGCGCCACGCTGCTGCCCTCGCTGCTGTCCTCCGCGGTGGGTACCACGTCGTTAACACCTCCCTATCACCTCACCTATCGCCTGATCTAGCACCTCGACCGAACCTACTGATCGCATGATCTTTCTGGAGGACTGAAAGGTTAACGTGCTCTCCGGGGCACCCTAGGACAAACGTCCAGAGACCGAGTTCATGTTCATGTAATGTATTTTACTTTCAGATGGAGTTGTCTAAGCAGTTTTCAGAAACAGACTATTCTGAAACCGAGTCGGACACCGATAATGCTGAAAGGAAAAACGATAAAGACAGAGAAAAAGAGAAAGAGCGGGAGAAGGAAAAATCTAAATTTGGTTCTCTTAAAAAGTTGACGCATCGCGCCGGCCGGAGCGAGTCTCACGAGAACGTAAACCAGGCAGCTGCTACTAGTCTAGATAGGAAGTATTTGAGATTCTTCTCAAGAGCGAGGTCCAAAGATGATACTAAAAGTGGGAAGGTTTGTTATGTGAGCTAAAACTAGTCTAGTCTGTAGCTCCATATAGTTAGCGGACCATTTTTTGAAATTTGACCTCTAAAGTATATGGCCTAATTGGTCACTAATTGGTCATAATTGGTCAGTATATTTGAATAATTGGTCAGCACTCTGACAAAAGTTACAAACATTTTAAAATTTTAAGTTCATAAAAAAATTTTGGCGGAGCATTTGAATCCTAGACACCAGATCTAAGGTGATTTAAATTGGTCACGTAGTGGTCATAATTGGTCACTAGGTCACAGTAATTGGTCAGCCTTGTAACGATCAATATATCACAAAATATCCTCAAATTGGGGTAAAAATACCTTCCACACGATTATAGTCATACACATTTCGTACACAGTTCATACAAAGTCCATTCAAAGTTTTTTCATTTGCTAACACTCTGATCTTAATTGGTCACAATGTCACAGTAATTGGTCAGCCTTGGAACGACCAATAAATCACAAGATATTCGCACATTGGGTGTAAAAATAAATACCTTGCACACGATTTTAGTGATACACGGCTTGTACACGGGTCATACAAAGTCCATTCACAGTTTTTTTAACTGTTCACACTCCGGTCATAATTGGTCACTAAGTCACAGTAATTGGTCAGCCTTGAGACGACCAATACATCACAAAGTATTGGCACACAGTGCATAAAAATATCTTTTACTGCATTATAGTCATACCTGGCTCGTAAACAGTTCATACAAACTTCATGCAAGGTTTTTTTATTTGGTAACACTCTGATCTTAATTGGTCACTAGGTCCCAGTAATTGGTCAGCCTTCAATAAATAATTATATCACAGTTTATTCGCACCTAGAGTATAAAAGTACTTCGTACACGAATATAGTCATACATGGCTTGTACACGGTTCATACAAAGTCTATTCAGGGTGTTTTTATTTGGTAGCACTCTGATCTTAATTGGTCACTAAGGCACAGTAATTGGTCAGGCTTGGATAAATATTTATATCAGAGTTTATTCGCACTTAGAGTAGAAAAATACCTCGCACAAGAATATAGTCATACGTGGCCTGTACAGGGTTCATACAAAGTCTTTTCAATGTTTTTTTAACTGGTCACACTCTGGTCATAATTGGTCACTAAGTCACAGTAATTGGTCAGCCTTGAGTCGATCAATATATCACAAAGTATCGGCACACAGTGTTTAAAAATACCTTTTACTGCATTAAAGTCATACCTGGCTCTTAAACAGTTCATACAAAATTCATGCAAGGTTTTTTTATTTGGTAACACTTTGATCTTAATTGGTTACTAGGTCCCAGTAATTGGTCAGCCTTCGATAAATAATTATATCAGAGTTTATTCGCACATAGAGTATAAAACTACCTCGTACACGAATATAGTCATACACGGCTTGTACACGGTTCATACAAAGTTTATTCAAAGATTTTTTAACTGGCTACACTCTGATCTTAATTGGTCATTAGGTCCCAGTAATTGGTCAGCCTTGCATAAATATTTATATCAGAGTTTATTCGCACATAGAGTAAAAAATTACCTCGCACACGAATATAGTCATACACGGCTTGTACACGGTTCATACAAAGTCTATTTAAGGTTTTTTTAACTGGCTACACTCTGTTCTTAATTGGTCACTAGGACCCAGTAATTGGTCAGCCTTGGTTAAAAAATTGTATCAGTGTTGATTCGCATAAAGAGTATAAAAATACCTAGTACACGAATATAGTCATACACGGCTTGTACACGGTTCATACAAAGTCTTTTCAAGGTTTTTATAACTGGTCACACTCTGATCTTAATTGGTCACTAGGTCCCAGTAATTGGTCCGCCTTGCATAAATATTTATATCAGAGTTTATTCGCACATAGAGTAAAAAATTACCTCGCACACGAATATAGTCATACACGGCTTGTACACGGTTAATACAAAGTCTATTGAAGTTTTTTTAACTGGTAGCACTCTTTTCTTAATTGGTCACTAGGTCCCAGTAATTGGTCAGCCTTGGATAAATATTTATATCAGAGTTTATTCGCACATAGAGTATAAAAATACCTCGTATAAGAATATAGTCATACACGGCTTGTACACGGTTCATACAAAGTCTATTCAAGGTTTTTATAACTGGTCACACTCTGATCTTAATTGGTCACTAGGTCCCAGTAATTGGTCAGCCTTGGTTAAATAATTGTATCAGAGTTTATTCGCATAAAGAGTATAAAAATACCTCGCACAAGAATATAGTCATACGTGGCCTGTACAGGGTTCATACAAAGTCTTTTCAATGTTTTTTTAACTGGTCACACTCTGATCTTAATTGGTCACTAGGTCCCAGTAATTGGTCAGCCTTGCATAAATATTTATATCAGAGTTTATTCGCACATAGAGTAAAAAATTACCTCGCACACGAATATAGTCATACACGGCTTGTACACGGTTCATACAAAGTCTATTCAAGGTTTTTAACTCACCACACTTTGATCTTAATTGGTCCCTACGTCACAGTTATTGGTCAGGCTTGGATAAATATTTATATCAAAGTTTATTCGCACATAGAGTAGAAAAATACCTCGCACAAGAATATAGTCATACGCGGCCTGTACACGGTTCATACAAAGCCATTTCAATGTTTTTTTAACTGGCCACACTCTGTTTATAATTGATGACTAAGTCACAGTAATTGGTCAGCCTTGAGACGATCCATACATCACAAGATACTCGCACATTGGGTGTTAAAATACCTTGTACAAAATTGCAGTCATACACGGCTCGTGCCCGGTTCCTACAAAGTCCATTCAAGGTTTTTTATTTAGTAATACTATTTATTTGTCGTATCTCCTCGTTTTGGGAACACTCCCCTGGCTGCCACAGTCGTTCAGTTCCGCGGTCAGTTGGAAGGAAAGGTCAAATTGGCCTCTAAAAAGCTTGGTGTGCTCAGCAAGGCGAGGCACTACTTCACGTCGGCTCATCGCCTAAAACTCTACAAGGCACAAATTCGACCACACGTGGAGTACTGCTCTCACCTCTGGGCGGAAGCTCCCCAGTACCAGCTACTTCCAATTGACCGCATCCAACGTAGAGCGGCTCGAATTGTCGACGATCAAGCCCTTTCCGATCGGCTTGATCCTTTGGCATTGCGTAGAGATGTCGGATCACTCTGCATCTTCTATCGCATATATCACGGAGAGTGTTCTGAGGAATTGTTTGGCTTGATCCCGCCGGTAGAATTTCACCATCGGACATCGCGACAAAACTCTAAGTTCCATCCATACCACCTCGATGTCTGGAAATCCACAACAGCGAGATTTAGAAGACATTTTCTTCCTCGCACAACCACTCTGTGGAACCAACTTCCGCCGGCGGTCTTTCCGAACCGATACGACTTGGGAACCTTCAAGAGAAGAGCCTATTCTTTCCTTAAAGGTCGGCAACGCACCTGCATGCCTTCTGGTGTTGCAGATGTTCATGGGCGGCGGTGATCACTTAACATCAGGTGAGCCTCCTGCCCGTTTGCCCCTCTTACATAAAAAAAAAAAAAAAAAAATTCCATCGTGAATGGTAACTTGGGCACAGTAATTGGTCAGCCTTGAATCGACCAATATATCACAAGATATCGGCACGTTAGGCGTAATCATACCTTGCACACCAATACACGCCTTGAACAAGGCTGACCAATTACTGTGACGTAGTGACCAATTAAAATCAAAGTGTGGCCAGTTAAAAAAACCTTGAATAGACTTTGTTCGAACCGTTTATAAGCCGTGTATGACTATATTCGTGTACGAGGTATTTTTTTACTCTAAGTGCAAATAAACTCTGATATAATTTTTTATCCAAGCCTGACCAATAACTGTGACGTAGGGACCAATTAAGATCAAAGTATGGTGAGTTAAAAAAACCTTGAATAGACTTTGTATGAACCGTGTACAAGCCGTGTATGACTATATTCGTGTGCGAGGTAATTTTTTACTCTATGTGCGAATAAACTCTGATATAAATATTTATGCAAGGCTGACCAATTAGTGGGACCTAGTGACCAATTAAGACCAGAGTGTGACCAGTTAAAAAAACATTGAAAAGACTTTGTATGAACCCTGTACAGGCCACGTATGACTATATTCTTGTGCGAGGTATTTTTATACTCTTTATGCGAATAAACTCTGATACAATTATTTAACCAAGGCTAACCAATTACTGGGACCTAGTGACCAATTAAGAACAGAGTGTGGCCAGTTAAAAAAACCTTGAATAGACTTTGTTTGAACCGTGTACAAGCCGTGTATGACTATATTCTTATACGAGGTATTTTTATACTCTATGTGCGAATAAACTCTGATATAAATATTTATCCAAGGCTGACCAATTACTGGGACCTAGTGACCAATTAAGAAAAGAGTGCTACCAGTTAAAAAAACTTCAATAGACTTTGTATTAACCGTGTACAAGCCGTGTATGACTATATTCGTGTGCGAGGTAATTTTTTACTCTATGTGCGAATAAACTCTGATATAAATATTTATGCAAGGCTGACCAATTACTGGGACCTAGTGACCAATTAAGATCAGAGTGTGACCAGTTATAAAAACCTTGAATAGACTTTGTATGAACCGTGTACAAGCCGTGTATGACTATATTCGTGTACGAGGTATTTTTATACTCTTTATGCGAATCAACACTGATACAATTTTTTAACCAAGGCTGACCAATTACTGGGTCCTAGTGACCAATTAAGAACAGAGTGTGGCCAGTTAAAAAACCTTAAATAGACTTTGTATGAACCGTGTACAAGCCGTGTATGACTATATTCGTGTGCGAGGTAATTTTTTACTTTATGTGCGAATAAACTCTGATATAAATATTTATGCAAGGCTGACCAATTACTGGGACCTAATGACCAATTAAGATCAGAGTGTGGCCAGTTAAAAAATCTTTGAATAAACTTTGTATGAACCGTGTACAAGCCGTGTATGACTATATTCGTGTACGAGGTAGTTTTATACTCTATGTGCGAATAAACTCTGATATAATTATTTATCGAAGGCTTACCAATTACTGGGACCTAGTAACCAATTAAGATCAAAGTGTTACCAAATAAAAAAACCTTGCATGAATTTTGTATGAACTGTTTAAGAGCCAGGTATGACTTTAATGCAGTAAAAGGTATTTTTATACACTGTGCCGATACTTTGTGATATATTGATCGACTCAAGGCTGACCAATTACTGTGACTTAGTGACCAATTATGACCAGAGTGTGACCAGTTAAAAAAACATTGAAAAGACTTTGTATGAACCCTGTACAGGCCACGTATGACTATATTCTTGTGCGAGGTATTTTTCTACTCTAAGTGCGAATAAACTCTGATATAAATATTTATTCAAGCCTGACCAATTACTGTGACGTAGTGACCAATTAAGATCAGAGTGTTACCAAATAAAAAAACCTTGCATGAAGTTTGTATGAACTGTTTAAGAGCCAGGTATGACTATAATGCAGTAAAAGGTATTTTTTACACTGTGTGCCGATACTTTGTGATATATTGATCGACTCAAGGCTGACCAATTACTGTGACTTAGTGACCTATTATGACCAGAGTGTGACCAGTTAAAAAACATTGAAAAGGCTTTGTATGAACCGTGTACAGGCCGCGCATGACTATTTTCTTGTGCGAGGTATTTTTCTACTCTATGTGCGAATAAACTCTGATATAAATATTTATCCAAGCCTGACCAATTACTGTGCCTTAGTGACCAATTAAGATCAGAGTGCTACCAAATAAAAACACCCTGAATAGACTTTGTATGAACCGTGTACAAGCCGTGTATGACTATATTCGTGTACGAAGTACTTTTATACTCTATGTGCGAATAAACTGTGATATAATTATTTATTGAAGGCTGACCAATTACTGGGACCTAGTGACCAATTAAGATCAGAGTGTTACCAAATAAAAAAACCTTGCATGAAGTTTGTATGAACTGTTTACGAGCCAGGTATGACTATAATGCAGTAAAAGATATTTTTATGCACTGTGTGCCAATACTTTGTGATGTATTGGTCGTCTCAAGGCTGACCAATTACTGTGACTTAGTGACCAATTATGACCGGAGTGTGAACAGTTAAAAAAACTGTGAATGGACTTTGTATGACCCGTGTACAAGCCGTGTATCACTAAAATCGTGTGCAAGGTATTTATTTTTACACCCAATGTGCGAATATCTTGTGATTTATTGGTCGTTCCAAGGCTGACCAATTACTGTGACATTGTGACCAATTAAGATCAGAGTGTTAGCAAATGAAAAAACTTTGAATGGACTTTGTATGAACTGTGTACGAAATGTGTATGACTATAATCGTGTGGAAGGTATTTTTACCCCAATTTGAGGATATTTTGTGATATATTGATCGTTACAAGGCTGACCAATTACTGTGACCTAGTGACCAATTATGACCACTACGTGACCAATTTAAATCACCTTAGATCTGGTGTCTAGGATTCAAATGCTCCGCCAAAATTTTTTTATGAACTTAAAATTTTAAAATGCTTGTAACTTTTGTCAGAGTGCTGACCAATTATTCAAATATACTGACCAATTATGACCAATTAGTGACCAATTAGGCCATATACTTTAGAGGTCAAATTTCAAAAAATGGTCCGCTAACTATATGGAGCTCTAGTCTGTATACATAACTTCGCTTTGTAGTTAATGAAATGAAAGACTTATGTGTTACTTCTTATCTTGGGACAGATAAAATGGAAAGTGGGAAACTAATTTGGAAAATTATTGATAATTTTTTTTTTCAACTTCGTCACCGGTGGAAGTTACTTAGTTCTTACATTAAAGTGCAGCTATTTTATCCTGGACTGTAGAAACTGTTGAACTGTGGTTTGCTTTCGGGTTAAAAAAGAAACGCCTTTATGGGTTCACTACATATTTATTACTGCTACAACTTGTTTAAAATATATTGTGCTTCGGCTAACTATGGGATGATAGCTGACACTTGATATAAAGCAGCACTTACATTAGACTTATTACTATAAAGTATCGTATACACTATTTTTATCACACTACACTGTACTGAAAATACTAAGAGCATTTAACTGTTTAATGGATTCGACTAACTCATTTCCAAGAAGGCAAAATGGACTTCAAAAGAATTGAATTCGCATGTAACATTTTTAAGAGGTGAGTTAACAAGTAGACCTCCTCCTCACCTCCACCACCACCTCTTAAAATATTAAAAAAAAAAAATGTTAAATGGTCTATGTGAAACTGGCATCCTCTTGAAATTCAAGATGGTGTTTTTAGTTATAATTAGGCTTACCGCTACGTGTGTCATGGCTCAATTCTTTTATTCGTGAATTTCTGCGACTGTCCCCTGGCCACGTGCAAAACGTCGTAGCGGGGCTTAACGCTTGTCGTGTGCGCCCGCAGCGCGCGTGCGCGGGCGTGGCGCCCACGGAGCACTACCGCAGCTACCGGCGCGCGTCGCCGCCCGCGCCCGCGCCGCGCCTCGCCGCCCCCATCAACTACATCCACGCCTCCAACCCCAACCTGCTCGACTTCGAGAAGAGCGACTTCGTCACCAAGCCCGCCGTGCAGGTGAGTGGCCCCAAGAGTCAGATCTCCAACTGGGTTATGTCTGGCACTAGCCGGACAAGCCCTGATATCTGGCTCCTAGTGTTTTTAGTTTAAATTTTTCCTTTTATATGTGTACTAAATCATTTCGGTGTTTCACTGGGAATTCCAGCTCTTTGTGTTTATACTGAATAATTCTCGCAGGTACCGAAACCGAAGGTCCACAAGCCGGACAACTTCGTGGGGTTCGTAACCCTGGAGGAGTTCATGCTGAAGAAGCAGGAGGAGGAGCGACGGCAGGTGTACAGCAACCGAGTGCTGCTGGGCGTGGAGGAGCGGCGCGCGCGCGAGCTGCAGCGGCGCCTCGCGCGCGTCGTGCCCGACGTGGTGTACGGCGAGCTGGAGCCGCGCGCCGCGCACGGGTGAGCGCGCCCACGACACTGTCCACTGCTCCACCGATTGGGTCGGATCGTTTTAAAATAGCCGAGATCACCCAATGGATCGAAAACGTAGGCTTTAGCAGAAGCGACCTTCAAATCCGGGCAAGCACCTTAAGTTTTCAAGTGCTTAAAAGGACCACCTACCTGCCACCGTACGTTGGTGAAAACCTCTTGAATGATAAGTAATTTTACCCAGAGTTAATAAATCGAGTTCAAAAGAGGTTTTATGAAATAGTGAGTGAGTTGTTATCAGTACCATAGTCCAGTTATTAACATTCTGGTGCCGAAACCCGGGAAAGGAGCGAAATTAATAGACTTTTCTTGTCTAAAGGAGTGTTTATTGCCTTAAAAAAGTTGTGTTGTTATAAAAAAGATGAAGTCGATTTAGTTAAAATAATAAGATCAATTAGAAAATTTACAGAATACTTTGCGAAACTATATAAATTCGCCCAAGAAAAGAATTACTAGGACATTTATAGAAGCATTTAAGAAGCTGTATAAAATTTTTTTGAATGATATTTTGAAATATTATCCAAAGTGACAGTTTATACGATACTTAATAATATACAACCCATCATAAAGTCATCTTATTCTCTCAGGATCTTCAGCTATCTCTTCGGTGTCATCTTAATAATAACTTTTTTGCTATATATTTTAATTATATAGGAACTACTTGTTTAATATTCTTTATTTAAATTTTGAATATATGTCTGCTTTATCTATAATATTTCAATAAATGGCGCTATTCGTTTTTTAAATCTCGATTACGTTTGGTTCAATTGATTGGTATAAATAATTTGAGACAAAGTTAACAAATCGAGTTTATCAGCTGAGAAGAATTTTTATTTATATAGTAAGGGAGTCGTGATCGTCAATAGTGCGGTTACTAATATTGCTGTAATGCTGGTATATCATCTTTCATTTAATTCCAACATTAATTAATTGTATTAAATAAGTTTTATCAGGTCTTCAATTTATAATCATTGTTATTGAATTTGTGTTAATTGTTTTCAGATACGAAAAGATCGTGTACCCGGCGGACAGCCCGCGCCGCGACGACGAGCGGCGCGCCTCACTGCGGAGGCACCGCGTGAGTTTTATGTTTTTCGTGATAACCTTTAAAAATAAAACGTGTAACAGAAGAAAATTTATTTTAATGTAATAAAATTTTAGATACATAGTAATAAATATACAGTTATTTGTTTTTATTTTGTAAGATTTTTGTAATTGATGATATCGTTAATTGTATATAACTTATATGTCTAATATACATTTTCAATTTGTAAATATGTTTACATTGTTGTAAATAATAAATATTAGATAAAATAATGTTAATGAATTATTATGGTAGGTACACTCTGGCTCTCCTCATACACCTCCGCCTCAACCGCAGCAAACACCTAATGAAAGGTATTTTTTAAGTTATTAACATTAAGATATTTTATTGTGATTTCATCTTCATCATCATCATCATCATGATCATCACCATCATGTTCATCATCATCATGATCATTATCATCATCATCATCATTGTCTTCATCATCGTCATCATCATCATCAATGTCTACTCTTGGATATTACAAAGGTTTTTCTAGCTGGGTGTATGGAGTTATGTCGAACAAAACGGAATATTGCCCAGTGTGGGCATTAAGTGAGAGTTATTTTGAAAACCTTTATACGATTTACAAGCCTTTTCAGTAATATGAGGGTGATAATGTAAGTGGTACATTTGTCGAAAATTGTAAGTTTGTACTCTACAGCAGCAGTGCCGGTGGTGCCGGCGGCGCGGCGGGCGCGGGCGGCGTGTCGCGCCTGCGCCTCATGTTCGGCGCGCGCCGCGACCTGCAGCGACAGGTGACCCACACACACACACACACACGCACTCACACACACACGCACTCACACACACACGCACTCACACACACACGCACTCACACACACACGCACTCACACACACACGCACTCACACACACACGCACTCACACACACACGCACTCACACACACGCACTCACACACACACGCACTCACACACACACGCACTCACACACACACGCACTCACACACACACGCACTCACACACACACGCACTCACACACACACGCACTCACACACACACGCACTCACACACACACACACACACATAATTAAATACGTCCTCTAGCATATTTTTTTGACCCCACAGAAACCCAACCATTTTTTGGAATAAAAATATTCTATGTGTCACTTCATATAATAAATACAGGTGTGTGAATAATTCGAAAGTTCCCGAATAATTCGAAAAACTTCGAACAATTCGAAAATTTTCAAATAATTCGATTTGTTGTTGAATAATTCGATTTTTTTTTATAATTCGACTTCCGTCGTATGTCACAGTCATTTTACTCGAAGACTATTATCTATACGAAATTTGGTAAATAGTTGTATTATACGAAGCGCACCACGATTTTGTAATGAAATCCTAAAATTTTTAAAAATTAGGGGTAGCAGTCCATACATGTAACTGAGAGTTGAAAAAAAAAATTTTAACGTATGGCAACGTGTGAGATATTTTTGTATAGGTCTTTCAAAATGGTAACGAGGTTTGATTTTCTTTTTTTTTCATTAAGTCAGTAGTTGTTGAGATATAAGCTCCTAAAGTCATAAAAATTGTGTCCCCCTCCTCTAACTTTTGAACTGCGGGATTGAAAAGTCTAGAAAAATTTCAGGTTGTAGAACATCAAAACAACTTCTAACCACATTTGGTTTGAAGAAGATAGGTCTACAAATTTTAGAGATACTTAAATTGTTCACATAACTTTGTTTTTCATATTACTATTAATAATTACTATGAAATTACCAACTTAATTTTGCGGACGATTTAATTCGTTATTATTTTTAGTCCTATATTATATTCCTCATCATCAAGCTGCGAAACCCTTTAGTTTCGACTGTGCGTGGTCCACAACGCACTTGACTGGTAATCGTTTATTGTAAAGAGAATGAAATTACAGAAATTGCATCGTTTTAAATACAGTATTATGAAAAATGCAGCATTGAGGATTTGCTACAAATTTTTGTTTAAAAATAATAAATACGGTACCGAATACGGTGATAAACAATTTCAAATTCAGATATATTTCGTTAATGCGCGAATTATTCGAAAATGTTCAAATTATTCGAAAATTTTCGAATTATTCGAAGCTTTTCGAATTGTTCGAGAACTTTCGAATTATTCGAAATTCGAATCGAATCGAATATTGATATTCAATTTGGTTCGATTCGAACGATATTCGCACACCCCTAATAATAAACCATGTGTGTGCTTCGTTCCATTCGAAGCCGTTTTAGACTTAGCAACAAACACTCAAACCTCAAACATACAAACATACAGATTTCGATATTTACAATATGAATGACAGCTTGTGAAAGAAGTAAAACTCATCGTCATGTCGCTTGTGCAGGAGAGCGCGCGCTCGGAGCAGTACCCGCACCTGCAGTGCCCGCCCACCTTCCAGCCCGAGAGCTACTCGCTGGCGCGCCCGCCGCGGCCCTAGCGCGACCGAACCCGCGACCCGCAACGAACCTGCACTGACGGTGAACGATCGCTTCCATCGACTTCAAAAGAATCAAAGGAAAAAACTATTTATACAATACTTTTACTGTATGTAAAAAACAAACATTGAAAAGTAATCATAGATATATAACAGTAGATTGTGTATCTATTGAGTTGTGACCTAGCGCCACCTGTCGAGTGGGTCGAACTAAAAAAATGGCGCACGTGCGAAAATAAGAATACAAGAGATATTGACCAATGACATTCAAAGCTTTAGTAGCGCATGCGTAAGACGGTATTATTTAGTTTCCAGCCCCTTGTAAGATGGCGCCTATATTTTAAACATAGATCCGCAGTCTATTTATTGCCCTATGTATCTTGTTCAATATTATTTTACATTTTCTATTCTTAATAGTACAAGATGTTATTTCTTGTATATTTTATATATAAGCGAACAGATTTTTTAGTGCCTGAGTGCAATTGTCGACCGTTACCGTATGGTACATGAGATGTTCTATTTAAAAATGTAGTGTATAAATATAAACACTAAATTCAGCTTTAAAATAAATTTTATACATATATATAAATTTTAACACTTGAAATTTGTAATTATAATCGAAACCAAATGAATTTCAATAAAAAAACTTACCCATTGAACTAATTAAAAAAAATATCTTCATTTGTATAGGACTATCGTCCAAGTGAAAATCTTTATTTAATTAAAAAAAAAATAATTTGAAAAATTAGCTGTAGTTGTTCACTCCAAGAGAAAGAGAATGTTTAGATATCAAGGTCATTTTACGATGACGTCACCAATGTCATTCTCAAAGTATGAAGAAGTGATCATCTTCACTTTTCACGTCTTCTAATTACTAAAAGTCTGATTTAAAGGTTGTTATATCTCGTAGTGTGTGCAACCTTTTGGTCGACGTAGAGTATAAACGATTGTAAATAAATAAATCTTTAAAAATATATATTCTGTGCCAAAGTCGTTTTGATAATCTACAAACGTGTGCTTGAGACGAAACTGTGCTATTTAAATGTTATGAACGAAACTACTACTACTAAATATTGAGTGTTATATTATATAACGTAAAGATATGTATAGAAAATAAAAGTATATATTTAGTAAAAAATAATCGGAAATTCTTCGAGAAAATTGTGTGAAATTAATAGCAGCCATAACTAGGAGCAGTTCATATTATAATTTTTACCCAATAATAAATAATACTAATATACATTTTATATAATATTAATTTTGTATAATACAAATAAAAATTTCCAAAATTTGATGACATAAAATGATCTATAGGCATAGACTGGCTATATGTATTACACCAGCCCGTACAGACAGATAAAATAACACAGATTAGTTGTTTCGCCTTCGTAAACAACAACACAGCGGAACGAAGTTAGTCACACGTGAACTTCATTTGGTTATGTTATTTGTGAATATATATAGGAAACTTTGGGAAGTCGTGTCAAAAAAACATGGCTCCACCATTTCGTGAACTTTGCACGTGACTTATGAAACTTATTTTTTACTAATTCTTAAGCCATATCTATAAAATATCTTAAATTTCCTCGTAATTATGTATGTAGTGAGTGGTATGTGACATGGTGGCTATATTTATTAGCTGATTTTGACATTTGTAGTACATTCTACAACTGGAGAAATGGTGCAAGAGAAATCATTCGTCCAGTATTGTACAATGATATAGAGTAGGGCTTATTTACATTATTAAGAAATTTTATTATTATAGATACGTAAAACCAAATCTTCAACGCCACTTACATTTTAGTGCCACAAATTAAAAAAAATCCTTTTGTAAAAATTAAAAAAATGTGCTCAATATATAATTATACACTATGTTGCTATATTATACACTATTATTATTACACATTATTTTGCTGAATTACATATATTTACATAAAAGCTTTAAATCATATAAAACTTCATATTTATTTTTGCATTATTTTATTTATAATTTTTTATGTGTACGGACTAATTTTCAATAGTAATTAAATTTTAAAGAAAGTATACGAAAATTGATTGTCTCAAAAAATATATTTAAAAAGCATTTGAAAATTTGAAGTTGTGGTGCTTTTCAGAAAAAAAAATCTATACTATAAAAGTTGTAAGTAAAATGGAAAGTTCTAAAGATACTTATACAAATATTTAATATGTATTAAAAAAGATCGACGATTATTTTTTTATTAATAATCGATTCGTCTTGTACAAGTAATTGGTGTATACAATACGAATGGTTTTATTGAAAGTATATCATATATTACATAAGTGAATAATTATCTTCCTCTTACTATAAATGTATAATATAATACATATATATTTAATATATTCTATGTCCAATAATATCTTTCCGAATAATTTTATATTCTAGTTTTTAATAATACGTAAAATAATTTAATACAATTTTACTTATTTTAATATACCTGACGATGATGATACTGATGATGACGACGTCGATGATATATATCATCAAAATATCTAGGTTTTAATCGAATATTATTTTCATTATAACTAAAATAAATAAGATGAAATTTTATTAATAAATGTCGATGTTTATCTTATGATAGTTTCCTAATGAAATTGGACTGTAATTTTATTTTGTAAATTAATTTTTTTAATGATAATTTTATTTAGATGTGCTTTTATTGTTTATACATTTGCACTATTTTTGGATATTAATATTTGATGCAGCACAAATTATGATGATTTTTCTATTATGAATGGACTCGATTTTAGACTTATAATTTTCTTATGAGATGTCGATTTTTTGTAAACACTATTATTCTTAAAACATTTTAACGAGATATTTTAATAAATGTTTTTTAATTAATGTTATCTCATGTGTACTTTATATAATAACTTGCCTATTAAGAGGCAATCTTAATATTTACCACGTCTCATTGAAAAGGTGTTGTAATATTTTAGTATATATTTTTTTCCAACCAAATTATTTCATCCAGTGTTATTTTTTTTTGGAATAAGTAAACTTTGGTGTTGGCCGGCTTAAAAATAAGAATAAAAGTTCATCCATCGTGATTTAATACACAATAATTATTATGATGAGTTTATCTGGGAGTTTCATAACCATCATTTTTGATTTTTTTGGATGATAATTTTTTATTGCACAAGCCAAGAATATTATTAGTATGATATAAAATTTTGAGGCGAGACGAGGTCCGCTCATGCTTGTGACACTTCCTTTTTATGTAGAGCTCATTTCGCGGTCTTTGCTCCAATGTTTGCGAAGTTATGCAAGTGGACTACCGCCACTACCATTGTTATTCGATTAGGGATCCTAATACTATGTAACTAAAGTTTAAATTAGTACTTTAAAGGTGTTTTTTTTGATGATTTTATCAATAACTTCGGGAGATAAAAGACAAAACTCGAAATACGTAATCAAAATTATTTTTGAAGAAGACTTTTATGGTCGCTGAAGTCGGTTAACGTTTCTTTAATACATGTTTATTTAAAACAGTTAGTACGATAGTGTCAACTTAATGAGATGTGGTATATCTTATCATGATGTTGGTCCGTGATACTAAGCTTTATCGTAGCTAGGAAATAAATTATATAAAAATTATATCATATTGAATATTATATCTCCATTTTATATATAAATCTATCGTAATGAATGTTATATTACTAGATATAATAGGTCGCTCATGTATACTACCAATAATGAATTCGTAGACGATAATATGTTGTTACATAGCAATGAATATATATAGGACGTCTACACGACGTTTATTCGACGTTTTTGTGACGTATCAGAGCGTCTTAAACTTGCAGATATGCTCAATATATCTTAATCTATATGAATATATTGAAATATTGTTTACGATGAAAATTATATCGTTGTTGTATAAGTCAGTATAATGTCGGCTTGTTAATAAAAATTTAAACCCCATATTTTGTCCTTGTCACACTTATGTATGTCTCTTTCATGTTGGAGTGAGAAAGAGTGTGAGGGGTGTAAGTTTTTAATAGCAAAATGGTCTGTGGAATTTGTATTTTTATAAAAGGGATATAAGGGAAGGTTATTTCCTGATATTTAGCATTAAGCGTTTAATATTGTGTAACGTAAAGTATACACACACATTTATCACGTTGAATAATATCAAAATGTTCAATTATTTACTAAATAAATTGATTTCATACATATTTGTATTTTATTTATGCGGCTTCTTATGTGTGTCCTAATTTCAAAAGCTTCAGAATCCTTCCTATTATTCCCGGTATCTAGGATCTGCTTTTTAGGCTTACTCGGATTTGACAGCCTTCTTTTTTTACACAGAGCGAGCGCAACTCCAAGGGCGAACCAGTAACTCACTGAATGAGAGTTAAATTACCGATCTAAAAAAAGTTCAGGATTATTACCAGATGTTATGATAACAACCGGTACCGACAGTTTGACGTGTCAAACGCCCAGACCGAAACCGAAGTTTGTAAGATGAATACAAAATAAATACTTATTCCGAAAATCGAGAAAAAGTATGAAAATAAAGGATTCATAATTAAACTAACTAAATAAATAAATGAATTTAATTAAAACAAAATAAATTACTGCATAATATACTACTGAATACATGTAGTGGGTATATTAGAGATAGAGATGCATCTGTAGAGATTTCCCTTCGTCGAATTCCGCGTAAGTGCGATAATCACAAACAAGAATCGTTCCGATCGTGATTGCATTAGGGATGGGACAACTTTATCGATATTATTTGAATATTTTTATAAATATATAGTGCAAATATTGATTTCGATTATAAGATGTATAATATCTTAAGATTTTTTCTTGTCAAGTGAAAGTATTCTCAATATTTCAGGATTTTATTAATTACATAAAAAGATAGTTCGGTCAGCCGCGAGCCGCAGACGCACGAAGCTTCGCCAATAGCCTTCAAAGTTCCCCGCACAGTCACTGTGCAGCGCTACTATCGAGCAGATGTCCGGTATAGGCGATAACGGCGCTCCATACAAAAATATCCTTCAACAATTACATAGATTCAGTTTTACGAAAGCTGGAGGCACTACTTCAGTCTGGCTGCTTCAAAATTGAACCAATTATGTCCAGTCAAGCCCTTTCTTTCAAAATGATTATGACTGTATTAAACTTCGGTTAAGTTTACATGTGAAAGTTCTTTGTTCTCAATTACTGGAAAATTTAAGAAAAATAGGAACTAAACTTTAATAATTTTGGTTCTATCCACTAATTTTATATGAAAATAAATATAGTTTTACCCGCGCAGATACTGATTTCGGAGAAATATCACAATAGAGAGTTATGTGCTGATTAATATTATGGATTACACGTGTGGCAAATTTCATTCGATTTGCTTGTAGATTAAATAAAAAATAATTTTATACAGGATATGTATAGAATATCCCTTTTTTATGTTCGAGAAATAAACAAGGAGGAGGCTCACCTGTTGCTTAGCGATTACCGCCACGAATGAACATCTGCAACGCCAGAGCATCAGACCTCGAAACGCGGCTGACGAGCAGTCACTTCACGAGATTTCACCAACTTAAGGTGATAGCTAACCAGACAGGCATTTTAAGCCCTACCAAACCAGCAAACAAACATAAATGTAAAATTAAAATTTATATGACTAAATATCGATATAAATTTTCCTATTTTATCGATATCTTGAACAACCCTGATACCGAAGCCACATTCGTGCTATCTGTGGAGTAACATGGTACTTTTGTTTGCTTTAGATAATTAATACTTACCAAGAAATCGAATCGGTCGCGAGTCTATTGGTTATATAAACATCTATGTACGATTATGTAGTGGTTCGTATTATGATTACATAAACGTGTTGAACTTAAATTAGTATAGTATGGGGGAAAATTGCTTAAATTATGATGATTCTAATATATATAAAACCACGCCTGTGGTTTTATCAGTATTCATTTTGGATTAAAACTAAGCTAAGGATAGCCATAAGCCTTTATGAATTTCATCCAAGTAGGTTAACATTATGAACAAATTATTGTAACCAACAATGCTTTTAATCCCTTTACTAGATAACACAATAAATTGTACAGCACTCTAACTACTACGTCGGATTTCAACGATTCGTCCTTTTATATGGGGTACGACAATAATTTTCTGTATAGTGAAATATTGAAGTAACCATCATTGTGAAGCTCCGTTAGAATGACTTCTTTTTCAAATATTGTCTTTCTAATCCAACGTATTAAATAAGTTCTATACTTCGTCGTGCGCCAACATATATTTTTAGCTATACCTACGGGTTAAATAGTTAAGTTGAGTAGAATAATAATTGGATGCAGCTACAAACAGTAGGAATTTGAAAATTCTTTTTTTTTTGAAAGGTTATACTTTCGAGGTGGTCCCGTTGTCATCTGTGCCTCTAGTACGAGTGTCATAGTAAACTACGTCTAACGTAACTATCGCGTCAAGCGAGCAAACGCCGTACCGATAGTTGACTTTTAACATGCGAGTACGAGTCACTTTCGTAGGAGACGTTAAGTAAGGCGTTTACTCACTACTACAATAGTTAAGTTTGGTTGGTTATGTTGGCTCTTTTGAGATGACGTATTTATGTGATTGCTATAATGCGACTGATTTAACGTACCCTTTTTTGGTACGCAACACGACGTATTTGAGACATTTTAAATTTGTTGGATATCCATAAATACGCCTTATCTCTTTTTTACAACAGAGAAAAAAGGAACAAGCGATACTAGACATTTTAAGTGGAAAGCGACCAACCACTTGAAAGCGCGATTTATTTAAAATTTAGTTTAAAACTATAAGCTGTTTGGAAGTAGTTTAAAAAAATTAAAATATTATCGTGTTGAAATTAATAAGAAACATGAAAACTAGTCAAACGCAATTTTATATGTTAGTTACATTTATGGAAGGTTAAGTAATATAATCCTTAATTATTATTAAGCTATTATATTTCACGCAATATAAAAACAAAATATTATAATCCTTTGATTGGGTACCAATGAATTCAAATTTGATGTTATTTACTACGTACGTATTTATTGCTTATATATAAAAATGTATTTCCTTGCAAAGCGACAGAAATGCTTTTTTGGAAAGTCTGTTAAATTATCGAAACCGAAATTCTCTTTCCGATAATTGTCCTTTGATCTCGTAAATATGCCGTTTCAAGCATATGCCAGACAAAAAAAGTCGTGCAGCCATAATATAGTCAAAAAACACTTAAAATTTACAATAAAAGTATTTAGATCACTGTTATTAAACTAAGTCACCAAGTAATATCTTGGTGAGTGACTTAACTTTCGCGTTCGCGTATTTTACTACACCAAACGTCAAAATTGACACTCGTACTCGCAAAAACACGAAATATAGCGTAATTTTTTTAACGCATAGTTTGCGTTTCGAAAACGTTACTATAATAGTTTCCGTTTTTGATCTCGTACTCGCGACTTAAAAGTATAACGTCACTCGCTAGATGGCGTTGTTCTTTCTCCATACAAACTGTCTCAAACGCAACTACGATAGTAGCGTAAAAAAACTCGTACTAGAGGTACTGATCAGAATCTTATGATAGGATCATTGGGAAATCGAGGACTGCTTTAAATTTTGCAGGCACACCTATTGCAATTTTAGTATTTTTTTATCGTAACTTGGGTATTTGGTCCTAAAAGTACCATTTGGTGAAACGAAACTGTTTGTAATGATGATGATTTCCCCAAATGGCGACAACGCAGGTGCGATGGCTGACCTTTTAGATGCAAATGGTTATACGCTGGCTGACCTTGAAATGCTGCTGACGAGTCACTCACTTCACGAGTTTTTCACAGCGGTCATATTTTAAGTCCCACCACCAGAAAAACGTTCATCGCAATGAATAATATACTTACCAATAGTTTCACGTGATTAAAGTAGGTATGCAAAATCGAAGAAGTATGATTTTTTAGATATCTAACTAGATAAGCATAACGTAACGCTAGGATAGAACTTTCAAAGGTAGCCGCATGGCCTCGCGCCGGCTCGGGTGCAGAGAATAAAGCGTCGCTAAGAGCGGATAAATTGAGCCCGATTTATTCCCTCTAGATCTACGACCCACTGCTTGCGTAAATTTAACAGGTAGGTACAGCTTTTAGGAGTACATTTGTTGTTTTATCTATTACTATAATTAAACTACAAAAATTATGTTTCTATTGTGTGGTTTTTTGCGGAAAAACCAAAACTAAACAGACAAAGATAATTATAATCTCGACAGTATACACAAACATTAAAAGCTAATTAAGACATACGTAGCACGTATAAGGTTCAAATTAAAAAGTCATTAAACCGACACAGGTTCCGTCCCGACTTATGTTTTAGGCTAATTCAATCAACCTTCTACGTAACCAGATAATGTGCCTTTGATCCTGTTTCAGTGCCGACGGTTTGGTATTCAAATGTTTGCGAGCATGTGGAATGTACAAAAACTCGCTCTAAGGACGTGATATCAAGCTTTAATTAAAATTTCGTTGATGAGTTATTCCTGACGAAAATAAAAAATAACGCTCAATATATAAAACTTTACATGTCTTCATTATTTTGGCTTTCCAAAAATGCATTGTTGAAATCACCTATGATATAAAAGCTATAGTCAAACTTAAATAGGGACATTCTTAGTTCCTTAGCAATATTCCCGTTATTATATTTTACCCAGGGTCTGCTTATTACTCTTATACGTATTTGGCAGATTACTAGTTTTTACACAAAGCGATTGCTATTTGACCTCCGCAACCCTAAGGGCGAATCAGGAACTCATTGAATAAGAGCAAATTACCTATCAAGAGTAAACGATTATCATGAGATGTTATGCGATAACAACCGGAACCCACAGCTTAATGTGCTCTCCGAGGCACGGTGGGGAGACCCACAAGGACAAACAAAACAGACATTTGTAAGATCAATACAAACATTTGCCTGAGCGGAAATCGAAGCCAAAACCATCGAAGCTAAAGGCAAACTCTCGACTAAAAGGTACAAATGTGCATTATATATATATAACACGATATATATATAGAACGATAAAAACGAGTTGAGATAACCATTTAAGATTAGAGTATTAACGGGAAATTAATCAATAGAGTTTTTTCGCGATGTCCGATGGTGAAATTCTACCGGCGGGATCAATCCAAACAACTCCTCAGAACACTCTCCGTGATATATGCGATAGAAGATGCAGTGTGATCCGACATCTCTACGCAATGCCAAAGGATCAAGCCGATCGGAATGGGCTTGATCGCCGACAATTCGAGCCGCTCTACGTTGGATGCGGTCAATTAGCTGGTACTGGGGAGCTCCCGCCCAGAGGTGAGAGCAGTACTCCACGTGTGGTCGAATTTGTGCCTTGTAGAGCTTTAGGCAATGAGCTGACGTGAAGTAGTGCCTCGCCTTGCTGAGCACATCAAGCTTTTTAGAGGCCAATTTGACCCTTCCTTCCAATTGACCGCGGAACTGAACAACGCTCGAAATGTCGACACCAAGTATTCCGATACTAGCTGTGGCAGCCAGGGAGTGTTCTCAAAACGAGGAGATACGACAAATGGTGATTTTTTAGCTGTTATATATAAAAATTTAATTATTATATACTTGACATCAGAAAGTACTACCTATTTTAAATGCTACATAGGTACTCGAAGAGGTTCGTGTCTAAATTAGACAAATTATAAATATCAAGGGTCTGGAATGTATTATCGGAAGGGAAGAATAGCCTTTCATTCCATGAGTGAGAATGCTGTAGGCTCGAAATTTATTTTCCTTTTGCTTTCTCCCGTCTTGGAGTTTGCAACATGCTTGTGATGTTAATGGTATTGCAAGATCTCAAGTCTACGATGCCGGTGTCTACGGTGACCATAGATGGGATGTTTGTTTTACGAATATGAAAACCGCTACCATCGTATATCACATTATGGTATCAACGTCAATGTGGAATCATCAAGCAAATCTATGACTATTCGCAATCTGTAATTGGTACATTGGTACATATGCAACAAAGAACTTTTATCTCAACTTTTACTAATTAATTTAAATTTCTATAATTTTGAAATAGACTTTCTTTTTTTTTTATTTTTATTATGTTAGAAGTTGGCAAACAAGCATACGGCCCACCTGATGGTAAGTGGCTGCCGCAGCCTATGAGCGCTTGCAGCACCATCAGTAGGTGCCACTCACGCGTTGCCAACCTCGAGATATTAGTTCATAAATCTCGTTCGCCCAGTAATTTCACTAGCGTACAATGACCTTCAAACCGGAACACAGTAGTGCCTAAACACTACTATTTGGCGGCAGAATATTGGACACTGCGGTGGTACCTACCTAGCCGGCCTCTTGCAACAAAAGACCTACCACCAGTGTGACTGATTGCACTGGTGGAATAATCTCGGTTGTGACAGAGGTTATCCCAACAGTGGGCGATGGGGTCGTCACATCCCGACGCCTTTAAACTTATAAAAGAAAGAAAGAATTAAAGAGCCGATTGGCGCGAAGCGGTGCAAGACCGTGACAAGTGGCGTCTTCTAGTGTCGGAGGCCAAGATCCTCTCTGGGTCACTGAGCCAACGCAGTAAGTAAGTAAGAAAGAGTTATAAATTCCGAGCATTCTAAGTAATTATTTTTTGGTGTTTAGATAAAATAGAAAGATGCAAAATCAATGTAGATGCAGTGATGTTTTAATTAGTGTTAGCTAAGTTTAAAACATAAGTTAGTTAAAAACATAAGTAACCATAAGTTTTGAAGTATGTATATCGTGAACTATGTATATCTTCGAAGTCCTAATGTTTATATGGGGCCATTCCAGCAGCAAAACCACAAATTAAACAAAAAATTACGAGGTATTGATAAGTGAATATTCATTTAAGAAATCGGTAAAAATGACTGTATCCTACAGTTATGAACAAACATTGAACACCTTAGAAGCGACACAATGGACTAAGCGGTTTTCGCGTAACGGAAACGACTCAATCACGGCTTTCAATTAACGCGATTACCGAACAACCCTTCGCCTTCAACCCTTGACGCTTTGTAATTGATGTGCCCCATTCGAAACTTCTAGTGAGAATATTTAATTAAAAGATCTTTGTTCAAGACTTACAGTTAATCGATATATTATAATATATTTTAAAATAAGTTAGCGCAATTTTAGTAAAAAAATATTTATAAATTGGTTCTTGTATTTATGGTGCCTAAATAATGGGCTCCGTAAAAAGTAATAGTAATAATCATAAACACATTGGAGTTAAAGCATTGGGTAACATGACTGTGCCAGAACAGTTTTAGCAAGCTCCCTTTAGATTAACACAAAACTCAAGTGGATTATCTTATAATATTATTAAAACATTTTTTATAAGACTAATTCAATATTATAAAAATGAAATATTATACCAGCAATGTAAAGGAAGGAAAAATCAATCTCATAGATCACAATCCACCCATTACTTAAATATATCGTTAGCAATGTATTATGCAAAGTCAGAAGCGATTCTGATTATAAATATGAACACCGGTTGTTGCTACATACAAAGTTGAGTGTAGCAGAAACTGCGGCGACGGCAATTAAAGAGTCGGTACACGCTGAGGTTAGTTTCCATCGTCGTGCTTCACTGCAAGTTGAGGACTTCGTTACGGTTTGTAGTCGTTTATTCGGCAACAAACGCTTGTTAGCTAGCAGCCAATGAACGACAAAGTTTTCAGTAATATTAATATATTTTTGGAAAGGAGATTCTAGTCACCTATGAGATCAAAAACAACTATGTTGTATATGACCTAGAGGCTATTTTAAAATCTATTTTTAAGAGACTTAAAATAGCATAATTATTGACCAATGATTAAGCGCCACGGGTTCGATTTGCGCTCCGAGCAGATGTTTGTATTGACCATACAGACATGTTTTCCGGTCTGATTGTGCTTGTCCTTGTCTTTGTGTATGTTCCCGGACCCCGCACACAGGATATATCTATCCAAAAATAGCCGTTGAGTGTGTAGCGTTTATTTATTTCATATCGTTGAAGTGTTAGTTTTAGGTGTATTCTTTATATGAACGTACCTCAGCTACACAATGTCAGTGTAAGTAAATTAATGAGTCCTTACGGGACGTTTACGAAGTGTCTTCTTATCTACGGTTTCCGACACTACTTAAATAAAACACATGTCTTATACAATTTTCATGTGTTCGTTCTTAAAGAAAAAAAAAACCTAATTTAAGTATCAAATAACACGTAACGGGGCTACTGAACTTTACAAATATACCAGGAGAACATAACGCGCCGGAGGTATCCAGCTCTACGACCCGCGACCCGGCCCTTATTCAATTCAGTTTTGCATAAACTGTTTACCCGACGATATACGGATAGTGCGTGGAGACGTTCTCTTTTTCAATATTTGAAATACGATATTCTGACGTTTGCTTTGCATTTCGAAATACTTCTAGATTCGTCTTTTTTAGGGGTCCGTAGGAAGGAAACCTTATAGTTTTACCATGTCCATGTCTGTCGGTCTGTCAGCGGTTTTGTTGAGAGAATCTACGAGAGCTTTTTAGCTTTGTGGTAAATATTGAACTATGATATTCGTAACGTAGAAATTTGTATAAATCTTGGTCGAGTATTGATTGGAGGTTGTGCAGGTTGTATAAGCAAACCGTTTGTCGTCATCGGTCACAGGACTTGGAACATGTGATTCACATAATATAATACCGTTTACACGTGTTTTGAATTAACTGTCTAAATACTAGAACTGGTTTCATTAAAAAACTAGTATTTTCAAAATTATTTCCTACATTAATTAAAAATGTCATCATGTAGTGGGTAATATTATATATAGTACAAAAATAAAGTAAGAATTTTTTAATACTCATAAATCAAAAGTACTGAACAGATTCGAATGCAATTTCGGACACATATAGCTTACTTTATTTCTAAAAAATGTAATTTTCCCGTGGCATTTCATACTACAACACGAGTGGAGCCACGGATATAGCTAGTATTCGTATAAGCCCTACTAAACTATATCACTAGAAGTTATTGAGAAAACGTCACTAGTATGAGTTCAATTTCTAGTAAAATCCTCTTTCGTTTTTAATCACAAAGCTTATAATAATAAAACCAATAAGTTTTAGCAGATGGCTCTAAAACATATCTCTGTGCATAATGCGGTGTGCATGACCATATCTATATATACGACCTGGAGGACATCAAGGGATCGAGCTAAACAAACAAGATGGGGTCTGAGCAAACTACGATAGTTACCGCTCAAGGGAGACTGAGGTCCGCCAGGACACTGACTACACCCAATCCATATATATTTATCTATAAGTGTTGCCTGTGGTCTAAATACAAATAATTTGCATATAATTTTTTGTATACAATTAACAATAAAATATATTCTATATATTGATACCAATATACTTAATAATTTATTAATATATTGTATAAATCTTCGGGCCGCCAACTCGGACTTTTTAAACAAATTTCGCGAGCGTAGGACTTTGAGCTTCGGCATACATAACGTTTATTTATATCTGAAATTATGTTATAAATACATTAGAGTAAATAAAAAATAGAAAGCTTATATCATAACTGCAAACGTCAAACATATGTCTGTCATTTTATTCAAATCAATAACTCCTTGTCCCTGGCCTGGTCTGGTCTTTTAGTCTAGTTTTAGTAGTTGTCTTTGTACCGCTAAACAAAAAGTCAATATCTCGATCAAGTTAGGAATTGGTATATGATACTCACGTATTTTGTCTCGTTTGTAGTGGAAATATCCGCAAATTTATTTTCGAGGTCAAAAGAAAAACCTCTTTTATTTTAATAAAAGTTTATCTTGAAAGAAATGTTTGCGTACAAAAGTTGTAGCCTATCAAAAGTTTGACCTTTTATTTTCTATAAAGTTTTTTGTGTAATCCTTCTATTATAGTACTCCGGCTACATACTACTTTATAACTTATTATAATTATATCAGATAAAAACTAATGGTTTAGTTATTGAACTGTATAATTATGGAACGTAGGCCTAAAGGGATTTTTATAATTTATTTATGATTCATAATCATTGATATTATTATAGTAGCGAACCTGCCTAAAGCGCCATAGGTCGCGGGTTCAATTCCCGCTCGAAGCAGATGCTTGTATTGATCATACAGGCATGTTTTCCGGTCTGGGTGTATTTGTCCTTGTCATTGTGTTTGTATCCCCCCTACACAGCATATAATTATCCCACTGGGGGCCGTTGAGTGTGTAGATATTATTTAATTAATACATTTTCAGAGAATTACAAATTATCAACACGAGTGAAGCCGCGGTCTAAATTAAAAAAAGATGTGTGTGCGATTCGCACAAGATAGAAGTGAAACTTTAGTAAATCGAAAAAAGAATAAGATGAATATATGTAACAAGATGTAAAAATATTCACAAACACTGTTAAATAATAACACACCACGCTGACTTCTTACTAAGAAGCTGTAATACGCAGCCGCATACATATATAATATATATATATATACATACACACCGGAATTATGTCGTTGCGCGTGCAAAACCGCGGAACAACAGTTTGTAAATACCGCGTATCTTATAATAGAATTTTACCGCAGGAAGAAAAAACTTAATAACTTTGTAATTTATAACTATATCACCGACTGAACTTTATAGTAGCTTTTTTGCTACTTATTTTATAGGAATTTAATGGAAATCTACTAAGAACTTGTATAGATTTCGTGTAAAGTCACTTACGCGGTTTTGTACTAGCAAATTAAATTAAAAATAGTACACTTTTAGCAGATACGCGGACTTGAAATGAAATAAGTAATAATTATTATATTATTGATATAATTTCTTGTACAAAAAACAGACAAAAATAGCATCTTGCTCTTTCTAAGGTACTTCATTGGTTCAGTGTCAATAATTTACTGTTGAATAGTAAAAAAACAAAATCTATTAAATTTAGAATGCCTAATGTGAGACAGGTTCAGTCTAATGTAATATTGAATGGAAAAATACTAGAAATGATGGAGTCTACAGGTTTTCTTGGAGGAAATAGTATAACTGTAGATTATAGACTACAATGGGGCCCACATAAAAAATAAAATTGGCGAATAGACTTAGCTCGGCAGCATTCATGGTGCGAAAAATGTAGTGATAATGAAGCTTGAATTCACTATAAAAAGCTTTTTCAAGAGCACGCACTAATTGTGTTTCAAATAGTTTGCCCATCGCCGGTGACTTCAAACAGAAACACTGTTCCGCGGTATTGTTTTAATTGAAATATGAGGTTTCCTTTTGGCTAAATTAAATTGTGTAAGAAGGAGTATAAGTAGCCGAGAGATTTCAATTTTGCCCTTTTTGTAGTTACGCGGTATTAACAAACTGCTCTTCCGCGGTATTGCACGCGCAACGACGATTTGCTCACTCGCTCTGGCTCACTAAAGCGCCATGCAAAGAGGAGTGACCGATAATATAAAATAGTATGTATATTTCTGTCTCATTCTTCGTACACATTTTGTGTCTCATTTTTTCCGTTGCACGATTTCAAATCACAACGATTCTGAAGAAGTTTCACTTCAATAAACACTTAAGAGCTGTCAATTCATCGTTGAACAATCAATATAGGATATATTATGTGTTGTCGCAGGTGATTTCTGGCTGTTATAAATTACAATCAACACTCACAAAACTCCAAGTTAAATTACAAATTATATAATAATGTATAATCCTAACAGATGAGAAAACGCGTCCCACATTACCACTGAACTAACACCCGCTGTTCCGCTGTTTCGGAGATTATTCCATAATATAAATAGCGACATTTATACGCCAGTTAATTTTACTTATTAATTGTGTAGCAAATTCGTTGTTAATTTGTTATTTTAGCTTAATTTTCAAGATTAAATATAACTAAATATTAATCATAATTACAGGCGTGACTTTTCTCTCAAATATTTATCTTCTAATTTAGTATTTTACCTACTACTAATTTAGCTTTATATTATTCCCGGCGTTGGGATGTGTCGGCCCCATCGCCCGCTGTTGGGATAAACCTGCGCAGTAGGTCTTTTGTTGCAAGAGGCCGGCTAGGTAGGTGCCACCATATTCTGCCACCAAATAGTAGTGCTTAGGTTAGTGCTGTGTTCCGGTTTGAAGGGCACTGTAGGCTAGTGAATTTACTGGGCAGACGAGATTTAAGAAGCAATTTCTCGAGGTTGGCAACGCGTGAGTGGCACCTACTAATGGTGCTGCAAGCGCTCATAGGTTACGGCAACCACTTCCAGGTAGCCCGTATGCTTGTTTGCCAACTTGTAAATTTAAAAAAATCTAGTTTGTTGTGTACCTTATCGCACGCTATCGCTATAAGTTCTTAACGGACAGGAGCGACACGAATGAAAATGTAGTAAAAGTAATACTTTTTCGAGACTTTTCTATTAATGTAAATATTTTTATTTGTCACAATACAGCTACAAAGAGGTTTTTCTTAAATGTAATGGTATTTTTCGATAGCGTAATAATGCTTATGTCCAATTTAAGTTGACCTCTAGGAGAAAGACCTTCATAGGTAGGTACTTACGGAAATATATCCATCTCTGTTTTTATATCTATAAAGTTACATCTACAGTGATATCGTCATAGTAGTTATTTCAATAAAAAAGATATAGTACCTTTTTCTCTATTGCCTATCTAGTTGCCTATTTCATACGTTTAAGGTAAGCTTTTAAAGGGCAGGCTTTTAACATTAAGTTTAAACAACGGTATACTAATTAATATGTAAATAAACAAAACTAAAACAGTATTATGTAGTCGAAAATGTTTATATTTTACTATGTTTTGTGAAGTTTTGTTTTATTGACCAAGTTAGGATGAGGCAATTTTAGCGTTTTATTTCTTATTTAAACAATTACTATATTTATATACAAAACTAACTGTTACTTTACCCCGATTTTCTGTGAAAGGTCGAGCTGGCCTATTTGTGCTTGGAAAAGCATGGCTCTACTAATTTTAAAGCAACTGATCCCAGCACTCCTTTCTCAATTTCTTTAACCTAACCGTACTCACATTCGTCTTATACATGTTTCCGGACCCCCAACACAGGATATCACTATCCTAATGGGGGCCGTTGACTGTCTAGAGCTTATTATTATCATATAATTATTTATTTCAAAATGAAATGAAAACGTGTAATGTTCTTACATATTTTTCCGTTGCCCGTCTCTTTTCCCCGTCCACTAAATCTTCTCGCCTCCCCGACGGCCACAATATATCATTTGATAGTGAAAGAACAATGAAGGCGATACACTATTGTATCCACTGGCTTACTTCCTGGTTTAAAATACGGTAGCAAAATGTGTTTTCAGAATATTAGGTGGATGTTAAAATATAGTTTGAATACTGTTTAATAATAATAATAATAATATAATAAAGACATTTATTCATCAAGCAAGCATAATTATAAATTGTTACATCGATTAGAACTAACATTAACCATTAAGTACTGCTTGTGAAAAGGCCATCGACTCAGCTTACAGCTGCTTTTCAGTCACAGCCTGTACAAATGCTGCCAGCACGATGTGTAGATGCTTAGGTACAAAATAAATCTTAAGTAGAAAAAGAAAAATTAAAAAATAAAAATAAAATGAAAATAAAATGAAAATCTGTATTTGTAAGTATAAAGCAATATCATGAACTGCATATAGGAGCCTGTATTTTAATTTATAAACATATAACCTGCGTTGGAGAGGAAAAAAAGCTGTCTGTCTAAACAATTTAATATAACTTAATATTCTGTGGTTACTAACTTAATAAAATATTTTATGACAAAATAAACAATAACATTAATAAACAATTGAATTGAATATCAAATAAATTAATTGCCCTGTGTTGGTAGCCTCACTGCGGACCAGTTAGATTGCAATTTTTGGCAATCAAAAGCCATTTTTACACAAAATTTTGAATTTACCAAGAGAAGACGCTGATCTTATAGGGGGTGGAATATCATTCCAGCATTTGGAGGCCGCGAATATATAAATATTTCACATTTTGTAAGTAAAGTACGAAGAGACGAACAGGCAGACAGACGGAAAGAACAAAATTAAAATTGTTCTAGTGATAATTTTAATCACGACTCACTCACTATGTAAATAAAGCTTCTTTAGTGATGAACTCGATTTATTAACATTGTCTTAGATTACTTAAAGTTAACCAAACGTAAGCGCGATTTAAAATACTACTAGTACCATCTATAGAAATATTATAGAAAAAGAATACATAAATTCAAAATTCTTATGAAGAATATTATAACAAGAAGGTCTTATATGATTAAAATAGAAATTTTTATATGAAAATAAAGCTTTAAAAATTACTTATATGAATATACATTTTAGACAGACGTATATTTGAACATAAAAGATAAATAAATAAACGATACACATCCAACCCCCCCATTAGAATTATTGAACCCGTTTGTCGGGGGCCCGGAAACAAACATAATGAAAACACAAAAGATTAAAAAAAGCAGGTTTGGAATTGATAAGTAGTTGTCTTTTAGATCGAACATTAGCCAAAAATACTAGACCAATTTTGACGCAACTAGTGTTTATCACGCTACAATGGCGGAAAGCCGATGTTTATGAGAATAATACATCGGCTACTGAGGATAGTATTGTAAAAACTTGTGGAAAAAAAAATCCTTATGAAGAAAATGATTGAGAAATTTAATTGTCATAATGTAAGAAGTAACTGGATGTATAGTGTGCTATTGGAAACAAAATAAATCATACGATATATGACAGATTATATTAGTATCCACCGGCGTCTTCTTCCGCGTTTACAATACGAGTCTAGAGCGAAATTACTTTCGTGACGATTCACAAGTACTTTTTAAAAGTATTTGAATAAAAATTATTTTGATTTTGAATGAAACATCTATGAAAATAATTTTCCATAAGACATGTTTACACAGCATTGCGAACGACCATTTTTCGAGATATAAATCGTATGTTAAAATCATATTAATCATATCATAATCATTAAAATTCATTCCGCTATTTTTTCTTGATTGAGTAACAAACATTCAAAAAAGCAAACATCTTCCGCATTAAATAATATTAATAGGATGAAAGAGTTCAAAGTCATGTTGTTCCCATCGGCGGAGTGCCCGCGGATGATACGATATGTTTGGGTAATCAAGTTGAGTGCTACCAAGTTGCTTTAATATTATATTTGGTTTGTCTTATTTCTTCGGAAATGTAACAATGGTTAGCTTTGTAGTTTCTTATAAAATTTTTAGTTTTTTTATTTTATTTGATGAAGATTGGCAAACAATCATATGGTTCGCCTGATGGTAAGCAGCAATAAACGCTGGCGATCCTTAAGTATCACGTCCTGCGTGTTGCCAACCCAAGGGATAGGTGGAAAGGGAAGTGAAGGAAAAAGGAAGAAAACAGAGGGTTTTGGGCCACCGCCAGTCTAACTCATCGCACGAAACGCAACAGTACTTACTGATACTGTTACAGGTCGAGTCGGCCCATTTGTGCTGGAAGGAGCTTTACTAGTTACTTATTATTATTTTTTGCCACAGGTCTATGGCAAAAAATGTATATTACTCAGAATCCACAAACAATCCAATACTGTGTCAATAGTTTAGTTGTAAATAGTTTATCCGAGCGCTCGTATGGTATCAGTGTTTACTCAGCTC
The DNA here is from genome assembly GCA_023373885.1 of Hestina assimilis. Taxonomy (NCBI): domain Eukaryota; kingdom Metazoa; phylum Arthropoda; class Insecta; order Lepidoptera; family Nymphalidae; genus Hestina; species Hestina assimilis. The sequence continues at coordinate 598,095 of CM041745.1, read as the reverse complement.
GTCACTACTCGCTTAGATTGCTATCAGCTGTAGTGTCTTGTTCAGACAGAGCTCCCAATTAACACCTCCCAATGTGTTCCCATTCAAACAATACGAGTACGTTCTGTGATAGCGCCGTGTACGTATGAGATAACATGAGCTATGGATTAGTAAATTAAATCAATAGACTGATGCAAGTTTCGTTAATGCTATTGCGTTGAGCGATTTGGTATTAATTTAACTACGTTTAAACATGAAAAACTTTTCATAACACCATTTAAATTTTTTAATGCTTTGTGTTTGTGAGTCAATTTATTAGTTGGAGAGTCGATGATGTTGTTCAGCCAACATTGTTTTACTAAGAACCTGGTAGTCTCCTGTTAGGTGCTAGTAGAGTCGCCTTGATGTTCTAAGTGTAATACAAAATACAACCATTGGTAAATATATTTATTATTATTGTTTTTCAGAGCGATTTGAAAACAAGCATACGGTGGGTCTGATGGTGAGCAGTCTTGCGATACTTGAAGTAAAGATACTTCAACACGCGTAGCCAATCCAAGGGAAAAGAAGGAAGGGATGAGAAGAGAAAAAAGGAAGAGAACTGAGGGGTGGGAGATTGGGCTTCACATGCGCACTCCCAACCTAAGGGTGAGACGGGATAAAAGGACGGGAGCAGAGGGGGTAGAAGAGTAGGCCTCCGGCGCCCTCACTCGCCATATAAAACTCAATATTACGTACTTCTACTTTACACCGATTTTCAGTGAGAGGCTAGTACTACCGCTCTAGCCAACCCATTTGTGTTGAAAGAAGCATGGCTCTAGAAGCATATTGCATCATTTAAGTTAAATTACCAAAAAATAAATAGGAATTGCGTACCGCTTTTAAAATTAGCCACGGTACCTATATTGCTAATTAGATCTTGCTCCCGACTTCCGTTTATTAATTAAACTAATTACGACGGGTCCAGGGCTGTAATGCACTCTTTTCTGTTCTCGGTTCCAATGTGAAACGTTTTTAAAGTCGCTTCTATTTCTTTGAAAATGGACTTTTATTGTATTATCCTATTATCGTTTTTAAGATTTCATACATAGCCCTAATAGCTAGCCTCCACTGTCGACTTTTTATTTTACAGAAATATAGGTATTTCGATAAGTGACACTCTTAAATATTACGTAAAACTAATAAGGAAGATAGTTATTTTTTAAAATTTTATTCTTGTTATTTAAATTTGTGTCATTTTAATTTTTATAACGCAAAATTATAACTCAAGAATTCTTTATTTGCGTGAGGCCGGCTAGGCAAGTATCACCACAGTGTCAGTTATGCTACTGTAAAGCAGTATACTTTGTTTCGCTTGGAAGACACTTTAGCTAGTGAAATTACTGGGCAAAGGAGATAGATAATAACCAATATCTAGAGGTTGCCGCTACCCATCAGGTGGGCCGTATGCTTGCTTGCCTACATCGTCAAAAAAGGAAACTTGGTACGTTTTGTTATGTAATTCATTTTTGTCATTTCTTATATAAGACACATATCAGAATAAGTAGACGTCAAGAGCGATAGTTGATATTTAAACAGGCTTCAGCTAAAGCAATCTGAGCGAGTGGTGGCTCGCGGAGTAAACAGTGAGCTACGACACGGGCGCCTACATCAACACTCTATAACTATTCATACATACGGCCTAACTGATCCTTGATTGTAAGTAATATTTTTTTCAGTAATATTTCAAATTCAAATCTTTTCTATAACTTAACAAGTACATTTCAACAGATTTTTGACCCATTTGATTCGATAGAAGTTTTCTTTGCCTTGTAAGCTGTCGATTCTGAGCTTTATCATATAACTAGCTCCGCTCGCGTGGTGTACTAATGATTCTTTATCGCAGGGAACCCTAATTCATTTTCTAAAATAAAAGTAACCTACTGCCTGCTACCTGCCAGTGGAGGACCTATTAAAACGGTCCAGCCCTTTCAGAGATTAGCCGTAACACCGAATGACAGACATATAGATATTTTTTTTTATGTCAGTACCATATGTAATTGCATTTAGTGAACAGCTGTTAATTTGGAATAAGAAACAGACACTTCAATTTTATTTATTTGTGTAGATATAGATAATCGTAAATTCCTGGTTGATCCTTAGAATTGTAAAGGTTAAAATAAAAATATTCAATTCAAAAGTTTGATAAAATTGTAATAAATTTGTGCTATCTGAAATCTATTCAAGCAGATGAAACCACTTTCGCGTTCAAACCGTCACGCGTCAGTTCAAAATGAATGTAGAGGCGGCAATTTATTTCGCTGCGTCGGAATATATTATATACCTATCTGTAGCAAAGCAGTGCTGGTCAGCGCCGCGCCATATTGTACAGTACATAGCCAAGAAGAACATTGATTTATTACTTAAGCCTCAAACAAAACGTACTTTATTCACATCCACAACTTTTTACGTTATATAACAAAAATTATTGCAGTAACGCATATTCATAAAATGGTTTTTACCTATATGAAATTTAGATGGTATTGTCTAAATAGTTTGGAAACGTGTTTTTGTCTATTTTATTTCATTAGTGCTAAATATAAAAAATCAAGCGTTGTTCCATAATAATATCTAAATCCTTAAAATAAAGTAGAAGTGGGACCAGTTGAAGCCAGAGCATCGTTCAAAGTTGTTAGATTGTATTTAAGTTTAAATCAAATCAAATCAAATATTTTTATTCAACGTAAAAAGCATATAACTTATTTGTTGAAAGTCAAGATTCTACTACCGGCTCCAAAATTAAACCTCTACCCTGAGAAGAACCGGCGAAACAAACTCGGATAAGATAGATATATATATATATATATATATTTCAATTGCATTGTGGTCTTATAGATCGAAATAATCGTTTTTATCTGATGAAGCTCGTTAAATATATAATAAAAAGTAAAAGTAAAAGAAAAAATTAAGATTATAAAATTTTTAAATATGTGAAATGATACTTTCCTTCTATTTCACATTCCGTCAATGTCGGTCATAATAATACAATGAGAAATAATTGTCATGAACGTCTAATGAAGTATCAAAAACAGATACTTCATTATTAAATGAAATTATTATATAGTGGTGTGTTTGTCGAGAAAGAGGGGTGATTAGTGGACGGGTGAGGAGGGATGGTGAAGGGTTGGGAGAGGGGGTTGGGATCAGTTGCAGAAGAACAAACAACTATTTGATAGGATGCCGCGGTCGGCTGTATATCCTCCGAAGCCTTCCAAAGCTTCTGCGCGCTATAGATCCGTACAAGCAATAAATATACTTAAAAGTGCTTCGTTTAAATTGTTCATTTAAAACTGTAATATTAAATTTTATTCTATGCTAGCATCTGCCCGCGTCTTTATCTGCGGTAGCCTTAGAATTGACTCCAGGGAGAAGTGATTCATTTTTAAGTAAATAATTTTCCATAAGACAAATCTATGCCGAAATTCAATTGGTTGCGTCTTGTAGCATATTTTTGACAATTGCACAGAAACCTATCATTTTCCTGTATAAAAAGTATGCTATATATTAACCCAGACAATATCTGCTATTTGCGTGCTAAAAAATTACATCCCAATCTGTTAAGCCATTTAAGCGTGCATTTATTTACGCTTGAGTAACAAACATCTAAACATAATTGCAGAACGTTTTTGATAATCACCTGAGAACTTGACATTTTTCAGAAAAAAAATCTATGTCTTAATCTAGGTAACAGTCTCTATATGGGCAAAATTTTATCCAAATTCATTGAGCCATTCATTCATTTTATGTGATTAACAAACAGCCAAACACACAAAAATTACAAAATTTCAAATTTATGTTATTAGTAGGATTTCATCGCTTTCAGGTGGGAGGGTTAAAGGGCGGTGGAGGCTAGGATCAGTTGTAGCGCATCCGGCACCACTTGATCTGCAGCCGCAGTCGGCTATTTATACTCTAAATCCATTTATATCGATTGGTTCCTGTCAGCTACGGTTTGTTGAAAATATTAAGGATCTTAAAATTTGATTCCTTATTTTATAACTCTTAATTAAAGTATCTATTATTTTTATTTATAAAACGGATTTTTAAATAGATACGAATGAGAATAATGTTTCAATATTATTAGGTTCACTTTGAGAGGAATGAAAAACATATGTATTGGCCGGAGGGACACACTGAATGCAGTAAGCAAAGAAATAATTTCATAATTCAGTAAATTCAATAAGCCGAGATGGCCTAGTGGAGAGAACGTTGACACCGTTGTGGCGTTGTGGGTAGCGAATCTGCCTTTAGTCTCGACGGTTGCGGGTTCGATTCCCGCTCGGGCAGATGTTTGTTAAAATTTCTGTCTCGGTCTGGGCGTTTGTCCGTGTGGGTCTCCCCACCGTGCCTCGGAGAGCACGTTGAGCTGTCGGTCCCGGTTATTATCAATAACATCTGATAATAATCGTTAACTCTTGATAAGTAAATTGCTCTTATCCAATGAGTTACTGGTTCGCCCTTGGGGTTGCGGAGGTCAGATGGCAATCGCTCCGTGTAAAAACTAGTAACCTGTCAAATCCGGATAAGAGTAATAAGCAGACCCTGGGTACATAAAATACCGGGAATAATGCTAGGATGAAGAAGAGGCCTAGTGGAGAGAAAACGTAGACTTAAACCGAAGGTCACCAGTTCAAATCCGGCCAAGCATCTTTGAGTTTCCAAGTGTTTCGTTTGTGTTTCAATTCATCTCTTGCTAAGCGGTGAACGAAAACATCACGAGGAACCTGCTACCTTACTTTATACTTTACAGTAAATTCACGATTAATTTCCTGCACAACTAACAGACGAATTATTTCCTAAATAAGGAATAATCTCCTAAAGAGCAGAGCAGAGGATGTGAGTTCAGTCGCATTGTGGGGAGCGCGCTATCATTTGTTAGGATTAAATGTTATCATATTAATATTTGTAGTTTAACTTTGTGCTTGTATAAGCGAAATTTAATTTTAATTTCTGATGTGTGTATATACGTACTGTGCTTACTGTTCATTTATATGGGCTAGGGGATAGGAAACGTACATTGTTAGACTTCAGTCGAAGGTCGAATCCAGGAATTCGTGTCCTGCTTTACGGTAAGGGAAGACTTCGTTTCGAAGTGTATGCTTGCATGTATGGAGTGGAGCAGCTTGGTGGATTAAACTCTTAAACTTTCTACCTATTTATTGGGCCTTTACCCAGCAGTGGGATGTTGACAGGGTGTCACTACTACTACATTGTTACATGTAATTTTCTTTTGCAGTATTTAAAATTTATCTGAGCTCACAAATCGTAATATATTAAGGGACATTGAAGGCTTATTAGCCTGGTAACATTTTGAACGTGTTTTATGTACAAAATATAAGCTCGTGATATTTTATAAAGCGCGTTAATAAAATTACGGAACATGTTATAATAAATGACTCCAGATTATTAAGAATATACAATAAATTATTTCTCTCACTAGTTTGATGGCGTATATCTTCATATATTTTAGAAATGCACTTTAATGACGACATCGCTTAGAATTAATATAATACGTGCATAGGTCTTTCACACCTCAACCCCACGTCCTATCGCGTACTGTTGTCCGTTCGCGTGGTACTTTCCGGTTTGACAGATTGATCGACGTTATTGTACTGCCCAGCTAGCTACTGTGGGCCGTCGCATCATGTTTCAAACTGGACCAGTCATTCTTGAGAATAGTTAATTTAGCCAAAAATATAAACTCCCAATTTCTTTTGATCATTAGTATTTTAACTGAAAATTTTGTCGTTTAGTGGATACGAGTTAACTAGCATTAGTGTCTTCGAGTAAACAATTATAACCCGTAACTAAGTCCGCAACTTTTAGCAAAGCGATGGAAATTATACCGACTTTTTAATTGCCATCTCCGCAGATTCTGTAACACTCAACTTTGCATATACTAATTACTTGTGTTTATATTTATAGTTTTTTACTTTCAAATTCCTTCTGTGTAAGTTAGTAAAGTAAATTGCTGGTGATGTTTTTTCACAGTAGTGGGGTCGTTATTTTGGTACCACGAGATTTTTCTTCGGCTTGAGGTCGCTTGGAAGTTGACTAATGTTTGTCAATAAAGACTGAATTTAAAATAAAAAAAGAATAATTGAATATGAAATCATTATTTACTGCATTATTGTGTTATATTCAATAATAAAACATTTTGTACAAATGTTTTTTTTATGTCACGACGTTTGGTAAACAAGCATACGGTCCGCCTGATGGTAAACAGTCACTGCAACCTATGAACGCTTGCGATACTTGAATTATCACATGCGCGTTGCCAACCCAATAGATAGGAGGGAAGGGAACATAGGAGGCAGGATATTGGGCCATTGGCGCTCTCACTCATCGTACTAAGCGCAACATGACTAATACACTTTACGGCACTTTACTTTAACGGCGTCGGGATGTGACGACCCCGTCGCCCGCTGTTGGGATAACCTCTGTCACAGCAGAGATTATTCCACCAGTGCAATCAGTCACACTGGTGGTAGGTCTTTTGTTGCAAGAGGCCGGCTACGTAGGTACCACCGCAGTGTCAAATATTCTGCCGCCAAATAGTAGTGCTTAGGCATTACTGTGTTCCGGTTTGAAGGGCACTGTACGCTAGTGAAATTACTGGGAAGACGAGATTTAAGAACCAATATCTCGAGGTCGGCAACGCGTGAGTGGCACCTACTAATGGTGCTGCAAGCGCTCATAGGCTACGGCAACCACTTACCATCAGGTAGGCCGTATGCTTGTTTGCCAACTTTCAACATAAAAAAACGCCTATTTTCTGGTAACGAGGAAGTACTTATCAGATCGATTTATGCTGGGAGGAGCATGGCTCTGCTACTATTTAACAATTAACAAATGTATTTTCTCTTCGATCAGACATCTAAAATCAACATCAAGTTTAATGTGTACACGTGTAGACAAATATGTAGTATGTAGCCAGTGTTATGGCGAACTTCAGTCGCAGCTAAGCTGTAACTATCATAGTTTGCTCAGACGCCATCTTGTTTGTTTAGTTCGATCCCTTGAAGTCTCTCCGTGCATACATATAGCCATGTTAAAAGAACGCTTAGTGCATAATCTAGTACGGCCTTGTACTCTTTATTAAAGTTTATGCATAAAAATAAATAATTCGATTTATTATTGAGGTTTTTGTAAAAAGAAGTTTGTAACACAAAGTAGGTAACACCAATCTCGTTTAAATGTGTAACAATAACTGCTTTGTAATATTCCCTAATGTGTTCTCAAAATATTAATTTATATATTTTAGTTTGGAATTTGAAAATATATCGTTATATTATTTTTAACCTCGGACGCAAAAACGGGTGTTATAAGTTTATCGTGTTGGTGTGTATGTCTGTGACATCAACCAATTTTATTTTTTTTTATTTGAAAGGTGAATTAGTTCTATGTTTGATATAAATCAGTCCAAAATGGCTGCCGCCACAAAATGGCGGGTCATCAAATTAATGTACTTGACAAGTAAAATACTATGATTTTAAATTTTTAATTTTAATGGTAATGTTTTATATAAAACTATAGAAAGACAACCGGCCGGCTTAGCGCACCGCTAAGATAATAATTGTTTCAATACAGTGTTATATCTGTGTGAGTGGCGCATCCAATCTGGGAGATTAGTAAGGGAGGGAGAGGGTAGAAGCTGGCGGACGAGGAAGCTGGGATCAGTTGCTGTAAAACCGGTCACTATTTGATCTGCAGTTTCAGCTGGCCGTATATCCCCGATCCGTCCATAGCTCACTTGTGCCAGTTTCAGATCCATTGGTGGATTAAAGATACGAGAAATTGATTGAAATGGTAGAAAAAAACGTATCATTTTTGATTTTGATTTTCTTACATTTAAGATATGATTGATTTGTATAATATTAATTTTTACATCATGATGTTACTTATTGCCAAGTAAGTGGCCTTAATAACTTTGACGGTGTTACCGGGCGGGATAAATAAGCAGAGCCATTATTCTCGTATGGTTTTATAATCTAACTATCTAATCTAAATAATATTATAAATGTGAAAGTTTGGGTGGATGGACGGATAGATGTTAGTTACTTTTTCAAGCAAAAACTACTAGGCAAATTTTGATAAAAATTAGTACACATAGCTTATTACCTGGATTAATTTATAAGATACTTTTTATCCCGGCAATATGTTGGGTTCCTCTGGGATTATCAAAAAACTATATACGGACGGAGCTTTTAGTCAATATAATATAAGGATATACACCATTGCTGTCGGCTCCATCTTACAAGAAAAGCGTTCCCGATAGGAGATATCATCTCGATTGTTTATTCAAAGCTGTCAGCCCAGGGCTGTTCATCGGCATCCTTTCCGCGTAATTTGTTGACTTACGCACTGTACTCTTCTCAACATGTCTCTTCAAGCCTCATACTAGACGGTAATTTGTTACAATATTGTTATATCGGTCGATTCTGCAATGTAAACTTAATCTTGGGCAGAAACTGAGCTGCAAAATGTTTTTTGTTGTTGAATGAAGATGTAAGAGATATTTTTCTTTATTTATTTTTTTTATTTATTTTATTTATTTATTTATTTATTTAATTATTACAAGAAACCTGTTACAAAAGATACATAATATAATGGTGAATTCAGAAAGCGGGATACAGTTGCATTGATTGGACGTCTGAGACTGAACTAGAAATGAATCTGTATCTCAGTCTTCAGCGCTCTTCCAAACTAAACATAGTCGAATATTACATACCATATTATTAATTTTGTTTTTTAAATAATGAAAGTAGAAAAAATATATATAAAAAAAAAAAAATAATAATAATAATAATAATAATTACAAAATATAATGAATAAAGAAATTTAGAAAAACTATAGGAAAACCAATGAGATTATAGTAAGCGAGACCTCTCTGTGTGTAAAGTGCCATAGTGTGAGTGTGTGTATGTGAGAGGGTGTGTGATTAACATGGAATATTATTCAGTCTTTAATAAGTTCTCGATTTCGCTGTAGCTCAACTGACGAAGGTATTGAAGCAGTTTACGTTTACAATGTAGTCTATTCAGGGGGTATATGTTGATAGCTTTATTGATTTTATTATATAAAAATGGGCCCAGATAGATAAAGTGTTTATTTACATATGCATGTTTAAACGGAGGTTTGTTAGTATGTACAATGTTTTTACATCGCCTTGTCATAGCTTTTGCTTTGATGTATTTGGTGTGCGAATGTTGCCTTTGAAATTTGTAAGTGAAACTGTTGTATTTAAGACTGCTTTCTTCTTCATCCTAGCATTATTCCCGGTATTTTATGTACCCAGGGTCTGCTTATTACTCTTATCCGGATTCGACAGATTACTAGTTCTTACACGGAGCGATTGCCATCTGACCTCCGCAACCCTAAGGGCGAACCAGTAACTCATTGGATAAGAGCAATTTATTATCAAGAGTTAACGATTATTATCCGATGATATTGATAATAACCGGGGCCGACAGCTTAACGTGCTCTCCGAGGCACGGTGGGGAGACCCACGCGGACAAACGCCCAGACCGGGACAGAAATTTTTAACGAACATCTGCCCGAGCGGGAATCGAACCAGCAACCGTCGAGACTAAAGGCAGACTCGCTACCCACAACGCCACAACGGTGTCAAATATTTAAGACTGCTATCTTGATCTTTATCTAGTTTGTGTTTCTCTTACTTTCTTTTTTTAAATTTAAACGATATGTTGACAAAATGGTTTTTTTTTCCATAAAAATAAGAAGTAATCAATCATGTTTCAGATCTGATTTAATATTTTCCTTATCATGTGGTTCATGGCCAACTTATTGTTAGAGTGGTTCAAGTCACTTACCTTATTAACTTTTTAAGATAACACCCAGGACCGACTTTTTACGTGCCCTCTAAAGCACGGAGATGCTTAGTTGTAATGCCACTATTCGATCACCAATCGAAAGACTGCCCGAGCCTAAAGTTGCTTTACTCACTGATTGTTTACTGAACTGATTGCCAACACAAAAAACAGGAGGGATAAGGAGGGAACAGGTTGTAGATTGGCCTTCCGGCGCTCTCACTCATCGCACGAAACGTCACACGAAACGCAGCAGTACCTTCTGATACTGTTACTTTACGCCCATTTTCTTACAGAGATACTTATAATAGATATTGTTACCTGAATTAACACTTTTTATCCCGGAAGAGTTAGGTTCCTGCGGAGTTAACACATCGAAAATCCAGTATTTGGTTAATAAAAACAACTCACAACATACTTTTGATGCTAAGCGTACATTGTATGAGAACACGGGCCTCACCTCAGCTTCAATTAATTTGTTTACCTGTGTCGCTCCGTCGAGCCAACCAGTGCCACTATGAGCGCGCAAACATCGCCTTACACAGTCTTTATTTATCCCGCTAGTTAAAGATGAGAGGTCTCTGAACTTTTGTTTAGCACAAAGTTGAAATGGTGACTTTCCATTTAAGCTAATTATTTACTGGGTCTGTGGGGTTTGAAACAGATAAAAAATATACTATATTTATTTAGTTTTATCGAATCAACCGACGACCGAGGTCACAAGGATCATTAGCAATAGACACTCCGAAAAAAGCGATCGTTCTATAATATAACAGTACACGTTAAATAGCAGTATCCGTACTCGTTCAGTTTGTTAGATTGTATGTGGTATTTCATATTATAGAAAGAATAATATTGTTATTAAACATAAAATAGTTATGGATTCTATCTACTCTGCATCTTCTATCGCATATATCACGGGGAATGGTCTGAGGAATTGTTTGGATTGATCCCGCCAGTTGAATTTCACCATCGGACATCGCGACAAAACTCTAAATTCCATCCATACCACCTCGATGTCTGGAAATCCACAACAGCGCGATTTAGAAGACATTTTCTTCCTCGCACAACCACTCTGTGGAATCAACTTCCGCCGGCGGTCTTCCCGAACCGATACGAATTGGGAACCTTCAAGAGAAGAGCGTATTCTTTCCTTAAAGGTCGGCAACGCGCCTGCATGCCTTCTGGTGTTGCAGATGTTCATGGGCGGCGGTGATCGCTTAACATCAGGTGAGCCTCCTGCCCGTTTGCCCCTCTTACATAAAAAAATCAAATCGAACTTACATTTTTATATAATTTTTAAAAAGTCTTGGAATTATGTGAACGGTCATGTCTATATCATATAACACGAATAATAATACATTAATATAACGAAGAACTTTGTCAACTGCAAGCTAACAAGCGTTAGTTTCCGAATAAACGACTACAACCCGTAACGAAGTCCGCAACTTGTAGTGAAGCACGACGATGGAAATTAACATTAGGTGCACCGACTCTTTAATTTGCCGTCTCCGCAGTTTCTGCTATACTCAACTTTGTATGTAGCGACTACCTGTGATTAAATTTATATGTCGCAGCGTCAGCGCCATCTATTGAAAACGTCAAGCAATTGCTTGGGTGTGGTCGATGCCTATGGTGACATTTGACAGTTGTCTATGTTCGACTGTCTCGTGTTTGGAAGTTAACAAGTTGAGGACGGTCTGACTAGTGCGGGCAAAGCGAACGGTTCTGTTCACCACGTGACATTGAACTCACCTCGTTTTCAATCTTTACTAATCTGATTAATCTTTACGATTATTTGCAATCAGTTTGTGTTGTTCATTAAATGGACGTTTGATTTAAGTGCTCTGTTTATTATTTTTGATCTCGATCATCTCTGGCCAACCTGATAACGACCCGTCTCCGTTATATAGTATAGTGCTTACTTAATTAAAACAAGAGTCATCGATTTTTATGACAATTCTCGACATCCTATGAAAGGTAGATCTTCTTTTGCAAGGGGCCGGCTAGGTAGGTGTCAGTTTCAAATATTCTACCGCAAAGTAGTACTGTGTTTCGGTTTGAAGGGCACTGTGGGCTAGTGAAATTACTGGGTAAATTTAAGAACTAAATATCTCGAGGTTGGCAACGCGTGAGTGGCACCCATTGATGGTGTTGCAAGCGCTCATAACTTTTACCATCAGGTGGGCCGTATGCTTGTTTGCCAACTCAGTAACATAAAAAAGGCAGTACTGTCAAGTCCAGCAATTCAATCCGAAAAAACCATAACATTTTGTTCCGAAGCCACGCTTAAACAACCTAATTATTAATTAATCAACATGAAACATCACCCGTGTAAAGTATTGTATTATTAAACTAAAATTAAACCTAAGATTAAGAAAGGAGGAATTTTGAATGGGGCACATCAATTACAAAGCATCAAGGGATGAAGGCGAAGGGTTGTTCGGTAATCGCGTTAATTGAAAGCCGTGATTGAGTCGTTTCCGTTACGCGAAAACCGCTTAGTCCATTGTGTCTTCTAAGGTGTTCAATGTTTGTTTATAGCTGTATAAGATACAATCATTATGCAAATAAATTGTTTTCACTTCATAGACAATTCTTTACTGACTTAATGTATATATTTTTATCACACAACGGCAGTGGAGTCTCTGAAAGATAATAATAATGTGTCGGGTATTAATGGGTTTACTGTTATAATTATTATAATACCAATGACAATAAAATAATTTTTTAAATCAAACCAAAAACCCGACTAAATTAATAATACCTCCAAAAAAGCTAAAAACAAGACCTATAATAAATACTATAATATAAATATTACTTTAATGTTAGTAAAGGACTGATCGATCAATTAGTAAACGGACTATTGTGTTTGAAGGGATATTGCTTAAATTACGGGCAAATCTAATTGTTATGTTTTATTTCAATGCATGTATAATATATATAAAAGGAGAAGACATGAATAACTTATAGACACCCAGCCTAAACCCTAGGACATAAAAAGCTTTTTTTGTAAAAAAACTTCGATCATCAATGTCTCGAAAACTAAGCAATGTATCGAAAAATAGTATTCTTACTTTTCGTCTTATTTTGTTGAGTCCTAGAAGAAACCATCATCATATTTTGGTGCTATACAAACGGTGATGTTCCGGTTTGAATATCTTTGTTTCTGCGGGTCCCATATTATAATAATGTAAAATGTCACTTTCACAAATGTATATTTATAATTTTTTAAAATAATCGTACAAATTATAACGATAAATGTTGTCGTTATTTGCATAATCCTTCTGCTTTTGAAAATAAATTAGCGGTATTTGCTTTACTACCATGTTATCTTTACGCCTTTTATTGTTCTGATCCGAGATGAAATCTCCGAGCGCGGAGTTAACTTAATTAATATCTATCTCGAGTTAGCTTTTATATTGTTGACTTGTGGTGACTTTTGTTTCGATAAGTTTTACACTGGTGGTAGGTCTTTTGTTGCAAGAGGCCGGTTAGGTAGGTACCACCGCAGTGTCAAATATTCTGCCGCCAAATAGTAGTGCTTAGGCATTACTGTGTTCCGGTTTGAAGGGCACTGTACGCTAGTGAAATTGCTGGGCAGGGGAGATTTAAGAACCAATATCTCGAGGTTGGCAACGCGTGGCACCTACTAATGGTACTGCAAGCGCTCATAGGCTACGGCAGCCACTTACCATCAGGTGGGCCGTATGCTTGTTTGCCAACTTGTCACATAAAAAAAAGTGTATACGTTGTTTTGAATACGTAATTTTTATGTATATTAAAACAGTGGAATTTGGTATTGTAGATGTTAAGCTACTTCCCTATATATCGAATGACAATATAGTTTTTAATGAACTTTTGTTTTTTATATCTAAAAATAATATAAGTAGCTTTAATTACAGGTTTAATTTTATCACTTTTACTTGTATTGTGTAATCACATGCCAGAGATAAAGAATTAGATTTGTTGAAGGGTTGATTACTCGTCACACTATTCAAGTATGTTTTTGTAAAGTTTGAATTTTTTTTAGCATATCACTATATATGTGCTTAAAGCTCTTTACAACACATTTTACTCGTAATTTAATAAATATATATTTTTTTTATTTAAACAAACAAGCGTACGGTCCGCCTTATAGTGAGCAGTCACATCAACCTATGAACGCTTGCTATTCTTGAAATATTACATGCGCTTTCCCTAGCCAAAAGATAGGAGGGAAAAAAGGAAGGAAACAGGGGCAGGAGTTTGGACCTCCGGCACTCTCATTGCACGAAACGCAACAGCACTGTTACCTTACGTTAATTTTCTGTGAGAGGGTTTTGCTTCCCCGATCGGGCCGGCCCATTTGTGGCGGGAGTAGCATGTATCACTAATACTACGAAATTCTAATTATATAACTAATAAAAATAATAAGATATTTTTGGTAGGCACAGATGTAAGTTGCATCAACTTATTTCCTTGTTAAAATATTGTTTTACATATTTTCAAAGCACGTTATAGAATAACTCATAAACGAAATTTTAATTAAAGCTTGATATCACGTCCGTAGAGCGAGTTTTTGCACATTCCACATGCTCCCAAACATTTGAATATTAAACCGACGGCACTGAAACAGGATCAAAGGTTCGTTATACGTTTACATATGAAAAAGGCGCTGATTGAGTTAAGGTATAAAGTAATGTAAACCTATTCTATCAAATTTTGTTTTATTGTTTTTACGTTACAACAAGTATTAGGCATCTCTTTCTACCTTGTCGCCGCTGCCTGCACTCTTAAAAAATGTTAAGCAGTTTATGTTTATTTATAGAGGGTCCAATTTACGAATATACATGAAATATTATTTACCCAGTCTTTATTTTTTTTATTTCCAATTTTTTTATGGATAATATAAATTAAGTATACCTTCATAGAGACGTTCATAGCCGAGTGCATCCACTGATGGGTAAACGATCGGTACGTTAAGTAACTTTAGGTCAGTCACTAGATGGGTGATCGCATAGTGGTATTTCAAACGAGCGTGTCCGCGCTTCGGAGGGCACGTGAAAAGCCGGTCCCGGCTGTTGACAATTTGCCAACAGTCGATAAGTCAAGTCAGAGGCCTACGGGCGACCTGAACAACTCTGACACTAGGTTGACACCTAACCACTCCATAATAAGAAGATAATACCAGAATAGTAAGCGCTCACCTAGGCATATGAAAGTTTGCAAAACCGGGGCTTTGCTATACATATTACCGCTGATCCTTTAGAAATAGCTTTATTCCTCCGTGATGATCTGGACTTCTGTAGCCTAATAGGAAAATACAAGGAGCTCATGCCACTGCAGGAGACGAGCAATGCGATGGTTATAAGTAGCTGTAGTCATCGTGTCAAACGATTATTTGCATTATATAAGCATCATACAAGCAGTGAAAATTATCGAAAAATATCAGCTATATTTATTTTGGGTTCGAATATTAAAAGAGAACCTTCTCCTCTCGCCATAAATGGGCTGGCTCGATCAGAGAAATACTGCCCTGTAACAGGAAATCGGCGTAAAGTAACAGTATCAGTATATTGCGTTTCGGGCGATGAGTAAGAGCACCGGAGGCCCAATTCCATAAGAATCCCATAAGAGGGAAGGGCTCTTATTCCAGAGTTCATACCTTGCAGTGGCTGTATAACTTGCCAATAACATAAATAATTAGCAGTCAAGTGCGTTGTGGACCACGCACAGTTGAAATTAAAGGGTTCCGCAGCATGGTTATGAAGAATCTTAAGGGCTTTAAAAATAATAACGAATAAAATCGACCGCAAAAATAAGTTTGTAATTCCATAGTAATTATTAAAAATAATATGAAAAACAAAGTTATGGGGAAAACTTATATATCTCTTCAATTTATAGACTTATCTTCTTGAAACTAAATGTGTAATTTTATTGGATGTCCTATAATCTCAAATTTTTCCGGAATTTTAAATCCCATAGTTCAAAAGTTAGAGGGTGGGGAGGACAATTTTTATTACTTTAGGAGCTAATATCTCAACAACTGACTTAATGAAAAAAGTCAAAATCAAATCTTCTTACCATCTTAAAAGACCTATCCAAAGATATCTCACACGTTGACATACATTGAAATTTTTTTTTTCAACACTCACATGTATGAACTGCTACCTTTAATTCGTATATATTTTAAGATTTTATTACAAAATCGTTGTGCGGTTCTTAGTACACACCTATTTAGTAAATTTCGTATAGATAGAGCCAATGGTCTCCGAGTAAAATGACTGTGACATACGGACGGACAGACGGACAGACGGACAGACGGACATGACGAAACTATAAGGGTTCCCTTTTTGCCATTTGGCTACGGAACCCTAAAAATGCAGACTCATCACAATCCACACCCTTAAGAAATTCATGACGAGGGTGTACATTTTACTAGTGATTAAAATAGTGATATTTGCGAGTCTTTATACGTATCCAAAATAAATGTGCTAGTGTATTAAATTAAATATCAAACTACTTATTTTCCTTTCGTCTGTCGCCTTTTTTATACATATGAAGCGATAAGTTCGCTCGTGCACTCCACTTGATTGCCCGCTCACTTCACTCATATCTGATTTCTAAGACATGATAAAAAACGTATCATCCGCGGGACGACTCTCAGCTGTATACTCCTATTATGGAATATTAAAGAGAGCAATAGCTCTTTCAGAAATTGTCTTAGTTTACATGAACGAAGTACATTTATAAATATTATATTTGTTAAAGCAATTTATAAGCGGAGTTGTCTCCAGAACTTAAAAACATTGTAAAATGAAAATATAAAGAGACATTTCATCTTCAGATATATTATTTTTCATATTATATATTCTATGTAATATGTCTGTATACAGCTAGATATTAATTTGTGTATAAAATACTAGTATTTAGTGACAGAGTAAGTACCTTTTCACACGTGCCGGTTGCCGGGTATCCGGCGCCGACTGTCTGGTAAATCATTTCGCTTTCACACGACCCGATTTTGAATCTAGTAGCTCGGACGTACAGTGGTCGATCCGGCGTGCACCCGGCAACCACTTGCTGAGCAAAATTACGCCGGTACGTGTGAAAGCTGCCATACATGCCCATACACTTCGCTACCGGATACCTTGCGCCGGCTACCCGACAACCGGAACGTGCGAAAAGGCACTAAGGGGTAATTGGTTATTGGTTTATTAACCAAGTTAATTGTGACTTTATTTTTTGGAACTCAAAGACGAATACAATATTCTACATTACCTTTGTATAAATAAATAATAAACAAACGCTACACACTTAACGGCCCCTATTAGGATAGTGGTATACTGTGTCGGGGGTCCGGAAACATTCCCAATGACAAGGACAAATACACCCAGACCGGAAAATATGCTTGCATGGTCAATACAAACATATTATGCTCCGAGCGGGAATCGAACCCGCGACCTGTGGCGTTTAAGGCAGGTTCGCTACCGCTGCGCCACAACGTCGTCAGCAAAATAGCAGTTGTAGTGTATTGTACCGTTTCAAAATAAGATCATAATATAAAATTACCTTGTTATGATTCCTCTCCTGTACAGGAGATGGTTTAAATGCGAGGTGCGTGTCGGTCGTGGGTCGGTGGAGCGAAGGACGGAGGTGTCTCAGAACTCAGGAAATAGAAAAACTTCGCTCGTCCAGAATGGGCTAAGGATGATTATTGTTTCGCCACGACGGTTGTTTGTATTGAATGTGTTCGCTATCAGAACAAATATGCGGAAACTTTACTTATTATAAATATCTTGTTTCGTTGTTTAATTCCTTTAGTTTTTGTTATATTGTAAAAGTATATAAAAACTGGAAATTATTTATGGACAGTTTAGGCGTCGGGATGTGACGACCCCATCGCCCGCTGTTGGGATAACCTCTGTCACAGCAGAGATTATTCCACCAGTGCAATCAGTCACACTGGTGGTAGGTCTTTTGTTGCAAGAGGCCGGCTAGGTAGGTACCACCGCAGTGTCCAATATTCTGCCGCCAAATAATAGTGTTTAGGCATTACTTTTAAGAACTAATATCTCGAGGTTGGCAACGCGTGAGTGGCACCTACTAATGGTGCTGCGCGCGCTCATAGGCTACGGCAACCACTTACCATCAGGTGGGCCGTATGCTTGTTTGCCAACTTCTAACATAACAAAAAAAAAAAAAAAGGTCTACAAAATTTATGTTACTGGAAATAAACATATAAAAACATTTAAGTGTTTCTCGACTCTAATACACATACGTAGATTCTAATTTGAGGTTCTGAAATAAACGAAAAATTAAGTTTTTCTTGTTTGCATGTGCATTGCCGTTGGCCTGACTAGGTGGGCTATATTGTCTGGCGGACTTCAGCCTTAAGAACGAACCAGGTTAAAATTCCAAATTACTAAGCACTAAGACGACGCTTACCAGAATTTTAGTCTTTTGTTTTGTTGGTTGGAGTCTATATTACTTTATCTACTGGGCCATCTCACTAATTTAATTTGTTTTTGTTAATAATAATCAAATTGGAAATAGCTATAACTTCATGTTTTTTGAATTTCCCATGCCTTTAAACACTCCTGCGTCTGTCATCCCATTGAAAACTTGTTGGACGAATGTCTTCAAGCTTATACTAGGAGCAGGAAATATTTCGTAAATAAAAAGACATTCGCAAACGTGGTGAGATACAAATCGAACATAAAGCATACCCAATTTCAAATATCGGAGGCGAGAACGTCTCTACGCACTTTATCGGTATAGTCGGGTAACAGTATATATGAAATTGTATTAAATAAGGGCTCTGTTACAGTTCGACGAGGAAATTGACACCTTCTGCGTAATATGTTTTCCTAGTACACTTGGAAACTTATATAGTACCAGTTTCTGTCCGCCGCTTTACTCACGTGACTAACGATTTTCTAATATTACCTTTAATGCATACAAAATATTGGTTCCTCTTACAAACTTTTTTTTTGCTATAAAAGGTAACCAACAAAAAGTTCCCAAAGCATATGTGTATAAAATTTCATCAAAATTAGTTCAATGGCTTAGGCGTGAAAACTTAACAGTTGCTCCAGAATGACTCAACATTTTATGTTAAGTATACACTCGATATTAATATATAACAATTAATGACTAAAACTTTGAAATTGTGGCTGAAGTTCTTAAAATAATGACATATATTTACCCATTGAGATAATTGAGTGTGTACGCGGCAATCTTACGATTTAGTTTAGATTTTGATATTTTTTTCCTACTTTGTTGATGTTTGTCCTTATATACTTTTCTGCTTAAATTATATAAAAAATTAAAGAACATGTTAAAAAAAATTGCAGCAACAATTCCAGATAGAAAAGTTGCACATGGAGCTATTAAGCAATAAAATCCAAAGACAGAAATTTTCTTTTATTCCTTATATATAATATATAATATTCAATATATAATATTCAAAAGAAAAAAATACATATTTTAGAATATATTTGGTATCCACGTTTAATTCGAGGTTGTTCTCAGTATTTTCTATCACTTGGTACTAATCAACGTTGGATTGTTTCGTTTAACAAGAATTATAAGCGTTTGAAGTAGATGAGATAGAGATTACATTAATTTCAAAATATTAAACAAACAAATTCAAAGAAATAAAAGATACCAGGTGGTAGAGCCATGATCATCCCCGTACAAATGGGCAGGCTTGGCCGGGGAAGTAGTACCCTTGCACAGAAAATTAGCCTAAAGTATGATATCAGTACTGTTGCGTTTCGCCCGATGAGCGAGAGCGTCGTCGTCTAATCTCCCATCCCCTATGTTCCCTTTCTTTTCTCCCTGATCATCCCGTCCCTCCTGTCTCTGGTTGGCAAATTTAAGAATCGCAAGCATTCATAGATGGTTTTCTTTATCATCAGACGGACCGTCGGCTGGTGAGCCAACCGTCATTAATGCTTAAAAAGAATATTCTAATTTGTTAATTGAATAGAAAAAAATTATTTATTGAAGTGAAACTTCTATAGCGACTTCCAACAAGGTTGCGTTAAACGTTTAACGCACGAGGGAGACAGAAAGAAAGATACACAATGGTAGAAAGTAGGAGTGAGAAAGAGAGAGAGAGTCGGTAGATGCCAAGCAATGTTAATATAGTTTGTCTTAAAGAAACAATTTGATTTCAGTAAAAATAAATTTCTACCCCTAACTATTTTCATTTCCACATTACGAAGTTTCACTTCTTCCGCACTGTTTTTTTTTACAACATTTCTCTTACGTTTATATCGACGTCATTTCTAGTGTTCCATATGATTACCCATATTAATTAATTAATATTACGTTATATTATGTAACAAGAGTAAACGCTTAAAGTAGCTAATATTAAAATCATATTAATTTCACTAATTATTAACTACTAATTAATTAATAAGAAGCCCCTGTACATCATAGTCGTATGATTAATTTCAAGAAATCGGTGTAATTAAATATTCTCACTAGAAGTTTCGAATGGAGCACATCAATTACAAGGCGTCAAGGGTTGAGGGCGAAGGGGCGTTCGGTAATAGCGTTAATTGAACAACAATTAAGTCTTTTCCGTGACGCCAAAACCACTTAGTCATTTGGTTCACTTCTAAGCTGTTTAATATATTTTTTTATTCTTTTAAAGTGATTATGTCAGTCTATAATACCACAATACAAATAAAAAAATACATCTATCGTAAACTTAAGCGCAATTTAAAATTGAACAAGTTTTAACAACCTGGCTTCATCCAATTAGGGATGGGTTAATAAACTTTTCATTCCAACAACTCTAAGAATATTATGTGACAGAAATACTTGACGATTTTTTCCGAACACATTTCAATAATAAAAATATACTCTTCAATATTTATATATAGTTGTTAGCACAGTAATTATACATTTGAATCGCTTTGCAGACTGATTCTGGATTGTGAAATCTTTATTCAACAATTTTTACTAATGAAATTTTCTACGATCCATGCCAACGAAGAACGTTCGCAAGAATGTTAACAACATTCGCTGATTTGGAATACAGATTCCAAATGTGTGTCAAATGAACCAGCTTTCTGTCTCTCATGGAGACAACATGAGGGGCCGCCTTTGAAACATCGTTCAGCACTCTATGGCCTACTGTAGACCGCTTAAGGGCATAGTTTATACACATAATAATAGTATAGATAACACTTTTTCGACGACCGTTGTGGCGTGTTGGTAGCGAGCCTGCCTCCAATGAGTAATTGGATCACTCTTGGTTTGCGGAGGTCAGATGAATATCTCTGTGTATAAGTTAGGAACCTGTCAAATCCGGAAAAGGGTAATAAGTAGACCTTGGGTAAAATACTGGCAGTAATCCTAGGATGAAGAAGTATAGATACTACTTTTTATGACACGAATTTTATGACACAAATAAAAGGTTTCGTTTGTAATTAAAATAATATTTTTACAAAGAATATATATAGAACCTTTTAACAAATTGTATAAACCATCTTAACATTGTGTAGTTTTCTAAATGTTAATCTTTAGAAAGTCCTGGAATTAATTCGAATGTGAAAAGCTTTACTTAACTAGCATAATCCTTAGCGTGTAAGCTCAGTAATGTAATCGTTAAAAAATTAGCGGCGCTCCCTGTTAATACCCTGTTATCTTAACTTGTTTTTATCGTTCTAAGCCGAGATAAAATCTCCCAGCTCAGACGTAATCTGATTATTATTTTTATTGAGCTAATATTTATACTATGGGTATTTTTCATATCGTTTATATAAGCAATATTCTGAAGATTATTTTTGTTTTTGCTCTACGCTATAACTGTTATTTCACGATAATTCAGAAATTATTTTTCAGAAAATTAATGAAAATTCAAAATAAAATTATTTTATGCAACGTATAAATTATTACGAGTCCTACATTTATTTCTTGAAAATCAAATATAAATACCTAATTCCGTGATAGTTTTACGTTCGACGGAGATACGTAATTCTACCTACCATTTTTTTTTCATAACTATACGTCAATGTATTACAAAGAAAATCTTCTTTTAAATATAATTCTCGATATAAATTAACGAAGTATTAAATATTATAGTGTATTCCTTTTGGTTGGCTATTTAGTTTGTGCAATATACGCCATAAAAACTTAATTTCTCTCTCTCTTTTCTTTTACTTATCATTAAATCAGTTGCTTAGACTATTTAAATACATACCTGATAGTTCTGCATTGGAAATATAAAAATAACACCAGTTTTGTTTATTTACGCTTTACTCTTTCCAGGATCGCGAATTTCCGTGCAACTTGCTGCCTTACTCTCGTTGTAAGCAACTTAGCGCATTGTTGACCTCCGCCTTTGCATGTTAAATACGCTCTGCCGCAATGCTTTTAAGAGTTTGGGTTTCAATTCGTATTAGCCCGCAGCCTCACTGCGGCCATGTGACGTATATTAGCTACATGGGTTCGTTTCGTTGACAACGTGGGTCTAGTGGTAGTAATTCGTGCGTAGCACTATCAGGAGTTGTAGTGAACACTATCACAAACACTTTCTTGCAAAGTCAAGCTAGACACGTGTAATCTTTTCTTATAAACAGTGAAGGAAACAAAAAGTTATAATTCTTTGAAAATTAAAGTAAACCTTACTACTACGCCAGTCAAGGCTATAGAGATTAAACTTGGGGGTCTGAAACTAGTCGGCACCTAAACCAATTGAACGAAATGGAATTTCTACACATTTCATTTAAAACGTAAAATAAACGAAAACTCTTGAACGTAAAAGGGCAAAAGGAAAGCGTAGTAATGATATTTGAAACGTTAATATCACATAAGAGATAACATCACGATATGCATCTTAAATAGCAATAATTTCATTTAATTCGTGCGCAGAGCTCCGCCGCTGGTTCTCAGCCGCGGGCTATTGGCAATAACTGTTTAGATAATAGACAAACTATACTCTTAGTAGAGTTTGCTTATGGCTGCGTCGTGTACAAGCATTTTCATACTGTCTAAGAACACCAGCGTAATATATTTAACCCCGATGGTAACCGTTATAGCTTGTCTGGAAAGATTTTACTTATATATTTTGCTAAATGTTTAATAATGGAAGTTGACTTTTGGTTTTAACTCTTCACCTTTTTTCTAAGGAAATTATAGTATGAAGTACATGATGCACGAGTAGCTTAGCTACCTGTTAGATTTACGCGGGTAGTAGGAGGGATATCTGTAGGGAATAAATCGGGCTCAATTTATCAGTACTTAGCGACGCTTTATTCGTTTGCACAGCGAGAGGCAATGCTGTAAGTTTCAAAGTTCTATCCCAAGACTACGTAATGAATACTTTAGATACTTTCAAATTTATGACTTATTCTAATATTATTATACAGGTATTGTCGGAAAAACTAAATTCCGGAGTGATAAATAATATTTAAATTTATTTTTATGAAAATGGTGACCGTTGTGGCGTACTACTAGTGAGTTGCTTTGAGCCTCGGCGGTCGCAGGTTCGATTCCCGCTCGGAGCAGATAATCGTTAACCATTGACAGGTAATTTGCTCTTATCCAATGAGTTACTTGTTCGCCCTTAGAGTTGCGGAGGTCAAATGGCAATCGCACTGTGTAAAACTAGTAACCCGTCAAATTATGATAAGCGTACAAGCATACTCTGAATAAATATCGGGAATAATGCTGTGAAGAAGAAGATTTATATAAAAAACACAACCAGAGAAAGATGAACAGTTAATATTTATATAAATAAGCTAACATATACTATTTCTAAATACATTAATATAGATTAGACGTAGTCAGTGTTACGCGAGATATGGTCCGCAGCCGAGCTGCAACGCAGTTTGCTCAGAAGACTCAGATGGCAGATCTTGTTTGTTTAGTTCGATCCCTTGAGTCTCCCGATCTCATTGTGCATACACTTACAGTGTTCATGGAGTCCATTGTGTATACATCAGAGTTTACTACATCTCAAACGTTTTATGCTTTAAAATAGTTCGTACAATAATTTCAATCCAGTTAATTGAAAATATAATATCTTTGTTAGTGTATTTAGCGTTAAGTGTTTGGGTTGGCAAAGCGCATGTGATATCTTTATTATATTTGTGTTCACTATTCGTTCAATCTAATATTTTCTATATCATTATCGATGGAATTTGGTTGGCTCTGATTGGAGCTCATCATACGAGCATACGGCGGATTCGACATTCCGATTGGTCGACCCGCAACGGAACGAACAAAAGACAAGCACCGCACGCGCGGACTTCGGGAGTCGACTTTGCGCCGCCGCGGCAGCCGCCATTTGAATTTACTCGAAATACAATATTGTGTGATCGGTGTGAACGTGTGTGGACATTATACGCATTCAGCCATATTAGGTGCTAGCCACGTGACTCTGCCACCCTTGTCACCCACTGGAACCAGCTCAGAGTGATACACGAAGGGCGTCTCATCAGTCGGGGACCTGGAGAATTCTGCCTGTAAGTACCAATCTTGCTACCAGGTTCCATCGTTTTAATATCGGCAGAAGGCTTACGAGTCATCTGACCCAGAGTGTTGGTTAAGGCCCCTCCGGCAGGGCCCGATCAATACAATTTGACTCTTAAGGGTCACAAGCGTTCATAGGTTGCGGCGTATCAGATAAACTGTATGGTTGTTTGCCAACAAATAGAAAGATTTTCTTAGTAGTAGCGCCATGCTTTTCCGAACACAAATGGGTCAGCTCGACCCCGGAACTACTACCTAGAAACTCGGCGTAAAGTAAAAGAGTACTGTTGCGTTTCGTGCTAAATGAGTAAGAGCGCCGAAAGTCCAATCTCTAAACTCCTGTGTACCCTTTGTTTTTGTCCCTTCTCATCCCTTCCTTCCTATCTCTTGGGTTCGCAACCCATATGACACTTGCTTATGACGCGGCCTAGAGGAACAATGCCATCAGTTCCTCCAGGGTGAGGGCAACAGCTTCAGATCTCCCCATGATGGGCTCAGTTGAGCGATGTGTTTGAGAGGCTCCGGAGCGCAATTCACAGGAGTTCTTGGAGCCTCTCACATGCACTGAGGATGACCGCCGATTTTAGTGGGACGCCATGGTCGGACATGGAGCCCCACAAAACCCTTTTTTCTTCTCCAGGAGGCGGAGAAGAATTTGCAAATAAAATTTCAGCATGCAAAGTTGTTTAATAAATGTTTAGGCGTCGGGATGTGACGACCCCATCGCCCGCTGTTGGGATAACCTCTGTCACAACAGAGATTATTCCACCAGTGCAATCAGTCACACTGGTGGTAGGTCTTTTGTTGCAAGAGGCCGGCTAGGTAGGTACCACCGCAGTGTCCAATATTCTGCCGCCAAATAGTAGTGCTTAGGCACTACTGTGTTCCGGTTTGAAGGGCATTGTACGCTAGTGAAATTACTGGGCGAACGAGATTTAAGAACTAATATCTTGAGGTTGGCAACGCGTGAGTGGCACATACTAATGGTGCTGCAAGCGCTCATAGGCTGCGGCAGCCACTTACCATCAGGTGGGCCGTATGCTTGTTTGCCAACTTCTAACATAAAAAAAAAAATGTGTAAAAGCCTTGTTATCCGATTAAAAATCAAGTCTTTCGAGCACATGAAACTATCCTCATGTTAAAATTGACAGTTTGTAGTGGATGTATGGACGGCACTTTATTTACCTTGATGCATCGCAATATATCTCTTGTGTTCAGTCGCGCGTCCGTCACCGCGCGGCGCCGTGTCGCACCGCAGGGGACGGCGAATGAGGATTTATATGGGTATACATTCAATATTAATCAATCGAGTTCTGTAACATTTTCTTTGATATAAAATTGACCAATAATTATTTTTATTTGTGTACTAAGGGTTAACAAAATGCCAGTGTATATGTATAAGTGCGGGGAATAATATTTTTACATAGATCTTCAAAATGAGAACAAAGTTTCAAATGGTCTTTTATGTTAAATATGAGTTTCTAAAATATTAAAACATTGTTTTTTGATTTGTGGAATGGAAAATAAATCAAAGTGCTGGCGATAAAAAATATTTTATTGGCGTGAGTTTTAGATAGAGATATTTTAATTATTAGAACTTTGTGCGTTTACACCTAAGGGCTGTTTACTTATAGATCTAAAAGTTTTTAGACTATTAATTAATAATTAAATTAATAATTCTATGAAATAGTTTACAGAACTTCACACGATGTACCTTTATGATCACTAAACATAGCTAAAACAGAATTACTATATGTTAATCTTTTAAAAGAATGAAATATTTCTAGACCAAGTCACGGACGAGATTTTAATGAGAATTCGATAATATCACGGTCGAAAACAACTTTGTGCTCATTTTGAATCCAAGCATTTGAATATAACCTACTGTCCAAAAGCGGGATCAAAGAGACCTCGTAATCACGTACAGACAAATTAATAATTACGTACAGACAAGGTGGCTGATTAAGTTAAATTGTGACCCAAGATGCGGGACGAAACACGGTACGCGTTAATGATCTTATAATTGGAAATTTTACACGTGCGACTGCTGCTTCATTTCGATGCTTGGGTGTTTCTTGATAGGTTATTACGACATGTAGTTTTCAGGCGTGGGCTATTTCCAATACCTGCTCAGATTTATATATAAACTAAACACAAATTAAGCAGTAAATAATAATCAAACGTCCGTTTGAGCCATCCCGCTGGGTTTCAAAGCGTTCATTATAGTTTTGAAATTAGTTTCGTCGCATCACCAGGTACGGAACCCTTAATAAATTGCACCATTTGAAATATCTTTGATCACTGGACACTCTTCACGGGTAGAAACCGTCAGTTCAGAATGGATGTGCAGGAGGCATTTTTGCGAGTATTCGCTTTGATGCCCATCGTGCATCGGTCACCGGGAGAATCGGTGTCGTTCCGCAGCGCAGGGGTGACTACTATATTATATATATTTGTATAACAAGTCATGGTTATACAGGAGATCTCACAAACTATTTTTTAGTAGAAGAACTGCGTTGCTAGATTTGGGTTTCTTTTAAATTTAATGTTTATATTGGGATCAATCTTTATTAGGTACGCTTTCGTTGAAATTCTAAATAAGAAGAAAACTTCATTCAGCATTAACTGATAATTAATTGATATATAGTAGACGGGTGAAAAGGATAGAGGTTGAGCTGAGAGGGATATTAGGATCGGTTGCAGTAGGAACTGTTACTATTTAATCTGCAGCCGCAGCCGGCCGTATCGTCTAAGCCAATGTTTCTCAAAGTGGGCGACAGCGCCCCCTTGTGGGAAGCCTAGTGGTGGTGGTTAGAGGTCCAGAAAATATTGAGGAGTGTTGAAGTGGTTTAGCATATTCGATTAGTTTGTAAATTAAAATTTATCATGTTTGTTTTAAATTGACTCTTATTTCTAATAACAAAAGGTGGGTTTTATTTTAAAAAAAAAAAATTCAAATATTTTTATTCAACGTAAAAAGCATTACACTTATTTGTTGAACGTCAGAGTCTAACACCGACTCAAATTTAAACCTCTACCCGAGAAAAGCCGTCGAAACAAACTCAAGGGGCTATATCTATTTGGTTTCATTAGTAAAAAAAAAACACATTAACACATTGTGGTTTTTAAAGAAGAAGTGTTGAAGTAAAAATGCCACCCCCATGGCGCTAAAAATTATTGATGTTTAAATTGGGCTTAATGAAATAAGTTTTCGAATCTCTGATCTAACCCATTCATATCTCAGTAAATACAGCTGCAGACTAGCTACGGATCGATGGATGTATTCAAGAACTTGAAAATGCGTACATAATTATTTAATAAACAGGACGACAATTGCATTTTTTATGTAGCCGTCATAATTTGAAAGTGTGGCCGCAAATTTGAACGTCTACTCCTATATACCGCCAAACATAACAATAATTAAATGCGAAAATGTTTATACTAATAGGTCGCCCCAAACACACATATTTTATTTTTCTTCACGGGCTCTTTTTTCGCAATTAGTCCTGTTGGACCATTGAGTGTGATAGAGGTACGGGAGATGGTCAGCTCAGCCGCCTCATCTCCAACCAGAAACCGAAAGCACACCTCGGCTCTCCAAGTGCCTCACGGAGCGTATTCGCCTAACCTTCTGCTCAGCCACCGCAGGGCATTTACAATGACGTTAGTCAGTATCTCCTCCTCACTCAGGCATACTCTGCAATAGGGGCTGTCCGTGTTTCTCAGACAAGAAAGGTGACACATATTCATCCATATATTTGTGTATATAAATACATACATAGTTTTACATTTTCGTTAAAAGTGCCCGGCTATATACAGCTATTCTTGGTGAATTTTCGTAACGTTGTTTTAAATTTTAAAAATATTATATCAGTTCCAATATGATAAAAAATAATAGTAAGTCTTCACGCCAATAATGATTTTTAAGTAGGCACTTTTAATACAATATAGAAATAATTGTTTCCCATACAAACTTTTATCGCATCTTTCACCGGCTTCGAGCCCTTTTTTCGCAATATAAGGTAGCCTTTGCCTAGATCTAGTCTTTTCATTAAAACCAGTTCAGTAGTTAAAGCGTAAATAGAAAGACAGATTTACTTTCGACTTACAATATTATAAGTAGGGAAGTAGGGATTAAACTAAGATAATATTTGCTTGTAAAAATTTTCCTCATATTATTCATTTCCAGTACATGAATCACTTTAAACGTGGGGTGCAGGTCACGGACGGTCGAGGGCTGTCGGAGGGCGGGAGGACGGAGCTCAGAGGTGTCTCCGAACTCAGGAAATAGAAAAACTTCGCTCGTTTGCAATGAGCTTCTTAAGATTATTGTTAAGATTTAAAATTATTACTCTTTCAGGTCGGATTTCCAATGGGGTCATTATAAATTGAGCAAGCTTTATTTATTTATAAATATTTTTTCGATTATATTTCTAGAGTTAGGAATAATAAATAAGTAAGCACCACAAACTCAACGATTTCCATTAGAAAAGGAAGTGGCAGGCTCAAGAAACATCTGGGTATTTGGTTGTTTGCGCTAGCGACCTTATGACGTCTCACTATAGCGATGAGGGTTCCGCTGAGTTTTAGTGGGTGTTGCCGCTTGATTAAACGGCTGAGTCTCACACTACCACTGCTCCTGAAACACCCACAAAAAACGAAACAAATACCTTTCTAACATGAAAAAGAGACTTGGACTGTCGGCAGCTTCGATAGATTCAGTAGTGTAATGCCAAAGCGATCAATATGATAATATCAAGAAAAGCTCAACGAATATTTCACAAACAATATGTAGGTCTACAGTTGTTCATTGTTCAATGTTACTTCTCGTATAATTTGTTTACTCTGCGCGTTTCCCTCATATGTTTCAAGCCTCAGACACGCTCGTACTTTGTAACAGTATTTACATATCGAGCGATGTCTACAATGTTACTTAAAAGTAAAGTTGGTTTTGATATTTGTTTAGTAAATGTGGGTTTTTGTTTTTACAATAATTTTTTTGTTTACATTTTCTTACGTTATTTATAAATCGATTCTTCAAAATTTTTCGCTACTTAACTTTTACTGAATCACAGGCATTGTCTAGGGATAATTTTTATTCTATCTTCTGTCAAGTAATTCCATTTTTTATGACTTTTGACCATTTAACATAGCTTATTCACAATATCCCAGGATTTTTTCAATGGATAAAGTACTTAACAAACATATATACTTTATGAAATTACATTCTAGCCTTAACAGCTAATAAGTAATTTAACTGTATCCTAAACTTATACTCTAAGCTATTCTAAGACCGTGTTCAACACCTATCATAATATAGTATCTAAGAACTAAAAGGAACACACTTTATTTTTGTGTTCATAATTAACTATATATATTATAGATTTGTAGCACTTTCACAATACCAGCAAGTTAAGCAAAATCAAAATCAAATCAAAATCAAAATTATTTTTATTCAAGTAGACTTTTAAACTACTAGACTTTTTTAGTACTTTTGAATAGTCAAACGCTACCGACGGTTCGAAAGGTTGATTCTATCGAGAAGAACCGACAAGAAACTCGACTAAGCAGTATCTATCTGTAAGAATACTTTAAAGAAAAATATTTTTTTAATAATTTCTGTATTGTCAAGAAATTAGCATAGCTATCTCCATAATATTAGAAACACTATTGTAACTTTGCCCGTCAAAATATTTGACGTTGTAGTGATACGCGAGGACGGGCCGTGCTCGTCGGTACTAATTTGTTTACCCACGACGCTCTCTTGATCCACCCAACAACAATATAAGCTTACAAACACTGCCTTATATTCCTGTAGTTTACATTGCATATAGCTTAAGCTGAGAGATCAATGTTCTTTTGTTTTCACGTATTTAAGTGGCATAATTAATTTATTATAGTTTTACTTCATTCATTCGTTCGCAGTTTCAATAATACTGCTAATAATAATTACTCTTATAATTGATTGACGAGTGAATGCGGTATTAATAACAATATTCATTTGAATGCTAATGTTATTCATCATAGTATTAAACATTTTATTGACATAATGATATTGATATTTTACTATTAAAGAATAAGTAATTTTAAAAGTTTTTGATAAAATGTTATTATAAAAATATTAACAGTTATTCTATAATTTGCCAAACCGAATAAAATGAGTGAAATAAATACACGTATAAACTTTTTTCAAAGAAAAGGCTTTGTAATATCATTAATCTATATTGTAACATTTTATTCAACTAATTTTATAAGACTTGTGTAATATTTTGTACTTAATAAAGAATACTTTCGAGATCTCGTGTCTCTTTTTATTACCTTCTTTATTAGTATGGTATTAGTAAGGTTTTGTTCTTATTTTAAGGTAATTGTATATCCTTAATAGAACTAAAGTTCTACCTAACAAATTCTGCTAAATATAAAGGAGACATTGCTAAGCATGACGTGACGTAAAGCGAACATAAAGAATATCGAATTTCAAATATTGCAGACGAGACCGTCTCGGCGCACTATCTCGCTATCGTCGGGTAAACAGTTTATACAAAACTGAATTGAATAAGGGCCGGGTCGGGATCGAAATCGAGCTTCATACCTCCGGCGTGTTATGTCTTCCTGGTACTTTTGAAAAATACATTAGCTACTGATGGTCAATAAACTGATATTTTGAAAATATCGATTTAAAATGTAACTAACAATGACTCTCGTGAGTTAAAAAATCACAGATAAATTAGTCATTCCCTGCATCGATTTCATTCATTATAATTTTATTGAAACTTTAGTTTTATTTATTTTAATAAAAAAATATTCGTTTTTGTTGGCGCGTGGTGAAGTGTCGTGTGACTACAGCTATAGAACCCATTTAAGACGTTGGTTTAGTAAAACAATATTTGAAAAGCTGTCATTCTAATGAAGCGTTACATTGATGGTAGCGCGACGGTTACTTCAATATTTCAACATGGAGAAAATCATTGAAAATTTTGCAATTTATTGTATTATCTAGACGAATATTTTTCCAATAGAAATGCTTGGGGCTCTTTTCTGGATCTCGCACAGTATTCCAATTTTGTAATAATATAATACAATTTTAAACCAATCTATATTTGACATGTGTAATTATCGAGAGCCTTGCCGGTTCTTCTCGGTAGAAACACTTTCGTTCTTTTCGGTTTCCGAACCGGTGGTTCGATTGACTTTTGACAATTCAAAAGTCCACATGAATAAAAATAATTTTGATTTTGATTTAGTAAAGTGATTAAAAGTATTGTTGATTAATAATAAGTTGCTTATAAAGTCAACCCCACTTGAATGAATTTGATAAAGGCTATTTTGATTCTGAAACCGCTGAGTGTGTAGCGTTAATAATAATTATATAATCATTTCATATTAAATTAATTTAATTAATTTCCTTGATTAAATTATATATCTTCATTAATAATTATAACAATTAGTGATTGATGTGTGTCAAATTGTTGCAGTACAATATAAATACATGTACATTATACGTACGTACGTATATATATATACGTACATTAACTATCTTTGTCTTCCTAGCATTATTCCCGGTACTATGCGAGTGTTTACCCAGGGTCTGCGTATTACTTATGTCCGGATTTGATAGGTTACTAGTTTTTACACAGAGCGATTGCCATCTGACCTTCTCTGTAACCCTAAGGATGAACCAGGAATTTATTGGATAAGAGCAATTTATTTATCAAGAGTTAACCGGGACCGATACCTTAACGTGCTCTCCGAGGCGCGGTGGGGAGACCCACAGGGATAAAAGCCCAGACTTAAACATATATTTGTAAGATCAATGCAAACATCTGCCCGAGCGGGAATCGACCCGCAACCGTCGAAGCTAAAGGCGGACTTGCTACGCAGAACGCCACAACGGTGTCAAGTACATTAATTATGTATACTTGTATTTTGTAGCGCGGGGTGTGTAAAATGTTGTATTATTTAACCAAGCGAGCGCTAATTTATTTCTCAAGTCTCGATTAACTTTAACAAAGGCGTTGTGATTAAATATTCTCACCAGAACTTTTGAGCGGTGCACATCAATCACGAGGCGTCAAGGGCTGGAAGCTTAAAAGGTGTTCGGCAATCGTGATAATTGGGTAACGATTAAGTCTTTTCCGTGACACTAAAACTGCTTTGTTTTTAATTTCATGACGTTTCGCAAACAAGCATACGGTCCACCTGATGGATAGCAGTCAGCGCAACTTATGAACGCTTGCGATGCTTGAAGTATCTCATGCGCCTTGCTCTATTCATCTCAAGGGAAAAAGGAAGGTAGCAAAAGAGGTGGGAGATTGAACCCCCGGCACTCTCACTCATCGCACGAAACGCAACAGTACTCTGTTACTTTACGCCGATTTTCTATGAGAGGGTAGCACTTCCCCGATCGTGATGGCCCATTTTTGCTTGAGGAGAATGGCTCTACTACTACTATTATTATTCAATTCTTTATATAATATAGTTGTACCCGCAACTTTGCGCGCATGGTGTACTGATTATTCTTTATTGCGCGTAACCCTATTTATTTTTCTACAATAAAAGTAGCCTAAGTTACTCTTTTAGCCTTTTCAGAAATTAACAGTTAAAAACAGACAGTGTTTCAACATAGACAAATTTTGAAAAAAAAAAAAAAAAGATTTTTTAAATGTAAGTGCCGTATATACTTTCATACGCATTTAGTGAAAAGCTGTTGATTTGGAATTAAAAACAGACATTTCAATTTAATTTATTTGTACAGATTTGGGTTTGCTCCATAGCCTCATTTACAGAAGACAATCTAACTTGTGTCAGCCTAATTATCGAGTAAGATTAAGTAGTTAAGTTAATCGTTAACTAATTAGTATCGTTTACCGTTAATGCCTTGTTATATCAACTCGTTTTTATCCTTCTAATCCGAGATGAAATCTCTGAGTCCGGGATTAATCTAATTATACTTTACCTCGGGCTGACTTTTATTCAGTGGTAAAGTAGGTTTTATCGCATACTCGTGCTTATAAAAACAATTAAAGTTTACAATTTTAATTACATTATTTAGAGAGAGGTAGAAGTTTTAAAGTCACTTTTACAACGTAGTCTCAGCATTTTCTTTAGAATTCTTGTGAGTGATGTCGCTTTTTTTCTATGTCTCATGCATTTTCTTCTAGCTTCTTGTTCTTTGCAAATTTTTTGTAAAGTTCGTTTTTTAAGTTCCAAATGAGTTTTCTGCTTAGATCATTTAGCAACGTTTTCGACGATTTAAATTTTATTAGATTCTGCCAGCGACTTCGACTGCGTGAATAACAATTTAAATGCATATTCTGGAAACTCCCCCCCAACCTTTTTACAAAGTTTTAAATGGCATATATATTTATATTTAGTCAACAGCCTAAGAAATAAGTTTCATGCTTCTAGCTTTAAAATGACGATATTTCCATAGAACTTTTCACCCCCCTTTTCAACCCTTTACAACCATTTTTTCGCTTTATAAAGTAGCCTATGTCCTTTGTTTATCTAGACTATCTCTGCACAAAAATTTATGTATATCGGTTCAATAGTTTTGGCTTGAAAGCGCGACAGACAGACAGACAAAAGGACAGAGAGACAGATACTTTCGCATTTATATGAACTATAACAGGTACATCGATGTGTCACTTTTTTAAATAAAAGAATCTCAAAATTACTTAATAACAAATGTAAAGACAACAAGCTTTGAAGGCAATTCTGGGTTTGTATATTTTTCTACGAATGTCATGCTTACAGCGATGTACAGAAAGCTAAACTTAATTTCCCGTGCACTTTGCTGTTTTGCTCTTGTACTAAGCGAGCTGCTTAGCACTTTGAACTCCGCTCATGAATGTAAAATACACTTCAGCACAATGAGCTCAAGAATTAAGGTTTTCTGGCGATTAGTAGCAAAATTAGCCGTGAACAGCGGGAACGTAACCAAAAGAAAATAATAAAAAAATAGTTTGAACGTATTTTTTATAAGATAGTGAAAATAATATTAATAATTTAATATTGCATAGTTTGAAAGGAATTCTTGGAACAAACATATCGATGGCTCCTACGTTAAATATCGTATGTCCAAAATCTATACTTTACAGGAGAGCTAATTAAAGGTGTTTACCTACGCTTGTTCTTTAAATTCAAAGCTACATATTTGAAATTCATACCAAACATAGAAAATGCCTTATTTTATGGAAAGGTATGAAAACAAAGGTTTAATTATTAATAGTTTTAGTGATATTGTTATTACGCTTCCTTACGACGGACGTCCGGAATATACAAATATCTTAAGTATAAGTTACGATTATTTAAGCTTCGATTCAGTAAGCAGAAAATATCGTATGTTTTGCTTACGATGTTTTACATTGACACTAATTTGGAATAATAATAACGTATGGTGGACATACTATATTTTACTTTGTCCATGACGAATAAAATAGTATCGCATGTGCTGATTAGGTCAGAAAAATATTTAAAAAATGAATGAAACAAGACTGAATTTAAATCATTTGAGTAAAATCTTTTATTTGGACGTACACTTTTGTAAAATAGACAATGTAAAGAAATAAAATCTTAGGGCTTGACAATAATGTACTAACCCTTGTCACAGTAAAAATCAACACAATAAAACTTAGTATATCATTCTTCTGTTCTCATACGATTGCAAAGTCGCACACTAAATCTCTAAAGACATCACAAAGACAAGACAAGTTCTCGCAGGAGTAATGCAAGGCTATCTATCAGCCTGACGGTTCCTTATCGTCCTGGGTGGAATCATGCATCGTGTAAATGATGATAACGACGAGACATAGAGTACGGATTAACTGGCCAATTGGAAGAGGAGAAAAAGTATTCGTCCCAGACAATGTCCAGACGTCCTGGAGATACTTAGTGTCATCAGAGTTCAAGGCAAATGGGTATTTTTTTTTATGTAAGAGGGGGCAAACGGGCAGGAGGTAACCTGATGTAAAGTAATCCGCCGCCCATGAACATCCGCAACTGAGGGTATTCAGGTGCGTTGCCGACCTATAGGGAAGGAGTAGGCTCTTTTCTTGAAGGTTCCCAGGTCGTATTGGTTCGGAAAGACCGCCGGGGGAAGTTGGTTCCACAAAGTGGTTGTGCGAGGAAGAAAATGTCTTCTAAATTTACAAGGTTATCATGGCTCGAGGTGAAGCACGCACTCCGAGACAGAACGCGATCCATCTCGGTCTGCCCCGCCTAGTGATCTCAGGACTGTAAATGAAATCAAAATTTAATCTTCTACGGTCAAGAAATGAAGATCAAAAGATTATCAAGATTTAATCGTCTAACGGTTACGATTGCCTGGTAATAATAATGAGGCTTATAATATTACTTTGTTGAATCAAAACTAAATTTGTAACAAATACCTAAAGAAATACTTTATTCGAGCTTATGATAAGCGTTTATACTTATAATATTTGATTTAAGACGTCTTGTTTTGCCCACCGCACTAATGCAAGCCATTTAAAAGGAGTGTATATAAGTTTATTTTTTGCACACCTTTCTACCAGTGCATGAACGCTGTAGCCTTCTTGTTGAGTGTGTCCCTTTTCTAAAAATGTGTGTTTTCTGTAATGGCGCTCTGTTTACACCTTTTCGTAATAAATGTTTGGACCAAACCATTCATTGTACATGGCGAATAGTTTGTGAAAGTTCAGGGTACTATCTAAATACAATTTTGAAGAATCTTTACTTACGTAATGGGATTCTACCGGTGTGATTGTGTGCTTGCTTCGAGATTCTACGTCAAGGAAAACTGGCTTTTTGGGATTTTAGTCACATTAGATAGATAAGTCCACTCTTTGCGGTTATAACTTTTCTTTGGCTTCGTCACACTTTTTTGACTTATGTATTACTTACCGAGGTTTCTCAAAGTTTTTCTTTTTGTGTCAATCCACTAATGCTCGTGCCTTCTTCTAACATTACCTTTATTCTTTCTTGCTTTTTGCCGCCCAGTTATTGGGACACCTGTTGTCCCAATTGCAAGATAATGGTGTATTTGCCTGAGGTGTGGAATAACCCGAAAAATTGGACAGTTGTGAAAGTGGTTCAAATATCAAATTACCTACATATAAAGGCGTCGGGATGTGACGACCCCATCGCCCGCCGTTGGGATAACCTCTGTCACAACAGAGATTATTCCACCAGTGCAATCAGTCACACTGGTGGTAGGTTTTTGTTGCAAGAGGCCGGCTAGGTAGGTACCACCGCAGTGTCCAATATTCTGCCGCCAAATAGTAGTGCTTAGGCATTACTGTGTTCCGGTTTGAAGGGCATTGTAGGCTAGCGAAATTACTGGGCGAACGAGATTTAAGAACTAATATCTCGAGGTTGGCAACGCGTGAGTGGCACTTACTAGTGGTGCTGCAAGCGCTCATAGGCTACGGCAACCACTTACCATCAGGTGGGCCGTATGCTTGTTTGCCAACTTCTAACATAAAAAAAAAGAAAAAACATAGTAAGGAAAAAACAATCACACAATCTATGTCCAAACGGTTAATATCACAGGTTAGTGATAACGGATGAGGTGTTTGTATGCTTCCCGGATTATTTCTCTTAATATAATGATTCTAAAATATATTTTCTGCATCATCGTTATCAAGTTCTGAATGAGGAGTGCTAGTGTTTACTGTGGGTGGCATACTAACTAGTATGGATCTATTAAAATCCAAGGAATGGGTGGACCCATTAGCTTCAAGTGTTGTATGTTTTAAATCTGGCATATGCTGTAAATGAACTTGCAAGGTATGAACTTCATCTTCCTCAAAGTTTGAAGGTGAACTTCTAGATTTTATAAAATCTCCATCTCTATATCATCATATATATATATATATATATATATATCTATATATATCTATATGTTTATGAAATCATACACCAGTCAGTCATACTAGAAAGTTAACATAAAGTATTTGTAATAAATGTATACCTGCCAGAGTGATTATTTGGTAGGATTGGTAGTGTTTCTGAAAAATCTTCTTCGAGCATCTTGAGAAAGTGTTCCTTTTTCCATTTCCATTTTTCAGTTGCTAATGGATACTTTAAAATTGAAGAAACATAAGATATTACTTTTTTTAGCAATTACCACGTAAGTAATTGTATGTTAAAGTTACCATATACCATTCCGCAACGTAAATGACCGTAAGTAACACATACTATAAAAGTCACATTTAAAAAAACGACGTATATACTGGTACGTAGTTCATACGATAAAACAACTGCTTCGATGGGCAGCGTACAAAACTGTAACTATTACATACGATATAATTTGATGACCAAAAAGCAACGTACTATATTGTATTTGTTACATACGATATTTTTAAGTTGTTTAGTAAAAAACTCAAACATAGTTAAGAACAACGATACATATTTAAAACTTATATGTGTATTTAGTAACTTACCTAATGCTCTGTTGCTTTCTCTGCTATTAATAAGTGCATTACACTGCTGTACATCTCGTTAATGATCATTCAAAGTATTATTGTCTTTTTGTACGACCTCACAGGCAATATAACAAAGTCTTTGAGCTCTTGAGCTCCGTCTCAATTACGAACATGAGTTATTTTTACTCATTATTAAATCTTACACTATAATTTAAATTACGTAAATGCAAAACGAATAAGAGCCCAGAGAACTGGCGCATTTCCCACGTACCGTCCGGTAAGTGATAGTTAAGATTCGCCGCTCCTCGTTGCTCCCGCGCAACCCTCCACCGTAAAATATTGCTAGAGTAAATACGCTTACTTACGGCGCGCACAAAAATAACATACGCCTTTAAACGGGAAAAAACTTTTAAATTTTCAACATTTTGAAATTTCTGTCACTGGGATTAAATAATAAACAATACATTAATTACGAATCAATCAAATTATAAAAATCATAATTTTGGACATACGATATTTTACGTAGGAGCCATCGATATATTACACAATTACTCACAAAGCCCATACTTCACTTCATTGACAGAACAAGAGAAGACATCTTGCACATTTTTCTTCGAATAGTTTGCTGGCCCGGCTTTGACAGCGATGTTGATTCGGCCGAGTTCTAAGATGTAGCTCAGTAAAAAAGCGGTTCTCAAGACATACAGGGCTTGCTAAGTGAATCCACTGCTGAGAACCAGGGTATATAGATAGCATTCCTAGCGCTTCGTAGCCGATGGATTCAATAAATAGTGTGGATGCGACACGAATTCGAAACAAGGGACCTCGTCTTTTTTGGATAGGTCTACTCCACCTCATGGTAAGTAAAAGTAGAATTCAAATTTGAAGGTGGCTTCACACAAGACGCAACTGGTTATATGCTGGCAGTCACCTCACTATTTTTAAGCCCTATCACTAGGACCACCACTAGAATTGACAGATATATGTACATGTGTTAGAAATTTCCCTCAAAGTCATGCCGGTTTTCTCACGATATTTCCTAAATTAGGGGTGCTAGACTGGATTTGAATGCGTGAATTTTGGTTTAAGTCCATTTTGCTATACATTGGGTCATCTCGGCTTATAGCTGATTTTATATTAAAACTAATTATATTAATAATTTAAATATTATATATATTTATGGAGTCTGTATATCGATTTAAGATCCAACGCACTTGTTGAATAGTTATATCAATATCATGTTCTACATTGTGTAGTCATTAAACTACAAAGTATTTTAGAGCACTCGCGGTACGAACAAAACTTTCTACTCCGCATTAGCAGTAAATATTCAACTTGGTGCATCCGTTAAAACAAACTTGAGCGTTAAACTTTTATTAAAGAACGTATAAGAACGGAATCAACATTTACTGCAAATAACAGATATCGCACCGGATTACTGTGGAAGATCTTTATTATGCTTCACTGGCAGCTAAAACGAAGGAGTACTTTTAAACTTAAAAAAAAAAAATTCAAAGTGATGGTTTTTGAAGTAGTCTTCGATTTTCTGTATTAACGGGCTGGTTTGGTTGGGCAATTACGAACACACTAGTTGTGTGTGCGTAATTGCCAATTTGAACAAAGAAGATACAGAAGATAACTTGGAGAAGTTGGCATATTTATACTCTTGCGTTGAGTTTTGAGTGTGACTTTTGGAAGCCGAAATCCACCCTTGTATACACATTTTGGGAACGAAGTTCCTTGTCGTGAGTTGGGTAGGTTGATATAGGAGATCCGGCCTCCTGTCATGGAACCCCACATAAAATCGGCCGTTCCACCCGGAACCCAGGTATCTAAGAGCAGATTTAGTTCCCATCAACAAAAAAATGAGAGCTGGCAAAAAACGTTATAGGGAAGCTTTGAGAGAATTTTACTATGGAGTGGGATTGAGTAGAGTGGCAAGGGTTGGCATGGGATGGGGAAGCAAGGATTCACATAAGGTGGCAAGGGGTGAGTATGAAATGAAATAAAATGAAGAAGCTTCGTTCTTACCCCGCGTCTTGCGACTCGTTTTCATTTTTTTTTCGTCTTACTCCCTCCTCTTCTAGACTTCTTTGCTGGTGGTAAGAGATAGAGTTCCAGAAGATTACAATTATACGTGGACTACGCATACCATTAAGATGATTGTAACCTTTGTAATGCAATGTGTTTCTCTCATATGAATATTTTATATATTAAAAAATGTCATAGAATAACTCATAAAATGAAATTTTAATTAAAGGTCTTTATGCTACGGACGTGTCGTACGGCGGGTCTGTGTGCATTCCACATTTATCCCAAACTTTGAATTTTAAAATGACTCACAAAAATGAGATCAAAGAGACCTCCTAATATAATTACGTACAGACAAAGTGACTGATTGTATTAAGTTGAAACCAAGTAACCGGACGGTATCGCGTTAATGACCTTTTAATGAGAATTTTACAGTGTTACGTTGTGTTGTATTACATATCTAATTTGACTTAAGTGTAAAAAATGAATATGTATATTACAAAATTGTCTCTAACTATGTAAAAACAAAATTTTTTTGCTATACATAAACAAGGTTCAATAA
The DNA here is from genome assembly GCA_023373885.1 of Hestina assimilis. NCBI lineage: Eukaryota > Metazoa > Arthropoda > Insecta > Lepidoptera > Nymphalidae > Hestina > Hestina assimilis. Next base: position 557,773 of record CM041745.1, on the reverse strand, counting down.
GTGAGAACAACTTCTCACATTCATCCGTTCCTTCATCCGGCATCGTACTTGCTCACGTCAGCAACCCTGCGGAAACATTTACAGGCCCTACAAAATATCGCCTTACGGATTATTTTGCCACTCCGCGCTCCGCCACCTGATAATCGGTAGTTACCAAGAGAGCTCTTACCAGTGTCAACAGTAATATCCGATGACAGACACATATGGTGGAAAATTATGATGATGAAAAGGAGTGTCCGCTGCCTATGTTCATCAGACGCCTTCCCTCGAGTTGTCATCAGATGAAGATGAAGAATATGATTGACATGGGGGAGGAAGAAGGGTTTATTTCAAACCAAATCTATTAGTGATAATACTACTACTTTACGTCATGCATGTGTCAATATGTTCATCTCAAAAACAGTCATACTTTAGTACAATTTTTTATTTTGTATTTTATCAAGATCAATTGAAAATATACAGACGCATTTTCCTATTATCAATGACGATGCATTGCGATATACATTATTTAAACGGCACGTGTTTAATTAAAGGATTCAACATTTACAAAATTATTTAAGCAGCACGTATGACTCTTAATTCAACGTAATAATGTTTAATTTTGCTTGCGATCTGTTCAGTATAAAGCTGTGTGGCGGTACTTCACTTGACGTGGCGTCGTTTCATGGCGCGTAATGAATGAACGCATCGCATCGAAAACGCTTTCAATTAATTGCAGCGTACGAGCACATGCAGCGATACATTTTATGAGTTGTTTTTTTCAATAAAGTTATTTAAGCTACTATTAGAAATTAAGACTTTTAATAATGTGTTAACAATGGAAAATTGTTATTACATTCATTAGATTGCATACTCATACAACTTCTTTAGAATCGTTGTGATGGTTAAAAAGCGACACTGAAAAAAAAGAGAATTTGGCGTGCGAGAGAATGAGACAGAGTATAAATAGTGGATGGGTGACTAGTTAAGTAGCTTCAGCTGCGCTTCAGTCGCGGTCAGTGTATGGATGGGTGATCGCACCTGGAGGTCACTTAACCTACTGTTCGTTTACAAATAGTCGGTGAACTCAGCAATGAGTGTCTGTTAACTTAATTCCCATCGAACAATAACAAAATTCATTCTTATTCTGTTACAAATTTTCACTTCTATTGACCTCACACTCCTTTTTTCTTTAATTAGATTAATTTGTTTCGAATTTTTTATTGCTTCATTGCTACATTATTAGAATATGAAGGTTGTCAATTTATCTATACGCGTGTATTGGATTTGATGATGCGCGTTGATGTCTTTTCAAAGAAATCCGTTTCTTTTCAGTAATATCAAAGCTTCTTACGAAAAGTATGTTTGTAATTTCTTATGAAAATAACACCTTTCGATATTTGCCTGGATTAGAATGTTGCATCTACCAGTATGGAGTCGCCATTTCAACCTTCGCCTTTGTTGGATTCGATCAGGTAAATAAACATTGTTAGCTCAATAATAATAATAATTTATTCAAAGTAATTATTTATCCAATACACGTTTGACGACGTTGTGGCGCAGCGGTAGCGAACCTGCCTTAAACGCCACAGGTAGCGGGTTCGATTCCCGCACGGAGCATAATATGTTTGTATTGACCATGCAAGCATATTTTCCGGTCTGAGTGTATTTGTCCTTGTCCTTGTATGTATTTCCGGACCCCGACACAGGATATCACTATCCTAATGGGGACGTTGAGTGTGTAGCGTTTATTATTATTATTATTATTATTATTATTATACAGGTTACTGGCAGGTTCTTCTTCTTCCTAGCACATCTTTGTCGATTTACTAGTTTTTGCCAGCGATTGCCATCTGATCGCACAGTAACTTCAGAACCAGTTAACAATTATTTTCAGATGTTATAACAACCAGGACCAAAAATTTAACGTGCACTCCGAGCCACGGTGGACCCACCAGGACAAACACTCACACACACACAAACAGATATTTTTAAGTCTGTTCCAAGCGGTAATCGAATCCGCAACCGCAACCAGTATGCCACAATGGTCAGCGGCTAACAGGTTATTTATTAGTTAAAATTGGACATTGATTTAGTTTCTTATTTATGTTGTAATTAGCGTGTAAATAAAGCGATGCCCAGGAGGGTGCTTAATGCGTTAGCGCGCAAAGCCGCGGGGTGCTATAAAGTGTAACCGATGCGAAATTTAATTCTCTTTAGCGCCAACCGAAAACATTATCATTGTTCTGATCTTCCATTGTTACTATAATATGTGGATATTAGTTTATATCAAAATATTTTAGGCCAGAAACCATTCACTTGCATGAATAATGATTTTAAATGAGAAATAGAGAGAATAATGCGATGTAGAAATAACGGTAGTAGAGCAATCCTTCTCCCAGCACAAATGAGCCGGCTCGATCTAGAAGTACTACCCTCTCACAGTAAATCGGCGTAAAGTAACAGTATCAGTAGGTACCTACTACGTTGCGATTCAAAAAAGTGGTTCACTTAACTATCATTCCCTATTTCACCCCTCCAAGGTTTGTTTCCACGACAAAAAGTAGCTTATAACCGTCTCCATGGTCCCTTTTATATCTCACAAAATTCATCACAATCGGTTCAGCCGCTTAGTCGTGAAAACGTCACAAACAAACTCACTTTTGCATTTATATTAGTTCAGATTATGTGTGTATATTGGGTCGCGACCAGTAACAATATCATTTGCCTCACTAAGCAATCTTTTGTTTTCAAGGTTTCATACCCAAAAGATAAAACGGGACCCGATTAATATTTAATATACCATAAAACAAATGTTATTTTTTTGCCGTTTCTATAGGTAAGGGTACGGATCATTCGTAGGCGAGTCCTAATCGCACTTTACCTTGAATGAATACGAGGAAGGTAATATAAACCACTTAATACTATATGAAATGGATGAAGTCTTTGTTACAAATTCCTTAAATTGAAGATATTAACTCAGTAGCGTAAGTCCATTCGATTTTCCCGATACCAACCTGCATATAGTCAAACCCGAGCTCCTATCTACCGGTGCGCTTCCGTCGCAGTAAATCCACCGCGGTGACATAACGACGACATAAATACCGTTGGGAGGGAGCCGGTGGAGGTTGCGGGGAGGGGTAGGGGAGACAATTTAGTGTTTAATTGTACGCCATCTATTAGCCGGACCGGAAAGTCGGGCCAAGAACTACAAAATTCCGCAGTCATAATAACTTATGTCAAGTGTATGTATTAGCGTGTTAATTTTTATTAAGTGTTTCTAGATACCTATATATCCTATGCTCGGTTGTGCACACGGTTTCACCCGCGTCTATGGTTACTGTGTCGTAGTGTGGTGTTATGGAACAAATTTGATTACCATAAAAAAATATTATAGTGAGTTAACCTTAAAAGGTAGACATAATTACGCTGTCGCGGACTTGTTTTTAAACTTTTAACTTTAATTATTGTTTACGCAGCTTACGCTCTTTACGCTCTTAAAAGGGATATTTTTTCCCGATTTTGCCACCTTTTTCATTGATGCTCTGTTCCTATTGATCGTCATGTTATAATTATAGCCTTCCGCGATAAATAGACTATTCAATACGAAAAGAATTTTGCAATTCAAATAAATAGTTCCTGAGATTATCGCGAGCTTAGCCAAACAAACAAACTCTTCAGCTTTATAATATTGGTATTGATAAATAAATAAACGCTACACACTCAACGGTCCCCATTAGGATAGTTATATCCTGTGTCCGGAAAAATATGTGTCCTTGTTATTATCTTAATAAATATACACTTGTAGTAGAGCCATGCTTTTTTTTAAAATGTGTATTGCTGTTGGTCCTATTGGCCTTGACAGCGTCACCGGGTGGGTGAGCCGAGACCAAGATCCGCATTTGTTGTGTTGGTATTAGTTATTTTCGCGGACAAAAGCCATTAATATATTGGTCTACGATACAATTTCTATTGTATTTAATTTTGTATTAAGTAAATGAGCCTAAACTTACATTGGTAAAATATTATACTGTGCTATATTTTCATAATATTTCCTCTCCATTACATAATACTGAAAGCGTATGTCACCCGTTTAATTCGCCTAATGGAGCTGTGAGAAAAGACGTTCGCTTATTGTTGTGGGTCGCTATTGTCGGATCGCTCGATATCGTTCCCACAATGAGAAAATATAGATATTCGACTACAATTCTGTTTGTCACACAATAGCATGAGTTTTATTAAGGGTAAATTCTTATTGATGAATATTATCTTTTTGACAAAATACGTTTTTTGTGTATTTCGTTATTGGTCGTAATTTAATTAGTTTTTTCTTTCGTTTCATATATTAAAAGGTTAATAATATTATCTTGTATTGTTACTTTTTTATAGTATACAATCTAATACTTTTATAAAAGAAATTCTTTTATATATAAACGAATCTCGAAACCGGCTCCAACGATTTTTATGAAACTTAGCATGCAGGGATTTTTTAGCTAAATAACTAGTATTCATTTTTTCGCAATTTGTCATTTGAGAATAATAAAAATATTATTTATCATCATTATGTAATTCACATTTATATATAATTTAATTTAAAATTTAACGGCTATAACTCATGTTCAATCGGTATATATATTTGTTTTTACATCGTGACGCTTAGCGAACAAAAATAATCCGCTGGTTGTAAGCAGTCACACCAACCTATTGCTTGCTATACCAAAGGAGAGGAGGGAAGAGATGATAAGGGAATAAAGGAAGCGAAAAGAAGGGGTGGGAGATTGGGCCTCTGGCACTCGCATTCATCGCACGAAACGCAACAGTACCGACCGATATTGTTACTTTACGACGATTTGGATGCCGTCTTTTCCCCCCTGTAAATTGGTAGGGATTCTACACAGTACGAATGCTTACGTCTGTTTGTGTGTATGTGTTTACTTTGTGTGGGCTTAATATTAAGTTATTTTCCTATTCGTTAACAAGTATATAGATGTTTTGCTATCGATATTCATTATAACGATTGTTTATTCAGTTCCGCTCGTGTTCCGAACCGGCATCTAAATAACTTGTTAATCCGCTATGCAAATATTTCGCAACGATTAGATTGTTTCCATGCAAATTTCTGTTATGTAATTTAGTTACAGTAACAGTATGAGCAGACCCTGGGTAAATAATGAGGAATAATGCTAGGAAGAAAAAGAAGACGACTATACAAGCTATAAGTTGATAAACATCGTATTACCAACTCAACTTTTAGCAAATAGACAATTCTTTTACAACATACAAGACAAGTTTATATTTCAATATACAGTAACCATGCATTAAGAATATCAAAGACGAAGCAGTAACACTTAGAGATATTCGAATGCATCGGCTTCAAAAGCATTATTGTATCCTTTTACGTGTGATCACGTACATTTACAAAGTAAAGCATCTGCATCAGAAAGCAGTTTAATATTTTCACGGAAATTCACCTCCATATGTTTCATGCCAACATAAATATATCCGACAAAACAATTGGGCTAAAAAATACACGGGATTTTGTCCTCTAATGCATTCGATTACGGTGGAAAACTGGTTGACTTGCATGCCTTTTTCTAGCTGAATCTGGGTGGCATGCTGTTTGAATATAAGAATAGGAGTCGTGATAACCTAAAAGGTGTCACAAAGAGGTCGCGTCGAGGGCGAGGTGCAAATGTGCATCTCACGAGATGAGCCGCTTGAACGTACCCTCTGTTACACAATACAGTGATTTATAACTAATGGATGAGGCACTTAATTGATTCTAGAACATTTATTTAGTTGTCAGTCTTTGCTGTCTCGTAAACCATGTTGTGATACCTATTTTGAGCCTAAGTTAAAAGCTACACCATTTTATTAACTTTTTAAGTCAATCCGGGTAGAATGGACCTTTACTTATTGAACCATTTCAAGAAAATGAGGATGTCATAGGCGTGTTTCAGAGAGTACATCTCTTAAGTATTTTTCTCCAGTATTTTCTCGGTTGACGATTTATCACAATTGAAAACATGTAGCTATGTCGTCTCCTATTTTCTTAAAATAAATAAATAGGCTGCAAAAAAATCTTCATGAAAAAGTATGCCTGGAACCGAAAATAGTATCATATATTGTGTAAAAAATAAAATAAATCCTGGCTGGTTACCATGAAATTTTAATAATAATTCTATTGTGATCTAATTCAATTTAGGTAAAAAACGATTCAGATTTTATACGAGCATGACGTATAAATATATATATGATGTTACGAAATAGCGATCCAGCTCAGTTTAGATCGTCATTTGAATCACAATAAGAGTTCATAGTAGGCCCCCTGAGCTGTTTGAAATTAAATCGTTAGTAGAGCGATATTTTAATTCATGTAGTCACATCTAGTGTTTCGTGTTTCCGTCTCGGCTCAGGGGTATGCTCCCGATGTTTTGCGCCGCGGACCGCTTCTTCATTATCACGATTGTCGACGCCACGTGTTTCAACTTTTATGTTAGCTGGTCTTTCCGTATATAATATATTTATTTTAAAATATATTATAATTGAATTATTTATATAGATAACTGTTATCGTAATTGAAGCGTCTAGAATATCAGTGAAACATTTAAGTGTGGTTGTATCGATGCTTCAATATTTGATGTCAAACATGGAAATGAAAAACTGTGGTGCAATAAAAAAAAAATAATTAAAAATTACACCAGGGGATGTACCATGAACTTTTAGAAATAATTCTAATAGCGATTCAATTCAATTCATATTTATATTTGTCGTGGTACGAAATAACGATATAGATTTGTGAAGGTTGTCATTTGAGTCGCAATAAGAGTTCATGGTAGGCCCCCCGTATCTTTAGTCAGTATAAACTATATTGAAAAGAATTGGCAAGAAAATATCATCTTCTTCTCGTGTTGTTTTCTGAATGTGCATTGCTATTGGCCCCGCTGGCCTTAACAGCTTCACCGGGAGCGTCGCCTCTTTTCGTGTAGTTACTGGTCAACCTCTGACTTGACTACCATAGACTACTTAACATCGACTATTATATTATAAAATAACAGCCAGTATAAAATCTTGAAACACTCAGTTGAATTACTACTATATGGTCACCCATCTATAGACTGACCGCGCTTGAAGCTGCTTCGCCCACTAGTCTTTTACCGACCAACGGTCACAAACGTCTAATTTAGTTTAAATATGTTACTTATGACAGTGTAGTGTAGTGTAATAACATACAACACGTTACATATAATTAAAACACTTCATATAACAAGTGATAACTAAAGGCCAGGGTGACCATAAATCAGCGGCGCTTTTGCGGACATTATTTATTACGCTTCCCGACAGCGACCCTATTAGGTGACAACTAACTTCTCATTTTTACTTTAGCGTGTGAGCCTTTTTATTAAGCGATACGATGTGATATAAGACTACACGACTTGTGCCGAGAGGCGAATCAAAAGTTACAGTTTTTGAAATAAGTTTTTTTTTGCATTTATTATGATATTAAAAATAAAGGTTACGTAGCCAGGTCAGGTTTAATTTACGTAGACGGCTTTTTATTTTTAACTCATTTTTTATTTTAATTTTTTTTTAATACTAGGTACAAGTTATATTATGTTTTTTTTAGATAAATATAATTTATAAGAAAACAAAACTTATTATTTTCATATAATCTATATACAGTAAGATATATACAGTGAGTCTATCAAAACTTCTGGAGGTCTTATAGGATTTAGTGTGACGTCACATAATCGACCGCCAGTGGAAGTCTCATCACATTCATTGTCACGACTGAACGATTGCTTTTTTATGGGACTAAGTTGGCAAGCAAGACCAAGACCCACCTGATGGTAAGTATAGTTGTAGTAGCCTATGAGCGCTTGCAACACCATTGATTTCTAGGTGTTACTCACTTTTAAACAGTTATTTCATTAGCTACAGTATCCTTCAAATCGAACCACAATACTGCTTTGCGGTAAAATATGTAACAGCGAGGTGGTACTGTACAGCGCCATACGTGGTGGTAAATTGCTTTTGTACCGTATTCAATTCATTGGACAGCTATGTAAAAGAAGAATTGAGCCTTAGCAAAAAGCCTAAACAAAGTTGCAAAATTTAGTCACAAGTGTGAACATACAGCACGTAGTTCAGCCAATCATAGCAATGGAATGGAATGTTGAATTACCCCCAACAGCGACTATCAGTCGCATCGGCATGTGAAAGGAGTTTTAGCTCTTCATTCCGCTCACCTACTCGTAAGCGAGCCTTCATACAATACGTTCATTACGTGTGAGTCCACGCGCCGCTAATTTCCCGCGCGGCCCATAAATTACGTGCAGTTTGTCCCCCTAGCCCCCTCCCATCTGGTCCGGCTCGGCCGCCGTAAAATGTTAGTATAAAATTATGTGAATATAGTCTTTTGTCTTGTGCTGACAGGATTATCGGAAAGAACTTTTAGGAAAGTTTTGTATTTTAAAATTCGTTTGTGTATTCATGAATTTAAAACAAATTTAACTTCAACTGTCAAGAGAATCAGTGAAATTTTGAAATACACTTTTATAATATAGCAAAAAATACAAATAAAGTTTATACAGCCTTGTTGGAGTTTCTGTCTGCCATAATAATTTTATCAATCAGTGTGCCAGTTGGCACAAGCGCTGCCTCGATAAAAGACCGTGCATGGTCCCTTGAATAAAACGCACCATGACAGCTACGACGGACTTACTTTATAACCAAGACGACAAGTTCTTTCGTCTATATTGTAACATGGTATTAGAAATAAATGAATATAACAAAATTTAACATAAATATATAATTTTTGTCACTAAACAGAAATATAGTCTGTATAAATAAAAATAAATGTATTTATGTCTTCCTCTATGCGATTGTAAGCCATTAAGCCGATTATGTTAAAATTTTGAAAAATTGTTTAATGTCTGTGAAGGTCTTTAACATTTTTTCTTTACGTGACATTTCAAGACATGCCGGGTCCTTTGAGTATATAATATAATTTAATATATACGCCATTAGAAAAAGCTTTTTTTACTGTCTGATGCTCGGCTGACAGAGGATGCTTTTAGCATTAAGTTCTTCATGTATAAAGCTATATTTTACTTCAAAACTATGGAATAAATATTAATAGATAAAATAAATAACGGAGCAGCTGTTTATAAAGAAATTTAAATGTACTTATAATAATATTTTCAATTTAATTCATTGGCATTAAAGTTGTCCATATTGAACTCCGAGATACTTTAATGTTAAACAAACCATAACTAAGAATTAACATAGCATAATGTGTGATTTAATAGGTGAAATTAATAAGAACAATAATGTTCATAGAAGTGTCCCTCTAAGTGGTGTTCGGAGTCGGCCGCCCTCGACTGTACCCGGAGATATTTACTTAGCTCTCTGACATTATTGTAACAATACGTCTTTGCAACATTACGTATCCCACCGACCTTTGGAATGGCAGAATGTTTTTTCAGTGCATTTATTTTGAAAACGACAAAGTACGGTCAAAGTTGCAGGTAAACTTTTTGTTTATTTTTTGATGTTTGTATCTATTGGTTAAATGCTTACATGATTATTATATTTATTTATTCACACGGCACTAAGAAAAAATATTTAAGAGTCGCTGTTTTTAAGTTACAGGTAGCTTTCGTAACTAAAATATTTACTCACAGATGGATTTAATTAACCCTGCCAGTGCGCGTTTCGACGACAGTTTCCGGACCCAAGACTGGTTAAATTCTTCGTCGATGGGCTAACCACTCATCGGTGTGAAAATCGAGAAGTCCACAGCGAATAAACTGCATCGCTTAAGGCATCGCATCGCGAAATGTCAGACAATTTTTGAGAAGGCCAAGACCCACAAAGGGTTGTAACACCGGAGGAAGTTATGTGAAGGATAAATTCATTAACAGTACAGAGACATAAATAATATTAATAAGAAGCTACTGTAGATTTGTCTGCCAAATTGGAATTTCTAACGTTGATTGTTTTCTTGACAGTTGTAAATTAAAAAGGCCCACTCTCCCGAACCATTTTTCTATTTATAGTCTGGGTTGAAAGCGATTCAAAATTAGTAAAGGTTTAACACTATGTATCACACTAAAATGATCTGCATTAAGCTGAGCTTAGCATTCTAATGGTTTGAAATTTTTAATGATATTATTTAGTAGTAAAAGAGCCATACTTTTTCCAGCAGAAATGGGCCGGCTCGACCAGAGAAGGACTACCCTCTCACAGAGAATTCGCGTAAAGTAACAGTATCAGTAGGTACCATTGCGTTTCGTGCGATGAGTGAGAGCGCCGAAGGGCCCAATCTCCCATCCCCTCTGTTCCCTTCCTTTTTTACCTTTTCATTCCTTCCTTCCTTGGGTTGGCAAAGTGCATGTGACTGCTTACACAACCCTTACTCCGTAAAGTTACCATAAATAAATGTATATTTATATCTTGTGATATCTACTCACTATATTTCAAAGTCCATTTACATAAGGATAAATCTGTAAAATAGCGAATAATGAAGCGGAAACATTGTCTGCTTGAAATGAAAAAATCAATGTACATTCACAATAAAGCTTCACGTTCGTACGCGGTATTGCGGCGCCATGAAAGCGCTTTATGAATTGTTTTCTATTGTACCCGTTAAGTGTACAATAAATATCGTTGCACTCTCGGGAGCTGCCAGTGTACCGGTCGCTTCGGTCTTATTGCTAAAGCGATACTACGCTTTTTATATTATTTTAAATGAAGATCTGCAAGCATTTAAGATTATTGTGATATGAAGTTACTATAACTACATCTTTTTCATTCGTTAACGGATTCATGCCTGTTGATATTTCTTATATTGCCATGATACACAACTTGTAATTTAAAGTCAAAGGTTTTTTGTAGTGTACCTAACAACATATACATTTTGTATTTCTGTTCTTTTAAGTTCAGGACTAATATAAGAAATTGTTACTATTTTTCCTGAGTTTACACTTAAATCGCAAATTCTTCATTGTCACCAAACAATCTCGTTCGTGTCTTCTCCATTCTACGTGAAATCGGTGAAGTAATTTGTGCTCAATCTGCACAACTAAAATCCATTAACTAACTAAATGTTTAATATTTTCTGTACACATATGGAAACCAAAACGGATCTTAAATTATCTGTAAACCCTCTTTTATGATAAGAAATATTTGATTTCTCATATTAAGTCTTTTATCAAATTAAATTTAGTATTTTAAATATTATGTTCTTTTCCAATGATTGGCATATTTTACTTATTGTTTCACTTTTTTATTTAACTAATAATATTATAGCTAGCACTTTACGACTGGAGCCTGTAGAACCTCTTACATCCATCTCTGTCCGAACAAGCCTGACTGTATGAGCACAGTGGGGCGGAGTCTTCTCTAGGCAGCTGGTGAAGTTCTTACAGAATAAAAAATACTCAAAACTCAAAACTCAAAATATTCTTTATTCAAATAAGCTTTTAAGCACTTTTGAATCGTCAAATATACCGTCTGTTATGTCCGTCTACGTGAAGCTACCGCCGATTCGGAAGGTAGATTCTGCACAGAAGAAACGGCAAGAAACTCTACAGTTACTCTTTTCATAATAATCACATTACATTTGTCAAATATACAATTAAGTTATATATCCCGCATAAAATTCAACGTATATTAATTCCATGCCATATTATCTGCAATATATTTATTCGGAATAATAAGCTCTATTTAGTAAACACCATTTAATATTAGATTTAAATTTCAAAAGTGGCAGATTCAAAATTGTCTGCGGAATTTTATTATAGAAGCGAATACCTTGCCCCAAAAAGGACATACTCACTTTATGAAGCCGAAAATTTGGTGTAACAAGTTTATCTTTTCTTCTTGTATTAAAGCAGTGTCTGTCACTGTTTGTGTCAAACAAATCAATATTTTTATGAATATAAAGGATATTGCTAAAGATATACTGCGAAGCAACCGTCAGTATGCCTGCCTTATTAAACATATCCCGAAGAGAGTCTTTGAGAGAGAGTAACTAATTTATCACGTTATCAAAATCATCGGCAAAATACGTAATAAAAATATGTTAGATTAAAAATCCTTATCAAGTAGATGAGTAAAATATTATAAGATAATTAATTTTTGGCGTGCCCCAGGGAGCACGCTATCTTCTTTATAGTATTTAATTAATTTTAAGTATTTTATATTTTCTAGTACTTGCTTGAAATGAAAGAATAGTAGCAATTATTAGACTGTCTAATTTTCACAATAAGAAAAAAGGCGAGCAATTATAACAATAAAAGCCGAATATAATAAGTAGGAAAGTCAAAATAGTATTTTTTGGATTTTTTTTTTGTTTTTCCTTTTTTTACTCTACCTGATAGTAAGTGGAAGTAGAGTCAAAAACCGAAAGCAGATAGTACAGTTGCAAAAGGCGAACTTCATTAGCCCCTCTCGATCTGCCTACCTTTTTTTTTTTCCGGAATGTGTATTGCTGTTGGCCCTACTGGCCTTGACAGCGTCACCGGGCGGGGGTCGAGTACAGAGACTCAGCCGTGATAAAGGGGCAGGCCTCACGGGGGCTCTAATTTGATTCCGTCCTTAGGGTGCCGCCTGCGAAGCCGAACCACGGCTAAGGACGTCATCGGAGATGGAGGCAGCGCTCCGAGCGCATTCTATACGATAGACTCACCCGACGGTGTGAGCGCGAAGCGACGTGCGAAACAAAGGACCTCGTCCTCGCCGGCGAGGACGGTGTTTTGTGCGTGTCTGTGCTGTGTAAGGGGCATTTTCTAATGTAATCCTATCGTCAGGGTCTTGCAGGACGTGCTTAGGACGCCTTACCTTTGTCGGTTGGTTACATCGGTCTGTGTAGATACAAGCATGTCTAATCAAAGGATTTGGATGGAAAGTAGTTTGATCGAAATAGTTTTGCGATAAGCGCTTCAAATGTTTGGGGATCGAATCGATTTCAAAGTTTCTATGGAGATCTACGTTGCGAACGTACCACGGACAGCCCGAGGCCATGCGTAAGAAACGGTTCTGAATTATTTGTAATTGATTAATTCTTCTGGCGTGGACGTGTGAAAAAACAGGGCTCGCGTAGGTCAGTATGGGACGTATACAAGCTTTGTATAATGTCACCTTATTTCTAAGGGACAGTTTACTCCGCCTGCCCAACATCGCATACAATCTTCTCAAAACGAACGCTGCTTTATCGCTTTCCTTGCGGATATGAGCTTCAAAGGTAAGTCTGTTGTCGAGTATGACGCCTAGATATTTGGTTTTATCTTTCCATGGGATGGGATGATCGAACAAGGTGATAACTCCAGGTGGACCGGATCGCCAGTAAGTCCTAATGCGGAGTTTGTTAAAAAGGACACCTACGCTTTTCTCGGGATTGACTTCAATCCTCCAAGATTTAAACCATTTTTCTAGGGCATCGGCTGCAGATTGGAGACGCCTAGGGTTCCGGAAACATACAAATTGACAAGGCAAATGAACACAAACCGGAAAACATGCTTGTATGGTCAATACAAACATCTACTCCGAGCGGAATCGACCTATGGCACTGAAGGCTTACCATGAAAGAGGTTTAATTTGGATTACAAAATGTATAATAAACAAAGCAATAGATATGTAATATGTAAGTCCATAATGAAGAAGTAAAATGAAATTTACAATTCATTAAAGAATTATTTGTATAAAATATGTAAACATTCATGTTCTTTTCAAATTACACAGTATACAATTACACACACGATTATTAGTCCACATCATATTCTCTGCTGTTTGATTTCGATGTTTACTTTTCATATCTCGAAATGAAAATTACATGTTGATTCTGAGGTTAGATGAATGTAATATTTACCTCGTGTTTGTAAATATACATATTATATTTACGCTTTATAATATGCTCAATGTGGTTTAATTTATTTTAGACGTTGCTTAAAAATTAACCATGTTTTGCAATTCTGTTTTCGATATGAATCCATTCCAATTCCCAAGCGAATCCTCTGATCAGACAGTTTTTACACACAGAGATGACAAACAACTAACTAAAGTCAGGCGTCCTAAGCAAGTCCCTGACGATAGGATTACGTTACACAATATACCTTACACAGCATGGACACAGACACAACTTTATTATCGCCGGCGAGGACGACTCTTATATCGCACGCTGTGTACTGTATATATCTAATCATTAATTCTGTTGTAAATCCATTATTCTTAATTGAAATAATTATAGTATAATTATAAACATAATTATTATAGTCTCGTTATAAACAACTCAATTCCACCATTGTAAATCAATTACTGAAATTTAACGCAGATGTAGTGGTAGGGTATTTTGATATAGGTTTTATAAATATATTTAGCAAGCAATAGTGTTGTGATTTCTGCAAAATCCTGGAATTCTCGAGATTCGAGGAATCCGGGGTAGTATTAACGGTGCAGTGGAGCAGCTAACGAATCGATGGTTCGCTGTAGATGCATCGTCGTTTTGTAAATTCACTGGGAGACGTAGAGTAGCAAATGAGCACTTTATCTTCATTTATAAGATCTTGTTTCAAGCGGTAGAAGGACTTGAAATACGTATCTATCATCATCACCATAAATAAAGTGAGCCACTTTATTTATGGTACACTTGTACTTACATATACATAATAATATAATAGTTATATCAGGTGACATGGGGCGGACCGGTATGAGGTTGGGTGGCATCGAGTTCGGTGGAGTAGAGTGGAGTGAAGCGAAGCGAAATAACAACAGTCACCAGGACTGACATTTAATTTATTTTATATACGAGTATTTAATACAAAAAAATATAGCTAAAGGTATCGAGCAGACAATTTTCGTAGAAAACTTTCACGTATGGCTTTTTATTTCGTTCATGAGTAAGCAGGCAATCAATCTTCAAACTGGAACAAACCTAAACGTCGCAACAGTAAAAGTCAATAGAGAAGGACATATTTCTCGTCAGTCCCGGCTAAGCGAAGTCGACGTCTACCTGCGGCGGGCAAAGATATTAGTTTTCAATATTTAATACAAACGGGCGCCCGCTGGACGTGACGCGGGATGCGGGATCCCTGGTTTTACCGGAATCAGCGCTTAGCTATCTTTCTATTCTAAAGAGAATAAAGATATTTTTGAAAACTATTCTATTGAAAAAAAATTCTTGGAGTTCAAATATTAAAAGAACACACTTCTTCTGCACAATCTTTATTATAGACAACTTTTACACGTCTACTATTAAACAACCGACTTGCTTAACAGTTCGTCGATCACTGACAATATCTCACCCTTTTGACAACACAATGATTTACTAATATAACAAATCGTCAATTGACTTATTAATGCCATTTGATTAAAACTACCGGAAGTTAACGCTGATTTCTAATAATTCATAAAAATACGAAATATACAAATACACTCTAAGAGATCATAAACTAAAATCAACAAGTTGTGAAATAAAGTGAATAATAACTAAAATTATATTTTTATCAAACTTCCGTAATAATCAAACAGGTTTAATAAATATGGTCGAATAAATCTAGAAAATACACAATATTTCTATAAAATCAAAACATGATTTTTCATCAAGCTAACAATTCGTCCATCCTGATAAATTTCGCGTCCCCGCGAAAAGTTCGGTAAAACACTTCGGTAAAGTTAAGTATATGAATACAATGCTACAATACAACATAAAAATAAAATCAAAGATTGTAAAAATTGCATAATTATATTCGACATCATATTTTAATTATGTATTTTCTAGAATATACTAATAGGTACTCTTATTAGATAATTGAATTTCCACAACATATATAATTTCATTTCAAAGATAACAATCATTATTCTTAAATCACTTAATTCTATTTTTACTATGCACGTTGCACATCAATATTATAATATGTTATACCTGAGCTCTTATACTGCTTTTCAATAAAGCTCGCTCATAGCGACTAGTTTTAGTATGTGCACGTTGCACTTCAAAATAATATTCGCTCATAGCGAATCATTTGATTATGTGCACCTTGCACTTCAAAATTTGTGTTCGCTCATAGCAACTTAACATTAACACGTGCACTTTGCACTGCAAGTAGTTATCTACACTTACGCTCATAGCAGTGTAGTTTTATAATTCTTATACTTAGAAATTAACTTTGTACTTTGTAATCTCATCATAGTTTTCATATGAACAATTAATAATGTATTTTTGTATTAAACCATTGTATACATATTTTAACTTTTATTTACGTAACCATCTATGAAAAAGAAATCATTATTATACAAACAAAACGACATAAATCCAACAAATCAATCATTAGTACTCTCGCTACTAGGTGATTCACTACCTTTGCTACTAAAGCAAAGCCAGGGATATATTTTGTCGACAGAGAATACACCCTTATACTTTGATGCCCCTTTTTTCGTAATAGGAGTATCTGCCACCTCATATCTATCGTGATCTAAAACCTTAGTAATTCTATATGGCCCTGAACACTTCGCTAACAGTTTTCTACTTTTACCTACAGAATGGATTGCTCTTTCTACTCTCACTAAATCCCCAACTTTGAATTTTAACGGATCTTTTCTTTTTTTATCATATCTATTCTTTTGTTTTTCTTGTGACTTTTTTGTATGTTCATTTACTTCGTCCCTAATTTTACGTAATCTATTATATTCGGTGCCTACTTCTTTTACATTAGGACTGCTTTCTATTATATCATCATTTATTTCCGAAACTAAGCTACCTTCATTAACCCCAGTAAGCCTTAAGCCAAACAAAACTTCGGAAGGAGTTTTACCTGTACCTTTATTAACAGTATTATTTAGTCCCCATTGTACCTGTAATAGTCTATCATCCCAAAGTCTTTCGTCTTTACCGTGATTTTGTGAAGCTAAAGAATTTAAAATAGTTCGGTTATACCGCTCTACCTGACCATTTGCTCTAGGTGAAGCTACTGCATTCTTTATATGTTGAACCCCTACTTCAGTAATAAAATTCTTAAATTTTGAACTTGTGAATGAGGTGCCTCTATCACTAATTAATCGTTTTGGTAAACCAAATGTTCCAAAATAGTCTCTAAGAACTGTGATGGTGGAAGTGGACTTTGTATTTTTAACTGCCTTTAAAACAATGAATTTTGTGAATGATTCTACAATTACTAAAATATAACAATTTTTTTTTGATTTTACAAATGGACCAATATGATCAATGTGAATAGTGTGGAAGGGTGTCATTTCCTTCGGAATAGGGTGCAAGAACCCAGCCTTTTTTCCCGATGGCAGTTTATTATGAGCACACTCTAAGCAAGAATTAACATACTTTTTTACAAACTTTCGCATGCATGGAAACCAATAATGTTGTTTTATTTTATCTAGCGTTTTATCAAAAGCAAAGTGACCTATCTCATCGTGATTTTTTTGGAGTATTTGCCATCTACAGCCTTTTGGCACTACCCATCTTAATCCTTCATCAGTTATTTTATATACTCTCTCACGCTTAAGGACAAAATTCTTACGTATCTCTACCAAGTCATCAAACTCGATATCAGAAAGTATTTTTTTAATTCGTTGTATTTCAGAGTCCTCTAACTGTACTGTCGTTAACCAGTCGTCTGTTATAGTCATGATATCTATAGAGTCAATAGCCTGAATTATCCCTGCATCTTTCACCGTTGGGTTTCTGCTCAGTGCGTCAACATGTATCATGCCTTTGCCAGATTTATATATTACATTACAATCATATTCTTGAATTAAACTCCACCATCTCGCAACTCTCGGTACCATATCACGTTTTAAAAACGTTGCTCTAAGAGAGTTGCAGTCTGTAACAATGGTGAAGCTTAATCCAAGCACGTACGTTCTAAATTTCATTAACGCGGCAATGACTGCAAGAGTTTCTAACTCATACGATGAGAAATGAGATTCTTCAGGCGAGGTCTGTCTACTGTAATAGGCAACAGGTTTAAAATTTCCATCAGTCTGTCTTTGTAGCAGTACGCTCCCTATACCGTGTTTGCTAGCATCCGTGTGGATTTGTGTTTCGAGTTTGGGATCATACAATGCTAGTACTGGTTTCGAGATAAGAGCATTTTTCAATTGATCAAACGCTTCTTCTTGGTCCTGGGACCAAACCCAAACAGAGTTTTTCTTTAATAATTTTGTAAGGGGACGAGCTATTTCACCAAAACCTCTGATAAAACGCCGAAAAAAATTAGCTAGGCCAATAAACTGTCGAACATTATGTACGTCTTTGGGCTTGGGAAAATTTTTGACAGATTCAATCTTCTTATTACCCGGTCTTATACCTTCCCTAGAAACTTCAAAACCAAGATAATCAACAGAACTTTGAAAAAAATAACATTTTTGGGGTTTTAAAGTTAATCCAGCCTCCCTAAACCTTTGAAGTACGATCTCTAATCTTTTAATACCCTCTTCAAACGACCTACTTGGTACTAAAACGTCATCCATATAAGCTAATGCTATATTATAACGTAAATTGCCTAGAACCAGATTGATAGTTCGCTGGAAAACAGCAGGTGCATTGGCTAGCCCAAAGGGCATCCTATTAAACTCAAATTGTCCATCAGACGTTACAAAAGAACTTTTACTCTTACTTTGTTCACTCAAAGGAATCTGATAATAGCCAGATGCCAAATCTAAAGCACTAAAATACCGATTTCCAGCCAAACGATCGATCTGATCCTCAATACGAGGTAGCGGGTAATGCTGCTTAATTGTTTTTCTATTTAAAGCGCGATAATCTACACAAAGCCGTTTATCACCCGTTTTCTTTTTTACTAACAGTACGGGACTCGCGTATGGAGATTGAGATTCTCGTATAATATCATATTTTAATAGTTCTTCAATCATAATTCTAACTTCTTCACGTTCAGAATGACTCAATTTATATGGCCGATAAACGACTGGTTCTGAATCTAATAATTGAATATTCATTTCTGCAATTGTTGTCTGGCCTAATTCTGACAAGTCTTTGGCAAAACAATCGCGATATTGATTTAAAGTTTTGAACAATTGAAGTTTCTGACTGTTTTCTAAGTTTTCATCAATGTTAAAATCGTCCATCTTAAGTGGTGATTTACCGCCATGATTATTAACCTCTTGTATTCTATGAATGCCCATAACATTATTTTTAGTTTTGACAGTAAAAGCACGTGCTAAGATTTGACCTTCTTTAAATTGAATCCATTTGTTATCGTAATTCAGAATAGTTAAATAACCAATGCCGTTTTTGAAATTATAATTACCGATTTCTACACTAAAGTTTAAACGATGACCATTTTCAACAAAAATAATTCCACTAAAATTTGTATTGGTACACACTTTTACAGAAATACAACCTTCTGCCGAAACAGTAGTAACGGATTTTAAAACCAATCGTATATCACCAGACGTCCATTTATCAGTGATCAACAAATTTTTATCAGATTTAAATACCCATATGTGTGGTTGTTCCGTAGCAGTCTGTCCTATAAGTATGTCATAATTCAGATAACTATCAGGAACAACAATTGCTTCTAGGTAAAGTTTGACATTGTCAATAACTAATGAAATTTTAGTTTTACCTAAAGCACTCACATATGTATTACCGAAACCTTTGAGAGCTGGTAAATTATTCATCTGCCACATTTCACGCGGTACAATTTCTTTCATAACTGACTCCTTTATTAAAGTACATTCGCTACCAAAATCTACGTATCCTTTTAATTGCACATTATTGACGTTTACATTTTTAATAAATTTATTATTTAATCTTGAATCCGTTATGTTCTCTAGTCATAATGTCTTAACTTCGGCTCTATCTATCCAAACAGTTCTATTGCATTCCGGGTCATCATGACCAATACGTTTACACTTTTGGCATTTAACAATAGGCTTTTTACATCCCGATACAACATGACCTGTTTCGCGACAGTTAAAGCATCTCAAAATCCTACTTAAATCACTCTTAACGGGTTTACGATAATTTTCAGTTAAAGAACGGAACGGTGTCTTATTAAACTTATCTAATCGTTCATGCTTAACGCCCCTTAGATAACCTAACAATTTATCGGCATCATCGAAACCAACTGCCTCAGCTCCATAACGAATCGACCTATCATCTATCCCGTAAACAATACAATCTACAGCATTTCTTCCCACAATACCGCACCGATTCAAGGCTATTAATTTTTCATAATAATAATCCTCTAAATCATCTCCAAGTTTCGCTCTTTTTGCTAACATTTCCGTAAGTAAATGCCCATAATTTTCGTACGATGGAAATGCAGATATTAATTTCGCGACCCATTCGTCCCATGTAAGCAATACTGATTGTTGTCCTTCGTACCATCTTTTCGCAGTACCAACTAACTTTGGAAGAGCGTAGTGAGCGGTCTGTTTACTATCCCAACCATAAATCTCGGCGCATTCTTTTACTTTATTTAACCAGGTATCAATTGTTTGATTTTTCAATTTAGGATCGAATTCAGGTACTACATTAACATTAGCAAATCTTTCTTTACCCTGCGGGTTTACAGCTTAGATAGATTGCAAGGATTCTTTGATACATTTAAGTAACTCAATATTAACCACATCCACAGATGGTGGCTGTGGTGTTTTAGATCTAGCTATTTTACTAGAACGGCGCATCGGACTACGCGACCTAGCTCCGCATTCTCTAAGAGGGGTCTGTAATATGTGACGCCTAAGTCTGCTTCGACTACGATCTAATGACGTATTTGTTGGTCCTTGCATGTCCGTCACTGACACACGTGATGTGCGACGTTGTAATAGAGATGTGACCACTGACCTGTGTCGGCTTCTTGCCTGTGACTCAATCTTCCGAGGTGATCTTCTGGACCTGTGCCGCTCGGAATCACGACTTCCGGAGCGGGACGCCTGCACTGCTGGTGAACGATGATCTTGCCTTGAGCCTCGAACACGTGCTCGAGATCGGCTGCGTCTCGAAGGTCCTCCCAACACAATACTGCAATGTCTCTCATTAGACCGTCTGCTCTCGGACCGTTGACTGGGCATCTTCAATTAGTTGCACTAATTCCACGGTTCTGAAATTTTTTTTAAAACGAGCGAGTATCTATTTCCTATAATCACATACTTTGTAAGTAAGACTTATCAAAAACTCCACTAAAATCACTTAATATAAGTTAACGACTTATATTCTTTGATTCACTTTTAATTAAAATTATCTGCTACTTTGGTTTATACTAAATAAACATAATTCCAAAAGCATTTAATTGCAATTTCATTTATAATTTCCAAATTCTAATCTAACAGAAAATCAATCAGTATCATAGTTTTAACATACCTTATAACGGGCGTATGATCACACCAAGGCGGTAAGCAATATACCAGAATCCTTCAGTGCGATCCCACTTCTGAATTGAAAAAAAATTCTTGGAGTTCAAATATTAAAAGAACACACTTCTTCTGCACAATCTTTATTATAGACAACTTTTACACGTCTACTATTAAACAACCGACTTGCTTAACAGTTCGTCGATCACTGACAATATCTCACCCTTTTGACAACACAATGATTTACTAATATAACAAACCGTCAATTGACTTATTAATGCCATTTGATTAAAACTACCGGAAGTTAACGCTGATTTCTAATAATTCATAAAAATACGAAATATACAAATACACTCTAAGAGATCATAAAATAAAATCAACAAGTTGTGAAATAAAGTGAATAATAACTAAAATTATATTTTTACCAAACTTCCGTAATAATCAAACAGGTTTAATAAATATGGTCGAATAAATCTAGAAAATACACAATATTTCTATAAAATCAAAACATGATTTTTCATCAAGCTAACACTATAGAGATTTATTTTATTCTTATTCAATTTGATATGAAAATGAAGAACTACCTATGGATTAGATTGGTAAATCTCTCTCTGTCTCTCTCTTGAATTTGTTTTTTTTTTTCAAAATAACATCTTTGTGTGGCTTGCAGTAGAAGCATTTTGTCCCAGGAGAGTTAAAACTATACAGTGTCCACCCCGGCTCATTTCCTCCACACGGACAGGTGGTAATTTTATTTTTTGCCCAAAGAATTGGGATTATGATTTAGCGGGGAAATGCAGCTAGCATTCTTGCCACCATTCTCTATTTTAAACATAATGTTCTAATATTGGTTGTAAATAAAGATAATTTTAAAATATGTTATAATTTATAATATGAATAAAACTATGTATCTATTTGACTTCATAAAATATTACAGCTTAAAAAAAAGATATATACTATAACTAATAGATATGTCGAAGAATCCGCTAAATTAAGATCTGTGTGGTTGATGTTCATGTCTGCCTTAATAATTGTATCAATCAGTGCCTCCGTCGCCATAGAATACGTTCATCCATGATCCCTTGAATAAAAACACACAATGAAAGATACGACAGATGTGATGATGATATGATGATGATAGCAACCAGCTCTACTTTATATTAAGACTACAACCTCTTTGGTCTATATTGTAATATGATAAATAAATCAAACAAACTCCCACATAATATACTGCTTAACAATACTAACATATAATACTGCATAACAATGTATGCAGTAAATGATGTCTATATTTCTTTGTAACTCGTTCTTCTGATTGCATTTTATAGTTCTTTAACTTCTTATTACAGTAGTTTTAATTCTTCTATAATACAATTAGTGAGCGTTCAGACTGAGACGGGCATCGGTGTTGTAGTTCTTACTATAGTATTACTTTTGTCTAGACTTTTATAGCTAGGATTGTTTTTGTCACATTGACTTTGTTTGTAGATGTTTGGGGTAATAATTTTACTGAAATTAAAAAGTATATATGTACATGTGATGTACTTGCTGACTTTGTCCGGTGCTACAACCATTTGTGGGTCTTGGTCTCCTCATCGATGGTCTTCCACTTCGCTGTCTCTGGCCTCCTTTCACCAGGATGATACAATCAATCTAACGATTGAAATTTGAATATATCACGTAAATTTTGTAATGTTTAATTCGTTTGTAAGAAAATAAAATTATAAGCATCATTAATTCAGGTAAAAAATAGATTTTATACTGTTTACTTTTGTATTTGTTAAAAGTGTAAGAGAAGAAAGTTCAAAGAAAATAATTCTGTAAGATCCTCATCATTTTAAGAACGCAGTACTCAAAGGTATGTGCCATTGGTAACAGTTACAGGTCTTTTTGTAGGGGCCGCGGGGACAATTGACACTTGGCTGTCAACGTACCTAGTGTAACTGATAATTATGCATTTGTTCACTTTTAGTAAGCAGATTGACAACGAAAGACCCTTTCTATATAGTATCTCATCTAAATATAAGTTCACTTTTATTTCCAAAGTAATTATGTTTTTATATAATAAAATAATTTACTTCAATTTTTTTCCTCAAACTACAGTGGCTAGAAGCTAGTTTGGTTGTTGTTTGTTTAAAAATTATGGACTTTTGAGAATTGGCGTGTCTCAAAAATAAGTGACAAAAAAGGCCTTTAAATTTATGATGACGTAGTACATAACAATGTGTTAAACTTAATCCTAGAACTATAAGGCTTTTGTTTTAGAACACGTACGTTTAAGAGTTGAAAGACGCTAAATAATGTCATTTATCGCTGCCACGGCGGCTGAGGCGCTCGGCACTCAGTCTCTCAGTCTTATTAACTGCACGGAGCCACCTCGATGTTTCATCTCGTATGGTCGGCGATTTATCTTTTCTCTATCCTTGCGAGTATATCTTTTATATTTAATCTATGATTATATAAGAAACATGAAGATATGTCGTCTGAAAGTCTCTATCGAACCGTCGCTCTTAAACATCTGAAGTGGACACATGAACTACACTTAGGGTAGATAATTATAATTCTATTCATTATATCAGTTTCATTTGGACTGACCGGGATACAGCTATAATGCTAAAATAATAACAGTCAAGATAGGTGAGGACGGACCATTTATTGAGACGACGACCCGTACACCAAGACGCAATCCTTAGAGATGAGTATAGATACCACACTGCATAGCTATACAGACGTGACAATGAATGTATATCGGAGCAGAGGGACTGACAAATATCGAATATGTAACTACCGCTATTTGTCTAGTTGAGATCAAATAATATCCAAGTACCACCTTTAGTGTAGTTGTCATCGAATATCGCACTACTCCCGGCTATTACATTGAAATTAATTAAATTACCGATATACATATATTTATATCGTACTTGAAGTGGACTTAAGTGTATTCATGGGCTCACAATCATATCACTACCGCGATTCATCTTAATACGTTCGTCCAGTCTATAATTTGTCTCCTCTTAAAATAGTTAGAGAATTCTTAAAAATACTTGGTATTATTATTCAAACTGTTATGTCTATACTGTATAATTGTTTTAATTGAGTTAATTAATATAACTTTGTCGTTTTATTACTTAACATTACTCAAATCAAAAACTAAATTAAACTCTACTTGAGCGCTAATTACACGCTCAGTCTAATGTTAGCTTAGTTCATGACATGACATGGACAATGAAACAACACCAGTCTGACCGAACGACGAATGGTATTTAAAAATTCATCATCAGTCCTGATCAGTAGGTTTGCTAATGATGATAACTGAATTATATTTTGGAACAATTCATAGACCGAGCTGACACCAGACTGACAGTATCCTAGATAGTCCAAAAATATTGGTACTAATGAAAATATATATTTCTTCGAAAGTCAGGTTATTAAATCGTCTAAAGAATTTCTTATGTCGGTTACAACTACAAATGTTCTGTCATGATGTTTAGTGAAAAGTTGCATCTACATAAGGTTTTTAATGCGCTGTTGGTTGTCCGTGTACATGCAAGTAGTGCTGGTGTCGTTTATAAGGATAAGCTGCTCGTGGCGATGACGTGAACTCTAGCCCGACGTTTGCTAGGAAACTGTACTAAGTTGAATATCAATGAATTTATTTTATCTTGATAAAGTTGTTTTTAAATTTCAAATTTAATATTTACTTGTTGCACCCGAGGCTCTGATCGCATGGTGTATCGATGTTTCGGTATTGCACGGAACCCTAATTTTTTTCTGATATAATAAGTAACCACAGTTATTGCTTATAAAATCAGCTATCTGTCAATGAAAATCCCGTTGAAATCCGTCCATCCATTTCAGATATAAGCCAGAATAAACAGACAGACAACATTTTTTTGAGTAAGTAAAAAATACCAACTAAGATTGTAATTAACTTTATTATTAAGACACAAAACAATTAAAATTTTTAAACAAAAGTAAAATGTATGAATTAAGTTTTAAAACGCTGGCTCATGTAACGAAATGAATTACAGCTCGTTTTGCTTAGCAAAATATACTTAGTTGGAATCGGATGGTTTTTAAATAAGTCCTCATAAATTAGAATCTGTCTAGAGGAAGATGTAGTACTCACACCGTTTGGTAACGGCGCGTAATCTATCACAGCTGAAGGGGGACCCTAAACAGGTGGAGTAACAAGGAGGTTAAACTGCTATTGATCAAAATCTGTATAGATATCATATAAGAAATCAAAAAAATATATACGAACGCTTGCACTATTTGAAGTATCGCAGCATCTAATGCGCGTTGCTAACCCAAAGAACAGGGATGAGAAGGAAACAGAAGGGGTGGGAGAATGGGTCTCCAGCACTCTCACTTATCGCATGGAACCTACTGATACTGTTATTTTACGCTGTTTTTCTGTGAGAGGGTAGTACTTTCCCGGTGGAGCTGACCCATTTGTGCTGGGAAGAACATGGCTCTACTACCAAGAATACATACAGAGGGAATAGCAATTGGAACCTCTGGTGCTTACATTCATAGAACTAACCGCAATAGTGTTTATAATACTACTTCACGTTTATATTCTGTTATATGGTAATAATTCCTTAGGCGAACAAACCCATTCGTATCGAAAACAGCAAGACTAGGATAGAAGACGATAGCTTAATTAATTTACGTATTTCCATTTAATTGTTATCGAACCGTTGCAGGTGAAACTAACGATTAGTCAACATGGATATCAATTGTGTGTTCAATTCAGTATATCCGTTGTCGGTATATCGTAACATTGATTCGTGCACAAACAGTGTTGTTTGTTTACGAATACTAGCTAGTTTGTTATATCACCAAATTGTTGAGGAATTAAGGTACTCATAACCAAAGAAGCCGGAGGCCCAGTATCCCACCCTCTCTGTACCCTTCCTTATTTCCTTTAGCATCCCTTCTCCCTATCCATTGG
Organism: Hestina assimilis; assembly: GCA_023373885.1. NCBI lineage: Eukaryota > Metazoa > Arthropoda > Insecta > Lepidoptera > Nymphalidae > Hestina > Hestina assimilis. Next base: position 531,507 of record CM041745.1, on the reverse strand, counting down.
GTTGGCAACGCGCATGATACTTCAAGTATCGCACGTGTCCATAGGTTGTGGTGACTGCTTACCACTTCCACTTACCACTTCCGCTTACCACGTCCGCTTACCACGTCCGCTTAGCAGGCGGACTGTATGCTTGTTTGCCGACTGTCATTAAATAAAAAAGAGGAAAAAATCATCAAAGATGAAAAACAGCAAAGCACAGGTACATGATTCTGATTGAAATCATTGAAATAAAATATAATAATTATATTTGTCCGTAATTTAAGCATTTCCTTTTAAACACCATCATCTATTTATTAATTGATTGATCAGCTTGTCCCCGTCTGCAGTATATTTACTAACATTAAAGTAATATTTATATTATAGTAGTTATTATAGAGCTTGTTTTTAGTTTTTAGGAAGTATTATTAATGCAGGGTTTATTTTTGTTTATATTAAAAAATTGTTTTTTAATATCCCAACTAGAAATTAGTTCTTGTTTTATGGAAATTTTAATAAATTATCATTATGTAGCTGTAATGTAGTAAGTAGATCTTTTATTATAAAAATTATTCTTAGATAAAATGTATATGTAATATAAAGTAAAAGACATCAAGATCAAATAAAACAAAAAAAAACATTTTCGGTATAATTTTCATAAAATTTAGCGCAAATAATAATTTTACGTAAGAGCAATACAAATTCTACCCGACACTGAACATTGTTACGTTCTTAATAATTTTCGAATCAAATTACAGTTATCGTCGAAAAATGGTAAAAAGACATTTTAACTTACATTTTGTTAATTTCCTATTTGAGAAGCCGCCGCGACTGCCGCGAGGCCTCGAAATGTCTGTAGGTCGTAAATGTTTTGAATACTTAATGCAGATGAGATGCCATGCTAAGGAATATAATTTGATTGCATAAAGATAAAGATCAACACTAGCGGTATAGTTACATCAAAAGCGTCTTCAGTAATTAGTATTAGCCGTGACAGCGTCACCATGTTAGCTGTTCGTTTCTTTGACAACGTGGGTCTAGTGGTAGCAAAGACCGTATTCGTGGGTTACAAAATCAAAATCAAAATCAAAATTATTTTTATTCAAGTAGACTTTTAAAAGTACTTTTGAATAGTCAAACGCTACCGACGGTTCGGAAGGTTGATTCTATCGAGAAGAACCGACAAGAAACTCGACAGTTACTCTTTTCAAATATATGTTTTTTACAATTGTATTCTTTCATATAAAATTTGGTTCTTGAATGAGATCCAGCAATATTAAGAGTCCCAAGCATTTTTATCCAAAAAATATTCCTCTAACGAATACAACTTACAGTGGACGCTATCACATAAATTTACTTGCAAAGCGAAGCTAGACACATGTGAGTAGCCACTCCGTGCGCAGCTGCGGAGCCGAGGCTTGAAGCCATAGACAAGAGATATCGTGGGGGCTCAAAGTTGATTCTGCCCTTAGGGTTTTGCGATGCCATGCTTCAGGCGTTACAGGCAATGGAGCAATCGCATTCCATCTTATATAATCACTCTATAATCATGTCAAATAATTGTTTTAATCGGTAAAAATCTTTGAATCACTATAACTATATTACAGGGTGCTTTTAAAATGTGGTTAAAGAGAAAATGCCTTATCACACAAATTCTCAGGCGTTGCATCATACTTTAATACGAGCTACAATAAAAAGACGAATTTCAATTAGTATTAAGGAACCAATTACTTTGGCTTTGAATGAAAAACTTTGGTACGAAACAAGCAATTTTATAATGTATAGGGAAATTACCATTTTTCTATCTTTTTCATTCAGAGTCGAAAACGCGTATATCATATTTTTAGTGTTACAAATAGATGCTCATAGCCGGGTGTGCTCACTGATCGGAAAACAATCAATTGGGTAAGCAAGTTTAGCCGCGGTCAGTTAATAGATGGGTGGTAAAAAGTCGGTCCCGGCCGTTATCAATTTGATAATAGTTGACAAGTTAGAGGCCACTATTCACTCGATAAGAAGACGAAAAAATATTACAAATATAGGGATATGGTGACCGCTTAACATCTGGTGCTTACGTATTCTAGTTAGATGAATGTTTTCAATTTATATTTTTTTTCTTCAGACTTTAAAGCAGTGATGATTTTTCAAAATTATTAAATTTCTAAATAATTTAAGCTAAAAAGTACTAATAAATATTTTTAGAGGACGAGCAGAAGATTATTTGTGAGATAATTAATTTTTCGCGTGTCCGAGGAGAGCACGCCATATTGTTGACAGTGTTTAATTAATTACAGATCATAACAAAACTAAACGTAGTTATAAAATTTAATAATTTATAACAATTGATAAATCTACTTTTTATTGATCGACACAAATTATTACAACATTAATTTACTATATTTTCAAGTATTTTGTAGTATATAAAATAAAATTTTAAGAAACTATATGACTTAACTTATATTTGACGACGTTATGGCGCCACGGAAGTCGTGTACAGAACCTGCCTTAAGCGCCACTGGTCGCAAGTTCGTGAACCTGGACTCCTACAGGACCAGATGTTTGTATTGATCATACAGGCATGTGTTCCGGTTTGGGTGTGTTTGTTCTTGTCGTTGTTTCCGGATACCTGATACAGGATATCACTATCACATCACATCACTATAACGGAGCCCTAATTATAGGAGGAGGATATAGGAGTTGTGTGTGTAGCGTTTATTTATTTATATGCAATATTATTTATGTCTCTTTCACCGATAAATTCCTAATCTATGTTTCTGCTTCATAAGAGGGAATCTGATAACTCAAAATATTCTTTATCCAAATAGGTTTTTAAGCGCTTTTGATATAGTAATATGCAATAGTAGATAGAGTTAATTAACTTTGCTTCCGCGGATTGCTATCCCTGTTTATAGTTGACGATGTGAAGTCCAGTAGGACCAATAATAATTTATTTCCTTTTAAAAAAATAACAAGAAAAGAGCTTTACGATATTAGTGGTGATAGGTGATACGCTAAAATCTGCTAAAATGACCCAATTAAGAATTTAAAAAAAATCTATAAAAATAAATAATATGAAAGATCAGTTAATCTAAAAAAAAATATTTACTACCTAATTAGTCAAAAGATATGAGATTCATTCAAATTCGATAGAAAAGCAAGACTTTGTTTCACCAATAGGTACAGGTAGAAATTCCGCAAGGAGACTTTGAATACAGCAGGGTTGTGATTCCTGCACAATCCCTAAATTCATGGGATTCTAGGATTCCGTACAAGTACTATCCTTGTACTGCAGCTAATAAATAGACGGTTAGCGAGGGGTGCAGCTACGACGTACTGTGAATTACGAGATGCCGACGAATAAATGGGCATCTTATCTTATCATTGTTGATAAGAGCCTGCGCTCATTGGCGACAGGGCACGGCATAGGATTTTTATGTGACAAAAATACTTAAAATTAAAACTGACTAACAATTTTAAAGTTGATTGAGCCGCGGTCGTAGAAGTACTTTATGGACAATAAGTATTACAAGAATAATACTTCTATGGCGATGGCATGCGTCTCATATTGCGTCAGTGTGATATCAAATTTATTGTCTTGGTTTTAGGGTTTAATTCTAATTTGTCACATAAAAGTCCCTTGCCAAGCCATGTCCTCAATGAGCGCATAGTTTGAGGCAGTGCTTACAATAGGGTGAGAATCTGATATTTTCTTTTCAAAATGTATAAAAATATTAAAAAGTTGTTTATATTCTCATCTGCATGAAAAACTTACTATAGTGGGATGTAGAATTGTAGCGATCTTGTCTTTCATCGCTTTGCGTTTTTCGCGTCTAGATATACAAGTAAATTCAGTTTTTTTTTTAATGTAGCTATTTGCCCGTCAGTTCGTCTTGGCGTTTTATCCAGTTATATAATAATTGTAAATGAAATTTGAATACATGGATTTTATGAAAAATTATTCAGTCCAATTATTTTCGTCTAATTTTATATTCTGTTTACATGTTCTTAGCTATTCTTAAGCTTGTTATTGTCACCCTCAGCAAAGCTAGTGGACCTTGCGAAATGGACATTTCGTAACTCTTAGTATTTTATTCCCTTTGTCTAGACATCTACGGCTAGAATCGTGTCTGTGTTTGCTTGTGGTGGTGCTGACTTTAGGACTAAAGTCAATATATTCAAAGCAAACACGTTGAACTTAAAATCTTATTAATTTTAAATGATATTAGGTACTTGGGCGCTACTTGTAATATGGAAAAGCATATTATAATATTCATAGTTTGAATTAATATGTAATTTCGAATAAATTAGTTTGAAAGCAAGATTCATTTTTTTTTGACGTTGTTTTAAGTCTGTTTGTGGCTATGTTGACATGAAAGGGTTGGTGCTCAGATAATTTGAGCAGTGACGATACCATTAATTTCTATTTTGATTTTTGTAATTTTAAGTTATAGTCAATATTTGAAACTTTTAATGAAGCTATGACAGAATTAAAGAAAATCTGAATGCATCTTACAATGTTTTAGGCGTCTAGTAATAATTATTATTTATATAGGAATATTTTTGTGACGTTCCGACTAATAATTGAGAAAATTTTATTAAAAGTCTCAAATAACCTATATACTGTTAAGAAGGAAGAGTTAGTGGCTTAATTCAATACGCTGCCTAACTCTAAATTGATGTCTTAGAATTACGTCATTATGATTTTTTCACAATAAATCATTAGAGATAAATTTCAAAACACTAATTATAATAAGTTAAGCAATTAGAGTTGATCCGGACATGATCTCGTGACATTCAATTAAATTCCACAAGGGATATAATGTCTTCAAACAAAACCTTTTCGCGGTATTGGCAAACGTGCCATTGGTTGTGTGTCGCCTTGTTTATCCTCGTTCCTCCTTTCCTCTCCCTCATCTTAGCTAGAAAGGATGGCTCTCAATATTATGTATCTGGTTTGTTGTTGGTGGTATAAAGAAATACAGCTTGTATTTCTTTATACCAACTTGCAGTATATATGTATATATGAATTAAAGTCTTCACAAAACAAATAGAGCTTCCATGTATAATACATGGTGCAATAACGTGAATACGGCGCTATTTTTACATCATCCAACTGCTCAAGCAGAAGAGTATGTATATATAACCTTATGCACGTAAATAACCTAATCGTTCAGTTATTAAAACTATCGTGAGACATTATGTAAGTAAATGTAAAATTTAACGGCTAAAACTTACGTTCAATCGGCTTAGGTGCCGACTAGCTTCGGACCCATCGCAGGTCCTTAATCAGGGTGAGTAAGTTACATTCGCGGTCGATCAGTGCAAGACGGGTTTCATGATCATTTTAAACTAAATGAATGGCTAAGGTTAATTAGCTTTACAGACACATAAGTATATTCTTGATTTATATTCCAGTTTAACTTTTATTTTGTTGCAAAAGTCAACTCAGCAAATATGAGTAGTTTAAAGTGTTGCCAAGATCGTTTACAACAACATAAATGTTCTGTCAAGATGCTTCGTGTAAAGTAACATTGCGGTTACCAATGCGCTGTCGGTGGTCGGGGGACATGCAAGTCGGGTTAGGGTCATTTATAAGGATAAGCCGGTAGCGGTGACTTGAACCGAGGCGCGCTGTGAAACTACCTAGAACTAACTTGAATATCAATGAATTTATGTCATACTATATATTTTGTACTGTTTGAAATGTGTACAACAATCTTTTATATATTATTGTTGTATTTAATTAACTAAGAACGAAAGAAATTACGGGTTAATTGTCAAACTATAATTTGACTAAGTCTAACTGTGAACGGAAGTGACACCGGTAAAAAATATTGAATTACTTATATTGCTATTAAAAATAGGCGTTGATGGTAGAAGGGTCAAAATTTAGGGTTGTATGTATTTATTGTTGACAAACGTAAAAAAAAATAAAAATAATGAAATTTGACAAAAGAATAAAAATCTTTTTGGGTGGACCACCCTAAACACAAGGGTATGAAAAAGAGATGTTGATTGATTCTCAGACATGCACACATCTCCGATATGCATAGGTACAAAATTTCATAAAGATCGATCAAGCCGTTTCGGAGGAGCTTGGTAACAGACACATCGACACGAGAATTTTGTATAGTAGACAATACAATTTTTAACAAAAATACTTTATTACTATTAAAAATAAAAATAGTGACTTGGTTCGTGTCAGATTTAAATATCGCTATAGCCGTATTTTTATCATAATTTAACACTCTTTTCTCGTTAAAGTAAAATACAAGTACAACTACAGTTAATCGTCGATTAGTTAGCTTTTGTACGCGGCTAAGACTGCCCGGAATTCTTGAATCCCGGGAATTCTGGGATTGTGCCGGGTGCCTTACTGAATACAGCGTCTCTAGTTGGCATTTCAACCGATATTTGAAAGTTTAGATTTCTTTGCCTTAAACAAAAATGTGTTGCTCTTGTAGAAACACATTTTATGTGACTAAGTTGGCAATTACGCATACGGTACTTCTGAAGGTAATTGGTTGTCGTAGACTATAAGCGTTTGCAACATCACACATACATACATATTTTGTATGTGTCACTCACGCGTCGCCTACTCCAAAATATGGATTCTCAAATCTTCTTTTCCCATTAATTTCAATAGCTACAGTGTCCTCCAAACACAGTAACGTAATACACACTGCTTTGAGTTACAATATCTGGTATTTACCTGGCCGGCCCCTTGCAATAAAAGGCCTACCTAACGACACATATTTTATAAATACGAGATATCTAATTTCAACAACATAATAAAATTAATATCGAAGCAAACATCGAGCTTACTCGGATCGGTGTTGTATATTAATATTTTTCGTTTATTATTGTTTGAAAAGGCGTATCTTTTTAATTTCATTTGCGTATGCTTAGGATAAAATTAAATGAACATCGGTCAATATTGAAACCTATATTCATTTTAACATTGTTTTGTAAAGTTACCTCTCTTATCTCGTATTTGAACCATTTTTAAATAAAAATATTACTTCCTTAAATTGATTATTTATTATTAAAAAAATGAGGTGAATGAAACTAATTTTGTGATCCGTTTATTTCGAATACTTTGAAATATTATTATAGTAATTAATGAAATTTTTATTAATTTATATTTATTCATATTGGGTATTACTAGTGGTAGGCATGAGGCCGGCTAGGTATGTAGGTACCACTGCAGTGTCAGTTATTCTACTGTAAAACAGTTTATCGTGTTACGGTTTGAAGGGCACTGTAGATAATTTCAGACAGGTTATCCTCCAATAATCTTCTTCTATATATGTATATAAAAGGCTTTGTCCTGAATGACTGATGGATCAATGCACAGCCCAAGCCGCTGATCGTAGAGACCTGACACTTGGAGGGTGTGTTCTTTGTATGACGTGGGCAACCGATAAGAAAGGATATTCTGAATTTCTACCTATAACGGGTGAAAAAAGGGGACAAAGTTTATATGAGACAGCGTGATTCCTTGGTCCAATCTACTTCAAATTTTGTATAAACCTTTTTTAACAGAATTGATGGTAGACGTGTTTCTTATTTTATTGAAATTCATCCCATAAGGGTAGCCCCGTTATAAAAGGGGTAAAAAGTTATTTTGCTACGAAGTTTCTCCAATAATCCTTACTGTTTTTGATTTAAATTACACAATATTTTGACACATGTTTGAAAACTCAATCCAATACATGGCATATCAACGTCTAGCCTAAACTTGAAATATTGTTTTTTCTGATTTTTTCACAGGTGTTGTTTTTAAAACGTAAACGAGCACAAGGAAACAATTTTTCGGAATTCAAACCATGGGTAATCAAATAGCTGAAAATTATTTTGTAGAAGCGTGAAACTCTGTTTTTGGCGAACGATTAAGACGTGTTTTAACATTTTCTGGAATTCCTCAACTGAAGAGGTGAAATGAAGGTTCAAAGTTTGTATTAAAATCGTTATTCACGCGGGCGAAGCCACTGGCAGAAGCTCGTAATTAATATCGTAAAAAGATGTCACTCAGACAAGAGTCACGCGACAGAAATATATTTCCTTATTTCTTACCACACATCGAGATATACTTATATATACTTAGAAGATAAAGTATGGGCTGTGTGAAATGAAACACAAAGATGGCTCCGTGTAGTTAATAAGACGGAGGCTGGGTGCCGCTCGACTCAGTCGCCGTGGCAGCGACAAATGACAATATTCAGCGACTCTCCGACTTTTAAACATACATTTACTCTGTTGCGAAGGCTTCATGAAATAGGTCGATGAATAATACAAAAGATCCCTAAATGAGTAATCTTTTGATAATATGAATAAACTTAGACAAAGTTAAAGCATACAATTATTTTAGGCATATACAATAAGAGCATGTTAGGCTGTCGTTCCCGGTTGTTATCACTATTGTTGATAGTAATCGTTAATTCTTGGTAAGTATATTGCTCTTATCTAATGAGTTACTGGTTCGCCCTTAGGGTTGCGGAGGTCAGAAGGCAATCGCTCTTTGTAAAAACTAGTAACTCATATATTACCGGGTATAATGCTAGAAAGAAGAAGAAGACAATACGCCTACACGTTAAAGCTAACCCGTCCAATATTTCTATGATCACAGATGTTATGGCTCTTCGAAACAGGGCCGAAAAGGCTTTAGCGGTGACCACAAACTAACGTTATCATTACCAACGTTCCAATACAAAAATAAAATTGAAAAATGTATCATAGCATTAAATATGCCTTTTTACTTTAAAATATATTTATTTTACGTCTATTATTCCTTAATCTGATAAGAGTCTTTGAAAGTTAGTCATATATTTTTTAACGCTTACTGATTCGTTCATAAACGCTTACAAATTAAATAATTTTAATCAAAATATAAATAAATGAAGGTTGAGATATCTTTGTATGTTTATATAATCCTACTGTACGTGTGTATGTCATTGAACTCCTCCTCAACCGCGGGACCGATTTTGTTGATTTTTTTGTGTTTATTCCGGTGGATTCGAGAATAGTTTAGATTAACAATTGGACCCAGAAGGGAGCAGTACTATTGAGTCTCATTTTTTCTTCATTTGCGTGAAAGGACAACGTAGGCGGGCCCGCTAGTTATATAGAAACTTTTTTGAAGATTTTCTCATCAATAAATGTTTGATACATACATTCTTCTTCGTCCTGGCATTATTCCCGGTACTTTATTTTACCCAGTGTCTGCTTATTTCTCTTATCCGGATTTGACAGGTTACTAGTTTTTACACGGAGCGATTGTAACTCATTGGATAAGAGCAATTTACTTATCAAGAATTAACGATTATTATCAGATGTAATGTGATAACAACCGGGACCGACAGCTTAACGTGTTCTCCGAGGTACGATGGAGACCCACGGACAAACGGCCAGACCGAGACAGAAATTTTTAACAAACATCTGCCCGAGCGGGAGTTGAACCCGCAACCGTCGAGACTAAAGGCAGACTCGCTACCCACAACGCCACAACGGTGTTAGATACATACATTATGTAACGCAATAGAGCAGGTAGTCATTAAAACGAGGAGATACGCGATGGCACATCGTCAAAAGCGTAATTTCCCAACGCATTATAAATTCATTGAACCTTTTGTGTTGCCCAAAAATAAGTCATTGATTTCGTTCCGAAGCTTTTTCTGTCAAAGCCTAAGTAATGAATATCCTGATATGAACTATATTCGTATTTTTCGTTATTGCAACTCCAATAAAGAGTTACATCTGATCTATTTACTATTTTTCTGTGGTATTTATTTACGATTTTATACTAAAAATATTAACAAATGCCCATAACTTTAGTAATCATGATCATGGCGAATGGTGGCAAGAATGCTACAAACATTATCCCGCTATATGGCAGTCCCGATTTTTTGCAAAAGATGGAGCAGCTCTTCCGTCATCTGTAGTGGTAAGGAGACGTGGTGTAAGATTTCTTTATAGTCATAGTTACAAAATTTATATACATAGGACCGTACGTATATAATTAATTAATAATTTAATAATTAATAATAATAAATCATAATTAATTAATTTAGATATTATAATCAGATAATTTAGACATTATAATTACCTGCCTGTGGCTCCGCTCACTCTCGCGTATGTAGTTTTTTGATAACTCCACGGGAACCTCACTTTTTCCGGGATAAAAAGTATCCAAATCCAATGTTAATCCAGGTAATAAGGTAAATTTTAAACAAAATTTCATCGAAATCTGTTCTGAAATTTTTTGAAAACGTGAAACTTAGATTACGAATACAATACAAAATTAATTGTACAAATTCTATAATCTATTCACTATTTTTTATTGTCAATCACAGATATAGACATTTACAGGTCATCATTTTATATTTTAGTAATAAATGTAATTTAGTTTTTCTTTTTAGAGCATTTAAATAAAAGCTTGTTTTTAAAAATGTTTCTAACTATTAATTTATTATAATATAAAAAGTAACGATGTCTGTTAGTTACAAATTAAAATAGCCTTCTGAATAATCATTAGTAAAAATACAAACAAAAAGTATACTCTTGATAATTTGACGTCACGTCAAGAAGAAATTCTTTTTCGTTATAATTTTATTCTCTTATTTCTCCTACATTAAGTATTCAAAACATTTACAATTGCTTCATCTAAAGACGTCTCGAGACAGCGCGTGGCGGCTAAAACACGAAATTACTGAAATGTCACTTAAAACCGCCTCTTTTTACCCTTTTTGAAGATAACTCTAATTAGATTAGACAAAGATATAAAAAAATATTGTATTCGCTATAAGATATTAAATTTTTAGTTATTTTCACGAAACATAATAATTTTATTTTTGGTATATCTGATATTAATCGGTTTTTGTATCCTATTTGAAGAGTGAGGAAATGAAGGTAAAATGAAAGGGAAAGAGGTTTTTATTCTGAATGTATATTGTTGCTGGCCGTAGTAGCATTGACAATAACACTGGGCAGGGGTTTCAGTGCTGGGACCAAGCCGTGAAAAAGTGACAGTGCTCGCGGAGTTCAAATTTGATTTTATACTTAGGGTGCTGCGAGGCCGAACGACGGCGTATGATCATCATCAGAAATGGATGAAGTGCTTCGAGCGTATTCTCATCAATGGTGAGTCCTGACTATCGACGGTATGATGCGATATGAGAAATGAGATACCTCGTCTTCGATGACGAAGACAGTGTTGAATGCGTATCTGCGTATGGAGCGTGCTTAGGACACCTTACTTTCGGATTATCAATAGAAACAATAAAATAACAACAAAATAAAATATTATATTAGAGTAAAACGCTATGTACTTTTGTTACGCAATGATATAATGAAAATAGAAACACCTGTCAACAAAACCGTAGAAAAATAAATAAAGTATACAATTTTTAATACACTAAGTTGAAATACCCCGGCGGAGCGTATTTTAAAACAATAACGGTCGAGAGATTACCGTTTGATTCTCTGTTTACTTTCGATTCCCGCCGTGAACAATCTATTTGTCGAGAAACGACTGCTACAAATAGAAAAGGGATTTAATTTATTTATTAAAATCCATGATTCCGATACCACAGCATTGAAAATAAATATCGCAAACTAAATTATCGACATTACAAGTCCTTATAGTTCCTTGTAACTACTGCTTAAATGAAAATGTCTGCTAAGAAACCACTGCTTGTTTTTATTATCATAACGTTTAAATGATATTTTCTTTCATATATGAATATAAGCGGCCCTAGCAGACGTTGTCCTGCCCCCAAAATGAAAACAAAACTAGCACCCGATAGCAGCGCCCCTACTGGATCCAATTGTTAATCTAGAACATTCTCGAATCCAAAATCTCAATCCACTGGAACACAAAAAATTTCATCAAAACAGTCCAGCCGCTTGGAAAGAATTTAGTCACAAACACACGGACAGAAGAATTACATATATATTAAGATATATTATGTGTGAATCCGGCTGTTCTTTTTTCATGATTTTTGTCGTACAGCAGTAAAAATATCACACAATGGCTGAAAATGAATTAGTCTTACAATGGTGCTCGTTACGCTTACTCGATTCTAATAAAATAAATATTTTTAAGACTGTTATAACGTGCGGCGGTTGCAGAATATTATGATAATTTTATCAAAGACATGCCATGTAAGCGACTGAAAGCTGTATAGAATTGTTTCACACCATTGTATAAAAATCAAAGTGCAGAAGAACAGTGTGGTAAATGCTTATACCATCAACACACCAGTTTATGAAATAAAAAGTACTCTAATATGACTTAAAGATGTTTTAGTAAATTATATAACTAAAAGCTAATTGATATACATTATACATATGTCAAAAATAAATTTAAAAATGTTACCGATACAGCCACAAGTCAGAATATAGTAGAAAAACGATTTTATTTTAGCTCCACCTTTCTTTATTTTATTTCAAATTTCTTACTTCACACTTTTAGCGTCGCTCAGCTGTTATAAATCACCCGGAGTTAGCAGCCGGTGTGAATTCACAGTTTTTGTAATAGTTTCTAGATTATTTTCACTTGTTGATAAATCTTCTGTCTACAATTATTAACTAAAGAGCTCTGTTAACTGTGCATCGATGCTAATTGTATGGACCTTCGAATATTTTATTAATATTAGACAATGACAATGCTATTAATATATTTTTTTGGCTGTACATAATGTGAATAATTAACTTATTAGTATTTTGAGACCTTAAACGGAACAAATATAATCTATTAGATCTCTCTTTGTGCGCATAGTGATAACTTTTTGTTGCAAAAGGCCGTCTAGGTAGGCACCACCGCAGTGTCAAAATTATGCCGCCAAATAGAAGTGCTTAGGCATTACTGTGTTCCGGTTTGAAGGGCACTGTACGCTAGTGAAATTACTGGGCAGAGGAGATTTAAGAACTAATATCTCGAGGTTGGCAACGCGTGAATGGCACCTACTAATGGTGCTGCAAGCGCTCATAGGCTGCGGCAACTACTTGTGAGGCGGTAGTACTTCCTCGGTCGGACCGGCCCATTTGTACGGGGCGAAGCATGGCTCTACTACATCTTATTTCAGACTGCTCAACCGATTCCTATGAAATTTTATTTAAAAAGTACATTTCACCCAGAACGAACTAAAGTTTTCGATAGAAAGATATATTATTTTAGATATAGTCTTATGTAACAATTCGTCTTATCTAAGTGAATAAATTACAATATAATGCCCGGATTCCAAAACCCGCGCTTCTTCAGTATAGTTTCTCACAAGGATCAGTTTTCATGTGTAGTAAAAATATAATCGCCTCATTCTTAAGACATTAAATTTAATATACAGCAGCGTCGATATAATATACTCTTAGGTTGTGCGAAAATATAACGTTCAAAAATTTATATTACATATAAAAGTAAAATTTACCGGGAGAACATAAATTCATTGATATTCAACTTAGCTCTGTGTAGTTTTACAGCGAACGTTGGTTCCACGTCATCGCTATGAGCTTATCCTTATAAATGACCACAACCCGACTTGCATTTGGCTCGACCACAAAACGCGCATCGGAAACCGCTGGTATATTATGTGTACTTTACGCATTTGAAAATTTAAAATATCCATATAGGTGGAAATTGTTTTAAGCATACTAATTTTATTGCATGTATACGAGCATGAATGGGCAAGGATACCGATGTGAAGTAGCAGTTCCCTACTGTTGCATTTTGTTTATTGGTGGTAGGTGTTTTATTGTAAAAGGCCGGCTAGGTACCACCGCAAGAATCAATATCTCGAGGTTAGCAACGCGTGTTGCACACGCTCAAACGCTATGATAACCGCTTTCCATCATGGGAGCCTCTGAAATTAGCTTTCTTAAGGCTTCTTTTATCCTCCACCTCATCCCCCCCTGACCCTCATCTTAGGTGGCAACATTTATGTGATACTTTTGTTGTTGCAAAAGTCCATAAGCTACAAATTTAAAATATAAATCTGGGAACAACAGCTAATTAAACGAAAACAGTGACGTCTCTATAATAATAGAAAGAAATAAATTATTGTTAATTTTATTATTTACATATGAAGAAAAAAACAAACCTAAATTTAAAAAAAAATTGTGAGCTTTAGCCTTCACTTTATACAAAATATAACTTTTATTTTTGATTTATATTATGAAAATTATTTCAACAAACGAAACTTGAATTAAGCCAATAATCTAATTTGAATATTCCGACATTCAGACCAAAATGTTTCAGAATATTTCATTTTAATCCAGGCTAACGAAATGCTAAAAGGCAATTACAACAATTCGATTTTATATTAATAATTTCATTGGCCTGCCAATTACTTTATTACACTTATAAGAAATTTATATGATCATTAACACGCTACAAAACAGTCATACTAATAAGACGTGAAACATTATCTACAAACTAGAATCGTTCATAATTGTGTCTCCGAGGAAGTCTGGACATTATAGAGCATAAGGTGAACAAATATAAATAAACTAGCGACGTAAATTGTTCCGTTTATCTTGTTACCGTGGGAGTTTTAATTTCGTTCTTGGTTCTTCCACTTATAAACTTCTTCTTCTTCATCCTAGCATTATTCCCGGTATTTTATTTTACCCAGGGTCTGCTTATTACTCTTATCCGGATTTGACAGGTTACTAGTTTTTACACAGAGCGATTGCCATGTGTTATCAGATGCTATGTGATAACAACCGGGACCGACAGCTTAACGTGCTCTCCGAGGCACGGTGGGGAGACCCACAGACAAACGCCCAGACCGAGACAGAAATTTTAACAAACATCTGCCCGAGCGGGAATCGAACCCGCAACCGTCGAGACTTAAGGCAGACATGCTACCCACAACGCCACAACGGTGTCAACTTCTTGCTTCCACTTATAAACTATCTACCTGTATATAAGCGTTAAGTAATACAATTTTTTCCATACGAACTACCCGTCCCTACCCTACCCGTCGATTCGATACAAACCTTGTTTTGACAACTACAAACGAAATAACAAAAATCCGATTTGGTACAGACCTTCTGAATTTATTTATACTGTACTTTTAACGTGGCCCCATCTATTGGATACTTACTCAACCGAGTCAACGAATTACCTTATACCGCCATGTCTTAGAATCTTATTTAACTAACAGAGATAATCATGACCTTTTGTTAATAAACAAATAATATGCAATAAAATAATATTTCGATTATAAATTGAAATATAAATTATCCTATCTTTCGAGTTGGATGAAACTGCACACAGTGTGTAAGATTTTATTAAAATTGGCTCAGTAGTTTAGGAGTCCATCGCGGGCAAACAACGTGACACGTGATTTATTATTTTTTTTTGTGTCATAAAAACCTTCTCCTGACAATAACAAACACAACAAAAAAAATAGTGAAATCGGTACAGCCGTTCATGCGTGAAGGCGTGACCAAGGGATATAGGGATTCATTTTTATATATATAGATGATACTCAATCAGATGTCTCCATTTGGTCTATATGTCGAGGGTCCACTAAGAGCCGAATGTAAAAGTAGTAAGTAGCGCCATGCTCCTCCAGGTACAAATGAGCCGGCTCGATCGGGGAAGTACTACCCTCTCACAGAAAATCGGCGTAAAGTAATATAGGACGGTTGCGATTCGTGGAATGAATGTGAGCACCGGAGGGTGCCAACTTTCATGAGAAAAAGATATCTGCCCAAAAATTAATAATAAAAGTATAAGTACGTTATTATTTTCAATCTGTGTAAATATAATTATACTTACAACCATAAAACAATATTAAATAAATAAATAAATAAACGCTACACACTCAACGGCCCCCATTAGGATAATTATATCCTGTGTCGGGGTCCGGAAACATTCACAATGACAAGGACAAACACAACCAGACCGGAAAACATGCCTGTACGAATAATACAAACATCTGCTCCGAGCGGGAATCGAACCCGCAACCGTCGAGGCTTAAGGCAGACTCGCTACCCACAACGCCACAACGATGTCTAACAATATTACACCCATCTCACTTCAACATCAACATGTAATAAAATTAATTTTCGGTATTATAAGGCATATACACAGCAACAATTAACAGAAATATGTTTATAATTTTATAATATTAATAATATGATATACATAATTTATAATTTCATGTTCGTACAAATTGTAAGAGGGATGTATGTACATACATTTTTTAATGTTACTGTGAGAACACGGGTAAGAGGCTTATCTGATGCTAAGCGATTGTACGGCTATGACGATCTGTAACACCAGAGTGCATGCAGATGCGTTTTTTTTTTTTTTTTTTTTAATAACGCTGGAGAGCAAATGACCCACTACACTACACTACTCCACCTGATGGTAAGTGGAAGTAGAGTCCACACGCGAAGGTGGTTAATATGGTTGCAGAAGGCGAACTGTACTAGCCATCCTCGCCCTGCCTACAAAGGCAAAGGCAAGGTGCCTCTTCACGCCTCGTTTGAAGGACCCCAGGTTGTAAGAATGAGGAAACACGTGTGCCGGTAGAGAATTCCATTTTTTGGACGTGCAACAAAGAAAAGAGTTGGCAAACTTCTTTGTTCGCGATGGAATTGATGCCACAATTAGTCGGTGACATCGGAGACCGGAACGCGTAGTTCTTGAATGGAAGGGGAGGGAAGGATAAGGAAAATAATTCATCTGAACACTTGTGGTATAGTCTATAGAAAACGCTGAGGGCGGCAATCTCGCGACGCAGTTGTAGAAGTTCGAGGGTGTTAGAGACCTCCACATCACCAATAATAATTGCCAATCTTTTATGATGCAATTGACTATACGCTAGTTGACTTCAGAACGCGGCAGCAGTCAATTCAGGAGTTCTTCACAAACGTACGGTGTTAGCTAACCAGGCGGGCACTTAAGCTCGATCACCAGCAACAATATATAATAATATGTGGCTGTTAGAAATGGTTTTGTTTTGTATTATAAGAATGCAGATGTACAAATATAAGAATAAATATGCAAACCCGTAATTATATCCTTACACCACTTTTCGTGATTAAATAGCCTTTGAACGCAAACTTAACATTTCTGAATTTGTAAATCGATAAAGCTTTTTATTAATTATTGATAGTTAATAAAAAAAAAAAAATTAGGCAATAATACTCATATGTTATTACAATAGACATTATTGTAATAACGTATTGACTCTTGCTAGGTAAAATATTATCTGTTGCCAAAATAAAGCTTTGCAACTTCGCCTATCGCATCACATTGTTGACGCAATTAGGAATACACCAGTATAGCTCACGTTATAACATTTATAATAATAGCAACAAGTGAACGAAGCTTTATTTATGTTTTTAAAACTGAATTGAGGGGCCCAGCTTTTTTCTACTTGTCGCTAAGCACCGCCACTTTCGACAGTTGTACGACAAGTGACGACCGATTACGCACTGAAAGCATTTTCTTGTATAGCGGAAACCGCAATTGCTGGAGCCCGCCGAAAGGAAGACCATAAATGCATATTTATTTTTAAAATCGTCTGATATGTTGGGCTTATGTATTTTAAAATAATTAACTTGCACTATTATACTTTATTTTATTGCAATGTCAATTTTAATTTATTCCATTGATTAACAGCTATATTATATATAAATTTTAAAAGGCTCCATAATTATAATATGTGTCGACCATAGAGTTTGTGTATCGAAGATTTTAGCCTCTCGACCACAAAGTGAATTAAAATGCTTACGCTTAGTACATAAAGAACTAACATAGAATCTGCCATATTTTCTCAAAAACAAACATAAATCCAATAAAATGAAAAGTAATTCGACATACCACGACTACGTGACCAAAATAACATTTTACAATAAAAATAACTTGATTAAAAGCTACTCGCGATGACATGACCGAATAAATACGTAGCATAAGATTACGTCACATCAGACCCGAAAGTCTTGTTCAAAATTATTTTATTTTCTCAAGGTATCTCTCTTTCATAAAGAATTCAAAACAATTTCAATTGCTTCATCTACACACATCTGGAGGCGATTCAATAACAACGTTTCAGATTAACTTTTTTGCTTTTTCACGCTTTTACTAATTTTATTCCCTATTTATTTAACAAACTGAATAAATTAAATAAATATTAGAAATAGTATAATACTAAATAAAAATGGTACAACACTAAAAATAATACGTGACACCGTTGTGGCGTTGTAGGTTTTGAGACTAGCGAGTCTGCCTTTAGCCTCAACGGTTGCGGGTTCAATTCCCGCTCGGGTAGATGTTTTCATTGATCTTATAAATATCTTTTTTTTTTCTTTTTTTTATGTAAGGGGGGCAAATGGGCAGGAGGCTCACCTGATGTTAAGTGATCACCGCCGCCCATGAACATCGGCAACACCAGAAGGCATGCAGGCGCTTTGCCGAGCTTTAAGGAAAGAATACGCTCTTCTCTTGAAGCCGCCGGCGGAAGTTGATTCCACAGACTGGTTGTGCGAGAAAGAAAATGTCTTCTATATCGCGCTGTTATAAATTTCCAGACATCAAGTTGGTGTGGATGGAATTTAGAGTTTTGTCGTGATGTCCGATGGTGAAATTCTACCGGCGGGATCAATCCAAACAATTCCTCAGAACATTCGCCGTGATATATGCGATAGAAGATGCAGAGTGATCCGACATCTCTACGCAATGCCAAAGGATCAAGTCGGTCAGATCGGAAAGAGCTTGATCTTCGTCAATTCGAGCCGCTCTACGCTGGATGCGGTCAATTGGAAGTAGCTGGTACTGGGGAGCTCTCGCCCAGAGGTGAGAGCAGTACTCCACGTGCGGTCGAATTTGCGCCTTGTAAGCTATAGGCGAAGAGCCGACGTGAAGTAGCGCGTCGCCTTACTGAGCACACCGAGCTTTTGTATCTCTTTCGGTCTGGGCGTTTGTCCGTGTGGGACTCCCATCGTGCCTCGGAGAGCACGTTAAGTTTTCGGTCCTAGTAGTTATCACATAACATCTGATAATAATCGTTAATTCTTGATAAGTAAATTGCTCTTATTCAATGAGTTATTGGGTCTTGGTCTTGGTTTGCAGAGGTCAATTGGCAATCACTCTGTATAAAAACTAGTAACCTGTCAAATTCGCACAAGAGTAATAAGTGGAGCCTAGGTAAATACTCGTATAATACCGGGAATAATGTTAGGAATAAATACTACTATAAAATTTTATTCAACAAAATATGCTGCGCTAAATTGAAATATCCCCGCGGGAAAGTATTTTAAAATAATAACGGTAGAGAGATTACCACTCGATTAGCTGTTTGCTTTCGATTCAGCCGTGAACAATGAATTTGTCGGGTAGCGCTTGCAGCAAAATGAAAAGAGATTCAATTTTTACGTAAACTCTATTTCCCTGACATCGCAATATTTACATTAAAATATAGCTTATTTCCAGCTGAGAAACCTTAACTTACTATTTTGAAAACACAATTTAAGTAGTACAAGTAATACTTTTGTTCATATTTTTTTAATTTTAAGAAAAATATTATTAACGAGTTTGAGACAGCAAAATTTAAGTATAAATTTGCATAAAATGGATTACTACATTTTACACTATAAACTCTAATTTAGTCCAGAAACTTATAATTATCTGTTTGCATTAAAGTTACGTTTACTACTGAAGAGTTTTCTAAAAGTAAATGTTTAATGTCAAAAGCATGCATACAGTCAACCTGATGGTGAGAGGTTGTAGCGGTGATTGTTAGTCTTAGTATCGCTTGCAAAATCATACCTTTGTAGGTGTCACTCACGCGTTGCCAACCTTGAGATATTGGTCCTTAAATTTCCAAAGCCTAACAAGTAAATTAATTTTCGTTATTAAGTTTTTAGCAAAGTCAAGTAATAAGAACAATATTATTCAAATATAAAGACTCTGTAAGATACCCGCCCTCCAGAGGTGAATTTAGGATCATATGAAGAGTGAAACCACAACAGGTTGATTAAGTAATTATATTTTATTGTACTATGAAGTAACACACTTTAATCAAGTACGTTTCTAACTGTGCACATTTATCGATGCTGTGATAGATCGCCTGCCATTTTCAACCGGTGCGAGTTCTGAATCTGCTTATAGCCCGGCTTAGTTTATTTACACTTGTTTATAAATCGTCCATCGCCAACTAGCTATTAATTATGGAGCTAACGGGACGGTCAACGGATCGATACTGGTCCGTCGAATGAGCCTTGTGTACAAATTTTTGAAAAGTGAATTTATTTAGTTGGATGTTACGAATAAATTTTATTAAAATTTACTGCCAGAAAATGATGAATCTAATTTGTTTATGAAATATTTTGAAGGACTAATTTCTAGATCAATAAACCTCGAAAGTTATCTATTTTGAATACTAAGATTAGGTTCATTTAAATTTGCGACTTATTTTTTGTTTCAATGTTTTTACATGTTGGCGCACGGCGAAGTGTCGTATAGCTTCAGCTATAAAACCTATTTGATACGTTGGATTAGATCGACAATATTTGAAAAGCAGTCTTTCTAACGAAGGGTCACATTGATGGTATCGCGATGGTTACTTCAATATTTCATCATGTAGAAAATCAGCGTCGTACCGCGTAAACGACAAATCGTTGAAATCCGACTCATTAGTTCAAATGCTGTGTAATTTAATGTGCTATCTAGCAAAGTGATTAAAAGCTTCATTGATTATAATAAGTTGCTCATAAAGTTAACTTACTTGAACCTAAGAAATGATGGATGAAATTGATAAAGGATCAAGGCTTATCCTTTTATGTTTAATCAAAACTACATGTAATTATGTAGGTTGTCCAAATAAAATAAATAAATAAATATTAAGGCTGTCCTTGGTTTAGTTTGATTCAAAATTAATACTTATAAAACCTCAGGCGTGGTTTTATATAAATGTCAACTACATTAATAACGCTAATATTTATCAGATAAATATTATTTTGCTATGAATTTACCAGATCAATAGTATTAATTTTAAAAATTAAAGTCTTCTATCAATATCAATTTTACTAACAAAACATTGTTTGTCAAAATCAACTTAGCTATTGTTATCAGCTGGACAAAGTCCCGAGAGAAATACCAATGAAATAGATTCGCCATAATCAATCATTAAGTACTGTCATGGCAGTCGGCCAGCTTCGACTGTGAATTCATTGTACAAATATGCACTTGTTTATCCATTTTGTGAACGCTAATTTGAATTTTATTACAATGTAATAGAGCCTACTAAAATTAGTTCCACGGTGAATTACCTGGAGTTAATTTTGTTCATTAATCATTTTATATGTATGAACTATTCGACGCTGCATTTGAAAATTCCGGAACTCTATAATTATTTTATTGTAATGAAGAATAATAATCGATTAGTCAAATTATAAAATTGATTTCTAATAATTTTATCGTAAGTGGGTGTATGACAATATCTCCTTTCGTCCGTATACCGGTTTTATTGTTTTATCGAAGACTCTAATTAATTTTGAAAGGTAAAATCCACGTACCAGTTTTAATATAATGACTTGTGTTTTTTAAAAAAAAATTAAAATATTATTTTGTAAATAAAGATTAGAGATAAATATGTTACATAGCATAGCCATATCCACAAATCAATAGAAAACGGCAATACTGCAAAAGTCTGGAAATTCCTTGAGTCACTTGGAGTTGGTAAATCATTCCGCCCAGCTTCTATCAATATTGACATTGAACTTCTTAATAAGCACTTTTCGTGTTCAGACACAGTTAACGGCGTTGAAAAAGAACCCATACTTGGTATTCTTTCATTACTTTCGACTGTGACTTTCAGCAGTTTACCTTCAGTACTTTCACTGTATGTGATGTTAAGAAGAGCGTATTGTCCATCTCGTCAAACGCCATCGGTGCTGACAGCGTTAGCCGTAATATGATCACTCCCATCCTAGATATTATTTCTCCTATATTAACTCATATCCTGAATTATTCCATCTGTACTAGTAAATTTCCTGATGCATGGAAATATGCACAAATTATTCCTCTTCCTAAGAAAGCCACTCCTTCAAATACATGTGATTTTTCCTCTATCTCTATCCTGCCATTCCTTTCAAAAGTCCTGGAAAAATTAGTTCATCAACAACTTTCCTTAATAACCACATGCTTCTCAACCCTCTTCAATCGGGATTCCGTCCTGGTCATAGTACGGTTACAGCGCTAGTTAAGGTCACGGATGACATTCGCTGGGCAATGGACAATAAGAGGCTCACAATCTTAGTGCTGTTAGACTTTAACAATGCATTCAACACTGTTGACTATGACGTTTTGCTAAATCTTTTACGTTTAATTGACATATCTCCATCAGTGTTAGAATGGTTTCGAAGCTGCCTCAGTGGTCGCCGACAGCGCACTCGAATTGATTAAACCTTTTCGTCATGGTGTGATATTTCGGCTGGGGTACCTCAAGCCGGTGTGCTATCTTCTCTTGTTTGTTTTCAATTTTCATTAATTCCATATCTCAAAACATCACTTCTCTCTACCATATGTATGCAGACGATGTCCAACTTTATCGCCACTCAGCTCCTGAAAATCTATTTCCTGCCATTGCTGCCATTAATGATGATCTGGCAGCTATTTGTGACTGGAGTGAACAGCATGGACTCAAAATAAATCCTATCAATCTCAGGCCATTATTATTGATAGCACAGGAATGATTGTAAGAGTTGACTGGCAAAATATACCTCGTATTTTGTATAAAGGAATCACTATACCTCTCTGTTTTACTGTGAAAGATCTTGGTATTCACGTAGATCAGACATTATCATGGGCCTATCAATTGAAAGAGATCAGTAAGAGAATATTTGCGGCCATGAGCTCATTACGAAGGCTGCAATATCTTCTTCCAATTCCTACTAAACCTATGTTAGCACATTCTCTTCTTCTCTCTATTCTCGATTATGCTGACGTAAGCTATTTAAATTTAACAGAAGAACTTGAGCGACTACAAAACCTTGCAATACGATTCATATTTGGCTTGCGCAAATATGATCATATATCAGAATTTCGTCATAAGCTCAAATGGTTTCCCATACGTCGATGCCGGGATGCACATATATTTTCTCTTCTATACTGTGTTCTCTTTCATCCAAAGACGCCATCATATTTAAAAGATAAATTAGAATTTTAAGGCCCAATAGATACATTACGAACATATCCGCAACTGATTATTAGAATGCTCGTTCATATAACTAAATTCTATAAATTTTTCTTCACTGTCAGAGCTACTAAATTGTGGAATACTTATAGAATGTCATCCCTGAACATTCGACAAGCAAAATCGTTTAACATCTTTAAAAAGTTAGTAAAAGATTATTATTTGTCTGAAAATAACTAAGACGACATTATTATATAACTATATTTATTAAATTATATGATATATATATATATATATATATATATATATATTACTTTATATTATATATGTACTACATATAAGTATATGTGTATATTATGTTCACGTATTATTGTGTAGTTATTTGTATGTATGTTTATGTATAATTATTTACACCACACCACGGCATACCCTTTCTTCTATCTCCTTCCTAGCCTATGGTTGTCTGGAAGAGAAGGCTATTAAGCAATAAGACCGCCAATTGTACATTTGATTATTAAATTATAGTTTGTATTACTTTTTGTTGTGGTGTACAATAAAGTATGAAAATAAAATAAATAAAATAGCAGCGAACAATGTTTTTTTAAGTATGTTTGAATCTGTTGTGTATATAAAAGTTCTCTTCGGTTTTTGTTTTAAACTATCGTAACAGATGTTCTGAGAACAACAATATAAACATATCTGGCCTAATTTTTTAAACTAATAAATTATATATTCATTTTAAAAAGTGTAAAGCTTAATATAAAATTGTAAATCAGTTTGAAAATATGTGTCTTACTGAGACGATTTTCCAAAATCTGTAAGAGTTGGTTTTGCATATAAACTTGAATTATTTTTATTTCGTTTCAGCTGTCCATCAACTTCAAATTAATTTTATCATATTAATTTTATAGGATATTGTTTATTAGGGTAGACAACGGATCAAAATCGATTCGTAGCTGACCGTCCTGCGAGCTTCATTATTAATAGTCAGATGGCGATGGATTTATAAACAAATATAAATAAACTAGACCCTGGCTATAAGTAGATGCAAAATTCACACCGGCTGGTAATGGCGGGTGATCTATAACAACCGTGTAGAGTCACTAAACGCGCGGAGTTATTGTCTAAAGTTACGAATTTTAACAATATGTAATCTTAACAAAATTTTTGTAAGAAATTTTTAATGCCTCAGTTTAGCGTCTGCCATTATAATATTTTCAACGTTATATTGTCGAAGTAATATGTGTCCAATCGTCATAACGCCATCGAAGAATTGATTAAAATATTCTACGTCTTGAAATATATTAATAATAATATTTGACACACTGGGTGTGTTTGTCCTTTTCATTGGTGTATGTTTCCGAACCCCGACACAGGATAGAACTTACCTAATGTGGGCCATTGAGTGTGTAGCGTTTATATATTTTTATATATTAAGTTTTTTTTATAGTTATAATTTAAATATTTTAATATTGATGAATCACTACATAGTATAAAACAAAGTCGCTTTCTCTGTCCCTATGTATGCTTAAATCTTTAAAACTACGCAATGGGTTTTGATGCTGTTTTTTTAATAGATAGAGTGATTGAAGAGGAAGGTTTATATGTATAAAACAGTTGAGAATTTTTTTTGAGGTTTCTAATGTGATGTCGTAAATAATTACAGTTAACGCGTGCGGGCCACGGGCAGTAATGAATAAATCTAAACTACTGCATCGATTTTAATCATTTTTTCAGTGAATGACATAGGCTATATATTTTGTACCCGTGCGAAGCCGGAGCGGGTCGCTAGTACCAAATAATAGAAACTATTGTATATTTACGTCGCATTTCTAGTGGCCGAACGGAACGAGCGCCTTAATAAATGCCCTGTCTTTGCTATGCTTTATAATTTCTCAGCTGGAAATAAGGTGTCTATATTGTGATGTCGGGGAAATGAAGTTTACAGAAAAATTATATCTCCTTTCAGTTTGCAAGCGTTCTCGAGAAATAGATTGTTCAGTGCGGAATCGAAAGTAAACATTAAATCAAAGTGTAATTTCTCAAGTTAGTTGTTTTAAAAAGATTGTCGTTTTGTGTGTCAACCGCTAAAGATTGTAAGGTCTATTTATTTTTGTATAGGAATATTTTTAATTTAGGCTTTATGATTTTGATATTGTGCTGTTATTGGTCTACTAAAAATAAATAATTTAATGAATGAATTAAGACTAAGCTAGGATAACATGCAAGTGAATTAGATAAATTGTAAAAATTATTACGTTTGTTAAATGGAGATCTAACCGCATCGAAAGGCAAAGACTCACTGGTGCTCCGCAGTCGATTCAACATCAATGCAACAAAACGAAGTAAGTCACGAGCTTGCTACGTAATCGAATGAAGTTAGCGTGTGATAATTTCTTGGATAGCTGGCGGACCTATACCTCGACGAACGGATGGTCGCTAAGCGTAGCATACACTGGAAGACAAAGTATTAGCAGAACTAACACTTAGTGGTCAATCGTTATTAAAATCATGGTTGATAATTATGTTTCTAAGTTACTTAGTTCTATATCGAAAAGATTACGGCATAATGGTTTTCATATATATAAAAACGTAATTAATTTTATGTAACAAAGCTAACAAAAGTTGAAAGAGATTTCCCTTCGTGATTACTCGTTTAAAAATCTCTGTCCAGTAGCAATATACAACAGAGGGTCCTTTTTCATCGAGATTAAACCGAAAAAGGTCCATCGCGTAAATATTGACTCAGGCGCTGCATAATTCTTTATACCGGAGTAATAAAACGACGAATTTGAATTCGCATCAAGATACCCATTACATTGGCTTTGAACGAAAAAACTTCGGAACGAAACAAGCAACTTATTTCGGGCAACACAAAGCGTCATGAATTTATAATGCGTCGGGAAATTAGCTTTTTCCTCTCACTCGATGGTGTTAACTGTGCCAAATAATGTGATATAAAAAATCGACTAAGTTTTTTCTTCGCTATCACCAGCCAGTATTATTAAGACAAATTAGCGTAGCTTATGTTCATAGTTGTGATCGTGTGAATATAACTTTACCTAGTTGTAGTAGTTCGGCCTCTGTAACGCGGGCAAACTAAAACTTGCCAAAATTTATATTATTTGTTGTACTTTACTTACTTTTATTTGTAATACTTTCAGATTTGCACAATAATTCCATCAAGTTTGGTTCTTGAATGTGTTAACGCTTTACATCAAAGAGCAGAATCAAAACACGTACCTTATATTTAACTTTTTTTAAAGAGTACTAGCAATGCTTTTTCAAGGCACTACTAGGAATACCTATTGTTACTCCAAATAAACTAAGGGGGTCAGAATCGAATCCGCAACTATCGCGTTAATGGAGTGGATTCAGCCCTTCTACGATTGAGCTGTTGTGGCTTAAACTCCATACTTGCTTAATTTTTCTTTTGTTATCATATCTCAACCTATTATGGTTAAAAACATACTATTTCTTAAAGATCTCATCTTGATTTAATAAAACGGCTTCAGATCCTATGAAATGTTTCACTGGTCATACATTTTTGGGAATATAATATTTCGCTATTGTTATTATAATGGATAATAGGAATATAATTATAGTGAAATTTAACATCATTTAGGCTAATAATAGAAAATTTCAAATAAAGTATTGTAATAATATTAAAGAATTGTCTTAGTTTTAAAACATACATGTATGTGTATCGTAGTCTGCCTGCCGGCGGATTTCCTGCGACTGTGGTTTCCGTAATACAAGACAATGCTCTCAATGCGTAATCGGCCGTCACTTGTCGTACAACTGTCGACAAGTGGGCCGTCTAACGGCAAGTGGAGCAAAGTTGGACATTTGATTCAGCTTTTATACTTATACGATTCGAAAATAATGCATAGGTTTTTTTTATCGAAGTTCTATTTATTTAAGCAAGTTTTGGAAAATAAGTAATTTTTTCACGACAATACGCACGGCCGACATCAACACAAGATTTTAAACACCAAGAAGTTAGTAGATATTGTTACATCGGAAACAAGATGGCGGACAGCTGATATATTTATTTTTCGACACTTTAGCTTTTGTTTTTTACACGCATAAATATTATAAAAGTACATACATATTTTTTTATGAACTATAATAACAGTGTGAAGAAGAAGTAGTGTCCGAGCGCTATTTTTCAGTAATGGACTTTGCAAGGATGGTAAAACTCTTATTTTTTTCTTCTCGGCATTATTCTTGGTATTTAGCCCAGGGTCTGTTTATACTCTAATCCAGATTTGACAAGTTACTAGTTTTTACACAGGGCGATTGCCATCTGATCTCCTAATCAATGATAAGATCAAATTACCTATCAAGAGTTAACGATTATTATCAGATGTTATGATAACAACTGGGACCGACACGTGCTCTCCGAG
Organism: Hestina assimilis; assembly: GCA_023373885.1. Taxonomy (NCBI): domain Eukaryota; kingdom Metazoa; phylum Arthropoda; class Insecta; order Lepidoptera; family Nymphalidae; genus Hestina; species Hestina assimilis. The sequence continues at coordinate 503,975 of CM041745.1, read as the reverse complement.
GCACATGGGGCATTGGCGACGAAGAGGTCTCCAACACCCTCAAACCTCTTCAACTGCGTCAGGAGATTCCCGCCCTCAGCGCCTTCTACCGACTGTATCACGGCGAGAGTTCAGAGGAATTATTTTCCCTCATACCATGCTAGAACTACGCGTGCCGGTCTCCGGTGTCACCGACTAACTGTGGCATCAATTCCTTCGCGAACAAAGAAGTTTGGTAATTCTTTTCTTTGTCGTACTTCTAAAAAGTGGAACTCATTGCCGGCTCACGTGTTCCACCTGTCCTATAATCTGGGCTCCTTCAAATGAGGCGTGAAGAGGCAACTTGCGGGTAGGCAGGGTGAGGGTGGCTAGCGTGATTGCATTCCGCAACCGTGTTAGTCGCTTTTGCGTTTGGACTTTACTTCCACTTACCATCAGGTGGAGTAGAATCATCTGTCCTACTCTTCAAATAAAAAAAAAACAACGGAGAGACCTATAAGAACAAACGCCCAGACTGAAACAGATATTTGTAACAAAGTGTCTGTCTTTGTAAAACTACGATATTAGCGCGAATAAGGAAAATTACTTTATCAATCTTATTTAATATATTTGTGTTTTTATTGAAGTAAACTTAGGATTTGACACATAACAAGACAATGCTTTCAGCGCATAATCTCGAAGCAAGTTTGCAATTTGTCGTCAATTTGCTGCACCACTCTCGACAAGTCGAACGTGAAGACGGTTTCGAGTGGGACGTTGCTTTCGATTTTTATTTCTTGATAATTTGATTGTTAAGGTTTAGTGCTTGCCTTCATTTTAAAAAAGTTACGATTACGTAACAGTCTGGGTCTTTTGGGTGTGATATACGATATTTTTGGCCGTTCGTGACTCGATTTAGGTGAACGGTATATAATGGAACTTTTCAAAGTAATAGAGTTTATACCTGCATCCATATTGTGGTAATTTTTTTTATTCTAAGTTTCAGAGCTACCCAGATATTTAGGTTGAGGTGTGAAAGTGGTTTAGTTAGAACTCAGAAACCGAATCATAAAAAGATGACTTTCAGAATATATTTAATAATATTCAGATTTTAAAAAGTTCAATAAGTATCACTTAATTTGTAGAAGTCGCGGTTTCGATTCCCACTCGGAGCAGATATTTGTGTTAATCATATAGGCTTGAATTCCCGTCTAGGTGTGTTTTCTTGTCGTTGTGTATGTTTCCAGACCGCCGACACAGCATATCACTATCCTAATGAGGTGTTGAGTGTGTAGCGTTTAATTATTTGTTGTTATTTTTGAAAAAATTTAAAAAATTTTCACGGAACTTAAGTAATTTGGTTTTTTTTGTATCCTACTTTCTGCTTTAAGCTACTTCATAATATTTCATTTATATTTCAGGTAGAAAATATTTACATTTTACACTTTGCTACATACTAGTATATTTCGGTGGTTTTCACGCGACAAGACAATGCTTTTAGCGCGTTATCTCTGAGCAAGGCCACAATTTGTCAGCGATTTGTTGCGATGTTGTTAACAAGTGGAACGAAAAATTAAAATGGGTTCTTACTTTATTTTACAATACGATACAATAATTATTATTTGTCTTATTGTGAATTTTAAGTCTATAAGTGGGTCGACCCTCTCTATGACTGTGAATCAAAAACATTCTTACAATATAATTATTTTATTTAAATATATGTACATGAATATTTGAATTTTCTAATTTCACAAGTTACGAGAAAAATCTCAATTTGAAAACAAAAATAAACTAAGCAATAACTATGCTGGTTGCATTTTCGCTGTTTTGTCTTTCTAATTACAAAAAACAAAAATGCAAGTTACATTATTTGGTAAGGTCTCTTTTTTTCTTTTGATTAAATTGAAAGAATTCAATTTAACATAAATATCACAGCTTTCGTTTTCATTTCGTATGAAACTTTTTATTCTACCGAACTATATACCTTTTACATTTATAAAATTCTTAATCATTATATTTATTATTCGACGACGCTGTGGCGCAATGGTAGCGAATCTGCCTTAAGCGTCACAGATCGCGGGTTCGATTCCCGTTGTCCGTTGAATGTTATATTTAATAAAATAAAAAAGAAAAGGATTCATTTTTCACAAAAGCTATTTTGTGTTCACTTAGCAAGATACATTACAGCGAGCGAACTTCCTAACAATTGTGTGGACAATTACCATTAATACTAACAAAATCCTTAAGCGACGATAAATGCGTGTTTGTATAAATTATGGCGGCGACACACGTAGCGGTCACGTCGCAATTTGCGCCCTTCTAAATCAGCCCGGAAGGGCTTAGCTAAGTAAATGGGCCTTCTGACAATATTTAACAGGGTCGCCTAATTATAGTGAGGCATTACAAAGTGGCGCACAATTGCAATGTTACATTAAAATTTATTATGTTAAGTGATTGAGTAAATATAAAATACTATGTTACGAAGTAGTTGTTACTTTGTATAGCAAAATTATGCATTAACTAGTATCTGACCGCGGCTTCACCTGCGTCAATAACGTCTTTTAATAAGAACATTTATTGAAATACAACACAATGACTCTTGTTACAATACTTCATCCCTTATTTCTACCTCTTCACGTTTTTGTTTCTAGAAAAAAAGTGGCTGACCATCATGTCCAAAATCCCATCTATTTTTATACCAAAAATTTATCAACATTGGGTCAGCAATTTAGACATAAAAATATATACATATATTTATATATTTTAGGGTAGAATATTAGATTGAATAATAAAAAATAATAGTCAGCATTCCAAAGAGGCATCCTAATGAAATTTAAATTTTGTAGCCTATTTTTTATTTATCCCACAAGAAACTTTATATATTTCCGAGATAAAAAGTATCCTATGTTTTCATCCAGGTCACAATTGATATCTGTCTCAAATTTCATCCAAATCCGTTGAGCCGTTTTTGCGTGATTGAGTAACAAACATTCAAACATCTAAACATACAAATTTCACATTTATAATATTAGTAGGATGAAATCATAAAACACCTACGTCAGCATACTGTATACAACAAGAAAATTATCATCAAAATCGACTCTCAGAAGAAATTTTACACAAAAATCTCCGACCAACTGCCAACCTCAATAGCTCAACGGTAGAAGAGCCGACTTCGCTCCGTTAACTTGAGAGTCGAGGGTTCGATCCTGACCAGCTTAGTCCTAGCACAAGCTTCGAGCTTATTTCGAGGGGCAATAGGAATATTAGTAATGCCTTAAAAAGCATTGCTTATATTCTTAAGAAAAAAAGAAAGGAAAAACTCCTTTCTTTTAAAGTTTTTAATCAATTATTTCATTTTCAGGATAATTTAAAAAATAAGTCTTAGAAACATAAAATTGTAGAGATAATTTTGCAAAATGTAAATATCAAGTTCTTAGGAAGGATCTTCTTTGTAATATTCACAACCTTTTCCTGTTCTATAATTGTAATCGTATACTAAAAGTTTTCATTCCATGCCCTTGATTAATAAATCTCCTCGTATGATAAACAAGGATCCAGAGCTTTACTTGTTCAGAATATCAGGTTTCTACCTGAAATTCTGAAATTACCTTCATTAATTACATGCAAATTTTCCTGACTTCTAGATTAATTTGAAACGAGTTTGGTTATAATATTATGTTTAAATAAATATTTTGTTTGTTAAATATTTAGAGGGTTGTCTTCATTGTCAACGATATGTTTAATATAAATAATAAACTAAGTAAAGAACCAGAAACACACCACTGTTCAGCATTCCAATAACTAAAACAAACTCCTCCAAAAAATCTATCATATGTCGAATTCTAACAATTAATTAATTTAATTAATTCTAATTCTCTGATACTGACATTTTTTATGAATGCAAAAAACAATTTAAAATAAATATTATTGAGGCACTAATGATTTTTTGATGTGCTCCATTCGCCAACGTTTGCTCACACATACACGAACACACACATACACACATACTCTCCGGCATCCGTTCATTTATTATCCTCAATAATTATAATCAAAAACCGTCATTGGCATCCGTCATCGATCTTGTGTTTTATAAACGAATTCTTTCATTGCTAAGCGCATTGTTCTCGAAAATTTTCAATTTCAGTTAAAATGTTCATAGGCAATCTTTGAATACTTGATTTCACAGCACACCCTTTAGCAGCAAATAATATTTCATAAGATAAATTGTTATGCAAAAGTCTCACAAGCTTATAAACGTTTAGTAAAAAGCAATTATTTTGTTTCATTTATTATTTTGTTATCATTGGCCATTAACGTTGAGCACACAAGGACCTAAACACAAGAATTTAAAATCGGATAATAGGAGACCAAGACCGCAATGATCCAGAAGGCTAAACTAATTGCTAGTGGCGCATGCTAATCGTGGAGGTAAACATTAAACGGAGCACTGAAAATGTTTAGTGCTAAAAAAACTCGTTCCAGCGAGCCCGGCGAGCGCTGGCCGCTACGATTAGCATATATATTGTCCTGTTGCGACGCACACGCCCCTTTTGCTTCCATTCTAGACTTTGTGTTACACCGTGATACTTTCTTTTTTAGAAGTGAAATTTCTTTAGAATCGTTGTGATTTCAAACCGGATGCAAGTGAAAAAACGACAGGTAAGAAACACAAATACAAAAATGTGTAGGATGAAACCGGAAAATAATGAGACAGAAATATACATACTATTTTATATTATCGATCTCTCCTCTTTGCATAAATAAAGAATGGGCTTTAGTGAGCCAGAAAGAGAGAACAAATGTCGGTGTGCATGTATATTTCACACTGTTTAATACTTGCTTGTATTTGAGCATTTAACGTGTGTTAGTATATGTGAAAAGTACGTGAGCTAATACTACTGTACACTGTATGCGGCTGCGTATTACAGCTTATTATTATTAGGATGAAGTCAGCGTGGTGTGTTTCAAGTTCATTATTTAACAATGTTTGTGAATATTTTTATATCTTGTTATACATATTCATCTCATTCTTTTGTCGATTTACTGAAGATTCCTTCTATCGTGTGTGAATCGCACACACACTATTTTATTTTTAAGTTACTAAGTCGGCAAGCAAGCATACGGTCAACCTGATGATGAGCGATTGCCGTAACTTATGAGCGCTTGCTATTTAGGTGTCACGGGTTGCCGACCTCTACATATAGATTCTTAAATCTCCTCCTAAGTAATTTCACTATCTGCAGTATCTTTCAAACCGAAACACAGAATGCCTAAAACACTAATGTTTCACGGTAGAATATCTGACACTGCGAAGTTACTGTCTATTTTTAATATTAGTACTTTTTCGATCGAGTCAGTCAATTCATATCGAGTAGATGAAGCTAGGCCTAGCTTCTTTGATAATTATATTCTAATCTTACTATCCCAACTAATGTTATAAATGTGAAATTGTGTGAAATTCTGTGACATTTTCATGCCTAAAACACTCCACTTTTGTGATGATAAAATTTTGAAGACATTTGGTACATAAATAGACTAAATCTTAAGAAGACAGGCTACATTTTATCGCAAAAAAGGCTTGAAGGAGTTGCAATAAGGAATGAAGTAACATAAAGGAGCAACAAGCTACGGTGTGAGGTCTGGCGAGAATGCAGTGTCATAGCGTAGCGACGTTGTACGGCGAGCTCGTCCACGGCCCGATACTTGTTTGCGCCATTCTCTTTTATAGCCGTCCTCAAACAAACCGCTCATATAATTCTGTATTGAGTAATTGAATGAGAGAAATTAAAATTTATGTCACTCTTTAATTTAAGCCACTAAGTACCGTGAAATACTAATCGGGATTGATTCGTAGATTTTAGAATAAAAACCCTCATGAGATCACTTACTTTTCCGTCTGTCTGTCCCTGTGTTAGCACCGGTTTGACTCAGGAACGTGTGAATCCAGCAAGCTGAAATTTAGGCCAGATATTGAGGTCTAAAGTTCCTATAGACCTAATAAAAAGATGTGGGCAAATTAAGATTTTCCCGAAATCTTGTAAGTACCAAAAATACCTTAATTCTCAACGATTTTTATTTTATGGAATATTCTCTTTACTTGTGCTTTTTCAAATAGTCTGAATTTGAAAAACTACTATCTATTATATATTTAATATTACAATGTACAAGAAATTATATATTAAATGCCCGCATGGTTAATTACCACATTACACATTGGTGAGAAGCTCGTGAAGTGACTGCTCGTCAGCTGCGTTTCGAGATCAGACAGCCAGGTCAGAGATGATCACTTCCGGTGAGCTTTCTGCCTATTTACCCCTTTCAATAATAAAAAAATATTGTTTTATTTACTGTATATTTCGTAATAGGTGCTATTTCACTTAAGTTACACACAGTTGCTTCATTTTATTCATATATTAACTAATGTCCATAAGAAGCAATATAAAATATAATTATAGTTATGAATGTTACAGCGGTTGAGATGGTTTGGTTTAATCAAAGTGGCCTATTTAAGTTTCTATCTCTACACAAAAGGCTTTAACTTTATAAATGAGAGCTATTGAAAGTTCCGAATATGCCTCTTGGGGTTCATTTCGTTCGTTGTTTAATTTCTTTGTTGAAAACAGCTATAAAACACATGATATTTATTTACTAGTACGAATTTATTGAAGATGAAAAGTAAAATATTAGTTATTTTTCAAAATTATCAAATGTCTTTTACATCATTGATAACACTCAAGTGCGTATCTTTATGTCTGTGTACCTCATATTAACTGAATATTTTACTATATAATAAGCTAGATGCTCCCTCGGCTCCGCTCGCGTGGTGTTCCGATTTTTTTTTATTGCAAGGAACCCTAATTCTTTTTCTAAAATAGAAGTTGCCTAAGTTACTCCTTATAATATCAGCTGTCTGCCAGTTAAAATACCGTTAAAATCGAATCAATTCAGAGAGCATTCGGAACAAACAGACAGTAAAAAAATTTTTTAAATTGATTTTTATATGAGTACCGTATATACTTTCACATGCATTATATCGTAAAAAGCTGTTGGTTTGTAATTACAAACTGACATTTTAATTTTATTAAGTTCCATTGTATAAATAAAGATAAATTAAAACATCGATAGGTTATAGATATATAAAAAAAGACAATATTATATAATAGAAACAAAAATAAGAATAATAATAAGAATAATATTTATTAAGCTTAACAAAGTTCGTAACAACATTTCTCTTAAATTATCCCTTAGTACTAATACAGAAATACATAAAATGTGACTAGGCTGTGATTCTCAAACTAGGCGACAGCCTGTGACTTGAGAAGAAAAAACAACATGAAACCCTTCAAGAAAGGATGTGCGCTTTTCTTAAAAGTCGGCAATGCAACTGCAATCCCTCTGGTGAAGCAGATGTCTTCTGATACTACTAGTTTTACAAGCGTCTAAAAACCGCATACAAAAAAAATACTTAAAGTTATAGGAAAAAAATTACAACCAAAGCCACGGTCACCAAGTCTATAGATTACAAATAAATATTTTTTAATGTTTGATCGGAACTTTGATCGACAAGCAAAATACCACGATTACACAAAATTGATCTAATCGGTTAACGATTTGCAGTTATTTATGATAATTGATGTGGTAGTTGCATGTGCAAAAAATTTTTATTCTATACAATCATTTTTAAAGCATCTTCCGTTTTAGTCGCACTGTTCATAACCGTTGGTAATTTAACTTGTAATATTACTTATTAATTATGGTGCTATCTTCAAAATGTTCCATAGAATAAATTTGAGATGAGAATTTGCGGCTGAGTGCCATTTTCATTTTTTAGCAAAATTAATAACCAACGCAGATTCTAAAATGTTCATATAATTGAAATAGATATTGTTAAAGTAATTTTTAATTTGGAACCAAAATAAAACTTGATTCTTAAAATTTGAACTTAGAGTATCCGAATTCATATAAAGCTAACTATTTTAAATTTATAAACCATATTGTTTTTAAAGGGTTTTCTACAAGATGATATTTCGACTCCTATTAACATGCGTGGTTATGAAACTGGGATTGTTGTCTCGCGCGGAAACTAGCATTGCTGTCGATTATTTTACCAACAAGAAGGTTCCCTTTGTGTGCTACATATCATGCGAATCTACTAACTGTAAGTAGTAATGTAATAAAATGTGTATATAACATGTAGCATCTTCACACAAGCTAGCATAATAAGTAGCAAGATGTGCCAACGGCTTCACTCGCATCGATAGAGACAGCCCTATTCCACCGACTAACCGCATGGCCACATAACTTACCGTAGCTTACCGCCCGTCACTTTCTTTCCTATTGCTCGGCTTCTAAGTGTCTTATCGTAATGTTTTTTTTTTTTTATGTTAAAGTTGGCAAACAAGCATACGGCCCACCTGATGGTAAGTGGCTGCCGCAGCCTATGAGCGCTTGCAGCACCATTAATAGGTACCACTCCCACGTTGCAAACCTCGAGATATTAGTTCTTAAATATCCTCTGCCCAGCAATTTCACTAGCCTACAATGCCCTTCAAACCGGAACACAGTAATGCTTAAGCGTTACTATTTGGCGGCAGAATATTTGTCATTACGGTGGTACCTACCTAGCCGGCCTCTTGCAACAAAACACCTACCACCAGTGTGACTGATTGCACTGGTGGAATAATCGCTGCTGTAACAGAGGTTATCCCACCAGTGAGCGATGGCGAATGCAATTTAAATGCTATTTAATTTTTATCTGTGCATGGAGGATATACACGTCACCAGTATAATTATGATTTTTGGTAATTTTTTTTTCGAGTAATTCGAATGTCTTTTTACAGTTAACCAAAACATAATAAAGGATTTAATACGCCATGGTTTAAGAGTTTCCATGAGGCGTATTGATAAAAATGTTGATGTCAATCTGGAGAGGACTTTGGTCCAGTGGAACGTCCCCATTGGAGTGCTAATTGCGGGGACCTGCGAAGATAGTGCTACGCTTCTCCAAACGGTGACATAGTACTCTACAAGTTCAAACTATTTATTATTCTCAGGCATAAATGTAACCATAGTTTGTGTTAATCAATAGATTTTTATGAATTTTTTACTACTTTATTTTATCAAAGAAAGTCCGACCTTTGTGTGATGTATGTTAGTTCTCCGAGAGTTGCTCTGTGAATCGTTCTAAATACAACATTGTAAGTAAAAGAATATTAGCAATGCATTTTGAAGTCACTACTAATACTTTTATAGACCCTCTAAATAAGCTCGTACTTGCGCTAAGAGTGGGTACGACAATAGCCCAAGGGGCTCAGGATCGCATCTGCAACTCTTGAGTTAAAAGAGCTGAGTCTCCCCTATAACCATTGAGCTATTAACGCTTTAAATAAAAGGGTTTTTTATTTTATTGTTTTTTTTTTTTAATTAATTGGTATGTATTTCCAGGCGTCAAAAGCAACCCTTTTTGATGCAATGCACATGTGGCTTATCTTAGAAACTGAGAAAGTCAATCATAATACAACTGAAATAAGTTCTATTGACGTGTTACGACAACTGAATCTCAGTATAGATGCCGATGTTGTTATTGCTATTGATAAAGGTAATATTACATATTAAAACATCATTAAGGTTTCCTTTAAAGTTATGGAGTATTAGTTTACATAAATATGGATATTAAAACCAAAGATCATAACAATTCCAATAAACTTAAGATATTCCAGAAGTAAAAGTCATTTTTTATGAGATAAATAATGGAAGAATTATAATTTTACTGTAATTGTGTAAAACCACTTGATTCTATTTTACAGAAGGTCGACACGATCTAATAGACGTATTTAACTTCGGTAAGATTCAGGGTAATAATTTGGAGAAGAAATTCATAGGAACATGGAGTCAGGGGGAAGGTGAATAATTCCGGAATTAAATATTCAAAACCTTGAATTTTCGTGCTTATTCGTGTTTCACATTTTCAGGTCTGAAAGTTTCGTTGAGCAGATTCAAATATTATGATCGCTGGGATTTCCACAATTTGACGCTCCGAGCCATATCTGTGGTTTGTTGAATCTCTTTAATGCGGTATTTGCTACTTTTCAGGGAAAATATTTAAACGTTCAATTTTCAAAACATAGAATTATACATATTTTAATTATACCATAACTGTATATTTATTTTTGACGACGTTGTGGCGCAGTGGTAGCGAACCTGCCTTAAGCGCCCCAAGGCACGGGTTCGATTGCCGCAGATGTTTGTATTGACCATACAGGCATGTTTTCGAGCTGGTGTTTGTCCTAGTGTGTATGTTTCCAGACTCCCGACACAGGATATGGTTGATTGTGGCATTTTTTTATTTATGACCACAAAATTTTGAGCTTTATATAATATAATATTATAGTATTGCTACTTACTATATTATTTTGATAGATTTTGGACAGTCCAAAAGAGTTCCACCCAGAAATGTTATCAGACTTGGGATATACAGTTGGCGTTTCGGTGATGACTAAAATTGTTACCCAACAGCTTTGGGTGTTAAAGGAAATTCATAACTTCAGGTATTGTGGTAGTATTTTGTGTATATTATTTAATAATCGTGCTATGGGGTGGGGTTAATGGGACAGTAATATATATTTTTATGTTACTAAGTTGGCAAGCAAGTATACGGTCTAACTGATGGTAAGCGGTTGCCGTAGCCCATAAGCGCCCAACCTCGAAATATTAGTTTTAAATCTTCTTTTCCCAGTAGTTTCACTAGCATACAGTGTCTTTCAAACCGAAACACATGAATGCCAAAGATACTACTGTTTTGCGGCAGAATATCTCACACTGCGGTGGCACTTACCGAGCCGGCTTCTTGCAACAGAAGACCTACTACCAGTGTGACTGCCTGCACTGGTAGAATAATCTCTGCTGTGACAGAGATTATTATTATTATTATTAATATATATATATTATTATCCTAACAGCGGGCGATGGGGTCGTCAAGTCCCGACGCTGATAAAACTTAGCCACCGTCATAATCTTCATCTTTTAGCTATGTCCTTTAGAAAAAAATTGGTGTAGCTGTGGTTTATAAAATCGATATCACTCGAGCTAGTTACAAAGATTCCAATAAATTTATTTATGATCACGTTTTAAATTCCAGTTTTATTTGGCAGGTTCAATTACACAATCGCTGGTAGATGGATTGGTTCACCAAAAAGGAACTCTACTCTGGTATTATATGCTACTTATGAATACTGTATAATCACTGACTTTTTATAAACTAAGGACTGACCCTTTCATACTGAAAAAACATGTCCTAAGACTCGCTGGTGCTCCTTTGTAAATTCAACACAAACGCAGTAGAAGAAAAGTCACACGCTAATTTTATTTGATCATGCTACAAGCTTGTGACGCTAACTTAATTCTATTATTCTACAAGCCTTTAATAACTTTGTTTCGTTATTTATTTACGACGGCGCACAAGCGAGTTTTTATTATTTTGTTTCTAAGGAGAGGTCTCTCCATATATTATTATAAACCTGGATTCTAGAGAGTTGATCAAATTCGTGTCAACTTAACATACCAATAACAGAACGCTCATTGGTTGACAACAGCCGATTATCAATAGGCATGTTATAACATGAATTTGATCAACGTACGAGTAACCGGGAGTAACTCTATGTGCATAAGCAATTTATTTTTATATACGTTCATGCACTAACGCTGAGAATGCATACGATAGACAAAGATACAATTTTAACTTTATTCCGCAGGCGGTCACCAATTCCCTGTACTGGGGCGAGCAAGACATTTCATGCACATGTGCTAGGATATTCACACAGTGGTTAGACTGGGTGGATGTGTTCTTCCCACCAGCTACAACACTCGAGTAAATATTACATTTTAAAAATTTCTCTTTGAATAATAAAATCCTCTCATGAAAACGCCAACCTAATTATATTTTTCTATTCTGTTTGTTGCTCTATGAAATTAAATAAAACAACTTCTTATACAAACTTCTTCCTAATTATTCCGATTTGGTATTTAAATTATTATCAAACGTTGTGGTGCATTGGTAGAGAACCTGCCTTAAGCGCCACAGGTCGCGGGTTCGATTCCCGCTCGACGTATGTCTTTGTATTAACCATACAAGCATGTATTCTGGTCGAGCGCTTGTTTGTGTCCGTGTGTGCACATTATCCTAATGGGGCCGTTGAGTGTATAGCGTTTATTTATTTTTATTATTATTATTATTAAATATATTAATATACTTTTACGACCGTTGAGGCATCTGCTTTAAGCCCTGACGGTCGCGGGTTCGATTTCCGCTCCCAACAAATGTTAGCTATAAATATCTGTTTCAGTTTGGGCGTTTGATCAGATGTATCGTATAAATATCGGTATCGGGGTCCTTGTATGTCTCCTCACCATGTCTTGTAGAGCACGTTAAAGTGTCGGTCCCAGTTGTTATCACATAGCATCTGATGATAATCATTAGCTCTTGATAGGTAATTTTCTCTTAACCAATGAGTTACTACTTTGCTTTTTCTTCGTAGACAAAATAATAATTCGATATTATAATCCCATTTTAGAACAAAGTTTTATTATCTAATTTTGGATAAAGGAGTAGGTGATTATGAAAATCGCTTCTTAACCCCACTGTCGGCTAATGTCTGGTGGTGCACTATTGTCGCCTGTATAGCGTGCACGGTGATTCTCGCTGTAACTGCAGTTCTAGAGGCTAGAGATGAACCTGGATTATATGCTGCGTTTAGCGTCTTTGCGGTTATATGCCAACAAGGTAAAAATGACAAATCAATTAATTTAACAAAACAATTAATTGTAACAAAACAATTAATTGTAACAATTTACATGATTACATAAACTTTACCATGATTTCAGCTTATGAAGACGGCGTACAGCTATTTGAGGAAGCTACTTCAAGTCAAGGTAGGTTTTAGTAATCTTGTTGTATAGTTTATAGTTTGGGATTGCTTGACTGGAGGAGTTCTTCTCCTACAAAGATTATCGGCATGTAGTTTTATTAGTAGTATCCGTACTGTTGTGTTTCATTGACAACATGGTGACGTTATGGGTAGCGAGTCTGCCTTTAGCCTCGACGGTTGCGGGTTCGATTTCCGCTTGAACAGATGTTTGCATTGATCTTACAAATATCTGTTTCAGTCTGGGCTTTTGTCCTTGTAGGTCCTTCCATCGTGCCTCGGGGAGCACGTTCAGCTGTCAGTCCCGGTTGTTATCACATTACATCTGATAATAATCGTTAACTCTTGATGAGTAAATTGTTCATATCCAAATGAGTTACTGGTTCGCCCTTAGTGTTGTGGAGGTAAGATGTAACCTGTCAAATCCGCACCAGAGTAATAAGCAGAGCCTGGGTAAATACTCGTTTAGTACCGGGAACAGTGCTAGGAAGAAGAAGAACGGATGTCTTTCATTCAAGAATGTGTGCACTGGGCCCCAACTTTCTGCACTCTCTCTCCTCTGTCGTGCTAATAATGAGCTAAGGATGTTACCATCAGGCGGCCGTTTGCTTGCGTTCTACCTCTTTATAAATATAGGTTTAATGTTTTTGTGATATTTAATATATTTTCTAGGTCGTCGTCTTATTCTTCTCGTTGTTGGACTAATGAGCATGTTACTGTATAACTACTATACGAGTAGCGTCGTGTCGTGGTTGCTGAACGCTGCTGCTCCCACTCTTGCCGATATGGATGCTCTGATCAGTAGCGATCTTGAACTCGTCTTTGAAGATATTGGCTATACAAGGGGCTGGCTTGATGTAATTATCTATTGTTGATATTATTATCTAATGAATTTGATTATTGTTTCTTGAGACAAAACTCTAACTTGAAAGTTTCAAAGAATCTTTATCATAATTTAGTGATTTATCGTAAACACTTTTATATGTAATATACTTTCTGTTAACATATGGAATTTTTTTAAAGATTGTTCTACCTAGTTTTTATTTTCTGTCAGAATCCTGGCTTCTTCTACTATAGTGGTTATGTAAATCCGAAGGAAGATTATTTAAGAATGAAGAAAGTGACAAATGCTAAGCGGACAGCGGCGCTTTTGCAGCCCGCAGCTGCCGGCATCAACTTGATTCGTAGTGGAGGTTGGTACTTTATTTATTAATGTTCTGTTACAGAATCAAACCTTATTCTATATTTTTAGACGAGACAAACGAGTTTTGTACAATAGAGAAAAATTACTATTTTCAGTGAAACCAGATCAAGTTTTTCATTGTTTATTCTGTTATTATCTTCACAAAAACCAATTTTCTATTTGTTTGAATTAAATCGAATTTAAAACTTCTCGTAAAAAATGCATCGTAATTGACCTAAACTATATTAATATACTTGTCTTAATTAATGTTTTGTCAATATGTACTCTGTACCGGAAATAATAAATGCCAGACGACTTTTGAGTTTTTGAGTTTATGATGTGCGGAGGTTTATTTTGTCTTCGAGAGATAAAAACATTATAAGTTTAAACAAAATAAATTTTGAGCTGGCCGTGCGTGTTACATAGTTAAATAATTCATTAATATTTTCGACACTAAAAAGCAATAAAAAATTACGACACCTATTATGTAACAATGTAACGCGAAAGATTTCTTTAGCCTCTATTGTATCGTAACATAAAGTTAACCGTTTTCAGAATATGCGTATCACACCGAACCCTACACAGCTTATCAGGTCCTATCAAAGACGTTTGAAGATAAGGAGTTATGTGAACTAGGCTCGTTGCAGATGATGGCGCCCGCCCATGTCTATATAATGGCGCAAAAACGGAGCCCGTATAAACAGTTTTTCGTTTGGAGGTAAACGATACTTAGCTTCTTTTCAACTATAATCTACGTTTATACAATAAAATCCTACTAATATGTAAAAGTTTGTATGTTATACGGATTTGGATGAAGGCACACAGATAGTGGGAATACTTTCCAACTGGAATGTGCCTGTGTGTAGTGTATATTTGAATCTGAATTATCCGCATTCTATAACCAGAGTTGAGCAAATTAATGCATTATAATTAATAAAAGAATTTTTTACTGAAATGTTAATAATCCTATTAATATTATAAATGTGAATATTGGATGTTTATTGTGTTATTTTAAATGTGAAAGTAGTTTTGTCTGTTTCTTTTCATGCCTAGCTTACAGATTTTGTACTACAGCACAGAATGTCGAGAGTGGGCATTGAAAATCGTTATTAACGAGGGAAGCAGCGGGCAACAGCTAGTAAAATAATAAATAAGAATGTACTTGTAAATGATTCTTCTGATCTTAAGTTAGCTTTTAACTTTTTACAGCTTAATGCGTCTGTTGGAGCGCGGTCACACATCCGCAGTTAGAGCACGAGTTAGTGGCTATATGCCCACTTGCTCAGGACGTACTCCACGAGCTCTAGCGTTGGGACAAGCGGCACCGGCTTTTGCGATTCTTGCTCAAGTTGCTGTCGCTTCTGTGATTATTTTAGCTTTTGAAATCTACTGGCACAGGTATTTTAAGGACCATATATTATATTAGAATCATTGACACCAAAAATGGAGCTATAGGTCATGTAAAGTAGAGGTCACTCTGTTGATGCGTTTCAATCTATGTGTGGGAGTGTTGAAAGCTTAAGCTTCCGCTTTTTAACCTCTTTTTCTTCCTTGTCTCATTTCCTCCTCCTCCGGCAACATACGTGTGACACATGTGTAAAGATGCTTTCATAGGCTACAGTGACCGCTTGATCACAGGTGGACCATACACTTTTAACACTATAGTGCCTTAAAAAATAAAAACTTTTCATATAATTTTTTAAAATCTTGTTGCGGAAATATTCTGATGAAAACATCAACCGAATGGAATTTCCTTACATTTTCCCAGCTCCAATTCAATTTATCCCTTTATTGGATGTAGGGAGAGATGTTTCGATAAGTGATAAGACAATCCATCAATATTTTTTTCAGGGTTCAAAGTAAAAAACAAGTAAGAGGAACTCTCTATAATCGTGAACATAACGCGCTGGAGGCACGAAGGAAGACTGATTCCCAGGGAGCATAAAAAAACAATAAAGGGAAAATATTTGATGACCCACGCCGTGAAGAAGAGGCTATCTAAGTGCGCTTTCACACTGCAAGCGGTTGCAATGCTTTTGAATATGTTTTAGGATAAAAACGAATAGTTTTACATTTACGGCTTTATTTGATGCTATATGTCACTATAATAAAGTGGAGTCGATTGTTTTATAACTTAGTGGTTTTAATAAATAGTGTTCAAAATAATTAGTACTTTGATTAATTGTACATTCACAGAACGATTCAGCTTCTTTGTGATTTCGTAACCACTATTGGTTACTGGCATAAAAATGTTTTCTAAAAGTAATTGTTGTTTTATTTCATTTTCAAGAGATTTTTGTACATATAACATAAACTTAGTTTATTATTTTTGTATCACACAATTTATTTACAGCGTGTAATTGCATTTTAAAAATAAAGTTATTATTTTTGTTACTATAGTATTTTGAGGCAAGATATATTCTAAAATTTATAAATAAAAACGGCATCACATTGGAATATTAAAAACGACGCGTTTTAAAAAAGTCGTCATTGTGACGAGCCCGCAAGACATTTAACGCGCGGGCCCGGTGGCGGTGAGTAATGGAGGCGCGTCGGCGGGCTATCTGAATCGCGCGTTATAAATGACGCGATCAATTCTTGTTTACTCCCGAGGGCCCTCATTGAATACACTCGCTTAGCTCGAGCTGCACTCGACTTTGTGTTTTAATAGATTTAAGGAGATAATTTAAACATCATTGACTGAGTTTGAGGAATCAATTTTGTTGTATATTTTTTTACTAAGATAAACTTTCGTTTTTGTGGTTAGTTGGTCAAAAATGTACAGCATTTTGATTTTTTTAAAGCTGCATATTGGATCTGTTTTTCTTTCAGTATAGTATAATAGGCTGTAGAGTATAAGCACCTTTTGCTATATATTTATATATCATAGAATGTTCACATAGTTCATAGTTCTGACGAGAGAGAGAGACATTAGAGGCTTCAATAACAATAATTTCTTTTCCTTTACTTTATTTCTCTTCTTTTCTCTTTCTTTCTTTCTTGGGTTCGGCAACAGCTATGACACTACTAGTACCGCAAGCGTCTATAGCTTAGGTGGCTAAATGGGCTGTACTGTTGTTAGCCACCGTTGCTTAAAAAAATCATGTCTCCGTAACTTGACGTAACACAAAAAGACTGATAGTGGTTGAAATTTGTAACATAAAATATTTAAAAAAATGTTCAAGTTAAATATGCAAAGTGTAAAGGGTGGCTTTTACGACAACGAAAGGCTGCATGAGACTTTATAATACATAATTTATTTCATTTAAGCCTGTCCATAAATAAGTAGATACATTACACCGAGGCCTGAGTGGCTATTTTGTTCACCTTATGGTTTAGTTTGTTTTTATCTTAGGAGAATAGTTTATGAATAGCATTAAAAATGCATTATCTTAATATAAAGAGGTTTAATTAATAAATTACTTGTATAAGTCAATATAACTTAAAATTTAAGCACTCCTCTCGCCAAAGAATGTAGGTATGGTTGTGATATTGTTACGTTGCTAAGTACAATTTTAAAATCAATTTTTAGGACCTATTTTAAAATTGTGATGTGAAATTTAAATATGTATATCCTTTTTTAACTTTTTTTCGTTCTAAAGTGACATGAATTTTGATCTCCTTTTGATTTCTTCTTAATAGAATAACAGATCTTTGACTATTATTTCTACTATATTTTTTTATACTACTATGTTGCCAAACGAGCTTATGGCCCAATGATGGTAAGAAGTTACCGTAGCCTATGAGCGCTTGCAACACCATCTTTAGGTGTATCTCACGAGTGCTTCGCCAACCTCGAGACATTGGTTTTTAAATCTATTCTACAGTGTCCTTCAAATAGAAACACAGTGATACTAAATACACCGCTGCTTTTCTAAGACTTAATTTGATTTTTTATATACAAAGAAAAAGAAGACATAGATAACTCCACTGCACTCTACACTTTATTATAGTTAAATGAGAACTTCCTGGGAAATAAAGGGGAGGGAGCTGTAGACAGTTAAATATGTCTTCAAAAATTAAACGTCAGGGATATTAGTAATGACGTTAGACAGAGACACGTACAAGGATGTCGACAAATGCATTTGCATACAAATGGAAGTGTCACCCGGTATTTTATATTACTTAAACCGGGAAGTGCTGTACGTCTTTGTCGCTTGTTTTATTGCATTTTTTGCAGATGAATATTTAAGGAGCTCTTCTTATTTTTGACTGTTAGAACATCTTAGTCATTTTTTTACTTAGTATTTTGTTTAATGTACATTATAAGGTATATACTAGAACACGTTAGCATTACTTTAATTTGTCTTCAAATAAACCATATGTTTAAAAGTCGTCTGCTCGTGATGTTTAAGAAATAATAAAAACAGTAAATCAACTTAGTAATATTCTGTTTTTTTTTTATGTTACAAGTTGGCAAGCAAAGGTACGGCTCACCTGACGGTAAGTGGTTGCCGTAGCCTATGAGCGCGCGCAACGCCATTGGTAGGTGTCACTTACGCGTTGCCAACCTCGAGATATTGGTTCTTGAATCTTTTTGCCCATTACTTTTTCTGTGTAGTTTTTAATGACAATGTGTGAATTTATTGGGATATATTATGATCATATGAATACAGAGAAATATTAAACATTTTTACATTAAGAAATTACATTTTTATAAGTATGTGAAAATAGGCTTTCTGTTTTAGGTCATAACAATTTCGGCGAAAGCTAAGTGAGGCGAGGTCGGTAATAAATCATACATGCGTTGTAGAACATTTATCTTTAAGATAAATAATCTTAATACATAAAATATCTCAACGTTACGTCAATTATTCATATCTTCTCGTGAAATAATAGATTCGTGTATATTTAAGTTGCCTATCGAAGATCAAACATCGCATAATTAACAAAATGCTATTTCAGCGACTGAACTAATTAGCGTCCCGTAAGAATTTACAAATTAATTTGGTATCTGTCTAAGTTTTCACAGCTAATTGAATACGCTCCAATATTGGATTCCATTCGTGTGTAGGTATTCGGGAATATTGAGCACGTCCTGGGCGCGTAATTGAAAATTGATTGCAATGCTATTGAATATCTAACGTCTGATTATGTCTTTGAATTTAATTAACGTAATATTATTTATAATTTGCTTTGTCTTTGATGATTGATACTTTATTATATTTTATACATTTGACGACGTTTTCCCGCTCGGAGCAGATGTTTGTATTGACCATACAGGCATGTTTTCCGGTCTGTGTGTGCTTGTCCTTGTCATTGTTAATGTTTCCCCGCCCCCGGATAAAACTATCTTAATGGGAGCCGTTGAGTGTGTAGTGTTTATTTATTATTTTTATTCAAGTCAATTTTTAACCTATAATTCGAGTGAATATTTTTTTTATCGAAAATGTATTAAAACTTTTTTTTTTAAATAATAAAAACAGAATGTGAAAAAGTGTTATTTTTGGAAATAAACTGTTTATTTTGTTTTTTGGCCTCAAAGATATAAAAATATATAAAAATTATTCAAGAGCTTTCGACAATAGCGACAGGACGTAAAAGTTTTATGTGTCATAAAGTCAACGTTGATATTGACTGAGTGATGGACAGACGCGAACGATTTGTCAACTGATTTTAAAAAAGAGTGAGGAGCGTCAGGTCAGGTTGTGATTGCTAGAGGTTGAATATTAATGATCGTTAAATTAAAAAAAGGTGTGTGTGCGATTCACACACGATAGAAGTGAAACTTTAGTAAATCGACAAAAGAATGAGATGAATATATGTAACAAGATACAAAAATATTCATAAACACTGTTAAATAATAACACACCACGCTGACTTCTTACTAAAAAGCTGTAATACGCAGCCGCATACATATATAATATATACATACACACCAACATTTGCTCTCTCGCTCTGGCTCACTAAGGCATGGGGCAAAGAAGAGAGACTGATAATATATAATATATATATAAAATAATATGTATATATCTATCTCATTCATTCATTAACATTTTTGTATTTGTGTCTCTATGGACTTATTTTTTCGTTTGATCGAGTTCGAAATCACAACGTTTCTAAAGAAGCTTCACTTCAAAAACTTTGACTAGCGATAATTCGTAAAGTATAAGGTCTAATTATTAGTTTTTTTGGGAATATAGCTAGTTTCAGTGAGTTCTCTTGATTAATAAAAAATCCAACTTCTTGCGTTATCCACAACAAAGTTACAAGGGGTCAAAAGTGCCTCGAGTCACTTCGAGAAAAGATGTGTTAGGCTGTGCTCTTTGGTCGACTTGACGGGACTTAGATCAATATTGTTAAATATATTTTGAGGAGTAGGTCTAGCACCAGGACATTACTTTTTTGTCATTTGGCAACGAAATCGTAAAAAGTTATAATAATTGAAATTATCGTCTTCTCGTTTTTCTTTTTGTTTTTTTGAATGTGTACCTATTGCTGTTGGCTCTGCTGGCCTTGACAGCGTCACCGAGTGATCTTTTCGTTTTCTATACATCTATTTACAGAAATAAAATAAAATGAAATTTTCTGCTTATAATTCCAAATTTACAGTTTTTCAATAAATGGATATGCAAGTATATACAGCACTTACATAAAAATCTTTTTTTTCTTTAATTTTTATCGGTCTGTTAGTCTGTCTGCTTGTTTTGGCTCTGTGAAAAGGCTGGATCAGTTTTAACGGGATTCACTAGCTGATAGCTGATGTTATAAACAGTAACCGGCGTCGAGATTTGACGACCCCATCGCCCGCTGTTGGTATAACCTCTGTAAAAGCAGAGATTATTCCACCAGTGCAGTCAGTCACACTGGTGGTAAGTCTTTTGTTGCAAGAGGCCGGCTAGGTAGGTACCACCGCAGTGTCAAATATTCAACTAAGGATACTTTTATTTTAGAAAGAGTTCCGTGCGATAAAGAAAAATCCGTACACCACGTGAGCAGAGCCGGGGCGTTAGTTTCAAAAAAATCACGAACGTGCAAGTTTTTTTTATTGAACTTCAGCTGAAGGCGGTCTACTTATATTGGAAATCTAATTCGTTGGCAGATATCGAACCGAAGTAAACAAAAGCGTTTATAACTTGGCAATAAATCAAAGTTGTGAGTGAGGTGTTTTCGGCGCGAAATGTAAACCGCACAACATTAGAAGTTGCACACAGTCGCGGCCGATAGGCGTCAGCTTTTCACTTTGTTAGGATTTTATTTGTGAGTCCCGGCCGTATCTGATGCTCGTCTGATAGTCGCAAGTTACGAGAGAAGAGAGACAATACCAAAATTTAAACTAGAAATGCAGCATGAAACTTTTATTAGCCAAACCATTAATGATTAACATTTTAGCTAGTGTTAGAAGTAAGATATTGTTAAGTGTATGACTTGACTGAAACTTCTTTTTAAACCTTATAGGATATTTTAGTTTTTTTTGTAAGTATAGAGCCTTGCTATTTTGGCATATTAAATGGTTAGGTTCAATCAAGGAAGTACTTTCTAAAATTTTGTCTCTTCTGTGTCCTCTAGGGCTTAGGTATTACTGTAGGCTAGTGAAATTACTGGGCAAACGAGGTTCAAGAATCACTATCTCGACGTTGGCAACGCTTGAGTGACACCTACTAATGGTGTTGCGCGCGGTCATAGACTAGAGCAACTGCTTACCATCAGGTTGGTCGTATGATTGCTTACCAACTTGTAACATTAAAAAAGTGATTAGGCTTGCTATGATATTATTGATACCTAATTCGCTTCAGCTTATAACCTACATACACACACCTCTCATCTCCTAACTGAAAGGGTTCATATCTAAGCCATCTATAGGTTCTTCGAAAAGGCTTTGTTAGATAAGACTTCTTAGGGTCAATCTTTCTTCTAAAGCAGCGTTATCAATTTAATCATCGGATACTTTTATGAGTTTTTTTTCTCGTATATATTTTAATGTTTGTGAATGTCAAGGGACCTTATCGTTGAAAGGACGGAATTAATAATGTTAAGTATATATAATGGATTATGTTACTTAAAGAACCTTTTAACTTCACATAAGTCTCTTATAAATAGATAAAATAATTTAGCTATATTTTATATACTATGAAATGAATATATTCAAGACATTAAAAGATGAAAAGGCAAACATCAAAATTAAGGTTTTATACGAAGCTTTTCTTTAGTGTATGGTATGTTTTTATTCACAATGTTAGTCTTAAATTTTGAACTTTTAGTATATTGAATATTTTGAGCCTTAAAATAAAGTAATAGGCAAATAAATTATATTTGAAATTTGAAATTGCAATAGTCCAACAAATAGCTGAGCTGATCTAACTAAGTATCTAGAATAGTGATAGAGCATTAAAAATCCAAGAGCAAGACGAGATTGGCATCTCTCCAAGTATTCCAAAGAATTTAAGACACTTAAAAGCACTCGAAGTAGTATTTGGTTACATTACTGGAATAGCGTGTTGTAGTTACATTTGATACGTTGAATAGTAAATCGGAATATTTAATATTTTAAAAGTAAAATCAAAATTATTTAATCGTATTATCTGTTAAACGGTAGGCTCAACGACTACAGGCCTTCTTGATGATGGAAATTGAGTTTGCAAGGTTTGTCTGAGCTTTGTGTCTCGTGTCGTTAAAGAGAAAAGTAGGAATACTTTTGTTTGTAGATGGTCTGTAAGAAGGATAGAAAAGAATTATTAAGAATTATTAAAATAATCGTAAAACTCGACTGCATTACTTACTTGGTAAAAATTTAAATCAAGCTCAATCGTATCTAATCTTTATATATATAATTCTACTGTACGTGCGTATGTCCTCCTGCTGCTGATCGAAACGCGAGCGCACCGGCTGTTGCGCTACGCGCCCTGGACGCGGGCACTGCGCACGCTCAACATGGTTTCCGCTCAAATCGATATATTCAATTGTTCTGAACGTGAATTCTCAAAGTAAACTTTATTTGTTCTGTGCTATTGTATAACTTAGTTTTAAAATTGCTACACTATCGCATTGGATATATTCTGTAAAGATACATGTAATACGTGTGCATAAATAAAACAAACGGCTGGACCGATTTTGATGATTTTTTTATGTATTCTGGTGGATTCGAGAATGGTTTAGATTAGCAATTGGACCCAGTATCTGGACGCTGCTATCAGGTCTCACATTTTTTTCATTTTCGTCGCAGGACAACGACTGTCGGGCCCGCTGCTATAACATAAACATTAATGTTAGTAAAGGTATTATAGGTGGCGACAAGCTGATCGTTCAGTTATTAAACGGTACAGAGTGCTTAGATTGATTCGCTTATAGGATGGTCAAATATTATTATACTTTATTTCTTTACTTGGAAAAAGTAGCTAGAATATAATGTTTTTTAGCATACAATTTATTTATTCTGAAAATCTAATCCACCAGATATCGAAAGGAAGTAAACAAAAGAGCTTATGGCGTGGTGATAAATCAAAGGTATAAGTCAGGCAGTTTTGACGCGAAATGTAAGCCACGAAATATTAAAAGTCGCACGCAGTCGCAGCTGAGCGCCGCGCCTGCTTCTCACTTTGTTGGGAATTTATTTGCGAGTCTCGACCGCTTATGGTTCTTCCGGTATGCTCGCAAGTAACAAAACATAAATAGCGAATTCAATATTCTTATTTATTATTGGACGTAAATAAGCAATACCCTGTCAACCCACACGAATGTCATTTCAAGAAAAACGAGTTTGAAGATTTTGAACAACTTGCTTTATATGATTTTTTATGTATTGGTCAAGTTTTTGGCAATTTCAGATTTATGTAGGTGACTTTACTTATTTTCACAAAAAATAAGTATACAAACTGCATATTTTGTATATAATATAACCCAAAACGTTTAAAATAATACATAAATTGCATGATTAAAAATGGCTTTTTAGAAGTTTTAAAGCTTAAAACCCTACAAATATTAAAGAAAAAGTTCTTCAGCCATTTACCAACACTTCTGCATATATAACTCATTTTTTCAATTTTGTGGGTTGACATGGTATTGCCTATTTGCGTCCTATTATTAATTAGTGACGACGTTGTGGCGCAACGGTAGCGAACCTGCCTTAAACGCCACAGGTCGCGGGTTCGATTCCCGCTCGGAGCATAATATGTTTGTATTGACCATACAAGCATATTTTCCGGTCTGGGTGTATTTCTCCTTGTCATTGTGAATGTTTCCGGACCCCGACACAGGATATTACTATCCTAATGGGGGCCGTTGAGTGTGCACCGTTTATTTATTTAATGGTGACGTAAGGTGTATTAGTGTGTATTTGTGTATATATCTACGTGTGTCTGTGTGTTTGCATGTTTCCATTTCCACGTTTTTTGAATGTGCGTCTTAATATAATGTTAGTATTTTGTTAATAATTTCTTTGTTACTATTTTAGGTAAGTATCCCTTCTCGGTTAAAGGCCTCCTCCAGTTTCTGCCATTTATCTCTATCTTCTGCAAAGTTCATCCAGTAACAATATAATGTATTAATATGTCTATTCACTAATATATTTTAGAAAGCTACTAAATGATTACTCCTAACTGAAAGGCCTTACATTATTATTATCTAAATCTTTATGTCGAAGAACCTTTGTTGGATAAAATTTTTTAGGGGTCTTTATTCTAAAACAGCATTATCAATTTAATCATCTGATACATTTATGTGAGGTTTAACATCGATATATCTTAATATTTCTGAAATATTAAAAGATAGTTAATGAAGCCTCAATAGTTCAACGGTAGAAGGGCCGACTTCGCTCCGTTAACGCGATAGTCGAGGGTTCGATCCTGACCCCCCTGGTCTATAGTCGTACCTAGCGCAAGCTTCGATTTTATTTGGAAGGGCAATAGGAATATTAGTAACGCCTTGTAAAAAGCATTGCTAATATTCTTAAAAAAAAATAGTATCATTGGAAGACATATTTAATAAAACAAAGTAATTAAAAGCTTACGTTGTTTAGAGATCCTTTTAATGTTCAACATAAAACTTTTGTAACTTTAAGTATGTTGCTTGATTAATGAAATATTTCCTTTCTCTTCAAATTTGTTACATGTAACATGTTTAGATTCTAAAGGCGTCGGGATGTGACGGCCCCCATCGCCCGCTGTTGGGATAACCTCTGTCACAGCAGAGATTATTCCACCAGTGCAATCAGTCACACTGGTGGTAGGTCTTTTGTTGCAAGAGGCCGGCTAGGTAGGTACCACCGCAGTGTCCAATATTCTGCCGCCAAATATTAGTGCTTAGGCACTGTGTTCCGGTTTGAAGGGCATTGTACGCTAGTGAAATTACTAAGCGGACGAGATTTAAGAACTAATATCTCGAGGTTGGCAACGCGTGAGTGGCACGTACTTATGGTGCTGCAAGCGCTCATAGGCTACGGCAACCACTTACCATCAGGTGGGCCGTATGCTTGTTTGCCAACTTCTAACATAAAAAAAATATATATATATTTAGACAAAAGAAAGTCTATTTTACTTGTAACGTTTTCCTCTATAGTTTTTTACCTTGGCATGTAGCTATGAAATAATGGCTCACTATTAGTAATTATATGGGATAGAAACTCCTATGTTCCTTCTAGTATTCCAAATGACCAGCCGATTGCACCCAAGTGATTTTCTATTATAAGTGTTATAGTAGTAGAGAGTAAGAAAGGGAGTTTTTTAACTTAAAATGACTTAATTGTTAAAGTAAATACGGATAGTATTTAGAATCTCACAGAACAGCGACCTGCATAGAAGTATCCTTATTGTTATGTTTTGGTTAAAAAGTGAGGCCCAAATTACAATCCCGAAGGGGCTCCCCAATTCCCGTCCAATCTTTCTTCTCTTTCCTTACACTCCCTGGATCAGCAAATGAATGTGATAGTACAGATGTTGCAAGTTGCTCAGGCGCAGTATCATTTTAAATCAAACTAAGCTGAGGATAGCCATAAGCTTTTATCAATTTCATCCAAGTAGGTTAACATTATGAATTAATCCTTCTACTAGATAATACTATAAATTGTACAGCAGTGTAACTACTACGTAGCATTTCAGCGATTCATCTTTTTATATACGGTACGACAATAATTTTCTGCATAGTAAAATATTGAAGTAACCAACAATGTTCGCTTCATTAGAATGTCATATTTTCAAATAGTGTCTTTCTAGTACAACGTATTTAATATGTTCTATACTTCGTAATGCGCCAAACTCATGTTTAATAAAACTGAGTCACAAACCGAGTAACACAAGTAATAGATATTACACAACACAGTAAAAGTGCAACAGCTAGCTGAACTCTGAGAACTAAGTAACTGTATTTGGAACAGTAATAGAACATTAAATACTTTACAGTGAGACCCGATTGGCCTCTCTCCAAGCAGTCCAAAGAATTCTAGACAGCTTAAAATACTTGGACTAGCATTTGGTTAAGTAATAGCATGTTGTATTAGCGGAAGGATTGAAAGATTAAAAAGTTATTGTTTGTGTAGTGAAATACTTGGAAATTAAAATATGAAGGCTTTATTTTCATTGTATGTTTATGTTAGTCTTTAGGCATTTAGAAATATCTTACTATCTTAATTATCTAATCTTTTTGCAGTTTAGTTTTTATTATTATAATAGTGGTGCCAACAAGCGTTCGGCTCGTCTGAAGTAATTTAACCCAGGAGTATGAATACTGCTCCTTTACGCTGATATTATATATAAAGGTACCTGTCTCTGGACAAACCGGCCACTTTATGCATGAAATATAATTTTTTAGCTAGTATTTTATAAACAGACCATACAATTGTACTTATATAACAATCAAAACTTTATAAATAGTACCGATGCTTTGTCTGTATTTTGAAGATATTTAAAAAGAATCATTACTCTGTGTAAGTTTTGGAACCCAAAACTTAATAATAAAGGTGACAAATTATGATTCAATAAGTGGCAATTCAATAACCTGCGGTATAGATGACAAATTTTGCTGCATTTATTTTAAATCATTGAAAATAAGATGTTGAACGTTTTTCCAAATACAATTTCTATATAGTCACCAAATTATCAAATCATAATTATTTATATAAATTTCTCATATATGAACGAATGAACCTTTCCTGATTAATTCTTGAAACTGTGAACATAAATCAACTGAAATTTGAACGAGAGGCTTCTTTTGTTATGTAAGCACGTACTTAGAATGGATTTTAAGGAATTTTCTGCGCTTTTTAAGTTACATTCATGAAAATTGATCTTTGACGTTTCAATCAGAAAGTAGAATTTATATACTGTTATATTTAGTACTAAAATGCAGCAAGCAGTTTTAATTATTAGTTGTAAATATAGTTAGTATTGATATGAGGAAATCATATTATATTTTATAGTGAAATGATTTTTTAAAAATCATAAACAGACTTAAATTTTTTTTTGAAATATTTTTTCCGTAATTGCCATTAGATTAAATTTTTAAACTTAAAAATTATTATTAAGTAAATAATGACGACAGCTTATGATTTCACGACGAATTAGAAAAAGAAGTCGTCTAAAACTAATCCAAGAAATTATAAATAAGCATAACAAGTATTAACAAATTATATAAAAAAGTTGTGACCGTGGGCTATGTAATAACAGATTTATGAGCGTGCCTTGACTCCTGAAAGGAGGAGTAGGAGGAAAGTGGGTAGGAGTTCGGGCCTCTAGTACTCGAAATCATCATATAAGTAGGATAAGATAATCTTTATTATAAAAACAATTTTAAAACGATTAATAAAACTTAAGCTTAGTACTAAAATAAAAAACAAAACAAAGATTGTATCTTCCAAGTAATAATAACATAAAACGTGTTAAATACAATAGATAAGAATAAGACTTCTCTCTTCGCGACAAATTTTTAATTAAATATTATATATACGCATTACGAAAAAGCAGAACCCTTCTTCAGGACTGTTATATCATTATAAAACCTAAGTATTATAGAATCAAAGTATTATAATTATTTCAGGTCTCATTTAACGAATATAGAAAAAGAATAAATAAAGCATACTTTTTGTTTGTAAAATCTTAAGTTCTGAATGGAAAACAAAAAGGTAAGCGAATACACACAATGCTTCCATACAGGACTTACCGTGTATGCTGACTTGAAAAGCTTTCATAACGCATTTCGTCGTATACTACATTATTTAGAACTCTCTTAATCCGAGAGCTTTGTTTTTGAGAACTGCTGTTATTCCGACATGACATATATAAGCTGGGTATAGCTAATAAAAAACACCGCTAATGGAAATAAAATATTATTTTGTTATAATTATTTAGATAATTCTAACAATAACATTTCCTCTTTCCATAACTGACAGAAACAAATGTTTTTTAATGTTACAAGTTGGCAAACAAGCATACAGCCCAGCTGATGGTAAGTGGGCGCCGTAGCCCATGAGTGCTTGTAGCACCATTAGTAGGTGCCACGCACGCGTCGCCAACCTCGAGATATTAGCTTTTAAATCTCCTCAGCCCAGTAATTTCACTAGCGAACAGTGCCCTTCAAACCGGAACACAGTAATGCCTAAGCACTACTATTAGGCGGCAGAATATTTGACATTGCGGTGGTACCTACCTAGGCGGCCTCTTGCAACAAAAGACCTACCACAAGCGTAACTGATGTTATGCCAACAGCGGGCGATGGGGTCGTCATCCCGACGCCGGGAAAATAGACACCTTTGTGACGTTGTGGGTGTGGTGATCTTACAAATATCTGTTTCGATCTGGGCATTTGTCCTTGTTGATCTCCACACCGTGCCTCGGAGAGCACTAGAGAGAAAAACTAGTAGCCTGTCAAATCCGGACAAGACTAATAAGCAGACCCTGGACTAATATACTCGTATATTATACGAATAAAGCTACGTAGAAGAAGAGATGTTACAAAATATGCATTACAGTAATGCACGCTATAATTTTTTTGGTCGTAATTTTCCATAAACTAACTTAGCTTAGTAACTTTTCATTATGTAATAAATAATAAAAATAACTAAATAAATATGTTATTTATACTATTATTATTCAATACTAACTATATTTACAAATAATTACAACTGTACAAATCATGTTCACGGGGAATGGTAGCAAGAATGCTAGCTGCATTTCCTCGCTTCGGGCGAAAAAGGAACCAGCCTTCCTGTTACCAGTGGAGTCAATGAACCGAGGTGTAATCTTTTAGAAATTGTTTTGCACTTATGTTCCATGACCCAAGTTTTTCTACTGCAAACGGCACACGGATGTAATTTGGAATAACTTACTTACGATCCCCTTGGTGGTAGAGGTCACCACAGCCCAGATTTTTCCAGTAATATTTATGATGAGTATGATTGCTTTTTTACATACAATGAAATTATTATATGTTATTCCATAAAGCGATACTAAACTACGTAATGCTCTACCTAAATAAGTAAATATCTTTTCACGACAAACGAGCAAATATTACGTTTAATTTATTGTTTTACAAACGTTTATTATTATCACTTTAACTGCTACAACTGCAATTTTGTGGTTCAATATAAACTGCTGTTATATTTTTTATCCGGTAATCGGATAGCTAATCCTATGTTATTATTTTGTGATTACTCTGAGCGTACTTTATATTGTTATTAACATTTTTTAATACCAAATGTTACGCTACACACTCTAACAACTATTTTACCCATTAGGATAGTTATATCCCGTGTCGGGGTTCCAGGAATATATACAATGACAAGGACAAACACACCCAGACTGTCTTGCAAGATCAAAACAAACATCTGCCCCTATCGAGAATCGAGCCCGCGACCTGTGGCACATTTTGTCCTATAGAGTATATAAATTTTTTGACTTTTCTAAGTGGATTGCATAGCGTAGCGGTAGTGAACCTGTCTTATGTGACAAAGGTTGCATGTTCGATTCCAACTCGGGGCCGTTATTTGTATTAACCATAAAGGCAAATGCATTGGTCTAGGTGTTCCTGCATGTGTATACGTGTGTTTCCGGATCCCCGACACAAGATTACTATCCTAATGGAGGCCTTTGAGTGTGAAGCGTTTAATTATTATTTAGTCAATAATTAAAAAGATATTCATACTTATTTTCTTTAAAGAATCCCTAACAAAAGTAATACTACAATTCCTATGTCTTAAAACCTTCATCGTCATCCAAAGATGACTGAAGAGTTATATTCACGCCTGAATTTAATTTAGACACCTGAGCTGCGTAATGCATAAAAGATGGACTTTTTTTCTCGCAACAGATAAGATACTAAATAGACAGTTCACTTTTTTACACCACTAAAGTGGAAATCAGTTTCCGTAGCCTATATTCACTGTAAAACTATCAGGATATGTAGAAGATTTAGAAGACATTATCTTCTTCGCACAACCACACTGTGGAATCAACTTCCGCCGGCGGTCTTCCCGAACCGATACGACTTGGGAACCTTCAAGAGAAGAGTGTATTCTTTCCTTAAAGGTCGACAACGCGCCTGGATGCCTTCTGGTGTTGCAGATGTTCATGTGAGGCGGTGATCGCTTAACATCAGGTGAGCCTCCTGCACCTTTGCCCCATTTTTCATAAAAAAAGGAAGTGGGTGGGGTAGGAGCAACAGGATACAACGGATCGTAAGTTCATCATCGACCATAATAAAAGTATGTCTACTGCTTTTTCTTTCTTCTTTTCGAATGCTAAAAAAATTGGTTTTACGACTCATACATATTGCGGATTAGTTTCAGTTTTCTATCGGACTCCATTAGAAGGGTGAAGTTTTTCGAGAGTATTGTGTGTACGTCTTTTGTCCTTAACAGCTTGATTTACATTTAGATTTATACAAAAGATTGACAAAAGACTGACAAAAGATTGACTGACTAACTGACGGTTCATGTTTAGTTTATGAAACCTTTTCTAAGTTTTTCTCTGCGTCTTGTAAAAGATTCGTAAAAACTATGATTATTATTTTAATGTTTGCGCTATGTTTGTTTATAGGTTTTATTTATAAATATGCAATACCCATTTCCTTTGATAATTCGATGACATATTAATCAAAAACTCATAATTTATTGCCACAGCTAATGTTTTTAGTCTAATTAGTCCACATGACGGCATTCAATCGCATATTAGCATTATTAAATTCAGTAATGAATGCGTCTCTGCGTTTTACTGCTCTGTATAAGCCATTTGAAATAGCGACATTTCGGCGTTTGTATTTTAATGAGGCTTCGCAATATATTTTTACGTGGCTTTATGATCGCGTATGCGAATGTACTCAGACGAAGCCCTTTAATTAAATCTTTTATTCTGTTTGTTATTCTTTTGTATAATTTGCTATTATGATAATTTACCATGCATTACAAACGTTTGCTTTCATTCTTGTTACTATATAAAGCTAACATTTCCCGCGGATTTCTCCGCGTAAATAACGTTTATCAATAAGGCACTTTTATTGCCATGTAAAAAAAATAATTACTCTGGATTCCATGAGAGCCATCTTATCGAAATTTAAATGTTGTAGTCCGTTCATTTGTCTATCCCACTTTAATATTTTCCCGGTATATTTCCTTTACGAAGTATCCTAAGTTTAAACCCAGGTAACAATCTATATCTGTGCTAATTTCATCCAAATTTGCTCAGCTGTGTTTGTGAGATTGAGTTACAAACATCAAAATATCTAAACATCGAACTTTCACATTTTTTATATTACAGTAGTATTAATTTTATTTTGTTGTAACTGTATGATATTATATGATATTTTCAAGGTTAGCGATTTTCTAAAAGATAATAATAGTATAATATAATCGCTGCTGGCATCATTACAACTTTCTAGTAATTATGGCCAAATTAGTAATGTAGCGGTTTTCTAGATAACCCAGAATATATAAAAAGGGAATAAAAATATTATAAAAATAAAATGCTTTTTAATATAACTCCGTTGTTTATTTATGGCGGTGCGACAATAGTTTACAATATCGTCCATCGATTGGAATTGGCCGTAGATTGCATAACGCTCTGAGCGTCCGCCTTTTATCCGTACGGGCTATCATAAATCAACATTTTTATTCTCTTTACATCCTTACTTTATAATATCATTGGTGATATAGGAATATTGTTCAATTTTTCATGTTTTGTCTCTGTTTCGCTTAGGCTTTTTGAACACGTTTGATAGAAACAAAACATTGGATTCTAAATTAGTTTATCTACACTATCTGAGAAAACATTTCCAATTTTTGTTTGTAGTAGGATTAAATGAACTGGTAGTAGATTGTAGTTAATTAAACAATATTTTATTGTTTAATTGAGTTCTCTTCTTTCTAACTTTATTCCAGGTTCTGTCTAAGGTCTGTTTATACGTTTCGTTTGACGAATAAAAGGAAAAGAGTAAGCCCTCTGACCATTTCCTCCCTCCCTCACTCCCCATGCGCGATGAGATTAGTGTTGCAAACATTCATAGGCTACGGTGTCTACTTACAACTCTGTAGATCGCGGGATTGCCTTCAATGTAGGAAAAGCATTAGGTACGTTTTAAAAAACCGGCCAAGTGCTAGTCGGACTTGCGCACAAAGGGTTCCGTAAGTTTTTCTATAAAAACGGCAAAAAAATTATGTCTGTTGTATAGGAACACCCCTATCTAAATATGGTGACAGACGGACAGCGGAGTCTTACCGTCATAGGGTACCGTTTTACCTTTTGGGTACGGAACCCTAAAAATGATGTTTGCTTTACTATTCGTGGGCAGTCAAAAGCGAACAAACAAACGCCCTCAGTATGAAACATATGAAATAACAGAAATTAGACGTAAGACAAGCCGCAAGCGCTCGTACCACGGACCAACAACGTTGAACTTAGAGCCAAGACAATATGAATTATTATAATATCATACGATGTATATTTAATGTTAAAGCTAAATTATAATTAAACTGTTTTAGCAAAATTATTACAAATTTCAAACGAAAAACTACTCAGTTTAGTTTCGTTCTTTATGTAGCAATTACATATGCCCGCGGGTTCGCTCGCATGGCCTACTCGTTCATTACTTAGTTAAATAAAATGTGTGTGCGTGTACTAGTGTACACACGTAAGAAGTGAAACTTCTTTATGACCTTATGTTTCGAAAAATGTTCTACTATATGCAACTTTAAAGAAATTGGTTAAATAAAGTTAAATGAGACAAAGATTAACAAAAGGCTTTTATCATCACAGACATGACTACAAATAATACAATTATTTCATTTTACCTTATTACTACTAAGATTATTACAGCATTTTAATAATTGTAATAGAATTGATACATGCTATCCCTACTACGCAAAAATGTGACGCGTAACTGAAAAATGTGACGGTAAAGAAGTTTCACTTCAAAAACAAACGAACAATCTTTTGCTTTAGTTTCTTTTGTTGTAGTTCCACCAACTCGCATTGCATCGCCCGCCCGCGCTTTCCTAATTTCTCGGCTTCCATATATTGTATTTTGATGTTATATCCTATAGTCTTTCTCAATACTATCAAATGCAATTTTTTTTTTTTTATGTAAGAGGGGGCATACGGGCAGGAGGCTCATCTAATGTTAAGCGATCACCGCCGCCCATGGACATCTCCAACACCAGAAGGCGCGTTACCTGACCTTTAAGGAAAGAATACGCTCTTCTCTTGAAAGTTCCCAAGTCGTATCGGTTCGGAAATTTCAAATCTGACCCATACCCGAGATTAGCGCATCCAACCAAACAAACAGACAAACTCTCCCTTTTTATAATATTTGTATAGATATGATGTTTTATTTAACCGATTAAAAAAAAGAGGTTCATTTGATGAATCCTCTTTTTTGTTTGGACGGGTATTTAAGATACCAACCATAAAGGTGCATCATTTCTTAGATTTGAGTAATTATTATTAATAATTTGCCCTAAGCACGTATAATATCTACATTCACTCAAGTTAACATAACTAGATACAATAAAATCTCAGATTTCTTTAAACTTTACAAAAAAAGATACACATTTAGTCTCAAGTTCTTATTAAATACAGTCCCTGCTGATATATTGCGTAAATTTTACGCGGTTTCCACCACCTTCGTATTAATTTCCCGACGGAGAGGATCAACACCCTACACTGTTCCTCCCTGGGAAGACTCACATATTATTCCCTTTTAAAAGGTTTATTCTATACTAGCTTCTGCTAGCGGCTTCACCCGTGTAAATAACGATGTTAATACAAACTCTGAACCCCCCTCCTTTTACAAACTTTGAATGTCATATTTATTTGTATCGAATCAACAGCCTACAAAATAAATTGTAGGATTTAAAACTGACGATACTTCCATACAACTTTTCATCACAACGCTTTTAAAAAGTAGACTTCGTCCTTTCTCAGGCTCTAGACTATCTGTGTAGCAAATTTCATTTAAATCGGTTCTGGGGTGAAAGAGCACGACAGACAGACAAACAGCGAGACAGAGTTACTTTCGCATTTATATATTAGTAAGGATAAGGATTATCCTATGAAGTCGAATTAAATTAAATCTCCGATATATAAGCCCGATAAGTTTTAATTAGCCCGTTAGTGGTTTGACCAGGCGGGTCAATCGAATTTTAATCTTGAACTTGATGAGATTAACGATCCGTTAATGAATTCAGTTACCAGCGATTGCTTTTTCCAAGAATAATTTTATATAGTTATGAACGATTGAAACAGGCTAAGTATGTACTGTGTTTCGCACTGTAGTAAGCGAAATTACTGGGAAAGGAAAATTAAGAACCAATATCTCGAGGTTCACAACGCGTGAGTGACACCTATAAAAATGTATGGTGTTGCAAGCGCTTATAAGCTATGATAACCGGGTACCATCAGGTGGGTCGTATGCTTGCTTGCCATCTAACGGAACGAACCAACGAACGAAATAAGTATTTTCGTAAGGCTAAATAGTTTATCATAGTGTAAAATAACTTTTTTTTTTTTTATGTTACAAGTTGGCAAACAAGCATACGGCCTACCTGATGGTAAGTGGCTGCCGTAGCCTATGAGCGCTTGCAGTACCATTAGTAGATGCCACTCACGCGTTGCCAACCTCGAGATATTGGTTCTTAAATCTCACCTGCCCAGTAATTTCACTAGCGTACAGTACCTTTCAAACCGGAACACAGTAATGCCTAAGCACTACTATTTGGCGGCAGAATATTTGACACTGCGGTGGTACCTACCTAACTACCACCAGTGTGACTGATTGCACTGGTGGAATAATCTCTGCTGTAACAGAGGCTATCCCAACAGCGGGCGATGGGGTCGTCACATCCCGACGCCGGGAAAACTTGTATACAATTTTGTAAACCATTGTCAACTGCGCAATGGTTTTGTAAGTGCTCATTTAAATAGCTATATTTATTTAGATTTAATTCAAAATAGCTTGTTTACTTTAAACAGTGCGGTTTGACTTGCTGTCAAAATGATGTTTGGATTTTACTGACTAACATCATGGATAAACAGATATTTACATATGAACCAACAAACACGCATAATTTTGTAACATTTTTTTAATTTTATATTTCTAACCAAGCTGTATTATAATTAGACAACGCCTCTTAAATCTGGCACGATAATTTTTTCAAGTTACCTTGTTTTCAAGCAAGCATAGAGCCCACCTGATGGTAATCCATGGGCATAGCCTCTGAGCGCTTGCAACACAATTTGTAGGTATCACTCAAGCCTACTTCGACATATAAAAACGTTTTTGTTTTGTTGTGTTTTCTTTATATAAATAAAAATATTGAGTAGGGATCTTTTTGTTTCTTTTTATGGTCTTTTAGTTTTAATTGAATATTCTAACAAATCTTTTACAATTTAATATGAGTTCATTTCTATTTTTCTCCGATCATCCGATCATCATGAAATTTCGCATACACCTTATCCTTTTTCATTTACAAACCAAATTAATGCTGAAGGACAGAAACAATATATTTAAGATGGTCGTCGTGGTGAAGTATAATTCTGAAGTGCATGCAGACAAAGTCACGGGCTAGTTACACATAATTTCAATTGGTTTCGTGTTTTGATTTACATAGATCTCATTTAATCGTAACAGGCCATTAGCAATAATGAAGGCAGTGTAAAGCGCCTTAAGGAGCTCCAACTATGCTTACATTAGAGACTCATAGCAACACTTATACATGTATAATTATGTATGTTTTATTCCGCCCGATCTAAAGCACTTGTCATAAATTTAATCGTTCATTTTATTTCAACTTGATTCCTAGCATATCCTTTTAATATATTTCATATTATAGATTAGAGTATTAAGATGCAATTGATATTATTGCGAAAAAAAGATATTTGATTAATTATTATTGGCGTCGTGTAAAATGATTCAAAAAAATATTATCTCAAACACTTCAATGCTGCTTCAATGCGAAAGTAAATCTGTCTGTCGCGCTTCCACGTCAAATCAAATCAAATCAAATCAAATATTTTTATTCAACATAAAAAGCATTACACTTATTTGTTGAAAGTCAGATTCTACCACCGGCTCCAAAATGGAAAAACCTCTACCTGAGAAGAACCGACGAAACAAACTCAGGGGGTTTTATCTTTTTTTATATATGTATTTTTTTTGAACTGATATTAGTTTACATATTATAATCACTGAAAAGCCTGGAGTGACTGTCTCATTCCCAAGGCGTGGTGTCCTCAAGGTATTCACTAATTTTATAATAGCCTTTACCACACAAACGTTCTTTGACCTTTTTTTAAATTTATTTAAAGAAAGTTTCTGAACGCTTTCTGGGATCCTATTGTAAAACCGTATACAGTTACCCTTAAAAGAGTTACTAATTTTATGCAGTCTAGTAACTGGCATTGTTAATTTATGTTTGTTCCTAGTGTTGATGTTATGATTATCACTACATTTTGTAAATTCATTGATGTTCTTATGTACATACATAACATTTTCTAAAATGTATTGAGAAGCAACAGTCAATACATTAATTTCTTTAAATTTCTCCTTTAAGGAATCTTTACAACCAAGATTGTAAATTGCACGAATAGCTCGCTTTTGCAGCACAAAAATTGTATTTACATCAGCCGCGTTACCCCAAAGTAAAATTCCATATGACATAATGCTATGGAAGTAACTAAAATAAACTAGTTTGGCTGTTTCTACATCTGTTAATTGTCGAATTTTTCTTACTGCGAATGCTGCCGAACTAAGTCTATTCGCCAATTTAGCAATATGGGGGCCCCATTGTAGTTTAGAATCTACAGTTATTCCAAGAAAACCTGTAGACTCCATAATTTCTAATACTTCTCCATTCAATATTACATTAGACTGAACTTGTCTCACATTGGGCATTGAAAATTTAATGCATTTAGTTTTTTTACTATTCAAAAGTAAGTTATTGACACTGAACCAATGAAGTACCTTAGAAAGAGCATTGTTTACTTCGTCGTAATTAATACTATGTCTTTTAAGGTTAAAAATAAAAGAAGTGTCGTCAGCAAACAATACTATTTCTTGTGCTCCTTCCACAAAATATGGTAAATCGTTAATGTAAACAAGAAAGAGAAATGGGCCGAGAATGGAGCCCTGTGGGACTCCCATATTTACATTTGTACCTGAAGATCTTTTACTGTTTACGTCGACCTTCATAATTCTATATTGCAAGTAAGAAATAAGAAGATCGAGCGCAGTGTCACGTATACCATAGTGCTTCAACTTCCTGACTAACGTCTCGTGTTGTACGCAGTCAAAAGCCTTAGATAAATCACAAAAAACACCAAGTGCATCCCGTGACTCCTCCCAGGCATCATAAATATTAGAAAGAAGTTTGATACCTGCGTCAGACGTCGAGCGACCCTTGGTAAAACCAAATTGATTTTTATGCATTAATTTATATTTATTAAAATGCAACAGCATCTGATTTAACATTATTTTCTCAAAAATTTTACTAAGAGTCGGTAACACCGATATGGGTCTAAAGTTAGATGGATCTGACGCACAGCCAGACTTAAATAACGGTATCACTTTGCTATATTTCATTAAGTCAGGAAATATTCCACACTTGACACAATCATTAAATATGGTCGCGAGATACGGTGCAATAAGATCTATAATTGAGCTTATTACTTTTACAGACATGCCCCATAAATCTGCTGTTTTCTTTATATCAATCGTTTTGAATACACTAATAAAGCTCACAAAACTGAAATTGAACTTAGTTTCACATGTTTTAACACTATTAATAAGTAGTGATTCAGCAACGGTTGGAGAAGAAATTAGTGATTCAGTTGTCAAAGCTGGAATGTCAGCAAAATACTTCTCAAAAGCTGCCGCAACATCCTGGTCTCTTGAAATATTTTTATTATTAATGTTTAAAGAAAAGTTAGTGTTGCGAGATTTGACTTTTCCAGTTTCACAATTAATCACATGCCAGGTTGCTTTAATTTTATCATGCAAAATGTCAAAACTACTGAACCAATTTATATAAAATTTTGTACACAGATAGAGAATGAGGAAGGACATATGCTACTTTTTAATGCGAAAAAAGGGTTGTAAGGGGTTAAAAGTCGATATGATAAGTTACAGGGAATTATCGACTTTTTAGAGCTAAAAGCTTGTAACTTATTTTTTAAAATAAGTTACAAGCTTATAAAATAAATAAAAGATTCGAAGTTTGTGAAAGTTTTACCCTCAAGAGTGTAACATAACAATAGGGAATAGGGGATGAAAGTTTGTATGGAAATATGTAAGTTATAAGTGAATATTTTAGGCGCGGGAGAAGCTGCTGGCAGAAGCTAGTATGATATATATAGATCTGGGGGCACGGTAGTGCCCCCGCCAAGTCGAGCAAAAAAGCGGCACGGCCGTACTATCCTTTTCTCGAAGCACTTTAGCCCATTTTCGACGCTCTATAACTTCGTTGTGGATAAAGCTATAAGCCTGAGTTTTCAGTAACCGAGCAGGCATTGTATAAATACGGTATATTTCAAATTTCATTCAATTTGAACCAGTAGTTTTAGAATTATAACTAGTCAAATTTCTTAATTTTGTCACTCACTGACTGACCGATCATCAAAACTCTAAGGCACTTCTAGCAGACATGGAACCTTCAAGTTTAGAATATAATTAGTGTTTAGTGTATAAATAAAGGAGAAATTAAAATATTTTGTAATTTCGCTCCAGTTTTCTAGATACACCAACTGCATAAATAACTTTGTAATCTCATGTAAATATCTAGGATTACAAAGTTACATTTGCAGTCAGATACGTACTTACATAATTTTCAACCTCTTATAACTTCGTTGTTGCTAAAACTCAAAGCTTGAACTTTCAGTAACCAATTAGGCATTGTATAAACACGGTGTATATCAAATTTCATTCAATTTGAAAAAGTAGTTTAAGAATTATAACTAGTCAAAAATTTCTTAATTTTGTTATACATTGGCTGACCGTCATCAAAACTCTAAGGCACTTCTAGGAGACATGGAAGCTTCAAATTTAGAATATAATTAGTGTTTAGTGTATAAGTAAAGGAAAAATTAAAATATTTTGAAATTTCAGTCCAGTTTTCTAGATACACCAACTGCATAAATAACTTTGTAATCTTATATAAATGTATAGGATTACAAAGTTATATTTGCAGTCAGATACGTAGTTACATAATTTTCAACCTCCTATAACTTCGTTGTGGATAAAATTGTAAGCCTGAATTTTCAGTAACCAAGTAGGCATTGTAAAAACACGGTGTATATCATTTCATTCAATTTGAAAAAGTAGTTTAAGAATTATAACTAGTCAAAATTTCTTAATTTTGTTATACATTGGCTGACCGTCATCAAAACTCTAAGGCACTTCTAGCAGACATGGAAGCTTCAAATTTAGAATATGATTAGTATTTAGTGTATAAATAAAGGGAAAATTAAAATATTTTGTAATTTCGGTCCAGTTTTCTAGATACACTAACTGCATAAATAACTTTGTAATCCTATATAAATTTATAAAATTACAAAGTTATATTTACAGTTAACCTATCAGTGTACCTGTATAGTATTTGCATAATATAATTAAATAATAGGTGTAGGTATCTAGATGAAATACGATTAAATTCAAGAAGTGGGTAAAAAAAAGTAGATCTTTCAACAAAAAGATATGAGATCCCATAAAAACATAAAATGTAAAAAAATTGCCAGTCTCGCAAAGCAGTTCTTCTACTACAAAAAGTAGTGAGATCTCATCTATAACTACGCTTGAAACTTGGCAGTTTTACGAATCGAAAAGTATTTGTATGAGTAGAATAAGTTGCCGTACAACTGGCAAGTTTCAGGCGTAGTTATAGATGAGATCTCACTACTTTTTGTAGTAGAAGAACTGCTTTATGAGACTGGCAATTTTACATTTTATGTTTTTGTGGGATTACTATTAAGTAATATATTATTTTGTTCATTGACAAATATAAAATTAATTGTTTTGTTCATCAGCAATAACAAAGCCAATCAAACATTCTTTTATAATTTTATCAAGTATCTAATTTAAAAAACCATAGAGCTATTTTCAGTAACGAAATAATTATGTGAAATTTTCCCTCATACAGTTAGCAGCGGTTTCAATAAACAACAAAAAAGAATATTAAAAAGGAGGCGAAGAATGAAACCATTATAATAAGAAAATTAATTTACGTTTAAGGTTGAATGTAAACATTTACATCCGCGTATAATGACACAAAACGATCGGGCGAGTTTCCTTTCATAGCCTCTCCGAATTATCCTTAGAGTAATTATACTTACTTACTGTCGCAAAAGACAAACACAACCAACCATTGATCAGAATCCTTAGAACGATTTTAATATTCAGGAAGGTAACACTCAATGGATATAATGATACTTGAATTACTAGCACGATATTCCATTGGTCAGTCATCTCGGTACAGGAACCACGATTGAGACATACAAATGTTTGGCGTGGGATTATTTTCCAATTGGAACGTGCCTATAAAGACTGTGTAGGGTCCATCTTATTTGAATCTGAATTATCCGCATTCTATAAGCAGAGTTGATGAATGCATAATAATTAATTAAATAAATTACTGCTGAAATTATAATAAACTAATATTATAGCTGTTAAGGTATGTTTCGATGTTTGTTACTCAATCAGCCAAAAACGGCTGAGATAAATGAAAGGAAATTTGGCACATAGAATATTACCGGAATTGACCCATAATATACCATTTAACCCGGAAAGATACGTATAAGATATATACGTATAAGATAAGATACATATAAGGTAAGGTGTGTGTTTGTTTGTACGTCCATTCACGTGTCTATTTTGTCTTGATTTTTTTATATTATTTAATAATGTTTTTTACCCTTTTTGCCTATTGCATATTCAAAAAAAATCGTTCTTAAGGTTAAGGAGTAAACTCCAGTCATGCGTCAGAGCTAATAAATACAAGCTTTTCTTTCTTAACAATATCAGCAACAACACCAACACCGTTGTTACCAGAGACGAAAGGAAGAGGAGAAGGAGGGGATGAGAGGGGAGAAAAATAGAAAAATGGAGTGAACCTCTGAACGAAGCGCAACGTTATGGATGCCATCTTTATAAATATTCTGTGCGTGTATATGTGCGTGTGCGCGTTCAAATGGATTCGAGAATAGTTTAGAATCACAGTTTAACCCGCTAGATGGCGCTACGTTCGGGGTACAGATTTATTTATTTTAGGGCAAGACCACGTCTGCCGGCCTTACTAGTTTATTATATTACAGTAAGGCTTGTACATAATTATACAATTCTTCCTTCGTTAATATCATCCTATTAATTATGTCACGAGAATTTATTTAATTTACTGTTGCGAGCTAGATGTATATAACCATAAAATGGTTAACCTACGCCAAGCTAGGCACCTGTGTGGATATTTATAGCCTAGCGTCTACTTTTATGGCTTACTCAAAGAAAATATACAATTCACATTAACCTGAAATATAAATTAAATGTGTTTTTAGGAACAGACATCAAGAATCACTTTAGTTTATACCATAAAAATGTTTTGTTAGGTCTTTAATTAAAATGTTTTGATTTTATATAAATTAAATTTTTATATTTTATATAGAGGATGTTTTATAAAAGTAACCAAAACATAATATTTTGGAGAAACTACTTAATGAAATTTAATTTCAATTTGTTCATTAGATGTGGTGTGAAAGCGCGACAGCAGACAGTGTTACTTTCGCATTTATAATATCAGTAAGAATTGTCAAGGTAGTGCATTTACTCGGTGGACTCGGGACCTTTATTAAGTAATGCAAGGCATACTCAGACGTTGTTATAGTATTAGAGTTGTATTAGAACAATACAATACAGGCAAATAAGAAATTATTTTTGGATAGAAGTTCCTTTTCGTGGGTTGGTGTGTGAGAGCGAGCCGGCAATAAAACATTATCGGATATCGTTGACACAAAACCATTACGTCGCGTTGTTGTCGTTGTTTTTTTGTGGTGAATTGCAAAAGGCATAAGGTGGGGTGGCAAAGGATGGCAAGGGATGGCATGGAGTGAAGTGGATGGGTGACAACGGATGGCAAAAGGTGGCCAGGGGTGATATATTATTTAACTCTTTTAGAAGTTAATAAAAAACAAACAGTCTACCATTAAATCTCATGTCTGAATCTCATGTTTTCTTGGTTTCGTGATAAATAAATACAAGTATGAGGTTTAAAAGATACATATAGATGTTCCAGGATTCTTTTACAAAAACCATTGTAGGATTTGCAATTAACGCATTTTATCTTTGCACAATTAATATAAGTATAGATTTCCAAACAAAATGTACGTCCTTGGAAAGCTTGTGAGCAGTGAAGAAGCTGCGGAACCGAAGTTAATTAAAAATAAAGTTAATAAAATAATCGTATCTTATTTAACGAAATAGTTAGCGAAGTAACTTGGTGTTGGGACTTTGATACCTTTTTTTATGTTACAAGTTGGCAGGCAAGCATGCGGCCCACCTGATGGTAAGCGGTTGCCTGAGCCTATGAGCGCGAGCAACACCATTAGTAGGTGCC
This sequence comes from Hestina assimilis, assembly GCA_023373885.1. Taxonomy (NCBI): domain Eukaryota; kingdom Metazoa; phylum Arthropoda; class Insecta; order Lepidoptera; family Nymphalidae; genus Hestina; species Hestina assimilis. The sequence continues at coordinate 460,903 of CM041745.1, read as the reverse complement.
ACTCAAGCGTTGCCAACGTCGAAATATTGGTTCTTGAATATTCTTTGCCCGGTAATTTCACCAGCCCACAGTGCCCTTCAAACCGGAACACAAAAATGTCTAAGCTTTATTGTTTGGCGGTAGAATATTTGACACTGCGGTGGTACCTATCTAGCCGGCTTCTTGCAACAAAACACCTACCACCAGTGTGACTGATTGCACTGGTGAAATAATCTCTACTGTGACAGAGACTGTGACATCAGCGGGCGATGGGGTGGTCATATCCCGACGCCGGCAAAACGAAGCCCTTTATTGTTACTTTGATCGTTTTAGTAATAGTAAAACAATGCTTTTCCCAACACAGAGATCCGAGAGCGCCGGAGGCCCGATCTATCACCCCCTCTGTTCCCTTTCTTTTTTCCTTTTTCATCTCTTCTCTCCCACTTATTGGGCTAGCAGCACTCATGTGATACTTCAAGTATCATGCGCGACCATAGGTTGCGGTAACAGCGTACCATCAGCCAGACCGTATGCTTGTTTACCAACCTTTATGCTCTCTATCGCTCGAAAGATTTTTTTTTTAATATAAAATTACTAGGGTTAAAGGGTTACTATAAATTAACTAGTTTTTGCCCACAGCTTTAATACGTCAAAGATAACTGAACTTGAATAATCGTAGTTTGGTAACGACAGATATTTGCATTCATAAATGATTCATGACGATGATGGCCAGCTGTTGTCCGAGAAAACATCAAATTTGATAACCGTGGCTCAATATCGGATATTGGCCGTGTATGGTATCGAATAGATATTGTTGATCAATATCAATTGATGGTGATAACATTGATATCGCTTAAATTTGATGGATTCTGATATGTCAATTCATTTCATCATAGTTATATAAAAAAATATATATTTAAATCCAGCAACTTTTTTTTTTAAACAATATTAGCAATGCTTTTTCAAGGTATTACTAATATTCCTATTGCCCTCCAAATAAGCTCGAAGCTTGCGCTAGGAGTGGGTACGACAATAGCCCAAGGGGTCAGGATCGAACCCTCGACTCTCGCGTTAACTGAGCGAAGTCGGCGAAGTTGAGCTATTGAGGCTTGAAATCTTTATATCTAACATCTCTGGAAAAATGATTTAAAGTGCTGCGGATGTCAATGTAATTGTAAAAATAAAGTTTGTTATTTTATTCATAATTAATTTGGATCAACTCTTATTTCATCTAACCTAAATTTGGACAGCAATAAGTTTATGTCCTAAATACCTAATTGTGTTGTAGTATTTTTACTCTAAGCCTTAACAAAGCGTTGAACTGCAAACAGAATATTATATCGAGGCGAAGAATGAAACCATTATAATAAAAATTTAATTTACGTTTAACGTTCAAAGTAAATATTTACATCTACGTATAATGACACAAAACGGTCGGGCATGTTTCCTTTCATAACCATTCTGTGAGCCCCGCGCCGTTACAAAAGATATACAATACCATTCACCGGCTATGAACTAAGACACAATTTTTATATCCAAGAAAAAAAACGCGCAATGTAATATGGTAAAATTATATTGACTTTTATGATATTCCACTGGTCAGCGTTCTTAATACAGGTATTGTGATTGAGAATAACAATGTTTCGTTGTTAGATTACTTTGGAATCGGAACGATCCTACAAAGATGACACACCGATACTTATTTCGACGCAGCGGTATCGAACCTTTTTTTTTTTTTTTTTTTTTTTTTTTTTTTTTTACTTGGGGAAATGCATTTACGCACCCCGCGCCGGGACAGATGGTAAAAGTGGCGCGGGGAGTGTGGGACTCGAGGCCATGTGCAATGTCCTTATAGGACCTGGCCCCCATACCCACTAAAACCCCAAGGTCCCATCTAGCGCCATAGTGGGACGTCGCGGGATCACCGTAGCATTCAACCGCGACGCCCCGACGCTTGCCTCGAGGGGCCCTCCTGGGGCGGCAACATAGTGCCGCCATAGATACTTATAATTACATATAAATACTTATATACCAATATATATATCACCGCGCGCGAACGCGCCAGGCCTTTCGGCCTCCGCCCTGGGCGGCAACATAGTGCCGCCATAAATACATAACATACATACTAATACATATATAAAGATAGAGATATACCCACCCTGGCGCTTACGCGCCTAGGCCTTACGGCCTCCGCCTGGACCGGCTTCGGGAAGTTTATTTTTCAATAAACTCACGAAGCCGGCAATACCCCAAATATATACATATATACACCAATAACCCCCTAGCGCTTTCGCGCTCAGGCCTTGCGGCCTCCGCCAGTGCCGACTTCCCGAGAAAACCCAGGAAGACGGCAAAACCCCAATATATACAAAAATATACATATATACAACTCCGGGGCCTTACGGCCTACCAGCCGACTTCCAGGGCAAGCCCAAGAAGTCGGCAAACCTCCACTATATACATATATACACGCCCGCGTAAACGCGGGTGGGCCTTGCGGCCCCCACCGACCGACTCCCGAGTCTGGTCCGAAGACTCAGGAAGCCGGCAACCCTGTTCGCTTCACCGGGTAGCCGAAGGTGCCTCCTGCACAATCGACTATTACTCCCGGCTACTGAGCCCCCGGCACGACAAGCCCAGGGTACCGCAGAGTTTGACCTCTGCGGTTGGGGGCAGCGGTATCGAACCTGCCTTAAGCGCCACAGGTTGCGGGTTGGATTCCCACTCGGAGCAGATGTTGCTATTGACCATACAGGCATGTTTTCCGGTCTGGGTGCGTTTGTCCTTGTCATTGTGAATGTTTCCGGGCCTCCGACACAAGATATAACTATCTTAATGGGAGCCGTTGAATGTGCAGTGTTTATTTATTTCATTTGTTGTCCGTGGCCCAAACTAGGCTTTATATGAATAGATTATGACTAATTTTTTTATATGTAGACATAAAACGGATCATACAGATGTATAGAGGCTATTTTCGCAAAAACTAAACTTGAATAGGAGATGAAAGTTTGTTTTGCATTAAAAATCGTTATTCACGTGGACGAAGCAAAGAGTCTAAAGAGAAATATCAATCAATGATTAATCATGCAATCCCAGAAAGTATTCATGATACAAACATTAAATTGAGCAGTAGATATCTATTAATAAAGTATTTTTGGAAATTCATCCCTTATAGGAGTAAAAAGTGTTTGAGTTATGTTAATCAAATTTTTAATGAAGTCATTTAAAGTTTTTGTAATAGCATTGTTTTCGCCGTTTTATAGCTCAAAGTTAGATTTAAAAAATGTACGAAGCGACATTACATTGAATGCCGTTCTGTACTTAACAGTAAGTAAGAGTTTAATTTAAAATAATTTATAGTAACTGAATAGTTCTTCGCGGAAGAAGTCTTGGGCAAAACGTTATTTACATAAATAGTAGCTTTGATACAATTGTAAGATCTTTTCCTAGAAGAAAACCTGAGTATTAATCTATTACTATTAATATATTACTATTACTATTAATTATAATATGAATATTTAAGTTTTAACAAGGTGTTATTTATGGCATAAAAAGAAAGAAAATACATTTATTAATACACTAAGGCGACGCAATCCTCGAATGATCGTTCCCATAAAGGGAAACCAGGCGGTGGGCTATTATCGTGAACTTGAATGCTCCTTGAGCGTGAATTTCCATTATTTACTTTTATTATTCTTGTGATATGAAATGCATATTAAGTTATTCGCATACAAGAAATGATGGTGATAACAAATATATTTAAAGAAGAAACTCATAACGATGAAAATATTTTTTTTTAAATTTCATTACGATTGGCAAGCTAGCATACTGTCCACCTGATTGGTAAGCAGTGTCCGCTACCTATCATCGCTTGCGATACTTGAAGTAACACATGCACGTTGCCAACCCAATGGATAGAAGGGAAGGATTGAGAACGAAAAAAAGGAAGAGAACAGAGAGGGTGGGAGATTGGGCCTCCGGCTATCTCACTCATCGCAGGAAAGGCAACAGTACCTACTGATACAGTTACTTGACGCCGATTTTCTGTGAGAGGGTAGTACTTCCCCGGTTGAACCAGGAGCATAGCTCTGCAAAATATAATTTGAAAAAAAAAGGATTTGCAAATTGCCTTCTGCTAAAATTCTCTGTAAGTTAAGAACTAGACTAGTGAATAAATGGAGACATCGTCTTTTTTTGTGAATTGCATTGCCTTTAAGTTTTATAGTGTTCCGTCTAACTTTTCACTGAGAACAATTTGAAAGCACTTTGTGTCCCTAATTATAACAGACAGAAGTAGTTTCGATTGCTTTTGTTAACAATTATTTAGCTTTTTTATTAAAATAGTTTAATCTATTATCTATATTAAGTAAAGTAGCGGTAAAGAATCCGCCCTAATCGCCACAATTCGCGAGTTCGATTCTGGGTCGGAGAAGATTTTTATATTGCCCATACATACGTGTATTCCGGTTTGGGTGTGTTAGTCCTCGTCCTAGTATGTGTTTCCGGACTTCCGACAAAGGATATCACGATCCTAATGGGGTTTAATGTGTAGCGTGTTATTAACGCGGGCAAAAGCATAAACATGAAATTCGTTAGGAATCTTAATATCAACATCACGATACGAGAAGCCCGTGGTAGAACATGTAACGCACTCGTTTCTAACTTCACATCATTAACATAAATACAGATTCTCAAACAAAAGTAACATATTCAGAAAGTTCGTAAGCAGGGAAGAAGCTGCGAACCAAAGTTAATTATTGTGTCTTGTTTAAGGTTCGAAGCTTACATAAAATGTAAGGTGCGTGTATTATCAAAGTTATTTAATGTTTATATTTTGATCTTATTTTTTTAATGAAATTGAGATAATGTATTTTTTCCTACCTAAAAAGTTCGCTTTTAGTCCCTGGTACAAGAGACAAAAGTGTCTGATTCTTTCCCGGCAAGATGACACTAATTACCTTACTTTACCTTTCGGTAAATGTTATATCCCTATCCTTATTATATACGAACCATGTGAGAAAAGTATGACATTACCACCCACGATTGTCGCGATTGACAATAATACGCGGGTAAGAATGTCCGTCTTTTCTCCCTAATGTACTGTTTTGGATTATCGTATTCAGTGTAATCTAATACCTTTAAGCGAACAATTTTTGTATATATATAATTTGAATCTCGGAAAGGGCTGTAACAAATTTTAGAAAATGTCGTTTCATCGGTGTTTTCAGGCAATTAAAACCACCGTTCGATGTCTCCAGTCCGATTATTTTTCTCCCTTCTTTTCAAGTTCTCTCTTTTGTTAAAAAGAACTACTATTTTCCAACAAACACGATTTAGCAAAAAAAAAATACCGAGCGTTCATCCAAGTACAATAAAATTTGAGCGTTGAAAAATAATTTAACAAACTAATAATTGTTTTTATGTATCTAAAAGCTTTTAAGGCTTTTAGAACAATGTGGATGCCCGCGGAACCAATAATTTGTGAAGATCCAATCTACATTTCTGAAGTCTTTAATTAGAGCATTATATTACTAGCCGTACCCGCGATTTCACCCGCCTTTATGGTTACTGCGTTTTATACAGTGCAAAAAACAGTTTGAAATTGGGCGGTTCAACCAAACCAACAACCTCTTCATTTAAAACAAACAAATTATAAACAACTAAAGAGTATATAGATGACTTCATTTTCAGATAATACCAAAACAAATAAACATAAGCCCAAAACGAATATTTCACAGATTTAAATGAATCGTAACGCGACAGAGCAACCTCCAATACGTCAAAGATAACCAAACGTGAATAATCGTTGTCTGGTAACAAACGGGCATTTGCATTTATAAATGTTTCGTGACCAGCTGTTGTCCGAGAAAACATAAAATTTTATCGCCGTGAGCAAATTTTGGCTACTGGCCGTGCGTGGCCTAGAATAGATATTGTTGATTAGTCTTAATCGATTGTGATACGATTCATCGATGCCGCTTAAGTTATACTTTGATAAACGTACGATTTACACCTGATTGGTCTTTGATAAACGTTCAACTGTGTGTATATTTTCTGCACAGCGATTCTCAAATTTTATTTAGTCACTCATATTTTTAGTATCTACAAACTTAATGAAATAACGTTGCCTAAATAACCAATATACTTCTCACCCTGGCGCGGTTATCGTAGCCTATGGCCGCTTGCAACACCATTCATTTTAGTAATTTTACTAGCAGCGGTGTCCTGGCGTTGGTACCTTTTTTATGTTAGAAGTTGGCAAACAAGCATACGGCCCACCTGATGATAAGTGGTTGCCGTAGCCTATGAGCGCTTGCAGCACCATTAGTAGGTGCCACTCACGCGTTGCCAACCTCGAGATATTAGTTCTTAAATCTCGTCCGCCCAGTTATTTCACTCGCGTACAGTGCCCTTCAAACCGGAACACAGTAGTGCCTAAGCACTACTATTTGGCGGCAGAATATTTGACACTGCGGTGGTACCTACCTAGCCGGCCTCTTGCCTACCAAAAAGACTACCACCAGTGTGACTGATTGCACTGGTGGAGTAATCTTTGCTGTGACAGAGGTTATCCCAACAGCGGGCGATGGGGTCGTCACATCCCGACGCCGGACCTACCTCCACTCCTGCAATAAAAGGCCCTCTAACAGCATAAAAAATAACACGTAATAAATATTGTGTAGTAGAAACACAACATAATTTTTATAATGAACGATCTCGGTACAGCAATCACAATTGAGATAATATACATTGCCTATGTTATGCCATTATAAGGCGTGGGATTACTTTCAAATTGGGACGTGCCTACGAAGACGTTTCCGGGTCCCATTTATTTAAGTTTCAATTATCTACTATCTGTGAATAAATGCTGATAGAAATGAATTATGTAATGCATTTTACGAGAAAGAAATTACGGATATAAAAGTTTTTAGCTATCAAAAGTATACTGTGTCCCTTTGCTATATGCGAGTTTAATTAAGATACTGGCCATGCACGAAAAAACGTACATACTATATATTTTTTAAAAGTTTTTTTTTTGTATTTTATGAACAGTAACTAATAAAAATTGGGAATTTCCATAGGTTGTGTATTTCCATGGCAGCTATAACAAAAAAATTATTATATGAAATAAAAAAAAATCAAAATTGAAATGGAACCATATAACAAAGTTGATATTACTTTACGGTGGCACGGAACCCTCTATGGGTGAGTTCGACTCTCACTTAGCTTAGGTGTTCTTAACTTAGGTGTTCTTATTTATATTACCTTACTGTTAATAAAAGCTTGGAATCGTTAGATAAAACTTTCACAATCACCGATAACTTTGAATTGCCTCCTCCAGTGAACGTTTCCCGAGAGTTGAAAACTTGACAATGTTGCGACAAATGGAGTCGTAGTCTTTTCGTGTATTGTGCCGACTTAAGTGTTCAAGTCTACCGTTTAACTTGTTCCTGCGAACATTGTAAGCAATTCACCGTTTTTTGTTTATAATTTAAAACTGTCTATGTTTTTTAGTTTAAAGTTACCTACATTTTTATTCTCAACTGTTCATTATACTGTAATTCATGGTATCAAAATTGTATGATACAATTCACAACCTATGAATGCACACGATACTTATCACATGCGCGTTGCCGACTTAAGGATAGATAAGATATACTTTAGGAGGGAAAGGATGAAAAAGGAAAAATGGAATGCTAAAGAGAGTGTGGGAGATTGGACCTCCGGCGCTTTCACTCATCGCACGAAATGACACCCTATTCAAATAATTTACGCCAAAATAGCTGTATACATTGGTTTTGCGCTTGAACAGTGCGAGCACCGGAGGACTAAGATTTTACCTCGCTTCTTGCCTCCCCACTTTGGGCCAATTGTCCCAATACTCATATCAAAAACATTTCTTATTTTAGAGTTTCATTTATAGTAATGCAAGTAAGCTCTCAAAATTGAATTAGTATGTACAGAAATAAAACCAAAGAAGTGTATATAACACTTATATTATTTTTTAAATTATTTTTTAATTTACAACAAGTGTTGGAGCATGTTTTTTAAGCAATTACGCTGAGAAATCGTAGGGATTGTTCCAAGTTTTTCAATAAAAGTTAGAACGATTTCGTAGAAACATTACCCACGGCAAATAATCATGGTAATATACGAATGACTTTTTAAAACAAATATTTATGTAAATATGAATATAAGAATCATGGTCTTCAGTAATGTTTAGTATATGCAGTAGGGCCATTATAATATATATTTATATACCGCAGCAGCATCAGACTCATGTCTTATTGGTTAATTGCATGGTTTTCCAGATTTATTGACCTTTACCGACCAACTCTTTTATCTTAATAGAATACACATAAAAACTTTACTAGTCAGTTCTTATAATAAAATCCATGAGAAATTAAGAAGTTTCTCAGTAATTAGAAGCATAGTCTTAGCAAATTTTGATATTCATAGCTTTCAGAAAGTGTAATTTGGTGCAGATCTGTTATAATCAAGATAAGATACTATTTTATTCACAGAAGTGATTGAAGTAATACAGTCTCTATTTTAGACATATAATACTAATGTATTCAAAGTCTAAATCTTATTTAACACGGTCGCTACTAGATTTAATGCATGTAGTTAGAAAGTGACGTACCTATTTTCCAGTGCTAGAATATCCAGCGTGCGCTGGAAAGACATTCAAATTACCGTCCCATAAAGGAAAAGTAATTAATACCAATATCAAACTATGAAGTTCGAAATCAAATATAATGTCTTGTATTGTTTTTATTAAAACAAGCTTGCGAATCATACATACATGAGTGTTACAGTTATAGAGAGTCATCTCCGATGACGTCCTTAGCCGTGGTTCGGCTTCGCAGGAGGCACCCTAAGGACGGAATCAAATTTGAGCCCTCGTGAGGGCTGCCCCTTTATCACGGCTGAGTCTCTGTACTCGCCCCCGCCCGGTGACGCTGTCAAGGCCAGTAGTGCCAACAGCAATACACATTCCGAAAAAAAAAAAAAAAAAGGGTTATAGATAGGTGGTTGGTAATTATGACGTTTTTCTTTACTTTTAAATGAGGAAACAAAATATCTTCGTCAGAAAACGCATATTTTTGTAGCATCATCATCATCATCATCATCATCATATTATCACCTTAATCACCGTCATCATCATCATTTTAAATTTTATGGAGCCATTACTGGACGTAGGTCACTCCCAAGATATTAATCACAATATTATGGCCTCTGATGTTCCCATTCAGCCATATAGTACGACCTATCTTCTTAATATATTATGAATAAGGTTATATTTAGGTAAGTATAGATAGAAAGATCTGTTCTTTTCTAATATACAATTTACAATATGATATTCAAAATATGTCAACCATCCCATTCATTTTAAATGTGCGTATTGAAGCTTTACGAATAAAAATTGATTGGCTTTTATAGCGCGGAAATTTCGGCTTTGATATGAAAAATATGATTGACGTAGTATTCTGAATCGATTTGCATACATTGATTCCATTTAGCCGTAACGTTATCAGAACAGGCCAATAGCAATAATCGCGGCTCAACAAAATGCCTTGTGGGACACCGAGTACGCATACATTAGAGACTCGGGGCTAAGTTTACATGTTTTATTAAACCGTCAGCCCCAAAGGACGTGTCGTGAATATAACCGCCATCCGCAGCTCGTAGATTACCAAGATTCATAACATGTGCTGCTAATTTACGCGTGTAGCTAAATTTTAAGCATAATGCTGTAGAACACAATGAATTATATAATAGTGTTATTGTCTGGGGTGTCGGTAGCACATAATTATTTATTGGTTTGTTAATTGAAGTAATAAGTTTTCAAATATTTATTATAGTGAAATATTGTATATTTTATTTCTTGACGAGGAACTTTTGTGGACATTGTGGCGCAGCGGTAGCCAACCTGCCTTAAGCACCACAAGTCACAGGTTCGCTTCCCGCTCAGAGCAGATGTTTTTATAGACCATTAATATATGAATTCCAGTCTGTCCTTGTGTGTCTTCGGACCCACGACAAATGTTGGCCGCTGTTTATTGCTATGTTATATATTATAATTATTGCGTTATTTAACGGGGCTATTTCATATAAATTTTTGTATTATAAATCGATTGTAAATAAAAATAATATTTGGAATTACATACAATATCTTGTAATATAATAGAATTGTGATCGGCTATGACAGAGCCATACAATATTATTTATGTTCTGGAAAATGTTATATGGAGTAACGGATTTATATATTAGCGACCGCTAATAATAAAAAGTCATTAATTTATAATGTATGCGTCATTGTAAAATCTTTTTGTCATTATTATTGTGAAACTGACTTTCTATATGTGTCACAGTTCAATAACAATCCATAAAATACATTTATGAAGGTTCTTCTACTTCTTATCGAGTGGTCAGTGGCGAACCTAGTATCAGAGTTGTTCACGCCGCCCGTATAGGCCTCTGAGTTGACTTATCGTCTGTCATCCAATTGATCAGTCGGAACCGACTTTTTACGTGACCTTGGAAGCACGGAAACGCTCAGTTGAAATACCACTATGCGATCACCCATCTAGTGACTGACCGCGCCTAAAGTTGCTTTACCCACTGATAGTTTACCGATCAGTGAATGCACCTGGCTACGAGCGTCTCAACTGCAGCACTAAATTAGCTAATGCCTTCAAGCTTTTGGATTGAATCTCATTTCAAGACCCGTTACTAACTAAGCCTTTAAAATGAATGATACATTATTCATTATGCTAATAATGTAAAATCCCGTAATGCTTTCGATATATATATTTTTTTAATTGTTTCCTTTACCATTATAATTTTTAATTTACTTGAATGTTCAAATAAATATTTACAACCGCGTTTAATGACAGAAAACCATTGGACGTGTTTCCTTTTGTCACAACCACTCCGTAATATCACCCAAGTCAATTATACTACTTACATTGATTACAAAATATACAGATGTAGCCATTGACTAATACTGAAGAAACTTTTAAACTCAGTGGATCATAACGCGCAATGGTATTATGACAATTGCATGTCTGCGATTGAGGTTTCGTTGGTCATCGATGTTGGTACAAGTACCACGATTGAGACATACAAATGTTTGGCGTGGGATTACTTTCCAATTGGAACGTGCCTACGAAGACGGGCTCGGATCCTACTTATTTGAGTTTCAATTATCTGCAATCTATGAGCAAATACTCATAGAAATGAGTTATGATATTATGCATGTTAGCCAGTTCTAATATGAGTTTTTAAAGAAATTATAGTCACGCGTACGTTCGGACGAAAAAAATACCAGACAGAAACTATTACTAAGCCTTCTATGACCCTTCTAAGTCCGTCTGTCTGTCTGTCTGTTCGTCTGCCTGTGAGCTGTATCTTACTCACCGCATTAGATAGATTTTCATAGAATATGTATTTCTGTTGCCGATAAAACAATAAATACCAAAATTTAAATAAGTCTTTATGTAGCTTAAGTAATATTCATTATGATTCAATAAAACAGAGACTGTAAATATTTCAAAGAATGTTTTCACATGCGCTAACTTCGGAATAATATCAAATAGGGTGGACTTGATGAAATGGAAACGGAGGATTATTCCTGATGATTTTATTATTTGTAAATATAATATTAAGTGGGATAACGTCGTATTATAAGTTATTAATAAAACGATCTTGAAATTATTAATTGATTTTTGAAAAAATGGTTTGATTCGTAAGTGTAAAAAATAAATAAATCACAATTATGGCAAGCAAGCGTGTAAAGTATGGCAAGCAGGCCCACCTCAAGTCAAGTCAAAGGCCTATACGGCCCACCTGATTTTCACTTGGACATGGAGACTTGCAAAAACTTAAGTATGATTAGCGTGCTTCTGGTTCGAGAGAACGAGCCAAATAATAGGTTAAAATGAGTAAGAGTTTTGGTCTCCAACGTTCATAACTTTAGTCACCTAATGTAATTGTCATCATTACCATCATTTTTTTTTGTTTTGTCCACTGTTGGACATAGGATTTTTCTTCCATAGGTCACTGAGTACGATCCTCGGTCACTCTAAGCCAATTGTTGCCAAACTTCCTCAATTATCATTACAATTCATCCACCAGTGTAAATATTACTTTCTGCTATTTACTTCTTCAGTCACCTTGTCCTGCCTATTAATGCTGAAAATATCAAGGCTCTTCTACACAATGAACGAAATAATCGAAAAATAATGAATGCATCGTACCATTCCATTCATCAATTTCAAAAACTATCTCCATGTCGATAATGTGTGTCCTGTACAAAGTATGCTAACCCTACACCGCGCTATCGATATTTATTGCCAAGCAACAACCCAACTTTTATGGCTCACTCGATAGATTAAACTTACATTTACCTGAACGATCGTATTTTGAATGTGCTGTTTAAAAACTTATAATAGTCAAGAGAGCTGTATAATTTTATAATATATATCTTTTTAATGCTTTTGAGATATTAATATTATGATTTTATTATTGCGCCTTCTACGATTCTAACAGAAATACTGATTCTCATTTAATTCTTATTATTTAAAGTATTGTAACCTACTTCTTACCTACCAACGTTTCATTTGCCGTCATTTTTCATAGACTGCTTTTTACGGTTAAGGTTTGTGTACTTTAACAGGTACCTGTTTAATGAATCATATATGAAAATTTCAATTATGTCTATTTTAGAATAGTTTACCATTATTTAATTAATTCAGTTTAATAATGCATTCAATTTTCAATAAAACAATTCGTTGCGAAAACGCAGTGCGTCGCTCGTGCGCAGGGTGCGGGCCACCACCAACACCGTCCTAAGCATGATTGCATGTAGACTTGACTGCCCTTATATACAACATTGCAGTGATAGACATGTTTCTGCAATATCAATAAATATATAATGATTATTTAATTCATTAATTTTAGTACTACGTGGTCGTATTATTAATTGGCAATTTGTATTATTGTATTTTAAAACAATTGTAACTTCAATCAATTACATTCAAAAATTATTAAAAATCAATTAAATTTTAAAATTCATATTATTTAATTTTCCAATTTATATTAATGAATTACCAAAATTACTTATTTTATTTAAAATTTTTAGTATCTTGGATTGTTTATTTTATTTACAGTTAATATTATTCTAATTGAGTCTTTGTTACTTGAAATAAATGATTTTTATTTATTTTATTATAGGAGTCAATAACTTTTAATATTTGGTATGATGTGTTCACAAATAGTACCGAGATAATATATCACCTGAAATATGTTAAGCACACCCAGAACGACACCAAATAAGACTCGTACCCAATTCCAGCAGCTTAAAAAATAATATTGATACAATTCAAGAACAATAGAAACAATTAACAAACCGACCAATTTCAACACCATAAATGACGTAACAATATTATATTTTATTCTAAGATAGACTAAACACTAGAGTATCCAAGTTAGCTTTGTCTCGGAGTAACAACAATTTAGCAACAAAACCAAAGCGAACGGAAACTATGCAATTAGCTCTAGACTCGGAAATAGTAAGAGCGATAGGAACATCTAGTTGGCTTAGAGGCAATAGTATGGGAAACCTATGTGCATAAATTGTTCTAATGTAATTAAAATAGATACTGCATCGGTTACGTGAGTTGTGTCCTATCAAATAGTGACAACCATTTGACATACCATGACTATATCATATCATTTAAATAATTAATTATTAATCTTTTAGAATATACTTGTAATTTATATATTTTTTCTTTTATTTGCAGTCACCGCAACCTATGAACGCGCGCGATACTTGACGTATCATATGCGCCTTGCCGACCCAAGAGATAGGAAAGAAGTGATGAGAGGGGATTAAAGGTTTCAAAAGGATAATCTCAATGTAAGCTGATCAGTTATGGTAGCTATAGTACAGAATAAATTAATTGTTTTTCATTTATTCACATTTCAAAAGTAAATAAAAATTACTTAATCGCATCTACTTAAGCGCAGTAGCATCTTATATAGTATATTGTGTAGTATAGAGATGTTATAGAGGCCAAGCATAATCAAAACGAACTTGGCCAAAACGGAAACCAAACCCGGAACCGTCAATCGGTGCCAGATTTTCGCCAAGTAGGTCAGATTTACAAAACAATATTCAGTATTCACGGAGCGTCATATGATAACATTTTATGTAGAAATTAGATTCTATAACCATCTCGCTTTTAGTAACTATGATTTCAATTTAAGAATATAAACTCAAAATATTCTTTATTCAAATAGGCTTTTAAGCACTTTACAAATAGAATTATACTATAATTATATTAAAGTATACTCTGCCTCCAGGTCCTTCAAAAGAGTTATTGCCAAAGCAAAGTCGGAGCACATCGGCAGAATTGTCAAGAGACTAGTGTGTCTTCCTTCGGGTACACGTGCATTCTGGTCCCTCGCCAAGTCTGTCTTAGGAATTTTTGTAAGCCATCATTTCCACCTCTGCATAGGGACGATGACTCGTTGGCCCATGCCGCGAAAGAGAAAGCTGATCTTCTGTGCTCTCTCTTCGCGTCCAACTCGACTGTGGATGACCAAGGAAAGTCACCACCGGCAATCCAGCGGTGTGATACCACGATGCCGGAGGTTAAATTCCGGCAAAGTGTAGTTCGCAGAGCACTTCTTTCCTTGGACATTCATAAGTCGAGTGGGCCTGAAGGAATCCCCCCGATCGTGTTGCGGACATGTGCTCCTGAGTTTGGCGCCGGTTTTAACGCGTCTTTTCCGGTACTCCTACTCATCAGGCGTCGTCCCGAACTCATGGAAGACGGCTATAGTGCACCCGATCCCTGAAAAAGGCAACCGCTCGGATCCGTCCAATTATAGGCTAATTTCCATTACCTCCTTGTTCTCAAAGATAATGGAGTCCATTATCAACTGCCAGCTCCTGCGGTATCTAGAGGAGCACCAGCTGATTAGCGACTGCCAGTACGGTTTTCGTCATGGTCGTTCAGCTGGTGATCTTTTAGTTTACCTGACACATAGATAGGCGGAAGCAGTTGAGTCCAAGGGGGAGGCATTAGCGACCAGTCTAGACATAGCGAAGGCCTTCGATCGGGCATGGCACAAGGCGCTTCTTTCGAAGCTTCCTTCCTATGGGCTTCCTGATAAAATTATGCGAGTGGGTCACCAGCTTTATGGCAGATCGGAGCATCAAGGTCGTTGTCGACGGTGCATGCTCTGACTTAAAACCCATTAATGCTGGTGCATAATAAACCCACTAATGCATAAACCCACTAATGCATAAACCCGCAAGGCTGCGTACTGTCCCCTACTTTGTTTCTTCTGCATATCAATGACATGTTGGAAATTTCCAACATTCATTGCTATGCGGACGACAGCACTGTAGACGCTTTATACACCGGCCGCGCTAATATTTCTCGGGAAAACGTCATTGAGTGCCGGAACAAACTTGTGTCTGAAGTCGAGACTACATTGACCAAAGTCTCGGACTAAGGCCGACTAAATTTAGTCCAATTCAACCCCAAGAAGACACAAGTTTGCGCGTTAACCGCTAAAAATCACCATTTGTCGTATCTCCTCGTTTTGAGAACACTTCCCTGGCTGCCACAGCTAGTATCGGAATACTTGGTGTCGACGTTTCGAGCGTCGTTCAGTTCCGCGGTCAATTGGAAAGAAAGGTCAAATTGGCCTCTAAAAAGCTTGGTGTGCTCAGCAAGGCGAGGCACTACTTCACGTCGGCTCATCGCCTAAAGCTCTACAAGCTTTAAAAAAAAATACTAGATTCAGCCTGCAGCTTTCTTAAGACGTGTTATAATAGTGCATTTCTGTCTTCGGTTCGAATGGGCCTGCTCGAA
The DNA here is from genome assembly GCA_023373885.1 of Hestina assimilis. NCBI lineage: Eukaryota > Metazoa > Arthropoda > Insecta > Lepidoptera > Nymphalidae > Hestina > Hestina assimilis. Next base: position 445,031 of record CM041745.1, on the reverse strand, counting down.
CCGAGCATACGACACACTCTTTAAAGAAAAGCGTTTTCAAGTAAAATTGTTTTGACATGAACATGGATCCAGATCCATCCAACAGAACACCTATCCCAGGATAGGTGTTCCGTTTTAATACGTTTGTATTTTTAGAAAGAAGTAAATAATCAATTAAACAAGATGAAACGACAGATGACGATATGATGTCTTCATTGTGAAAGCGTCAATAGGCATTTTTTTATGTAAGAGGGTGCAAACGGGCAGGAGGCTCACTTGATGTTAAGCGATCACCGCCGCCCATGAACATCTGCAACACCAGAAGGCATGCAGGCGCGTTGCCGACCTTTAAGAAAAGAATACGCTCTTCTCTTGAAGGTTTTCAAGTCGTATCGGTTCGGAAAGACCACCGGCGGAAGTTGATTCCATAGGGCGGTTGTGCGAGGAAGAGAATGTCTTCTAAATATCGCTGTTGTGGATTTCCAGACATCGAGGTGGTATGGATGGAATTTAGAGTCTTGTCGCGATGTCCGATAGTGAAATTCTACCCTTATCATATCGTTATCTTATCTTCTAACTTCTTGCCCATATTATAGTAGAAAAACCTAGTAAAGGATGCTGAGGATCCGTGAGGGGAAAAGTTTATTAATATTCAAAACATATTCAGTTACAGAAAGCGTAGAGTTTAACCGAATATCACAGGTTCAAATCGAAGCAAACACCTGTGAGATTGCAAGTGCTTAATTTATGTTTTAAATTTATATCGTGCTTATCGGTAAAGGAAAACATCATGAGCAAAATCTACACTTGCTGCACGTTGTAGAAAGAATTCTTAGACATGTATATCCACCAATCCGTTATTATTACAATATTATTTTTGTCAATGTGTGTGTTTGATATTTAGTTCATTATTCGAGTAAGTTTAAGTTAGTGACAAAACATAAAAACAAAATTGTTATTTTCCAAGATGATATTCATTATTCTGTGCGTGGTTATTGTTTAGGTTTCATACAATTGCCTCGACAAATTGTAAGGCTTATTCCAAGTTTTCAATAAAGTTAAAACGATATTACTAAGAAACGATATGTATATCATGTATTTTAAAAATGATGTATTAATTATTATTGTTCAGAAGATATTTACAACGAATTTACTGCTTGAGAAAAAATATTGTTATTAAAATATACAGAATTCTATTTCATAGAATAAAATGTGTTACATAAAAAACAGTAAAATATATTGAAATTTTTAGGATAATTTGAGATAGAGCAACATACAGATAGATGATGCAAATATTCAATTTCAAAATAAGCTGTTTTACTCTCTTTATTCATTACGAGGCTACTTTCTTATTTTCTGGATAAGAGGTAATCTTTTCTTTATCCCTGAACATTAGTTGAGTAGTTAAAGATGGAAACGTAGCCAATCAAGAAACTTACATACGCATTAATAATTTTAATTATAATTATATTTACTCAGATAAATACACACGTAGATGGACGTTTATTATCTATCTAAATATTGAGTAATGTACACGATTTTTACATATTCATAAATTTTAAAGGCCAAACAAATAAACATAGATCCAACATGAATATGTCAAAAATTTAAATAAATTGTGACGTGACGATCCCAGCTACAATAGGTTAAAGGCGCGGCCCTACCACTGCGAACGGTGACGCTTCGGTTTGCAAGAGAATGTATGTGCTAATGTCTACTTTAACCCATGAACACGCTACGCACGAATTGACTTCATTGCTACACGCGTTGCTTCAAATATGTCGCCCACGCAGCTCTGCCTGTCAACGCTATGTACGCCGTGCTCGAAAGCTTAGTTTCGGTGCGGGAGTTAAGACGGGCGTGGGAATAGTGTGTGCTGCGGTGTAAACGTAGACCTACGTTTTCAAGCAAACGATCCCATTCAGCGAACATGCGTCGCGTGGCCATGCACAGCGTCGCGTCGGTAGGTAGGCGCCATAAAGACAACCAAACGTGAATAATCGTGGTCTGATAACAACAAAGATTTGCATTTATAAATGATTCATGAACGGCTGTTGTCCGAGAAAATATCAATTTGATCGTCGTTGCCAAATTTTGGCAATTGGCCGTGCCTCTAGGCCATTCTAGAATACATTTGTACCGTCGATCTATTTTAATTAATTTTGACACGATACAGTAGAATCTTTTAAGTTTAAATTCAAAATCGTTCTGATTGTAATTTAAAATTTTGGTATTTGCTTTTAATTATCGGCTATACTTACAAAATGTCAATCTTAATTCCAGGCACATTATACATATTAACTTCTTAAGAACGCGTTATATGTCATTAATTTCCGGAGTTTTGTATTTTTCGTTCCTATATTGAGATTCATTAATTTTTTTTAATTCATATTTTTAATCAAAAATGTTTTTAAAGTTTTTTAAATTTTCCATTTCTTTAATTTGTTTTGGAATTTTATTATATATTTTTGTGCACATAAGACCGGACCGGAGCTATGAATTTTTAAGTGTTTTTTTGCATATAATTATTTTTATAAATTTTAGGTATGTAATATTAAATTAAAGACTTGGTGATCCAGCCAGTATGAATGGATATAAGTCTCTTATAAAGTAGTATATTACATAATTATGATTTCATAATAATTTTTGTTTATTCCTATAATTTATTGTGACAGAAATAAAAAAAAAAATAAAAACACAATTTATTTAAGTTTTATTCAAGTATTTTAGTGCCATAAAAATGCCTCCTTGGCGACGAAAAATTGTAAAATATCCTAACATTTGCTATGCGGAACCGTAGCATTAAGCTACATCTGTTCTACAAGCGCTACGACAAAATGCCGCAATTAGGCATGTGCTGCATTTCATAGCGTATTTTATGTCCTAAATTGTGTAATATATATTTAAAATCATGTGCTTGCAATATTATTCTTCCAAAATAAATTTTCTTTTTACAAAATATTACAAAAGATAATAATGACAAAATATATTTTTATAGTGTTAGTATATTTTATGAGAGTTTTGAGCATGAATAGGGTTAGTCCACAAGGAAATCAAACAGTCCAAAAGGAAGCAAAGAGAAGTAGCATTAGTAGTTTTGCATTTATTCGACGAGTGAGAATACTAAAAGCCTTAAGCCCTTCTTTCTCATACTATCAGCAACACATATTTTAGTCTCTTATCGACTCCCTATAATCTTTTATAGACACCCTTATCATTACCAGGTCGGATGTATATTTGTTTCTAACATACTGATTCAAGGGAAAAAAAACTTTTTGTCACAAAAATAGTTAATGATGAAATAACATTTCAATAACATAGCTTATATTATTCAACATTCAAATACTTGAAAGCTGTACTAGATGAAAGTTCATATATGTCGCCACGCCGATTCATCACTTAATTAAATAAGCATAGATAAGTCTTAAAATTATTACATAAATTCTTATTGTGAATTTACTTCATTGACATTTGTAATAAAAGCCATTTATTTAAGAATTAAAAAGAATTTAGATTAAAATTTGATCCTGGCAGCCTTTAATTGTATTTTCGAAAAAATTATTAAAAATCGAAGCAATTTTGAAATATTGTTGAACGCTATATAAAGCAAATGATTTGTGTTGTGAAATCACTTTTGCTCCTGCCTCTTGACCAGAAACTCTGTAAGTAGTCTGTAAGGCACTTTTATTAAAAATTGTAATATTAATTTACTTGCTTTTCATTCCTAAAATCTTCTTGTTTAAATATGTGTGAATTTAGTATCAAATTACCTTACTTAATCTCATAATAATTAAAATCAAAATGTGATACGCAGCGTATTGCTATTATTGTGTTTGAAAAGCATAGCAGAATCGATGATCTATATAGGTTCAGCGGTTCTGCATATTTATTTTAAATAACCTCACTTCTGGTATGCGACATATATATTATCTTTTATTAACAAGAAAGCAAAGGGAATTTTAATATCGCTTAATTAAAGTGTAATGGAGTAACCTCCAGGCTGAGGGCCATCTCAATGTCGCAAATAAACTTGGGAATGGTGTTTGCATGCCAAATTTAATTTCGTACTTACTCCGTTTAGGCGCAAACAGTGGATACGTAATGAATAAAACATGTCTTGCTCATACATCGCCCTGGCAGTTCGTGTGGGGACATTAAGTTGACGATTGCTTCGCTCACCAGTATAGTACCAATTCGTATTTGATATTCATATTTTTTATGTCAGAATGAGCAAACGAGTAAGATGCTCACTTGATATTAAGCGATAGCCAACGCCTATGAAACTCTGCTACACCAGAAGCCATACAGGTGCGATACCGTCGTTCAGGATACATCTGGCTGACCTCGAAACGTAGCTGACGAGCAGTCACTTGACGAGTTGTTCACCAATGGTAGCAGTTGATAAGGGCCTTTTGAGCCCTGCTACCAGCATGTACTTGGAGAATTTCTTCTACGACATGCAGGTTTGCTCACAACGTTTTTCTTCACCACTAAGAACGAGATAAATTTGAAACACAAATTAAATTCTTGAAAACTGACAGGTACTTGTTTGGATTTGAACCCATGACCATGAATATTGTTCCCTTGAATATTTGTTCAATGTGACCATCAATCTTGAGGTTACATCTGCAAAAACTTATAGGCAAATTTATAGATAAATTTAAAAAGATACAGAAAATATACTTTTAATGAACATTTTTGACTATTTTTTTCTTGATAAATGTTTTTTTATTAGGTTTAACTTGTACACTTTTTTATAAAATTAATTACTTCAAATTAAAATTAATTTATGTTTAGAATTTAAGTGAAATCTATTTAATAATTACAAAACTTTATATTTTATAAAACGATTTTAATTCGATACGTAAAATCCGTAACTTCAATGGCCCCAATCGAACGAGGCAATATAGAGCTTTGACGATTTTCTTTTCAGAATTTCAAGTGATTCTAAAGTCCTTCAGAGTTGTATAGCTCTGCATTTTATGTGCTTGCACTTTATCTATGTAAAATTGTACGAAGCCTTATTGAATAAGGTATGTAGACGTCCTGGGGCTTATTGCATTTATTTATTTATGATATGTGATAGATATGTATGTAATTCGATTTGAATACGAATACAATATTAAGACATTTGCTGTGTTTTGTTTATGCTTTATGTTATGTTAACATCAAAAATGAAATTCATAATAATATGTGAAAGTGTTGCAATAAATTTTATGTGTGATAAATAATTTTATTTTCTCCAATGTAACAAAAAAGCCTTTAAATTTCACAAACCACAAGATTTAATTATTAAAATGCCATTTATTTCAAGAAAATTTTATTGTAAAGCTTAGATAATAATCTAACATTTTTAGTCTATTTTTATCTATCTATATATCTTGTCTGTACTGTAACAAAGATAATTGAATTTTACGACAAGAGAACCAATTCTCCGAGATGACTGAGACATATTTGCATACGATGCAGCGGGTTGTTTTGCTTATAAATGTGTCGTGGTAAATATTGACTATGCATAACTCAAAGACGGTATCATTATAATGACATTATGTTCGTTCGTTTTACACAATTACGTCTGGATTTCCAAATACGGTACGTCTATTTCCAGTAATATTATAAATATTTGTAAGTTGCAAGTTGGATGTTCTGCGAGTTGAGTCAATCATACAAAAACGGCTGGACGGATTTAAATGAAAGACACACGGATCTTATAGCTTTGGTTAGCGAGTAAGATGTTATAGCCCCGTAAGTCATGGCTTACTGTTATCAATTAATGTTAAAACGAAGTAAACAATATAACTAAATATTACAGACCAAATACTAGGTTTACACAAAACAAAATATATAAAAAGCGATATAATAAACGCTAAACACTCAAAGGCCCCCATTAGGATATTTAAATCCTGATTCGAGAGTCCGGAAACATACGCATTGACAAGGATAAGACACCCAGACGGAAAAACATGCCTGTATGGGCAATACAAACAGCTCCTCCGAGCAGGAATCGAACCCACGACCTTGGCACTTAAGGCAGGTTTGTTACCCATGGGCCAAATCGATCGATATCGATAATGATTTCACTGAAACATCTTTTAAATGTAAGTAAATCTGTACTTTAAGTAGAATTCAATTATATTAACCATCATAATATATTCAGGTATTATTACGAATAATCGTTTTTAAAAAACATTTCAAAGAATTAAGCTTCACTTTTTTAAACGTGGTCCGATAGTGGTTGGCTCGAAAGCCAAAATGAGAATTTTACAACGTACCTGCGGTTTCGTTATCCGCGGCGAAATGTGTGTTTTTGACAATAATATCCTCGTGTGAGGGACACGTGCATACATTTGGAAAATTTGTACCAACTATTCTACTATTTATTAACGATCGGCGTTCGGCAAATACTGCAACTTTCTTTTTAGGGTTCCGTAGTCAAATTGGCAAAAACGGAACCCTTATAGTTTAGTCATGTCCATCTGTCCGTCCGTCCGTATGTCACAGTCATTTTACTCGAAGACTGTTGGCTCTATCTATACGAAATTTAGCAAATAGGTGCAGTCCATAGGTACATGTAAGTTACCGGCGTCGGGATGTGACGACCCCATCGCCCGCTGTTGGGATAACCTCTGTCACAGCAGTCTTTTATTGCAAGAGGCCGGCTAGGTAGGCTCCTAAACTCATAAAAATTGTGTGTCCCTAACTTTTGAACTATGGGATTTAAAATTCTAGAAAAATTTGAGATTGTAGATCATCAAATGAACTTTCAACTACATTTGGTTTGAAGAAGATAGATTAAAAAATTTTAGAGATACGTAAATTGTTCCCATAACTTTGTTTTTCATATTACTTTGAATAATTACTATAAAAATACCAACTTATTTTGCGGTCGTTATTATTTTTAGTCCTATATTATATTCCTCATCATCAAGCTGCGGAACCCTTTAGTTTCGACTGTGCGTGCTCCACAACGCACTTGACTGACAATTGTTTCATATGTTAGGCTAAGTATATACCGGATATAGTCATTTCATACCTTCGTTGCATAACAATATGCGGTAAACTTAATTACAAATCTTGATTTTTATAATAAGATTAACTGCGCCCGCGGTACCACTGGCTAGTTGAGCTATTTTTTCTTTATTGAACGAAACCCAATTCTTTTTCTAAAACGATAGGAGCCTAAGTTACTTCTTATAACATCAGCTATCTGCTACTGAAAGTCTCATTATAATCGGTCCAGCCATTTACAGACAAAAAAAATGAAAAACTTTTTTTTTTATTACGTAAGTACTGTATATACATTTTATACGCATTTAGCGAAAATCTAAATAATAAACGTTGCACACCCAAAGGCTCCCATTAGGATAGTAATATCCTGTGTCGGGGTCCGGAAACATTCACAATGACAAGGACAAATACACCCAGACCGGAAAATGTGCTTGCATGGTCAATACAAACATATTATGCTCCGAGCGGGAATCGAACCCGCGACCTGTGGCGCTTAAGGCAGGTTCGCTACCGCTGCGCCACAACGTCTACACAAGTTTGAAAAGCAATTTTACATTTTTTATTGGAACGAAGTTCCTTAACGCCGCTTACGGGTAGTGCGATTTAGTAGAAATCGTCACGTAACGAAATGCCGTATGCTGTGTATGTATTGAGCGACACATGAACGCGCACAGCGTGAGTGCGCAGCCGAGTGCGCAACTCTCTCTGTGCTTGTCACTTTTTATCATATTACCTATTGAAATATACAAACTTCGTTTCGAATTTCATTCGGAGTTGAAGACAAAACGTAAGGAACTTCGTTCCTGACGCGGGTCCCCGAACTTGCAATTTTTATTTTATTTTTACTCTACATTTATTATGACAAAATGTCGCTGGTTATACTAATCGAGTGCAGGCTCTTTTTAAAATTCCTAGCATTTTATGAACAAGAACACAGAAAACATCTGAATCCATAGTTTTCAATTTCGTATGATAATTACCGGAGGACATATAAATCGAGAGGGAAAGAGGGCGCGACTGAGCGTACGTAAACAACAGCTGAGTGTATTTTATAGTTTAAAAAATAAACAAAGTTAACTTTTCGTTAAAAAAACGGAATTAAAATACAATATAAGTAACCATACAGTGATAAAAGTTGCAGTTTATAATATGTGCTTAAAAAAACTCAAGAAAACTTAAAATAGTGAAAATTAACGAACAAATTTTAAAAAGTGTATTACAAACCAAAACGCTTATCGCAAAAGCTGACAACCATAAGAAGAAGAAAAGCTGCGAAGAAACATCTTTATGTGTGAGAAGGTACAACTCATTAAGTAATTAATATTTAAATATCTAAATCTATAAACATCAAAAGTGAAAGTCATCCATATCAAATTTATTACTATAGCGCCATCTAGATATTGTTGGAAGAATCTCGAGCCATCAAACTATTGAAGTTCATAGTTCTTACACAAATTTCTCAGTAGAGGGCATCAGTTGTATCAATTGAAATAATTAATATCTTACACAAATTTCTCGGTAGAGGGCATCAGTTGTATCAATTGAAATAATTAATATCGTAATAAACATGACACTAGAGTGCGCTGGATGTCGACAAAATATACGTAATACAAATTATCTGACCTGCGCAACATGCACCGGCTCATACGATCTAGAATGTGCCAATATATCTAGCGATAGATTTAACAACGCAATGACAAAAGCACAAAAAACAACATGGAAGTGTCAGGCTTGCTATTGTAAAATTCCCAAAACTGGAAATTCCAACACTCCTATACGTCCACGAGAACAAGAAACCGTCCCACAGACATATTCCCCCAGGGAAATAAACAATGTTACATTGAGAAAAAGAACAATTAACACTTTCAATGAAACAGTAAACTCTGAAGATCTTAGTCAACTAGGCGACACAATCCATACTCAAGAAAAATCATCACTAATACTATCAGATTCACAAACAGAACTGACGCTAAATAATCTCAGCAACATGATTACACAACGACTACAAGAGAATAATAAGTCAATTATAACAGAACTAAAAAATATAATTTGTTCAGAAATATCTAAATTAAAAGAAGAAGTAGAACACAAAACAAATACATTGCAAAAACAAAATGAACACAGAATTAAAGAAATACAAAGTATAAACACTACAATAGAATACCTAAAAACCGAAAACGAAAAAATAAAAATGGAAATTAGCAATTTAAAAAATAAAATGGAAAAAACTTATAAAAATTACACTGAAAATAACTCGAAAAAGTTTGTGATCCACGGTTTTCCGGAACATTTTAGGGAATCGGACACTGAAATACATATCAGAATAATACAAAAGTTTCGTGAAATTATGCATGTTGACCTATTAGGCTACATAGAAGCGACAGAAAGAATAGGAAGAATAAATACAAAAAATATTAAAAACAGGCCTCTTGTGATTGAACTATTAAGCAAGAGGATGACAAAATATATCACAGACAACAGCTACTGCTTTCAGGGGAGTGGATTGTCCGTAACTGAATTTCTCGACGAGGAAACACTGAAAAAAAGACGCTTAATGAAAGAAGAAATGATGAAAGCACGAAATAAAGGTCTCTACGCGATAATCAGGAATAACCAGCTACTAATAGAAGGGAAGATAATAAACCTCTCAAATGAAACAATTCAAAGTACCCCAGAAAATAATTATGAACGGCAATCTGTACCTCGCAATAGCGATCAACACAAATATCACAAAGAAACTGATATTCAGTTATTTCGTAAACAAAGACCAACAATATAAAATCCTCTACCAGAATATACAAAGCATATACAACAAACAGCACATATTAGAGAGTTTTATAACAAAATCACCACAATACCAAGCCATATGTATATCAGAAACCTGGTTATCACAAGAGAAAAAGAAATAATACAGTTTAATGGATATAAATTTGCAGCAGCGTACTGCCGGAAAAGCCGTATAGGTGGAGGAGTATGCATCCTACTACAAGAAGAAATTGAACATATAGAAAGAAATGATATAACTAACTTATCCATAGAGTATATTATAGAGGTATGTGCAACGGAAATACCTAAAGAAAATTTATTATTAATTATTATTTACTGGAATAGGAGAGAGGAAGAAATTTTTTATAATCAGTTAAAAATAATTTTAAACTATATAAATAAGAAATATTCTAAATGCAATATAATTATAGGAGGTGATTTTAATATAAACATATTTAATAACACATCAAAAACAAATAAGTTCCTAAATTTAATGCTTGAGTATAAATTAGTTCAACAGGTCAAAGACCCAACTCGGGTGACTCAAACCACCTCAGCCTGTCTTGACTTGATTTTCACAAATTTTAATAACAATAAATTGAATATAACAGTAAAGGAATTAGGTTTTTCAGACCACTGCGGTATAATTATAAACTTGGCTTCTGCAAACATATATGAACAAAATACTTGGTATGCTCAAAAGAGATTATACAACAATAGTAACATGCAATATTTCAAAACAACTATACAGGGTGTGAATTGGGAATCAATAATTAAATCAGATAATAATATAAACGAGAACTACTCCGCATTCAGTAAAATCTTAATAAAATCTCTTAATCAATGCATACCAAAAAGACAAATAAAAATAAAAACCAAATTTAAAAAATACTGGCTAACAAAGGGCATAAAACTTTCATGCACAAACAAACGACTATTAAAAATATTAGCACTTAAAACAAATAATCCAATAATCAAACGTCACTATAAAACTTACGAAAAGACATTAAAAAGAATAGTTATATTAGCAAAAAAATTAAATTATATAAACAAAATAAAAAAATCTAATAACAAAGTCAAAACTATGTGGAACATTATAAATGAGCGCACTAATAAAAAACCAAAAAAGAAAAAGCAATATAAATTTAAAAATTAATGAGATCAATATTTCGGATCCTAAACACATAGCAAATATTTTTAATAATTACTTTGCGTCGATCGGAGAAAAAAGGTCAGAATTAACAGAAAATGAGCCGCAGGACTTCCGTGTGCCTCACCCTATTGAAAATTCTTTATTCCTAAGTCCCGTCACCCCATATGAAATTAACAGAATAATTAAAAATCTAAAAAATAAAAAAAGTCATGGAATTGATGAATTGCCCCCATTTTAATAAAACAATGCGCAAATGAATTAAGTTTACCTTATTCAATACTCATTAATCAATCCTTCACACAGGGCATCTTCCCAGAAAATTTGAAAACCGCTGTAATAAAACCCATACATAAGAAAAACCAAAAAACTGACCCTTGCAACTATCGCCCAATAGCTTTGCTACCTACCTCTTCAAAAATATTCGAAAAATGTATGAGCGAACGCGTTTACGCTTTTTGCGAAAAATATAAAATATTCGACGAATGCCAAAACGGGTTCCGAAAAAATCGATCAACAATATTAGCTGTCTATAAATTTATACAACAAGCCCTAAATGTAATTAATACAAAAAAATATGCCATCGGCATTTTACTTGACATGACAAAGGCATATGATAAAGTCCAATATAATATATTATTAGAAAAGTTACAGGGAATAGGGATTCGCGGTAAAGCTCTCGAATGGTTCACATCTTACTTAAAAGATAGGAAACACCTAGTACAAATTGAGCATTTTGACTACACTACTAAAAAAATACGATATATCAAATCCAACAGCATAACAATTAACGCCTCAATCCCCCAAGGTAGTGTTATTGGATGTCTCCTATTTCTTATTTATATTAATGACCTTCCCAAACATATAGAGGGCCCGTGTGTCCTGTTTGCAGACGACATCTCAATTTTGACAGAATGCCAAACAAATATAGACTTAAATGAAAATTTAACTTGTATACTGGATCAGACAGTAAATTGGATGAAAAAACATAATTTAGAAATAAACTTCTCCAAAACCAAAATAATGTCTTTCCAGCCCCATCAAAAACCCCCATTAGATATAAATTTCACATATAAGGGCTTTAAAATAGAAAACGTCCCGGAATTTACCCTACTTGGTCTAACTATAGATACCAACATTAACTGGAAACCGCATATTAATAGTATTAAATCTAAAATATCAAAATTTATCTACGCGTTCAGAGAAGTCAAAAAAACTACCAACCTTGAAACTGCCCTCACTACTTACTATGCGTATGCCTATGCATGGTTAAGTTACGGCATAATACTGTGGGGAAACAGTACAGATGCACCTACACTCTTCACACTACAGAAAAAACTAATACGTATCTTAGCAAACATAAAGGAAACTAACACTTGTAAACCTCATTTCCAAAAGCATAATATTTTAACCCTCCCTAGTATATATATACTTGAAATCTGTAAATTTGTTAAAAAATATCATAACTTCTATTCAAAAAGAGAAGACATCCAATCAAAATATACACTACGCCACAATGATAAATTGAACCTACCCACCTCCAAAATAAAGATGCATTCTACTAGCACTTACGTAATGTCAATAAAAATCTACAACAATCTACCCAATACCATTAAAGAAGAAACTAAACATCATACATTCTCAAATAAACTAAGGAAACTATTACTATCTAAATGCTACTACAGTATTAATGAATACTTAAATGATAAATAAATTAAAAACATTAAAATAATTAAAAATATAAATATGTACCAATAATAATAATAATGTCAGTCTTCCTCTCTCCTACTTTGCTGTGCCCGACAGGGTCCACAATGTATATCTGTATCTATCATCATATAACAACATACTATATATTGTGGTATGCAACAAAATAAATAAATAAATAAATAAATAAATCTGATGTTCGTAGGAATCTTTTAAAATAGAGCCTATTATTGCGCGTTTACAATAACAATATTGTAAATAAATGTTCACACAACGTCCATTATAGCTCATTTGTAAGTGATATCCAGTGACGTTGATACCAATAACTGAGGCATTGTTTGCGACGAGCAAAGTGGAATAAATCGCATTGAAGTAGGCCATTGTAAACAGTTTCAGTAAACAAGTGTGTCCTTTGACAAAAATTCAATAGGAATGGTCATTCAGTATGGAAGCGAACGGTCGATTTCAATGAAGATCCGAAAGAAACTCTCCTTTATAAGTTAATTTTACTCTTTCAGATACGAGATGTATTCAAAGTGAGTGGATGTGCATTGAATGTTTTTGTATTTGAATCTAGAGGAGTTATAAAGGTTGCCATTATATTTAGATTAAATTTCGCGTTGCTATAAAAATAATAGATATAAATTTTAATAAATTATATAAATCTGAATTGAATATAGATTCTGACAGTATTGAGAGTAGTCAACAGAAAAAAAAATTAAACATCTCATTACAGGGGTACATGTAGGTACAGATATCCAAACTTTTTTATACATATATACACCCAGACTAACATTATAAATAAGAAAGTAACACTGTCTGACTGTTACGTCTTTACGTGTAAATCACTGCACCAGTTGTTATGAAATTTAGTATAGACATAGATGTGATCTTACGAAAGGATATAACCTAATTTTGTCACGGAAAGAAAACTGGAAGAGTTTGAAATAGGCAATGAAATTTCGTATGGGGAACAATAACAATTTTTATTAAAATATGCAGGTGCCTTATTAACAGTCGTATTCACTTGTTTGAAACGTTGATCAAAAGATAATGTAATATAATCCAAATTAATGTCCAAATAATACGAAAGTAAAAAAATAGTTTCATTCTATTACATTTTTTTATTGCCTCAATAAAATAAAACCTAAATTGTCTTGGGTGGTCCCAGTTTAAAATATTCTTCTGCAATAAGCTATCTTTAGAATATAAGCAATATTACGCAATATGTACGCAATGGCAAAGCGTGATACCAATTAAATCAAAGTGATTCATCGCAAAGTTTATTCAAAACCTAAAACATTCAATTCGTAGTAATTGTGCAGTGATATTCGATATCGCTAGCGGGTCGTCGCTCGCCGGTCACGCCGCTCCAATCGAGTGCGAAGCGTTCCCGGGGGCACGCATTCATGAAATATTAATATTTTATCATACCAGCCAACATTGTGTGTAGACAGAGCGGTCACTATTTACATAGTACACTATTCTATAGAAAAATCATGTAGAACTAGTAGCATTATTAGGTTTGAAAATGTTAATATTCACAAAGATTGTAAATATTGAAATTCTCACAAGCGATATTCCCGGTACTATACGAGTATGTACCCAGAGTCTGTTTATTACTCTTGTCCGGATTTGACAGGTTACTGGTTTTTTCACAGAGCGATTGCCGTCTGACCTCCGTAACCCTAAGGGCGCACCAGTAACTTATTGGATAAGAGAAATTTACTGATCAAGAGTTGAAGATTATTATCAGATGTTAAGTGATAATAGCCGGCATCGAAAGCTTAACGTGCTCTCCGATTCACAGTGGTGTGACCCACAAGGACAAACGTCCAGACCAAACCCGATATTTGTAAGATCAAGATCAATGCAAACATCTGTCTGAGTAGAAATCGAACCTGCAACCTTCGAGGCTAAAGGCAGACTCGATACCCAAAACACCGGTGTCATTTACAATATTAAAAAGTTATTCGTTGCTTACAAAACAATACGTAATTTAAATATACATTGAAAGCAAAAAAGACGAAGCAATTTTATGTGTTTACGTTTTGTTTTCAACACAAATAGAATCAAACAATTCTCTCTAAATAACAATTATAGTCTGGAATAAACCGATATAAAAATATTGCAGACCTGATATTTTATGATTATATAATTCACCATTAATAAAAAGGAATGGCGGTGAAAAAATATCCATCAAAACAATACAAGTAAAGTTGAGAAATTGTCGTTATTCTTGATATACAGCGTGACAGCAAATCAAATAATCCTTCGAGCGGTGTACTCACACGGAATCCCAAGATAATATTCGTACATTCAACCGAGAGAAATATTATTCGATAATTCTGGAAACAGTGCGAAGAAAAAGTCGGGAACAATAAACAGCGCGTATTCAAATGAGCGGAGATCCCGCGGGACGAGCGGGGCGAGAAAACAATGATAATATTACAAACTTATTTAAGGTGCGGCCATTGAAAGAGAGAGTTAACCCGTAAAATGTATCGCCTCAAATGAAAATGCAGCAGCTGCTTAGAAAACTGTAATTCTTGTTTTTAATCAATTAAAGACGTTCTGACGCAGCGGTAGCGATCCTGCCCGGTTCGGTTCCCGCTCGGAGCATATGTTTTCATCGACCATGCAGGCCTGTGTTCTGGTCTGGGTGTTTTTGTACTTGTCGTTGTGTATGTTTCCGGACCCCAAACACAGAATATCACTATCCTAATGGGAGCTGTTGAATGTGAAGTATTTATTTATGTATTATCAAACTCTAGAAGGACAAGGTTCTCAATTCACGGAACGTCGCGTTTTTTCGATGTTATTGGTTATGAGTTTTTTCAATGGTTTCGAATGTCGTTTCAGAATTGTCATAAATATACACTATGGATATAATACTGTTTCGGATGTTTTCCATAGAAGTCCTTGTTTCCGCATGATGTAATCTAAGATCTAGAAACCTGTGAAATATAGACCAGAATGATAAGGAGACTGACATTTGCCGTGACGTCATTTACTTACATCCGAACGAGAAAGAACGACTCTTTAAAAATCTTACACCACGTTCATTGTGAATGCATTAATGAAGCGAATAAAGTCATGCAGTGATTTTAAAATTTATAAAAATACTTTTAATTTATTATTTTAGGAATAATAATGTCGTGGCCATAAATAGCAGTCAAGTAAATTCGATAAAATTGTGAACGCGTATGTAACCTTGAATATTTACGAGAAGCCCAAAAGGGTTGCCGGCCCGGCTACGTGATGTCTTATGAAATTTCGTCTTTCTTCCGAGCGAGGAAATAGCGTTTCATATTCCATTATTTTACTTAAAACTAGATTACAACCTCGACTCCGTTCGTGCGGACAGTTTATCGCGATTTTTTTTATATCTTTAATATTTCAAACCTATATTACACCTTTATAATATTACTATCATCCGCACGCGTCTTCATCCGCGGTGACTTTAGAATTGGCTCCAGGGAGAAATGAATCATAATAATGTTCCAGACATAATTATATATACCGAATTTTAGTTTAATACGTCCTGTAGCAAGTTTTTTGGTAATCTCATAGGAACCTAACTATTTTCCATAATAAAAAGTAGTCTGTCTTAATGCAGGTAAAGTTTTGAAACGTTTTAACAAAACAGCAAGTATTGTATAAGAATCTGTGGAATTTAGAACCAAAGTACTCTTTATTTTTTACTAATTATTAATTCTTTAACTATGTATTTTACATAGTTTTGCTAACATAATTGTATAAGTAACTTGCTTCATGCTTATACTTCTGAATATATTATAATAAATAACTATGAAGTAAATAATGTTGTCCTAGTTGCAGTGTAAAATTCCCTATTATATTGTTATGATACTAAAGTGTATAACATCGAAAGAATTATAATTATATAAGATGGTCCAGATTATAAATAAAAATAATTAGGACCTGGATGATGAAATATGAATAATATTTTTTTATTATTCTCAAACAAAAAAAGGAAAAATATAATCGGACTGGACTCGAACCGGAGTTTTCATTGCCTGAACACAAGGACGATATTTTCTAAAAATGAATCCTAGCTACATCGATTAATCGCCCCCAAAACAACTGCCTACTAAATTTCATGAAAATCGTTGCAGCCGAGATTCAGATTATATATATACAAGAATTGCTCCTTCAAAGGTATTAGTAGAAAATCGTGGGTTTCTTAGTGAGGAAATGCGTAGCAGCCCTAATTATATACATAAAAATTAAAGCATGCTTCTTGTTTTTTTTTTGGAGATATCTTCCTATTTCTACGAGAATATTAACTATGAGTAAAATAAAGAGCTGATTAAGTGATTATGTATATAAGTATAGTAAATTCGCACACTTTGTCTAACTTGGTATTTTATACTGTTTGCTGTCAAAACTTTAAATTTTATTTACAATATTTCAATAAAACATATTTTTTTTTTAAGAACAGTGGCAAAATGGCGTACTATATGCATGTAAATATTTACCACGTATTTTGTAACTGTCACTCACCTTAGGGTTTTGTCCAATGAATGATAAAAATTGACAGCGATTAGGGTAGCATCAAACGATTTCACGTGGCTGTTGTGCTTGAAATTACAATTTATGTTTACCAGGGCGGTATAAATTTAAACAATGTCATTTAGCTCCAACTGTCTCCAACTCACTAACTAACTATCTAACAATGAAATTTCATGAACCTTCTAATAGACTGAGACGAAATTTTGGAGGACAATGCAAATCCAGCTACAATACAATATTGTGGCGCAAAAATTCAATAAATTTATACGAGGAATTTAACAACTAGCCTTATTATTCTCGTTTCATTTTTCAGATTTTAAAGGCTAAATCTCTCTCTTTTGTGTGTATTATCCGCTATAGATTTCACTTCAGGTGTCAATTATTATTATGCTATTTAAGAAAATTTAAATTAAGAGCTGAGATAAAGCTATTACTAACAGCATATGCTACAACCCTTATCCTTACCCTCCCAGTCACGTCCTCGACTCATTGATGTAGGAATACAGTATGAGGTGGCACATATACAGGAGTTACGTTAACACGCTGTTCGTGTCGTAAAACTTTACTACTATGAGTTATCTCTCCCTTGTGGCAAAATTTCTATTTTATTTAATGGTTTTAGATAATTTTAATAGATTTCTTTTCTTAACTGTTATCTTATATAAAAGTGGTTTGTGAGGATGGGTGGATGTTTGTTACTCTTTCACGCAAAAACTACTTCACTGATTTGATACTCTCATAGTTTATGACCTGTATTAATATATACAATAGTTTTTATTCCGAAAAAATGTTGAGTTCCCGTGGGATCATCGAAAAACTAGATAACGCGAGTGGAACTGCGGTCAAAACTAGTACTATAATAAATTATTCCGCCATTAAAACATATCATGATCACTTGGCTATAATTTAATTTGTTAATAATAATAAACTTTATAACTTTTCTGACATTTATTAATTTCCTACAAATTCTCTCTTCCTATTATACGTCTATCATCATCATACGCCATCTATACGTCTCTTGTCATTTTTACCTTGTTGCTTTCACTGACTACGTATTACTGAATAAATTTCGTATTCTCGCAATTTCTATAATTTTATTCACCTAATATTTATAACAAGCAATTTACTAAGTTAATATTAACATCAGTCCAATGCGCGTTCGTGTTAATAAGTTATTTTCTCTCATAAGCAGGAGCAAAGTTTGCACTCTACTTTAATCAGAATTCATTTGACTTATGTTTCTTTCGAAATTTATACCAAAAAACCACATCAGCAGACGAATATTAAACTTCAATGTAAAATATAATTAATTTCAGACGAAATGATAATTTTTTTTTACGAGTAAGCAACAACTACCCCAAGTTGAATGACAGTTAGCGGGCATCTTGAATATCTAATACCTTTAAGCGAGGAATTCTTGTATATAAATTTATATATAATTGGGATCTCGGAAACGGCTCCACCAATTATCATGAAATTTGGTATGCAGGGGTTTTCGGGGGCGATAAATTGATCTAGCTAGGACTTATTTTTAGAAAATGTGGTTTTATTCATATTTTCAGGCTGCTGTCGACACGCCATCTATTATCAACAAAGTAAATTAAAAATGTCAAAACATGTAGAAAAATAATATGATATGTAACACTGTCAATATTGTCAAATTGTTTTTAGAGTTCCGTAGCCAAACGAGAAAATCGGACCTCTTATATAATATATCATTATCAAATATAAATTTTGGAGATATATAAGTTGTCCCCATAACTTTGACATACTATGAAAAATCATATTACTTTTAATATATTCTTTTTATTATTCTTCTTATCGATTGGTTAGTGGTCAACCTAGTGTCAGAGTTGTTCAGGTCGCCCGTAGGCCTCTGACTTGACTTATCGACTGTTGTCTAATTGTCAACAGCCGGGACCGACTTTTTACGTGCCCTCCGAAGCACGGAGACGCTCGGTAGAAATACCACTATGCGATCACCCATCTAGTGACTGACCGCGCCTAAAGTTGCTTAACCTGCCGATCGTTTACCGATCAGCGGGTGCACTCGGCTATGAGCGTGAAAGCGTCTCTTGACTTCGACCACCCGTTGCTATGGCAACAAAGGATTTATTGAATTTAATCAAATGACAGACATTTTTACAATGGCAGTTGATGTTTTCTTTAATTTAGTATGTGGCACTGACTGACAGGGATGCGTGCATTAGAATTTAATAAAATACTCGAAAATCCCAATTTTTGCGGATATATGTTGTCGACTCGAAATCATTATTTTTTACGTTATATTATTTAGGTAAGGTTTCAAGCGAGTTTATTGTACCCCTTGCCCGAATTATCCTTCATCCATTCAGTACTTTTTTTAAAGGCGATGATTTTTCGTGTCACTTTCTTCTTGCGATAAGGACTGGTAATCCTTTTTTTATCCATCTTGACCAAAAAGAAAGTTTGTATAGGTGTCTAGAGTCCCATTTTTTTTTTCCAAGTTCCTTCTTTTGTGAGAAAATCCATTATTGGGAGGGTTTTATCAATGTATCTAATTCGATTTACCAAAAACAAAAAAGTACCGAGCATAGATCGGTCATCCAATAATATATTTTAGTAATTGCTTGTTGTAAAAGAATTTTTATTCCTAGCATTGTTCCCGGTATTTAACCAGGGTCTGCTTGTACTCTTATCCTGATATGTCTGGTTACTAGTTAATAAACAGAGGGATTACCATTTGACATCCGCCAAAGACTTGACTCATTTGATTAGAGCAAAGTATCTATCAATATTTAACGACAATTATCAGATGTTATGATAACAACCGGGACCGAATGCTTAATGTGCTCTCCGAGGCACGGTGGGGGGACCCACAAGGACAAAGACCCAGATCCAAACAAATATTTATAGCAACATCTGTTCCGAGCGGGAATTGAGTTTACCACCTTCGCGGTTCAAATCCGATTCATTACCAGCATTCATTTATAATAGTAGTTCGTTATTTATTATATTATCAAATAACAAATTAAATAATCTCAGGTACTAATAATAATTTTCCGAAATTCCAGATAAATTTACTCTCCTTTGGGAAATTCTCAGCAGATATGATTGTGTGACCTGTCCACATATTAATTTATCTTTATCACGAGTTAATTAATAGACCTTTAAGATATAATATGTATTGAAATTTAGTAAAGCCAAGAAATTATAAAGGGAGATGGAAAAGTAGATATAAACCATAGACTTAAACGGCAGGTTCAGGCTTTAAATCCAGACAAGCGCTTTCGAGTTTATATGCGCTTAATTTATGTTTGAAATATTTCTTGTGCCATAAAATATATTCTTAGGTGAAGAGATGGTCTTTGGGGTTCAATCTGGTAGCTTGATCGTGGTGCAATCTGGGCATTGCTTGTAATTTATTTAACTTTTGACTCTTTGACCCTGTGTGGTATTACACCCCGAGTCATTGTCTGCACCAGTGACAGGCGGGCTGGTTCATTTTTCACCCAAAGAATCGGGATTACCAATTAGCGGGGAAATGCAGCAAGCATTCTTGCCACCATTCCCCGTGGACATGATTTGTACAGTTGTAATTGTTTGTAAATATAATTGTATTGAATTCTAAATATGTAGTTTGGGTATTGGTTTTAAAATTGAATATAAAACCACGCCTGTAGTTAAGGAACCATCATTGTGACGCTCCGTTAGAATGATATTCTTCTTTAATATTGTCTTTCTAATCCAACGTATTAAATAGGTTCTATACGTCGTCATGCGCCAACAAATATGTAATAAAATTTAGCATTGTAATCTAATATAATGACATCGCAATAAACGTACAAAATGAATTTTATAAGCAATTACGTGTAATATAGGCGGTACGAAGGTGAAAACCAACAAATTATATTTCTCAAGGAGCCCCGCATTCAACGGATTATCGCCTAAGCCCCGTGCCAGGGGACCACGAAGACAGGCGACAGGTAAGATATTATTCATTGGAACGGTACAGAATCGGTTTAAACCCAAATTCCAGCAAAACATTTAAATTCCAAACAATATTATTGTGTTTTGAGTGTCATCTTGTAAATGCCAAGTGACGTTGTTTTGGAAATAATGTGTTATTTATTACAAATACAATAATTTCGAGCTTTGGGTGATTTTTATAATATTATGGCACCTCCGATATGTGACATTATATAATTTGATCAGGAAGAAGAAGCGGGCTAAAATTTACCAAATATTTTCGTTAAAATAGTAACTAAAGCAAAGCGCTCGTTCAGTTTTATTATTAGTAAAATGCAGTCAGAAAATATACAAGAACTACATATTGGTATTTCAACTGAAAGTTGGCTTCTGAAGACAAGTAACACGTATATGTCCCTACATATTAAACTGTATCAATTTCATAATAATTAACGATAAGTCAAGTTAGAAACTTGCATAGACCAGATTTTTATTATTTTTTTTATATTTGATAATTGAACTTGAGTCATATTCAATTAAATTTTCGTTGAAACGACACTCGTGTAATTTAATCATATTGTCTATTATTTCGGTACGATCTAATTTTAACTTTAATATAAAAATCTTGTTAAGAAATCCCAGTAGATTAGGTTTGTTCGAGAAAAGAGGTCAACTTTGTTACGACGACAAGTGCAATGTACTTCACGCCCTTCTACGGTGTCCTCTTCTTTAATATACATGCAAATATAATTTAAACTCCCTTAATAGTGGGAGGTCCAAGCTTTTTTTTTACATATATCAGAGATTGCAAACGCGCAGGAGGCTTACCTGATGATAGGCGATTATCGCCGCCCACGAACTTCCCTTTTAGGAAGGAATAGCCTCTTCTCTTGGTTTCCTTATCGTATCGGGTCGGAAAGACTGTATCGGTTCGACTCAGATATATATTAATGTTAAGTAGATCGTTGCTAAACGTACTATACTTAAATTATATATTGACGTGAATTACCAGTAAATATTGGCTATATTTCTTTCTATAAGTGTGCCCAGACTCCTATTGGGCCTTAACTTTACTTTCCCATTCTCTATTTGCTCGTTCTTTTGTTGCTACTGGCGCTGCAGAGCTCTTTCAACTACAATGACCTCGTATTATCAGACGACCCATCTTCATCTTTCATCATCTAGCGTAGTTTGTTATCTTTTTGGTATGACAAATACTGACTGTGTTTTGAAGAAATAACTAATCAGCTTTAACTGTTCTAACACAAGTAAACAAACCCTTATCAATAAAGTATTACGGTTAATTTTATATATTAAAAAGAATAATTAAAATTTGTATTTTAGACGCTGAAGCTATTCGGTGAAATAATTTTGATGTTAGTAAAAAAGTGCGTGACTTTAATGTATTTTTTTTATAAATTATCATCTTCAAAAATCACAAAAGCTATTGATGTCTTCATATTACAAAGTCTGTGACGTTGAAGTGTAATACTTCAAGAAAGAAAAATTGGAGTTTATCAAGTAATAGAATAACTAATGTTATTAAGTTATTAACATGAATAAGTAATGTAAGTCTCAATAAACCAAAACTTAATCTATCACATTATATTACTAACAATAAAGTAAGTGAGAGTCATCAAATGTTGCTCAAGTTGACTCCGAGTTGTTGCCCGAACTACCGAACATAGCTATTCCCTTGCGGCGGGCAGGCTGCAGACACGGCTTACGAGAGAAGCGATTTGAGATTATTTTTGTACTTCACCCGCGTATAGAAATACTTTTAATAAGCGACCCGTTATTTTATTTGTGTATTGCTGTTAGTTCTACTGGCCTTAACAGCGTCACCAGGCGAGAAGGTCTTTATTGCAGTAGAATAGAAACGGACAGACAGAGTTA
Organism: Hestina assimilis; assembly: GCA_023373885.1. Taxonomy (NCBI): domain Eukaryota; kingdom Metazoa; phylum Arthropoda; class Insecta; order Lepidoptera; family Nymphalidae; genus Hestina; species Hestina assimilis. The sequence goes on along the minus strand of CM041745.1, from coordinate 422,044 downwards.
CAAAAAAACATAGTAACGGGGAAGACCCAATGAAACTTCCGTAGTGCGTGACCCATTATCAGATCTCCGTAGGACTCGGAGTTCTATATCTGACGTAATCTGCACCTAGCAGAGCGTGATACTCTAAGGGATGGAATGATGAATAAATTAATCATTTCAAAGCTGTAACTTACAAATAATAGCTAATTGTATTAATACGCCAAATCTTTATTATGTGTCCGCACCCAGACACTAGACAATAAATGAGTGGCTATTGCGAAGAAATTACGGCAACCGAGAGGGGCCGAACCACTTTGGGGCGTCTTACGATGAATTAAATGGTATCGATATGTTGTGGTTCTTTTCATTAGGAAATAAAAAATAAACGGTATACATTATTTTATGGACAGTGTATATGTATTAAATAAAATATTATTTAAATATGTATATTTATTTATATATTTCTGATTAATATTGTATTAGAAATAATTTTATATAATAAAGCTCTATTTAACCTGCAATGTTTTTATATGTATGTTAAGTGCAAATCTTACAATTAGCTCAATTTAACCCACTTCCCTCCGTTCAATCAAGTTAAAATTTTATACACCTATGTAACATGTATGACAATGCATTAATAAGGTACCATTAAGCTTTTATGAAGGTAGCCATAGGAATTACTAAACGCGACGAGATAACTCCATCGTGTTTTGGGTCTTCGAAATATTTATAATAAGTGCTATACCCGCAGGCGATACTCGAGATCTAATGGCGATGAAGGAAGGTGGCCATAGGAACTACTGAACGCAACAAGATAATCACTTAGTACCTACTTGCGCTCTTTGTAATGGTATAAATGACTACTACATATAGTTCACATTCAAGGTCGTGTTTGCAATTTGTTGTGTGGGTCAAATCTTGCAACATAATTTTTAAATAGGAATATTCTCTGTAATAATATTGACTAAGTTTTTTTGTTGAAAATGTTTATATTAAGATTTTTTTTTTAATGAAACAAAGTAAAAAATAAAATTACGTTGTGAGTTTTAATTTGAAAATTCATAAGCTTCAGAGCGTAAATGTAAACAAAAGATAAAAGAATAATGAAATTTACATACATTTCTAAACTAGTATAGTATTTAGCGCAGCGAATAAAATAGTAACCGTGGCGTTCAAGTCAATGTTAAAGTTACCTGAAAAATAAACGAATCATTATGACGTCTATAAAAGTTAAATAAACAAGAGAAGATGATGAAAATAATATTGATAATAATTATCATTCCAATCAACCTCCAAGTAAAGTCAAAATCGATGCTAAGACCAACAAAGCAAATGAATTCTGTAGACTCCAAAAGTCAAGATGCAATAAAAGCTGTAAAATACAATAAAAGAAATCACACCCATGGCAATTTAAATAAATTAAGACGTAAATTTATACAATTGTGTGGAATTGATTCTTATGAAGATAGGATGTATGGCTGCATACATTATGATACCAAGAAAAAGTCCATAACGCATACTGCAAAATATTACACTACAAGAAAAGTGTACCTCAAGCCACTGAGACAACAAGTAACACAGACTCAAATAATTCATATTTGTGACGGAGTAGCGAGATGTCGATACATTTCCAACTCGACGGAGCCAGTTATAATAGGAATATTATGAATTATATTAATCAATTACGCTGAGTACACACACTATTATACTTAATTTTATTTATAGCAAAATATATTTGTACTTTTGTTAATATATCTTCGATTAAAAGACTAACATCTCCTGCGTAACTAAGGCACTAGTTCATTTACTAACCAGTTACTATGAGTCACTATTTCCCTAAAAGTATATAGTTACCACAGTGCCACTATAGCGTAATTATATTGATTAATCTAAATATTGTTTGACTCAATAATAATGATTTTTAAAATGTATTTTTAGATAGGAATTTATTAGCTTTTATTCCTGTATTAAGTGCTTATGTTCCACATATATCCTGCTAGGAGGAAGAGTTGTACTTCCCCGATCGAGCCAGCCCAAAACAAACATCTAAAACGAGGATCTACAAAAATTTTCTGTGTAGTCGTTAAGAATTAGTTCTAAAAATTTACTTATACTAGTCGTGCCCGTAGTTTTGCCCGCGTTTTTGTTACTATATCATAGCGTGATGTTGTGGAATAAATTTGACTACCATACAGATTACAGTGAGTTTTACTAAAAGATTACAGTGAGTTAACCTTACTTAGATAATCCGGTATAGCTTGATTTTATATAGCCTATAGCCTTCCTCGATAAGTAGACTATTCAAAACACAAGGAATTGTTCAGTTCAAAGTAATGCCTGAGATTAGCGCGCTCAGCCAAATAAACAAACAAAATGTATTATTATACATACTTTAACATTTCCTAAAAGTTAGATATTCGTTAATTGTATAAAATAAGCCTGTGAATGACTAATTGGAAAATCGATGCACAAACACGAATAGCGAGGCTTAAAATGTTTTGCATCGGCTTTTTAAAAGTCCACCAATAAACGGTTGAAATTGGAGTTTAAAGTTTGTACGACAAATTGACGAAAAATCAATAAAATACGTTGACGGAACTCATCAGAGCAATATAAGCTTTTGACAAACGGTAGTTACGTACAAAAAATCTGCTATGTTAAATTTAGTTACTAAGAAACATTTATATAAAAAATACATGTTAATATTTACACTTGATTTCAAAGAGGTATCTTTTGTTAATATATTTATTGTAGATATTGATTGAAGATCTCCAGAGATATTTAATCAGGCTTGAAAAAGCGTTTTTATACCAAACTAGCTTCTGCCACCGGCCTCGTTCTAGTGAATAATGGTTTTAATAAAAAATTGAACCCCATTTCAACCCTTCAGGAGTGGAATTTTTGAAATTATTATAACACGTGCTTCTTTACTTTTAACTGTTTACCAAATAAAAAAGGTGATGATTGTGGTTTCAAAAATGATGGACTTCCATACAAAATTTCAATCTCTTCTTTACCCCCTTAAGGGTTGAATTTTCAAAAATCCTTTCTTAATACGCGTTTACGTTTTAAAAACAACACCTGGGACAACATTTAGCTTTGTAAGTCCAAGGCTGGGCATTTATAAGTCATTCAGGTCTTTGCCTTTTATCATTAATGTGCATTTTTAATATTTGAGGTTTGATAATCCATTTACTTGTAATGAATAATGTGAGGCGAACTGTCGTTATATTGAATGATAAGAACAATAGTTTTTAATTAGCTAAACGCGATCTACGCTATTGATATCGAATATTAGTAATACTGCAAACATGGCTGTGCTGTCGCACCTAAAAACATATAATTTCTAAATTCATATTGGTTTTAGGGTTGTCCAAAAATTACATGCTAAGTATATAATAATGGTTTTCAACAATGAACATAACTTTTTATTTTTATTTTTATGAATACTAATTACTCATTTTATTTACTCGTGTTTTAAATATTTATACCAAAATTTACTAATTAAATTAAATTAATAAGGTGCAAGTTAATTTTGAGTCTGAGTTGTGGCCGTCCAAAGTACATCTGATTGTGTACCGATTTTTCTTTACTACACGGAACCCTAATTTTTTTTCTAAAATAAAAGTAGATTGAATTAATTCTTATAACATCAGTTATTTGTATGTGAAAGTCCCGGTCAGATCGGTCTAGTCGCTTCAAAGATTAGGTTTAAAGATTTGATTTAGACAGTCAGAGAGATGAAAATTAAAAAAATATTTTTAGTAACGTATGGTAAGTATGCTTTCATATGCATTTAATGAAAAGCTATTAATTTGAAATTAGAAGGAGACACATCAATTACATTTGTATATATAGATATTTTTGTCCATTACAGTTACCCTAAAACGAGTTGTATCTACCGAAACAAGCTGTTGTTGGCTTTGATGTTCATCGTATAAATTTCCCGATGCATTATTATATGTTTCAGTCCCAGATACATCAGTATCTGTTGTGGTTTCATCGGATAGCTCACACGTCCCGTTGTTATCGTGTCGGTTGTATTTTACAGCTGTTAACATCGTACTCATATGTATCATATAGTCTTATAAATTAATTGTCATTTTATCGAATTGTGAAATGTTGTATTTTGAGACTTAAAATATAGAGTAACTTGTCGTGGCTTTAAATTTGTTACACACTTATTAAATCTACCTCTATAATTGTAATTCATAGCATAATGTAAAAGTACAGACTATTCACCCAAAGCCACTTGGATTATTTAGATTTTTAATAATATGTTTAGTTAAAAGCTAATTTTTAAAATTTACGAAATTGGAGGCTATTATATTGTTGAAAATAAAACAACCCTATTTCTTTTTTTTTTTTGTTTCTCTAAGTAGAGCTTTAATTTTTGAGGCTGGTGGTAGATTCTGAAAAAACTAATGTGTAATGCTTTATGTTTTCAATAAAAATCATTGTTTGTCAAGTTTATATCAGCGTTCTCTGATTGTATGCAATCAAAATTCATCCATTTTATCTCGGAGAGAGTGTGTGAAATGCTGAAGAATAAAATTTTTAACAAAGTACTGTATTATTACTTTTTGAATTACATTTTTTATGGCTCCCTTGTTAATAAGCTCACTAGCTACAGTGTCGTTCAAACCAAAACATAGTACGTAATGCAAAACACACTACTGCTTTGGGATGGTTTGGATTGGGTGTAGAATATCTGTCACTGCGCTGCGGTAGTACCTACGTAGCCGGCATCTTGCATTTAAAGCCCCACCAGCAGTAACCTAGTAACTTAAAATAACAAACCTTGAATATTATGAGAGTTAAGGTATCATTGAATGTTAGTATAACACTGCGTTCGCTAGCTTCGTCCCGATTTCGGTATTCCGTCACTTATATTTACCCAATTACGGAGGTGTGCTTCGCAACTGCGAAGTTTGCAGCAAAGTTTCGCCTGCATCGCTCGCTTTGAGTTTGAGTCTATGTAAGCTGGTCTAAGTAAAAAGCTTAATCTTTTTATGTGGTTGTTTTTAGTAGTAGACTTTAGTTACTGCTGAAATACCGCCATCCACCAGAAACTGAAAGAGAGCATATTATTTAAATTTTTAAAACATTTATAACTAAATTCTTCTTTAAAAATATTACAATGAATAATAAAAGCATTTATGACATATTAAAATTAAGAAAATGTGAGAAAAATTCAAAGTCAAAAATCATAACTTAAATATCTTAATTTTATGAAATATACCTTGACGTCAGAGGAACCAATCTGAAAAATTATTACAGGTAATAATGAAAGACAATGAAAATATGAACTTTAAAAATTCTGAATATCATATATTATTGTGAATATATTATCTTATCGTGAAGAAGAGAGATAGCAGTAGAGATAGGAGATAAGAAGACAATGGGTGTAGATTGCACTCAATTAATGAAACGCAAAAGGAAGTCTGAGTCGGCATGCTTAGCAGTAATCGTACGAATACATGTGAAACTTGAAGTATCACGAACGCGTTACCAACCCAAGGAATGGAATGAGAATGAAGGGAACAGAGGGGCAGGGAGATTGGGCTTCCGGCGCTCTGACACAGCGCATGAAACGCAACAGTGCCTACTGCAGCACTTTACGAAGATTTTCTGTGGGAGGGTAGTAGCTCCCAGATCGAGCCGGCTTATTTGTGCTTGGAGGAGCATGGCTCTGATACTACTAAATACCATATAATATATAAAATACCTTTATAAAAATGTAATATTCCACGTATACACAGGGCCCGCGGAACAGTGTTTACTCAGACGGTGAACGTGTCATGCATTGAAAAGTTTTAAATATTCCAACACGCTTGTTAGTTGGCAACATAAAATGATACATCAAAAGATCATCTCTTGATTATTTGTAATTTTTTTTTTCTTGATTTGACATTTATTGAATAAAAAAATTAAAATATTATATTTATTGTTTTACACTTATTTCTTGATAGTCAGATTCTATCGCCGGCTCTTAAACCTCTCTATTTTTTTATTGTATTTTTATGGGAAATTTATTACATATATGTTCACTAAACCGACTGGAGCGACCGTCACATTCCCAAGATGTGGTGTCCGCAAAGTATTCACTAATTTTATAATAGGTCTTACCACAATAACGTTCCTTGACCAATTTTTCAATATCTTTTATAATACAATATAATATTTTATACGGACTAAAATGCAAGTTTTGAACAAAGTTAGAAGAACACAAATTTATTTTCATTACATTACGCGGCATGTGCTAAGCGGCTGTAAATTTCATGCAGTCTAACTCTGCAGTCAGCACAATAAATGCCTTAGCTGTGGGCTCTGCGGTGCAGTTTCTCAAGCACGTTTACCGTCTAAGCGATACGCCGATCACGCACCGAATACGCTTTAGACAAACTGTAAAAGTATGCTGATTTCCCAAGTAAATTAAGTCCTTTCTGGACAACTTAATTCGATATAATTTATTATTTGTAATTGTGATATTGTGTTATTTATAAAACTAAAGGTTATAAACAAAAATACTGTCTGCTTCATGGGATATAGTTGACTGGCAAAATCAAAGAAGGGGAGAAAGTGGGAAGGGAATTTGGGACTTCGGTGCTTATACTAATTGAACGAAACGCAACGAAAATACTGCTACTCCTCTCCGATGGTAATGCTTCTATGTTTAGTAGATTATTCTTCTCTTCTTCCCTCTCGCTTCTTCTATCTTACACTGAACTGAGGTCGGCAATAAGCACGTGTTCCTATTCCACATGCGTGTTGTTAACACGAGGCTGACGCAAAGTTTAATTGAAATTTTATATTATTTACATATTTTACTACATTGAATTATTAAAAACACATTATTTTTAAAACTTTTTCACCAATTTATCAATTTTTCAAATTTCTTTAAAAAAAGAACATAGGTAGCAGAAAACTTTTTTCTGTGATTTCAAAGGTGAAATCTTGAACGAATTTTATATATATTCATAAGATATATATAACTATAATTTTATTACAAAATGTGAGATGAGTATTTTTAAAATATTCAATTCTGCCGCAATTCTTCTCAGTTCGCTTGTAGCGTTTTTTGTAATCACCGCAATGCGCTGTAATTTAGGGGTGAAACGGCAGACAATAGTCAAGGGACGTGTTCCGTGAAAGATGTAAAATATTAAGAATTTACCTGACTGGCTATAGGTCTCTCACCAATTTTAAGGTTTACAAGAATATTCTATGATATTACAGTATTTAAAAATTTAAACAGGTTGGTTTAGGAACAAGATTTTTTGAAGTTACGGGAAACAATTTGAACAAAGGTTTACCATCCTACCTCAAACATTACCTGCATATTTTGACAAACTTACTGTGTATTGGTAACACCTTACAATATGTAAATAAATCTTTGTTAGCCAGCTGATGTTTTTGCCTTATTTTTTTGGTACAATCGCTTTAAGTAATCTTACCTGCAAGTTATATATATTGCCAATAAGAGTTTTATTGGTCCTGCCATAGCTACTAAGACAATAATTAACAGATGAGTCTGCTAATGCTAAATACAGTATTCGTAACATTTTAAATGGGATCTTATGTTTCAATATGGACATTCTACTAAATAATGATCTGAGCTTATTACAAACATAATCTACATGCGCTGACCAACCAAAGCGATTATCAATTATCAACCCAACATACATATGGCTATTAACAAATTCAATTATTTAATTACGTATAATTTTATGACGTATAATCGAAAATATGTTTAAAAAGAGTTAGCAAATAAGCATAGGACAAGGTTGTTACAAGCGTACGGGAGGAGAGAAGTGAGAAAAGAGAAAACGGGGGTGGAGGTTTGGGTCTCAATCACACTCCGTGAAAGAATACTATGAATACTTTTCTTCGATTAAGTAGATAAGGGTAAACAGTACTTTTCTAGTCGGGCTAAACTGATCTATTCACGTAGACAACAGCAAAGTACAAGCATAAAATAGACACAAATAAGCAATAGCATGTCAACCCACACGCATGTCGTTTCGAAAAAACGCGTTTGAAAAATTTTAACAACTACCAGTCAAGTTTTTGGTTATTTCAGATTCATGGTTGTTATTCTACTTATTTTTACAAAAAATTGTTATACTTCATAAATCCACTATCAATTTAAAATAATAATAGTGCTTTCAATATAAAATTAGTTTTTTCAGTAACCATGAGTCAGTGAATTAAAAATAGACTGCTTAATCTTATCGTCAATTTTGCAATAATGTCTTATCGTCAATTTTACTCTCAAATTTCTATTGAAAAATAACAAATGTTGCTTAGGGTTCTTAAAATGTAAATTAAGCCACATAACATATTACAAATTGATCTATCGCTTATAGCGCGTTTTGCATGATTATAAAATGGCTTTTTTAGAAGTTTTAAAGCTTAAAACCGTTTAAATATAAAGAAAATGTTCTTCAGGCATATACTAACACTTTTGCATATATAACTCAGTTTTTTCAATTTTGTGGGTTGACATGGTATTGTTATTTGCGTCCAAATAATATTGTGAAATAAAACCTTACTAAGAACTATATGTAACTAAGAACTAATTGTATTACCTCCTAAACCAACTTTAGAAAATTTTAAAGATAAATTTTATGTATTACAACACTTTTGTTGTTAGATGGAGGCCTAGTACATTATTACGGTCTACTCCGTTATTTTTTTTACCCTTAAAAAGTTAAATTAACCGCCAACAGGAACCTAACATTTGTCTTTAAAAAAAAGTGTCATAATAATGTGCTAATCGAACCAATCGATTAGGTTTTGCGTAAAATAGTAACAAACGTCCATCTATCCATCGACATTCACGAACTTTTTTCACAAATTTACTCTTCTTTACATGTAATATGTAAATGATATCCATGTAAGGTTGAAATTATGGAAACATATACGCTATGATGTTAGTTACGAAGCTTACTAAATTCACCTCGAGTTGTTGCAGTTTGCATTTCCGAAGTTCTGAGACTTATATCATGTATCGATTATTATCAAGTTTCACACGCTTGTTTTGTAGTTGTTAATTACACTATAAATAATAATTGTATTTGGTTTATATACCTCATGATTTATGAAGGCTAATGTTAAATTATTTTTATTACAACAAAATATGGCAAATAAGCATACAGCCTAATTGATCGAAGGCAACAGGTGGCTTACGGTGTCTAACGGTAAAGTAAACATGACGACGTTGTGGCGCAGCGGTAGCGAACCTGCCTTAAACGCCACAGTTCGCGGGTTCGATTCCCGCTCGGAGCATAATATGTTTGTATTGACCATGCAAGCATATTTTCCGGTCTGGGTGTATTTGTCCTCGTCCTTGTATGTGTTTCCGGTTTCCGGACCCCCGACACAGGATATCAATATCCTAATGGGGGCCGTTGAGTGTGCAGCGTTTATTTATTTACTAGCTGCGCCCACGGCTCTACTCGCGTTGTGTACCGATTTTTACTTAGTTCACGGAACTCTAATTATTTTTCTAAAATAAAAGTAGCCTAAGTTACTCTTTATAACATCAGCTATCTGCCATTTCAGAAGTCAAGCCATTTCAGAGGTTAGCCGGAACAAACAGACAGATAAAAAAATTAAAATATTTTTTATGTAAGTACCGTACATACTTTAATATGGACTTAATGAAGAGCTGTTAATTTAGAATTACAAGCAGACACATCAATTTTATTTATTTGTATAGATAAACGTAGCCTTCGTTCATAAGTAATATCGGAGGCATCACCAAGCGTGTAGCAGATGGGGAAGAGTGGTGAATAGGGAGGGGATAGCAGCTTGGCCTCCAGTTGTAAAACTCCTCGAAAGATCCAGAGCAGTATGAATACTGCTATTTCACATAGACATTCTTTTGGGTTAAACTTAATCAATTCGACTTATCGTACTCAGCAGGAATTTAGTAATTCTAATAAATGTTTTTTTTTATGTTACAAGTTGGCAAACAAGCATACGGCCCATCTGATGGTAAGTGGTTGCCGTAGCCTATGAGCGCTTGTAGCACCATAAGTAGGTGCCACTCACGCGTTGCCAACCTCGAGATATTGCTTCTTAAATCTCCTCTGCCCAGTAATTTCACTAGCAAATTCAAACCGGAACACAGTAATGACTAAGCACTACTATTTGGCGGCAGAATATTTGACACTGCGGTGGTACCTACCTAGCCGGCCTCTTGCAAGAAAAGACCTACCACTAGTACGACTGATTGCACTGGTGGAATAATCTCTGGTGTGACAGAGGTTATCCCAACAGCGGGCGATAGGGTCGTCACATCCCGACGCCGGTAAAAACTACAACTAATATTTAATTGGAGGTTTTAATAATAAGTGATTACGAGCTTTATTTATAAATATTTTGATATAAATAACTATGTCATTATTATTCAATTTGTAAAGACTAAGACTGAGGTTACTGCTAAATTGCAAAAATTATGCCATCAGTGTATATACTAAAGTTAAAAGATATAATATGGCGATATGTTATGTAAACCCACGATATTATAATCCGCGTGTCTATCTATCAGTTGACATGGGTTGGACCCTGCAGCAGCTGTTGTCCACGGAATCTGTACTATTTAAATTATGGGAAATCTGACGTTTCAGTTTTTCTTGGGATTTAATATTGCCAATCAGCAAACGTGTGAAAAAATTGTATCGTTTAAATAAGAATATGAAATAAAAATAGCTGAATCAAATGCTAGGAAAATGCCTGTATATTAATATAAGCATCTAAAAGATCGTTTAAAGGTCGGCAACGCGCCTGCATGCCTTCTGATGTTGCAGATGTTCATGGGCGGCGGTGATCACTTAACATCAGGTGAGCTTCCTGCCCGTTTGCCCCTTCTTACATAAAAAAAAAATCTGTCTTTGCAAGAATATGAATGTATTTATGTAATTTAAATATTTATTTTAGGGCCGGTGTGAAAACACGGAAAAATGGAGGACGGATGGAGGACACAAAAGGACTTTCTTGAAACTTAGACATCAAGAAACAAATACATGATTTTCAAAACTCCGGGACATTTTACCTTCCCAACTTTTTGTGTAATTATACGGGACTATTAGATTTGATTAGAACCTTCTTTAGAATAGTAGTATCCTTATTGGGTTCGGAATTACACAGTAACAACCAATCTCATTACCTCACTGAAACACGACGACGTTGTGGCGCAGCGGTAGGGAACCTGCCTTAAACGCCACAGGTCGCGGGTTCTATTCCCGCTCGGAGCATAATATGTTTGTATTGTCCATGCAAGCATATTTTCCAGTCTGGGTGTATTTGTCCTTGTCATTGTGAACACAGGATATTACTATCCTAATGGGGGCCGTTGAGTGTGCAGCGTTTATTTATTTATTATTATTTTTAATTTATTTATTAAAAATAATAATAAATAAATAAACGCTGCACACTCAACGGCCTTAAATTTTTAATTAAATTATTTATTAAAAAAAAAAACAAATATTTGCATTGTCGATAAAATATCTGCCCTGAGCGGGATCTGACATCGCGACTGTTGGCGTTCATATCAGCCTTGTTACCTCACGTTGTGTCTAAATATCAAGTTACAGTTATATGAACAGAAGATATTGTAAAATTGTAATAAGTAATTATAATAACTGATTTCAAATTTCAATATTTAAAAATGTGAAATTGCTTTAATTTGGCAGTAATTTCACAGGTTCTTATTTGGTTAAACATATTCAGAACCTTTATTAACACTTGCGTTTTCAAAAGGACCTGTAAAACTGCTTTTCTAATTATTCATTTTAATGTAAAATGTCCATAATTTACATCACTAAACTTTATAAATTACGTATACGATACAATATACCCATTTTTGAGAAAAAAATCGTTACATGAAACTCTAAATTCAACTTCATTAAGAAACGTCCTGTGACAGAATTAATAATAACTACCCCAGTGTCTTGTCGTAGGCTAACTATCGCGTTGTATCAAGAGTTCATCTTGTCCTGCTTTTATCTCGGTTGCTAGCAGTTATTACGGCGCCCGTCGTCCGGTTGACGAGGGTCAATCCCCTTTCTTCATATTCGTGCACGTAGAGCAGCATCGGTTTTTACGTCTGTCCAACTATGACAAGTTAAATTCAGAGTCCATCAGCAAAAAATTTTAGACAAGTTCAATTCATTTCTGCTCAATTATAGGTTATGATGTTAAATCATCCTAGGATAATACATGTGAAGTAATTTGGTTATATGTGTGGTTTTTATTTGTGGTGACGACACAAATGTAGGTACGTTTTTAAGCAGTTGATTTTAAAAAGAATTTGTACCAAAATTAATTTCTGCTCATAAATGAATTAATTATTAATGGTTATCTCAACATTTTATACTAAAGAGAGAAACTATAAAATCTAAAGAGGGAAATGAACAAAATATTGTGCGCACGGAGGAGCCCGTCACGAACAGAAGTCCTTACGTTTTTCTTCAACTCTGAATGTTATTCGAAATGAAATCTGTATATTTCAATAGGTTATATATTAAGAAGAGACAGGTACAAAGAGAGAGAGAGAGAGTTACGCACCTGGCTGTGCAACCACTTGCACTTGTGCTCATTTGCTTGTAGTAGGCTCGATACATACACACACACACGCACGCACACACAGGCCCGCACGCACACACACGCACGCACTCGCACATACACACACGCACACGCACATACACACACGCACACGCACATACACAGTATATAAATCGCACTGCCAGTAAGTCAAGTTAAGAAACTTCGTTAAATTCAGAACATCATTAAATCAGCTAGGTATTTACAACCATATAAAGAAACTGAAAATGCAAAAGAAGTGAAATCTCGAACATTCAGACATGTTCCTTTTTATTGTAACCGAAATGACTTCCACTACGTATTTATTCATTATCGATGAAATAATTATTTACAGAGTCACTATTGTCAATATTTTTGTAATTATCTCTTAATTGGATGGAAGGGATGGTAGAAGTTTGTATAAAAGATTCATTATTTTCGTAGTTACGTCCACGGACGACAGTTAATTAAGACATGATTCAGCGTTTTTGGGAAATCATACTAAAGGAATTAAATATACTATTCTGTGTAAGATGGATTCTGATCAAACAGAAGTCGTCCCACATGAGTCACAGGAGCTACACAGGAGGCTCATCATCCTTCCTCTCCATATTCTTCTAGCTCTTAGATCTGCAAGAAACTTGAGATGCTCTTGGTATTACCAGACTTCCATAGGCAATTAGAAAGCCGAAAACTTGTTTCTTCATTTATTGACAGTGTGCAAACAAGCATACAATCCTGATGGTAAGATATCACCGCAATCTATGAACGCTTGCGCTACTTAAAATATCACATCACACGAAACGCAACATTACTGTGTGAGGACGTTAAGGGCCACAGGTTTCGATTCCCGCTCGGAGCATATGTTTGTATTGAGCATAGAGACAGGTTTTCCGGTCTGGGTGTACTTGTCCTTGTCATTGTGTACGTTCCACACAGAATATAACTATCCTAATGAGCTCGTTAAGTGTGCAGCGTTTATTTATATTATTTATCTGCTACTTTACGCTAATTTCTAGTAGAGTAGTACTTCCCTGGTAGAGTCGAGCTATTTGTGGTAGGAGGTACATAACCCTTCTATCTGTTAAAATTGTTTTATAAACAAAGAAATAAGGACTGATGATAAAGCAACTACGATGGCCATATTACTAGTCCAATATACAATGGTGAAATAACGTGTAATGATGATTATAGTTTTTAATCAACTAAGCGCTATCAACACCACGATAACCGGATATTAGTGATGCGATATTTGCGGTTGTCGCGTCGCGCCTGCAAAACATATCATTTGCAACTATTGGTTTTTAGGTCGCCCACAAATTGTTAAATATTCTGTTACCTATTGCATTAGTAAAGCTATTAATATTTTGTGTCCATATTTTTGTTTTACTTGCCTCGTTTAAGTTTAAATACCTGGATGTCTGATGGACTCGAATTGGGGTTTTCATAGCCTGAAAACACTAATAAAACGACATTTTCTAAAAATGAATCCTAGCTAGATCGACTTATAAGCCCCGATACCCTCAGCATATTAAATTTCATGAAAATCGTTGAATCCGATTCCGAGATTCATATAAGAAAAAAAGCTTGTTCTTAAACCTTAATTTACCATTCTTAAAATAGTTTCAGTGTCATAAAATATAGAAATATATTGCAACTGAATTCGATACTTGATCAACAATTCATGCATTTTCTATTTAGATAAAATTATTATTCTTACCTATTAGTAAGTATTATATGTGTGTATTCGTTGTGAATTATTTATTGCAAAACACTTAAAATGTGATCTCTTGTGGTCAGCCTTCGCCACTCAATTTCGAATAAACTTCTATAAACTATAGTTGTATCGTTCAGTTATTATTATCCTATGTTTTAGAACCAACTACATCATAATCAGCTGCGGTTTCATCGGCTTGTTTACTCGTCCCACTTTTATCAGGTCGGTTTGTTTAGGTGTCAACATTGTATCAAAATCAGTAGTAGTATGAAGCCACGCTCCTTCCAGCTTATATAGGCCGTATTGCACTCTCACAGAAAATCCAATCAGTAGATGTTGTTGCGATTCGTGCGATGAGTAAGAGCGCCGGAGGCCCAATCTCTCACCCTCTCTATTCCTTTCCTTTTTTCTCCTTCTCATTCCTTCCCTTCTATCCCTTGGGTTGGAAATGCGCATGTTACTTTAAATATCGCAGGGATTCATAGGTTAAGGTGAGTGCTTACCATCGGGCGGACCGTACGTTTTTTTGTGAGACATCATGAAATAAAATATAAGAAAATGTATAATTTAAATTTGCTAATAAAATTCAATTATAGCATATAGTTTTTAAAATCATTTTGAAAATTGAAGGCTTCAAACTTTTTTTCAATATTAATACCAGAAGATGGCCGACGTCCTAAATTCAAAAAAGTCTACTGCTAGCTGAACATGAACATTTAGAAGATAGGTACCTGTACTTTGTAAAGTAAATTAATGTAATAATACCTTCAAAGTGGAGGCTCTAGTCTTGTTACTCATCTCATATGACGGTCCTCGTAGTTGCAAGTAAGTTTTATTGTAATTCGCAAGCAAGTCAATTCCGCTCTCCGAACACTGTGCTGCGTACTATAATATTATGTGGAATGAGCGGTTCACGGCTTGAGTGTGAACTTATTAGAAGTTTCCACTTTCTAAGCCATTTCGTTGAAAATTCGTAAACATAAAGGGAAGAAAAATAGATAATATCTTATAAAAAGTTCATCTTTTTATATATATATATATTTTTAATCTTATAAGTTGGCAAACAAGCATACGGCCTACCTGATGGTAAGTTGTTGATGTAACCTTTGAACGCTTGCAGCACCATTTGTAGGTGTTCCTCACGCGTTGCCAACCTCGAGATATTGGTTCTTATATCTCCTCTGCCCAGTAATTTCAATAGCCTACAGTGCCCTTCAAACCGGAACATAGTAATGCCTAAGCACTACTATTTGGCGGCACAATATTTGACGATTATAAAATAATTATTATTTCTTTGAGAATTAGTGAGAGAAAAACTAATATTTTATATTAAATCAAACTATATATTAACAAAATTAATATTTTACAAAAGGTAAGTTTTTATTAAAACCAGTTTTTATTAATAATCGAACAATATCAATTTGATAAGCAAGCACATATAATTGTACATTATAATTTGATGACATTATGGCGCAGCAGTAGTAGTAGTAGCGCCACGGGTCGCGGGTTCTATTCCCGCTCGGGGCTTTTTTTTGTATTGACCAAAGAGTCATGTGTTCCGGTCTGGGTGTGTTTGGCCTTGTCATTGTGTATGTCTCCGGAACCCTGACATAGGATATCACTATCCTAATGGGGTCGTTGGCTGTGTAGCGTTTATTTATTATTATTTATTATATTTTAATAAAATATGTGTTAATCTTTCATAAAAACGTAAAGAAAAAAAAATAAGACCCAGCTATAATACCTCCCAACGCGACCTACACAAAAATTACAACATCGTAACACTGAAATATAACCAATTACTTGTCTCGATATCTGAGGGGTCGATCGAGAAAACTTTATTCTCAAGACAATATCCCCGAAAAAGCGTACAGCGGAGGCGATATAATTTTATTATGCGAGATTAAAAGCAATCTCGACTGAGATAAACGTGATATCTTTATTTATAATTGAATCACTGAAGAGGGCAGCTTTGAGTACTATTGAAAACTTAATGCTTTTTCCCATCCACCTGATGGTAAGCAATTTTCATATCCTATAAGCGCTTGCATCACCATACATTTGCAGATGTCACTCACACGTTGGCAACCTCGAGGTATTGGTTTTTAAGTGTCCTTTGCACAGAAACATAGTATACTTCTTTACGGTAGAATAATTGACACTGCGGTGGTACTGACATTGTGTTGGTACTTACCTAGCCAGCCTCTTGCAATAAAAGACCTGCCACTGTATATATAATAAGACTTAGCCTTGCATTTCATATGTATCTTGAATCTTTTATGCGGAGGGTGAGGGATAGCTTGGCAAACGAGGCAGAAGGCTCACCTGATGCTAAGCAACATGAACATCTTCAGCACTATAAGGCATGCAGGTGCGTTGCTGACCTTTAAAGATGCAACTGATTATACTGGGTGGTACCTAACCGGACGGGCACTTAAGAACTATCACCAGCATTTCATTTATAAAAAATATCTCTCTACGACTTTCATATTGAATGTATTATATATAACATCTCGCATGATAAAAACTAAAATGAAAAATATTTATCAAACATTTAAACTACAATACATTTTTAGCGTTGTTATTTTCAGCTTTAACCTACTAAACATTTTGTCCATTGAAAATGTGTTGGCAAAAAAACAACAACAAGTGTTCTCGCGACATTTTAAAAACGGCAAAGGTACGAATACTTTTTATTTTTGTTTGATGCTGTAGTTTATTATGTTGGTTAAAATGTTTCCGATTCCGATCCTGCGTTTTAAATTCCTTTTCGCTTTTAACTGGCTCTCCTGAAAGAGATTTTCACGAGCAGTTAAAGATCGTAAACATTTTTATTTTCGAATGCTTCAATACTCAATTTATAGAGTATCGTTTATACATATAAAATATTCATATTAACAGATAAATTGGATGTTTTTTGCTGAAACATTATCGACATATCTCAAAAAATGAAAAACAGTTCTTATTGTTCTTCCTACCATTGTCCTGGCATTTTACCCAGGGCCTGCTTATTACTCTTAAATGTCTTTTATAGGTTACTAGTTCTTACACAGAGCGATTGCCATCTGGTCTCTACAATCCTAAGGGCGAACTAATAACTCATTAAGTAAGAGCAAATTACCTATCAAGATCTAACGATTATTATCAGATATGATAACAACCGGAATCGACAGCGTAACCTGCTCTTCCAGGTACGGTGGGGAAACCCATAAGGACAAAAGCCCAGACTGAAACATATATGTGCAAAATTAAAACAAATATCTGCCAAGAGCGCAATCGAACCCGCAGCCGTCAAGGCTAAAGGCAGACTCACTACCAACACGCCACAACGGGTTTCAGGAGTTAATTACCAGGGTTATGTAATATTATTAAAGGTGCATGGTCGCTTTATTTTTTTTTTTTTTTAAATAAATAAATAATAAATAAATAAACGCTGCACACTCAACGGCCCCCATTAGGATAGTAATATCCTGTGTCGGGGTCCGGAAACATTCACAATGACAAGTACAAATACACCCAGACCGGAAAATATGCTTGCGTGGACAATACAAACATATTATGCTCCGAGCGGGAATCGAACCCGCGACCTGTGGCGTTTAAGGCAGGTTCGCTACCGCTGCGCCACAACGTCGTCGTTTATATCGATTTGTTATGATTTTATCGTATCGAATCTTGTTATTCCGTTAAGAGCCGGAGGCCCGGTCTCCCATCCCTTCTGTTCTCTTTCTTTTTTCCCTACGTATCCCTTCCCGCAGAACCCTTAGATTAGCAACACGCATGTGATACTTCAAGTATCGCAACGGTTCATAGATTGGGGTGACTGCTTACCATCAGGCGAACCGTATGCTTATTTGCAAACCATCATGATAAAAAATAACGAAAATGTATATAACCATACAAATATTGATTCTAAATATTATCAGTAACATCCTGAATCGTCTCGATATTATTATTATCCTGTAGAAATATTACCAGTTCTGCCCCTCAATAATATAATTTCACACAATTTACTGCACTGCATCGGTTCTGCTATCTTTCGTGTATGAAAGGTCCCTGATTATTTACGACGTCACCCATTCACGGATGCTATACACCCGTTTATATATACGCGCCCAGGGTGATATTGCGAATGTTTCGCGGTTATGTTTCGGCTGTAATCAATATTTATTGTTATTGTACGTAGTTTGCTCGGATGTTATCAAAAATGTTCGAAAATTTTCTGTAAAGCAATTTTAAACACAAATAGGGCATTAACGTTACATAGTTCTTTTTGAAAGTTTATTTTAGTGCGTCAAAACATTCCCTACATGCTACTAATATAAATAAATAAAAGTTAAATAAATCTAATTTTGAATTATGGGATTCAAAATTCTGAAAAAAAAAGTGGTTATATAGCATTAAGAGAAATATATAAAGTTATCTTGAAGAAGATACGTTCGAAAATTTTAGAGATATATTAGTTTTTCCTATAGTTTAATTTTTTCATATTATTTTTAATAATTACCATGAAATTACCGACTTACTTTAGCGGACAATTTTATTTCATTAATATTTAAAGTTTTAAACATTCTTCCTCATCAAACTGCGGAGCCCTTAAGTTTCCAATGTGCGTGATCCACCACGCACTTGACCGGTATTTTTTAATGTTTCATACATGCTTTGTGAACTGACTTCAATGATTATATTTCTGTTACATCAGTAACGCAAGTTTTTACTTGTAATTGCTTTAGCAAAAAATATACGATATTTTAGTATGAAATATCTTAATTCACTAATGAACAATACCACAATACATCAATATATCGTCTAATTCAACGAAACCCTCTCCGAAGTAGTTCAAGCCCTTCTCGATTGCCGTAATCTCTTCGCGATTGCCACTCATTTATTGTCTAGGGTCAGACTACGGACACGCTATATAGCGATAGCGGTTATATTCTATTACAATAGTAATTGTCTCTGGTTTAAGATATATTACTTAAAAAAATTATATATTATTATTTAAAAAATATATTTGTTAATAAAAAAGTAGAGTATACTTTGACTCTATAAAAAACATTCAAAGCATCTTTATGTATATCTTTATGTATATCTACGTCTATTAATGCCACACTTATATCTAGTAATCTAAATCCAAAACTAAAATCTAAATTTTATTTATATGATGTAGCGCAAACAGAAACAAAACTAAATTTGATTGGAATCCTACTATATGATATTATAAAGGTGAAAGTTTGTGAGGGTGGATGGATGCTTGTTACTCTTTGATGCAAAAAACGAGGCAGACTTGGATGATATTTGCCACACTCGTAGCTTATTACCTGGACTAACATATATTTTAATCCTGAGAAAATTTTGGCTTGTGGGATCATCAAAAACCTATATAACGTGAGTGGAGTCGCGTGCATACCTAGTTGATACATAAAGCCTTAAAAATAATCGTAAATCGCTTTTCCTGTAAACCGTGCTGTTGCCGTAACTGACATCACATGGGAATAGCGTTGTTCGGTAGTTTAGGAAACAACTAAGAGTCGACTTGAGCATTTGACGACCCTCAGTCACTTTGCGGTTGGCTTTGATAGATTATGTTGTGTTTATTGTTATTTAATCTAATTATATACGATTGTGTTTTACTTACTTTATCATAATCTATAATAGTACTAGCTATTCCCGCAGCCTATAAAAGTCACCTACTTTTTATTGTAAGTAGCATCACTACATAGTATAAAACAAAGTCGCTTTCTCAGATCCCTATGTATGCTTAAATCTTTTAAACTACGCAACGGATTTTGATACGGTTTTTTAATAGATAGAGTGATTGAAGAGGAAGGTGTATATGTATAATAACATCCATTAAATAGTGGAGAAATACTGTTATTTTTGAGGTTTCTAATGTGATGTCGTAAATAATTACTTTTAACGCGTGCGGGCCACGGGCAGCAAAGAATAAACCTAAACTACTGGATCGATTTTAATCACTTTTTCAGGGAATGACATAGGCTATATATTTTATTCCCGTGCGAAGCCGGAGCGGGCCGCTAGTATACTATAAAATGCATTCAGTAAAAAGTTGTTATTTACTGTATTTAGTATTATATTTTACTTCTTCTTCTTCCTAGCATTTTTCCCGGTATTTTTATCTACCCAGTGTCTAGCTTTTACACAGAGCGATTGCCATCTGACGTCCGCAGCCCTATGAGCGAACCAGTAACTCATTGGATAAGATATATGCTATTAGACATTTATATATGGATAATTCGATAAAAGATATAGCTATGTTAGGATATCAATATATTGTAAAAGGAAGAAGCACGATCAATACCCACAGCAAAGTTGGCGTAGATAATATCTCAAGCAAGAAAATGACTAGTTTTATTTTCAAACGCTTAAAACTTAAATTATACATTCTTTGGAATATTAAAGTTGAATATTTGAATAAAATTATCGTTCAACTTGCATCTCATATCTGCATCTTATAAAAGGATTTTATGAAAAATTTTATGCGTTTTAAATGAAGTTTATAATTGCAAGCAACTGCAAGTTTAAAGTTAAGGAGATATTTTTTATAAAACCACAGCGGCATTTTGTATATCTATAAGCCATATAGACGCTTGAAAAAAAATAATCGAAAGAGGGATGGGAATTTCTACCTCCATGTCGGTGCAACTAAACGCAAAAATAATAATGTTCCTATCTGCCCAAGCTAACGATCATGCCGATTGTTGCAAGCTTCTATTTCTACATATTTACATTTATTTACAAAAAAATATAATTTTGTAAATCAATTATTCCGTTTTTCCTGCACCGACTGCCACCTACATGGCGGGTTGTACCTTTTAATATTACTACTTTACGTTTTAATACTACTACTTTTTATTGATATTCTGTAAAGGGTTCGAAATGGCCCGCTTAAGATAAAAATGGACGGACTCTACTATTATGTATATCGGCATATAATACTTAGTTTGTCTTTAAAAGCTTCAAGCCCGTTTACAATTTATAAAAACAATTTTATATCATTTCTTATATTGCTACAATCCCTAATTAAGTTTGAAATTATAAATATCATTAGTAACCAACTTCGAATTACTCGAGGCTTAGAATAACAATTTGAACCTCGTCTCAGTATCACTTGCTAGTAGCATGTGAACCAAATTAACATGATCCAATTAAAGTATATACCAAAGCCGGTTACAAAGCGAAATGAAGTTAAATAATTAGACTGCCAGGGTGCTCGGCGCTTGCATGATTGACAAACTGAGCAGCCCTAATTAGTTCAGTGAATAAACTTGATGCACGAATACGTCTTGCCTTTGGGATTTATAAACAAAGACACAGTTCTTCGTCAAGATAGAACTATGATTTTGAAGTAGTTTCTTCAATATAAATGTTTTTACGATTTATGTGTTTCAAGTAATAAAAATATCCAATAAATATGATTTAAATTTTTCAATTAAAAACTGTCAGGCTTGTGAAATCATTTCTTTTAAAATTATTAATTTCAGTGCGACACTGCAACCTCACCATCAAGGTGAGGTTGCGGTGTCGCACTAAAATAGGAGGAGGACCTTCGAAGAATCTAACTAGTACCAAGATTAAACGTTAGTTAGCCTATATAACTATTAATAAATAATTTTTACTTATGACTTTACTCTACCTGATGGTAAGTGGAAGTAGAGTCCAAACACCAAACCGTGCCCTGCCTACCCGTAAGATGCGACTGGGTATATGCCTAGAAACTTGACCTCAAAATGAGGCTCACGAGCATTCACTTCACTAGTTTTTAACGTCTGGTGAGAGTTACACGGTGGCGGTGGGCATTTAAGGCCAACCTCGTTGTAAATTAAAGTTATTTAAATTGATAGTTTTTCTATAATTGCAACATAAATCTCGTTACAACAAAGATAACTTATGGTAGTAAAGTTTTACGACACGAACAGCGTGTTAACGTGACTCCTGTAAATGTGCCACCTCATACTATATTCCTACATCAATGAGTCGAGGACGTGACTGGGAGGGTAAGAATAAGGGTTTGTAGTATGTGGCAGATATTCTACCGTAAAGCACTAGTGTATTTTACATTACTGCGTTTCGATTTGAAGGGCACCATAGCTAGTGAAATTGCTGGGCAAAGGATATGTAAGAACCAATATTCCGAGGTTGGCAACGCGTAAGTGATACTTACAAATGAATGGTGTTGCAAGCGCTCATAGGTTATGATAACCGCTTAACATCGTGTGCTTCGTATGTTTGTTTGCTTACTTATTAGCATAAAAATTGTACTGACTATAACATTAATTAAGTGAATTTAATTTTAAAATTAGTTTGGTTGACTGAACCCCTTAACCTCTTCGTCTTTGAAGAAAGTTTTTTTTTTTTTTTCGGAATGTGTATTGCTGTTGGCCCTACTGGCCTTTACAGCGTCACCGGGCAGGGGGGCCGAGTACTGAGACTCAGCCGTGATAAAGAGACAGCCCTCACGGAGGCTCAAATTTGATTCCGTCCTTAGGGTGCCTCCTGCGAAGCCGAACCACGGCTAAGGACGTCATCGGAGATGGAGGCAGCGCTCCGAGCGCATTCTAAAAACTACTGTGTAGTAAGGATACGAACTCAGGATGCCGCTTTACATACGGAGCCTCTGAACCACTACGCTGTCGACTATTGTAATTGAAGAAAGTTGCTTTAAATATTCTATTTATTTGAAGTTTTATCAGCACTCTATCATCTCACTTTATTATAGACTAAACTATAACACTCTACGACCCATTTGAGAGGTGTAATAAACATAAACATCATTCAATGTGGCAGGGCAAGTATCTACGCAAATTTTATGGAAGCACCTTATAATATGAGGCAGGTACTCTTATGTACCCTCCTAATTAAACCTGGATATATCGGAATAGGTAATTATAAAAGATATTGATTACTATTAATTCTAACTCCATTTATTGCCTGTCCAAAGTAGCGTGTAGCTTGTGCTAGGAGTGGGAATGACTTTTGTTGAATTCTGACTCTTTTTTTTACCCTGACGGCTATGGCCACAGGGGGTTCAGGATATAAACTGCAGCTCTCGCGTTTTCAGAGTTGGCCCCTCTACCTTTGAGCTATTGATCATCATCATTTGTATTTTTATTTTACGTCTTGAGAGACACAGCTATATAAAGTGCTTAATTGGCTTTGGTACAGAACTTTTCTCTCCATCAGCTCAGCCTCAATGAAGTTATTGTCAATAGAAACTTCTTCTTAAGTTTTATCGCTTATTCTAGTTTTTAATAAGTTAAAATTTCATTTTGAACATGCAATAGTTTAACAAAGGTAATAAAAGTTGCATTGCAATAGTTTAAATATTAAAATTGCCTCTCCAATAGAGATACTCAACGGTATAGTGAGGGATGTGTGTAGTATTAATCATAAGGATGGTTTTATTATCGTAGATAACTGATTATTGAATACTGATCTAGAGACTCCTAATCTAACAGAAATAATAAATACCAGCCGAGCCGATGCTGTGATAACAAACGATTGAATTGAATGTAATGATAGACGTGTATTTGACGTAGTAGCACGTTGAAAATAAGCAGTCGATGTTTTATTTTATTTTGCTTATTATATGTACTATATATTTATATAAAATAATTATTAATTTTACATTGTAAATAATATATTTATAAATATTAATAAATTGAGTTTTTGTTTCAGTATATGATAAATACTATATCGCCCTTTGTCATAGCGTAGCGTGTTGTCATATTTATGAGTAAATAAGTTTGTAATATTATCATTGTTTTCTCGTCCCTCACGTCCCACGGGAACACCCCTTATTAGAATATTTTTCCGATTGTTTTTCAGAATTGTTTCTAAACAATTTGAAAAATTGTTCATAGATTGAATACAAGGATCTTGGGATTCCGTGTATATACATAAATTGATTATTAGAGTCATTGTCACGAATAACGATTTTTATATCACTACAAACATACAGCTCATATACACTCATGGTAAGCGGTGGGCGTAGCCTATGAGCGTTTGCCACACCATTAATTTGTAGATTGCACTCACGCTTTGCCAACGAGAGATTAGTTCTTGAATCTCCTTTGGCCATTTCATTATCTACTGTGTCCTTAAAACCGAAACATGGAATGAAAAATATACTACTGCTTGGTGGTGGACTATCTAACTGTCTGACCTCTTGCTATTAAAAGGATACCACAAGTCGATAATCGTTGAAGTTTCTGATAGTGCTATGGCGGACTCATAAAATTTCCTGATATGAGTTAGGTGTTTATGTATTTGAGTTTTGTATTTGTGGAAATTACGCCAAGTTTCGTGTTAATTAGAAATGAGATAACTATCTAAATAGTCAGTGCTAACCGGTAAGTCGGATGAAAAATAATGAAATTTATTTCCCATTATAGTATAGTGATTAATATAACTATATACTATCAGACTATAAAACAAATGGTTTTACAATTAGCACATTCAAAGCGTTCCACTTTTCGATCCTAATAATATTCTACATCAATTTTCTACAGAATAGTACCCACACTATGTAAATAGTGACCACTCTGTCTACACACAGTGTTGGCTGAGTATGATAAAATATTAATATTTCATGAATGCGTGCCCCCGGGAACGCTTCGCACTCGATTGGAGCGGCGTGACCGGCGAGCGGTGACCCGCTAGCGATATCGAATATCACTGCACAATTACTACGAATTGAATGTTTTAGGGTTTTTGATTGATGTTCTAAATAAAAGATATACTCAGGGGTGTAGTATGCATGGAGCCGACCACCTAAAAACTTTTTCAACTTTGCCTTAAAGAACCTCATACTGTAGCGTGTTGGAAAAACCTCAGCAGGGAGCTCAGTCCACAATCGGAGTTTGCGGAAGGAAATTTCTTTGGAGCTGCACTTTGCCGACGATATAGGTTCCAATGTGAGTGGATGAAAGAATACCCTGCCGATGGCAAGTGGTGGGGTGTATAATTTCAAATAATTTATTTTCTTAGCTTTAAACGCTACACACTCAACGGCCCCTATTGTATACCGTGTCAAGAGTCTGGAAACACACACACAGACAAGCATACATATATCTGCCCCCAAAGGGAATCGGGCCTGTGACCTGTGGTGTTTCGCTACTACATATCAATTATTATTCCAAATATCCACTCAAAAATTATACGTATTTTTGGTTTCATAAATAAATATAAAATCTTCGTAAATATACCTTATATAATATAAAGTAAATTAAACGTGAGATTATCTTAATATTATAGTCATACATAAAGTATATGATAATAATTTGTTTTGGCAGTGAACAAGCAAGCTGGAATAATTAACGGAGCGACACGTTCGTCGGCGGAGCTTACACGGTCTTCTATGTAATTGTGAAGATTTTATTATGAGCTATAATATAGAAACCTTATACGATGCTTCTTATCTTTTATAAGAAATCTAATATTTTTTAATTTAATTTAATTTATTTATTGATATGAATAGATTTTGATTTATAACGGAAGGCGTGAGTCAAGAACGAAGTTCCTTCCTT
The DNA here is from genome assembly GCA_023373885.1 of Hestina assimilis. Lineage (NCBI taxonomy): Eukaryota > Metazoa > Arthropoda > Insecta > Lepidoptera > Nymphalidae > Hestina > Hestina assimilis. The sequence continues at coordinate 396,211 of CM041745.1, read as the reverse complement.
TTTTTCAACTCTTAGTGTAATTCGAAATGAATTCTGTAAATTTCAATAGGTTATATAATCAAAAGAAAAGAGAAAGGGCACAGAGAGACCGAGAGATAAAGTTGCGCAGCCGACCGGCACTCACTTGCTCGTTTGCTCATTTGTTTGTAGTAGGCTCAACACACACACGCACAGACACATGGCATACGGCATTTTGTTACGTGCCGATTTCTATTAAATTGCACTACCCGTAAGACGCGTTAAGGAACTTCTTTCCAATATTCCATTTTATTAATTTGCAAGTAAGATCAAGTTGCCACTGGAAAGCAAAATGATCTCTTACTATTCTTAGCAGTCCATCGGCAATCGACGTTCTTGCTGTTATCAAACACTACACTGCTTTATACATTGTTTGTTTATTATTTGAAATGATGACCAGAGATTGGTTACTAAGATTCTGGTTCCTTAAAAATAAGTTAAATGACTTTACTTTTTGGCCTGATTTTAGTTTAGGGACTTAGTATTCTGCTAAAAAATGTCGTTCTGTCCGGCCACAGTAGTAATATAACAGCCTTTATTCTACCAAAAAGTATGTTCCAAGAAGTAAAGCGATTTAAATTATGTAGATTAAGGAAGTGAAGGGAACATGAGGGTACAGAATATGCTCTTGTAATAAAGTTGACCTCTTTTCTACAGTAGAATAATGCTAATCCACTTTAGTTTGTAACTAAACTTTTTTTATGCGGAATCCAAAAAAGATTTTAAAATATCATGCATGTTCTTAAGTGGTATATTACTATTGGAGTTTAACCTTAGGAATCGATTTTCTATAAATTTAAAATAATAAATAAATAAATAAATAAACGCTGCACACTCAACGGCCCCCAGTAGGATAGTAATATCCTGTGTCGGGGGTCCGGAAACACATACAAGGACAAGGACAAATACACCCAGACCGGAAAATATGCTTGCGTGGTCAATACAAACATATTATGCTCCGAGCGGGAATCGAACCCGCGACCTGTGGCGTTTAAGGCAGGTTCGCTACCGCTGCGCCACAACGTCGTCATAATGAAAAAATAATTGAAAATTTATTCAAGGCTAAAAAAGCAAAAGAAAAAGCGTTACGAAAATATTAAATGTGTGTGTGTGTGTGTTTGTATGTTTATTCGCTAGCATGCATTTATTTATTTATAATTTTTTTACCCTCTATGTGTACTGCATCTTCAAAGACAACCGTACTTAAGCGTAAAGGGAAAAGTGCAGTCGTGTGTCGGCGCGGACACAAATGATTTTTTTTTATAATCCGATAATTTAAATTTGAAAAGTTAGTTTTAAAAATTGTAAATATACATAGTTACTGACATATTGCGTATTTTCTTCTAGTATCCAAAAACCACTACGTTGTAACGAGTACTCACTCGTGCATCAAACTTATGCGCTGAACTAATTAGAACGGCTGCTCAGTTTGTCAATCATGCAAGCACCGAGCACCCTGCAAGTCTAATTATTTAACTTCACTTCGCTTTGTACCAACACCAACTCCGGAATATACTTTAATTGAATCACGGCAATTTTGTTCATAGATGCTAGCGAGTGATACAGAGTTTCAATTGTTAGTCTGACTCGCAAGGACAAGTTCATACCAAAGTTTATAGCTAATAATTATAATATTACTAGCTGTAGCGGCTCTGCCCGCGTGGTGTAGTTTTTTGATGACACCCGAAATTTTTCCGGGATAAAAAGTATTCTATATGGTCATCCAGGTTATAACTTGTGTGTATACTAAATTTCATCCAAATCTGTCCAGTAGTTTTTTCGTGAAAGAGTAAAACACATTCATTTATCGATCCAAATTATCACATTTATAATATTAGTTAGAAGATTAGATTACAAAGAACATTATATATTATTGTCGGGAGTAGAGTTAGATATTCAGTGGCAATGACTCCAAAATATCGGTAGTTAGATATTCGATATTACTTAATTGTCAGAACGTTTGTACAGACCGTCGGCTCACTGTTTTATACCGGTCATTGATAAAATTAACAGTTCTAATTATCTACCCTACATATAGTTCCTGATTAGATGAAAAACACGTGTGTTTGCTTCTGATATTTGAGAGTGATGTTCCGACAGCCACTTAACAGGACATAGCATTATATCTACTACATTATAACATTTCTAATAAACAATTAATGTCTAACATTAGTTCTAGACTCAGCTTGGCGTGCTGAAACCGCGACGCCAGCGTTAACTAAGTGGTTAGATTCAGAATAATCTCTAAGTTGGAGCTGTAACGATTAATTCGACGTCGCTATGAGAGAACTGGGGGTCTACCACGAACATTTGAGTAATAATTCTATTGCGATTTAATTCAGTTCCGGTAGTAAAGCGGTTTAGATTTTATATGAGCACTAGCGGCAATGTCCAATGGGTCTGAAAAATAGATCTTGACCGGTTTTCAGACCTACCAGATATACACAAAAAATTTCATAAAAATCGGTCGCGCCGCCTCGAAGGAGTTTGGTAAGAAACACAGCGGCCCTAGAATTTTATATACTAGATGAAGTATAAATATATAACTGTGTGAAGGTACAAAATAGCGATGTAGATTAGTTTAGGTTGTCATTTGAATTGCAATAACAGTTCATGGTAGACTGCCAGTCTACTATATGTAGCTGTACTTATTATGAGAAGGTTCCTGACTGTCCTAAACTAAACGATATCTTTATATTAATTGTATATGTTTCAAAGTTAATTTGTAAGAGTTTTGGTTTGCTCTATTGCATTCGTTAAGTTTAGCTCGAGTGTCGGGAAAATGTTTTTAATTTAGGGTTAACGTAGCCAAATGGGAAATATTTTAAAAGTTATGGAGGACTCCATTTTTTGATTTCAGGGGTTAATATCGCAACATATACTGACTAAATAAAAAAAGTTAAAAGATAATCCTTATTAAATTCTTAAAATCATATTAAGCCACAATAATAATTATATTTTTGTTTTTTTTTTTCTTGTAGGACCTTTAACCGAATGTGCCACATTCTAATGAATAATATTGTACCTTTTCTCTGTCTAGGCGGTCCCCGGGCGAGGGGCTTAGGCGATAATCCACTGGATACGGGCCTCTTTGAGGATCATAATTTGTTGCTTTACACCATCGTACCGGCCACGTTGAAGTATGAATATAATTTTCTAGAGGTGCCATGGTTACTATTTCTGTACCACATAACAAAGATAAAAAAATATTTTCTTATTCTTTTGCTGGACTCCGTAAACATGGATCTAGATAATATTTGTAACCACCTGCGCTCGCTAGAATAGCCATTCTAGCTAGATGTATTTTTCTTTATTGCACGGAACCCTAATCCTTTCTCTGAAATAAAAGTAAGCTACTCCTTACAACATGAGCTACCTGCCAGTGAAAGTCCTGTTAAAATCAAGAACAAACAAACGGACAGACATTTTTTTATGCAAGTACCGGTGTGAATTTAGAATTACAAACAGACACTTCAATTTTATTTATTTGTATAGATTTAAAGAAACAAGTAAACATTTTTGAAATTTACATTTTAACAGACCCACCATTTATCATGATTGGCTTCCATCACTAAAACACGAAACAAATTCGGCACCATCAAACACTTATGGACTAAACTTATATTTTCTATCCTCTCAATCATCTTGGCTTACGATGTATTTTTAATGTCAAAAGGAAGTTATATTGTTTAAAATTATTGTAAGTATTGTTAAGATATTAAACTATTTTTTTAATAAATGCTACACACTCAACGGCAATTAACTCAGCATTAAGATAGTTATATCCTGTGTCCGGAAACATACACAATAACAAGTATAAACACATCCAGAACGAAAAACATGCCTGTATGGTCAATACAAACATTCGCTCCGAGCGGGAATTGACCACCTTTGGTGCTTAAGGCATGTTCGCTACCGCTACGCCATAACATCGTATGCATAATTAAGTATGTATAAAGGAGCATAAATAGCTGTTAATTAGCATGTGTTGCAGATAAGTTAACGTGCAGACAGGTCACACGTTACACCTGCTACTAATTTCCCTTAGGACCATTAAATTTATCCGGAATTTCGGTGAGATATTATTAGCACTTGTGATATTATCAGATCGTAGCATTTATTAAGTTTATAAACCTTTTTGTTTATTAATTGTAATGTTGTACAGTTATATTTAAACTAGCTGTACCCGCGGCTTTGCAGGTGTGATGTATTTTTTTGACGAGAACTCAACATTTTTCCGGGATAAAAAGTAAACTATGAGTTCATCCAGGTAATAAGCTATATGTGTACCAAATTTCATCAAATTTCTTTCAAGTGGCAATATCTGTATACATTTTGTTTATAAAAACGTTGGCAATATAATGAAATTATGATTAAATTATCACTAGGGATCTGGCAACAAGACAGATGTATTTTTTGTTATTTTCTTAACAAATTAGAGATACCTACTTTGTAATCCGTGGTTGATGAACGCATTTAATTTTTCCATTCCAAGGTGTCTGATAAAAATATCTATGTAATTGCTGAACAATTTTATAAAACTCATTTTACTTTTCATTTAAGTTTAATACTCGTCTGACTGCGATGTTGTGGTGAAAGTTTTAAAACAAACAAAAATATAATGATAGCAAAATAAATTTTAATTTTAAATTGAGGATTAGAAACTAGCGGCACGTCCCGACTTCGTCTGTTGAGAGTTCTTATCCCTTGCTTGCGTCTCCTACGCATAAACAATCTACCTGCATACAAACATCAGGTAAAATAAGTTTTTCCATACAAACTTCTCGCTCCTATAGGAATTTTGAACCCTTTGATCCCTTACAAGCCTTGTTGTGACAATAACAAACAAAACAAATACAAAATTATCTAATTTTGTGCAGTCTTTTCAAAATTACGCGCGCACATACATTTTGACGATTCATTTTTACTTATTATAGATATCTTCATTGATTTTGAAATTGAAGTAAACAGATAGTTCAAAAGTGATAAAGTGAATCTAATTATGGTATAGATGCCTTAATATTGCAGAAAATTAAATATTATATAATATGTGTTGTGTAATAAATAGCTTATTTACACAACCAAAGATATTAGAAATGTTTACAACCATTGAAATCAAAACCAAAATCACTATTCAATACAAATACAAATAAGGCTCAAAGTGCGGTTGAACTTTGAAGCATGTTTGCCACCACTTAACTACATCGATTGACAATTATTATCTATATCAAAATTACAATCTCGTAACAGAAGATAACTTATAGTAGTAGAGTTTTACGACACGAACAACGTGTTAACGTAACTCCTGTATATGTGCCACCTCATACTATATTCCTACATCAATGAGTCGAGGACGTGACTGGGAGGGTAAAGGATGTAGCGCATGTACATGTGTATGCAATGTAAGTGATTATAATATTCTATAAAGATTTATGTAATTACTTTACTTTGAATTTATAATTAGGTCTACCTCTTCTTCTTCCTACTATTATTCCCGGTACTATACGAGTAATTTACCCAGGGTCTACTTATTACTTGTCCGGATTTGACAGGTTACTAGTTTTACACAGAGCGATTGCCATCTGGTCCCTGCAACAAAAAGTCCGAACCAATAACTCATTGTATAAGAGCAACTTACCTATCAAGTTAACGATGATTATCAGATGATAACTGGACCCGACAGCCTAACGTGCTCCCCAAAGCACGGTGGGGAAACCCACAAGGACAAACGGCCAGACTGAAACAGATATTTGTAAGATCAATAGACACAGGCAGGCAGGCTCGGTCGTAGTGTTAGCTTATTTTTACAATTTGTATATTATAAATGTTACAATAAAGAAAGACAAACAGGTAAAACAAGTCCTTATGCCCGTATGGACTTACGGAATTCAGCTTTGGGGCTGCACTAAAAAGAGTAAGACAAAAATCATACAAAGATTCCAGAACAAAGTTCTTCAGGGCATTGTAAATGCACCCTGGTACGTAAGAAATGGCGACTTCAATGGACCACAATATAACCCGGTCGCGAATATAGTCAAAAAAATTGCAGAAGCTCACCAAACAAGACTTCATCATCATGTGAACGTCGAGGCTATCCAGTATCTAACACGGACGTAGTGAGAAGACTAAAAAGAACAAAACCTTTTGAGCTAGTGTATTAAAATAGTGTAAATGATAGTTTTATGAGTGCTACATATATATAAAGGCGCAAGAACAAAGTGCCTTCCTCTTAATAAAGACAGTAAGAAAAGTGTTGATGGACACATTCTTAGTTTTACTCTACTTAGCAATTTATGTTAGATTTAAATTACTTATTAGTGTTTCTAGGCTAGATCGTAGTATCAATGAAGGGTCTTTAAATAACTAAAGGACACGTCATTAAAAGCAAAAAGAAAAGGTAAAATGAAACTTAAGAATGTTACCGATAAAAAGCTACCATTTTTTAATTTTAATAACTTATTAGTATTCGTCTGCTTTTGTTATGGCCGCATCTTAAGTTTGTAATATTATCATTATTTTCTCGCCCCACTCGTCCCACGAGATCTCCCCTCATTTGAATACGCGATGTTTATTGTTCGCGACTTTTTCTTCGCCCCATTTCTAGAATTATCGAATACTTTTAAAGGCGTCGGGATGTGACGATCCCATCGCCCGCTGTTGGGATAACCTCTGTCACAGCAGAGATTATTCCACCAGTGCAATCAGTCACACTGGTGGTAGGTCTTTTGTTGCAAGAGGCCGGCTAGGTAGGTACCACCGCAGTGTCCAATATTCTGCCGCCAAATAGTAGTGCTTAGGCATTACTGTGTTCCGGTTTGAAGGGCATTGTACGCTAGTGAAATTACTGGGCGAACGAGATTTAAGAACTAATATCTCGAGGTTGGCAACGCGTGAGTGGCCTACCTACTAGTGGTGCTGCAAGCGCTCATAGGCTACGGCAACCACTTACCATCAGGTGGGCCGTATGCTTGTTTGCCAACTTCTAACATAAAAAAAAAAAAAAAATATTCCTCTCGGTTGAATATGCCCCAGTATATGAGTTCACCATCCGAGCAATTATTTGACTTCCAGTCATGCTGTATTGCCAGAATAATTGCTGAAGTTTTCTGGTAAAAATAAATACACGAAATTTGCGAAATATACTGTAGTTACGCCACCGACTTCACATGGCAAATAATGAGTGAACGAGACAGAGCCATGTTACTTGGTATGCCCATCGTTTCTGACAGCCACACTATGCTTTCCATATCGCTTCAACCTTGTATGAGTATGAGTAACATGGCTAACTGAAACAACCCTGTTTCCGAACCTTTGATTATGATATAAATTCCTCATTAAGATACATAAATAATATATGTTTTTTCAAGTTACGGAATAGAGAAAATTTAATATTTAAACTTAGACCGAGCAGACGTTATTTTGAATAATAAAATCTATAAATTTTTGTAACCTTACACGCGCTGCCATTATCCTTAGTTACTTGTTATGTATTTATGCTTCAATTCGAGATTAAAATGCGTGTAAAAGTAGACGCATTGTATACGCTTAGTACATGTATTGTCGATATTGACCGTTCTGTCTCCACACCCTCATAATGAATTATATTAATATTTGATGTATGCGTGCCTGTGGGTAAGTTTTACACACGATTGGAGCAGCGTGACTTTCGGACTGCGACCCTTCGTACCAAACGCAACAGAAATAAAAGAAATAGAAATAGAAATAAACGCTACACACTCAACGGCTCCCGTTAGGATAGTTATATCCCGTGTCGGCGGTCCGGAAACATACACAATGACAAGGACAAACACATACAGACCGGTATATATGCGTGTATGGTCAATACAAACATATGCTTCGAGCGGGAATCACACCCCCGACCTGTGGCCCTTAAGGCAGGTGTGCTACTGCTGCGCCACAACGTCGTCAACAGTACGATACTGATACGCAAATTTTCTGCTAGAGGATTGAGATGCCTGAGTTCAACTCGTTTGTGCTGAGAGGATCACGGCTGTACCAGTACTAGTCTCTCATTACACGCGTTACATTTGTCGTTTTTGCACGAAATATGCTTCGTGATATTAAAAGAACTTTGTAATATTAGTTCGGATGGTGCTTAAATGCTAAGTTATTACTGTATTCGTTCGTAAAATATATCATACAATTTGTTTTGGCAGCGAACAAGCGGGTTGCGAGTATTTGAAGGCGCTACACGTTTATCGTCGAAGTTTACGCTCTATACGGGAGAAATTTATTCCACGTTAAAATATATAACTTTATACGAAACTAGTTGTCGTGTGCGAATACCTCTACGAAATTTTCTTAGTTTAGTTGATATAGTGATAAAAATAGTTTATGAGTTCAATACTAATAATTAATAAATTTTATAAAAGGAACGCTGATTTTTATGATTTTTTTTAAATTTTGTAACCGACTAAAAAAAAGGGGAGGTTCTCAATTCGTCTTTTTATGTTTTTACCTCACAGTATTCGTTTGGATGAACCGATTTAATTATTCGTTTTTTATTTGAAAACTAATGCTTCCGGTGTGGTTCCATTTCAATTTGGTCTAGTTTCCAGTGACATTGGTATCTATGAGAAAGCCATATAAGTCTTAAATTTGCTTTAATCATTATGTATTATCTCTCGTAACATAATTTTTTTTATACAACAGAAGTCGGTGCCATATGTGGCGATGTTTTACTTGGCACCGATATTATATTTTTTAAATGTAGTTTTGAAGTTGGTATTTTAAAAATTATTTTATTGTTACAAGCTTGAAATGAGATGCTATATCCGATTTAAGATTGAAGAAAATAAAATGCTACTAAAAGCTTATTCACTATTTTATACGGGGTAGGAAATTAACTAAACTAAAATAGTAGTATTACTTCACTTTTATTAACTTATGCTACTCCTGAAGGTTATATGACGATCGCTGTGGTGTGTTGGTAGCGGGGCTGCCTTTAGTGTCAACGATCGCGTGTTCTTACAAAACATCAGTTTCCGTCTGAGCGTTTGTATTTGTGCCTCCTTTTCATGCTTTGGAGAAAACGTAAAGTGTCAGTCCTGATTGTTATCACATAACATCTGATAATAATCGTTAATTCTTAATAGGTAATTTGCTTTATCCAATGAGTTATTAACTTACAGTTGCCGAGGTCAGATGGCAATCGGTCTGTGTAAAAACTAGTAACCTGCCAAATCCGGATAAGAGTAATAACCAGACTCTGGGTAAATACCGCGAATAATAGTAGTAAGAAGAAGATTTTCGAAAGTGATGAAAACTATAACGGCATTATTGATAAAATAAACATTCAACAATCTTGAAATTTAAAACGTTTAGATGTACGTCAAATTTTAAAATGAAAAATTAAAATGATTCTAAAAAATTCAAGAAAAAGGTAACTGCTAAAATCTGAAACGATCTTCAACTGTTGCCTACTAAAAATTTCTTTTTTCAGTTAAGCCATTTAAACATCAACAGGAATTTTAAAAGTCAGATTGGAATAGAAACGGGTTTACCACAGTCACTAAAATACAGTGATAAAAAAAGAAACAATAAAATATTCGTATTTTTGCTGTTTTTATATTTTACGAGAGGGAGGTTTAGGTTTAGGGGGTTTTTATTGTATACCGCTTCATGGAAAGAGCAATACTTTGATTTCAACTAATATAAGTTGCCATTTAAAAAAAAAAAAATTTGAGATTTGTGAGTAATAATAGCTTTTGTTGAGTATAAAGTATAGCGTTCTAATGACAAAATTTTTATTCAATTTTTTTTAAACAAATAAATAGTCTACACACTAACCATGCGGCATGTGAGTTTTTCTATACATAATTATATTATGCGTCATAGTATTCGCAAAGCGCAATTGCCTTGCTTGTAAGTTACAATAAAACTCACTTGCAGCTACCAGGAGAGTTATATCAAAGGTCGCAGGTTAAAAGTATACAGCGGCAAAATTGACAGCTTTGATCATCCGAGGGAGCTAATTCTTTTATTGAATTTCTATGCTACTTTTAGAAGGCTATGTCGTATTCGCATTTATGGTAGGGATTAGTTGATGTATCTAGAAGTGTAGATTTGACTATGAATAAAAGAGTATTGTTGGAAAAGTAAATGTTACTTTTTTATTATTTAACGCTTTGATTTTGTTTAGTCAGACGAAAACGAATGAAAAATTCGCAATAAAATACAATATTGATTAAAATAATATTATTTTTTAATAATTACTCCAATTGAATTATGATTTTTTTATCGTTTCTTTTAAAAATTTGTTTTGTAACAAATAATTTAACTAATTTTTTTTCTAAAGAGTTTCCATTTGAAACTCAGTTTGGGTACATTATTTCTTGTATAATATCGTATTAATCGTAGCATCGAATCGGTATGTTGATACTAAAATCGTTAACCTTAATTGTATCAAACATACCTTCAATTAAGTGTAGTAATTACATAATATGCGCCCTTCACAATGAATATTGACCTCAATGTTCCAAAATGGCTCAAACACACCGATCAATCTTACCGAGATATTCTCCGAATACATAGCCCACCTGAAACCTATTAACATTTAACTGACTTGAGATTCGAGCGATTTCATGTTTAGTTTGAACTAATACAATAAAAAGTCGACATTTCTAAATGAGTCACTTATTTATATCCTATCACAATCATCTCCATAAAATTTCTGTCCAATTACTTATATTATATTTTATACCTCATGAAAAAATTATTTGACCTGCAATTCGATTCCGGCTCGGGGTAGACGTGTTCGGTTGTGTCTGAGTGTGATTGTTTTTGTCATTATGTATGTATTTGGACACATGCTTTTACTATTCTAATGGGGTATATAAAATGTGTAACGCTTATTATTATTTATTTACTTTTTATATTTTGATTTTACTGTTCACATTTCTTAATCTATGAAATTGATATTCTATATTTATTTTAAATTGCAGTCTAAAAAAGGTACCAATATTTTTCTATATGTTGGCTCATGACGAAGTATAGAACTTATTTAATACGTTGGATTAGAAAGACAATATTTGAAAAGGATCTCATTCTAACAAAGCGTCACAATGATGGTTACTTCAATATTTCACACCATACAGAAAGTTATTGTCGTACCGCATAAAAAAGGACGAATCGTTGAAATCCGACGTAGTAGTTACAGTGCTGTGCAATTTATTGTGTTATCTAGTAAAGGGATTAAAAGAATTGTTGATTACAATAAGTTGTTCATAATGTTAACCTACTTGGATGGAATTTATAAAGGCCTGATTTTGAAATTGCCTGGAAGGCATCCTTAGCTTAGTTTGATTCAAAATGAATACTGATAAAACCACAGGCGTGGTTTTATATATTTCTAATTTTTAAGTCTCCCAAACAAATGACATTTATCAAAACGCTTTCGCTCAAAACGCACACCAAACCCCACGCACACAAGCTAAACGTGATGCACGCAAAACTTCTCGGGAAACTTCACAGTTAAGAAGCACACCTCTCTAATTGGGTAAATGTAGAAGATGTAGTACCCAAATCGACACCGACATGTAAGAGGCAACTTACTAAATTAACATAGATCTTTCAACAAACCGTTTTCAAAATATATGTAGTTTAAGTAGACAAAGGTCTGTCTATTGGGAATACCGTGGAAGTACTACCATCTCACAAAAAATCGGCGTAAAGTAACAGTGTTGCGCTTCGTGGGATTAGTGATGGCTCCGGAGGTAAATTGTGTCACCAGAGGGTGGAGGTTGGAGGAAAAGGAAAAAAAGAAAGAGAACTGAGGGCAGTTCTCTTTCTTTTTCCTTTCTCACCTTTCGGTCCAACCCTGCGGGTTGGTGATGCACATGTGATACTTCAAGTATCGCAAGCACCGTAAAGCGGTATACTGTGTTTCTAGGCTGTAACTTAGGCTACTTTAACTTGAGAAAAATCTAGAAAATTTTAGAAAAAACGTTCGTTACATGCAATAAAGAAAAATCGGTATACGCGAACAAAGCTGCAGGCGCAGCTAGTTTTAAATTAAATAGTAGTACTAGCTCATTTTTTTTTCAAGAGGAATTTGGAATATTTTTTATGAAACCATTGTGTAATTTTGTACAATAGATCAATATAATTACGGAACAATCATTTATCTTTACTTAGCTCATAAATATTTTTATTGCGGTCGTGCTCGCATAATGTCTTTCCTCGTGTTTCGCGAACGACCTATAGAATTGATTATCATTTACACACTTATGCTGGTGTGTCAGAGTGTTTCTGAGAGGAATTCAGCGTGTCATACTCGGACAAACGTAAAAACTGATGCCGCGCTACGTGCACGAATATGAAGAAAGGGGATTGACCCTCGTCAACCGGACGACGGGCGGCGTAATAACTGCTAGCAACCGAGATAAAAGCAGTACAAGATGAACTCTTGATACAACGGTAGTTAGGCAATGTTACGGTTAAATAATACACTGGGGATATGAATTATTTTCTCATTTTTTATATAAGAATGTCCTATAATGAAGATTTTTGTGTCATAATTTTTTTTTTTTTTGTAATAATACTAAATTATTAGGCTTGATAATATATTTGGAGTCTGTACCTTTACCAAATACGTATATCAAAAATATTTTTTTTTGACCATTGACAATTTGAAGAAACGACAATGGATTATTTATATTTAGATTATTTAGCTTATTAATAAATTAATTTTTATATTTAAACTGTTACTTTGCGGAAAAAACAAATAAGCGAGCTCTTATTTTGATATCAATTTAGGAAGGTTTAATTTTCAAATTCGTAGACTAGTTTTTTTTTTAACGCTGCACACTCAACGGCCCCCATTAAGATAGTAATATCCTGTGTCAGGGATCCGGAAACATTCACAATGACAAGGACAAATACACCCAGACCGGAAAATATGGAATCGAACCCGCGACCTGTGGCGTTTAAGGCAGGTTCGCTACCGCTGCGCCACAACGTCGTCCGTTACCGGAAACTTAGTCTATTTTAAATAGAATGCAGAATAAGTTTTATAAGAAAATATTTATTTACAACCAATATTACTACATAATATTAATAATTAAATCCTAGTAATTATCAACAAATTATTATAACTGTACAAATCATGTCCACGGGGAATAGTGACAAGAATGCTAGTTGCATTTCCCCGCTGAATTGCAATCCCGATTCTTCGGGCGAAAAATGAACCAACCCTCCTGTCACCAGTGGAGGCAATGAGTCGCGGTGTAATATATTTGAATACAAAAAATAAACTTATAGATATTACATACTATGTTGAGGTTTTTATATTAAAAGCCAGCAGATTTCTTGATCGCATGTTATTTGAAATTATAGTATTGCTGATACTATATTCTATTTCGCTGAACATACGATGGATGACCAACATAGAAAATTGACCATTGTATTACGTTATGTACACAATCACAATTGCACACATAGAAACACGAAAATGAAGGCAAGTTATGAAAATTACAATCCAAGAAAATATTGATTGGGTAAATAATAATTTTAGTTTTTTATTAATAATTATTATGTATGTATACTTTAGGGTTCCCCTAACAGCTGAATATCTCTTTGTTCCTAAATTCTTTGAATTAGTCCCCTCAAATCCTATGCAAATCGTCTACTAATTACAAATTTCCTTTATTCATTACCGGTTCCTTTTCTTTTGTGTGCCCTTTCTCTTCACTTCGTTGGGTTGGAAGGTTGGAGGAATGCACTTGACGAAAAAATTGGCCTTAAAAACTGGATGCAGTTCCATCTACCGGTATATCCGTATTCGAGTTATCAGCTATTTAATGTAATTTGTACATTAATCTGCATTTATTTATTTATTTTTAATTTTGATCCAATGCAAGAATGGTCGTGCTAGACTCTTATTAGTGGTGAATTACAGTTGGAGTTCTATTAAATTTGAATTTGAAAAACATAATAAAGTTTTGTCATTAAATCCTAAAATAGTATAATATTTCTTGATCACTATAGCCTTGCAACGTGTTTTATGAATTCTAATTTATTTGCATGCCGTTCTTATATATAAAAATAGAACTATTACCAGGCAAGTGGTTCGATGCTGATAAATGTTATTGTTTAAGGGGCTCCATTCTATATAGAATCGTTAAAATGAGAGTTGGAGAATTGTCGCGTAACATACAGAAAACCCTCAAACATATTACGTTTTATACTAACAGCGTTGTGGCACAGCGGTAGCAAACCTGCCTTAAACATCACAGGTTGCGGGTTTGATTCCCGCTGGTATCAGAAGTTTGTATTGAACATGCAGGCACGTGTTCAAGTCTGGGTGTATTTTTCCTTGTCTTTGTGTATCTTTCCGGACCCCCGACACAGGATATAGATACTCTAAGGGGGCCGTTGAGTGTGCTGTTATTATTTATTATATTTTGAAATCGGTTAAATTTAGATTTGCTTCAACAACCACAGCCATGATATGAAACTGCTCTTTGGAGCGTATAAATAACGTAATCGCAGTTTTATTTCGTAATACTCGCTCAGATTACACAGGCTTGTACGTACCAGTGTACCTTCAAAGAGAGAATGCAATTTTAGTCGGATCTAAAACGCATTTGATACATGTAGAATTGTAGAGTTGCTAATCACAATTGTATCACGGCAAACCCACAGTTATGCCTCACTGAGAATTATTGTTATTATACTAAAATCTTCTCTGTTCTGATAATAAATCTCTGTTTTTTACGTGTAAGAATTTATGTTCGGAATTCCGAAGAAAAAGCGATAACACTTTATTGTGGCTATGTGGCCATGCCTCAACAAAAAATTGTGATATTTTATTTCTGTTATTACAAAACGATCAAAAACTAGCATTCCAGTTCTCCAATTTCAGTATAACCTTCATTTTACAAGATTATTGAAAATTATTGAAAATTGATATTTGAAAACGAGCACAAAAAATATCGAATTGCAAAATGAAAAATGAACACAAGCCTTACGTAATTTATTGCGTAAGTAACAATATAAACCGAGTGAAGTTAATAATGATGCATCGATACCTAATATATATAACTTTGGGAAGTTGGGAAGTGCAAACTCTGGCACTAGCACGAGGCAAAGTTGGAGAACTTTGCAACTACTGTCTTAATAATTTACATGCCAAAAATTACAAGCTATTCGTAAACTTAATGTATATATTTGAATTATAAGGATTTGTATACTTAGCATACTATAAATAAATAATCGCTACAAATTAAACGGATAGTTATATCCTATGTCGGGGGTCCCGAAACATATACCATGACAAGGACAGTTACATCCATGAAAACATGCTTGTATGATCAATACAAACATCTGCTCCGAGCGGGAATCGAACCCATGACCTGTGGCACTTGAGACAGGTTCGCAACCGATGCACCACAACGTCTTTAAACTGTACTATGTGGAGTAGTAGAGCTCTACCCATCACAAAGGCGTCGGGATGTGACGACCCCATCGCCCGCTGTTGGGATAACCTTTGTCACAACAGAGATTATTCCACCAGTGCAATCAGTCAAACTGGTAGGTCTTTTGTTGCAAGAGGCCGGCTAGGTAGGTACCACCGCAGTGTCCAATATTCTGCCGCCAAATAGTAGTGCTTAGGCACTACTGTGTTCCGGTTTGAAGGGCATTGTACGCTAGTGAAATTACTGGGCGAACGAGATTTAAGAACTAATATCTCGAGGTTGGCAACGCGTGAGTGGCACCTACTAATGGTGCTGCAAGCGCTCATAGGCTACGGCAACCACTTACCATCAGGTGGGCCGTATGCTTGTTTGCCAACTTCTAACATAAAAAAAAAAAAAAAAAAAAAAAAAAAAAAAAAAAAACAATAAGTCGGCTCGGCCGGGGAAGTGTTACCCCCTCATAGAAAATCGGTGAAAGCCGATGATGATGAGTGGCAATATAAATGCACCGTCATGCCGTGACGAGTCGTGACGATCGTTGTGACATGTTGCTAACGAGCCTCCCAAAAGTCTTAACGGTCACGGGTTTGATCTCGCTCGAGACGGACTTTGGCATTTATCTTACAAATATCTGTCCCGGTCTGGGTGTTTGTCCTCGTGGGTCTCCATACCTCGGAGAGCACGTTAAGCAGGAGGTCCCGGTTGTTATCATAACACTTGGTAATAACCGTTAATCCTATCAAGAGGATAGGTAATTTGTTCTTATCCAATGAGGCACTGGTTGCGAAAGTGAAATGGCAATCTCTCTGTTTAAAAACTAGTAACCTGTCATAACCAGATAGGAGTAATAGGAGTAATTACCAGGATAAATGCTAGGACGAAAAATTGGCTATACCACTTTTTCGTCAAAATCGTCAAATACACAAATTTAAACTATAAATCTATCACAGTTCATGAGATATACATAATATCGACTGTTTATCTTAATTAATTTTAATTAGTTCGATGTATACATTTCAGAGACCATACTCTTGTCATAATTCACCCCATCCGTTGTAGGTCAATAATACACTCGTGATAAGACTAGTATTTTATTAACCTGTAGGTTATATGAGTCAGAGTGATATGACGGTTTCCTATCGTTCAAAAAAAGATTCGTATCGAATAGTCCCTAAATAATCCCAGTTACGACTTAGTTACAGACATAATAAAATCGATTTTTATTTTTAGCAATGCTATTTTAAAAATATCAATTTCAACTTAATGTTATACAAGCATTTGTCCGCGACTTCGTCCGAGGTGACATTAAAACTGGCGCCACAGACATATTAATCATTTTTATCTAAATAATGTTCCATTAGACACATTTATACCGAATTTCAATCGAATAACTAATATTTTTCCGGGATAAAAAGTATCCTATGTTGTAATCCAGGTAACAATTTATATCAGTCCTAAATATCATCCAAATCCTTCCAGCTGTTTCGAAACATCCAAATATACAAACTTTCACATTTATTCTATTAGTAGGTCTAGCCTTTAACAAAAGCCTGTGTAAGCCTTAGGGATAACCTTTGTGTATTGCTGTTTGCCTTACTGGCCTTGACAGCGTCACCGGGCGGGGAGGGATAACCACTTCAATCCTATGGTGTGCTAACATTTACAAAATCATTCTTCACACCGTCTCACTCGCACTTGAACGCGTTCACACCGTTGGGTTAGTCCATCGATTAGAATGCGCTCGGATGATCGTCTCCATTCCCGATGACGTCCATTGTCGTCGTTCGGCTTCTCAGGAGGAGGTACTTATAGACGAAATCAATTTTGAGCCTCCGTGAAGGATGTCCCTTTTTCTTGGCTGGGTCTCAGTACTCAACCACCCCCACCCAGTAAGGCTGTCAAGGCCGGTAGCGCAAACAGAAATATACAATCAGAAAAAATACATGTTAACTACACGGCAAAATATAAATCAATCAGGCAGACAATATTGTCAAACGTTTACACTACAAACGACTATTTACTTCAATATATCTTAACGAAATGGCAGTCAATTTGTATTGTTCAGAAACAACGTAGCTTACTAACGAAAACTGCATGCTATTTACAGAAATTTGTCTGAAGCGCATGCGGTGCGTGATCGGCGCTCGTAAGTATCGCTTTGACGGTAAACGTGCTTGAGAAACTGCACCGCAACTGAAGCTTTTATTGTGCTGACTGCGGGAGTTGAACTTTACATGAAACTCATATTCCTTTCCTCAACACACGCGGCGTGGGGATATGGAATTAATCCTAGACTTTCTTGCTTTGCTATGGTTAACGATATACATACTTGACTATTAATAGTAATAGTTAGTATTATATAATTATGCTTCAGACGGCCACCTTATTGGCTCTACACGAAATTTAGTAAATACATGAATTCCACGTAACTTGTGATGTATATTTAAATAGGTCTTTAATAATAATAAAGAGTTCTGGTTTTAACTTTTTTATTAAGTCAGTACTTTTTGAGATATAAGCTCCTAAAGACATAAAAATTGTGTTTCCCCTCTAACTTTGGAACTATGGGATTTAAATTTTTGGAAGAAATTGAGGTTGTATAACATCAAAAGAACTTTCCACCACAAATATTTTCAAGAAGACGGGTCTCAAAAATTTAGCGATACTACTCATTATTTTTAAGAATTACTATAAAAATTACTAACTTATTTATGCACTAATATTTTAAGCCCTAAAGGTCATCCAGGTGCGGAATCCTTTAGTTTCCACCACGCACTTGGCCACGTTGGTCCACCACGCACTTGTCCGGTATTTTTTTATTTATTTACCTTAGAAATACTAAATAAAACTTCTGCGTTACAAATATCCGGCAAACTTTCGCCTACCTTCTACATTCGTAAGGTATATCATACAATTTGTTTTGGCAGAAGCAAGCGAGTTGAAATATTTGAAGGCGCGACACGTTCATCGTCGGAGTTTACACTATCTCCTTTACGGCAGAAATTTTATTCCCAGTTAAGACAACTTTATTCTAAACTAGTTGCCGTATGTGACTGCCTTTACGAAAACGTCTTAGTTCAGTTTCTGCCATGACAAATTTGCTTAATATGAGTTCATTTATTATATACTAGCTTCTGCCAGCGGCTTCGCCCGCGTGAATAAGTTCTCCAAGTTTCGGTTCTCTGCGATCAGCGGTTTAGGCTGTGCGTTCATCCGTCAGACTTTCAGGACAAAACATTATATATATATATATATATATATATTATATAGATAGATAGCAACGCCCGTGGCTTAGCTCGCGTTATCGTAGTTGTTATGTCAGACAATCTAAAATCTATTTTTCTATTAAGTGTACGTAATTATGTCCATTCGTTAACTATCCGATATTTTTTGTGATTGAGTAACAAACATCCGAACGTCCAAATTTATTATATAGAAGGATACTTGGATAGAACAGAGGGAGTGGGAGATTGAGCCTTCAGCGCTCTCACTCATCGCAACGAAATGCAATAGTACTGATGCTTAACAGCATCAGTGCTTTACGCCAATTTTCTGTGAGAAGGCAGTACATAGTCGAGCCGGCCCATTTGTGCTAGGAGGAGCATGGTTCTATTAGTACTTAAAACTCTTCTAATGGAATTATATTAAAAAGTTAAAGATAAGCTTACAAAAACAACTCTGTTGATTTCAGACTTTTAAATTCTTAAGTGTGCAAGGCGCAATGTTGCAACTCAGCCGCTCAGAGTCGAGCAGCGTTGCAACTTTTATTGGAAAACTTATCCGAATTTACATGTCCCGCACATTATTAAAAACGCTTGTAAAAGTTTAAAAGCCCCTGAACTTCCACCTTGCACCCGAAGCGAATTTATATCCGTAAAGCCAAGACTAATTTTTATTGTTCCAGTGGGTGAAGTTATAATGGGATATTTAGGGGTTTGGCTTCAATTTTGGAGCGGTTTTAAATGATTTTTGATAGTTTACTGTAAAATTAAACTAGGATAGCTTCAACTTGTTTAAAAACAATTATGTAACTCATTTTAAGTTAGATGACGTTATGCATTAGAATCAAATTCTGTGCGACAAATTATTATTCTCTTCATAAATATTTAAGGGCTCTTATTCCAATACCATATCCTGTATTAGAGTCTACAAATACCTAGATTGAATATAAGTCCATCTGCGTTAAATTTTTGTGCTACAAAGCAGCGAAAACGGGATCAGACGTCATAGTCTTTACTTATGTTACAGGCTGGGGTTTACTGATTTGAATTAAAACTCCTGATGGCTCCAAGTAAGACTTTAATGAGGTCTTGATTTATATCGCTTGAAGTTTTGTCTCTCGTCACTCAGAACTGAATGACTCAATCAACTCGCTGGCCCGCTTATATAGTTGGGAACACGGTTTGAGAAAGTAGCATCCACAGAATGTTATACAGTAATTTTCGCGAATGCAACTTTCTAGAACATCGCGTACGTCAAGAAGGAAAGATACAGAGATGAAAGAGAGCAATTTCGAACCTTATGTCCCTAGTATTATGGTTATCCGTAATACTCAGTTTGATCGAAGAATATCGTCTTCAATGACTTAGTTTTTATTTATATTAGAAAAAGAGAATATTTACAAGCGAAACCAGTTTACAAACAAGACTATCTTCATTTACATATAGAAATATGAAACCAAAGTTAGATAGAAAGCGAAACCATGACCACAATACAGAAACAGCGTGACGAGAATTTTTAACGGAAAAAAAATTGTTACAGCCCGAAGGGAAAAAATACGATATTGCTTTTAAATATGAAATATTACGCCGAAAGTGTTCTTGTTATGAAGAAAAAGGGTTTACCCGTGTCACGCCTTCACGGAGGGTAACGGACGATGTGTCTTCATTGGGAAAACAATGAATTGGTATTACGATCTGGTATATTATTAGTTACTATATTCTTGGATTTAAGGCGCAATCGCGTGGAATTTTACAAGATTATGCCAACGTATGCTTTTATTTTTGCACGCTGATGGTGAATTTTTAATAAGGGCTGGCAAACAAGCATACGGTCCGCCTGATGGTAAGCAGGTGAGTGCAAGTTATGAATGCGCGCGATACTTGCGCATTGCCAACAAAGGGATAGGAGGGAAGAGATGAGAAGGGAAAAAGGGGTACAGAGGGGATGGGAGATTGGGCCTCCGGCGGTCTCACTCATTGCACGAAACGCAACAGTACCTATTGATACTGTTACTGTACGCCGATTTTCTATGAGAGGATAGTACTTCCCCGGTCGAACTAGCTTTATGGTGGTGGAAGAATGGCTGTACTACTTCACGCATGTTTATTTCGTAGCTGTGTTTCGTAGCACATTCTGAAAGTTGTAATTTTTTTTTTTCAAAACAACTTCTCAAATTGTCAGTATTAAAACAAATAAACAATCAATAAAATTAAAATAAACTTGCTACAAAGCAATGTTGAATTAAAGCGAGTAATCGATAACTAACTCGACGCTTAGGTAGATAAGATTTTATCATTTACACGTCATGAATACGATACGATCAGACAAAACAATTCTATTGACATACTATTATCGACTAATAAATGTGAAAGTTTATAAATGTTTATATATATTCTTGATACTCAATCGGGCAGAACTGAAAGGATGATTTGACACCAGAAAATTTAAAAGTAAAAGTTAATATAGTTTAAAAGTAAAAAATAAAGTCAAGCAGTTAGCAGCAAATTTGCTTAACACCAAAACTCAATTTTGAAAAGCAAAGATCAGGTAGCTTATGGGAAAAAAAAGTTAGGCACTGTAAATTTTTTATTGATACAATTGAAAAAAACCTGGTATCAAAATGTATTAGACTTTAATAATAAATGACTTCATAGTGATCTGTTAGCTCGAATTTTGTATATTTAAGTTAGTAATTAATGAACGATGGAATATCGTATGGATTAAAAATTCCCATTTGAACCAGTGTGGTCGGTGGAATCTGCGAATATCTGGCGAGTAAATCAGTGGAAGTCAACAGCATTGTGCCGGCTGTCTTCTTACAGTTAATTAAACTTTGGTATTTATATTCGCGTCGGGTCTAAATATGCCGGCACGATAAATAGTTTCCAAGAAAGGTTAATTTACGTCTACGTATTTAGTGATATCAGGAAATTAGGTATACATTAACGATAGGATAAATAACTAAACGCTACACACTCAACGTCCCCCATTAGGATAGTTATATCCTGTGTCGGGGGCCCGGAAACATACACAATGAGAAGGACAAACACACCCAGACCGGAAAATGTGCCTGCATGGTCAATACAAACATCACTTCCGAGCGGAATCGAACCCGTGACCTGTGACCCTGCGCCTTTCCACCAGAGATGTGCTATGCAGCTATGCTACACACATGTGTAATCTATGCTACGATGTTATGCTAATATCTAACCTTTTCTACGAATACTAAGCTATGTAGCTGTGCGAGGAAGGTGCGCTATGAAGATGCTCCACCGCAAAGTAATTGCGGGAGAAAGAATTGCAACTCGAGCCGTGCCATGTATACAATAGTAGGGAACCGGCGAGGGCGGCAACGCGGGCATACTGTAGGTACTCTGCTCTGCACATACCTACACCACTCGCGACGGCCCATAGCAGGCATCCATAGTACGCAGCCTTCCATATAAAAACATATCTTGGTTGAATCCTTTTTCACCACTGCTAAGCTATGTGCACCAATGAATATGATTGTTGGATATCAAAACGCATCCATAGCAACGTAGCATGGCACATCTGTGGTGGAAAAGCATCCTAAGGCTACAGCTGCGCCACAACTTCGTCTTTTCCTTTATAATATTACAATCTTAAAATGTCAATGATTTCAAACATCATTAATACCATAAAACAACTTATTTAAATATCAGTTATTAGCAATAATTGTAGGAACTTATAGATTTTTGTTTTTAAAAAACTAGTGGACTGATTTTTCCTTCATGCACGATACCCTAAATATTATTCTAAAATAAAAGTAGCCTAAGTTACTCCTTATAACGTCAGCTCAGTGTCCAATATTCTGCCGCCAAATAGTAGTGTTTAGGCACTACTGTGTTCCGGTTTGAAGGGCATTGTACGCTAGTGAAATTACTGGGCGAACGAGATTTAAGAACTAATATCTCGAGGTTGGCAACGCGTGAGTGGCACCTACTAATGGTGCTGCAAGCGCTCATAGGCTGCGGCAGCCACTTACCATCAGGTGGGCCGTATGCTTGTTTGCCAACTTCTAACATAAAAAAAAGCTATCTGCCAGTGAAAATTGGCCCAGCTGTTTCAAAGATTAGCCGGAACAAACAGACAGATAGTCAGACAGAAAAAAAATCAAAATTGTTTTTAATGTAAATACCGTATATACTTCCATATGCATTTATTGAAAAGCTTTTAATTTGGAATTACAATCAGACACTTCTTATATTTTATTGTATAGCTATAAATAAAGCTTTGTTTGTGTAAGGTCTCTGACCGAATTATTATTCAAACGACAAAGGCAGCCCTAACGTATGATTTTTTTATTAAAATATGCAAGACGTAAGAAATTTATGTTTGCATGTTTATTGCGAAAGTTTATAGGCCTCCATAACTTCTGTCAGTTGTCCCACCTGTCTTGACTTTCTTACCGAAGGATATGTTAAGTTGAGCTATATTCTTCTATTTTACATGTATTCATAACATAAAATAAAGTACTATGATTTTTTATTTTTTAGGTCAAGTACTTTTTTTATAAAAATAAAAATAAAATTCAATATTAAATAAATAAAAACTACACTACACTAAGTGTCGAGGGTCCGGAAACATACATAACGACAAGTACAAACATACCCCGACCGGAACACATGCATGTATGGCCAATACAAACAACTGCTTCAATGCACTGCTGAATTGTTGCATTTTATTGGTTGAATAAATTAATAATTATTGTATGTGACTAAAAAACATTAATATAATATTTCGGAATGCGTGTCAAATAACAAATCCTAAAAATATGGCTCTCAAAACTCGATGGTCATTCTTATCTTTGCTATTATGTCTTAGATATAGGGTAACTGTGCGTGAAATTTTACAAGTGTCGACGGGATCAAACCATCCGCTGCGAGACAGTCCACTGAATGCTAACAAATAAGCAGATTATCCGAAATTCAACTTTAACGTATCGCAATAAAGTCTTAAATAAATATCGGTTCAATTCAATGTCTTTGTCGCAACATTTCAATGGAAAATCCCCTCTAATTTATAGCTGCTAAAGATGGTTTTCGAAGAATGGCCTCACGTAAACGTCGTCCAATTTGTGGAGAATGGACGGCCATATGAATTTTCTTTAGAGACTGACCATTTCTTGATCTTTCCAAATTGTACTTTGTAAAAATTGTTCCTTCATTTCTTAAAGTTAGTTTTATAAAGTTAAATATAAATTATTTCATGTCCCATCAATTATATCATATAAATATTTCGATTTTTTAACAATTATGTCCATTTTATGGACAGAGAATAGGATAATTTACACCAACTAAATAAAAAATAACTGAATGTACTTAAAATGATAATATTATATAATTCAAAGGCTTTTCAAGTTTGATTTCTTCAAAATAATATTATGTAATAAATAATTATTATGCTACTCACGCAGGTTACCCAACGAATGAGTTTTGATTGAGACCATGGGACCAACTATGACTGGATGAGAAGGCAGCTGTTAAGAGTTCCCAAAAAAAAGAAAATAAATCGGTAAAAAAAAATAATAAGTAAAAATTAAGACTTACAATTATTTGGATAAATATGTTTACTTTGGTTATTGCTTTCCGCCTTCCAATAACAATCAGTAAGTATGCTGCAGTCTGATTCCAAGCAAAAGCCTCGCTCAGTTGCGGTAGCTTGTGTCAATTAAACTTGTACCCTCAGAGATGCGGTTTTGTTCTCGAAGGCTGTGCCAAATTTACTGCGGAACTACTAGACTTATGGCTCTTTAAAGCCTATACGTGTTTTTGGGGATAAACTAGGTGAGTTATAACGTTGCAAAATATCAAATGCTAGCAACTTTATAATCCCCTCGTGTGAAATTGTGTCAGCGTTCTCTAATATTGTTTATGACTCGGCTTGATGGTTTTATATAGACTTTTTGGTGTTACCACCATGCTAAGCTATTGAGCTGTGTATCGAGTGTTTTATTTTCAGGTGGTGATAATTATCATAAGAAATAAATTTATTACTAAACTTTAATGCCTTTCATGATAACACAATTTCATTGCTCCTTGCAACTAGTACATACGCCTATATTTAATTCGTTATTTTATGCAACTAAGTTGGTAACCAAACATACGGTCCACCTTGAAAGTAAGTAAGTAAGTGGTAAGCGGTTATCGTCATCTATGAGCGCTTGCAACGCCATTCATGTAAATACCCAATAATTTCGGTAGCGACAGTGTCCTTAAAACAGAAAAACAGTAACACATTACTAATTTACGGTAGAATATCCGACTCTGCGATGCTACCTACCTAGCCGCCCTCTTGCAATAAATTCCTTACCATCAGAAAAAAGACAGCATGGACAATATTATTTTACAAAATGATTAAATAAACAAAGAAAGTGGTATGATAACAGTAATATTTTAAAAGATAATTTAAGTACTTTTGAAAGAGACTGAAATGAAAAAGTAGCAGCAGAGTTTGAAATGGCACGCGATACGACAAAATAAACAACTTCAACATTTCATGAAATTCATCGCGAAATTTCTTTGTTGAGATAAGCAAATTGGGTTGAGCAATAATTCGAACTTGTTATCGCGGTTAGAATTTCCGAAGTGTCAAATATTAGTTTACCTAATGGGAGAAAATTTAATTTGAATCGAGAATTAGGTAACGCTGAGATAAAATGGGGATCGTGTCTTTTCTCGCTTCCAGTTAAGCTTTTAAAACGTAAATATTGGAGGTTGTTTCACGCGAAGTGACAGCGAAGTGGCTGGTTGCCAAGATTTTTGGGTTACTTCTTTTGTAATCATAATTTTTACATGTTATATTGTAATCGTAAACACAAATTATTATGTAAAAAGACATTTAATATGAAAATGCAAATTTTATCACAATTATCAAAATTTAACCCGCTCCGTCGCAACCATTAGTTTTTATTATAAAAACAACAATGCTCAATGATACCTTCCAGTAATAAATATTATTAATAAATAACAGTATACACCGCTGTAGTCTAAGTATATATCTGTAAAAGAGTAGTAAAAGAATGTTTCTATCGGTCCCTTCCCAAAAGCCGCAATAAATAATTATAAAGCTCGCCATTTCCCCGGCAGCCATTTAAAAAGAGAAGTATTTATTCTTTCAGTTTTATCGGGTATTCTTTTTTAAGAAAAATTCGTTAGCACCGCACTTGCTCTGAATTTCGATTAGAAAAAGACAAAGGAGGTAGCGAACGCTGAGCGGGAATCAATTATAGACCATCGATTCAGTAGAACCGATAACGTCTGTCAGAGTGAGTGAGAATAGCCACTCGATAAGATTGTCCGACCCGCAGATCTCCTTTTAATTATTTTAAACGCTATCGGAATTTGCGCATCGGCTTCGAAACATTTTCAATTTAATATTTTGTTAGGAAGTAACTCAATTCTATTCGAGGTTTATACTAGTATATTCTTAAGATATGTAGTCTTTTAATTATTTTAATGATATAATTTTAAGTTTCTGAAAAAATATTATAAATTTATTTGAAGTAGCGCTTTATTTAGTTCACTAAAATAGATGGTTTCAAATGAATGTAAAATAAAATGACTTATTAATTTAATATAAGTGTAACCTACACATTGAGAACTTTTATTATAATAAGAAGAACTTTTATTATATTAAGAATTATTAAGTATACTTGGTTAAACTATAATTGCCAAAATTCGATAGCGTTCCCATATAAACATTAGCATGGAGACTAAGGTCTACTGCTCGCTCACTACACCTCACTCACCTAGGACTTTCTACTTTTGACTAATCTAGGAGCTGTAAATATTATCTCAGTCGTGCAAGAATTTTTGTTACGTCGTTTCTCAAATGTATAAATATTTAAGTAAATAAAATATTATCTTTGTTTTTTTTTCTATATAGTAGAAAAACTAATAGAATCTATGGATAAAGTATGGTACCGTGGTACTCAATTATTACTGTACGTATTTATTCATAAGAATTTATCTCCTTACCTTTTATAACGATATGTTTGGGAATATTTTGTCACGTCCATGGAAACGCTTCAGCCACGTCCATTTTAAATAACACAACAATTGATTTTATACTAATTTATTTAATATTTTTATTTACATCATCAAAATCGTACAATAATCTGTACAACAGAGGTTTTGTAAAGGTAAATTTAACCTAATGATATATCTCTTATTTATAATAAAAGATACAGTTTTTACATTCATAAGTTAAACTATAGGTCAACAACTTTTGTAATGATTACGTTTGTTACCTTTAAAATGTATCCATATGTGCAGTGATTATTTAAATTAATATTTACAATTATATAAGCGTGAGGAGCAAGCCATATTATATACTACAGACAAGTACTCACAGACAAATTAATAATCTTGACTAGGTTACTATTTTTATTATTATCCAAAATAATTTACTAATTAGATTTGGAATGTGTTATATTCAAATATGCACTTGTCTTTAATTGTAACATATTTTTGATAGTTATTTAAAATCAGGTAACTTACTTGTTCAAATTTCAACGCATTTAAAAATATAATTTACAAAACGTCGGTTGAAATTTCTTTGGCACATCGTAACATTTAACGCGAAGCGTGGCACCACAATTAATACAATATAAATTTGTCTAATCTAGATATCGCACGTAATGCACGAGAGTACATTGGGTATAAAATGTAAATTCGAGACGGGTAGAGGTTAACCCGAATCATGAATAATATTACAATAACATTTTAAACTATTCCAAAGTACTACATAACGGTATAGGTTGTATTGAAATTAATTTTACCGAGCCTAATTATGAGAAATCACTTTATAAATCTAATTCACGTGATAGTTTAGCTAATTTCATTACAAAAAATATTTTAATATAAAATAATTTAAATCTAAATGATATAAATGACGAGGGTAGACACATGAAAGTACAAGTTGATAAGGAATTACCTATTGCTTATATTCTATTCATATTTTTATTTCGGGTACAGGTTAATAAACCTCGTCCATACAAATATAAATTTCTTACTCTCAATCTTAAAGAAGGATATGACGCTAGTATTTTTGTATGATATGTTAATTTATTTAATATTACAAATCAATTGTAAAGATCAGAACACCAGAATATAAATGATACAATCAACTAAAAGTAACCAGAAGTTACATTTCATACCAATAATTATAATTTAACTAAAACAATAACATATATACAAACTAAATAATATTTTATTTAGAAACAAATAAAAATATCAGTAAAGAATTCTATATGAAATAATACAACGATTGCTAGAAACGATTGTCGCCAGCACTGTAGACTTCTTGTACCTAAAACAATTAAAACAGACTGTTAATAAAAAATGTAAAGTTAAAATTGTAAAATTTACTTATCAGTCCGATGATAGTACCTTTGATAAACTAGCTCTTATATCATGCCATCAGAAACAAATACACTCTTAACTAAGGATTTTAAATAGAATACACGTATGACTTATAAGGAACTACATATCATATAAAAATAGCTCATATATGATTATTATTGGTTTCAAAATAGAACATAATTCAGAAGCAAATGGTGAAAGGTAACGAAATAATAAAAGTCAAAATTACAAAGACGAAGAAACAAAAAAGTAAACAAAGTAAATGAAACTGAGCAACGAAGCATGAAACAAAATACAAAATAATGCTTTGTGCACTTAAGCGTGATAAAAATAGCGAAGAGGACCACATTTTTGAATTTAAATTCATTTAGACATTCAAGAAATATATTACACAATCAGATATTTTATTACTGTATTATTAATATCGTGTATTATATTATATGAAGGTACAATTTACTCTAGTGCATGGAATATAATGAAAGGTTTTACCTAGAAGGGCTTTAGTGAGGTTAACATATGACATAATTTACAAAAATGATTTATACTTTTAATCTTTTGACGACGATTTGAGAACAAATTATTGAATTTAGAATCAGATTTTTAACAAATAATTAGAATAACCATTGAAGATTCCACTTTTGTTTTGTGTTTAAATATTATTTTAAAATATTCATTTTAGATAACCGTTTTCATCTTCCGATGCAGATCGCGGTAACTCAATTATCTAGCAAACCGGCCAAAATCGATACGCCCCGAATCTTCTACTTTTATAGTTAATTTTCACAATGGAAACCCTAATATTTTATTCAAACGCGTTTCTCTATTTGATATCATATTATTCGGCTGTTCAAACACTTTTTCCTCAAGCTTGGAAACTGAAAGAATTGATTGTACGCGGTCTGCACTGAATATTTATGAGGGTTAAGTGTGTATGCGAACTCGTTGAATGTTTAATCTCTATTTGGCGGTAGTGGAAAGCGACCCAGGCTCACCGCATGCCTAGATCAAATGGAACTTCTCCGTAAACCAAATACGTGTACTGCCGAATCTATTCGAAATGTTAAAATTTAAACGTCAATTAGTGATTCAGATAGCCGTGAATTTGAGTTCTACAAACTTGCTTCATTTAAATAATCGGAATATCTGCTTAATCGAATAAAATAAGTTATTATTTAAAAATAATAACATTATTGAAATTGAAAATTTTTACTCAAATGTATTATTATAATTACGATCAGATAAGTCGTATGCTTGCTTTTCAACTTAGTCACACATAAAAAGATTAAAATCGTGGCTCATCTAGATTTCGGTATATCTTCAGATCCGCGACTTCTGAACGCGTTTATTTTTTACTCCACGAAGGGGAAGAAGTCTTTAATAATGCAGTATATTGTTACAAAGAATACAAAGCGGTGAGTAAACCCCTTACGGTTCAATGTTTGGTAGACTATAGGATTGTGAATGTGGAAAGGTTTGTTGTTTCAGACCTTTAGTAATAGTTGGGGATGAAAATGATATTATTTGATGCTTTCGGTTTTAGGTTGGCTGTGTAATATTTTGAACCAAGTTTTCTAAGGAGTTTAAGACTACTTTAAAAGTAGGTAAAGGGAAGAATTTTTTTTGCATATTAGTATATTCCTTAATTGGTGCAATAAATAAAATTGCCATAATAATGTATAATGAATAAAATCACAAACTGACTGTTAATATTTTCAATTTTATTATTTTTATACCTTTAAGTAATTGCATTATTTATATTGATTGTTCTGAAAATATTTTTTAATAACACAGACTTAAAAGTCTATGGTATCTCTCACATTTATTAAGGTTGGTATCAATTACTTGTTAGTTTGAAACTAACAGTCAGAGAAAAACTAAGAAATATTGTGTCTCTACGCGGAATTTTCAATAAACCTTATAGGTAAGTAATTTCATTATGCATGTCTCGGTATGTAAAGCTTATTAGCTTTCTTACTATAAATGTATTCTATATGATTTTTTGGTAACAGTCAGTTTGCGCTGGAGCGTACCTGAGGCGTGGTGCGGGTGCGGCGCGCGGTAGACGTGCGCGCGGTCAGGTGCGCGGTCGAGCTGCGCGCGCACCACGCTCGGCCGCTCCGTCACCACTTCGCGCTGAATCGTGCGGCTCGCGTTCATACGACGCGTTGCTGCAACGCCACGCGCTTTGTGAGTCGATGATTTAGCAAATAATAACATAGCTTATGGGGCAAATTATCTTTAATGTACTTCAACAAGTATTTATGAATTGATTACAAAAAAAATGTCATGGAAATAGATAATGTTAGCTCTCATGAAGAAAGTAATTTATTGTAATGATTGAAATATTCCTTTCAGTTCTCCGAGTCCTTGAGATTTGTTATTCATATAACGAAAGAAATGATGATGCATTTGAAGCTTTATACCTAGTTGCAAATAAAAAGGTTTTTCTTATAACATTGTTCTGAAAGCGTGTTGGTGTTACTTTATTTTAAACCGATATTAATTCTGTAATAATATAGTTATGTGTATACGCGTGTCTATCAAAGATCAAAGTAATTTATACTAATTTTAATTTGATTTTCATTTTGATTTATCTTTTAATGCTAAAATGAAAAAGCAATTCTCTTGAGCCAAAGCTACAAAACTAAAATCGAAATAAAATTTCTCTAATAAATGCAAAAACTTATAAGAATCCAACAATGAAAATCTTTAACTTCGCTGACTATAAAGTTCGAAGAGCGACTGAACTGGGGCAAGCCCAACCGATCCACTGCATTATCATGCAATGTTTACACACAACGGGCGCTCGGCCGAGTGGAATGACAACCTTAGCTATTACCCTGTGCTTACATTCAACTGCTGCCTTGATTACTTCCTGAAATATGTTCAAACGAAAGTAAGAATTTAACTCTCTTCGCCAAATTCTTGTACATTTTTTCTTACGCTGGACAGTTATAGTTTTAGATAACAATTCTAGAGATGATACAAGCTTGACATAGGTTGAGACATTCATAGCTGAGTGTGCTCATTGATGATTTGTGATCGGTGAGTTAAGCAACTTTAGGCATGGTCAATAAATAGATGGATGACCGCATTGGGTATTTCAGCAGATCCTGTGCTTCAGAGGTCACTTAAGAAGTCGATCCCGGCTATTATAATATAATTATAAATATAATTTGGTAATAGTCAAGTCAGAGTCCTATACAGGCGGCCTGAATAACTCTACTACTAAGTTAGCCAATAACCACTCAATAAGAAGAAGGCAACTAGGATATTGATTTGTATATCATGACGGTTGCCAAACAAGCATACCGTCTGCCTGAGGGCTAGCAGTATAGTCTATAGGAGGGAAGGAGGAGAAGAAAAAAAAGGAAGGGTACAAATTTTACAAAACTAAAGTTCCATTTAGCAAACTTTGAAATGGTTCAATTTAATAAAACATTAAAATTATATAATTTTCGTACATTATTAAATAATATTAAATATTCATTAACTAAATTGATATTATTGTTAGAGTAACAGTAACAACGTGAAATTGTTAGGTTGCACATAATAATTACTAGTTAATAGGTTTTGAAAATTATACGGAAAATTGAATTAAATCTACAATGGAGCGATAGCACTATTATTTGGGAACATAAATAGATATTTAAATTAAACGAATGCTTATTGAAATGATTATTTATTGAGTTAAATTTGTATTATTTCAAAAGCCAAATAAAGTACGCGCATGTAATGTAGTATATTTTAATCTTATCATCCCTAAAACCTTTATTTTGCAAGGATGAATACGATAAGAAACAATAGACTTAATTATTATATTCATTATAACTGACGACTTTTGTGACGCGTTGGTAGCATTTCTAGCTAAGGTCAGTTGTTTATGTATCGATCTTTTTTTTATGTTAAAATTTGGCAAATAAGCATACGGCCCACTGATGGTAAGTGGTTGCCGTAGAATTGAAATAGTGGTTCTTAAAAAATAATTTAACCTATGCCTTTGAGCGCGGCGACCGAATCAAGAAATTCCGTAACGAAAATAAAACCTAACACTCCCCACAAGAAAAATTATAGCAAATACCTCAATAAATGTATTGGAAAATGGTCTTAAATAATACGCTATAAAGACTAATGTTCAATTTTCAAAAAATAAAATATAACCTTTATACATAATTCTTATATATGAAAAGGATTTTCGTCTTTAACTCAAAGACAATTAAGTCGATTATTCTATAAAGTTAAAGCTTAAAATTTATCTAATATCTATTGATGATGTACTTACGTTACAAATTCAAATATTTTGAATTAGTTACGAAGTTTCTGACATTATTTGAATAAAATTTTGAACTATAGACGAAATTGTATCTTATTAGCTTGAAATAAATGTTCGATTGCATTTGTATTTTTACTTTTTAAAAACCGCCAAGATTTTATATATTGCTTAAGTTGATAAAAAATGTTATGCAATAGCTTTACCGGCGCAGTCGCGAGTTCCACAGGTTTTTTTTTCTGTATCAGTTCTAACCTTATTGGTAAAATATGATCTGAAGGAATGCTTACTTTCTTTATTAGCGTTGCTCTTCATCTCAGTAGCTTTCGGTGATGTTGATGGCATCGGAATTTCTGCAAGAAAAGTTTGGTCCTATACTTAGTTTGTTATCTTAAAAAATATAAATCAAAAATCATATTTCTCCATTATTTCATAACTCATTCATTGACTATAAATAATACATCTATAAGCCAACGATCCGCCCGGACCACATTGGGACGCCACGGGCTCGCTTGCGTAATCAACCGCGACGCCCCGGTCTATGTAGGGAGCGCTAGAGGCCCTCCACCAAAACTACCTTTTTAATGATGTTGTTTCCTTCTATGACCAACCGGCATGATTTTTTAGACAGGTTGTCTTCCTGTTTCACCTTCCAGGTTCTAGCCCTGTTAATCATCATACCAGGGAACTATACTCTGACACTAACTTTTTAAAGAGGTCGTTTCCTTCTACGACTTATTTTTAAAGAAGTTTTCTTCCTAAAAACACCCGTGTCGCAAAAGTCGCTTATTACATTTGTTCTATACTAACATAATTGTGACTAAAATGACAGAGACGAATTTTTACTTGAATTTTAATGTACCTATTTAATTTGTGTTTCAAATTTGTCTCGAGCTTTCCTTTGGCGAAAGGAAACATCGTAACCAGATACCGTTCAAAGAAATTCGTCCACATACATTTATTTTTATTTATTTATTTATTTATATAATTAAATTTCATACAAAAATTATGTTAGTAGTGTCTTAAAGCCTATGTTAGGTTTAACTAGAAACTAAGTTCTCGTAACAGCATTAAAACAAATCTCGCAAAACAATAATAAAACAAATCTTCTTATAATTATATAAACAATAAACATATAATTATATATAGCCAATTCGGAGTGGAACAACTTAGTAGCTAAAGTTCAAAATCTTTCACCTTAACAGGAAAGGAACTTTTTGCTCTGCAGTGGACCGTTAACTAGCTACTACCAGTGTTACTTTAACAGAACGAAATAATTTATTAATACTAAACGAATTTACAAATAACATTATTAATTTTGATATCAGAAACATTACTGGTTATATTCCAGTTTCTCAATTGGAGAGTAAAGGTTTATCTACGAGTAAGAAAAAAAAATTATTAAAGGAAAGCTGACCACTGCTTATTTACATTTAAATACACCTAAAGTATCGTAAAATTTATACAGTTTTATAAATTTTCTTACCATACAGTCTAATGGACCCCTCTGTTTCCCCCAGAGAGTTTTTAGAGATACACCTATAGTTGCCAAAGTCGCCGGTCTGGAGATTCCGCACAGTAAGTTTCATATGCGCTCTGTTGACAAAATATTATAAATTAAAATTGTTAAAACTGGTTTTATAGATTAAAGATTATCAAAAAGTGGTTAACGGAGACTCAAATAGATGAAACCTCTTATCCTTTTTTTCTTAATTTTTCGCCTCAGTCTTTTCTTATTCATGCATCGCACCTTGCGTTGCCAATAAACATGAAGAATAAGTGGAATATGCTATGATACTCTTGAATATTTTTTACGATCAGTTATTGTTTTCTTGCAAATTAATCTGCCCCAACTAAGCGACAGCTAATACAGTTGCAAAAGGCGAACTGCACCAACCACCACCCCTCCCTACTCAAAAGATGCCTCTTGAGGATCTTTTTAAAAACGTGAGATTTATTTTTTTGTTTTGTAAAGTATTGCATGTTATTAACATCTGAAATAGCTACAATTTTCAAGGTATTTTTATACATATTTAACTGATTACTTTTGTTTACCTGTCGAGTGCAACTCCATAATGAAAGTTCGCCAATGCAGTAGTTCGTGAGCACCTCATTATGAATCACTTCACCGACATTTGAGTCTTAGCCAGTATTAGGTCGATTACTCGGTTTCATGGAAGCTTCATTATAATAATAGACAATGCATAATACAATATCGGGATTACGAGTGCTTACGGGAGTGCTCTCAGCAGGCATTTAATATTAATTATATGTAACGCGCAATTAACTCTGCTCATACAACTTTAACGACCACGGTGTTCGGGCCTCATTTGCATTGGGGCGTGTTTGACATTCCCAAATGGTAGATGGTAGTCATGATGATGAGACAGGACCAACTTGATAGGGAATGTGGGACCGTATTAATGAAGGTTTTCAATTGAAATTCAAATTGAATTTATTCTTTATTTGACTTGTTTTACAAGGCTGTCATGTCATGACAGGAAGATTTTTTACCGCTTTTGTAAGCGGTCTATTTTAAGCTGGTGAAAGTTTAGTTAAGATAAATTTATATTCAAGTTATACTTTCATATTTTAAAAACCATTAAATTGATAATCCTTTATTTTGTCAATTACCAAAAACATTTATTGTATAACAATTATGGGAATGAGTTTAAAAATTCCAAACTTACACGTTATTATATATTTTGACCGCAAAATACATGTAGAAAATGTATGTAGAGATTAACTTTTTTCTAGACTTAAACTTCGTCTCTGGTTGAGTGGTTTGAAATCCTTTGAATGCGTTGAGTGGCTTTTATAACGAAGTTAAGCAAAAGAACATAAGATGTGCTGATAAAATTATTCTACTGTAGTTGTATTTGACTAATGAGTGTATCTTTGACGAAGTTGTGGCGCAGCAGTATCGAACCTGCTTTACGCGCCACAACCCGTGTTTCATTCCCGCTATTTATCCTTAAGTTTTTGTATATTTCCCGACCTTCACACAGGATATTACTATCCTAATGGGGATTGAGTGTGTAGCGGTTATTGATTTATCGGATCAAAAAATATAAATATATTACAATATTACAATAATTGAACTGTTTTAGACCCAAGGCACCCACTAAAACTTGGCCGCGGGTATTTAGCTTTGAGGTGTTTTTTCCTTTATTTCCAAAGTTCTTAATCAAATTCTCAAGAATTTTATATGGGACCAACAAAAACGCAATAACAAACAAAAACGGTAACAAATTGAAGCTTAGAGCCGGTAAATAGCTGTTTCTATGAAAGTTTAATCAATTCATGAAATAATCCTCTTATTTTCCAGTATAATTTTTTAAAATATCGTATAAGCATTGAGATTAAGGAAGCGAGATACGACTACTGAATATATTTTACCCCGAAGAGGATTTCTTTTGAAGATGAAATTTAATATTACAAGAATCGTGAAGTCTGCTTCCGAAACGGTTAATATTGCTTGTACAACTTATAAAGGATATAATACTCGCTTTGTATCACGGTGTTACGGTAAGCCAAAATAGGCTTGATATTTACTTAGTAATTGTAATGTTTTAATGGCATGCAGGTAGGGTTCGATTCGCGTTCGGAGCAGATGTTTATTATAAGCATCTGGTTCAGTCTGGGCGATTGTCCTTGTGGATTTCAGAGAGTAAGTTAAGCTGTCGGTCCTGGTTGTGATTGCTCTTATCCAATGAGTTACTGGTTCGCTCTTCGGATTGAGGAGACAAGCGTACGAAAGTAACCTTTTAAACTTTACTTTTTAAATTAATTTATTTTATTTTTAAGCGGCTTTTTACCTAACGTGGGGCATACCCTGGAAGGGTGTGAAAAGGAGTTCTGAGGTAACAAACATAAACAAAGAGAAATTTGAATCGAACTGGGGAACTCCTGTTTTTTTAAGTCGGATAGTTACTTTTATTTACATCTATGGCTTACCTTTATTTTATTCATAATACTTGTTTGGAACTGATTCCATGCTAATGATATTCGGAACACTAACGTCGCTTGCGCCTGTAATTACTCACGCTTCTCGTTGGGCTATATTTACATAAGACATTGCTCACCAATGGAATATCTAGTTTGCTACTAATGTAGTAGAATAGTTTAATTATACAATATAGTAGCCATTAGCATAAGACTTCCAGTAAATACATATATACAATTTTTAGGTGAGGATGTGTTCCTAAAATAGCTGCAGTAATTTGATAGACTTTATACCTCAGTATATTGTACGGAACAGGATCATAATCTACTAATTTACTACTATGAGATAAACGCGAATTATTACTTAATAGCGGGGACCATGAGTAAATTGACATAAAATTTTTCTCTCATCTCTGATCCCTTTAAATTTGACATTAACTCTATTGATCCTAAATACAATCACATTAATAGCATTTGTAATGGTCATATAATTATTTTTCAACAAAGTCGAGCAACTCGAGGGTAATGACTCCACTCTGTTGATGGTGAGTGAAAGTAGAGTCAAAACAACTATACCGTTTAAAAAGGCGAACATTATCCACTCTTGCTCTGCCTACTCACAACATTCAACTGGCTGACCTCAACACCCGACTGACGGGCAGTCATTTCACGAGTTTTTCACCAACGTACGGTGTTCGTGTTATATATATGAATTACCTGTAAGAATTTTCCTCGGTGTTAATGGCATACTTCTTAGTTGGGAGTACCATGACGTTGTCGTACACCCAATAAGAGATAGCTCGGGGATGAGCTTCAGTGTGGCAGTCGACTGTGACGTCAGTTCCAGCTGGTGCTCCCACCAGTTGGTTGGGCACCCATATCATTGGAGAAACTGCAACAAAAATCTTCTTGTAACACGTGTGGAATATTAAGAATTTGCTGCTGAAAAGCTTAAAGCTGAAAACGTTAAAGCGTAATAGAAATGTTATTATAATTTTGATATCTCTTTACTGCAAAAGCATTACAGTGGAAGCTATTAACAGGAAATATTAATCATATCAATCTGCAACTCGACAGCGCGTGCAGCGAAGTACGTTAAACTATAGCAAACTCTAAAGCAATTTATAAACTCTCAATAATGATAGATAGAGGCGAAGTTTCCCGAACGCGGACGAACGCGGCCGACGATTTTTCACATCTCCCTCGGATAATAAAATCCACACTTTGAGAACGTAATTCACATTCCCAGAGTTTATGATGGCAATTTTCAGGACGAATATTACTCGGGCCGCGTGATACGGTTTAATATTCTACGATGTTTTAAAATATTTATGAAGTCCACCTTTCTTTATGCATAGAAGATGACTTTATTATCTTGTTCGCGTGCGTTTAAAAATATCTTTACTCTTATAATTATGTATTGTTAAAAACAGGCTATATTTAAATGGGTAATTAACGAGTTAAAATTGTAACAAAAATAGTTTTTTTTCTACTGTTTTACTGTTAGCTGCCTCCCGCGTTTTATGAAGTTGTGTTAGGGAAATTATTTTTACGCAGATTAAGTCATATGTAAATTTCAGAGGAAAATAAATATTTAATTTTCATTATTTTGGTTACATTAGGCCTATTAAGTATAAACAATCTACGCTTTATATTGTCCAAATCGTTATGAAATATTTTAAATATTACAAAGATGTCATATAAGGGTGCTCACAGAGTAGCGTTTTTTTGTTAAGGTATTTTCGTCACACGCTCTTACACGAACTTAAAAGCCGAACGCGCGTTCACAAGCTTATTCCAGAGTGTACGCTCGAAACGATGGTGTCAATCGTCAGAAGTATAGGAATAGCACTTTATATTACGCGCTTATACTAGTTTATAAGCACGTCAATGCTCGTATGAGTTGCGTTTTGTAAAATGCGTAATTATACGCTCATAAAAAAGGCTGGTCTGAAACCTCCCTAATAGTATTAGGTCTTAATGAACGGTCACTGTAGCCTATGTTCGTTTGTAACGCCTCATGCATCACTATGTGTTGTCACCCGAGATGAGGAGCGGAGGTGGGAAGGAGGAAGGAGAAGAAAAGTAAATGTATGCGAAAGGAGTTTGGGCTTGAAACACTTTTATTTGGACTTTTATTATTTAAAAAAAAAAAGATATTGCTATATCTTTTTTTTCGGTAGCAACGTTAAGAAATATTTAAATTTTAATACATTAAAACATTTACTATATAACTAAATAGTAGAATAAATTTCCTATAATTTAAATTTACCACCGAGAAAAAGTCCTATTATGAATAAAGCAGCGAGAAAAGCAATTCTATGAACTTGATATATTGACAAGTTCATAACGCCATTGAGAAAATAATAATTCCATAACAGTTCAATTTCCAATTTCTTTAGAAAATTAATGTTATCGACGGGACGGGAGCGGAACGCTGTGATTTTATTCAGTCAATGCAATTCTTGAGAGCAAATAGCCTTTATCAACTCGTACACTTTCTCTTCTCGTACTTTGCATTCTACAATAGTCTATTTTTAAATTATTTGGTCTTTCATTAAAGTTAATTAATATCATATAATAGATTTAAAATATGTGTATTTTTGACACCGTTGTGGCTTTGTGGGTAGCGAGTCTGCCTTAAGCCTCGACGGTTGCAGGTTCGATTCCCGCTCGGAGCAGATGTTTGTATTAATCGTACAGGCATGTTTTCCGGTCTGGTTGTGTTTGTCCGTGTCATTGTGAATGTTTCCGGACCCCCGACACAGGATATAATTATCCTAATGGAGGCCGTTTAGTGTGTAGCGTTTATTTATTTATTTATACTGTGGTAAAAATAATTATATATTAACGTTACATTATATTTCCCTAATTAAAAAAGGAGGTATGCAAGACTGATGTTTTTATAATTATTTTTTCTATGTAGGTACGGGCATAATTTCGACATTCGTGAACGGATTTTGAAAATTCTTTTTGTTTGAAAATACATTACGTACGTACGTTGAAAGTACGAGTACAGAGACTCAGCCGTGAA
This sequence comes from Hestina assimilis, assembly GCA_023373885.1. Taxonomy (NCBI): domain Eukaryota; kingdom Metazoa; phylum Arthropoda; class Insecta; order Lepidoptera; family Nymphalidae; genus Hestina; species Hestina assimilis. The sequence goes on along the minus strand of CM041745.1, from coordinate 356,899 downwards.
AAAAGGGGCTCAAATTTGATTCCGTACTTAGGGTGTCTCCTTCGAAGCCGAACCACAGCTAAGTACGTCATTGGAGATGTGACTATTATATATGGCATTGAATTTTACCGTGCCTGTTGAAATCTCTGGTTTGGGAAGAAGAAATAACAAACTTACCAATACTTACTTTTTTGCTAATAAAGTATAAGGTAAAATATATTCTCGTTTATCGGTTTGTGTAACTCAGTGTGACCTAACAGAAACGTCAAGCTTCAATATAAGGGAATTTTTACGCGTCACTTTACACTATGATAAAATTGTATAATACATAATTATACAATTTTATCATCGTCGTTGCATAGTCAAAGAATATCCATTTCAATTTTCAAAATCTCTTCAAGACGTGCAGCTTTTAAAAAATATTATTTTTCAATTAATACCGGCTGCCATCTTATTTAGTCAGCTGCGTTCGGAAAAACGCTTCTTAAGGTTGTTTCAAAAAGTAATTCCGTTTTCTTAGGAGAACGATTTTGTTTTTCTTGTTTAATTGAATAATAACGCTCCAGTAACATTGGTTTTAATTAATAATAAGCGGTCCGGAACCACATTAAAGATATTCATTTATTCAGTGTCGAATAAAACAATGTTGGTGGCGCAGCGGTACCGAACATTCCTTAAGCACACATGTTTGTATTGACTATACAGGCATGTGTCACGGTCTGGGTGTGTTTTTCTTTGTTATTGTGTATTGCCGATCCCCGACACAGGATGTCACCATCCTAATGGGGGTATTTGAGTGTGTAGCGTTTATATTAAAAAATAATAATAATAATAATCCCCTCTAATAATGGCAATGTGAAAATTTCTATGTTTGCATGTCTGTAACTCAATCATAAAAAACTGCCGAACGATTTTGATTAATATTTGGAAAAGCTGAATGCATTGTTAAACATATAGATTGTAGGCTTCTTTTTATCACGGTTAATGAGACAGCTCAACGATTTATAATATATCAATTGAAATTTATTTCTGGTCTGTGGCTTTCGTTGTGACGCGCGAAATTTTGAAAGATATCTTTCATACTTATATTAGGCTTTTTAAATAATCCTTATTCTGATTTTTGATAGAGAAAATCGCTGTGTGAACTTTTTTTGACAAAAGATTAAATTATTGCTCTGATCATTCACTTCAGACATAAAGAACTAACTAAAAATTGAAGTGATAATGAATGCCTTTTTAAGCGTTCCAGTTATTTTAAAAATGAACTCTTTAAATTCTGAAATAATAATAAAATCGCCCGCTGTTGGGATAACCTCTGTCACAACAGAGATTATTCCACCAGTGCAATCAGTCACACTGGTGGTAGGTCTTTGTTGCAAGAGGCCGGCTAGGTAGGTACCACCGCAGTGTCCAATATTCTGCCGCCAAATAGTAGTGCTTAGGCACTACTATTGTGTTCCGGTTTGAAGGGCATTGTACGCTAGTGAAATTACTGGGCGAACGAGATTTAAGAACTAATATCTCGAGGTTGGCAACGCGTGAGTGGCACCTACTAATGGTGCTGCAAGCGCTCATAGGCTGCGGCAGCCACTTACCATCAGGTGGGCCGTATGCTTGTTTGCCAACTTCTAACATAAAAAAAAAAAGTTAGATATGCAAATGGCTGAAATACAGAATATAAATATGACTCACATTCTACATCCACAATGATTCTCTTAGACACGGAAGGAGGCACTGCGTTAGTGGCGATGCAGAGGTAGGCCCCCATCTCGGTGCGACTGATGCGTTGCAAGCTCAACGTGTCGCCTTCATATACTGTTACTGGAACAAACATGTATTATAGAATGATTCTAGACAGTGTCATAATAAAAATAAATATTACGATAGCAGAGCCACGGTCTACCCAGCACAAATGGGCCGGCTCAACCGGGGTAATACTAACTCACAGAAAATCAGTACTGTGTGTACCAGTATCAGTAGGTACTTTAGTGTCTCGGGCGATGGGTGAGAGGACCGGAGGCACAATTCCCACCCCTTCTGTTTCCTTCCTTTTTCCTTTCCTAACCCTTTCCATTCCTTGGGTTGGCACCGCTCGTGTGATGCGCAAGCACTCATATGTTGCGGTGACTGCTTACCACCAGGCGGACCATATACTTGATTGCCAACTTTCATGACATAAAAAAATTTTAGAAATGATATGAGATAGAACATGAGAAAACAACAAACAAGAAAATTACCTTTAAAGCTTTAGTCAGTGCCAAGATTTTGAATGATAAGAGTATAACCTACAGAACGACCGACTAACGTTTGTTAGTTTTTATTAAGTAATTAATAAAAACATTGATTTTGTCTTAAAATAATATAATTATTGTATTTGCACACATCGCAATTATTTAGTAAATCGAAAATTTAGTGATCATATTAAAATAACTTAAAACGAAATTCTCAACGTACCAATAGTCCAAACATAGCCATATTCGAGCGTAAATAACTGACGTAAATAACCAAGAAAATATAATATACGAAAGATTGTGTAGGTGTCAATATTTTAAATCTTATTTTGTTGATTCCCAAAAAAAAATCCTTTTTGAGTTACGTCGTTTTAGTTCTAAAGGTGCGACATGTATAAATAATTATGATATCTTAACGGTGTTTCTTATATTAATAGCCAATATTAAAGCAAAAGTCACATCAGGTATAGATTAAATAAAATACGGTTTTTTCTGGTATAAAGAGAACTTAAGTTTTAAGAGGAAATAAATGTTTAATAATTTCTCTTTCAAAAGCATTACGCCTAGAATGAGGAAGTGATATTATCCATATCCAAAATTGTAGACATTAACAAAAATCAAGTTATTTTATGGCAATATTCAATTATTTTCATTTTAAAACCTTGCGCGATATAACTTACATAATTAATGATTGCTTCAGAGTCTAAAATATAACAGAAAAGGCATGTTTATAAAAGCAGAATACAATGAATAAATTATGGCCATATGAACAACCACAATTTGATATTTTGTTAAACTAAATGAAATATTTTAGTGCTACTTAAATGTTTATTTAACTTAATCATAGTTATTATACAAAAAGTAAAGAAGCTCGTAATAATAATATTTTATAATTATAATGAAAATTTAATATAATAAGTTCTTAAAGTTTCGATGAGGCATTTTTATTATGAAGGTTATCTTAAGATATTATAAAATTGAATGGATACTGAACCATTAATTATCGAAAATATATATGAAAAATATAAAGTACATAATAAAGAGATTAATAAAGAGTGAGAGAGATAATTAAAAAGTCATGAAAACTATTTTAGATGCGAACTCAGGAAATGGAGAACTGAACAAAGATGAATAATAAATTAGATATAGAATAGCATTTTCGATGCATTGTAATTTTAGTGTAATATTTATGAAAATGTAAAACTATTTTTTTTCTATTTTTATTTTAATTACCTCCCGAAATTAAAATTACCTTAAAACCGCATATAGCATTTTTAAATAACCTCATTCTTAGATTAACAGAATTACGATTTTCAATATTCAGACGATTAGAAACAACAACCAACCACGAACAGGAGTAATTAGTAAATGGATACGAATTTATTAAAGGGATATGAATAGTAATGTGGTAATTACCGAGTTTACGGTAAATACAGATATTGCGGAAATACGGTATTGCGTGTATAATCTTAATGAGCGCTAGCGTTGCTGGAATTCTGCTCGCCTTTTAGGGTACTGCAATATAATTGTTGTTATTTAAAGTTATAATCCTCCTCATTTAAAGTAACTATTCTTTAATAAAATAAAAAATAAAAGTATTACTTTTTCACATCTTTGTATCGCAGACATTATTTTTGTAGGCTTATATTATTTTAACGCTATTTTAAAAAGTAGCCTCTTTAAAGTTAGTTTAGATATAGTACAAAAAAATTGTTATAAAATGTGATATTTCCTTAAAATGAAATTGTTTCTATCCACATTATAATATTTAGATGGATTTTATAACAATTTCTAGTCAAAATTCGTAACCAGATAACATGAGTAAATGAAAGCTTATTTCCCAATAATAAATTGCTCAAAACCTTAACATATTAACGAAATTGACGCTAATGTCTGTATGCTGGTTTGTTTGTAAGACTGATAAATATAAAATTGTTGAATACGAATTATTACTTAAAACTTGTTACTGTCAAAACGGATTTAAATTTTTTAACAAGATAAGACCATCACAAAATTATAAATTAAATTCTTTTCATAAAAATATTTCTTTGCAACATCATAAATAATTACAATTATATTTATAAAAAGTCTAAAGTTTATTTTAACTTATCGCGAGCAAACATGAATTCCCCGGGGATGAAATTGTAAAACTGTTTAATGAATAGGCTCTTAAAGCGTTTCGAGCGGGAAAATGGAGTCAAACGTTCTGTGGCAGTCTTAAATCGTGAACGCTTTCATCCACTCCGAACGAACTCTTTCCATTAACGCCAATAAAAAGCGGATCCGGGAATATAAAACCAAAGAAAGGATTAACGCTGGATTGAAAACGAGAACAGTTTTGGACGTAATTAAAACATTGGTAGGTGCCCTCGGCAAGTTAACGTCACATGCGATTGACGCAGGGGTCACACACAATTAGTGGCAAGTGCCACTCACTGGCGTGTTAATTTCGCCGGTAAAAGAAAATCACTCTCAAAATTTAACTCGATTTTTGGTGCTTTTGTTTATCGTGAGTGAACGAAGTCTGTATGTCCCTTAATTAGCTTTACCCGTTTTTTCACCCTTAGCTGGGGTCGCTTGGATTAGAATGGTTTTAACAGGCTTAATTACCGTGTCAACAACAGCCTAGCATTTCATAAAACATGAACTAAATGCTTTTACCAACAGCAATTTGCCGCTCTCATTATAAATACGGATAGCATAAATGGATGTCTTTTCTGAAATGTATTTAGTTTTGTGCAGAGAGAAATTTTCATATTAAATAAACTATTCTTGAAATAATATTGCTCAACGTTTACACTATTAATAGCAAAGCTGCTTATGAAACTTATACAAATTAAAAAATGGCCTCCTCACTAAAAATAAAATAATAAAATAAGTTGATGCAACATGCTCTGTGCAAAATTATTTTATACATGTGTATTGCACTGTCAATCGTGTATATTATACAGTTGTGATATATGACGACGTTGTGGTGCAGCGGTAGCGAACCTGTTTTAAGCGTCATAGGTCGCGGGTTCAGGATTCCCGCTAGGAGCAGATGCTTGTAATGACTATACAGGAATGTGTTCCGGTCTGGGTTTGTTAGTCCTTGCATGTGTTTTCGGACACAGGATATCGCTATCCTAATGGGGGTCGTTGAGTTTGTAGCGTTTATTTATTATTCATTATTAATTATTAGAATTCGTTACCTTTCTTTCTCCTATCAACTGATATTGGCTGACCGTCTTCTCTCCGCCACATAATCTTCGGAGTCGGAAAACCATCAGCTTTGCATATAAGACTTATATTTTGATTCTCTCGTACAGCCACTGCAGATTGTGTGCTTTCTTCATCCAAGATATTCGGAGGCACTGTTAGAAACGAATAATAATACAATTTAGTATTGTTATGAATAAAACAAAAATAGTACGACGTAATTGACATTGTGGCGCAGCGGTAGCGAACCTGCCTTGAGCGCCACAGGTCGCGGGTTGAACTCCCGCTGGGAGCTGATGTTTGCCTTATGCACATGGATGGGTTGACAAATGATATCACTATACTAATGGGGACCGTTGAGTGTGTAGCGTTTATTTATTTGTTATATAAAAAAAAATGCTGCAAAATTTAATTAATTCTATATCAATTTGACTGTCTAACAGTTTAAGTTAAATTATAATCGACGATAAATAAGATGAAATATATTTCCGAAATTTATTAAAAATTGTATCGAGGATTGTATTAGGCATTGAGAGAATAGACGAGCACCTAGACATTACAGGAAGATTTAAATAACTGTTGAGCAAAACCATTTGATTTAAATATACGATTATACATAATATAGCTTTTAATCTGTAGCCAACACTCTACATCCCTGTCACCTGCGGTTTCCGACCATCACGATACGTAATTATTTTAGTTAATTAGTCATCAATATGGCGATTAAACTCGCACGATCCGTTGCTATTTTCGATTTTGGGTCTATATCAAATCAACTAATGTATTTTTGGACTTAATTTTGAAATTACCAATACCCGAAAATTTGGTGAAATAATTATTTTTACTAGCAATGTTTTAGCACGCTAAGACCAAAACCATAATAGATTGATAGATGGTCATAGATGAGTTGGACTGTTTATGAGTTAATTTTAATACTTTATAAGTAAATAATATAAGTGAATACAACGTATTTACAATTAAATACTAACTATATCTCTAGATCAAAAAATCTGCTATCATTCAAGATCTATATAGACGCTAGACACTCAACGGCCCCCATTAGGATAGTTATATCCTGAGTCGGGGGTCGGGGTTCCGAAAACATACACAATGACAAGGACAAACACACCCAGACCGGAAAACATGCCTGTATGGTCAATACAAACATTTGCTCCGAGCGGGAATCGAACCCGCGACCTGTGGCGTTTAAGGCAGGTTCGCTACCGCTGCGCCACAAGGTCATCAGTCGTCATATTTACAAACAATTACTGAGAGTATTTGTCCTGTTATCATGTCCACGGGGAATGGTGGCAAGAATGCTAGCTGCATTTCCCCGCTGAATCACAATCCCGGTTCTTTGGACGAAAAATGAACCAACCCTCCCGTCACCCGTGGAGGCAGTGAGCCGGGGTGTAATATCTTTTAGAAATTGTTTTGCACTAACGCAAACTAAAGTAACTGAATACTAAAGTAATTCCAAAACAGTGGCCATTGAAAACAATAAATAAAATGTACCGAGTGTTCTCCTTCGAGATACTCGTAAATCTTTATTTGAGTGAGCTCCATATACAATACTAGAAGTTGGATGTATAAGAATTTGAAATTTTTAAAGTTGATAAAATTTAGCCTTTATACCCTTTACATCGCTGCTTAAAGTTTTACGGATGAAAATCTCAAGAACTTTAAATTTCAGCGGGACGTGATATTTCAGCAGTTACTGTACAATCGTGCAAGTTTGCGGTGCGAGAATTTTTATAGAATAGGTGAATTTTAAAAGTACTATGTGCTTTGTACCTACGTTTTCAAATGACAAATTTGTTAAAAAAGTCCCGAAAATAATGGTGAAATTATTTAATTTACGTTCTGAAGCTTGTTCTACCTAGCACTATTACGAATCAATCCGCGACCGTTGAGGTTAAAGGCAGCCTCGCTACCAATCCACCACAACAACGTCTGGGAGAAATCGCTGATTAGCGATAAGACCGCCTACATGTACATTTATATATAGTTTTTAAGTTCTTGAATGTAACTCGTTTTTAGTGGTGTACAATAAAGACTATTCTATCTATCTAACAACTGTCGTTGCATCTAAAGCTATTTAAATCAATAAAGCCTCAATAGCTCTTTGATTAAAAGGCCGATTCTACTTCGTTAAGATGGGCTATTGTCGTACCTAATTCTAGCGCAAGCTACGAGCTTATTTCGAGGGGCATTATGAGTATTAGTAATGACTTCATAAAACAATGTAATAATCTTTAAAAATATATACAAGTAGCGGCCCGCTCCGGCTTCGTACGTGTATAAAATATATAGCCTATGTCATTCACTGAAAAAATGATTAAAATCGATCTAGTAGTTTTGATTTATTCATTACTGCCCGTGGCCTACGCATTAAATTTGGAGTAAAACAATCACATTAGAAACCTAAAAATTAACAGTATTTCTCCACTATTTAATGGATGTTATTATACATATAAACCTTCGTCTTCAATCACTCTATCTATTAAAAAACCGCATCAAAATCCGTTGAGTAGTTTTAAAGATTTAAGCATACATATGGATATAGCGTCAGAGATAACGACTTTGTTTTATACTATGTAGTGATAACGGATAATATTTAAATTGCTCGGTACAATATTTTATTGACGTCTGGCCATTTCGTTGCTCTGAACTATAATATAACTGACTCATTATGATACTACTCATCTTGATGTTGAGAAGTCATATTTAACTAGCTTCTGACAACGGCTTCGCTCGCGTCTAAAACATTCACATAAATCTTACATATTACTGGTGGTAGGTTTTTGTTGCAAGAGGCCGGCTAGGTAGGTACCACCGCAGTGTCAAATATTCTGCTGCCAAATAGTAGTACTTAGGCATTACTGCGTGCCGGTTTGAAGGGCACAGTACGCTAGTGAAATTACTGGGCAGAGGAGATTTAAGAACTAATATCTCGAGGTTGGCATCGCGTGAGTGGCACATAGTAATGGTGCTGCAAGCGCTCATAGGCTACGGCGCCCACTTACCATCAGGTGGGCGGTATGCTTGTTTGCCAACTTGTAACATAAAAAATAAAATCCATACTAACTTTCATCCCCTATTCCCTATTGTTATTTTACACTTGACAAACTTGGAATGGCATATATATTTATATCGAATCAACAGCCTAAAAAATAAGCCTAAATATGACGATACTTACATATAACATACACATACATACAACTTTTTATCCCTTCTTTTAACCCCTAACAACCCTTTTTGCGTATTAAAAAGTAGTCTATGTGCTTTCTCAGGCTCTAGACTATCTGTAAACCAAATTCAATTTAAATTGGTTCAGTAGTTTTGTCATGAATGCGCGACAGATAGGCAGACAGAAAGAGAGACAGAGTTACTTTCACATTAAAATATTAGTAAGATAGTAAGGAAGTAAGGATTCACCATTATCGCTTAAATATAATAAAAATTATTGATACAGTTTGATTGGTTTCTAACAACAATTCTACTATCTATTACTCGTTAAAAACCAATCGAAAGACCGTAAAAACATCTGCAACGTACGATGGTTCGGAATCGACACGGAATCCTCACATTTTATTTCCACTTAAAAGTTTCTTCGAAATTGTGGTCGTATAAAAAGAGTAAGATATCCCAAATTGGTGGTTTGGGACCCACCACGCCTACGTTCTTGGAATACGGCGATGTTCTTTTGTTTAAATTACTATGAATGATTAACATACTTTCACGCTTTATATAACATTTTCCATGTTCATAAAAATGATAAATTTCAACCCATTACTCGTGCAAATTTATAAGCAAAAAAGCTTTTGTAATAAAACTGTGTAGGAAGAAACAATTTATATGATGATGCGTACAATAGTTACGAATCATTACCCTCGTCCTCATTTTAGGTAAAAGTAAAACATATTTTTGTTATAAGTAATTGATTATAATATTTTATATTATGAATGTCTTTGTTATAATAATAAGTTGATGTAGCACGTCGTTCGCCTGTTTTCGACATAAGGGTTGGCTCGAGCGTGGACTTGTATTATCCTCTCACAGAATGGAAGCGTCAGAAGACTAGACTTGCACCTCCTTTCTTCCCATCTCCCTCGTAGATAACTAGGTTCAGCATGTAGATATAGCGGATCGCAGGTAGTGCATCTTATGTATAGACATTAATAAAAATTTAACGACAAAGAGGCAATATAGTATTGGCGGCGGTGATCACTTAACATCAAGTGAGGCCTCCTGCTCGTTTGTCCCCTCTGATATAAAAAAATTAAAAGTACGAATTGGTTCAAACTCAAAACATTAAAATGGCGCATTTGCGAAGGCAGTAGTAAGAATGGGGATAAGCCCAATTGAATTCAAGGTTTTCTAGCTCATGGTGTCATTTAGTTCCCAGCCAATTCCTAGATGGACCTTCAATTTTGAATTCTTTCTGTTATTTAACGCTATATAGACAATCTAGTATATCTATATATAATCTGGTTTAGCTATATAATCTGGTTTAGCAACACGCATGTGACACTCTTTGTCTCACAAATGTTTATAGCTTGCCACCAGGCGGGCAGTTACCAGGCTTCTTTGAATCCATTGTGGCATATGAAATATACTTATAAAGTGGAACTTACCAACAACTTGCAAATATCCAACTTGGCTGATCATGGGATTTGTGTTAACTTGGCACATATAATAGCCGCGATCTTCTTGCTGGACTTGACTGACATGGAGGAGCCAAGTCATAGCGTTGTCATGGGACACACTGAACCGAGCGAGTCGTGTTATGACGTGTCGATGAATTGTAAGTATCATCTGTCTATCTATGTGAATCCATGCCACCTGCAAACAAAGGAACTTATTGAACATTTCATATATATATAAACACACATACTAAATTTTAACAAGCAATTTTAGATGTCATATTGAAAACATAACCCTTATAAATAAGCAAATGAATAAACGCTACACACTCAACGGCCTCCATTAGTGTTATACTGTGTCGGGGTTCCGCAAACATAAACAAGGACAAGGACAAACACACCTGAACACATGCCTGTATGGTCCAATGCAAAAAAATTATATTTTTTATATAACATTATATTTTTTGTTGAAAATAGCAACTATTAAATATGAAACGTGTCGACTTCCTAACAGTAATATTCATAGTGCTCCGAGGAATATTATTTTAGCATTGATATATTTCTTATATTATTGGGCTCAAGTTATTAAAGGGGAATAAGCCACGCCACAGTAGATTTAGTTCTAACTTAATAGGAAATTGAATTCCAACCACATACAGTGTCGACCCATAATGTGTTTTACATACTGTTTCTGATTTCACCTACTACATAAGTAACATATTAACATATTAGCATAAATTACTTTGAATAATTTAACAAGTACAAGATAATCTAATAAATAAACACTATAATAAAATAAACTATCATAAATCACGATGGAAATGCTCTTAGCTATCCTAAATCTAGTGTAAACACAATTGAACAATTCGTGCCAACTCAACACATATAAATTGAAACGCAAAATCTAACATTACCGGATTTCAAAATCTCGAAACCGAAACACAAACAAATGTACATTAAGCTGGAAAACTAGCTGAAACTCAACCGAGCACGCATCGTTGTTTACTTTGACGAAGTCACAGTCGCGTTAAATTTACCCGAGGAAACCGCAGACCGGCCGGGCCGGATCGTGCCGCACTGCGCACTAGTCAATAGGTTGCATATTTTATGAGAGTTCTCAACTTGACTCTCGTGTCTACTTTTGAACGTAGTGGTATTCGTCGATCTGTAACCAGAACTCATCGACCTTATTGTTGAAGTAAATACTTCCACTCAAGGGATTAAAGACGAAGTTGAAGCGAATGGGGCTGCTTATAAATCAGGTACACTCCTGGATATGGATTAAGATATAATGATTGAACTGATTGAATTCAACTTATTTTAAAATGTTGTAATAATATTTATTGATGGTCGATATCTCTATTACTCCCTCGTTTTGGAAGACATTGTATTTAATATTATCGAAGTTTGCTTAATCTACCAAAGTTTTTGGTTACAAATTATAATCTTAAGAAATCTCTAATATATTATGGTCAACGTTGTTTATTGTATTGCTAAATAGCATCACATTTTACATATTAAAACTCAGAGTAGTAATGTTTATACTCATACTCATTCTCCTTTAACTAGAAGTTATTCATAAAGTCATAGTTCTTCATGAAATTGCTCAAATACTTTAACTAATTTCAGTTTTCATTATTTCTAAAGCGTATTCAAGTAAATTAATTGGAGTTTAAGGCATTTATTGCGTTTCCAATTGTGTCGCTTATTGCAATTGCAAATAGCAAATGACTTGGTTAATTGGAAAACGTCGACCAGAAAAGTGGGTTAAGAGTTAAGTTCCATTTATCAGCTTCTCCACGCCTTAGAAATACGTTCGCGTAAATTGACACTGTCTTTATCTGGAAGAGCAAGATGTAAAGACATTAGTATACTGACAGTAAATAGTGTTAGTGTTTTATGCTAGGTAAGTCTTGTTCTTCTTCTTCCTAGCATTACTTCCCGATATTTACCCAGGATCTGCTTATACTCATTATTATTTATTATACTACTTTATTTTACATGACATATTTTATTTAATGTATGTAGGTAGGCTTTGTTAGGCTTTTCATTGAAAGAGTCTGGCTAGGTAGGTACCATCACAGTGTCACCCAAATCAAAGCTAATTTGTATCAGAATGATGCGTACACTAAATATATAAAGTACAGAATTGGCGCCCAACGTGGGACTTATGCAAAGCTACCCCTCGGGCAAGTACTGTAATTGCTTTACGCTCAACGACTTAAGCGGGCTGCATACAAATATTGAAAATGGAGCATTTAGAAGGCAAGAGTAGCTACCGTTTATGCTTTAATATTAATATTGCAGTAATCATTCAGTTTAAGGTTAAATTATATTTGGACCAAAAATTTTATCTACATCCTGAAAACTATACAATTTAACTATCATCATGACTAAAACATTAATATAGGTTTATCAATCAGGCAAACATTAAGAAATACCAAGCAAAAGCCCCAACAAATCACTTAATCAGCTTGCAAATATCCAAAACAAACAAAAAGAATCGCAACTCGCAACTTGTCTCTCTCAAAGCCACTAAGCCTCTTTACCCAGCCCCCACAACCTCCCCACCACATACTTAACGGCAATTTCAAGTAAACCACGCGTTATCTCGCGTATTACCCGAACTTTGCTCTCGAAGTGAGCAACTCTGTTTATGCGTACAATTGTTATGTTCTCACTTCTATGACGAATACTAAGTTCAGTTATAAAAACTTTGGTAACCAAAAATTAAAATAACAATCTCAAATTAATCAAATATTTTAATGAGGCACACCAAAGCTTCTTGATTCTATCTTATCAAAATAATTTTGAAAATCAAAAAGACCTTTCGATAAAACTCAAGCTATGTTATAACTATACTGACGTTCGACCATCTATCATTCGAGTTAAGGTGTTAAAGCGCGGGTAAGCAGCTTTTGGAATGTTTAAAAAACGGATGAGTGACCGAACAGCGGTATTTTAACCAAGCATGCTTTAGATGGTACATAAAAATCGTGCCTTTAAGTCTTAGACGTTACATAAGGCGAGTTGACGTCAGCTTCTTAACTTGCGAGTACTATCTATAAGAGTTTATATACATCATGTTCAAAACAATAGCATAATAAATATTTCTTCATATTCAAATTTAAGTTCACGTTTCAAATTTCATAACTCTGCAGCCAAAAAGATTATTATAAAATTCAAATAATGTATGAACATAATATTGTATGGGTAATTACGTTCTGCGACTGAAGTCAAAAGCAATCGTTTTTGTGACTTGGATCTTGCTGTGTTTTTCTTAACCGCGTTCTTATATAATCTACATAAAAATTGATCCTTTAGAAATTTCATAGTGATTTACTTAGTATAATATAATAAACAGTCTTATAATTTAAACTAAAAACTCAAAACTCAAAATATTTTTTATTCAAATAGGCCAGTAAAACTACCGCTGATTTGGAAGGTAGATTCACCGGATTCACCGATTCATTCATGCAAAAATGAACCGGAAAACAACTCTACAGTTAGAATTAGAATATACTTTAATTCCGTATCATATTATCTGCAATATAAATTAATTAAGTAGCTAATTATAATTTTAAGGCTTATTATTATATAATGAGAACTTCTACGGCTGGGCAAAGGTCTGGGCATTTCTTGTAAAACAATAGTATTATGACTCACCACGCTGCTCCACTATAGATTAGCGGATGCACATGTGTGGGAATTTCTCCTTAAATAATATACAAGTTTCAAGATGATTTCCTTAAAAGTGGGAGATAGATATTGTAATGCAAATTAAGCACTTAAAAACTCAGAAACGCTTGCTCAGCATTTACACTTGCAACATTTAAACTATGTTTTCTACCCATCCATCTCAGTTGCCATATTAAATGTACTAGTATAAAATTGCTCAGTAAATACAGGAAATAGTTATGTTCATTAAATTAATTACAAAATATATTGTGATCGAATTTATCAATTTTTTCATAATGTGCATAATAATAATAAATACTTGTACCTACAAGCCATCCTATTGACTACTTGAATTGCTGGTACTTGACATCCACTATCAAGACTTATAAAACGATTGATTTGAACGATTTTGACGACGTTGTGGCGCAGCGGTAGCAAACCTGCCTTAAACGCCACAGGTCGCGTGTTCGATTCCCGGTCGGAGCATAATATGCTTGTATTGACGATGCAAGCATATTTTCCGGTCTGGGTGTATTTGTCCTTGTCATTGTGAATGTTTCCGGACCCCGACACAGGATATTACTATCCTAATGGGGGCCGTTGAGTGTGCAGCGTTTATTTATTTATTATCTAAAACGACGACCCATTAGCTAAAAGTCACTAAGCCATTTTGGCTAAGAAGCTTAATAATAATTTTAAAACTAAAACCCTCTTTTAGGCTGTTGGGTACAAATCTTTGATCGCTTATTACTAAAGCGGAATACAATACCTAAACTACACAATCGATTGTACCCAAGTTAAAGTAAATTTGATTAGGGTCACACAACTGTAGTCCCCACGTGTACTCATATTTATTTTCTGCTTTTATTAAATCTATTTCAAAAGATGCCCTTTCGTAATGTTGTGTTTTGTAAATGGTTACAATGAGTAAATAAATATTAGCTTTCAGTTCAAGTCTTTTGGTTTCGGAACTCTCAAAGGTTTATTTTTTTGCATCTATTTTTATTAAGAATATCAGAATATAATAATGAAGAAATGAAAGGTGGTTTATTATTAAGTTCTTATATTTTTTTCTTTACGTGAATAAATACAAATGTAATTTAAAATACAATGTGACGTAACTACGACTTGGAGATAATTTGGAGACGAGGCTAATGAACGAAGCAACTCTTTATCCGCCAAATCTACTATGACATAAAAAGAAATGAACTAACTTAACAACCCGTCCAATTACTTTAAAATTCCAAGGCACTCCATTACTGCTTAAGTATTTACGAGGCGGCAGTATCGCGATAATAGGTCTCGTAAAATAAAATAAATAATTAGAGCCGCGGGAAATTCATGAATTACTAATTCTGGGTGCAAGACTTTGTACGGGGACGCATCACACTTATTCGTTTCGTTATATCGTTATATTTTACTAGCATATATTTTATTAGTAATAGTAGAGCCGTGCTTATCCCGGCACAAATGGGCCGCCTCTAACGGGAACGTACTACCCTAGTAAAGTAACAGTATCAGTAGGTTGTGTTTCGTGCGTTGAGAGAGAGCACCAGAGGCCCAATTTCCCTCCCCTATTCCCTTATCCCTATCTTATCCTTTTTCTCCTATACTTTGGATTGGCAACACCCATGTGATACTTCAAGGTTCTTCATAGGTTGCGGTAACTGCTTACCATCAGGCAGACCGTAGGCTTGTTTGCTTATTGTCATGATAATATAAAAATTGACGACGTTGTGGCGCAGCGGTAGTGAACCTGCCTTAAACGCTACAGGTCACGGGTTTGATTCTCGCTCGGAACATAATAATGTTTGTATTGACCTTGCAAGCATATTTTCCGGTGTGGGTGTATTTATCCTTGTCCTTGTATGTGTTGCCGGACCCACGAAACAAAATATCACTATCCTAGTGGCGACCGTCGAGTGTGCAGCGTTTTATTTATTAAATAGTTAAAAAACACAATTTCGACACAATGATCACGGGGAATAATAGTAATTCTTATTCTATCAAAAGATTCGTTCTGTCTCCGAAATTATTGATCCCATTATTTTCGAAATTTATTTAAAACCGCCATAAAATTCTTAATATTTTGAACTTGTTGTAAGCATTTCGAAATAAAAATACAATACAAATT
The DNA here is from genome assembly GCA_023373885.1 of Hestina assimilis. Lineage (NCBI taxonomy): Eukaryota > Metazoa > Arthropoda > Insecta > Lepidoptera > Nymphalidae > Hestina > Hestina assimilis. The sequence goes on along the minus strand of CM041745.1, from coordinate 341,033 downwards.
TATCACCGACCGAAAAATATATGTGGCTATACGGAACAGAATTGAAGAAAATATCTCAGCTTACCTAACCCAAAAAATCCAAAAACATCATCTCTACGACTATTAAATTTGAATATTATTATCTAAAATATAATCAATGGACAAAGTTAACCCCAATCTAGATAAGGGTAAACTTTTCCAAAAAATATAGGTATATTAAACGTTATACCCTCATATTATAACACGATATGTATACAATTACATTTACTCAGACCCAAAAGTAACTGAATAGATACCATGTTTTCGTACTTGATCAATTTTTTATCGTCGGCGGACGAAAAACAGATAAATAACTGCTTAACTGCCCTTACCCGCCGCACGAGTATTTCTCGCCTGTCTGGGTACAATGATTACATATGGCCATGTTACCGTACATTGCGGATAATATATGCCGCGTAAATTTTAAAAACGATACCACATCCGAACCTTTATTAAGCCGTACGATGTTTCTCGAATTTCATGAATGTAACGTTTTTCTAAGTGATAGTTTTCTTATATATTTATCTAATAACAAATTGGGAAGCTTGTGTTACGTTTTCGATATGGAATATATTAGTTTTTTAAATAATGAGTTTTAAATACTTGTAATCTTATGTCAAATATCGAAAGCCATGTGTTGAAACAATAATAGTCATTACTATTTTTGTATATTTTTAATTAGTATTTAAATACGATACGAAGTGGAGAAAATGAGGTACACATAAGACAACTTTTGACGCACACTAACGCGTCAAGATCGAAAGCATTGACGTAAAAATTTGGAAGTAAAAAAAAAATGCACTGATAACTAACTGCTTCAAAATTTAAGAAATTGATATTAGTGATAGTAACGTTTTTTTATATATTACGAACGTTTTGCGAATAACGGACAAGTGTGTATAGCCTCTCAGCCACTTTAACCCGCCTTTGTTTAATTACCGCGGGGGTGAATTTTGACACTCAGTTTATTCACACCACCCGGACTTATCGTGCCGAGTCTGCTTGAGATGCGGTTTACAGCTCAGGACTAATCAGGAATGTCTAGAATTTGTTGCTTTATTTTGAATTTTCTCAAGCCGAGTCTAAATATTAGAGTAAAGGGTTAAATTTAATTTATTTGTATACTTCATACCGGAGATTGTTATTTGTAATTTTCTGGAGTTTATATCATAAAACCTTTGTACCTGACACTTCACTTAAATTTTTATACTAATATACATATAAATAAAATTGAAGTGTCTGTATGTAATTCCAAATTAACAGCTTTTCACCAAATACCTATGAAAGTATATACAGTATATAGTCTGTCCCGATTAAAATCTACAACGGCTGGACCGATTTTAACAAGCGCATAGCTGATTTTATAAGAAGCCACTTTTATTTTAGAAAAAGAAGTAGGTTCCGTGCTAAAACGTAAAATTGGTACACCACGACAGCGGAGCCGCGGGAGCAAATAGTGACCAAATAAAATTACGTAAATGTGGCTATTATTATTGGTACATAATATAAAAAAATAATAAGTAAAATATAGTATTTCACAACAAAACAATTTTAGCTTAAACTTCAAGATAACAATACTATATATATAAACTTCAAAATAATGTAATACTGTTTCAAATAGCCATACTACTTCTGGCTCCTTTCTTTTCTCGTCTGAAGCTTCAGATAATGCTGGAATTTTTATTGACACTTTATTTAAATGTTTGTTTTTGGATTTATTTTATTATAGATAAAATATCTGATGCTTTTTAAATAATGATACATTAAAAGAAATATTTTTTTCGAATGATTTAAATAATATTTGCAGTTCTTGAATTATTAATGCGCAAGTAGATAGACGAATATAAAGACTATCAAACAGACAGAGAGACGTTGTTTTATAATACATAAGGAATGACCTACACACCTTACGCATTAACAATATCTATGTAATAATTATATATTGTACGTATAAATCTCACAAATTATTGCAACATATAAACGCAATAAAATACCTATTCATTAAGTCCCTCGTAACAAAGAACAATTAAAGAGTAAAAGAAGCCTCAATGTTGGATTAATTCAACCCTTTGTGCGGCTCCGCTCATCGGCTCCACTTGAATTTTCCAACCGCTGTATTTTTACGTAATTCCGAAATGAAAGAGTACTAAGCGTTTTAGTATTACTCAAGATATTAGCTACGTTGGATGAGAGTAATCTCAAATATATACTTTCTTTATCTTTGATGTGTACTGACCTAATAACGGGATCAGTTAGACTTTTAATTGTTTTTATAGCATTATTTTGACTATTGACAATTATGAATATTTTGTTTTAATTTAATGTCGTTTGGTAGACAAGCATATGTCTGATGGTGAGCAATCACCGCAAATAATGAACGCTCGCGATACTTAAAGTATCACATGCGCGTCGCCAACCAAAGCCTATCCCTTTGGTTAGCCTAAGGGAACAGGGGGGCGGGAGATTGGGCCTCCAGCATTCTCACTCACCGCACGAAACGCAACAGTACCCTGTTACTCTACGCCGATTTTCTGTGAGAGGCATGGTTCTACTTCTTAGTATTCTATGTATGAATATGTGCACACTGCACAATGATAGTTTATGTAATAAAATATGTAATTAAGTACGAAATAATAAAAGAGTTTATTGATATTTAAATTCTAATATTATTTAATAAAGATAAGAAATAGTAACCCGTGTTTTGACGTGTTTCGTTCGATGGGTCAGATGGTCAGAACACTAGTGGTTCGAATTCATACATTTTCTATTCCCATCATTTCCTACCCCTTGTGCGATCCTTGACCGCTTACTACCAGGCTATCTATTCACCGCCGTCGGCTTATAAAATCATCAAAAACAAAATTAAAAACACACTAAATTAGCTCACAAAAAATACCAATAAAGTTTAGCCATTTCGACTTGTAATTGGTTTCAAATCACAGCTCGTAATAACAATAAGGAATAGACCAATATGCGTATCAGAAACTGCTTTACATACGAAGTTACTAGTGATATTATACATGTGAAACGGGAGCCCCAGCGAAATTATAACAGCAAGATAAACCCGGAATCTCTAATTATTATCTAAACGACAACACACGGCCGCCTCATGAATAATTTAATTGGTTTGCTGCAGTCCGAATGGGGGTTAACTGGCCCGGGCTCACATCACATGCTCATTTTCTGTAAGCCTAGGGGTTCCTGTAAATTTTCATGTTAAATTCCTCTAATGAAATGCGCTTGCGGTAAGCGCTTGTACGTAAATACGTCAGATAGGTTATTAGGTGCATAGGTTGACGACCGTTATGGGGCGCTGATAGTGAACATTTTTTTTTGTTTTCGCTGAGAAATGCATGTACGCAAACCACCGCACATAGTGTACTCGTCAAGTACATTAGGCAGTTCTCCCGCCCGGTGACGCTGTCAAGGCCAGTAAGGCCAACAGCAATACACATTCCGAAAAAAAAAACATTAGGCAGTGGTAGTGTGGGACTCAGCCGCCTGTTACTCTAAAGACAATACCCACTAAAACTCAGAGGAACTCGGATCGCCATAGTCGGACGTCATGGGGACCCTTGCGCAACGTACCATGACGACTGACAGTGAGCCTGCTTTGAGACTTGAACGATCACGGGTTTTTTATCTTAAACTTTCGTATACTGTAGAATATCAATATTAATAGACAAATGTCTCATATTTTTTATAAATATGAATAGTTCCTATCATAAATATAGATTTGACCTAATATAATCTTCATACATAATGTGTCAAACAAAATATGACTAAGTGCGTATCGGACTCGCGCATAAAGGGTTCCGTATCACTGTGTAAAAATACCATTACTAAAATCAATTTATTTTTATTATATATTACTATAGGGCCCTAGAAATATACAATCAATGTAAATTTTCTAACTAATTATCTATTATGATTCTTGGGATACAGCAAAAAGGGTTCCGTTGGTACCCTTTTGGTACCTTAAAAAGCAGCAAACGGCCGTAGATTTAATCAAAGCTTAATACGATCCTATTAATATGTTATGTGTGCTACACAAAATATATGGCGTGTCGTGAATCTTCTTTAATACTGATAAAATAGACAATCGATTGGAGTAACCGAAAAGTAGACGAAACAATTTACTGGCGTCCCGTTTATTTCTATTTAGCTCGGAACATACTTCCAACCGTCACGGCATACTGTACGCAGACATTTATAGTGTTTTCTGATTCATTCAGCTTCCCTTGTCTTTAATTTTGACATATTTACCCAGGGTCTGCTTATACTCTTATCCTGATTTGACCGGTTACTACTTTTTACACAGAGCGATTGCCATCTGACTTCCGCAACCTAAAAGACGAACCAGCAATCTGGTAGGATTAGAGCAAATTACCTATTACGAGTTAAAGATTATTATTAGTTATTGCGATTATGATAACAATCGGGACCAACATCGAAACGTGCTCTCCGAGGTACAGCGGGGAGACCCCAAACGCTAAACGCCTAAACCGAAACCGATGCTTATAATAAACATCTACTCCGAGCTGCAGTCGACCCCACGACGGTCGATCAAAAATTCCTCTTGGTAAAAGGCAAAACTTTCATAAAAAAACCTAATGTTTCTATTGTATGTCTATACTTATAGTAAATTCAAATGAATAACAAATTATTAAACCTGATCGCGCACCCTCATTATTCCCAAACCTTCAATCTTATTTTACTTCAATATCACGGGGCGGTATGAAATTTAATAATTAAGTACGCGTCTCAATTATTTAATAATTAATTAATAGGCGCTGATAACACTTTTTAACGCAGTAACAATGTGCCTTTCGGGAGAGCTCAAAATAATATATTAATTAATTTATATTTTCGGTTAATTTAGTTTGCTAATATTAAAAAAAAAATTATATAATTAACCGAATTAAATTCCAATAGCATATAACAGTGACTACAAGAAGACTGGATACAGAGATCAATACAAAAATCTGCGAGCGTCCAATACACCAATAAATTATTGGCGTTACAGGCAGATTCATTGACACAGATACAATTAAGCCAGGCGTTAAAAAGTCTTTACTTTTTTTTTTTTTTTTTTTTTTTTTATGTTAGAAGTTGGCAAGCAAGCATACGGCCCACCTGATGGTAAGTGGCTGCCGCAGCCTATGAGCGCTTGCAGCACCATTAGTAGGTGCCACTCATGCGTTGCCAACCTCGAGATATTAGTTCTTAAATCTCGTTCGCCCAGTAATTTCACTAGCGTACAATGCCCTTCAAACCGGAACACAGTAGTGCCTAAACACTACTATTTGGCGGCAGAATATTGGACACTGCGGTGGTACCTACCTAGCCGGCCTCTTGCAACAAAAGACCTACCACCAGTGTGACTGATTGCACTGGTGGAATAATCTCTGTTGTGACAGAGGTTATCCCAACTATAGCTTTGTTACCGTATAGTATTGCTTCCTAGCCTATAGCTGCTGACAATACTAAGATCACTATCGTGTTGCTTTCGAAGTGTACGTGTTACTTATAAAAGGAAGAAAGTGGATAAAATGAGAGGAGGGGATTCGGGCCTCCGGCGCTTTCTGCCATCGAGTAAGACGCAACAGTCAGTACTTCACAGATTAGCTATGAACTGTAGGTATTGTGTTTTAGTATTTCTGCATAAATTCTCTTAATTTAAAATTCATCTTACAGCATATAAGATTTCCATTTTATCTGTCTCAGAAGCCACATTTAGTATGAGAAATTAAATATGCTCTCACAATAACCAGTCTTAGTTTTCTTTTACTCATAAGCATTTTTGCCGCCAAATAGTAGTGCTTAGGCACTATTGTGTTCCGATTTGAAGGGCACTGTATGCTAGTGAAATTACTGGGCGGACGAGATTTAAGAGCTAATATCTTGAGGTTGGCAACGCGTGAGTGGCACCTACTAATGGTACTGCAAGCGCTTATAGGCTACGGCAACCACTTACCATCAGGTGGGCTGTATGCTTGTTTGCCAACTTCTAACATAAAAAAAAACCAGTGGTGTTCTGTCAAATAAAAAACTATATTTTACTTCAATGTTTAAAAAAGTTTAAATTAGTCTATCCGTTATTTAAAAAAATACTATAAACTATCAGAAAAGCTAAACGTGGAGCTAGTTGCTCTGTCGTTACCAGATGTTATTTCCTCCGTTAAATTATCGCGGTTCTAAAGCTTCATAATTTAAGCGAATGAATTTATTACAAGAATTAATTTATTTCAGTCATCTTACCACCTAAAGTGGGTTGGAAAATGAGCGAGTATTTTAGGTATAAACGCCATTTCTGACGATCAGCCAATTGCCGTGAAGTGGCTCCCCATGGGAAATCTTCAGTGCCCACGTCTAGATGAAATGGCAAACGTTTTGAAAACTGTACCACATTTCCTTTGATAGTTTAGTGAAATGTAGTTAGTACGAGCTTCCTGATATGGAGAATTCAGAAACTAAATTCGTTAATGTTTTATTATTTGATAATTTACTATATTATGTTCTAATGAAAATAAATTTGATGAGATGCTTTCTGAATGCGAGATCTTTGAATTTATGTGATGAAAATTCCTTACACCAAAAAGTAAACCATGTTTTCTAACAATTTTAATTTAGACTAACAACTTGATCATAATAATTTAGAGTAATCCAAATATATATAATATTTAAAGCCTTCTAAAAGCAAAAAAAAAAGACGAATGAAACTTAAGAAAAAGTTATAATACTGTCACAAATGTTATTAACAACTACCATATTCCGCGGCTCTATGTGCGTGAATCATTTTCACTTACATATATTAATTACGTAAGGAACCCATACCACGCCGTAATTTATAAATGCTGTTACTGCTTCTACTTCACTACTACATTACCCAATGTTACATATCCCAACGAAATATATAATTATCTAATATCATAACATCTGTAACTAAAAAAAACATGTTAACTTCAAGTCAAGAACCATCTTAAACTTGAAACGCAGCGGACAGATAGACGTTGTTTTCTTTAGTGTATTACGCTATTCTAGATAAACGTAAGCTGGGCTAGATACATTATAATATACATAACTATTAAAACAGCTGAATATATGTTATACGATTAGCCCAAAATGAATTTAAAAAGCATTATTTCTTACCATAAACCAGTCAAAAAAACACATATCCCCAAAAGCTTATTTCTATTACGATAAAGTATGCGTTCCAATATAATAAAAAACGATATTAAGTTTAACCTAACACCGTTTTTTATTACGACCAATAAATACCCGCTTTCTATCTAGCATCTCCCCACCACATAAATTTACTATCAATGCTCTATTTCCTGATCACTCGTAACTCAAAACGAAACACTCGCTCGAGATTAGTAAGATACAGTACCGGCACTTTATATTTTTTGTCGACGAAATTTGGAGCTTGGAATACCAATATAGTATCCCTGTCTCCATTTTTCGTTGGAATAAACGAGGAGGGCTTTGCACATTTAAAATGCATATGCTGAAAGTCGAATACTGAATTTTATATTATTCTCTGTTTGATGCAGCTTTACTATGTCTTGTATTGCTAAAATGTGTTTCGTAAAATATGTGTTTAAAATAATAAAACAATATACAAATACAAATTTCTGCCACCCTTTTTATTATGTCGCAATGCATAAACTAATTTAGTACCTATAACCAAAGATTTCTCTATCATATACTAATAATTTGACGTGGACGAATAAAAAATACGGTATATTTTAACTACGACAAAACTAAATTCTAAGTAATTGCAGCAATTATTAGCATAATAGAATAGATAGAATTTTTTACGTTTATTTGAAAAAAAAAATATAATAACAATACAATCAAACGCCCTAGATCGGTCTGTTTTTTAAAATTGACTATTGCGTACCAAAACGCTACTTAGTACTTTCTTCGTTACCAAAAAAACGTAAAGAGAGTGAGATAGGAGATGAAAAGTTTGTGTCGGGAACTATTTATTTGTATTGCAATAAAGGTAAGATTTTAAAAAGGTAATTCACGTGGGAGATGCCGCTATAATTATATTTATATATATTTTAATTTTTATCCTACTGTCAGTAAGTCTGGAGGCTTGTTTAAGATTTTATTAATTGATAAAACTTAACCAATGCTGAATAAAACTTGCCTTGTAGGTGCCAAGATGCTCGACGACGCATGGCAGGCTCGCATCGCGGCCAAGCGCCACCGTCACATTAGGTATCGGTTCCGCGAATCTTGGCTCTTCCGTTAGTACTGGAACAAAATAAATTATTATTCGATTATAACAAATAGGGCTTTTTTAAAGATAGATTTTTAGCGCTGTCTGAATTAATTTATTCAATACAATATTTATACTACAATTGTGGTCGTTTGTATGTTATTTAATCATTTTACTACTGTGTAATTTTTTTTAAAACTGCTAGGTAACTTGGAAAATATTTTTTTTGTGTGTATGTACGTTATATCTCGCATATATAATGTTGCGACCCCGCCGCGAGGGACGCGTGAATGCAGCGGTTAACTCCTGCGCCAAAGTGCTGTGAATAAAGAAGTGGTCTATGTTACCCTGAATTTAACGTGAGCCAAGCCGTAGTCAGAAGCTAGTAGTACACGATAAATATAACATATTTCAGCTCAGGAGATGAGTTTCAGAGAGCGTAGAATAAGACTTATGCCTTTATAAACAGGCTTTTATTAGCTTCAAATTATGTATTTAACGGAAACTTTGAACATGATTTCGACCTCTTTCAAAACGTCGGATTAAATAAAAAATTTGAATACTGATCAAGGACCAATGACATTTTAATAATTTTAAAAATCCAACTAAAAAATGTTAAATAAATAGTAGTTAAAAAAACTAAAAACACGTTTTTATAAAAAATCCAACTAAAAATTGAAAAATAAATAAGAAAAAATAAATTTATTGTAAAAAAAGTGCTTTTAAACATATTATCAAAATGATAACCATTCTACTCATGTCTATCAATAAAATGTTTATAACTACTGACACCATACACCCCATGTTTTTTACAATAAAATACTTTTTTATTTATTTTTATTTTTTAGTTGTATTTTCTGTAAGAGCGTGTTTATTAGTTTTTTTTAACTATTTTTATTATTTATCGATACGTATAGTACTCATTTTAATGAAATAGTTTATTACAAACTGTATTAAAAGTGTTTATATTCGATTAATATATACTCATATGGAATATATACCTAAAAGCCTATTGAGATTTTGTGACTTTTTCTCAAGGAAATTATGACGCTTGACTTATATATATACGAGTATATTCAAAAGTTGTATACTATATATTATCTATGTATGTTTTCGTAATATAATAGACGCTTAAAAAGCATTTTTTAATGCCGTTACAATTAGTACAACTAAAAATTAACGATATAATTATTATAATATAAATAAACTCGTTTAATAGACTTTTATACACCTAGCTTTATACATTTTATTTCGCCACAGCGTAGTGCTCTCGAGTTTTAATTGGAGTGCCACGGCTTGTAAAACATTTTAGTTTAATAAAATTTCGGACGATAGAAATTCTAAACACAAAGCATACCTTTCTACATATTGATATAACATCAACGGAGGTAATTTAATATTTGAAATTTTAACGAACTTGAAAAAGGACGAGATTCTAAATTTTTCAAGTTGATTTTTCTATTCTACACACTCAACATACCCCTAGTGTAGGAAAGTAAGATCATGTGTGGGATCTGCGTAGACATTTTTTTTAAACTGGCAAGTAAGCATACTACCCACCTGCTGGACATCAGTTGTCGTAGCTTTCAATACAATTGATTTGTGGGTGTCACTCACGCGTTATCAACCTCGATATATTGGTTGTTAAACCTACTTTTCCCAGTAATTTTACTAGCTATAGTGTCCTTCAAACAGAAACACTGTATACTACTCTGCGGTAGAATACTTGACACTGCGGTGGTACCTACCTAGCTGGCTTCTTGCAATAAAAATCCTACGTAGTGATGCTTTGGTGTTTATTTTTACTCTTCCAATATTAATGATATTCAGATAAAATCCAGGACTAATTTTTATCACTTTTTGACCAAGTTACCCAGCTAACGTAGTTATATAAGTCCATTTGATTAAAGAACTTCAAAGAGAATTACCTATATAATCATACTGAGAGAAGTCAATCGCAGCTACACATAGTAACAAGGAACGAATTAACTAAACTAAACCGCACACTGTTAAATTGATTGACACCACATCTCTAACATTACAAAGACACGCCTTCGAGATATGAGACGCAAGATTTAATTACCGAAGTTGAGAACCCTTCAAAATATTGTCTTCATTAAGACTCGGCGCCCTTTGAGAGCGTTTTATTTGAAAAGTTTCCGTGTAATTTCGAAAAGTTAGTTAGCCTATTAACAGTTTTGTTTATGATCATCTCACATTCGGTACAATATAGCTTTTAATATAATATAATGTAATATAAGAGAATAATTTGTGCCGTAAATATTCCATATTCAATCCTTTTGTAATTACGCTACAATGTTGCGTTATATCTCGTAGCAGTATATGGCACGTTGAGTTTCGTAGCAGTATACGAGTATGGTGCATTTCGTTTCGTAGTAGTATATTGAGCGTTTGGTTTCTTAGCATTATATCGCGCGTTTGCTTTCGTAGCAGTATATGGTGCATTTAGTTTTGTAAGAGTATAGGACCTTGCGTTTCTTAGCACTTTATGGTGCTTTTCTTTTCGTAGAGGTATATCATGCTTTTGGTTTGTAGCAGTATATTGTGCGTTTAGTTTCTTAGCAATATATGGTGCATTTATTTTTGTAGCGGTATAAGGTGCGTTGGGTTCCTTGCACTATAAGGTGCTTTTCTTTTCGTAGAAGTATATCGTGCGTTTGGTTTCTTAGCAACATATGGTGCATTTATTTTTGTAGCAGTATAAGGCGCTTTTCTTTTCGTAGCAATATAATATTCGTTTCATTTCGTAGAAGTATATGTTGCGTTTTCTTTCGTAGTAGTATATGGTGCATTTAGTTACGTATAAGTATATGATGCATTTCAATAGATAAGTGTTCTTCTCTTCATTTTTCCATTCCTCCCATCTCTCATTCTAATTTTCATCTCCACTGGTTGTGAAAGGTGATGTTCTTGATGTTGCTATTGAAAATAAGTTCAGAAAACTCTTTTCCATCAAGCAGGCATACTTGTTTGTCATTTATGGATGTAAAAAAAGTGTTATTTTTATGTTAGGCTCGAGCCTTTCAGGTACTTACTTAATCCTCTAAATTTTTTTCAATATTTTTATGAAGATTTACCCAAATAGCTATTTTAAATCTGATTTTTAAGAAATAAGTACACATGTAAGTCAAAAGCTTTTATCACCGACCGCATTTGGATAGGTTCCTTATTATTTATTTGTGACTATGACCGCTTTTATATTATATTATATATTACTTGTGACTCGGACCGCTTGGACTACAATTTATCACGATCACAACGAATCTAATTTAGTAATAGTCAAATTTCATCAAGAGTGGTTATAAATACGTACAATATATGTATCTTTTCATAGTTACAATAATTTTCATATTTTACCATAAGAGCGAAAAAAGGAGTATAATATAATACATAATAAATAACCCCTATACTCTCCGGCTCCCATTGGTATACTTACCATGACCTTTCCAGGAATGTGACGTATGTAATACGTGTAATTTATGTAATACCTTCAAACATGATTTTCTTGTTTATACATATGTATATAATCTGAATATCTAAAACGGCTCCAATGGATTTCATGAAAATGTAGGGTTTCGGGGGCGATAAATCGGTCTAGCTATGATTAATTTTTAGAAAAAGTAGTTTTATCCGAGTTTTCAGGCAATTAAAACCTCGGTTTAAGTCCAGATGTCTCATGTCCGGTTTTTTTTCTCTTTGAATATAATAAAAAATATTATTCATATTTTATGATCATGTAATTCATATGCAAATATAATTTCCAAAAAATAAGATTGCACAAAAAATCCGTCATATGTGTTTTTGTTCCTACCACTAGGAGATCTGTAAAGCACCGCTTTGTTAAGCGTGTTATTTAACTTGACTACACTCTTACTGTACATATATAAAAGAGAAACACAAAATCACAAGCACGATACCACCCTCGCTGATCAAGTGATATCGATCACTGTGTAATTTGTGAAATACAATAAACAAAGTTGACCAAAACATAGTTTAAGTCCTATTACACGAAATTAATGACCCGCGGTGCTGGGCTACTAATAGCGTTGTGTGTCAAAGGTACTTCGGTTGTTTGCTTATACATATTATCCCAATATTTGCACACACATATTACCAAGGTATTTAATGTAAACTGTAGTTTGTTTGATTAAGTGTTGTGCATTTAAGAACGAAGAATGAATTGTTTTTTCTTTTAATAACTCAACACTAAAATTTTATTTCTAAATTAAATTCTTGTGAGATATTTTATTTATACTAAACTAGCTTCTGCCAGTGGCCTCGGCCGCGTGAATAATTATTTTAATGCAAACTTTAAGTCCCCATTTCACCTTTTCATTTTTTTTTAGGAAAAATAAAAATCGCGAGTTTCTTTATAATTAATAGTTCGCTAAAAAAACAAAGTTCATGCTTCTTGTTTCGAACTTGGACGAACATCTCATATAAGCTTTTAATTTCTTTTTCACCCTCTGAAGGGTTGAATTTCAATAATGTTTTAAAAACAATAACTGTGAAAATTTCAGCTATCTAGGGTCTGGGGTTTATAGGTCAGTGAGATCTTCTCCTTTTATTTATGTAGTTTAATAGTCTGAATAGAGCTCTTAATAAATTTATTATATATAAAATCATTAAATCCTTTTTGTACTCCTCTTTTATAACGATACCAACTAAATATTTGCAGATTTCAAGTATTTATCACTCACCTTGACATATGATAGTAATGATCTGTATAAGACTGATGGCAAAACTCCTAAAGGGTCCGCGTCTCCCAGTCATGGTGGCATCGGGGCTTGAGTCTCACCAATCACTTAGCGCCCCGCGGGTCGTCACGGGTCTCTTCATATCGACGATTTAGCATCTGAAAAAAAGGAATCGTTTTTATTGTTCATGATTTCTTCCTCGTATGTATTTTAAAAGAATCTTAACATTTCAAACAAGGGATAAGCTAGAAGAACTAATAACATTCAAATATTTGGTATAATAAAAGTCTCATAACATTTTAAAATTGTATACGTCTTTGTTTATTATATACTATGTCTTAAAGTTTAGAATAAAATATATTGTGATCCATTCAATTTTATATTGGAACGGACAAACAAAAGTTTTCTGGAACAACATTTGAAATTATTTAAACTCTCGATATTATATTATTATAATAATAATCGTCAAATTTTTATATTTTGAATATTTCAGCAACGTTCATTAATTGTTATAAATAAATCAATACACGCTACATACTCAACGGCCCCCATTAGGACAGCTATATCCTGCGACGGGGTCGAGAGGTCCAGAAACATACAAAAAGACAAGGATAATTACAGCCAGGCCGGAACACACGCCTATATCAATAGATCAATACAAACATCTGCTCCGATCGAAAATCGAACCCATTACCTGTGGCGCTTTAAGGCAGGTTCGCTACTGCTGCGCCACAACGTCGTCAAATTTATTACAAAGAAATAAGTACCATAATTATACATAAACAATAAACTTGACTGTGTATTATTACTATTTTTCTACTATATTTCTATCGTGCGTCCCTTTATATTGACATAAAGAAGAAGTACTCGTATTCATGTGTAGAATTACCAATCCTCACCTATAACTTATTACTTTCCTCTTATTTTTTCAAAAACATCAAGGACCTTATGACTATACTACAAATACTTTACACCACCAAAAGTATGTATCGGAATGGCTATTGACACTAGCCATCTTTAAGACTTTAATGTTAGGTACATTTACGCTTATAACAATAGACGAAGTATTGGATACAAAAGGCAGCATGTTGGTAATGGGAGATTTCACTAATTACAATGTTACTGAGAAACAAACTTATTGCAGAATTTACTATCTCCGACATATGGTAATGAAATTGATTAATCTTTATTTGTAGGATAGACTAAGGCCTACAACATATTTAGTACGTCCTTAACAGCTTTTAATATAACATTAAATATACCATTACCATTGAAACAATATACCATTTCAACATTAACTGACTCCATCGTTAATGAATTGATTGTCATAATTTTATTTTGATTGATATAAAAATTTTGTATTGCCATAATAGCAAGAAATAAAGCTTATTCAACAAACTTTTGCTTTTATCATTTTGTTGGTGTGACAAATATATATATAATAATAAAGTGTTTAAAAGACCAGTTTTGTAAGGCGTCGGGATGTGACGACCCCATCGCCCGCTGTTGGGATAACCTCTGTCACAACAGAGATTATTCCATCAGTGCAATCAGTCACACTGGTGGTAGGTCTTTTGTTGCAAGAGGCCGGCTAGGTAGGTACCACCGCAGTGTCAATATTCTGCCGCCAAATAGTAGTGCTTAGGCACTGCTGTGTTCCGGTTTGAAGGGCATTGTACGCTAGTGAAATTACTGGGCGAACGAGATTTAAGAACTAATATCTCGAGGTTGGCAACGCGCGAGTGGCACCTACTAATGGTGCTGCAAGCGCTCATAGGCTGCGGCAGCCACTTACCATCAGGTGGGCCGTATGCTTGTTTGCCAACTTCTAACATAAAAAAAAAACCAAATTTTATAAAAGTGCAGTGTTGTAGTTTATAGTAATATTTTATTTTATGTTAAATATGAATAATAGGTATGTAAGCAATGTAATAATCTATATGTATGTATGTATTTTATCTATGATACCTGACAACTAAGTGTAGTTAAGTTAAGTTAATACGTATTACGTATTATTTAACTTAACTAGTTACGTAATTGTTTTACAAAGTAGAAATAGCAGTACAAATAACAATATACCATTGCCATTTGGCAAATATTAAATTTGACACCGTCGTGGCGTTGTGGGTAGCGAGTCTGCCTTTAGCCTCGACGGTTGCGGGTTCGATTCCCGCTCGGAGCAGATGTTTGTATTAATCGTACAGGCATGTTTTCCGGTCTGGGTATGTTTGTCCTTGTCATTGTGAATGTTTCCGGACCCCGACACAGGATATAATTATCCTAATGGGGGCCGTTGAGTGTGTGTAGCGTTTATTTATTTATTTATTTATTTATTTATGTTGCCAAGTTAGTGGCAATAGAGACACTAAATGGCAAATACCAAAACGTTAGAAGTCAATTTGCGGCACCGATTGGCCTTCGACCGCCAGAACTCAGTACAAAGACTCGTTAAGTGGCCTCAAACGATTCATCTGTAGCCGCGACGGACGGCGAGACGGAGCCTCCGAGGAGGGTACAAGCGACAAGCTAATGGAAGCTGTTTATTCCTATGAGTACAGAATTAATACATATATAGCAAATACTTGTTATTATTTGTATTCATTGAAGTATTTGAAGTATTGAGCCATGCTTAGCCGGCCTAGCTCGATCGGTGAAGTATTAAACTCTCACAGAAAATCGGGGCGAATTAATAGAGTACTGTTGGGTTTCGTACGTTTTCGATGAGTGAGTGCCCTGGAGGCGCAATCTATAACTCCTCTGTTCTCTTCCGTTTTGCCTTCTTATCTTTTCCCTCCTATCCTTGAGTTGGAAACGATCATTTGACATTTCAAGTATTGTAGATAGCAGTTACGACGACTCCTTACCATCAGGCAGACCGTATCCTTGTTTGCCGACTGTCATGAAATGAAAAAAAAAAAGTTTGTAGCTATCCGTACTTGACTCATATAAAGCTTTTTCATAAGCCACAAATAAAATCATATTTGTAAAGCCAGAATCGTCTATGCTGTCTTGTCTGTCTATTTGTTTGGGATAAAAAGTATAATATATGTTAATCCAGGTGATAAGTTATGTATGTCCCAAATTTAATCGAAATCTGTCAAGTAGTTTTTAGTAAAAGAGTAATAAACATCCATCCAAACAAACTTTCACGCCTATAATATCAATAGGAAATTGGATAATACAAGCCCAATGCCGCTATCCGCTAATTCCTTGCAGAAGTTCAACATCGAAAGGCAACCGCTCTCCGTGCCCTGAAACCCGATTTGCCCGAAGATCAAATTCAATTGTGTCAAACGAGAAATTGACTAAAAATTCAACTGCCACCACCGACGATATTACATTTTTATTGATTTGAATCGATGACTTCTGTCGTCGTAATATCGTGGACATTTCGAATTGTATTTCTTGACTGGGGCGGTGTAATTCGTTTATGTACATCGAATTACCATACTTTTATCAATTTATAGGTAAGAATATCGTAAAATTTTACAATTCTCTATTCTATCACGGACTCTAACGTCGAGAATTGTTACTTATATTTTTATTTTCACTTTAACTTATTTTTTATTTTATGACGCTGAAAAGCAAGCATACAGCCCTTTTGATAAGCAGTCGCCGTACTTATATAGTTCATAATATTTAAAATATATAAAATAAAATAATAATATAAAATATATAAAATTACCTTAGCAGGAATACTAAATACCGGAGGAGGGTGTTAATAGCTACGACACAGTGTAACACTAATGTAGTTATTATCGATATGTATAACTCTTGATTGTACTGCTAATACTGTTCAATAAATTTTATTATTATTATTATTATTATTATTATTATATACAATGTTTATATTGGTTCATAATATTACAAGCACGTTGCCGATCTTAGGGAAAGAGAGATGGAAGGTAGTAAGAATACGATGAGACTAAGGATTAGAGAATGGGGTTTCGTGGTAGACTGCACCAGCGAAACCGTGGCGTCCCAATATGGCGCAGGTGAGCCGTTGGGTTTTAGTGGGTAGTACTTAGCTCGAAGTAGCGGTTGAGTCTAACACTATCGCTACCTAGTACACCATGTACCATGTACACCACGTACATAAATGCAATTCCCCAGGTCCAGAGACTGCTGCTTCAGTTGGTTATTAAATTAAGGTAACACTTTCCTGTACATGCCAGGCTATAATGGCGAATATACAGAGTAATTTTTATATTAAAACTTATACCATTTTTTAGAACATATTGTTATTAGAGCTTTATATTGAAGTTTTATTTCTTCGATGGTAAGATAAGATCAGTCTTCATTTAATTAAAACTAAACTCGTGAAACTTGTATAGTTTATTAAAGTTCTTATAACATTCTTTTTGGTACAAGGTTTTCGATTAATTTGATGCAAAATCGAAAGGTAAAGTAATTACTTTCAACAACATATTTACAGGGTTAAAACTGGGAATTCAAATGAAATTCTCGATTTTTTATACAACAATGATTTTTATTGCAATCTAATAGAGAATAGAATCGCGCAATCTGATTTTCCCGTTGATTTTTAACAAAACGAGTCTGTTCGAAGCTACTTATACACACAAAGACCTAAAAAGGTCCCCGGTAAAACAGTATAAAGACGAATTACAAGTGGACAGCGTCCGCCTGGAGCCATTCCCGGAACTAAGAACCAATTTACAATTTTATTATGAGGGTGACACGATTCTATTTCCTCTGCAAATGTCCGGCTTCTAAAAATTTGACAAAATATTTGCGAAAAACATTTATATCGTCTACGATATCGCTGTTTGTTCAATGTTCGGAATTATATTAGATTTGATGTTCAACAGTCGTTTGACCGCCGGCGGAATTGACAATGTTTATGGATAATTCCGCCTTTGTGCTGGCAGACAATGTTTGTTTTAGTCTATGGAATAATAAATCACTCTTTTTTCGACGTGGACAGATAATATTCGATATACCATTTGTTCTATACCTTCAAGGGACGCTTCCATTGAGTACTTATCTGGAGTTTTATATATTACCTTTCTGTATTTATGAGGATAAAAGAGGTATTCTGAATAAATAAAATAAATATATCAGATAATGTTAGGCTAAGATTTCTTTTTGTCTACCTTTCATAATTCTCTTAGTAAACAACCCGATACAAAGATTATCCTGATAACAAAAAATGTATTAGTAACCCAGTTGGACCTTTTCACGACTAATCGACTCAACCCTTATGAGATTTTATACGGAGAAAGTTTAAAGGTGTGGAGATGGACATAGAACATTTTATTATGATTATGAAATAAAATATGCTTCCATAGTCATTATTAATGATAACCGCCGTATATATTTAAATAAAGAGTAGTCAAGTGCGTGGTGGACCATGCACAACGCAATCTAAAGGGTTCTGCTACCCTTAATATTTCAATATTTCATTATTTCAATACAAAACCCTGTGGCGGTTCATAGAACGCACCTATTTACCAAAGTAAAAAAGCTTATTGATATGGCCTTCCTAATAAACAGTGAAGAAAAAAATGTTAATTATACGATAAGATTTTTTAATATGTAATTATATCTTTCAAGCCTCAATAGCTCAACGGTTAAAGAGCCGACCCCACTCCGTTATCGCTCAGTTTTGGGTTCGATCCTGACCCCCTTGGGCTATTGTCTTACCCAATCCTAGCGCCAGCTACGACCATATTTGTAGGGATTGTAGGATTGTTAGTACTGACGTAAAAGCATAACTATTAATCTTCTTCAAAAAATGTTATTACTGCTTAGCCAATTCTATCTTCTTCTTCTTATCGAGTGGTTAGTAGCCAACCTAGTGTAAAAGTTGTTAGGTTGACCGTATAGGTCTTTGACCTGGCTTATCGACTGTCGTAAAATTGATAACAGCCGGGACCGACTTTTTACGCACCCTCCGAAGCACGGAGACGCTCAATTGAAATACCACTATGCGATCACCCATATAGTGACTGACCGCGCCTAAAGTTGCTTTACCCACCGATCGTTTACCGATCACGAGCTACGAGCGTCTTCTATTAAAAATATAGATAGTAATGAAAAATTCTCAGTTAAAAATTTTCTTAAAATAGCCTTCCGTTTGCTATTTTTGTAATTTTCCGTCAAGTCGCCGCGAGCCACGAGTGCCTTCCCTGCTCCGCTTTGAGAGCACTCATTCTAACTTGTATACGAGTTAGTGCATCCTCCACTATTGTAGTTTTTACTAGAAAAAACGTAGCCTAGAAACATCTAAGCTTATAAGAACGCCACATAAAAATGTGGGTGAGAAATAGCATTTAAGCATATATATATTATATAATAATGAAAAAAAAAAACCAGAATAATAGTTTGTGTTTGATTATGGTTAATATAGGCTACTACATTTTTGGGTTTACTTGAAATAATTTAAATTCTGAGTAGATTTAACCAATTTAATCGTTGTGGCGCAGCGGTAGCGAAACTGCCTTAAGCGCCGCAGATCGCGGGTTCAGTTCCCGCTTAGAGCAGATGTTTGTATTCACCATACAGACATGTTTTCTGGTTTGGGTGAGTTTGTCTTTGTCATTGCGAATGTTTCCGGACCCCAGCACAATATATATTATCTATCCTAACGGGGCGTTGAGTGTGTAGCGTTTATTTATTTATTATTATTAAGCTTTTGTTAAAATTACTAACTTTACAAAATTAATGTTTAATTTATTATATTGAAAAATAAAACAAGATATATCGCTATTACGGTACGTATGTATGTATCTTGCATATGGTAGGAAATTCTTGCTGCTTACTGAATGAAAGGCTCGACGCTTGTCAAGATGTAGCAATACTCATAAGTGTACATGATATATGTGCATTTTAATGAGTGTGAGTACCGGATGCTCAAATTGTTTCCGCTCTGTCTCTTTCACTTGCTATCTTCTATTTCTGATTTTAGATTTCTTCGCATTGGTGGCTCTGGTGTAAGTCAATATTATCTACGGATATTGTTTTACAGTAAATCTTTGACAGCGATGATCACTTCTGTGCTCCATCACGGTTTTTAACTTACACTTAAATAATATAAACTTATTATATTATAGGTATGGCTTAGAATACATCGAGCTTGAACTAAAGTAATATACAATGATACGTCAAAGGGACAACTCTAAAGCGAGCTAGCTTTATGCTGCATTCAATAATTTAAAATTACCCACTACAGTGAACGTTTGAACCTCTTAAATTGAGGAGCGAGTTTGAGTATCGGATGAGCCTTTTCAATTTTTTTGCGCAAAGATATGAATATTTCCAAGGGTTATAATGCTATTAGAGTGAAAATCTCAAACCTTTAGAGGGTAATAAGGAGCGTGACTAGGAACAATTTTACCTCATCTCGCTATATTAAACGCTTTAAGGAAACCTTCCGCAAATGAGTCCAGATATTATACATCAGAAATTGGAAATTGAATAGATTTTGGGTAATCCTGAATATTATTTCTAAACAAATTCTAATTCGTAATTTCGTTATTCTTATTTGTTTGTTTGTAATGTTTAGCGCTATTATTATAGAATACTGATTTTGCACGACTGGGCCGGTTCGTCCTGGAAAGTAGTGTAACTTGTTGCGATACGTTCTATTAGTGGCAATACTAGAGGCCCAAAGTTTCTCGCTTTCTGTCCGTTTCATTTTATCCCTATCTGTGTTCCCATAATCATTGAGTTTTCAACACTAATGTAACAAAATTTGTATTGATATTTCAAGTATATCAAAAGATGTGTGGTTTTTCAACAATTTTATGGTAGTAAGTAAATGCTCTTTATTGTATTATTGTTGTATATCACATATTGAAAATAAGAGTGCTATCACAGAGCTAGGTAAACTTTAATACAATTATAAAGCCTGAAGAGCTTTGTTAATATATTTTTTAAATTGGAAATAAATTAAATAACTATTCTTTCTACAAAACCTAACATATTATTAAAAGTCAAGACAGTCACAATATTGGAAACTTAATATCACCGAGCTGAACTCTTTTCAAGAAAGACGTCAAAACTCATCACGGGCCACGTAATTCACATTATTCTCAACGTTTAAACTTTCATTCCGAGTGTCAGGAGCAGCGGCCGTCCGAAAATAAAGGAGCCAGGAAAATGATATATGCGATCTTGTCCTCAGCTCGACGCGTTTTTATTGCCGCTATGTGTAAGGCTTGTAGAAAAATTACTTGCGACTTACTTCTTTTATTCGTGCCTGAAGAGAGAGATGGGGTGATAATTTTTTATGCTCACCCCATCGAATTTCCCGACGTCTCTATTTGCAAGCGTAATTGTGGGGTGGAATAATCGCGTTCACAAAGTGTACCCACTTTGTTTACTTTTGATCTCGCTTTTGTTGTATTTTTCTTGGACATAATCAGGATTTGGTACGTAATATAATTTTAACAAATAAAACAAATGAAAGTCAAAAATTTTAGTTTTTACTAAATTTATATCAAGAAAATTTCGGTATAATTTTTCCCATGTTTAATTCGTTAATAGTATTTCTAAATAAGACTTTAAATAATATTAGGTGGCAAAGAATTGGAAATTGAATTATTTATTAATAAATTTAATGTTGACATTTTATGCTTAACTGAGCATTGGTTAGCTACACATGACTGTTGTGTAAATATAGAAAATTTTTATTTGTCAAGTTCGTTCGTAAGAGCGTCAGCTATCCGGGGAGGTTCATTAATTTTGGTTCGTAAAGATATAACGTGTAAAATTCGAGATGATATTGTATGTCTCTCTATCGAACGCACTGTGGAACTTTCTTTGCATTGAGTTCCAGCAATATATTATAATTTGCGTATACCGGCCCCCCCATAGGTAGTTTTGATGCCTTTGAAATTACTATGGAAGATGTATTAAAGAAAGTTTGCTCACATAACAAGTCTCTTATAGTGTGTGGGGACTTTAATGTCGACCTTTTACAATCGTCATCGTATAGTACTAGATTATTAGGTTTATTTAAATCTTTTGGATTAGTTAATTTGTTTTGTGAGCCTACTCGGATTACTGATAAGTCTGCAACATGTATAGATAATGTTTTTAGTCAATGTGAGGTTTTAGATAAAATAATTATAAACAATCTTAGTTCAGACCACTGTGGACAAAAGTTTTCTTTAGTGAGGAAAGAAATAAATAAACCAAATAAAGTGACATGTAGACCAATTACTTTAAATAAAATTAATAATTTCAAAAGCCTAATTAGTCAAAATATCCAAAATTAAACATGATCAGATGATCCGGATAGACTTTACAATTCACTCTTTTCTTTGATAACAAATGAATTCAATAAAGTATTTAAGCTGAAAACTTTTGAATCTACCAATACATTAAAATTTAGTGACTGGGCTACAAAAGGCTTGTACAAAAGTAGAGATAGATTGTATGAATTGTATGAAATGAAACAATACAACCATGATTTATCTTTCATAAATTATGTTAGGAAATATTCTAAAACTTTCAAAAATGCTTGTATTTACGCGAAGGCAATGCATATTAAAAACAAAATTATGAACTCAAGAGATCCAGTTAAAAGTACTTGGAATGTAATCTCTAGCATTTCAGGCAAAATAAAAAAATGAAATGCCAAATGAATTAATAATTAACAATGTGAAAATAATTTCGAATTCAGACATTGCAAATACCTTCGATAAATTTTTTTCTAATATCCCAGTAGAAATAACTAGTGCTCTATCTTCCTCACCTGCTAATGCTTTGACTTTGCTTCGGGATAGTGTTTCAGAGTGCAATGTCCTATTTAAATTCAACCGCATATTTCCCAATGATATAATTAAAACTTTTAAATCCCTTAATAATAAAAGAACCAGTGATTTATGGGATGTTTCAGTAAATTTAATTAGCAATGTCATTTATGATATTGCACCTGCCTTAGCTTTTATTTTTAATAAATGTTTAGAATGTGGCACCTTTCCGGATTTAATGAAACATGGAAAAGTTCTACCTCTATTTAAGTCTGGCAATAGAAATGACCTCAGTAATTATAGACCAGTCTCAATTTTACCTTCTTTAAGTAAAATCTATGAAAAAATTATATTAAATCAATTATTAAAATTTTTCAATGACAACAATATCTTACATAACCAACAATACGGTTTCACCAAAGGAAAGTCAACGACTGATGCAGGTGTAGCGCTTTTAAAAACATATTTACGATGCCTGGGAGGGGTCACAGAATGCAATAGGCGTTTTTTGTGACCTTTCTAAGGCTTTCGATTGTGTGTGGAACACAGAAGCCTTCTCAGTAAACTTAACTTTTACGGTGTCAGGGTAAATCTCTAGAAATTCTAAAATCATATTTGACTGGCAGAATTCAAAAGGTTTCAGTTAACGGAGTGATGTCATCCGGCTCTTCCGTGCAAATGGGTGTTCCACAGGGTTCCATCTTGGGCCCTTTTTTGTTTTTAATATATATTAACGACCTTCCATATTTTTTAAAAGAGCTGTGTGATATTGTGTTATTTGCCGATGACACTTCGTTAATTTTAAGGTTGACAGAAATTTAAAAATTATGACGAGGTAAATAATACGTTGTCACGTGCTCAACATTGGTTTACCATGAATAATTTAGTTCTTAACGCAAAGAAGACTAAATGTGTAAACTTTTCGATGCCTAATGTTCAACAAATTAGTCCAAATTTGAAAATGAACTGTGAAAGCTTAACTCTAGTTGACACAACTAAATTTCTAGGCATAACTTTGGATTCCAAGCTCCAGTGGAACGCTCATTTGTCATCTCTAGCGGGTAGGCTCAGCTCCGCTGCGTATGCTATAAGGAAGGTCAGACAACTAACTGACGTAGAAACAGCGAGAATCGTATATTTCAGTTATTTTCATAGTATTATGTCATACGGTATCCTTCTTTGGGGAAAGGCGGCTGACATTAATACTATTTTTATTCTTCAAAAAAGGGTAATTCGGGCAATTTATAATTTAGGAGCGCGGGCCTCCATAAGAGATGTTTTTAAGGATATAGGTATAATGACTGTGGTGTCACAATTTATTTATTCTAACCTCTTATATATTAGGAATAATTTAAAGTCTTTTAGCAAAAATAGTGATATACATTCAGTTAACACTAGAAACAAAAATAAACTTTGTAATCCTAGCTTTCTGCGTCTGCGTAAAGTCAGTAATTCTTTTAAGGGGCTAGGTATTCGCATTTTTAACAAAATTCCGGATTGCTTATTGGAACTGCCAGTAAGCAAGTTCCAAATGTACATAAAAAATAAACTTATCAATAAAGCCTATTACTCGTTAGAAGAATATTTTTCTGATAAAAATGCTTGGGACTCTTAATATTGCTAGATCTCATTCAAGAACCAAATTTTATATTAAAAATACAATTGTAAAAACATATATTTGAAAAGAGTAACTGTCGAGTTTCTTGTCGGTTCTTCTCGATAGAATCTACCTTCCGAACCGTCGGTAGCGCTTGACTATTCAAAAGTACTTTTAAAAGTCTACTTGAATAAAAATAATTTTGATTTTGATTTTGATTTTGATTTATTAAGTTTTTTACATTATCTTTGACAGAATGTTTGGATAAATAAGATAGCGTATTCTCTATCTTATGTCGGTATAACTTTATTATGGAATGATGTTAGGAATAAAGTAGTTATTGCGTGTCGCCACTAGCTCTTTAAAGCTTTAATCTCCTCATGACGCTTCCTATCACCACATTATATACTCTTATTTAAAAATTACCTCATTTTAAAATCTTGTTATTTCATTTCATAAAACCCAGTATTACAAATAAGATAACTCAATAACAATAACCGAGTCAACACAATTCGACCAGATTGCACGTGTTTATAAAGTGCTTTAAACTCTGTTAATGTTATAACTTGAGCAATAAATAACAATAAAGATAACGGGACCGAGAACTGAAAGATGTAACGTCTGATAGCAATTTTAGAACATTATAGAGGAGCTATTATGAGCTCGGAAGCCTGTGGACATGACCAATAAAAATAATTGCTCATTCTCTACCAAGTCAGCTGTCTTTTCAAATATAAAACGGTCTTCCGCTTTGAGCCGACGATATTTCATTTTGGCCGCACTAGTCCAATAGTTTTATTAGACGTTGCACATTCTAGGCAAGACTGTCGCTTTGAGTTTTCGTTTGAAAAGAATGTTTAATAAAATAATGAAAGCATTATTAAATAATGATTACTAGAGCGGAGATACATTTATTACCAAAAATCTTTACTAATTTGTTGGTAGCAGGTAAAAATCTTTTGAAGGAGATAGGTGGAGAAGCTAAGTAAAATCAATAACGTATGTACAGTAAGTTGTAATAACTATTATTTTAACTATAAATACGTCTTTTTTTTCGGAATGTGTATTGCTGTTGGCCCTACTAACCTTGACAGCGTCACCGAGCGGAGGTGCCGAGTACACAGACTCAGCCGTGGTAAAGGAGCAGCCCTCACGAGGGCTCAAATTTGATTCCGTCCTTAGGGTGCCTCCTGCGAAGCCGAAGCACGGCTAAGAACGTCATCGGAGATGAATAAAGACGTTACGAAGTTACAATCTTTATATATCAAACAAAACACTAAACCACGCACCATATAATTATCACAGATTATAATCATAATAATCACAAAACAAATAGGAACAGACTTTCATAAAACGTTTGTTAAGAATATGCATGCATATAATTTTTATTTAAACTCAAAACCAGACTTAATTCAAAACATACTCTGAATTTCCTAATTATTTATTACTATACTATTTCCTATTACCTCACCAATTACGTGTAAATCTCGTGTAGCGACAAGAGTGGGTACAACAATAGAACAAAGCCATTAGAATCATACCTACAATTCTCGCATTCGGTTATTCTAAAGATGAGCAATCGAAGACTTTTTTTTTATTTCATGACGGTTGGCAAACAATCACACGGTTCGCCTGATGGTAAGCAATCACTGCTACCTATCAACGCTTGCGATACAAAAAGTATCACATGCGCATTGCTAACCCGAGGGATGAGAAGGAAAAAGAGAAGGGAACAGAGGGGGTGGGAGATTGGGCCTCTGGTGCTCTCACTCAGCGCATGGAAACGCAACAGAATCTACTGATACTGTTACTCTATGTCGATTTTCTGTGAGAGGGTAGTCCTGTCCCGGTCGAGCCGGCCCATTTGTGCTGGGTCCCCCCATGGGCTACTACCGTAAATAGATAAAATGTTCATGCTGTAGCTAAAATATTATTATTTCTTATTTAAACATTTAACATGAGAATAATATTGATCTCTAAATGAGCCTATAAAAAAATAAAAATTGATCAGACAATAATGTTATTGTAAATTGCTGAAAGTCGATAAAATTTAGACGAAAATTAAGATATTTCTGCAAGATCTTATCCCAAAGTGTGTAGACTACAGAACTAGTCTAATACACTTAGTCTTGTCAACGATATTTCATATCTCGCGCTGGTCCTTTATTTTTATTAGATTTTCTTCAATATTCCATCTACTTGAAACTACTTATAAATTGTCAGTAAAACGTATTTTGATGCTTCGATTATATTTAAAAAAAATTTTAGAATATAAAAATAAAGATGAATGATGATGAATTTTAGAATATTTTTAAATATTAAGTATATGATTTTCGTATTAAAAAATATTCCTATATTTGTCTACTAAGAATATAAATAAATATTTTTGTGAGTTACTCATATAAATATATGTAGTATATAAGTAACAAATGTAGCAAACAATTTGTTAGGAAAGGATTACATTTGTAACCTACGCTTACTGTAATATAAGCAACGGTACAAAGTAAGAAGAAAAAAGAAAGAGAAGATATGTAGCAGAATGGAAGGGAGTCTGTGCTTCCGGTGCTGGGAGTACTTATCGGACGATACAAATACAACAGTGGGCTATTATTTGGCGTAGATAATCTCTTAGAGATTAGTATTTATTTCTCAAACCATATGACGGTCATAACTTGACTTCACATGACTGAAAAAAAAAAATGGAAATACTTTAAAATTAGATTCATAAAAATAACAGTAATAAAGAGAAATTAATCCTATTCAGATTTATAAAGATAACGAAGATAAGCGAATCTTTTAAAGTTCATCGTTGAGGGTTGATTGTTTCAAAATCTAATCTAAAAACCAAATGTGTGCGTGCTTATGTGTGCTACGGAATTTCCAAATAAAGTATAGCAACTGTTGATTAAGTAGCAGCTTCGTTCGATTATGTTTCTCTTATAATTTTTTATATCAATGAAGTATTTTGACGTATTGTCATTTCCAATTAGGATATTTTCCCTTTTCAAAGTGCCTCCGACAGACACTTAGAGTGAAACAAAGAAATGTGAGTGTCAAAGTCAGTAATCTCTTTCTCAATAAGACAGTTAAGGCTTGATGTACAAGAAATATTTTGGAATCGATGTTCTATCTGGTCCGTTATTTGACATATTAAAAACTAATATCAGTGGTAGTAGTGACCTTTATTCCTTTTGACTTGACCGAAGAAGTGACTTTTATTTTTATAGCTTCTATAAATTGGTGACAATTTTCGGATAGTTTGAGCAATCTTAAGCCATAGCCTTTTTTATTAACAGCATCAGAGACGTGCCAACTGAGAAATGAGCCACCAATGCTTAAACCCATCGAACAAAAACACAATAGTACGAACACTGCTCATGCATGTCCCACCTCGATGTCTGGAAATCCACAACAGCGCGATTTAGAAGACATTTTCTTCCTCGCACAACCACTCTGTGGAACCAACTTCCGCCGGCGGTCTTTCCGAACCGATACGACTTGGGAACCTTCAAGAGAAGAGCCTATTCTTTCCTTAAAGGTCGGCAACGCGCCTGCATGCCTTCTGGTGTTGCAGATGTTCATGGGCGGCGGTGATCACTTAACATCAGGTGAGCCTTCTGCCCGTTTGCCCCCACTTACATAAAAAAAAAAATGCATGCCGATATTCTAGGAATCACTAATGTTGTAAATAACAACTCTTCTACTACTAGACATACCGATATCGTTTATATTTCTGGAACTAAAACTTTGAATTAATTTAGTTTTACATTCTTCAATAAATAAGTAATAAACAACAATATTAATTTTATACTCTATCAAACTTCACAACTAACAAGCTTTTATTAATTAACAATAGTTTGTTTCAATATCAACAAAACCTTCGTACCGTTTTAAAATAAATTTATATTGAGAATCTTCATCATTGTGTTCTGGCCTTAAGTTGAGCCAATTTACAACGTTGCTATATCCCATCCAAGTCTGTCGTGAACAAAAAAGTTATTTACAAATCGTGGTTTATCCTGAGCTCAGACGCCTACACGTGTCTATGTATATGTATGTATGTATATGTAATTATGCTACGAATTTTGAGGATACCTTCCAGCGTTTAATCAAGTCGAGTTACCTCAGCAGCTAATAAATCGTGACCCGAGGCGTTTTGTATATGAGAAGAGAAATACAAACATTGCTGTATGTTTTAATTTTGTTGAAATAGTGATGTAATAAGTATGTTTTGTTCTGTGTAAGGCCTACAGTTACGCGTTGTGTTAAGTTTAATATATTACTATAAACGCATAATCTGAAATTAGATTACATTGCTATGCTACTAGATCTTATTATTAAAAATGGCTTTGTTAAAATTGAAATATTCATTAAAAAATACACGGCAATAATATTAGTTTCTCAACTAATTATTACGGTTATAATTATATAGTATGTGGATGACCGAGTTTATTAGGTATTTGTTTTCTGGTAAATCGTGTTTTTTGGAGATTACAATTATTTAGAAGAAGTAGCTTTAGTTTAGCTTGCCAGTCAACTAATTAACTTTAATAGATGTCAGGGAGACTCATTTTCTCGGACTGCAGTTTTCATTGCCTGGAAACACAGATAAAACAATATTTTCTAAAAATGAATCCTAGCTAGCCGTAACCCCCAGCATACTAAATTTCATAATCGTTTTTATATATACAAGAATTGCTCGTCTGAAGCCATTACATTAGAATAAAATTTAGACATTCGTTTAGTTTTTAATAATAGCTGATATAACCAGGAAATAAGAATTTTATCTTAATTAATCTTTGAAAAAAAAATCTCCTTAAATCTTAAGATCATCTTTCATTTTAAAATATAACATCGCGCGAAAAGGAGTTAGCCGGTGATAATAAATTATTTCGTAGCGATCGTTCTTCTACTGCTTTATTCAAATTGGCTTAAAGCAAACTAAGAATAGTAAAACAAACTATAAATCAGAACCGCTGTAAAAATACTCAACCACGGGTTATTCTTTCGTATATATAGCATGATTTTAAATATTCAAGCTGAAGGAATAAAAGATATTCCTTTCTAGTGCGCTGAATTTTGTAGAATTGAGGTTTATGTTGTACAAAGAAAGTAGGACTGGTACATTGAATAGTAGCTTAGAAAATATAAGTAAAATATATTATGTAAGGAGAAGACCACACTGACATATCAACGACACTAAAGTATTGAATGAGTAGAATATGCCGCACAACCGCCAAGTTTCAGTCATAGTTATACGTGAGATCTCACCGCTTTTTGTAGAAGATGAACTGCGTTGCGATACTAGGATTTTTGTAGTTATACTTCTTTTGGCGCTTTAGGGAAAAATGATGAGAGTAAATTTTTACGACGCGCGCGCACACCGCCACAAAAACCGATACCCTGAAGTTATCTATAGTCAACATCTTTTTGTGATATTTAAATAAACTTTATTTAACTAGATAATGCGTTATAATAAAACTGTCAATGTATTAAATACCTTTTTTCTATTGTTAGTGTCACTTTTTCTACAGATGTAGAATAAGGCGAAAGATAACATTTTTAAAAAGATTTTTATACTTGTTACGCCAAAGAAGTATAACTTCTAACGCGTGTATATAACAAGTAACTACACACACACTTTTTTTTTACATTCTATGTTTTGGATGGGATATTTTTATATTAGGGAAAATATAGAATAGGCATGAAATTGTAATAGTTTCAAATACAATGTGAATAAATGTGCGTAGTGACATAGGATGCTTTCTTACTAACATATTCTTTAATCAACAGAGAATATATTACATGTGTATAAATGATATTTTACTTATAAAACGCCATGTTCTTTTTCCTTGTGCCATTTTTGTTCTACAATCAATATCGTTTGGGAAGTTTTTATGTTTTTACTTTTTCATAACAATACCTAATTTCGTAGCTTAATTACACAGTCGAAAAACGCTCTTTGTCCAATTTTAATATATTCATTTTCAATTTGGTTATTTTATTTTAATAAAAATCGCTTCTTTCGATTCTCTGGAAATAAAAATAGAAAACCTTTGAAACTACTTTATTAAACGGTACTTAATTAAATATCATTGATATTATGAAAGAATTCAGAGATTGGTATCTTCTTAATAGCTACCGATCAAACGTAATTTAATTTATTTTGTAAAATCAAATTATTTTTCATCCTTTTTAGGGTTCCGTATCCAAATGGTACCCACAAAAAGCCAAAAAGATATCCAATATTTACGAATAATTACAACTGTACAAATTATTTTCACGGGGAATGGTGGCAAGAATGCTAGTTGTATTTCCTCGCTAAATTGCAATAGCGATTCTTCGGGCGAAAAATGAACCAGCCCTCCTGTCACCAGTGGAGGCAATGAGTCGCGGTGTAATATCTTTTAGAAATTGTTTTGTACTAACGCTCCATGTCCATGTTTTAATAGATTCTCGCTTTTCCTAGATTCTCACATTAACATTATTTAAATAAATGTCAATAAAAGTCAATGATAAATGAGATTTATCATACATATCACAGGACAAAAACTCTGATTTAAAAAATGGCGTCCATTGAAATATACATATAGGGCTATAGTCAGGTAAGAAAAAAAACCTCCATAAATCGGGTCCTAAGCGACACGTGACCGAACAGAATAGGTCACTTTACAAGTCCGGTCCACAGGGACCGACCCACGAAGTTAACGTTAGACGATCTAACAGTTTGCAAGCGAACTTAAGTGTGCGTATATTGAAAACATGCTAAGTTTTATTTACTGACTTCCATGAATAATAATATTTTTTATATTCATTTCTCCATCCCACTAAAATTTCTATAACGGTTGTTGGTAACGGTACTACGCCGTGAATTTTCTAGGGAAATGATAAAATTGTTTCTGCTATTATTCTTAATTATCGTTTTCAAATGATAACTTTAACTTGACTAGATTAGATTAGTAGATTTCCATTTATAAGAAATTGGCAAACAGGGGGTTTACCATGAACTCTTATGTCGATTCAAATGACGACCGCTTCAATCCAATTCAATTCTGAGATTAAAATTTAATATAAGCATGACGTATATATATATATATATGTCATAATATATATTGGTCGTCAAATGAATCGCAATAAGAGTTAATGGTAAGCCCGCAGACCAATCGGTTATATTTTTTAAAATGAAGTATTTTTCCTTTATTAGTTTGAAGAGCTTTGTCGCTACAATGAAGTTAGTGTGTGAAATATAACCAAAGATTCTGTGCCCTTTTTATGTATGAAAGGGCTGGTTCATATATAAAGTAAATGATTATAACTTTAATTAAAGTGACATTTTTTACTTTAGAAATAAAATTATTTTTCTCGTAACATTACAATGAGCCATGGAGAAAGTTCCAGTGTCCAGTAAATTCTAAGTGCTACTCTTCGGGGATTTGTACTCGGTTCCAAGATAAAAGCTTCCTATGTATTAAATCTAGGATATAGACTTATATCTAACAACCTGCATATATGTACTGCCGAACAAGTTGTAAATCAAGTTTTAAGTATATTGTTACAAATTTACTTAGAAAGACGACCTTAATACTAAAGGCTACGCTCAACGACTCCTTTAAGATAGTAGTATCTTGTTTTGAGGGGTTCGAGAACGCACAAACAAAATCATCACCACGCAGACCAGAATTATTATCTATTATAAGTAAAAGGAACAATGAAATATACGGTATATTACCGACCGACTTCGTACCGACGTAGACAAATAACGGATAACCTTTAAATCTTAACCTAATTGCTAACTAAAGCAGATTAATTATGCTCTACTGCATAATCTTACTGCACAAGTATCTCGTCTAACGAGGAGTATTGCTAAGATTAGTTGAACGCTGAATTGCTCAGCGTTTCTCGTTGGCAACGAAAATTTTATGAATAATTAATTTGCTACTTGCGTGGTACAAACGATCCTATAGGACTTTATTTAATGTATTCTTCAAGTGTCTTGAATCCATCTAATCCTAAGAGACCCAGCCACGCGCCGCTGTGGTGCTACATCCATTCAATTACTATATAATAAATGTCAATTTGAATGGAAACAGTTATATTTTATGTTAGTTAGTTGGCATACGTCAGACAGTGTAATATATCGTAGCCTAAGAAAGGTATCAACATCACGGTTGCCATTTCTTTGCCCAGTAATATCAAAAGCTACAGTGATACAAACCGACATGCAGTGATGCAAATATACTGCTTTGAGGTAGAATCTGACACTGCCTTAGTACCTACCTAACCGGCCTCTTGCAATAAGAACCCCAAAACTAGTCTGTGTTTTATTAAATTTAATTTCTTGTTTTTATATTTTATATAAGTATAAATTTTAATTATCAGCACTCGTCCTTAAAAACTATAACAATGCCAATGTTTATATTCCTTAGTGCGCTGAATATTCTTAAAAAGATCCCATTTTATTCAAATGAAAATTTATACATAATATTTCTCTCATGTGTAATATTCGTTTATAGACAGGGCGTTGAATTAAAATAGACGATAGTATTTTTTTAACCAAATAAAAATAATTTAATAAGCAATTTTACAACATAAATTATAATTAATTCGTAATAGAGAGCGCATGATACTCGATACTTTTGATCTTTGTTAAACGAGTAGAGCTCAAAGAGACCCTCACCCGAAGCCCCGTCTTTTTAATTTTGTAATAAATTCAGTTGCCAACAAGGCCTTATATTTGGAAATATTTGTTGTTAATAAAAACAGAAGATACACAATTTACAAAAATCATGTAACTAAGATAATAATGGAGGTAATATAAGCTAATAACTATATTATGATGATTTAACAAAAAGTCTAATTTGTAGGCTTACTTTTTTGTACACACAGAGACTGTTTTATAAGTTAAAGTTAATAAAGTCACGGTCATAATGTCTACAGTTACTTTATATAATCGTAATTCTCTCTATTATTGGGATTTTCTTCTTACACCTTAGTACTTAAAAGTCGCACACATTGCAATTTCAAATGAATTTCCTTCTGCGATAGCTTCGGGTATGGAATGAGAATGTCATTGTTTTTTCAGATCCTACACTGTAGAGCTCTTCAAGAAGAACATGATAACGCGTTAAGTATTAGTAGGGCCACGCCTCCCGTAGGACAAATGGATCGGCTAGACCGAGGAAGAACTACAGTCTCACAGAAAATCGACGTAAAGTACTGTTACGTTTCGTGCAATGAGTGGGCACGCCGGAGGCCCAATCTTCCTCCTATGCTTTTGGCTGGCAACACGCATATGATATGCAAGTATCACGCCCGTTCAAAGGCGTATGCTTGTTTGCCAACCGTCGAGACATAAAAAAGCGCGACTGATTTTGATTTTGATTCAAATTGCTATGTGATTTCTAACAATGCTTATAATATTAAGCCATTATCGTTTATGCCATAATACTAAATATTAATCGCTTTCATATTTCAATCAATCTCTTGTGAGGTGCCATCTGCGCCTATTGTGCTATTGTTGCTATTCGCAGCATCCGTGCGTCTGACGTATCTCCCCTCATTCAGGTTTGAGGGGCGATCTGAATCTGTATAATTATAATACTAAGGTCTAAATTTGTATAGCATTCCATATATACTAAGTGTAAATTATCGAAATTACTATGTTTGAGGAATAGATTGAATTATAACTATAATATTAAACGGTTACATTAAAAATATTGTGACCATTTTATCATTAAATAAAACACACTCAACGGCCCCCATGAGGATAGTTTTATCTTGTGTCGGAAGTCCGGAAACATTCACAATGACAAGGACAGACACACCCAGACAGGAAAACGTGCTGTATGGTCAATACAAACATCTGCTTTGAGCGGAAATCGAACCCGCCTCCTGTGGCGCTTAAGCAAGGTTCGCTACCGCTACACTACGAGCTCGTCACTATAATCATTGTTATCATAAAGTTATATACACATAACTATTTTTATTCGAAGTACTAGAGCGTCGGATGATTATGATTAAAAGGTCCCCTAAAAGGACCTACTACATAATCATATCTTTAATAACATTCAATCTATATTGATATTACAATATTTTTATTAAGTATTATTAATGCCGACTGCATTCCAAGTTTTGTTTGATTTGGAATAATAATTTAATTTATTTACGAACTTTTTTGGTCAAAACAACGTTAAGTTAACGAAACAAGTTCTTCGTTTTTTTAGGCTTTAGACTTTTTTCGGATTCCAAGCCGTGGTCGTATTAATAACCTATTATAGTATAATTATATACTCTATGTTAGTATATAAGCCGATTTTTATAAGCATAATGGCATTTCTTTCGGCCTGTTCATCGGCCGAGCTTTATAATGTATATTAAAAATCTGTATTGGATAATGATAAGTAATCTAGCGTATTAACAGTAAAGTTTTAGTATAAACTCGCTGCGGCGCGGCGGCGCTACGCTTTGAATAAAACCCACAATGAAAAACGACCACAACCATGGTTGTAACAAAGTTTGTACTGTAATAATATTATGATACATCATTTTAGCTATCTATAATATTGATAATGAAATAGCTGTAAGTATATTTCGTGAGTGCTACACCTAAACCTGAAGCTACTACAATTTTTCTACCTTTAATTATAATGTCAAATGTAAACTTAAATCCAGTTACATATTTATTTGATGGGTTAAATACTTTATTACTCATTATTTTTACAAAATTATAGTCTCATATTATTGATATAATTATATACTTTTATATAGGACCTTTATTTTGTATTTTGTTTGTTTCGTTTTCATTGCTTTTCCGTGTTTATCTGATAAATTTTTATTGCGAAAATAGAAAGGTAATAAGTTGTAGTTAATATAAAAATAAAAACATGATTTATCTCAATTTATCAAATATCCCGGTCAATATAGATTAACTACTTATAATTGTATGCGTCTTTCCTGAGTTTTGTACTATAGAGAAGATTTTATAATATTAATTGTATTTTTAATAGTATTAAGAAATAATTACTGAATATATTTAATTATAATTTTATAACCTATATTAGTCTTCATTTCTCATTATGGTGTAGTTATAGCTGCTAATAATATAATTATATTTAAAATCCTAATCGCCGGTTTTCTGTCGAAATATAATATTTTAAAAATTCCACGTAGTTTTTTTATAATTAAAAATATTTTTATAATAAGCTTACCGTCCAAAATACATCACACAAATTCCAGACGACACTAACAATCCTCAATCTTCATTTACCATAATAAAAACACGATAGAACAAAACGTACATACGACGAAAGTTCAAAAACTTTTACCGGTTAAAATTCTGCTAAGCAAACAACACGGGCACAGACCACGGAGGCCGGCGGACTACTGAATATTTTCCACAGAGCCGACCGTACAGCGTACCGCCAAAAGGATTCAGTTGGTTACATGGTAAGATCGAAATTTGAACGCAGTTAGGGCGCGCACTAAGACAGTTCGTAGGCTATTTAGCGTGTAGGTACAGCGCAGGCGCTATAAGTGCAAGCTGCATTACCTAGCTTTTTGGTACTGATGTTAACTTCACCTCTGTCAGATATTTCTGCCGGATTATGTTACCTTATTATGGCGGAAATGTAGGTTCTGTTTTGTAGTGAGTTACGAGCTACGAATTGAATACACTCATTTAAATAACAGATACGGCTTCTAAACGGGTTACAATGATTGAAGTACAAATTAATACATATTTATATTGAAATTTTAGTGAGGTTTTAGATATTTTTCTTCTGTGTCTGTAAAATTTAAACTTATATTTTCTGAATCGCTTCACTGTCCGTAGATAAATACACAATTACCCAGATTTTTTTTTTAAATCTTGTGGTTTGATAAACAAGCATACGGACCGGTTGATGGTCTGCCTATAAACGCTTGCGATACTTGAAGTATCACATACGAGTTGGAAATAAGAAAGGGAAAAGGGGGAAGGGGAGAATGGGCCTCCAAAGCTCTCATTCGTCGCCCGAGACGCAACAGTACTGACACAATCGTAACTCCATAGTTCGGGACGCGGGGTCCTATAGTGAATAAAATCTCTGCCCTGATTAAGAAAAGAACCCATTACCATTAGCGAACTAAAATAAGAGAACAATATACTAATACTATATAATACTATATACCGGCGTCGGGATGTGACGACTACATCGCCCGCTGTTGGGATAACCTCTGTCACAGCAGAGATTATTCCACCAGTGCAATCAGTCACACTGGTGGTAGGTCTTTTGTTGCAAGAGGCCGGCTAGGTAGGTACCACCGCAATGTCCAATATTCTGCCGCCAAATAGTAGTGCTTAGGCACTACTGTGTTCCGGTTTGAAGGGCATTGTATGCTAGTGAAATTACTGGGCGAACGAGATTTAAGAACTAATATCTCGAGGTTGGCAACGCGCGAGTGGCACCTACTAATGGTGTTGCAAGCGCTCATAGGCTGCGGCAGCCACTTACCATCAGGTGGGCCGTATGCTTGTTTGCCAACTTCTAACATTAAAAAAAAAACTATCATAATGGAACCATTGGTTTTCCTGTTATAAGCGCACAATTTAGTGACTCACACAAACAGAGTGACGTATTTTGTAAAAATACATCTTCATTATATAATTGTATATATTATGTAGAACTTTACGCTATTTTATCTATTTTTAAATGAGCAAAGTTCATAATCACACAAGGATATACATATAATATAACAATATCGTACATAGCCCACATAGCCCACGTTCAGCGTTCCGCCAACAATCTGCCTGTAATCGTTAATAACATAATTACATTACATTGTTCTATGTTAATGAATTTCTCTCCCGATACCCCGCGCCGGTTCAAACGGCTTCTATTTAGGGATGTCGACGGTGTATTAACGTAATTTCGTTATACTTCTTTAGCAATTTACAATACGAAAATACTAATATATGTGTATAAGGAGTTAAATATTTAATTTATATCATTGCCACGACCCTAAATGGTCCCTAAATATTATTAATCATAAATTAATTAATTTAATTTCATTAATAAAATAAACGCTTCAGACTCAACGGCCCCCATTACGATAACGATATCCTGTGTCGGGGTTCGGAAACATACCGAAAGACAAGGACAAATATACCCGGACCGCAACACATACTATACTGTATGGTAAATACAATAATATGCTTCGAGCTGGAATTGAACCCGCGACCTATGTCGCTTAAGGTAGGATCGCTACCACCACGCCACAACGTCGTTTAATAAAATTGTCTTAAGATTAATTAATTATATCAATTATTCAATAAGCTATACATAAATATATCTGTAATCCCGAACGCATACAACCAGAACCTCGTCAAGGTGCGAGTACACAGGCTTCTTACGAGTAAGCTCGCTCCATCGTAGACCTCATCTATGACTCCGCGTTCGACGGAGATCAAGAGCTTACAGCATTTTTGAGTAAATGAAACAAAAAATATATTATTTAGTCACAGACAATTTTTAATAATTTTTTTCTGTTAGTTAGGTGGCTATAAATTGCTTTTCATTATATCGAGGTGCAAGCGATGGAAGCGATGGAAACGATGAATAAATCTGTGAATATCTGAGTATCGAATCGAATATTACTGATTTGACGTTAATTGCCTCCGATTTAGTTATGAAGCCACTAAAATGTTTGCCGTCTAAAATAAGAATATATAATTTGTAAAATTTAATTTAAGAAATTTTATATTATTGAAGTTCTTAGGTATAATACGCAGTATTTTTTTAATCAAGAAATTAAATCATACCGATGCAAAATTAACAAAGAAAGTGATAATACTATAATAATAATTAATTCCGTTCTTAAATTTGAACAAAAAGCGTGACCATTCATAAGGCTAATATTTATTGTGTCAAAACTAGAGTATCTAATAAGGGAAACTCAACAAAGTTTCGTTTTTTAAATAATTAGTAAGTAAAAGCGCTTTCTGCGGAGCTAAAGATGGTAGCAAGCACTAGCAAAGCTTGCCTTAATTAGGCGGTATGGTGGCCCATGAACAAAACAGGTTTCGTCCCGAGGGAGGAATAAAAAGGCTTAGGAGTTTGGGCTGTGTCGACAAAATTATGCCAAGATGAAACAGTGCCGCTACTCAAAGGCCACTTTTTACAATTGCAAGAGATAGAAATATTCTTTTTTTCAGAATGTGTGTTGCTGATTAACCAGCGTGGGCGAAACAGATTACGAAAACTAAAGAAAGCATTTAAAAGATAAGAGCAGCATTTTACAAGCTATCAGACATATCGTCTGATGATAACTGGTTTTGACAAATTAGATTGATTCCGTATTAATGTAGCGTCAGAAATTATTGCCTTCGTCGGACCTCCGCTGATTATATCTGCTCGATTGAAATTTCAACTGCCATATTTAATTATGATGTGTTAATACGTGAGGTCACAGTAATGACACTCTATGCCAAACGGTAAATTAGTTTTAATTCAAATTTCAGAATATAGTTTACATTCTCCACTCAAAGGCAAATAGACGTAGCAGTAGCAAAATTCAGGAGTTTTCTGTGAAAAATATAGTCTTCAATGTTTTTCTTTCATAGATACAAATAAATAAAATTGAAGTGCTAGTTTGTAATTCCAAATTAATAGCTTTTCACAGAATGCATATGAAAGTATATACGGTACTTACCTAAACAATTTTAAAATTTTTGTCTGTCTGCCTAGAGCGATTTTCAAGGGGCTTTCACGGGTAGATAGCTGATGTTATAAGAATTAACTCAGGCTACTTTTATTTTTTATTAAAATTGGTACACAAAACCAAATTCAATAAATAATAAATAAACAAATAACACACTCAATGGATTAGGATTGTTATGTGTGTGTGACCTGTGTTGGAGGTCTGCACCCATGTACAATGACAAGGACAATGCATTTACATTAAGCTTGTTACCAATATAATAAGTGTAGCGTAAAGCTACGTCACATATACTGACCGTACTACAATTCGTAGCGGATTGCTACGAGCGTGTATTTATCGACTGTTGTATTCTTCTTTTGAAAAAAAAGTGGACAAAAATTTTTTTTTGATAATTCTGTGTCTATAGTTCTCTATAGTTATATTCAAATTTGTAGACTTAGACTTTGACTTTGTACTAAACAGCATTAGACCTGTATAAAGTAATTAGTTTAATAACATGTACAAGTTCTCTCTCTTTGACAACCTTCAAAGTCCTTTCAGTATCTTCCATTTCTAAGTTTTTTCACCTTTCACCATATCAGAAGGGTTTTAAGTCATTCAATATATCATTATGAATATTAGCTACCCTAACATTTTATCTCTTCAACTATTAAGGCCTTTCAATATTCAATAAACAACTTCCCATTGAAACATCTCAATAAAAGTATCTAGATATTTAAGAAACTTTTGAAAGGTGAATACCTTTAACGTTATTATAGAAAATACAAAATGATTTGCTTAAAACCATTTTACAAAGAAGCAAACCTCAAAAATCTATCACGCAAAAACGGTTCTTAATTTTATAATGATATTTATCAAAATCCCTTGCCTAATTTCGATATCATGATGTTAAGTATGTACACGCATTAGCTATTTACTAGTCCGAAGCAGATAAGCACGCTTCAATGCACATCTATTGATGGGCGTATTTCAATAACTCTATACTCCTTTCATACGTATAGCCATTGAACTGTACTATAAAGATCTTTAGAGGTTGGTTCATGGACGTGATAAGTCTTCAGGTACTTAATAAATGATATAAATGATATGTATACATACCAGCAGCAAGAATAATCTAAAACTATGTTAACTTTGAGGAATTTTGACCATTTTTTGTGTCTGTAGTTTAGCATAAATGGCGACAAAGGCAAAACATTAAAAAAAAAAGAATGTATACAAAGAATATCATAAGGCATCTTCGTGCTTAACCAACTTTAATGAGAGATAGGATCTGTAGGGGAGGGGAGACTTCGCATAGGAAACAAAGGAGAAATATGGAATAGGGATGAGACGAAATATTACTTCAATCGTCTTGCACAAATTAACGAAGTCTGCTTTTGAAGGCTAAAAAATCATGATTCTGTAATTTTTATTCGCCTATAATAGTTTTGATCGAGTAAATAGAGCCTGACTACGGGATATCAGTAAGTTAAGAGGATATATTAATAAAAAATCGTTAAAATTACATAATTCTAGTAAGAGAAAGTTTTTTGCTTAATAATAAATAGCTACACAATAGAAACATATTGTATCTATTAAACGATTGGATGAAGACTAAAGCTACATATATGAAGATTCGATAGTTAAGACAAGCATATTCCATCACTATAAAAACAAAAC
This sequence comes from Hestina assimilis, assembly GCA_023373885.1. Classification (NCBI taxonomy): domain Eukaryota; kingdom Metazoa; phylum Arthropoda; class Insecta; order Lepidoptera; family Nymphalidae; genus Hestina; species Hestina assimilis. Next base: position 300,392 of record CM041745.1, on the reverse strand, counting down.
ACAAAAACACACAGTTGGCTGAAGAGTGAACTCTGTAAACCCTTCCGACACCACTATGACGAGAGAATTCATAGAATCCATGCGAAATGCAATCAAATACCGACTTTAACGCTCGCAAAATAAAATTTAAAATACACTTGTATTTTAACTCCAAACATTTCACACGTTCGTACAATACAAAAAACAAACAGTTCCCTAAAGTTTACACCGTATCGCTGTTTAAATAAGGAGCATTTTCGCGTAGAAAATAAACTACATTGCCCAGCCTGAATAGTAGAGTTCTTGGTTCGCACACTTTTGTTACGCTGATAGCGGATAAATATTATTCCAAAATAGTTTCGTCCAGTTGATTCAAGTTTCAAACGCCGGATTTTGATTAAAAGTCACAACTGACGACTATATACTGTAAAGGATTTGAAGTACGGTTTTAGAATAAATTGTAAAACAATGTATAGAATTTCATACAGTCTTTTAAATATTTTTTTTAGTCTGTTGGTAATTATTATCGTCATGATCATCGTCACCATACTGGTGGTGGGGTTTTTATTGTTAAAGGCCGGCTATGTAGGTGCCACCGCAGTGTCAGAAATTCTACCGTAAAGAATTATACTGTGTTTTAATTTTAATCTAGTAAAATGGACATGGAAACTGTGAAAAGGAGATTTAAGAACCAATACCTCCAGGTTGGCAACATGTGTCGTATGCTTACTTGGTAATTTAGTTAGCTAAAAAACTGTTTTCGTTACCCAAACCCTATCCGGGTCTGCTGGAAATTAATTATTTATATCCGCGCAATTATCCGCGACGCCCCGACACGGTTATCGGTAAAGAGAGACTAACTTTTAAATAAAGTTGTTTCCGTCTACGAAAGACCGTGTAGTTTTTAAAGTGTGTACCATGTAGCTTCGGCAAATATCAAAAAAGGGAACACCAGGAACCTAGAGCCCTTTCACCGAAACTAACTTTTTAATGAGGTGTTTTTTCCTCTACGGCGAAGTTTTTACGAGGTTGCCTAAAAACGGGTCCTAAAAAAACTTAGCAAAGATCGGTGATACTTGTTAATATAAATATACATGTGAAAAAAATTCTTGGGTTCAAATATTAAAAGAACACACTTCTTCTGCACAATCTTTATTATAGACAACTTTTACACGTCTACTATTAAACAACCGACTTGCTTAACAGTTCGTCAATCACTGACAATATCTCACCCTTTTGACAACACAATGATTTACTAATATAACAAACCGTCAATTGACTTATTAATGCCATTTGATTAAAACTACCGGAAGTTAACGCTGATTTCTAATAATTCATAAAAATACGAAATATACAAATACACTCTAAGAGATCATAAACTAAAATCAACAAGTTGTGAAATAAAGTGAATAATAACTAAAATTATATTTTTATCAAACTTCCGTAATAATCAAACAGGTTTAATAAATATGGTCGAATAAATATAGAAAATACACAATATTTCTATAAAATCAAAACATGATTTTTCATCAAGCTAACACATGTACCTTTGTACACTCGTATTTTATTAAAATAGCTTCAAAATAATAATATTTTTATCCATTTTATAAAGAACCAATATATCAAACTGCTTATCGTATGTTGTTACCTTGAACAAATAGTTCTCTTTGGCATAAGTAATTTAGACTCGTAATTAAGCTATGTTTAATGATGTGTAGGGTAATTAAGAGGCAATCACGGTATAGTGCGGGTTTTCGTTTATTATGATCTGGGTTCCGCATTATCAACTGCAACTCCCGCATCGTGATTCTCCGGGGAGGATATTGTGTGAATATTATCTGAAATAGCCTTACTGCTATAAAGCAGCCATATAACCGTGTAGTTATCATTTTTAGGGTCCATACCCAAAGCGTGGCAACGTAAAATAAGACTAAGGCTCCACTATCCGTTAGTCTGCCCATAGCTGTTAGAATAACAAATAATAATGACAAATTTAACTTAAAAATTCAAGGGGGGGAAATATGATATTTTTATTTTAAGCCACCATTGGGTACGGGTTTTTATTATTGGAATTTCATAGTACTGATCGTTACAAAATATTCAACACATTATTCTGTGTCGGATTTTGTAACATTCCGATACAAACGCTCGACCCGTAATCTTTATATAATCAAATTTTATTGTGACTGAATATCGTTGGTTATCGTTGGAAATTATGAAGAAACATTGTGTCAAATGTGTGTGCTATCTATCAATAAGGTTATATGAAATATTTTTTATAAAAACATACTATGAAAAAATATATAGCGATTGTATAAAGTTTCAAAAAACAATTTGACACCATTTTGTGGTTAACGCTACATTGAAATCGCCGATTTCATCGGTCGTGTCCTAAACCGAATATTGCCGATAAAATAATTTATTTTACTCCGTCATTGAATTTCATAGTATTGCAAGCTGGCCTTTTTATATACACATAATTTTGTAGAAAAATTTAATTCATGTTGTATCTATTTGTCCCGGCTCTGAAATAAGTTCACTATAGCAGAAAATGAGTAACGTTATGAGAATTTAGGCTACATTTATATTAAAAAATAGGGTAAATCACGCAAGAGAATTTAATTCTGTTAAAAAAATAATTTTAGCGTTGATATATAATATGACCATATCTAAATGTCTAATACTAATGCTGCGGCAGGTTACAGGAAGCGGACAGTCAGTGGGTAGCGCAAATATGTAAAGTGGTCACTTCCTAGCTCACGTGCTTCTCTCCCCAAATTATTGGTTTTCAATGCGGAAATCAAGGAGTATCGGAACTTTTACATAAGCGTAAGAAAGGTGAATAAACGTAACTAATACTATCAGCTTTAATCAATGAAAAGAATGATTGCAAAGATTACATCTATTCCTTCCCAGCCTTATTTAATTTTATAGCACAGAAAATATTATAAAGCAAGAAACTATAAAAGTAATAAAGTGACGTTTTATATGAAATTTACAATAGAAAACAATAATATCAATTTTAACCATCATGTGATGACAAACCCACCATGACAAATCTTCTTCTTCCTAGCATTATTCCCAATATTTACACAGGTTCTGCTTATATTCTTATCCTAAATTGACGGGTTACTATTTTTTAAGCAGAGCGATTGCCATCCGCAACCCAAATGGCGAACCAGTAACTCATTGGATATGAGTAAATTACCTATCAAGAGTTACTGATTGAAATGAATGAATGCTTATCGTGTTGTCCGAGGTACGGTGTGGAGACCCACAAGGACAAACATCTAGACCAAAACACATAAGCATGTTTTATAAGCATAAAACACATCTGATCTGAGTGGAAATTGGTCGCGTGACCGTCGAGACTCAAAGCAGGTTCGTCACCTCACCACCGTGATAAATAAAATGACAAATTGAGGATTTAATTTGACCAAGGAACTCAATAGTTGTACCTTGTTTTCTAATATCTTTAGTTGTATCATACCACGATGTTAGCAATAGATTCAAGGTATAAGTTAAATTAACATTGGTGTTTGAAATTGAACGAAACTCAATCACATAGATTGATTTACTATCAGGAATCGTCGGATTGATCTCGCGTAAACTAATCTTAATTATATCGCTTATTACGGATGTAAGAATATTTGAATCTGATAAATTTTATTATGAATATTAATTTCTGATTTTAGACCGTCAATCAATAGGAATAAAGAATTTTTAAGACTTAAGTATGTGATACAATAATCGAAGGGGTTTTGATTCGTGTAAATCAAGTAGTTTTAGCATATCTTCTCTCTAAAGCAGCTAAAACGCTTTATAAAATGGTCAGAATTCGTAAGCGAAGACGATATTAAACATGTAATCTATTTTTTTATGATTACCTTTTTGTGTTTTATATTATTTTTGTCAAGCTTTTTTATTTATTGTGTATTGTTCCGATGGAGTGACATAACAAATCGAAGGGATGATGTGAAACGGGTAGATTGTTTAACGAGCCTACCTGTGTGTCTGTCATTGTAGCTTCCAAACAGCTGAACCAGTTTAGATTTTTGTTTAAAAGGTTACTTCTTCGAAAGTGTTCTTGAATGTGACTCCAAAAAATCTGTTTTTCTTTTGATCACATTATGAGTAACTTCTACTTTATGAATGTCTGTGTTTTTTATCGTTTACTTAATTAAAGAATTGTTTTTCTTATATAATAATATTTATTAAGCAAAATGTGTAAAGCAAATATAATTTGATGTCAGAAACATGACAATGTATAAAAGCTAATGACGTATCCATTACGCTGAATAGATTCAAAGCTCTTTGTCTAGATTCAATCAAGTATACTCAGCGGCACAAATATTGAATATGGCTAAGCTAACTCGAAAACTGTCATTAAGGATATTATAATCAAAGATAACATTATAAATATAAAATAATAAGTAATACTATTTATTATTTATAATAATTTTATTACTATAATTTTCATAGATGTTATGTACTTTTTTTATTTTTGATAATTCTAATAATATTATTAATGCGAAATTGAGTTCGTATGGTTGTGACCCCTTAGTGCCTAAATGACTCAACCGATAATGATAAATGTAATATAGATATAGAGTTAAATATTGAGATAGAGACAGTTATAGGCTAAAATAAAACCTTAAGATAATTAAATCGTTGAAAAATAAGCCAGTTCTTTTGTGTCCCATGAAGGCTATTATGACACGACGTTAGTTCTTTTGATTTTTGATCAACGTGCTCTTCGACCCACGGCGGGAGGCCCACAGGGAAAAACGCCCAGACCAAAAAATATATATACTCGTATATAACAAACATCTTCTCCGAGCGGCAATCGAACCCACGAACGTCGAGGCTGAAAGCAGGCTCGCTTCCAGCACGCCAAAATGGTTGAAAAATGTTTAATGATAATGTCAATATTAATGTAATTGGGATTCTAATTAAATGTTAATATAATTGCATCAAGAGCAGGCTTATGTAATAGCTTTGTTTGTTAGTATTTTCACTGCAGTTTCAATTTGGAACGGTGTCGCATTGCCGGTTGCGGCCATTAAATATTCAATGAGTAAACTATTGAAAACTTTATTGATACAAACAGTATTTCACTGCCGCTGATTTCTTGGAATAGTAATTATAGTTTAGTAACAGAAAACCTGGCCTTGTATAGATTAAACTTAGTATTTAATACTAAAGTTTTATTTAATACTAGCTTCGACACCGTCTTCGCTTGCGTGGTGTACTAATGTTTCTTCATTGCAAAGATCCCGAATTCTTATTCTAAAATAAAAAGCCAAAGTTACTCCTTATAGCATCTCTAGCTATATGTCATTGAAAATCCCGTTAAAATTTTGTATGGGCTCAAATTCAAAATTTCATTCCGTCCGGTGCCTCCTGCAAGGCCGCAGTTTTGAGCTTTTAAGTAAGTATTTTAAAATATTTTATTTACTTTTCATTTTCATAATTTTTTGGAATTTTTAATATAATTAACACTATAGAAGTACCTTCTATCTACAATTGAAAAAAAACAAAATTTGAAATAAAATTTTGTGGTTTAACGTCAGTGAAAAACACGTTAAAATGTCACGCTCATTCGTAAAATAGTAAGGTTTAGGGCGCGTCCCCACCGCTGCGCACGGAGAGGGTACGTGTGTTAGCTTCGCTTTGCAAGAAAATATATGTGATAATATCTAGGGTCCACTGCAAGCCCCGAACAAGATATGCTAAAATTGACGTCATTGCTATACGCGTGAATTGATCATGTCTTCCACGCAACTCTGGCTGTGAAGGTTATGTATGCGGTACACGAAAGCATGGTTAGCTTCGTTGTGGGAGTTTGGACGGACGGGGAAATGATATTAATATTCATGTATTCCGTGTGCTGCAGTGAAATCGCAGACCCACGTTGTCAAACAAACGAACCCATGCAGCTAATATGAGTCGCGTGGCCGTGCAGTGTGCGCAGGGATGGGGTCGTACCTTTAATCAGGAATCAGCCTATACATATAATGTATATAGGTCCGTTTCAACCATACGGCATGTAATAACGGCCGATATCAAACGGTCCGTTATTGATGAGTTGAGCCCGACGCCAGCGTCCGCCGCGCAATGAATCACTAGCATTACCTGACCTGTATTATTACTAACCAAGCTAACTATTACACCTCCCAATTTTACATATATCGCTTGTGTAATAGGAGATTGAGTATATCAATGCCTTATGGCGATCAGCAATGTACGTTAAATGCTTGTTACAGTTGGCAGGTATACAGATTTTTGTATACCCGCTGATTCCAGAGTTCAAGCTGAATGTTCCCGTGATATATGCAGGAGCTATATGCGCTACGGAACTGCAAGTTTAATACATAATGAGTCTGATTGACGCGTTCAGTCTTTATTTATGGTCGTGATGTGATTTTGCAAACGTGAAAATGATTTCGGTGCTCGTCATGTATCGAAAACCATTTATGTTTTATGAGTGGTTTTTTGTCTTTAAATAAAGCAAATTGTTTGGCTTGGAAGAAACGTATAGCAATGTTATGGAGTTATAATTATAAATACAAGAAATACGATGTTTTTATTGTTTTAGTGTTTTTTGTTGAAATGGTTTCAATTATTTTTTATTCTGAATATACCTAGTTTTTTTTTTCATATTCAGTTCGCATATGTGATAAATTTTGTGATCAAGGATTGGAAATTTAGAATACAAGGGCTAATTATTACTTTATTAGCTACCGCTTCCCATAATTTTTGTGTAACTCTAAGGTAATTGAAGTCTGTGGTGGTTTGTAATAATTATCTTTGCATTTGTCTGTATATAAAACTATTGTAGGAGATAAATAAAAACAGACCAGGGGATTACTATTAACTCTTATTTTGATTCAAATGACGACCAAAAACATGCCGAAAACTGAGTTACATCGCTATTTCGTACCATGACATGTACGTCATGCTAATATGAAATTGAATCGATTTACTGTCAAAATAGAATAGAATGTTTAATAAAAGCTAAAGGTAAGCCCGCAAACCATTATAAACACTGTTCTAATATATTTTCAGATATAATGGATTCCCTGCTACTTTTCCAAGTATCAACAAAGTTACCAACTACTGTTACAACGTACAGCCAACTTTCTAAGTATAAGATAAACTAAGTTTATGATGATGCAGGCTATAGACCAGTAATTCTATCGACACCTACTGCATAATGCATATCTGCACTTACACTTCACCTCTCTACTTGACTTGAAGTATCATCCAACTTGAGCTCGATTTTATACGACTATTCGCCCTGTACGCTCTCCATTGGCAGCTTATAAGTAACAGTGCTGAGAATTCTTTAGTAAAAAGAGCAATGAGTAACAAATAATTGAAAATGTATTTCATCAGTTTTGGGACTTGGTGGATGTTTTAGGCCAGAAGACCGCTCGTTTCCAAAGCAATAACTCGAGAGCGCATTGACGGACGCGTTTCAAGGACTGGCTCTCACAAGATGGAGATCGTTTTGAATGCCCTTTCGTAGCCACTGCGTTGACGTGGAAGGATCTTGGGATTAGATATATTAGAGATAAAAAATTAAAAGTAATAAAATACACTATTGTATAGTTGAAATATATAGTAACACTCTATAATGACGATCGTCGCGGTGTGCTGGAAGCGAGCCTGATTTGACACTAGACGGTTGCGTGTTCAATTCTCACCCGGTGTTTAGTATGAATATCCTTGTAAGTCTCCCCATCGTGCCTCGTAGAGCTCGTTAATTTTATCAGATTGACATTTTATTTATAACAAACCGTATAAATTTTATATTCATTATATTAACATCGGTTAACCTGGTCTTTAAAATGGTATTAGGATCGACATTAATAGTTATTTCTTAGTAATAAATAAATAATCCGTGCTATACACATTACACGTGACGTGATACGAAAACATTTTCCTTTGATTAGAAATATAAATAAAACTGTGTACTCTAAGAATGAATGGCAAACATTAAGGAGGTATAAGGAGTCCTCACATCCGCCATGAACTCATGAATTCGTTAGATAATAATATGAATGCTGGAAATGTGGTATTGCAGTTTCACTTGCTACTTGATATGTATATACATATCTCAAAATAAAAATAAACATTTTGTTATTTTATATTCTTTTTCAAAATCATTCTTCTAATTATGATATTTTTAGAGTTTCGTATTCAAACGGTGTCAACGAAATGCTATTACTTTGCCTCCGCTGTCCGTCTATCGGGCTGTATATCAAGTTGAAATTTGAAATGAACCTTCAGAACACAACAGAAACATACAGATTGTATGTTTCTGTTGCCGCTACAACAAAAAATGCTAAACTAAAAATAAAATTTAAAAAGGGGTCTCGTGAAGTATAAAAAATAATTAGTTGGAAAACATATTTAATTTCAAAATAGAGGACAATTTTGTTTTAATAGTGGATAAATAAAATTTCTGTCAACTCGAAACTAAGTCTACGTGGTTCGGCTTATAATCTAACTAAGATTCTAAAACAAGATTACTCAGCAGCAGCACTCGAGTGCTAGTATTCATTTTTGAAGCACTGTAATGCTCTTGAGGCGTAATTCCATCACATTCAGCGCTCATTCCCAGACGTGCTGCTCGCGCACTCGTCCTTATTCACCCCCTGTTGGAGGTCTGATTCAGTTTCATTTTTCCACTTTAATCGATTCTATTGTTTCTATATTCGTGCTCTGACTCAAAAGATTTTTGTTAATAGGATCCTTGTTTTCTTGTCGATTTAAATGCCATTACGAAAACAAAAATGAACTTATAATTCTTGTCTTTATAATATTTGTATCGTAATATCTTCAAAGTTAGACAAATATTTGTGCAATTTCAAGTCTGTTCAATGTATATATATAAAAGTCTAACTAATTGGATCTGAGCTTATTAGCTATCAAGAGTCAACGATTATTATCAGATGATAACAACTGGGACAAACGCCTTGACCGAAACAGATATTTATAACAAACATCTGCTTCGGGCGAGAATGCGAGAATCGAGCCCGCGACAGTTGTCCCAGAAAAGAACCCCTCTTTAAGCTTCAACTGTCACGGGCTCCATAGTACCATATTTTATTAAAATATTTTTCAAAAAAATCTAGTAGAATAAAGCCATTTGTATAGCACAGTTTAACTCGTAGAAGCTAACAAAGTGCACGCGTCAATATGTCGGCTAGACAAATAGCGGGGCGTTAAAGAGTGGAAATTGAAAATAATACGTCACATCTTCGCCGACTCTGCTGTGGGCGGGTGATTTGTCCCACTAAGAGCTAGGCCTACGGTCGACTGGGCTTGAAACCTCATATAGCTATCGATCTTAAGTACGCGTTATTTAACATTTTATATCACACTGGGTGGAATTTAATACAGATCATAGTGTTAAGTTTTTTTTTATAATAATAAACTCTACACACTCAACAGGGCCCAGTTCATACACAATGACAAGGACATACAAACATTTGCTCCGGGCCGGACCCACGACCTGTGGCGCTGACGCCTGGTTCGCTACCGTTGCGCTCAACTTCCGCTAAGACTGCGATTAATAAATTTGAGATGAATTTTCATAAAAAGTAAATTTAAAATAATTAGTTATACATTTAACGGTAAGTACGCTAGAAAGCAGTAACGAGTGACCGAATACACTGCCTGTGAAATATTATGAATAGATTTTGATGAGCAATTCACCTGAATGAAGTCATATAGACTAGAGCTACAGTAACTACTGTTGCTTCTATCTGTAAGGCTAATCCTTTAACTTATGTTTCTTTTTTTTTTTTTTTTTATGTAAGAGGGGGCAAACGGGCAGGAGGCTCACCTGATGTTAAGTGATCACCGCCGCCCATGAACATCTGCAACACCAGAAGGCATGCAGGCGCGTTGCCGACCTTTAAGGAAAGAATAGGCTCTTTTCTTGAAGGTTCCCAAGTCGTATCGGTTCGGAAAGACCGCCGGCGGAAGTTGGTTCCACAGAGTGGTTGTGCGAGGAAGAAAATGTCTTCTAAATCGCGCTGTTGTGGATTTCCAGACATCGAGGTGGTATGGATGGAACTTAGAGTTTTGTCGCGATGTCCGATGGTGAAATTCTACCGGCGGGATCAATCCAAACAATTCCTCAGAACACTCTCCGTGATATATGCGATAGAAGATGCAGAGTGATCCGACATCTCTACGCAATGCCAAAGGATCAAGCCGATCGGAAAGGGATAGATCGTCGACAATTCGAGCCGCTCTTCGTTGGATGCGGTCAATTGGAAGTAGCTGGTACTGGGGAGCTCCCCCCAGAGGTGAGAGCAGTACTCCACGTGTGGTCGAATTTGTGCCTTGTAGAGTTTTAGGCGATGAGCCGACGTGAAGTAGTGCCTCGCCTTGCTGAGCACAACAAGCTTTTTAGAGGCCAATTTGACCTTTCCTTCCAATTGACCGCGGAACTGAACGACGCTCGAAATGTCGACACCAAGTATTCCGATACTAGCTGTGACAGCCAAGGGAGTGTTCTCAAAACGAGGAGTGGAGGGAGTGTTTACAAATGGTGATTTTTTAGCGGTTAACGCGCAAATTTGTGTCTTCTTGGGGTTGAATTGGACTAAATTTAGTCGGCCCCAGTCCGAGACTTTGGTCAATGAAGTCTCGACTTCAGAAACAAGTTTGTTTCTGAAGTCGAGACTACATTGACCTACAGAAGGACGGCAGTCGGTGTGGTCCCGACTGCCGTGAGCGCTTGCATGGGAAGCGCTGGGGGCTTACCATCTCGCCCCCCCCGGGTCTGAGTTCCGCTACCAAGCGGAGCCATGTGATTGTCAGGTCGCGTTGGTTGTTCTACAAGAGTTCCCGTAACCTGACAAAAACACTGAGGTCGGCCACCGAGGAGGTTTTAGTGGGTCCCCATGACGTTTCCACCTTGTCATGGAACCCCACATAACCCGGTTGTTCCTCCCCAGGACGCCGGGTATCTGGAAGTAGATTTCCTCCCCGACAAAAAAAAAAAAAAAAAAAAAGGCTTGGTAGCATACCCGTTTTCGGCGAAACGCCGTTTTACAGGAGCGACCAAACCAAGGCTGAGACTTGCCTCCGATGGGCACTGCAGAAGCCGGAACAAAAAGTTCCATGCCCTGGAGTATCACATCGGCGACAGAGTTGGCAACGACGTCCGGATCATCCGGCGAGAAGCAAATCTGTCCCCATGGGTAGGACGCAAAGAAAGAACGCATCCCATCCCAGTCTGCCGACCTGTAGTGCCAAACGCGCCGGTAGCCCGCGAAGCGGGGCCGTGCTGGGCGCGGGACCGGCACTGTACTCCGAACAAGGCAGTGGTCCGACGAGCCTAGAGGAGGATCGACGGATACCAGATAGGTATCCGGATGAGAGGTCAACAGAAGATCCAACAGTGAAGGTGTATGATCCTCTACATCTGGGATTCGCGTTGGCGAGGTTACCAGTTGTGTCAGATCATATGCCAAAGCAAAGTCGAGAACAGATCTCCCCGCGTGATCGGTGGTATGTGAACCAAGCCATTCGGCATGGTGGGCGTTGAAATCGCCAAGAATCACGATCTCCGCAGATGGGATCTGTTGCAGCACGGAATCTGTAGCCAGTTGGATGTGCTCAATGAGTCGGTCAGTTTCGGCATTTCCGCTATGGGACCTATAAAGGCACGAGTAGATTCGCGGATGGTCATCGCAGTCTACGCGCAGCCAAAGAATGGATAGGTCCCCTACTTCAAGGCTGCCGAGGCGACGAGAGCAGACATCCTCCCTGACGTACACGCACACACCAGCCCGGGGTACAAAGGAATGTTCCAAATTGTATCCCGGGTAGGAGAGGAAAGAAGTATCAGCCAGAGACGATATCTGGGTCTCGGTGAGAAAAAGCAAGGCCGGCTTCGCCGTCTCAAGGTGGTGATGGACGGCGTTCAGGTTGGAATTCAGCCCTCTAATGTTACAAAAGTCCACAGTTAGCGTGGAAGGGGTTGCCTCAAGTTGCCTGCTTCGTTTGCCCCGAACAGTTTTTGAGCGCGCAAAATTGCCCCTCCCAGAATTCGGAGGGCAGCCTGGGCATCCATGCTCAGCTGGAGTTCGTGCTGAGCATGGACGCCCAGAGAGGGATTCTCCACCGCGAACGCAGGTGGTACCCTCCTGGGGTACACGAACCGAATTCTGCACGTCCATAGAAGAAGGCCTCAGGGACTCTCACTCACCGTACGAAACGCGACACTTGTCACTTCACGCCGGTTTTCTGTGAGAGAGTGGTACTTACCCGGGCGTGCCGGCCCAATTCGGCTGCACAGAAAGAGCTGTGCAGCGTGGCACTACCACTAGTTGAATTGACTGACTGCACTGGTGGAATAATCTCTACAGACAGAGATTATCCCACCAGCGGGCGATGGGGTCGTCACGTCCCGACGCCGAGATTCTAGTTTTGGATTTATGTTTGTGTAGCCTTTTTTAGAATCCGTATTGAAATTGTAAAATCTAAACCTATATAATTTCATCCTGAAAATATAGGCACTGTAAAATTAAGAAAGGTACATGATTTATCTTATGAACCATAGTAGGACAGTGTAGTAAACACAGTACTTGTATACCACATTATATGTAAGTAGATAAATAAATATTAATGAAAATAGTTTTCAACAAATCATCAAACATAATTATTTTTAAACTACTAGACAGATTTATGAATTTTTGAATTGGCAAGCACGCATAAGATCCACGTATCACTCACAAATTTCACTGTCTGTCTGTCTTTTCACTGTCTGTGTCCTTCAAAGTGAAACAAAGTATACTGCTTTGCTGTAAAACAACTGACCCTGTAGTAGTACCTACCCAGACGGCCTTGCAATAAAAAGCCACCCACAAGTAAAATAAAAAATAATGAGGTAAATATAGCTATTATTATTAATATATTATTAAATTTACCATTATCTAACATCGTAGGTACACTCCGCACTGAGTGCATCTAGATCTCTACGTACGTGCATCAGTTCGCTGTCTGTTGGAAAATTCTTGTTACCGCAATAATCCACCTTCGGCTTAGAATAACATTTCTTATTCTACAATTACGTAAGCGCTACGTTGTACAGCCTTAAAATATTTTACTCGATTCTATAACAAATGTAAAAATACTTTATTAATATTATACTACAATTGGGGGTGGATAAGTGTCCGGTAAATAAGTATGTCGACGATTCAGACAATTTAACAATAATAATTAGTTACGGAGATCGCATCGTTTCGGAGTGTCTGGTATTCGTGTAGAGAGAGCGATACAGTTCGTACCTTCCAAGCGGGACCGTTGGTTCACTCAACTCTGATAGTATTATACCTACTGCTACCTACGTTGTAATTCGTGATTACTGACTACCTACATAGAATACAAGAATTATCATACTGTGTATTTGTGGTTTAATTGCCTGATACCTACGCCATGAGCCCTGTACCAGAAGCGCCTACCGATGACGAACGTACCTCTAATATACCGCAGTCGCCGTCAAGTATATTTTCGGTATGACATTCTATGTCTAAGGTATAATAAGTAAGACAATAATAAGCAAAAGTTTTTTTACATTTATTTGCCTATAACATTAACTTAATTGTAATTAAAGTAGTAGAACAAAAGAAAAAAGAAAAATCCTGTTTTACTTAAACGTTAATGGGTTTGAATTTTTTTCGATTACCAAGACCTGATTATAAACTATTTTTGATTATAACACGAAATATAGTAGACAAAATGAAACTTACAACGCATAATGTCAACATAAAAATCGAGGTCAAAATTGACTTTTTTTTTTAAATAGTGTAAAAATAATAATTTTGTAATATAATGAAAATTGTAGCAATCCTTATGCGGCTTCTTTATCAGCAAAGATTTAAAGCTAGCTAGGAAATTAGAAATCTAGTTTTGTTCGGGACATAAAGGCGATTACATATCTCATCTGTGCGAGAGCAGTCTATAAATTTTAAGAATTTCATTTATTTAAAGCATAGCTTGGAAATAACCCACCCATTTAAAATATTATGCTCTCGTAATTTTCTTGAGAAATGAATCAGTTTAGTTCTATATAATTGTTTAGACTGACTTTAGTTTTCAAATACATATAAATAAAAATGAATCGTCGAAATGTATGTATGCTCATAACTGCAGCTACACCGATTTGAATAAAACTTTTTGTTATATTTGTAGTTATCAGAAAAAAAATTGGATTACAATTAATTTATTCAGGCTACGGATCCTCAAGAACTTTACACCCAGAAGCATAAATCTGTGTAGTCAATACAAACATCTGAGAAAGAATCAGCCGGTGAAAATAGATGATACTAAGCTGTGATAATGAAGAGAAAAGTCGTCTTCGACATTCCAAGATGATAGTGGATGGCGTTCAAGTTTGAGCTCAGTCTAGAGAGTTGCTTTATGTGCCTTATCCATTTCGCGCAATTCGTTTTATCTAAGAGAAAAAAATGTAAAGAAATCTGAGGAAAGCCTACGCCCTACGCAATTATACTCATATAGTGTAAGTCCTAGGCATGGATGGTCAGAAAGAATTCTCGCCAGCGATACACTACTGCAGTAGACGAACCAAATTCTGCTTCTTCTTAAAAAAATTGGGTTTCTTGGAATCTCATATAAAAGATGAGGCACGAGTGCACGCTGACATTGATAGTGGTTATTCTCCAGGCATACCAGCATATACGGCTGTGACCGAAGCATGTCAATTGATATTATAAATAATAATAATAATAAACGCTACACACTCAACGGCCCCCATATAGTGTCGGGGTCCGGAAACACATACAAGGACAAGGACAAATAGACCGGAAAATATGCTTGCATGATCAATACAAACATATTATGCTCCGTGCGGGAATCGACCCCGCGACCTGTGGCGTTTAAGGTAGGTTCGCTACCGCTGAGGCACAACGTTGTCGAAATTTCCACTATGATTTTTAGTAACGTATATAATAAGTTGTAAGTTAAAAATGCCTGACATTTGTTCCTGACTTGGCAGCGTACCAAAATACGATCTAATGATAAAATTATTACTTTTATGTATAAAAAGGTAAGTGGGACGTCAGAACAAAGTAACAGGCGACCTAGTACGTCGCCTGCGAGATATGAATAGATTTTAATGAGCGATTCATCCGAATGAAAGTTGCTATTGCGTCTGTCTTAGTTATGTTTTAATTTTCTTTTTGGATATTCTGTTCCTTAATTTACGGCTTTATATTCAAATTTTTAGCCAGCATTATGTAAAGCTACGCTCACGAATTTATTCACTGTTATAGTTATAAGGTTTCTATTTATTCCGTTATTTTATGGCAAAAACAGAATCTTGATAATTTTGTAATATCCGTTTGTTCGTCATTGTATTTTGTACCTCAAACAAAAGAAGCTAAATCTCTGGACTTGAATGAAGAGCTTCATCAAATAGTGAACACCCCGATATAATTATAATCCATTTAGTAATTTTGACGGATTGTCTTAAATAAGAAACAAGACTAACAAACATCCTAACAATAGTTGTTGACAATCCATGCGTGGCAAATTTTACGTAAAAATAAATACATAAACGTTTCCTTTTTGTTAGAGATCAGTACAGAATGAATGCTCTTTACATTAACTATATTGTGTGGTAAGGCCTATTACAAAATTAGTGAATACTTTGAGGACACCACACCTTGGGAATAAGACAGTGACTCCAGGCTTTTCAGTGAACATAATATGTAAATTGATATTCAAAAAAATATGTATTAAAATAGAATTAAACCCCGCGTTTGTTTCGCCGGCTCTGCTCGGGTAAAGGTTTAATTTTAGAGCCAGTGGTTGAATCTTGACTTTCAACGAATAAGTTATATGCTTTTTACGTTGAATAAAAATATTTAAATTGTATTTGAACTATGATAATCTTTTTTAACAACATAAATGATATACAATAAAAACCTTTACCTATAGTATTAATAAATCTTTTGAAACCTGGGAATAATTTTCACTGAAATAGTTTGGATATGATATTTAAACTATACTTAGGGAATCAAAATAATAACATTAGTTAAAGCTTGCATTCAAGATAGAAAATAATACATCCAAGTAGTAAGAATGGTATGAATTGTAAAAATCCATATGTGGCTTCTTATTCTGCAGAGATTTAAAGCTCGCTAGGGAATTAGAAATCTAGTCCTATTCAGAACATAAAGGCGATTACATTTCTCGTATGTATGGTAGCTGTCGACGAATCCCAAGAATTTCAGCTATTTATAGACAAATACCAATTAATATTTAATATATTGTAATCATATTTTTACGAAAATCAGTAGTAATTCATTTTCATTTTTTTATATTCACTAATTATTACACTTAAAAATAAGTTAAAATTATATATTTTTTCAAATTATTGAAATTTTAAATTGACATATATCGTGGACAGAAACGACCACTTCTATATTTTTGGAAATAATGTTTGTATAGACTGAACAGAACTTTGCTTCGGTCTATATGTTCAGTCTCACTGTACCTATGAGATAGTATTAATCTATTTCTATCACGGATCATCTGATAAAAACAATAATTTCTTTCAACAAAATATAATCTAACAACTTAACGGTTCGCCATTAAAGGGTCGCGAAAGTCAGATGGCAATACTGTGAAAATATCATGAATAAATTGAATATAACTATGCCAACTAGTAACCTTGTCATAAGCCAAGTGTGATGAGTTAAAGGTTCAACCACATGGTACACTATCTTACAATTTTGTTGGAGGAGAGCTGACGTATTGAGCAGAACATTTACTACCAAAACTGGCTACGTCAGTCACCTGAGAGCTTACCGTAGACGTGGTTCTTCACAACAATTTACATTTTTATTTTTACATTCACCAACAAAGCATAAAAAATGTAACCTAATGAAAGAAACCTTTTTAATATAAACACAATAAGTTCATAGAAATTTTAACCCCTGTAATCGATCAATTGTATTCATATAATTAAAAGCAACATTCTTTAAGCATTATATGAATACTTATAATAAGAACACGTTTAAAACCGTTTTCTGTTCGGGCGTACTCAGACACAAGGCAATCACAAGTTACTTTATATTCAGTTGGATCGATTGATGCTGTAAAAGGCACCAAGTATTGAGTTGAATTAGAATTTAAAATATATCGATTCCCCTATGAATGGACGAGAAAGAGAAATATTAACTTTACTGCGATTGGCTAACGCAGCTGGTCGGAACGTGACTTGAACCGTTACTGTAGTGCGTCTGGGTTTCTTGAAACAATGTCTTTGTAATTCGATATCTTACTTTGATATATTACGCTATTAAATATAGGATAAATAACTATGTAATTTATATATATATATATCGGAGAATGGAGATTCTCATAGACATCGTCATCAGTGGTTACAACTCTTGTGGGCTTCGTGTGGGTAAAATGCAAGCACAAAACAAGCTGTACAATATTTATTGTGGATTTACTCCTTTTAACAAATCGTAGTATCATATCATATATTCGAGCAGTGGGTTCGGCGCACCGATCTTGACTTCACCTCCCAATAATCTAAGAGTGATCCAACTCGATCCAACCACAATTTCACAATATATCTTATTCCCGTAAAACAACATAGCTTTTGTTTCTTTTCTCATTCCCACTGACAGCGTTCAGATGGTGTCTCGACCCCACTAGAGGTATCCCTCTACTCGATATGGCCAGTATTATAACAACTTAATAAAAACTTATACAATATTAAAAGGTGATTACCAATCAAATTAAGTTAATTTATGATTTAAAATGAACAAATATCAGTAAAATTATTAAAGAAAAGCTAGTTTAACATCCAACTCCGACATATATAACCTTACTGACTTAGAAAAATCCAGCCTAAATCCTTGGACCTAGAAAGGTGTATGTGAAAAGGGGGTTAAAAGTTTTTATGGAACTCCGACACTAAAGTATTTGAATGGGTAGAATAGTGTTGCCATACAACTGCCAAGTTTCAGTCGTAGTTATACATGATTTTACATACGACGAAGTAGTTATATCACATCATATTTTTTATTTTTTTTTTATGTTAGAAGTTGGCAAACAAGCATACGGCCCACCTGATGGTAAGTGGCTGCCGCAGCCTATGAGCGCTTGCAGCACCATTAGTAGGTGCTACTCACGCGTTGCCAACCTCGAGATATTAGTTCTTAAATCTCGTTCGCCCAGTAATTTCACTAGCGTACAATGCCCTTCAAACTGGAACACAGTAGTGCCTAAGCACTACTATTTGGCGGCAGAATATTGGACACTGCGGTGGTACCTACCTAGCCGGCCTCTTGCAACAAAAGACCTACCACCAGTATGACTGAAAAGACAGTATCATAAAAGAAAGCTAATGTGGCTATAGTTGGGATATAGATCTTGACCAACCCATGGGCTTGAAGGTATTTAATTTCAAACACACGCCTGAATTCCCAGTACGACAGTCTTCTTACTAGGTAGACAGAGGACATTAAAAACTCAGTGGAAATCGCTGGATGCAACCGACACGAGATTGCTCCCAGTGGCATCATTTAGGACAGACCTTTGTCTTGCAGAAGGCGTATATAGGTTTATAACATTAGGTTACACAAATCGAACTCATAATATAAAAGTAATAAATACAACATAATTGTTAAATTTAAATTTTGGTATAAAAACATATAATTTCGCATCTAATAATCCCCATTTTGTTGTTTTTATAATTTTAATATTATATCCAAAGATAATTGCAAAATAGAAACGAATTTAACAATATAGCATTCATCAGAATAGGTTTATCCGTGTAGTAGTTACAAAATAGCATATAATAAGCTATCTTATATGACTTTTTCATTCAATGATATTTAATAATATCTATAGTTTTTTACTAAAAATACGTACATTATATAAATACGCTATATTGGACGTTGAGTAATAATAAACAAGTATTAGAGTAAAAATAACATAACATAAGAAATTATAAGGTTATTACTCAAGGCTGCCATCGAGGTCGAAGTGCGATGGTTTCCTGATGATCTCTAATGATCCCTAATTTCGGGGCGCATTTAAGTACTTGGCATTCTCTGTTTGTTGACGTCATGAAATCTAGATGCCAATTCAGAAAAAGCCTTTTATTTATATTACAAGTTGGCAAGCAAGCGTACGGGCCACCTGATGGTAAGTGGTTGCCGTAGCCTATGAGCGCATGTAAGTAGGTGCCACTCACGCGTTGCCAACCTCGAAATATTGGTTCTTGAATCTCCTTTGCCCAGTAATTACACTAGCCTACAGTGCCCTTCAAACCGGAACACAGTAATGCCAAAGGAATACTATTTGGCGGTAGAATATTTGACACTGCCTTGGTACCTACCTAGCTGGCCTCTTGCAACAAAAGACCCACCACCAGTGTGACTGATTGCAATGGTAGAATTATCTTTTATAGCCATTTATTTATTATGTCCATAAATAAGATCATTCATAATATTACTGAACTATAGTTCACTCGGAATCTACTTTTACTATTTTTATTGAGTTTTGTAATATAAAGTACTTAGATTGGATGCATTTTTAAATTTCCTGTTAAACATTGTGCTGATGCGTGCACGAATACGAAATGAGCGTGTTCGCTGGGCCGTGCCAGCATCAACAATGCAGCGCACGCCGCCTCTGTTCACTCGAATAACTATCTGCTCTCCAGTATTATCGCTTCACAAACAATACGAAGATTTGTTATTAAAATCTATGTACATTAATTTACTGAAAATAGATATAAGAGCAGATTGTTTCTATATGTTAATATAATTTTTCCAAACAGAAATCGTTAAGAAAATCACTGTGTGGTCCAAAACCTTGTGCTTGTTGCTCATATAATACATAAACACATATACGATACACACTCAACGGCCCCCGTTAAAGTAGTTATGTGTCGAGCTCCAGGAACATACACAATTATAAGGACAAACACACCTAGCCCGGCACGCATGCCTTTATGGTCAATACAAATCTACCGCTTTTCGCTACAAGTAGTTTTATTATGAAGTTGGAGCAGTAGCAACAGCCATAGTAGAGTAGTCGTAGTAGCAACAGTTAACAAGTATATCCTGCAATATAATAGATATTTTTTCCAATAAGCAACATACGTTTTTATAGTGAATTTTAGACTAGTTAAATGTTAATTTTAGCTTCCATGAACACAGGTTTATATAGAGACGTGTGTACCCATGATTCGTAAACAAAGCACACGTAGCTGTAATAGGTCACGCATCATAAAATATAGATGGACGCAGTATTCAATATATGGTACGACCGGTTACTGTACTGGCTTACTGTGCTAAATATCGAAAATTATAGTTAACGACTAGAGAGTAGTTTATTTTATAATGCTGAACTAAGTTTCTGTGCAGTAATCTTCAAAATAAAATCATCAAACGTAAGAAAAATATTCAACATTTTTATTTGATGATCAAACCCAGACATTTTGTTAAATGTATATAACTGTATAGTTTAAAATGGAATATGACTTTATGCGTAAATATGTATTATGATTTATAATTGTAGTAATGTGTAAATAACATAAAAGTTTGTAATACATAAATAAACATTGCTATTACAGTAATAATTAACTTTATCTACAACTCTGTATTAAATAGCAGAGAAACAAAAATCCTTGAAGTATATCCAAGCGATTACTTTGCAGAAATACAAAAAAAGACAAAGGCATTAGTGTCAAATATATGTAACACAGTTGAAATTGAAGAATGACCAAGAGGAAAGTGTTGTGGGCAAAGGAAGTTAAAGTTCGGACGTAAAGTGTATGCTCCCTGAATTAAACGTGAAATTACGAATAGATAGATAATTTTTTGCAAGGTATTACTTCTCTGATGAAACCATTACTAATAGTTTATATACGTAGTTTTTTGTAGTAACAGAGCCTTTTATAACAGAAATAGGCCGGAACAACCACTTCCACAGTATATTGACGTGGAGTAATACTATCCGTGCTGTTGCTTTCCGTTCAATGAGTGGGAGTGTCTGAGACCCAAACCCCCACCCCATCTTGACTCTTTCTTCTATCACAGTTATCTGTCCCCTATCTGCTTGAAATGGTGCGAAGCTATAAATTTACCTTCAAAAAACTTCTTCAAACAAGTAATAGAACAATTATTTGTATCCAAACTTATCAAAAAATAGAACTCTTCTTCTCTAGAACTTAGAAAGTGAAAACCACAATTTAAAAATATAATTTCATTATGAACAACGACTGTGGTAAATAAATGAAATATAACGCGTTTTTTCCCCCAATTGGCTCGAGCAGCTGAGGCGGTTGTAAAAACTATACGTGACTTGAACGATAGAGATACTCGACTGTTTTGCGACCGAATACGTTTTTAAGAATTAAAAATTAATGTTCTGACGTCTTTGCTGATCGAGCGAAACTCGTTCTAGCTAAATTATATGTCTGGCATGAAGATATTTTGTGAGAAAAAACTTTAAAATATTTTATCGTAGTTAGGGATTCTCGCAGACTTATATTATAAATCAGTAATAAATTTTGATAAATGTAACCAATCTATCTTTATAACTTTAATTAATTTATTTAGGGGCTAGCTATTTGAAAGATAGTACAAGTTTATTATGAGATACTGTAATATGTAAAGCATGGCAAGAAGATCGAATTGTAAAGTAAAATTGAGATTTATGGTCTTATTTGAAGCGTTAATATTAAAGTAAAATAGACGAAACTGAGCATTGTATGGTTTTTTTATTCTTGTTACCTTATGAGCTAATTTACTTTTAATACAAATAATACTATTTATTTTTCTAAATTCTCGAGGTATAAGTAATATATAAACGCGCTTTAATTGCACCACGTACTTAGTATAAAAATTTCGAAATTGTATTCTATAATATCATAAAAACTTCTTTGATCAAAGTAGTTAACTCTTTAGAAAGGGTAACCGATAGCTCCGATAGCGGCATGATTCAGTGTTCACTTCTAGTTTATTTCTTTCGAGTTTCGCTCGTCACTTTTATTCCGCACTTTAGCTTCTACCTCAATTCAGCCACTCTCATCTTTCCCTGCATCAGAATTTGCTAAATTACGATCCAATCTATTTTCAACTCTAAACTGTAAGTCACAGAGCCGGTTCTTGTACGGTAAATTAAGTATCTGCAATGTTTTTACTTTTCATTGCGACGACGGAATATGATGCAGAAATGTAAAATGTAAGGACAATTGAGTGGAGAGGGAGGCGCAAATGTGTAGCGAGCGCTACTCTTTGTCTCGGCCATGAAATGACATTTTTTTTAGAATAGTGCTCTTTTTTCAAATTTGCTTGAGGAAATATGGGATTTTCATTCACCTCTAATTAGAAACATGTTTTTATAAGAAACTCATTCAGTACACTATTTTCTTTGACAAATGTTACATTTTCCAATTAGCTGAATTTCAATGAGTCTACATTATAATAAGAGAAGATATGCGTTTTTTGTTCTTTTCTAACAATGTTTTAATGTTTCTCTGTCTTTATTTTTCGCATGAAATGGCATAGATACCACACAAATACAATTCCTAAAAAATAAATCATTTTTGTTGTACTTCTGATTTATGAAAAAACAAATTCTTTATGTGACTATGAAAGATAAATTAATATATGCAAAGTCGTTCCAAAAATTCAGTTTTAATATTAAAGTGTCAGATCTGCATCTGGAGTCGGGTCACGGAGCACGAGAATATTGTGAGAGCGTTCCGGTCGTCTTGGGGATCGTAAATCTTAAATTCTAAGTCCTTGTGGCGTTCCCGATATGTCTAATCCCTGGGCTGCAATAGGCTTTGACACATTGTTACTATTCACTAAACTCGAATTCTATTATTTTAAGTGAAAACTCAAATATTTTATTTTGATTATTTGTATAACATTGTTTACTATTTAATTTATATGTTATGAAGAAATGTTAACATTTAGAAGGATAGGAATTTCCTTTATGTATTCACAGTAAAACAATATTATGGTTCAATTTTTAAAGCTAAATGTTCATTTCTTAGCCTTCGCTTCTCTGGCAGCTTTTCTTTCTGCACGAGCAAGCTATTTCGCGAGCTTCAGGTTACCCTTTTTGCAAAACCGTTGGTTCCTTAGGAAATTGGTATCCATACCGTGGGTGGATTCATGCCTAAATTTCGTCGGCTTTTTTACTTTGCGATTTTGATTATGATTTGTATGTTTCTTTGACTTCGCCATTTTAACTGATTTTGCAGTTCTTTGCCATAAGGAGAACTAAAAGCTTACATTACGTAGCAACTGTTCCAAATATTGAACAATAGATATTATGATCATTGTTATTTATTAGCCAAACTTTAGACCTAGTTCAATATTATCTATATTGAGCTAGGTCTAAATTTAAAGCTAAAAATTTAAGCAACATAAAGAATTAAGAGCAAACGGCGAAACTAAGCATTTTTGTAATTAGCTATGCACCAAGTAGTAGTTACTACACTAGCTATGCCCGTGGCTCTGCTCGTGGTATGTAGTTTTTTTAATATTCCCACCGTAACCCAACCTTTTTCCGGTATAAAAAGTATCCTATATATTAATCCAGGTGAAAAGCTATGTGGGTACCAATTTTCATCCAAATCTAAGAGATTAACAAACACCCATCCATCCTCGCAAACTTTCACATTGATAATATTTTATATGCTGTAAAACTATGACGTTATATAGCATGAAAGTAAAGTAACCCTTTGTTACACAAAATTAACTATGAAATGACCTGAACTTCCACTATCACATATAAACAAAATACACCTGAAGATAAAACAACCCTCCCGTAACAAGTAGTCGTGACTAAACAACAAATTAGTCGCTAAGAGCCGATTAATGTCCCCTGAAGATGTCGCGTACCACCCAATGAATTTACGCTTCAACAGTCATCTGTCTCGTTCTAACTAACAGCTAATGATAAGGATAGAATAAGTTAAACTATTAGCACTAGATCAACTGCAATATGAACATTTATAGATTGTGGCTTTATTATTTTGTAACATATACATATCCTCTTAATTGCTATTGTAATGTAATTTTGGTGGTCTGATGGCAATCGCTCTGTGTAAAACTAGTTAATGGTTAAATCAGAATAAGAGTATAAGCAGATAAATAAATAAATAAATAAACGCTACACACTCAACGGCCCCCATTAGGATAGGGATATCCTGTGTCGGGGGTCCGGAAACATTCAATTCACAATGACAAGGACAAATACACCCAGACCGGAAAATATGCTTGCATGGCCAATACAAACATATTATGCTCCGAGCAGGAGTCGAACCTGCGACCTGTGGCGTTTAAGGCAGGTTCGCTATCGCTGCGCCACAACGTCGTCATACCCCACGCATGCACAGGGATGAATGCTAGGAAGAAGAAGAATGTTTTTGACCTTATTTATTCGAGAGGATTTTGTTGTCAGATGTAAAAATATTAAACTATATATATTAGGTAAAATATAAATAAAATAAATAAATAAACGCTACACACTCAACGGCCCCCATTAGGATAATTATATCCTGTGTCGGGGGTCCGGAAACATTCACAATGACAAGGACAAACACAACCAGACCGGAAAACATGCCTGTACGATTAATACAAACATCTGCTCCGAGCGGGAATCGAACCCGCAACCGTCGAGGCTTAAGGCAGGCTCGCTACCCACAACGCCACAACGGTGTCTAATATAAAAAATAAGATACGTTTATAACAGATTATTTTCACAAAATATTCAATATACATTCCTATGTAAGCCTAAACAATGGAGCACCTAATGATCAGACATTGTCAAGAGACTTTGAAGATTTAAAGCATTATGTATATATCAAAAATAATTCGCGGTAATTAATTGAATTCATTAAGATCAATCCTTAATTAGTTAATAATAATAAAGCTTAATCCTTAATTAGTTTAATTTTTAAATAAAATAAAACATGTTCAGTCACCAACAACGAATACAGAGCTCTAAGAATATTTTAATTTTCTCTTCAAAAGTTAAAATAACTTAGTGTAATAAATGACTAAATATTCCAACCGCAGTAGACTTTAAGTTGGCTGAAACTTAAGTGGAACTAATTAAAGACTATCTAAAGGTGCTATTCCAGTAAGTAAACTGTGCGAATAAACAAAATATTGACGTCAAAGTGACCGATGGGGATCCAATATCGGCGCTAAACAAAGCTTTACAAGAGTTCTGGACACGCCCACACTGGTGCATATTCAACGCGGGACTAAAGTCAACATGGGGCAGGGGTCAATTACGTTGTTGCTATACCAAGTAATTTTAATAACGGGCTTTTACTACAAGAGGCCGGCTAGGTAGGTACCACCGCACTGTCAAATACTCTACCGCAAAGCAGTACATTGTGCTTTCCTTTGAAGGATACAATAGTTAAATTACTTGTGAAAAGTATTAATTCAGAAATCGACAAAAAATATTTAGCTGTGTCAGAAATTGTAAGAATTATCTTGTTTCTAGATATTTATTAGATAATCGAAACGGTGGTATCAGACACCTCAATGACTAATATGATTAGGATACACAAGATTTATTTAAATGTATCGTTTACGTACAAGTGAAGACATACATATAACAAAAAAATAATAATTAATAATACAATATGTAAAAATTTTAATGTCAATTCAAAAAACTATTTGGTATTCACAATTATAACCACAAAAGGATTATAACTAATGAAATTTTATATCGGGCGGTATTACTCAAACATAAAAATTAATTGTTTAATTATAACTTTATGCGCAACTCTGTATCAAATACCAGAGAAACAAAACTCCTAGAAGTATATCCAAGCGATTACTTCACAGGAACACAAAATCGATTAAATAAAAACAATATAATAATATTTTAACAATTTATTAGTTCAATATTTGAATAAAAGCAAAGCGTTAAATGTATATTTGTATATAATAGTTAAGGCCCTCTCCTCTCTCGCTTTTCAATTTGATATTCGTAAACGTAAATCCAACTCCGCCTGATGTGACTGACGCTCTTGCAGCACCTTTATCCATATCAGTGGCGATAATTCCCTAGAAAGAAACAAAAAAATTTAGACCTACAATAGTAAATATGTATAATCGGTTTTATTATTATTATAAATAATAAAATATTTTGTTGCAATCAAGCTTTGTGTAGACGCCAAGAGTTGGCGGCCAACAACAGTTTTACTTCTAAGCAAGATTTGTTTAGTCGTCAAATTTCAATTTAGAACACCCTTTCTTATTTAAAATTATATTCAAATGTGCTATATTTTTTATCATATCATGACGGTTTGCAAACAAGCATACGGTCTGCTTGATGGTTAGTAGTCAACCTATGAATGCTTGCGATACTTGAACTACCTCATGCGTATTGCAAACTGGATAGGAGGTAAGGGAAGAGAGAAAAAAAATTAAGTGAACAAAGGGGGTAGGAATCGGGCCTCCAGTACCTTTACTTTACACCGATTTTCTTTGAGCCTGCCAATTTGTGCTGGGAGAACCATGACTCCACTACTACTTTATTTTTTTATTTTTGGGTCTTATAATATTATTATAGGCTTTAGGAAAGGAAACACAAAGCCAAAATGGTGTAGTGGCCCGCCGGATCGTAAGCTCTCACGAAATGATGAAATCCCCTTCAGAGAGGGATATGAGATACGGTTAATTTTGGTTAAATCAAAAAGCAACAGTAAAAACTGTACTATCAGTAACTACACTATTGCGGTTTAGCTACCCGTCGATATTCTAATTTGAGCTGGCCTCTACTGCACATGACATAATTATTTTTTCGGAGAAAATTACTCGCTATACGTTTTAAAAATGTGACGACCGTGGCTGGTAACGAGCCTGCTTTGAGCATGGACTGTAGCAGCTTCGATCCTTCCTCGGAGAGTCCGCCAAGCTATCGGTGCCGGTTGTTATCATAACATCTGATCAAAATCTTTAACTTTTGATAGGTAATTTGCTCTTATTCAATGAGTTACTAGTTCCACCTTTGAGTTGTGGAGGTCGGATGGCAATCGCTCTATGTAAAAACTAGTAACCCGTTAAATCAAGATTAGAGTATAAGCAGACCCGGGGCAAATACTGGGAATAATGCTAAGAAGAATACATTTAAAAAATTATCATACTATTAAAATAACACAAAAATAACCCTTCAATATACATTTCATTGATACAAGAATGAAAGGTCAACAATTCGTAAAATAAATGGGTACCAATAAAATCAATTTTACTGTCAATAACATTATTATTACAGGTCTTTACTTATCACGAGATCACAAACGAGTTTTTTATGACTTACCTTTATTGTACTGTTTGCGTTGAAGAAAACGTTTTTGGTCCGAACCTTGAAAGGTATACCTAACAGATTGACACTATCAGTAAATGCTAATTTAGCATTAACATTGCTACCGACCGTCAGACTATCTGATGTACAAGTATCAATATACAACAAAAAGAACAGTGTTACCAATGATTTCAACAACACGGCCATTTTAAAAATTAGGTTTTTATATTTGTATTTACTCTCAGAGATTTTATCGACGACTGGAGAAATATTTTATTTAACGTTTAAACTAAGTGACATGTCTTATCGCTATGAAAAGATTTACTTATCCTTATATGAGATAAGTTATTTTTCTCAATTCTTACTCATAGATTTTGTGTTCGATTATATGACTCATGTTGTAGTGTCAATATTATCTTCACATAGATTACAAATATTTAAAATTAAATTTTAGGTCACATCCAAGCAGCAGGAAAAGATCCCATATTTGTAAAAAGGTCAGTATATTAAAAAAAAAAATAAAAGTCATATATTCACGGCTCTCATCACGATATTCTACACATCCAGACAGGACCTCATGCCCGTACGGTCAATACAAACATCTGCTCCGGGCAGGAATCGAAACCGCGATTCTGGTGATTAAGGCAGATTCGCTACCGCTGCGCCACAACATCGTCATTTTGAATTGATATAAACGTTTATAAAACGACATTCAAGTTATAATTTCACTTTTTTTTGATTTGCTAATTATTAGCATAAACTTGTGAAATTTGAAAAACGCGGAATATAAAAAAATCCATTTTGGAAATAACTTCATATCATAATATTATAATAGTAAAAAATTTAAATAATAAGTTTATTTCATATTGTATATTAAAAATATAATAATTAATTTATTAAATATTAAATAAAATCTTAGATTGACACGGTATTCCTTGAATATAATATCAAAATATGACAATATTGTTTGCAATTATTATAATTTATTTTCCAAATGTTGAATATATGATTTAGTTTCATATGAGTGAGTATGAAAAGTTTGAAAAGTTTCATACGACCTCTGTTACATAAAACAAATTGACTTTCATTTGTCACGTTTGTACCTACTTCATTTGAACGGAACATAAACGGATGAAATTTACAAGGGCTTGAACGCATAAATTGATAATATGATATTTATCATCAAGAATTTTTTTCATGTCGCTTATATGTAAATGTTATTTTGTCAATAATGACTTGGTTAAATGTTTGTTTAAAAAAAATAAAACTGTTAGTGTTTTTTTTTAATTATCAGAATAGTTTTTTTTTCTCTTGATTTTTCTGGTAATTAATTCTCATACTTCAAAGAAAGAAATTAACTTCAAGCTTAATACATGCTGTAACTATCTTTCATTGATATCAATCTTCTTCTTATCGAGTGGTTAGTGGTCAACCTAGTGTCAGAGTTGTTTAGGTCGCCCGTAGGCCTCTGACTTGACTTATCGACTGTTGTCAAATTGTCAACAGCCATGGAAGCACGGAGATGCTCGATTGAAATACCACTATGCGATCATCCATCTAGTGACTGACCGCGCCTAAAGTTACTTAACTTACCGATCGTTACCCGATCAGTGGGTGCACTCGACTATGAGCGTTGATATCAATAAATATTCCTTATCTAGAACACAATTGAAAATTATTATTATAAAAGACAAAAACATTTGTAGTAAATCTTAGATTAGGTTCCTACCCTTACCGTATTTACGCAAGAAAACGGTAAGTCCAAAGCAGACTCGGATGAATTATAGCGATATCATATAAATAGGGCTTTAGGCATCAAAATAAATTCCCGCAGGCCTCCACCGAGGCTCACAGTATTATTTTACGTGCAATTTGTCTGCTTTTAT
The DNA here is from genome assembly GCA_023373885.1 of Hestina assimilis. Taxonomy (NCBI): domain Eukaryota; kingdom Metazoa; phylum Arthropoda; class Insecta; order Lepidoptera; family Nymphalidae; genus Hestina; species Hestina assimilis. Next base: position 271,164 of record CM041745.1, on the reverse strand, counting down.
TGCGTTCGCCGGCTTGAGTTGCATTAATATTACACAGCTCACAGTAGTCCGGAATTCAATATTTTTCTGTGAAATTTTGTACCTATTCAAATGGGAGTTGTTTTTTTTAAAGTTATTCCATTTGCTATGTTTTTATGCTGTTATTTATTTCAAATAAAATATTTGTATAGCCATATAATAGCAGTTTGTAATTGGATGACGTATTCTGATTGCTTTTAATACCACTTTGGTGGCAAATAAGCTACAATCTCAGCCAGATTGTAGCTTATTTACAAGAAGATTTATTATTTTACTTTATTGACAAGAATATGACTTGTTACGAGAGTAAAATTTTAGGGTAGATGAAGAGGAAAATGAAGGAGACAAAGAGTTTGAAAGTTTGGGTATCGAGCCCTTATACTCATCGAACGAAGCGCAACAACGGATTCTCCTACATGACGAGGATATCATGTTAGTTATGATTATATTAATACCTTCACACAACAATTGTTACGACATAAATTTCGTAAATATAAAGCCAATAGTCTCTGAGTAAAATGACTGTGACATACGGACAGAGAGACGGAGAGACGGACGGATTACCTTTTAATTTTCGTCCATTTTTGCACCTGGCTACGGGACCCTAAAAACTAACTGACATTTCTATACTTAACATCTCACAACAGGGTTTTAATTTATTTTGAATTTGAATTGAACGAAATCAAAAAATTATAAAGTTGCCCTTGTAATATCATAATATATTACTTCTGATGTATAAATGGGAGTCAACGTATTACCCATATCTGGAAGTGTTTTAATTGAAGGGCCAAAGGTTATAAAGTCAACCTTTTTCGTTAATATACCTTACATCCTATTCTCTCATCCAAATTTCCTTATAACGGTGGAGAGCAACAGCTATAACGCTTGTTATCGGGCTTTTAATATGACAATTCATTTTAACAAGAGTGGTAATAACAAAAACATGGGGACGCTTCCCCTCTTTTCGTGGAACAAAGTTCCGCATAATTAAATAGTGATTAGGGTGAGAGGGGTGTATACTGGCGTTGTTCGCCTTTTGACTTTATAGTAACGTTACTTGTTTCGAAATTCCGTTGAAACGTAGAATTATTGTGTGGTTCCGTTAATTACAAGGATGTTGCATGACCTATGTAATAGATACACTATTTCCCGAGTAGCACAACTAACGTCGTACAATACGTTGTAGAATTATGGTATACACTGGAAAAATTACTTTTGCATCATCATACTTAGTAAAATAAATGAGAAATTTTGTATGTTCGGATGTTTGTTAAGCAATCGTGCAAAAATGCCTGAACGTATTTGGTTGAAAGTTGGCACAGATGAATAATGATGAACATGATGAATTATTACCTAGATAACACATAATTATGATACTTTTTTCCCGAAAAATTATTAGGTTCCCGTGGAGTTATCAGAAAACATGCATTTGGAGAGGCCTACGTCCAGCAGTTGACAGCGAAGGGCTGGTGATGATGATGATGATGCTATAGGACGTATTCAATTGAAATTCGGTATAGATGTGTTTTATTTACTTGAAAATGATTCATTTATTACTTAACGAAGTCGCGGGCAAGACGCTAGTCAGGACGACAAGGGATCCAATATTTTGTATTGTACATAAATTAAATATAAAACTTAAGAACAACCTAATTTGAGATGTGTACCTTGTAGATTTCATTATTAACGAAGTATGTAAGTAGTATGAAATTAGTTAAAGCGTCAAATATTAAAAATTCATAAACATATAGCGTCAGTCTAATCCCTCGTCAAGCGAACTTCGAGGTGACATTTCCACATTACTCCACATTAAGCCGAATTAATTAGAACAAGATCATTCACATGATAATGTTAAACTGACAGCCAACACGAACCGAAAACAATGAACCAGGAGTGTAGGCATAAATAATATGATATTTCAAATAACATGACGTATATTAAAGGATACGTTTTACTGCTGGTATAACTGATAATGCAAGAGGCCAGCTAGGTAAGTACCATCGCATTGTGACATATGTTACCCCAAAGCAGTATACTGTGCTTCGGTGTGAAGGACGCTGTAGCTAGTGAAACTACTGGGCAACGCGTGAGTGACACCTATAAATGTATAGTGCTGCAAGAGGCTACAATAACCGCTTACCATCAGTTAGGTAGTATGTAGTAATAATGCAAGCAGCATTATAATTATTCACATAAAAAAAATCCTTAAATAGAGGAAACAAAAGACAGAAAAATCCTAACAAAGCAGGGGATAGTTACAACAACTGTGTCACACCTGGACTATATCTTTTTTTTCTATATCTATCCCTATTCTCTATTTTTTATTTTATAAAGAGTTTGTTTGTTTGTTTGTTTGGTTTTGTAGCGACATCTACACGCAACACGAATTAACTCGACAGAAAAGACAAGATTATCACATCTCGCATCAAGCTACAACGACACCTGCAGGGCATACTACGCAACGATATGGAAGACTGATCAATGATCGTCACGCTCCTAAATCACACTATCAAAGTTTCCTACGCTCTTGAGCTATATATACAACTTTCCAACGAAAGTCGTCTGGCTTCGGCCCAGGGTTTCGATCCGACAGGCAATATCACCCGCCTGCTCGGTGGAACCTCCCGTTGTGTTGAGATACATTTCACACGTCGTCACCTCTACAATTTAACACGCTAATCCTTGGTGAGGTCCACTACTGGTGAGATTTGAAAATTTCTTTTTGCATTTCTTGTTATATGTATGATAGCACATTTCTTGAGGAAGACTATAGGCTATATGAAATCATAATACGACGCATAGAAACCGGGCAATGAGAAAGAAAGCACGGACGGGCTATGCGATACGGTGAGTTGGTGGAACAGCATCACAGCAATGAAGCGAAATAATTGTTCGTTTGTTTAATTAACTAAACAATAACAATCTAGACCACGCGAGCAAAGTCACAGGCAAAACTGTGCAATCTGAAGTAAAAAGTAAGTAGTGGGTACTCACGTCTTTAGAATACACTCAATAGCTTTAAGATATGAACTAAAAATTACGATTGTAACAAGTGAAAAATGGGATTTCATTAAAATATATGAATATAATATGACTATAATTATGACAACTCAATATATAGACAGACAATAACAAAAAATATATAACGATATTATTTTGACTGGGACTAGTTCATAAGCTTAAAGTGGCACAGCGAGCGATGGATAGGGCTATGCTCGGGGTTTCATTGCGGGACAAAATCCGAAACAAGGAGATCCGACAAAGAACAAAAGTAACCGATATAGTCCAAAAAATCAGAATGCTGAAAAGGCAGTGGGCCGGTCACCTTTGTCAACCGATGGCCGTTGGAGCAGACGAGTTGTAGGATGGAGACCGCATATCGGTAAGCGTAGCGTAGGGCGCCCTCCGGCCCGGTGGGCTGATGACTTTAAGAAGGTGGATGGTGTTGGCTGGATGAGAACAGCAGAGGACAGAATGTTGTGGCACACCTTGGGAGAGACCTATGTCCAGCAGTGGATAGACAAAGGTTGAAATGATGATGATGATGATGATATTATTTTAGGATGTGACTACATTGATAACCCACATCTAAAACGCAAATTATTGTAAATAATATTTATCATATTAATAAGCAAGGTGACTTGATCAATTTTACACACTGCTTTTAAAACAGTAATTAAAGTGATATATTTATATTAACCTCGATTTTTATATAATGACGGTTGGAAACAAGCATAAGATCCGCCTGATGGTAAGCAGTCACTGCAACCTATGAACGCGCGCGATACTTGAAGTAGCACATGCGCGTTGCCAGCCCAAGGGATGAGAAGAGAGAAAATGATGGGAACAGAAGGGGTGGGAGACTGGACCTCCGCCGCTCTCACTCATCGCACAAAACGCAACAGTGCCTACTGATACTTTCTGATTTTCTGTGATAGGTACAAATCCCCCGGTCGGGCCTGCCCCTCTGTGCTGGGAGAACCATGGCTCTACCAAAAGTTACAAAATATAATCAGAGTATCTGTTAAAATATCAAAGTTGTTCGGAAAACGTTAATTAAAATTTTAAATTAAAACATCGAGTACGGTAAGCAAGTGTGAAGGAAAAGTTTCTTAATTCCTTTAAGAGTAATCATGTTTAAAGTTTTTATAACTTTTTCTTGTAGGATTCTGTTTTTTTTTAAATATTTTTCAAATACTTATTTCATTTATATTTAAATGATTAAATTATTATTATTATTATTATTAAATAAATAGAATATATTATGTATATTGAAAAATGTATTCCATGAAGTTTTTAATTAAATCATCCATTAATTATGAAATACGCCTATATGATAAATACAAACATTTATATTTTGTTTATTTATTATTTTTATTTTTTACAGTATATACACTAAAATTAACTAATCTTTACCTCTTAATTGTTCTTCTCAGGATAGAGGCCTTCTTATAAACTTCTTAGCTAATAATAGATTTTCATTTTGATTAGTAAGATTCTTCAAATAATCTTTCATTAATACCGAGAAAACCCTGTATATATTTGTAATGGCAACATAAAATACCAATGAAGCGAGTGTATCGTCTAAACACGGCCCTAGAGAGGGCTATGAAGTGCCCTGCGAGATGAGGGCCCTCATGTTAAGGGGTTTGCTTCCGACTATTGTAACAACGGGACCAATGATCTAATAATGATTCCATAAATCCACAAAACTACGAATAGGGAAGTTATTGTCATCTTTATAAGTACTTTGATTTCAAGTACGAGTATGAGAGTTTCTTTCCGCGGGTTTATGTCTGTTTGAATAAGACTATTTTTATATAACAAAATTGCTTTTATAATAGTAATAGAGGCACTTATAGGCGAATATCTTTATAAATAAATTATTTATCGTGCATTATAATTATTATATACATATAATCTTATGATAATGTTTAGTTTCAAAGAATTACATACAAATTTCATAGATAAAATATAATTATTCATAGCATTAAAAAGTAACTGCATAGAAATAATTTATATATCAAATTCAATGCCATGAAAAGCATAGGGTTTTTTCAAAATTAAAATCAAATTGTGCTATTCAACATAAAACGCATATGACTAATTTAGTAAAAGTCAGATTCTAGCATCGGCTCTAACATTAAAAACTCTACTTGAAACATCGCCTCGCCGGCAAGGACGTTGTCTCGTGCTACCCACGTCACGACGCGCTCACACTGTCAGCTGAGTCCATCGACCAGAATCCACTCGAACTGCTGCTTCCATTGCCGATGATATAATGTGCTGTTGTCTAGCCTCACAGGAAGCACCTTTAGCACGGAATTAATTTTTATTACCCATGAGGTATATCCGTTTTTCACGGCCGGGTCTCAGTTGCGCATGATGCTGCCAAGGCCAGAAGGGCTGAAAAAAAGCACCTGTTATAATCATTTTTAAAGAAACGACCGAAAACAAGTTATAGTTAGAAATAACACTTTTATATTAATATTAAAGTGTTTAAGAATTATGTACATGCCATTATAATGCATCGACTAAACAGCGCAGTGGATCTGGAGAGGGCAATGAAGGGTCCCGTTATGAGAGCACTCGTATGAAGAACACTTCGCCTTTAGCTGAATAATAGCAGTGACTAAATAAGCTTTGAGGAAATTATTTAATAACTTTCAATACAACGATCAAAAGCTAATTATAATGTTATTATTTGTAATCAGAAATCTCGTTTTTATTATTGGTACAATTTTTTTTAATGATATGTAAATGCGAAATTCAAAGTTACATTTGAATAATGAAATAGAGTACGATTGATAAAATTATATTGACAGACTTTTTTAAAATATGCGAAAAAATGTACGAAAAATTATACTTTTAGAACTTCTATACTCAATTGACATGTAACATCTTTTAGCAATAATGGAGCGCCTTGATTAAAGACAACCATTGTGGCGTACTCGAAGCAGATGTTTGTTATAAATATCTGTTTCAGTCTGGGCGTTTATCCTTGTGGATCTTCACATCGTGCCTCGAGAAGCACAGTTGTCAGTGCCGGTTGTTATCATAGCATCTATAACTTTTGATAGGAAATTTGCTGTTATCCTATGAATTACTGGATCGCCGTTTGTAAAAAACTGCAGATCCTAGGTAAAATACCGGGAATAACTGTAAGAAGAGACAAAAGCGCCTTCATTAAAATTAGTATTATATTAAACTATACTATTTTATACTCTTTTTTTGGGTAGGTCGCTTCTTCGACAAGAATGGTCTAAAGTTACGTTTTATCGACATTATCGTCTAAAACCGAAGATACCCGTAATATTTATATTAAATAACAAAACATGACGGCTTACAAAAAGCCGGATGACATCAGGTAAACGAGTAAATACCAGATAAGTATCTTGTTAGAGACAAAGGAAGTTGCCAACAAAAGCGGGCCGTATCGTTGTTTTTCATCCTGAAAAGACTACGCTTGGTCCAAGTTAGAGTGTATTTAAAAGCTGAACTAAAGGCTAGATGAATGCCTCAAACTTGAATTAAGGAAACTTCAAAATATTCAAGATAAAAATACATCTTATTGAACACTAAGCTGAAAAATACATTTTTGAATTTTTAAAATTATTTCTGTTGTTAAAAAGAGTAGCGGGGTGCCGTTTCCAATTACAACTTAGCTTATAACGTCCATTCGTTCGTCCGTCGGTCTGTAAATCATTATAATTATACTGATGGTAGGCCTTTTATTGCAAGTGGCTGGCTAGGTAAGTACCACCGCAGTGGCAGATACACTGTGTTTAGGTTTGAAGGATACTCTAGCTACTGAAATTACTGGGCAAATTCAGATTTAAGAACCATCATTAAGGAGATTTAAGAACCATCACCTTGAGGTTGACACAAATGAAGGAGCATTGCAATGTAAAAGTCTCTACAACTTTTATGTTGATTGTATTTCAGCTTTACAAGACAAGCTTATTATTTTCAAATATATTTTGAGATGAGAAGATGATTCAAATTATTACTAACGATATCCTGTTGATTACATTGTACCCACGCTTTTTCGTTTACACTGTACCATCCTAGACCGAAGTCTTCACGCGGTGTCTACGAATCTCAAGTCCACAATAGGTGGCGCTGTCAGCGGCAGTCGTTCTTTACAAGTTTAAACAATAATACCTTCCAACTGCAGACTTAATTGAACCTCCGTATCTCGTTAAGTGAATTGATACTGTGAAATGAATTGTTCAGATTTCAGTTAACCGTTAAAAATGTTATTGTTTTCCTCTCATCAAATTTTCTGAGACGCTCATGGCCAGGTTTATTAACTGATACCGACGTAAATGATCAATGAGTTAAGCAGTTGTAAGCATGGATAATCTATCGATGGGTCAGCGCATATTGTTTATAACACACTTATTTATACTTATCTACTTGGAAATAGTCGATAAGTCAATTTTTTAAAAATAATTTTAGTAATGCTTTTTCAATTCATTACTAACACTAATAGTGCTCTTCAAAATAAGGCGCTAGGGGATGGTCCAGCAATAGCCTACGGGGTCAATATACTTCTTACTGCTATTTTTAATGCACATATTTACAACTAATATTAAAACATATTTACAATTCAATATGTGACGATCTCAACATTACATTTTATTGAAATCTATAAAACAATGTATTTTCTATAATACGAACCTATTTATGGACGTTCACCCATCCATTTACTGACCGCACCCAAAGTTGCTTAACCTAAAAGTCGTTTGCCGACCACGTGACTATGTGCAACGTAATACTAAGTATGGACATACCCCGAAAATAATATTTTAACAAAATCAAAAATTTATAAAATTTTGTATGAAAATTTCCATAGAAATAGGAAAATGTATGGAAATTCACGGATTCAGGTGCCGAATGTCATTGCAGCTGTTTCACATATATAAGGGGTGTGGTGTCGGCGAAGGTGTCTCTGAGCGTATGCTTTGTGAGTGCCCGTCTGACGTCTCTACCCCCGCGTATATGTGGACGGTTTACCAAGGCGGTGCGTTCGGGCGGCCATGCTGCTAGAATGCTAGTTAAGGTTTCCGATCTTCGTATATGGTTTTTATACATATTATTAATGGTGATTGGTGATGCATGGCAAAGAATATATATAAAGTATATATTAAATATATATACAATAATTAATGAATAATGACGGTATGGTGGTCCGTCTATGATTACTGGCAAAGAGATCTAATATGAATAATATGATCTATACATGTTAAAGGCAAATTTATATCGTTGAAATATATTGAATATAATTTATTATTATAAATTAAATATTTAATGACGGTTTGTGGGTCCGTCAATTATGAATGTATATATGTTTGATACATATTAAGAAACGAAGTTTACTTTGTTTCTCTAATATTATGTGATATTGTAATTATGAATATAATAGTGAAAGTAATGCTTCGGCGAAAATATTGTTTATGTTTCAGAATCTAATGGATTATTTGAAACCTAAGAAGAAGCGAATTCAATGAAGATTTAAAAGTATGCTTTGGGAAGAATTTATGCGTTATAACTAATAAATAATTATATTTCAGCTGTATACGTGTATAATGTTTTGGCGAGTTGTAGTTGACCCGATACTTGAGTTTGAGGCTCTGATGTGGCCTGAGTCATGTCTATAGTGTCCTTAAGCGAGGCCCGAGGATTTTTAATCTTAGTTGACCCGATGCTTAAGTATGAGGCTCCGATATGATTTTGGTCATGTCTATAGTGTCCTCGAGTGAGGTCCTTTGACTTTGCTGATGTGATGTTGACATGGGGTTGACTCTGTGGTGCGATTTATATCGATGCAGTAGTTTCCTCAGGTCCATTGCGGAAGCGGCCCCAGTGATACAGATTAGAATTGCTGCGGTGGTGCGACTTAGGTCGATGCCGTGATGTAGTTTGGTTTGTTGCTGAGGCGCTGAAATGTTATACATCGTTTGTAGCAAAATGACTCGTCTTCTTATTAGAGACGCCCCCTTAGCTTAGCAATAGGGATTTTTATAATTGACATTGTAGCATGTCATACTATTAGAGCAACTGGTTGCTTCTCACTTCGAGATAGCTAACTAGTATTAGACAGTGTGGCCTGCTTAACTCTTATCATGCGTGTTTATCACGTCTTAAATAATGAACTGGATTCGGATGTATGTTTGAGTATTGAGCCAAAGGGTACCTTGCGTGAGCAAGTGCTATGGTTTTAATGATGCAAAACTATAATAAGAAAACGACATAAATCAAAGAATATTAGTTGTAAGACAATGCGATTACGAATACGATATAAGCCCACGAATATTAACTATAAGACAATGCGATTATTTAAATACCAATTAGGTAGGGTTAGGTAGGACTTAGTTTTAAGGAATTGCGGTTGTGATATTATAAAGAATTGAATATTATCAATACTATATGACCCATATATAGTGATAAAAGAAATATACTTATAAATATAATTATTAATGAATTTGCCTACACTACGGTGAGGTTATTATAAATACTACATTACACATATATAGTGATAAAAGAAATATACGCTATAAATGGCATTATTGATGAAAATACCTTAACAAAAGTGAAGTTTATGATAAATATAAACTCTATATTAACCACATATAGTGGTATGACAATATATACGTTATAAATGATATTATTTATTATTATTGATGAATTTTACTTCACTAAGGTGAGGTTGACCATTATAGCATTGTGCTTACGGAATGCCGCCTGGCGGTTTAATGTTCGAATACATATCTGAACCAGAGATTTATTCCCTTATATATAATGACCAGGGCTTGTCCCTCATTTATTATGGCGTTTAGCCTTCTCATACAAAAATGAATATAAAATATTATGTGACTTCGGTCTTAATTGGTACTATTATAAAATATCAGGGTTTGATCCCTTTCTATGCTTGAAAATAAGAACAATATGAAATAAATAAAGATTAGACTGATGTCTTAATAACGAAATTATTATAAATATAATTAATCAAATTGTGTGTCGCAGGCGCACTATAAATAGCCTATCCCTTACCCGGGAGGGCTCGCATCTATGGTTGGAGCCCACAGTCGGTGGCGTGTGCGGGGCCAACGATCTCCCCCTCTTCTTTATATTTTTACTATAGAGTTTAAGTATATAATAATTGGAGGAGCGGACTACTTTCAGCTACTCGTAAGAGGTGTTGAAAGTATAGGGATATATTTATTATCTCACCATTTTGCCTTTACGGGCTTATATAAATATTTTTATTATGATAATCATATAATTAAACTATATAATAAATAAGATATTATTGTTTTCCATTGTCGAATTGAACCTGTTGCCTCTGATGCTCTAAAAAGAACACGGGTTATTACGAACACAACGTAACAAGGGTCCTGACCGCTAGAGGATACACGTGCCAACTTCGTAGTTTTATGCTATTTATTTTCGTGCATTTTAATTATTATTTACTTAAATATATATTATTTCTATATTATATATATAAACCATGCTGGGGTCAGTCACAAATACTAACTATATTTACAAATAGTTACAGCTCTACAAATTATGTCCACGGGGCATGATGGTAAAAATGCTAGCTGCATTTCAATTTGACATAAATATAGTATGTGATAAGAATTAGTTACAATTACTTATCTTCTGCCGATACGCCAACACCACGTTACAGCGTAAATTGTGAATAAGATGATATTTTATTTGTGTGACGATATTAGTGATATCTTATCTGTACTGATATTACAATGCTAACGAATTTATTTTTTTAATTTTATAATGTCAGGGTATTATAACAACAAAATGCACGAGTTGACCTGGCTACTGATGAATATTACGCATTATATAAAATCGGTTATAGATCAAGCAAGTAGAAGGCAAACACGCAAAGGAAGACGAAAGTAGCGAAGCATCGCGCTTGCTATAGTTATAAAGGAAACGCGGATAGAAGTCAGTTATCATCATTTGTGCTCTCACTACATCCACATCAATATAAATAAATTTTAAAATTAAATTTTCTCTATAGAATAAGTACTACAAGATATCTACAAGTAATCTAACTGACACAGTGCACTACGTTTTTATTACAGCAAAATTAGTTAAACGCTTTACAAAATCCAATAGTGACGCTACTTTAAAACTCTCCAATAGATTTATAAATACAACAAACCCTAGCGCTGAGCTAAAATAGCCGGTAAATATATTTTTTGTGCTAAAATAGAAGTGAAAAACATAGTAGCAAGTTCCATGTTGAGCCATTCCAACTTGCCAGAGTTGTCAATCAGGTAGCGACACAAAAACAAGGGGAGTGAGCCCTGTGAAAACAATTGGAAAGCGAAAATAGGCATTGGATTTGTTTCGTCATCCCCTGATTTGTTGAACAACTTCGCGGGAATCGAAGTTTTAAATAAATGTTCAGTCACAGTCTATAAATATTTCTAGTGATATGTTTTGAAAATGGTAGTATGTCCACTATGCTTGTTAACTCTTATTACTCTGTGTCGCGTAATGAGTCGGCACAAAATGTATGTCGGCGCGACAGTCGTCATCAAATGGGAAAGTTGGTGTAATTTCTATTTTGTGATTGGAACACTCGTGGCGCACCTGAGCCTGTTTGTCAACCACTGACAAATATTCCTCGCCCCTCTTTTTGTGAACATTAAATATGTAACAAATTTGTACTGGCTGTAAAAGCTTTACGCTTACGACAGTCTGTATTTTGGAAGAGTAGAAGTTCGTATTATTTTATTAACATTTACGTTTTAACTAATGAAACAAACTATAGCACTTCGGAATGTAGACAGATGACAGAAATTTAACGAGAAAACTTGCTTGAAGTAAGAAAGAGAGATTGTTGAATTTATTATTTGTGATAGCATCAAAGTTATCTCTCTACGCGAGGACACATAAAATTTAAGTCCTTATGTTTTTAATTAAAACTTTTATTAGTAGTGTCGTTAAATTTATATTTGTAGTTTGTTCATTTGTAAGCTAGAAATAACATTGACATACAATATATTTTATATATTATTTTCTATTGTCAAAATCACGACATCCTTTTAAATGAAACGAATATACGGTAATGAGCTGAAGGTTGGGCTTAAAATGGCCACCTGGTGTTGCAGATGTATATGTTTAATAAAAATCAACAATACTATTTGGTCGTATTGTTAATGCGATAAATGCGCGTTCCATTTCATATTATTATTACTGTAATAGTTTTACTGAACATTACTAACAAATAAATATACAAACAAGATTAAAATATAATATCATATCAGTGAGACGGTGTTACGGGTGGGAGCCGCTGAGGAAAAGGGTAAATTTTGTAAGCGGCGTAAATATTCGTCACTTATTCCAAATTACACTTTAGTGCCGTTTTCAGTAGAAACACTTAGGCCATGGAGTGTTAGTGCTAAACAATTTCTAAAAGATATAAACCCCGACTCATTGCCTCCGCAGATGACACGGGCGCTGGTTCATTTCTTGTCCAAAGAGTCTGGGTTGTGATTCAGCGGGGAAATGCAGCTAGCATTCTTGCCACCATTTCCTGTGAACATGATTTGTGCAACTTGAATTATTTATAAATATAGTTAGTATTTAATTGTTAATAATATTTTGTAAATAATTTTAGAGTATTTTGTGCTCACTTATACTGATTTATTTAAATCTTTACTGGATTTCGAAGCACTTTTGGACACTACACTACCGGAAAGTTAGTATTCGCTAATTTTCAATAAGCAATTTATTTTAATCTAACGATTTCATACGTGAATTGCTGAGGATTTCAGACATTAACCACTCACTTCACAAAACCAAGTAACATGGTGAATCTGAATAATTTAGCGTTATAAACATACTGACATTACGGGAATAAGTTATGTATGTTTTAGCTAGATAATTTCGGATCGGAAAATTTCATTTTAAAGGAAACGTTACATCATTTGCATGAATCTTGAAATATCATCGTATGTTAGCTTTAAAAAAGCACGTTCAATGCACGAATATCCATAAAGGTTCATACATTTTCGCAAAATTTTATTATAAATTGCTGCACACCTTTTGCCTTTCATTCCACAGGTTGCACTTCACCTTCACAATGTACACGATAGTAAACGCAATTTTACTTATAAGATAAGCGCAAAAGCATAGTTTCTATGTTTATGGTGGTAGGGTTCATATTTGTCTAAATACATAGTTACTGCCTGTATCCTTTCATATTTATTCAAACATACCCTTTACATTATGGAGGAGTAGTTACTAATTAGACTGTGCCAGTCATATTTTGTTCTAATTCATCCGTGCGTTCATTAAAATATCGCCGTATGAAAAGTTCTTCTCGTGTTATTAAGACAAATGAAAACATATTTATACTCAACTTCATCTCTTTATATTAGTAACTGGCTTCTGCCAACTGCTTCGCCCGCGTCAATCACGATTTCGATACAAACTCTGAAATACATGCAGTATAATCCTTAACTTTTATAGAGAAAAGATATTCAGATCCTGAGTAACTCCCGTCAGTAGTTTCCATTTATATTACACAAAAAATTAACATCGCAACGTTAACCAACACTTTTTAATATCTCATGACGGTTGGCAAATCAGCATGCGGACCGTCTGATGGTAAGTAGTCACTGCAACCTATGAGCACTTGCGATACTGGAAGTATCACAAGAGAGAGAGGATGAGATGGGAAAAAAGGAAAAAACAGAGATGTTGGGAAATTGGGCCTCCTCGCACGATACACAACTGTTACTTTACGCCGATTTTCTTTGAGGGGGCAGTACATCCCCGGTCGAACCGGCACATTTGTGATGGGAGCAGCAGGCTTACTACTATTAAAACTGTCGGATTAGTGCGCTTAAACACTTCTTTTTACATTTCAAGACATGGTGCAGAATAGAAAATGGCGCCTTCTGAATAGTTTACCAGTTTGCCGTATATGAAATGGTGTTATCTACTCAATGTACAATACGAGGTGTCCGGAGTAAAAGTGACAGTAGTTCCCCGTAAAGACCCCGTAAAGGTAATCAATCAAACGCCTGAAATCATTTAGACCTAATCGATAGATCCTAGGAAAATAGTTGAAAGTGACTAAGTACTTTAAGAACAGACACACTTTCTAAAAAAGATGCTTACTCATCACTCAAACGAAAATAAAAAAATGTTGTGGCGCAGGTCGCGGGTTCGATTCCCGCTTGGAGCAAGTCTGTGCTATACATTTTTTCTGAATTCATCCCTTATCACCCCCACAAGAGTTTGAAAGATGAAACAGTTTGAATATTAGATTTCTATCATTTTTGAAACTTGAATACAAGCATGAAACTTGATTGTTTGGTGAGGCGTTCAAGATAAAAAAACATGTGTTTTAACATTTTCTGAAATTCCACCCCTAAAGAGTGAAATGAGGGTTCAAAGCTTGTATTAAAATCGTAATTCACGCGGGCGAAGCCGCTGGCAGAAGCTAGTATATATATATATATATATATATATATATATATATATATATATATATATATATATATATACAAGAATTTCTTATTTAAAGGTATTAGATTAGTATGTTAAGCCTAAAGTCAATGCAAAGTCACAGTAATGTTGCTGCAGTGACATTCAGGAGGGCGATAAAACTATCGTATTATCCACATAATGGTCTTTATTAACATATTTTTCATTTAAAATAATTATTCGGACACAAAATTGTTGAGGCTTCACTGTAATTGGTGTAGTTAGCGAAATTTGTGTTTTACGAGCGCACTATGAATACGTAATGAATTTGTGGAGAGGAAAAATTACTGTATAGTGGAAAAGAGCTACGAAAAGCCTACTCTTTTTGTAATTTGTATCATAATAATCATTCTTTGGTATATACATGTGTATATAAATATGTATTATAAATATGTATTATATATCTAATTTGTATAGTACACCTGGCACTCATTGCTCAGTAAACGATCTGTCAGGCTGTGGATGAGCGACCATTTATTGGTGTTTCAGTAGAGCGTTTTGATTACGAAAGTTATATTTTTATTTATTATTTCATGACGATTGGCAAAGAAGGATTCGGTCCGATGGATGGTAAACAGTCACCGCGACCTATGAACGCGCGCGGTACTTGAAGTATCACAGGCGCGTTGCCAACCGAATGGCGTCGGGATGTGACGACCCCATCGCCCGCTGCTGGGATAACCTCTGTCACAACAGAGATTATTCCACCAGTGCAATCAGTCACACTGGTGGTAGGTCTTTTGTTGCAAGAGGCCGGCTAGGTAGGTACCACCGCAGTGTCCAATATTCTGCCGCCAAATAGTAGTGCTTAGGCACTACTGTGTTCCGGTTTGAAGGGCATTGTACGCTAGTAAAATTACTGGGTGAACGAGATTTAAGAACTAATATCTCGAGGTTGGCAACGCGCGAGTGGCACCTACTAATGGTGCTGCAAGCGCTCATAGGCTGCAGCAGCCACTTACCATCAGGTGGGCCGTATGCTTGTTTGCCAACTTCTAACTTAAACAAACAAAAAACGTAAAAAAAAAAAAAGGAAGGAAAGGATATAAAGGCCAGTAGTCCGTAACTTTACGCCGATTTTCTGTAAGAGAGTAGTACTTCTCCGGTCGAGCTGGCCGATACAAGCTGGGAAAAGCATGGCTCTACTACTACAAAAAATGAAATGTATGGTGTGAAATATAAAAAAAAATGTTTATTACCGATTTCATAAAATTATGTTGCTATAGAATCTATGGAAAAGGTTTGTATAAGTACGGCATACATATAGACATATACACACGAGCTATGTTGTGGTATTCATATACAAAGTAGACGATATAAATTCCCCATATAAAAAACATCAACGTTCCCCGTTTTTATCCTTGTATATCAAGTAGGTTTACGCGTTGCAAATATATTTACATTGCTGGATTCCTGTGTATTTTACAAAACTCTACAAACCTGCTTCCCAGCAGCAGGTAATCCTCTCAATAATAAATGAGACTACCTTACCTCGCGCCGGCACCGACACTGGCTTTCACACCTAAAAACTTTCGAACGATCCCATCTTGAGGTTGTTTTTAATGTAAAAGGGTCTTTAATACTTTATTTTAAAGTTCAGTTTTAAATGGCTGCCTTTAAAAGGGTTAGTTACTAGATCGTTCTCGTGCCTCTGAATTGGGCATGTGTTAAAAGCTTAATGCACTAAATAGGGGATACCTAATTTGTTGACTACGCTCGGTGCGCGTTTGTTTATTTTGCAGCACTGTGAAACAAGCCTTGCCCATATCGAATGACAAAACACTCGATGAATTTGTGAAAATACACTTGAATTTGTGACGAAATCAATCAATTATTAATATAAGTGACGACTTTTTTACTGTTCGTAAAAAAATCAAATACACTTAATTTGAAAATACTATCAATCGAAGGTATATTATATTAAGTATATTGTAATCTTGTAATCTATAGTATATCATATAATATTTTTATTTTAGAAACCGCAGTTATAATTTTCTTTATCAGTTTCCTTAGAAAATACGAAATACTTATTTTTGTTGTCAAAATATTGTATCGTAATTATTCCGTTGAGACTATTCTATTCTATTATATTTTAATAAGTTCTTTTTTCCTACCTTGATGGAAACTTTGCTTTTAGTCCCTGGAACAAGGGCGAAAAGTGTCCAATTCTCTCCTGACACTAATTAACTCACTTTACCCCCCCCGGTAGCCTAGCAACCGTATGTTTATCCCTAAAAGAAAGACATTGCCACCCGCGACTATCACCATTTTCATTTCAATAATCCGCCTATGACAATGTCCTACTTATCTCACTAGGTGCGTAATGTACTATTTTGTTAAAGCAAAATTACGTATTTCATGTTATCTTAAAATAATAAATTTTAAAAAAAAAAGTCAAAAGGTAAAACATTATAAGTTTGGCTAAGGCTACAGGCCACTTATAAAGAAAATTGCTGGCCGCCTTTAATAAAAGTGATTCTAAAGTGTCGAATAAAAGAGAGTATTTTATTGTATATTTTTTACCTAATAGAAATGGAATTATTTTTTGTTGTGTATTGTGTATTAATTATACGTAAATAAAACACTAGTAATGGACATTTTTAATTAATTTTCTTTATTCACCTTTACGAACAAACTGACCTTAATTTATAGAATTAAAATAACGTAAATACGGAGCCCATTCATATTTTAATGAACATGCGAATTAGAATGTAATAATAAAGGAGTTATTCGCTGCTTTAGCGCTTCTAATTAGCGACTCCTAGTTTATAGCGGGCGGGAATGAATACACATGAAAGGGTGCAAATAATTAGAAACATGTTTTCTATTTATAATAAAAAAAACTTTTTTTTTTTTAACTCATGAAAATATCGAATTTACCACTGAACCGCTACGTTACTAGATTTACAATTATTTTACTGGTGGTAGGTATTTTATTTCAAACGGATGGCTAGGTAGCTATTACTGAAATTTCAGATATTCTACCTCAAAGCAATAGTTTATTTTGGATAACTGTGTTTCTGTTTCGGCACTATAGCTAGTGAAATTACTGGGCAAAAGAGATTTAAGAACCAATCTCTAGCTTGGCAACGCGGGAGTGATACCAATGAATGGTGTCGCAAGCGCTCGTAGGCTTCGCCAACCACAGAGCATCAGGTGGGTCGTATGCTTGCTTGCCAACTTAGACTCATAAAAAGTATTTTTACTAAAATCGGTTATTGGAATATTACGTAATCTGAATGTAATTCCGTTTGCAAAAGTTTGTTTTTAATCAATTTTAAAAACCAGGAGTATCGATTGCGCTACAGGCGGTTGAAATCAGTTGTCTTTTTTAAGAAATCCATTATAGTCGACCTTATTCTAAAAAAATATTTAAAGATGTATCTTTATTAGATTTATGATGTTATAAAATATCGTAGTCAGAATCGATTGTGCTCTCACAGAGTTGTGTATCGCCAGTAAGAGCGTTGTACTTGTCTGGAACGAACGGAATATAAATATGCTATAAAAACTTGGCAGGCAGATTGCTTTCTTAAAAAAAAAATCTTAAAGGATAATAGAAGAGGAATGCTATATCAGTGTAACTTAGAATTTTGAAAAACTGATATTTATTTATCTAATAAAATCTGTAAACAGTTAATTTGTTTAACAAATTTCGTCATTTGTAACCGATTTTATTTTTTAATTACTTATACAAGTTACGTAATATTATAGTGGATATGAAGAAATCATGCACCTGCGACGTGCCACATTACCCCGTACCACATGAGGCCAGAGTACCCCAACGCCTTCTGGAAGACCGACCGGAAGGCCGCAAAAGTAGATGCAGGCCCAAGCTCAGATGGTTGAACGGCATTAAACAGCAAGATCTTAGTGGTGATAAGTTGGAGAAGGAAAGCCACGTATAGATCGGACTGGAAAGACTTCATAGACGAGGCTAATGCCCACTCGCGGTTGTAACGCCTCAGATGATGATGATACAGAAATCATACAATAATCAATCATTGTAAATTTAACTGGAATTAAAAATATTCTTGTACCTTTAAAACCAATTAATTAGAAAAAGGACAGCTTTTTGCCGACTCTTTTGTGTTCATTCCACATTACAAGCCAATGCTAGATCTAACGGACATTTTAAATGAAGACTCTAAAGCGCTTTTATAGCCTATTTAAATATACCATTACTAATGTTTGCTTTGCTAATTTCATTTACTTTTGACTTTTTCGGAATTTATGATGCTGTTGATAATTGAATATATTCATGAACTTGTACATCAGTAAAGATAAGGGTTCATTATCTTTATTCTAATATTAGGATAGATACACATTAGTTTATTTATTAATTGCTTGTCATTTGAAATATACAAAGGTATAACATAATATGGTATAACAGTTTGTAAAAACTTATCTAAATTGACTTTTGATATTAGTAGTTTGCTCTGAATAGGGTCTAAGTGCCTAACATGACCTACTCAGTGCTTGTACTCATATACAAGGGTACTTTTAAAATTACTGGACAGAATTCTCAAACAGTTGGTATAAGCGTCTCTCAAATAGCCTACAATTACATAAACACACGATATTCAAGAAATATGTTTGGTATCTACAACTGATAACTTGTGGAAATTAAGAAACCAAATAAACTAAATGAAAATATAGAAACCAAAAAGTAATGAATTTTATTCGAAACGATTTTATACTTTGTGAATTTATACATTTTATATAGTCTTTATATATTTTTTAAATAATGTAACCAATCAGTTAAGGTGAGTTTATCTTTTGGGTTAAATACTCGGAAATGCATCTCGACAAGTTACTGAACCAATAGCGCTAACGAAGTGATAGCTCAGAAAACGTGAATTAAAGAGGATCTATATTTTAAATAAGAACAAAATCTACGATCTAGTGTATCTGTTAATCTGCCTTTTATGCTGATAGTTGTGACTACTATTCCCGATCGGGGCAGACATTTTACATTAATCATAAAAATACTTATTTTGGTCTAATTGGCATAATAATTATGTTAAAATAAAGACGCTAGTGAAAGTCTAGCAAAAATTACTAGAAAATTCAGGAACCACAACCTTCTATTGAATAATTTAGGAATTACTTGACATTTCAATACGCCTAACAATTCTTGAGATATGAGCAAGTTTTGATATAAAGTGTTCTCAAAATTTCATGTCATAATACCTTATTATTTATAATGAGATATTATATTAGAAGCGGAAGTGTAACTTCGCAATGCGTCGTAATATCCCCGCGACAGTATAATTTATATAAGCCGAGCTCGAGATATCGGTAAAGTAAAATGGGTTAGCGGCTTTTTGGAATTATAATTAATGTCGGGGAATGTCTTCTTAGATGAGTACGTAATGATTATGATGTGCTTAGGATGAAAGAAGGATTTGTATTTGTAAGACGACGTTGTGTCGCAGTGGTAGAGAACTCTGCCTGAAACGCCACAGGTCGCGGGTTCGATTCCTGCTCGGTGCATAATATGTTTGTATTGACCATGCAAACATATTTTCCGGTCTGGGTGTATTTGTCCTTGTCATTATGTATTTTCCAGACCCCAACACAGGATATTACTATCCTAATGGGGGTCGTTGAGTGTGCAATGTTTATTATTTATTTCAGTAATAAACATAATAGATGCGCTAAATTATTATGAAAATGATAGTGCGCTTTATACTCGGCAAATGATCAGCGGATATGCAAATTAAAGCCCGCTCTGGCTAGATTCAGCTAGGTGCAAAAGGTATTTCAATTGAGTCTTCATACTTCGGTGGTAGTAAAAAGGCTTATACATTGTTATCTATCATCAAGAAGAGATATAAGTTTTATACACAATAATGATTCTATTAATTACGATAACTATTAAAATAATTACAGATTCCACAACTTTTTGTTAAAATAAATATGATAAATTCCCACGCAGCCTTAATTAAATGAAAAAAATATCACCCATCCATCTCCGATTCAAATCATTGAAACTTGTACCTATAATTTATCGCCTGAATTCATCTCGGAATGAAATCTAGCAATCGCTCGAGCTGAAAGATTTCATCGTCATCGCTCATCTTGACTGGAAGAGTTTCATTAGTGAAACCATATTTTTCATAAAGCTTTTTGTCCACGCACTGTAGAGTAATATAGCGCTATATAGCGCCCAGGATTGAATCAAAGTTACATCAAGCGTATTACACGTAGGAAAGCGAGTTTTGATAGCATTTCGATGAGTAACCCTAATCTTATATTGGTTGGAATGTCAGCCTAATTCTCAGGTGTTTTTGCATTCTGTGTTTATGTATTCCGATGAGAGATATATTAGGAATAATTTAAAGTCTTTTAGCAAAAATAGTGATATACATTCAGTTAACACTAGAAACAAAAATAAACTTTGTAATCCTAGCTTTCGTCTGCGTAAAGTCAGTAATTCTTTTAAGGGGCTAGGTATTCGCATTTTTAACAAAATTCCAGATTGCTTATTGGAACTGCCAGTAAGCAAGTTCCAAATGTAAATAAAAAATAAACTTATCAATAAAGCCTATTACTCGTTAGAAGAATATTTTTCTGATAAAAATACTTGGGACTCTTAATATTGCTGGATCTCATTCAAGAACCAAATTTTATATTAAAAATACAATTGTAAAAAACATATATTTGAAAAGAGTAACTGTCGAGTTTCGTGTCGGTTCTTCTCGATAGAATCAACCTTCCGAACCGTCGGTAGCGCTTGACTATTCAAAAGTACTTTTTAAAAGTCTACTTGAACAAAAATAATTTTGATTTTGATTTTGATTTTTTGAGAGAAGTTTATTTTTTATTAAAATAAACCCTACCTATATTATATTACAAGTATAGTATAATCATGCTTCTTAACGGGAACCGGGGAAGTACTACCTTACAGAAAATCCCCTTAAAATAACACTATCAATATTTTTGCATTTCGTACGATGAGTAATACGCCGGATGCCGTATCTTCCACCTCAATGTACCCTTCCTTTTTCCTTAGAGGATTAAGAGAAGGGTTGAGCCTTCTCTTAATCCCCTGAGTAGACAATGCGCAATGTGATACTTAAAGTATCGCGCGTTCATAGGTTGCGGTGGCTGCTTACCATCAGGGATCGTATGTATATCGTTTTCCTCCTTTCTCACTCTCCTCATTTCTTTGGGATGGCAACAAGGTTGAAACTTCATTTCTTTTAAGTTGTTTGTTTATTTTGTGTTACTCATGAAAAAAGTTAGTTACAATATATATTTTAAAGTAGTAAAAATATTGTATTATGATCCATTTACCATATGTGATAACAAAAACTCATTAAAGTAATCAAAGTTTTGTTTTAAAAAAAGCTGACTGTTTTCAAATATCATCAATATAATAGCTGTAAAAATAACTTTAAATACAAGTTAATTTGAGATTGATGTTATAAAGTAACGTTCGTACTAAAACATACTCAAGTTTTAGTTTATGAGCGTTTCGCGAAACGCGAGCACAACACAAAGCGGGGAGCGCCATCTAGTTACAAATACATTACACTAACATAATCCCGCCCGACCGCTATAAACTAGGCAAGCCACAACTGAAACCAATAATTTTAAATTTTCGCCAATGTTCGCAGCCTGTTTAGGCAGGCAAATTGCCTTAAGCCCGTGACAAAGCTGGGGCTCTACAACATAATTACAACGATTTTACTCTGACAGTAATAATGTTTTGTAAATGGTTACAGATGTTTCCGGTATTGGCTGGTTAATGTGCTCGGTTAATTTATGCGGCACTCAATTATATTATGCATTTAGTTCAGCGTTTGAAAAATTTATTCTATTTAAATGAGTCTACATATTTTCTGTTGTTTTAAATCTGTGTGTCATGTTGTATGACCACGCATCATATGGAGAATATTATGATATATTATAATCGGAATTACGCAGTTATTTTCTTTTGGTGTAATGATCTGAGTATTTCTTTTTTTCGACGACGAAGAAGACGGCCTAAACTGAGTTGGATGAGTGTTGTGAAGAGGGATACGGAGTGCTGTGGGTTAACAGAGCTTGATGACCACGATAGGGCACAGCTTAGGGTAAAATAAGGAAAGCGGACCCAGCAATGGCGGACGACAAACGCTAAGAAGACTTAGTAGAAGTCGAATTAATAGAGGTAATTACTTGCTATCACTGTAGCTTAAATATATTTTGCACATAGAATTTGTGTAATAATCCTACATAATTATTATATTGTGTGAACATTATGCAGTAGGCCGAAAACTCAGCTATCAATTGTTAAAACTGTCCAATCCTTTTATAATATTACACATAAGAAAGTAAGTTTGTTTGTTTCTGACACTGTCACGTCTAAATCACTAAACCTATTATGATGCACAATACTTGAAGTATCACAAGCGCGTTGCCAACCCAAGGGATTAGAGGGAAGAATGGGAAGGGTCAAAGGAAGGGAACAGTGGGGATGGGAGATTAGACATACAAGTTTGTATGGGGAACCAATTATTATTATATTACACGAAGGTGCCTCATTAAGAATCGTTATTGATGCGGGTAAAATTCACTTATAATTTAATATTAACAAAACATATTGTATATGTTTTATTTAGTTGGTTAAGGTCAAATTTATAATAGATATTTAATATATTATGACTATCCAATTTGAGTCGTATGTCAATGTCAAATAAATAATGATCGGCTAATTAGCAAAGTGAATGCTTATTTTAAACAACTGATACAACAAATATAAACGCAAACCTCAAACGAAAATGACTAACTTTTCAGTGTTAACTATTATTGTAATAATTAATTATTTTAACCGCAGCGAAACAAAGTTCAAAAGGTTGGTTTTAAATTAATTATATTAATAACAATTTCCATGAAAAGTTCGCAATAAATAACCTTAGAACGAGCGTTATCTGCTGAACTTAGCGCAGAGGTGTTGTTAGAAGCTCTGTAAATTTATTATTATTACTTTAATTCTTGTAAAATTTTCGGAAATGTAGAGAATATACAAAGGGTATTAGGGTAACAGCGGAGATAAGATTCGGTCCTCGTAAGCTGGCTGTTCATCAAATACATAACACTATAACGCCCAGTAATATACTGCCCCATTCTGTTCAGTCCGCTAAAAAAAAAAACGGTTTTATATCTTGTTCTTTTTAAAATGTTTTTATATCAAAGAAACAAACGGGGCAAACGGGTAGGAGGCTCATCCGATTGTAAGCGATGACCGCCACCGATGAACATCTGCCACAACAGAAGGTATGCAGGTGTGATACCGTCTCTTTAGGATACAAATGGTTATACGCAGACTGACCTCGAAAGCTGACAAGCTGTCACTTCACGAGTTTCTCACCAAACCAAGAGGAGCTTAGCTATCCTTTAGTTTGTAGGCGGGCTCCTTTAAGCCCAACCACTAGCATATAAATGTCTTAGAATTTCTTCCACGATTTGCAGGACATATTGACTGATACTTGACAAGACTGATATGACTTAATAAGACTTAAACTAGATACATTATTGTCAAAGATTAAACTAATCTTAGTTTTGTTAACGGAAAGCAGGGTAAGCCAATATAATTGCTCGGTTATTTGAATTGAAGTCTGAGGAATGTATGTGTAAATGTAAGCAGACCGGCTTAAATCCCACCGAGACATGTCCAGAACTGAGGGAATATTTAATTCTACTATTCAAAATGCAAGTTTATTTCGCCCATTTCCTAGATGAATACTTAATCGACTCAGCTCTTGTGCTTTGCATAACTGTTTATTAAACGGATACGACGATTAATTCCGCTTCCATGAAGAGAATTCTAGTGTTTGTAACTTTTTATTTATATAGTAATATTACTTTCATATGTGAATATTCTCAATTACAATTTTTTTCGTTAGTATGTGATATCTTCGCCGATTTAAAGTACTATTCTTATTTAATCAGTGCGTCAAAGCTAGAAAAATTCAATCAAGTGATTTAGCTAGAGAAAAACTTTCAAGTTTCTTGTACGAGGAGCCCTTTAAAATTGAAATAAAACTAATTTTATTATTTCTAATAATAACGGCCATAACAGAGCATAAACAAATATACAATTAACGAAAAGTCCAATTGTATGTTTATTACATTTCATGAGAAACAGCAAAATACATCAAAAATATCTTGTATCAAGTCTCCTTTATTTTTAAATTTGTTTTAATTTTTAGTCTTTGTTGCTGTAGCAGCAATCAAGAATTCAACTCTCTACCTGGTACTGTCCGTGAGACATCCGCTTACAGACAGATGGACAGCGGATTCTTATTAATCGGGTTCCGCTGGCACCCTTTGGGTATGGAACCCTAATTAGTTTCAGCTTTTTTTATGTAAGAGGATACAAATGGGCAGGAGGCTCACCTCATGTTAATCGATCACCAACGTCCAGAGTGCGTTGCGAATTTTAAGAATATCCAACCTTTAAGAAATTGACACCGTTGTGGCGTTGTGAGTAGCGAGTCTGCCTTTAGCCTCGACGGTTGCGGGTTCGATTCCCGCTCGGAGCAGATGTTTGTATTAATCGTACAGGCATGTTTTCCGGTCTGGGTGTGTTTGTCCTTGTCATTGTGAATGTTTCCGGACCCCAACACAAGATATAATTATTCTAATGGGGGCCGTTGAGTGTGTTGCGTTTATTTTTAAGAAAAGATTCCTTTAAGGTTCCCAGGTCGTGTTGGTTCGGAAAGACCGCTGACGGAAGTTGGTTCCACAGAGTGGTTGTGTGAAAATGAAATGTCTGCGAAATCGCGCTGTTGGAGATTTCCACCTGCATTACATCGAGGTGGTAGAGATGGAATTTCGAGTTTCGTCAGCTAGTTATAAGAGTTAAATTTGTAAATTTAAAGTTTGAAAAGTAATTAGTACTTTTCACTATAGTTACCTTTTAACTATATTTTGTATATCTATTATATTATTGGCGATAAAAGGGTATCTGCAACTCACAATCTGTTTCGCCTTATGAGTATGAAGACCGATTACTTTTATTATTTATAAAGAAAAACCATTAATCTGAAAGAAAATATATATAATGTCAAATACTTGAAGCCCAGAAGACGTCGCTTGTCAAATTAACGATGAAACTTATGAAATTGGCCGCCTTGATAAGATTACTTGTCAATCCAAATTGTGCGATCTTTGATCTGAGATCACTGATATTTGTATTGTTTACCCTTGAGCCTTAATCGATTTTATTTGGCTTCAATATTGTTAAAACTTACAATTAAATGATCAAAACAAGCATTCAACATTAATCTCATCGGGACATCAAATTTTAAATGAAATAGTAATTTTTATTTCTAAATATTCTAGTATTAAAATTATTGTTTATTTTATCTGAGAGGACATAAAAGCTTATTTATTCAGATATTTTAAGTGATATGTGTAAATGATATTCAAAGATATTATTTTTTATTTATTTTTTTATATTCATTATTACATATACCGACGCTGTAAAACGCTAGAAACCGATGCTATAAATAATTCGCATCTATATTATAATTTACAACAAAGGCTTAGTAATTTTATGAAAGCTGAAGCTAAAATAGGTGTAACATAAAGGTTTCGTTTAAATGTTATATGTATAAATATCAGACGATGAAATAAACTTACATATTTGCGAATTGGCTCCGAAACCCTAAAATAGCTATTTTGATTATTTTTATCAATAGTTCAGTTGTTTGTTGTTTTACGAAATTAAAACAAATTTACAAAAAATACAACCAATTTAAAACAAATAAATATATTTCACTATAACACCTTATTCAATATCAGTCTTGCGGTATTTGTCGTAAATATCCTTCCATAGCCGATAAGCTTGAGGATTGGGAATTGGTCCCATTTGTAAGTCATCATCAATGTATAGAAATTTTAAATCATCTTTTTCACTAGGTGACCATCTTATGGGCAATTCGTTTGTATGAGGCGTAGGATCACTGAAAAAACAAAATAAGAAATATTAAACATAGGAACTTAGTTGTGTTGAATTTCAAGGTCATAAGACTACTGACATAAAATCATAAGTATCTCACCCGTATTTTGCAAAATTGGTCCACATGGTTGTCATATATTCTATAATTTTGCTATCATTTTTACTAATCTTAAATGGTTCAAGCAAGTGGCCATTAAATATGTAAAACAGATCATCAGCGTGTGTTGCTCCACTTTCGTTTCTTAAGTTACTTCGAATTTTCATAAAATTTCTACCACCGGAATAATTAAAAACATAATTGTAAACTTTTGATTTACTTTTAGTGACAATATATTCCGTTTCCATAATTGTAGGAACTTGAAAATATAGCTGTGAGTATAAATCTGTTATATTCATATATTTCTTCAAACTTATATCGTCATCTCCGAAGTAAAATTGCTTAACCTTTTCAGCTAATTCAATCGCTTCCGTTTCAGATGAAAACTTAAGATCCGACGCAAACAAATAACGTCCATTTCTTTCTCCGACAGATTCTTCGGTTTCTTCAGCTACCAAAAATAAACCTTCTTTACTCGCGGTTCCATGTATAATATCAATATTTTTAGGTTTTGTTGTAAAAATATTATGAGGTAAATCAGTTAGAACGGGTTCTACTCCTGGTATATTGTGTTCAACACATGGTAAATGTAGTAGTTGTGTATCAAAAATACATCCAAAGGCTTTTTGCTTTTAAAGCAGTAATCTCTTTATAATTCATTTTAGAAAATATTTTATACAGCTCATATGGGTCTTCTGTGTTATAGCCAAGAGATTTTGCAAGAAGACTGGCAATCCATATAGGCTTTCTGTTTAACGCCCAATTAGATACCGATGAGCCACTTTGTATTATACCTCTTTGGAATAATCCATTTGAAGCATCGCTTGCAAGTAATATTGAAACGGACGTAGCTCCTGCACTTTCACCAAACACAGTAATATTATCAGGATCTCCCCCAAAGGCGGCAATATTTTTTTTAACCCATCTCAAAGCTGCTATTTGATCTTTCAAACCAGTGTTTCCCGGAGCCTCTTTGATTCTTAAACAAAGGAAGCCAAGAAGTCCAAGTCTATAATTAAAAGTGACTACAATAACATCTTTTTTAACAAGGAAACCCGGTGAATATATAAGCTTACTTCCACTTCCCATTATAAATGCACCTCCATGAATGTAAACCATTACTGCAAGAGGTTTAGTCTTTGGCATTGCTGGTACATACACGTTTATTTTTAAACAATCTTCGGAACCCATAACTCCAATTAAAGTATTTTGAGGGCAACTGGATATTTCATCTACAGCTTTAAAAACACCTTCCCATGACGGTGGTGGTCCCGGAGCCTGAAAATAAAATTATAGTTCATATTGGCATCGACTCGCATTTATATAACGTAGTAATGTCTATTTTTCGGGTATTAATAATTGGAAATTATATTTTTCTCTAGAATTATCTAACGAAAAAAATGCGCAAAAAGAAAAATCAACGAAACAACAAATATTAATAAACAGATTACTTATATGTATGTATATATGTAGATTTAAATCTCTAACTTTGAGCACTTAATTTACACTTAGGTATAATAATATTTAAAGTACGTGGGAACGTTAATTCACCTGTCTAATTAATAAACGATAAAACGCGAATACAAGGAAAGCGTGTTGATGTTTCCAGTTCTATACATATTATCATCGTAGGGTTAGTTCATCAGGTAGCGTACACTCAGGTGATATAGGAACCGAGTCCTAAGTCGAAATAAACTTGTACCGGTTACGAGAGCTGTCCGATTTTTACCCGCGAGATGACGTTACCAAGGCCAGAATGGCAAAAAGTAATTAATATACAGTATTTATTACAAACTATTAGGAAATATACACGTCGAGGTATTAATTTATAATTGGCGATAATTATTCTTATAGAGTTTATCATTCATTGATTTTTTGTATAACACGGAACTCTAATACTTTTTCTAAAATTACTCCTTACAACAGCAGCTATCTGCCAGTGAAAGTCCTGTTAAAATAGGGCAACCGTTTCAGAGATTAGCCGGAACAAACAGACAGATAGACAATTAATTTTTTTAAATGTAAGTATCGTGTATACTTTTACTTTGTAAAAAATAAAATAAATAAAAGCTATTAATTTGGAATTATAAACGACACTTTATTCGTATTATTTATTTATATTTCTCAAAAATATTCTAGCTAAAACTGGCATCGTTGATAATACGTTGTTACATAAATTGTTAAGTATATATTTTATAGAAAATATAACAAATTGTACGCTACAGTGACAGTTCTTTGTTTACACTTCTCATAAAATCTTTTAAAAACTCTAATTTACCTGGAAGCGAGTGCTAACGTTACTCGATGCATATGGGATTCCTACGTATTCAAAAATAGTACCATCGGCGCTTGTTTTACCGATCAAAATCCCTTGCTCGATTATCACTTCTGGCGCCGGCTGATCGACCAAGTTCATGGCCAATAACGTAAACAATATTAGCTTTTTCCTGAACTTCATTTTTATGTACAATGGAGTAATATTCTGTTTGCTGTTCTCACACATCACTACTTTATATTATTTCACTACTTATGATCTACAACAAAGCGTATAAAAAATAAACTTGTTGACAGCATGATATACAAGCAAATTACTCGTATCAATGACACAAGCGCGGCGCAAGCGTCGCGCTGCCCGACTGACTCACATTGCGTGTTTCGAAAAAAATGTTATTGCGTCACAATTATCAGTAGTTAACCTTGAAACTATGATTTTATAATTCAATCTTTTATCTTTATAGTTGTATATTATAATATAAGCAAATACAATATTCGTCGTGGTAGCTATGTTACAAAATTAGACTTAGTTTTATTTGGCTCAGTGGCGACGGCCTTATCTTTTAGACTGAAGGTCACAAGTTCGGTATCGGCTCGGGGCATAGTATACATAATATGTTATAGCGAATAACAATTTTTTCACTCCAAGGGGTGATGATCGAACCCGCGACTCTCGCGATAACGGAGCGAAGTCGGCCCTTCTACCGTTGAGTTAATGAGGCTGCAATTGTTCCAATTTATGCGTTTCTAAAACATAAATCTTCTCGTCCCACGCGTGAAGCAATTGTTTGCAGTTGTTATCAAACAACTCCGTGTATATTATCAGATAAGAATGATGATATCTTCATACTATAATTTATCCTCTACAAAGTTTTGCGCTTTAGTAATGAGAAAACTTATAAGTATGAGTACCTCTAGAGAATTCACGTTGTTTCTTTTATACACCTAAGTAACTTGTCTTCTTCCTAGCATTAACATGTAGGAAATATATTTCTCAGGTTCTCCTTATTATTATTACTCAGGTTTGACAGGATACTATTTTCTTAGAAACTATCAACTTGTAATAAACTCTGTGTAACTTTTCTGAAGAAATCTATCATACTTACAAATAACGACAAAGCAGTTCCATTTCTTAATGGATTTTACTGCACTTCATGAATTTTAGATTTCATTAACATTATATAGGTTTAGTATTGTACATATGGATGAACGAATGGATATCGAGATCCAACGGTGTTAAAATAGATATAATATTGATAACAAAAAGCATTAGAAGATACAGCGTTCACACGACGTGCGGTGCATGGTATCAATAGATAAAATATTTTATTGACAAAGATAAGTAGAATTACTTTTATTTATATTCTTACATGCCGGAAAGGAAAAGCACCCCATATTTTTTACATATTTAGAAAAAAATTTACAAAATTTACAAAACAATCCAATTCATATCCGCATGATCGAAATCCTTTAATTTTTCTCCTTATATACACCGTTCATACTCATTTCAGCAACTGACTCATGTACAGATTATAATTGTTCAAATACATAATGTTTTATCATTGTGATAGTGTTTTTTATCTTTACGATAACAATATCAGTCAATGATTTTTTTTTGTTGTTTTAATTTTTATTTGTGTTGGAAAGAGGATATCCCAAGGGTGGTTAGTACCAAAGGAAACCATGGCCTGATGATGGCATCACAGAGAAGTGGAGAAGGATCTTCGAAAATTGTAGTGGTGAATAGGCGTTTGTTAATTTTTTTCTTAACTGAAAAGTATAAAATAAAACATTTTTTAGAAACATATCTATGAAGTCCCTGTGTGCCGATATTTTACTTAGCACTGACTTCTGAAGAAAATATTATTTTATTTTATAAAAAATATTTTTACTCATTCTACTTAAATGTGTCTTAGTGAGGATAGAGTATAATGATTGATGTTCCGTTTCGGCTCTAAAAATGAGAATTCTAATTGGTGTTAATTTAAGTAAGTAATGTAAACGAAAGAGAATTGTAATTGTGAATTCTTGTCCTACTAAACCATTAGACTAATATAAAATTCTACCCCCGGCTCGTCGGAGAACTAAACAAGCCATTTTATCATCGCGTCGCATGTCCGAAATTTACTTGAATAAATTACACGAAAGGCGAAAACTGTTGAATTTTAACCCGATGCCGCGCGTGACCGCCCCGAGACCGACTCACGTTGAATTTTAAATATTTTATTCGTTTTACATACATTTGTAAAACTGCTTACGAAATTATAAGATCTATTTCTTTAGTAATTATAAATGGCCTAAGGTAATTATAAATGTTTTAACATTTTTCAATACCTGTATGTCAGTGCGAGATGGGTCGCGACCTCGAACGTTTCCCACTCACCCTGATGACGGACCTGCGAGTGGTCTGAAACTAGTTGATACCTAAACCGATTGAACGTGTGTTTTAGCCGTTCAATTTTACATTAAACCTGTATTTATTTTAAAATTCAGAGTGATTAAATTTTTCCGGCGTCGGGATGTGACGACCCCATCGCCCGCTGTTGGGATAACCTCTGTCACAGCAGAGATTATTCCACCAGTGCAGTCAGTCACACTGGTGGTAGGTCTTTTGTTCCAAGAGGCCGGCTAGGTAGGTACCACCGCAGTGTCAAATATTCTGCCGCCAAATAGTAGTGCTTAGGCATTACAGTGTTCCGGTTTGAAGGGCACTGTACGCTAGTGAAATTACTGGGCAGACGAGATTTAAGAACCAATATCTCGAGGTTGGCAACGCGTGAGTGGCACCTACTAATGGTGCTGCAAGCGCTCATAGGCTGCGGCAACCACTTACCATCAGGTGGGCCGTATGCTTGTTTGCCAACTTTTAACATAAAAAAAAAAATGCTACTTCATATTTCATTGATTCGCAGTCCGGACAGTAGAGACAATACTTAAAACAATTGCCTTATGCAACATTATATGGTACGTGTGACTGTTAACCGGTTAACACTGAGATTTTATTGACTAAAAATTTCTATGCCCATAGGAATTTTTAAAATGTTAATGATTTTTAAATTGTAATAAGTATTTATACATTGTTCTATGCGTGTGA
Organism: Hestina assimilis; assembly: GCA_023373885.1. NCBI lineage: Eukaryota > Metazoa > Arthropoda > Insecta > Lepidoptera > Nymphalidae > Hestina > Hestina assimilis. The sequence continues at coordinate 239,196 of CM041745.1, read as the reverse complement.
ATCTATACCCTGTATTCGCATTTGGTTTCTGACTATTAGCTAAAAATGCAATTGGTCAAAACTATAGTTTAAAAAAACTATTTGCATAAAAATATTAAAGATAAAATTTACTCAAAAGTTTTTGATTCCTTAAAAACACTCTTCATATCGTAATGTAATTAGAAATCCCATTAATGCTAATTACTACTAAAATTATCATCTCATTAGTAATCACAACGTGTAAGGAAGTTCGTGAGGTCAGTCAAGCGGTTCTGGGAAGGACCCTCCATTGATTCGTTGGTCATTTGCATAGCAGACGGAGATGCAGAGTCAGCTATGGCGACTCAAAAACTAATCTTCAAAGTACTAAGTATAAGAGCGCCAAAGATGAATAGGGAACGGGTTGGAGTAGCATTATTAATTCAAATTATGATTACTTTTTTATCGGATAATTTAGGTCAAGGACGGAAACGTTTAGTCAAATTATTCAAAATGTATGTTTGAGTATGAAGCTCATTAAAATTTAATCTCTTATCGATCGATTTCATTGGAAGAAATAAAAAGAGAAGAAACGTAATTACATTAATCTTACCTTATTTTTTTGTATTATTTATTTACACCCAATATTACAACATATGTATATGCAATTCAATAGTAACTATATTTAGAAACAATTGAAACTGTACAATTCATGTCCAAAGGGAATGTAAGCAAGAATGCTAGCTACATTTCGTCGCTGATTTGCAATCCCAATTCTTTAAATAATTAAATAATATGATAATAATTTTAAGAAACTTTCTATCTCTCATAATAATTATTATGCACATAATCAATCCAATTGTTTTTTAAATTATTTCAACATTACTGAACTTTGTTTTAAGTAAAATAATAATTATTCCTTTGTTTTTTCTGCTCATTTCAACTATCTTAGTACAATGTGCAACGCGGATCAAGACTTTAAAATATTATAAGCATTCAATTTTCAATTTTAGCCTTTTATAGTAAAACTCAATATTGTATACACATTCTAGTAGAATCTTAAAATTAATTACTTTCTTCAGTATAAAACTAATGTAAGATCTGCTAGAATTTATATGATTTTACAAGACCGTCTTTTCCGCGAAGAACCATAGTTTATGTTGGAAATTTATTTCCTCCTCATCTTGAAATGCTAATACCCCACTAAGCATTGCATAATATTCTCAAGGAAACTTATAAATTGCATTTTTAATTTTGTTATTACTTCACCTAAAATTATTTGTTATTAAATGTATGTATAATAATTATTAATGATTACATAGTATTGTGTAATAAATATATAATAGGAATATTGGACATCACGAATTATTCAATATGTATATTCATTTATATTTTTAGTAATAATTTTTATTTTGTGTTTATTGGACACAATTAAAACACTAAGATAAAGAAATAGATTAAAGCTAGCAGAGACGGGCTTATCTCTGCAAGTAATGGCCCAGTGACACCGAGAACTGCGAAGGTGATATACATATCGTTAATTAGTTGAAATATAATTGAATACTTATCTACTAAAATTAAAAATTAATAATTATCTCACACGTATAAATGTAAATATACAGATAAAAGTGGAAATGAAGATAAATAATAATGACACCAACGACTTTTAAAACATATTAGTGTGTTACTGCGACTTCTGTCTTTTCTTCAGAACTATATTCGGTAAAATCGAATTGTCGATCGAATCAATACCGAACTTTACAGAACTAATCTGAAGATTGCTTACAAACATCAAAAATTATATTTATAATATCATCTAAATAATTTTCAATTATTACTGAAATTATACAACTAAAGAAATTTCATAATATAAAAAAAGAAAATTCATAATACAAGTTTTTGGTAAATATATAAGTATAGCAAAATTATAAATATGTGCAAGTATAGAAAGTGTATAAAGTTGTGAATCGAAAATTTTAGACTTTTGTTGGTGTCGTACATTTTGTCATATTTTATATATCAATACTAGCGGGACCGGCAGAGGTTGTCCTGACCCGAAAAAAATACCGGGTCCCGATAGCAGCGCCCTCTACCCCAGTCTAGAAGTGACACCGGTAATGGTTGTTGATTTCTTAATTTATTATTGGCTATTTAAAAAAAAGGGGTTGATGGCAGAAGGGTGAAAATTTAGAGTTGTATTTTATAATGCCACATCATATAAAAATAAAAATTAAAAAAATATTTAAAACCCTTAGCATTTAGGGGTATGAAAATATATAGTAGCCGATTCTTAGACCTGAATATGCGTATAAAATTGTATAAAAATCGGTCACACCGTTTCGGAGGAGAATGGTAACTAACATTGTGACACGAGAATTTTATATATAAAATTATATATAAAATATAAAGCTTATTAAGACCTTACTTATTTTAAGTGTCATAATGTTGCATGACGAAATATCTTAAAGATACTCATTATAATATAGCGAGAGCCTCAAGTGCTATGACCTCTTTATTTAATGTAAATAATGACTCACAGACAAGAAATATTAATCGAAACTTTTAAACCATTTATTAGAAACCTGTCAAAGCTAATTGTGAAAGATTGAAGTAGGATTTTAGTCCGTTGAACTCTGTAAAGGTACAGAAGTTGGCTTCAAAACCTGCATATGGCAAAACTCATAGTTGGGTTATTCCGACAAAATACAATAGAGTGAAGGACACGAGGCGCCCACTTCAGCACGTATGCACTTTGGTCGTTTTTAAAAACACCCCAAACTCGTTTCATTTCGACATTTCGACTTCAGGCGAGTGTTAATATTGCCGCAATTTGTTCATTTAATGAGAAACAGTTTGATGCTTAACGTAAGTCGAGCGAATGAGTTTTCTGCTGATTATTGCATATTGGTATTTAGAACCAAAACTTGATTATTCCTGTACGAGGCGCATAAAAGGTGTCTTATAATGATTGCTTTTCTATATAACAATTATAATATTTAAAATTACACGACATCCGTTATCAACTAGAGGATAGCCCATAATGTTTCTTGGACAGATTTTATCCTAAGAACATTTTCGAATACTTTTCAAATAAGAAAAATAATAATACATTAGCTGTTTTGGAGCTACGATGACACAGACAGACACACATTCTCAAACATACATAACACGCGTTAAGCTCATTACATTCCTGTTTCTAGCTCGTGGTTAAATATACATAAAGAAAGAAAGATACGTAAGAAGATGAAACTTAATCTTGGTGTCAGCATTTTAATACAATTTTCGTATTTAAAGACAAAATATAATCATGACTGTGTTCTTAAACACGTATACGCCAACATACATCCGAAAAACTTTATTACAGAAATTGAAAGTAAAATATATCAAATAAATCAAGACATAAAAACTCAACGCACTTAACCGTAGACAATAATAAATCTAATGTTAGCGACACGTCGTCATTTTATCTAAGACGTTGATTGATCATTTCGCAAGACTTTACATTTCATTCATTTATAACTTTAAGCTGCTCCGCGACCCCGTTTTGCGGCTCAATATGACAGCTCCGTGAAATTCCGCGTAAGCCTCCGTTGTAATAACTTTAAATGTAAATATTATTTTTGTTTTGTTATTCTTTATATGTTATCATATAGCCATCAACTCTAACTACATCATCAGCTGCCGTAATAGCGCGGCCCCACCGCTGCACACTCTATGCACAGCTACAAGAAGCATGTTAGCTGCATGTTTTTAGTTGTTTCATCCTGAATCTAAGTTTCCACTGTAGCACAAGTTATTTACGAATATTATCATCACTTCCTCACCTGTCTTACGTCCCGCACTGCCCCGGCTGTTGCCCGGCGTAGAGACGAAACCTGGCGGAGTTTTAGTCAGTAAGAGTCTCACACAACTCTGGCATCCCCAGCTCCGGGGTATCCATGACAAATTCTCCACGTAAAAAAACTCCGGCACTGCAGCTAAGCACGATTTTCTGTGTCAATTCGTGCGTTGCGTGGTCGTGGGTTGTAGTGGACACTATCACGTACACTTTCTTGCAAATAAGTAAATAAATAAATAAATAAAGCAAAGCTAGACACATGTACGTAGACTTTCCGTGCGCAGCGGTGGGGCTGCGGCCTAATTGAGCATGTATCCATAAGAGTATAGTTGACTTAGGGATATCTGGAATGGATAATGGAAACAGCGCGCCTTTTAAGAATACTCAGCCTTATAAAATATTCACGCTACTTATGAATTTATTTGAAAGTGGTCTTAAAGATATTAAAAATATAGATTGTGGGCTTTTTTATATTATCGACGATGCTGATCATTTACAACTAAAAACATTGCAAGTTCAATTCCCGACCGTGGCACATATTTCAATATATATATATGTTAGTACTATAATCGCTATTAGCCACTTGGTGGGAGAGGCCATGGTGCCTAAGAGATCAAGTTAAACTGTTGTCCTCGTAACATCTGAGAATAATCAGTAACAATTGGTAGACAATTTAATGTTACGAACTTACTGTTTACTAGTTCGCTATAAAATGCTCGCGGTGCTAAGATTACAAATTTCTTTGTATAATAACTAATAACCAATCAAATCTGAATAAGATTAATACAAAAATTACTACAGATGCTGGGAAAAAGAATATATGATATTATCAAAAATATTTTATTTGCTAAAGATAATACGTCAGAAAGGATATTCCAATTTTATATTTAGCTTTAAAAATTCTCTTGAAATCGTATTTTATCGACTAATTACCATTGGAATTGTATAACAACTTTTATAATCTAAATGTCTTATTACTTTTATAATGTAATGCTGTATTTAGTATTAAATATATAGCTCCAAAGCCTCTGAAATATGAATTATGTTTGACATAATGTATAAGCTTCTTCTCTTACAAAATATTGATTTAAATAAAAAGTAATTTTGATAATTACCATTCTTTAAAATGTACCTTAAATCAGGAACAGAAGAACACAAGTCTCCGAATTAAATAACTGTCACAAACGGACAGACGGGATAAACAGATAGGGCTTGCGTTTTTGCTATATAGATCCTGAACCCAAAAAAGGGATCTCGAACGATCGTGAATCCAAAGTTTAGTGTTATTTAAGGGTACACAGGCGGTGTCATCGTTGACAAAGGCTAAACGGGTCCCCGTTATACCGCCATTGTTCCTAAACAATAGACGTCTTGCTAGTTCTGTCAGTAAATTTTCGAGGATCTGTAAACATATTCGCATCTATCATTTCCATTAGTGTTGTGAACTTACATTATACTTTAGAAAACGTTAAATCAGTTTATTCGTTTTATATAATGAAGAGAAGAGGAAAGAGAGATTTTTGAAGTGAGACTTCTTTAGAATCGTCGTGATTTCAAACTCGATGAAACGAAAAAATAAGTCCATAGAGACACAAACACATAAATGTATAGGATTCAGCTGGCGATAGAATGAGATAGAACTCATTAGACGTCAAATACAAAAATGTGTAGGAATAATGAGACAGAAATATGCATACTGTTTTATATTATCGGTCTCTCCTCTTTGCGCCATGCTTTAGTGAGCCAGAGCGAGAGAGCAAATGTCGGTGTGTATATATATGTATATGTTTGCGGCTACGTATTACAGGCTTTTAATAAAAAGTCAGCGTGGTGTGTTATTATTTAACAGTGTTTGTGAATATTTTTATATCTTGTTACATATATTCATCTCATTCTTTTGTCGATTTACTAAAGTTTCACTTCCATTGTGTGTGAATCGCACACACACCGTTTTTTCATATTTTTACCATATTAATTTTGTATTTTTATCAAAGACTCGCAGCTGTGTTCCCAGCTCAGCTGATATTAATGTAGTTTTTTGATAATCACAAGGGAACTTAAAAATTTTCCGGGATTAAAATATTTTATGTGTTAATCCAGGTTATACGTCTTTGTGTGCAATTCATCCATTATTTTCTCTTATTTACTCATCTCTCAAAAAACAGGCGGATGGACGAATACATTGAGAGATATTTCAAAAAATTATTTTTTATCCCCGGCATGCTTTTTTATAAAACTCATATACATATACAGAAGCTTCAAATTCAAATATTTATTTGATTTGTATAGTTATAATACATATTGTATAACTGGCATATGACCAAAAACTGTACAAGCAGTGCAATATTTCTACACAATATTTAAAAAATATATGTATTAACACGTGTCTTGAGACGCGCGGTAGGAGCGAAGTTCTTTCTTTTCCTTTTATTTCCCACTAGCATATCTTTTTTTTTTTTTCTAACTCTCGCGTTAACGGAGCGAAGTCGGCCCTTCTACCGTTGAGCTATTGAGGCTTAAACCTACTATATATATATGCTATATCTCAACATCAATTTCATTTCATATCCTAATCCTTGTCACCACAAACCTTTGGCACTCCTTGCCATCTCATGCCTAGCTAGCTAATATTTATTTTGGGAAAATGTCTTTTATCCGTGTTGTCCCCTTTCGAGTCCAGATGTCTCCAGTCTATTATTTTATCCCTTTTTTCAAGCTCCTCCTTTTGTGAGAAAAATTATTATTGGGAGCTTTTTAACAACGTACTTAATTCGTATGTAAGCATATTTTTCTATTTACCAAAAAAAGTCATCCAGGTTCTATTACCGTTGAGTGTGTAGCGTTTATTTATTTATTATTTATTTATTACCATACTAGAAGCGTCAATAGGTTACGTACGTTTGGTTATACGGCTATCTTTATACTATAATTAAATAAAATAATTATATTGAGATAAAACATTTAACTTTGTAAATATTTGATCTAATTAATCGAAGTCATAAATATCATTTTTTCTAAAATAAAATGGAACATAAGTATCATTTTCAGATTCAGCACAAGACCCCTCACAAAGTAGATATTTGAGATGGTGCCTTCGCATCTCAATTGGGAAGCTTTAAGAATCGTGAATTATTCTCGGCTGCACCTACGAGGTATCTGTTGGAATAAATTTTGAGTTTCCCAACTCTTAGATTTTCTATATCCCTTATAAGAATAAAAACGTTAAATGTTACTGACTATTTATATAAGCTGAGTTATTTTTACCATTTTAATGATCGGTGCCAATGTTTTTTTTTTATATTATTAACTCATGACGGTTGGCGAACAAGCACAATGATATCCACCAGATTGTAAGCAATTACCGTAATGTATGAACGCTTGCGATACTTGAAGTATATTTCTTTATAAATAAATACTGGTAGTATTGTGTTACTGTTACGTGGTACTGTTACGAGTACAAAACCTTATTTATAATAACACGTGGTTGTTAATTCGTCTAATTTTTGACGTATATGTTAAACAGAAATATTGTAAGTCTGTCAAGGAATTCGACAATATAATTAACTTTACAATAGGATTCAATTTAAAAATAACATTTCCATAGGTATTCAAAAAGTATTACTACTACTTACTCATTACTAATCAGTGCTATTATAACTTTTTTCAAAATATTTAGCTATAATTAAAATAATAAATTCATCCCCCGTGGTTATAACGCTTATATTCTGATACAAATAAAAACTAACAACGTTAAAATTACCTAACACTTGAAAAATAAACTGACATAAATGCAGACTTAAAATTTCCACCGGGACCTCTCAAGGAAACCTCCCTTATACAAGATCATTTTTGGTACAAGTCAAAGCTGGTAAATTAAATTATTATATTATCTCATACATAATTATCAAACATCAGTGTTATTATTTATTGATAAAGTATTATTTTACTATTTACAAGTTATTTTTCGAACAAAAAAAAATAACGAATAATACTCGTATTATCTATTTTCAAATGTTGCAGAAGCTCTTTAGCGGAGATAATCATCTTTATAAGCCTCCAATGTTTTCTCCACTCGTCAACAAAAATAGTCAACATAAAATAAAATTTTGTAGAACGCGACAGATTAATTCTAACTTCTATTACTTGCATGATTTTTGTTCTTTATATCCAGTGCTATTAATTAGACCGTTACGTAAATATTTTATGTATGGTTGATTATAGAAATTATAAATTATAAATATATTATGTATATTTATATATAATTTGTAAGTAATTATGTTTTGTCTCTTGAGCTAAGTCAGCGTTATGAGTTAAAACTCTTTTATTTGAAACCATCGTCGAGTCGAAATTTTCTTTGACTTAAAAGGATAACAGGATTGTTGATTTTTCTTTCAAAGAATAGTAATAGAAAAAGCCGACAAGATTAATTCTCTGAGCACGGTAAGAAGATTTATAGTTATATCATCCTTGATATTGTGTTATCAAATAAAATTAATTCTTAACAATTTTACAATTTATAATTGAATATTGGCATTTTACTTAGACCACACGCTTAACACGAGTGCGTCGTACTTACGGCTCCCCGTCGAGTCACGGCAAAAACATTCGCGACTAGAGCCCTTAACTGTGGTAATTAAAAGATATTTTCGCGTGGCGTGTCGTAAAGCTTCAAAGTTTCCCATGCACCGCTGCGTTGAGACGTTCTTACGCCGAACGTACGTAGCTTTGAAACTTGTCCGCGAAATTAAACTGAAAAGGGAAATTATTAAAAATTTACATTTTTATTTTTCAAACTGGTACTTAAACCATGTTTTGAAACACAACTAGTTCAAGTGGGCGCATTGAAATTTATTGCGTTTATTACTTTTTGATTTCGGTTTTGTAACTTATTATAAGTGTAATATGGTTCGTTGGATTGATGACACTAACGCTTAAATTTTAACTACATTAGAAATTGTAGGCTATATAATATTTGGTATTAAACATATTACTGTAAAAATTTTTCAACATATCAAAAACCGTGGTAATAATTATAATGCAATATCTCTCCAATATTTTACTTCGTATAGAATAAAGAAATAAATACGATACACCTATTCCAGAAAAAAAGTTTGTCAAAGTGACACTTCTTCTTGGATTTACAACACTTTACAACAGTGATTTGATGGCGATGTTTAATTTTTCTGTATCAACGCTGCTAAAAACAGCTCGCCTGGTAAAGCTGGTTTGACAGATTAATTCATAAATATCTTTTGAAATAGCATTTTCGACGTTCTTCAAAAGACATCAAGGTTTATAATGGAATGTGTAATTTCGTGATGAAGATTATCAGCGGCCGTGCATTGTATCTAAGTTTCTGATCGATCGAATATAATGAGAACGTCCTATTGTCTAGTCGGAGGAGCAAATTGAATGCACCATACGGATGCTACGATTTGAAACCCGATAGTACGACTGATAGGAGCCTGCACCTTGATATTAATATCAGACTTCTATTATTTAGTTTATTAATGGCTAAAGAGAAATAGAATGGAGTTATTTCAATATAAAATCCATTTTATCAATTATGAAGGGTTCCATAACCAAATGCAAAAATTGAACTTTTATCATTTCGTTATGACCGTCTGTCGTTAATGGAAAACACACTAATGCATTTTAGCCAACCAGTGTACCACATTATATTATTATTAATATACATATATATTGACACCGGTGTAGCGAGTCTGCCTTAAGCCTCGACGGTTGCGGGTTCGATTCCCGCTCGGAGCAGATGTTTGTATTAATCGTACAGGCATGTTTTCCGGTCTGGTTGTGTTTGTCCTTGTCATTGTGAATGTTTCCGGACCCCCGACACAGGATATAATTATCCTAATGGGGGCCGATGAGTGTGTAGAGTAGAGTATATTAATTACAAAAATTACTATGAAATATTTTTGTTTATAAGAAATACCTAGTTTTAAAAGCAGAAAGTCACTTATCTACCTCTGCTATGCCTCTACGATGAAAAAAACTAGTCGTCAATTTTAAAAAATCACAACTCGTCACGTCAGAAGAGAGTCCCCTGTACGGTAAGTTAAGATGGAAGCCCTGTGATTTCCCCGTGGAAATAAGAACGATAGCCTGCCTCCAGTATTGAACGGATAGCTGACATATTGACTGCAGCTTCGGCGATGAATCATTAGTTATTTTTGAGATGTAAAATGTATTTCGCGTGTAAAAGGCTTTAAACCATTTCTTTATAATAAAGTTCAGTTTTATCCTATTATTTTTCTATTATATTCTTCTTCTTTCTTCTAGAACATTCTTCAGTCTAGAGCAATTGTCATAAACCCCCAAAAAAGGGCGAATCAGTATTCCAAAATTCTATATTATAAAGACAGAAGCAGAAAATCATTTCATTTTTAATATAGCTTTTTGCTATAACGTCATATTGTGATGCTTAAAATATAACCAGAACGTGGTCAACAATCAAATTGATGCTGTTTCTGATAAATAAAGTTCATTATTTAAATGCATTGTTGCCTGAAGATAAACCATAAACAGACATTCAATCGGTACATAGATAACGATAACCACGAACCATCCAATTTTTAACGGTGATATACATTCCTTTACGACCACCTACCACCTTATCGCGGCTACATGCTATTTTATTATTTGTGGTATCGTCAGCGGATTCTATGGAGTTGTGGTCGTTAATATTTTTAATACTTCCGTCTGAAGGTAATGTTTGAGATATAAAAAAGGTTGAATATAAGTGGGATGTTTACACGGAACGTTATGGTCCTCGGTTGAACAGTAATTTAATTCTATTACAGACCAAGCGGCTGGAATTATGATTTTTGTATAATTTTATCTAACCATATATCAAATTACATAAAACAATATTTTTCTGCTAACCTTAATTTCTTTTCTGTATCGATATTCATTAAATATGTTTTTTACTAGCTATAACCTATGTTATATGTACATACAATGCAACGACCTGACTGACTTATAAACGCCCAGCCTAACCCTTGGTCCTAGAAAGCTGATATTTTTATAAGCGTTGTTATTGAAACGTAAACGTGCACCAAGCAAGGATCTTTCGAAAGGTTTGAATCAACCTATAAGGTGAAAAGTGAGCTGAAAATTGGTATTGAAATCCGTCACTTTTAAAACTAGAATCTTGAAATATTCTTTTAAATAAAATAAATAAACGCTAAACACTCAACGACCCCCATTAGGATAGTGATATCCTGTGTCGGGGGTCTGGAAACATTCACAATGACAAGGACAAATACACCCAGACCGGAAAATATGCTTGCATGGTCAATACAAACATATTATTTTCCGAGCGGGAATCGAACCCGCGACCTGTGGCGTTTAAGGCAGGTTCGCTACCGCTGCGCCACAACGTCGTCAAAAGTTAAAAATTGGAAAAGAATAAACATAAATTTTACAGTTTCCGAAAATTCCACCCCTGAGAGGTTGAAATGAGGTTTCAAATTTTTTATTCAAAACCGTTTTTCACGCGGGCGAGGCCGCTGGCGGAAGCTAGTTATAAATAAAGTTCTTAATAATATTAAAATGAAATAAAACAAAATATATTATGATTTATGTATATATAATACGAAAAAGAATAATATCGAAGACAATAATTAAAGATATATTATTATTTTTTATGAAATAAAACTGTATATATGCTTGGCGTGGGACCGAATTTATATTTATTTTTCTTATCAGGTACCTGATTGCCCTCAATAAACATTACAAAGTATAAACAAATTAAAAAAAACACGATACCATTATTTAAGGTAAATAATATTCTTATAATATTAATATGTTTATCAATCATACTATGTAAGTACGTGTTGTATCCCTCGATTTTTACTGTTTAATTTAATTTCCGATCACGAAAATATAAAATCTTATAATTTGTATAAATATTAATTATTTATAAATATAATCCTTCGACTTCTCACTAAACACTTATAAAAAATTACAGTTTATGTTAGTATTAATATACAGATTTGCCTTTGCCAGCACAAATATTTGGCTAAAAAATTGGGAAGTATTTAAGTAGCTATGACCACCTTATAACAATGACGCGGACAAAATAAGAAATTTAAACATAAAATTAAAAAAAAAAATACTTTTGTTAATATTACCTATATTATATATGTACTATTTATATACACTTATCTAAAGTGATCAAGCTATTGTTGAGATAGATCTTTTTGAATTGGTGGTAAAAACGTCTAGCATTTCGCCTTTAAAATACTATCTCAAAAGCTTACTAGAAAGTTGCAATAATTTAGTTAAGTTAAAATTTAAAGTAATGAAAAAGTTGAAGTATTTGATTGATGCAATTTTACGACAAATACTTCAAGTCCCTATCGAGACCTACGTCGGACACAAATCTGTACAGGCTACACTGTTACCTTAGCTGTACGACAAAACATAATCAACTTTACCAACAAAAGATAAAAACGGCTAAAAAGAAACGGTTGTCTACAAGAAATTGATTGTAAATGCAGATCATATACGTCAGTACTTAAAATAAATTCTAATCCGTTGCTAGACTGATTTCACAGTTCATGTCAAAAGAACCCCACAAGGCCAAAGTAACATGCAGGAACCGAAATAGAGTTATGACGGGATATCTTCCAGCGAGCGGCAATAAAGTGAATTATGCAGACAACTGCAACGATACTTTGTTCTCGGCCCTCAAGAACGACTGGTACAGGTCACGGTAGAAAGGAAAAGCGAGAAAGAATATAATGATTCAAACCATTATTATTATATTTATGTCATTACGGATGGCAAACAAGCATACGGTCCGTCTGATGGTAAGCAGCCACCGCAACCTTTGAGCACTTGCGATACTTGAAGTATCACATGCGCGTTGCCAACCCAAGGGCCAGGAGGGAGGATGAGAAGGGATAAAAGGAAGGGAACAGAGAGGGTGGGAGATTGGGCCTACGGCGCTCTTACTCATCGCACAAAACATAACAGTACCTGCTGATACTCTTTATCTAGTTAAAGTCAATTATAAATAAACACTCAAACAAATAGTATTCAAAAAATTTGAGTATTTATAAAGTTTATATTGTGGATAATGAGTTTAAGCAAACACAATTTTTATTTCTGTGTCATGAATTGTTGAATTCGTTCCGAATGTTCCCCTTTGCATATAGACTACAGTATGGCAAAAATTCACGTGAAGAATGACCCACCGTGAATTACATTTAGCAGGCTGCTACTACATCCGAATATGACTCTCTGTCCTATTGGACTTTGAAAGGGACAGGAAAATTGAATTTCCATATTTCGAATATTTCTCTCCCGCACTGCAAAATATGTATGGCATTAGTGGATAATATATCTGTATAATTATAGGTATAGAAATTATACAAAGGCAATACATGCATAAATTACGCATATTGCTTCTAAAACAAGTACAAGTACAAGTTTTGAAATCGCTGATAATCTATACATATCAATAAAATTGAAGTGTCTGTTTGTAGTTCCAAATTAGCAGCTTTCAGTAATGAAAGTATATACGGTACTTAGATACAAAAATCAATTTTTTAAATTTGTATCCGGCTACTATCTTTTTTTTTTTTATGTTAGAAGTTGGCAAACAAGCATACGGCCCACCAGATGGTAAGTGGCTGCCGCAGCCTATGAGCGCTTGCAGCACCATTAGTAGGTGCCACTCACGCGTTGCCAACCTCGAGATATTAGTTCTTAAATCTCGTTCGCCCAGTAATTTCACTAGCGTACAATGCCCTTCAAACCGGAACACAGTAGTGCCTAAGCACTACTATTTGGCGGCAGAATATTGGACACTGCGGTGGTACCTACCTAGCCGGCCTCTTGCAACAAAAGACCTACCACCAGTGTGACTGATTGCACTGGTGGAATAATCTCTGTTGTGACAGAGGTTATCTGAAATAGCTGGACCGATTTTAACGGGCCTTTTACTGGCAGATAGCCGATGTTATAAGAAGTAACTCCACGCGGGTGGAGCCGCGGGCAAAGCTAGTAATTAATATGTATTAAATCGCTGATCGTTCTTTCCTAAGACCTCACTCTTATGATCTTCTTCCCGCGAGACTGCTAATGCAGACTTACACCGAGGCGCAGTGTACGTTCAATTTAAACTTTAATATGCAACCCACTGTACCGCCAAATTGGAAATAATGATGTAGCCCCTCGATTCGTAACTTTTTCCCCTCTTTTGTTCACAAGGCTCGGTTATGTATGTGGCTTACTTTAATATTGATGGCAAAACGTATTTAACAATACATTACAGTTTATTTTGTATCTTCATATTATAATATTCATAAACACAAATATAACTCACATGTATATTTAAAAGCGCTTTATTTTTAATAAAATATACCTTTTAATAAAGGTCATGATAATTTTGAATACATTTAAAACCACGTCTGTGGTTTTATCAGTATTCATTTTAAATCAAAGTAAGCTAAGGATAGCCTGAAGCTTTTATATAATAATAACAATAATAATAATAAAAACTTTATTGACATAGCTAGAATACACTGATACATAACATTATCATAAAAATAGATTTGAACACAAATTAAATATAAACAAAAAAAGAACAATACATTTCGACTAAACGCTAAACTGTGAAGGTACGGTAGGTGCAACAGTGAATTGTATGTCACTCGGACGCTCGCTCAGTATTCGTTAAGACGCTGTGGCCCTAACACTAATTTTCAGCGAGTGCCGTATTAACAGCCACGGCAGTGACACGGCTACGTCTTTCGAAATTAAAAAGAACCTTATTAAATATACTTAGACGCCAAAAAAAATTATCAATTTTATCCATAATTTCTGTAGGTATAAGTAGGTTAACCAATTCAGTTATAAATTATTGACAAAAAATAGTTTCCGGCTTGATCTTTTATTAAAGAACCTGGATAGATAAGTACCACCGTAGTGTTCGAATTGAGTGATGCCATCAAATGAATGATCGTACGCTTGCTTGCCAAATAAGTCACATAAAAAATAATAATAGATTTAAAAAAAGTGCAACATTGAATATTTAAAATGAAAAATCTTTTTGAACTTTCCTTCTATTCCTCTCTGGCAGGTTCACCCCTTTCAGACTTACCCGATACCAGATTACGAGATGAAATCTCATAAACGGTACGTGCCGTTACATAATCGCATCACAAAGGCCTGGGTCCTTTGTGAGAGAATGACTAATTAGTTAATTTCATAGGCTTCCGCTCAGGTGCACTTATGAGAATTTTAAAGAGAGGTCACGAATTATTCTACACTAGCCTTCGCTGTGGGTTTGTTTGAGTAATTTTGTGATGAAAAATTATAAAAGATAGAATAAATTATTATTTTCACCAACAAAATTTAAAAAGGAATAGTTTAATTTTTTGACGTACGTCACATAAAAAAAAGTATAGTTTTAGTTACTAAGATGATGGCAACTTGTTGCCAACCCCTAAAATCTTTTCCAACCTTCCCATGCAGAGCTCCATACTGTAGCGTGTTGAGAAAACCTCAGCAGGGACAGCAGCCACAAACGAAGGGTTCGTGGTAGAAAATTCCTTTGGAATCCAAGGCTTCCTATAGGTTTCTTATCAAAGTTCTCATCATATCAAATATATCCCATTGTATAAACAGTAGCTTAAGGGCTTTTATTTTAAACTAAGGTAGTAAGTATTTTGATATCAATGACACAATTGTGAAGTGAATCTAAGTCTATGATTAGATAATTGAACGTTTCAAAAACTCGTACTCGTAGCTTTTGTAATTAGAAAGAGAAGAAAGATATAACGTTGCTTTGTCATATAAATAACAATTAATATATTTCATAGTAAATTCATAAGATTGTTGTAGAAACAATGCTTTTATAAGATTGTCTGTACGTGTAACGTGGACCGATTGTAAATGGCTTTCAAATAGCTCACATCGAGTTCTGTGCTTGGATACATTGTGCTTGGTTATGGCGAATTTTATGGACGATACGGGATGAAATTTCGTTCTAAAACGTTGTGTTTTATTTTATAGTATGTTATTAATGTTACAATTGCTATCTTTGTTCATATGATATTTACTGTTGAGAATACAATATAATATGTATTTATTACGATAACATAAATGCTTTGCTAAACATAATCTTTGTACAAAATCATAGTTATGTATTCAGTTCTCTGTTAGTTTAATTTGGAAGGTTCATAACGGAATATCTTAATATCTAAGTATATTTTAAAATAATTATGTACGAAAATAAATTGTATACGAAAGAACACGTCATGTAAAATTAGATTTCAAGTATTATTTTTTTAAATGAATATCATATTACGAATAAAGAATAGAAATCCTAAATTAAATTAATCACACGCAACGCAACAAGCACTGTCAATCCTTCATCTACATCTATAAAAGGCAAAAATATGACTGACTTATAAACCCCAAGCCTAGACCTTTAGACCTATAAAGCTGACTTTTCTAAGGTCGTGTTTTTAAAACATAAAAGAGCAATAAGAAAGGTTTTTTGAATTGAATTGAAACTAGACGAATGAAATTTTGCCATCCAGTAAACAATTAAAAATATAGAAACAACTATTCTGTCATTTTCTAACGGTATAAACAAAGTTTGTATTAAAATCGTTATTTACGCAGGCGAAAGCTATGGCTGAAGCTAGTTGTATAAAATCTGAGACTGTTTTTATTTTTGAGATTGCTTCTACATAAAAAAATACGATTAACATGTTATGGACGCAGCAATTATTTTATAGTGTATTTTCAACGTATGGGTAGTTAGTTGCAATTCGCACCACGGGCCGCTCATAAAATGTCGGCGCGAGCGGCGGCGCAGATGGCGCTTCTACTCGACTACGCTCACAACATTATGCACTGATGCCCCACAATAAAATACGCTATAAACTATAAATTTTAAAAATTCGCACCTACTACAATGTCGATTTTTGTTGTTTAAGCGAAGTGGAATTTTTATCGCAGTATATTATATTTTCATTCGAATAGCGGACCCCGAGCTTCGAAGCGAATGCTCTGAAATCAACCAGGATATAATACACTATACAATAGATATACTGGGATGATGATGATTATATTTTCATTAGAACTGGAAATACTTTTTTATTAATCTTAATTTATAATGGTAAGAAAATGACAATAGATTTTTTTTTATCAAAATTACCTGCTATACTTTTTATTATGGATGTTGAATCGCTCTGCATCTTGTACCCCATCCACATGCGCTCCTACCCGCACCTGCTCTTGTGTTGCAGATGTTCATAGGCGGCGGCGATCACTCAACATCGGGTGAGCCTCCTGGCTGTTTGCCCCCTCTGATATAACAAAAATATTTTTTCAAAGAACAGAGACAAAATTTGTACCATTTTTTAAACAAGGACAAGGATGGAAAAAAAATCGTTATTTTGATTTACAGACGTAAATTAAGAATGTCACGCTTTATTCAAAAACTACTTTTAACGGAGCTAGAGACGACCTCATGTAACGTAAATTATAATTATTATGTATTAAAATGGTCTCTATTCTCACGCGTTTCATACAAAATAATTTGCAGAGTGAGTACTTCGGTCGGGTTTTTTGCTTCGCGTATGGTGCGTGCCTTACACTAAAGAAGGTAATTTTACATAGCGGTGAACACTGAACAATGGAGGTCGTAACAAATGCTTTGTCATCTGTAACTGGCCTTTACATTTATTTTTATATTTCGGGAACATATTTGAAGTGTTTTGCTTTTATCGTTTTTCATAAAACCTTATAAAATCAAGTATTAAGAAAAAGTTTTTCAGGAAGTTTGCCTTAGATATAATATCCATCAATATATTAATTTCTTTTATGAATGAAATCTTTAGAAATTAATGAAAGAGTACCATAGATGGATGACGAGATTTTTGTAATCTTTTAAAACTGATAAAAATATTGTTAATAACAAATCACAACTATTTACCAGCTAGTAGGTATTTTGATTATATATTTCGTTCCAAAAAATACAACAGTAAGTATAAAGGCATACCCGATTCAAAAGTAAAAAAACCGTTTATCATTTCAACTGATTCCAGCTAAGAATTGTCCGTCAAACTCCGCTTACCAATTAGGTAGCCATCGTCAAGTGTAACTGAATAAAATCCGCATCTTTTCATCATTTTCGCCTGGGAAAGTTTTAGTTACTTTTTGCAGACTCCTGATTTACGAGCGGCCCATCCCTCACGGCGCGCCGTTAAAAAGAACTTCAGAAAAAAAAACCGTCAAATTATTTTCCCTGATGATACTCTAGTGTTGATGTGAAAATTAAGTGGTTAAAAGTTGCTTGAGTTTGTGATTTTAGATATTGTTTTTTTTTCTTTTACCATAAAACACTTTAAAGTGTTGGATTATATTGTAGGTGAATAGGATTTGTTACATTTTTTGTCTAAAATATGTTTTTTATAAATCTCAATTACTTTAATACGTAGTATTGCTTACGTAGTAGTAGAGCCATATTTTTCCCAGCACTAATGGGCGGCTGGACAGGGGAAGTACGACCAAAGAAAATTGGCGTAAAGTAACAGAGTACTGTTGCGTTTCGTGCGATGAGTAAGAGTGCCGGAGCGGAGGCCCAATCTCCCATCCCCAATGTACCCTTTCTTTTTTCCCTTCTAATCCCTTCACTCCTATCAATTGGGTTTGCAACGCACGTGTGATACTTCAAGTATCGCGCGTGTTCATAGATTGCGGTGACTGCTTACCATCAGGCGACCATATGCTTGTTCGCCAATTGTCATAACAATATAAAAATAATTTAGCACAATTCAATAAGTTTAAATAAGAAAGAGCGTTCCAAATTGAACTTTGACGAGCAAAACAAATCTTGCTAAGAAGCAAAACTGTTGTTGGCCGCCAGTCAACTCTTGGCATCAACACAAGGCTGTATATCAATAAAAAATTTCTTTATTTAAATAACGAATAAAATATTTTAACACACCTGAAAGTACGTATGTTAGCAGTTAACAGAATATACCACGGATAGTGCAGTAAAAGTGCCGTACTCTAAGTCTCTCGTCTGTTTGAATATTTTATATACCGTCTTGCAGTTCGCTAGCTAGCTATATAGTTGAATAGTTTTATATGTTTTCGTAGAGAAATTGCTTCCACTTAAATGGCTTCAGGAATGAGTAATGCCATACGGTTTTACGGTTACCTAAAAGTCAAATACAAAATACACGGATCTATATACTTCAAAAGTCCGTGCCTCTTTGAATACTGCAATATTAGTGGTGTGAATAAAAGATGTAGATAATTTACTGGTGGTAGGCCTTTTATTACAAGATGCCGGCAAGGTACGTCTCACCGAAGCGACTTTTATTCTACCCTGAAGCAGTTACTGTTTTTCTGTTTAAAGCACACTTTAGCTAGCTAGTGAAATTGTATCAGTAATTATTTCTTCTTTTATACGACATGATATAAAATGTAGACGGATAGTCTACATTACATCAAAAATAAATATGTATATATCTGCAATACGCTCTCATAATATATTTGACATAAAACGAACCAATCTTGTATAACATAAAATAAATACGTAAGAAGGTCTTTATGGGTACAGTTCTTTTACCAATCTTCCGAAGCAACTTTTAACCATATCGCTAGAATATCGTGTATCAGGCGCCTATCGACAAAAAACACTCCTATATTATATTTCTGATCACGACTTAATCGTAAATATGAAGGGTTGGGTACACCTTCTGGTAGCTATTGCAAAAAGAGTGCGCTTTCTCCATAAAATATATCTCGGGTACCCGGAGTATCCTTATTCTGAGAAACCGCCTTTTATACTAAGCGTCTGTCTTTTTCTAATGTTCTGAACAGAAACGAGATGGACTATGTTTTGGGTGGAAGAGTTTTTCGCTCTTGGATCGTAATAAGTATGTACCTTATTTATTTATATATGTGAAAGGCTTTCCCTCGCATATGTTTCTAGCTGTTTTATTCGTGTGAATAAAGTACGCGTAGGGATGTTGTTTTTTCTTTCTTTTGTGAGACTTATTTGGGGATTAATTAGAGGGTGCCATAAGCCTCAAGGCCGGATCAGAAATATGTTAATAAGGGAGATAGGTTTTGTCTTATTTTATGTTTGTTTTAAAATCTTGCTGAACAGAAGTTATACCATTAATTATCGTTGAGGCTACAGAAATAATTAAATTAAAATTATAACTTTTAAATTTGAATCTATTTATAATTTGGCAATTTAACAATAAAAACGGGGACATTATAAAGATAAACTTTACAGGTTGCGTTGTTGATTTTAGTTCAGACGAAGGAGAATCACACTCCAATTACCAGTGCTTGTTGTAGAAATAATCAAAGGCCTCGAAACGATAAATATCCCGCCAGACACAATGGTGACTTTTCTTAACTTTTCGCCGCAAATAACGAGTTTTTAACTTTGTGGCAAAAGCGAAAAATGTCTCTATCCTCGTTACGCATCGGTACAAGTGGCGCACTTTAGCGAGAATACAGAAGGTAAAACCAATACATCTATTCTACTTATAACTACTATCAATTACTTCGTTGGCTCAGCAATTCCAACAAAGCGAAACTACGATATAAGACAATGCCATCTCTTTCTATCGCTTGTGTCGTGTTGCCAGTTGTGTTCTTCGAGCTCTAGGAGTTCATTTTAAGCTTCCACATCCTCTCATCATCAATATCCCAGATGTCTCGCTGGCCGTATTTCCCTTAGTTCGTCTAGATAGGCCCTATTCTTCGCCAAATCCATGCTTTCGATATGTCAAAGTCATCCGATCCCAATGATCTTTATATTTCGTAACAGTTGCTGGTTATAGTAACAGTCTTTCCTATTCTAACTTTTGGTCCTGATGTGCTGGTGAAGAGCCAATGATAAATTAATTTATAGTAAGAATATTGTATTCCATTGACATGATTCGTAGACTTTATTATTTTAATGTCAAGAAATGCAGTTTATTATGCAATAACTTTATTAATGTGAAATTGAACTTTGAATCAATAATGGCTGACTAAATTGCTAGAGCGTCTCTTTTTCTGAGCACTGTTTCGTATTATAAAATACTATCTTTTGATCACGGTTTCACCCACTTGAATAATCTTTTTGAGGCACCTTTAATGCAAAATAGAAACACTTGGTTCCTGGTACAAATTTTCATTCCTTATTTCATCCTCTTCAAGTTTTGTTATAGCGGCTAAAAGTCTAAAATCGTCCATAATCCCTTTTATATCTATAACAAAAATCTTCATATCCGGTTCAGCGGCTTAGTCGTGAGAGCACCACAAACAAACAAACTCACATTCGCATTTATTACATTAGTTAGGTTTTTGCTATTAAAATTAATCTACAAACTGAGATAAAAAATTAATAAATTAATATAAAATAATTATAAACACCGAGTTTTTTTATGGCACAATCCTCTTACTGAGGTTATCATTTCAATTATATAACTGATAAGTAGCAACAAAATTGTATGCATATATTTTTTAAATTTAATAGTTCTTTAATTTAAAATTTAGTAAATATAAGTTGTCCTCAACTCAATCAATAATTAAACCATTAGTAATATGAATGAAAAGTTTAATCATAAACATTATTTTGTCGTTTTGTGTGAAATTTCAACATTTTTTTCCTATTTCTTATTATCTATTTCATAACGGTCTGCAAACAAGCATACGGTCTACCTGATGGTAAGCAGTCACCACAACCTAACAACACGCGCGATACTTGAAGTATCACATGCGTATTTCCAACCCATGGGAGCGGGAAGCAAGGGATAAGAAGGGAAAAAAGGGAGATCGGGCCTCTGGCGGTCTTACCCATACAACAAAACACAACAGTACTCTATTATATTACGCCCATTTTCTGCGAGAGGGTAGTACTTTCCCGGTTGAGCCGGCTCATTTGTGCTGGAATAAGCATGGCTCTGCTACTACAATAATATATTTTAATTAGTAACAAATTGAAGTGTAAAATTTGATAAGGGGTCAGGTTGATGAATCTATAAGTAATAAACAAATAATGTTATCTTTGTTTTCTTTCACATTTTTATCAGTCATATCGAAACAAAGTAAAGAAGGATTCTTAGGTACCTACATAATATATGTATCTGTTGCACCATATAATTTATTTTGTAATTATTTGGACAAAATGATACAAAGACTCTTTATTAATTGTATTTTCATTAAAACTTGTTACATTTCACATTATAAGGCATTTGTTTATCCATTTTTAAATAAGAAACGGTAAAATTGATTGAGGCACCTTAAAGATATTTCTATATCTAAAAAATGATAAACGCCTCTACCCTGGACCATATCTGAAGGGTGGCCGGGGGAAATTACAGTAGAAAAACGGCCCTACTTTCAATAAAACTGTCGTCTTTATTTAACAGGCCAAAAGTTATCAGACATTCCTCTGTTACATTAACAATGCTAGATATGTCAAAAGAATACTTTATAGCTTCCAAATTCTTTATATTTAAAAAGTAAGAATTACATTAAATATTAGTATTGCAGAGTTTGCTTTGCTATTCCTATTTTTTTTTTTTTTTTTTTATTTTAGAAGTTGGCAAACAAGCATACGGCCCACCTGATGGTAAGTGGCTGCCGCAGCCTATGAGCGCTTGCAGCACCATTAGTAGGTGCCACTCACGCGTTGCCAACCTCGAGATATTAGTTCTTAAATCTCGTTCGCCCAGTAATTTCACTAGCGTACAATGCCCTTCAAACCGGAACACAGTAGTGCCTAAACACTACTATTTGGCGGCAGAATATTGGACACTGCGGTGGTACCTACCTAGCCGGCCTCTTGCAACAAAAGACCTACCACCAGTGTGACTGATTGCACTGGTGGAATAATCTCTGTTGTGACAGAGGTTATCCCAACAGCGGGCGATGGGGTCGTCACATCCCGACGCCTTTAAATTCTTGGTTAGGTTTAATTATCAAGCTAGTAAATTGCTATTAGTGATTTTCAAACTAAAATTAAATTAATTCAATTAAATTATATATAACTTTTTGGTTTAAAAATTATAGTTTTTTCTGCAATGTCCTCCAGAAAGAATTTTCACTTTGACAATTTTTAGCAATTATTCATAGCCTAGCCGACAAGTTGGCAAACTGTCCAAATTAAAGAGTCAAGAGAGGTCAGTGAAATTTTTAGCGTCAAGATTTTCTACTTGCTGTGGCCTGAATACTTTTCCTTTTTAAATACTTTGTTTCTTAATAAGATGTTTAAACTTTAAGCGTGAAGCCGCAGCTAGAGTAAACAATTTTCAAAAAAGATTATTATCGTGATCAAGCGCTAATACGTTTGTGAACCTGTTTCTTTTTATTAATTGGTTTAACCGTTTTCAACCTTCCTTAAATACCAAACGTGAGCGTGAGTTCGATTGCCGTTCGGGGTGGGTGTTTGTATTGACCACACAGGCATATGTCTCGCTATAGGTATTTGTGCTTATGTTGTGTTAGCGGCCTTGAAACAGAATATTGCTACCCCAAATGGAGGCTATTAAATGTGTGTGTAGCGCTTATTTACTTATTTTTTTATTCTGAAAATAATTAATTTTCCACCTTCTTATAATTGAAAATAAAAAATGAATCCTGAAAGAGTCAAAATAATTATAGTCACACAACAGAGAACGCTTATAAAAATAAGAATTCATTTATATATATATATATATATATATATATATATATATATATATATATATATATATATATATATATATATATATATATATATATACATATACGTATATTTTAATTAATTGCATTGTAATGATAATAATAATACTGTATTTTATCACTGTTAATATAATTTAATTTCAATTATTTTCTTAGTGTTATATAATTTTAACTTTTATAGCTCGCACTGTATGAATGATTTACTCGTGGAAGCTTTGTTGGTCGATGTTTTAATTTTATGTTTCATTTTTATATTGTATTAACTTGTACTGTTTGTTTCCCTAATAAAATAAAAATAAAAAAAGAATATTCAAAGAATTTTTTCACCTACATCGAAATTTTAAATTAAAAATTCAGAAAAATAAAAAGCTTCAAAATTGAATCTAGTGAAATTCGTGTGATAATTTTCAAAGCGAGATCCATCGTTGACCCGGTTGCGTCGAGCGTGCTCGACATTTAGCTGCGTATAAAGCTGTAGGTAACTGTCTGGAATGAGATGCGCTGGCCTATTAGCGTTTGGAAAATTGAAATATACACGTTAAACTTTGATAACACAACTTTTCAATGAAATCTGTGTAAAGACATGCACAATGTAGCAACGCATTGCCCCCACTAACTTGACGACCACTTGACGACGTGGCTTGCCGGTAGCGATCCCGCTTTGAGCCTTGACGATCGCGACTTCGATTCACGCTCGGAGCAGATGTTTGTTATAAATATCTGTTTCGGTCTGGGCGTTTGTCCTTGAGGGTCTCCCCACTCTGCCTCGGAAAGCACGTTAAGCTGCCGGTTCCACTTCTTATCATAACATATGATAATAATCGTTAACTCTTGATAAATAATTTGCTCTTATGCAATGAGTTCATTTTTTTTTTTATGTTACAAGTTGGCAAACAAGCACACGGCCCACCTGATGGTAAGTGGTCGCCGTAGCCTATGAGCGCTTGCAGCACCATTAGTAGGTGCCACTCACGCGTTGCCAACCTCGAGATATTAGTTCTTAAATCTCCTCTGCCCAGTAATTTCGCTAGCGTACAGTGCCCTTCAAACCGTGTTCACAGTAATGCCTAAGCACTACTATTTGGCGGCAGAATATTTGACACTGCGGTGGTACCTACCTAGCCGGCCTCTTGCAACAAAAGGCGTACCACCAGTGTGACTGATTGCACTGGTGGAATAATCTCTGCTATGACAGAGGTTATCCCAACAGCGGGCGATGGGGTCGTCACATCCCGACGCCGGGAAAATCTTGGCCCATAGGATTGCGAAGGTCAGATTGCGGATCCGTGTAAAAATAATACCAAATCTCGATTTGGCCGTAAACTCCCTTTGACTCCTGTTATTTTCTAACAACATGAAACAAATAATAAATTATTTATGACTCATTTTAGTCAATATAAAAAATCTTTTATGTTATTATTATTTTATAAAATTCCAAAGTTCCTATATTGTATTATATATCTGCTACAAGAAAAGAAAGTACTAAAAGAAAATAAAACATATTTTTAAAGAAGTTCAGTAAATTCTTCTTTAAGCCAAAGGAAAACGGTGTCATTGGGCTAAGTGATGACCTCGCCGCGTTACTTAGAGCATAATCTTACTAATTCTAAAGTGCACTTCGTTTTATTCTGGGAAGCATTTCAAATGTTTTAAAAATTTAATACTTTTAATTTTACGGCGAAAATGATGTTTAATGTTTTTGTGATACGAATGAAATATTTTTCCCGTGACCCCTTGATATGAGCCTCACCTATACCAGCTTTTTTTTTTTTTTTATGTTAGAAGTTGGCAAACAAGCATACGGCCCATCTGATGGTAAGTGGTTGCCGTAGCCTATGAGCGCTTGCAGCACCACTAGTAGGTGCCACTCACGCGTTGTCAACCTCGAGATATTAGTTCTTAAATCTCGTTCGCCCAGTAATTTCACTAGCGTACAATGCCCTTCAAACTGGAACACAGTAGTGCCTAAGCACTACTATTTGGCGGCAGAATATTAGACACTGCGGTGGTACCTACCTAGCCGGCCTCTTGCAACAAAAAACCTACCACCAGTGAAAAGCTTAATTCCTTTATTTTATTATAACCTGTTTTATATATTTACCAGTTGAGCCGCGGTTCCGCTCGCTTGGTGTACCGATTTTTCTTTATTGTACAGAATCCTAATTAGCCTAAGTTACTCCTTGTATAATCAGCTATCTGCCCGTGAAAGTCCCGTTAAAATGGGTCCAGTTGTTTCCGAAATTAGCCGGAACAAACAGACAGACAGACGTACGTTTGTTTATGCACGTACGAATATGCAGTCTATACACTTTTCGTATAGGCTGTTAATTGAGAATTAAAAACAGACTTCAATTTTATTTAGTTGTATATATATTTAACATCCGTTTTTTAATATAGTAAAAGTTGATAGTTATTAAGGCATGAACATTAATAAAAGTCAAAAGCTATTACTATCATTATACACCCATTTTAGATTTATTTATTAAACTACTTTTATTAAAAAAAAATAAAAATAGGGTTCCGTGCAATAAAGAAAAATCAGTACACCACGTGAGAGGATCCGCGGGCGTAGCTAGTTATTAATATAACTCAATATTCACCTGAATTCACCTCTATCAGTCTGAGATAACAAAACGCGCCTTTATTGCAATCCTATAAAAACCTACTTCACTTTTATTACACGGCTTTATGAAGAATAATATTCTGTGTTTACTGATAGCGCTCTGGAGTACACCTTTAAGACTGTTTTACTCGCCTTATCAATGTTTTATGGATCACCTGCGGAAGGAAGAAAAAATCTGTCATAAAATATCGCCTATTAATGTATTAAAGTAAAAACTAAAAATTTTATATTATTTATGTTATTGTATACGGTTGTTAACGGTAGTACAGCTATGCTTCTACTAACATAAACGGGCCGGCTAGGCGGGAAGTGCTACCTTCTCACAGAAGCTCGGCGTAAAGTAACAGTATCAGCAGGTACTGTTGCGTTTCGTACGATGAGCGAGAGCACCGGACGCTCAATCCCTCTCTGCGCCCTTCCTTTTTTCCCTGCTCATCCCTTCCCTCCTTTTCTTCCTCGGTTTGGCAACGGCATGTGATACTTCAAGTATTACAAGCGTCGGAGATTGCAGTGACTGCTTACCATTAGGTGGATCTTACGCTTAATTGTTTGCCAAACGTCATGAAATAAAATAAAAATAAAAAATTGAAAATTTTTGCTTCCTTTCTGGATACATGAAAATATTCTCAATTTTTTAAATAATGCATTTTTATTTTCTTGCTTTTTCTCTATTTACCTATGATTGGATGATATTAATTAGATAGATACATAAATAAATAAGTAATTAAAATTATTGAGATGATGCTCTCGTATACACGCCTTTTAAATGGTGTGAACTTTGAATAGTGAATACAATCTGGGGCACGGCAGTGCCCCCGCCAAGTCGATCAAAAAAGCGGCACGGCCGTACTATCCTTTTCTCGAAGCACTTCAGGCCATTTTCGACGCTCTATAACTTCGTTGTGGATAAAGCTATAAGCTTGAGTTTTCAGTAACCGAGCAGGCATTGTATAAACACGGTATATTTCAAATTCCATTCAATTCGAATAAGCAGTTTAAGAATTATAACTAGTCAAAATTTCATAATTTTGTTACTCACTGGCTGACCGTCATCAAAACTCTAAGGCACTTCTAGCAGACATGGAAGCTTCAAATTTAAAATTTAGTTAGTCTTTAGTGTATAAATGAAGAAAAAATTAAAATATTCTGTAATTTCAGTCCAGTTTTCTAGATACACCAACTGCATAAATAACTTTGTAATCTCATATAAATGTATAGGATTACAAAGTTACATTTGCAGTCAGATACGAACTTACATAATTTTCAACCTCTTATAACTCCGTTGTTGCTAAAACTAAAAGCTTGAATTTTCAGTAGCCAATTAGGCATTGTATAAACACGGTGTATATCAAATTTCATGCAATTTGGAAGAGTAGTTTAAGAATTATAACTAGTCAATTTTCTTAATTTTGTTACTCGCTGACTGACCGGTCATCAAAACTCTAAGGCACTTCTAGCACTCATGGAAGCTTTAAAAATTTAGAATATAATTAGTGTTTAGTGTATAAATCAATGAAAAACTATAATATTTTGCAATATCGGTCCAGTTTTCTAGATACACCAACTGCATAAATAAATTTGTAATCCTATATAAATGTATAAAATTACAAAGTTATATTTACAGTTAATCAATCAGTGTACCTGTATAGTATAATATGCATAATATAATGAAATAATAGGTGTAGGTACCTAGATAAAATACGATTAAATTCAAGAAGTGGGTAAAAAAGTAGATCTTTCAACAAAAAGATATGAGATCCCATAAAAAACATAACATGTAAAAAATTGCCAGTCTCATAAAGCAGTTCTTCTACTACAAAAAGTGGTGAGATCTCATGTATAACTACGCCTGAAACTTGGCAGTTTTACGAATCTAAAAGTATTTGTATGAGTAGAATAAGTTGCCGTACAACTGGCAAGTTTCAGTTTTTTTACATTTTATGTTTTTTATGGGATCAATACGACTACACGCGATTAAATTTTAATTTAATGGTTTAGCTATAGTATAATAATAACAGTTACATAACGATCTAAAGTGTATATTTTATTTTAAACAATGTAGTCACTGGTTGTCCCGTAAATGATTAATGAACTATATCATATGTGTGTGTGTATATACTAGTCACTATTAAGTAATAATAAGTGAATTATCAAATCTTTGTAATATTAATAACCAAATTTTGAAGAAAGAGTCGAGAAAATTCTAGTCAAAAAAGGGGAATCTGTCCTTATAAGAAAGTGCACCCGCATATATCCTTTAAAACTAAGGAAGGAACTTGGGAATTACGAGCCCTTTGAGTGTCTTATTCCCTTGCCATTGAGAAAAATAGCTAAGACACTCCTTAATTTCTAGCCACTTTTGCACTGTCTATTTATATTGAAAGTTCTAGTCTATGTGAAACATGCATACATCGTGCTCAAAACCCTCTGTTCCTTTTTCATGGATTTGATCTAATGGTAATATTATAGCACACATACAACATACCTATAAACGTTTTAGTGGCGCTTAATAATAAATCGTTCAACGTAAAATAAAACTACTTAAGATCTCTGCTCTTAAAAAGCGGTATTAAATAAATTTTACCGTTAAATTTCGGTAACAGGTCACGTCTTCAATACCGCGATTGCCTCCGTATTGCTATCAATTTTTTCCGACCGCTAAGATTTAATTATTCAAAGGCCGTTGGTATGTGATGGGGCTCCGTGCTCGAATTCATGGATTTGCATAGAATTTTATCATTCTCTTCGTCAGTTTTAAAAGAGAATTTTTAATATATTTTAGGGAAACCATTAAAATTCGCAAAAATCGGATTTAAAACTTTGAATGTTGATAAAAAGTTACTTTCTGTTGTTTTTGTTGTGTGTTTTTTTGAGTAAAATTAAAACTAAATAAGACTAAGATTATTTTCGGTATCAGAAAGTGCTGCTTTATTTTTATGAAAAAAATTGTATTTTAAAGTTACAAACAAATTTTTGTCTGCATCACTAACTCGAAATAAAATATTACATATCCCAAAAATTACAAAATTTTTGAAACAAAAAAATCGTTGATGTTTTTTTTTACTTTATTTTGTCTATTTTTTAAGAAATTCTTCAAAATTCTAAAGGCATTTTGTTTAGCAGGGGGCTGGCCTAATTATCATAAAAACTGCATTTTGTCTAAATTTTATATTAAATAACCATCTATTAATTTTGTTTAACATTCTGTATGTCTTTGTAAAAGATGCAATAAAATATTCAATGCGATAAAAAATTTGCCAATAAAAGGGTAACTTATAGGTAACTTATAAATATATAATAAAGGTCTAAAGTAAGTATTATTAAGTCTATTATGAGACATGTGTACTGTATACATACAATATTCAGATTATATTTATATTAAAAATAGTAAAATGAATTTGTTCGAAAGCGCCACCTAACATATTTTTCCAGAACAAAATGTTAGGTTGGAGCAGGTATAACGGAAAATTCCTTTCGTAGCACACTGAGTGCTCTGCGCTACGCGGCTCTTTAGAGGTTCAGAAGAATAGCGGTAGATGGCGTCACTAAATTACTTTGGGTATTCAATCACGAGGAAAGTTGCTCTACTATTTTAATATTTTAGTCTTAAAATACTTAATAATAAATTATACTTAATAATAACTAAAATATAACGGACACAAACGGAATTTACAAATGTATAAATAATTTTTATTCGACGTAGAAAAAAAAAATCATTAAATTATAAAAAAAAATCTTTTTGAGTTTTTGTATTAATTTAGATTTTTTCTAAGTAAGTAAGTAAGTAAGTAATAGTCTGGCTATTACTAGATAATCTAACACTATATTTGTTTGTTAATACCTTCTAGTAATCAAATCGAACAATTCAATTATCTCCCCTTTTAGTTGTTTCTCGAGCGGATTAATTTAATTGTAACGCTTGAATCAGTATGAATGGTCTGTAACTATAGTAGATTGTTCTCAGCACTAATTACAGACAGGTTTTCTTTATAAACAGTGTTCGTCTGGTGTAAATAAACAAGCATTCAAAATGTCATCTCGTTTTAGTGAAGCGATTTGTTTTCTACGATACTTGTTTCATATTTTGATTATTTTATTTACCATACACCGCTCTATATACATAAGTTGTTATAACTCAATGGATTTTATGCTTGACACAACAGACAAGAAATATATAGTCACTTTTTTAGGTGTTTTCGGTTTTTAGGGTAATAAATGGCCATCGATATTTTGTCAAACCCCATTACTAACAATTCTTAAGTAAAAGAACGACTTATTGTGGAGTGTATAGCATATGGCTTCTGGTGTTTGTCATAGTCATCATTGAAGCTTGCTTTTGTATTAGTGTATTTAATAAAATCAAAATCAAAATTATTGTTATTCAAGTAGATTTTTAAAAAGTACTTTTGAATAGTCAAACGCTACCGACGGTTCGGAAGGTTGATTCTATCGAGAAGAACCAACAAGAAACTCGACAGTTACTCTTTTCAAATATATGTTTTTACAATTGTATTCTTTCATATAAAATTTGGTTCTTCAATGAGATCCAGCAATATTAAGAGTCCCAAGCATTTTAATCGGAAAAATATTCCTCTAAAGAATAATAGGCTTTATTGATAAGTTTATTTTTTATGTACATTTGGAACTTGCTTGTTGGCAGTTCCAATAAGCAAGCTGGAATTTCGTTGAAAATGCGAATACCTAGCCCCTTAAAAGAATTACTGACTTTACGCAGACGAAAGCTAGGATTACAAAGTTTATTTTTGTTTCTAGTGTTAATTGAATGTACATCGCTATTTTTGCTAAAAGACTTTAAATCTATATCCAGCATGCTTGTACAGCTACTGACCTGACGCTATTTGCAAACATCGTGATATATACATATAAGAAAAAGTAATATCAAGAATAATTATAAACTCTCGTTGGGACTCCTGTGCTTGAAATAGTAATCAAAGAACAAAGAGAATCAGAGAACACCTCCAAGCTTGTTATATTAAAGCAACACTAGAAGAGGAGATACAATTATATTATTTAATTAAAGACAAGATAGAACTAGAAAGGTAACCGCATTCAAGTAAATACATTTTGATTTGAAATTACTGAAGGTTAGTATAACCTTTGCATTTATCTTTGATAATTGCGCAATCAAATTGTATAAATACAGCATTGATTCAGTACTCAGGCTTACAGTTCTATTATTAAGATAACAGCAGTAAATTAGTCTGACGTCTTAATTGAATAAATAAGACGCTTCTAAGACAAGGAAAGGTTGAAATATACAAATATGATATTACACTAGCTTTTTATTTATTATATTAATTTTATTAATAATATTTTTATTTGAATATTAGGAGGATTAAGCATAAATGCTTTAACTAAACAAATAACGTTGCTTTGAAGACTGACTCTATTCACGATACTAATTCAAGTCAATTCCGCTAATGCCTTTGACAAACGCTACTTTAGATAAGTGCAATTTCCAATTCAAAATTCCAGGAATATTTCATATTCAGTCACAACTCAATTAAATCCAATTCATTTATGTCTTTTAATATATTATATTGGACGACATTTTAATCGCAATAAAAGTTAAGGATAAGCCGCTGCTATTGTTAATTATTTTAAACAAATGTTTTCTTTAGCAAAGGTTTATTCCCAAGAAAGTTAAAAAAAAACAATTTGTATTAATTTGAATTAAATTGTAGCGTGTTGGTATTGTGGGTTTCCCGACCGTGCCACGGAGAGCTGTCGGTCCCGGTTGTTATCACATCTGATAATAATCGTTAGCTCTTTACAGGTAACTAATTGCTTCTATCCTATGGCAGGTTACTGGTTCGCCCTTAGGGTCGCGGAGATCAGATGGCAATCCATCTGTGTAAAAACTAGTAACCTATCATATCCCAATAAGAGTAATAAGCAGACCTTGGGCAAAATAACCGGTAATGCTAGGAAGAAGATTCATAATATAATTTAAATTCATATTAAACTGATATTATTCTATTATCTTTCGGGCAAATTAAAGTTATATTTATGTTCATACGTGAGGTTATTTTATTTTAAAGTAAACTAATGAATGGATGAACAAGAAGGAAATCACTATTACAGTAAACTTAACTCTTGAGAAATACACACATAAACGTATTTTGTTGACTTATATAATAAAATTCAAATTTTCCATATATTTTAAAATTACTTTATATCAATTGAAGTATGGATATTTAGGAGCTCTCCCCTTTGTAACTGCTTTCGGCGATACTGCAATCTTATTCTTTGTCAACGTGAAGACCATTTTAGCGTCTCTTTTGTTCGTCACTTTCGTTTGAAATCTGCAAAACGAGAACAATAACCCGAGGAGCCACCAAAGAAGCTCTATTATACTGATAATGGACCCGCCGAGACACAGCCCGAAGATGCCCCCGAGATTTGCTGGAAAAAATAAATTAAATCTCTTTATTATTTACATATATTCTGAGTTAGTAGGGTATTATTTTGGTCTTTTAGGATAGTACATATATTACGCTTATCAAATACAGTAAATTTAATATTATATATTATTTTATAAGGTCGCAAATCGAAATGTAAAACATTATAATGTGGTTTCAATCGTTCGATAATTTAAGGTTAACTAAACAAAATGTTAGCTACGTGTCATTTGAATTTTTTCAATGTAGCCGGTGATATTGTCTTGATATCTGATAATGAAATATGTTGTTTTTATTGCTAATACTAGCGTCTGCCAGCGGCTTCGCCCTCATGAATAACAATTTTATTACAAACTTTAAACCAATGGAGTAGACAACGTTAAAGCACGTTCTTCCTTATCTTTTTTTCGTCGAATATCAAAGATTCATGCTAAAATCACGTTTCAAAAATGATGGACTTCCATACAAACTTTCAACACCTTTTTTACCCTTTCAAGCAATGAATTTCAAGATTTCAATTGCCTTCACATTTTAAAAAACACCTGTAAAAGTTCAGCGTCCAAGGCCTCTACTCTACGATTATGTTACTTTGCCCCAAATATACTCAAACACGCGGAAATAGAATAGCTTATGGTGTTATTGTTATATCCGCAGTTATAGATTTTATTGAGGGTGAAAATATATTATTTTACAAATTTTTTTTACAGAATAAATTCTTCCAAAAATATTTAATCCTTTAAGTAAATTAACCCGAACAAAGACCGTTAGACTTTGTTTATACATAAGCTAACCGATTTTTAAATATTTTGTACATTACTTTCTTAAATTTAATAGGGTGTTAAATAAGCACGAAACTGTATTTTATTTTGAGATTTATACTTACCGAGCATTTGATCCCATGTATACAACACTTCCCGTCTATACTTAATACAAGTGCTATCAGCAAAATGCACCGACACTCGGCTTTTACCATTTGCACGCCTAAAAATAAATGTCCATTAAATACACCTAAGTACACCAAATATACCTAAAATCACTACTCACTTGGACAAAGCCGCGAGCAAAAACTAATATTGAATAAAATCTTTTACCCGAGCAGCTGAAACTTATAATAGGAGTGTTTTTCTTCTCTGGGCATGTTTTATTGGCACAGTTTCATTTTATCTCGTTAACGGTTCAATAGACAGAAGCTCCTACGTTGTCGTTGAACAAGCTCCTTTAAAGCCTTCTTAACTTTTTACTTTACCACAGTCAGGTACCTTACCAGTAAAATTTATTTATTTATCAGAAACACTTTTCTTAAAGATAAAGAAAATTCTTTGATACTTCGTTTTCATCAGATAGACACCGATGTGGCGTTGTGGGTAGTGATTCTGCTTTTAGCCTAGACGGTTGCGGGTTCGATTCCCGTTCGGGCAGATGATGTTGCTATAAATATCTGTTTCGGTCTGGGCGTTCGACCTTATGGGTCTCCCCACCGCGCCTCGGAGAACACGTTAAATTGTTGGTCCCGGTTGTTATCACTTAACATCTCATAATAATCGTTAACTCTTTATAGGTAATGTGTTGTTGTTATCCAATGATTTACTGGTTCGCCCTTAAGGTTGCGGAGGTCAGATGGCAATCGCTCCGTGTAAAAACTAGTATCCTGTCAAATCCGGTTAAGAGTAATAAGCAGACCCTGGGTAAATAAAATACCGGGAATAATGGTAGGACGAAGAAGACTTAGTTTTCATCAGATTGTTAATTCAAAACATACCCAAAATAATATAAAAAGCTAGCCTTTGCCATTTAATTCGTTACATTGGAAGCAACCGGCCCCATTCACTAGTTTGAGATTTAATCATAATCTTTTGATCCTTTCAGTTGCTTTATGTTGTCTCTTGTGACATAACAGAGAGGTTGAAACATACAAAGAGCTTAAAAAAACTTAAAGCTGGCGACTTTGATCCTCTGACAATGATATCGCTTTTTCCTGTTGATATCTTCAATTTACCGACAGGACGTTTCAATTGAAGCTTTTTGTTTATTAAAACACTAAAGTTTATTTAATTTTTTGAGTCGGAAACGAAATTACGACCAATATCGCGAAAGCCTCTTTTATGAGTCTACAACAAAAAACTACTAAAATAAACATCAATCTTGTCCACAGCCTGTGCTGCTACAATTTATACACATTTTATAAATAGGGCTTTTTTATGAGATGGGAGTGTTTTATTCTTTCGGTGACAAGCGTCCAAGGATAAAAGGTTATTCATGTCTACCTGTGTTTGTAAAATTTAAGATGTTTATTTGAATTTGATAACAATAAGTAGTTTTAAGAAGGTACATTATCCTTGAGTAAAGAATTTTGATCATTTCCGTCACGGATTGGTTGTTCCAGCGTTATAGATTCAAAAAAATATATACGCGGGCTAGGCGTCATATAGAAACCTAAAGTTACATGTACAACTACTTTACAAGAACAGTCGCAATTTATATTATCAGAACAATCCTTTACTAAGATATGTAATTGTTTATTCTCAAAACATTATTGCTCCATAAACATTCACACAGTTACAACGAAAGCTATAATGTAACAACTTTGTGTAGCACTTTAATCTAAAATCTATTACAAACAAATAGAATCTCTATTAAATTTATATTTTTAATTAAAATTAAACACCAGTTCAAAACAGGTCTTTGGTTTTCAATCCCTTTTTTTATTCATTCAACTTTACTTAATTAACTTTACTGACCAAAATCTGCCCGCGACTTCTCCCTGTATTCATCAAATATTCTTAAAATTCAAAAATAGATTTTTGTTTATCCCACGGGAACTTACCATTTTTCCGGGGAAAAAAGCACCCTATGTTTTAATCCAGGTAACGATTTATATCTGTGCCAATCGTCATCCAATTCCGTTCAACCGTTTTTGCGTGATTGAGTAACAAACATCGAAACATACAAACTTTCAAATTTATTATATTATATATATATAGTAGGATTGAGACACTTACTCAACCGCTCTGTCCACTTTAACATATTCCACTTCAGTCTCGTAATGCACGTAGTCGCATCTTTGATAACACTCGTGCTCAACTAGTATGTTTCGAATGTCGCTTTGAACTCGATCTAGACAAATATAAAAGAACGACTTTTTTATGTTACAAGTTGGCAAACAAACATACGGCCCACCTGATGGTAAGTGGTTGCCGTAGCCTATGAGCGCTTGCAGCACCATTAGTAGGTGCCACTCACGCGTTGCCAACTCGAGATAGCAGTTCTTAAATCTCCTCTGCCCAATAATTTCACTACCCTACAGTGCTCTTCAAACCGGAACACAGTAATGCCTAAGCACTACTATTTGGCGGCAGAATATTGGACACTGCGGTGGGACCTACCTAGCCGGGCTCTTCCAACAAAAGACCAGTGTGACTGACTGCACTGGTGCAATAATCTCTGCTGTGACAGAGTTTTTCCCATCAGCGGGCGATGGGGTCGTCACATCCCGACGCCGAACGATTAGAACATGCTTCGAAAAGATAACTTTCACGGTCTTTTCATATTGCTTGTTACAAACAGCAATCTGCTTTGGCTGGTGCTACCTTAAAGTTATTGCCTCCACAGGAGGGTTGGTTAATTTTTGCCACTCATTCATTCATCCCACCATGCAGCTAGCATTCTTGTCACCATTTCCCGTGGACATAATTTTTATAACTGTAATTATTTGTAAATGTAGAAAGTATTAACTTACCAAGAATTTGGTAAACACATTTTAATTTTTCCCACGTACAATTTGGAAAATCTTCAACGTCTAGTTCCGTATCTGAAAAAAAAACAATATAGGAACTATGTAAACCATATGATTTTATTTAATTTTTCTTGTTTTCAAAGATAGAAAAACACTGTTTTAATTGTTACTTACTATCATAATGAAATGGGATACACCGACAGCGTTCGATTACTTTCCTCATCATCAATACTGTGATACAACCTTGATATGAATTGGCATTCCTTTTAGTGTCCTACAAACAACAAATCTTTCACATTTTCAACATAATATACTCTGCCATCGCGAGATCTTTCAAAATGGATCCCACATTAAATATTTTTGTTTGTAATTTTCTGATGGGACCACCATTATAATCTGATCAGGATCTTGTAGAAATCGATTTCACAATTTGGATATTTTTTTTAAACTAATTTGCTCCGGAAAAGCAACATTTGGTAATGTGGAACAGAATACATATTTTACAGAATAAATATCATATAGAACAAAAGTCAGAGCCTCTGTACCGACTTCTATTTTAGAAAATGAATATGTATTTGTTGTTATTCAGTCTTTTAGCTACTCATTTTTTTATGAAATAAAAATGACTAGCAAGCAAACGGCCCACCTGATAATAAGTGGTTGCCGTAGCCTATGAGCGCTTCCAGCACCATTTGTAGGTCTCACTCACGCGTTGCCAACCTCGAAATATTGGTTATAAATTATTATTATCCTTTGCCAAGCAATTTCACTAGCGTAGAGGGCCATTTAAACCGAAACACAATAATGTCAAAGACACAACTGCTTGGCGGTAGAATATTTGACACTGCGGTAGTACCTACCTAGCCGGCCTCGTGCAACAAAAGACCTACCCCCAGTGTGACATTTGAATCATTACTAAACTAACACATTTTGTGATATATGTCGAATACTTACAGCTGGTAGCAAACATTTGCGACTATTCAATGATAACGTTTTCACTTCGCTCGAAGAATCGATTGACCAAACCTCCACGGTCACGTCGAAGTATGTGAGAGGAGTCAGGGAGATGGGACTGTTTAAAGGTGTCAAACTATCTTGCTCATCGAACACGTATATCTGTAATATGAACAATTGAATTTTCCTACAAAGTTTAAATTTCGGACGTTTGTTTCTATCGTTGTCATTACGATTCCGCTCAGGTACTTCGAGATCATAAATTTAATTTTGATTTTCCTTACTACGTAAATTCTATATATTAGGTTCTGCCTCTTGCTTCACCTGTATTGTTCTATATATGACTTTTATTAGTCTATAGCATTCTAACGATCCATGAAATAAACAAACATACTGTGTTCCTAATTTGTTAAAAACTCACACTTTCAAACCTAAGTAGTGATACATTTCAGAGAGATATTCTCTCAAAAATGCGTTAGTTTTGCAATGATCTATTTAATAATTCTACAGTGGTATTATGTCGGTGAAGTAGAATTATCAATTCAATTCTTAGATTAATGGCTTTTAGTTTACTTCAGCAAAGTCACGTAGGGTGGTGAATATACGAAAATAGAAATACTAAAATAAACAATTGAATTAATTTAAATAAAAAGGAAACAATATCGTCCATGTTAATAACGACTTCAATCGTTTGATGCCTGAATATTATATGACGGCTAAGCAAATACAACTATGGTTGACATAAAATTAAATATAAATAAAATATTCGTAATATAATCTTCCAGTATTCAGTACACACAATTCATATTAACAATATTGAAATGAAAAATTACTTACGAAAACAAAACTGTCTACAGAGCTTCCGTTTAAAAATATTTTTTGAATGTTAACAATAATATCCAGGGCCTCTGACATTTCGACGCCCGTTCGTAAATTCGTATATTTTTCAGCATTATTTCTGAAATATTTAAAAATAAATAAAACATTTCTACTTTATTACTTTTTATTTAAAATAGTGAGTTATTGGTTATAAAATGAGTACGATTTTTTTTCTAAAATATAAAGTTCACAATGTCGTAATTTACTAGTGAATGATAAAATATAGGGAATGAATAATATACATTTTTAATTATTAAATAAAAATAAACACCCTACGCTCATATTACATGTATTTCATAATAGTAACTATCGAGATTTCAGAAACTCGACTAAAATTAGATCAAAATATAACCTATTAAAGTTTACATTCTCTATCGGATTCGTCTTTTATGAAATGTGACACCGCATACAGATTAAGTAAAATCAGTTACTTTTCATCCGGTAGAATAAATATACAACCTGAAATAGTCAATATCGAACTGACAACAATATCCCATGATCGTGTAAACAGATCTAAACATGCGAGAGCAATCGGTCACCTTCGATCTCCAGACACATTCCTTTATCAGCACGTCGCATGGTTTCTTAAGCTAAAACAATAACGTAATTTATTTTCAAATCAACTGATTCAACCTACATTATATTTTAAGTTGTTAATATTTTAGTAGACGACGGTTGTGGCTGTCGATAGCGAGCCTGCCTTTTGTTTCGACAATCGTGAGCTCGATTCCCGCTCCGGGAGGATCTTTGTATTGATCGTACAAACATCTCTTTCGGTTTGTGAGTTTGTCCTAGTTGGACTCCCCATCGTGCTCCGAAGAACACGTTAAGCTGTCTGTCCCGGTTGTTATCGCATGAAATCTGATAATAATCGTAAGCTTTTGAAAGGGAATATATAAAAGCAGTAAGGCTTATCCAACGAGTTAGTTACTGTTTCGCCCTTAGGTTTGGCAATCGCTCTTTGTAAAAACTAGTAACCAGTCAAATGCAGATAAGCGTTATATGCAGAGTCTGGGTTAAATACCGACCAGAAGTAATGCGAGAAAGAATAAGAGGAATATTTTAGCATTTCCTGATATGACTGTAATTGGATTTAGTGTATTTTAAAATTATTTCTAGTTATTAAAAATATAAATAGATAAAAAAGAATAAAATCAAAGCGTTAACACGCTATACGTGATAACAATATTCAATATAAATGTTATCTAAAGATTTCTCTTTTTCTCTCCATTTTAGACTACGCTGACGCAAGCTATTCTAATCTAACCGAGGAACAATTAAATAAACTTGAGAGACTTCAAAACGTTGCTATTCGGTTCATATTTGGACTACGTAAATATGACCACATTTCTGAATTTCGAACTAAACTCAAGTGGTTACCCATCCGCCTTCGCCGGAATCTTCATACTCTTACTCTTCTGTACTGTGTGCTGTTTAATCCAACGTGCCCTGAGTATTTAAAGCAGAAGTTTGAGTTTACTGGGAACCACATTACAGTGTTGCGTTCCTCTGTAAACCTTACACTAACACTTCCTGTGCACCATTCAAAGTTCTACCGTAGTTCTTTTACAGTCCGTGCAACTATTCTGTGGAATGCTCTCCCTGCCAATATACGCCAATCTCCATCCATTGACGTATTTAAAGAACGGGTAAAAGCGCATTACCTTACATTCGAATGACGACGCCTATAATTATTGTTTTCATTTATGTATTTATTATATAAAGTTTAAATATAATAATATAATAGTTTAAGTATGTATATTTGTGTATATGTATGTATGTATATTGAATATTTATTTAATTTGTTGTTTATATATTTAGCGTTAGTATTTACGTTTATTTATTATAATATTTATTGTGTAATTTATTAAATTTACGTTTATATTTACATTATTATATTCTCTTTTAGCCTCACTTCTCAATCTCCTTGCTCAATATCTTCAACACAGAGGTTGTCTGGAAGAAATCGCTATTAAGCGATAAGACCGCCTTATTGTACAATCATGTTTTTATTTTTATTTCCTTTTATATTTTAAGTGTTTATTTCTTTCTGTGTGATGTGCAATAAAAGAGTATCTATCTATCTAAAGATTCTGTTACGTACTAAATTGACCAGCACGTCGTAAGTGTAACCCAAATCTTCTAAAACGTTATGCATCTTCTTAACATATTCCTCTGGAATGTAATCTTTGTTTTTAATTCTGGTAAAGCTTTCGTAAAAATCTCTTGTATTATTTTCATCGTATCCTCGGAGTTTCCTAAAAAACACAACTATACGATTATTGTTATATGAAAAAATAATATTAGTAGATACCTATGAAGAAATGTTCGCTTATACTTTTTTCCCATCAAATACTTTAATTTTATTTCCATAAGTTTTGTACCTAATTATTATTTTTTAAACTAATTGACTAAGTTATTATTCTAACATTAATGCTAAATTAATATAAAATATTATGTGCTCAACTTATGCAAATTATTATTATAATTATATGGGGTTGGATATGTTTGCGTAGTTCATAATACTCACAATATTTGGGTAATGTTTATTGTATTCGGCGCGTATACGGTTTCTAGGTCGCATACACTTATTGCCGGGAATGGAATATGATCTATTTGGTAATGCGTTGATTCAACCTGAAATATTATAAAGTACAAAATGTATTTTGATTGTCTATTGTTTCAGGTTATACATTTGTATTGTATTTACTTTGTGTAAAATTAACATTTAGTTATTAAAAAAACTGTTGACCTGAATTTATAAACGTTCTTATTCAAACAAAACAGCGGCACACCGTTGTTTCGTTGTGGGTAGCAAGCCTGCCTTTAGCCTCAACGGTTGTGGGTTTGATTCCCACTCGGACCGGTGTGTGCATTGATCTTACAAATATCTGTTTCGATCTGGGCGTTTGTCCTCTTGGGTCCGTGTACCGTGCCTCGGAGAGCAAGTCAAGCTTTCGGTTGACCTCTTGACAAATAAATTGCTCCTATCCGATGAGTTGCTGGTTCACCCTTATGGATATGGAAGTCTGATGGCAATCTCTCTGCTCTGCACAAGTTTAATAAGCAGAGCCTGGGTAAATACTTGTATAATACTGGGAATAAAGGTAGGAAAAAATAAAGAAGACTTATTCAAAAAAATACACTTAAAATATATCTACAACAAATGTATCCCAGTAATGTGCAAATATCTATACTAATCTATACTAATTATAAAGAGGAAAACTTTGCTTGTTTGTTTGTTTGATTGTAATGAAAAGGCTCAAAAACGACTGGACCGTTTTTAGAAATTCTTTCACCATTTGAAAGCTACATTATCCACGAGTAACATAGGCAAAATTTTATTTTGGAAAAAAATAGCGTTCCGTACAATTATTGGGCTTTTTCGGACACAAGGTGTAAAAAATCAACCAGAAAAGTTACTTATTTTGCGTACGCTGCCTAAACTTTAAAAGATAGAACCATAAAATGTCCTAAATAATTGAAAAATATAAACTACTCACAACAGTGA
The DNA here is from genome assembly GCA_023373885.1 of Hestina assimilis. Taxonomy (NCBI): domain Eukaryota; kingdom Metazoa; phylum Arthropoda; class Insecta; order Lepidoptera; family Nymphalidae; genus Hestina; species Hestina assimilis. The sequence goes on along the minus strand of CM041745.1, from coordinate 197,559 downwards.
ACGTAGGATTATCAACAAACTTGCTCCAGATCATATGACTGAGATAGATACACAAACTGATGCTGCAGGACATGATAACAGCCCAAATTAAAAGGATCCACCAGCTGGAACTGCTGTAGAAGTAGTACATGCCATGCAGAGTACAATGCTTACAGAACTGCTTGAATTTTGTGATAACAATGTTGATAAGCAACTTTCCTTTAAACATCCTTACTGATGCTTCCAAGAATGATGTTTAGTAAAAATAAGCCTTTTCTGTCAAGGGTATCGGTAATGATGTTTTGAAGTAATGTACAATTGTAATCTATTCACATATACACTTCTATTAGTAAAGTAAATTATTAATTACTTTAGGACTATTCATAGTCCATAGTCCATTAAAACTTTTGATTTCAAAGAAACTTCAATGTAAGTACTAAAAACTATTTCAATTAAAAAATCAATACAAAAATAGTATAGTTAGGATACATAAAAATTAACAATTTTAAATGTAAATGTAAAGATCACATAAAATTGGGCTTATTTTGAATGAGATATGTGAAAATAGCAAGAATGTGAACTTCAATAATACTAACTTAGATAAACTTTGGATTAACTCTATCATCCAAGTTTCGCAAGTTATTTCATCTAAGTTTTTGGATGCATTAAGTTTTGGATATCTATGAAATATCGTCACCGAAATTCACATCTGTATATTACTTTATTCGTCTCCTTTAATTTGTTTTTTGATATATTTGTGCTGTAAATTTGTCATATTTACTTATTTAAGAAAGTCTACAAGTGATCAAAAATCTTAATCCCCATAAAAAAATTGTATTATCATCATAAAAGAACAATCCAATAATATGTCAACACCAAATTACAGACCCTGGCAATATGAGAAAAAACAATGAAGAACTCTAAAAAATTGACAACTATTTCGAACAACAAGTTTCCCATTATTATTTCAATTACAATTAAAAACTGCGAAACAGTTTAAAAAAAATGTTTCATTCCCGTCAAGAACGTAAAATTTAAATGGAAACCAAATTTTCATGTTAAGTCTTCATCTGTTTTAGGCCTAAGACATTACGTGGACCTTCCTTTACTGTAATTAGCTATTGGAATTTCGACTTTCATTCAATAATACATTATTAAATTACGAGGTTTATTTTTAAAGCGCTCTTAAACCTAACGCTTGTTTATTCAGTTGAACTTCAATAAGATCAACTGAATAAGAACAACGTTTATTTCGGTGACCTTTCTCTTATTCTATTGCGTAGAAAATAATTGTTATGAAGAGACTGTTCTGCGGAATGAATCATTCGACGCCCATACTTATATTTTCCAAACTGTGATATGAAAATGTGAAACATTGTTAGCTATTTTATTTTTTTATACTTATAACTAATTTATTTATAGCCTATATAACAACATACATTAGTTACGCTAACAACATAATGATTTAAAAATAATAATTTTACATCGCTAACCTCATATACACCCTTCGAGTAAAAGTATATTAATTTACTTTCATTTAAATTAAACTCAAAGCGAATCCGTATAATTCAATCTAACGTCAATTCAATTATTGCTGATGGAACCAGATTTCCACAGTATGGCTGAAACAGTAAAAAATAAAAGCTATTTTTATTCAAGTGAAAACTCGGTATTGATTTTATTCGTACACTGATTTTTACTCGTAACTTTAGTCAAGAGCTATGTAGTTTTGTAGGACTAATGAAATCTTCTTTAATTGCATAGCACATTAGCTAGTTCTTTTCTTCATATATTTTTTTATTATGTTCAATAATTTGGAGGCAATTCTTTTTGTTATAAAATGCTTCGAAAGACGAGATTTACCCAACATTTTTTTTCATATGTGCATTTTAAAAAATCCTAGATTCTCGAAATTTTTAATTCTGAATTTTGCATAGCATTGTTATTTATTTAAAGTAATAAGTTTTTTTGTGTCTTTGTAATAACAAGTGGTTGATAAAAAAATAAGCAAACGCCCACACTCAACAGCCTGTAGCCAGTACGGAGATACACGGACAAGAACAAACACCCATACCCGAACACAGCCTGTATAGCTAATACAAACGTCTGTCTCGAGCGGGAATCGAACCCGCGACCTTGGACCTGTTGCGCCTAAGGAAGATTCGCTACCGCTACGCCACAGCGCAACGTCGTCTTCTTAAAGTAGCGCCGGAATATTTAGGATAAATTTTTATAAATATAAAAAATTTGGTGATTTAATGAACTAGTCCAATTGTAAATAAGTAGGTACCTCGGCAATCACATATTGTCAATATTGGAATTACATACTACACACTGTCGAATGTAAGCATTTATGGTTTTGTTGTGTTTTTTACAAAATAATGATGTAGTGTACACTGTACAAGGCAAATGTTAATTTATACTCACAGCAAGCCTAACACAAATCTACGTCTAGCGGCTCCGGGCACGAAACGATCGCAGAATATAATATTATATCTTTTTATCTTTGTATATGTTTCCAAACAAAGACCAGGCATCGATAATATCATACCTACTGTTATTGAGCGTATAGAGTTAATCCTGAAAACGTGATAGCGTAGCGCTAGGTATTTGTCATAAATGTTTTCATTATTTTTATTAAGATCTTGTTTATTTTATATATTTATTTATTTGGGTAAGTGACTTAATCTATAAAAAAATATGTAGCGGGCTCCCACTCCCACGGGCAGATGCTGTAATAGATTTAATATTGATTATCATACATAAAAGTAAACTATTAAAATATACTTATCAGTCAAGTGCGTTGTGAACCACGCATAGTCTAAACTAAAGGGTTTCGCAGCTGAAGTATCTAAAGAATTTAAAAAATAATAACGAATTAAAATCGACCGCAAAATTAAGTTGGTAACTTCATAGTAATTATTAAACGTAATATGAAAAACAAAGTTATGGGAACAACTTATATATCTCTGAAATTTGTAGACCAATCTTCTTCAAACCAAATGTGATTGAAAGTTCATTTGATATTCTATAATCTCAATACACTTATTAACTAAATTTCGTATAGATAGAGCCAACAGTCTCTGAGTAAAATGACTGTGACATACGGACGGATGGACAGACGGACAGACGGCCAGACGGACGAACGGACTGACAGACATACGGACGGACGAAAAGACGGACATGATGATAAGTGTGTGTGTGTGTATGGATGTACGCCATGTTTATAGATTTGTTATATCCAACTGCTTAAATTTGAAATATAAGATCTCATTAGTCGGGAGTATTTCGATATTCGATTTCAATTATCCCAAACAAGCTGTACTGGGATATTATTCTATCTCAACAGATGACAGATAGACAGATGACGGTTGCTACATATTGGATATTAGTTAGTCTCTCCGCTCCCACCTACATTCACTGTCAGTACAATTCCATAAAATATAGCTGTACAGTGTGGTGTCTGTACGCATTACTAACGATTTCGTCTTGCTGTACGGATCGTGTTTTCGCTAAATGGATCTCTCCAACTTGTCTTGACTGTAATTTTTTTGGAATTATAGTTTTATACCGGATTTAAGTAATTTATATATATTAATAGAATTATATTTATCTATCCGAAATATACTTCATGATATCATATTAAGAAAAAGACCTCTTTCCACTCCTGATGTTCGATAGTGCCGTTCGTACACAGTTAAGACCGCATATCTTCTTGTTTCTTTGCATATTCTTAACTCAAGGTTTCACTTAAATATCCTTATTCAATGCGAATTTGATACAAACTTTTAAAATAATAAAATATTCAAATCCAATATTATTCACTTCTAATTTATATATCCGCATAATATTAATATAATCCTTACTAATGTTATAAATGCGCAATTAAATCTGTCTCCCTGTCTGTCGCGCTTTCACGTTAAAGCTACTCAACCGATTTGAAAGCTTGAAACTTATTTTTTAGGCTGTTGATTTGATATAAATAAATAAGACATTCTAAGTTTGTAAAAGGGGGGAAGGGGGTTCAGAGTTTGTATTAAAAACGCTATTAACGCGAGCGAAACCGCTGGCAGAACCTAGTTAAAAAATAAAGGCTAATACATATTAACGCTTTACCCATAACTCAGGGAAACCCTTTAGGAACCGTATCGCAATTTCGGAACCTCTTATGTATATGTCACAGCTAACCGACTGAATTAGTCTGGTAATTGAATCGTAAGCCTGTTCATTATATGCCAACATTTAATTGAAGGCTACAGAATACCTTGCGAAGATACTGAAAATCTATCAACTTAGCCCCTTATGTGAAATTAAACTAATATAAAGGTTAAAGTACGCAAATAAGGTGTAAACCTTTAGACATGCCACAAAGTAATTTTAATTTTAAAAATTATTACATAGTGTTATACAACGTTTTATAAATAAAAAAGTTCAATTGGGTAGTAGCGGCAAACTCCGGAAGTTGCTGAAGGCTATTTTGGAATATATTATGCAAGATTACAATATTCGTGAGTCCGCAGCAGCCGGACGTGATGAATGTTTGATGAAGTAAACTAAATTACTAAATTTAGAAAATGATTATATCATTATTATTATTACATTCGTTTGTGCATATTTAAATGTCTTTTTCATATTTTTTAATTCTGGAATCTGTCAAATTTCATAATTTGATAAATTTGACAAAACGATTTACTAGTTTTGCCCTTTGGATTTCGTTAAGTGACGATTTCAACTAAATCACTATAATTTCAAATAAAACTACCCATAAGCAGCGTTAAGAACTTCGTTCCAATAATCAACAAACTTTCGCAGACCTCTTGTACTAAAACTAGTATACATGTCATAAATATTAATATTTTGAAGATAAGAAAAGGTTATATACCTAATTTATAATGGGTAATTATTATAATGATAGGACAGCTTTAAGTTCAAAGCACTTAGATGAAACTTAAACGCGTGCCTAATTAATACTGAAAGCTTTGTCCTTGACGAATATTTTATGGTTGCTTTGATATTAATGCGAGGTACATAAATCGTTATTGTTAAGATAATAATACAATGAAATATAAATGTCTCATTTTTGCTATAACATGTGGTAGTGAGTCTACCTTAAGCGCCGGTGACCGCAGGTTAGATTCCCGCTTGGGCTACATGTTTGCGTTGATAAAACATCTTTGTGTCGGTCTGTGACTTGTATTTGTGTTTTTACACACCTCCTACACAGTTTATATCTATTTTTATCAGTGATTGAATTTTTTAGTGTTTATTTTTAATTGTTATTAATATTATTGTGACAGTCTCGTTTAAATCATTTGACACTTAAGCTTTTTCTTCCTACCATTATTCCCGGCACCATACAAGTGTTTACCCCGGGTCTGCTTACTACACTTGTCCGGATTTGACAGCTTACTAGTTTTTACACAGAGCGATTGCCATCTGACCTCCGCTGACACCCAAAAGGTAAACCAGTAACTCATTAAGAGCAATTTACTTATTTGGGTTAACGATTATTATCCGATGTTATTTTATAATAACCGGGACTGACAGCTTAACATTCTTTCCGAGGTACGGTGGGGGGCCCACAAGGATAAACTCCCAGACCAAGACAGATATTTGTAAGATCAATGCAAACATCTCCTCGAACGGCAATCGAACCCGCAACCGTCGAGGCTAAAGGCAGACTCGCTACCCACAACGCAACAACGGTGTCACTTTTTGTCACTTTGGCATTAAAGCTATCTGTGTAAATTATGTACGAATATTTAATTTATTTTCAAAAACTCTTTATTCGCTAAGAATGAATAATTGTATTTGTGAATGAAACTAATCGATACGAAAAATTATATTAGGCTAAGAAACTTGTATCGTTAAAAAATAACACTATCTGTGAAATCTCCCGATTGATTTAGAAAACTGTTTCGTGTTAGATAGCCTGGCCTTGTTGCGCACTACAACTCCAACGAGCGCAGCAGCGACCATAAATACAAATTACTTGGGCTAACTGCAAGCCAAGTATACAATGATGGAACAAAAAAAAATTTCGGACACAGTCACTATAAAGATAATTTTTATGCTCCTGTTAAGATAAATTCAAATTTATTATTTAAAAATTTATTATGTATTTTTTTTATTATCTTATAGTAAGAGAAATTTGAAACGAATTTCGCTAACAGAATACACAACATTCCCAAAACAAATAAATTTAGCTGATAAAATACATATTCGGATTCGAATGTTTCCGTTACCAAGAATTAAAATAGCAATAACTTGTACATACATACAAAGCGATAAGCAATATGAAACACTAATTTAAAACATTTTTATACTTTTATTAACATTACTATAATTTATATCATTATTACAATAAAAAACCCAAATTACAAACATATTAGAATATAATCATCTAACTCTGAAGATTTTATTACAATTAGTCTTTCCTAAAATATTTGAGACAAAAATAAAATTATTTGCTTTTTGTTAAATTTTCTTAAAAATATCGCTCCTACTGTAGAATAATTCTTGTATGGATTTCGTTTTATCGAAAGTAAATAAGAAACCCCGTTGCTGATTCCCGAGCGATACACGTGTGGAAGCGTTCTACACGAATAAATATTATACTAACATTAATATACTTTACTTACTAGCGGCCCGCTCCGGCTTCGCTCTGGTATAAAATATATAGCCTATGAAATTCGCTGAAAAAATGATTAAAATCGATCCAGTAGTTTTGATTTACTCATTACTGCCCGTGGCCCGCACGCGTTAAATGTAATTATTTACGACATCACATTAGAAACCTCCAAAACTTATTTTTTTTTCTCCACTATTTTTATACATATAAACCTTTCTTTTTAATCACTCTATCTATTAAAAAAACCGCATTAAAATCCGTTGCGTAGTTTTAAAGATTTAAGCATACATAGGGACAGAGAAAGCGACTTTGTTTTATACTATGTAGTGATATGGCCCCTGAAATACAATTTTTGATATATTATCTCCCAAACTTTCCTGTCTTAAAATCCTGTTAACTGCAAAATTAATTTCCTTTTTATTAAATATCCACTTACACACAACATACATGAAGAAAAAATGTTGGCTAGCCCATTGTCGTACAATTCTGTTGATTTATTGAAAGTATTGAAAGATTGACAATAATATACTAAAGATCTAAGCAATCTCTAATTTTATTGAACATCAATATTATAAAATAATATTGAAGGTATACATAGCAATCGAATTGATGTAATAGTACCTATGTTGAGTATGTAGTATATCTTGCAAAATACCCGGCATCATTCTCCAGTAATCCATAGGCGTTTCGGATTCAGCTTAAGCCCTGATAGTTGAACGCCGGTCTTTACGTAAGTGGTTTTATTCTCAGCCATGTTGACATTCAAGATAACATAATATTCACAATTTTGGATGCAATAATTTTTTCAGTACTTAATGAACTCTTAAATTTCGACAACGTTGTGGCGCAGCGGTAGCGAACCTGCCTTAAACGCCACAGGTCGCGGGTTCGATTCCCGCTCGGAGCATAATATGTTTGTATTGTCCATGCAAGCATATATTCCGGTCTGGGTGTATTTGTCCTTGTCATTGTGAATGTTTCCGGCCCCCGACACAGGATATTACTATCCTAATGGGGGCCGTTGAGTGTGCAGCGTTATTTATTTATTTATTTTTATTTTAATTAAGCAGTTTTTCATTAAAGAAAACTATAATAATAATAATTTATTCTAATTTCTCACACAAGTGTTTACAGTGTTCAGTTATTTCATACAGTAATCATACGTATTATATTGATAGGTATATTATACGATTTTCGGTGGCTCTACTTAATAGTGCTATCTCTCCAAGTCCCTCAGCCCATAACCCACAGCATGGAAGCACCACCAGACTACTTCTATAACATTAGGACCTGCATCACAGAAAGAAAACACCGTCGCTAAAATTAATAAACAATAAAAGTCACATTGCCCACATAAAGACTATTAATATGACTTTGATAACCCGATTCAAAGGGGTTGTCCCTTTGATGATAGAAAGCCAGATTTATCACAAACGCTACACCATTATAATCATAATATACAATATTCAACAAAAGTTAAACTTGTAATATAATTATAAATATAATGTAAATATGGTTGTTTGTGGGTGTTCTGGTTCTTTGTCTTAATTTTATTCACGAAATATCTCATCACAGTTATATCTCAATTGCTCGTTGAGTAACTCCGACTCTCGTTAACTAACTACACTTTTGACCGAGGCACTGACTTTTCCCAAGCCAAGTATTAAAATTATCAATACCGTAATCCAATATTTTCATAGAGCTTGAGGGATTTAAATTTACTGAAATAATTTAAAATTAATTACGAAATAAGATTCGCTTCTACCTCTCGTTTTCCTTTATATCAATTTGTCCTTTGTAATTTTTTTTAAAATTTTATTGGCAATTAAAAGGCAAGCGAACGCATGTTCCAATCTAAGAACAAAATTACCGCTATTCCCCACCCACCTCAAGCAATCAAGAATCTAATAAGATATCGTCTTAGAATGTGAAGTCCTTTAATCTAAATGAAAATCTAATAACGAAAATTTTACTAAAAATAATTAGAAAATTGATTTCACATCTTTGCAAATTAACTTCTTTAGAATAATGCTTCTTTGATACGAATCAAATTGCTGTCACTGCTATCTATCTAGTCTATGTTATTATTCATTTAGCCCGGGGGCAGATGATTCTACTTCACATGATGGTAAGTAGAAATAGAATCTAAACGTGAATAAATAATACCATTGCCAGTCTTGTTCTGCCTACCCACAAGATGCAACTGGTTATACGTTAGCTGACCTTGAAACACGACGAGCAGTCAATCTACGAGATTTTCATGAATACGGTGGTATTAACAGGCGGGCATTTAAGCCCTATCACTAGAAACGGGCCACCACTAGGATTGGCGGATATACATTTCAATATGATTTTCTTCTAAGACAAACAGGTTCCCTCATGAGATAAATTCAATAAATACATTTGAACCCGCAAACTTGTACTATCTGCTCAAATAATATTATTATAATCATAATAAATAGTACAAAACTTATTCGTTAAGTTCGCCTTTCTTGTCTCATTATTATAGTGTGTTGTGTTACTTTGAACAAGTTCTTGAGAAACAGATTTTCGTCGGATTCAATTGCGAGTGAAATAACAAGAAACATAGAAGTACATTACGGAAGAAAATTGTTTTAGCTGCGGAGATGTCATCCTAGTAATGTATTTTTCAATATGTATAGTAGGTATCTGATTATTTGGTTTCAAATATTTGACTTATACTTTTTTAATGAAGAGTTATATCTTATTAAATTTTCAATGGAATAAATTATAAATGAAATATTTTTATCGTTCCTTCGTTCCTTTGTATAAAATAGATTGTTCTGAGATAAATAACCTTGCTATTTTCGACATGAATACAACGCGCCCTATAGAGTGGTAGCTAGAATACCGACGGACGGTCACATTTATGTTCACGGGATAAAATAGAAAAATATTTACAGATTCATATTGATAAAAGTTAAAAGTTACAAAAGTTCGCAACTTGCTATTCTTTTGTATTCGTTTATAATACGTCTTCGAAGAAAAAAAGATCTAGTGTGTCTCTGTTTGATTTATATCGCATATTGACGGCAGTGAAATCATAGAATTACAAGGCAAAAAAAAATCCACTAAAATCCCCCTTAAAACCTCATACTAGGTTCCTTCGAAGCGAATACTATAACACGCTAAACATGTCATGCCAAGGACGAAGTAATGCTTTGACGACGTTGTAGCGCAGCGGTAGCGAACCTGCCTAAAACGCCACAGGTCGCGGGTTCGATTCCCGCTCGGAGCATAATATGTTTATTTTTTATATTATGTATTGACCATACAAGCATATTTTCCGGTCGGGGTGTATTTTTCCTTGTCCTTGTATGTTTCCGGACCCCCGACACAGGATTTCACTATCCTAATAGGGGCCTTTGCGTGTGCAGCGTTTATTATTTATTGCAGAAATTATTTTAATTTGACGTACATTCGCACTAACATCACTTTGTTTAACTTCTCGTATTTATAAAGCAAATCGATTAAAAGCGATTCAGGTTAATACAGCTCGCGTGACTAGAAGAAGCTAAAGATAATGCATTGTGTGTCAGTCAAACTTCTGCATGTAGAATAGCTCTAATAGTAATTGAACTCACATTTGAGTATTTTGAACAGGTATCTTCATTGACAAGTTAATGAGGTAGAAACTTGTATAGCAAAATCGAGGTGATTTAGTATTTAAAAAAAATTAAAATTGACGAAATTGCGGCTAATTATTTATTGAACTGAATTATATTCAACCCAAATACAACAATAATGAAATACATAGCATATTAGTTATAGTTTGCTTGGTAGAGACATAGTGAAATTGATTAATTACTCTAATTACAAGAAGTACTCAACCTTTACAAGCTCTTTAATTATAGCCCTATTCCAATTTTTGACACAAAAAACTACATTACAAATCGGACCATTAGTTTCGTTACTTAGGGCTTCAACAAACAAAAAGAAAAACTGACGATCAAAAATACAAAATTACAATTTGTTAGCAACCTAAATATTTTATTGGTTACTTTAGAAATGACCCTAGATTTTAAAAAATTGTAAAGTGATAGAATGAAGTAAAACCTTTTCCTATTACGTCTTCAACTCAACATTTTATCATTATAGGTTTTAAGTATTTTTTTTCATCGTGAAAGGAATGGACGGAAATCGAAGAACTGCTTACATAATACTGACAAGTCTTCTAAAAGTTGTTTTAAATATAAAAGCGTTGTTCAAATATAAATTCTGAGTTGGATTCGATTGAAGACATTTAGCATTTCTACGAAACTCAGCGCTTTTACTTAATTAATTTGGGTCAATTAATTTTAATGATCCATCATAAAGTAACCCATAGTATTAAACCATTATTCAAGTAGTATTTCTCTTGTAATTTCTTTTAGCCTTTTGCTATATATTTTTTATGTTAGAAAGGGCAAACGGGCAGGGGGATCGCCTGATTAGATGCGATTACCGCAGCCCATGCCCCAGCCCAGCCGCACAACTACAAAACCAATATGCAACTTGATTAATGCTTATACGCTGGCTGGTCTCGACACACGGCTAACAACCAGTCACCTCACAAGTTTTTCACCAAACGTAGCTAACCAAGCCGGCATATAAGCCAAATAAAAACGATATTCTTAAAAATTGTTACAGTAGTATTGCAGTTGTCAGTAGTAGTAGAGCCATGCTTTTCCAGCACAAATGCGTCGGCTCGACCGGGGAAGTACTACTGTTATAGAAAATCCACTTAGAGTAACAGTATGAGAAGGTACTGTTGCGTATCATACGACGAGTGACAGCGCCGGAGGCCCAATCTCCCATCCCCTCTACCGGTTCCTTTTTTGCATTCGCATCCCTTTCCTCCTATCCCTTGGGTTGGCAATGCGCATATGATACTTCAAGTATTGCGCGCGTTCATAGATAGCGGTGACTGCTTATCATCAGGCGGACCTTATGCTTGTTTGCCAACCGTCATGAAAAAAACAATCATCCGTCATGAAAAAATTTCTATTCTTGTAGTAAATAAGGAATTATATTACGGGAAAAATATTCAGCTATTAAATTTGTTTAACAAAATGTTTTTTTTTTTTTCGGAATGTGTATTGCTGTTGGCCCTACTGGCCTTGACAGTGTCACCGAGCGGGGGGCCGAGTACAGAGACGCAGCCGTGATAAAGGGGCAGTCATCGGATATGGAGGCAGCGTTCCGAGCGCATTCTGTACAATAGACTCACCCGACGGTGTGAGCGCGACGCGACGTGCGAAACAAAGGACCTCGTCCACGACGGCGAAAACGGTGTTGTATGCGTGTCTGTGCTGTGTAAGGGGCATTTTCTAAATTATACGGCCTTAATTAATATAGAACTTATAAATTATAAAAAAAAAATCTCTAAATTAAACCCATAAAATGTTATATCAGAATTTACAATCTTCCCATCTACTACGTAAGCCAATTATGAACTTTTTGATAAAGCTAAACAAGATAGAAATATAAATCTCAGGCTGTATTCTAATAAATGAGATACAGAAAAGATAAACTTTTAATTCGAACCTAACTTTAAACAAGTATAAATTAGTTATGTAACGAAACAATTATTAGTAACAGTAGGTAGTTAACTATTTATTTTTGGGTACTGTAAGAATTTCGATGGTACAAATGTAACTACAATTACATAATATGTTATCTTAGAACATAAACACAAATGCTTTTATGTATGATTTATGGATATTACCCGGATGAATAAGCATTGTCATTGAGTGTTTTCACGGTAAGAAAAATACAAATAATAAATTAAACGTGCGTGATACAACTGTATTTACATTTGGTAGGCCTTTTGTGCTAAGAGACCGGCTAAGAAAGAAATAAAGTCGGCAAAGAGGTGACATTTCCACATCACTCTACACTAAGCCGAATTAATTAGAACAAGATAATGTTAAACTGACAGCCAACATGAACTCAAGACAATGATCCAGGAGTGTAGCGATAAATAATATGCTATTTCAAATACATACTATGATGTATATTAAAGGATAAGTTTTACTGGTGGTATGTTATTACAAGAGGCCAGGTAGGTTCCACCGCAGTGTCAGATATGATAGTTACCGCAAATCAGTATACTTTGTTTTGGTTTGAAGGACACTAGTTAGTAAAATTACTGGGCATGAGATTTAAGAACCATTAACAAGTTGGCCACGCGTGAGTAACACCTACAAATGAATGGTATTGCAAGCGCTCAAAGGCTACGATAACCGCTTACCATCAGGTGTGGCGTATGCATTACTTCCAACTTAGTTACATTAAAAAAAACTACACTTCTGTGAGAAGAAATAAGAACACAATAATATAAAAGTATATTGCTAGTCAAATATTTTTACTCAAAGAGGAAAAACATATAGTTAAATATGTATAACATTAAATTGAAGAAATAATATTTAGATACGTGGAACTTATCACATTTTAATAAAAAATATTGGAGTGAAAAATATTATGAAAAAATATGAAACATATTTCCCAACGACGGTGTGTTCAAGCATCAAGTAGCATAAATTACAAACAGAACCTATAAAACCTTTTCAAGCTGATACTTAGAAGGGGAAAAAGTTACCGAAAATAAAAATATAACTTTTATCGCATCATAACAACTAAATGTTAAATAATGCCAAGTCGCGATACGCACTTCAGAAATTTGTGAATTCTCATGCAAAACCAAGTCAGTTATTTTATTGGTTTCTGTGGAAGCACGTATTCAACAGCTTTTGTTATAAATTGTTATCCAACCGTAGACCTTTTATTTATTTCTTATAAATTAACGTATTGTATTATATTTTAATTTTTGAGCAGGCAGTAATGAATAAATCAAAACTACTGGATCGATTTTAATAATTTTTTCAGTGAATGACATAGGCTATATATTTTATACCCGTGCGAAGCCGGAGCGGGCTGCTAGTTTAGTTATATAGATTATTATAGGCTTGATAAAATTCTGTCATTAAATTTTACTTGGTTAAAAAAGTGATGCTTTTGAATCTAAACTTGCTCATCGTTTATATTGTCTATGAGTTGAACCGTACCGATGATGACCTTGTCGGGTGAATCGATATGCAAATTTCCGTCATCAGAAAATTTACAGTTGATAGAGCTATACATTTTTGATGACAGAGTAAAATCTTTAAAGAAAAAAATCTACAGCGGCTGGCTTAATAAAAAGGAGGTTCTTAATTCACGTGATTTTTTGTACAATACGTATTATTTTCATGGCTTCTTAGCTGTATTTATAATTTTTTGTTAAATCATGTTTACTTTTATCATCTATCTTTTGAAAATATAAATAAATAATAAATAAACGCTGCACACTGAACGGCCGTTTTATGAAAATCGTGGCAATCGCGGGTGGCAAAGTCCTACTTTTCTCTCGTTTTAACTTTTATGTCCCTGATACGTGGGATAAACCTACGGTTGCTAGGTTACCAGGAGGAAAAGTGAGTTAAATAGTCTCATCTTGCCGGGAGAGAATCGGGCAACTTTGTCCCTCGTACCAGGGACTAAAAGCAAACTTTCCATCAAGGTAGGAAAAAAATATGATTTACACTTTTAATAAGAAAAAGTAAATCCTCTCAAGGGAAAAGATTATCACAATACCTTACAAAGACTTAGAATTAAGTAATACTCTTAAGCCAATTCACTTGATTAATGGTTTAATTCAACAAACCACACCTGGGAGCTGTTTTTATAACAAGAAATAAAAAATACACAATCATGGCGACTGCCGACAGAAATGAAAACCTTAAACCTTGGAATAACGCTTTTTTTAGTGTAAAACAGCCACTGAACTTGTATACTGAGACTGAATGACAATTTGGTAGTCATATGTCACTAGCGTGTTAATAAATGGTTAAAAATAAAAGGTCAAAGGTTACGAAAAAAACAGAATTTGGTGGACGAAAATATAAAATAATTATCAGTCAACCACGTGTTGCGGACCACGCACAGTTGAAACTAAAGGGTTCCGCAGCTTGATGATGAAAGATCTTAAGGACTTTAAAAATAATAACGAATTCAAATCTACCCCAAAATAAGTTATTAAATTCATAGTAATTATTAAAAATAATATGAAAAACAAACTTATGGGAACAACTTATTTATCTCTAAAGTTTGTTGACCTATCTTCTTCAAACCAAATGCGGATGAAAGTTCATTTGGTGTTCAACAAGTTCAAAAATTTACAGCATTTTAAATCTCATAGTCCAAAAGTTAGAATGGGGGACACAATTTGACTTAAAGAGCTAATATCTCAATTACTACTGACGTAATGAAAAAGTCATGATCAAACCTCCTTGTCATTTTCAAAACTATCCAAAAATATCTCACACGTCACATGTATGTACTGCTACCCTTAATTTTTATATATTTTAAGATTTCATTACAAAATCGTGTAGCGGTTTATAGAATAAAACTATTTACTAAATTTCGTATAGATGGCACCAATAGTTTCTGAGTAAAATAACTGTGACATACGGACGGACGGACTGATGGACATGTTGAAATTATAAGGGTTCTGTTTTTGCCATTGGTTACGGAACCCGAAAAATAGAATAGAATAAAAGAAAATTATTCTTTAATATACTCTGACTAAACGTCTTTAGAGAACATATTAATTATATTTTGCTTTTCAGTTTTGATGTCGGAATTTTTTTGTAAAAAAATATTTTTCTACATCCGGTATCTATAAGCAATTAATTATTTGGCTTTGAGGAGTTCCAAAAGCTATTTCCGTAGTCTTTGATCATCGTCACAAAAGTTAACTATATCAGGCTAATTGTGCTCGCTCTCTTCCTTTTTATGTTTGCAAAAACTTTTGCTTAAATTCTGGGTGAAATTAATATTATGAAATGGACGTTAATTAAATGTAATACATTTCTATTTCTCGATAGTAACTGATAGCAAGACACAAAAAATAAATATAATATGTATACTATAAACATTGCTAGCTCACATAGGATGTAACCTTTTCTAGGGTCCAGTGGTTTTTGTCATTAGAAGCTAAATACCAAAAAACAAGACGTTAATTCATTATCATCATGTTTTGCCTTTCTCTTGATCCTAACTTTTTTATTTAATATTTAGGAAAAATATTCGAAAACTAATAACTTGAAGAAAAATAATACAAAAAATATGCTGTGTAACTTTGTTTTAATTTGAAAAGGACGTAGGTTAACTTTTTTTTTTATATGTTAGAAGTTGGCAGACAAGCATACGGCCCACCTGATGGTGAGTGGTTGCCGTAGCCTATGAGCGCTTGCAGCACCATTAGTACGTGCCACTCACGCGTTGCCAACCTCGAGATATTAGTTCTTAAATCTCGTCCGCCCAGTAATTTCACTAGCGTACAGTGCTCTTCAAACCGGAACACAGTAGTGCCTACTATTTGGCGGCAGAATATTTGTCACTGCGGTGGTACCTACCTAGCAGGCCTCTTGCAACAAAAGACCTACCACCAGTGTGACTGATTGCACTGGTCATGGAATAATCTCTGCTGTGACAGAGGTTATTCCAACAGCGGGCGATGGGGTCGTCACATCCCGACGCCGGATGAACTTGAAACTATTATTCTTAAGTTTTTTTTTGTTAAATAATTCTTTAAAATATTCGTTAGCTCAAACTAATTATATCTTTACGGTTAAAAATATATCGCATATAGATCAATTCCACTCTCTGTTTTGAAACTTAATTCATCACACAGTTAAGCAGCACGATGAACTAAATATATCTTAGGTCTGTTAAAAGTTAACGCTTTACTCTATATAAGTAAATTAGCCCAGAAAAGGTATTACTCAGATAGTTTGTTAGTAAAACCCGAGCGAAATGAAAATAATAATGGTCTTCGCGATCGCACACTTTAATTTTAAATGAAACGTACACAGAATGAAATACGGAAACACTTTTTCAATCTGACCTACCGAAGTAATAAGCGAAGAGAAAAGACTTTTTGTTTATTGTTTGTAAGACATTTCTAAATTATACAAACATAATACATGCGTGTTACCAACTTTTAGTAGGAGGTGGGTGAAGAAGTTTACGCCCCCGAAGATTTATCCGAAGATAAACGCAATCGTTCCGATACTGCCCGTATTTCACGGGAATATATTCTGTGAAAGGATAGTTCTTCCCAGTTTCCTGATCGATCACAATATTCTATTTATATACCATGTACGTAAAGTTGTTTGAAAGTAAAATTATATCTAACTTTCTATAAAGGATTTATTAAGTAATATTTCACATGACATACGATAGAACAAAAACAAGTTTCTATTACACGCTTTGAGTATCTGTAACAGTTTGGAAGGTAAACATATTTTGGCGGCATTTTACATCTACATTTTGGCGCGAGTCCAAGTTTTATTTCACATCTGGACGAGCTAAAATAAAAAACTTTATTTTGTTTGTAGCGCATATTTTAATATTTGTAAAACAGTTGTTTTCACTTGTCAAAACATAAACTTATGAACACGTCACATTCGCAACATACAATAATTATATTGCACGAGTTTTTATTGAAAACAAATTAATAAAACTATATATTAACTTGCTTAATTATATGACTATGTCGCTTGATCGCTAATGAAAGGTCGCAAACTTAGTTAGCTAGTCCTATTTGTACAAAACAATCGGGAAATAATTATAAAATTGTGAAAAAAAAAAGTATTGTATATTATTTCTTCTTTTTACATTTCTTCTTACATTTCTTCTTCATCTTAGCATTATTCCCGGTATTTTATTTTACCCAGGGTCTGCTTATTACTCTTATCTGGATTTGACAGGTTACTAGTTTTTACACAGAGCGATTGCCATCTGACCTCCGCAACCCTAAGGGCGAACCAGCAACTCATTGGATAAGAGCAATTTACTTATCTAGAGTTAACGATTATTATCAGATGTTATGTGATAACAACCGGGACCGACAGCTTAACGTGCTCTCCGAGGCACGGTGGGGAGACCCACAGACAAACGCCCAGACTGAGACAAAAATTTTAACAAACATCTGCCCGAGCGGGAATCGAACCCGCAACCGTCGAGACTTAAGGCAGACACGCTACCCAGAACGCCACAACGGTGTCAATATATTATTATATTTCATAAGCTATTAATTGAAGGAAAACTTAAGAAAACAGTCACACAACGGCCTCCAGTTAATTATCCTGCGTGTGCGTATCTATTTATGTCTGCTGTTCGAAAAAACACAAACACACGAACAAAACCATACATTATAAATGAGATGACTAAATATCTGTGCCGCAAACACAAATATAGCCATTTCGACAGAGCAATTCTTAAGAAAGTTACAGCCCAATTCTCTGAAATGCCAACAGAACTCGATCAATGATAGAATCTATCTAAATTTGTTACAATTACCATATAAGTTTATAGTAGTTTTTGGGAAGTAATTAACCTTTTTATATTTTTATCGCACAAACTACGCCTACGCGAGCTTACAGAAAATGTCTAATTCAAATAAAAATCAAAAATGTGTAATTTGACAAATGATATCGTAGTGCTAATGGAATTGGTGACAATGCTTCAGAAGAGAGGATACTTTAATGCCTTTCCTGTGACAAGTTGATAATAATATTACGGCTTCCGTCACCCCTTGTTGGCATCAGCACCTTTTTAAAGTGCTTTCCACAGTGCCGCTTAAATTCTACTTCCATTTTTTTAGGTGTTTGATTTAAAACTAAATAATTATATTTTGATTATTTAAAATCAACTTGCAATTTTTATTTAAAATGATAATATGAAATGGACAATTTTTCCGCGGTTATATTAGAAATCAAGTCGTTTATTTTGTCAGAAATCAATACAGAACTATTTGTTCGTTAACAAGAAAATGATATAAAGTACACAAAAGGCGTCGTTGACTTTATAGCAACTCTGCAAACTAGATAAAACGTTGTTAATAAACCCAAACCAAATGTATTTGTAATGAAATTCCATAACTGAACTAGTTCCGACATTCTCTGTGAAAGCATTGATTAAACTAAATTTTACTGTAAAATATAATTATCAGAAATTGTTTTGCTTTAGAGCTGAAGTTTTATCTATTAAGTAATTTCCTCCTCATTTTCAGTGAGGTAATTAGCATAGTTTAATTAAAAGTTTTTATCTAAAAAACTTAAACTGGGAATCATATAACACAGTAATCAGAGGTATCGATGAGGTATAACTTAGTTATGTATCTAATAAGGTTTAAATTATTATTTATTTTTCTTCGGAAAACCCAATCCAGACCCTTTTTAAGCATTAAAACCAGATAGTGTCGTAAGGATCAATGAGATTTTATCCATGCGACATGATCCAGCGTTTATGTCTGAGGACGTAAAGGTTATATATTGGATCTCTGAGGGACCCTGCGAATAATATCACTGAAAAGTGCTATTTCTCTATAGATAATTTTAAAAAGATTTTGTAGAACATTAAGCAGCGTTTCGTTAAGAATGTTGTTCGTCAAAGGATAATAATTATAATATTATGCAGCTGTAACACTGTCACGTGCTTGTACACGCTCAATTTATTCGTTATCTACGTTTTGCAGATAAAAGTCTGCGCTAAGATTACAAATAAAGCGATCGTAAATTCAAAAGATGTCTCAAATAGAACTTTTCGGATTTAAACCAATTAGGCATCTTTGCGTGGGTTAGGATTTTAATGTTAGTAACTGTGTACTTAGTGATAAAATAATTTTATCGGGAATTTTCTTTCATAGTATAAATTTAATCCTAATTTTTGTATCTTTAATGGATAATGCTAAAATGGCTTTTATTATTTGCTCTCTCATTGAAAGTTTATGTCCATTTGCTCTGAAAAAATAAACGAAACTCAAAACTAATAACAATTTCAGGTGATACAATTAAGTATTTTAATATTCTTAAAGAACATATGAAAAACAAAGTTATGGGAAAAACTTATATATCTCTTAAATTTGTAGACCTATCTTCTTCAAACCAAATGTGGTTGAAATTTTATTTGATGTCCTATCAGCACAATTTTTTCCAGAATTTTAAATCCCATAGTTCAAAAGTTAGAGGGGGGGACACAATTTTTACCACTTTAAGAGCTAATATCTCAAAAACTACTGACTTAGTGAAAAGAGTCAAAATGAAACCTTATCATTTTGAAAGACCTATACAAAGATATCTCACACGTTGACATAAGTTGAATTTTTTTTTTCAATACTTATTTACATGTATGGACTGCTACTCTTAATTCTTATATATTTTAAGACAGAATTTTATTACAGAATCGTTGTGCGGTTTACAGAATACACCTATTTAGTAAATTTCGTATAGATAGAGCCAATGGTCTCCGAGTAAAATGACTGTGACATACGGACGGACGGACGGACAGACGGACAGACGGACAGACGGACAGACGGACAGACGGACAGACGGACAGACGGACAGACGGACAGACGGACAGACGGACAGACGGACAGACGGACAGACGGACAGACGGACAGACGGACAGACGGACAGACGGACAGACGGACAGACGGACAGACGGACAGACGGACAGACGGACAGACGGACAGACGGACAGACGGACAGACGGACAGACGGACAGACGGACAGACGGACAGACGGACAGACGGACAGACGGACAGACGGACAGACGGACAGACGAACGGACGAACGGACGAACGGACGAACAGACGGACGAACGGACAGATGGACAGACGGACAGACGGACAGACGGACAGACGGACAGACGGACAGACGGACAGACGGACAGACGGACAGACGGACAGACGGACAGACGGACAGACGGACAGACGGACAGACGGACAGACGGACAGACGGACAGACGGACAGACGGACAGACGGACGGACGAACGGACAGACGGACGAACGGACAGACGGACAGACGGACGAACGGACAGACGGACAGACGGACAGACGGACAGACGGACAGACGGACAGACGGACAGACGGACAGACGGACAGACGGACAGACGGACAGACGGACAGACGGACAGACGGACAGACGGACAGACGGACAGACGGACCGACGGACAGACGGACAGACGGACAGACGGACATGACGAAACTATAAGGGTTCCGTTTTTGCCATTTGGCTACGGAACCTAAAAGTAACCGACTGAAGGTTCTCAATTCAAAAAGCAATATCAAGGAAGCATATTATAATCAAAATGATTTCTTTGATATATAAAGCTGAAGGTAAGGTACTTGTACATTAGACTTCTCGGAAAACCTGATAAAGCGTTCGCGTTGACATTTGATATCCGACAATATAAGGGTATAATAAAACCTCTTACGGTTAGAAATTGAAACTGAAATGAACTGAAATCATAACACAGCTTTGCCATTATTTCGTATTAGGCAATTTTATAGCAAAAGAATTTGTAACAAAACGCTTTGAGGACGTTTGACAAATTAATATCACAGAAAAGTTTTTGTGAGCGGTTCGTTGTAATAAATGTTGTACATAGTTGAAAGCATAACAATTGTCGAATTTTTAAGTAAAGAGAATTAATTTTAGTTCTCATCTAATTGATTTTTCAATATACATTTTCCACCGGTGACAGAAGGGCTGGGTCATTTTTCGCCCAAAGCATTACGATTCAGCGGGGAAATGGAGCTACCATTCTTGCCATCATTTCCCGTGGACATGATTTGTACAATTTTAGTTATTTGTAAATATGTACTAAAAAAAAGAAATCTAAATTTTAGTTTTGCCTAGTTTTAGTTTTGCCGTTTTGTTTTTGATTTCAATGATTCTAATGGTCTAAATAGGTAAATGCACCGATGTGATAACCAATGGAAATTGGTGTTGAAAGAAAGATAATTTCAATATTTAATTATGAAAATAATCGTATAGTCGTAGGCTGGCCTACAAAAACCGTTTATATTATTGCTATGCTTTGAAGTTATATATGTATAAAACCGACTTGAAGTCGGTATTATACGAGTTTATTGCTATGCTTCAAGGGTATACAATTGGAGCAATTAAATATGTGCGAGCGAGGTAAGTAGAACGTCCGAAATCTGTTTGATAGAACAGGACACAACACGCGTGGCATGTCCGTTAAATGTCCTCAAAGTAAAAGTTTCGACTCTGACATTCTGTCGCCGTGCTGGGCGCGTACCTCTACTACCGTTTAAAACCAAAAGTTCAGTGGATTGAATTCCCGGCTGCTGGTGGATTATTATCAGATATTTTTGTGATAGCAAAAATGCCAGAACTTTCTCTGCTAATCAGCAAAGACAATATAAATCATTTTTTTAAAGAATACTATCTTAGATACTACCTTTTAATAGCAGCAGCAAACACATCGAATATTAATAAAGATAAATCTTTGCGAATGTTTGAGTAAGATGTTAACTGCTTTCATGCGTGTTTAAATTTCATTTAACTTTGATGACTTGATCCCGTTAGGGAAAATTTACTTAGAAAATGTTCAATCATGAGATTATTTTGTAAATCAGAAATCTATTTATTGATTTGAACCTTCTACTAAAGTTATCATCGATGAATTAAAGATTTTTTGTTTGACAGACAGACCGACTGGTTAGCTGTTATTTTACATTACAAACAGACACTCTAATTATATTATTTGTATAGGAGATTAAACTCGTATATATAATTTTAATCGTAAGGTGTCTACTATTTGTCCGCGGCTTCACCCGCGTGAATAACGTTATTGGGGTACAATCGTTTTTGCGTGGTTGAGTAACAAACATACAAACATACAAACTTTCACATTTAATATTTTAGTAGGAAATAGGATTAAAGGTTAACAGGTAAGCATAAAATATAGTTACCAGTCGTGATCTAACATTTGTCGATTCAACGTAATATTAGTAGTAGGGTAAACAGTATTCCAGCCACAAACATAATTACCACGCGCCGACTTCGTCACATTAATAAATAGACAATATTTGCTTACAGTTCATGCAAATAAATTCTAAAGTATTCATTATGATTTTCGTACTTTTAGCTATTAAATAAATGTGAAATGGTAGAAGATTTAAATCCTCTATGGATGATAAAAAAATCAAATTGAAACTGAACTCAAGTATTGATTTATAGCGCAAATTTCAAAGACAGCAACTGCGCAAACTGTTGTTGGTAACGATTAAACAAGACAAGGAAAATAATATGAAAAAAGCTAAATAAATAAATATACGTTTTTCGTAAATTGTTAATTTATTCAAATCAAATTCAACATAAAAATTCATTCAATTTAAAAACAAAATTAAAATATTTTATTTAAAAATTCAATTAGAAGCGGCAACATTTATTTACATGTAAATAAAAGTAACTCATTTGATTATCGTTACATAATCCTATTTATTGGTATTTCCTCGAACACAAAAGCAACATCCCGATAAAATATTGATCTACTTGAACAATATGCAAAGAGATTTGGTTGTTATTCATGTTCGATCGGTATTTTTATTTTTATTTTTATAAATTTTTTTTTTCTAAATATTTTTTCAATTCTTTATCATTTTTTCTTTGTTATAGTTAGTTTATTATTATCTTTTATTTTGTATTCTTATAACATTATTATAGTATTTTATTTAAGTTAGACATTAAAATAATAGTTACACAGCGCATACTTAAATTAGGTACAAGCTGAAAATCAGCGCCGTGTGGAGCTGTGAAGCGACACTGCGGCATATAGCTGAGCTTGTAAACCTTTTGCAAAGTTGATAATGTATTTCGTTTTTTTTTTGTTTTTACCATAATTACCTGTATCAACTTAGTATGCAATAAAGGATATTATTATTATTATTATTATTAAAAAGCATTACACGTATTTCTTGAAAGTCAGATTCTACTACCGGCTCTAAAATTAAACCTCTACCTGAGAGGAAAAGGCGAAACTTTTTACGCATTACATTATATTAAAGTTTGGAGGGAATATTAAGTCGTTTTCTCTAAGCGACAACGCTTTTAAAATATACCCCTATCCTATATATTAATTCATATTTTCTTTTTAGGATTTTCCGTAGGAAATGAAATTTGTTCATTCGTTTACAAATTGTATATGTAACAAAAACAGTGTCAGAATAAAATGCGTGCGTATATAATTCGTTTGAACTTATAGATTGACTGTAACCAACCAAATTTAAGACAAAACCTCAAACCGCAGAAATTAAATATAAATACATTAAAGTAGTAAATTGAAGAGATCGTTTGAAGTGGCTGAATTAATTGCTAAACTTTTTTATGAAGTGGTCAAGGAGCTATTTTGTAAGCAATATTTACTGCTACTTTATTTTATTAGATTTGAAGTAGATACGTTTAACATGACAAAATCTCCTTAAATACTTGTATATCTTTGTAAGTAATGTAAGTATATTATCATTTGGTCATCGTTTCTTACACACTGAATGGATATTTTAAATATTGAATCGTTTACAATGTTTGATATAAAATAAAATGTTCAATATAATTATTACGACGCCTATTTATATCGAAGTTGGGCGCTCTTTTAATAATAATTCACTGCCTAAAGAACATAATACGTTAAAGATTTATTGCAGTTTTGCTTTAAACTTATTGGAGCTAATAGATATATTTCAGAATTTCCCGATTCAAATTTCATTGTTCTAAAGAACAATAGAAGGAATAACTA
Source organism: Hestina assimilis (assembly GCA_023373885.1). Taxonomy (NCBI): domain Eukaryota; kingdom Metazoa; phylum Arthropoda; class Insecta; order Lepidoptera; family Nymphalidae; genus Hestina; species Hestina assimilis. The sequence continues at coordinate 173,296 of CM041745.1, read as the reverse complement.
ATATTATCTAAACCAATTCAGCTTAAAATTTTGCGGTCCAATGACAAATCGGTAACAGAAATTCAATCTCTTAGCTATTTCGCCAGTGTACTTGATGTTCATTTTATGCTTTGTGGCCTTGGATACCTCGGATCTCTTTAGTGAAATATTATATCGTAAGTTTTCGGTAGCAAAATGGCGGATTAAGTTTATCTACATTTAGGTCAAACGTTAATCAGAACTAAATTAATTTTAGTTTAGTGATATTTATTAAGACTATCAAACTAAAATACATTACAATTAATTATAATAATAAAGTTTTCTGTTTAAGCTTTAAATATTGTCTTATTATTCGTTCGTTCTCCTTCCTCGCATTTTCCCAGTATGTTTTCAGAGCCACACTTGTTAAGTTTAAACTCAACGGATTGGCGTGGATTGTCTAAACATAGTTCAAGATTTCTCTTAGATGTTACGTCATAGCACGCGTAGATCGAAACCTTAAACGTGCAGTTAGTTATAGTCAGTAATATTTTAATCGACAAAATTCAGATTGCAATAAATACCTTCATGGTCACTACACGCAGGTGTACTGAGCGAGAATCAAATCTTATGTTACACAGTTCGTACTCAATATTACTACGCGAGAATATTCATGGGATACCATAAAACGGTGATAAAGCAGATAGATACATTTACACCAAAAGGTCATCGACGTTTACTTTCTATATATCAAATGAAATAGTTTCCTGAGTTGGTCGGAAATTCATATGTATTTTCTATTTATGAAATAATATTGATGTACCTCCAAGCGTAATGTACAATACTTCCCGTAAGAAGCAATAAATAATAATATCCTTCCTCAATAACTGACCAACAAAAAGAATTTCTTTCCAAATAAATAGAAAATTATTTATTTACTATACGAGTGCTTCTTAAAGCCGATGGCGCAACCAACGTGTAACTTAACCAAAAGCAACACTAAATCAAAGTTCCTTTGAATTTTCAAATGTTAAATTTGTTGCTATAATTTGACCCGCCTAACCTGCATTTTCATTAAAAAAAAATGAACCGTTACTGTATGCCAACATTCTAGTGCAACGAAATAATCAATTTATAAATTTATAACATTACCTCGAGTAATACAAGAACCATTCATCATCATCTTATTGTTAATCCCTATTGCGCTCAGAGCGCTCGCTTCGGAGGCCGCTAATACAAGAACCATTACTGATGGTTTTGAAGCTTCATATTCAAAACTCAAGTTGAACTTTGATCTTTAATTTGTCTTAACAGGGTAGAGAACAAAGGTAGATCACCATCTTGTTTCCATTACTGCTATCTTTTGTTTGATAAAACAACACATATTTACAATATTTTTTTTTATCAGTGTAAAGAGCTTTGTCGCTTTTGCGATTATGCCCTTATTATGTAAACGGTAAATTTAGGAAAATCTAAGCATAGCAGGTTTATGCAGAGTTCTGGCTGTGCCTAAAAGAGGCTCATCTAGAACACTATAAGAGTGACTTACATAAATAGTCTTACTTATTAATCTATGTCTAAAACCATCGTTGCGGACACACTCCATTAATATATTCTGGGAAACATGGAATGGAATGGTATGAAATGTGTCACTATGAATTCAGATAATATACTATCGAAATGTAAATTAATATTTGTGTATATATTTTCTATTTAATGTGGATTGATTCTTTCATTTAATACAGTACGGTACAGCTAAATAAAAACACAAACGCTATTAAAAAACACAACTTCATTGGAAAATCTTGCAAATAGGTATGCATTTAGGAGCTTAATACATCCCGGCGTCGAGATGTGACGACCCCATCGCCCGCTGTTGGGATAACCTCTGTCACAGCAGAGATTATTCCACAAGTGCAATCAGTCACACTGGTGGTTGGTCTTTTGTTGCAAGAGGCCGGCTGGGTAGGTACCACCGCAGTGTCAAATATTCTGCCGCCAAAAAGTAGTGCTTAGGCATTACTGTGTTCCGGTTTGAAGGGCACTGTACGCTATTGAAATTACTGGGCAGAGGAGATTTAAGACCAATATCTCGAGGTTGGCAACGCGTGAGTGGCACGTACTAATGGTGCTGCAAGCGCTCATTGGCTATGGCAACCACTTACCATCAGGTGGGTCGTATGGTTGTTTGCCAACTTGTAACTTTTAAAAAAATCATGTTCAATTGTACATGGTACCGCACTCGATATAGCAATGTGCGTGGTTAAATATTAATTAAGTGCCTGAACACAGACTGTATTAAGGTAGATACGGTACTTCCCGCATTTTAATTCAAATGCTAAGCTGTGACGACAAAATGACTTTTTTATAGATAGAGGAACTGAATTCATCAACTAACCACTTGTTAAACTCAGCGCTACGACAGTCGCGTGTATAATGTTAAACTCAGCGCTACGACCATCTCGTCTATAATTTAGAATAACATATTTGTAATCATTATTTTGATTATTATTAATTTTGTTTCAAGGTTGTTTAATTTCGTAAAATGATTTGTATAACTACCTACATTAATATTATTTGACTTTGTTATAAATAGTGATGCATTTTAAAATAAACCGTCATTATTATTGTGAAGTTTGAACCAGGCGGTTACTCTGTCCGTCTAATAAATATTGTCAAATCGAGTGTCGTTCGCTTCTTTCGCTGTCCTGACCCACCTACTGTTTTACACTTTTAATAAGGAATATTTATAAGATATAATAATATGAACTTAAATATGGAGTGTCGGTCGAGCCGGCGCAGTGCAGGTAGGAGCACGGCTACACTACTACTAAATAAAGTAATCTTTAATACTGTATTTATGTATATACATACACGAGACCAAACGGTGTGTTTAGATCTGAGCTATGTAGTTACGATAAACGTCTCAATTTTAATCGTCATATGTGATAGAGATTTCCTACATTCGGCATAAATGGATCGGCTCGACCAAGGAGGTAGTAAATAGAACATTCTATTATTTGTTTGAGTATTCGAGGCTCAAACCATATATTCTTTTCACCCTTTTGCCCTCCCTCACTGTGTTCATCGTCAGGGGTATAATCAATTAAACATAAACTACGGTAATTGCTTTTCATCGAAGAGTCCTGTAGAGTGCGGTAGGCTAATACCACCTTTTATAATTTTAATATTTAATTGATTTATACAAGGCCTCGACTCCTTTACATTAAATAAAAACTCTTTAAATAAAATTTATATTTTTAATGTGACAAAATAAGTGTAACTTTATAATTAATGTGATTTATTGGAAAATATTTCTATCAACTATTAGGTCTAGCAAAAAAAAGGTGTCACCCATTAAAATAAAACACAATCATTTTTACTCCATAATACTATAAATGGAATTATTTTAATACTTGTATTACAATTTAATTTAATTTTTGTATTTACAATTTCAAATACACATACGATTATTTTTAATTATGTCTAAACACTACAATGTTAAATAGTTGTACATATAAATATAATACACTTTACAGTCGACTAGAAAGGTTGTTAATAAAATAATTATCATACAAACATACATGGAATAAACTGACTTATATTATATTTTACATATATATCACCTATATTTTTTCACAATTATTATACATTAAAATGTAATATATTTCGACTAGAGATGAACAACAATATTACAAGACCAATTATGATAATACTAGCATCTGCCCGCAACTCTATTTGCGGTGACCTTATAATTGGCTCCAGAGAGAAATGAAACTGAATTCGTTTGAATACGTCCTATATATAAATAAATAAATAGCATGACTTTTGTTAATCCCACAGGAACCGAACATTTGTCTTAATACAGGTAACAATCTACATCCCCCCCACCGCAGAGGTAAAACTCTGCGGTACCCTGGGCTTGTCGTGCCGGGGGCTCAGTAGCTGGGAGTAATAGTCGACGGTGCTTAGAGGGGACCGTCGGCTACCCGGTGAAGCGAACAGGGTTGCCGGCTTCCCGAGTCTTCGGACTAGACTCGGGAGTCGGTCGGTGGGGGCAAGGCCCACCCGCGTTTATGCGGGATATGTATATATGTACATAGTGGAGGTGTGCCGACTTCTTGGGCTTGCCCTGGAGGTCGGCCGGTGGGGGCCGTAAGGCCCCGGAGTTGTATATATATGTATATATTTGTATATTGGGGTTTTGCGGACTTCCTGGGGTTACTCGGGAAGTCGGCCCAGGCGGAGGCCGAAAGGCCTGAGCGCATTTATGCGCTATATGTATATTTGTACATATTATTTATATATGTATATATTTGGGGTGTCGCCGGCTTCGTGAGTTTATTGAAAAATAAACTTCCCGAAGCCGGCCCAGGCGGAGGCCGTAAGGCCTAGGCGCGTAAGCACCAGGGTGGGTATATCTTTATCTTTATATATGTATTAGTATGTATATATGGCGGGACTATGTTGCCGCCCCAGGCGGGGACCGTAAGGTCTGGGCGCGTAAGCGTCAGGGGGGTCATATATATTTTATTTATGTAATATATGTAATAATAAGTATTTATGGCGGCAGTAAGTTGCCGCCCCGGAGGGCCCCTTGTGGGCAAGTGCCGGGGCGTCGCGGTTGAATGCGCTAGCGATCCCGCGACGCCCCACTACGGCGCTAGACGGGACCTTGGGGTTTTAGTGGGTATGGGGCCAGGTCCTATAAAGACCATTGCACATGGCCTCGAGTCCCACACTCCCGCGCCACTTTTACCATCTGTCCCGGCGCGGAGGTGCGTAAATGCATTTCCCCAAGTAAATAAAAAAAAAAAAAAATAGGTAACAATCTACATATATCCCCGTTATAATGATAATATGAAATGCAAATTTTTATATAAAACTGTATCAACATTTTCATATTTTTAATAAATAACACAAATAAATTTATTTTGGTTCTCGATTGTTTACAAACACGCCTCTCACTTTCAGGAGAGTTTTCAAAGCATAGCATGCCAGTCACATTCTCTTTTTGACGGTTCCCTTCGTTTAGAAAACCTTTTAATATGGAAATATGTGTTTTTCTCGTATACAAAAATATTTATATATTTTATAGAATTATATTCAATACAATGCATTTAATACATTAAAGCTTAACATCTTATATTTTAATTATGATCAATTTTTTTTTAATAATTATAAAGAAATATAAAAAAGCTGATTTTAACAAAACGAAAACAGTACCTAGGTTATATTAAAATATATGGACCACCACGAAAGTATTCTCTATGTATGTAGTAAGATCAGTACCGTCAATCCATCGCCTTCTTTATGAAGGCAAGGGTTTAAAATATGTAGGATTTTATAAGCATATGTAGGGTTAACATAATCTCTAACTCCCAAGTAAGTAATTAATTTGACGATCAATTTATAGAAAATCTAATTATACATTTATGCTTGATGTCATATGTGAACATACCTACACACTTATAAAAATCATGTATAGATAGGAGTATACATTTAAATATGAACAACACAGCTTATAATTACATGAGTACGCTTATACAAATATTACATTTTAAATTTTATACATAAACTACTTTATTTCACTTATCCATGTCTGTATGACGTAGTTAGCAAATCATTGAGTCCAGATCATGTTGTTAAATTCTTACAACATTCTTAAAGATAAAGATACTTTATAAGATAAAATCCGTAGGTCACTTTATAAAGTAATTCGTGTTGGGATTTTCAGATTTTATTTTATGTGATAGCAGAGATAATTGAGCAGAAGGTTCACCTGCTTTTTTTAGCAACTACCGCCGCCCATGATCATCTGGTACGCCAGAGGGCATGCCACCTGTATGCCGATCTGATTGCCGATCTTTAAGATTAATTTAAAACATAAAATTAAGACCCAGCAATCTCAGATGTGCTTGCTCGGATTTGAACCACGATCTTCGGTTAAAGTCTACGTTTCCCATACATTGGGCCATCTCGGCTTTTTTAAACATAAGTTTTATTGAAATATAAAAATATTAATTATGATTAATCTTTCATTTATATTATTAATACTGTATTTTATAATTATATTCTGTCAAGCTTAGTCCCTGATACGATGTCACGCTATAATTGAATGCAAAATTTAGTTTGAGATCCACGTCTATAGACAAAGTCACCTCCCACGTTATTTGCGACACAAATTATTATGTTGTCATTTATTTGGTACAACAATGAAACTTGTTTAACAATTATGCAGGTTTAACGTGTGCAACACAAAATTAATTTGCACGAGATAATGAACGATTGGTGCAGTTATTAGAGCAAAAGTTTTGGTAGTATATTCCGATGAAAAAGTTCGTTTCAGTGTACCTACGTTACCTATACTCTTTATTCTATATCCCAACCAGAATAAAATGGAATTAATCGTAATTCTTTTACCTTACCTTACTTAGTATATTTATCAAACACAGAGATTATAGATTCAAAAGCACTTAACCGCACTTTGTCGTGGTTAAGTAGGGTCGAAAGCAGTAAGCATTTACAATAAAAAAGGACATAAGTTTTTTCTTGTAAATAAAACCTTTAGTAATTTTTATTGTTAAGGAACAATACATTTTAAATGAAAGAATATGAGAATGAATGTATTTATCATAATTATTAACGTTTATAATCAATGTGGCCGTGTCGTTGCAGCATCTCGACGGAGAGCGCGTGTGCGGGCGCCGTGCGGCGCGACGAGCGCGTCACGTGGCTGAGCTGCGTAGTGGCGCGGGTCTTGATGCCCCGTGCCATTTGATTTCCATGTGCGTGACCGTTATGACGTAGAGTGTGCATCTGTTTATAAGTTATAATTATTCTTACATGTTGGTAACGCGCCTCCTTTGAGATTCCCGCTCGAAGCAGATGTTTGTTATAATTATCTGTTGAGGTCTAGACTGTCTATTTGATCTTCTTTGATTAAGTTAGTAGTTGTTGAAATATTAGCTGGTAAAGTCATAAACATTGTGTACCCCATCCCTCTCTAACATCAAAAATTTCTATGGCATTAAAAATGTTCTCTTACATATTATATCACTTAGAGTTTAAGGTTCCATGTCAAAATAAAATATATTTAGTTACTAATAATAATTAGATGGTATTTAGATTATAACTCTACGTACTTGTAAATAACACCTCTTATGTGGCTCGTGATAGAGCTCATAGTCGCTTGAAGAACCATCCGGCTTCTGCGTACATCGCCACTGTAACAAGGTTCATAATTATGATTTATAAAACTTCTGCTACCAACAATTACAAACGTTTTTTATAGTCGTAACTGCCAACCGTAACGGTATACGGTCCGCCCGATAGTAAGCAGCACCTGTTATTGCTTGCTATACTTGAAGTATCACATGAGCGTTGCGAATCTAAGGATTGAGACCTATCCCATACTGACCTATGCGAGTCCTGTTTTTTCTCATGTCCATGCCAGAAAAATAAATCAGTTGCCTTTTCTTACACATGGCTTCGGGATGTCCTTGTATATGCGCAACGTAAATCTTCATAGATACTTTGAAATCGATTCGATCCCTAAATATTTGAAGCGCTTATCTTAAAACTATTTCGATCAATCTGTCTCCCACTTAAATATCCTGATTAGATAGGCAGTATCTACAGAGACAGAGATGACAAACCGATTAGGTGTCATAAGCACGTCCGACAAGACCCTGACGATAAGAACACGTTAGACAATGATCCATATACAGCTCAAACATGCACACAGCAACCGTCCCCGCCGGCGAAGACGAGGTTCCTTGTTCCACACGTCACGACGCGCTCACACCGTCCTGTGAGTCCATCGACTAGAATGCGCTCGGAGTGTTTTCTCCATTCCCGATGACGTCTTTAGCCTTGGTTCTGCCTCACACCGTAAAGGCGGAAACAATTTGAGCCCCCGTGAGGGCTGCCTCATTTTCACGGCTGGGTACCCAGTACCAGGTTCCACTTCAGATGACGATGTCAAGACCAGCAAGCCCAACAGCAATACACATTAAAAAAAGGGTTGACAATGGAGGAAGGAAGGGAATAGAGGGCGCGAGAGATTGAGCCTTCGTCGCTTTCACTCATCACACGAAACCCAACGGTACTGACATTGTTATCGCCAATTTTCTGTGAGTTCAATAGAATAGAGCAATTTTAAAATAAAATAAACTTGAAAAATGAATAGCGTAGAAACAATTTTAAAGAACCGGTTACGCTTAGTTTATTTCAGTTATGTTGTTCAAAACATTCTTTACACTTTGTAAGCATTCCAGTTACAAGGAGTCCCATTCGCGTAGATTTACTGTTGAATAAAATTATTGCAGAGTTATGCTCGTTATCATTTCGCTGAAAACTATTTGAATTAACAAGATAGTAGCAAAGCATTTTTAAAAATAAATAAAGATTTTTGACAACGTGACGCTGTTGACTATCAAAACTCCAACATAGGCAATAAAAATAATAATACCACGTGACTCGTCACTTTTTCTTTATTTTGAAAGTCTTTTATAATTGGTATTTATGACTGAAACAGTTAAACACTTAAGGCAAAACGAAGGTCCTATCATAATTATTATTACAATATTGTATTACCTGACTTTAAAACAACATATTATACGCCCTCGCGTTGCTGATGTTAAAGTTAGTTGGCGTGTGTTCAATCCGGAAGTTATTATAACGTTATTATTATAAGCCCTAACAAATAAGCCTTCTTATTTAGTAAGCAAATACAAATATTATACATACATACATTATAATTAATATATGTTATTCTTTAACTAGAGGTTATTTTCTCACACCGGTACCGGAACCGGAACAAAATTACCCGTAAAGAAATATTTTTCTTTACGTTGAATTAAAATATTCCATTAATTTCAAACTTACAAGTACTGTACAGATATTCGAACTTAGAAACTTATACAATATGAACACGGGAATCTCGTAGTATAGAGTCTTATTTATTATTACTAGTCAAAACCAAGCCTTACTCGGTCAACTATAAAGAAAAACCCTTTCCTTATTTTAGTTGTATATCATTAAACAGTTTTCTAAAATGTGCCTATGTCAACTTTTTGCTTCTATTTTGAAATATATAAAAACTGAAATTGGCTGTTTTTCCAAATAACCCTTTATTATTATTATTTGTTATTAATACGCACTTGTGTTGAGACAACCTATATGTCGGAGAAACAGCCTACAAAAGAGTAGACAAATTTAAATATTTAGGTTGCACTATTACTGATAGAAACACGAGACACGAAGAAATCGACTGTCGAATACAAGGTTTTTTACGGTGTAGTGCAGCCTTACACAAGTTGCTGGTGTTCAAGCTTCTCAGCACACGTGCAAAAATCCGTATATACAATACAGTAATACGACCCATTCTGATGTATGGCTGTGAGGCTTGGAGGGCATAACACACTTCGGGTCGCTGAACCAGCGAAATAATTAAGTAAGTATTATTATTTGTTAAATATTAAACTATTAAACCAATTCATTCAAATCAAACATATAAATACAATAAATAAATAGGCTTACAATTTCAAAAAGTACTTAATATAAAATAGTCTTGTCAGAGTTTGTACAATATTTCATTTTGTCATTTTATAACACGAGCTTTGAGGAGTTAACTAAATTATTTTGCAAAATGGAGCGAAGACTTGATTAGTTCTTTCAGTGTTACTAAAGGTAGAAATACTCACTTATATTATAAAATTATAAAATCAGACTACCTTTTTATAAACAGATTTACATCACTATTCAGTTTAGTTCCAGTACCTTTTTAGGTAATTTTTTTCAGACACTCTATAGTCAAAGATTATTATATTACTTCGTTTGATTTGGGTTTATTGCTTTTATAAAATGAAGTTTTGTTAAATTTTAAGGACTATGTTGAAATATTTGCATGTACGTCTTACCGTGAACCTCGTCTGTTGGCACACAGTTCGTCCACAAAGCAGCTTATGTACAGACCGTTGAAAGTTCCTCGTCATTAGGCAATATACTATCGGATTGATGGCCGAGTTGGCGTGACCTGAGGAGTAATATATACAATGAATAATAATATAATATTTAGCGAATTCCTAAAACCTAGTTGTATACATTACTTATTATATATTACATAACAAGGTTTGAAGGATTGTTGCAAACATAGAATTTACGCTCCATTGGGAAATTCCTGTGTTGCTGTACAATACTATATAATGTATATTAATATTTTTTCTTATAATTTATTCACATCAATAACTACTTTAACACGATTATTGTGCTTAACACAATTCATTTACAATTATACTATAATAATATCATATATTATCTAGCTTTAATCGCATTGTTGGCTTATTTTTGGGTTCTTTATCTTAAAGAGAAAAACGAAACCTTCATAATAATATTGTGTTTTTTATACTCATACAGAGCAATACGATAAAGACTATTTTGGTATCTGTGAAACAGTGAATTGACAAAGGTGTAGATTATTTTATTGTTGTTTTTAGGGTTACGTAGCCAAATGGCAAAAACGGAACCCTTATAGTTTTGGTCTGTCCGTCTGTCCGTCTGTCCGTCTGTCCGTCTGTCCGTCTGTCCGTCTGTCCGTCTGTCCGTCTGTCCGTCTGTCCGTCTGTCCGTCTGTCCGTCTGTCCGTCTGTCCGTCTGTCCGTCTGTCCGTCTGTCCGTCTGTCCGTCTGTCCGTCTGTCCGTCTGTCCGTCTGTCCGTCTGTCCGTCTGTCCGTCTGTCCGTCTGTCCATCTGTCCATTCCATAGTTCAAAAGTTAGAGGAGAGTTTAAATCAAACCTCCTTATCATTTTGAAAGACCTATGCAAAAATATCTCGCACGTCGCCATTCATTGAAATTTGTTTGTCAACTCTCAGTTACATGTATGGACTACTACCTTAATTCTTATATATTTTAAGATTTCATTTCATAATCGTTGTGCGGTTCATAGAATATTAGTAAATTTCGTATAGATAGAGCCAATGGTCTTCGAGCAAAATGACTGTGACATACGGAGGGACAGACGGACAGACGGACATGACAAAACTATAAGGGTTCCGTTTTTACCATTTGGCTACGGAACCCTAAAAATGATGGGTACTGAATTAATTCTAGTACTTAATACAAATCTAATTTAGATCGCCTATAAATAAAGTAGCGTTGACCCTGTTTACTTGGAACTCTGTTAAGAGTGAAGCTTCACAAGCACGTACTTGATCTTTTAATTCGTATTTAGCATTGGAAGGTTAAGATCGTTTCGTAATCATCAGCTGTATGAGCACAAAGTAATTTGTACCGAGAATTTAATGTAAATTAATACCGCGAAAATATACAAAACATAATTATAATACCTATTACAGAGGATACTTAATATTTATTATAATTATATTATTTTTAAGGCTAAATATAATTGAATATGTTTTAATGAATGCGTTATCAAAATTTAAACTTTATTTAAATTCTATAATGTTTGTACATATATGTATGTGATACATTTGGAAATAAAGTAACTCAAATATTAATAAATCGAAAAATAATAACAGAACAAGCAATTAATTTTAAATTACGGTACCTTTATACCTACTAAAAGCCACTGAATAAAATCCTATTAAATATATTTCATCAATAGCCTCGAAGCGCTATTCATTTCCTTTATTCTTTTTCTCTCATTATCTGTCAATTAACCAATTAAACTCTGGACCAGAAAAGTTCGTTTTAAATTTTTGGATGGAAACCAGTATTTGTTTTAATAATTGGACTGTTAAAAAAAGGTTGACCCTTTAACCACAATTCCTTTAGCTCTTAGTAATTGGAGTTTCGTATTTTTATCTCCAAATTCTTTGATTAATCAAAAAAATTATAATTACAAATTATAGTAATATTTCGCAGTTGAATATTTTTATGGCACTTGTAAGCATTTTTGCCAATGATTCCCTTTGGTTGCCTAATATTTGTTGAGATGGAGCTGTACGTAAGATTGAAAGATATTCACGCGCAGTCACCGTGTGGTTCTTATCTAAATATAATATGCCACTGTAAGGCACGACATATTTAAAACGCTTAACTTCATATCACTTTGCTATAATCTTGAGCTCCAGTTCAACATCACAAATTTAAACTCTGTCACACACATACAAACTAAAATAATAAAGCTCACCGACAAATAGAGCATAGGGCAGATACATGCTCAGGTCTTTCGCGTTCACCGCGTTGATGTCCAGCAAGAGTTGCATGATGTTATACGGCATCCAGCACAGAGCGAAGAGGACCGCCAATAGAAGCAATATCCACGCTACTCTCTTCCTCTCCTTCATCAGCCTAAGACCCTGGAATAAAGTCTATGAATTTAAGAGAATTTTGATTTATATTTAAAAATTGACTATTTTTCTTTTTAGTAAAAACATGGCTAAGCCTTCACGCCCATTAAAATGATTTTTGTTTTTGAATAAAAAAATATTAATTAGGAATAAAATGAATATTCTTTATGCTATTTAAGTAAAAGAAAAGAAAATGCCCATTAAAATGCCTTTTAGTAATAATCAAAATTTTAATATTTTATGTGCAGTAAGCACAGCAGTATTAAATTTACGATATAAATATTAATGAGTCAGAGTAAAATTTATTATACTGTTGCTATCTTAAAGTTGTGGAATAACTTTCGGAATTAGTGTCAGGATTGTTAGGTTATGTGAATTTGAAATTTTGGTGGAAAATGTTAAATACATTTTCATGTCACGGCTTTACATTTTATATGACGACCGTTGTGGTGTGCTGGTAGCGGGCCTGCTTTGAGCCTTATCGGTCTCATGTTCGATTTCCGATCCGAGCAGATGTACGTTATAAATCTCTGGTTCGGTCGTTTGTGGGTCGACCACTGTGACTTGGAGAGCACGTTAAACTGTCGGTCCCGGTTGTTATCAAATCTGATAATAATCTAACTAACTTGATAGGTAATTAGCTCTCATCCAATGAGTTATGAGATTCTACCTTTGGCATACGGAGGTCAGATGGTAATAAATCTGTATAAAAACTAGTAACCCATCAAATCAGCATAAGCAGGCTCTAGGTAAATACCGGGAATACTGTTAGGAAGATGAAGACCTTACATCTTATAATAACCATGCTTTTCGTATGGAATAGCTTATTGCTTTGTTTAGGACAGAATTTTGTTTTTGATAAATGTACTAGTTTGGTTATGCTTATCCTAAAGTTTTTAGTGATTTTAAATATTATTAGAATGCAAATAAATTTTGATTAGGACTGTATAACGACTGCGCGGTGGTTCCGAGACTCAAAAGAGATGCAGCTCATTTGCATCGAAGATAGTTAGTACTCTGTGTATATCAAATTACATGAATAAGATCCAGTCAATGATTTATCTTTTGTTCAGGTTTTTGACACTATATTCACAACACAAATGGTTGTGAACATTCCTTTTAGGGTGGCTATGATCACAAACGTGCTATGTATCCAAGTTTAGGTTAAATTTTCAATTCGTAATTATTAGCAGATTATCCGTTACCCTTAGCAGCGAGCATTGTTTAGTAGTTATGCCTTTTCTAGTGACCTTTCCTTACGTTATACTATAAACATAGCGCACCTTAGGGTTGTGGAAATCTATTAGGGAATTCGTTTGTATATTATAATCCTACTGAGAAAATCTTGCAAGTATTAAAACAACAAATATATTTTAATATTGCCATAGAATATCATAATATTGCTATATACTGGTTGTTATAATATCTTTATATACTTATATATTTTTACTGTACGTGTGTATGTCACTGAACTCCTCCTTAACGACTGGAACGAGTTTGGTGATTGTTTTGTGTGTTTCCGGTAATTCCGGGGATTCGAGAATGGTTTTGATTAACAATTGGTCTCACTTTATTTTCATTTTCGTGGCACGACAATGTCTTTCGGCCCGTTAGTTGTATTATAAAATTAATAGAATTGGAAATGCAAGAAAAAAGGCCTCTGTTATAAATATAAAACCTTAAGAAAATAAATCATTCAACATGTTCTTATAATTATATTCAGATTTATTGAAAAATCTTTCGAAAAAAAGTATTCGACAGCTTTGCAAAAGTTAAAATTATAGACACGTATTCTCGGAGTTACTTTATTTTTCTCATAAATTCACGGAACTTGTAAGCTCATTTACGATTCAGAAACACTGGGGACTTTGTGACTATTTAATATAAACCACTTCTTCTTTCTCGCGTATTCCCAATATTTTTGCCAGGACATGCTTTTTATATCTAGCTGGCTTTGAGGCTACTATTGCCTTTCATACAAACTGTCTTAGAAACAATGATTATTACTGCAGGAAATATCTTTTAGTTTCACTTAACAACTTTAAAAACAGAAACTTTGAAGTCGTATTTGTTAAAAGAAAACTGTTAAGTGGGAGATTGGGCTTCCGGCACTCTCACTCATCACACCAAACACAATAGCACTTAATATTTAATGAACCACATTTATATTTAATTAAAATTCATTTATAAAAATTAAATTAAAGACTTTAGAACTGTTACTTTATGCAGACGTTCTATGTGAGGTCTGTACCCCCTATTCTGTGAGGAGCATACTTCTACTACTACGTTTGATGACGTTGTGGCGCAGTGGAGCGAACCTGCCTTAACCGCCACAGGTCACGGGTTGGACTCCCGCTCGGATCATAATATGTTTGTATTGAGCATGCAAGCATATTTTCCAATCTGGGTGTATTTGTCCTTGTCTTTGTATGTGTTTCCGGACCCCGACACAGGATATCATTATCCTAATGGGGGCCGTTGAGTGTGCAGCGTTTATTTATTTACTAAAATTTATATTTAATGGGTTAATACAAATATTTTATGTTTGCAATTGACTTATTAAAAATCTTACCTGCTGCATCCCAACATTGCCGTCATCGATATCGAAGGGCGGTCGCACCGAGCACAAGGTGCGGCCCATGAAGGCATACGACAGGATCGTTATTGAACCTAAAAACATTCATATAATTACTAACTCCATTTTTTATATACTTTATTAAGGTTCCGTAGCCAAATGGCAAAATCGGAACCCTTATAGTTTCGTCATGTCCATTTATCTGTCCGTTCGTCCGTCCGTATGTCACAGTCATTTTACTCGGAGACCATTGACTCTATCTATATGAAATTTACTAAATAGGCGTATTCTATGAACCGCACCACGTTTTTGTAATAAAATCTTAAAATATATAAGAATTAAGGGTAGCAGTCCATACATGTAACTGACGATTGAAAAAAAAAAATTCAACGTATGGCAATGTGAGATATCTTTGGATAGGTCTTTCAAAATAAAATTTCAACCACATTTGGTTTGAAGAAGATAGGTCTATAGATTTAAGAGATATATAAGTTTTTCCCATAACTTTGTTTTTCATATTACTTTTAATAATTACTATGATATTACCAACTTATTTTTGCGGTCGATTTATATTCGTTATTATTTTTAAAGTCCTTAAAATTCTTCATAACCAAGCTTCGGAACCCTTTAGTTTCAACTGTGTAGTTGTGGACAACGCACATGACTGATAACTTTTGTACATCACAAAAAAGTAATACAAAATATAATTTAAAAATCACATGCACAATTTGCGGTGTTATCGCTTTACTGCGTTCTCTTCCAGACAACCTTGGTCTAGGAATGTGGTAACGAAGAGGGTATGACGTAGTGAGTGTAAATACATAAATATACATACAATAACAGTACAATAAAAATTATAAATTCATATTTATTTAGTAGGTTAAATCAATAAAATAATGTAATATATTAGAGCCAGAGCCCAGGACGACCAGACCGACCTTCGTTATATTATAAAAGCTAAAAGTTTTTCTGTGCATGTTCTATGTCTAATATATAACAAACACCACAGCTGAATTAGGTCTACGAAAGACTTCGTAGCACACTGTGTGAGATATTTTATTCGACTTATAAAGTATTACATTTTTTTTTAAGCACCGGCTTCTCGTGTGAAGCCAGTCAAAATAACCTTAATGTGAGCAGAAAGTTCGATGTTCTCTCAATATATCTTTATAACAATATAATGTATGTTAAAAACTGTTCTTTATCAATTTAATAATAAAACTTTAAGATAGCTGATCACTACGTAAATAAAAATAAAACACATATTATATCAATGAAAGACTTACAAATAATTCATCAAAGATAAATAATATTATTAAATATATCAAAGTCGATCTGAAAGTTAACATATGAATCTTGTTAGAGCAATAAAGGCACTCATTTGATAAATAAATCTAAATAGAGCCCGCTTCAGGCGACGATAGAACGGCGCGTTTAGGCTGCATTGCGTCTTGGTCGAATGCGCAATAAACTAACAAGAAATTGATATTGCTTCGGGTTTCCTCAATATATACTGACGATTGATAAAGCTGCAATTTTATAATATTTTGCAGCCTCAATAGCTCAACGGTAGAAGGGCCGACTCTGCTTCGTCAACGCGAGAGTTGCGGGTTCGATCCAGACCGCTTTGGAATATTATCGTACCCACTACCAGCTACGAGCATATATAGATGGGCAATAGAAATATTAATAATGACATGAAAAAGCATTTCTAATTTAAAAAAAAATGACAACGCATTTTAAATCGACCACACATATATTATAAGTTAATAATTTCATAGTAATAAACATTTAATTTTCTTAAGCCATTGGTTAGGTTTCTTGCAATCTTATATTTAACTAAAGTGTAAAGTATAAGGCAAACGCTTGTGTAAGGTATAATGACCTATATCATATTAACATTTGCCCTAACAGAATATGCTTATGAACAATTTGAAAGGTAATCAATTTATAAATATTCGCAATGCCTGTGAACCAATTATTTTGTAATATTAATTAACGTGACGACCATAAAAATAATATACAAATAAAAAATCTTTGAGTATAACTTCGAACAGGCTTCCACCCACAGATACGCCCACAAAGATGTGATTCATAGTCTGCCTCAAAATATAAGGCTATGTTACAAAGCGATTTTAATAGAGACATGTTCAACATAAGCCGCAGCTTAGGCTTACTGCTCTTAGAATTGTCTAATTGTGTGAAAAAGTTAGGAGCTCATTAACGTTAAATATAACTGAAAACATTTTATCTCTTTTAATGTTTCTAGTAAAATGATATTCTTGCTTTGCTGGTTATATCTCAAATTTTTGTCTTTAGGAAGGTAAAGCAAAGTGAGTTTGAATAGTACATATTACATTTTAAAACTGAAAAATATAAGCATTGCATTTGTAAATATTGCTTGAGTTATTATTATTGCTTGTGCACTTCGCCTTCTGCAACAAGCTAATAAAAACAACAAAAATAATGACTTAAACTACCTTTGATTAAGGCTTAAGAAATCCGAATATATTATGACATAAAACATACTAATATTAACACCGAAATTGCTCAAAATACAACCTTTTACTATTCGAAAATAAAAAGCATGTACTCGTTTCACGTTTGTTATATGAAATCAATTAAATACTAATTTAAAAAAACTATTTACTTACTACCTAAATGAGATAGTAAATAATTACAAACAACCTCAAATTGTTACTTACCAGGTATCGCGTACACTAAGGTGAAGCTAAAAGTACCGAACTGTTTCCGAGTTTCCGGGCTCGGCCACTCTTCCGTACAGAAATGTACATCCTTAGTTTCTAGCTGAAAATAAAATATCATTAAACTTATTTACTTAAGTACAATAAACTAATTTCATTAGACGATATTGTATATGTTTATTCACAGTTAATATATTTTACTGACATCTCACGGCTAAGTTCATCGTTTTTAAATTTAACGTATGAAATATTAG
This sequence comes from Hestina assimilis, assembly GCA_023373885.1. Lineage (NCBI taxonomy): Eukaryota > Metazoa > Arthropoda > Insecta > Lepidoptera > Nymphalidae > Hestina > Hestina assimilis. The sequence continues at coordinate 155,488 of CM041745.1, read as the reverse complement.
CATACCGAAATATTCTTATAAGCCTTAGATAAAACAGGGACTGATTCCTTTCTAACGCATGCCACTAAAAGCAGCGGTATGAAAATCAGTAATGCAGCGGCCCACAGCACAACGAGCAGCATCAGCGCTTGGCGACGCCCTGGCGGCCGGAGCCGAGGTTCTGGGGCAATGGACAGCCAGCGGTCCACTGACATCGCTGTGAGGGTGAAAACGCTTGCAGCCACAGCAACACCTGTAGAAATAAATTGTATAATTACTAAAACTTGATAACTTCGGAATTTAATTTATAATTCTAGGGTATCACTTCGCCAGTCAAGTTAGATCATTCAAACTCAAAAACGATTTTTTGACTCTCAAGCCGCTCAATCAAAAAAAAATTGCTATGTGACTATCTTCGTTTCATTGTATTGATGTTGATTTTACGAAGGAACACACGTCTTTAACATTTTCTCTGGATGATTCCTGTCTATAATATATTTCCGGTTATAACAAAATCATGACTCATGACTACTAAAACATGCATAACATGTCATGAGAAAAGGTTATCTTAACGGTAAAAGTTATATTACTATTTTGTTGTTTATATTTTAACTCTTAGCATTTCAACATACCTTGAATGTAGTTAACGATCTTGCAAACAGTCTCCCCATAGAACCAGACCAGGGTAATAGCCTTGCTGAGCTGTATCGGCATACACACTCCCGTCACCAAGAGATCGGCCGCTGACAGATTCACAAGGAAGATGTTGGTCACACTGTCAACAAATATCAAACGTTTATTATATAAAATAATTATCATTCACATTTTCTTTAACCACAATATGTCGTCATCGACTTTTATCTATTTCGGAGCAGACAGACAACCTATATAGAGTTATAGCTCTAAATTTAGTGATTGCCATCTGACCTTTGCGAACTTTATATTCCTAAAGGGTACAAATAACTTCTTTTACAAGAATGTTATTTATTTAGAATATAGAGATGTCCGTATTTATTACAAGCCGATATAAGTACAAAAATAAAATAATAGACAAGAAAATTCCCAGGTCGAAATATTTGTTAACAAATCCAATCTAACTATCTAACTTCTACCTAATACGAGTATTATAAATGTGAAAGTTTAGATGGATGGATGGATTGATGTTTGTTACTCTTTCACGCAATAACTGCTTGACAAATTTGAATGAAATTCAGTACACACATAGCTTATTACCTGGATTAACATGTAGGATACTTTTTTTTATCCCGGAAGTGTGTTGGGTTCCCGTGGGATCAAAAAAAAACTATATAACTCGAGCTGAGACGTGGGCACTGCTATTGATTATAGCTGAGTGACTTTATGGAATTTTATTACCATTATATAAATTTACTTTTTTTTAACTAAAGGATTCTAAATTTGCTCTAAAGTTCAGGTTCGCTACTTTCGGGAACAATAAATGTTTCGATTTCCAATTAACATTTTCGTCGAAAATTTTATTTTAAAGTTACACAAAGTTGGGTTTCAATTATTAACCTTTAGGATCACAGAATTTTTAGACAAAAAAAGTAGAGGTCTGTATATTTAGGACCGTGAGCTTATTAATAAGTAATTATTAAGCTCAGTACGCGGCCAAATTAAATTTAAACTTTACAATTGATAAAAAGGTCGGTAGCTTAGATATTAAAGTATAATAATATTAATATGTTTCGCGGCCACGGCTTATCCCGTGAATAACGAGATACATTTATTGCAATAGAAATGATCGAGCTCATTAAAATCTTTCATTTCGTATTTCACGCACTACAAGTTCTGTCGCGACAAAAAGTAGCCATAACGTAAGTAACAACCGGGATCGACAGCTTGAAGTGCTCTCCGACCTACAAGGACATACGCCCAGGTCCAAACTGATCTTCGTAAGATCAATATAAGTATCCGCCCCGAGCGTGAGTCAAACCCATGACCTAAGGCTAAAGACAGCCTGGTTACACCCTTTACGTATTAAATCCTTTTATCATCATACAATATTCCGCTACGCTATCGGTAGACAACATTAAATAACCCAGAGAATATTATAACAAAACTTCAGTCAAATTAATAACCTCAACGAAAAAATGCCTTATACTTGAAGCGATTTTATCTCATAATGATATAACATAGCATCATCTCTGATATCACAAACAATATATTCCCATTATTATGATGTAATAGGTAAAACATTTCTTGAATACATATTTTAATATTTTGTTTTGAAATATGAAAGCAATATATGCAAACAAACTCTCTCTTTAGAAAATAGAGTGTAATTTTAATTTTTAACTATATCCTAAATGGCACTATCAAAGGAGCTTAAGAGCTCCAAGGTGGTAAGCCACCATCGATTTTCATGCTCTTATTGAGCCACGTGGAGTTATATGAGATGTCGGAGACCTGATGGTTATGGGAAAGAGCACGGGCGTCTAGACAATGGCTCTGTCTCATCTCAGGGAGCTATAAAGCTGAATTCTTTAAACTCCTAGTATTTGTCAATTATTCAAAATTAAATCTTTGTGCCGTTTGCTGTAAACATTTTGGGCCATGAAACATTAGTGATAAGCAATTCCTAAAATATTTTACACTCCCCGACTCATCGCCTCCACAGGAGACAGAAGGGCTTTATCTTTACTGTGCCTCATTGCTTTATAAGCTGTAAGCACTTCGTTTGCTTAAAGACTTTTAAATAAAAACTCTCGTAATAGACTTAAACCAAAGTAAGCCATCGCACGCGAATCTACTGACTTATATATTGTTTTTAATGGACTGCAACAGGAAGAGGCTTATCATATTTGTGGCGAGCTCTCAAAAAAGTAATATTTAAACTCTTCACACTCAACGGACCCTATTAGGAAGGTTAAATCTTTTGTCGGGGGCTCGGAAACATACAATAACAAGGACAAACACACCCAGACCGAAAAACACATCTATTCGTTAGCTGCAAGAATAATATTTTATTTAGTTTAGTTTTTTTAAAACAAAAACGATCAAATTTAACGTTTTGCTTAGTTTTAGAATTGAACATATAAAAAACATTAAACTGAACGGTAAACATATATAAATGATTTTTACAGCACGATAGCTGGTATCGTCAAAATCACATTTATTGGGGTTGATGACTCAGCAAAAACGAAATAGTAAGCTAAACAGAGATAAAATGATCAGATCGGGTTTTAGACGGTGACCGTAGGCGGTTCGGTAGCGTTTAAATAATCAAAGGTACTTTTTAAAAGTCTACTGGAATAAAAATAATTTTAATTTGATTTGACTTTTTGTTTAGGGTTTAAATTAAGATGTTTTAATCACAAGATACAAATGTTATCACAAGAAAAGTTTTACATTTTTAATGTTATAGTTTACATTACGATTTGATTCAAATTATAATTATTATTAAATTTACAGATTAGTATAGCTTTAAAGTATATACATATATTTATAAAGATAAATAATGTAAATAATACATATACATATTATGCTTAAGAGCATGTTAAAAAAAGGCTGAGATTTCATTCCATTCCACTTATCTCAATCCCTGTCCCTTGAACCAAATATGGCTTAGTTCAATTGTTTAACTATTGTGGCTAAAACATTGATGAAGATGGCGGTGTTTTCTATTCGATTATCATGTTCCACGTTGCCACGTTGATCACTTTCATTTAATTACGTCATTTTAAACAAATTATTCGGTAGGTAACTTTATCTAGATGAATTCGTCTTCACCATTCTGTGTATCAATGTGTCATGTTTATATAGTATTAAATTATATTTGTACTTTCGCGTGAACTATAGTATAGATTTTTATTATGTTAGAAGGAGCATCAGTCACGAGGTTCACCTGATGTTGATGTGAACATCTGCAACACCTCTCGCCCTCACCTCGCCCTCTAAAATCCAATTGGTTATAACTAACTGACCTCGAAACACGTCTGACTTCACGTGTTTTTCTCCAAGATAAGGAGATTTTACAGCCCTAAACGGCGGTAAGCGACCATCGTTAAGGTCTACGTTTTCTATCCATCGGACAAATATTTGCATGTTCTATTTTAACACTTTTCGGTACACATGTGCCTGTTCCATTGGAATAATTAACATTTCAACAAACAAAAGAATCGTGCAAATATATGAAAACCTTTGGAATTTTAAAAACAATGACTCATTGTTACAACTCCGAGCAAAAATGTCGGCATTAATTAAAGTCAAAAATGTAATTTAAAGATCGGGAACGGGGTTTGTTATTAACAGCATATATATATTACCAGCAAATGTAATCATAGCATAATAATATTTAGTATACACAGATAAAATACTAACGATATTCAAAAAAAAATATGGCAAAGCTTCAAGATCAAGCAGTATTGCAGATCGAAGTATTACTGAGCGAAGACCGTACCAGAGGAAATAAAATAATTGGAAAAATTAAATTCTTAAACATTCCATTACTCTAAATGTGTGTCTGTTTAGACCATTTGTTTTTTACTCAGTGTTTCTCTTTTACTAAGTGCACCGTTGGAATGGATAGAACAAATTTTTTTTTCAGTCGTACTTGGAATCTGGACTAATATGTATTTATACGACACTTATAGTTCTTTAAATTTAAAATGAACCAAAATGCGATCTGCGCAAAATCTCTTCTGCGCAGGTACAATCATGAACAAAAATGTTAGACAAAAATATTGGTTTCGTCTTATTTAAATCGATTTTTATAAAGTGGGAAAACGGAATTAAGTATAATATAATATAGTTATTATTTCTTCTAAATTCAATTAATTATGTATTTATTATCGTTATTAATTACTTAAATAGAATAAAACAAATAAATAGTATAGAAAAAGATACCTATATATAAAAAAAAAGTTAATATACATTTTTAATAGTGAGACAGACTTCTTCGTAACTTCCGCAGTTTTATTCAGAGAATTAGTTATATTATTTTCTTTTAAAAAGTAACTATAAACTCCAAATACAATCTTTTCTCCCGTTTCCTAAAGTTGATTGTGGTCAAAGCATTATCTTGAAATAAATGTCCACACACTTGACAAAAATAATTTATATATTTATTTCATTTTTATTAATTTATTTTAATGAACTAAACCAACCGTGAGCGAGTGTACTAAACGCGGCCCCCTTCATACTGCATACGGTTGAGACCCAAAAACGTGGTACTGCGCATGGTTCAACTTACATTTAACAGACTATTCGTATTCTGTGCCAACAGACGAGGCACTAGCTTTATTCAAAAAGGAGCACATTCTCAATTCATGTTTCATTTGCGAACCATTTTTGATGATTCCAATCTAACCTGACTGATTTATTAGATAAGGTGAACTTAATTTCTGGTGGGTTCACATAACTTTAGGAAAATTTAATTAAGGACTCCGGAGATAAGTAGAGAAACACTTAAAATTGAGCTAATTAACACGGCCTCTAATTAAATTTTAATGTAGTACCTACGGTTCTAAGTCGTATTCGCTTGAAGCTGGTTATTTTGTTTTCAAAGTTTTCCAATTATTTATAGTGTAAAGGTAAGTCCTGCTATTTTAATATCACGAATAATAATAAACCTGAATAAGGTTTAAAATGGATTTAAATACAACTTACATGTATAACCTATACATTACCTCTCCCCTCTTGGACCGCTTACTGAGTGAACGCGTTTACGGCTGATATGTGCAATTTATTAAATTAATAATTAAAATTTAAAAGTTTTAAATCCAGTGTATAAAATAGGAGCGCATAACCGTACAAGAGGTATACGCTCACCGCGGCGCCTGGTACATTGCTACACACCGCTTCGTGGCTACGACTTATAAGGCCCCGCCTACTTGGCTACGACGTTGTCTACTAGCGCTACAAGCCGGTAGTCTTACTACGTCAGTTATACCTCTTCCGGATTCCTGTTGCCCTGGTATTTCAAACCATAACTAAACGAGAGCGAGTTATTCTGTCGTGTTTATTTAAGTTGAAGTGACTAATTTTTATTTTATAAGGTGAAGTGACAATTATAGGAAAATGCCAATTGAACACTCCCCACCAAAAGCTCCTACTGCTATGCTTCAACATTCTCACTCCTCGCCTGATATAACAGGAGAACCCCAGACATCAACGAGATCACAGAGATTAAAACGTAAGCAGGGAGATGATTTGGAATATTTTTTGACAAAATTTGAAAATATGTTTTCCGCCTGGAAAGCTTCACAGGACGCAAAGTATGAATCACTCTTAAGTTCCGTCAACACGATAAGGGATCAGAACTTACAAATTTCATCATCTATTGAGTTTATGAGTGAAAAATATGAAGAGCTGAAAATGAAATATGACTCGCTTGTGCAAGAAAATCTCCAAGAAAAAGCACAAATCAGAAATTTGGAGGAAAAAGTAGAATTACTGGAAAGAAGAAGTCGCGCTACCTGTTTAGAAATAAGAAATATTCCAAGTTCTAAAACCGAAAAAGTTCAGGAATTACAAGATATTGTAAAGTCACTTGGCGATGTGCTCAAGGTCGAGATTAAATGTCATGAAATTCGAAACATTCACAGGGGATTTTCAAAGAATGAAAAATCTAAACCATTGATCGTGGAATTTTCGACGGTCATCATCAAGGATAAAATATTGAGTTCGGCTAAGCGATTCATGAAGGAAAATAATGGTGACAGACTGAATACCGGGCACCTAAAGCTCGATGGACCTCAAACAACAGTGTATGTGTCGGACTTCCTTACACCAAGCATGAAAAGACTCCACTTCCTGGCAAGAGATTTTGCTGCCAAAAATCATTATAAATTCTGCTGGCCGACACCAGGTAATATATTTCTACGTAAGAAAGAAAATGAACCCTCAATCCGTTTAAAAAACGAACAAGACCTCAAGCGCTTGCAAATTACATAAGCGACCGTGCTCTACGTTACAGTATTTTTTTATTTTGGTTTTTGTTATTTTTCTTTATACACACATATACATCACATACTCACACATATTCGTCACAAACTCAGTACTCATTCTACTTACTTAACTCAAACATAAAATACTCCCAATCAATAATAAAACTACATCATATAATAAACGCATATATCACAGCGAACATAGCAATGCTCATATTTATCTCATTCAATCTTCTTAAAAAAAGCTTGCAAAGTATAAATATAGATTAACATATAGTTATGATTTCTCTAGCCTGTATCTTTCCTATATTATTTTATCACAATGGAAGAATTAAATAATATATATAATATTGATAAATTTGAATTAACGGACTTAAAATGTTGTGAACCAGAACATTGTAATACTATAATTTTGAAACCTAATGCATACCTTAAAATATTACAACTGAACATCAGAAGCGTAAATAAAAACTTTAATAGCCTAAATGTATTACTATCCAGATTTAATTTTAGCTGTGATATTATTATTTTATCTGAATGCTGGCTTTCTCACGTCATTAATCTTCCTAATATCCCGGGTTACACTAGTTATAGTAATTCGGTAAACTATAATCAAAATGACGGTGTCATAGTATTTGTAAAAAATACTATAGCTTTCAAAGTAGAGGAACCTAATGTTTTGGAGGCTAATTGTCTTACTATAAAAATAAATGAAGACACCGTAATAATTGCTATTTACAGACCTCCTAGTTTCCGCCTACTAAATACTTTTATTCAATCCCTTCACAACTTGCTCATGCAGCTCTCAACGTATAAAAACATATTATTAATGGGAGACATCAATATTAATATTGCTGACTTAAATCAGGATACGTCAATTTATCTTGAAGAACTGTCATTTTTTGGCTTAGTGCCGGCATATTACACACCTACTAGAAAAAATAGTTGCTTAGACCACACCATCTTTAAAACAAAACTATATTCTTTTACCTTTATTTTAGAAACAGCAATTACAGATCATGAGCCGATTCTTTTTTGTATGAATAAAAATACCAATTATATTAAAAATAAAATAACATACTCTTATAAATTAAATTTTGACAGATTAAAGGATGATTGCAAAAGTTTAGATTTCAGTGACGTATACGATATCAAAAATAATCCGGATCAGTGCATGAACATATTTATTGATCTTATAAAAACCATTATTTTGAAGAATACTACAACCAAAAAACTGCCACGAAGTAAAATCATAAAAAAACCCTGGATCACTAGAGGTTTACTGAAATGTATAAGAAACAGGGATAAAATGCACTGTAAATTAAAGAAAGAGGTAAATAATGAGACGCTACGAATAACATATAAACGCTACAGAAATTTTTGTAATCAAATTTTAAAAAAATGTAAAAGGGATTACGAAAGAAATGAAATTAAAGCTGCCGGAAATAATAATAGAAGAATATGGAACGTAATAAAAAATATTAATAACTTAAACGTAACTAAAAACTCATTATTGGAACTTCTAAATATAAACAAAACACCCCTCGAATCAGTAAACTCAGTTAACAATTTCTTTGCAAATATAGTTGCCGATTTAGCCTCAAAAATTAACTCAAACTCCCCAACTAACTTAACTAATATCTATAGTAAATCATGTAATCAAAACTCATTTGTTCTCTTAAATACTACAAAAGATGAAATAAGTAGACTTATCATAAACCTAAAAGCAGACTGTACACCTGGCTACGATGGTATTACGTCTAAAGTACTTAAGTGTCTAAATGAATTTATTTTGCCCCCCTTGACCTATATATTTAATAGATGTTTATCAGAAGGTATTTTCCCCAGTTCCCTAAAAAAATCCATAGTTTTGCCAATTTTTAAATCGGGAGACAAAACCATTGTGTCAAACTACCGCCCAATTTCGATATTACCAACCCTTTCTAAACTGCTGGAGAAAATCGTAAATAATAGACTCGTTAAATATTTGGAAGATAAAAATTATTAGCTGATGCACAATATGGCTTTAGGAAAAGTAAATCAACGGCAGACGCAGTTCATTGTCTCACAGATTACATAGTTGACAAACTCGATAATAAAGAAAAATGCCTAACTATATTTATTGATCTTCAAAAGGCTTTGGATACAGTGTCCTTTAACAAAATGATCGAAAAGCTTGAGAGCTTAGGAATTAGAGGTAAACAATTAGAACTCTTTCAAAATTATTTACAAAATCGTTTCCAGCAGGTAAGAATAGGTGATGTTACAAGCCATGACAGCCCTATCACTTATGGAATTCCTCAAGGCAGCATTTTAGGCCCTACTTTATTTCTTTGCTATATAAATGAGCTCTGTAATCTTAACATAAATAATTGTAAAATAATATCATACGCCGATGACACCACCCTCACATTTCACGGTAAAACATGGAATGAAGTATTTAAGTTTGCACAAGAAGGTTTTAATACGGTCCATCATTGGATGGCTTTAAATACTCTTACTTTAAATACAAATAAAACTGAATATATAACCTTTTCTATACGTAACACATTCAATAATAGAATTTCACATCAATTAGTAGCTCATTCATGTAATCACGCAGATCACACAAAATGTACCTGTCCCGTTATTAAGAAAACCGATCAAACTAAATACTTGGGAATAATAATTGATAAAAATCTAAATTTTAAAGGGCATTTAAAGCAATTAAATCAAAAAATTAGAAAACTTACCTATATATTCAAAAATATAAGACATATCGCTGACTGGACACTCATTAAGACTGTTTATATATCATTATGCCAATCCTTAATAACATATTGCATATCTGTATGGGGTGGCTCTAGTAAAACGGCAATAATTGAGGTTGAAAGAGCCCAAAGAATGTTACTCAAAGTAGCTCTTTCTAAGCCTCGCTTATTTCCTACTGTAAATTTATACAGGGATGCAAATGTTTTGACCGTCAGAAAACTTTATATATTAAATATGATTTTAAAAAAACACTCATTGTTAAATCCTCAAGCAATCAATATAGTTGACTCAAGAAGATCCCACGACGTCTGTAAAACTCGAACGGTCAAAACTTTTTTTGCACAAAAATTCTTTGATTTTAAAGCAGGAAAATTGTACAATAAATTAAATAAACTACTTTCAATTTCTCATTTACTAAAATTCACATGTAAGAAAAGGATAACGGACTGGCTTTTAAAATTGAACTATCAAGATACAGAAAATATATTAAATTAATTCTTGATACTAAACAATAAACAGTAGCAAAAATTAAAAATATTATTAAATAGTTGGGATATGAGTATTTTACACACACACACACATACGCACTATGCGCGCACACACACACACACACACACACACACACACACACATACACGCTCACACACACACACGCTCACACACACACACACGCCGTCATACTTATACACAGACATGCATTTACACCCGTTTTCACGAACACTCACACGCCTTAACTTTTTATTTTTTATTAGCACTTATTACTTTATTATATTATAGTAGTTGTAAAAAAAAAAAAAAGTTCCTAATCATAGAGAGGAGCCAGGAGACCCTTAGCACAGGGCAACCTAGTTTGGGCTCCTGCCTCCCGCATACCATTGTCGTTATAATTAAGACTCAAAAATGTATATGAAAATGTCTGTGGGAGAGAAATAAATTTATTATTATTATTATTATTGTTCTGTTCTGTTTTGATTCTCCCCATTTAATTGGGGGTAATAAGCTGACACACGGGCCTCAACCAAGTGTGCTAACTTCTAATATAATGGGTTTAAGATGATGATGAATTTTGGAGAAATTTACGTGTGAGACGGCAGGTGTTGAGAATGACTGCTTTTTGTATGAGTGTGATGGTGGATTTGGGCATTTCAAGCGTGTTGAGACTGGTTTGAAGGGTTTTGGGAATGACACCTGTTGTGGATATAACTACGGGAATGATTTTAATTGTATCTACTTGCCATTGTCGTTTTATTTCAGATGCAAGATCTATATACTTAGAAATTTTTTCAGAGTGTGTATTAATGAGGTTATGAGTGTTACATACTGCTATGTCTATAATAAATACTGTTTTACTAGCTTTCTCTAATATTGTAATATCCGGTCTATTGAAGTGAATGGTTCTGTCTGTTATTATTGTTCTATCCCAGTAAATTTTGTATAGGTCATTTTCTAAAACTGTGCTTGGGTGATATTTATAATAAGCTACCTTTTTTTGGAGGAATGAATATTTATGGGCTAAATTTTGATGGATTATTGCTGCTACTTGGTTATGTCTATGTTTGTAATCAGTTTGAACAATAGCTTTGCATGCACCGGTAATATGTTGGATCGTCTCAGAAGTACTATGGCATCGTCTACACAAATCAGTTGGAAGGTTTGGTACACGAATAATGTGTTTTTGATAATTACGTGTATCCATGATTTGATCCTGAATGGCAATCATAAAAGCCTCGGTTTCGGGGAAGAGTTCTCCTCGTTGCAACCAGTAGTTCGACGCTTCGCTATCAACATGTTCTTGATTGAGGTCGGCCAGATGCCTACCGTGCAGAGACTTTTGTGACCATTTGTCTATTTTACATTGGCTGTTAATTAAGTTTGGTTGCAAATTTCTGTCATTTAGTTTTAGTGGTGTGAGATTTTTATCTATTTCTACTATGTATTTGTGGAGGTCTACGTGTTCAGCTTTGGTGTAAAAATAAGTTCGGAGTTTGGTAATTAGACTGTTATGTAAATTTTGAATATCAATGAGGCCTCTTCCTCCATCTCGGCGTGATAGTGTAAGACGTTGTGTACATGATCTAGGGTGATATTTTCTGTGAGTGGTCATGTGTGTGTTGATCATACGTTGTAGTTTACCTAAGTCTGATTGAGACCAGTTTATAATTCCAAAAGAATATGTGAGAATCGGTATGGCGTAAGTGTTTATTGCTTTTATAATATTGCGGGAATTTAATTGTGTTCTTAATATCTGGTTGAGTCTGAACTTAAATTTACTAGTTAGTTCTATTTTAGCTTGTTTTTGTTGTATTTGTTTTGATTGATGGAAACCTAGGTATTTGTATGTGCTATGTTCATCCATGGGCTCTATTTGTTCACCTGTATTAAGTGTGTAAGTGTTAAACTGTGATTTTCCACGTTTGATCGAGTGTAATTTGCATTTATCTATTCCAAATTGCATTTTTATATCTGTGGAGAATGATTGTGTGATGTCTGCTAGTTTAGTGAGTTCAGTTTCTTTTGTTGCGTATATTTTTATGTCATCCATGTACATAAGGTGTGATAGAATGTGGTATGTATTGTTATGTTTTAATTTGAAGCCAATTTGAGTGTCGTTTAATAGTTCTGATAGAGGGTTGAGTGCTAGGCAAAACCATAATGGACTGAGAGAATCTCCTTGAAAAATTCCTCTTTGAATTTTAATCGGTTCAGTAATCAATGATGTGTCGTTATTAATAAGCTTTAATTTTGTTTCCCACTGACGCATGGTTATGTTAAGAAAAGAAATTAGGTTAGGATGGATTTTGTAGTGTTTTAATACGTATAGTAACCAACTGTGAGGGACGGAATCAAATGCTTTTTGATAATCAATGTACATAGTATGAATGTTTCTGTTGCTAGTTTGCGCTTGTTTCATTACTATTGCGTCTATTGTTAGCTGCTCTTTACACCCTTGGCTGTTTTTTCTGCATCCTTTTTGTTGTTCTGCCAGTATATTGTGTTTTTCTACGTGTTGGTAGATTATTGCACTGATACAACCTGTGATAATTTTGTATATAGTTTGTAGGCATGTGATTGGTCTGTAATTCGCGGGATTTTTTGGGTCTGCCCCTTTTGATAACATGTATGTAATCCCTTGTGTTACAAATTTCGGCATGATATGTGGTAATTGTATAAATTGGTTTATGTGATTGTGGATGTATGGATGTATGCAGGTGAGTTTCTTGTACCAGTAGTTATGGATCTTATCAGTGCCCGGAGCTTTCCAGTTGTGTGTGCGTTTGATAATTTGAGTGAATGTTTGAATGTCGATGTTTTCTATGTCCATTTGCCTAATATTTGTTGCACGAGATGACAATTTGTGTAGCCACTCGGCAGTAGTGTTGTGTTGCATAGGATGTTCCCAAATATCTGACCAGAATTTATGCAAATGTTGGGGTGGTGGGAATTCAGCGTTGAGTACTGTTTTATTAGTTTCGCTGTCTATGGTTCTATAAAAGTGTTTTTCATTATGCAGGAAAGTTATGTTTTGTTGTTTTCGTTTAGTGCAAGTAAGGTATCTTTTCAGTCTATTGGAAGCTGCACTTAGCTTTTGTTTTAGTGTGTCGAGAAAATGTTGTAGTTCTATATTTGGCTCTTCATGTTGTGAGTGTGTTTTATATTTAATCTTTATTTCTTCAACAGTTTTTATTATTCTATTTTTTCTATTCCCAGCCATGTGTTGTGTAAGTCTTCCTATTTCTAGCCTATATTTATCAATTTTATTTTCGAGTCTCCTTTGCCAGGCTGGTTTTTTGTCTCTATTATTTGAAGACCTATTTAAATCTAAATTAAACCTTGTGCCGTTGCAAGTGGCTGCTGCAAAGGCTGCAGAGTAGATTAAACTATGTAGGGCTGTAAACTCTAATTCATGATTTAAATATTGTGGTAGGACGTCGTTATTCAGATATTGAACTATTTTTGAAAATTTTCGGGATGATTTTTGTTTTGGGATGTATGGTCTTGTTTCAGGATCGACTTTATTGAATTTTTCTATAGCGTTTTTTAATTCTAGTTCAATTTGATGAGTTTCAATTTCAGTACTTTGTATATTATTTGTTTGATTTTCAGTGTTTGTGTTACTAGGGGCACCGGCCTGTGAGGATAGTTCTTGGAGTCTGTGTATTTGTTTATGAGATTGCATTTGTGTAAGTTGATTGGAAGTGCCTTCGGGTTGAGTACAATGTGATGAGTATAATGGATGCTCTACTATTGTAAGTAAGACTTTGATTTTGCTGTTGATTATTTGTCTTTTTTAGTTTTAGTTCTATTTCTTTTTTCAAAACTTCAATCCTACCTGCGTAATTCCTATTACTAAATATGAGCCTTCTCTGGTCTGCAACCCTCTGTTCTTTTATGTGGGATAAATGTGGATGTCTCTCTATAAAAAGATTATACATCTTTTTCCGATAGGCAGTCTTATACACTTCCAATTCAGTTACTTCATAGTAACATCTAACTACTTCGTCATTCATCTCGTCTGACCATTTAATTCTAATATTTGAAGTTGGGTTTGTTTTTGGTGCTGTACTTATTGGGTATGGATTTTGCTTTGCGTAATTTGTGGATGTGGATGAATGGAAATGGTCTGTTTGGTAAATTTCAGTTTGAATGTGCTCTCTTACATTAGCGTTGATTTGATCTAATATGTTTTGTGATAATAATTTCCGTCTTATTATTGCCCTCCTTTGGTCTCCTATACGTTGGCGCGTTGCTTGCATTTCAGGATATCTATTGTTAAATTGTTGATGCAACAGTTCAAGGTAGTTATTTAACTGAGTTGTCTCACACTTTGTTATTAATAGGTATGTGTGCCATATGAAGCGGTTCATATCTTCTGTCCATTTTTTTCGTGCACGAGAGTAGCCAGCAGTGGGTGCAGAGTTAGAGGCGCATGCCTTCTGCACAACATCAGCTGACTTTGTTGTTTGGGATGTTGAATATGATGATGATAGTGATGAATTAGATGATCGGAAAAGGCTATGAGTCGATGAAGGTGATGGAATATTAGAAAAGCGTGAAGATTCTGAGTATGCAAGAGATGAGGGTGAAGTTGATCGGTCGGCTGTAGTATTTTGTTCGAGGGGAACCCGCCTGTTCAGTCCCCCGTCGCCAACGGTTCGCATACTGTGGCATCCAGCGTTGGCTCCAGATGCGCCCCGGCGACCCCCGGGCAGCGGCCGTAAATTATATCTATTTAATTGACTCTCCATATTGTTTCTCCGAAGAAAGGGGTTGGGATCGTTGGTTTGGGTAGGTGTATTTGAAAAATGGTTCGATGATGTGCCCATTATAGACCAGTACCTAATACCCGTAAGCCCCCCCACCACGACAAGGTGATCCCCCGGGGGGGTTATTATTATTATTATTATTATTATTATTACGGTTCCTTAGCCAAATGGAAAAACGGAACCCTTATAATTTTGCTAGGTTCGTCCGCCCGTATGTCACAGCCATTTTCGGACACTATTCGCTTTGTCTTTACGAAATTTAGTAAATAGGTGTATTCTACGCTTAGCATACATACCGTACATGTATTTGAGGGCTAAAAAAATATTTTTACAACCTACGTGGTTTATGGTGTGACATATATTTAGATAGAATTTTGAAAATAATCAGGTTTGATTTCGACGTTTTTGATAAAGTAAGCTGCGCAGATTAGTTCTTAAAGTAAGTAAAAATTTAGTCCCTTCTAACTTTTGAAATGTGGGGTTTAAAATTCTGGAAAAATTTGAGATTGTAGAGCATCAAAAGGACTTTCAACGATAGTAATTATTTTAAAGAAGACATGAGTCTACAAATTTTAAAGATATTTTCTCCTAACTTTGTTTAATAATTATAAGATATATAATTTTTTCTCACTCGGAGCAGATGTTTGTATTGCCCATACAAGCGTTTGTTCCGGTCTGGGTGTGTTTGTCTTTATCGTTGTGTATGTTTCTAAGCCTCCGACACAGCCCGACACGTTGAGTGTGTAGCGTTTATTAATATTATTTATTATGTAACATCCAAGCTATAAATCACGTTGACACCGTTGCGGCGTTGAGGGTTGCAAGTCTGCCTTTAGTCTGAACGGTTCGACTTACGCTCGGGCAGATGTTTGTTAAAATTTCTGCTTCGGTCTGCGCGTTTGTACGTGTGGGTCTCCCCACCGTGCTTCGGAGAGCACGTTAAGCTGTCGGTCCCAGTTGACATCACATAACATCTGATAATAATTGTTAACTCTTGATAAGTAAATTGCTCTTATACGATGAGCTACTGGTTGCAGAGGTCAGACGGCAATCGCTCCGTGTAAAAATTTATAACCAGCCAAATCCGGATAAGAGTAAAAGGCAGACCCGGAGGGAATAAAATACCGGGAATAATGCTAGGATGAGGAAGAAGCTCCAAACTATAAATCACATTAATGTTAAAACAATTTTTTTTGTATCAATATTACATATATAATCAAGCCGATACTTTTTGTTGAAAAAACTTAATATAAATAAATGCCCAATACAGTATTTGAAATAATATCAATATTTAGAATGTACTCTCATATGAGTGAAAATTCTGTGAAATTTCAATTTGCTTTGTTTGCACGAGTTCAGTGAAATTCGAATTCGCTTTATGTAAATGCATGATTGCCGCTCAATTCAGTTTTAATATTAAAAGCAGTCTGACCAATGTACATATGATAAAAATATATACCATATACGATAAAAATGCTTGGGGCTCTTCAATAGCTGGATCTCAATCAGGATTCAAATTTTGTATTATTTATACAATTGTAAAATTAGTATTTGAAAGAGTAACTATCGAGTTTCTTGCCAGTTCTTCGCGGCAGAAACAGCTTTCCGAACTTGTGGTAGAGCTTGACGATTCAAAAGTACTTTTTAAAAGTCTACTTGAATAATTTTGATTTCGTTTTACATAAAATAATTATAGTATATTTGATCTTAGATATAAAACTACTTACAGCTATAATATGACGATTATCAATTCAACGCCACTATTTAAACTATTTAAACACTTTGTTTTCGAATAGAACGATAAAATTTCTGTATAATTCAAAAACTCATACGATTTTGGCTCGAACCCAACTCTTAATTCACATCTGGACAGAGCGTTTCTAAAATACAAAACTTTATTTCGTTTGTTCACGCCATTTAGTATGTGATGAGCAGTTGAGTATATCTCGACTATCAAAGCAAACGGTTTAAACATAAATCTCTTTAATCAATTTATGTCTTCCTGAGCTTTCAATTATTTCGTAATATGTTCTTGTTATACTCATTAAATGTAATGTTTATTTATATTATATTATAATTAATAAATATTCAAGTAGATGTTAAGGAATAAACAATTATTATTATTAACAAATTAAGTTTAGTGTCTATAGTATCCAATCTTATTATTATTGAAATACCAAAATAATAAACATTTATATGGCTGTAGAGATAATAAAAACAATCCAACCATTTTTAACAGAAATACCATTACATGTCAACTGACTTCCAACCGTAGACAGAGAAAAAGCGAAAAGCTAGATGGCCTACAGTCCAGCACACTTCGCCTTACTGTCGACTGACGAGAAATGTACTTAACCTCACTTTAAATATAGTTTATGAAAAAATCTTAAGTAATTCATCATACTATATATTTTATTATATCTTTAACAGAAAAAAAGATATCCGACATATCAAAACAAAGGGATAAACAGAAAAGTCAAAAACTAAAAGCTGAGTAAAAGTGATTTATATCTCTATGAACAACAAATATGGAACCATTTATATATGTGTTGTGTTTTCAATCAAAGCGAAATTATTAAACACTTCGTCGAAAATGATATCCCTAATTGTATTTAGCTATTTACCTACAATATATGTATAAGAGAAAATTTAAAATAACATTTGGACTTTTCACTCTTCATTCCAAGTACCTTGTAATAAACCAATTCTACAATTAACAGCTGTCCTTACACGAGAGGTATTATACAAACACAACACAGTATAATATAGCCTCTACGTGATTCATATGTTACGTGATCCTTCTCTGCTCATTCTAATTATGACATTCCATTGCCAAGTATTATATGACGTCAGAACAATACCTCATACAGTCATGATTTGTTACATTTTCTTGTACTTAATAATTTCCATAACAATTTTTAATGTATTGAAAGATGTATAATGCAATTCGGTATCTTTAGAATTCTTGACCAACAACCAGATCGCAAGAATGTTTCCCGAATACTGCATAATGACGTCTTATTCCTTGGCATGCTCTACAGCCTTTGACGGATTCCCTTTGTCCCCGCCGGCTAAGACTTTACTTGCATTGAAGTTATTCGGGTTTTTTGTTTAAAGAAGCATTTCACAAAAAATAATTATAATTATTATACCCAAAAACGTTTAAAAATACATAAATTGCATGATAGAAAAAATGACTTTTTAGAAGTTTTAAAGCTTAAAATCCTACAAATATTAAAGAAACATGTTCTTCAGCCATTTACCAACACTTCTGCATATATAACTCAGTTTTTTAAATTTTGTGGGTTAACATGGTATTGCTTATTTGCGTCTATTTAATATAAGAAATATTTCTTTCATTTTTCAAAGTTTGTATGCACAAACATTTTATTTTTAGCAACAACCTATAGAAGTAGCTTAAAATATTGTGCTATAAATTGAATATTGAATACTGTATTTTAAAACGTTCAGCAATTATTTATAGAAAACCGTCGCCGACATCAAAGGGAATAATATTCAATATAGTTTTTCTTTAACGAACCAGAAACATCTGTCATAAAAATAAAATTGGGCTCCTTTATGATGCGTTAAACATTAGTTTACACGTGCGGAAATAAAATATTTTTAACGAGTTTTAACACAGTACCAGTTGGTACTGAAAGAGGAGTATTTAATGCATGTAGTACTTGTACGTGAATCATCGTTACAAAAAGCCGTTTTTGAGGAAAGTAGGATTTATCGTCATTTTCACCGAAAATCGAAATTACACAAACACAGACAGTCTTATTATGCTGATGGTCATTAGTGAAATCGCCGTTCATAAATGATATACTGTATGACAATAGAAATATTAGATTTTGTCTGATTCGTTGTGTATTTTGATGTCCGTCACAAGATGAGTTATAATTATTTTTTACTGGTGGTAGGTCTTTTGTTGCACGATCCACCACCAGTAGTTAGGTAGGTACCACAGTAGGTAGGTCAAATATTCTACCGCAGAGTAGAAGTATCTTTAGCATTACTGTGTTTGAAGGAACTGTAGGCTAGTGAAATTACTGGGCAAATGAGATTTAAGAACCAATATCTCAAGGTTGTCAACGCGTCAGTGGCACCTACTAATGGTGTTGCAAGCGCTCATAGGCTTCGAACACCTGTTAACATCAGGTGGGCCGTATGCTTACTTGCTAACTTAGTAACATTAAAAATTTAATAGTGGACGTGATTGAGAGCGTAGACTTTATGTTAGCTTGAGATATAAAGTAGATCTTTATAATTCTGTGTACAATGAAGAATCCGGGACAAACAATTGTCTCTGCTATTTGATACGGAGTAAAATCTGTGAGACCACTTTAATGTAGTTCACGAGAACGGGATTACTGTGTTTTATTTCTGTCATTCTCATGGCAAATTGCCTCGTGGCATTTTAATTCTTTATTCTTATTGAAAACTTGGAATAAAAATCTGTTCAAAGTCTATTTTTCATACAAACAAGGTGGCCGGTCTGATGGGAAGTGGTTATGGTAGCCCATTTACAAAGTAATACCAGCTACATATATCATCGTACGCTGCTACATGTGGGATAGCAGTGTTAGTAAAAACAGCACAGTTCTGCTTTACATTAGCACTTTATTCCAGAATGCCCAAAGGATTTAGAAATTTACAAAAGCATGTATACCTTTTTTATTATAATTATTATGTAAGAGGGGGCAAACGGGTAGGAGACTCACCTGATATTTACCTTTACGCCACTCCTATTTTAGTGTAGGCAACGACACGTGACAATATTAATCAAAACGCTGCTTCTTTAATATAAATCTAAAAATGCAAAATAAAATATTAAAAACTGCTACAATAAATATGTTGATTTTAATAATCGTAAATTGTAATAACTAATTGTTTACAGCAGCAACAGTCCTCGGCCTCTCGGTCCTTTTATTAAATAAAACGCAAAAGTACGACGTGTTATATCGAGGCTTAATGTAATGAAAATGGATGCTTACGAACCTTTCATACAAAATAGCTATTTTATTTATTTACTAGCGGCCCGCTCCGGCTTCGCACGGTATAAAATATATAGCATATGTCATTCACTGAAAAAATGATTAAAATCGATCGAGTAGTTTTGATTTATTCATTACTGCCCGTGGCCCGCACGCGTTAAATGTAATTATTTACGACATCACATTAGAAATCTCAAATTTTTTTTTTCCTCTTCACGATTTAATGGATGTTATTATACATATAAACCTTTCTCTTCAATCACTCTATTTATTAAAAAAAACCGGATCAAAATCCGTTGCGTAGTTTTAAAGATTTAAGCATACATAGGGACAGAGAAAGCGACTTTGTTTTATACTATGTATTGATTATTTATTTATTTATTTATTAATTTGTTTATTTATGCACCATAAAGAAAATAAAGATAAAACAAGGGAAACACATGATGATACCATCACAAAGGATGTCTTGTCTCTAACAGGAATCCTGTGAAAAATTTAGATTATTTATACATAATATGAAAAAGTAGTATAGGTGCAATAGTTACAAATTAAATACAAATACCTTACGGATATATTAGTGATAAAATTATTTTCTATAGAGAAAATGCTGGTCGATGCTGATATATGTATATGTAATTCAGGCCTAATTCATGCCAAAATTAGTTAACCTGCTGTTTAATTCTCACATATATATTATAATGTTTTTGTCAATAAACAGAGTTATGTAATATAATATTATTGACTCGTATCATATACGAAAGTATAAATAGATTTCGCAGTTATTTCATTAAACTACTCAATTCATATCACATATAACTAAGCCGTAAACCCTTCAAACTTCTATCGTTCGATCGTGGCACAGTTTTCCGCCACTATAACTGGCATTCAACTTTATATAAAAATATTCTAAGAACAAGTCACTTTAGGTAATATAGCTCTGAGTTCCCATAATATAAATATAAATATTTTTATTTGTTTTCAAACCACAAACGGGACCGTAATTGGGTCTCGTACGTAAGGGTACGCTATCCGCCCGTCCGTCTGTCCGCCCGTCACCAGGCTGTCTCTCATAAATATGAACTAAATGGTAGTTAAACTAAAAAACAAAATGAAAAAATATTTAAGGGGGCTTCCATACAACAAACGTGATTTTTTGATCGTTTTTGGTCGATATTGATAACGGCAACACATAGATTAACGGCTTAAAATATATATTATATATGTTTTATTTATATATTCATTTTAAAAATAAATAATTAATATTAAAATAAAATAAAAATTAAGGGTACACAACAAACGAGTTTTTTTTATATGTAGGTATACCGTTCGTGCGTGTCCTACTCGAACTTGTCCGGTTTTTTAAACAAGGATCTGAAAGATACTATAATGAGCCTATGCAAAATTAATATTAAAAATTACGTAGCAGATAGAATTTAGCAGTTATATTACTGAATAAACAAATCAAAGTCGACAAGTTACCCATACTTCGATCAATCAAATATACGTAACGTTTTCCTGACATACATCTCTTAGCCAAACCCTACTCAATATTGGTAAGCTAATGATTCAGGTAACATAAGCTGCAGAACAATAACATAAAGATTCCTTAGATGATATCAATAATTCATGATATGTAATATAACTATTCCCTCATTTCATAAAAACTGGCTAAGCGCGTGTCGGGCTCGAGCATAATGACTGCAACCATAACATGGCCATCGCAGAATATTAAAAAAAGTAATACAGTCCAATTGAGAAACCTCTTTCTTCTTTTAAAGTCGGCTATAAACCTCACAAATATCAAGTGTCTCGTACATTCCCTTTATTTCCTCATTTTATTTTAGTTGTAGTATTTGTTATTGTGGTGGTAACAGAAATTTACAATCTGTGGAACTTTCAACTCTTTACCTACCAAAGGTTCCTAAAATATGGTCCGCTAACAGACAGGCGGAAAGCGAAGACAGTAATTGAGTTCCGTTGGCACCCTTATGGTACGAAGTCCGGGAAAGTCTACATATAACGACATTACCCATACAATCATGCACAGTTCAGGTGCTTCGTTATAGAACCCTAGAGAGCTATAGGATTTCGAAATGGATACGAAATTCTTTGTTAACGGCAAACAAGAACGTATTTAATTTTACAACTCCGCTGGTTCGTTCTTAGTTCTTCTTATAGAACTTTAGGTAAGTCTCATATAAAGCCTCTCGTAGTTCAGTTGTGCAATACTAAAATCTATTATATGATTTTGACCGCCGTTAACAGTACCAAGCCATCATTTTCTAAGTAAATAATAATATTACGCAACATTTCTCGCTTGTCCGCAGCCATTTCAAACTTCGCGAGTATTTATTTGTAAAATTGAAAATATTTTAAAGCTAAATTAATAAATATTAAATCATATATTCGACCACACGTGGAGTACTGCTCTCACCTCTGGGCGGGGCTCCCCAGTACCAGCTACTTCCAATTGACCGCATCCAACGTAGAGCGGCTCGAGTTGTCGACGATCAAGCCCTGTCGACGATCAAGTCTCTACGCAATGCCAAAGGATCAAGCCGATCGGCTTGTTGATCGGCATCGGATCAAGATGTCGGATCACTCTGCATCTTCTATCGCATATATCACGGAGAGTGTTCTGAGGAATTGTTTGGATTGATCCCGCCGGTAGAATTTCACCATCGGACATCGCGACAAAACTCTAAGTTCCATCCATACCACCTCGATGTCTGGAAATCCACAACAGCTCGATTTAGAAGACATTTTCTTCCTCGCACAACCACTTTGTGGAACCAACTTCCGCCGGCGCTCTTTCCGAACCGATACGACATGGGAACCTTCAAGAGAAGAGCCTATTCTTTCCTTAAAGGTCGGCAACGTGCCTGCATGCCTTCTGGTGTTGCAGATGTTCATGGGCGGCGGTGATCACTTAACACAGGTGAGCCTCCTGCCCGTTTGCCCCCTCTTACATAAAAAAAAAAAAAATATATATATATATATATATATATATATATTTTACAATACAAAAAACTATTTTAGGCGTTTTTTTTTTCGACAAGCACTTTAACCCAGCAAAATTTAAACAAGATAAGAATGTGTAAATTATTGCCAACAATTTCCTATAGCGCCACTGACAATATTATATGAATGTAATACTATAATTGAAAGTAGTAATTCACGCCACAAGCTGCAATAATTCTTTCTTAATAGTTTGTTTATTTTATTTAACATTTTTTTCCTACATATGATAGCATCTTTTTCTAATATCTTCATTAAATGTCATTCGTTAAACTTTAAAAGCTATGGCGGCGATGTTGAAGAACCTAATCTGTAACCAAAGGTCTCGGGTTTAAATCCGGACAGTCACCTCTGACATTTAAAGTTAATTTGTATTTCAAATTAATGAAGCTTGAGCCTCGTGCTGAACGGTTTATGAAAACATCTTGAGAAAACAAAGGAATTCTGAAGGAATTTACACTGGAATAGCGCCCTAAGTAAACACCACAACCTTCTCCTCAATTGTACAGATGCCCAATGAGACATGAAAACGTTGTCGTTATTCTGGTTGTATCTGCTCGTAGTGTTATAAACAAAACTAACACTTTTCTACTTACAGCTACGAGTATATCATTTTGAGACCGAGCGAGTGAGTACTGAGACCCAGCCAAGACAAAGGGGCAGCCTTCGCGGAGGTTCAATGTTGCCTACGTGCATGCAGCCTTCAGCCGTCCATACCATGCATCACAGTAATATCGTATACAATTTCATGTACCTAGATAATATAATACGCAATATGTACAGTAATCATTTTTATTCAAAATGCACAAGTTTAGACGCTCAAGCTGGTCGTTGTTACAATCCCGAAGATAATAATCATTAAGCTTTAGTGGAGGCTTTATTTATTATCAAAATGTCACTGGTTCGCTCGTAAAAGGTTATGAAGGTCAAATAGTAATCACTCTGTGTGCAAAATAGGATCTTGTCCAATACGCGTTAGAGTAAAAACCAGACTGGTTACATTTCAAATTAATTCTATGAAAATATTATACATTGTTATATGACGGTAAACGTATGTCATACATTCGATTGGTAAGCAAGCATTCAGTCCACCTCATGGTAAGCAGTCACCCTATGAACCTATGAACACTTGCGATACTTGGAGTGTTGCATACTCGTTGCCAACTCAAGGGATAGGAGGGAAGGTTTGAAAAGGGAATGGAGGGGGTGGGAGATTGGACCTCCGGCACAATTACTTGCAACAGTGCTGATACTGTTACTTTACGCCGATTTACTGTGAGAGGGTAGTACTTGTACTTCTCCGATCGAGGTAGCCCATTTGTGCTGGGAGTTCATATTATACATACGTAATTGATTTGAAAATGAAGCCGCAAAGTAGAGTAAGATGAGTGTCTAAATAGTGGTATCTCAACAGAGGGTGTAATATAATAACTCTGAAATAAATAAACGACCCATTTCAAGCACGTCGTTAAGGCTTGAATATTTAAAATCTTACACCAAACACTTAAAAGCTTTATTCTTCACTCTTATACTTCGCGTCACTTTAACAGTATTTGGATATTACTCTTATCTGATAGGACAAGCTACTTATTCTATACAGAGAAATATCTACATACAACCTTTAAAATAACGAATTAGAGGAAATTGTCTACCAAGAAAAAGCAATTAGGGATCGACCAACAGCCTAACATGCTCTCCGTAACACGGTGAACAGGCCTATAATAATGCCCACACCGAAACAAACAATTATTTTTATACTTACTAATAATACCTACTTTCTACATTACGCTACGCTACACACTCAACGGCCCCGACGATTACGATAGTAATATCATGTGTCGGGTGTCCGGAAACACACACAATGACAAGGACAAACACACCCAGACTGGAAAACATGCCTGTATGGTCAATACAAACATGCTCCGAGCGGGAATCGAACCCACGACCTGTAGCGCTTAAGGTAGGCTCGCTACCGTTGCGCCACAACGTCGTCAATTATTACATATATACATATTTGTGAAACAAGTCATTCTGTTAACCTTATATAGTGAACTTGGTTTGGATCGTGGGTTTTAAATAGGATTGATTTCATATATCTAGATAACGTCAACGTCAACATCGATGAAAGACGAGTGAACATGTCGCCGTCAACAAGTATCAATTTCTGATTATTGGTTCTATATATTTATTCTATACACAGTAAAAATCTTTATAGTATTCTTATCATTAATTTCATATACGCCGTTGTTGCGCAGCGGTAGCGAACCTGCTTTAAACGCCACGGGTCGCGGGTTTGATTCTCGCTCGGAGCATAGTATGTTTGTATTCATGCAAGCATATTTTCCGGTCTGGGTGTACTGGTCCTTGTCCTTGTATGTGTTTCCGGACCTTGTCCTTGTATGTGTTCCTCCGACACGGGATAACAATCCTAATGCGGCCATTGAGTGTGTAGCGTTTATATAGATAATATTATTAATTTTCCTAGCCGTCATCCGTAGTAGTTTTAATCTCTAGAGTCAGAATCTCATTATCTGAAACTTTATATTTTGACACTATTTGCGTTGTACTAGTTTAAATTAACGTTGTGATCCTAATCGGCTGAGAAATTTCGTATTTATGTAAATTAAATAAAAAATAGGGCTTCTCCCTTGTTTTGAAACAAATGCAAATTTTAATGAACAGGTAAAGCATTTCTTAGACGATAGAATTACGCAATGAATACTTATTAAATTACTAGGTTACAACTCTTTATAAAACATGAAATAATAAAAGATAACGTAGAAAATATTTATCTAAAGGTTGGACTGATAATGATAAAGTTATATTTTCTTCATTTGAATATATATTTATCTTCAGCGCTTCTTTTAGGTAATGCAGGAATATAGTACGTTATATGGAAAAAGTCTCTTTCCTCACTTACTCTGTTCCTGTACAACATGAAGTTACTGTATTTGAATAACGAAACTACAAAGCAATAATCTGATTATAGAGATTGAAATTATTATATAACTACTGCAAGACCTACTATCTGCTTTTGGTGAACCTTATCAATATCTCTAACTATTCAGGACTAGGCTATCTATATAAAATAATAGTCCAATAATAATTGCTTTTACTGAGATAGAAATTGCTATTAGTAGGCGTGTGGTTTTCTTCGTGCATGGACCGGCGCGACCGCAGAATTACTACTCTCATAATCATACCGCACATCACCGCTAATTAGTTATATTCTATATGTTACATTTTGTTTGATACGTAAAGCAATGATTGTATCCTCCCCGCATGAGAGCGGCGTGAGTGCCATCCCCTATCTCAAGTAACATGACACGGCGATGATGCCGAAGCTCCTAGTACAAAAATGCCACGCTGCGTGCCACTTATACCTTAGCAGGTCGTAGAATTGTCTGACAAGTGTGAATGGCCAAACAACAACACTTTTTTTGTTACTCAGTGGGTAAGCAATCCTACGGCCCACCTTATGGTAAGCGGTTGTCGTAGTAGTGTAGTGGTTACGATATTATGGTAGTAGAGCCACGCTTCTTACAGCACAAAAGGGCCGGCTCGACCGCGGAAGTACTACCCTCTCAAAGAAAATCGGTGTCAAGTAACAGCATCATTAGGTATTGTTGCGTTTCGTGCGATGAGTGATGCTTGTTTGCCAACCGTCATGACATAAATAAAGCCTGAGCACTTGCAACAGTTTTTGTAGGTGTCACTCACACGTTGCTAACGTCGAGATATTGGTTGTTAAATCTCCTTTGCCCAGTAATTTCACTAGGTACAGTGGAATTTAAGCTGAACACAGTAATGCGTAACACACTACTGCTTTACGGTAGAATATCTGACATAAAACTGCATTGCGGTGGTACCTTCCTAGCTGACCTCTTGCAATAAATCAAGCCACCCGTAAATATTTAAGGAAGACCACCAGTAAAAAATTGTGTTATAAAAAACAGCTGACGCAATGGTTACACGGAAATAATAAGTTTCCCAAATTGCTACACAAGCTGCGAGTCTTGTCATGTTTCTCACTAGATCGGTGTAGCGTAAGTTTAGAAATAACTAACTATTCGAATATAAACTAGCAGACTCAGTCACGCATTTCTGTGGCAAAAAAGGTTTTACTGAATTGAATAACATGAAAGACAGGTTCATATTGGCTGTTTAAATTTAAATAGTCTAGTAATAACTTCACACAAAATTTAACATTCTTCACTTCTTTTCCATGTAAAGTTTAAGCGTACCAAAGCACACCTTCCTTCCCAGAATTATTGTAGTAAAGCAATCCTAAGTTTTATGTTCACTTATTAATATATAGGAAAGGTACCGGTTTAGATTTACTTACTCTATAACAGAAAGTAAAATATAAAAATTCTTTGAGAATAACAAATATGATTTAATAGATAAAGAGAAATAAAAAGTGAAATTTAAATCGTATTTATTACGTATGTACTGTGAGCCTCGAGGCGATTTCTTGTTTGTTTACAGCAGCTATCCCTGAAGCGCTTATAACAACGCATGTTTACAACCTCGCACACAAAATAATAAACATTTCTTTGTTTCCATCTGCTTTAACGTATTTATCTTGTGTTACATTATACATTATCATTTCCTTTATTTAGGATTCCGTAGCCAAATGGCAAAAACGAAACCCTTATATTTTCGTTACGTCAGCCTATCCGTCCGTATATCACAGTCATTTCATCAGTCCCTACATTTAACTGAAGGTTGGCAACATTTGAGGTATTATTGAATAGGTCTTTTAAAGTAATAAAGAGATTTCATTTTGACTTTTTTGATTAAAACGGTAGTGGTATAGATATATTAGATCCCAAAGTCATAAAAATTGTAAGGGGAGCCTAGAACTATTGAACTATGATGGGATTTAAAATTCTGGAAAAAATTGAGGGAGTAGAACATCGAAGAACTTTTAACGACAATAGTTTTGAACGTACGTTAAGAAATTTCAGAGATATATAGGTTTTTCTACAACATTGTTTTCTCATATTATTTTACCCACAACAACCCACAGACTCTTCATCATCAAGCTGCGGAACCCTTTACACTTTTCGTGGTCCACCACGCACTGGCCTGCTTTATTTATTTATTTTATTTCTTTTGCAATCGGATTAGTTTTAAATTATAAAAAAAAAAACATTCATGAAAAGGGTTTTTCGCGACAAGCTTTTTTATGTAGATATTTATTAAAGTATTATCATATTATACTAAAAGACAAGCCCCTCATTGTCAATCGAATTCCTTCGAATGTAATTTACTCCACTCTTTAATTATTTTATATAGAAACATGAATTCCTAACTTTTACAATTATTTTCTTACTTTATATTTGTTTCTTGTGTTGGAAATGCATTCAAACCGATAAATATTTACGTAATTAAACAGTTCAAAATACTTTTGTTTAGTAATATATTATTTTTTAACAATCTCCACGTGCTCGTGGGTGTTAAATTGGATTCGTTTATTTTGAAATATGCTGACCTTAAATTAAATTAAAAATACTTTCATTTTCGAAGGAAAGTTGGTTTGAGATAATGTTGACTTAGAATACTTTTACTACATTTAGATTACTGGAAGTAACACATCAAAGAATATGTTTAATTGCCGAAAGTCTCGCGTCTGCTTTCCAAATATGATGAAACATCTATTATCTATGTCTGTGAACGCTTTAGGTTAACGCCGTAGTCTAGATTACTGTTATTTTAGCTATTCAACTCATGCAGAATCGTAACAACGAGTACAAATAATTCATTACATTAGTTTCGCAATTTATGCTTATTGTATAAAGCACAATATATCAAAAAAACCTTAGTCGCTTTAAATTAAAATTACTTAAGTATATTATCGTAATAGTATTTTTATGAAATCGTGATTAATTAAGCTCAACTATGCCTAAATAATGACTTAGTTTATACTAATCAGTCATTTAAAATATAATATTTTACTTTTTAGGGCTTTAATACTCCATTATTGTTCTCTAATTCTCGGGAGTCACACCTAAAGTGATCCGCCCAACATTCCTGCATTTCGCCCTTCACTGCCGCCCTGCAGCATTGACATTTTTAAATAACACCTCAACCCTAAGTAACGACAGGTAGATGCTTTACCTTCTAGTTACTGCAAATTTAACAAATGTCTATGTCTCTAACGGCGGTACTTTTTAAATTAATTTTAATAAAATTTCTCACTGTATTCATAATTTAGGTAAACTAGTAAGCTAAGTCATATTATAATGTATAACTTTGAAGGAAAGCAAGAACCTTTGATGAAGTCTCTTAATTACTGACGGTGAAAGTTATATTAAAAAAATTATAATGTGTACGTTTCTACTTACTTTTTAGTATAATGACACTTGACAGCAACAACTATGAGCAATATATTCGTCACAAGTGACAACAGAATCACGGGCACGTACAACGCAATTAACACATTTTCCGGCTGAAAAAGTATGTCCAATTCTGTGCCAAACTGCAAAGTACCACTGAGGTTGCCACTTACATTGAAAACACTGAAATCATCCAGGTCATTCAAAGCCACTTTTGAAGTCATCTTTAGTTTATCGTAACATCACTTAACTTGATAAATGTCATTTTAAAATTTTATAATAACAATTAAGATCGCTTGCTTGAATTTAGAAAAACTTTTAAAATGGAGATAAGGTATTTCATGAAAAGTTTTCTTTTAAATCACGCGTTTGCTGTAACTCAAATATCAAATATTTAAAGATTGTTTTAAATGCACTTATTTAATTTAACTTTTTAAACAATTAGCATCTTTAAAGAGTTTTAATTTGAAATGAAATCGCCGCGTGTTTTTTGCGTACTCATTCCCGAATAGCTGAGCGTCCTTAGTATTCGAGGTTCGGAGTAAAACTGAATGGACGCTTTTCCTGAAGGAGAGAGCGACATATGAGCGTGCGAAAGGGATGGACCTTTATGCATCGTTTCCCTTCATTAAGAGTAGTTTTTCTTTATGACGTGTTAAACTGTTTCGTTTTATGCCCTCTCGCTTATTGCGTGAACTCGGAGTTGCTGCATACTTTTGCCTATTTTGGTTACTAAGATTATAAGAAAAAGTATTGTAAAAACTATTGAAATCTACAGACGTATCTCTGTATATAAATATGAGAAGATATTATAATAACCATCATCGAACTAGTTTATATAATTTTAATGAAAAGTGATACGACGAATATTCAATTCTATTCAATTGACTTCTATAACATACTCAACAGCTTTAATTAGACATTAATATTAATACATATACAATTTAATAAATTACATTGAGTTGAAACCGATTGATCTAAATGAGATTTTCCAAGATTATAGAATAGAACTTCTAAATCACAGGGAATCGCATCACAGAAGGAAAGCCGAGGTCAATAGGTTTCTCCCTTGATCACTTAAAGTTACTTCGCTCGTCGCTCAGAACTGAATTACAATATAAAATTTATAAAAAATTATAAAAGTATTATTACTGTATATACGGTACTTACAACATTAAAAAACAAGTTATTATATATCTGTCTTTCAGTCTGTTTGTTCCGGCTAATCTCGTAAAAAGAATTCAATGGCAGACACCTAATATTATAAAGATAACTTAGGCCACTTTTTTTAAATATGATTTCGCGCATCAAAAATTACACCTACATAGCGTAGCCGTTACAATTAGTTCATATAACGCAAGCGTTAATACATATTATAAAAGATTAATAAAAAGGAAAATTTCACGGTAGCAACAAAAAATAAGCAGCAAAGTTTGAAAGTAAATAAATTAAAGTCAATGCGACATGTAGGGTGTGTCGTAGTTAGCACAATCGTAAATAAGAAATTAACTTTACCCAATAAAACATTTCCGAAGCGGGTTTACGGCTTTAGCCTAAATTCTCTTAGTCAGTGGAAAAACGAACGGTTACCTTTCAACTTGTAGAGTCGTGTATTCATCAAATGAAATAATTGGATTGTTTTAAACAGAGGTGAGGAACAGAGGAACCGCTAACAGCGTAATAACACAAAAACAATCATTTTATTGCAGTGATTGCGGTTAATTAGCTCGACTACACAAAATGTTTTCTATCGCTGGAGTTGTTTTTTAAATCCTCACAAAATATAACAAGATCACGCTCAAACTAAAGCGTATATTTCGAAAAATAAACTAAATTAAATGTGGCATTTAGTTTTAAATTCATTTAATTTTCTGTACATTTCATTGTTAAAGAAAAGCTATGTATGTCCATGAAACAGCTGCTCAAGCCACTATGAAATGAAACATCCACAACCCGAATATTGCTTTGTGACTGGCAGTTGTTGCCTCAATAGATGCCTTCATCGTTTAATTAGCAATGTAGCGATTCTCTTGTCGTATTATTAATCACTATTATTAATTTAGTCGTTGCTCTTTTATTTAAAATATCTATCTAGGAAATATTTGTTAAATTTGATTGTCACTAAATACCAAGTATCAGTTGAAGCGACCCTATGACTGTATTAAAGAATATTATTACCAATGATTTTTCAAGGCTTTACTAATATTCCTATTGCCCCTTTAATAAGCTGGAAGCTTGCGCTAGGAGTGGGTACAACTATTTGTTTTTTGTTGTCGGGGAGGAAATCTACTGCCAGATACCCGGCGTCCTGGGGAGGAACAACCGGGTTATGTGGGGTTCCATGACAAGGTGGAAACGTCATGGGGACCCACTAAAACCTCCTCGGTGGCCGACCTCAGTGTTTTTGCCAGGGTACGGGAACTCTTGGAGAACAAACCAACGCGACCTGACAATCACATGGCTCCGGTTGGTAGCGGAGCTCAGTGGGGGGGGGTGCGAGATGGTAAGCCCCCAGCGCTTCCCATACAGCGCACACGGCAGTCGGGACCACACCGACTGCCGTCCTCCTTAGGGCCGCTCATCTCGGACGCACAGATACCCCACTCTGCACGTCCACGGCCCGAGGGTGAGCCCTATTTATATAGCCCCGGGTAACGGGGCTGAGGGGCCGGGATGGCTAGCGGCATCAGGTGGTCGACGCCTTTGCCACCGTTGGCGTCTAGCTGGATCGGCTCAGGAGTGGGTACAACTATAGGCCAAGGGGTCGAGCCCGCCACTCTCGCGTTAACGGAGTGGAGTCGGCCTTTCTATCGATGAGCTATTGAGGCTTCAAATTGCCTAAAGTCTAAATTTTAGTGTAATGCAAATGGTTCGTATCAAGAAAGAAATGACTATGGAAGGCTGTAACAGCTTGACGGACGACTTCTACGTTCCGTTGCATACAGCGGTGCCGCAGCAGCTTGGCTTGAGTTCTCTTGCCTTCGGGCCGTGAACGCGCAGAGTGAGGAACCTGAACGTCCGTGTTGTGCGGCCCTAAGGAGGACGGAATTCGGTGTGATCCCGACTGCCGTGCGGGTTTTCGTAGAAAGCGCTGGGGGGCTTTACCATCTTGAATGGGACCAAGCTCCGCTATCCACAAGCGGGACCCACTGGCTGTCAGGTCGCGTTGGTTCGTTCTACGAGAGTTTTCGCAACCTGACAAACACCCTGAGGTCAGCCACCGAGCAGGAGGAGGTTTTAGTGGAACCATTAACCCATAACGCTACTCCCTTGACGTGGAATGCTGTAAGTAGCTAGCTAGACTCTAATACTTAAATCCTATAACTTTAATTACTCTTAGGGACTTCAGACTATAGTTAGATACGTACGTCAGCTACGTATGAAATTTGAGATTATTATCTAGATGTCGCGTCAAGGTTATTATTGTCTCCGACATATATAAGTATAACTGAATCGTCAAAATGTATGTATACGCATAACTTCAGAATTACAGAACCAAATTGGATAATTCTTTTTTTGTTGTGTTTGTAACTGTCAGGACAATTTTTTTCAACGGTATCAAAATTCTTACGATAACGGGGTCAGCGGGATCAAAAGGTTGTTATGGAAAAACTTGTATATTATATTGTTTATAGGTAGAAAGAAGACCCAAAAACGAGACTAAAACTCCCACGTTAACAACATCAACGGAACAAAATTTTACTTTGTACCCGGACGAAGTCGGGGCGGGCCGCTGGTTTTAAAAACAAATTGCTCGTTTTTGTCATTGCCGGTTTTAAATATTTTTAATAGAACAACAAAACGGAAAAAAGTTGTAACTTCGCCAAGAGATTTGTCATTCAATCACATGGAAAATCTGTGTGATAATTACTTGTATTGAAATAGTTTTAACGTTTACATAACTACCTGGCAATTTAAATATTAAAATACGTTTATATTTTAAATATTTATATTATGAATAGAACATAAAATAATATAGTCTTTTAATACCTAACTTTTCCTACTAATATTAATAAATTTATATTCAAAGATATCATCTTTGTTGAGACGGGATGATTCTCTTGATAAAGTTTAGTATCGCGAAATGATAGATTAATTTTTTCACCGTCGAACCAAGAGAGAGATTTCATTCCAAGATGTTTACATTTAATTTATGGCATTCATCAAAGTTAATGTTCTATACTTCCATTTTATTGTAACATGGTTTTGCGAGTAATTTGGCGAGAAATATTATCTTATTAGTATTCCTAATATTTATTAAATATAATATCCGCAAACACCCGTTCTTGCTTGGTAGTGAACCTCCTTTGGACACCAAAGTGTTTCGGGCTTCGTTCCCACTGGGGGCACGTTTTTAATAATTATACAGACATTTAATTCAATACATCATCAGATAGTAAACGGATAGTAATCAAATATAATTTTCTCTAATCCACAGGTTCAAAATTTTGTCACTGTGCCCTCTTTCTTTCTTTCCGTGCAGAGTCCCGATAACCGCCACAGCGGTGGTACATCGGAGTCGACTCTCGAACGATCTTGCACAGGTCAATCGGATCGGATCGCCAAAGAATTCGTGTCCAGTAAGCATCGAGTTTTACAAAATTAGATTTCTTATTCTATTCTCAACCATTAAGTGATTTTATAACGATACTTTCAAAATGAGGGCGCGGGAAAGTCTTGTTAACGACTTCTAAGACTCGATATTGATGTAATAAAATTGTTAAAGTGCAGATTTATTGTTGCATTTTATTTCTTTTGTGCGTAAAGTCTTATTGATTAAAATTTGAGTTGTAACAAATTTATCAATAAAAACCGGATTTCGATTCGACCTTCGAAATTATTTATTTTTTCATATGCGTAATTAAAAATATATATGTGGGCACATGAGGAAGTATAAAACCTATTTAATACGTTGGATTAGAAAGACAATATTTGAAAAGGATGTCATTCTAACGGAGCGTCACAATGATGGTTACTTCAATATTTTATGATACAGAAAATTATTGTCGTACCGCATATAAAAGGACGAATCGTTGAAACCCGACGTATTAGTGACAGTGCTGTGCAATTTATTGTGTTATCTAGTAAAGGGATTAAAAGCATTGTTGGTTACAATAAGTTGTTCATAATGTTAACCTACTTGGATGAAATTCATAAAGGCTCCAGGCTATCCTAAACTTAGTTTGATTCAAAATGAATACATATAAAACCACAGGCGTGGTTTTATATGTATATTTAGGACCGTCACACCTATCAGAGCAAATGTCACAATGGCCAATACAAACATCCCAGAGCGGAGTTAATATCCTAATAATAAGCATATAAAATATAAATTTCGCCAGCAAAAAAGGTTGCATATCACAGCATTTTCTAAAGGCGCTATAAAAACAATGTAAATCCTAATCTGCTATCAAATTCAACATCTGTAAAAGTATATACACAACGTATTCTACCAACTGGATTTTTGCCGGTTTTCCTTGGCTTTCTATATCGCTTTGGGAACTCATTTTCACTGAAAATATTTGTGCCGACCTTGAATTTTGCATCTCGAAGTTTATAAAAGTTAATAAAAGAATTAAGTTATAAAGTTATTTTAGAAGCTCAACTATTTCAATAGCTCAACGGTGAAAGGGCCGAGTTCGCACCGTTAACGCGAGAGTTGCGGGTTCCATCCTGACCCCTTTAGTATTGTCGTACCCATTCCTACCATAAGCTTCGAGCTTATTTGAAGGGCAATAGGAATATTAGTAATACCTTGAAAAAGACATTGCTAATATTCTTTAAGAAAAGAAGCTAAAAATATATTTACTTTATATGGTCTTTCAAAAACATATCACTTCTTTATACATTTTGTAAGAATTTTTACAATCTCAAAATACATAGATATACATTAAGCTTACCTTAAGTATAGTGCAAGTACAAGCGTGACACAATTAATATCGGAGTTAAATGTTTCTCTCTAGAAAACAATGCCTGTCATTTTGGGTTTCTATAGTTCAAGTATAGTAATTGTCCATTGTTACCACAAGATTTTAATAATAGCGTTGATATTATTATAAGTTTTCTAATTAAACAGTCTCGACTTTATGCACAACCAAGATTCTCTTATTAAATATCTAGCTAAATATGTCCTTGTGTGGCTAGTAGTTAATTAATTTTTTGTCTTACAGCTGCTTGAAATGCAAAAATATATCAATTTTTAACTCTGAGAATTTTCCAGATTTCATTAAAATGCACTCAACGCTCAATGGCTTTCAAATATCAACGAAATGAGACCACCACCACTTGGCCTTGATCTCAGAACACTTTAAACTTATGAAACATGCTTTTATTAAGAGATGAGTGGCATTCCCGTCGCTAAGCCTTTTAATTCGATAAAGCATATTAAAAAGGACTATTAGCTCTCAGCTAAGAAATAACAACAGTCTCAACACGTTAAATGCATAGATAGCACAGGCACTCACAAAACTCAAAAATTCCGTGCTAAAGGTGGCAAAGTATATGACCTTTCTTTTGAAAATTACCACAGCCATATAAAGAACACCAGATTCATTGCCACCTGAGATGAGAGAAAAGGGGGGAAGAAAATGTTTACAACAGTCTTAAACCTGAGTCTCGACACACAATACACTCATTATTACCTATATTTTTACTTCACGACCATACACTGTGTGAAAGGAGTATTTTCCTTATCGAAAACAGCAAGGCGCTTCAATGACAGGTACTAACCGGATGAATTACCCCGATGTTCAAAAGTTAATATGTTAGTCCTATATAAATATACTGTACTGTATATTTTTGATAAATAGCATTTTAAAGTAGAATTACTTATAATTCATCATGCTGTAATAATATATTTAATTTCGTTGATAAATCCTCACCACGACATCCACAATTTAACCTTCTCAACGACATCGGCTACAGGCTTGTGAAGATTGATGAAGCCTTAACGTCTTTTACGACAACGTGCCTTTAAAAATATTTCAAAGATAAATAGTTAAGAACCTATTAAAATTGTCTTTCTTACTTATAAAAATAATTTTCTCTGGCACTTAAATCTTCAAGGTGCGAGTACACAGGCTTCTTATGAGTAAGCTCGCTCCACCGTAGACCTCATTTATGCCTTCATAATCTGACGATGGTTTTAACAATTTAATAGTAATAATTTTATAATTTTAGTAATAATAAATCGAAGACGATAATTTTATACACCAAGATTATTGATAAAATTGAAAAGACACGCATCTCCGAAGTAGTTGGGCCGACTTTACCGGAACTTTCCTTCCCAGATATCTGATGTTACACAGGATACCTAAGGCTACATTGATTTTAGAACAAGAATTAGGATTCTGCGAATTAAAATATTAATTGTAATTGTATGAACCATGCGAGAGCGAGCTCAGTTTGTAAAATAAAACCGATACAAAACAATTAGTGGAAAAACCGAGTAATACCGATATGTATCGGAGTCTAGAAATTTGTTTCGTTTAGACTCGACAGCTTGCTATACCGAATTCCCAACGGTTAAACTCGTAAATTGCTTAACTATTTTCAGTTTGATTGAGATGAAAACAAAATATTTGCCGATTCGCAGGAAACATGGCTAAAACCGAACCTACAATCTATCCAGTGATATTTTATAAGTTACGTTAGTTATAATCGAATATTGAATATTTGCAATAAAATGTTTTAGTATACTTCAAGCTTTATTTTGATTGTATATATATATATATATATATATATATATATATATATATATATATATATATTGAAGCTTTATTTTAATTATATATATTAAATATTTATTTCTTTAAAGAATAGATATTAACAAATTATTTGAATTTTAATTTTGCATTTATATCATTTGTCCAATACATTCTCCATGGTTATATAAAGAGAAAACAGAATTTATGTAATTTTCAAAAATTACATAATGATAAAGATATTTTTTTATCTATTTTATATTTAAATAAAAACTGTTCTTTCTTCACGATAGAAGTTATAAATTTTCTAGGTTTTACAAGGAATGTCGAGACGTAGGCGGAAACTAAATGAGATAATACAAATATACAATAAATATTGTAGTCGTTTTAATCATAAATTCCATAGAATGAAATTTGCATAACTTGTGTGCTGCGGACTGAACATGATATATTATTTTTAATAAATCAAATTAAATTAGATTTTTAGCTTTTATTTAGTAAATTCTCTACAAGATAGAGTGGGCTTAAATAAAATTTATGCTTAAGCACCATAGTTACATACGGAAGAAATATAAAATAACGATAATTTAATATTGTTAAGTGACATGAAAAGATTTGTTACACGATGTAACGAAACAAATAATGGAGCCATCGTCCCAAAGAGCATCGACGTAAATAGGCAGTCTCCTTATTGTGTTTTAGTTTGTTTAGTTTGTTGTGTGGAAGAGCCGAAATATTAAAGTCGTCTTCTTCTTTTTTGTCTTCTTGTCCTTTGCCTTCACCTGTCCCGTTCAATTGAA
Source organism: Hestina assimilis (assembly GCA_023373885.1). Lineage (NCBI taxonomy): Eukaryota > Metazoa > Arthropoda > Insecta > Lepidoptera > Nymphalidae > Hestina > Hestina assimilis. The sequence goes on along the minus strand of CM041745.1, from coordinate 117,724 downwards.
ATGGTGACATGTATGTAATATTACTGGTAACAGTCGCAGAAAGACACATTCACTTACATTCATTTTCTCCATTATAAAATTTGAATAGATTTTACTTCTATACTGAATTTTCACCTAATCATAACAAAACTATCAAAAGATTATATATTCTCAGCTGTAGCTTGGTACGACTATCTTTTTTTTTGCAAAGCTATCAAAGACATTAGAAAAATTACCAGTCAAGTGCGTTGTGGACCACGCACAGTTGAATCTAAAGGGTTCCGCAGCATGGTTATATAATAATATATATAATAATAACTTTATTTCAACCAACAATGGATCATATGTTGTTAGTAATACAAGTATCTTACGCCTATTTGTTAGTAATTTCTAAAACTTATTTAACCTAAGACAGGATTAATTTGTCAGCACGTGAATCCGATAGCAGTGGTTCACATACAAACAATTTCTATTAACAAATGCTCTCAGGACGCCACTTGAGCTGGAAAGAATCCTGCGCAACAACGATGTGCACCGCTTTCGCATAATGGTATAAAACAGTCCACATACGCCTCGGCAAACATCCCCGATGCACTACAAAAACGAGGCATACCTTAGCATCCTGAAAGCATTGTTATATTGTACACGCAGGGCGTTGTACTGTTTCCGCGTATAGTCTGCCCACAGGCTGCTAGGGTAAAATGTGGTGCAGTAAGCTCTGAAAAGCGTTATTTTGACTGGCATTGACCAACGAGCAAACCTGCGAACAATCATATTTGCCCTAACAGAACAAAGCCCTACGTTCTCTCTCAATATCTGCATTGTCTTTCAAGTCATAGAATACTACATGGCCAAGATATTTAAAGCATTCAACTCTCTTTAGTGGAACTCCGTGTAACTTGATAGCAGGTACAATAGATGGAATCGATTTTCCCCTGGCCTGAAAGACCATGCATTCGCTTTTCTTACAGTTATAGACTAAGCCATGACGTTTGAAATAGTTCTCACAAAGACTTAGCAGTTTTGCTAACCCACAGACAGATGCACTCAGCAGAGCCATGTCGTTTGCGTAACTAATGTTATTAAGACAGACTCCGTCAATATAACATCCAACACGAGTGCTACTGAGCGTCTGTATTAGGGCATTCACATACAGATTAAACAACTTGGGTGAGGTCAGGCCACCCTGCCTCACCCCACATTCCAACCTGTAAGACCTTGAGTAGCTCTCTGACCAGCGCACAACAGTAACCGGATTTTTATACCAAAACTTAAAAATCCTGTTGATCTCTTCAGGCATGCCAGTGAGTTTTAATTTCTGCCATAAGTTATCGTAATTAACCAGGTCAAATGCCTTGGATAAATCGAGAAAACAGGCGTAAATGGGTGATGTTAAGATTATGAAGAATCTTAACGGTTTTAAAAATAATAACGAATTAAAACCGACCGCAAAAATAAGTTGGTAATTTCATAGTAATTATTAAAAGTAATATGAAAAACAAAGTTATGGGAAAAACTTATATATCTCTTAAATTTATAGACCTATCTTCTTCAAACTAAATGTGGATGAAAGTTCATGTGGTATTCTACAAGCTCAAATTTTTCCAGAATTTTAAATCCCATAGTTCAAAAGTTAGAGGGGGACACGATTTTTACGACTTTAGGAGCTAATATCTCAACAACTACTGGCTTAATGAAAAAACTCAAAATCAAACCTCCTTATCATTTTAAAAGAACTATCCAAAGATATCTCACACGTTGCCATACGTTGAAATTTTTTTTCAATCGTCAGTTACATGTATGGACTGCTACCCTTAATTCATATATATATTAAGATTTTATTACAAAATCCTTGTGCGGTTCATGGAATACATCTAATTATTAAATTTCGTATAGATAGAGTCAATGGTCTCCGAGTAAAATGACTGTGACATACGGACGGACAGACGGACGGACGGACAGACGGACATGACGAAACTATAAGGGTTCCGTTTTAGCCATTTGGCTACGGAACCCTAAAAGACATTCCTCTTATCCAATGGCTCGTCCTCAGGGTTGCGGAGGTCAGATGGCAATACACAGAAGTGTAAAAACTGGCATCCCGTCGAATCAGGATAAGCGTATTAGTATGCCCTAGGTAGATACCGGAAACAAATAAATAAATAAATGCTACGAAGAAGAAGAAGTTTTTTTTAATGGAGTACTCGAGTAAAATGATTTGTGTTGATTTTATGTTAAAAATTTCATAAAAACATTAAAACTTAATCAGTTATAAGTTGTTCTAAAGCTCGGGAAGTGAACACTAAGAGCGTCGTGCGGACAAACAAGCAGGAAACACACAGAAATTGAATATTATATTAGTAGATAACTTATCCGTTATTTATCTTTCGCAGTACACTTCGCTTAGGAAACCGGATGAGGTTCTGTGTGAATATTGGATATGAATTCGTATGTTTTAACTTTTTCTTATTTTATATTTATTTTTAATTTAATATGTTTTTTGATTCCTATTAAAGGACTCTGAGAAACTAAGAAATTAATAATATTCTATATTATTAATTTCTTTACTTGTGAAAATTGAAATATAGAATAGATTAATATCATACAAAGTCAATGAATATTTTAATATTTTGTATTAAATTTTAAGACTTACTAATACTGACCTCTTGATTTCCTTCTCTCTCTCTTGATTTTCTTCCTCAAACACCAGCTTCCGCCGGCAGTCTTTCCGAGCTAATTCGACCTGGGAACCTTCAAAAGAAGTGCCTATTCTCTCCTTAAAGGTACGCAACGCAGCTGTATGCCGTTTAGTGTTGCATTTATCCGGTGTTGCTTATGCATTCAAATGAGAAATTGCAATTTAGATTGATAGGTATAATTCTTCTTTAAAATTACTGAAACACTATACCTATAGAGTCGTTAGTTTTAGCATCCTTTACTAACTTAAATACATGTACTTATACAAGTATAAAGGTTATTGACCTTAGCTACAAAACACACACACACATATGTATATATTATGTATGTATATAGGAATGAACAAATGTGCTACGTCAATAGTTTCAGACGTTACATCGTCTCATTTGGGAGGTATTTGCAAGACACTATTCCGTTGATTAGTTTGTACAATCTGATTACATTCAGGATCAGAGCGTTAGCAAGTAAAAAATATAATCAAATAGTTCCATTTTATCTCATTGAAATTTTGGAATCTTTTGAGTGATAAAGCTTTCTAAAGAGCTGATCGTCAGACTGTATATTTTCTCCGTATCTCTACTTTTAAACAGAATTCAATTAAAGGAAGAGGTTCTACCTCAAATCTATGACTTCGACTTTACGTATGTACAGTAAGGGCGTACATATATTTCTCTCTTACGAATTGATATAAAGAGAATGACTGAATGTGCACAAAAGGTAATTGTTGGAAACAGCTCGCTGTAACAACCTGGACGGAGTAAATTGTAAACAGAGAAATTGTTGCATTAAAATGGGACACGAGTCAGTTGTTCGTATAACCTTTTCAGTACCACAACTTATTAGGCTTTGAGACTTCAAATATGTTTTAATATAACACATGTTTTAAAATTAAATAAGTTAATATGGCGTTTAAACTTCACTGTGGGAAGGCTTAATATATATTATCATTTATTTCTCGAGCCTTATACATATAAATTAACAAAGTACTTGATTAAACAACTTATGGTTTATTGCAATGCCGTGGAAATGTTTGTAACCTGAACCATGAAGAAATAATGTAAAATACTGCAAAGATATAATTGATCCACGTATACCGCCAATGCTTATTTATAGATTTTGAGTGTTAAACGATACAAGTGTGCTGACAGACCGATTTTAGGACATAACTATACAATATTAGGTAAATCAATACCTCTATAAGCTTTAACAAAACTTTAAACTTTGGACATACTTTGTTTTACGCAAGAAAAATTGTAAAACATTCAGATTATACATTTGGGACTTAATATCCTGACTCACAGCTCAAGAACTTGCCAAACTGTACAAACAAGAAAAACCAATATGTTTAATACAAGTTTGAAAAAGTTATCATTGTTAGACCAAAGTGTCAAGGCCCGTGTAAATAAATCAAATTACGTAAATATCGATTTTTGATAAAAATAATATTGTTTGCTAAGCACATCCCTGGCGGGGCTGGCTTATTTATGCCGCAAAAAGTAGATACTATTTACACACTGGTCTTGTTCTTGGTTTAAAAAAAAGTTTTGAGTTTCCCAAAGTACAGTCTTAGCTTAAGGTGTACTCTAATTCTGAAATCCCTTGAATATACTGAAATTATTATATGATTGATTAAATTAATTAATTATACATTCGCTTATCATGAATTTACTATATAAAATGATTTGTTAATATTTTTAAGACGCCTTTACGATGCTGTTAATAAGAGTTAGATTGGCTTGCAATTAATATACTAATAATTACTAGGGATTGGCTTATAGAGTCGTATGTCCGGGTAATGGTAGGTTGGGTTGATTAATTGCTTTTTAAAGTGGCCGATAAAAGGGTAAACTTTCACGTACGTGTGCAAAATATGTATTAAAGTCTATTATTTACATCGACGGTATATATATGTCCAAAACGTAAATCAAATCAAATCAAATCAAATCAAATATTTTTATTTAACATAAAAAGCATTACACTTATTTGTTGAAGGTTTACGGGAGAGCAAAAAAAAGGGTTTTCAATCAATCTAGAAATAAATTATATTAAAACATTGTATCTTTCTTTAAAAACTGACAGACGACCATCTCCACGTTGAATTAAAAGAAATGTTTGTGTGAATGTGGCCTTGACGAAGGCGCTGTTTCCTACATTTTCTTCGACTGCCCTAAAACCTTGAATTCTATCTACGATATAGTCCCTTCTAAAATCCCAAGTCCTGTCAATGCTGAGTGTTTATTAACGTTTGTGTTTACTCAACAAAAAGTATGTATAGAAAGATAATAAGTATAAAAAGATAGAAGTCGGTGTGATTCACAAATTATGTTCCTGTGAATTGACACATGGGTCGCTTAATAATTGTATTACGTTTCTTTTCCATTTATATGTATTCGCTCTGTAAATGGGATTCCAAGAAAGGTTTTCTTTCTTAAAATATTATGTATTTTTCTTTCTTTTTTCTTATGAAATTTAGTAATTTGTTTATTATACTCATATCTATCAATCTAACGACAGTCACGACAACAACAACATAAGATTTAAAACCAAAGAACTAAATGAAACGAGAATATTTTATCATTAGTAATATACCTACTAATATTATAAATGTGACAGTTTGTATGATTGGTTGTTTGTTATTGAATCACACAAAACGAATGAACAGATTTAGTTAACATTTGGTAAGCTGATATTCATGACCTAGAATAATACACAAGATACTTTTTATCCCGGACATATTTTAGGTTCCTGTGGGGTTATGAAAATTGAACTACAGGACGTATCCACTTTTGGTATTTTTGGGACATTATTATTACGCAGTCATCTTTAGTAAAATTTCTATCAACAGACCAAATCGCGCGCTGGTGCGAGTTTTATAATTATATACGAGAATAAAATATTATTTTCTCATCTACAAATCTATTAAATAAGTTTGTTTTCCACCCTGAACTGTAAGATGGATATATTACATTACTTCGAAAGATTTTTTTTACATTTTGCATGCGCCAATCTTGATTGCTTTAAATTCGTTATGTACATCGATGAATGAGAGATGATTACATTTCTGATAGAACGATTCATCTCTCGGCATACAATCAATCAGACTTTTATTACAATCACACGTGGATTTATATAAAAATTTTCAAGATATTTCTCTTACAGAGTTATGAATATTAAAAATAATAAGAGACTACTTTATTTTTAAAAATTATAATATTAGTTTAGACCTAAGATATATCCCATAAAAACATAAAATGTAAAAATCCTCGCAAGTCTCGCAACGCACGCTCGCACAAGTTCTTCTTCTAAAAAAAGTGTAAGATCTTATGTTATACATAATGACTGAGGCTGATGATATCTGACAAGACAGAGCCATTTACTTAACTATGTCTGATGTTTTCAGTTTTTATTAGAATTGACTAAAGTACCTTTAAGCTTACAGGAGGTAGCCGACTAAGAAAGTGATAGAATAAGTTCTATTATTCTATAGATCACTGTATTGCTGGATTACAGAAGTTCTCGTCTCTGTGAACACAAAAATAAATTACTTTTATTCTGTTTCTTAAATAGATTTTCACGTTCTATGCTATGTAATTCCATCACATAAATCACGTTAACAAGCGATAGTTTTCATATTCTAAAACAATATTTACGCTATTATCGTGGTCGTGAAGTTTTCGTTCGTTTAAAATTTATATCTTCAATTTTGTTAGTTATATTAAGTAATAAATTGTGGAAATATTTATGTGTAAGCGAATATAATAATACAGTATATCTACTTTCTCTATAAATCTAAAATATTGGAGCTGAGGTTCGCGGATTTGGAAATAAACACCTGATGGCTCTAAATAAGACTTTATTGAGATCTAGATTACACAACAGAACTTCACAAATCACAGGTCAATCATAGTCCAAAAGTATAGCCGAGGTCACTAATTATCGCACTTGTTCACTGGTATCTCATGAAAACTGAATGACTCAGTCGACGCGCCAGGCCGCTTATATAACGCGGAACACGGATTCGAGAAAATTCCGACAGCGACACAATATACTACATCTTTCGAGAACACATCTTTCTAAAACCCACGCTCCGTCAAAGAAATAAACAGAGAGAGTAGCAAGGGATTTAGAACGTTATACCCCGGTGATAAGCTTCTCCGTAACACTCTGCATACTATGCACTATATAATTAATATTAATAAATCTATATTGTATCTTCTATAATCTATATAAACAAAAATGAATGTTTCTATGTTTGTCCTCTGCGCCACTGGCACGATTATATACTTAAAATTGTTCTCCATACACCCTTAAAAAAATCAACACTTTGTACTTTAGGTGGCATTGCAGAGCACGCCGGGTGCAGCTTGTTATGAATAGCTTCAAATCTTATTGATTTTTCGGTCTTCTATTCCTTTATCTCTCATACAAAATTGTTATAAACTTTCTTCTTTCCATGGTTGAAATCTAGATTTGTTATTTTTTAATTTAAATATTCATATCATATCAGTTTATAAACAAACATATATCTAAACAAACAGTAATGAGTTAAGTAAGCAGCTTACTGTTTTCGGCATGAATGTGACCATGTGCACGTCCAGGAAAGTGCTGCCCTCGTGCAGAATATGAAAGAACGTGGAGTAGCAATATTTTTACTATAAGATACACATAAGTTAATAAAATTTTAGGAGATATAAAATAAATTAATGGAAATGTTTCATAATTATAGTAACTTTGGTAACTAAAAGGGATTGTTGAGTGAACATTGTTTGTATTGTATTTATCTAGAAATTAAATTATGTTCGGAAAACAAAAACACCTGCTTCTTCATTGATGGAATAATTTTGTTTTTGTTGTAAGTAGACTTACTCAATTAAATCTATTCTCGTAAACTCTCCAACTTTCAAAAGAAAACGACCTTCAACATTAAAACGAAAGAGAGAAATACATGAATATTACTTTTTATTATTTTGAAAATCATCTGTATATATAAAAGGACAAGACCTGACTTACTTATAACCCTACCTTTGGACCTAAAATGCTGATTTTTTCACAGGTGTCGTTTTATATCGTAAAAGTATCGTAAGCGCGCACTAAGAATTTTTGGAAATTCAACCCTTAAGGGGTGAAAAGGGGGTTGAAAGTTTATATGGAAGTCCGTCATTTTTTAAATAAGAAGCATGAAAATTTGTAAACGTTGTAAACAAACAAACACGAGTTTTCATGTTTTCTAAAATTCAGAATAATAAAGAGGTCAAAAAGTTGTTGAAAGTTTGTATTAAAATCGTTATTCACGCAGGCTAATCATCGCTAAGTAGCGCTGATCAAATATTTAGGTTTGTCAAAAAGGTTTTTTTTTTTTTATGTAAGAGGGGGCAAACGGGCAGGAGGCTCACCTGATGTTAAGTGATCACCGTCGCCCATGAACATCTGCAACACCAAAAGGCATGCATGCGCGTTGCCGACCTTTAAGGAAAGAATAGGCTCTTCTCTTGAAGGTTCCCAAGTCGTATCGGTTCGGAAAGACCGCCGGCGGAAGTTGGTTCCACAGAGTGGTTGTGCGAGGAAGAAAATGTCTTCTAAATCGCGCTGTTGTGGATTTCCAGACATCGAGGTGGTATGGATGGAACTTAGAGTTTTGTCGCGATGTCCGATGGTGAAATTCTACCGGCGGGATCAATCCAAACAATTCCTCAGAACATTCTCCGTGATATATGCGATAGAAGATGCAGAGTGATCCGACATCTCTACGCAATGCCAAAGGATCAAGCCGATCGGAAAGGGCTTGATTGTCTGTATTCTAGACCATTAAGGCTTTATTCAAGTTTCATGAGAGTTACTAAATGTTTATGAAATCACTTACTTGTTATAGTAACGTTAACTTAATAAGAAAAACTTTTTTTGTACTAAGAAATGTCTAAGAAATCCTTGATGGCAGTTTCCATCGCTAATGGAGTATCCATTAGCAGTGTATTGATTTCTTTGTACGTATTCATTGTTATTGTATAAACAATATCTTTTATTCTAAAGGGTTGAAGATTTTCTAACCCTTTTAAGTATACAATTTGTACATTGATTTAGAAATAAGTATTATACGTGTTTTTAAGGGCATTATACATTATTGAAATGTAGTTCATATCATAATTATTTGAAAAAAAAATACATATGTTATAGCCAGGCAACCATAATAAATTACCTATTTGTATCTAAACCAGTGAAATATTTATTAGTATTGAGGATTTCACCATCACCACCTATGACCATGATCAAGTGTTCCACACAGCCGAATGGTTCCTCTACAACATTCCAATCGCAATAGGTATGCCTAGTAATAGGTAACATTTGAAGAGTTTTCTCGATTTTCCAAGACCCCATCATCAGATCGGATCTGAAAAGCTCCGATAAGATACCTATTCAAAATATAGTCAGTTATTCATCAAGCCTAGATAATGTAGTCTGAATTAAGCTTTATAGTGTCATTTTTTCATTTACCTTGTTTGGCCTGCTCAAGTGCTCAGTGGCCTTTCTCCCACGTAGAATATGTCAACAAAGAAAATATGAACAAAGCCTTAACGCGACACCGCGCGTCACGTTTCTTAGTGGTAAACTGACACTTTCATTAAAACTATTTACTAGTTACTTTCCAAGATTATTTTTACTACATAATTAAACAATTAATTTTGTTAAACTATAAGAATCATCAGCTTAACTTGATTATATTACATAGTATTTAAAATATTTAAAGTTAAAGATGTTGTAATTTAAATACATTAAGGCTAAAAGTCTTCCACTAATGGAAGTAGGAGTTATTTGTTGTGTTAAGTGAGTTACAAAATACAACAAAAACCCATAACTGTAATTTCTTTTTCGTAAGGCTTAGTAATTATTAGTGCCACTTATTCACTTTATTTTGCTTCAAATATCTATTTCTATGGGAGCCAAGCGGCTGCGCGAAAAAGAAAAGAAAACAATTTTTCCTTCTTATAACGTTATACAACGTTGTTATTGCTTTGTATTCCTTGTCAAGTTTACATTTATGTTATATAAAAGTAATCCCCTTTTGTGTTCACAGAGACGAGAACTTCTGTAATCCAGCAATACAGTGATCAATAGAACTTATTCTATCGTCTTTTTAGTCGGCTACCTGTAAGGGTCCTGTGAGGTTGAAGGTACTTTAGTCAATTCTAATGTAAACTGAAAACATCAGACATAGTTAAGTAAAGTGTCTCTATTTTGTTTATTATAACAACATCATCAAGTACATTAGTTTAGGTGTTGCATGCGTCCATTTCCTACCGCGACCTCTTGTCACTTGGCGCGCTATAGTTTTGTAATGAGTATATTATTATACACTATACTAGCTGTACCTGCGGTTTCGATTCCGTCGGGAGAGACCACCCTATTTCATCAAATAACCGCATTTCATCAACCACCTTCACTTTCTTTCTTATTGCCTATAGCCTTTCCTTCAAGAAATGTGCTATCAAATGCAAAAAGAACAATGCAAGAAACAACGTTCAGTGATTCCAAAGATTAGCGCGTTCAAATAAACAAACAAAAGCTTTATAATATTTAAAGGCGTCGGGATGTGACGACCCCATCGCCCGCTGTTGGGATAACCTCTGTCACAACAGAGATTATTCCACCAGTGCAATCAGTCACACTGGTGGTAGGTCTTTTGTTGCAAGAGGCCGGCTAGGTAGCTACCACCGCAGTGTCCAATATTCTGCCGCCAAATAGTAGTGCTTAGGCACTATTGTGTTCCGGTTTGAAGCGCACTGTACGCTAGTGAAATTACTGGGCGAACGAGATTTAAGAACTAATATCTCGAGGTTGGCAACGCGTGCTGCAAGCGCTCATAGGATGCGGCAGCCATTTACCATCAGGTGGGCCGTATGCTTGTTTGCCAAATTCTAACATAAAAAAAAAAAAAAATCGTATAAATTGGTATAGATAAAAATATTCCCTTGAACTGGATTGGTCTTGAAATACTCAGCAGCGAGCTAGAGCTTGTCATGTATAAAAAGTGTACTACAAAATACAGGAACTATAGCTGTTTCAACAACAACTTCTCTTAATATTTTTGTAACCAACTGACACAATAAAAAACTTATAATAACTTGTAAATGTAAACTTCCAATATTAAATTCATGTTCTGCCAACATTTCAACGTCGTATATCTTGACACACTAATTCTGAAAGTTATTTCAAGAGCTTCGACTGTCACGAATGTAATCTTCACTGATGGAGGTCTACCTATTTAAGCTATTTTCCGCCTCAAGTGGTGGACTCGACATAAATATATGAAAATATCATATAGTAAACCAACATTGACGGTACATTAAGTAAACATGAAATAATTGTTAAAGCACGTATTCACTTAAATGACAACAACGAGCCTCTTTCCTATTAGCCTTAAGTTCTGATTTATCTAAACTACTATAATTGATGTCTGACTTATAATTATTATTCCGATCTAAAGTACCTAGATTTGAATTATAAAGTACTAGTTTTTAAAAATAATTGATTCCCCATATTTTATCCCCTGTTTCAACTCCTTCAAGCCTTGTTTGACAATAATAGTAGCCTTTTCCAAGGTCTTTTCCAAATTATCTTATATGTGCATTGGGTCAGTGTTTTGGCGTGAAATCGTGACGGACAAACAGGGCTACTATCGATTTATAATATTAGTAAATATATTAAAATAATTTATTTCAGTATAACTTTTATGGTTTCTTGGGGTATTGATTACGAAAGAGGAAACCATTTCAAGATGGCGAATATTTTTAACAGAATGATATTGATATGACCTTCCAGATCTCGGATTATTGATTACGGAGATGGGATCCATTTCCTAATTTAATATGATGTATATTTCTTCTTTTTTTTGGCTTAAATAATATCTATATAAAATACAGTTTCCTCTAACAATAATGGTATCCAGTTTCAAATTCGAGGAGATACGATCAAACCTTTTACGTTTTTTACGCAAATATAAGAGCGGAGTAAGATCTCAAAATCTAATTAGTATCTTCGTATCTTTTTACTTAGTTTCTTAGTATCGGATCCGTAAATCATAGTCATGAAATTTATTAACTTATATCAATGAAGGGTGGTGAACATGGTACCTAAAACCTTTTTATATCTGGTCGACTTAAAAGTGAAGTTCTTCATTAATATTCGCGCTATTAAAAGTCAGAAAAATTGAGCAGTACAACAATCGTAGGAAAACAATATTTTATTATGGACATTTTAATCATAAGCTAATAATTTCTATAAATATATTATTAGATCTAACTTCAGGCTCACCTACCAAGATGAAAGACGCAAACTCACGAAAAAAAACAAGAAAATATAGCTAAAAGATTAATACGATGATTGGCTAAATATGAATGTACGTAGAGGATATTCAATCTCTAGTCAATGTGAATCAATATTATGTGGGCTGATCATCCCACGTGGCTCGCTGTGGCTTGCCGTAAATAAGAGATAGAAAATAAGTTAATACAATGGGTCTATGAAACTGTTTCTTACGTCATGGAAAGTATCGAATACATATCGTCCTGTTGAGTATTTTTATAACAATGTTCTTTGAATTAACAAAGAAACTTTTCTCACTTTGTATACAATCCCGGATAAAACTGAATAGAATTGTCTAGTGCACCTAAAATAAATAATATTTTTTTTACTTACCCCGATTAAAGTATTAGGCATAATCGTAATTTGGTGACATACTGGAAAAAACTTAGGCAAAAAAAACATTTTAATTTGCATATTTAAAAACATCAATTCGTTGATAAATAGAAACAAATATTATAATCAGACTTCTAGTTAAATCGAAACTTAGACCATTTAACGTAATAAAAATGACAAAATTAAAGCAATGAAATTAAAAATTAGATTTTACACACGTACCTGGTTTAATTGCAGAGAAATATAAAATAGGAGTCGACATCACATGTTGCTTAAATCGTTGTAAATGAAAAGCTTCCTTCTGTAGCCCTCGAGGTTCCATTCCTTGGAAAGTGAGTGAATGGAGCTTTAAAAGATTACTGAAGCACTTGAAAATACGTCATAAGAATTGGATCCTTTGAACGCTTTGAGCGGATCACGTGGAGTTTGAGTAAATCTAACGTTCGGTTCCAGGATAGTGGATTACTATTAAGCAGGTAATTCCAACGTTACGGAAAATCTACTTATCGTTAGCTTTGCTCTTTCAATCTATATCAATATTGCGATACGGTGAGTTGGTGGAACAGCAGCACTTATTGTGCTACACACAATGTTAAAGCAAAATATTTGTTCGTTTGTTTGTTTAACTAAACAACTATGTAAACCACGCTCATTTCAAATCGCTATCAAAGAGAGGATGAGATTTTTCAGAAATATGATAACGCCTCTTGCCCTCCGTGGTTATGCTGTGAAAGAGATTTTTCATTGATATCGAACGATCAAAGGATCGAAAAGATTTTTAAATTGAAAATATATATATTATAACGGATGTGACTTAATAAATTTATTTAATATAAATATTTTAATCTTCTGCGTAGATTATATTGGCCATAGATTTATCGATACCTTTATTTCTTTATCTCCACCAACCGTCATCGCAGTAACCTAATGTGTACATCTTAACGATAACATTAATGTAAACAAAATTTGAACGAGTTTGTTAAGATATATTAGCTCATTAATCAAAATTAAAAGCAACTTTTTGTGAAAACCGCAAATTCACAGCAACAATCACTCAACACCGTGCGCATCGTCATCGTCGTTACTTGCAGTTCCTTTAAGAAACAATATTTTATTACCTTTTCTATGACAGCGTGACGACAAATAGATTATTAATTATTGTCTACACTGTTTAATTGATGATTGGATAAGTTATATTGAACTATTTCAGAAAGAGGTAAATTTACTTATTTAGGTGTATATTATGATAATTTATACAACCCTTGAAATGATTTTGAAAATTCTTTAGATAGGAAGCTTCAATATTCTTGAGTTAACTATAAGGATTCTTTCTCTGTGTGCTTGATTTATTTTTTTATCTAAACGCAATATTATACAAACAGAAAGACCTATAGGTTTATCAATTTTATCACAAATAGAGGTTTGTAAATATATTTTTATTTGTATGAAAATAAACCAAGCTTATATATTCATATAAAGATACCTGTATACAATATGTCTGCAGCAGATTAAAACTAACCACTGAATAGTATCGTTGACCTGAATGAGGCTTTTGTTTTTGATTTCACGAAGCAAGGAAAAGCAGGGAGGTAAAAAAGAAAACAGCAAACTTTTTTTATTGTTTTATTAAAATACTCAGTGGCTTTAATCGTTAAAATTAGGCAGAGTAATAATTGAAATCTATAGTAGTAATAACAGATTTGTATATTTTAAAGCGATGCATAAGTAGATTACTCTAACAAACTTAAAATAATTAAGGAAAACTTATCGGCTAAAACTCGCATTCAATCGTTTTAGGTTAGACTGACTAGTTGCGTACCCATCGGAGGTCCTTTGTCAGTGTGAGTGGGTTACGTTTGCGATCTCAACCCGTCTCGGACTGAAGACCTACTCCTACCTAGTCGGTACCTACACCGATTGAATGAGAGTTTTAGCGGATACATTTTCATGGAGTTGAATAATGTCTCACGATAGTTTCAATAATAATTTAATCATTAATAATATGTCGAGAATACGTTTTTCTATACGACAGATACAACAAAAGAAATGAGTTTTGTTAAGAATATGAAATTATTAAATGTTTAAGAAAATCTTAGTAAAAATTCTTAGTATTTTCATTTTTTATTTTCACAGAACTGCGAATGAATCTTAATATATTAGAAATCAATAAATATATGACTTCAAATAGTGTTATTATCGAAGCCCCGAAGCTAAGCGAGAAGACCCCACCGTACGTCGCTGGAACATGAAAATACAACTGTAGACATATGCACGCACGATAACTTGATCTTTCTTATTTTATTATTTTTTGTTCTTATTTCAAACTTGATTTTATCATTATCATTCTCATTTACTAGTACATCCGAAAAACCATCGAGCACTCTGATATCATTATTAATAATAATCCTATTATTAGAAAAATAACTTCTGGTATAGTAAACTCTAACAAAATCAGAAACATGTAGATTAGTCTGCATAATTATACAACGTATTAAATTTTATTTTATCGTAAAAATAAATTAAAGAACAAAATGTAAAGTAAGTATATTTTTACAATAATTAAATTACTATGGATTATTCGAAATGGACGGAAAAGTTACTCTATTACTTTATATGTCTATTCCTGCTCGAAAGTGCCATCAGCTAACAAGCCGACACAGGGACGCTCTGAGTTAGGCTATGATGGAAAGGCTCGTGAGTCAATCATATGCTAAAACTTTACATTACACTAGTTTTGCCCGCGGCTTCACTTCTTCACTTGATTAGTTGAACAAACAAAGGAACAAACTCTTCAGCTTTATTATTGTGTTGCTGTTCCACCTTTCAACCAAACAAACAAACTAAATCTTCAGTTTTATAATATGACTTACCGATGAAGTAGTTGAAGTCGATGAGAAGCATTTTCTTGTAACAATTGCACGAAGGTTTCGTAAAGTAGACTTGAAGTGACGACAGTTCACTTATATTACGACCCACCCTGCAGTAAAATCAGGTCATTATTACATAACTAAATATTGTTACTTCTTCTTCTTCTTATCGAGTGGTTAGTGGGGAACTTAGTGTCAGAGTTATTCAGGTCGCCCATACATTGACAATAGTCGAAAAGTCAAGTCACAGGCCTGACTTGACTTTTCGACTATTGTCAAATTGATAGTAGCCAGAACCGAATTTTTACGTGCCCTTCGAAGCCGCTCAGTTGAAATACCACTTTTCACATCACCCACCTAGAGACTGACTTCGCCTAAAGTTGCTTAGCCAACCGATAGTTTACCGATCATTGTTACTCAATTATCGAGAATTGAATTTTAACGACTTGTCAATAACTTTTACGTTTTATAAATGAATGCATTATTAGTCCCTTTTTATTTTAGCTTTAATGATAATTAATGTAGATAGATAGAACCAATAATATTTTTTGAATTTACTTTTTAAAAATCGATTTTCGTATAAAGCACCCGGTATAAAATGATTTCGCTAATATTATTTGTAAACGAAAATAGTAATTTCGCATTTTCTTCATTACGACGTTGTGGCGCAGCGGTAGCGAACCTGCCTTAAACGCCACAGGTCGCGGGTTCGATTCCCGCTCGGAGCATAATATATTTGTATTGACCATGCAAGCATATTTTCCGGTCTGGGTGTATTTGTCCTTGTCATTGTGAATGTTTCCGGACCCCGACACAGGATATGACTATCCTAATGGGGGCCGTTGAGTGTGTAGCGTTTGTTTATTTATTTATTTATTATTCATGTACAATTGTCCATACTTTTGTCACTAATACATATTAATTCGAAGTCAGAACCTCGTTTACTGCAGCTGTGAATTTCATTTAAACTTTATCCTCTTAATCATGAAACCGAAGAAATGTTTCAAGCAATTTCTGAGATTTAGTGTTTTTATTCATTTACTTTTTCTTGAAGTGCGTCGTATTTTATTGATTTTAATGGTTTTTTGATCTGTAAGATCATCGATAAACGGGAACAATAGTTATTTTGTGTGTCCGGTTTGCTAAAGGCCGCACATTAATCAAATGAATGTGTTGAAATAATAATAACCTTATTGTATCAATGATGGTTTGTTTAGTATCGGAAAGAAAGAAATATCGATTTGCTAAAAGAATAACCGTTTATCAATTGTACACGTTCCGGGAGTGTGAATCATTAACATAACATAAAAAAGTGGAATTATAATTTTTCAGAAGCTTATAAATGTATACATGTGGTGTTTGTTTATCTGTGAATGTGCGCTTATAATGTGTGTGCTCTCCAACTTACTCTTTGACTGTGTGAATGCATATCTTTCAGAAAGAGTTTGTATTTAATTGTAAGTATAGGTCTTCAGAAGCAGGTCGGCAGTTTTGTTGATCAACTAATCTTGTGCGGATAAGACATTTGCACGTGTCATTTTCATAGAGTTCCGTCAGTGCAGCGCCATACTAATTATAATTTTAGTTAATGTCGGCACTAGTTTTAAACACTAAGTTTGTTTAAAAGCCGTATTAGTAGGCACACTTGGGTTGTGAAACTTTCACAAATTCATTCTCACGTTTTGAACTTTGCACAAGCGCCAGGTTATGGTAGTTACATCAACATCTACATATATACTTACATAACGTCTCGTGGATAAAAATCTGCGACCAGAGGCATGATATCGCTTGTTACTCTGTATCTCTTGTCCCGACACTCTATGTAGCAAGTTGGCTTGCAGTCCTTATCTCCCTTGATTTTGAAAGCTAAAAGGTTTTTACAGGATTCATTTTATTTCTGTATTATTATTATTTTTGTTTATTATACATTATAAAATACTTTTTTATTGTCGTCTGCTACATTTCGTTCCATTAGTGAACAATCTAAATCCCTAAATCCGACAGCTTATGTTCTATTCATTTTCCTCCTTCTGAGCCCTCTCCTCCGGGCATAACCCGTTCACACCGATAGTGTTGCTAGAGGACAGAAGCTACGGTAACTCATTTCTATTTTAAGAACATTGTACACGCTTGCCATGCGGTCTTATAATAAAGAATCAGAAAGTAATAGATAAACATAAAAGATACAAAACTGAGCAAGTAGAATGATAGAGACAGGATAAAAATAAATTGAACGCGGTTTTACCTCGAAAGTTGTTTAAACACTCTAAATCACTAAAATCGCAAACCCGCGACGTCTTATCTGCGAAGGGACAAAATTTAATTAAAAATATACATATCTTTAATAAATAATTAATGATATTATCATTAATTAAATAAGATAATAAATGTTAATGTATCAGAGTGTTTGTCATGTGTTTCTGTATCGGCGTGTGTTGTATAACATTATGCCTGTGTATGTTTTATAGTTCAGAGATACCTTAAGGTACATATTCAGGTTATATGGTAAAATTATGCTATATAATTTCACCATCAATTTCATTTCTAATGTACTCACCTCTTGGATATTTATACGGCACACAGCCACAATACTCAGCATAATTTTTCATCTTACATTCAGTTTTACAAGTTTCAGTGCTAAATCTTCCCGTGAGTTTGAAAAATATTTCGTCATGGAATACACAACTCCTCTTTTCCAACGGTACAAGTCTTATGTCATCGTCACTTTGAAATATCATCGGTTCCACTTTAATGTCTAATGATTCTTTCGTTGCCAAATATTTGTATAGAACCGTTATTTCTGGATAATCTTTTGGATCATTTATTAAAATCTAAAAATCGATTTAGTTATTATTTTTGTTATCGTACAAAAGTAAAAGTTTTAGTTGAAAATTGTATACCATATTACATTTACATATATTAAGCTGTTGGGTATGTAATAAATTCCAAATAAAGTAAATCTTAAGTGAAATATAAAAGTTTGTTAAAATTATCATATAATACTAGAGCTCATCGTGTTCTCACTTTAGCCCCGTGGTACGGCGTTAACGACCAGTGCGGATAGTCATTTGGCTCCACGTTCAAAACTACGCTCAGACCGGATCCCCTATAAACAACAAGCGACATGTCGATAACAACAGCAATTATGACCATAATAATGGGGAATCATTTTTATTACCTCGGTATAGTTATGCATGTCTAAATAGCGTTGGGACAGTATTAATGTACATAGAGTCTATATTTTATTCTTAATGCATTTGCAAACGCACTTAAAAAAGAACGTAAATTTTTAAATCAGTATTTTAATAACCTGAGTTTTCGAATTTCAAGAAAAAGTTAAATGATGTAGATGTAGTAATAGAAATGAATGTAAGATAAAGTTTTAACGAGGGTCACCTGCCGGACTCAGAGGTGACAAGTATGCCGCTCGTCCTCTCATCACCGCCGCTGGGATCTGAATAGTACTCGATGTCGTCGTCATCTGACAATTCACTGAAAATAAAGAATAAATCACAGCATGTCACGCATTTTTTTCGGCGCTCCGTCACTTAAACACATCGAATGAAACTCGTCACCATAACTGAACTGAATACTGTAAGTTTGAGAGTAGTATTTCTGGAAAGTCCATTCTATTCTTACAAAAGATATGTAGGTTTTTGTTAAAATGTAACGCAATAAACGTATTGTTGTCCAGTATCAAAGCAATGTGTAAAGGGGTTAGGTGTAATATCGCTCGAACACAAACGGAGGGTTAACTGACTGGACGGGTGATATTACTTCCCAGAGTGTTTCGAGGTGTTATTTTAAGCTGTTGTGTTATTGTGGGAGTATCTCAAAAGCGACTTACTCCATATTCCCATCGTTGAGAGCTGCGTAGTTGAAAGCGCAACAAAACCCGTCATAAGTTTTTATTAAATTAAACATCTCATTACAGCTTCTATTCTTTCTATTGAAAGCGCAGTGTAACAAAAGATGCTCACATTTCTGGTGGACCTGCAAACAACACCAAATCTTGATGTCAAATACCACCATGTCATATAGTATATCGAGTATTTGTATTTTGTGTAGTCTGAGGTCCGAACTGCCATACCCTCAGGCCCATTCCTTTTTGTCCTCCGCCTCCCACTCCTCTCACGTCTTTGACTTCCCTCACGGGACATGTGCTACTCAATAAGCTACATTGACCGCTAAGGTACAAGCTTGTTGCCCATCGACATGAGATAAAAAGTGCATAATATAACCTCTTCCATAATAGATTCGGCATTGAAATAATGATTTCCCAAAATTTCCATGATTTCTGAGTAATTTCCTAACTCATTGTCAATTTTTCTGAAATTTGTTAACCTCGGTAAATTCATGTAGAACTCTTCGATTTCGAGTTGTGTTCGATTATAGTTCTTTCTGAAAATATAAACCAATAGCATAGTATTATGACAGAAGAAAATAAAATAATTAAGTGTCCCTATCCCTCTCTCAGTTTGCGATATTCCTAAGAAATATGCAATCATGATACAACCATTTTATAAAATCATGCTCTCCGCAACAAGCACTTATTATTATCGGTATTATATTGTTCCTGGAGCTGTTTGAATGCTAGTTCCGCCTCTGTTGTCATTATTATATAGGTATAAAGTTCCTAGCTTATGATTTCCATCATCAGCTGTTGTAATACATAAATATATATTGTAATTTTATTGTTTTTTGTGATTATGATGATACTCTTCTTTCATGGCCTTTTACTGTTACAAATTCCTTTCGAAGTCATTAGTTAGATCATAAAAAAAAATCACGATACTGACCCAGAAATATAACATACAAATAATACAATTTTATATAGTTACAATATCTCAGTGATAGCCGCCGTTTGCCGGAACGAAACTTCATTAAAGTTGCAGATGCTGACAGCTGGGAACGCGACCTGGTTCACCTGACAATTCGCATTTATCTGAAAGGATTTATTGCATTCCACTTAACTCTCCGTTTAACATACCAAATACGATAATCCAACTACCTGTCAAAATTTAAAGCCAATCCAACGATTACTTTTTGAGTTTTGCGATTTTGAACAAACGAGCAGATATATGTGTATATGTCAATGTACTACTCCTAAACGGAGAGATCGCTAGATCGATTTAAAATAAATTTATGGTGTGTATACATATATTAGTTTAGATCTAAAATGAGTCTCGCAGGATTCACTGCGATTACATTCTAATATTTAATTTTCCTCAGCGTCATTCAATCACTTATTCAATATTACATTTTATTTAAAAAATCGTTTGTTCAGATATACTCAAGTCAATGTCAGTACAATCAATTGTCTACTCATATCGTTAATCGCAGTAGTTGTATTTCACATAAAACACTGAAACTGTAATCGTGTCTCAACCATTATTTAAACAAATCGTTACATAAAAACCGTCTTGATTATATGATACAGGCATCGCTTACAAAGTCACTCACCCGTGTTATTATTCGATCACTGTTATATCTGGTTCTTATAACAAGAATATAAGCAAGTGTTATGAACATATTCGCGAGCATCACGAGCGACCACAGAAAAAATCCAGAACCCTTTTTCCGCGTTAAGTTACTTGAGCCGTGTAGAGTCGTTATATTGTTGAAAATAGATTTTATACATAAAGATACTTTAAATTTATTCATTTTATGTAATATTTCTAATCATGCAAAAATTTTATTGAAAAGAACACCGCTATCGTTTTACGTTCATGCTACAGCCATCACATATAGAATCGTCGAAGAAAGCTTGATTTGATTTGGATTTAATTATTCGAATTCGTTCGTCCTTTAATGAAGTGAAAGCAAATACACTTTAGCTGTAAGGGCACGTTGCAAGTGCTAGCGGAGCTCGTGTGGTATTCTGTTCACTTACATAAGATTTAATTCTTAAAGTTGTTGTTAAGATATGGCAGTTTACTTAATAGAGCGCAAAGTGGGTCTAAATTAATTTTTTTTCCTGTATAACTAAATACGGATTCTAACTCGCTTGAGAAGCAATTTTATGTGGAATACTAGCATATAAAATCATACCCATCGTGAACGAATATATAATACATGATCTAATCAGCTGATCTTGCTATTCCATTTTTTATTTTGGTTTTTTTACTTCTATTTGTTATTTGCTTATCAATCGTTTTCTGATGTTTTTCATATACATAATCTGTGTAACATTTACACTGTGTTATTCTTAGAATTTTTTTTAATTAAAAATATATAATTTAATGCTATAAATAAATAAATAAAATGAGTAAACGCTACTCACTCAACGACCCCCATTAGGATAGTGATATTCTGTGTCGGAGGTCCGCAAAACAAATATAATGTCATGGACAACACACACCAAGACCCGAACACATACCTGCATGGTCAGTACAAATATTTGCCCCGAACGGGAATCGAACCCGCGACCTGAGGCTCTTAAGGCACGTTCGTTATCGCTGCGCCACGAACGTCGCTATTTATATCATTATTATTATACTAAGTTAAAGTTAACGTTTCAAGTTTTAATCTCTTCTCCACCGTACATTATTTTCATATTTCAGTTAAAATTCACTTTGATTCCATAAACATCAAACTCTCTGACAACATGACCTGCCCTTCCCATCACAGTTATTTTTTATTAATGCATCGCTAAAAGAAAAGTTTGTAACATCTACTAACGAGCTTTTGACAAAATTTAATTAAACTCAACTTGTGAAGCCCTTGCTATACGTATAGGTATAAAATTTTGATGGATGGTTTCATATCCAGCTTTTTAAACGCCTACCGTATTAATATATAACTTTCTTATATTTGTATACGGCCCACCTACACTGATTTCGCTTTAGTAGCTTTAGATTTTTTTTATTAAATTGACTATTTTACTATACATAGTTTTCATCCATTATATGTTTAATTTTATATACTAGTCTCGGGAACTTGGACAAGTGGTGATAATAAACTTTTAATTGAAACAACTATTGCAACGTTTCGTTGGTTTATTTACTAACTTCATCGGGATCTTCATCAATCTACAATAAAAAACATTACTTAAAAACTTTGTGTTTACAGTTACAAACCAGTGATATTACTTACTGAGCACTTTAAATGCTTTTACTTCTCCTTCTAGCAATAATACTTACCTGTACTTACACAGTTACCTTGTTTTACACTTAACACAATACAGCTATAAGAGTTCAACTCAACTAAATTGCTATAATTATTCTCTCATACAAAAACGGATTTAGACAATACAAATGTAACATTATGAATGTCATATACTTAAGGAGCTGTTGTTGTAAATTGAGGATTGAGGTTACTGTGCCTCATCTAAGTACATCCCCAAAACGACATTTTATTAATTTAATTTAAAATAATATATCTATGGCTATACTAATTTCAGAAAAGGAATACGTGATATTTGTATGTAAAACAACTAGGTATCTGAATAAATACAGATTTTGCTTAAGAAATCACACAGCACCGTGTTGTCAGTGACGACATCTTGGCTCCATAATATCAAAACCAAAGAACTATGTAATTGTCTACAAAGATATTAGAAAACAGGGGAGATATGCCCTCTTTCATCTATGTCATCACTGTCACCGCGGTGCTGTATGATTTATTATATAAGATTGTTTACTCAGAAACCTAATTAATTGTATACACAGAATCTTGAAAGTTATTTCATGTTACAATAGATTCGTATTTCAGGGGCTTTTACCAGGCTGTTCAGTTTCTGTCGAGACAATCATATTAAACAAATGAAGTTCGAGTCGTCAAACAGTCTGGTATTGACTTTGTTATTACGGACAATATTGTTATACGAGTTACGTATACCAATTCTACATAAATCGTCTAGAGTGCATAAGTCCATATTGCCACATAAGAAATATGAACCGCCGTGTCAGCGTCGCAAGCCTCAAAAGGAGGAACCGACACCCGCCGGGTGCGGGCCGTGAGAAAGCATTCTTTGGTCCCACTTCGACCGGGAATCACTATGCTAGTTAGGTTAAAAATGTATTCTTTTATTAACAAAATTTAATTGAAGAAACATGGAGTTTCTTTTGCATCCGGCGGCTGTAGCATACGTAACTTACGTGATCTCAATCGTGATTGTTTTTATTTTAATGGACTTTAGAAAGTCTTATATTTTTGTTGCTTTTTACTGCCTCGACATTGATTTCATGATGATCCTGACAAGGTCCCGTTTTTTGTTAACTTTAAAAACAAGGAAGCCATTGAAAAATTCGTGTGTTCTCAAAGCGGCTTAAGGATAGTGCGATTTAATAGAAATCGTCACGAGAGTAAATGACGTATGCTTCGTGTGTCGAGCCTACTAAGCAAATGACCACACAAGTAAGTGACTGCGCAGACAGGTGTGCAACTCTCTCTCTTTCTTTATGTCCCTGTCCCTTTTTATCATATAACCTATTAAAATATAGAGATTTCATTTCGAATTACATTCGGAGTAGAAAAAAAAACGTAAGGAACTTCATTCCTGACGAGGGTCTAGCGACCGCACATTGGTTTTTGTATTTTAGAAACCATTTTTGCGAACCAATTTTATAAAAATTTTTATTTCATTATATTATTTTCAATTTTGTGGTCTGATAAAACTATATGCGAAACTTGAGACGCATACACTTAAATTCAAATTATTCTAATCTGCCGATGGTGGATTGCTGGGTGAAGTCAGCTTGTGATTTTATTATAAGTCAATGAACAAAGGTAATAACATTTTTATAATCCTTAATACAGTTCAGAAATGTTGCTTTTTGCCTCAAAAAAATAACTTCGAATCTTAGTTCACATTAAAAATAAATTTGCTTAAGTTATTACATATTCTTGTCTCATACCCTTAAGCTTAACGTCACGTTATGTAAATCTGTCCCTGGGTAATCTAACGACAAAGCGACATGATGGAATACTTTGTATTATGTTTTCTTAGGATTTGTACCGTATAGCATGAACATTATTATTGGGCAGATTACTACATGATTGTTGTGTTAATGCTAAATGCAATCAAAACAACTAAGGAGCGCTTTTCTTTTATCTCAATATAATTTTAGTTGATCAATGAATCACAAATAACTAAACTTATAAAAAAGCCCTGGATAAACAAATGATCTTTGACATTTTTTTAAATTTATTAAGTAACATTAAGTTTCTGAACGTTATCTGGGTGTATAGCATTTAAAAAAAGTCATAGTATCAAATCGTTAATCTTCTAAGTTAACACAAATTTCTCGACCACATAGTATCATATCAGTACCGGCAAATAAACATGGATGCAGACCAGGGCTAGTCAGATAAATATATCTAAATTGCTGTTGCAATTGCTGTTACAGGAATACAATACATTTCTTTATTGGGACAGGTATTGCATTCCTCTAAGAGCAATTGTAGAATTTAAACTGGTATTTCCCTACAAAATTCGTATGCCTTTCATCACAACCTACACGTGTTAAGAGTAACGCAGTTATAGTGCACTTCACGTTACTTCCCATATATTTATGATTAGAGTGAAGTAGAATATAAAAGAAGGTTATATTATATGATATTAAAATAATAAACAAAGATACAATAAAAAAATGTGGATATTTTTAGGTAATTACACTATCCTTGCAAAACACAATCAATCTATGTATATACCGGCGTCGGGACATGACGACCCCATCGCCCGCTGTTGGGATGATCTCTGTCACAGCAGAGATTACTCCACCACTACAATCAGTCACCGGTGGTAGGTCTTTTGTTGCAAGAGGCCGGCTAGGTAGGTATCACCGCCGTGTCAAATATTCTAGGCATGACTGTGTTCCGGTTTGATGGGCACTGTAGGTGTGCAGGACACCGAAAATAGTATAAGTTAATAGATAGTTCGATAATATAACAAATAAGTTTAAATAGGTATAATAGGCATAATAAATAGACACACTATGTAGTTAAATAATAGAAACAATAGTCTTTAGAAAACCTGTAATAGTCTATTGAAAGTACATGTTTTTGAAAGGTTCTTTAGGCAATAGTTAATAGCTTTAGTAAAATAGATTTAAAAAGAATAATTAAAAGTTTCTTGTAAAATGTAATTGTTTAATAAAATATATATGTTTATAGCGGTACGAGGGCGGGAAGCAAATGTTCACTGTTTCACACATCGATTGTCCGATTGTCTGCCTGGCCGTGCCAGAGGTTGTGACAGTGCGTTAGGACACTTCCACCTTGACAGGGCGTTGGGGTAGTTCCACCGCAATAGCACAACGGACAGTTCCAACGTAATAGTACTAGGGGATAGTTAGAACCCAATAGCACTTCGGGAGAGCTACCAGCAAGGAATAGTGATAGTGAATTAGTTAACCCGAAGAAACAGTAAATAGAAGCTTCCTCGACCTCGTCTTTATTTTACATTCCGCTGACAATCCAGTTTATAGGTGTGGATCCCACACAGTAGGCTAGTGTAATTACTGGGCAAAAAAAATTCAACTCATGTAGAGTTTAGATTCCGGTTCGTGAGATACAGCCCGCTAACAGATGGACGGACGGACGGACGGACAATGAAGCTTAGTAATAGGATTCTGTTGTTAGCCCTTATGTACGGAACCCTAAAAATGAGAACCGAAGTGCTTGATAACATTTATGTACAGCAAAAAAGGTCCAAAAATCGTACCCCAAGAGGCGACTATGTGATCCCTTTTTTAACCTCGGTCATATATTGTACGCCGACATAAAGTATAAGATTACACTTGGGACATGATAAAGGAGCACGAGTGTTATCGGAGGTGCGACTACTTAGGTAATACAATACGACAGTTAACTGAAGTATTTAAAAGTGGACCGAGAGATTGAGTGGATTTTAATTCAATTTTAAAAATGGTAATCGTTCGACCATTTTCTAAATAAATTTAAAAATTCATTCTTTTATATTTGAGCTGTTTATAAAAACACAAATGCGAAACAGGTACAAGATTAATAGATGTTCACCGATGTAAACAAAATCCAGTCCACGTCAGATTTACAAAGGACATTCAAGTAATCAGTCATTTGTCACAGCAGAGACCTGAGTTGTATTTATCACAATGTTTGCAAAATCTCGTCTAGCTTGATGCTGTCGTAAAAAGGCTTTGTAAGCGTGTGAGAAATAAATTCATTTTGTAACAAAAAAAGCAATGAAATAGATAAATTGCGTCACCAGTTGTACGTTGAAGCGTTTGTTAGCAGTGAAACGGTCCCCAAAAAAAATCCTATTTCTGAAATGTCTATAAATTTGATGTAGTGTGTTGCCAAGATTGATGGTGATTATTATTAGGGTTTCTATTTTAGCAGCGAGTATGTGATAGAATTTGATCAAATGTTTCGATCTTTTACGTATATAAATTATGGCATTTTGCGCTCAAAAATAAAACCATTTTTTTACTGCTCCAAATCTATAATATACTAATCAATGGATATTCGAAAAACATTTACTCAGCTTTGTTTAAATTGTTATGTATATTAATGTAAATGGGTCCGATTTCAATCCGTTTACACATCAAAATGTTCAACAAATGTCTACTTAAAAAATTATTGTAATAATAATTCTTTTAAGGATCAAGTATTGAGAATTTAACAATTCAAAAATTATTTAAAACCATTACTTTTATGTAGAATACTTATCTCAAACGAGCATTAGGTTTAACTTTTGACGTTTTGATATTTCTTTTTAAAAGCTAAAAGCCTTCTAATTTGAGTTATATTTTATTAAATGTCAAAGAAATAATTTGTCAATTTTTTGGCCTTGATTTTCGGCTTATAATATTTTATACACGATGTAAAAAAATTGTCACATTTCTTAAGAAAGATCGGCTTCGCTATGATTGATGAACCTGCAACGTCGTGAACAACGACAAGGCTTGTTTACTCGTTACCTGCTAATTACCTCATCAATAACAAATCTTATATTTTCATCATATTGTATTTACCACAAAATTATTAAAATAACAATACAAGTTCCACTTACGTTCCAATACGACTTACCTTGACCTCTTAGTAATATAACGATTTTTTTTAATATTTTATATTATACGTCACCTTGCTATATACTATAGAAGGGCCCTTCCATCACTAACTTGGAACATAAACGAATTAAGTTATACTGTGACTAGCTTCGTAGACACTTTGTCTGTGTGGAAGGCCCGCTCTGTACTACACTGTAAATTCGACCAGTTTAAGCGTTTTGAAAGAGCTTCGAGAGCTAAATCATCAGACTGAAGAACTGAAAAACTAAAACATCCAATATGTTCGTATAAATTTCACATTGAATTATAACATTTAAAAATATTCAACTCCTATGAATATATACGTGAATTTATTATAAAACATAGCTTGCTGGTCTTTTATTATAACCGAGGTGAGTAAACGTTACCTAACGAACGAACGTAACCTACGAAGGTTGCGGGCTTCATTTCGGGTTCACATCCAGCTGCGGTTGTTCGGAGCTGACTATCAGTTATTTCAAAACATTTTATTTCTAAAGTAATCCTACATTTTTATATATTATTATATATTATGTACTATAGACATCCGATTATTTTTAGATAGATAGATAGATAGAATACACCACATAAAAAATAAAAGAAACAGACAAATAAGTTTTAAATATAAATATAGGTAGTACAAATAGGCGGTCTTATAACTAGGTAGCGATTTCTTCCAGACAACCTACGATATAATGACCTAGGAAAAAGTTTAATCCACTAGTGGAATAATAAAACCCAAAAATCTGGGAATCATACAATACGAAACAAATAAAGTCATTTTTCCTTTTTGCGATATTCATTTTCTTTTTACAAAATTTCATAAACGAATAAGCATATCCTAAATAATAAGGTTTTCAAGAAATCTTGCGAATAAGCAAAATAACTCCTTGATTACGTTTGAATTGTCAATTTTTACGCTCTTTTCATTTGAGTTCAGGATACAAAATACTTAGATATCTTATATTTAACTGAAATTATTTTTTCATCTGGTTATGAAAATATTGTACCTTTTGAAAACATTATCGAGTTAAAGTTCCGTTGGCCCAAATATATTTTTGTGGAAACCTGTAATGCATGTCACTGTTGTTAGCACGTGGTCGCAAGCACTCGTTTGTCTTCAAATAAAACACTGTTTCAAGTTTCGACAAATTTATTATCAACTGTGATCACTATCGTGTCCAAAGAGCAACTGCCCGCTTTGGAGAAATACAGCCGCTTTTATAGTAATCAACAAACTGTCAGTAAAACAAAGCGGGTAGAGTTATATTTCAAAATATGTCACAATCATGTTCTTTCTATTTCTGATCCATTAAATTATACTTATATATGCAATTATATTATACTTATATATACTTATATTCTTACAATTAATATAATATAAAATATACTATTTTTAACATTCGGCCATCCGACTGAATCTACACGACCTCGTGTAAAGAAGATAAAAATAATTCATTAAATGAGGTAATTTCGTTAATCAATAAGTTAAGAAGTATCCAATTAAGATACCTTAATAATTAACAATTATAATCATTTTTATCTTTACATAAGAAATGCATGATACATTTTTCAGTAATAGTATCAGGCCGCTTCTGCACTGAATACTAAAAATTACTTTTTAGGGCTAAATCTGCCCTGCCAAAGTACATGTACTGTAACAGGCCGCTTCTGCACTGAATACAGTACTACCAAGTTTGTGGGGCCGCTTCTGCCCATTTCATCAATAGTAACAGGCTGCTTCTGCACTGAATACTATTTACGAAAAAAGACTAATTCTGTCTTTACTATTAATTCGAGACGTAAACAATTTGTAAGTGTCAGCTTATTCTGCTGAATATATAATTCTTAAAACTCAATTAGGTTCGCAAGGAATATGATGAATGCTCAAGCCTCACTCTCCGTCCTCTACGTCGCCGTCGCTATTAGATTCATAATCGTCAGGCCTACTATAGCTTAGCCACGGTTTTAACTTATCCACCGCAACGACAGAGCTATATTTACGACTACCTTTTCGGGTGAGTGGAGTATCTTCAACTTTATACCTATCGTTCCCTAGTACGGAGGTGATACGATAAGGACCTTGAAATTTTGGAACTAGCTTATGGCTTTGTCCAGTCGATTGTATTTCTCTCTCAAGGCTTACCAAGTCACCGACATTGTAAACTCTTGGTTCTGTCGTATTTTTGTCATAACGTTCTTTCATTTTATCTTGGTAGGTTTGGACATAATCATTAATTTTATCGCGGATGTCAATTAGTTTGGACGAATTCATTTCATTATCAAGACCTAAAGATGATTTAACTCTGTTTTCAGTTAAACCGGATAAGCTAACTCCAAAAAGAGCTTCAGAAGGAGTAGTTCCTATACTTTTGTTGTGCGTATTGTTGAGTCCCCATTGTACACTAGCAACATGAATATCCCATTTTCTCTCATCTTGACCATTACACAACGCTGTGAGAGAGTCTAACAATGTACGGTTGTATCTCTCAACCTGCCCAT
Organism: Hestina assimilis; assembly: GCA_023373885.1. NCBI lineage: Eukaryota > Metazoa > Arthropoda > Insecta > Lepidoptera > Nymphalidae > Hestina > Hestina assimilis. Next base: position 87,978 of record CM041745.1, on the reverse strand, counting down.
TTGCTCTGGGCGTTGCTACTGCGTTTAAAATATGTTTTACGCCTAATTTATTCATAAATTCTTTAAACGGATTGCTTGTAAAGGAAGACCCCCTATCGGTGATAATTCTTTTTGGTGCGCCAAAAATACTAAAATATTCTCTAAATTTTTCTATAACTACGGAAGTTTTAGTACTTCTTACTGCTTTTAAAATTATAAACTTTGTGTAGGCATCAATAATTACTAACAAATGGGTATTCCCTTTTGAACTTTTAACGAAAGGTCCTACGTGGTCCACATGCAGTGTTGCAAAAGGTCTATCTATTTTTGGAATTGGGTTTAACGGTGGCTTCCTACTGGAAGAAGATTTTGCATAGGCACATTCTAAACAGGAGTCTACATATTTTTTTACAAAGCGGCGCATTTTACTGAACCAATAAGTTTCTTTTACTTTAGCTAAAGTTTTGTCAAACGCAAAATGACCAATGTCATCGTGACATTGTTTTAGAATTTGCCAACGCACCCCTTTTGGCACTACCCACCTATCTCCCTGATCGGTAACTCGAAATAGCTTATTATTACGTAACACAAAATTTTTGGTAACCTCGACAACGTTATTAGATTCAGTGTCTTTTAAAATTGATATTTTACGTTGTATTTCTGAATCTGTTTGTTGCACGGTACTTAACCAATCGGGGTCTGTTATAGTCATTACATTAGTGGCATTATCGTTACAAGTTTTGATACTATCAGATGGCGGATTTCTACTTAAAGCATCCACGTAGGCCATTGATTTACCCGGACGATATTCAATGGAAAAGTCGAATTCTTGCATAGCTATCCATCATCTAGCTACGCGTGGTATTAAATCCCTTTTTAGAAATGTAGCCCGTAATGAGTTGCAGTCGGTTATAACCTTAAAATTGATCCCGATTAAGTACACTCGAAATCTTTGAAGCGATGCAATAAGGGCTAGAGTTTGGAGTTCATAGGCAGTCATGTGTTGTTCGTCGGTACTTGTCTGTCGACTGTAATAAGCAACGGGCCGTAGTAAACTACTTTTGTCTCGTTGCATTAGAATGCCAGCTAACCCTAGTTTACTAGCATCCGTATGCAACTCGGTCTCTGCAGTGGGATCATAGAGCATCAAAATTGGTTTTCGAAGTAGTTCGTCTTTAAGGGTTTTGAAAGCAGTTACTTGTTCGGGACCCCAGACCCACTGAGAGTCTTTTTTTAGAAGAACGGTGAGGGGTTTAGCTATGATAGAAAAGTTTCTTACAAAGCGCCTAAAGAAACTGCATAAGCCGATAAACTGTCTAACAGTGTGTAGGTTATGAGGTTCGGGAAAATTTTGTACGGCTTCAATTTTCTTTGACCCTGGCTTAATACCATCTTTATTAAGTTCAAACCCTAAGTAGTCAACAGTTGTACCGAAAAAGTAGCATTTGGTTAGTTTTAAAGTTAATCCTGCACCTTCAATTAATTTTAAGACAGTTTCTAACCTGCTTAAACCTTCTTCTACTGAATTTGACGGTATAATGATGTCGTCCATGTATGTGGATGCAATATCTTTAGCATTAGATAATACCAGATTAATCATGCGCATGAAATTCGATGGCGCATTAGCTAAACCGAAGGGCATTCGGTTAAACTCATACTGCCCGTCTGGTGTAACAAATGAGGTCTTATAACGGTCCTCTTCATTGATAGGTATCTGGTAGTAACCTGATGCTAAATCGAGTACTGTATAATAATTGTAACCGGCTAGAGAATCTAATTGATCATCGATTCGAGGCAAGGGATAATTTTCTTTATAAGTTTTTCTGTTTAGCGCCCTATAATCTACGCATAGTCTAACGTCTCCAGTTTTCTTTTTAACAACTACTATAGGGCTTGCATACGGTGATGTTGAGGGCCTAACTATATCACAATCTACAAGTTCTTTAACTAGTTCCGTAACTTTATTTCTTTCGCAAACTGGTAATCTATAGGGCCTATAGACTACTGGCTCATCGTCTTTTAATCTAATGGACATGTTGATTAAATTCGTTTTTCCAAGTTCATCTAAACCGAATGCAAAACTATTTCTATATTTATTAAGTAATACGACAAGCGAGTCAACAATGCTATTATTTAAAGTCCCATCCGTCGTGATATCATCTTTGACAATCTTCCGCTCTGGTTTAAAGCTATCAATTTTTAACACTTCAGATTCATTGCTAAACCAACGATCAGCCTTAATGCACCGTGCTATTAGGTTTCTTTGTTTTATTACGAACGGTCGAGAACTAATGCCTTTAACTATCACCACCCCTTCACCGTTAACGATTGAGAATAATCCCTGTACTAGATAATGTTCTTGTCCTATTTTAAATCTATTGCTACTGTCAATGTACACGTCTCCCGAGTATGTAGGGTCAGTGCCTATTTTTATTAAAGTCAGTCCGTCAACTGTAGTGTCTTCTAAACAGATAAGATCATATTTAATGGGTTTCGATACGAGTTCTTCGTTTGAAAAAATATTTAACTCTACATTATTTTTCTCCACGACAATATGTGGTTGCTCCGTGAACGACCTACCTATGAGTAACGGTTCTTGTAATACTTCATCAGGTACAACAATTACTTCTACAGACGCGCGAGCATTGTCTATTTCAATAGAAGCCGGAAATTTACCTAACGGTTGAACCAGTGAGTTACCAAACCCTTTCAGAGGCGATATTAATTCATCAGTTTCCCAATTTACTTCTAAGCCTGATACATCCGATAATTTAATTAATGTTACAGAACTACCAAAGTCAATAAAGCACCTTTTTGGGATATCGTTAACTAAAGCTGTTTTGTAGTACTTTTTACAATTTGAATCTGCGTTTGTAACTAACATCACCGAATTATTCATAGTTTTGTTCACTGATTGGACCGTTGGCTTAATATAATTGCACTTGTCAGACGAATGTCCATAACGTAAGCATTTACTGCACTTTATTATCGGCTTCGTACATTGGGACTTGTAGTGACCTTCTTGAGAGCAATTGTAACACGTAATTACGCGATCCCTATTATCTCTACGGATATCGCTATCTGGCTTTAAGTCACGATTTCGTTACGATTTCGTTTCCTATCGAAACTGAAAGCTGTACTAGTTTTAGTGCTTTTAAGAAACGGTAGTAATTGTTCTGGAGTTTCGAACCGAGTTGACTCGGCGCTTAGTCTGACACTGCGATCATCTATACCAAATACTATGCAATCTACTGCTTTCTTTCCTTCTATGTTACACCGATTTAGAATTGTCGTAATAATATTCTTCTAATGATTCATTGAATTTAGCGCGCCTGGCAAGCATTGCCGAGAGTAGTTGTCCGTAATTGTCATCGCTAGGGAATGCTAATTGCAGTTTACTCTGCCACTCTTCCCATGTAAACATTAAAGTGTTAAGACCTTCGTACCATTTTTGAGCGAAACCCTTCAGTTTTGGGAGTGCATAGTGGATAGTCTGTTTGTCAGTCCAGTTGTATATAATGGAACATTCGTTAACTTTATGTAGCCACATATTTATAGTCTGCTCTTTACGCGACGGATCAAATTCCGGAAGAGCATTTTGAGTTGGCAATCTATCATCATTCCCCTTGCTGCCTATATGTTGTAAAGCTTTCACTAATTGAGTTATTGTTACTTTTTCATTGTTATTCAATTCTAAATTATGCACCACTGACCTGTCTGGTGTAAAAACCTGTCTTCGCGAAGAGCTGACGTGCTGCTTTTGTGCTCGGTGACTGGCGTGGCTCCGCAATCGACGATCACTGCGACTGCGCGATCGATGGTTGGTCTCTTTGTATGAATGTCGACTGCTGCGGCAACGCGATCGCCGACTATTGCGGCTGCTTTCCCGACGATTGTCGGTGCCGTACTCCCGGTGACTGTCACTGCCGCACGCCCGGTGACCATCACTGCCACGGGCCCGACGACTGCTGCTGCTGCGCGATCGAAGTCTGTCCCGGCTATGCGACCATCGATCATCGCGGCTGTGCGACCGACGACCGTCGCGGCTGACTGACCGACGTCCACCACGGCTACGCGTCCGACGATCATCGCGGCTGCGCGACCGACGATCATCGCGGCTGCGCGACCGACGACCATTGCGGCTACGCGGCCGACGACTGTTGTGGCCACGATTGGCACGACGCCGACTGGTTTGACTTCTTGATCTCAATCGGCTACGCGAGCGACGTAGCTCCAGCGACGGGGTCATAGTCTTATTTTCCATTTTCCTGTCGTTCAAAATTTATCGACACAACTTTGCACACAACAACAAAAGAAATTAAGTCTAAAACGAAGGGTAAATCAAGGAACCCCTTTACATTGAACTCGAGATATCAACGTTAACTCGAGATATCAACGTTATTTCCTTAATAATGGAGGTGGAGAAAGTAAGTAGCCATCTGTCACTCACCTGATCCCACTTCTGATTTGTTAGCACGTGGTCGCAAGCACTCGTTTGTCTTCAAATAAAACACTGTTTCAAGTTTCGACAAATTTATTATCAACTGTGATCACTATCGTGTCCAAAGAGCAACTGCCCGCTTTGGAGAAATACAGCCGCTTTTATAGTAATCAACAAACTGTCAGTAAAACAAAGCGGGTAGAGTTATATTTCAAAATATGTCACAATCATGTTCTTTCTATTTCTGATCCATTAAATTATACTTATATATGCAATTATATTATACTTATATATACTTATATTCTTACAATTAATATAATATAAAATATACTATTTTTAACACTGTCGAATCATCAATAAATTCTAAGTTTTTTTTTTAAATCAGAAGAGGCAAACGGGCGAGAGGCTCATCTGATGTTAAGTGATTAACGCCGCCCATAAACATTTTATTAATAATATAATTTATTAAAGATTCCGATTATTTTAAATCCCAACAATTACATTCATAATGCTATAAAGACATTTCCCGATCTGTTATTCATAAGTGTTTCTATTTTATCTTTTAAATCATATTTCTACTACTTTCAGATAATCAGAAATAAGGCAATAAAGGTTTTAATGACCTAAGGTTTTCCTTACTAATTTCTGTTTATATAATGACTGTGGGTGAAAGACAAACGCATTATTATAAATATACAATAAAGAAAAGATAAATTATTTTTTTTAGTTTTACAAAGAATGCCGATATGTGCGTCATATGTCTAAATATAGACAAGTGTGGGACTGTGGGTGGACTAACAAGATTAAACAATGATTGTCATAAATCATACAGTTATAATTACTAAATATTGCCTCAAATTATGCTTATATCATAATTATTAAAAGTAATATGAAAAACGAAGTTATGGGAAAAACTTATATATCTCTGAAATTTGTAGACGTATCATCTTCAAAATAAATGTGGTTGAAATTTCTATTGATGCTCTACACCAAATTTTTCCAGATTTTTAAATCCTATAGGCCAAAAGTTAGAGGGGGACAACAACAAACGGGCCTGCGACATACGGACGGACGGACAGACGGACATGACGAAATTATTAGGGTTCCGTTTTTTCATTTTGCTACGGAACCCTAAAAACGAACTTGAAACATCTCCCAACCAGCTCAAGTGCTTGCACACTTCCCTTGTAGTGATGGGATGCACTAAACAAAGCTTGTTTCGCAATATCTTCAGGTCATTTTAAATTCAAATGCGGCACTCTAGCGAAACTATGGCGAGTGGCGATAAATATAAACTTAAATTACGGTTTGTGGTAGGTAAGAAGCACAAAAATATTGAAGTTAAATAAATAAAGTTAGAATCTATCAGATCTGTGTTAGTAATGCGATCAATCGATTTATTTGTGCAAGCGTCATTACTGAACTACATTGTCTATACTAAAAAGCCCTAATAATATGATGAACACGATAAATCATACCCTGGAGTAACTGAAAACAAAACAGATTTCATTGTTACATTCTAATCGGTTATCCAAGCTAGTTTCACATAAATCGCTTGTTGAAGAAATAATCATGATATAACATAATATTACCTATTGATACCACGTATAAACAAAATAATTTCCAGAACTTTAAATCTTCAATAATCCATATGGGTTTCATAATAATTGTGAGTCCTCACGATTCATCGACTCGTAGAAACGTTAAAGTAGTGCTTTTCTTAATTTTACTAATTTATTTTAATTAAATGTGTTTTTCAACAATGTTTTGCAAGCCTACCCAGTAAACTTTCTTGACGTTCTCAACTGGCAGACAATGCATTAAGATTTTTCTGTTACTACTATTGTCCAATATCAAGGAAGCATCCAACATAACTGTATAATAATAATTATCGCCGACGCATTTATTATATACCATGTCACAGATGTTAATTCCTCGAATTTGGTCGACAACGCTCCGATACAGCGAACTAGTTTGCATAATCTCTTACTAACGAGATTAAAGGCGCTTACTTTACATGGGATACTTGGCACAGCAAACTAACTTACATTTTAATTAAACTATGATGTCTAGATGGAGGCGATTGTGACTACTTTCGTCTTCTATAGCATCTTCTTTCTTGCATTTCATATAAATTAGATTTATATAATATGCAGATCATATTATATAAATCTAATTTGGATATTTACTAATTTTTACATTTACAAGAGCAATTGCCGTCAGATTTTGCTACAGTTTAAAGGTGAAAAGCTGTGTCTTTATATTCGACTAAATTGTCTTAAAATATTTAAAGGATTAACATTAGATCTCAAGTAAGACTAACAGGAATTGACGTTTTAAGAAATTAAAATAATTTAATTTAAAATATTTTTGTCTGATTTGGATTTATTTATCTATTGTAGTTAACTACCACAGAACCTGATAACAAATACATAATTAATAGTCACAACCAATATATTATAATTATACATTTTTAATGTATATCATGTACACATTCGAAATATAAAGAGGAATGAAACCATCTACCTATTGTATCACAAAACCGTCATACAGTATGGAAGCATTCAAATTCTAAAAATGTACAGAATAGTCCGACAAGAAATGCTTATTTGTTTAGAAATAAAAGGTTTCACTTAAATACGAATTTACGCTTAAGTACTACCAACGAATCACTGACCTTTTCACCTAGTGACTAAACGGTCCAACGGATCTTGATAAATTTTGTTATGGAGATTAAAGCCACTGAAAAAACTTTTTAACGTAGTAAGCTGAATGAAGCCTATGTGGAAAAAAAGTATTATCGGTAAATTAAATTAAGTTATTGAATTAATAATATCTAGAATTTATCTACAGATTAAAATATTTTATAAAAATAAAATTTCTCTACATAATTATATTCATGACGTAAATATACAATTTAAAGCGAAATGGACGTGTTCGAAATTCTCGAACAACAAGTTTTCGATAAATAATTCACGCAAGCTTTGTTTGTGATGACGTTACATTAATTTAAAAAAAATATTTATCACATGATGATAGCTCGACTTAGAATGAAATACGTGTGCGAATCTTGAAGGAGAAATTTGTGTAGTAGTTTCGTATACAGATAATAGATGACGCTGAGATTGAGTTTCGTAAAAAAACGAGAATCATTGCTATACTACCAATAGACAGGATAAAGCGATCAAAATAATAATCCTATTCTTATGTCCTAGTGGACAAAAGTCACTCAGTCTAGTGTGGTGCCCTTGATTAAACAAAAGAAAAACATTTTCTGAGAAAATATATCGATTTGCGTATTATACTACTACAAATCAATATTTTACAAATATTAAATTTTTTAATTCAATTTTTAAAATAAATAGTAATAGAACATTTGCTAATTTTATAATACGCCCTCTATTGCTGAGTAGCCGAACATTTCCATTCAATAGACGTCATGTTAATTATCGATATTATAATCGATAAAATTTTATAAATTAAGTTAGAAATTGAACTATACTTCATAGTTCATTTAATAAATACAACAATAGTATTCGCTATATCAACTATAGTATTCGCTTTCGCTCGACAATCAACTATAGTATTCGCTCTTTTGCTTAATGTTTATACATCTGCTATTTATCTTCGATCGGACATGCTTCGTAGTATTCTAATCTTGGATTCATAAATATTTTGAATAAAAATAACAGATTTCCAAAAGTAAATAGTGAAAAACGAGAAAATTGGATAAAGTTTGTATAGATACACCGTATAGAAGAAACCTGGATTCCCTCCGCCTCGTCAAAGTTGTGCTCTAAGCATTTAAGGAAGACGACATTTACTGCGGAAAGACTTTTTTTTTTATGTTAGAAGTTGGCAAACAAGCATACGGCCACCTGATGGTAAGTGGCTGCCGCAGCCTATGAGTGCTTGCAGCACCATTAGTAGGTGCCACTTACGCGTTGCCAACCTCGAGATATTAGTTCTTAAATCTCGTTCGCCCAGTAATTTCACTAGCGTACAATGCCCTTCAAACCGGAACACAGTAGTGCCTAAACACTACTATTTGGCGGCAGAATATTGGACACTGCGGTGGTACCTACCTCGTGGTGCGGCCTCTTGCAACAAAAGACCTACCACCAGTGTGACTGATTGCACTGGTGGAATAATCTCTGTTGTGATAGAGGTTATCCCAACAGCGGGCGATGGGGTCGTCACATCCCGACGCCTTTAAAGACTGATCGATCAGTTTAAAAAAAAGGCTGCACGTTTCCAAATAATATAATTAAAACATAGCTACATATTATGGCACCGACTTCTGGTGTAGAAAATATTAATTTTTTACATTTTACTTTTGAGTTGCTGTTTTTTCTGCGATTCGTATAATTAGTTTTATAATAATATATCGACTAATAAAATCTTTAATGTTTTCAATAATAGAAATTTTAATATCGCTTCGTTCTCACCGTTTACAGGCTTTTATATTTAAAATCACATTATTCTAATAGTGCTAAAGACTGGGTGGTCAAAAGCGCAGTCACTGTGTGATTCTGCTTTCGATTGTAGCCAAGTTAGCTGCAATTTTTGTGCTAATTCTTAATGACTAATCTTAGCTCTCTGTTTTAACTCTTAATACATTCTGTACTACGTTGTTTAGGCTCATATTATCTACATATTATATATTTTTTAAAATAATTGTAATTTTATTTAAAAAAATTACTTATTTATTAATAGTTATAATATTATATTCTTTTACTGATATTACAAATTATAATAATTCTATTTTCCCCCGTTCTTCCAAGTGACCTCTCTCAAAAAACTCGTGTTGTCTGTGCTGTGTAGTGTACGCTCCGCGCGCCCGGCGGCCGACTCCGGTAACTACTACTGCAAGTCACGGCGGTGTTGATACGTGCACTACAGTTGTTGGACTTTTGAGGTAAGCCTTGCATCTGAAAATATTTTAAATAATTGCAGTTACAGCTAAATATAAAACCAGCTAATAATACTAATATGAAAATATAATTTTGTTGTTTTGAATTAATTTATTAAAACTGTTGTAAACTGTGTTAACTGTATCAATTAAACTTATTTTTTATAGCATTTTTTTTCCTTCGATACAAATTTGGCATGCTATTATATTTTAGGAATAATGACCGTCTAACCCTTTTAAAAGCGAAACAGTATTTATGTGATTGTCTACCAAAAGTTGAACATTATTATTTATTGTTAGTTGTTTTGTTTTTAATTTAACTTGCTCATCAAGAAACACGAAGACTAAGAATAAAACTCAGAACTGTAACAACAATATGTAGGTACAACGCAAACATCTGCAACGATCGGGTCGCGACCGTAAATTTACAGTTAAAGAAAAGGGCGACCGTTTTATAGTTATATTAATGACTAAATATAAAAGTGGACTTATGTTATTTTTGATGTACAGAAATATACAAAAACAGAAAACCGAAACATTAAACTCACTAGCACCACAGCATGCCGTTAGTTTCGTCAAGGTCAAGAATCCTATAACTTATTTTAAGATGAGTAGTATAGTGTTTGTTACCGGGGTCGGGGTCGTGGCAGAGCAGCTTGCGGAGGGAGCGTCTGAAGTTCCTCGTCATCAGGCAATACACGATCGGGTTGATCGCGGAGTTTGTGTGTCCTGGAATAATTGGAATATAATATATGTTTGTAACATGTGCCCCGAGCTATCACAGCTATCACAGCTATCACAATGGATGCGACGGTCGACTAATATAATATATCAAAATATATATATTTTTCACAAAATTCAGTTTTTTTTTAAACTCTATCAATATGTTAACCTGATATCAATGCCTCAAACTTATTATTTACAAGGACTGCAAGAAGACTTGAATGTACTTATTACTTGGAAAAATGGAGAGTGCTTTGAGTGCATTTTCCGAACTATTTGATGTAACGGAAACAAATTTCGCGGTCGGACTTTATTTCCACTTACTATCAGGTGGAGTAGAGCCATCTGCCATACTTTCCAAATAAAAAATAAATAAATTAATTAAAAAAGCCTGTGGCACTCGGGGACTGCCACGGTAAAGCTATTGCATAGCATTTTTTATCAACATATGCAATTCATAAAATATTGGCTGTTTTTAAAAAGTTAAAATACCAATAAAATCAAGCATTAATATTGTGACTAAACCTACCTTACTTTATATATCTAATATAGATATATAATGTATTTAAATAAATAATGATTAAAATGCACGAAAATAAATAGCATAAAACTACTAAATTGGCACGTGTATCGTCTAAGCGGTTAGGACCTTCGTTACGTTGTGATCGTAATAAACCATGTTCTTTTAGAGCATCAGAGGCAACAGGTTCAATTCGACAATAGAAAACAATAATATCTTATTTATTATATAGTTTAATTATATTAGTGTAATATGATTATCAAAATAAAAATATTTATATAAGCCCATAAAGGCTAAATGGTGAGATAATAAATAATCCCTATACTTTCAACACCTCTTACGAGTAGCTGAAAGTAATCCGCTCCTCCAATTCTTATATACTTAAACTCTATAGTAAAAATATAAAGAAGAGGGGGAGATCGATGGCCCCGCACACGCCACCGACTGTGGGCTCCAACCATAGCTACGAGCCCTCCCGGGTAAGGGATAGGCTATTTATAGTGCGCCTGCGACACACAATTTGATTGTTATAACGTGAAAGGACATAGTCCTGGTAATTTATATTTATAGTGATTTCGTTATCGGGACGCAAGATTTATTCTTTTATATTGTTCTTATTTTCATAGCATAGAAAGGGATCAAGCCCTGATATTTTATAATAGTATCGATTAAGACCGAAGTCGCATTATATTTGTTATTCATCTTTGTATGAGAAGGCTAAACGCCATAATAATTGAGGGACAAGCCCTGGTCATTATATATAAGGGAATAAATCCCTGGTTCAGATATGTATTCGAACATTAAACCGCCAGGCGGCATTCCGTAAGCACAATGCTATAATCGTCAGCCTCACCTTAGTGAAGTAAAATTCATCAATAATAATAAATAATATCATTTATACCGTATATTTGTCATACCACTATATGTGGTTAATATAGAGTTTATATTTATCATAAACTTCACCTTTGTTAAGGTATTTTCATCAATAATGCTATTTATAGCGTATATTTCTTTTATCACTAAATATGTGTAATATAGTATTTATAATAACCTCACCGTAGTGTAGGCAAATTCATTAATAATTATATTTATAAGTATATTTCTTTTATCACTATATATGGGTCATATAGTATTGATAATATTCAATTCTTTATAATATCACAACCGCAATTCCTTAAAACTAAGTCCTACCTGACCCTACCTAATTGGTATTTAAATAATCGCATTGTCTTATAATTAATATTCGTGGGCTTATATCGTATTCGTAATCGCATTGTCTTACAACTAATATTCTTTGATTTATGTCATTTTCTTATTATAGTTTTGCATCATTAAAACCATAGCACTTGCTCACGCAAAGTACCCTTTGGCTCAATACTCAAACATACATCCGAATCCAGTTCATTATTTAAGACGTGATAAACACGCACGATAAGAGTTAAGCAGGCCACACTGTCTAATACTAGTTAGCTATCTCGAAGTGAGAAGCAACCAGTTGCCCTAATAGTATGACATGCTACAATGTCAATTATAAAAATCCCTATTGCTAAGCTAAGGGGGCGTCTCTAATAAGAAGACGAGTCATTTTGCTACAAACGATGTATAACATTTCAGCGCCTCAGCAACAAACCAAACTACATCACGGCATCGACCTAAGTCGCACCACCGCAGCAATTCTAATCTGTATCACTGGGGCCGCTTCCGCAATGGACCTGAGGAAACTACTGCATCGATATAAATCGCACCACAGAGTCAACCCCATGTCAACATCACATCAGCAAAGTCAAAGGACCTCACTCGAGGACACTATAGACATGACCAAAATCATATCGGAGCCTCATACTTAAGCATCGGGTCAACTAAGATTAAAAATCCTCGGGCCTCGCTTAAGGACACTATAGACATGACTCAGGCCACATCAGAGCCTCAAGCTCAAGTATCGGGTCAACTACAACTCGCCAAAACATTATACACGTATACAGCTGAAATATAATTATTTATTAGTTATGACGCATAAATTCTTCCCAACGCATATTTTTAAATCTTCATTGAATTCGCCTCTTCTTAGGTTTCAAATAATCCATTAGATTCTGAAACATAAACAATATTTGCGCCGAAGCATTACTTTCACTATTACAATATTACATAATATTAAAGAAACGGAGTAAACTTCGTTTCTTAATATGTATCAAACATATATACATTCATAATTGACGGACTCACAAACCGTCATTAAATATTTAATTTATAATAATAAATTATATTCAATATATTTCAACGATATAAATTTGCCTTTAACATGTATAGATCATATTATTCATATTAGATCTCTTTGCCAGTAATCATAGACGGACCACCATACCGTCATTATTTATTAATTAATGTATATATATTTAATATATACTTTATATATATTCTTTGCCATGCATCACCAATCACCATTAATAATATGTATAAAAACCATATACGAAGATCGGAAACCTTAACTAGCATTCTAGCAGCATGGCCGCCCGAACGCACCGCCTTGGTAAACCGTCCACATATACGCGGGGGTAGAGACGTCAGACGGGCACTCACTAAGCATACGCTCGGAGACACCTTCGCCGACACCACACCCCTATATATGTGAAACAGCTGCAATGACATTCGGCACCTGACTCCGTGAATTTCCATACATTTTCCTTTTTCTATGGAAATTTTCATACAAAATTTTATAAATTTTTGATTTTGTAAAAATATTATTTTCGGGGTATGTCCATACTTAGTATTACGTTGCACATAGTCACGTGGTCGGCAAACGACTTTTAGGTTAAGCAACTTTGGGTGCGGTCAGTAAATGGATGGGTGACCGTCCATAAATAGGTTCATATTATAGAAAATACATTGTTTTAGAGATTTAATAAAGTGTAATGTTGAGATCGTCACAATATCAAGCCAATAAGATACAATTTCGTCTATAATTCAAAATGTCATTGAAATAAAGTAAGAAACTTCGTAACTAATTTAAAATATTTTAATTTGGAAAGTAAGTACATCATCAATAGATACATTTTATATGGAACTTTAACTTTATAGAATAATCACCTTAATTCTCTTTGAGTTAAAGACGAAAATCTTTTGCATATATAAGAATTAGGTATAAGCCTGAATTTTCAGTAACCGAGCAGGCATTGTATAAACACGGTATATTTCAAATTTCATTCAATTTGAACCAGTAGTTTTAGAATTATAACTAGTCAAATTTCTTAATTTTGTCACTCACTGACTGACCGATCATCAGAACTCTAAGGCACTTCTAGCAAACATGGAGACTTCAAATTTAGAGTATAATTAGTGTTTAGTGTATAAATCAAGGAAAAACTAAAATATTTTATAATTTCGGTCCAGTTTTCTAGATACACCAACTCCATAAATAACTTTGTAATCCTATGTAAATGTATAAAATTACAAAGTTACATTTACATATATAAAGTTATTTAATCAATCAGTGTACCTGTATAGTATACGCATAATATAATGGAATAATAGGTGTAGGTGGGTAGCTAGATAATATACGATTAAATTCAAGAAGTGGGTAGAAAAAAGTAGGACTTTCTACAAAAAGATATGAGCACTTCTTCTACTACAAAAAGTGGTGAGATCTCATGTAGAAGAAGTGCTTAGCGAGACTTGGTAAATTTGTTACATTTTATGTTTTTAATGGGATATATTATTTTTAAACATTAGTCTATATAGTGTTAATTATTTGCTATAATTTTTCTGGACGTTACGGAATTTCTTGTCGGTCGCCGCGCTTAAAGCCAGCGATAAAAGTTATGCAATAGCTTAAAAATATTTTTACAGTTTTTTTAATTTTTATATATTGTACCCCACAGTATTAAGGGCCAGTAGTCAATAACTACTAACAACATATATTAATCTACGGGAACGAATGCAGCATTCTTCGTAAGGGGCATTATGAAGTATTTATCTATATGCACTTTTTTATTAGGGTTCCGTAGCCAAATGGCAAAAACGGAACCCTTATAGTTTCGTCATGTCCGTCTGTCCGTCTGTCCGTCCGTCCGTATGTCACAGTCATTTTACTCGAAGACCATTGGCTCAATCTATACGAAATTTACTAAATAGGTGTTTTCTATGAACCACGCAACGATTTTGTTTTTTTTTTTTTTTTCGGAATGTGTATTGCTGTTGGCCCTACTGGCCTTGACAGCGTCATCGGGTGGGGGGGCCGAGTACAGAGACTCAGCCGTAATAAAGGGGCAGCCCTCACAGGGGCTCAAATTTGATTCCGTCCTTAGGGTGCCTCCTGCGAAGCCGAACCACGGCTAAGGACGTAATCGGAGATGGAGGCAGCGCTCCGAGCGCATTCTATACGATAGACTCACCCGACGGTGTGAGCGCGACGCGACGTGCGAAACAAAGGACCTCGTCCTCGCCGGCGAGAACGGTGTTGTGTGCGTGTCTGTGCTGTGTAAAGGGAATTTTCTAATGTAATCCTATCGTCAGGGTCTTGCAGGACGTGCTTAGGACGCCTTATTTTTGTCGGTTGGTTACATCGGTCTGTGCAGATACAAGCATGTCTAATCAAAGGATTTGGATGGAAAGTAGTTTGATCAAAATAGTTTTGCGATAAGCGCTACAAATGTTTGGGGATCGAATCGATTTCAAAGTCTCTATGGAGATCTACGTTCCGAACGTAACATGGACAGCCCGAGGCCATGCGTAAGAAACGGTTCTGAATTATTTGTAATTGATTAATTCTTCTGGCGTGGACATGTGAAAAAACAGGGCTCGCGTAGGTCAGTATGGGACGTATACAAGTTTTGTATAATGTCACCTTATTTCTAAGGGACAGTTTACTCCGCCTGCCCAACATCGCATACAATCTTCCCAAAACGAACGCTGCTTTATCGCGTGCCTTGCGGATATGAGCTTCAAAGGTAAGTCTGTTGTCGAGTATGACGCCTAGATATTTGGTTTTATCTTTCCATGGGATGGGATGATCGAACAAAGTGATAACTCCAGGTGGACCGGATCGCCAGTAAGTCCTAATGCGGGGTTTGTTAAAAAGGACACCTACGCTTTTCTCCGGATTGACTTCAATCCTCCAAGATTTAAACCATTTTTCTAGGGCATCGGCTGCAGATTGGAGACGCCTGGTAAGGGCGGAAGCTGATACAGAAGTCGTGTAAAGAGCGGTGTCATCCGCGAAGAGTGCTAGATTTACAACACTTTTTGTTGGTCTCGGAATGTCATTTATATAAAGAGAGAATAGGATGGGAGCTAGTACGGAGCCCTGAGGGATGACAAGGTACCCTCTACTCGAAAACGGAACGTGCGATTCGACAAGTAGTCTCGTATGATAAGCACGAGTCTGTCTGGCAATCCCAGACGATACAGTTTATAAATTAAACCGTTATGCCAAACTTTGTCGAAGGCCTTAGCGACGTCGAAGAAGAGGGCTCCAGTGGTGTTGGTTTGCGCTAGACTGAAGCCCTTTAGAATGTGCTCCGTTATACGGTGCACCTGGTTGACACAAGTGTGGATTTTACGGAAGCCAAACTGCTCGTCTATAATTAGGTTTTTGGCCTCAATGATGGCCTTGATCCTTGCTAACAAGATTCTCTCGTAGACCTTCCCGAGGGAGTCTAGTAAACTGATCGGACGATAGCTTGTGGGCTGATTTCTAGGTTTGCCGGGTTTATGAATGCCGATAACTACGGCTTCCTTCCACCGATCGGGGAAGGAGCATTCTGCTAAAAGAGCGTTGAAAATAAGGACTAAGAGATGTAAAATTTGAACAGGGAGCCGCTTTAGCGTCTTATTGGTAATGCGATCGGGACCTGGAGATTTTTTACCGTGGAGTCCTTTGATAATTGATTCGACCTCCTCTAGAGAGGTAGGGGGCAGTGGCTCATCTACCGGTGCTACGATTTTGTTATGAAATCTTAAAATATAGAAGAATTAAGGGTAACATTCCATACATGTAACTGAGTGTTGAAAAAAAAAATCAACGGATGCCAACGTGTAAGATACCTATGGATAGGTCTTTTAAAATGATAATGAGGTTTGATTTTGACTTTTTCATTAAGTCAGTAGTTGTTGAGATATTAGCTCCTAGAGTCTTAAAAATGGTGTCCCCCCCTCTAACTTTTGAACTATGGGATTTAAAATTCTGGAAAAATTTGAGCTTGTAGAATACCACATGAACTTTTATCCACAGTTGGTTTGAAGAAGATAGGGCATCAAAATTTTGAGATATATAAGTTGTTCCCATAACGTTGTTATTCATATTACTTTTAATAATTACTATGAATTTACCAACTTATTTTGCGGGCGATTTTAATTCATTATTATTTTTAAAGTCCTTAAGATTCTTCATAACCCAGCTGCGGAACCCTTTAGTTTCAACGGTGCGTGGTACACAACGCACTTGACGGTTAATTTTAAAAAATTCTACAATATCTTACCTACTATGTTAAATATTTACCTAATAACAATGTATAAGGTAACACAGAAGCCACTGAGTCCGCTTGAACAGCATTCACGTCAACCAGGAGCTGTAGTGTGTTGTAGGGAAGCCAGCACAGTGCGAATAGCACGGCCAGCAGTAGAAGTATCCAAGCGACGCGTTTCCTTTCGCGAACAACACGTAATCGCTGGAACATTCAAAAAATATACACGAGATTACTAATATCTTGGAATTTATTACCTCCCAATTTTAATAACACTCACCTAAAAGGAATGAAGTTCAGAATAGCTGCACAACTTGAAATACTTACAATATGTTTCAGATAATTTTAGGGTTGCTCCGTTTTTATCACGGATTTTTGCAGCTGAACGTATTGAATGCTTTTATATTAAATAAATAAAAATAAAAAGCTTCTTATTTCAAGCTTACTAGCAATATTTTACATATTATGTGTATATTTAAATTTAGTATAAAATATATATTAACGTAGAAAAAAAGTGTTAAAATATTTAAAAAAATTAACGTTTTATAATACTATCCGCTGAATATATCAAATCCTGTATCATTAACTGGAGAGTAGTGGAGCAATAATTACCTGCTGACTGTTGGTACTTCCCTCTGTCTTGTCAAATGGAGGCAGAATCGAGCACAGGCGTCTTCCCATGAGTGAGTATGATACCACTACAATGCCGCCTAAAACGAAAAAGCACTTCAATTACTAGAGCTGTTTTCTACTTTAAATATTTGACCTTTAGCTTTTGTTACTATGAATGTTAAATATTTATGCAAATTGAATTTAAACGGACGGTCTAAACGTTTAGACGATAGGCCCAACCTACATCAGACGGTCTTAATAATGGGTATGTAGTTTAGGCTTATTTTTATGTTTCAGTCGCTTGGAAAATAATTTGGAAATTGTGTTTAGATTATTTTTATTTTGAATCGACTTCACTCTTCTAATCGTTTCAATTAGTGTGAGAAGAATGGGTAAAATATATATGATAAAGTATGAAACGCTTACCGGGCACCGCATAGACGAGTATAAAGCTGAATGCGCCGAACAGCTCCTTCCTGATCGAGTCCGGCCACTTCTCTGTGCAGAACTCGATATTATTCTCCACCCATCCCTGCAGTCAAATATTTTTACTGTTTTATTAATTTTTAAGCTTAATACTGATGATTATAAAATTATTTTTTTTACGTCCTGGCGGTTAGCAAACAAGGAAAAAATGATTAAAATCGATGCAATAGTTTTGATTTATTCATTACTACCCGTAGCCCGCACGCGTTAAATTTGGAAATAGCAGTATTTATCTACTATTTAATGGATGTTATTATACATATAAACTTTCCTCTTCAATCACTCTATCTATTAAAAAAACCGCATCAATATCCGTTGCGTAGTTTTAAAGATTTAAGCATACATAGGGATATAGGGACAGAGAAAGCGACTTTGCTTATACTATTTAGTGATTATAAAAGGTTATCATTGGGTAATCATTTTTTAAATGTTCCATTTCAAAAGTGTTATGATGATGATACTGTCGAAGGAATTTGGTGACGGAATATAGACCGAGTCAATAAAGATACTAAATTGGGAACCAATTTAAATTCTCTTTATACAAAATTGCTTTAATACTTTCTAAAGCGGGCTTTTGAGTAACAAAAGACGGGGAGATTAAGCCAATCTAGCACTTGTTAGGAGTTGTTTACAATTCTATGTGTTTGCGCCTGTTGACTTTATAATAGCAACTTCACATTTAACTAGTTGCAACAGCTGCGTCGGTACTGTTAAAAATGTAACACAATTTTTATTGCTATTACACTAATGTACAATATGTAATTTTTGCCTGTCATTACCACACAAGCTCTGTACCCTACTCTAAGTACGCACGTCATTAAAGAACATTACTTTTCATCAAAAATTGAGTTTGATTTCTTAAACGTAATCAACACTATGTATAGGAAATATTAGAAGTATTATATAAAATATAAATAATTATGTTATTGCTACAGATCCACTGACTTGCATCTTTTTTATTAAGTAATTAATTTATATACAAAATATATAAGTTTGTTTGTTTTGCATCAACCACATACGTCTAATGAAAGAACACAAGTGGTGGTGGTCCCTTTCTCCTAATATTACCCCAAATTTTTTAAATGAATTGAAAGGCGCAATATCTACATCTTCTCATTGTCACACACTAGCTCATTGACAAATTGTCACAAGCGGAATTTGATGAATAAAAGTGCCTTTTTACCGGTCAAAGTAGTTACACTTACATTGCAATATTAGACTCATCTACGTAAATACGTATTTTCATTTTATTTGATGTCCCTGACAAAAAACACATATATTTCTAACCCTAACCCTCGAACTCAATATATGTACCGATCCATTAGCGGTCTTGGTTAGCGTAGGCACCATGACAGTCTCGACTGCTGCTACAGCCAGCAGAGGCGCAAATATCG
This sequence comes from Hestina assimilis, assembly GCA_023373885.1. NCBI lineage: Eukaryota > Metazoa > Arthropoda > Insecta > Lepidoptera > Nymphalidae > Hestina > Hestina assimilis. The sequence goes on along the minus strand of CM041745.1, from coordinate 68,453 downwards.
CCAAAGCGACCAGCCACAGCGCGGCCAGCAGGCTGCAGGCGCCACGGCGCGACGGCGTCCACGGCTGGCGGAGGGACTGCGTGATGGCCAGGTACCGATCTACCGACATCGCCGTGATGGTGAACACACTCGATGCCACCGCAACACCTGGAATCAATATCATGATTTTATTTTACTTTTTCATTATAACGATTTGTTTCCAGTAACATAATATATACCTATTGTTACCCATTATCTACTTTCTTTTATATTTTTATGGTTGGTGAATGCATAACGTATTACAGAAAACCGTGTGTGTCAGTTTCTACACAAGACTGGAGTTTATTCCTTAACTTTAATTATAATTGTGTTTGAATATATAATAAATATGCAATAGGCAAAGAGGGTAAAAATATGTAAATATAGAAAATTTAAATAAACATGAATGCGAACAAACATTCACACATATAAATAGTAAAAAGTATAATAATAATATAATTATATTAAAATAATAATAATAGTAATACAAACCAATTTACCTTTATAACTTTATACTTCTACAAGAACAATCTTCTTAATTATACAATTTTAGATAATTGGGGCAAGATATTACTGAAATTGTATTTAGAAACTCGACAAAAAATAAATTAATCAAATTATTTCTGCAAAAGTCATGGGCAATTTGGAACATGCCGTCTTAAATATAGAAGCGAAACTATATCAGGATTCCCTCGTTGAAGCCAATTAATGTTAATATGTTAAAAATCAAAACAGACACAATACCTATCGTTGATTAACAAAACATGCTACAACTAACCTTGTAAAAAGTTGACCATCTTACACATGACGTCGCCGAAGTACCACAGCAGCGTGACCGACTTCGCGATCTGTACCGGCATACAGAACAGCGTCACCAGCAGGTCCGCTACTGACAGGTTGACGAGGAATATGTTCGTAACACTAAAATAATAGGTATACAATTATTATTAATTTATTATCTTCTTCTTCCTAGCATTATTCTTCTTTTACGTTCTGCTTACACGTTCTCTCCGAAGCACGGTGGCCAGACCCACAAGGACAAATGCGCAAACCGAAACACATATTTATAATAAATATCTATAAGACTTGAAGTACAATGAAACCTTACACAAAAATATGAATTAATTTCCCAGAAGTAGACACAAATAATTAAAGGCCTTGTAGTGCACATGGTGATTTTTTTTAATGTCAGATGCGGCAAACTGGCAGAAGGCTCACGTTAAGCAATTACCGACACTCATGAAAATCTGCAATACAAAAAGGCATGCAGTTTCCTTGACACCCTTTGATTTAATTATATAAAATCAAACAAAAACCTGACTGCTTTTTGAAAATACTTACGAAAAAGCGAGAAACAAGAGTGATAATATAAATATCACTTGAATGTTAATAAAGGTAAAGCAGCGGGGATAACAGCGATATCACTATATAGTATAAAACAAAGTCGCTTTTCCTGTCCCTATATCCCTATGTATGATTAAATCTTTAAAACTACGCAACGGGTTTTGATGCGGTTTTTTTTAATAGACAGTGATTGAAGAGAAAGGTTTATATGTATAATAACATCCATTAAATAGCGGAGAAATACTGTTATTTTTGAGGTTTCTAATGTGATGTCGTAAATAATTACATTTAACGCGTGCGGGCCACGGACAGTAATGAATAAATCGAAACTACTGGATCGATTTTAATCATTTTTTCAGTGAATGACTAAATATTTTATACCCGTACAAAGCCGGAGCGGGCCGCTAGTACTTTTTAAAATGCAAAAATCCTTGAAATATGTATATCATTAACAAGCTTGTAAATTAGCCCTTTTACGTTATTGGGACATAACCTGCTCAGTTAAAATATAAATTTAATTTCTTATGGAAAGTGAAAATTGAAAAACTTTGAAAACATCTTGAAGATTAAAGTTATTGTTAGATGAAAGACCAATTAGGGCGTCAAATACTTGAACTTTTAACAGTTTATAGCGGATCCATCAATTTTATAATTGAAATTCTTGAGTCGTACTTTGGAATCATTTTCTTCTACATTTAAACATTTAGGCCACGCGCGTTCAGATCTTTACTTGAGACTGATTCTTTGAGTTACCTACTAAAGTCTCACTACATACATAGGGTTAGGTTTGATACTCTTTTTTCAGTTGTGCTGAATTATCACCATCACTAAAACAGTAATGAGCTTCGACGTATTATATAAAATGTGACCCGAATAGAGACCTACTCCAAGCGCGGTCGAAACGACAAGGAATTTGAAACAAAATCCAATGTGCCTACCTACAGTAGGTAGGTATAATTGTTCTGACCTCTGGGCTCTGGTTAGTTAACAAGAAAACTTTGTACAGCAAAGTTGTTTCCGGGTCAAATACATATATTATGTAGTATATAAATCTAGGGTTACATATTTCTTTAATGCACAGAACCCTAATTCTATTTCTAAAATAACAGTATTCCCTTGAAAGTCCTGTTAAAATCGGTCCAGCTGTTTCAGAGATTAGCCGGAAGACACAGATAGACATAGATTTTTATGTATGTACCGTGTATACTTTCGTATACATTTTTAGTGAAAAGCTGTTAATTTGTAATTACAAAGAGACACATTAATTTTATTTATCTGTATCTATGACAATTTGCCCCACGTTTTTGTGTAATCAATATATTTGCTCGGCCGGATTGACGCGAGCGACACTCTGTAAACATACATCAGACGATGGATGCTGATTGCGTCGAATAGCAGAGTGTTGGTTTACTTTTAACACCAAGAAATATAAATATAAAACATAATAAAAATAAAAATATAATAAACAACCTATTATCTTTTTGAAAAAAGTTTGTGCATGCAAAGTAAATAATTAATTTTATGTTGTAATATTAATAAATAAACAATAAATAATAATATTAATAAAACAATATGCTTTATTTTAATAAAACATACTTTAAATTTTTAATTTCTATTATAAAAATTTAAAATTGTTTTGGGAAGAAATAAAATATATTCACATTATGATAACTGATTATTATTTAAAGTTTTTCTTTCTTCTTGTGTTAGGACTAACAAAAGAGGTAAAAAAGATTAAAAATCAAACCTAAAAATGACAAGGAATAAAAAACTAACATCTGTTGACGTGAAAGAAGCTAAAAAGCGATTGCTTCAAGGCAAAACCAAGAAAGATTATAGAACGAATAGAAGATTCAGGAATAGAAAGATATGCGTGAAGATAACAGAAAACGTATAATCTGCGATGGCTTTTGGCAAAATAACGAGATGTGCCTTCCTAACAATTCTAACCGCGTCAGCAGGGGAGCTAGTGATATTACATCATTATTATACCGTAGTATAAAATCTCGTAAGTATTATTTCTTAGAATAGAATAAGCTTTATTGTATACTACTTAAAATACAGTTCTTTAGGCATAATGTTAATAATAAAATTTAATTCTAATTACAGAAAATAAGTCAATAATTATAATATAACAATTTACTACTTATAATAATGCAATGGTTATTATTGAAGCTCTTAAATATATAAGATCCGACTGTTATAAAATAATTAATTAGCCTCATAAGTACATTTAATTTCCGTAATGGCAATAAGTGTAAAAGCTCAGAGTACTTTTGAGTACTACTTTTTAGGCGTCGGGACGTGACGACCCCATCGCCCGCTGGTGGGATAATCTCTGTCACAGCAGAGATTATTCCACCAGTGCAATCAGTCAATTCAACTAGTGGTAGTGCCACGCTGCACAGCTCTTTCTGCTGCAGCCGAATTGGGCCGGCACGACCGGGGAAACACCACTCTCTCACAGAAAACCGGCGTAAAGTGACAATTGTCGCGTTTCGTACGGTAAGTGAGAGTCCCGGAGGCCTACTTAACCCCCTCACTTCAATGGACGTGCAGAATTTGGTTTGTGTACCCCAGGAGGGTACCACCTGCGTTCGCGGTGGAGAATCCCTCTCTGGGCGTCCATGCTCAGGAAGAACTCCACCTGAGAATGAATGCCCAGGCTGCCCTCCGAATTCTGGGGGTGGGCAATTTTGCGCGCTCTGGAACTGTTCGGGGCAAACAAAGCAGGCTACCTAAGGCTACCCCTGTCACGCTTACTGTGGACTTCTGCAACATAAGGGGGCTAAATTCCAACCTGAACGCCGTCCACCACCATCTTGAGACGGCGAAGCCGGCCTTGCTTTTCCTTACAGAGACACAGATATCTTCTCCGGCTGATACTTCTTTCCTCTCCTACCCGGGATACAATTTGGAACATTCCTTTGTACCCCGGGCTGGTGTGTGCGTGTACGTCAGAGAAGATGTCTGCTCTCGTCGCCTCGGCAGCCTTGAAGTAGGGGACCTATCGATTCTTTGGCTGCGCGTAGACTGCGATGACCATCCGCGAATCTACGCGTGCCTTTATAGGTCCCATAGCGGAAATGCCGAAACTGACCGACTCATTGAGCACATCCAAATGGTTACAGATTCCGTGCTGCAACAGATCCCATCCGCTGAGATCGTGATTCTTGGCGATTTTAACGCCCACCACGCCGAATGGCTTGGTTCACGTACCACCGATCACGCGGGGAGATCTGTTCTCGACTTTGCTTTGGCATATGATCTGACACAACTGGTAACCTCGCCTACGCGAATCCCAGATGTAGAGGATCATACACCTTCACTGTTGGATCTTCTGCTGACCTCTCATCCGGACAACTATTTGGTTTCCGTCGATCCTCCTCTAGGCTCGTCGGACCACTGCCTTGTTCGGAGTACAGTGCCGGTCTCGCGCCCAGCACGGCCCCGCTTCGTGGGCTACCGGCGCGTTTGGCACTACAGGTCGGCAGACTGGGATGGGATGCGTTCTTTCTTTGCGTCCTACCCATGGGGACAGATTTGCTTCTCGCCGGATGATCCGGACGTCGTGGCCAACTCTGTCGCCGATGTGGTACTCCAGGGCATGGAACTCTTTGTTCCGGCTTCTGCAGTGACCATCGGAGGCAAGTCCCAGCCTTGGTTTGGTCACTCCTGTAAAACGGCGCTTCGCCGAAAACAGGAATGCTACCAAGCCTGGGCTAAGGCGTCGACGTCTCGTGATGTAAATACCAGCGCACTTAGAAAGGAGTATAACTCTGCCTCCAGGTCCTTCAAAAGAGTTATTGCTAAAGCAAAGTCGGAGCACATCGGCAGAATTGGCGAGAGACTAGTGCGTCTTCCTTCGGGTACACGTGCATTCTGGTCCCTCGCCAAGTCTGTCTTAGGGAATTTCTGTAAGCCATCATTTCCACCTCTGCATAGGGACGATGATTCGATGGCTCATGCCGCGAAAGAGAAAGCTGATCTTCTGTGCTCTCTCTTCGCGTCCAACTCGACTGTGGATGACCAAGGAAAGTCACCACCGGCAATCCAGCGGTGTGATACCACGATGCCGGAGGTTAAATTCCGGCAAAGTGTAGTTCGCAGAGCACTTCTTTCCTTGGACATTCATAAGTCGAGTGGGCCTGATGGAATCCCCACGATCGTGTTGCGGACATGTGCTCCTGAGTTGGCGCCGGTTTTAACGCGTCTTTTCCGGTACTCCTACTCATCAGGCGTCGTCCCGAACTCATGGAAGACGGCTTTAGTGCACCCGATCCCTAAAAAGGCAACCGCTCGGATCCGTCCAATTATAGGCCAATTGCCATTACCTCCTTGTTCTCAAAGATAATGGAGTCCATTATCAACTGCCAGCTCCTGCGGTATCTAGAGGAGCACCAGTTGATTAGCGACCGCCAGTACGGTTTTCGTCGTGGTCGTTCAGCTGGTGATCTTCTAGTTTACCTGACACATAGGTGGGCGGAAGCAGTTGAGTCCAAGGGGAAGGCATTAGCGGCCAGTCTGGACATAGCGAAGGCCTTCGATCGGGTATGGCACAAGGCGCTTCTTTCGAAGCTTCCTTCCTATGGGCTTCCTGAGAAATTATGCGAGTGGGTCACCAGCTTTTTGGCAGATCGGAGCATCAAGGTCGTTGTCGACGGTGCATGCTCTGACTTAAAACCCATTAATGCTGGTGTCCCGCAAGGCTGCGTACTGTCCCCTACTTTGTTTCTTCTGCATATCAATGACATGTTGGAAATTTCCAACATTCATTGCTATGCGGACGACAGCACTGTAGACGCTTTATACACCGGCCGCGCTAATATTTCTCAGGAAAACGTCATTGAGTGCCGGAACAAACTTGTGTCTGAAGTCGAGACTACATTGACCAAAGTCTCGGACTGGGGCCGACTAAATTTAGTCAAATTCAACCCCAAGAAGACACAAGTTTGCGCGTTAACCGCTAAAAATCACCATTTGTCGTATCTCCTCGTTTTGAGAACACTCCCCTGGCTGCCACAGCTAGTATCGGAATACTTGGTGTCGACATTTCGAGCGTCGTTCAGTTCCGCGATCAATTGGAAGGAAAGGTCAAATTGGCCTCTAAAAAGCTTGGTGTGCTCAGCAAGGCGAGGCACTACTTCACGTCGGCTCATCGCCTGAAGCTCTACAAGACGCAAATTCGACCGCACGTGGAGTACTGCTCTCACCTCTGGGCGGGAGCTCCCCAGTACCAGCTACTTCCAATTGACCGCATCCAACGTAGAGCGGCTCGAATTGTCGAAGATCAAGCCCTTTCCGATCGGCTTGATCCTTTGGCATTGCGTAGAGATGTCGGATCACTCTGCATCTTCTATCGCATATATCACGGGGAATGTTCTGAGGAATTGTTTGGATTGATCCGCCGGCTGAATTTCACGATCGGACATCGCGACAAAACTCGAAATTCCATCCCTACCACCTCGACGTCTGGAAATCCACAACAGCGCGATTTAGAAGACATTTTCTTCCTCGCACAACCACTCTGTGGAATCAACTTCCGCCGGCGGTCTTCCCGAACCGATACGACTTGGGAACCTTCAAGAGAAGAGCGTATTCTTTCCTTAAAGGTCGGCAACGCGCCTGCATGCCTTCTGGTGTTGCAGATGTTCATGGGCGGCGGTGATCGCTTAACATCAGGTGAGCCTCCTGCCCGTTTGCCCCCTCTTACATAAAAAAAAAAAAAAACTTTCAAAACGGAAATTTATCAAAGAAATGATTACATTTCTACATTTACAAAAATTACTTTAATGACTGTACTGTACTGTACGCGTTTAATAATGATCTTTATTATATGACTATGTTTTTGATTATTTTTATTACCTGTAATCATTATTAAATGACAAAATCCGTAGGTTTTTAATTTTAAATTTTAATGAGAAATTCCTTTATCGTCCATCGTCGAGCCTTCGTTAAAACTAGCTTTAACTTTAAAAGTTCATGCACAAGACCAATAGCAGATTTCAGTAATCGTGCCACTATTTTCATCAGGCATTTGAGAGACGTTCTGAACGAACACATTACTTATTTAATTATTATTGACGTATATTTTTCAGATAGTTCAAAATCTTGATTATAAGTTTTTCAATGGAATCGTTCCTATAACTTAAAATAATTATGTGTACTTATAACGGTAACGGTGATAATTTGACATTTTTTGGACATCTAGGACAATATGGTCCCATGAAAAACATAAAATGTAAAAAAACCAAGTCTCGCAATGCAGTTCTTCTACTCAGAAAATTGTGAGATCTCATGTATTAGCCATGATTGAAGCTTGGAAGTTGCACGGTACTAAAGTATTTTAATTAGAATTACAATATGTATGTTGCCGTAATCGGGACCGACAGTTTGACCTGCTCTCCGAGCCATAAGCAAGAGGAGAGATCTACAAGGACATTACCTGTACGTAAATGTAATAATATTTTAGATCAAATTAAAGACTAAACAAAGAACATTTTGTATAAATACCCATTAACCCTTAAAACCAAATTTGTATAAACACCCGCTTTAACCATTTATTATACTTGAAAAGGGTAGCGTAATAGTAAACCAATGATGCTTACAGCTTACAGGACCGATCAGCCATGGATTGAAACTTTTACAGAACACGTAATCGTGCGTGTGAACTTAACTAGTGTAGTGTGGAGTATTTATAATATTTTATTAATGCCTGGTAACAACGATACATTTGACTTCTGCACTGTGCAAAATGTGGACTTTATTCAACAATTTTGTAAATATTTTTTCATCTTATTTGATTTAAAGGCGAGTATAAACATTAGACAAGCGATTATCTCATAATATTTATATTTATATTATAACGGTAGTATAACGTAAACAAGAAAAGTGATCGCGAGGATAACGTCACTAAAGGTAAGTGCTACAGTCTGTCTCAAGGAAATGATTTATTAATCTCGGAAATTCCCTATTCACGCAAATGCCATACTGTCACATATTCGCATTCATCGGCGGATTTTGGAGGTTGGTTCAGGTTTTATTTAGTTATAGACAGGCCTTTTTTGTAACTTGTTTTTCGGGGGCACGCTAATCCTCGAAAGTTTAAAGTTCATAATTGACAAAGTGCCCTCGACTCGATTTGATAAGTAGTCTCGTATATGCTTGCATGGTCAATACAAACATATTATGCTCCAAGCGGGAATCGAACCCGCGACTTGTGACTTTACAATATAAAAAATAAACTTTTGTTGTCAATGTACTTAGCCAAAGGTAAAAAAAAATGCGTCATTATCAGTTACAGTACGGTGACAAGTCTCCACCTCTTAACTTGTATGAGAATGTCGTAGTTCAGTGGTTTAGATTCATTTATATTTAGAAAATTATGATCTATTAAAAAAATTGTACCCAGACACACTTTTTAAGAATGTTTTTTTAACTTCTTTATTGTTTTTTTGTATTGCCGAAATTTCCTTTGGCACTGCGTGCCCTCGCGTGTCCCATCCCTATCCCAATAAAACATGTGTAGGTGATATAAATACTTATTCGTGTAACGAATTCCTGACCTTACACTAAAAGTCAAAATCAAATTCAATTCAATCTTCAGTTACATTTATGGACTATTGCCTTTAATTTTTTAATATTTAATTAATTAAATACAAAATTATGTAGCGGTTCATAGAAAACACATATTTACTAAGTTTCCTAAATATAGAGCAAAAAAATTGAATATATAAAATGATTGCGACATAGGACGGACGGACAGACGAACAGAAAGAAACTTGTTCGATGTTTTTTTTATGGTTCCGTAGCCACATGGCAAAATTTGGTTCATTAATAATCATGAAAATATTTCTTTTTGTTAAACTACGTATTGAATAGAAATGATAATAACAAACTTAAGTTAAATTTCCACGGATCACTGTAATGAGTGCTAAGTTAATAATTATACTCAATTAGAATGTTAACTGGCATTTATTTGTTCCGTTTAAATGAAACATTCCGATCACAAGTAACGAGGAGTAACGAAGAGAACCGACCCTTCAATATTTGTTCAGCGACAACTCATTGTATTGTATATACAAAGCCCATACAAAGAACTGACTTCATTAATGTTCTCTTCCACTAATTAATGATCGTCTTTATTTTATTACACGACACTGTTTTGTAAATCAATAACTTTAATATACATGCAGTTTCATTTCGCTTATTTTGTATATAAATATATTTGAGTAAAACTGGCAAATGTTATGAAATATTTAAATTATGTAGGATCTTACTCGGCGATAAAATACAAAAGTATTTCTTAGATACATAATAACAGCAGATTTTTATTTTATGACATTTAAAGAAACTAACTAAAATCACTCGTTCGCTTTCGATGACAGAATGAATTTTTGACGTCATAATCGTATTCCTTCATTATTGTAAGTGTAAAGTAGACAATTGCTGTTTCATGAGAGCTACTCCGCTTTGAATTAGTTATTCTATCTTTTTATATTGAAGTATCTTCATCTTTCGTTATTTATGTTAATACTTCATCTTAAAATATCATAATTATCATAGCTTTTCCTTCTTTAACTTATAAAATTCAACAGAAAATGATGTGCGATTTTCAGCAAAAAAGTAATAATGTATGTCAGTTCTTTTGTCAGCATTCTAAAATTAAAGTATTTTTGAACTCAATCTTAGAATTGCTTTTGAAAGGAAAACGAAATAAACCATAATGTGGTAGTGAAAGATAATGAATCAAAGCAAAAACCGTTTCACGCTTTATTTAATAACAACATTCCTATCCCTAGGAATAGTCGAGGCCATAGTACAGGTATAAAATAAAGATATGTCAATCAGCTACATCGTCTTATTTAAGAGCCTTGACTTTTTCAGTGCCGTACACGATAAATAATCTGGTTCTATCATCATCTCATTGTACTTAATAAGGTTTTTAACGCCTGTATATGAGCCACATTTGGATTTAATTTGGTAACATTAGCAGCCGATATAAGAACTTAAAACTACGCCTCCTCACAAATCGTCTTAAGCAGACTTAACTACTTCCAACAAACATAATATTTTTACTAATTAGGAAAACTGGAGGTAAGTTCTTCTGTCCAGATGACTGGACTTTTAAAACCACATTTCAAGAGGCTTATTGTTGTCTAAAGTTTTAAACGGACACGAAATACAAATTTAATAGTAGTATACTTCATATTAATTAATAAAATTTAAGAATATTGAACATTCAGCCCGGGTATGAACCCAAAAAAGAAAACAAGACTATTTTGTAAATAAGTCTTATCCCAGTCTATTAATAAAGGACTTCAAATAGCCTGGGATAAGACTTATTCACAAACAAGTAGTGACAAAAGTCATAAATTACAATTTTGAAGCAAATGAATCCATGAAAAGTTATGAGTTTATAAATTTATAAACGACGCAATCGGAAACAAAAATAGGCACGTAGGTATTTAGTAACCCAATCAACATATTGATAAGCTGTTACTTTTCAGAGACCCAGATAATTTTGGAATCCGTTGAACAACTGTTACAGCCTTTAAACATGAATACCATCGAAGGTACACGGTATGCAGCTAACATTTACTAAAACGATAGGCTGTATTGGGCGGCTTGCTTCTGGTGAGGCTCATGTCGTCGTTAAGTTCTAAATAGCATATAGAGGTATATAGTATCTGGAACATAGCAAGCTACCAAAAATACTAAATAATATGAAAAAATTTACTCAGTATAATATGAATTAAAAACTGAAAATAAGAAGTAGGATGCTTTATCAAATGACCTCGGCCGCTATTCAAAGCCCTTTCAGAGACAATATTTGTTTAGGGCTCATACTAATCATCGTAAAATGTGTATGTTTAAAATCCAACGAAACACGTGTCAGTGGATACACGGGCATAGTATAGTTATAATAAGGTTTTGTTGTTTTATTGGACATAAATAAAATATTTTTGTTCAAATTCCAAAAAACCGTCGTGTCGGCTCCCGCTTACCAAAAGACCGCTATTTACCCTAAACTCTTCACAACTTGCTACTTTTAAGGAATACAACTTGTAAAATAAGTTATTTGCCAAGAATTCTGCATAAATCTATCAGCTGTCGCAGTCACATTCAAATTTAAAAAAGAATTTATTTAGCATATGCGAGATATCAATTTTACTATGTTAGAAGCAGAATTTAATATCAATTGAAACCGTAAATAAATATTCCTGATGTACTGTATTGATCTTTGGCACAGCTAAGTATTTAAATAACAATTTATTGGTATTTCCTCGAACACAAAAGCAACATCCCGATAAAATATTGATCTACTTGAACAATATGCAAAGAGATTTGGTTGTTATTCATGTTCGATCGGTATTTTTATTTTTATTTTTATAAAATTTTTTTTCTAAATATTTTTTTCAATTCTTTATCATTTTTTTCTTTGTTATAGTTAGTTTATTATTATCTTTTATTTTGTATTCTTATAACATTATTATAGTATTTTATTTAAGTTAGACATTAAAATAATAGTTACACAGCGCATACTTAAATTAGGTACAAGCTGAAAATCAGCGCCGTGTGGAGCTGTGAAGCGACACTGCGGCATATAGCTGAGCTTGTAAACCTTTTGCAAAGTTGATAATGTATTTCGTTTTTTTTTTTGTTTTTACCATAATTACCTGTATCAACTTAGTATGCAATAAAGGATATTATTATTATTATTATTATTATTATTATTATTTAAAATATATATTTATTTGCATAGTTTTGCATAAATTCCATGTAACAATTATGTTTTTAAATATATCTTATAGTGTTCATAGCATAGTGCAAAAAGAAAATTTTCAATCACCTGAATTTTCTATAACTTTAAAATAACTACTCAAATATTCACAGTCGCATTTTATTACTGTGATTGCTATAAAGTTTTTAAATAAGACATCTTGCGACGTTCCTAAGCCACTGTTAGCTTAGACATGACTTCTCGCTAGGCATATCAGAATTTATTACATTGTGTACAAGAACACAGCTTTATCAAGTAAGTTACTGTTGCCTTGGTTATTTTTTAAAATTGTACTGTCTATAAAGAAAGGAGTATTGTGAAACGCTAGTGAAATTGAAAGGACGAGGAGAGGAGGGCAAAGGAGATTTAAGAACCAATATCTCGAGGTTGGCAACGCGTGAGTGGCACCTACTAATGTTGTTGCGCGCGTTCATAGGCTTCGGCAACCGCTTGCCATCAGATGGGTCGTATGCTTGCTTGCCAACTTGTACCATCAAAAAAATGATGGTCAAAATCTCACTATGGATAGGTCTTCGCCTAGGCCACGCGGTTTTGTTACGTTGGTGTTGATTGTGCGAAGGAGCGCGAGCGAGTCTGACATTTGTTTTTTTTTGTTAAACACCATGAAAAAAACATGTTCACGTTGAGTATAAGCGTCCATACAACCCAGAGGTCTATCTTAATTACGATCGAATATGTATGTATGGGGACAGCCTTAAATTTTCTTTCCTTTTTCATTTTGGATCCTTTTTTGTTCTGTAAGATCTTGCTTTTTGCCGAATTTCGTGATTGAAGGTCAACGGGAGCCATATAGGTTGATAAAAAAGAAGATTGAACTAGAAGAAGAAAAAGAATGAGGGAAGAGTTACATACATGGACACATAAGCCAAACTGTTAATTTATACCTACTGTCATATTATTATAATATCCTCACCTCCGCATGTATTGAAACTTGATCACAATGAAGATGAGCAGCGAGTTGGCAGACAGCGAAGCGGTCAGCACCGCCGCGTACAGCGCTATGAGCAGCACGTCGGGCTTGGAGAACACGTCCCAGTCCGTCGCCGGGGCCTCCCGTAGCTCGGACTCGTTCGTCCACACACTCAAAGACGAATTCGAACTCTTTAGAGACATAACTCGTTTTTATGCATATATTTATTGGTACACTACAGTCACTTCACTTAATATAACATTTTCATAATATCTTTCTTTTCTTTTTACGTATAATTATTATAATATATAAACTTTAGTATTTGTGCGTACAGATATTGTGACAGCGCAATTTACTTTGATTTTTGGTAATTTTTTTAACGGGCCTAGTTCGATTTGCATCATAAGCCGTTATAGCGTCTAAAGTAATTTAAAAAATATTAAATATATTTGAAAAACACCACCACCTTTTTCGTATATTATGTTTTCAGATCAAAAATACAAAATATTATTCTTATTTTATAAAGTTTGTAGTTTTTAAATAAGACTACTATTATTCATTAACAAAATGAGGCCGCTTAAAAGTCTATAAGCAATTTTAAAAGTATAAAGTATTACTGTAAAAAATAGACTTTACGTTTAAGTGCGCCATTCAACGTGCTTATTTTAAATATAAATTGCTCTGGCCATTAAACAAAACATTAAAAAGCGCTAAAACATTCAATAGCGATGAAACGAATCCGTAAAAGTTTTATAGTTTTTAAAGCTAGTTACGTAAAACATTTATTAAAAGTTTTTCGCAAAAAATTCTAAAAATCCTTACACGAAAAAGAATCTCAATGTATTCTGACCCCAAACTGACTTTGTATTTTAAATGTTATTAATTATTTCTTAACGTCTAAAAATTTTGCAAGAGTGAGAAAATATGAATAGGTAAAGTGGCAGGCCTTTTATTGCCCGAGGCCGGCTAGGTTCTGTTTCGGTTTGGCACTGTAGCTAGTGAAATTACTGTGCGATTGAAGCACCAATACCTCAAGGCTGGCAAGGCAGGACTGACCTCTACTAATGTATGGTGTTGAAAGCGCTCCTAGGCTAGAACCACCGCTTGCCAACTGGTGTATCGTAACGCTTACTTACTTAGTCACATTAAAAATGGACTCGTTGATATATGCTTACGATTTCGGATAGTTATATGCTTTGGCTAAGGACCGGAACCATACACGTTAACAAAGACAAAGACGCCCAGACCATTTCCGACGATCCTGTTGGGTATTTAGGTATATAAGGGTATTTTTAAAATTCAAGACAATTACACGGAAGTATATATTTTTCAATGAACGTAATATACCTAGACCTCCAAATAGATACATAGAACATTATTTATATGAATTGAATGACATAATTATTTTGAGTTTTTGTTTTTTGCCTGATAGAGCTGAGAAGAGCTGGGAATCTTTATTAATAATATTTATATATTTTTTTTTTTCGCACGATATTACTTTCAATGTACTCGTTGTCAATCAGTTTCGTACAAAATTTCACTAAATCAAAAATTACAGTTTATTCCTGCAGATGGTGTCGCGTAAGGCTGCAAACTTTTCAACAGACACTATTCACGTGGCGCGTCGTCGCGCTCGGACGAATGGGAACGAACTGAAAACGTTAAGCTCGCATCTATTATATACTACAATCATAATTATCTGGAAAAATAGTTTTAATTATATAATTCGTAGGTGTACAAATCTATAAGTGTATGAAGTTGGACGAATTTATATTATTATTGTATTTCAAAGGTTTCCGAATAATAATAGCGTTATGTATGCTAAATAGCCACCATCCTACCATAAGTTTAAAAAAAAGTGTTTCGTGTCGTGTCTAAAGGTTGGGACTTAGGGAGCGAGATCGTGTAGTGAATTTAATAGGAATTAATCTTTGTTTCCAATCCTATTCATAATAAATATTTCGATAGGCAACACACGCACACGGCTAATATCACTTTTCAGATTTTGTACCAAATGTGTTTTGATAAAAACAAAACAAAACAAACATAGCTTCAAATCTATACATAGATTTTCACTAGTAATAATTCTTAAACTACTAGCTTAAATTGAATGAAATTTGAACTATACCGCGTCTATATAATGCCTGCTTGCTTACTGAAAATTCAGGCTTTTAGTTTTATCTACAGCGAAGTTATAGGGGGTCGAAAATGGCCTGAATTGACCTGCTTGGCCTGCTTCGAGAAAAGTACAGTACAAGTTAATTCGTCGCGTGAGCATCAGTTTGTACGGTTGCGTTATCAGTATTTTAATTAAATCGTATTTCTCTTCATTGCAAATTGGACTTTGTGTTAATATTGTTTTAGTTCGATATTAAGTTGAACTGTTGTGGTTATTTATATTGTGTTCAGTTATATAAATTCTCGTAACTAATATGAGCCTTCAAAGAACACCTCCTAGAGTGGGATCCTTTCCGGATTTGTCAACATCTGATTCCGATCACCAGATAATGTATGGAAAACGTAAACAGCCTGAAAGTGAATTAGCAAATACATTATCTGCGTTTCGTTCGGAGTTAATGGCTTCCATTGATGTATTATTTAACAAGCAAAATGAAGTGTTAAAAAATTTAAATGAAAGTGTTAGCAGTATTAAAACAGAACTTTTGGAACTTAAAGAATCAAATTTTGTTTTTAAGCAAGAGCAGTGTAAACTTCAAACCGAAATAACCGATTTGTCAACCCGGTTCAATGACAAAATAAAGGGATTTCAAAATGAGATTTTAAAAAAGAATTCTGTTATATCTGAGTTGTCTAATAAAATTAAAGTGAATGAACAACAAAGTCGCATGAACAACGTGGAAATCTCCGGAGTGCCCACCTCGAAAAGTGAAAATTTAAACAATATTTTATATAACCTCGCTACTAAGATTGGGTTCACTTTGAGTTCGAATGACATCGATTACATCCATCGTGTTAGAAAATTTCCACCCAAAGGTAACGATGCAACTCATACTATCCCTAACATTATTATTAGATTTGCGCAACGTAAACAAAAAATGACTTTTGGCTTCGGTTCGCTCTCGGCGAGGCTTGACGACCGCTGACTTGGGGTTTGATGGACCGGCGAAATCAATTTTTGTCAATGATCACCTTACCCCGGATAATAAAATGCTATATAGGAAAGCTCGTGAAATGGGAAAGGAAAAAAATTACAAGTACATTTGGACGAAAGACTGCAAAATATTTATTCGTAAAAATGATGCATCTAAATTAATGTTAATCGCAAACGAAAAGGATATCGAAAATATTAAATGACTGTTTTTGTGTTGGTTTATTATAACTACTTATAATCTAGTGCTTTATTATTTATTCTATCGTCCATATATACGAATGTATTTGCTTAAAATACGTTGTTATGTTTTTAGTAGCATTATATTATCCAATGTATTTGTTATGTTTACTCCTTGCAGAATACTGTATCGATCATGCAACTTTTTTATAAGTACCTACATGTTTAATATTCCATATCATATTGAAATAGAGTACAGTACAGAAATTAAAGTAAAATTAATAACGTGGGTGAAACAAAATATTATTAGAATATATAGTAAGATTAATATAATTTTTTATGATGATTTCTAAAAATAATGTTTCTATTTACTACCAAAACGTCAGGGGCTTGCGAACGAAATCTCACGAGTTTTTTAGTTCCGTACTAGCGTGTAATTATGATATTATTTGCATCACAGAAACATGGCTGAATTCTTGTTTTAATAACTCAGAATTCTTTGACGACCGCTATGATGTATATAGATGTGACCGTGATCATGATGCGTGTGGCAGTGCGCGCGGTGGTGGTGTGCTCATTGCGGTGCAGCGCGAGTTGCGCGCCGAGCTCCGGGACGACCTCGGCGCGCCACCGCCTGCTGATGAGCTGTGGGTGAGCGTGCCACTCCGTGCGCCCACACCAAATTCTGTATCTGCATCTTCGCTTCATATTATGTGTACATATATTCCTCATAGCATCCATCACGAATCAACATTAACTTGTTTTTTTAATAGGATTACACAATTTATTGATGCACAAACTAATGATTTATTCATTATTCTTGGTGACTTCAATGTTTCTGCAGCTAATTGGTATTACGATAATCAAAGTAATAGTATGAATATTTTAACAAATAATAATAACTTAGCATGCCTGACTGCTGATTTTATGACGTTTTCCTTGCTTAATCAGTATAATTCAGAGTTTAATAATAACCTGAGACTTCTAGATTTAGTGTTTAGTAATGTTTATTGCAACGTAACGTCTTGCGATTCCCCTCTAACTTTTGAAGATTTGCATCACAAATCTCTGCACATTGATTTACCTCTAAAATTTTCCTCGCCCCTCAAAGGTGATATTTTTAAAAAGAAATTATTTTTTAAATCGGACGTTGACTCAATGAAATATGAACTATCATTAATCAATTGGGATGAAATTTTTTTGCCTATGAGAGATGTTAATGAGATGGTAGACTGTTTTTATAACATTTTTAGTAATCTTATGGACAAATATGTACCTACGTCACTATCGTCTATCAATAGGAAATATCCGCCGTGGTATACTTCCTCACTAATTAAATTAGACAGGGAAAAACTTAAATTCCACAAAAAATGGAAAACTTACGGTAACCAAAGTGATTATAATACTTTTGCATTACTTAGAACTCGTTTTAAACGCATGGAAAAGGATTGCTATAACTCATATGTAGACTTCTCTGAAAATAAAATTAACAACTACCCAAAATACTTTTGGTCTTATGTTCAATCAAAGATGTCAAGAGGTAGCATTCCTGACAAAATGCATTATCAAGGCAGAGTTATATCAGGCGGAGAACAGATCTGTACACAATTCAATAATTATTTTCATAGTGTGTTTATTTATCCCAGCAATAAATCTTTTACTACCAATAACCAAATTGTTAATAGTACAAATATTTCTACAGTTGATATAAATTTTATTGATTTTAATGAAAGCCTAATCTTACGCGAATTAAAGAACGTCAATATACACAAAGGGGCAGGTAGTGATGGTGTTCATCCCTATTTAATATCTTCTTGTGCCAAAGAATTGACTAAGCCTATTACATATTTATTTCGAGTGTCAATGAATACTGGTATATTCCCTCACGTATGGAAAAAGGCGCTAATTACTCCAATCCCCAAAAATTCTAAAGTTAATGAGATTTCTGAATACCGGCCTATTTCTAAATTATGTGTATTAGGCAAAGTTTTCGAAAAAATTGTTAGCCAAAAAATATACGAATCTGTGAAGCACTATATCCTAGATAGTCAGCATGGTTTTAGAAAGGCTAGAAGTGTAGAAACAAATATGTTGACTTTCACTGATTATTTACTGCAAAGCATGGAAAATGGTCACCAGGTTGATGCCGTTTACACCGATTTTTCCAAGGCTTTCGATAAAATAAATCATGATCTTCTTATTGTTAAGCTTTTGGAGATCGGTGTACACGGCAGTCTCCTTCGGTGGATTGATTCCTACATTCGCAATCGCAGTCAGGCGGTCTGTGTTAAAGGCTATTGCTCTGGCTTTTTATTAGTTCCTTCAGGAATTCCGCAGGGATCCCATATGGGCCCATTATTGTTTACATTATATATTAATGACATAGTTTCAGTCTTTAAAAATTCCAAATTTCTACAATATGCTGATGACACTAAAATTTTTAGAATCATCAAAACTATTGACGATTGTAACAAATTACAATCAGATTTATTTGCTTTGACAGATTATTGTGCTAAAAATCAACTTTTTCTCAACATTGATAAATGTTCCATCATTTCATATACTCGTAATACAAAGAAAAAAATTGAGTTCCAATATATCATACGTAATCATACTTTAAAAAGAGTCTATATAGTTAGAGACTTAGGCATTATGATGGATCATAAACTTACCTTCAATCATCATATTGATATAATTCTTCAAAGAGCTTTCCGTAACCTAGGTTTTATTAATAGAATATGTAAACCCTTTAAAACCATTCGTACACGGTTAATTCTTTACTATTCATTTGTAAGATCCTTGCTTGAGTTTAGTTGTAGCGTATGGAATCCTAATTATAAGAAACATATTATCCGCATAGAAAAAGTGCAAAAGAAATTTGTTAAAGTTTTAAATTATCAATCAAACAGTACAAGCCTGACTTACATAAATTCTCTTAAAAAATATAATATTCTAAGTCTTGAAAATCGAAGAAAGCTCAAAGATATAATGTTACTCTATAAAATTTTAAATAATAAAATCGACTGTTGTTACTTACTTTCAAGAATTCCTTTCACTGTACGAATTAGACTCCCGGTTCGCTCCTGTCGTAAAGTAAATATTTTTGTTCCACCCCGTTACAAAAAAAATACACACGTAATAGTTATATACCAAGATGTTTAAGTTTATATAATAAGGAGTTTTCTGATTTTGATGTTTTTGGCTCATCTTACACAGATTTCAAAAAGAAACTTTTAATATTTTTTTCTTAAGCTTAATTTGAACTTTTTATATGCTATTTGTATTTACATTTTTTTATGTAGTTTTGTTTTGTTTTCTTTTTTAGAATCGTTTCTGTTATCATTTAGTATTAAATTGCTCTTAAATTTATTTTGTAATTATCGGCACTGTTTGTCTTATTTATTGTTACTTGTTATCTTTTGTTAATTCCGATTTGTATTATGACTGTTTGTTGCCAAAATAAATTAAAAAAAAAAAAAAAAAGGATAGTACGGCTGTGGCACTTTTTCTCGACTTAGCGGGGCACTCCCGTGCCCCCAGATTATTTCTTTAGGCTCATGAATCTATTTATACACATTGTTATTTTTTACATACATACGGTCCGCCTAATGATAATTTCGCGACAGTAGCATAAGTATTACTTTAGCCTATATTTTTACGTGACAAATGTACGTAGAACATAATATATACATAAGATGTCTGTCCGTCTGTCCGTCTGTCCGTCTGACCGTCTGACCGTCTGACCGTCTGACCGTCTGACCGTCTTACCGTCTGTCCGTCTGTCCGTCTGTCCGTCTGTCCGTCTGTCCGTCTGTCCGTCTGTCCGTCTGTCCGTCTGTCCGTCTGTCCGTCTGTCCGTCTGTCCGTCTGTCCGTCTGTCCGTCTGTCCGTCTGTCCGTCTGTCCGTCTGTCCGTCTGTCCGTCTGTCCGTCTGTCCGTCTGTCCGTCTGTCCGTCTGTCCGTCTGTCCGTCTGTCCGTCTGTCCGTCTGTCCGTCTGTCCGTCTGTCCGTCTGTCCGTCTGTCCGTCTGTCCGTCTGTCCGTCTGTCCGTCTGTCCGTCTGTCCGTCTGTCCGTCTGTCCGTCTGTCCGTCTGTCCGTCTGTCCGTCTGTCCGTCTGTCCGTCTGTCCGTCTGTCCGTCTGTCCGTCTGTCCGTCTGTCCGTCTGTCCGTCTGTCCGTCTGTCCGTCTGTCCGTCTGTCCGTCTGTCCGTCTGTCCGTCTGTCCGTCCGTCCGTATGTCACAGTAATTTTACTCGGAGACCATTGGCTCTATCTATACGAAATTTACTAATATTCTATGAACCACACAATGATTCTGTAATGAAATCTTAAAATATAAATGAATTAAGAGTAGCAGTCCATTGTTTTTCATATTAATTTTAATAATTAGTATGAAATGACCAACTTCTTTTTGCAGTCGATTTTAATTCGTTATTTTTTTAAAGCCCTTAAGATTCTTCATAATCAAGCTGCGGAACCCTTTAATTTCAACTGTGCTTGTCCACAATGCACTTGACTGCTAATTATTGTATTTATAATATTACGCAGGACTTACCATAGTCAATGGCGGATTGCGTGTCACGTCTTGGTGTTTGTGGCATTGTAGCTAACGAACTGATGAACCGATTTTGATTTTGTTTTTTTTTGTTTGAAAGGTTACTTAGTCGGGAGTGTTTTTAGCTAGGTCCGATGAGAGTCGTCATGAAATGGCAGATTAAGTACATATTTTTGGCAACTCTCCCAATATGGGTATCAAATGATAAGGCTTGAAATATCTTTGTAACAGAAAAACGGACGGACAAAGAGGCTATGTTATAAGGGTCTCGTTTTCTTTTTAAAAGATCGAAAGAGTCCTACAAGATCGCAACATCGGAAATACAAAAATATCTTCCAATGGCGCATAATTTTCAGATTGCGTCGCACTTTTCTCGTTGTCCCAAAAAATATTATAAAAGATGATAATATATATATATATATATATATATAAATCTTTTCGTTTACCTTCACTACACAATATTAATCACCTAAAGTATCCAGCGCCAGCGCCATTGTTTCCACGAACACAATAAACGGAATATCCGAATTTAATTAGCTCAGCTTCCTATAATTCCAGCCATATTATTATATCTGTCTATAATTTCAGTGTTAATTAGTGGAGTGTTAGATAGTTATAGCTAATAAGTAATTGATGAGTAGGTAGTGTACCTACTGTACGCACACAGACGCAATGGCAAACAGCCCACCCAAAACTAATTATTGTTAAGTAATCGTATCTCTATAAAGATTTTTTTATCATATTATATATATATATATATATATATATATATATATATATATATAATTACGCAGAGGTTTATGATTGTATATATATATATATGACGGAGGTGGGATGTTATATCTCGGCGAAACTCTTCACCGTCCGACATTATTGTGGGCAAAATGTGGGTACGGGAAACAAACGAATTCTACAGAATCACTTATATGATTTAATGTCAAATATGCAACGAGTCGTAAGACAGTTCCTATGATGTTGTTAGCACGGCGGCTAGCACTGAAGTGAAGTGTCGCCGGTCGCGCGAACGCATCTAGGCTCCGTCGAAGCATTGTCTCGATGACGCTTGCGGCTCGTTGTCAAATCAGCTTCCATGTTGTAGTGTCGATAGTCAAAACAGCTCCCGTACTAATGACTTCTCCGACACGGCCATCCTACGGTACACACGTCCCTGTGTGTTACTCTGAAACAAAGTTTCTTGCACAGTATCACATAGCTCGGTCACTCCTGACCTTATCCAGTAAATTTACCACATTACAATCACTGCTTGTGAAACTCAGAGCATAGCCGAATACTTAATTATCTCTCTACACAAACAATTAAACACTTAAGCTCTACATGTGATCTATGGCTACGCATAGCCCAGTAACCTCCAGTTACTCATCACTCATATGCGATCCCCCTGGGAACGCCTCTATGGTTTCCACTGAAACCCGACCTCCACCAAAGTTGCCTGCTTACCGCCTACTCACGGACTACTAATAGTAGACACCGATTTCTACCGAGCTACGGCTACACGACAACCTTTGGTACGGTCCAATCATCATGTAAACTTAAGTACTTTCCTTATCGTCACAACAACTTGGCTCTACATCAGTTTCATCAGTTAAGCTCTGATTTTCCGGCATTTTTCACAATCTATCATGTGCGTATTTGTAGATACGCTTAGAGTTTAAAGCCTTTAAACTATAACGATCACCATCAAGAATTTCTGTGACCTCGAACGGTCCTTTAAACTTGGGATCCAACTGTGTTTGATTACGTTCCTCGTACGGAGGTGGGATGTTATATCTCGGCGAAACTCTTCACCGTCCGACATTATTGTGGGCAAAATGTGGGTACGGGAAACAAACGAATTCTACAGAATCACTTATTTGATTTAATGTCAAATATGCAACGAGTCGTAAGACAGTTCCTATGATGTTGTTAGCACGGCGGCTAGCACTGAAGAGAAGTGTCGCCGGTCGCGCGAACGCATCTAGGCTCCGTCGAAGCGTTGTCTCGATGACGCTTGTGGCTCGTTGTCAAATCAGCTTCCATGTTGTAGTGTCGATAGTCAAAACAGCTCCCGTACTAATGACTTCTCCGACATATATATACGCAATCATATGTATATATATATATATATATATATATATAAGCCTATATATATATATATATATATATATATATATATATATATATAAGCCTATATATATATATATATATATATATATATAAGCCTGGGGCTGGGGTTCATGGATTTGGCAACAAAACACCTGATGGCTCTAAATAAGACTTTATTGAGATCTAGATTACACAACAGAACTTCACAAATCACTAATTATCGCACTTGTTCACTGGTATCACTTGTAGTTTCTTCGCTCGTCGCTCAGAACTGAACCAATCAGTCGACGCGCCGGACCGCTTATATAACGCGGAACACGGGTTCGAAAAAGTTTCGTCCGCGAAACTACAACATGTTTCGAGAATACATCTTTCGACGACGTTGTGGCGCAGTGGTAGCGAACCTGCCTTAAACGCCACAGGTCGCGGGTTCGATTCCAGCTCGGAGCATAATATGTTTGTATTGACCATGCAAGCATATTTTCCGGTCTGGGTGTATTTGTCCTTGTCATTGTGAATGTTTCCGGACCCCGACACAGGATATTACTATACTAATGGGGGCCGTTGAGTGTGCAGCTTTTATTTATTTATTCTAGAACCCACGCGACGGTCGAGCAAGAGTCGAGAGTAGCAAGCGATTTTGAACCTTATTCCCTTGTGATAAGGTTCTCCGTAACAATATATACCCCTATGTCGTTATTACCTGTTTTCAGACAAAGTCAATCACGAGGCACCTACGATCCTTCGTTACGATTTTCGAAGGAATGTAGAACTAGAAATGTTAACTAATCGTTTTTACCTATGTGTATTGTGTATGTACCCGTCTTGTGTAGTAGAAGTACTACCTGCTAGTAATTATTAGTAGTACGAGTACTGTACAGTACATTCGCATGTATAATTCTGCTTTTTATTTTCATCATCAACCTTATTATTGAGGAAGCGGAATACGTGTTCTAATACATATTACTAAATGAAATAAAACACATTTGAACAAGTTTGTGAACGATAAAAATATAATAAAGGTAGGTTACAAATATTGCATCCATGCCATAAACAACATGTTGGTACTGGGTCTCTCTATTCTAACATGTTTGGTGAAGTTAGTATCTCACAAAAAGATCTCTGTTCTAGTAGCTTCACGGATAGTTCTACAGTTGCAGATAGTAATTTTTTTTTTTTTTTTTTTACAGTATTGTCAAATCCAGGTTTTGGCTGAACTATTTCAGCCAGATAAGATCAGATAAGATTTTAATTTCGTAATCTCTAGAGTCGTAGTCGATGCGGCCGACTGGTCATTGTCACGTGGTCACGAATGAATCCAAAGTTAATGAGTTTTCCATCTAATCGCTTAATTTGTGTTTGCAATTTATCTATCACTGTTCTATATACAAGCTGTTTTATAATCTAAACTAAATTTAGATTATAAAATATTCTACATTCAGGACGGCAGGAAAGCTCAGCTAAGTAGGTATGAGTTTATTTTTTTAATTTTCAAATTTATTAATTTTATTTTATTTTATTTTCAATTATATTGATAACATGAATAATATTATATTTATTAAATTGTGGTTAATTAATATCAATTCTCATTTTGTACCTATTATTAGTTGGACATATTATATTCTTTTTATTTTTATTTTTTTTTATTTATTTTTTATTTTTATTTTTTTATTATTATTTTTTTATTTATTTTTATTTTTTGATTTTATCCTTAAATTGAATGTGACGATGTAGCTGCTGTTGATAATCCCAATAAATAAATAAATCACTTCTGTAAGTATTTATTTTAACATAATTATTATGTATAGTCTATTGTGCTTTTAGGGTTCCGTAGCCAAATGTCAAAAACGGAACCCTTATAGTTCGTCAGGTCCATCTGTCCGTCACAGTAATTTTACTCGGAGACCATTGGCTCTATCTATACGAAATTTACTAAATAGGTGTATTCTATGAACCGCACAACGATTATTTAATGAAACCTTAAAATATATAAGAATTAGGGCAGCAGTCCATACATGTCCTTTGTTATCCTGCGCTCTCTTCTTCTGGGTAAACCTCCCGCTGAACAGCCGTATATTTGATTTAACATATTTAAGATACTTTATTTAGAGTTATTATGTGAGTGTACTTTGATTTTGTATTTGTTGAATAGTGATAATGATGTGTTACAAATTTCACTAATTTAAGCTGCTCATCGATTTATGTGTATTTCGATTATTTATTATTGAGAAGATCTGTTAAAATCGTTGTAGCGACATCTACACGCAACATGACGTAACGCAATAGAAAGACAAGATTGTCAAAAATCGCATCAAACTACAACGACACCCACAGGGCATACTACGCAACGATATGGACGATCAACGAACGTCACGATCCTAAATCGCGCTATCAAAGTTTCCTACGCTCTTGAGATACATATACAACTTTTCAACGTAAGGCTTCGGCCCAGGGCTTCGGTCCGCCAGGCCTGCCTGGCATATCACCTGCCTGGTCGGAGGATCCTCCCTTAGTGTTGGAGGGCATTTATAATGACGTACCCTCCACAATCGTTATATTTAAAAAGTCTTCTCACTTTGATTCCTAAAAATATTACATTTTATTAAAATTTTATACTTTTGTCATAATATATGTTGCATACCAGAAGTGAGGTTATTTAAAAAAAATATGCAGAACCGCTGAACCTATGTAGGTCATCGGTTCTGCTATGCTTTTGAGCACAATAATAGCAATACGCTGCATATCACATTTTGATTGTAATTATTATGAGATTAAATAAGGTAATTTGATACTAAATTCACACATATTAAACATTAAACAAGGAAATTTTAGGAATGAAAAACAAGTAAAATAATATTACAATTTTTAATAAAAGTGCCATACAGACTACTTACAGAGTTTGTGGCCGAAGACGCAGGAGCAAAGTGAGT